>CM036640.1:3637500-6037500 GCA_020746105.1 Trogon surrucura
TCTGCGCGTTTTCATGGGTTAGTAAATGGGTATTTTATTTAGCCTGAAGCTTTATCCTCCGATGATAACACAGGCAGGCCGGGCAGAACTGCACGGAGCTCATTTAAGCAAAAGAGCTAGTTAAAGGAGAAGCTTTTTCAAAGGCAAATGTAATTTTTGTTCAAGAAATCACCTCGTTTTATCCCCCGAGTCCTCTCCTAGGAAGCTGTCAGTTCCCAGAGCCCTCCCTTAACTGTATTACTTAAACTTCAGATTCCTGGAAGTAATTGTGCCGGAATGAGCCCAACTCTTTTCTGAAAATTCTCTTTATCAGCAGGAATTGCAGGAGCTTTTTTGCCTGGCAAACGGAGTCCTTCAGATGGATTTTTTTGAGAGAGGAACGGTGCTGGGCTTCATTGGCTTTAAAAAAATAGTGGAAACCAAGTTGTGAGATAAGAATTCTGTTGGGCTTTGCCATCCTGTGACAACGTTGTTGATTTAAAAGCAGCTTCTCCGATAGCTCAGTTCTGTATTCAAGGAGCTTTGTTTAGTCTGATTGAAATAATGTAAAAATTTTACTTTTTTCTAAGCAGAAAAGACCTCAGCAGCAGTGTTGAAGAAGGAACGCAAGCAGCTCTTGTACAACCTCGGTGTTCGTGCTACGGTGAATTGAATCACGAGTAAATGCTACATTTGGGAGAGAAAGAACAGTCACAAGT
The DNA here is from genome assembly GCA_020746105.1 of Trogon surrucura. Classification (NCBI taxonomy): domain Eukaryota; kingdom Metazoa; phylum Chordata; class Aves; order Trogoniformes; family Trogonidae; genus Trogon; species Trogon surrucura. The sequence continues at coordinate 3,638,199 of CM036640.1, forward strand.
GGTTCTAACTACCCATTTTACCAGTATTTATACAAGCGGTTGATCTCAGAGGAGTAATTCCTTGCCCCCAGAGCTTGCACGCAGACACATCTACCTCTCCCACTTCTAAAATGGTTGAAGGAAAAAAAAAAAAAAGCATCGATGAGAACAAGCAGTGTTCAGAGTTTGTAATTAGGGACTGTTTTGAGAGCCACACCAAACTCTGCTTGGCTGCCCAGACTGCAGCTCCTTGAGGCTTTGACCCGATTCCTACCCAAGGCTTTCAGTTTTCAGGCATTCCCTAAACACCTCCCTGCTGACCCTGCCCATTCCACTGTTTCTCATTTTTACCAATAAGGGGGAAAAAAATGGGTTCTTCCCATACCAGAGCCCTGTTTAGAAGCGCTCTGGAGTCTCCCTTCAAGACTCTCCTGGCAATGACGGTTTCTCTTTCACTCCTGCAGCAGAGCTGGTCGGGCTGAGCGCGAGGGTTTTAAGCACAAAGTCTGTGCCGGGACTTGGTGCCGCAAGAGCCAGAGCCGGGCGTGTGCCTGAGCTCGCCAGGGTGAAGGCGCAACCGACGCCTCCGTCGTCAGGCGGACGAGATCCCGAGGGACGGCTGCCCCCCCTCTTGTAACAGTAAGTAATTAATGTCATAACGCCCGCTCGTTACCGGGCTGTTGTTGCTGAACGTGTTTTGGCAAGAGCCTCGGTGGAGCCGTGCCCTTGCTGCAGCCGCCGCGCGGCTTCGTTCGAGGTTTTTTTACTTTGGTGCTTCTCCAGGAGCGACACCTCCCCCTGGGCCAGGGCTCCCGCCTGGCGATGCCTCGTGTGGGGCCAGTTCCCGCTTCCCCCTCAGTGCCCTGAGCGGCCGCCGGACCTGACTGGGGCCCGGCTGACCTGAGGGGGACAGGGCCGGCCCTGGGCTCTGAGGGAGGCTGCGGCTGGAGGCAGCCCCGGGCGGGTCAGGGGAGGACTGAGGCCACCTGCCCTGTGGGATTTTGACGCTCGACAAGGCCGGGGCTGCCCTCGGGCCCGGGGAGGCGCCTCCGCCCGCCCTTAACAAAGATGGCGCCGCCCGACCTTCCCCCCCCTCCCCCCTCCCCGCCCGGCCGCCACGTGACGCGGCACGCGCGCGGCTCCGGGGAGGGGGGGAAGAGGCGTGGCCGGAAGTTGCGTGCGGTGATGGAGGGGGGGAGGGGGCGGTGGCGGCGGGATGGAGCCGGCGCGGGAGGCGCGCGCCGGGCGCTCAGGTGGGGGAGGGGCCGCGCGCGCGCCGAGGGGGGTGTGGAGGGGGGGTGGGGGGAGGGGCAGGGCCCCGCCCCTTCCCCTTTCGCGCCGGGGCTCCGCCCCCTCAGACCCCCCCGAGTCCCGACACCCCGAACCCCGACACCCCCCCTCGGGGGCCCGGGGCGGCCGCCGCTGTCCCGGGCGGGGCCGAGCGACCGGAGGCCTCGCCCTGAGGCCGGGGGGTCCCTCCCGCCCGCGCAGGGCCGGGCCGGGCCGGGCCGGGCGTCGCCTGGGCCTTGGTTTGGTTCGATGGAACCAACCGCGACGGTCACAGAAATAAAGAGCCCCCGGGTCCTGGTGGCAGCGGCCGGGACGGTTCGTCCTGCCCTGGGTGAGCCCTCCCTCGGCCACCGCTACCAAACACACGAGCGATGCCCTCCCTGAGCCCGACGACGTCCCCGGTCGAGGTTCTAGGGCCCAGCGCCTCGCCCGCCCGCCCATCACCCACCGAGTCTCCGAACTCCGCTCCAGTCCCGCCGCCCGCGACGGCTCTGCCCTGGCGGGAAGCGGCGGCAGAAGCGGAGCGTGAGCCCCCGTCACAGCTTGGGCCGCGCAGGGCCGGGCTCTCCGGAGCGGGAGCCGGTCACTTGGCCACGTGCGGTAGCGAAGGGCAGAGGTGAGAACGCGCCTTTGGGAAGCGACCGCGGCGCCTTCTCGTGCCCGGCTGCACCCTGGGCTAATCCCGCAGCGCCAGCACAGGCCCGGCGGCGGTTGGTGGCATTTTGGTCCAGCGCAGGTTTTGTTCCCGCTGTTACAAAAAGCGCCAAGAGTAGAAACGTTCCCGTTTCCATCCACCAAAGCGCCACCGGGGCTGCGGCCTTGGGACCCGGCCTCTGAAACTGGGTGGCAGCAAACGCGGCCGTGAGGCCGGCAGCTCCCGGGCCCACAGAGGCAGCGCTCAGGGAACAGGGTGTCCGAACTTTGTATTTCCTTGGCATCCCGCTTAGAACAGGTTTTTAATTGTGTCTGGAGTATCTCTTGACCAGCAGGGTGGAGAGTCACCAAGAGGTGCTCGAACCATGGCTCTCCAAGTGGCCCCGGGACTCAGGCTGGAGCTCTTTCTGTAGGACCGAGGGCAGAAGAGCCTCTTGTGGCGAGTGCCTGCTGCCACCGGGTGGTCACCGCTCCCCACTGCACCGCTACAGACCCTGCCGAATTCCTTCTTTTTATTTACATGATAATTTATCGTTCGCATTCTTTTATTTTTGCAGCACGCTTCCCAGAGCGAGCGAAAGGCAGTTCGCGTCGGAGAGCGAAGGGAAAGGCGGAACGCAGAGAGAAAGACGTCTCCGATTAATCTTTGATTCAGATGTCTTTGCGCCTTTTCTCTGCTGTAATATTTTTAACCCACTTCTGCCTTTTCGTGTCTTTTTTTCCGTTCGTGCAGGTGCTCTTTTGCGCGGCGCTTCTCGGAGTAGAGATGTTCCATCTCCGTGTTCTCTACCAGAACTGTGGGCTGCAGCTTTTTGTAGACTTCGCTACTTTCCGTTACAAGGTGTGCTGCGTCCTGACGGGAACAGGCTTTTTAAAGCTGTTTGCTTTGAGCCTTCTTGGCACATTCAGGTGAGGCTTTTTCTCTTGCATTTTTTTTTTAAACAAAAATATTTAAAGTGCTGGGACCGTTTTTTGCCGCTGTGCTTTAATAGGATTTGCAGCTGTGAACATGCTTTAATAGAATTTACAGCTGGGCTGAAGTATCCCCTCTCTTAAAATAACATTGCAGCTTCGTGATTCAGGAGAATGTGCCTCCCACTAGTTGCTTTGTCTGTAGCTGTGAATGCTCCGGAGCAAGAGGAGAATATGAGCAAAACCTCAAACTTTTGTATGTGGCTAAATAGGAAGTGTAATCCTGTGGTTAGGGACTGGAGCTATAAATGAGCATATTTGGATCTTGTTTTTTGCCGTGCTGGTGACATGTTTTCTGCTCTCTCGTGCGCTTTTTAACCTGCCAGGGTTTGGGTTTTTTTCCCCTCCCATCGGTAAAATGGGAATAGGAAAACCTCTGTGTGTTTTTAGATCTTTTAGAATCTTTCTGTGTCGCAAGGCGCTGGATCAGGAGGATGGCAGGTGGGGAATCGTGCAGGATGTGGTGTCACTGGAACCCAGCGCGAGCTGTGGGTCTTCTGTTTCTCAAACTGAAAAGCAGTTGGTGGCTGGGGAACCAACGGAAGAAATGCCTTATCTTAAAAAGCTGCATAACAGATACTGCCTGCCTTGCGTGGCACCGGGCCAGTAGCTTTCAGAGCTGGTCCCACCACATCAATCCAGAATGTACAGAAAAGAAAACAGCGAGACTCCACAAAAGGGTTTAAATCTTGCAGATGAGGTTTGCAGAAAAGAGGTGGACGAGAGCCACCGTAGCATATGCAATTTTCCTGACGGGCAGATGCCCTCACTCTGGAGAGCAGGACCCCTGCCAAAATACCAGAAAGTCGCAGATTCCTTCACAGAATCCAAAACAGGCAGTCAAACATCACAGTATTCTTCCTCTCTTTAAATAAGTGGCTCTTTCTTGCTGATTGAGCCTTCCGTGTCCGGAATGATCCCGTAGCGCGGCCTCCCGGACAGCTCAGTCGTGTAAATCAGTCTCAGGGTGACAAAACGGGGACACGTGGGTCAAACCACCGCGCCTGTGGGAGGAACAAATGGCCCCAGCTTTGCCCGTGCGGGCGCGAGGGCGTGAGCCTCACGTCCTGGAGATGCCGTCTCTGATCGGTGGAGGGGGTGGGGGGAAGTCTGAGAAGGCACCTTAACCCTGCTCTGACGGAGTTTGTGGGGCGGGCGCCGTGGCGGCGGCTGGATAAAGCCGCTCTCAGCTTCCCAGGGGCAGGCGCGGGGCAGGGAGCAGAAGAGAGCGTGCCTTGCAGCGCCCGCCCAGCTGCGAGCCCCCATCAGCAGACTGGGTGTTATGCCCAGAGTCCACGTTTTAATTCTGTCTCTATCCCCAACCTCCCCCTCAAAAGAAAAGGTTTAAATGCCGTTCAGCGCATCGGAATTTGCATTTGAGATGCCCGGCAGAGTCCTGGCTTGAGCTGCTGGCGTTTCTGCTGAGGCGGCCGCCGAGGAGGCCACTGAACGTTTCTGCTTCTGGTATTTACACTGGCCTGGTGAGAAAGGGGCTGAGAGCACATGTTGTAACCTCTCTCCCTCTGCATCCTGGCCAAGGTTAAGAAGTCGGGAATTTTTTAAAACAGGAGCAATATCAAAGAGGTTTTCTGCGTCACCTCCCGGATCCACGATCCCTTTCGTAAGTGACTTTCTTGTTCCTAGAGATTTGCAGCCCTTTGAAGTGCCTGACAGTAAAGACGCCTAATTTACAAACGTGGCTGAAGCCAGAAATACCTTTCTGCGTCTGTCCTCTCTGTTTATTGATTCAGGTTTCCAAAACCAGAGGGAGAATTTCCCAGGCATCAGTGACCTACTGAGGCAGCTTCCGAGCGTGGAATGGAGCTGGTGAGCGGGCAGGACCCCCGCCTCCGCGAGGTCGTGCGGTTCGCGCTGTGCTGCAGAGCCCTGGCGCTGCTGCTGCAGGCAAGTCTCCCGATCCCGAACCAGAGGTGCTGCGACATCTCTTCTTTGCTGCTCCGAGGCTTCTCTCTTCGGCGCTGCCTTGCGCAACGTGGGCCAGCTGGTTCTGCTTGTTTGGGAAGTTATCTTCTCCTTTGGAGAGCGGCTGCGTCCAGGGAGGCAGATTACTGTTAGGTAGAATTGTACACATTTCCTTCTAACTTTACCACGTTTTCACACCGCTGTTGCAAGAGGTGACTTGAGAGGCTCAAGTCTCCGTTTATCCACAGAAGAGGAACAATAATGTCCTCCTAGATGTTCCTTTTAAGTCTCATTTGGGCAGATATCCTTCTCTGAGCGTGGCAGAGCTCGGTTGCTCTCACGCCATCCTACCTGTGACAGCCAGCAGAGTCTGGCTGGAGCTGTGGCCCTCCCGAAGCAATCCCAGCCTGAGAGAGCTGTTCAGCGCCAGGCCCCCAGCCAGCTGGCAGGTTATGGCAGCCCCGTTCACCACTGGATAGGGCCGACTGGAACCATCAGCTGCGACAAAAAGCTCCGTCTGACCGATGCCAGAGGCCTGGTTAGACCAGATGTGCGTGCGCTTCGTGGCAAAACGGCGGCTTTGTGTGTCTTTTAGTGCCGATTTGTTCAGCACGGCTTTTCCTCTTTCCTCAGCCAGCGCTGAATTCGTTGCAGGGGACTCATCCCAATCTGCTTGTAGTTAAGCTACAGAACCTACCATCTGAGGTTTTGGGATTTTTCTAGAAATGTATTTTCATTTGTAATTACGTGACAATGCCTTAAGTTGTGTACCTCCTGTCTCATGAGCTCTCTGGGATTTTCTCTCCCATTTCAAAACGTGGCCAGCACCACCAGCTCCTGGAGGCTTACTCATCTCCAGAAAATTAACCCCTGCGTGCATTCCCAGCTGCAGAGATGATGGAGATCTAGACACTAGAAAGAGGAGCCAGAGTCTTCTGCATCAGTTTGCTCCAGGAAGTCTTTTTTCTCTAGTTTTGTCTCCTCTTCCTTGTACCTCAGCTGGGACAATAATGCCAAATTCAGTGGAATTCAGGCTTGCCACTGCTGCCAGAGTATCTGGCACGAGTGTACGCAGTTCGATATGCCCAAGCACAGGGCTGAGCAGCTTTCCCTGTCCAGCTCTGCAGGGATTCGTGCTGGATATGTTCCAGAGCTTTGCTCAGTTCGGGTGTAAATGCCCCAAAAGATTGTGTTTGTGGCTTTTCACAGCCTTACAGGCATCCTTGCTGCAAAGCCCCTCAGCCTGGCGTGTGTGCTGCTCTTGTCCCGTCTCAAACCTGGGACTCCTCCTCCTGCTCGGTGCTTTTGTCAGGGTACAAGGGGATCTCTGCTGGACTTCAATCCTCTCTTCTTTTTTTTCCAGGCTCTGTTTAACCTCCTGATCCCAGATCACGCCGCGGACGCCTTCTCTCCCCCTCGCCTGTCGGAGCCTGGCCCGTGGGACTTGCTCTTGGAGCAGCTTCTGGGAGGTCTCTCACACTGGGACGCTGAGCATTTCCTCTTCATTGCCGAGCATGGTTACCTGTACGAGCACAACTGCGCCTTCTTCCCGTTGTACCCCCTGAGCGTGCGGGCCATGGCCGAGGGTGCTCTCTGGCCCTTGCGGTGGCCGCTGCGTTTGCGGAGCCGCCTCCTGCTGTCGGCCGTGCTGCTTAATTCTCTCTTTTCCGTCCTGGCAGCCGCCGCTCTGTATGAGCTGGGCCGGGCCGTGCTGCGGTGTCGCAGGGTGGCTTTCCTTGCCGCCGTTCTCTTCTCTATCAGCCCTGCCAACGTCTTTCTGGCAGCTGCTTACTCAGAGAGCATGTTTGCCTTCCTGGTGTTCAGTGCCATGTGGCAACTGGAGAAGGGGCAGAGCTGGCTCAGCGGACTGCTCTTCTCCCTCGCTTCTGGGGTGCGTGCCAACGGGCTTATTAACGCCGGCTTCTTTCTCTACTCCCGCGGTAAACGCTTTGCCCTCCAGCTCCAGGTGGGTTCAGGATCAGTAAGGAAGCTCCCTCCGTTGTGGAAGCGACTCCTTAGCCTGGCATCCTCAGCGGTTCTGATGTGTGCTGGGATATTTCTACCTTTTGCTTTATTTCAGTATTATACCTACGTGAGGTTCTGTGCTCCCAGCACCAACCTGGAGCAGACTGTTCCCAAGCCGCTGCTGCAGCTGGCTCTGGACAAGGGCTATCGTCTGGTGGCCGCAGACAGGGTTAAACCCCCTTGGTGCTCCCAGCGTTTCCCGCTGGTGTATTCCTATATTCAAGACACTTACTGGAATGTGGGCTTTCTAAGGTATTTTGAGCTCAGACAGATACCAAATTTCTTGCTCGCTTTGCCTGTCACACTGCTGGGCTCGTGGGCTGCCTGGACGTACATCAGTGCAAACCCCCGGCAGTGCCTAACTCTTGGTCTAGAGAGAAGAAAGAGTGAAGAAGAGGGTAAGCCAAGAGCTGGATTTTGCTGCCCCACTGTCTTCGTGTATGTGGTCCATGCCACAGTCCTGCTGGCGTTTGGATTCTTCTGCATGCACGTGCAGGTAGGACACTCACAGCAAGGCACAGAAGCGATTTCTTAAGGGGAGTGCAGGGTGGGGACAGTGACAGTCACAGCCTGAACCTGTCCATGCTGCAGGGCAGCACAGGGCGACGCAAGCAAAAAACTTTGCCTTTCCTCTTTGGGAGCTACTTCCATAAAGAGTTTCCAAAGCTGGTTAATTCCTCTGCTCAGCTGCAGAGGTCCCAAAGAGCGCTTGCCAGGTGTTCAGTGTGACACTGGGAGGGATCAAAAGGTCTGGCTGGTGTCAGGTTGTGTTTGACGTTTGCCGAGCCCTGCCAAGCAGCTGCTGGAGGACAAGGGTACCGGGTTCGTTATCACGTTGGGCCAAGCTTAACGGATGGCAATGAAAGGATTCGGAGCCTGCCAGTCCCTAGAAAGTGTTTGAAGGTCTTTCTAGGACGCAGCTGGTGTCTGAGGCAGATAGATGGTGCCTTTCACACTGTGGGATCATGGTTGGTCACAGTCGGAGACCTGCAAATTATGTGTTTCTTTCTCTGCCTGTCGTGTTCAGGTGCTGACCAGGTTCCTTGGCTCCTCCTCTCCCATCCTGTACTGGTTCTCTGCTCACCTGCTTCAGAAATACGAACCTTTGCTCTGGAGTGAAGGGGCTGATCATCAGATTGCGGCACCTCGCTCTGAGGAGTCTCTTCTAGGTGAATCACCTGGTTCCTTTGGGAACGGGACTTGTGAAAACCCCATTGTAAGGCTGCTGCTGAACTGGAGAATAATCACCCCCCTCAGCAAATGCATCCTTGGATTCTTCTTGTCCTACTGGCTGCTGGGACTGATGCTGCACTGCAACTTCTTGCCATGGACGTAGTGAGGGTGTGCGTCGGTCCAGACGGGTCGCAGGGCAGAAGCACCGGTCAGAATTGAAACTCACTTTTGCTAAAACCTCTGATGTGTTTGTTGTATCAGTTACAAAGCCATTGTCCTCAGTTATTGTACGTTCAGAGCTGTACAGCCGTGTGGCCATGGCTGAAACGAGCGTGTTCCCATTGCTGGGATGGTGCGGCACCCTGCCCCTCGCTGCTCTCCTCACCGACAGCCAAAAACCCCGTGAGCTGCCCAGGACTGGGAATGTGCCTTCGTTCCTGCATCTTCTGTGGGAGCTGCCACCCAGCAGTTGCCAACAGCACTGCTCCGCGTCTGTCGGGTTCTCTTCCATCAGGAAACTTGCAGGACACATCTCTGACAGCATGGCCGGAGGAGAGGTGATTTTGCGCCTGTTCTCTGCACTGGTGACGCCACACCTTGAGTGTTGTTTTGGGCACCTCAATCCAAGAGAGATCTCGAGGTGCTGGAGCAAGTGCAGAGGAAGGCGACGGAGCTGGAGAATAAATCTGATGAAGAGCGACTGAAGGAGCTGGGGCTGTTGAGTTTGAAGAAGAGGAGGCTGAGGGAGACCTCCTCACTCTGCAACTGCCTGAAAGGACGTTGTGGAGAGGTTGGTGCTGGTCTCTTCTCACAGGTAATCAGCGATAGAACAAGAGGGAACAGCTTCAGACTGCAACAGGGCAGGGTTAGACTGGACATCAGGAAAAATCTTTCCACATAAAGAGTAGTCGGATGTTGGCACAGGCTGCCCAGGGAGGTGGTTGAGTCCCCACCCCTGGAGGTGTTAAATCACAGAATCACAGAATGTCAGGGATTGGAAGGGACCTTGAAAAATCATCAAGTCCAATCCCCCTGCCAGAGCAGGAACGCCTCGATAATGCTACATAGGAACATGTCCAGGCGGGTCTTGAATGTCTCCAGAGAAGGAGACTCCACAACCTCCCTGGGCAGCCTGTGCCAGGGCTCCGTCACCCTCACTGAGAAGAAGTTTCTTCTCGAGTTTAAGTGGAACCTCTTATGTTCCAGTTTCAGCCCATTACCCCGTGTCCTATCATTGGTTGTCACCGAGAAGAGCCTGGCTCCATCCTCGTGACACTCACCCTTTATATATTTGTAAACATTAATGAGGTCACCCCTCAGCCTCCTCTTCTCCAAACTAAAGAGCCCCAGCTCCTTCAGCCTTTCCTCATAAGGGAGATGCTCCACTCCCTTAATCATCCCAGTTGCCCTGTGCTGGACTCTCTAAAGGTCGTTTAGATGTGGTGTTGGGCTGAGCTTTGCAGAGCAGGGTTCATGGCTGGACTCATGATCCCAGGAGTCTGCTCCGACCATTCCGGGATTGCGGGACTCGAACCCGCGACCCCGGGGGCGGGGCGGGGCGGGGCGGCGCGCGGCCGCCAGGGGGCGTTGAGCGGGGGGCGGGGCCGACACGTCCGCCGGGCGCGCGGCGGGGCCGGGCCGGGCGCTGCGGCGCCATGAAGGACTGCGAGTACCGGCAGATCCCGCCCGGCGCGGCCGCCCCGGCCCCGGCCCCGGGCTCGGCCCCTTCGCCTCCCCCGCCAGCCGCGGGCGCGGATCGATCCGGCCCGGCCCGGCGTCCCCAGCGGAAGTGGGAAGTGTTCCCGGGCCGCAACCGCTTCTACTGCGGCGGCCGCCTCATGCTGGCGCGGCACAGCGGGGTCTTCGCCCTCACCCTCGGCCTCATCCTGGTGACCAGCGGCCTCTTCTTCGCCTTCGAGTGAGTCCGGGCCGCCGGCGCCGCCCTGGGGCTCGGCCGTTCCCCCCGCCCCGCCCTCTGCTGGGGGTCCCTCCGGTGTGGCCCCCCCCCCCGGGTGGGGTCTGTCCCTCGGCTCGTCCCCTCGCCGGGCTCTCTGAGCAGCTCTCGGGCCCCTCCTTGGAGCCGCCTCCTCTCGGGGGGCCGGGGGTCAGCTGGCAGCACGGCCTGGCGGTGGGAGGGAGGTGGGCTGGGGGGCACCTCTTCCTCCTCACCCCCCGGGAGCCCCCACATCCCTCCCTGCTCCCCGCTGCCCCCACCGGGGCGTTCCCCCGCGGCACAGCCCCCCGGCAGGCAGCCCTTCCCCTTTGCCGGTCCCCAGGTGTGCTTGGGCAGGGGGCTGGAGAGGTGCGGGGAGGCAGCCCTGGACCTTGTTTAGGTTTAACATCCTGCCAGGATGCCCTCCTCATCTCTAAATACCCCCCTCAGTCTCCCTTCCTGCTGCTGAGGAGAGAATGGGGCCAGCGTTGCAGCCAGGTAACCCCCGGTATCAGCAGACTTGGTCTGTCGAGGCAGCAGGAATTGTGTTTCTGTTAAAGGTGCTTGATAAATGGTGACATTTTTAGGGTCCCTCCTTGAGGAGCTGCACTGGAGGGCAGTGGCGTGTGGGGAAGAAGGAGCTGCATCTCCCCCAGTCTCCTTTGCCTTAGGAAAGCTGGGCCTGGGGAAGGTCCCCAGGAGAGAGCCAAGAGCAACCCGTTACGTCCCGCGCTGCCCAGAGGAGCCGGAGCAGCAGCACCGATGGTTGTTGGCACCTCTGAGGGCTTCTGCCACCCTGCCTCCGCGTTTCTGTCTCGGGAGGGAAGGGGGCTCAGTTTTCCTGCCGCTGTGCGAAGCGGGGGGTCATTTGGATCTCGGCGTTATCTCTGTGAGTCGCAGAGTAAAGCTGCCCCAGCCTGCTGACGGCGAGATGAAGGTATTTGATCGGATTAGAGGTTCTGAAAAGTCAGATGAGCTGAAAGGGACAGGCAGCTGTGCATCCCGACGCGAAAACTCCTTTCTTGCTGTCGTCTGTGCCTCCTTGACAGCTTTCTCTGCTGCGTCTGAAACTAATGGGCAGCACTAGCACAGAAACTGCTTTGTACGGGGCCAAGCAGAGGACATCTGCTCTCCCTTCTTGCCTAGTCACTCCTTCTTGGTTGAAGATGCCCTGGGGCTTTCCAAGTTGTTATTTTAGCAGCGTGCTGCCATGGCATGGGTTATGGTTTGTTAGATGTATAGCAAATGCATCTTGCCTGGGTCTACAGTCTTTTTTTTTGTTGTTGTTGTTTTGTTTTCCTAAATGCGATTTCTTCTTGCCTGATGGTGGAAAGCAGGATCCAGTGATTCTCCTGGGAAAAAAGAGGTGGCAACAAGGCTCACATCCCATTTCGGAGACCTTTCTCTCAGTTTGACGACCGAGGGGCTCGGCAATGGCGTTGGTCTCAGGCCAAAGGGGTTTTGTTGCCCGGTGGCTGCTTTGTTCTGGACAGCTGAGCTCGGGAGTTGAAACAAAAGTTGCTTAATCCTCTCAAACTGCCTCGCAGCATTACTGAGACAGCGCTGCCCGCAGGCTTCGGGGCTCAAGCAGCTTGTCTGTCTGCGCCCCGCGCTGGGTACTTATCCGTGCTTATAATAGCAAATCTCCCTGTGGAGTGAGGGGTGGGAGGGGGCTCCAGCAAAGACCCGCGCTCCTCGGCAGTCTTCACCTGTCGTGCTGCGAGTAATGGAGCTACCCTGCTGGGAAGTGTGATCACACCGGTTCCCCGCCGCGGAAAAAGCCCCGGGTCGTAGCACAGCGAGCCCAGGAGTGGACATCGCCTGCTTAGGTGCCTGGTGGCTTCTCACGGTGCTGGAAGGTGTCCCCGTCCAAGCGTCTGGCACACTGTGAAGGGCACACGAGTCGTCCAGAGACAGCAAAGCTGTGTTGAGTAAAAAGCCAAGTTCCCACTCGGCTTCACCCGTTGGACCAAACGGGATCACGCTCACGCTCATTTTTGATCCCCCCTTAGCTTGGGGTGTTTCTCCGTGTGTGCTTGATGCTGCTGTTGTAGAAGGTGACCGGGCTTTGCGGCAGCTGGCAGGTTTTTGAAAGATGATTCTAGGACTTCAGAAGGACGAGGAGAGGAGTTTGTGTCCAGGGGCTTGTACGGCCGTGTTTGTGCCAAAGACTTTGTCTTCCCGGTGCCACTCCGGTGTTTTCTGGGCTGGCTCTTGCTGTTCCAGAGGTCTCTGCAGAGCAACAGTGCTTTAGCCCACTGCCCTGTGAGAATTCACAGCGTGTAACATCACAGCTGATAGCCAGGTCTGTAGCAGAGCTTGGTGACAATGCAATTTTTTTTTTTCCTTCTAACAGCTGCCCCTTCCTTGCCAGTCACCTCACCCTGGCCATCCCCATCATCGCAGCCGTCCTCTTCTTCTTTGTCATCAGCTGCCTGCTCCAGACCAGCTTCAGAGACCCAGGAATCCTGCCCAGAGCCACCCCAAGTGAGGCTGCAGACCTGGAGAAGCGAATCGGTGAGAGTTTCGTTCCCTTTCCTCTTTGGGCCAGCGCGTGTTGCTGGGTGGGCATGTGTTTGTGTGTGCACATGTGTTTTGGGCTCAGTAAGTCTCCTTTCAATCTTTACTCCTTACCAGTTGTACGGGGGGAGAAGAGACCAGAGTATCAGATTGTGAGGCTTGGCAGTGTCTTACGAGTCCCACTAAGAGAAGTGTGACAAACTCCTCTAGCAGAGCAGGCAGCGCTTCAGAGAGAGGACCTGCAGAGAAGCAGAGGCCGGTTTCCTTTCTGTTCAGTCCTGTTGTTTTCCCTCGCAAAGCCCCGGACAGTGCCTGTACCTGTTCCTGCCCTTGGGATGACACCCGAGGGGGCAGTGGCCGAGCTCAGGGGAAAAAGAGTTTGTGCTATCGGTGTCCTAAGCACGAACACCGTTAGGGACTGCACCCCAGCGGCTGGAGGAGCGCAAAATTCCTGTAACGGTGCAGTTGTTACTCTGAACGTTGTCCAAACTCAGAGGTATCTGATCCTGCACCACCCTCTGCAAAATGCAGATGGTGAGGACGTAGGATAATTAATTTCAATAAGAATGCTTTTTAAGGCTGTGATTTGCCAGTGATCCTGCTGTGCCACGAGGTTTTCTTTACTGTGATTGTTTCTAGCGGCGTGCTGGTGTTTGTCCCCATCTGAAAACTGCTGCGTCACCTTGTTTTGGTGGTGACCAAGACGGTGTTTGCATCCAGGATCTGTGGACCTTGTTGAGGGTAGTAACAAATGCTTTAGCAAGGTTAATGCGAGACAGCTTGAATCTGCCCCACGGAAGACAGTTGCAAGGCAGTGATTCTACATCTGACTAAAGAAATGGTTTGAAAGTCTCCTCGGAGTGGTTATCCATGTTTCTATTTATAAGTGCCTAAAGCGGTAATCTGGCTGCAGATGTTGTCTGATGTGCCAGCTGTTACTGTTAACGTAATCCACTTATTATCCTCTTAACAGAGATGTAGCAGCGAGCGTGTTTTCAAAGACTTCCTCAGACACGGAAAGGTGCTCTTTTAAGAATGACTAAAATAAAGAAATAACCCCCAAAACTGCAAACATGACACAGAGGTTTTCGAGCTCACGCTTTTGAGCGGAGAAACGGTCTCCAGCTGCCCGTCCCTAATGAAGTGCCGGCACACGCGGGTGTAACTTGAGGTGTCCCTAAAAATCCTCAATTTTGACCTCGAGGAGGAGGAATCCTCTTGTGCTACTACCACGTGTGTCAAATTTCAATGAACTCTGCCTGGAGCACTTGAGACAAATCCCCTGAGCCTGGCCTGGCTGTGCTGCTGGCTCCAGCCCCGGGCTGGCAAGTCGTGTGCTGGCGGTGGCTTCTGCAGAGGTTGCCCTCATTTCTGTGACTTGGATGCTTGCAGCAGAGGAGCAACCACACGTGTGCTGACAGATGACGTTGCCTCCTCGTGTTGTGATCTGTGAGACATGCAGAGATGAGTCGGTGTCGTTGGGCACACTGACACTGCTGCTTTTGCACTCACTATTTATAAATTGCTTTGTGTTCTTGAAGCATTTGGACAGACGTTGCTTCCTTTCGGCATCCCAGCAGTGTCACTGTTGAACAGACAAGGAAAGGACATAAATAATGCTGCAAAGGAGCTGACTGGAGTCCCTGGCTGCCCACCTTGCAACAAATCCCGTAGGCTGAGCTGCCTCTTAGCTTTTGCTTAAAATCAGAAGAGCATGTGCCAGTCCCTTACCCTGCCAGGAGGGAACTCGGGGCGATACGGGGGCTTGGGTTTCACTTGTACCAGTTTGAGTTTCCCTGCTTGCCCTTGCAGACAGCATGGGTACGTCCACCTACCGCCCGCCGGCCCGCACGATGGAAGTGGTCATCAACAAGTACGTGGTGAAACTCAAGTACTGCTACACCTGCAAAATGTTCCGCCCGCCTCGCACCTCTCACTGCAGCGTCTGCGACAACTGTGTCGGTGAGCCCAGAAAGCGGGGAGGTGCTCGTATCTCTTCTGGGGGGATGTGGGGGAAAGGCATGTTTTGCGTTCCTGCACGGATGGCTTTTGCTTCTCATAAAGTGAGACACTAGGCAGATTTTCTTCTTCCCGTTTAAAATCAAAGCAAGAGCAGTGCAGTGGCTCAGGCCAAGGGGGCAGCACATCCCAGAGTCTGTGTCTCTGCTTTTCCTGATTCTGGGAGGACAGTGCTGTGAAATGCACTTAAGGCTTTCACCAAAGACAAGTTTTCCTGCAGGCTCCTTGTTGTCTGTGATCTTGCTGTCACTGGGCTGGTAGAAACACAGCTGTAGATGCTGACTGAGCTCTTCTGTGTCCTCTCCCGTGCCTTCGGAGCGTGCCTGTAATTTAGCGACGTGCCTGGAGAGTTTCCTCCTGGTGCAGCTGATTCTGGCTGTGCTGTGTGTGGACGCAGGGGTTGTGCTTTACGCCGTCTTCCAGGGCAGCCTGAGGAGCGACCAACCCCGGGGCGATCACAGGACCCCAAGGCTCTGATTAAGAGAAGTTTGGGAGTTGCCAGGCGTTGTGTATTTGAGGGTAGCCGTGGGTGGCTGCGACTCCTCAAAGGCAACTTCCGTGGGTTTAGATGCCTGTCTTTATAACTTTGAAAACTATTTTCTGCTCCAAAGAGGGTGGGGGAGGGTGACATGCAGAAAAGGAGCAGCAATGCTGTGTGCACACACCCAGTGCTTCAAGGTGCTGGGAGAGCTGCCACGCTTTCCCTGCTTTCTTTCAGTTTTAGTAATGGTAGATGTTACCAGTCACGAGGCTTGTATTCGTGCGGGGTTTGGTGAGAGGAATGGTTTAGCCTTTGCTGATAAAAAAGGGCATGTGAGCAGGTGGCAGTTCCCTACTGAAACTTCTTGCTAACATGCTGCTGCAGATGGGTTCTGGTCTCGGGGTGGTGGGTGGAAGCTCCGTTTGTAGCCCCTGGTTTAGGGGGCTCGACAGAATTTGCTCCGTTACGGGGTGCGACCCGGTAAGAGTCCTCATCGTGTCCCTTTGTTTCAGAGAGGTTTGATCACCACTGCCCCTGGGTGGGCAACTGCGTGGGAAAGCGCAACTATCGCTACTTCTATGCCTTCATCCTCTCCCTCTCCTTCCTGACAGCCTTCATCTTCGCTTGCGTCGTCACCCACCTCACTCTGCGTAAGTACTGCGGCTGCGAGCAGCGATACGTGCCGTGCTCCTGGCCAGGAACGACCTGAGGCAGTGCTGGGTCGTTGTTCCTGTTGGACAGAGTGTGAGGAGGGTCTGGTTCGTTTAAACCCTGAATAAACAGGGTCTCAGGCCGCAGGGAACCACAAATCCTCCCTGCACCTCACCACAGACAGACCTCGAGAGCTCATGACTGGGTTATCCCCTCCAGAGCAAAGATGCTGGTGGGTGCATCTGCTCTTAACCCAGCAGGGGTGGTGACTTGCCCCTCAGCCCCAAATCTCCCGGAGCTGTGTCTGCACACTGACATTTTTGCCAACTTACAGGCTGCAGATGTGTTTCGGGCAGCCAGGCAGATCCATATGACCCACGGCGGCGTGGCTGGGTGCTCAGAAGTGAAGCACTGGCTGGAGCTGCGAGGCTGCCTGATGAGATGTTGTCCTGTTTTGCTTTGCAGGCTCTCAAAGAGATGGATTCATCACCACTCTGAAGACAACACCTGCAAGATATCCTTCTGAAGCCATCAGCTGCTCTGACAGTCGAGCGCTGGTGCAGCAACACTAACCATGTAACAGAGAGGTGCAAGGAGCAATCTGTGAGGTCGCCCTGGTGTACTTCCCACAACTTAATTTTGTCCCCTAGTTACCTGGGTGGGGCTGGCAGGCATCTCTTCATCTGTAGTCTGATCACCAAACTGGGAAGACTTTAATTTGCCACCAGGCACTAAGGGTGGGTGACAAACTTGTTTCCCAGTTTGTAAGTTCACACAGGAAGGGAGGCAGCTGGAGCAGGCTGTGCCGTGGTGGGTGCCTGCACAGCAGCACGGGGTGTGGGGAGCTTGCTGGGATGTTTCCGTGGCCCCAGTGTGTGCGGTCGCAGCACGCGTCTCCCAAAACAGTCGTCTTGCAGGATGATTTTGTTCCCTGAGACTTCCTTGACTTTTATTTCACTGTGCTGGAGCTGGTGATTTGTTTTTTCTCAGTCTGGTCTATTTTAGGCCTCTCAGGTTTTCACACTTATTTAGTCGCCTCCAACCTGACAACAAACGAAGATGTAAGTACCCGGGACGCTTGTCCTTCTGCAGGGCTGGCCCTGGCCCTTCCTAAGCAGAGGTGAGGTTTTCAGGGGATCCTTGGCCGTGTACCTTAGTGCAGTAGCTCGCCAAGGCTGCAATGCCTGTGATAATTCACTGCAAAGTGAAGCCCCGGTGCCAGCAGCATTTGAACTGGAGTTTCAGGTGGCTGAGTGGGAGGGGAGCAGCACACAGCAGCAGGGGACTGTGCCTGGCAGTGTCAGGCTGGGGGGTTCAAGCGCTGCGATGTTAGAAAGGTCACGTGTGCTTTTTTTTTTTTCCCAGTCTGTTTGTGGCCTTGGTTAAAATTAGGAGTTCTGAGATTCAAACCAAAGCAGGAAGGCTGGCCCCAGAGGTCTAGTTGGGTGTTAGCTGGGGACATGGGTGATCTTTATTCAGCATCCCACATAACCGCAGGTTTCCTCTGAGACCCAGGGCAAGTCCCTTTGTCTCTGTCAGTTCCTCATGACTAAAAGGCAAATAATGTACAGCCGACGCCTGATGAGATTTACCTTGAAGCCTGGGGGTGCCTGCAGACTCCCAGAGCCAAATGCTTACCCCGAGCAGGGCAGGTTGTACAGAAAAGCAGGATCTGTCTGATCCGCAGAAGGAATCCAAATTCGCCCTTCTGGCCAGAAGGACCTGTTATCCTTGCTGGAAGCTTCCAGCGCTGCAGAGGGCACGTTTGCATCCCTTTTTTGGTGTGGTGTTTTTTTTTCTCCTCTCTCCACCTCTCTGTTACGTTGGAAGGTGTGGGTAGAACCGCGTGAGGCTGTGTAAGGTCCAAAGCGCGTGGCCCGTTGCCTCTCCAGCTGTGTTGCCCTTGTTGCCAGCCTTATGCTGCGATCAGGGAGAGGAAGTAAAAACAAAAGGAGGAAATGTGCTTTGCCATGGTTCGCTGCAGCCGGGGGCCTGAGGCCAGGTATAGCATCTGCCCACGCGTGTGTGCCTACGCTTGGTGTGACCAGGGTTTCGCAATCCGAGTCCCGGTGGCAGCTGCTCGGGGTGGGAACAGATGAGATTGTTTCCTCCCGTTGCAGCGCGGCCTGGGAATCCCCTCGCTGTTTGTTCAGCCCGAGGAGCCCAGGAGGGACCGTGAGCTAGAGCCCTGCTCTGATGAGCTTTCAGCCTAGGAGAGAACGAGGGGAGGAGGAGGAGGCTGGTGTTGAGGATGGTGATGCTGATGAGCTGCTGTGCAGCACGGGGAGGGCAGAGCTTTGGAGCTCTCTAGCTGCCAGGCTGGACCTTGACAGAGGCAGGAGCAGCATCCTGCTGTCACCTCTGCCTGCCTGGCTGCAACTGTCCTGCTTGTTGAAGCAAAGAGAGGGAGGATGTTTGCAGTAAGACAAGCCTTCCACCTCTTGAGCAAGGATTTGAACCGAGTCCGTTACCAGATAATTATCTGCTGTCGCATCTTTCCTACCTTAATCTGTGTGTGTCCTTTTCCTTTCAGATCAAAGGGTCGTGGTCAAATAAGAGGGGCTCGGAGTTCGCCAATCCCTACAGCCATAAAAGTATCCTCACAAACTGCTGTGCGGTGCTGTGTGGACCATTCCATCCCAGGTAAGAGCCTTGGACCAATAAAGCGTTGGGAATTGCATCCTGATCTGTGAGAGAGGCCTTGGAAAGGACACGTTTATCAGGATTTGGGGCTGGGGGGCTGTGTCAGCGCAAACACATCTACTTCGAGGAGGAGGATGTAGTCTCCCAGTCTCTGCATGTACAAGTAGGAGATACAGCTGGGTTTTACCATTGGTTAGACTACCTGAAATGCTCAATAGCATCCTACCAAATGCTCTGGCCTGGGAGTTCACCAGAACCGATGTTAAAACAAGGGGACTTGGCTGGTGGTGGAAGGAAGCGTTGAGCCTTAAGCGCAGGTACCTGCAGCCTGGGATTATCGCTGCGTTGTCACCAGAGGGTGCAATTGGGCAGAGTCGGGCACTGCGTCCCCTTGGTGCTGGTGCTGCGGGAGTTGAGGACCTGCAACGCTGCCTCGGAGCTCGCAGCCTGTCCTGGGGCTTGTGGGGATGGATCCTCGGGGTGAGTTTATTCAGTGGATCCAGTCGGGTTTTATGTGGAGCGTCACAGAGGTGCTAATTCCGTGTAACACAATTGCAAGGGAGGGTGTCTGAGGCTGTGCAGCTGGAGTCAAGGCGTGTTTTATGCTTTCGTCTGGCCCTGCTCCCTGAAGTGCTCCCAAGGTTTTTGTTGGATTCAGAGGTGCCAAAACACCAGTGCTACTGTAGGAAATCTGCAGATTCGGGGAGCTGAGCTGTTTGCCGGGAAGTTGAGGGGAAGAACAGTGTTTTACACCAATTCTCTCCTCGTTCACGTTGTCCTCTTGTTGTGAAGACCTTTTGCCAGTTCCTGTTTGGGTTTGTGGTGACCCAAAGCTTTAACCTCCTCAAAGCAGTTTGGTGGCTTGTGTGATAAGTCTGTGGTTTGTCTGGCGGGGAGGAAGCCGCGTTATCCAGCGCCCTCCTCCTGAAGCTTCAGTTAGCAGCTCCCACGAGGAGAGCTTGTGAGCTCCCATCTCTGCAGAGCCTTCCTTTCCTTACTCCTCTCCCCTCGCACTCTTCCCTTTCTGTTTTCCAGTCTGATAGACAGAAGAGGATTTATCCAGCCAGATATTGGGACCCCGGCCAGTCCTAAGAGTGAAATCCCTTCCTTCGGAGCCAAAACCGACACCAGCATGGTAGGAGGCATTCCCTAGCAGTGCTGTGATGTAGCCCGGCGCCTGCTGTGCCTGCACCTCAAGCCAGCCAGTACCTTCCCCTCTCACCATCTCCATGGCCTCAGGCGGGACAGCCCTGCGATGCAGAGCTGCCAGAGACTCAGCTGAGCCATACGTTGCCTTTTTTTTTTATTTTTAATTTATTTATTGTTTTTTATTTGTTTCACTGTGATGTGGCCTGTCCGGACTTGCAGCTGACAGAGCCCAACAGGGTGCAAGACCCTCAGACTCGTGCAGAAAGTGGGTGGGTCCCTGCTGCACCCAGGAAGCAAAAAAGGTCTGAGGAGCCACCAGACCTCTGAGCCCAGAGTGTCTGCCCCAGGGGATCACTGTGATTCCTGCCAGGAATAATGAGGTGGCCAAGGATGGGAGGTGGGGACTGACAAGCAGTTCCTGCTCCGAGCTGGGCTGTCAGGCCTCATCTTCTGGGCTGGAGGAGGCATAAGGTCCCTGGTATCCCTGTTATCTCCGTGAACACATCCTGTTCCCCCCTGCCCATGTGCAAGGGCTGTTCTCTCTCCTGATGGCCGGGTTCTCACCTTGGCCAGTGCCAGAGCGGTTTTTCTTTTCTAGAAGCTACTGTGCCTTGCGAAGTTGGGGCTGTTCTGCTGGGAGGACTCTGGCTCCCAGCAGATGTGGAAGCTAGCAGTCCCAGCTGCTGTTGATCCTGTTTTCTGGCTGATCACTCGAGGGGGTGCTGAAGAACTCAGTATTTTGGCTCTGCCAATTGGCAGGACAACATTTTGCAGCAAGCACACAAGTTAGGATGACCCTCCTTTTAACGGGGAAGAAGAAACCGTGGCTCTCGTTGCAAGGTGCTTGTTGGCAGGGCTGCACTCGTAAGATTTGGGAACCTGGTTATGTCCTGTTGTAGGAGACTAAAAGGCAACAGAAAAGTGCAGGAATTCCTGAGGGTCTCACCCTTCCCAGGTGAAGCTTCAGAGGAAGCAGTGAGCAGGTGCTGGTCTCTAATAACCTCAGGCCGTGCTCTTGGTTTGCGCTTCTGGCCGGCAAACAAGAGCAGGGGCTGTCCCCAGCACCTCGGGAGCGATTCCCCTGGGCCTGGGCTCATCCCCGAGCAGGCTGGGTGGCCAATTCCGCATCGCTGATGCTGCACCCTGCGTAGGGGAGAGTCGCAGACCTCGTTAGCAATACTTGAATCGTCTTATTAAAAGCTGCTGGATATTTTTGCACAACTTGTAGATTATTTTTTCTTCCGATGTAGAACGTTTTATATTCAGCGCAGATAGTGTCGTGCATGTTAGCACCAGGGCAGGAGCTTGCAGTGCTTTGTGTCAAGCTGCCTGGTTACGTTTCCGTGGGTCAGACGCGTGTATTTGAACCTCAGGCAGAGGCAGCGCAGGGGGCAGCTTCTCCCCACTAAATTCACCAGCATCGTGCTGTGAGTGACCACACCAGCCCGTGCCCAGCTTCAGGGCAACAGCAGAGGCACAGTGTTGCCCAGCCTCACGTTTCTGGCTGGCTCTGCAGAGATCTCGGTGCTCGTTTGTTGTGGTCACAAGCTTGTCCCTTCCCCTCCGCGAAGAGCTGAGGCGAGAGCGCCATGGTGCCCGTGTTGTAGGTGGAGAGGCCACCCTGCCCTTCCCTCCCCACTTCTCCTGCAGGGATGTCCCCAGCGGGGCTCGTCCCTGCCTTCGAGGACCCTTGACGGCACCGTCGAGGGGCAGGCGTGGGGGTCAGGGCGAGCCGGGCTGTGAGGAGAGGGGCTGGTGCTGGGGAGTGAGGAGCGATGTGAGGGGGGGATGTTATCAGGGGCCAAACTCCTTCCTGTTTTTATTTAAACCGGTTTCCTTTGTTACTCGACGTAATAAAATTATATTTTTAAAGAGTTAATTGCTTGGATTATTGTTTTATTCCTTTAAGACAGAAGAGGGCAGGTGTCTGGGTGTTTCACACCCGTCAGGTGGCAGTTGGACTCTTTGTTAAGCCTGGACTTGCCTGGAAGCTCTTCTGCACGATGGGCTGTGAGGGATGGGGACGCTGCTTCACAGCAGCTGGTGCCGCAGTGACTCTTGCTGGAGCGAAGGGATTTTTTGGTCCCAGGTCTCCAGGCTGGGCAGGGTGTCATTCACTTGCCAGTCTCCTTCCTGTCACCTCAACATCCTTTCCCCACCCACCTCGCTTGGGTCGAGGCTGTGGTCCCTCTGTCTTAACCCAGCCCAGCCCGGTCTAACCCAGCCCACCCGGCCGTGCCAGCGGGTGCCGAGGTGCATAATCTCTGGTGTCTTCCCCAGGAGGACGCCTGCCAGGACTTTGCCATTTCCTGCACAGCCTGATGGGATTTGCTCCTTCCTTGGACGTTAGCCCTGCTTTCTGAGGGTTAGCTGGTAAGAAAGTGCTTTCTTCTCCCCGTCATCTTCTCAGGCGACCCGTCTCATCTC
This sequence comes from Trogon surrucura, assembly GCA_020746105.1. NCBI lineage: Eukaryota > Metazoa > Chordata > Aves > Trogoniformes > Trogonidae > Trogon > Trogon surrucura. The sequence continues at coordinate 3,660,038 of CM036640.1, forward strand.
CACTGCATGACCACGGAGCCCATCCCCTTCCAGTTGTGTAGACATCTGTGTACTGTGTGTCACATCCATCCCACCAGCGTGGGGTTGCGTGGTTTGGGGTTACCCATGGCCTTGGCAAGAGAGGAGGGACTGTTCCCTCCAGTTTTGTCTTGGGGCTTGGTGACGAGGTGGAGCTGCCCGGTGTGTGTGGGATGTGTGTGGTGGTGCTTGGAAATGGGTGTGGATGGGGGGGGGCTCTGGGCAGAGCGTTGGTGGTGCCCAGGGGACGCCGTGGTGGTTTGTGCTTGGCGGAGCTGCCATGATGGGATTGGCAGAAGCCCCCAACTGATGCAGAGATTTAATGTTTGGAGCGAGCTGTGGCCTGAACAGGGTGTGAGCCTGGAACAATTTCTAATCCCAGCTCGGACCCACTCTGTGGTTCAGGCAATCCCTCTCCTCGCTGCCCCTTTGCTGGTTTCCCTCTCAAGTTCCTTCTCCAACATGCCCACGGTAAGTTCCTTCCAGCGCACGTTGTGACAAAGCCATGCATCACCTGTGGGCTGTGGAGCTGCCCCTCTCCCTCCCTGCAACCCCCCACGAGCTCTTGCTAGCCCGAGCCTCAGCGGTAGCGCTGGAGGTGGATGAAAACTGCCCCTTTCTCCCTGCCTGGGGCTGCCAGCACCCTCCTCCATCCCAAACCGTCTCCTTGTTCTGACGCTGAGCCTGGGTGCTCTGCTCTGCTCCCTGCTGCTCCTTGCTCCTCTATTTCTGGCACTAACCCTCTCTTTCTCTTCCTCCTCTCTCCTCTCCCTCACGCTGGCTCGATCCCAGCTCTCTGCCTCTCATGGAGCACCCCGAGGGGAGCCAAGATGCCGCGGGCAGCACCCGAGACCACAGCCATGACCACCACGAGTGCCTCCGCTCGCCAGGGTTACGCGGCTGCGCCTTCCTCCCTCCCACCACAAGAGAGGGGAGAAAGCAGTCGCGCACAAGAAAAAGCTTTTCCGATCCCGCTCTGGGAGCCGGGACGGCCGTCCCGCGGGTTCAGAGCTCAAAGCCATACAGCCGTCCCACCCGAGTGCAATAACTGGAGCTCCTGCCATCTCCTGCCGCTGGACGGGCTCGACGCAACCGAGGCCGCCAGCTGCTCCCTGTAACCACCAGCTTTACCTCCAGCAAGGGTGTCTTCCCTCCTGTAGATGCTGGAAGACGGCGGTTAGCATTCTGGCGGGCTTTCGAATCAAGCAGGCTTCCACGCCAGAGCGTTTACAGCCGAGCCAGTGGCATCACACGCCCAACTCCACCAGCCCTTCTCTCCGAGCCCTGTCCGTGTGCTGGAGGACTCTCCTCTCTGGACAGGAGTTAGGACATGGTCAGAGTTTACCTTTGCAATTTCTCCCTCCTGGTCAGCTCTCCCCTTCCTGTTTCATCTTAGCATGGCTCTAGTTTCAGGGGAAGGGGTTCAAGCCCTGCAGCACTTTGGCCGCCTCTCCAGCCAACGACGTTACCAGAGGCTGCAGCCCTGGCCAGGTTGGGAGCCGCGCTGCGGGGCTGTGCCGCCGGGCATTCCCCCAGAGCCCAGTAGGATTCACCATCTATTTATGCCTTTTACTTTTGTAACTGAATAAATTTTCTCCTATTTACTGTACGCTGGTGTCTGGCTGCTGCTCTGCCAGCAGAGGGGAACTGATGCTGCTGCTCATGCCTGGGCACGTCGGCGCTGAGCAGGACGAGGGATCCGAGTGGAGCCTCTGCCGGGAGCTCCCTAAATGCTGCTGTGGCACTAACATGGCCTTGAGGCGAGTTTCAGCCACCTCTGCACCCTCCCGTGCAGCGGGGAGGGCACGGACCTCGCTGCTGGGGCAGGGGAAGGAACGATGGGCAATGCCTGTGGGACCCAGGGAACAGGGAGCACCCTCCAGCAAAATTTGTCCCCCACCAAACCGCCGGTAGCATCCCCACAGCTGGGGAACAGCAGGGCTGGATGGGTGAGGACGGGGCGGCTGGGTGGGCTCAAGCATCCTTCCAGTGCCGCTGGCAACCGCCACGAGCATCCTCTGCCTCCCGCCTGCCCTCGCAGAGCTGCTCCAGCGCCCAACCCACGCCTGCCCGCAGCGTCACCAGCTCAGCTCACGGGACTGGAGATGTATGCTGGCCTGGGCAACGTTCCCCGGGGCTGGGGCTAACTCTGTGTCCCCCTCACTGGAACCTTCTAGTGCTGCTCGTCACTATTCGGGGCACCCATGGGTGCTCTGCGAGGTGATTCTGCAACCAAGCCCAGCCTCCGTGCAGCAATCTGGGGCTCTTCCCTTCACCCATCCGCTGATTTTTTTATTTATTTTTATTTTTCCACAAAACCGGTAGAGCAGAATGTTTTCGCAGCCTCCTCGCAGCCCATCGCAAACGAAATTTGGCGGCGGCTCAGCCCCTTTGGCAGGAGCTGCCAGCGACGCCTGAGCTGAAGCCGAGCCATCGCGTGCCCCACCTGAGCTTCCAGTCCGGCTTGGCTGGGGGGGCTCCTGCTGGGTGTTTTTTTCCCCTTCGTGGGACCTTCTCAGAGCAGAGCCAACACAGGATTAAACAGCCCAAAAGCAGCCGGGCTGGCACAGGCTCAGCCCGAGGTTTTGAAACTGCATCTGGCAGGGCTGGGTCTGGGGGCTGCAGGCTCTGAGCACACAGTTCTGCCAGCTCGGACTAACTCCGCCTCCTATTAGGGTCACTGCCTCGGATTTTCGCAAGGGAAGGAGGTGGTTTTTAGAGGGTTGTGCACATCAAACTGCCTGTTTGTGCCCTCCCAGCTCCTCTACGGGGGCTTTAGCACTTCATTGAAGCTCTTAGAGGGTCTCCACAGGTTTGCTTCTCCCCTCTTACTGCCTCATCTGTCGGGCAGAGCTGAGGGAGGCGGGCAGTGGTCTCCTATGTCACTATTCCTTCGGAAAAATGCCTTTTCCCGGCTTGGCGGGGCGTAACCTGCTCCCACGGCGGATCACACTCATCTGGGGAAGCAGCTCTGATTGTTGGCGAGGTGCAGCTCCAGGGGTGGGAGGACACATCCCGCCACCAAGTGTGAGCCCCTCGATGGGCAGGAGTATCCCAGCCCCAGCATGGAGGGGGATGAGCAGCCCCAAATCCCCTTTGCCGGGGTGGGAAGGGAGCAGTCTGGAGGCTGGGGGGTGTGTGTGGGGGGCTGCGTGGTTGGGAAAAGCATCGATGGTTCTTGCTTGTGTCCTCCATCCCCTCCATCTGTGAGTGAGGAGAAGGGGGGGTGACGGGGATGGGGTGTCAGGGGTTGTTTCCAGAGATGAGTAAAGAGACGAGTCACGCCGATAAAAAAAAAAAAAAATTAAAAAAATAAATTCCTTTTTAACTCGGCCCGACGCCACCAGGCACCCACCCCACCCTGCCCTTCCCGCACGGCTCCCGCACGGCAGATAAGACCGGGGCTTGGCACGGCTTCGCCAGGGACGCCAGCGCCCGGCGTGTGGCAACAAGCTCGAGCGGGATGAGAGTGAAACTGCAGCGCAACGCGAAGCCCAGATCCTAATCGGGGCGGGTGCGTTTCCACCGACGGCCCAGCGCCTTGGGGCGAGCTTGTGTCAAAAACTAAAAAAAAAAACCCACAGAAATTTAAAAAAAAAAAAAATTAAAAAATTAACTCCCTCCAAAAACTCTTCAGTTGAAGCTTGAGAGATAAGTCCCAGGTGAGAAGACGGGATGGGGAAACGCAGCCCCAGGCGACAGGGAAGCCCTGAGTTGTGGCGGAAAGGAGGGTTCTCTCTGCTGTAAGGGGCTGTGGAAAGTTTTTTTCGGGGGGGTGAGGGGGTGTCGGGCTGGTGTCGCTGCGCGGCGGCTCAGAGGTCGATTGCGCCCTGCTTTAGGGCAACCCTCCCGCGGCGCTTGGATGAATTGCTGAGCCTCTCTGCCTCGGTTTCCCCACCTGTGGGAATAAATACTTGCCTGTCAAGTCCTCGCTATTACTAGCAACTTAATCACCATGTAAAAAACCAGCAGTGATATGATTTTTTTGGTGGGGGGGGGAGAAACCATTTTTATGACCGGACACACCCCATAGCCCATTTTTTCCTGGGGGGTGGGTGGGTGAGAAGAGCTGAATGTTGCCACGTTTCTGCGTAAGCCCCTTGGAAGTGATAACCCACCGGCTGCTCCCCAATCCCCCCATCACTTTTAGCAGCGAGATGGGCATCGCTTCGGTCCCGGTGTCGGTGTTGGAGATCCCCAGAGCATCGACCGGTGCTGCACCCACTGCCGAGCCCTCCCCGGGGATCCATGGGGCGAGCACAGGGCGTTGGCCAGCCCCTCCTTCGCCCCTTCCCCAGCGCCCATCGCCTGCGGGTGATGATTCACGGGAATTTTCCTTTTAAGGCTGGGCTCGGCAGGGAGGAAGCAGAGGAGGAGGAGGAGGAGGACACTCCTTCGACCTCGCTGGCTCCTCCCGCTCTCGCTCCAGGCTCCGAGGCTCAGCCAAAAACGAATCCCGGCGACTGGGCTCAGCAGAAGCTCCGACGGCTCCCGGCCCCACTCCTCGCCCAAGCGTCTGCCCTGCGCCCGCGTCCCAGCCATGGCAAGAAACCACCAAGTGCAGAAGGCCAAGCTGGCCGAGCAGGCTGAGCGCTACGAGGACATGGCGGAGTTCATGAAGGCGGTGGTGGAACACGGGGACGAGTTGTCCAACGAGGAGCGCAACCTCCTCTCCGTCGCCTACAAGAACGTGGTGGGGTGCCAGCGCTCGGCGTGGAGGGTCATCTCCAGCATCGAGCACAAAACTGAAGAGGGGGACGACAAAGCACAGCTGGTGAACGAGTACCGGGAGAAGGTGGAGACGGAGCTGAACAGTGTCTGCAAGAACGTCCTGGACTTGCTGGACAAGCATCTCATCAAAAAGGCAAGCGATTCCGAGAGCAAGGTCTTCTACCTGAAGATGAAGGGTGACTACTTCCGATACCTGGCCGAGGTGGCCACGGGGGAGCAGCGCAAGTCAGCGATCGAGTTTGCCGAGAAAGCCTACCAAGAGGCCATGGACATCAGCAAAAAGGAGATGCAGCCCACGAACCCCATCCGCCTGGGGCTGGCCCTCAACTTCTCCGTCTTCCACTACGAGATCGCCAACGCCCCCGAGCAGGCCATCTCCCTGGCCAAGACCACCTTCGACGAGGCCATGGGGGACCTGCACACGCTCAGCGAAGACTCCTACAAGGACAGCACCCTCATCATGCAGCTGCTCAGGGACAACCTCACGCTATGGACAGCCGAGTGCGCCGGAGAAGACGGCGGCGAGGCTGGTGAAGAACCCAAGAACTGAATGGCCCCCAGCAGGGAGATGGGGCCTGGCCCCCCCCCCTCCACCTGCCGCCCCACCCTCCAGTCCCTTCGGCATCGATTCGTGGTTTATTTTTATTTTGGTTTTTCTTTTGGTTGGTTTTTTTGGTTTTTTCAGGGGGAAGGAGTCTCAGCTCCCCCGTGGCTGCCCCCCAACCTGGATGCAGGGAGCAGGGGGAGCCATACGTGGGATTTGCTTGGGCATAGCCCCCCCTTCATCTTCCTTCTCCCCTCATGTTTTTATCTGGAGGGGGGGACAAAAAGGTGGGAGAGAGGGTCACCCCCATCCCTGAGGGCTGCCAGCACCCCACGATTTAACATTTATTTGGCGGAGGGGGAGAGCACATGTGCCAGTTCCAAACCCACTGTTCCAGAGGGCTGGAGCTGCGACGGGAGGAGGTGAGGGGCCAGGATGGGGCAAAGTGGGGGGGCCGGGCAACTCTCCCCATCCCGGGGTAGGGTTTTGGGGAGGGGAGGGTGTGTGTGTCACGTATTGCCAAAGCCTCTGTGCGTCTCCAATAAACCGTCTCCTGCACGCCTGCCTCTCGTCTGCCTCGTCTCTCCCCCGCGCACGTGTCCGGGCAGCTCCCGCCGCCGCCGGGCACCCGCTTCTCCTCCCGTCCCACCGCGATCGGGGAGCGGCCGGGTCCCCCCGGGATCTGCGGCACCGGTTTGGCTGCTCCTGATCCTCTTTAGTCCCATGAGAAGGGGTCTCAGGGTGCCCAGCAAGCCGGCCCTTGACCAAACCACCTCTGTGGGGGTGAAAAATTTTTGGTAGCTGCTGTGATTTCCAGTACTGGTCAAGCCCTGGGGAGCACCGAGGTCGTTGGTACCCGCAGCGGGGGTGTCCCACCTTCTTGGTGCACAATCATGGTGCCCCCAAACCTGTCACCGAGGCCCTTATGCAGTTTGGGGAGGGTGGGGGGGGGGGTGTCCCAGCTCTCCTCTATGTCCAAGGGCAGGGGGGTAAGGGGGGTGGTGTCCCTAAAAGCGCATCGGCCGCGACACGGGGACAGCACTGGGGTGTCACCAGGGTGGGGATATCCCCATCGAGGTCTGGACGTGCCAGAGCGGGAGAAAGCTCAGCACTTCTGGTCCTGGCGTCTGGCCACAGCAAAGGGTGCAGCCCCCCCACCCCCCCACCCCCACCCCCACCCCGCCAGCACGAGTTTCGACACGAAAAATAATTACAATAAAATACAGTCATGGCACCCTGGGCTATGAGCTCATCAGATCAAGCGTAGCAGGGCTGGGCAGGAGCCGGTCTTTGATGGGAAACGTCGGGATGCCGGGAGGAAACGCGCCGTGACTCAGGACGTGCCACCCCGGTTCAGCGGGGTCCCCAGTGGGGGGTTGTGGAGAGGGTGTTGTGCCCAGTCCCGAGCCCTGGTGTGGCCAAACCCCAGCTCCTGGGGCGCAGGGAGCTCCTGGGCTTTGGGGAAACTGAGGCACAACCTCCCCGCATCGTGTGTGGGGATTGCAGGGAACCCGGTGTGAAGCCCAAGGGTCCCCGTGTGGGGACTGGCCTGGGATGCGATGAGTTTTGCCAGGGCTCTGCCGTGGGAAAGCGTTGGCTGCTGCTGCGGGAGATTGAGCTGTACAAACCAGAACCTGTTCGCCCTGGATGGGAAATGTCACCTGGAGCAGAGCCGGGCACAGAGCCCAGCCGAGGGGATTAACCCCTCTAGGACAGCCCTCCCCAGCCCCTCGCCCACCCCCCCGAAAGTTCCCTCCTCGTCCCCATCATGGCATCACGTAGAAGGAGACCTGGTTGCCACCTTGGTTCCTGGGTCAGCAGCCCCGGCAGGTTGCAATTTGCTCAGCAGGTCCCGGCTGAACCGAGCGGAGCCCCCGGCAGTGTCGGGGAGCCCAGCAGGTTCCCGGCGGGGAGGCCAGCAAGGGGCCCCGACGCTTGGCCTCCACCTGGCCCCGAGCGCTCCCGGCCTGGGAACCAGCCCCAGACCTGTAATTAGCCAAACCGGGGCTGGCCGACGTGAAAAACGAGCCGAGGGCTCTCGCTGGCCCTTGACCTGGCGCTCTGGGGACACCAGCAGCCCGGGCTGGTTAAACTGGGAGGGTGATGATGTGGGAGCCGCAGAGTGCCACTTTCCAGGGAGGGGGTTAACTGGGGGTGGCCGTCTGCCATCTGGAGCCCCGTGGGTGTCCGGAGGACAACAGACAACGGGGCTCCCACTGTCCTCCCAGGAATTAACTGATTTCAACAGCACCCGAAATTGCAGCGTGGCTGGGCCATGGAGGAGGATGATGCTCTTCGGCCTCCCAGCTGGTCCAGCAGCTTTTTGGGGCCGCGAGGGAGGTCCCTGCAACACCTCCCGTGAGAGGCTGTGCTGCTGGAGAGCATGGGGTGCTCCTCGCGGTTCCCCATTTCACATAAGATGATGGGACCCAGGCAGAGGTGGCCAGGGAGACATCGGGAGCCTGATCCCTGTCCTTGTCCCCTGGCTGGGACACGCTGGAGGATGCCCTCAGCTCCCTTGACACAGTGCAGGAGGGGGCATGCTGCAAAACTCAAATACATGCGGTTTAGTGCTTTTAACAGCAGTAGAGAAAAGGGATGGGGGTGTCCTGGGGCCAAGGAGTGGCCCCCTCCGGAGCCACCCTCCCAGCCATGCACTGGGCACAGGGGCTGCACCCACCATGGCTAGTGGCCACAGGGTTAAGGCTACCAAAACAGTTCTCTGTGGGGGATGCTGCCCACAAAAGGTTCTGCCAGTCCTGAGTGCGGCTGGCAAACCCCAGCTCGGTGGTCACCTGGAAAAAACATGACCCAGGAGGTCCCACGCACAGTTTGGCCTCTCCCGGCGCCCGGTTTGGAGGGGCCGGGGCAGGTAGGACCAGCTCGGTAGAAATCCTGCCCCCTCCCCAAGGGATGTGCCTCATTTGGGGTGACTAATCCTGGCCCTTTGCCCCAGCTGATTGCTCAACGGGAGTGACAGGAGCCAAAGTGTCACCTCCCTCAGCCCCAGGAGCCTCGGTGAGGCCATCCCCTCCCAATCTGGGGACATGAGGGTGCAAGAGTTTTGAAGTCGGGGTCCCCAGTTGTCCCTGCCTGCTGCCAAGCGATTTGCCCTCACCAGAAGCAGTGAGTATCGTCCCCGCTGAGCTGCGGGTCCCAGTTCAGCCCCTGATTTCCAAACATGGGCTGTGAAGAGCCGCTCGATGTGAAAACACGGCAGTTTTCAGGCTGTAGCTCTTTTAGACCTCAGCATTCCTCGGCTCGGACACGGGAGCAGTTCCCTGAGGCGAGAGTTTTCTATCACCTTTGATTTCCATTTTCTCCAGCACCTGCACAGCGCAACAGGGCTGGGGCTGCAGATACCAGCAGGTATTGAGACAAAAAAGCCAAAGAGCCACAAAAGCTTTGATGGCTCTTGCAGAACTCCAGCTTGACCCGACAGTGCCCTTTTAAGCCACCAAAACTCTCAAAGTCATGAAAAAGCCATCATAAAAATTCACATTTTTATGATCACATCTTCCAACCCTTTACAGCAACTGCAGGGCTCAGAGACGACTTGGGACAAGCCAACAAGGCAGGGATGGAGTTTCAGCTCTGGTTGTGGTTAGATCAGCTTCCAGACCTTCAGCCCCAGGTGGCACCGACATGCAGCTGCTGGATTTCAGCCAGGAATACCCAGGGAATTCCCTGGGCTCTGAGGAAAAGAGCTCAGACACTGACAGCCGACAGGAATTTGACTTTTCTGTCTGAAATGTACGTGCACGTGTGCGCGCGGAAGCGCGTGTGTGCGGAAGCGTGTGTCTTCTCCCTCCTCCTCCAGCTGAGCTCCGCCTTGTCCCCAAATCCTGGCCGCAAAGCTGCGAGACGCAGGAAAAAAATTAATTGTTCACCCTGCCGAGCAGGACCCCGCTCACATTTAGGTTCACCGAGCCAGCGGCCCGCAATCGCTCTGCCAAGGGGTGAACTGCACAAAGGAGCCGCCGCCTTATGCAAGGTCTTGGGCAAGAAAGGGATGCTGAGTCTGCACGCGGAGCTGGGAGCCAGGATTCTTGCCCTCTCCCATCCTCTGCGGGGTTGCGTGAGCTGCCGGGAGGCACTCGGGGGGCTGCTTGGTGCGGGCACCTCGCTTTTCATTGCCCCAACTCCCCCCAAGCCGCTCTCGACGGCAGGAAAGGGAAAGGGGAAGGAGGAGGAGGGGAAGGTCTAGGATCTGGAGAAGGTTCAGGAGCAAGCAAGCCCCAAAAAGAGAAGGCGGATGAGGGCAGACAAGCCAGCTGCTGGGAAAGGCCCCACGTGCAAACGACGCGCTCCAGCCTCCCGCTGAGTCACACGGGGTCTTTCTTAATCAAAAGCCTCCAAGAGCCGAGCTTGCAGTTTGCGCGTGGCCGCCAGCCCGCTGCGCTGGGTGCCAACGCCAGCGTTCAGCCCCCGGATAAGCGCACACGAGGGGTGACCCGCTTTCACGTCCCGCAGCCGCTCTCCCTCGCTCCCTCCAGCGAAGGCTTTGTCTGCTCTCAGGGAGATCACAGAGGGACACGACGTCTCAAACACGGAGCCTTTCTGCAAAGCACACACCGCAGCACCTGCCCTGACGTTCCCACCAGAGGCCTTTTAGCCTCGGGCTTTGTGGCACTCTTGGTTTTATTTATTCAGGTTCAGCAAACTCACAAGATGAAAGCGAGACGAAGGTGTGTTTTATTAAGTAAGAGTCCATCATTACTTTAAAAAAAGAAAAACAACCATCTTTCTGTCTTCCTTGAGACAGACCGGAGGCTTCTAGCCTGGATACTCCTCTGAGCAAGTCTCACTGCAGAAGAGACAGCTCAAACCGATTTTTCTCTCTCTGGACCTGTCTTGGTCACGATGGGGAGGAGGAAACTTGGCAAAGGTCGGTCTCTTCTGTTTTGCTTCTCTTTCCTTGCTGACAGTGCTTTCACCTGGGTAAAGCTCTCTTGATCCTAAGGGAAGACCTGGCTTGCCTCATGCTCAGTCGTCGCCTTTCTGTCAAAGTGCTGCTCTGTGCAGCACCAGAGGTCAAACCCCAACAGAGAGGGTGTCCAGCTCTGCCCAGACAGGCTTTCACTTGGTCTGAGTCACACGTCGCGGAGATCCCTTCAGCTCCTGGTAGGAAAAGGCCAGGTGTCAAAACAGAGAGCAGCTGTGGAAGAAGTGGGTGTGTTACAGATCCATCACTTCTTCTTCCACAGCTTTGTCCTGAGATTGCACATACTTCTCTTGCACTGCAAGCGTGCTGATAACGCAGTAATTAAGGAAAACAAGGGGCTGGGCTCAAACACTCCCTTCTGCAAGGAGCTCTTAACGTTCTCAGCGAGGAACCAGCCCCACATTAGCCCGAAGGCTGGCAGGAAGACGGCAGCGCTGGCAGCAGCACACACCACCTGAGTTATTTCTGGCTCTGGCTCCTCCCGGACCCGACAAGTACAAGAGAACCAACTGTATGGTTTGGACGAAGTGGAGCGAACCAGTCCAAGCGGGCGTGAGAGAGGGGAAAGTTGTCAAAAGATTCCTCCCACATTCTCAGTATCAATTAGCAACAACGTGGTGGTTTTGGTGCGGACGACTCTCTGTTACGGTCCCGGCTGAGCTCCACAGGCACGTCACCAAACAGCAGCACACAATGTTTGTAACAACCTGGGCCTGCAAACCGCCAGCCCCACCCCCAGCCTCTCTTCCCCAAGGAAAGAGAAATGAAAATTCAACACGACAGAGGATCAGTGGAGAAGGATACGAAGTAAAGTGGAAATCAGCTCCCACCGCTGCTGACATCAGAGCTTCGAGGCTCCTGTGCTCGTCGTCTCCGAAGGAATAGCCGTTGGCTTTGTCCACCGCCCGCATCACCTGCCGCATGCTCTCCTTGTCCTGAAAGGGAGGGAGGTGCCACATGGGGAATCTGGTCCTTCCCCGGAGGCAAGAGCTCGCGCTGGGCTTTACCCGGGGATTTTCTTGGCGGCTCTGGGCTGCTCACACGGCGCCCAACGCCCCGAGGGGACACGGGTCAAACAGGGGCACGATGGGCTGACACCCTCCACCCTCTCGCTCCCTTTGATCACCTCTCAGCCCATTTGCCTTTGTTGACACCTCAGCAAACTACCAGATCAACACTTTCAGCCCTTCCTCTCGATCTTCTCATTATTTTGTGTGCCCTAATTTAACAAAGTTTTAGGTAATACTTTGCCCAGATTTGAAATGCGGGCACGGACGAGCTGAATCAAGGGGGAGTCTTGATTTCCCACCCCAGGACACAGGGCCCACGTAGCCCCAAGCTCATCAGCCTTTTTTTTTCCTTTGGCTGCCACAGATCATTTACAAGTCTGGGTGTGTTTCATTGTCCTCCTCCATCCTGGAGTCTCTTCACAGCCAAGGTTTTCACCCCTCATGGCTCTAAGCAGACGCAACCTAGCTGCTGCCAAATGTGCTGAAGACATCTGTGACACTCCCTGTTCTCTCCGCCCCACTCCTCCTCCTGCATCACCTGGACGTTGAGCGGAACGAAGGACACCAGGCTGTAGTCCTCGATCACCTCCACCAGCTTCTCATTGAGGCGGCGGTAATTCCTGAAGAAGGGGTCTGAAGCTAAATGGTCAACCAAGTAAGAAAGGTCCAGGACCTCTGTGTAATAATCCAGGTTGAAAGCTGCAGGGAGACACCAAGAAGCTCTGAAGGTGATTTAGAAATTGAAGAACCCAGGGAGATTTACACCAGTCCCCCAAGCACCTCCCATTCCTGCGCTCGAAGCGCTGACTCGTGCCCGACGCAGCCCGACTCCACGCGTCCCTCTCGCAAAGACTCTTACCCAGCTTGCCGTACTGCTCGATCAGGTCCATCTTGGAGAGGACGTTGACGTGGGGCAGCTCCACGTGCAGCATGGTGGAGAGCGAGGTACAGAGCACAGAGATGAACTTGCCGGGGTCGGTGCAATAGTGAGAATCCACCAAGTGCACGGCAGCCAGCTGGAGAGCAAAGGCACAAAGGGACAGCGCAAGGTCAGACCCATGACGAGTCCACCCACTCGCTTTCCGGACGGTCTGAGAAGGGGCTACAAGACAATGTGTAATCACACACGCTCCTTCAAGCTCCTGCAAACAAACCATCCTCACGCACGAGTGCACATAGATCTACTTATTGCCACACTCACACCCATGGACCACCCCGGGGGATTTCGGGCTGCAGGGAGGCGACAGCGGTGCCGAGCTCCACCAGCAGGACTGAAAGACGCTTAAACCTGCAACCGCTCCCTTTGCTCAGGGCGTCTTTCCTCACAGATGAAGTTTCCACACTCGTCTGAACTCTGCAGGGTTTTGGGGACAGGAGTTGGGGTTAACCCTCCTGAACGACGTGGCTGCCTCCAGATTTCCACCTCCCCCTCAGCACGCTCAGGAGCGGTAACTGTAGCACGCGGCGCTCTGCCGGGACAGCCAACTGCCGTGTGGTTTGAAATAGTAATTAATACTTAAACTAACGAGCAGTTTGATTCCCTGGGTTTTGTGCAGCTGTAACAATGTGGTCCGAGGTCTCTGTTAAGTTACTGCCTGCTCCAAGATGTTACTCAAAAGTCTATAGTCAGTGGGGCTGAGCCCCAGCTACGCTTCTGCAGCAAAAAAAAAGTGAGTTTAAAGCTCACAGGTAGGCACAAGCACTCAAGCAACCATCAAAACAGCGGCGTAGCTATCTTTTTTTAGTAACTACAATTTCATGCACATTTAGTTGAATAAAAATAATCTCTGCTGTGCAGATTCCTAGTGACATTCTCAAGCAAATGAACTTGCCCTTCTCGCTCACACCACACACGGTTTGCACATTCATGGTTTGGCCCAAATGCAAAGCAAACGCACCGTAAGCAAGTTAGCTCGGTGACGGGACTCTTCTCACCTGCGCTTCCTCATTTGCATCTTCCATTGCGCAAGAAAGCGCAGAGCACGTAGGACAGAGAGCCGGGCAGGGCCTGAGACGATGCCTGAATTTCTGACAGTGCAGCACAGAGGGTCCCTGCTCGCTCAGCGCCCGCTCGGATAAAACACACAAAGTCTGCAGCGAGGACTCTGCGTGGGGAAGGAATCCACATTTCCGCTCATGATAAGCCTGCTGGACTAAACACCCTGAACAAGCCAAGCCCTCTGAGCACAAAATGGGGCAAAATTCCCTGATAAAGCTGTTTCACATGTAAGACCAAACACGTCAGTAAAGGAAACAGTCGTTACTACCCACAATCAAAAGCTCTGACCGTGCGGCACACAGCTTCCGAGCCCCTCGCACACGGGGTGCCAGGCACCCATCCCCGGCCTCAAACCTACCCTGAAATTCCACTTGGCCAACTGCGCGAAGACGTTCTTCAGGGAGTCGTGGTGGGTGTAGAGCTCCACCTGCCCCGGGCAGTCGAACAAGTAGTAGTGACCCCTGAACGCCGCCAGCTTCTCCTGCAGCCAGTCGAAGTTGGCCTCCAGGTACTCCATGCAGTAGATCAACCCGCCGTTGGGCCCCAGCTTCAAGTTCTCCATCACGTCGGGCAGGGTGATGAGCTCGGCGATGTCCACGGCACACTGGTAGGGCATCGCCTCGTTGGCGGGGTCCAGGTTCACCACCGTCACCTTGCGCCCGATCCTGCCCATGAACTCCTGCATGCCGTGGCAGTAGGTGGTCTTCCCGGAGCCCGGAGGCCCGATTACCACCTGGCCGAAGGCCAGCGAGCTCCCCTTGCTGCCCTCAGACATGTCGGCTCATTTCCTTCTTCCTTCTCTTGACTGAGAAAGGAAAAGCTCCCGTTTACCATTTTATTTGCATTCATCCGAACGCGAGCTGCCGAAACTCACAGCCAGGGAGCGGGCGGAGAGGAAGGGAAGGTGTGAGCGTGTAACCGCTGCCTCCCGTCACTCCTCGCACAGCCCAGCCTCGTGTCGGGGCACATGTCACCCTGTCACCCCCGTGAAGTGGCTGAGAACAGGCACAACCCCCCCAAACCAGACCCGCAGCGGGTGGGAGGCAGCTCCCTCCTCCTGCCCGTGTGCGGGGCGAGTTTTACCCTTGCTGGGGCCTTCCTGATGTGGAAGCACCTGCACGTTCCCTTCTTCACCCCAGTTCGCCCTCTCCTCCGTCTTCCTCACGTCCCTTTTCTCCTTCACATCCCCTCTCCCCCCCCGTGCAACCCACGCACCCTCCCTTCTCGCTGCCCCAGCCTCTGCTCCATCCTCCAGCCCACACCCCTTCTCCGCACGACATCCCCTCGCCCCACGTCTCCTGCCTCTCGTCCCCTCACAGGATCATGAAAGCACCTCAGAAAACACCTCTAAGACAGTCAAACCCCACCACGACCACCAAACCGTGTCCCAAAGGGTCACGTTTATACTTTTTTGAACACCTCCAGGGACGGGGGCTCCACCTCTGCCCCGGGCAGCCCGTCCCAACGCTTCACCGCTCCGGCACTAACGGAATTTCTTCCTAATATCCAACGTAAACCTCCTCTGGAGCAACCTGAGGCCCCTTCCTCTCCCCCCGTCACCACTTACTTGGGAGAACAGACCAACACCCCCTCCCTCCAGCCTCCTCCCAGGCGGCTGCAGAGCCCTGAGCTCCCCCTCAGCCTCCTCCTCCCCACACGTTTCCCCTTCCTCCACGTCCCCTCTTTTCTCCCCCGTTCCTCCCCGGTCCCTTCACCCCTCTCAGCTCCTACATCTCCCCCTTCCCCGCCCCGGCAAAACCCCCCGCGCCCGGGTCGGCCTCTCACCGCCCGGTGCCCCCGGCGCTGGGTCCGGGCGGCCGCGGGGCCGGAGCGTCGCGTTCCGGGCGAGGAGCGGCCGCCACCGTCACGGCGCCCCCTGGCGGCCCGGAGGGACGCGCGGCCCCTCCAGGGCCGGGATTCGAACTCGCGACATTCCAGCCCTGGACAGGGGTCGAGGGTTCGAATCCCGGCACCGGTGCTTTTCCCTCCGGCGCAGCCCCACGCCCAGCCCTGTCTCCCAACAGAACGGTAGAACGTTGGAGGTTGGAAGGGAAATCCGGAGTTCATGTAGTCAAACCCCCCCCGCCAGAGCAGGTTCACCTCAAGCAGGGTGGCGTTCAGGCAGGTTTTGAATGCCTTTAGAGGCCCCACTGCCCCTCTGGGCAGGCTGTTCCAGTGCTCTGCCACCCTCACAGCAAAGAAGGGCCTCCTCACGTTTAGATGGAACATCCTGTGTTCAAGTCTGTGTCCATTATATCTCGTCCTGTCACTGGGCACCACTGAGAAGAGACTGAACCCATCCTCTTGACACCCAACCCTTTTAAAGTATTTATAAGCGTCGATACAATCTTCCCCCCCAGCCTTCTCCAGACTAAAACGACCCAGGTCCCTCAGCCTTTCCTCATAAGGGAGATGTTCTAGTCCTCTAACCACCTTCGTAGCCCTTTGCTGTACCTTGTCATAGAATCCTAGGCCTAGCCTGGAAGGGACCTTAGAGATCATTTTAATCCAACCTCCCTGTCACAGGCAGGGATGCCACCACTGTCCAGCAGTTCCCTGTCCTTCTTGAACAGGGGAGTCCAGAACTGGACACAGCACTCCAGGTACAGCCTCACCAAAGCAGAGCCAAGGGAGAGGACGACATGCCTCGACCTGCTGGCCACCCTCTTCTTGATGCACCCCAGGATGCCATTGACCTTCTCGGTCACAGAGACACACTGAAGGGGAAATTACTCCCTGTGTGTCCCACAACGCAGCGATAGCCTCAAGAAAGATGCATGGGGCAATGCCAGTGCGGGCCAGTAGGACCAGCAGGACGTTCACCAATTCACATTTAACCCTCCGGTACTGGGTCACTGGGCCGAAGGGTCTCCGCTCCCCCACCCGCCAGCAGAGTGCCTGCGTCAGGGAAACGGGGCAGAGCAGTCGGAGGGCTGTGGAAGGAAGCACCCGCTACGCCCGACCGCAGGGACACGCCTCCCCGCAGAATTCCTCCGGAGGCTGCCAGGACGAGTCTTTCAACCTGACGAGTTTCTCCCAAGAGTGTGGGATCGTCACGCCCAAGCAATGCGAAGCTGCGGGCCAGCAGCGAGCTTTCGGCAGGACAGTTACTGTGCCACGCACGGCCGTGTCTGTACTTGTCCTTCCCTGGGTCTCAGGCAGCCATGAACTACGAGTTCTGGTTTTTTAGGCTGACCTAGCACAAGCCTGGTTGATCCAGGCACTACTATTGGCTTTAGTTAGTTAGAAACACTCTTTCCCATTCCCACTGACCAAACAGGACCAGTGCTATTTCCCCTCACTGGAATGATTCAGTTAGGGGGAAAAAAAACCCATAGAGGCAATTTTTGTTACAAGTCTATATTCCAAAAATAAATATGTGAACACCTTGCTCCAAACCTGAGACCAGGAGCCAGCCTGTGCTCGACAGGAGCAGAACCAGTACAAAAGCTGTGGGACAGTCCCTGCTCAGCGCGACTGGGCGCTGAAACTCCCCAGAGCCCCATGCGACGCCCGGACAAATGTCATGTCCTGCCGATACTTCATGGCTGTGGGTGGCTGGCGCCTGAGCAGCTGGTCACCGCTGTCCTTTGGGTCAGGGTCATCATAGATGGTCGAGATGAGGACAGGAACATCTCGCCGGGGTTTCTTCACCTTGCTGAAAGCTGGCAGTTTCTCCCCGTGGTACCTAGAGGGAAGAAGGAAACGTTGTGCTCAATGTTGTTGAGGCAGTGGGACACCCCCGTGCTCATCTTCTTCACGTGCTGCAGGGGAGAAGTGGACCAACACTATTTTGTCCTATTCCTGGCTGCAAGATTGCTCTAGAACAAGAGCCAGCCCTCACAGGGAAACACACAAAGCCTCCAGAAACCCCACAGAGAAGGCCGAAGTGAGGTGCACAGCTCCAGCTCAGGTCACCTGGGCTTCCCTCACCAGAATATCATAGCAGAGGTGACCCTCAAAAGCACAGCTCTCCCTCCGTGTTCGTGTGCTGCATGAACCTGCAAATGGTCCTCGTCCTACTCTAACACCACAAGCTCCTCCAAGGAGCACTGGAGGAGCAGCGTATTTAGCTCCGGAGTGCCGAGGTTGGCCCTGCCACCAGTTGCGCAGAGAAAGGCAGATCCCTGTGACAGCCAAATAGTTCTGGTTCACATTTGGCTCCTTTTGCAGCCAGTTACTGCTGCACCAGCACACAGAGCCTGCGCAGAGGCTCTGAATACAGGCTGGCAGGGCAGGATTGGGTACTTACCCCAGTCCCCTCTTGCATCTGGGATTCTGACCCTCGTTGTCCAGAGCTTCAGCCATTCCAGAGTTGTTGCTGCCCAGCCCCAGGCCCTCTGTCCAGCCTTGCTGCTCCAGCACCTTCCTGCCAAAACCCTGGGAGAGAGGAAAAAAATGTCACAGAGGTGCCGGAAAAAGCCAGTCCTCATCTTCCCAGAACCCTCTGTCCGCTCCTCACACCCAAGACCTCTCCTTCCCCTATAACCCACATCCTCTGACCCACCACAGCCTCTCCTGTCCTCTCCTGAGCACGTACCCAGAGCTCACCTTGGTGTATCTCTCGAAGGTGCCGATCTGCTGCCCTGAAACAGACCCGTCCTCCAAGCCGTCTCGGAGTCGCTGTTCCAGCCACATCTGGACTGAGTCCCGAGCATCTTTATCACCTCCATCTAGGGAGAAAGAAGCAAGAGCCAGAGCAGCACTGCTCAGGGAAGCTGTTCACTACCGTCACTTCCCTCAGAGCATCACGTAACGAAGAGGCAGAACCTGTTCTTTTTGGCAACTCTTGCTGTCAGACAAGAAAAACGTCGTTTCAAGCACGCTGACGTCTCAACCGCTTTCAAAGGATGGCAGAACCCAAGAGTTCCCCACTGCAGAAATTCTGCAGAGTCAGAATTTCCCAACCTCCCCGGTTCCCTGAGGCAGGGGGGTACAGCTCAGGTACCTTTGTCGTAGTAGATGCTCATGTCCACGTCCCAGTCATCTGCAGTCTGCTCATCGAAGTCTGCCAAGAGAAAGAAAGCACCAGTTTTGGTGATGGTTGTGGAAGTCTGACACAGAAGAGCTGTTTGATGGTGGCCCAGCTCCCCATTTTCTCTAACAAAACGGGAAGGAGATGGTATTAGAGACTCCACAAAAGACGGTGCTTACACAACAGGCTGCCAAGCAAGACCACTAGAGTCTCTGGTGACAGGATTAAACCACCGCAGGTGGTCACCAAGGGAAGGTTTAAAAAGTGATGGCAAGATGCTCGTATCGTAGCTGACCTGGCACGATATGGGGCTGCACCTGATTTACCTGCAGAGCTGGGCCCCCCAGCTCACGGTGGTTAGTTTGTGGCTTAGCAACACAGACACCAACGTTACCTCCGTTCTGCTCCTGCCAGTACTGAGCATCCGTGTAGAAGACGAGGCCGGAGCCGCCTTTCTCCCACTTCAGCTCAATCTCCTCCTCAAAGAGCCGCTCCTCCGTGCGGTCCTGCTTGGTCACGTCCTCGTGCAGAGCCTCGTGTCGCTCCCACTCCTCGCAGGTGTCGTCGTCCTGCAAAGGAGCCGGGGAGGGAAAGGTGGGCGACGCCGGCAGCACGCGGCCTCCTCCCTGACCCTCGCCGCCCATCGCAACACCTTCCCTACAAAACAGCTTTGTCAACAGAGCTCGTCTCAGCCTGCTGCTTTCAGGCGCTGACACGACCGGCACCGATGACCTCATTCCCCTGACTAATGCCATCTTCGGAGTCAGCAGACAGAAGCGGTGAAAAAATACCACATCACACCCACTTCATGGCATGCGTTCAGCTGCGCAGCCGAGCCGTAACGCAGAGATGCCCATTTAAGGAGGGGGTGTGTTGGACATAAAGTCAGCACTGGCAACAAATTAATTCCACTCAGGTCGATCCCTAAAGAGATTGTGTCGGTTCCAGGGAAGCAGCTCGCTGGCACGGACACAGATCACACTGACAGCTTTACTGCTGCCCGCCCGGTTCTGGGCAGAGCCCTCCAAGGAAGACATTAACCAAGGAAGGAACAGCCAAAAGAATGACTAGAGATCCAGGAAACAGTCTGTGAGAAATGGCTAGAGGAGTCTGTTTAGTCTGGAGAAGAAAAGGCTGAATAAAAAGTTTGTAAAGGAGGGAACAAAGCGCTCTCTGTGTCCACTGTTGCTAAGAGAACCTAATGGGGTAAAATTGCAGGGAAGATTTGGCATCTAAATTAATTCGGGTGCAGCGAAGAACGGGAATGGCTTGCCTCAGGATTCTGCTGCCTCCGTAATGACAGAGGTTTGTGAGAACAGGCTAGACAGGCGTCTGCCAGTTGGAGGGAGCGAGATAATCTCAGGAGAGCTTGTCCAGCCCAATTTTCCAGGAGCCTCTGTCACAAAAGCCATTTTTCTCAGAATTACTAACTTCAATCACGGCAACATTCAAGGTCAACCATTTGCAGAGCTCCGCGTGTCGCTTCCAGCACACGAAAGCGCTCCCAAATCTCGGGCCACCTTACGTACCGGTGACAGCAGCGCCAGGCCCATCTGCCACGCAGGGGGGCAGAGATCTGCTCCTGCAGCACCAGCCTCTGCCTGTGCTGCTCCTCTGGCCCAAACCCTTCGGGCTCAACCCTTACAACCAGGTCGATGTGGACAAGCAGTTTTGGAGGCTTTAGCGCCCACGTCGTTCATGAGCCAAGAAGCTCAGAGCACCAAGATACCAACGAGCGCGTTTTGACACCGTTTTATACAACACAATTAAAAGATCAAAAGCTCTGAGAGTGTTAGAGCAGCCCTCACAGCTTTGCAGCTACAACAGCTAAATCTGGACAGCACTGGAAAAATCCACTTACGTCACCCGAGTGCGACTCCTCTTCCTCCTTCTCCTGTCCCTCCTCATCTTCCTCAGCCCTGGCTGGGTGAGTCACTTCAGCTCTTGCCACAGGCCCCTCTTCCTCTGTGATCTCATCCCCTGTAGCAGTGTAAACTCTTTCTTCTTCTATAACTGTCTCAGAGTCCTGGTATTCAAAAGGCACATTCCCATACCTACGGGATGAGCCCGTCTTCGGAAAATCCAGCTGCAACTTCTTGATAACCCGGGGAGGCAGCCTGCAGGCCCGGATCAGCTCCAAAAAAACTTGCAGGGGGGTGCCCACGTTCCCATAAGGCATGAATGAAGGGGGGTTGAACTCGGGCAGCCGCTTCAAGTCCATTTCTGTGACGGAGTCCCCTGAGGCCGCCTTGTCCCCGCTGTAGGGAAACGTCTCAGTGCCTGGAGGAGAGAAGGAATGGTTTTGTGAGAGAACGCACACTCCATCAGAGAGGGGCAAACTCGGGCCCTCCCGGGCTGGAGGGGGATAAGCAATCCATAAATCGACTCTTCACAGAATCATAGAATGTTGGGGGTTGGAAGGGAGCTTGAAAGATCATCCAGTCCAACCCCCTGCCAGAGCAGGATCCCCTACAGCAGGTCCCACAGGAACACGTCCAGGTGGGTTTTGAAAGTCTCCAGAGCAGGAGACTCCACACCCTCTCTGGGCAGCCTGGGCCAGGGCTCTGGCACCCTCACTGTGAAAAAGTTTTTTCTAATATTTTTGTGGAACCTCCTGTGTTCCAGTTTGTACCCACTGCCCCTTGTCCTGTCACTGGACATCCCTGAGCAGAGCCTGGCTCCGTCCTCCTGACACCCTCCCCTGACATATTGATAAACATGAATGAGGTCACCCCTCAGCCTCCTCTTCTCCAAGCTAAAGAGACCCAGCTCCTTCAGCCTTTCCTCCTAAGTGAGATGTTCCTTCATCATCCCTGGGGCTGCGCTGGGCTCTCTCCAGCAGTTCCCTGTCCCTCTGGAGCTGAGGGGCCCAGAACTGGACACAAGATTCCAGATGTGGCCTCCCCAGGGCAGAGCAGAGGGGCAGGAGGACCTCTCTGACCTACCAGCCACCCCCTTCTAACACACCCCAGGACGCCCTTGCCCACGAGGGCACACTGCTGGCTCACGGCCATCCTGCTGCCCACCAGCACCCCCAGGCCCCTTTCCCCGCGCTGCTCCCCGGCAGGTCAGTCCCCAGCCTGCGCCAGCACACGGGGTTGTTCTTTCTCAAGCGCAAAACCCTGCACTCTTCTTGCCTCATACTGGATTTAAAGCATCAAGGGGATTCTGTGAGGGGTTTTAACCACCTCAGGCTGGCTACTGAGACCCGCAGGGGTGGGATCCGGTATCAAACGGGGCCGCCCCCACCCCGCCTCCCGGTGCCCGCCCGTACCTGTCCCGGGGCCGAGCCGGACCCTGCGGACGAGGCAGCGGCCGGGCAGCCAAGCGCCGCCGGGCCCGACCCAGCGCTTGCCCGAGTACATGCGGACGAAGCGGCGGGCGCGGCCGGGTTTCACGGCCACCAGGCAGGAGCAAGTGCGCGGCGGAGCCGCCGCGGCCTCCTCCTCCTCCTCCTCCTTCTCGCCGCCGCCCGCCGGTCGCTCGGGGCGGTGCCGGTAGTGGAAGCAGAGGAACCCGCCAGCCTCCACAAACTGGCTGAAGTAGGCGCGGAGCTGAGCGGAGCGCAGGGCGGCCGGGATGCCGCTCACCAGGCAGTACCGGGCGGCGGCGGCGGCCGAACCGCCGTTACCGTCGTTACAGCTGGGCGCCGCCATCTTGCCCCCCCCCCCTCGTCGGGACGGCGCTTAGTGATGACGTCACTCGCGGGTCGCGGGGGCGGGCGCCCCCTGGTGGCGGGAGAGCGCGCGGTGGCCGGCAGGGGTCAGGCCTGGAGGGGACACACAGGCCCCGGGGTGGCCAAGCGTCACTGGGGGGGGACACACACAGGTCCTGGGGGTGGCCAAGCGTCACTGGGGGGGGGGGACACACACAGGTCCTGGGGGTGGCCAAGCGTCACTGTGGGGGGACACAGGCCCCGGGGTGGCCAAGTGTCACTGTGAGGGGACACACAGGCCCTGGGGGTGGCCAAGCGTCACTGTGAGGGGACACACAGGCCCTGGGGGTGGCCAAGTGTCACTGTGAGGGGACACACAGGCCCTGGGGGTGGCCAAGCGTCACTGTGAGGGGACACACAGGCCCTGGGGGTGGCCAAGCGTCACTAGGGGGACACACAGGTCCTGGGGGTGGCCAAGCGTCACTAGGGGGACACACAGGCCCTGGGGGTGGCCAAGGGTCACTGGGCGGTGACACACAGGTCCTGGGGGTAGTCAGGCCCGAATGGGGTCACAGGCCCTGGGGACAGGCAGGTCCTAGGGTGGGTCACAGGCCCTGGGGGTGTTTCCAGTCCCTCCATGTCACACAGAGCCCCACACGAGGGCCCCAGCCTTGTCCTCTCGGTAAAGCCCCAGGGCTCCGTGTGCCACCACGGAGGGGTGGCCCCACAGCACCAGGCAGGGCGAGCCCACCACGATCCCCTCTCCCCTGGGGCTGGTGGGACCGGTGGCAGGACGGTGCCTGCGTGCCCGGTTCGGGGCGACTCCGGCAGCGGGGCGGTCGGGCATCCCGTGTGCCGTGACTCAGGCAGGCGTCACCGGCTCAGGGCTGCCGGTGGCTGGCGTGGGCCTGCCGCAGCCATCTGGTGACTCACGGCCTCCCTCCCCACGGAAAAGGGCCGTCATGGGGCTGAGATCACCCGGGAAGCCGCCCGTCACGTTCAGCACCAGCGGTGAGAGGCGGAGGGGCAAGCTGACGAAGCAATCCTTCCTCCCGCTGCAGGGTAACGTCCGAGGTGTTTCTGGGGGTAGGAGGGTGACGGGGCACGGGGAGGCTTCGTGCGGCTTTACCCGACACCTCAGCTGGGTCGGGCACAGCGGTCGGGACGGTGTTGGTGTCTCCAGCACATTTTTCTACGCAGCCACCCCCCCCAAAAGTCATCATCACGTTCCAAAATCCAACACATTTTATTTAAAAAAAAAATAATTTACTGCATCTTATATACAAACCGCAAGAACATTCACTTATAAAATACTGACATCTAGCTCGCTGCAGAAGCTGCAGGCAGGAGGAGCAAGTTTTCAGGCGTGTTACGCGTGCACCCGGCTGTAACTCCCGAGAGGGACGTTTGGTCCCACTAAAGCAGCCCCACAGCGCTCACGGCTCGGGGATCACTTATTGTCACACACATGGAGGTAAGCCCATGGCCCAAAGCGATGTGCAGTCGGTTTAGGTGCTGGTAGGTGACTCCCTGTTGGAACTAGATGATCTTAAAGGTCCCTTCCAACCCTGTGATTCTCTGACTCGACGGCTCTGTAAGCAGGCCTGTTGTGCTTCATGACATTATGGAGAAAAGATACAATCTAAGAAAGAAGGGTGAATCTGCACGCCCTGCAAGATTTAATACTCCGGGGTTTTCCCTCCTGGTGCCTTAGGAAGATGTCTCATGAATATTTCTAAGATTTCAAGCATAATAGACAGATCAAGCCTTCACCCAGACCTAATTCCTTAATGTACTCAGTACCTTATGCTCAGTGCAGACATACTCTTCAGCATGCCTGAACACCGCAGAATCAAGCTGGTAGTTGAGGACAAACCTCATCTCTCGGACTTAACAGCAAAATGTACCTTGATTTCAAGGATTCATTGAGTAAAAACTGGGACGAGGCTCTAACCCAACCTGCTCCGCGCTCTGTTCACAGCTGGGTGAGCCGTTCCGACCGTGAGCAGGGGGAGAAACCTCCCCACCCGCGCACACGCTCCCTGAAACGGAGACCGGCACAGGTGGAGCAGGAGCTGCTGGAAACCTCTGATGAACCGGTGCCGTTTCTCCGCGTGCTCTGCCGCAGCCCCCTGGGATCCTCCGACCTCAGCTGTGCCAAAACGCGCCGTCCCTGCCGAGTCCAGAGCGCTTCTCTTGCCAAATCCCCGCTTCCAGCTTCGTTTTGCCGCTTAGTACACCACGCCCGCGGCGGGAGCCGGCTGCCTGCCCGTTATTTCATACAGCATTTCCGCGATGAGCTCGACGATGTCCGCGTTGCCGATAACGGGTCGGAAGAAGAGATCCGTGATGAGGGCGGGAGGGATTGATTTTAAGGTGGACGCGATGAGCAAAATGCGGGCAAAGCGGCGCTGGTCCTCGGGGTGCAGGGGTTGCAGGACCTCCTGAAGAGCTCGCTGGGCTTCCCGCTGGAGGCTCTCGATGTACAGGGAAGCCCTCAGGCCAGGGACGTCTGCCGAGGGAGAGGAGGAAGAGCTGGTGATGAGGAAGGCTGGAAAAGAGCCCCAGGTTTTTCCCGTTCCCACCCTTCCCCATTTCTCAGAAGGGATCTCCAAGGCCGCGCTAACGAGATGTACACAGCGCTACCGAGACGAAGCTATTCCAGGAAAAGGGTGGAAAAGTAGTTAACTGGGCAAACTCATGCTCTACAAAGTAAATCCCAGGGTCCTTTACTGACTGCAGGGCAGGCAAAGGGCTCTGCCTTTCACCACAACATTTGACATCCCTCCTCCCTGCTTCCCACCACATCTGGTAACGATCAAAGCTAAGGGTAAGTAACCAGCCCTCTCCATCCTCACGCCTGGCTGCGCTCTGAGAGTCTCCAAGCCCAGAGGTGCGAGTTCGGACACTGGCGCGTGTGGGACGTGCAGAGCTGTGAGGGTTGGACACTCACCGGGATTGAAGAGAATGGCTCCCTTCAGGTACGCGTATTCCTTGGGGCTCAGGTCCAGGCTCCAGAAAGCGTTGAGGCAGCACTGCAGCCGCTGCACGGCGGCCAGCGTGGGCTGCGTGCGTTCGGGCTCCTGCCGTTCGCTTTGGCCGTCAAGGAGGATCTTCTTGAGCATGCTGGGGGCCGGGGTCTCCATCACCTCGAAGGTCACCATCTCCTGGACCAGCCCCAGGAGGAAGAGGGGGACCCAGCAGCTGTCCAGCAGCAGGAGTTGATCCTCTCGCGGCAGCAGGTGGAAAGACGGGAGGTTTTTCATGAAGCTGATGGTTTTTACCAGCACGTTGGAGGCCGCCTGGCAGGTGATGTGGGGCGTGCGGAGGCAGACGGTCCGGCGCTGGTGGCAGAGGCAGCGCTGGTGGGCTGGGCTGCAGCTGCCTCGGCCATGGTTGAGGTTCTGGCTGAGGAGGCTGTAGAGGATGGCGGTGCGCTTGTCTTCACCGTGGCACTGGCACCTCTCACAGTCCACGGCTGTGCCACTGCTGGTCATGGCTGAACCGGGCAGCCGGATCCGGGGTGAAACTCAGCTCCTGCTACAGCAGAGAGATGTAAAATCCCTCCCAAGCCCTCTGTCACTGGCTGGATTTGCCCTGTCCTCCTAGCTCAGCCAGCCCATGGCTGTTCAAACCTGCCCTTATAAAGCTGGGTCACCAGCGAAACACCCCTCCACAGCCTTGACCGCTCTGTGATTAAGCGGTCCTCATTAAAAAAAAAAAAAAGAGAGAAAACAACACCCAGCTGTCCCCAGGCCAATTGGCTGGGACAAATGAGTTCTCTGTGCAGCCCCAACGGCCGTTTTCTCAATGAAACGCCCGGCGGTGCGGGGAGGAGAGGGGGGGCCAGACAGCGGGTTGGGCAGCCTTATCGCGATTACCCCAACAGTATAAACAGAGTCATTAACCCAGGCTGTACCATGGCACCAAGGCCCCGCGCTGTCACCGGGCAGCGCTGCAGGGCAGGCGTCGCTGCCAGGAGGTTCACACACACACACACACCAGGCACTCGTCTGGGCCCTGTGTTCAATGACCTTGGAAAGGGCAACCTGGAAGTCGTTGTATCAGCAGCTGTTTGCCTAACCTTGCTGACAGGAGACTGTTACGGTCAAGGCAGAGATATCCAGTGAACGGACGGACCGGAGTATTGAATCCCGGGCAGGGCCCAGTGGTTCATATCTCTCAGAGGAAACACAGGGCAGAGGAAGGGCAAATTCTCAGATTTTCACCTTGAATTAGCAGAGAATCACAGAATGCGTTGGGCTGGGAGGGACCTTTAAAGGTCATCTAGTTGGACCCCCTGCAGCAAGCAGGGACATCTTCAACTAGATCAGGTTGCTCAGAGCCCCGTCCAGCCTGACCCTGCATGTTTCGAGGGCTGGGGTTTCTACCACCTCTCCGGGCAACCTGTGCCAGTGTCTCACGACCCTCGTTGTAAAAAATTTCTTCCTTATAGGTTTAAATCTTCCCTCTTAACACCATTACCCCTTATCCTCTCGCTACAGGCCCTGTTAAACAGTCTGTCCCCAGCTCTCCTGTAGCCCCCTAAAGGGCTGCTCTAAGTTCTCCCGGGTGCCTTCTCCAGGCTGAACAGCCCCAACCCTCTCAGCCTGTCCTCACAGGGGAGGGGCTCCAGCTCTTTGAGCATCTCTGTGGCCTCCTCCGGACCCGCTCCAACAGGCCCCGTCCTTTTGCCATTGGGGGCTCGGATGCGGCGCCCCAGGTGGGGCCTCACCAGGGGGGCTGAGCCCCCTCCCTCAGCTTCTGCCCACGCTGCTCCCAACATGGCCCCGGGACACGGCAGCCTCCCGGGCCGTGGTTGCTGCCTCACGCCCAGCTTTTCACCCGCCGGCGCCTCCAGGGGTCAGGGCGAGCGATTCCCGCGCCAGCCTGAGGGAAACCCCTCACCCCGGGGACGGCGGCACCTCGGCCCGGGAGGAACAGGCCTCAGCCCGCCCAGAGGTCTCCCAGAGCCGCTTCCCACCGGGGTCCGCGCGGAGATCGCAACCCCCGGGCGGCCCCTCCTCCTTCCCGCCCTTCCTCGCCCTGTGCCCCCCGATCTCCGGCCCCGCGGGGGTCGCGGGCCCGGCCGAGCTTTCTGGAAGGGCCGCGGCGGGTGGAGGGGGGTGGGGGGGGGGGCGGAAGGACGCGCCGTCCCCATGGCAACCGCGCCCGGAGCCCGCCGTCCCGCCTCCCGCCGCCGCATTGGAGGGCGGCAGCCGACCAATCCGCGAAGAGAAGAGGAGCGGGCGGGCGCTGGGATTGGCTGGGTGGGAGGCAGAGGGTGGGAGGGAAAGGCGTGCGTGCTTCCGTCGGCGCCGCTTCCGTTTCCGGGTGGCGGCGTGCAGGGGCAGCCGGTGCGGCGGCGGCGGCGGGCGAGGATGGGGCTGAGCGCGGAGGAGGCGGCGGAGCAGGAGGACCGCTTCGACGGCATGCTCCTCGCCATGGCGCAGCAGCACCAGGGCGGCGTGCGCGAGGTAGCGCCGCCGGGCCCGGGCTGGGGCAGAGGAAGCTCCTCCGTGTGCCCCGGGGAGGGGAGGGGGGGGGGGGGCGGGACCGGGAGGGGCGAGAAGGGGCGGGAAGGCCCCGCCCTTCCCGGCGGTGCAGGTGCGGCACGGGAGGAAGGCGGCGGTGCCGGCCTTGGGGCGGGCGGGGGCTGCGTTAATTAATGGGAGCCCCTCCCCGCGGCCTCGCAGTCCCGGCTCCCGCCGCCTCCGGGCTCCGGCCTCCCGCGGTGCGCAGCCCTGGCCGCAGGATCGAGTCTCTGTGTCCCGCTTTCCCAGCACCCCCCTGAGGCCCGGTGGGTTTAAACTCGGCCGTGGAGCGTGCTCCAACGTGAACGTGGTTGCCGTCGCTCCACGGACACACCTCAAGCCTCCCCGCCCTGCGGAGCATCCCCGGGGGAAGCTGGGGGCTGAGCCGAGGGGGGAATATCCCGTTCTCAAAAGGGTTTGAGGAAACGTAAGAACACCTTCTCAGGTAGTGATTGGAATGCTGACAGGGCAGAATTCCTGGGAAATAAAGATAAGCCAGGTCCACCAAGAGTGTGGATTTCCATAGGAGCATTTGGGGAGGCCAGTTACTAACTGCTAATTCATCGGTGACACCTGCCAGGCAGCGAATACTTGTTCTGTAAAGATAAACAGGACATCGAGGAGGGTTAGTGCGTACCCTTTGAGGGTTTAGGTGTGCAAAGAAGTGAAATGTGGTAGGTGTGTATATGTGCATGTGTGTATATATACATCTACTTCCGTACCCACCCAAATTTCTGCCTCAGAATAGCTTGGTTTGTTGGAGTCGGTGTAGCTCCAAGGTGACCCGAGAATGTGCTTGTCTTTTCTTCATGTAAACTGCACAAATGGCTCTTCTGAAAAGTGAGGAGCCAGGAGTTGGGTGTCCCCAAAGTCATCAGATGTTTTCTCTGGGAAACTGTCCCGGGGCTGATTTCAGTGCGATCCTGACACAGACACAGACAGGGAGCACAAAGGAGGAAAAAAAAAAAAAGGCTGCTCAAGACACACGGTGGCTTGGAATGATCTGGTCTCACTGCTCTTTTTTCTCCTTCTCCCACCCCCTTCCCTGTTTCCTCTGCCAGCTTGTGAACACGTTCTTTAGTTTCCTGAGGCGGAAAACGGATTTCTTCACTGGTGGAGAAGACGGAGTAGCAGAGAAGGTAAAAAAAAACAAATCCTGAAGCTTTTGTGTGTTCAGACTTACATGCCACCCATGTCTGCCATGCTAAGACCTCCCTGCCTGAACAACTCACCACGTTACGGTGCACTTAGGGACCAGCAGCTCGTGACGCTGATGAAATACATCCCTGAAGCAAGGTAATAATGAGTTGCTGCTATCTGAGGTGAGGCACAAAATTGCTCCTTCGAATGGTACCGACGGTGCGGGGGTTTTGCCACCCTCTGGCCAAAGGCTTGTTTGGAAAGCAAATCTGCCAGACACACTGACTTAACGGTGACAGACACCCCAGTGTCGATAACCCCAGGTTACCTTGTTTGTTCATCTCAGAAAAAGCACAAAGTCCACATCTTGGCTGCACCTTTGTGTCAGGGCTGGGGAGCAGACCCGGGGCAGCTTTGTGGGCATCTCCTGTCCAGCAGATATTCCTCATCCAGCGCCTGAAAAAGTAAATTATTTCGCTGGAGGGAAATAAGAACCAGAGCATTCAAACTGGAACCGGTGGTTTCTTGTTTGTACTTATCAGCAGAGCAGCTCTTCTCCTTCCTGGACTACTGGAGCTCCAGGAGCAGAGCAGGCACTGCTGCCCTGTCGAATGCATTAGGGCAGATGTTAATTGCTATCGCGGCGTGGAACGTACTCGGTCCAGTCTCTAAATTGGCAAAACCAAAGGCAGGTGAGGGCTGGGCTAGAGGATGGTGTCAGTGTTAGAAAGATGAAACCTCCCATCATTTTTCTTAGACTAGAGAGGAAATCTCTCCAAATTCCGAAGTAGCACTTCAGAGATGAGCACTGGCTGCTGTTGTTGGCAGTTCCATAGCAAGTCCGTGCCTGTGCCTGTATAAGAAAAGTGTTTGTGTGCCTGGGTGGTACCTGTTAAATGCTTTTTGGTCTTCTGAAAGAAGGTGCTCCTTATAGAGTCTTTGACACCACAGTAAGTAGAACCAAAAATTAAGAAGCTGCTTCCTCGGTCCTGCTCGCCCTTTGCCATGAATGAGAGAGGGTGAGAAAGTCGTCGTCTTTAACGGGCTGCCAGTTCAGAAGCCCTCGTGGTGCAGAGCCAGGGGGTTTGGTGGTTCGCCGGGAGAAGCGCGGGGACGACACGGCGACAAGCTCGGGAATGTAAATCGTTCGCTCGCGGTGGATCATTGGGCAGTTGGGAACGTTGTGAATCCTGTATCCTAGGAGACACTGGGCTCGCGTTGGGTAAATAAATCTTGCTCTCCCCTTTAAAACCAAGCAGAAATACTTGGTGCTTGGTTACAAACCTACGAGGCGTCGTTTTTCTGAGTCGCTCTGGAAGGATTCTGGGGTACATATAAAGCTGAACCCCCCGTCTGAGGAATCTCTCCGATTGAGTTTCTCAGGTTCTGTCTATATTGTTTTGGAGACCTAGACTGCAGCTCTCTTACGTGCTGCTTTGCACGGCGCTGCTGGCATTATCAACCACGGGGCAATTGCTCTGGCCTCCTGCCTGTGTACTCAGCTTTCCCTCCAAGCAGGACGGACCTTTGCATCAGTGACCTTGAGATTTTCCTTCTGGTCACAACAGCCTGAGAATTCAGGGTGAGGTCTGAAGCAAAGATTTCTCTAGGCACTTGCCCCTAAGTACAAACCACTGAGCTTTTCAGATATTTCTCCTCTAAATCCTGACGCTGAATTTCCATCTAGTGCCCGTGGAAAAGCCCAGTCATGGGAAAGGTCAGAAGTAGGTAAAAAAACTTGGATCTCGTGTCTCCGTTCTTCCAGCTGTCCTAGATGTACGGAGCAGCTGTCGGATGGCTGGGCTGGGCATCTGCTCGTCCTGCTGGACTTGCACAAAGGCCAAAACAAATGGAGAATTTTTACGTTATCTCCATGGAGACACACTCCGTGTGTAAGGAAAAACTCTGAAGGGCTACGTATAAGTATTTTGAGTTTTCTCCCACTCTAGATTTTCAGTCAGAAGGCTGGAATGAAAATGGACAAGTCACATTATTTTGTGACTAACAAATGTTCTCGTGCTCCTCGGTAGACAGTGAGTTGGCTTCGTTTGGATTTGAAGAAGTGATTTTTTTTAAAACCCCTTTGACGCGTGTCCCTGTCTTTCAGCTGATCACAGACACCTTCAACCATCACAACAAACTGGCTCAGAAGGAGCGGAAGGAGAAGAAGGCCCGTCAGGAGGCAGAGCGGCGTGAAAAGGCAGAGCGAGCTGCGAAACTCGCTAAAGAAAAACAAGAAGCAAATGAGCCAAGGATTAAAGAACTTACAGACGAGGAAGCAGAAAGGCTGCAGCTGGAGATCGACCAGGTGAGAGCGATGCCCGGTGCCTGCAGGTAACCATCAAGGTCGTCTCTGCCGCTGGCCTGCGCGTAGCTTGGGGAGCAAGGAGTGGTTCAAATGGCTCAGACTCCTTCCTTTGCAACGTCTGCGCCCCCAGATGGGAGCAGGCGGAGCGAAATTAAGTCAGCCTGGGCTCAACCGTTGCGTTTACACGTGGATTCTCACATAACTCACTTGGTCTTCTCTCTGTAGCGACAGCCTTTGCTAGCCAGCGAGCTGTGAGGACCCCTTGGAGGTATCGCTTTCCTCGAATGCTGTTCTAAGGGCTGAAAATTCGCTGTCAGCCTTGGGTGCAGTTCTGAGTCCCCTTACTTTCAGCTGAAGAGGCTGAGGCCACCTAGTGTCAGATCAGCAGGTAACACCAAGCGTCAACACACGTCTGAGCGTGTTTGTTCTCTTTTTACACAGAAGAAAGAGGCCCAAGGACAGGTTAACAGTGTCCCAGTGAAACCCCAGGGGGATGAAGGTGAATCTTTGGATTCTAACAAACAGGTAAAGCTCATCTAGGGACTTCATTTTAGGCTGAAATACGTTTGTGGTGACACTGGGTCGTCCAGTCTGTCTTTATTTAAGAATACACACTTAGCTCACAAAGACTTCAATATGGGGTTTGGTTTTGTTTTTTCCTGGTAATCATGTTTTAACAGAAACACTTATTAATTTCGGGCTAAATTTACATCAGATACGTGCACCTGACTTGAAATTCTTACAGAAAACAAGAGCTGTTGTTACAAATGAAAGATGAATGGAAATGTGAAAAGCTTCTCTCTCTGCACTTTAAATTGGTTGCTTAGGAAACAGATGACGAAGAAGAAGACGAGAAGGATAAAGGAAAACTAAAACCCAACTCTGGCAATGGAGCTGACCTTCCAAATTACAGATGGACACAAACTCTGTCAGAGCTAGATGTAAGTATTGCCTTATTGCCAGGATCTGAGTAATTTGAGGTAGGAAGATATCACGTGCCTTGTCTTACTGTGGGGAAGCCAAGGCAGAAAGTCTTAGAACAGCAGCACAAGAGGGTTAAGGAGAGACTTCCCTGCTCAGTTCCTCAAATCTGATCTTTGTTTGGTCCAGCTGGCCGTCCCTTTCAAGGTGAACTTCAGGCTGAAGGGGAAGGACGTGGTGGTGGATATCCAGAGACGGCGCCTCAAAGTTGGCCTGAAGGGCCACTCGCCTGTCGTCGACGGAGAACTTTTCAATGAAGTGAAGGTGGAGGAGAGCTCCTGGCTGATCGAAGATGGTAAAACAGTCACCGTGCACCTGGAGAAGGTAAAGCAGGATCCTAGAATGGCCCAGGCTGGAAGGGACCGTAGAGATCATTTAATCCAACCTCCCTGTCATGGGCAGGGACACCTCTCAACTAGATCAGGCAACACATGGGGACCCAACGGGGATCAAACCCGCGACCGTGGTGTTATCAGCACCGCGCTCTAACCAAGTGAGCGAATCGGGGAGGATTCAGACTTGTCTGCCTCTTCCCTGGTGAGGTAAAGAGTGTGACAAAACCTGTGAAAGCCCTGGGCTCTGTCAGCTCAAACAGAAGAACCGTGCTTGGTACCTTGGTACAATGGCAGTGACTTGCTCCGCAGCTCAGGACAGGCTGGAAGGAAATTGCTCCTTTTAAAGTTGTTCCTTAATGGAATAATGTTCTGTTTCGACATCTGTTAGTGAGGTGAAAATCCAGGGATTTGTGTCCCTTATCGTGTCCCTTCTGGGCCTCTCGAGGTGACTTGTTTGTAATCGCATTTATCATTCCAAACACGGCATCTGGCAGAGACATAAAATTTCTAGAGCAGGCCCAAGAAAAACAAAATATTTTTGCTTCTTCATTCTTCAGATCAACAAGATGGAATGGTGGAACAAACTAGTCTCTACAGACCCAGAAATCAACACCAAGAAAATTAATCCAGAGAACTCAAAGGTAAGAACTTCCCCCGTTTTACGGAAGGGAGCCTTCTCATCAGTGTGCTCACGCTTGGTTCACAGTCAACTTTTGGATCTTTTTTTTAATCAGACTGGTATGATAAAACATAAGCACCCCCAAAACTTCACATGAAGGAAGCTGGGCCTCTAGATTAGTGTCTGTATAACTATTTCTGCAGCACGGCACGATGTCAGTGTGTCCGTGTTCTCTGCAAGCAGGGTGTTATGTGTGGGTTGAGACGAGTTATTCCCAGTTTGACAGAAGTCCTTGCTTTTAGTTGTCAGACTTGGACAGCGAAACGCGCAGCATGGTGGAGAAAATGATGTACGATCAGCGGCAGAAATCCATGGGCCTCCCCACGTCCGACGAACAGAAGAAGCAAGACATTTTGAAAAAGTGCGTAGACCTCATGAATTTTTGGACGTTTGCTTTTCCCAAGCCCCTCTCCCCTTCCTCTTGGACACATACGTGAAGCAGAAAACAGGTTGGCCTTCAGTCCTATCTGTGTTCACATCTGCAGTTACGTAGTCGACATGCTGTCAGCCACCAGCCTCTGTAAAAACCCATGGCCGTAGAAAGCATAACGGGAAACTCTGGAATTGTCTTAATCTGCTGATTTCAAGTCCAGAAAGCAGGTTTGGAGCTGGAGGTCCCATCTCTACTGAACTTTAACATGGTCTTGATTGTTTCCTAATCTCCCCCTGCTCGGTAGCTCAAGATAATCACCCCTCCCTACACACCTGCCACCAGACAGCTGTCTCCAGGCCAATAGCGCTTTTATGGCTTTATTGCCCTGTTTGGCATAAGTGCACCTTGGCAGGGAAGTTACTCACGGAGCTCCCAAGGCCGTTTGGGAAGGCGTGGAGGCAATTCTGGGTCATGCGGCTTCTTCAGCATGTGCTAAGCCTTATCTTATCTCGGGACTGGAAGGAGGATTAGCGTAGCAAGCCCGACTCCTTTTCTTCCTCGTCTTATCTGTAGCGGCAGAAGCTTCACTGATCGGTGTGCCGAGTAGAGCGTAGGGTGCAACTGTTTTGGAGCAGAACCCAGACTTAGCGCTCGCGTGTCGAGTTAGTAGAACAGGAGGTCGCCCTCTCTTGCTGGGAAGGCCACGTACAGGATACCGCGTTGGCAAGGTCGCTTGGGGCTCTGGGAGTTTGGCTTGCGCGCAGATGGGCTGGTAAAGACTGGATAGGAAGTTTAGACTTTGTTCAGGCCAAAGTAGACTCGGTGATGCCCAGGTGGGTCCTCACCTCTGCTAGCGAAGCCCTCCTGGCTGCTGAACAGGGACGCTATTCTTGCAACATATTTCCCTGGAGATAGAAAGCAGAAACGCTGCGGTGGCATTTCAGGGGAAACTGTGAGATGAGAGCGCGGAGGAAGACGAGGGCCTGCCCTTACTTGCATTTTGCTTGTGAATCCTCCTCCTGGTTTGTGTTGTATCCTTTGGTGAACTGCAGGGTAGAGCAGGACGAGGGCACTAGTCACTCCTGATCACTCATAGGCACAGCGTATTGTTCTCAGAACTTTCTGATGTGGCAACCTGAATCCAAATAGTCCTGTCCGCTGGATTGCAGGACATGTGAAATCAGGCTGCACCTAACCTGAAGCCAGATTTCTCTGGTCATGTCCTTCCTGAGTTTTCACTGTCGCAGCACTGGAGATGGCCCCGGTGTCCCCAGTAAGGCTTAAACTAACATGCTCGAGTTCAAATCGTAATCTGCCCTCACCATCTCCCCTCTGCCCCACAATCAGTGTTGTAGTTGCTACGTGTCCGTCCGAGAGGTAACAGTTAAAGGGCGTGTGTCTGATAATTAATAACTGTCATGTGGCTGGACTTGCTGACCTTGATGCCTGGTAGGATTGCTGATACCACTGACCCGAGGAAAAAGTGTTTGTAGTATGGGGAGTGTGGCCCACGGAGCTCAGCAGAACAGTTCCTGCTGTGGAGGGCGTGGGGAGGAAGCAAACTTGATGGTGCAGGAAGCAGAGATGCTTTACTCCCCAAACCAGAGCTGTTCTGTGGCCCCTGCTGACTCATACCTGAACTCTTGTCTTTGTTTTCCTTGCAGGTTCATGGAGCAGCATCCAGAAATGGACTTTTCAAAGGCTAAGTTCAACTAAGCCCTCCTCCCTCTCTGCCAGTCAGCCCGTTGAATGGGGCAGGATACGTATTACTGGATGTCCCTTACCTTGGGCAAGTAAATCCTTCCAGCACCCCCACCCAAGCTTGCTGCGGAGGCGGCTTCACGAAGTTGTCCTCAGTTGTCCCGTGTTGAGCAGAGCCCAAGGCCACAGAAGCAGCTCCCGTCGGAACCATCTGCAACGCTTCCCAAACGGCAGTTAGGAGAGAAGGAGGGGTTAGAACAAAAAAGAGGGTTAGGGTGATAAGAGCCAGGCTTGAGAAGTTTTGGGACATATCCTTGATGTATCGCTTAGCTTCGTCTCCTGGCTCTTCAGAGCCGCTAGTCCACTTGTTGCCACTTCAATCTGGCAGCAAATACTCCTGAGTTTTGAGTCCCTTGCCCTTAGCTTTTGTGCTCTCCTGTGAAAACAAGGGCCAGTTTGTAAAATAATTCTCCTTCTGCCTCCTTGGGAAAACACCAGTCTGAAAAAAACCAGCTATTGCAGTAGAGACAGACTCTCCTCCTCCTTGCTGCCACTTCTACTCTTGCTAGAAGTGGAACAGGCTGAGCCCCACGGAGCTCAAGGGAGGGCTCCCGTGGCAGCTGGAGAGGCTGACCTGTCCTGCTGCAAGGGGAGACTGGACAGTCTGGCTGTGGGCAAGGGAGAGGACTGGGGGGGGAAATCTTTAGGGGTGCTGTTCTTGCTGGGAGCGTGACTCCTGCCTCTTTTCCAAGAGCCCCTCTCCCTGCTGCCTACTGACAAGGCATCGCTGTGTTCTCTTCGGAGCTCCCGCTGACAAGTGGCATTACTCTGCATGTTCGTATCTTTGTTAAAACTGCAGCGCAACATAAAGAAAAGGAAAAAAAAAGTGGTACATTTCCAGTTAGAGCGTGTGGTTTCTCCTGCAGAGGGGATCCAGGCTGTCTGCGCAGGCTGGGGTGTGAGCTGGGAGTGGGCAGCGCGTAGGAACGAGGGTGCTGGGGGGGCTGTCACAGGGGCTGAGGGTCCTGCAGCCAGCTGTAGATCCCTCTCAGGCTGCCTGCTCTGGACTGATGCCCACTCCCTGGCTAAAGAGGTGGTTGGAGCTGCGCGTCTCGCTCAGGAGCGCTCCGTGCCCAGCTTGAACACTCGAGGGATGACCAAGGCCAAGGCGTGTTGCTCCAGGCTCCACCCTCCGTGTAGCAGCGCGTGACTGCGCTGAGGAAGCCACCCTTGCCCCAGGTCTCCTTTATGACGAGCTAATGAGCAAAGTGTCACGAAAGCCTGGGCTCCTGTGGGCCCTTTACAGGCTACCGCAGGTCCCTGGTGCTGTGGTTCTTACCTCTGCCTCCCTGAAACATTTTCACCTCCTACCAGAGGGAGTGGGCACAAACGGCTGAAAAACCTGCTTGGGCAAAGTCCAGCTTGGCATTGCACCTGCTGTGTTTGGTGGTTGGGTTTTTCTGGGTTGTTGGTTTTTTTTTCTGAGTAGCAAGACATTATTTGCATTTAAGTCTCCTAAGTTTTGTAGGGTCTTGGTCAAAAGCAGCACCCACCCCCTTGTGCAATAACCTTGTGAGGGAGCAAGGACCCAGGTTGGGGCAGCTGCTTCTGGACAGCTCTGCATCCTCCTGTTCATCTTAAAAGTTCACCCCACACACATCTGTGCTTTGGCCCTGGTAACACAAGTTATCCCATTACTGTAAACAAAAAAAAGCCAGACTGTGCCAGCTGCAAAGGTGCTTAGCCCTGGAGTGAGGGTACCTGCCGGTGTCTGCGCTGAACCGTGGTGCGTGGGGCAGTTGAGCTGGGAGGGCTGAGTTCTTCAGGGGGTGTGATGAGCTTCCTGCTGTTCTCAGCTGGAGAGGTGCAGCTGCTGCTCCCTGGAGTTGCCAGAAGTCGGGGCAGACGGGCTGGCTCTGCAGCAGGATCTGCATCCAGCCGCCAGCCCCTCCTAAGGAGCAA
Organism: Trogon surrucura; assembly: GCA_020746105.1. Classification (NCBI taxonomy): domain Eukaryota; kingdom Metazoa; phylum Chordata; class Aves; order Trogoniformes; family Trogonidae; genus Trogon; species Trogon surrucura. The sequence continues at coordinate 3,696,928 of CM036640.1, forward strand.
GCACAGGCAGACATGGGGGCAGCAAACGGGGACTAGACATAAACCAGCGCAGTTCATGGCACCACCCTGAGCCCAGCCTGCAGCTTCGTTATGTCCCCGTTACTGCCTCAGCCCTGTAAGTGTCACCAGAAACCCTGAGCCCGACCCAATCCGGTCACTGGCAGCTGCCTGGATGTGGCAGCACCCGCAGGATGAGCGGGCGGCTGTAACACGGCGTCGTGCAGCCTGGTCTGAATGCAACCCTTCCTTCGCGTTACCAAACACGAAATCTTGGGGCCGTTCCTGACCTCGGCCCCCTCGGGGTCATGGCTTGTGCGAGCCACGGCAGCGGTCGGGGTAACGACAACTGAAACACGAGTTTTCCACTTCAGGCTGGCACTACGCGGAGGTCTGGCTGGTGTCACTTGCAGGCTGAGAGAAGACAGAGGCAGGAACCTCAGAGGAAGCTGGGTGAGATTTTTGGGGGGTGAAGGAGTGTCACTTTGCCTTTCAGGCAGGTGAAGGGAAAAGGTAAACAGCCCTGGGAGAATGGGGCCATAACTTCAGCTCCAAGAACCCCACGGCAGGTGAATGCCCGGGGCTGTGTTTGTGAGCGGCGGTTGATCCCAGCATTACCCCTGGACTTCAACCCTTCAGGCCAGCGGAACAGAAGGTGTTTCTCCCAACGACCTTGTCCTCTGCAAACATCCAGCTGCCACCGACTTTCCCCAGGCCAAGGTGAATCAAAAACACCCTTTTGCTTCCGAAAGGCAGTTTCCCCTGGAATAAACCGTGCCAGGGCAGGACAAGCTCTAGTCTAAGCAGCTGTGAAGTAGCTTAAAGAACGCAAAACTCCACCTCAGCCTGAGTTATTGGAGAGCACAGAATCACCAAATCAGAATCACCCAGATTGGAAAAACCTTTAAGATTGAGTCCAATCATTAACATTGACAAGCTGTCAACTAAACCACGTGCCCACTCACCCTGTCTACCCAGGGACAGGGACTCCATCACTGCCGTGGGCAACCCGCTCCAATGCCTGATAACCCCTTCAGTAAAGAAATCCTTCCTAATATCCAATCTAAATGTTCCCTGGGGCAACTTGAGGCCATTTCCTCTTGTCCTATCACGTATTATTTGGTTGAACAGACCGATCCCCAGCTCTCCACAACTTCCCCTTCAGGTAGCTGTAGAGAGCCACAAGGTCTCCCTTCAGCTGCTCCTCACAAGAAATGTGCTCCAGACCCTTCACCAGTTTTGTTGCCCTTCTCCGGACAACCTCTAGTGCCTCAGTGTCTGTGGCTTTGTCCTTGTGACTACGGCGGGGAGGCACCAAGCACCACGAGGCGCACTGGGATCCAAACCCTGCAAATACATCCTTGTCTTGACTCCCAGCAGACGTTTCCCTGCCCAAGCCCCAGCAGAGCAGGGAGGGCCATGCTGGAGGGTGGCAGCGACTAAAGTCCCTCTTTGCCTTTCCGTGCCTGTGTCACCCAGAGAAGCTGTTTCAATGCTGCCACCCGCTGGAGCCAGGCTGGCAGCAGCACCTGGGGCTCCTCCACCCGCCTGGCCATGGCTCCCCCCGCTGCTGGGCTCCTTCTCACATCCTTTAAAAATAAAACCTTGAAACCATACAGACTCTGCAGAAGGTTTTCCATATGGTAAAAGTTTCCCCTGGTCTTTTTAGTTCTAAGAGCAGCTCTTGGCTTAGCTTTTATTATGAATATTGCAGCTCAGACCGTTTGGGAACCATCCCAGACTGCAGGACTGCTTGGAAAGAGCAACGAAACAGCAAAACCTCAAAGAGGGAAACGGAGGAACAGGGTGTTTAACATTACTGCTTACTTTGAGGAGAAGCCACAGCTCCTCTGTCACTGCTAAGGACCAGGCTGTAAAGAATTAGGGTCAGGCCCTTTGGTTTCTAACTTCTATGCTGAAATAAAGAACTCAGCAGTTCAGGGTGCGGATGGGGAAGATGAATTTCACACTCAGAGCCTCCTGCAGCCATTCCCAGCAGTCACTCATCCTCCTTAACCCAAACCCAAGGAAGCAAGGGCAGCGGGGTGGCTTGGCTGTGCAGTTCATTGGATCCTACTGAAGTGACTGTACTAAAGAGCAGCACTTCTGCAGCACGGCGAGGACCCGTGGGAGTCTCCAGAGAGTCTCTCCTGGCAAAACCAAACCCAATAAAATCAAACAATGCCTTCAGGAAAAGAAAGGCGCTGAGTCAGGCTCCCAAAAGGAAGTACCTGTGCGAAAATCGCCTGTTTACGTGCAGGCAGCCAGGTAAAGGGCTCTTGTGTTTGTGAGATCTCCACCTGGTCAACCAACTCCTTCTGCCAGATCACTCAGCAAAACACTCAACACTGATGCCCAGAGCAAAAACCACTACAGCAACAGCAAAGACACTTCGACAGCAGACGCGACCTTCAGCAGCCAAAAAACCCCGTGGATTCATTCCACACGAGCTGTGAGCAAGGAAACCCACGATCCAGGCAGCGAACGGAAGAGCAGAGAGTTGCTGAAAAAAGGACGGACAAAAACCTCCCTCAAGACCCTTCCCAGCTGCGAGAAGGCAGCATTTACCTGTTCACAGGTTTAAAATCCTTCCAGGAAACGCATCTCTCGCACGACTGCGGTGGACTCCGCTGCTGAAGTGTGACCGGCCAGGCTGAACTCAACCTTCATTTAATAAAACTTGGACAGAGCAGGTGAGAACCATGCACAGAAGGTCTCAAGTTAGGGCTCAGTCTTCTGTCTGTCTGCGTGGACTTGGACAACAATCACGAGTCCTTAGCACACCAAACCTGAGCTAAAACCAGAGGGGTTAGTGCCAATCCTTCACGCTACCCACCCTCTTCCCTTCCACGGGCACCACGTGAGGTGGTCCCGTGCACCTGGGGGTACCCACGACCACCTCCCTGCCGCAGCCCCTCTGCCCAGGGAGGGCGAGGGAAGGTCAGTGGCAGGGAATGGAGCTCTGCAGGTTACGGGTTGAGTTTTTGCAGCGAAATTAGAAAGTGCAAAACTGGTCCTTCAAGTCACAGGCTGAGCCAGCCTCCCACCCCAAGCGGATCCTGCCCCACCATCAGGCACAGCAGCCATGCCGGAGCGATTTTTGCATTTTTTTTTTTAGCGACAGCTTTCCACACCACAGGGAACGAGCTGGAAATTCTCCCCCCAGGCTCAGTTTTTCCAGAGCTTGTCACCCCTCAGGGAATGTTCACGTTTCCCTGCAGGCAAACAGGCCCTTCCCCAGAGGCTCCCAGCTTCCCCGTGTCCTGTGCACCAGCCCTGCGTTCAGCCCTCTGGAAAATCCCCTCCAGGCACGGGCAAGCGCTGCCAAATGGACAAAAATATCTTTGTCCCTGTGCTGCTGGGAAAGCCGGGATCAGCACCTGCCACGCAACACCCCCTCCACCCATCCCAGGCTCCCTCTGCCGAGGGACGCTCTCCCCAAACTGATGCAAACAGCCATGTAAAGGACACAGCACAGGTAAAGAGCACACGTTTTGTTTTATAAAAAAGACCAAATCAGACGTTTAAGGCCAAGGGGTGCAAAAGAATCCTGGAAGACACCACAGGTGTACCAGCTTCAGGGACCGTCGAGTTGACAGACTTCCTCTTGGGTGTGTTTCGGGGGGTTTTGTCGGGTTTTTTTGCAAGCTTAATCCACACACATTCACAGACTAAACATGAAAAATGTGCTATTGCATCTGCACCAGGATCGGCAGCTCCCGGCAAGTCCATCCTCACCCCTCGTCTCCAAAGCTCCAGCGCACAGCCCGTAGAGCTACGTGTCAGCGTGACCCAGGCCAACGCCTCAGTGCACAGGTTGAAGTAAACTTGTCCAAATACGTTATGTACAAATCCGTTCAGAAGCAGGAAGCCAAACGGGTCCATCGGTACGTGTGGCATCTGGGAAGGAGGTGACCAAACACAGCTCCTCTGGAAGTCCCAGGCTGGCCTTGCTTCGAGTCTCATCTTGCACAAACGGGGTTTTTCACAAACCGACAGCTTTAAAAACAAAGCAGGGAGGGGAAGGCAAATCCAAGTCTGTGTCTCTCCCCTTTATTTTCAAAAATCTCTCTCCATCGGTGTCTCAAGGTGTGGTCTCCATGATTTATGAAAGCACGCTCTGAAAGGCGAGCAGTTTACAAAAACAGCCTCTAACAGGGACTGGAACTGTACATTTCAAAGGGCTTTGGCCGGTTAAATAAGCCTGAGCACTCATGCGAGGAACTAAATCCTTTCCTCCCTACCCAAACCTTTTGAAGAGTAATCCCGGGCTCCAAAATAAAGGCACATCTCAGTTCAATTAAGGCACATTTCAGTTCAATTAAGGCACATCTCAGTTCAATTAAGGCACATCTCAGTTCAATTAAGGCACATCTCAGTTCAATTAAGGCACATCTCAGTTCAATTAAGGCACAAAAAGCCACGATCCACACCAAAACACGGGGGCCTATTTCAGTTTCTCTCTCCCCTCCCAAACCCGTGGGTGTATTTATTCTACGAGCTGGTAAATTCAACTCAGTGTTTTCTATTCGTGTCCAAGGGCACTCGAATGTATAAACCCATCCCATGGCTTCACGTGTTTGCTTTACAATAAACAACCGAGTGGCAGCACCAGTGGGACACAGCTTCCTCCTGCCGCAGGGCTGCAGCCCTCAAGGTCGCAGGCGCTGTACCCTCAGGGCGGTGATAACCCATCTCCTGCGGCTGCCTGGCTCTCAGAGGGGAGCAAAGGGAAGGAGAAGGCACCGAGACCAAGCAATTCCTTGCAAACCCTCTGGAGACACTCTCGGCGGAGGCTTTCCTTTTGAAGCAAGCCGTTTTGAAAGCAGTTTCTAGCAGATCAGTCAAACAGCCCAATTCTTAATTACAAAAACTTCAAAATGAACCACTTCCCTCGCCTGCCGTAACTCAAGGTCAAGGCTCGCCCAGCAGGCAGCGTGATGAGGAAACGCAGAGGGTTCAACAGATGAGTGAGGAAGAGCTGACCGGCACGCAAGTCACGGGTCAACGCGTGCAACTGGTAACACCTCGTGCCCCCAGCGACTGCGAAGCTGATCCCCAAGGTCTGCTGAGGAGAGTGGGGCAGCTGTCCCAGCATCCCACCCCTCTGCAACAGGCACCAGGTCGGGAGACAGGCCAAGAGGCCAAAGATTAAATGAGCCACGTTACCTGAACCTTCTCCTTACAAGGCAGCAGGAGATGACACCGCTAAGGAAGCAGGAAGCAAGCAGACCTGGCTACTGCAAACACCACGGACAGAGGAATAACATTTTCGGGACCAAGTCAGACATTTTAAATAGAGATTTGGGTCCCTAGAGAGCAGGTACTTGGCCTTCACTTCAGTATCGGCACAAACACGGAGACATCATCCAGTTACTCCCCACCCGAGTTAACTTATGCAATGCCAGAAAACAAGAACTGTACAACAGATCCTCAAAGCAGGGAAAGGGCTGGGCCGCTGATGTTGTTGAAGCTAAACGTCAAGTATGGAAATGACAGAGGCACAAGTTATCCGATACTTCCTCGCCCATCTTTGTCTCCCGGGGCACACAATTCCACCAGTTCCCCAGTTCACTTCCTTGATGTTGTACGGTGTCAAAAAAAAAAAAGAAAAAAAAAAAAAAATCCAGTGAAATTCAGACAGCAGGAGAAATTTGGCTTCAACAAAGGATCAGGGTAGACCCAGGGGGAAAAAAAAAACAAAAATACCAAAAACAAAAACACAAAATGGTGAAAATCACTCCATATTGAAAGAGGAGAAATCTAACTGCAGCAAAGCCCTGGCACATCTGCAGGCTGCTTGGGTCCTTTCCCTTAGCAATACACCTGAAGCAGAGGTGCCCCAGATGAGTCAGTCTCTGTGTCTTGAAAAGAAGAATCTCTGCTCGTTGGAGAGCCTTGGAGAGGAAAGAGAAGAGACGGTGACATTAAACAACGTGAACGATAGCAGCCGAGCGCGTGGCAGTTAGGCAAGCAGCTGCCACAAAAGGCTTTGTGTATCATGAGGGAGGAGAAAGCCACACAAAGCCCACAGGCAGGGAACAACCCTGCCCTTATTGTAGGCATCTTCTAGACAGATCTGTTATTACGCAGGAGAAAACTTGTCTTTTAGCCCTGGGCTGCTCTTCGGAGTGGAGCAGGCGCGCCGCAAGGATCAGAGCTCAGGGGACAGCCCATCACTCTCCCCTTCTTCCCTTTTGCACAGTTCCTCCTGTTCCCAGTATAACCCAGCTGTGACCCCAGCCGGTCACACCCCAAACACAGCCCCAAACTTTGTCAAGACACCCAGAGACTAAAAGCTCTCAGGCCAAGGACTGCGCGTGGACAGAGCGCGCTCCACTCTGGGGTTTCGTTCTTTTTCAGAAGGACCCACCAACCCAGGCGGTCTCCTGAGCTCCTTTCACTCCTGAAGCTCAAGAGCACTACAGCCCTTACAGGAACCTAAGGGGAAGGTGCCAGCTCAGCTTTTGAACACGGTGAAAATTGAAGGGGTACACAGCACAGGAATTTCAGAGCATTCCCCTCGCTCCTGGGATGCCAGGTACGTTACCTGCGCTGCTGTGCCGCCTCATGTTCCTGGCCATCACATCTGCCGGCGTTTCTTCCGATATTTGCACGGCCAAATCTGGAACGAAAAGCCAAGAGGGCCTGAGACAGGGAAGGATGGGCAGCTATGACTCAAAGTAAGAATCCTCACCGGGGAATGCACCAGGCTCTCCTTCAGAAGGCACCAGCCTCATGTAACAGGAGAGGTAGAATCTGATTCTTCAGACGGCTTCCACCAACCTTGGCAATCTGAGTTTTACAGTCCTTAAATACCAGGAAGCAACAACAGCTTTACCACTCGGCTGGGAAGCACAACAGCCACCCGTTTTCCTCTGTTACTTCTGGGTGTTGCCTTTCCCCCCCACACTCAGCTTTCCAAGAGCTTTCTACAAAAAACTCTCTCAGAACCTGTTCTGGAGGTCAGTCACTTCAGGCTGCTCCAGACAAGGAAAGAAACATCCCTCAAAGAGCCACAAGGCTCTTACACTGAGGCAGCAGCCCTCCCCTCCTCTTTGCAGGGATAGTTACTGGCTGCTCCTCGTCCCGCTGTGCAGAGGAAGCCTCAGCTCCAAGGAGGCACTCGGTCCTGGTAGCTGGTGTTAGCAAAGTGCTGGTGGAACATGAGGGAGAGCGCCAGCTTAGTAACTGGACATCCTCTGGCACGAGCCAGCTCGTCTGGTCATACCAGTTAAGTTTGACTCACGGTCTTTCTGCCTAGCTTAGAGGCGCGGAGGAAAGCCAGAACCATTGCAGCAGCAGCAGAATAAACCCTTACGTTGCTCAGCACAAACTGCACCGACAGTGAAAGATGCTATCAAGAAAGCCACAGCACAGCGACTGGGGAGAAGCAGAAGTCTCCAGTAACACAAAAGGACCTTCATTCACACACCCCGGGAAAATAAGCCCAGCCTGAAGACAGACATCAGCTCCATCACCACAGCCCCAGGGCTTCGACAAAAGAACCTTCTCTTACTGAAGCGGTAACACCGAGGAACCCGCACGTACCATCTTGGCTGAGGACCATGGACTCCAGCATCGTTTCGTTGCCGCTGTCCGGCGCGTTGCCTCTGCTGGACTTCTCCTCGTGGCTCTGGCTGGCTGGGATAGAAATATGGGGCCGGACCCTGCTTTTCCGGGTGCTGATGCGTATGATGCCTCGGACCAGCCTGCACTCAGCATCCTGCTCATCCAGGTTGTAGTCCTGAGTTATGCTATTGATGAGGTCCGAGATCTTGTTGGTCTTCTCCAGGAAGACGGTGTCTGACGTGCACTTGGCCAGCTCGTCGATCTGGTGGACGCTGAAAAGCTCCGTCAGCTTCTTGAAGATCAGGACGTCGATCTGCCTGCTGGACATGGAGCCGTTCAGCTCGCTGATGTCCAGGTCGGACTCGTGAAAGGAATAATACTCCTCAGAACTCCGGTGGCTGCTGGGGAGCGGCGGCTTCTCTATGCTGTTCCTGGAGGGCTTCTCCGACAGCTGCTCTTTGCAGCATGAATCTGACTCCAGGTGGTGGCTGGGGCTCCTGTTTTGATAGACAGGAATGCCTTTCAGTTTCACATCTGGGTAACTGAAACTGCTACCCATGCTGGACTTTTTGATCTGGTTCCCATTCTTCTCGGCAGGAGAGATGTTGGCGGGGCTGTTTGGCAGTCGCCCGTTATAATCTCCGTTCTTGCCGTCGTCAGTGGAGGTCTCGGGGGGCCCCGGGTAAGGGATACAGACACTGCAGTCCTGAAAGCAGCTCCCACAGGTCACTATACAACAGAAGACAGCCTTGTACGTGTTCCACGCCTGAGACAGGGAGGAACAGCAAAAGCTCTGGTTTGGGGGAGCCTCTGCTGTACCGGAAATAAAGGTAATTGTTTCCGCCTCTCTCCCGTTCGAGTCTTTGAGGTCAGCTTTGCGACTTTTCCTATCCCGCATCTGCTGGGCTCTGGTGCGGTTCTGTTTGATTTCAGGCGTGGAGCCGCCGAACACCTCCAAGCTGACATCCGTCTCCTTGGATGGTCTGGTCCGCAGGGGCACGGCCTCCTGGTAGGACTGGTTCAGCTGGCGGTGGCTGTTCAGGTCGTGGGGGAGTCCTGTTTTCCGGCCCAGCATGGCTCACCGCTCAGGCACCTGGAGAACAAGAAGGTCTCAAGTCAAGCATTTGTCACCAGCCTCGCCTTAGCGAGCCGTTGATCAACGGAGAAGGACCCAACACTCGAATCTGGTCATTCTCAAATTCGACATTTCAATTATTTACAGAAATATTTTGCATCAGGACTCACGCTCTTCTCGCTTGTCGCATAGAGAGGGAATCCAAGCCTGTGCTTCAGGGTTCTCTGATCACCCAAGCTTTGCTGCTTCCTTTGGATAGATGCTTGAATTGGAAGAGAGATACATTTAAGACATCAAAATCCCTGTAACCTGAAGAAGAGAACCTCCACGCAGCTGGAAGACGAGTCCAGGCTCCAGAGTCATTGCTCCAGAGAGATAAAGGAGCAGCGCAGCCGTAGGTGGAGCCAGCTGACAGGCTCCGAAGGGAAAGTATCTTATTTTAAACAACTTCCCCTTTGTCTTGCGTTCTTTAGGCTTAAGCTGGGCCCTGACAGCGCTTTATCCGTTTCAAAACACACCATGGCCAGGAGGAGACGACAAGCAATCGGTCATTACGCAAGCCGCCAATTCGGACTCCAGATTGTTCAGCGCCACTCAAATTTAGAGGATTTAGCAACGACCGCGTTGCTAACGCTGATGATTTTTGTTGGTCGTGCTCAGGCTGTGTTACCTTAAGGGCTTTCCTAGGAAAACTGATGTCTTCAGCTGGATCAAAGGAAAGGCCTTGTCAACAAGTCGGTCTCAAATCACACCTCCCAGGAACAAAACCTTTACAAAAACCCTACTGCGGAAATCCTACACCCAACTAGCGGCTCAGGCGTTCTTCTCGTCGCTGCTCCAACACAGCTGCCCCAGGTCTGCACGCAGGAGTAAACTGTTTTTACGGGGTACTACGTCCCACTTTTGCTCCACAGATCCAGCACCCAGAGGTGGGCTCCTGAAACCTCCTTCTTAATGAAGAAATAATTAGCACCAGGCAAAGGCAAGGGAAGTCAGGTCGGGGCTGTCACTCTCCACTTCTGCTGCCGCCGCTTTTATCCCAGGCTACGGCGGGCCCCTGAATTGGCCACGGTTTCTAAGCTTCTTGGCTAACACTGCTTTCACCCCCAAGAGATCCTTTTAAATACTAATTAGGCTAATTAATAAGCAGCGAGAGCCCAGCCATAGCTTAAGTGTGTTTGGACTGTCCCTGCTGCTCTACTGTACACATTCTATAGGGCACCTCAAGCATAAATAACTGAATCTGTCCCATCTGGCCAGAGCATTGCCTCTTTTTCCTTCCTTCCTTTTTTTCCTTTTCAAACAAATAGCAATGTTGCCCCCACAAAGAAGCAGGCACAGGCTGAAAACCAGGCAGTTACAGCACACCGCTGCTTTCCAGGAATGTTTTGGCTCCATCAGTTTATAAAAACCCGTAAGCAGCTCATGTCCCAGGAGCTCCCTTTGCACATTCCTGGCCAACACGTTAAATATAAAAGCCCCAGACGCTCCAGTTCCAGGGCTGAGCAGGCAGAGCTCCCTAGGCTTGGCATCAGCTGAGAGTTTTAGCTGCTTTCACTTCGGAACAACCGAGTGTTTTCCGACCCCCCTCCCTCAGCTTCACCATTTTTGTAACGCAGTTCCAAACTGAAAAACAAGCCACGAACATTTGAGCTGATCTCAGCACAGAGCTGCTTACTGGGATGTTTCGCTTCACACCGAGGCCTCAGCAAGAGATCGAACATACGCGTTGTACAGCAGCAATTATCTATTTATATAACAAGACACAACATTCTGAAATTTCAGGGCACTTTTGACATAAGGAAGAGCATTATCTTGGCTCTACAGAAGACGACTTGCAGGCTCAGAGACTAAATCACTTGCCCAACATCGCACAACCCCTCCCAGCTGCATCGGGCATCAGAAACACCTGCGGCTCCAAACACTGAGCTCGTCCCCTCCCCATCACAGCTCACGTTTCTGCGACCACCGGACCACAGGTCTGTAGAGTTCCCTGGGAGCACACACAAGAGACAGCTCCTCCGTCCAGCAGCTTCTCTGGCACAAGCAAAGACTGGACCAAAATCCATGACCAGCTGCTTAACACAGCCATAAAGAAAAGCTCGGAATAAAACCCACAGCTGAGTCAATACTCACAAGATCGTTGAGAGCTTTCTCTGTTCTCACGCAGGCACCGTGTGTGAATAGCGAAGAACCTTCTAAAGGACTCCAGCAGCTGCTTCAGAAGAGCGAGGAGGGATTCACAGTTTTTGCGTCTAAGAGTTAGCCGGGGTCTAAGATCTTCATTGTTCAGAGGACAGGATCTCCTTTGGAAGGTTAAAAAAACTAAATTAAGCTGCGAATCTACCTAAAACCGCCATGTGAATCTGCCAATAACCACACTGCCACTGGTTTTAAAATGTAAGGAAGCCAAAGCGTCAAGTTTAAAAGGGGCTAGAGGATCTAAATTCAGGATACAAGATTTACAACACAGATACAACTTCTCCTGAACGCGTGGCAGCATCAATAGCTGTTTCCTAAGCAGCCTCACCACGAGCTGAACGTCACCTTGTAGAGATCCCAGACGCCCGACCGCTCTGCTGGCACCGACAGAGACCCCCCTCCGGCCCAGAGAAACACGGACGCGGCTGCTTCTCTACCCTCTCTTTCACCTACCGGGACACAAACAACCCGGCCAAGAAACTGCCTCTCTCCAAACACTCCCCTAGACTCCATCACGGTGCAGGTGCAACAAACTTTTCCCCTTCCTTCCCACAAACGAAGCGCTGCGAGGGGGAAGCCCCTCCTGGGGACCAAGCGGAGGCCCCTTCACCTACCCTGGGCCCCCGAACACCCTCGAGACGGGGGATTTTCGGGGAGAAGAGGAGCCCGCGGCAGAGAGCAGCCGCTTTCCAGCGGAGCCACCGACCCGTCGGAGCAAGGCCCTGCCCCAGGCTCCCACCCGTCGCTTAGTTTTCCATCCCCCCAAAGCCAAGCTGGACCCAGCCGGGGACACCCCCTCAACTCCCTCCCTCCCCGCCGGCCCCAGTCCCCCGGGGCGAGGCCTCAGAGCAGCGGGGGAGGCCGGAGCGGGGCGAAGGGGAGAGCGGGGGGAGGCCGAACCCCCAGCCCTGGCGGGGGAGGGGGCACACAGCCCGGGGGCGGCTGTCTCGGGGGCCCGGAGAGGGAAAGGCCGGTCTGGGGGACAACACCCGGGGCTCGGCCGTTACCGGTTGGGGGGGGGGGAGGGCAGCGCCTGCCCCTCCCTCCCTCCCAGTCGCGGCCTGATGCACCCACACACCCCCCGGGGCTGGGGCGGGCGGGCCGGGGCCGAGGTGGGGTGGGATGGGGTCGGTTCGGGGCCGGGGCCCGGTGCGGTTCCCCCCCGGCCCGGCGTTACCTGCGAGCCCGGGAGCGGCGTCCGGCCCCGCCTCACCTGGGCCAGGTGAGCCACGTGACCCGGCCCGACGGGCCGCCGCGAGGGACACAAGAGCGCGGAGCGCGGAGCCGCCCCCGCCCCGCCCGCGTCACCCCCCCCCCCGCCAGGGTCTCAGTCCCCAGGGACCTCTGGTCACCGAGCCCGCCACTCTTAAGGGTGTCGCTCCCTAAAGATTCCGGTCCCAAAGGATCCCCATCCTCAGGGACCCCCATTCCTAAGGATCCTGCATCCCTGAGGATCCAGCCCCGAGGGCTAAAAGGGCCAAGGGTGGCCCGGCCTGGGTCAGGAATTGCGTGGCCGGGAGTGGGGACGCCATCGTGCCCCTGTGCCCCGCGCTGGTGAGGCCACGGCTCGGGTGCTGTGTTCAGTTTGGGGCAAGGAAGTTTAAGGAAGATGCTGAGGCGCTGGAGCGGGTCCAGAGAACACAACGAAGCCGATGGAGGGTCTGGAGAACAAGTGTGATGAGGAGCAGCTGAGGGGCATCCCTGCCTGCAACAGGGAGGCTGGATTAAAATGATCTCTAAGGTCCCTTCCAGCCCAGGCCATTCGATGATGATGATGATGATGACCCAGGGTTGTTTAGTCCAAAGACCTTCTCGCTCTCCGCAACTCCCTGAAAGGAGGTTGTAGCGAGGTGGGGTCGGTCTCTTGAGGTGGGATCGGTCTCTTCTCCCAAGTAACGAGCGATAGGATGAGAGGAAATGAGCTCAAGTTGCTCCAGGGGAGGTTGAGATCGGATATCAGGAAAAATTACTGAAAGAGTGGCGAAGCATTGGGACAGGCTGCCCAGGTGGTGCCGGGGTGCCCAGCGCTCCCCAGGCACCGGGGCTGTGGGGCTCAGCCCGTCACTTTTGCTCCGTGACTCGGTGGTTCTCACCAAAGAGCTGGCTATTCACTGCCTGGTCGTCAGATCCTGACCCCTGAAGGTTTGGGGGAAAGGAAGGAAACTGGAGGGGAGAGGGGGCAGCAAGGCAGAACCACAGCCGTGCATCAAGGCTGCACCCGACGCGGCAGCCGCTCCGCTCAGATGCACCAGCTGATTTCCTGGAGGAAAAAGAAGAGAGAGAAATCAATTTAAAGGATGGCGCCAGTGCCAAGAAGCGCATTCCTTCTCTAAAGGGCACAAAGACCACGTTTATTTATTTAAGCCTCTGGCACAAGAACACCGTGCTTAATTCCAGCCGGTGTCATTTCCCTGGCTGGGGTTTGTTTGTGTATAACTCAAAATACTGCTTGGAAATACATCGTCTCCTTCTCTGCCAGGTGCCTTGAGCACAGATCCCAGCCATGAAACCTCTCCTGGTGCTGCTCCATCGAGCCTGGCACTGCCAGGACCAGGCAAGCAGCACACTGTGCCCCCCGGAGCCCAGCACTGTCCTGCTTAATGCCCCTCCGCTCCTGCATTTTCCCCCTGCCCCATCACCTCCCAGCTGAGCTGCCACCACATGCTGGGGCTCCAGTCCCAAACCGGTGTTGCTGGGTCCAGGATGGTGGGGCAGGGAGCTATCTTGACCCAAGAGTCTTGGCGGCTTAAACCTGAAATCCTGATGCAAGATTTCTTCCCTCAAACTGGGCCAGGATGAGAGAGCAGCGCCTGGGTCCTCCCCTGCCCCAGTAACTGGGACACCTGGGGAAAACCTTGAAGATAGCCTGAGAGAGATGGCATTAACATTAATTATTTACTGGCTATAAAGTTTCACTTTTCTAGAGCACATCCCAACGCGGGGCTTTAAAGAGGCTGGAGGTAAGAGCCCTTGGCTATGTCTATCCCAGGGCAGAATGTGGCCGACACGGGGCTGGCTGCCTGCATTCCAGGGGGGTACTGGGGACCGGCACCGGGACGCAGCGCTGTGCCCCATCCCAGTGGTCAGTGTCTCCGTGTGCAGCTGCGCAGGGTCGGCTGCCAGGGAAGGGAGAACAACGCTCTTAATTGCATCAGAGAGGTTTATTCTCAGCGCTGCTAATTTCAGACTCCTCTGCTAAATCATTAATAGCTTGTCAGGTCGTGCAGAGATCCCGCAGCAGCGCGTGAGTGTTTCTGGGACTTGGGCAATGACTTGGCCTGAGGGGCGGGGGCATTTCTTCTATTTTTCTATTATTTGCCTGGACCAGTCTCTGCCTGCTCATCCACTGGGATGTGCTATGGCCAGCTGGGACAGCCTGAGGACACAGCCACTGCAGCGGGCTCAGCAACACCCTCAGCCTCACCGGCCAACATCCCCAGACCATCTGGTCCCTTATTTCTTAAACTCATGTCCAGGCACTGCTGCTCCCTATTCCCGTTTCCTTTTCTCACCCTGGACCAGGGACTGGAGCTGGGAGCAGTACACACCTGGGGGGGGTGACCCAAAAAACCCAATGATTTTGCAAACAGGTGACTGATGGAGCAGGGACCTCCAGAGGTCCCCCTGGCCTCAGTGATTCAGAGGTTTCACTCTGGGGGAGTAGAGGAAGCTCACTGCGAGACAGATCCCTGCCCTTTCCTCCTTTTGGGCTATCCTTGGACGTCCAGGTTCCACTGAAGCAGAGCAAAATAAAAAATCAGAGAGGAGTATGTTCTGTTCAATATTTGCCTGCATGAATAAAGCTTTAACCCTGAACCTGTGTTGGAGCAGCACCCCTCAAATTCCCAAATCTCATTTTATAGTGGCATCTGTATCAGATACACAAACGGCTCAGCCTGAACATCAGCTTTCCTACAGCCTGAAATGCAGCCTCCAGAGCTCAAATAAAGCCAATGTCATAGCTGTGTCCCCAATGCCGGGCAGCTGAGATGCAGCAGGAGTTGGTGGTGGGGCCAGGAAGGGACAAGCAGGCAGCGGGGGCCGAGAGCGGTGACGCAGCAGCCTCTGACGCTGCTCTGGTGCCTGGCAGACGTGTGGCGGTGCTGGCAAGAACAAGAATGCGATGCAAAGCATAAGGGATGGATTACTTTTTTTTTCCCCTCTAAGGTAAGGAAAGTGAAGCTGCCACCAGCCCACGTGGGGTGGGGGTGACATCCACTGCAGGTCTGGACATGGCTCTGTCTGGAACAGATTTAAGCTGGATTTTGTTCCTCTCTGGGGGTGGGATGAGACCTGGGCACCCGTTTTCCATGAGCTCTTTTATCCTCCCTGCTGCTCTGATGTGAAATGTGAGCAGGCTTTGCCTCATACAACTGCGTGAAGACACAGCCACTGAGTGGGTGATGTCCTGGTCCCAGCAGGAGTGACCCCAAGGAATTAGAAGGAGCCATGTGGCAGCGGCCCCCCTCCTGCTGCAGCCCCCTCCCCACGCTGTCCCACTCAGCTCTATTAACGCCGTCTTAAATGATAATGATGACGTTGGCAGGGATGTTGCTGTGACAGTCATGTAACCAAGGTCACTCTGTCCTGGCACCATGTCCCCTGCACCCCAAGGCTGGGACACCCCAGCCACAGCCCCGAGGGAGGACGGGGGACACATGGAGGGTGCCCCCTGCCTTTTTCTCTGCCCTAGGCTAGCGGTCGGGGCTCCAGCATCCCCCAGCCAGCACCAGAAGCTTCTTGAGCTGCTTCTCCCAGGGGCTGCAGACATGAAACCAGCCGTTCCAGTAACTCATCCTAGTCCAGCCTTTTCAACTTAACCCTTCCCAGTAAATCTCAGCATCCTTTCCCAGCAGTCCCCTCCCCCAGCTCAGCCTTTCCCAGTAAGCCTCCCCAGTCTAAACCTTTCCCAATAACATCTCCAGTAACCCTGCCCGGTAGCCCCCTCCCAGTCCAGCCTTTCTCAGTGAGCTTCCCCTCCAACTCCGCAGTTCTCAGCGACAACCTCCCCCCGCCAAGGGAGGACAGTTTACCAGCGCCATAAACCGCTAAGCCCACCGGGCCGGTGCCGTACCGAGCGGTACCGAGCCCGGTGCAGGGCCGTGCCGAGCCTGGAGCCGGAGCCGCACCGAGCTGTACCGAGCCCGGTACGGTGCCGATGCCGTATGGAGCCACACCCAGCCCGATGCCGTGCAGATGCCGGTGCCGTACCGCAGCTGCACCGTCCCAGACCGGGGTCGCGCCCGTTCCCCCTCCACCTCCCCACCCCGTGCCGGTGCGGAGCCGGTGCCGGAGCCGCCCCCGGCGGGGCCGAGCCGCTAGAAACATGCACCGCCCCCGGGCATAAGATATATATATCTCCCGGTCGCGTCGCTGTCCCGCTCGCGTTCCCGTTCCCATGGCGGCGGCGACAGCGGCGGATGCGGGTCCGACTGCGGACGGCGAGCAGCACCCCGACCGCGGCGCCACCATCGACACGGGCACCACCACCGGCGGCAGCACCAGCGGCAGCATCAGCGGCAGCATCAGCGGCAACATCAGCGGCAACCCCCCCACCACCACCGGCAGCGGCACCGGCAGCAGCAAAAGCCCCGGGTCGGTGGAGCTGGCGGCGGCTCGTCGTCGGCTGGTGGCGGCCGAGGGTCGCCGTCGGGCGGCGGCGGAGCTGGAGAGCCGGGTCCGGCAGGTTCACTGCGCCCTGCTGCACGCCGAGCTCCGCCTGGCCGCCCGAGCCGAGGCTTTGGGCCGCCTCGGGGCCGGCGTGGCCCAGGCTCAGCTGGCGCTGGCGGCTCAGAGTCAGCGGCTGCAGAAGGGGCTCCGCCGCCGCCCCCGCCCCCGCCCCGGCGCCCTCCTGGCCGCCGCCCGCGCCCTCCGCAGCTGCGTCCCCTGGGCCCCCGCCCGGCCCCGCGGCAGCGCCGGACCCCCCGCAGCCCCCCGCCGCCTGCCCGCCGCGCCCCGCAGCCCCGCCTGAGCGGGACTGCAAGGGCTGGGGTCTTTCAGGGCGTCCTGGGGAGTCTGGTGGGTTGGGAGCTTGTGGGGTTTCGGGCACCCAGAGGGACCCTACGGGATTTGAGGGGGGCCCTAATGGGGTGGAGGCACCCAGCAGGGTCTGGGGTCCTTCGGGGAATCCGGGGGAGTCTGATGGGTTGGGAACCTGCAGGGCTCAGGGGGATCCTAATGGGATGGGGGCACCCAGCGGGGTCTGGGATCCCTCAGAGGGCCCTGGGGATTTTGATGGGTTGGGACCCTGCAGGGTTTGGGGGACCCTAATGGGGCCTGGGGTCCTCGAGGGGTTCCTGGGGTGTCTGATGGGCTGTAACCCGGTGGGTTGGGGAGTCCTGGGGCAATCTTGTCAGGTATGAGGGATCCAGGGAACCCTGCAGGATCAGGGTTTCCCAATGTGGGGGGAGCACCCAGCAGGGTCTGAGGTCCTTCAGGGGGTTCTGGGGAGTCTGATGGGTTGGGACCGTGCAGGGTTTAGGGGTCTTGGGGGTATCCTGCAGGCTGTGAGCATATGCAGGGGACCTTATGGAGTGGAGGGGTCCCATCAGCGTCTGGGAAATCTAATGGGTTGGGACCCAGTGGGTTTGGGGGTCCCAGAGGGATCTTGCAGGGTTGGGGGTGGTCTGGGGGACCCAGCAGGATCTGGGGACCTCAGCGGTGGCCTGAGGAGTCTCATGGGTTGGGACTCAGCAGGCAAAGAGGCCTTAAGTATCCCTCAGGGTCCCTCGGGGATCCTGCAGGGTTTGGGGGACACTGTGGAGTGGGGGGACCCAGCAGGGTCTGGGGACCCCAGTGATGGCTTGGGGGGTCTGATGGAGGGACACTCTGAGGTCTGGAGTGTTTGGGGTTCTTTAGGGGACCTTGTGGGACTGGGGCACTCTAGGAAACCCAGCAGGATCTAGGGACCTTGGGTGCCCTGAGGAATTGCAGGGGGGATGTCTCTGGAGGACTCTGGGGGTTTGGGGCGCTTGGAGGACCCTGCAGGGCCAGGGGTCCGGGGGTGTGCAGTGAGCTGGCAGATTGGGGTGGGGGCCAGTGAGGTTGAGGAACCCTGCAGGGTCTGGGATGCACAAGGGACGCTGCAGGGTTTGGGGTCCCTGGAGGATCTTGCCAGGTCTGGGGGTGTTTATATGGGAATCTTTTGCCAGCACTCCCAGCCCACCCTGGGGTCACTCCCCTCTCCCTCACAAAAGGCAGCAGGTTCAGGGCAACCACTATGGGGCAGGGCCCCTTCCCTGTCTAAGCCCCACTGCCTCCCCCCCAGGAGGGGTCCCCAAGACCTTGGGCCAGCAGGACACTGGTGGGACTGTGCCTCATGCTGGGGCTTGGATGCAGCCCTCACATGCCCCCGTGCAAGCCTCAGTCAGGGATTGAGGGGACTTGGCATCACCCCACTTCCATCATCCTCGGACAGTGATTTTGGCTCCGGACTGTGCACTCCTGCAGGACCAGAGAGCAGAAGTGAACTGGTCCTCGTGATGGCACCGGCACCATTTGCCTCCCACCAAGCTGGGTTTTTGGGACTGCTTTGATGACTGACCAAGCGGGTGGCACATGAAACCACAAGAAGACGCTTGAAGCCAACAGGAGTCCTTGGGCACCTGAAAAGTCACCCTGCAGCCGAGCCTGTCGCTGCAGGCTCTGAAGGCACGAGGAGATGGAGGTGGGCTCAGGATTGAAGACCTCTCGCCATACAGAGGGGCCCATGCATCACTCCCCCATCTCTGAGCTGGCCTTGGGATGGAGGGCTCGGACTCCACAGCCTTGTCCCTTCCCTGCTGGGAGCTGCAGCGGTTCAGCCTGCAGAGCCCTCCGCGAGCCCGCGCCTTCGCCAGACGCAGCCTCCTCGTTCTCCATGCCCAGGCTAACGGCATCGCGCAGCCGAGCCCCCGAGACAGGCTCTCGCTTCGCTGCGCCGAGCTTTCACAGCGCCTTTCCCCAGGGGCTGCATGAACCCAACCATCCTGCTGAAAAACCCTGACTCGCCCCTCTTCTAATTTTATTTTCATTTTTAATTTAGGAAAAAAAAACAAGAAAAAAAGCAACCAACACTTGATTTGGGTTGGGGAGGGGGGAGGGATTTCACTGACTCATGAATGTGCCGCGACTACCTTGATGTGAGACAGCAGGTCTGTTGTGTAACTCTCGCTTCTCGCCTCTGCGCCTGCTGGTGCTGCTACCGGACTCCTGCCCGCACTGTGCTCTGCCATGGGGCATGAGCAGGAGTAAACTCTGAGATATATATATATATATTTTATTCATTACATGCAGTGTCCTTAGGTGCTGGCTGAAATGTAATCAAGAGGGTGGTTAGAATGGGGATTAGCAAATAAGCCCCGGTAATGTCATGTAATTAATACCAGAGTGGATTTCTCTGATTATTGACCTCTTCCCTCAGGGTGCGTGGGGATGTGGAAAATGTCTTAGCAGCTGCCTGAAGCAAAATACCACTGTGGGTGTTTAGGGTTTCTGCCAGGCACCACAGACATATAAATATATATATATACACACCCCTATACAGACATAGCCTGTCCCCCCAAAAAATCTGTATAAGATCACAAATAAGGTACAGGTTTTACATGAACGTGCATAGAAAATGGGTGGCAGAGAAATATTTGAGCTACCAGCACGACTTCAGTGTCGTGCACTGGAGCGGGGGGGAATGTGTCTTTCTCCTATTAATCCCTCTTTTCAAACAATTATTTTTGGGTTTGTGCTGCCCTATGTGAAACTCGCACATGCTCTGATGCCCTGCATCTCCTCGATGCCCACTAGTTTCTGCCCTTTCACTAAACTGCTGCCTGATGGAGGTTTTCGCCTGCGTGCAGAGCCGTAATCCCAACCAGGAGGTGATTCCCCGAGCCGGGCGGGGAGTTTGCTACTAATAGCAGCTTACAGGTCTCAGCCAGGAGAAGGGACACATTATCTCTCCCAGGCTTTCAATTAATAGTATGAAATGCACAGCTTGAGTTTAAATCCCTCGATTATTTTCCCTCCCTGGTGATTATTTGCAAATCAGCTTTTGACCTGATTAGAGCAGAACCTACTTAAAAGAACTGTAGGGAAAGACCTTAAAAAAACCCAAGAAATCAACTATATCAAACCAGTAAGACCAAAATAATTCAAAATCCTTCATTGCAATGGTTCCTCCCCATCCTCAGTAAGGTTATGGTCTCACCACATTTTGTGTTGCTGCAGTAACTTCATCTGAAACATGACATCCACTAAAATTCGCATGTTTATTCCCATTTTCTGACCGAACAGGGGAAGCTGATGCTGTTAATGAGGATGGGAGGGTTGGTGGAAGGTTGAGGAGGAGATGTCAGGTCTCCTCACAGCTCCACCCTGCAAATAAGTGCACATTTAACTGAAATAAGGATGATGATGAGGAAGGTTGTGGCACTTCCAAAACCTGGCTTTTGGAGTGGAGAAGTAACAGCATCTCCCCAGGCTGATGCTAGAGCCAGACATGATACCTGTTTCAGGAAAGAGAGTTAAAAAAAAGTAAAAACTACTCCTACAGTCCCATTACACATGGCCAGGATAACACACCTGTGGGCTGGTCTCTGCTGTGTGGGAGCAGCCTTCACCCCCTGCATCCACGCCAGTCCCTTGGATGTGATTTTGGACAACATTTCTGCAGGTAAATCCTCACCCAGTGGTTTCTGCAGCAGCTCCTTCCAGACACCACAAGTCCCCAGCCCGCTGGGGCTCCCTGGAGTAGTGCTGTGGAGTGCAGCAAGCCCCTCCATGCACCACAGGAATGGTGGCTGTGCTGGTACCCATGTGTCCATGTCCACATCTGGATGGACAAGGATGGTCCAGCTGCTGGTCAGGAGCCTCCCACAACACCATCCAGGGACCATCCTGGTGTAGGCTTGTGGGGGACCTGGTCTGTCAGCCCCCTTGTGCCCCACACAGCCCAGGAGCCCTGTGCCACCCCCAGAAAGCTCCATGCTCATAGGTGATGGGGGCAGGAGCAAAGTCCTGCTGAAGGGTCCTGAGCCCTTTTGCAGCCTGGATTTGGGGAGAAAAACCCACAGCACCTCCCATACAAGATCAAAGGGAAAACACGGAGCAGCAGCCTGATCCTTTGCTGCCTGATCCGGGAGCATCCCCTGCCCCGGGAGCACAGGGCTTTACATAACCCCGCTTGCCTTTCTGCCCTCCTGCGAGCAGCCAGCAATAATGTTGCATAAATAGCACCAACACTTGTTGGTTTTAGGAGATTATTTTGTTACAGACTTTCTGGGAAAAAAATAAAATTAACGTGGCGTGTTAATGCCTAAGCCCAGCTTCTCTCCTTTCCGCTGTTAATTCCTTTGGGCTGGTCCTGATGAAATGCGTTGGCACAAGCCCAGTGCCCAGGAGGGTGGCAGGGGAGCAGGCACTGGTGAGCAAGGGACTGAAACTCCGCAGAGACAAAATTCTGCAGAGAGGCTGCTGTGAGAGTGGTGGAGTGGATCAGGGAAGGGGTGAGAGGGATGGGACAGGAGGGACACACGAGGGGACAGAGATGGGGGGAGAGCGATGGAGATGGTCGGAAAGGGGCGGTGCCGGAGCGATGGGGATGGAAGGACAGGGCTGCCCCCGAAGGTACCCAGGTCAGGCCCCAGGAGGCCACCGACGAGTCCCGGCGCCTCTCCGGGCTGGTGTCGCCAGAGGGCACTGCAGGAGCCTTCCCCAGCCCGCACCGCAGCTCCGGGAACCGACGGGAGACCGGGCGGGGGAACCCGGCTGCTCCCTCCGCCCCGGCGCCGGGAATGGGGCCCCGGCACTGATGTCCCCAGGCAAGCTGGTCTCACCCCCCAGCACCCCGCATCCCCCCCAGAACCCCGCAGCCCAGCGCTTCCTCGCACCGAGCTCTGTATTAGCGCTTAAAGGACATTTCCCACCGCCCCACCCTTAACCCTTTCCTCCTGGGACCCTCACCTCCAGCCTTTTCTCCTTTCAGAGGCCACCCCAATTAGCCACAGAGGGTGGGAATTTCCCTTTCGGCCCTTGATTTGCTCCTTCGGGCAGCTGAGCCCAGCCTGGGGTCCCCCGGAGCTTTGGCGGGGCAGAGGGGAGGGCTGGAGGTCACCACACTGGAGCTGGGAAAACACTTGGCCACGTTTTCATCCTCTTTTGACCCCATGAGTGTTTTCATTTCCTCCCCCCATCAACTCCTGGGACGGGCATTCTTGTACTTTAACCCCAAGTTCAGCTGTGCTGAGAAATGCCAAAAAAAAACCCCCTTTTTTTCAGTTTAGTCACCCCATGCCTGCCCAGACACCCCTCCCGCTGACAGTCTGCAACTCCCCCAGGACCAAGGGACATGGGGTCAGTGTGAGGTTTTGCAGCCCTACATGAGAGAAGAGCGATGGAGGTGAGGAATGCTCGCCAGGGCCATTCGGGTGATGAAGGCGGGCACCCTTTGGCCCCACCACCCTCAGGCTGGTGCAGGCTGTCCTCATGTCCCATCTTGGCTCTGGTGACATTCCAGGTCTCTGGAGCCTGTTTCTTGCTGCCAGCCCCTCTGGCTGCCCTGCGCTCGCCTTACTGTGCTAAGCACATCTTGGTCCAGTTCTCTCTTCCCCTCTAAAGCTCTTTAAGTCACTGATCTGGTTAAACCTTTGCAATCGGTTTGTTTTGCCCTGCAAGTTAATGTGCCTAATTCCTTCCTCGCTCACTCCTGATGCCCAACCTGCAGAGTCCCCCTGCCCACAGGGGGACGGGCACCGGCACGTCTCCCCTCTGCTTTGTCTTGCCTGATTTTGACCATGGCAGCCTTTCCATGGGGTGAGCTCACTGGCAAAACCCTTGTCTCAGCTGTGGGGGATGAGGAGCACCGTGTGGCACGGGCAAGATGGTGCTCAGGTTGTCCAGCTCAGCGCAGGCAGGAGAAGCAAAATGCAGCCAGAGATGAGCCCGGGGTGCAGACTTCAGACTGTGGGTGCCGAGCCATGCCACAGGGGCCATGCAAGTCCCCCAGCATAAGGCTGACCTGCCTCCTCTCTGGGGGTCCTGCCCTATGCACCCCACTCCCTGGCAGAGCGGGAATGAGGCTCAGCTGGGCACCTCCACCATCCCTGGCACGGCTGCCCCAGAGTGTTCCCTCTGATCCTTCTGCTCTTGGGTCAGAAAGTCACTTGCTCTGCTTCATCCCCCTCCCCACACTCCTCCCAAATGTTTAGGTGTTGAGAAAGGTTTCTTTCAGGTGCCTGAACCCTTTTTTAAGGGAATCATTCAAGGGAAATGGGGTAAGTAACCCCGCCACATGTGGGCTGAGGGCTGTGGTTTCTCATGGCCTCCCTCTTTCCAGGAAGGCTGGGCTGGTGGGGGATGTTGGGCAGCAGCCAGGACCATCCAAGCTGTGATTTTCCAGGGTTCCGATCTCCTTGCATCTTGCCTCCTGCCCAGCCTTGGCTGGAGCGCCCCGCGAGCCTCCCATCTTGGCGTCTCTATTTTCAGCCCCTGCTGCTCTAATCTGATCACACGCCTCTGCCCGCACCGCAGCCGGCTCCTTGCTGAAGCCCAGAGGTGCTTTACCTTACCCACTTGGGCAGGATCCGACCTCTCCTCCGAGGGCTGCGTCTGCAGCGGAGGGGACTTATCCTCCTTGTTCCCCCTACCGAGATGATCCTGAGCATCCCAGGATCAGCACAAGGCTCTTCCCTACAGCACCAGGGTTTCCCTACACCCACAGCCGCCAGACCCGCAGAAAGCCTTGGCGAGGGTGCTGGGGACAGGACTGCACCCCAAAATAGCTACACAGAGCGTACAGCAAAAGGGCAAGGTGGGGACGAGCGGTTTCACCTTGCTCACTGTCCCAGCTCGTGCACAGCGAGGCTGGGGGAGGTGGGAACAGATCCCCCCTGCAACCCCTAATATATATATATATATTTATACATAAAAATATATAGAATTTAAAATGCGTGTATTAAAACCAACACCCCATCCAGCAGGAGGAACGCACAGAGCAGAGACACAAAGGGAGACAATCCCTCCTTTGCACGTTTCCTTCGGCTAATCCTCAGCAATCTGCTGTGACGGAGACCTGGAACCTGATCACGGTTCATTAAGGGCTTTAAAGAGATTAATTGCCAAAAGCACCAGTTATTGCTTGCAGCCTCCACCCTGCTTGCTGCTCCCTCAGCAGGACTGGGAGGTCCCTGTGCTCCGCACACTGGGGTGTCCACAAGGATCTCCTAAAATCGCTGTGCTGTAAGCCCCAAATTTAAAAAAATAATGAGCTGGGAGCTTCAGGTTCCCTTTCCAGACTTGGGAGAGCAGAGGCAGCTCCAGATTTTCACCTGCGAGGTGGCAGCATGTCCCGATTCCCACGTGCGTTTCTTTAAAAGTCCAATTTTTTTTCCAACCTTCTGTTTTTTCAAGGTGGGTTCCTGCAACCAGGAAACCTCATTTGGCAGAGCTAAAAAAGGAGTGGGTTTGGGGGCACGTGGAGCTCCTGGAGCCCCATGAGTGTGTGATGGTGGAGAAAGGGGAAGGGAAGGGAAGGGAAGGGAAGGGAAGGGAAGGGAAGGGAAGGGAAGGGAAGGGAAGGGAAGGGAAGGGAAGGAAGGGAAGGGAAGGGAAGGGAAGGGAAGGAAGGGAAGGGAAGGGAAGGGAAGGGAAGGGAAGGGAAGGGAAGGGAAGGGAAGGGAAGGAAGGGAAGGGAAGGGAAGGGAAGGGAAGGGAAGGGAAGGGAAGGGAAGGGAAGGGAAGGGAAGGGAAGGGAAGGAAGGGAAGGGAAGGGAAGGGAAAGGGAAGGGAAGGGAAGGGAAGGGAAGGGAAGGGAAGGGAAGGGAAATCCCTTCTTTCCCTTCCCTCGTGCACGCCTGCAGTGATTTTTGACTGGCAGTGCCAGTGAGCTCGTCCCCATGCTGTGGGCCAGGAGTCCTGGCCTCGTCGGACAGAGATAAGCCCTGAGATGGGTGCTGGCCCCACCGCCCCATGTGGGACCCCCAGACATTGAGACCCCACGATGTCCCCAGGGTGCATCAGCCCAACGCCTGCCCCTCGGTCCCGGCACCGCTGACGTGCGGCCAAGGCTGATGCCAGGGACTATATTGGTCGGTGACAGGCAGGAAAGGAATCCATGGAGGGAAGCCAAGCGCAGGCTCCTCTCGGCTCTCCCCGTCGCCTCGCCTCTTATGGAGAGGAGCAGGAGGGAAGAGGGGCCGGGAGCAGCTCCCGTTAAGGAGAAGCCCTGGGGAAGCCCTGGCTCGCACGGGCAGCCGGCAGGGCCCCAGGACACAGGAAGGGGGGGACAACGTGCTTGGGACATGCCATAATCCATGGGGATAGCCCCAAGACATGGCTTGAAGCTGCCCAGCCATGGTGGGAGAGGGAGTCTTGGGAGATGCGCTAGTTACCCCCAGTTTTCAGGCAGCTGCCAGGCACGCTGGGAGCTCCCTGTGCACGGGCAGAGGGACTTGTTGTGATAAAGCACACAGGGATTCAAAAACCAGCAACACCACAGGCAGGGCTGACACCTTTACATTATAGCTGATGCCTCCTGGAGAGGACGAGGAGGAGGAAGAATTCACACCGGGCAGCGGTGACTTGGCTGGGGGCAGCCAGGCCATTAACCTGGCCTCACCCCGGGGCTTTCCATGCTCCTAATATCCAACCAGCCCGACCCTTGATGCTCGGGGGTCAGCTGTTCTCTGCCAAGGCATGAATAGAAGGACCTGGCGGGCGGTCACGGGGTGCTTGGTGCTGCTGGGAGGTGTTCGGCCAGTCGAGGCCACTGCTGGTGCATCAGCCTTCACCTTTTACACAAGCTTATTCCCTCATTCCCACACCATTTCCAAGAAAAGCTCCCAGTGCCTGAACCTAGGAAATGTCTGTGGTGAAGGAGCAGTGTCAGGTCTGTGTCGCTGCCCTGGTGGTGTTGGGGCAGGAGGGACTTTTGGTCCTCAGCTGCTGCGTCCTGCAGCTGGTCCTGCAGGCTGGTCTTGCTTTGTAAGTGATAGAAAATGCTTTAAAGTACTGCAGCCACGGGGACAAGCTTCAGGATGTGAACACGGGAGAATGGGAATCCCTCCAAGCACAGCGTTGCCAGCATGGGGGCCAGGGGCTGGAGTGGTTTGGGGTGGGCTGCGTGGCATGGTCCCATCCTGGCTGATGGCAGCGGCGAGGAGGGGCGCTCAGCACCCGATGTGCAATGCCCCGCTCCGACAGCTCCGCGCTGCCACCGTGCAACGCGGCTCAGCTCCATACACAGAAGGATTTGGGGGTGCATTTGGGGTCCTTGGAGACCACAGGAGCTTTGAGCATTTTCAGCGAGGGCAGCAGGACACCAGTACGACCCAGGTCCTCCCTGAACGCTCCTGCCCTGGGGCCCTGCGGGGTTCTGCAGGGCCAGCCGACAGCGATGCCCCTTCGCTGGGGTGCAAACTAAAAGCCTCTTTGTGCAAACCCGCAGAGCATAAAGAGATTGGAAACCTGGGCAGCTCAGCACAGCGACAGGTCAGGACATGGTTGAACCCTCATGGACCGAGTCTGGCTCCCCGGGACCCCCTCCTCCCTGCCAGAGCCAGGGAAGCAAACGCTCTTTCCCACGTGTTATTGCGCTTTGCAAATATTTGCTTTGGAAAGCGCTGCCTTGCCCTGAGCCCTGCAGCCAAGGCCAGCCCTGGCAGGAAGGCTGCTCGCACCAGGCACCGAGGACGGATCCTGCTCAGATGCAAAACCCTGCTCTTTATTAAAGCAACCAGCCCAGAGCTCACCTCAAGCTCTTGGGATGCTCCATGGAGACTCAGACCTTCCTCTGAGCGGAGTGGGAAGATGCTGTCGCAGTCTGTGGAGCTCATGGGCTCTGACAAGGGGACCTTCCTCCTTCAGCCCCTCCTCGGTCACCTCCACAGCCAAGAAATCACCCGGGGAAGGGGGCAGTGGGGCTGGAGAGAAGGTCAGCACCCCACCCTGCAGCACCCCAGGGTGCAGGGTGTGTGGGAGAGGCACGTGGGGTGCTCAGGGCTATTGGGTGTCCATACTGTCCTTGGAGCCTCCCAAAATCTTAGGAGATGGGGATACACCTGCAAAGGGAAGAGCCCTGGGATGGGCAGGGAAGCTGCTTGAAAGTCTCAGAGGGAAATCCCAGCACTTTTGCGCTGTTTTTCAACCCCTTTTTTACTCTCCTAGAAATGCACTTTTGGCCGGCAGTCAGCAGATGGGTTTGTGGTGGGAGCGTGGCACGACTGAGGGGGTTCAGGGCAGGAATTTGGGGCAGGGACCCCTGTGGCGACGGCGTTTCTGGCTCTGCCCGCGCTCCCCAGCCCTGGCCTCCACGCCGCCGGGAGCCGAACCAGCCCTCAGCGTCTGGGACACTGGCCTTTGTTTCGGAGAATAAAGTTAGCGCTGTTACTCAGCCTGTCGCTATTCCAGCAATTCCTGCCTCCACTTTCGCTGGGCAGTGGCGGGGGGAAACATTCCTGCCTGGGGGCTGCCAAGAAAAATACGCACCCGAGGGACATGCAGGGATGGGGACGGGCAGCACCGTGGTGGCAGGGACGGCTGTGGGACCACAGCTCCCCTGGGACGGGCATCGCACCCCGGCTGCAGGGTGGTGCCTGTTTTGAGTCCCACAGGAGCCCATGCCCAGCATGGGACACCAGTAACCCATCCCATCAACCTGACGGGTGGCTTGTGGTCCTTTGGGTGACCAAACAGCAGCTGGAGGACATGGGGACGAGGCGTGTCACCTCTGGTGTGTCCCAGAGGAGAAGCCTTATTACCTCGTGCCACCGATTTCCATGGAAAATTTCGCTGATGCCAGCAGAGCTCCCATGGCCACGGCCACGACTTTTCCCCACCTGCTTTCTGCCCTTTACCTTGTGATAGGCAAAGCCAACAGCCCCCCCCCGCCCTGGACCCCCTTGTCCCCAGGACCTGCCACGTCCTGGCCCTGCTCCCACATTATCACCCCGAGTGGAAAAATGTGACTGCTCTGATAACCCTTCTCTGAGGCGCAAAACAACCACCTTGAGCACAAGATGTGGCCTCTGCCAACACCCACGTGCTGGCTACTGACTGGCTACCAACCTGCTGCCCATGGCCGAGGGGCTGACTCTGCCGTGGCTGAGCTCATCCAGCCCATTTGCGGGAACTCCTCTTCCAGTTCTCGCTGGTGCTGGTGAGAGGATGGAGGGACGGAGACCTGGAACGGAAACCCACCAGCAGTGGGTGGCACGAGCACCCTTTTCCTCCATCCATCCCTTCCCCTGCATGGGGAGGAGCCCTGATGGAGAGAATTGGGTGGTATCAACCCTTGTCCTGGCCAGCACCTCCTGCCTATGTTGGACTGGGGCTGTAGGACAGTTCAAGCCATGAGTGAGAGGCAAGAGTGGGTCTTGCTCCATCCTTTTTTTAGGGGATAGTCCTCTCCCCTCTGCTCCCTCCCACTCCAGGGAGCTGCTGGCATTGCATCCTCATCTCCTCCTCCGTAAAACCTCAGAAGAACAGACCCCCCACCATGTGTATAGTCCTAAAAATCACCAAAAAGCCTCATGAGCACCAAGATCCAAGAGCTTTAATCTGGCCGACCAAGGGGTAAGCAGAGAGCTCGGGGCAGCACACCCGCACCCGGGGCTCCGCGCTACAATGCCCAACCCGGGAACAAAGGGAGGTCGGAGGCCGGGAACGTCCCTTCCCAGCCTCAGGGACATTAAACAAACCCCAAGAGACCATTCTCCCTTTGTCAGCCCTGCAGGTCACCTAGGGTTTGATCTACAGCCCAGTGCAGCAGATGGAAAAATTCCTGGCGAGGGTTTTGGATCGGGTCCCTGCTGTTTTCTTCTGGCCAGGGAGCTGCTGGCAAAGCCGCCGGGATGGTGCAAACCCCAAAAAGCCCTGCCCGTCCTCTTGAAGCACCTCTGAAGTGCATCGTAGGGTTGTATTTTCCCTACTCCTCACTGAAACATTTGAAGCCCTTCCTACATCTGAGAATAAAAGTTTGAAGCCTGGCTGCTGAAACACAGATGCGCTCATCAGTTCCAAGCCTGGAAACATCCTAAATTTAAGCCCATGGGCTCCCAGGGTCACAACTTTCTGAGCCCCCGTCACTCAGTCCGCTTTCAGCTCAGGATTTTTGCCCAAATCCCATCTTGCTGCCAAAATTTTGGCTAAAGTGAAGCTGTATTTCCACTGGAGAAGAGCTGATGAGGGTTTTGGGAAGAAAACCTCCCAGCCTGTGGTGCCCATGGGTCCAGCTGAGCTTGGGACATGCAGGGACACATCCTGAGGCGAAAAGAGCCACATTAGTTTCCTCCTTCCACCCTGGCAAAGCAGGTGGTGATATGTCTAAAAAAAACAATTATAAAGGTAAAAGCCTTACCTGGCTTGGCCCATCTGCAAGGTTGCCCCATCCCGAGTGAAGCAAAGAGCACAACATTCACAATCGCTGCGACTTATGCACTTTAGGAACCTGTTGATTTAGCCTTATAATTGCATTATAACCCAAAGCTATTTTCATGTTGCTATCTGCCTCTCCTAGGCTCTTCCGATAACCCCAAAGTTATGTACATAAATAACACCAAATGGCTGTAATCTCCTCTACTGCACGCAGAGCTCGGGCTGGGAGAAAGCAGCCAGGACACAAAGGTTGTTGCAATCTTGAAATACCTGAAGAACAGGGCACAGGTGAGGGGAATTTATTACCTGCTGTCTTTCCGCGCTCTGGCCGGAGCCACAGAATCACCCGAAAGAAATCCAAATGCTCCCACCGAGAGCAAATAATCCATCCCTGTTGCGGGTTTTGGGATGGTTTGGTGCCGTGCTGGCGGTGTAGATGATGCTGCGTTCCTGGGCCTGGGCTCAGAGAGATGGGAAGGGGCTTTTCTGGGCTCACCTCATCCCACCGCACTTCATGGGATGGAGCTGGTGCTGGCAGCAGGGTCTCGGGCACTGCGGATGGGCACAGCAGATGCTGCGAGGCGGGATCTGACCTCTCCAGCAGCCATAACCCAGCGTGAACCTCACACGAGGTAGCCCCAGGGCCGTGCCAGCCCACCACGGACACGTGGGGTGACCCTGGGGACCCACACCTCCTCCCTGTGCCCCACACCACGTTCAGCCGGTGGGCTCACGTGGTCCTGGAGCAGGATGCAGCCCACAGGCCAGGAATCATAGAATGGCCTAGGATGGAAGGGACCTTAGAGAGGGACACGTGTGGAACCGGGGAGGGGCTCAGTGCTGCTGGAAAACTCATTCGCCTTCCCAGGAGGGCAAAGGCTGGGTTAGACCCCCCCAGCGCGGAGCCAAGAGTGGGCTGGCGTGCAGCACAGGGCACAGGGACAGCCAGGTCTTTATCTCGGCTGTCCTTATCGTGTCTGGGCACGCGTGCCGACGGCTGGGACGGGCACGCGCTGACCACGCACAGCTCCGGCGCCAGCAGCATCGCCTGGAGAAGAGCAGCTGGGCAGATGGGTATCACAAAGCACCGAGCGCCTCATCAACCTCCTTTTTTCCAGCCTGTGCCCTGAGAAGGGACAATTAAAGTCTTCCCTGGGTGTGACATGCAGCGTGGGGACTCCCAAAGCCGCCCTGTCCAGTTCGGGAGGGTGATGTTCCCCTGACACCCCAGCCTGCCACCGGCACCCTGCACAGTTTTCCTCGTAGGCAGATGTGCCCCATCTGGAACTCGCTGGTGAAGCTGGATTTGGATCCGAGTCCTGTCCCAGGCGTGCTCAGGCCCTGGGGGAGCCAATGCCGGAGCACAGCCGGCTCTCTGCTCGCCAAGGGATGTCCTGGCACGAGGTGCAGGAGCCGGTGTACACAGAGACAGGCTCAGCAGTGACCAGACTCCTTTCAGGAGGCTGCAGGGAGGAGCAGGCTCCTGCTGGAAGCTCCACCAAGGAGAAAACCTTGCACAGACGATAAAGCTTTACCCCAAAGCATCCTGGAGGCAAACACAGGCAGCTGTGAGCCTAAAGTTAGAGCAGAGAGAAAAACAAAACACCCCTAACCTGGCACCTCTGATCCCGAAGCCCACGGTGGCACGAGCCAGTGAACGGGGGAAAGCCTGTGGCTGCCCCAGCAGCTCGCCCAGCTCCCCAGCCCTACGGGGGGCTGGTGGTGCCTTTGCTGAGGTTTAGGGGAAGGGGTGGGTATCCCCTCCCCCTGAGAAGCAATGAGGAAAGAGAAGGAGGCAGCAGCCACCGATGGGGCTAATGAAAGGGTGGATTTCCTCAATTATAGGATAAGGCCAGTAATCCCGGCTTTCGAAGGTTTAGGCGAGTGACAACTGCTGCGGGACGAGACTGGCTTCCTCCCACCCACCCAGGGGATGGCCAAAGAGCCTGGCACCTTCACTGGGCAGCAACTGGCAAGCGAGGCAGCTCCCCTGCCTGCCCGCAAACACAAACCCCGGCACCCAACCACCCCGCAGCACCCTCCCCTGCCAAAGGGTGCCTTGGCACAGGTGACAAACCACCAACTGCCCCGCGGGAGATGGAGTCTCCCGCCCAGCCCATCGCGACAGCTCCTGGCTGCCAGCACGCCCGACTCGGCAGCGTTTGCCGTCACCTTTCCCAGAGGCAGGAGCCAGCTCTTCCCCGGTGGGTTTTGCACTTACCTGGGGCTGCCAGGGGACGACTGTGTCACAGAGAAGCGCAGCGTGCCCCAGGAGCCAGAGGCATCCTGGTTTCTTAGGGGTTACTGCCCTCCAAGGGGGGGAATTTCCTTTACTTTGTCCCAATCACTGGGGCAGGATTGGAGGGTGGCAGCGAGAGCAGATGTGAGCCAGATGTGAAACTTCTTTTTCTCCCACTGCAGCTCCCGTGATCCCCCACCAAAGCCCTGAACATCGCTCTTATTCTCCCTGTGCCAAGGAGCGAAGAAAGAGGTGCTTGGAGATAAGAAATTGGAGGGAAGGCTGAAAGATGAGGCTTGGTTTGGGCACCGGAACAATCACGTTCATCCACGTGGGAGCCAGCTGGAAAACAGAGCTGGTCCCGGCCGTCAGTCCCTCCTCGCTCACCTGCACAGCCCGGGATGGCCTCGGGGTGGATGGGTTGAGGTTGGACGTAAGGCAGCCTGCCTGGATAAAACAAATCATCGGGGAAATAACTACCAGGCAATTATTGCTATTAGCAATGCCAACCGGCTCCAATTCCCTGGGCATTAATGGGAGGCGGAGGGGCCCCGGCCCCTCCCAGGGTTAGGTCACCCGTGACGTGGGGTGGTGGCGAAGATGCGCTTACTCACGCCGCTCGGTGTCCTCCGTCACAGGCAGCCCCGCCGAGCACAAGCCGGAACAGCAGCATCCAGCCCCAAATGAGCAGGTTGGGTTCAAAGGCTCCCTGCTTGGGAGGGCATGGTACAACCCCCCCCCAGCTGCTTGTGAGAGGAGAAAACCCAACACTGCAGAGAAGGAGACGTGTGCTCCGCAGTCCCTCGCAGGTAATTGTCACCTCCTGCCTTCCCATCATCCACAATTCGGGTGGTTTTTTAGCCTTTCCAGGACAGCAGCGCTGGTGGTCTCCACTAGAACACCCCCAGGCAGACGGATCATCCTTTCAGGGACTGATTCTTCCCAAGTCCCACTGCGGCAGTGAGAAAACCCCTCTTCGAAGGGGGTGGGGGGGGTTACACCCGGGATGCTCAGCCTTTTCAATGGGGAGTACGCAGGGACCGTCGAAGGCTGCAGGGGAGGAGGTGCAAGGGAAGAAACTGGCTCAACTCGTTACACTGGTGATATTTGAAAAGGGCGGTTAGTAAGTGGCATGTTAACATTACGTCCAGTCTTTAAGGAATGCATCCAGGATTCATTAGGGGAGCAGTAGTTAGGTGAGTCACGCTGCGGACACGCGGATTTAACCGGGATTTCAAGCCCAAGCAACCTGTAATTGCATATTAGTAGAGGGATGCTTAAAGTAATCAGCTGTCCCAGTCACGCCGGCAGTGGCTACAGGGGAGGGGGGGGGGAAGGGAGGAGGGCTGGAGGGGTGTCGTGCATCCAGCCCCTCCTTGGATTACATGGCAAAAATGTAGGGCACACAAACAGCCCGGGGAACGTGCTGCTCGGTGGCTTTCCCTTTGAAGGCAGGGTGACACTGCTCTTGCTGAAACAGGGGTTCAACAGCAGCAAGATAAGGAGGGTAAATAGGCCGTGGTGGCAGGAGAGGGCAACGACCAACTGCCCCAGCGCCGTGGGCTGAGCCCCAGGCAGCCAGCCCTGTGCAGAGCCACCCCCAAGAGAGACATCTCCATCCATCACCAAAGACAAACCTGGCTGGGAAGGAGAAGTGGGAACGGCTACGACACCTTGGAAGAACAACGTGAGCTCTTCGGAGTGAAAATGCGTGTTCTTGCTTGTACGAGGAGAGAGATAACACATTACGCATCTCCCTGCACCTCCCCTGGCACCGCTTCAGCCTAATGCCTGGCTCCGAAACCACGGTCCCACCTATAAGTCCTCTTTGCTCCTGGAAATTATTTCCCCTTGGCATCGCTGAAGGGATGTGCAACGGGTTGGGGCAGTGGAGCGTGAGGACGTCCCACCCCTGGGTCATCTCACAGCTCAGTCCTGTGACAGCTCGAGGATGCAGATTGACTTTTTTTTCCCTTCCCCTTTCCACAGTGAGCATGACTTCGCGATGGCCGTCAGTCATTCCCCTTAATAACCTGGGATGCCAGTAGATGATTTCAATCGAACTTGTCAGAGCCATCAAGTTTCTACAAGCTGAAACAGGTGGCCGGGCACGGGGATCCACCCAGGCAAGAGAGCAGCTCTCGCTCCACCGAAGTGGGAGCTGCTAGAAGAGGAGCAGGGAGGAGCAGGCACCCGGTGCTCACAGAAGCACGTGGGGGTTTTGGGGGGCAGCTGGATGGCTCGTCCTAGGTGGAACAGGTGAGAGGCTGTGCATGAGCTGATCTCTTCTGGCGACGGCTCGGGAGTACCTGAGCTTCCCCTTCGAGGCTGGATGCGAGGTGGGGGAAAGCAGTTGACCCAAGAGATCCTCACTGAAAGGTCTGCGGCAAAGCACCTTTGGAGACAAACAGCGCAAATGCTCCACGCACGGGACCAAAACCAAACACAAAAAAGCACCTTTTAAACACTCCTCCGCCTCCAAACCAGCTCTAACGTGAGCTGAAATCCTACTTGTGATGTAAAAGCCTGAACCAGAACCTCTGGCAGGCAGGGCCAGGAGATAAGATAGGAGGGTTCAATGACAGAGCACAAGCTGCGGGTTCTCACTACCAGCCTTCACTCCCACACAGGCAAAGGCTCGGCTGCGCCCGAGGCTCAGGACCGCAGCAAAGGGGACCGAGCTTGTGCCATCCTCAGCTCAGCTCCATCCCCACCCTGCCGGGAGCAAACCGCCCTCCCCGTAACGTACGTATATCAATGAAGCATTTGTCTCGTGCTTGGCACCAGGCGTCAGAGCACAAGGGTCCGTGTGCTGGATCGCCTCAACACAGCTATAAATGGAAAGAGGAGCCGCACAGACAGGCTGTTCTCTCATTCTGCATGAGCTCAAATAGCAGAGTTAACACCCGCGCTGCCCGAGCGGCTACCGAGGAGGAGGGCAGCCGGGGAGAAACACTGGCAGTGCTACACGAGAGGCTGAGCTGAGATTTTAATGCCACGCTGGGTCTCGCTACCCACCCGCCTGGAGCTGGTGCCACCCTCAGCCTCGAGCCGGCAGACTGAGGAGAGCTGAAAGAAGAAACGTCGGAGCAAGATGCTTCTTGCATTCTGGCGATTCAAGGCAAATTCCTCCCGTTTCAGCGATTTTTGGAGCTCGGCCAGATGTCCTTCCAGGAGAAAAAAGCTGCTGCGGGCAGGCCCGCAACTGTAAAACCTGCATCGCCAGCCCTGGAACTGATCTAGCTGATAAAACGGGGAATATTTTTGGACGCATCTCAAGGCATCGATCACCTACTGGCCCTTCGCAGATGTGCTGCAGGGCTGCTCCCACGCAGACCGCAGCGTGGGCTCCTCCGCTCCTGACTCCTGCCAGCACAACCCAGCCCAGTCTGCTACGGGCACGACACCAGTGGCCCAAATACAGGGAATTACTGGGAGGGAGCCACAGCCAGCCCACCACAAGGCTTTCCTTGGAGCAAAGCTCTGGAGAGCCAAGGCTGAGAAGCACCCAGCACATGCCAACACCACACCCGTCACCAGAGTCCAAATCTCATCCCCCAGATACTCAGGTACATCCTGACTCGTCCACTTTCTGTTCAAAGAGGAAAAACTAATGACAGGCTACAGGCTGCGAGGAAAAAAAAAAATACGCTCTTTTTTTTTTTTATTTGACAATTAACAAAAGAGGGAT
Organism: Trogon surrucura; assembly: GCA_020746105.1. Taxonomy (NCBI): domain Eukaryota; kingdom Metazoa; phylum Chordata; class Aves; order Trogoniformes; family Trogonidae; genus Trogon; species Trogon surrucura. The sequence continues at coordinate 3,732,046 of CM036640.1, forward strand.
CCAAATCTCGGTTGTAAACATTGATAGCTCCTTTCTGATCACAACTAGTACTTTCCACGAACATCCTTTTGTACGATCTGATCCGCTCCAACAATGACGAGCCAACTCTGTCAGGGCTTTTGCTGCTCCGCTCAGGGTCACAAATCCAGAGGCAGCTTATTCACCAGAGCATCAACAGCCATCGGCAGGACCCACCACTGGCACCGAGAAGACAGCTGACAAACTAAGCAGGTATTTCAGAGCCACTCCCATAAGGCAGGAACCTCCGTGCCAGCAAGGGGCAAGCGTCCCACCCCGCTGCCAACGGGTTTAGAGCCACAAGCTCTGCAAGAGCAAAGCCCTGCTGGAGCAGGCGACATGGGCACGGTCTCACACGGTGCCAATCCAGCAAGAACAAACCCAGACCTGTCGTCAGAGGGAAGCTTGGCCCCAGATTCTGAGAAATTTGGAGATGCAGAGCCAGCAAGTTTGTCCCCAAGAGGGGCTGGCACATCATCAGCTCAATTGTTGCAATGGAACCAGAACTGCCTGTAGCTTGACAAGGGGAAGTGAAACTTCATCTTAGGCTGGAGGGCAGCCAGAGCTGGAGGAGCTCGCACCCAGCTACAGGCAGCCACCACATGGGAATCCAGCCTGAACATCAGCAGCTCCAAACTTTTTTTTTTGGGAGATCAAACTTTCGGAGCTACTTGCCCTCTCCTTTCCAAGAGGAACCACTTTGCTACACAAAATAAGCCTTAACGACCCCAGCAACCTTTTGCTGCTCATGACCGCCAGCAGAAGTCGCGGGAAGCCAGCGGCAAGTCCCCCAGCACCGTCCCCAAGAGTGGGGAGCTCCAATTGACACCAAGTAAACTGTCCCATGGGGCCAACCCCCCCCAACCCCAGCAACCTGAGGAGTCAAAGAGAAGATGTGCAACGCTCCAGAAATGTTATAAATAGAACCTTTCCTTGGCCATAGGAGCGACCTGCCAACAGCTACGCGCTCCCCAGGTGCCGGAGCAGCTTCAGTTTGAGGGATGGAGCAGCCTGATCTAGGAGAAACCTTCGGGCAGGTCCCAAACCAAGATCTCAGCTCACTCTTCTCAAGGCAACCAATTGTCCCACAGCCAGGTTCTTGATGGGAGTCGGGTCAACCATCTCAACCCCACGCTACCCGGATGAACAAGAAAATAATAATAATAAAAATCCAACAAATTTGAATACACTGTATTTATTTGTAACAGATTCTAAAGAATCTAGTGAGTCTATGTCAAGCCCATCGCATGACAAAGTGATACAGGTGTAGGAAAAAAAAAAAAAGACATTTAAAACAAAATCAAGTGCCATTCAAGCTACCGGAATCTTCCAATTGCCCCCTCACAGGAGGCAGCACAGTATCACTGCAAGGTCTAGAAAAATTCAGATTCAACCCATTCACAAGAGTCCCACCACACACACTCCATAAATCAAAAGTGCAATCTCAACATAAGCTGCCCTGTCAAGCTGTTGGCTGTAGGGAATCTTAAAGGGAAGGAGGGAATCTCAGTTTAGTGCGTCTATGTGTCTGTGGGTAGAGGGTAAGCAGCCTGTAAAAAATAAAAATAAATCCAAAAAACCCCCCAGCATGCTACATGTCATCTATGTTCATCTGAAGTTTAAAATGCAAGGAAAAAAAAAAAAAAGTCTTCCCCTTGAAGCCATGAAGGTGGCATACTTAGGATCTCAAAAGCAGCCCTTAAATCAAAATCAGTTTTACCTTGCACTGGAAAATCTCAAGCTCCCACCACAGGGATTAAGCTCTGAGCACCAGGGAGTTACCGGGCTGTGGCAGAGTCTACACGCCAGCCTCGTCCACAAAGGCAAAGCTGTTCTACAGGAAGGCAGTTAAACCTGTAATAACTACATCGTTAGCGACACTTCTCCAGCTCCGACCGGAGAGGAAGCCAAGCTGGACCGATGTCAAACGGGTTAGTTCACGTTAAGTGCAAGAGCCCCCAAATCACTCCCCACCCACCCCTTACGCCCACTCCACATCGCCCCTACCCCAAAAAAGGTAGCAATCTGGCTATACACGTTCCAAGGATCTAGTCTTTATTAGAGCGTTCAATCTGCCCGGCTATTACAGTTTTGTCACGAAAACAAAACAGGAAAAAGAGAGGAGAGGAAAAAAAAAAAAAAAAGTTAAAGATACTCAAGTATGTCAGCCTTGGAGGAAGCACCATGAAGTCACGGTGTTCCCAGAGCAGCATCTCCAGGGAGCGCCTGCTTGCTCGCCCACCTCTCCCCTCCGTGCATAGTTAAAGTCTGAGATGACGTTTCACGAGAACGGGCACAGCAAATCCAGGCACCTCAGTGAAAGACTGTTTGTGCTCCAGACACCCGACAACTTCAAAGCCACGCTGGACTAAGAGAGCCAAACCCTCAAGACACGAGAGGGTTTGTTGGGAGAAGACACACTTTTTTTTTTTTTCCCTAAGGCCAACTTGACTTTCGTACAATCCCCCCCACCTCCCCACCCCCCCTTCCCAAAGCTCCATTTCTAGCTAGAGAATGAATTTCAAATGCTATCCGTGGCTCACATGTGGGATCGCATAGCTGGGAACAGGCTGCTTTTGAAGATGGGACCTGCCTGAGGGCAAAGGGAAGATCTCCAGCCGCAGAGGCTGGAGTCTGGAAGAGGTCTGCCTATCTCCAAGAAGGACACGGGCTCCAGCCCCCATCCCAGCAACAGCTGGAGATCACCGACAAGCGAACTAGTCGGTTTGTGCTTCGAAGGACAAGCCTCATCTTTCCAGATAACCCAGCCGGCCTCTGGCTTTGTGCATTAAAACCACACTGCATGCCAAGAGAAAAAAAAAAAAAAGAGAATAAGCAGCATTTCAAATTCCCCTAGAAAATACACGATTGGGTACAGTAGCCTGGGGCAGGCTCCTGGACAGATCTCCTGCCTCGTCATTTCTGTACATGATTACATTTTGGCACTGCAGACTTGGGAGCTTGAGTAAATTCAGATGTAGGTCCCTGCTGCCTGTTCTTCCTAAAGCTCTGCACAGCATTGTCCACCATGCACTCCCCCCCCCCACCCCACCCCAGCATCCCCACTTTTAGGCATTTACACGTTCAAAGCCCGCCCCCCGTGATGCAACTCCGCTTTGACAGCGATCGCTACAGCTGGTCCTTCATCGGCAGCAAGCCATGCCCAAAAAAACACCCCACCTCAGCGACACGTAACCTGCAACCCCATCCTTGCTTCAGCGAGGTTACTAGAAATGATCTTACGACCCTCCCTGCTTCCCTCCCTAACCCCCGCCCCCTCCCTTCCCACCAAGAGAAACTTTTTCCTCTTCAGACATCCCCAACTCAAGCTCTTGGGATGCCAAGCCCCTGCAAAAAAAAAAAATAAGGTTTTACAGTACAGTTGTGTTTATATTGTTACAGGCACTTAAACAGGATTCTTTGGTCCTTCAAAGGAATTAGCCACTCTGGCTTCTATCTTCAGAAACCACAAGTCTGCACACCCATAACACCTCCCGCACTAAAAAAAAAGAGAAAAAAAAAACTAAACGAAAACACACAAACAACCAATTCAGATCCATTTCAGGGCAGTGCAGCTCTACCTTAGTGTAATTCTACAGTCTCCCCTCACACGCCCCCACCCTCCCCCGTTGCCTCCAGGATTCAACAAGCGCCCCCCGAGTCTTCCTGTAAACGTCCGAGTAAGCGTCCGAGTCATCTCATTTCCAGGACACTGCACTTCCCATCACAGTGTACAGCAGACAGGCCTCGTTCCAACAACCCCAGGAACAAGACGCTCAAGCAAGAGTCCAGGAAGTTTCCTTTAGTTGCAGTTCTAGGAAAGTTCTGTTGTGCATTTCTTTTTTTTGTCGGTGTTTTTTTTTTGTTTGGGGTTTTTTTGGAATTTTTTTTTTTTTTTTACCCCCCACCCTCCCCACTCCCCAAGGCAAGGAAATACCTCGGAGGACAGACCCTGAAGTTTGTCCTGGCTCAGTTACAGGGAAGCCACGTCGGGTAAGACTGATTGCAAGGCAGGAAGGGCTGCACGTGGGTGACATAGTAGTTGAAGTTTATTTCACTGACATAAGGAGCTGGCTGGTAGTAGCAGGTAACGTTTGTGACCGTGGGGATGATGTTCTGCTCAGCCAGGACCCTCACGGCCAGCATGGCAATGAGGTTCAGGGTCTGCCTCCTTTCGTGTCCCATAAGGCAGACTGTGCTCTCATTGACCACCCTGTGGAGGGTCATCAAATAGTCATATCGTTTGCTCTCCATCCCAACAAAGTGGCTCTGAAGGTAGCACTCCAGCTTCCTCTGCTGCTCGCCGATGTCGGAGAAGTCTATGAAAAACCTGGAGCACATGTATCGCTGTAGCGCCTTCATATCCACTTCCGATTTGGGCTTAAAGCCCCTCACCAAGAGGTTGCAGTATTTCAGAAGCCCCCCACCTCTGATCTCCTCGGGGTTCCTCGTGGCGATGACCCTGTTCCGGAGATGGTCCATTGCCTCCTCAAAGTCCCCGTACATGCTCTCCCCGGTGACCGTGGGGTGGAAGTTCTCAGCCATGGGGTTCTCTGAACACTCCCCAAACAGCAGAAGCGAATCCAGGATGATCTGGAAGGAGTCCACGCTGAACTCGAACTGCCGTCTGAGAGAGTCCACAAACTTGAGCTCCACGTTCTTCCCGCTGTTGTTGGAGAGCGATATGAGGCTCCAGCGGTCGGTCTCGTTGCACACCTTCACGAGCTTCTGCACATACGCCTCCTTCAGAGTCATGGGGGTGATCTTGTCTTTGTTGACACCTTCTGGGAGGAAGTCGAGAAGACAGTCCATGACCACGTCTTTAACGAGCTGGAAGACATCTTCGGTCTTCAGATCCACACCGAAGATGAGATCGAGGTCTTTGTACCCCAAGCCACTGTCTTGATGCAGCACGTGACTAGCTGCTGAGCCATTCAACCTGACATTATGGACTGTGATTCCTTTCTTCTCCAGGCGACTACGGACAACCTGAGATATAAAGAGAGTCAGTGAGAAGCAAGACAAGCACTCTTGGAGCAGCCTGGTTACAGCAGCAGGACTCACTCCCTGCGCTTATATGGGTCACTCCGGTGCAAGACAGTGAAATAAAACGCTAATCCATTAGAAATAGGTCACTTTGGAAAGCATCCAGAGTCTTGCCAGCAGCTGAGGGCGGCTCTCCTTTACTTATTCCCTTGCATTAGAGTGCTCTTGCTGGACATGAAGGGCTGTTTCTGCTTCCAGGAGAGCTGTTTCCTCTTCCCTTCCCTCAACAAAGGAGAGAGGTTATTGGACCCGTTCTTTCAGGTGGTCTCTGCCCCCTTCCAACCCCCCCCAGCCAGCCTTTCCGGCCATCAAGCTAAGACCAGCCGAGCCAAAAAGAGACTCCAAATACGAGGCGGCAGCACAGTCTGCAGCAGTCCCTGTTGATTTAATCAGGGTGGCTCAGCCTTTTCGCCATCCCCTTTGCCTGTCAAGATTCATTAAAAGCAAATCAAGATGTCAGAACTGCTCAAAAGCCCCAGCCAGGCGTATGCAAGTTCATGTCCTAACTAGTAAGTGTATCCTAACAATTTCCAGTGTGTCAGAGCTTCGTGCTGAACTTGGCACGCTATCAAGCACAAGAGGCAGCTTTCATCTTACGGGTGTTACTCCAGTGATTTTAATGCTGCCTGCTCAGTCCTGGCACACCCACCGGTACCTCCAAAGCTTTGTTCATTTAGAGCGCAGCTGAATCACTTGCCTGATTACTTAACATGCAGGAGGCTGAAATAACCCCAAGACCATAAAATAAACTATCTGGACACCAGCTTATAATTTGAGTTTAACTGAGCTCAAAGATCCCAGGAAGATTAAGTTCACATCTTCCACCAGAAGCTCTTCCCACCTCTCATCCTCCTTTCACCTCTCTCTCTGGCAATTACCCACCGTCCTGCGAGGCCCCGCGAGCCAGCCTGCTCACCCGGCGCTTGAAGCAAGGCTGGAGCTTGAAAGAGCCAAAACTCGGGATACAAATGGACAAATTATCTCACTAGAAGCCAGTTGGACCGGGCTATTTGGCCCCGCGAGGCTGTCCTAGTTTGAGAGGCTCCACTAAGGTTCAAAATGTTCATTGCAGGGGCCCAGGCATTGACACAGCCCCGAGCAGACAGTTCTGGGGAAGCGTCGCTGCTCTGTTGAGCCTCAGCAGCTACAAAACCGCCTCTCCATGAGTTTTGTTTAGAAGAAACAATACAGAATAGGAAGGACTACGAGTTTGCAACCCTTAGCACGTCACAGACCTCTTGGCGACCAAGCCAAGAGGTCATGCCAGCCAGCTTCTGCTGCCCCAAGGTGCCAACAGAGGAGATCCTGGTACAAACTGAAGAAAGTTTTTAAACCAGGAGGCTGTTAAATCTCATGATATGGCTTCTCTGCCGGTGTGTCCCCTATTACTCTCCGACATGAGCCACTGCTGCTCAGGCTAGAAATGTGCCCGGGCTCCTTGCCAACTGAATGGTGACAGTCACATGTCGGGCAACAGTTACCCAGTGAGCTATTCACCATCGGAAGTCCCAAGTCCCCACCGGCACATTCAATCCAACCACAAAAGCAGTTGTTTTCAGAGGCAGATAGGCTGAAAACTGAATTTACTCCTAGAAGAGACAGGGGGTTGTTCCCCTGTATAGGACAAATGTCACGCAGTTGGTCCAGGGGAGCTCCTGGGCTGTCTTTGTTGCCAACTGATCCGTCACTGGAGTCACTCACCCAAGGCAGGGCTCCAGCACTACTTGTGGAGTTTAGTGCTTTTAGGCTTAGAGAGACAAGATACAGGTCACAAAAGCCTTAGATGCAGAGCTACGACCAGTGCTGGGAGAAGATCTCGTTCCAGATTAATTTCCTAGCCCCAAAGAACATCTGCTTAACGCCTTTCAGGGCACGGCTCAGGACCTGCGGCATTTCAGACCCAGAAGCTTCAGGCTCGCTGCAGCTCCCCAGGTTTGCAGGTCCGCCTGTACGAGATGGATTCAGAAAAGGGGGAAGGGCGGGAAAGTCAGACTTATCCCAAATCACTCCAAAAAAAATACAAAGCTCCAACCAGCAGAGCCCCAGGGAGAGCCTCGCTGCTTCCCTGAGCACAGCAGGCTTCAGCCTGCCAGTCTCAACCCGACGCGCATCGCCCCGGCTGCAGCCGACGGGTTCAGGTATGCAGGTTGTTTGCTGGTTTTTTTCCTCCCCCCCAGAGGGTTGGATATTTGGAGGGTTAGGCAGCTGCTGACCTGCTTCCCAAAACAGCACCTCACGTTATGTGCGGTTCAGATAATTGACTCTGACAGCCAGGCAGGAGCAAACCCTGCCTGCATCCTGACCTGCCGCTTCCCACCTCCCACAACAACAAGAGCACGCAACAAATAACTGCCTTTTAGGTTACTTGTTTCAGGTTAGTCAGCCCTAAACACAGGGTCTGCCAAGCACGGCCAGTCAGAATTGCAGCCCTCAGTTATTTAGTGTTTGAATTTGCTAATGGCAACATCCTTTTCAGCAGTTCCAACACCAAATCACTTCAGTTTTGTGGAACGAAACAGTAATAACTGGTGGAACATTTGATGCTGCAGCACGTCGGGCTTTTAACTGCGCCGAGCTTCGCTGGCCTCACGCAACCCAAGGGCAGCGTCCTGACAGCAGCTCTCTTCTGTCATTCAGTTTAAATCTCCAGCAGCCAGTATTTAACACTTCTGCCCCCAACAGATGCAGCAGAAGCTCGAGAAATATGAAATCAGCTGAGGCTTTCATACGACAGAGTGCCTCTCGAATGTCACCTTTTCCATTTTCCAGGCTCAAGCAGAAATATTTCTCAAGCAGCCACGGCCTCAAAAACCCCAGCGATTAGTTTATTGTGAAAGCCAGTTCGGTTTTTAGCTTTGTGAACAGCCTTTTTAATTAGAAGCTAACATGCCCGATTTTACATTCGATGAGTCATTACTGAGGAATGAAGTTGCCTCCCAAGCATGAATATGCATCAGCTTATTTGAACTGCATTGTTAGTTTAATATTAAACACAGTTATTACTTTATGGTTAAACTAACAGGAACTCTTCGACAAGACGAAGTCTTGGGCAGACCCCGCAGGATACAGTCAGTGTGACAAGAATCAAAGGACACTGACATTTGATCTAGCGTTCAAATTAATAACTGCCTCTCGCAACGCACGAGCCCAACATGTCCACCAGCACGAAGCCATTTCACGGCAACACCAGCACCTCCGAAAAATGTCACTTCGCCTTGGCCACCCGCATTTCGGGGCTCTTGAGGCACCAAACCAACTCGAAAGGAGGAGGAAACACAGGGTATGTGGGGCGAGAAGCAAAGCAGCACCCACTGCACGAACCGCACCAGGCACGGGTTTTCAACAGGATTTTTTTTTTTTTTTCCCGTTTCTGGGAGGGTCATCCCAGTTTTACCCACTTTTGCTACGACCTCTGGTAGAGCCGGGGAGCCTCCAGGCCCAGCGGGGGAGCCTCCAGCACCTGGAAGGGGGAGCAGCCCCTCACCCAGCACCCCAAGGACTACGGGCACCGGCTCCCCGACTCTTTAACATCCCCTCCCGGGGGTAGGGGAAGCATCCTCACCCCCGGGGGCAGCGGGGACGACCCACGCTCGGCGGGCCCAGCTCCAAGCGGAGGGGAGGGAAGGCGGAGGGTGCCCGGGCGGGCTGGCTCGGGGCCCGGCGGGGCCGGTTACCGCCGCCTCAGCAGTTTTTATTTATTCCCTGACCCCCGGCGGGGCAGAGTCCAACGGGGCGGCGGAGCTCGGCCTGTAACCCCCCCGCTCTTCCCTCCTCCTCCTCCCCCCAGAACCACCCGGGCCCCCACCCCTCGCCCCGGGCTCACCTGGACGATGGTGCGGGGCCGCACGGAGAGCGTGGGGAAGTTCCCGCGGCCGTGGATGGGGACGGCCTCGCCCAGGATCTGGTCGAGCCGCTGCACCTGCTCCCACGTCAGGACGCTGAAGCGCTGCTCCGAGCCGCCCGGAGCGGGCGCCGCCGCCGCCGCCGCCAGCATGGCCCTCCCCGCCGCCCCCCCGTCCCCCGCCGCCGCCGTCTCAGCCGGAGGAGGAGCAAGAATCACCCGGAAACGGCGCGGAAACCAGCCGGAAGCGCCGAGTTAGGAAGAAAAAAATTCAATTTTAAAAAAAATACAACCCCAAAGCAGCAAAAAGCAGCGTCGGAGGGCTGCTTCCCGCGGGGTGGGAGGGGAAGGGGGTGTGGCGGCGGCGGGGAAGGGGCGGTGGGTGCCCGGAGGGGACGCTACGACAACCGAGCCCGCGCCTGGCCCCGCTCGCCACCGGCTACGCGCAGCCCTGCGCCCGCCCGCGCCCCGCCGGCTCTTATATAGACCCGCCGGCCGCGCCCCCATTGGCCCGGCCCCGCAGCCAATCCCCGCTCGGCGTTGCCCCCTCTCCGGCACCGTCATTGGTCCAAGGGGAAGGTTGTGGCCGGGTCGAGCGCCAGTCAGAGGAGAGGATAAGGGAAAGAGGCGGGGCGAAGAGGAGGAGGGGGTGGGACAGGCCGGGCCCGCTGCGTGCGGGAATCCCGGCGGTGATTGGTCAGGACGGGGCGCGCGTTCAAGGGACGCCCCATTGATGCTCGCTCGTGGCCCATTGATGCCCAAGGCTCTCGTGCCCCATTGATGCTCTTACCTGGTGCCCCATTGATGCCCCATTGATGCCCCATGCCTTGATGCCCCATTGACACCCCATGCCCTGATACCCCGTTGATGCCCTATGCCTTGATACCCCACTGGTGCCCCATGCCCTGATGCCCCATTGATGCCTCATTGATGCCCCATTGATGCCCCATACCTTGATGCGCCATTGATGCCCCATGCCTTGATGCCCCATTGTTGCCCCATGCCCTGGTGCCCCATTAATGCCCTATGCCCTGATACCCCACTGATGCCCCATGCCCTGGTGCCCCATTGATGTCCCATTGATGCCCCAGGCCCTGATGCCCCATTGATGCCCCATGCCCTCATGCCCCACTGATCCCCCAAGACCTGGTTCCCTACTCCCTTGTGCCCCCCTCATGCCTCAAGGCCTGATGCCCCATTCACACACCACGGCCTGCCATCCCACAGGCCAGTGTCCCCCGGCCTGATGTCCCCCTCCCCAGTGTCGTCTTTCCCTGGCTGGCAGTGTCTCCAGGGACTGACCACACCAGCCAGCTGCAGGGAGCTCTGGTATCCAGGAGACTCATGTTGACACCCTGGGATTATGGAGAACATCGGCTCAGGAGCCTGATGTCAGGTGTTCCCAACACCAGGAGTCCAAGCCCGGCCCATAAAACCCACCGCGTGGCCCCAAGTCACCACCTCCTCCTCAGGCCAGCTATGTTCCCAACTGCTGGCTGCCCATTTCCTTTCATCCCGACAATTCCCATCACTTTAAAAGAGCTCATTTCTCCGCAGCATTTAACCCTGCAGACATTTCCAGGAGGCGCCTCCCCGCCGAGCTGGTGCCTGATGCCCCGCGGTCCCACAGAAGAACAGGCACGACTCCAGGCTCTGCATCTGCAGCTGCCGCTCCCATTTCCCCAGTTCCTGCTCAGAGCTGGGATCCATCCTTAAAAGCCACAAGCCGAGTTGGGAGATGAGCCAGTGCTGATTTACTTTTACACCTTTGCAAGGGTTTATTGTAAAAGCACCCCTGTAAAACCACCAGATCTTCAAGCTGGGGCATTTTGCCCCTGGGAGGCTGTTGCAGAGCTCTCCCAAGCTTCAAAGTCGTCTCTGAAGCCAAGTCTCGCTGGCAGCAGGTTGTCCCCTCTCACACCTCAAGGGTCTGTCACTGGAAGCTGGAGTTGGCTGCAGAAAGAATGACTGAGTGATGGCGGGATTTGGGTTTGGGGGAAATGGGGTGTTTAGGAATACCTACAGCTGGGGCTGGAGAGGAGAGGAGGTAAGAGGCTCCCCAAAGCCCTGGTCCCTTTTTCACTCCATGACGCACTGAGGGGTCCCCATGGGGGTTGGAGTTCCCTCTGCCAGAGTCCATGTGTGGGAACGCTCCTCGTGCAGTTGTGTTCTGCTCTCTGTCTCCTGTCAGCATCATTGTGTGACTCCATCAGGCATCTCCACTGGGATTAAATGCTGCTCCTGATTACTCTCCGTGAGGCTCTGAATTGGGACACAGAAAGCGGGGAGCTCTGCCGGAAAGCAATTTTCCAAGGAACTTGATAAAAAATCAGGCAGCCGCCTGCCATTGCAAAAATGTTTTGATCCTATCAGCAAAGGACATAGATCGGGAGGAGTTTCCCAAGACACTGAGAAGGGCCAAACAGCTTTAGGGATCAGGATCCACCCCAGTAGCTCATCCCAGGGGTGCAGTTAGGGGGATTCAGGTGGGCAGATGCTGAAAGCACCGTGGGCAGGGTGGTTTGGGGGTCCCCACAAGCTGTGTCACCCCTGGGCTATGGAGCAGGATGAAGCCACAGAGCCGATGGGATGAACGAGGAGCTGCAGATCCTTGGGGGACGAGCCTGTGGCCTGACGATGAACTGGGAGACACACACCAGTGCTGAGAGGGACAAGCATGCTGGTGGCTTCAGAGAAGACACTGGCCCATTAAAAAGAGCTGACGTGCTCCTGCCGGACTGGCTGAGCTGCTCATTAACATCCATCACCAAACGATTATCCCAAAGAGCCGCCGGCTGCAAACCCAGGGCTGGGAATGGCACTGAGGCCATTTCCTTCCAGCTCAGCAAGGGCCAGCCCGGGCTTTATTCGTTTGTTTTGTTGGCAATTAAGGAATAATCACCATCTTGGGGTGAAACAAGGGCGGATCTTGCCTCCTGGGTGATGGCACGAGGGTTGCAAAGCCCCTCTGGGGTTGTGAGGGTGGGTCAGGGGCTGGCCAGGGGTTTGGAGATGCTGTGGCCCCGCTCACCCCATGGATCTGGAGTTGGCAGCATCCCGGTTCTGCCCGGGGGACACCAGCTTCGCCCTGCCGGGAAATCACCTGGGGAGGAGCTGGGACATGTCGTGGCGTGTGCACAGGGAGGGACAGGGCACTCTGCTGCTAGGAGTGTGGAGAGAGACGGGGGTCATGGGCTACTCAGTGAGAGAGTTGGGAGGAAAGGGCTGAACAAACTGGGGGAATTGGGCAGGCAGTGAAAGCTCAACCTGGAGGTGAAGAGAGATCTTGGGGACTCCCTGACCCGCGTGGGACTGGCTCTGTCCCACCTGCCATTAAGCAGGGTGTGTGCCAACTCCCTGAGCAAGCAGGAGGGACCAAGCCCTTCTCCAGGAGCCACGAACGTCACCAGTGTTGCCCCAGGGGAGCAGCAATGCTCCCCATCGGGGTGGGGGCATTCGTCCTGCCCTGCTCCCACGGCAGCCACCCCCAGCATTGCCACCGTGCACACGCCAGCCATGTCCCAGGCTGTCCCTGTGTACAAACTCGCTGTCTCCATGTCCAAGGTGCTGTCTCCATGCACACACCAGCTGTCCCCAACACACACCGGCCATCTCTGTGCACACACATGAGCCATCCCTGTGCAGGCACAGCTGTCCCCGTGTAGACACCAGCTGTCCTTGTGCACTTCCCTGCCATCTCCACGCCACCGTCACCATGCAAACCCCCACTGTCCCCTGCACATGTGCTGTTGGCCCACACACATGCCACTATCCTCACACACATGCTGCTTCCCCATGTCTTTTGTGGGTTTAGGGGGTGAGCCTTTCCCCATGGCCATGTCCAAAATCTCCCTCACTCCCAGAGATCTTGCTCCCAGACACCTGCCGGTCACTCACATCCACATCCAGCTCCTCTCACTCCCACATGGCCCATCCAGTGCCACCACTGCTCACTGTGCCCAGACCCTCACTGCTGGGACTGTGCCACTGGCTGCCTCTGTGGTCCTGAGTGGCCACATACCCCCAAAGAGGTGGTTTCCCTGTGCTGGCCACAGCAAGGTCGAATTTGGCATGGCTGCACAGTGAGCACCCACATTCACTGCCCTGCATGAGGGGTGTCACTCTCCGCTCTCATCCTGGGGTCCCCATGTCACTGGCCAGGACCCCCAGACCCCACCATGTCCCTAGCAGCCTCTTGGAATTAATGATAAGTGATGACGCCGGGACGCCCTTGCCCTGGAGAAGGCCACCTTGAAGGCCCTGAGATGAAAGAGAGCGCAGGGTGTTATTACTGTGGGTGACACAGAGCTGGGGAATGGCACCCGTCATCTCCCCTGGCTGCTGCAAAATGCTGCCCGGGGAGCGTGGGGGGGGACACGGCACCACCAGGGCATGGGGAGGGGGACACAGAATCTGTGTGCCCCCAGAGCGGGGCAGGGACTAAGCTGCCACCTCGAAGCCATCTGGGGTGTCACCATCTGGGGAGGTCCCTGTCACCCCTGTCCCCTGATGGCATGAACAGTGACTTGCATGTCCCAGGCTCAGTGGCCTCCCAGTGACATCATGTGCTGTTTTGCTTGGCATGACTTGTGCTTTTAAAGCTGTGACAAGGGATAACCCGTCTTAATGTCACTAATTTGAGCCTGGTAGAGAACACAGCTGGTCCCTTTGCTTTGGGTTTTCAAGTCCCAGATGATACTTGAGCACGGCCAAGGGTGGTGGCAGCTTTGGCGCACCCCATCCCATCACCCACCAGCTGCCTCGTGTCGCTTCTCTTGGGAAAGCCGAGGAGCTGAACGGGAGCTCTGCTTTGGGTGGCTACTGAGCCCGGAGCTGGTGACACCAGGAGAGATTTAATGACTTACCCTGAGGGATCTTGGTCCCCAATGCTCATGCAGCTGTGCAGGGCCATGGGGCTGTTCAGTCTCCCTTTGCCCCTCGCTGCAAGCCTGGGCTTTGTGCTGGATCACGCAGAGGGAAACTGAGGCACAGGGAGCCCACCTTTCCTGACTGGGGCAGATTCCTGCAGCTGCAGAGGCAGCAGCTCTTTCATCCCCAGGGATGGGGATAAATGCCTGGGCACACGTGTGTGCTGAGACAAGGTCATCCTGATCAGGGTGCCTCTGTTCTCCCTGTCCTTGGTGCCACCACCATGGCCCCAACGTGCTTTGGGATGGACTGGGGGGAGCCAGGGAGGTGTGGGGGAAGCCACACATAAGGAAAAGACGTTGCCAGGACCCCGGGGGCTGGGGCACACACCAGGGCCCATCCACCCCCCCAGCCTCCGAGCTTTGTGTGCTTTGGCAGTTGCTCAGCCGTGACAGCCCATCCCTGGAGGGATCATTAGTCCTCCCTCATTAAAAGAAGTTACTCACCAAGAGAACCAAGAATATCCTGGAAATGCCTGGGTTTGGTGAGTTCTCGCGTTAAAGGTATGACTGAAGTCAAGAGGGCAGCTGCATGTGACGTTCGCTGGCACGTGGGGCAGGTGAGGTGCTCAGGTAGCAGCCCCAGGGCTGCTGCACATTCCTGCTTTCCCCTCTGTGCCTGGGATGGGTGGCCATCACCCCGCTTCTGGGCTGCAGACAGCACCTCTCGGTGCTCCCACCCCTTGGGCCAGGATGGCAAAATCTGCTGTTTTCCTCCAGTGAGGAAGGAGCCAAGGTCCAGCTTGACCCATTCCTGCCAACCCTTCCTAATTTGGGGTCCCCCCTCCAGCAGTGTTGCCCTGGGGATGAGCCACTCTGAACCCCATGTTGGGTGCAAGGATGGCACCCACTGAACCGACTCCACCACGGGACCCACGGCATTGGTGGCCGCACATCTCTGGTCACCTCGTCCTGCCCGCAGAGCCCTCGGCAAGGGGAGGGGGGAAACCCCTGCGGCGTGGTGACCGGGCTAAGTCCCAGCCCGAGGCCAAGGGCGACCCTGGGCTTCAGGTATTTTAAGCACACGAGCAATGCCAGCGCGTACGCGTTTGCTGGATGGCGAGGGGGTGAGTCACAGCCTCCTTGATGCAGAGCTTTAATTTGCAGCCATGAAACACACTCCCATTGCAATTGCCCCAAAGCGAGGAGCTCCCGCCACCCTGGGGCAGCCCCTGCCCTGGAGGGGGTTGTCAGGTAGGGGAAGGAGGAAGGCATAAGCACTGCCGGGGCTGGGAAGGTCTTTCCTGGAGGATTTTGGGGGCAGAGTGCAGCCCTTCAACCTGCCTTGAGCCTCTTCCCTCTCTGGTTGTGGTAATCAGCTTCTCCGCAAGGACTCGGCTTCAGCCCTGGCTTCTGGGGAAACCCTCAAACATCCCTGAGCCCCGTCCCTTGAGGACGGAGCCATTAACCCCCCCAAACCCCACTGCAGAGCAGACAGGGACCTGGCACAGGCAGGGGCTGCCAGCTGCGGGATGCCTGCCCCTTCCTCCCCGGGGTCAAGGCACCAGGCTTGGCACGGGCAGAGTCGTGCTCGGACACCCGGCCAGCACCTCGGCGCCATGAAGGGGTGATCCATGCCCCTGCAAAAGGACCCACCTTTTGCCTTCTTTCCTCAACAAAGTGAGAAAACCAGCCCTTCCCCTCCCAACACACCCTTACACAGGCGCAGCTGCAGGGACGGATGTGGGAGCCTGGATTCTTCCGAGCCTTGGTCTTCGCAAAAGCTGGAAATGGTTTAAAAAGTTTCCCATCATCAGCGTCCCCGAGCCACAGTGGGAAGACAAGGGGCAGCCCCTTCATCCCCACTGTGATAGGGACAAGGGGTCTCACAGCTGCCTCATTCGTCTGTGGCAGGCAGGGGTAGGAGCCCGAACAGCCAGAATAACCCCCACTAAAAATTAACATTAATTTATTAGAATATTCATGATAAAAACCAAGATTCTCTTTACATATGTTTTCTTTTTTTTTTTTTTTTCCCTTTTTATACAAGAGAATTTCATTGCTTTTTTTTTCCTCCTGGAGACAGAGCAGGGCAGACAGGCAGGTATGGGCAGCGACGCGGGCTCTCACCCCGGCGTGACAAAGCCACGCCGACGCCGGTCCCTCAGAGTCCCAGTTGGGACGTGGCACGGGTGGGCACACGGGACAGGTGCCCACCAAGGCAGCGGGGCAGAGATGACGCGTGGCAAGGCACGGCGCGGGGAGGGGGAAGCAGCCCGGGCTCCCCGGGGAGGGGGTGACAAACACCCCGCGGCATGGCAGAGGCAGTACCCATGGTGAAGGGTGGCACGTGGTGGCAGCCGGGTGGCATGTGGGGGATGAGGTGACACGCTCGAGCACAATGCAGGACACCCTGAGTCTGGGCGAGGGCTGTAAGTCACCTCAACATTCAACGCTCCCTCCCAGCCAAACCTTGGGGAAAGATGGGTCCTTCCAAACTCAGGACCCCCAACACCCCAGGTGTCCCTCTCAGGGGGGGACACCGTCCTCCTCCTGCCAACCTCCTATCCCCAGTGTGTCCCCACACTGGGCAGGCCAGCCCTCAGCTCTTCCCCACGTCCGCTCGGTTGCAGGGAGAGAAAAATAATCCCACCCATGGAGCAAATGTGACCCTCCCGCACACCCCCTCCCCACACCCAGGGAGCCCGGACGCTGTCTTTGGTTAAGGAGCAGCCGGTGCCGCCGCCGCGCAGGCACAGGGCAAGGGACAGAGGCTGGCAGAGGGTCCCCGTGGGGACAGGTGACAGGGAGCGGTTCCAGGAGGGATGGAGAGGCCCAGGCTTGCGGGGCCACTCAAAGCGAGGGGGGACCCAGCTCCCCCCTTGCATGGCTATAGGATATTTATTTAACAAGACCTGGCATGAAATGCAGGGCTGGAGGAGAGGTTCCTGGGCACCTGCTGGCCCTGGGGGGGAAGCAGCCAAGGCTGGGAGCAGCGGCACGAGCCTGACGACCTTGGGAGGGTGCCAGGCGAGCCTGGCTCCCGTCTTCCCATCTCTCAGCTCCAGAGCAGGGCGAGGGGGCAGGTAAAACACAAGCCGGGGAGAGGTGAAGCTGCCCTACGGCAGCCTTCACGGACACGCTCAGATCCCCGGCCAGAGCCCACCCTGTGCCGGCTGCAGCCGCTCCGAGGAGCCATTCACAAGTCCTGAGTGGGTGGGCGGCCTTGGGAAAGCTGTGTTGGGGCTACGAGGCACCTGTAAATCCCAGTCCCGGGAGGTAAATCTTCCATCATCCCCAGGGCACGGTGGCAGAAGAGCCCAGTGCATCCCGGGGGCTCCTGCCCCGCTCCTCGGGACCAGCCCAGGGCTTGCTGGGCAGAGCTGTCCTGGCAATCTCAGTCTATCCAGGACAGTCTCCCCTTCCTGAACCCGGTGTGTAGTGACAGAGGAAACCAAAACGGAGAGCAAAGAACGAACAAATGAAGAGAGAAACCGTACAGAGGTGTGTGAGGCTTTGTGTGCCAGCTGCTACTGTCCTTTGGGAATGAAGGGTTCCCCCTCCTCCGGCTCCGGCCGAGGCCCCGGGTCACTCAGGCATCGCAGCATCCTCTGGTTGCTGGGGCTGTCACCGGTCCCCGGGGTGAAGACATCGTCAGTGCCTGGGGAGGAAGGCTCCTTCACTCGCATCACCAGCCCCTCCTCGTCATCCTCAGGTGAGGGCGGGAGGCCACTGCAGCCCTTGAGTTCTTCATTCATCAGGTCCACGGACTCTGGGGACTGCGGGGAGGCCGGGTCGATGGTGATGATGGGCAGGTTTTCCGAGTCTGCTTTAGGTTCATAAGCCAGCGGGTCTGGGGAGGCAGAGTGGGGTCAGGCAGCGCCCGTCTCACGGTACCATGAACAAACCAGGCTCAGGATAACCCAGGGAAGGAGGTTCTCAGTGACCCCCAGCTAACGCACCCCAGATGTTTGAGGCTGGGGTGCCTGGGCTCGCTCTCTCTCTAATCTCCAAGCCTGCTGTTTAATTCCTTTTTTTGATCTTCACATCCCATCTGGAGCTGCTCCAGACAGCCCAGCCCTGCTTCTCAGGACTGCAGAAGGCAAAGCTGCCCTCTGCTGATTAACCGCCGGCTCAGCAAGTGCCGGCAGCACCGTCACACCCTGTCACATCCCACTTCTGTCCCCAAAGCATTAGAGGACACACAGGACAGGAGGAACCACACATGGGAAAAGCAAAAGCATGATGGAGAAGCCAGGAGTCCAGAGGCAGGTCTCGGGGCTGAGCACTCCTGGTCCTCTCATCTGAAAAGGGGCACAGCCAGAAATGTGGCTGTGTGGATGGAGAGAGCTGAGCTCCAGGCAGATCTACTGACCGGTCAAATTGACTTCCCAGTGGAAAACAGTAACTCCCACGCGCTCCCGCAGCAGCTCAGTCCCACCTACCTGAGCCTATGCGAGCCCGGGACATGGTGGGCGAATCGAGCTTGTGAGCCGGCACCGTCAGGTAGTTGTTCATCTGCAATTGGAGCACAGGGACCGTCTCCATCGGAGTGGTCGACAGAAACAGGGAAGGGGAGGTTGGGAAGTGCCCCCAGGCCAAGGGGGTGAGCGAGAAGTGGCAGTGGGACGCAGAGGACGCTTGCGCGCACCCTCTCAGCTGTGCTGCAAGGATTTGCTCAGAGCCTGGGATGATCAAAGACCCTCAGGGTGTCATCTGAACCTCAGCCCCCTCCCCACGCAGGACACCCAGGTCCCTCCCAGGCTGGGAAGCCCCCCTGGCCCCCCGTCCGCCCCAGCCTGTGGCAGCATCTCTGCTCCAGCGTCCCCTTGACACCTTCTGTTCCAGCTGCCGGGCCTTCTGCCTCCGCAGGAGCATCTGGTTCCAGGCTTCCTCGTAGGGGTCGGCCACAAGCGTGTGCCGGTTGTAGGATCGCAACTGGGAAAAGGAGACAGATTGAAGAAAACCACACGAACAGAAAGGCAAAGGAAGGTCAAAGCACTATTTCCCTTGGAGACAGGTGAAGCAGCCACCAGTGGGCAGAGCACGCCCATGCAAGCTGGTGGCTCGCCCTTTGCGTGCTACCACGGGGTGCCTGATCTTGACCCACCTTGGCTCAGCAAGGGTTTAAATGCTGGACTCAGCCACCAATGGAGGCAGCCTCCCCCTCAGCACCATCCCGGGAGGAAAAACTCCTGGGGAGGGAGACTCCGATTGGGAACATGAGGGGCAGAAGGGCAGGGACACGGGGGGTGAAAGGCAGAGCTGGCCCTGAGGGCTTCTGGTGGGAAGTGGTCCTGGCCACCTCCAGGGAAGCAAAGAGGAAGCACACGGTGCCAGGGGACACCTTACCCTCTGCCTGGTTTTCTGCAGGTTGTTGCGAAGGATTTTCCGGATCTCCTCCTCCTTGTCCTTGGACAGGGCCGGAAGGATGCGCTCTACGGGGAGGGTCTTGGGGTTGATGTTCCTGCGTGGGCAGACAGGATTTGGAGTGACGCTGCGATGGCCACAGCAGGGCCTGACGGCTACTTGCCCTGCGGCCACTAGGAGGGCTCAGCCTCTGCCAGGGGCTCGTCAGAGACACGGGGTGGCCAGGGCTGAGGAACTCACTGGATGGAGACGGTGGAGACAGCGGAGGGAATCTTGCCTATGCCCCCACTCTCCACCAGCTCGATTGCCTGCTTCATCTCCATCTTGTGATAGAAAGCGATGAGCTGGGGCTCCTTGGACCGCTCCCCTGCTATCAGGCACTTCTTCACATACTTCTTGTTGAAGCGATTCAGCCTTCCCGAGGACGTGGAGAAAGGAGGAGCAGTGATCTATTAGACCTTCCCCTGCCCCGGCACCCACTCCCCACTCCCCATCCCTAGACAAGACGAGCAGAAGACGGTTCGGTTCCCACCAGGGCAGGTCAGGCCAGGCTTCCCTGACTCCCTCCCGAGCCTTTGAAACACCCAGCAGCCACTCGCACCCACAACAGATGGTCCTGAGCTCCTGCAGGGATCGGCCACCAGCAGGTCCCACACTGCTGTGGGCACATCGCAGGTGGTGTGGAGAAAGGGTGCAGCCCCGCAGCCCCACTTGCCCCCAGCCCAGGACCATAATTCATCAAGGGGAGTGTGTGTGGATATAAGAGCTTGGGGAAAAAAGTGGCACAGGGCTGAGAAACTTGCTGGATGATAATTCAAACCCTTCCCCATCTCTTCCATGGGTCCCCCAAGTCACCAAACCTCAGCAACTCACTTGTCCTTCCAGTGGTGATGCCCGTAGTGACCACAGATATCCTCGATTCCTGTCAGAAGGTGATCCAAGAACTGGAAGAGAAGGCTCAAGCTGTAGGCAGCTCGCAGGGTTGTTGCCCACCCTCTCCCCACGCTGACACAGGGGTGAGAGCACTCAGGGACGTGCAAAATCGGGGCTGTGGGTCCAGGATGGGCCTCAGGAGGGCAGCACGGTCCTAAGCAATCGGGCTGCAGCTCTACCAGGCACAGGGGAGGTCTGGGTCGGAGCGGGCACTGGACGACACAGATGGGGGAGAGCCCTCGCTCCGTCCCCCCTTACCTTGGGCACCGATTTAGGGGCAGCTCCCGCTCTGTAAACCTGCCTGGTTACAGCGGTGGAGGTGGCAGAAGCAGAGAGAGAAGAGGGCTAAGGCAGCGAAGAGAAGCGCGTGGGAAGGGCCGGCCGGGCGCAGCGGGTTACCTGCGTGTGGATCTCTTCGTTGATGGAACGCTTTGTCTCCTGCTTCTTCTTCACGGCCAGCAGGTCCACCAAGGGCCGGATGGTCATGCCCTAGAGGACAGAGAGGGTGGGTTTGACCTGTCCCCGATGCACCCCAGTGGGAGCGGGATGGGCTCAGCCCAGCCAAACCACGGGGCTCCGCGCTGCCGGTGTCACTCGGTAGCCTCAAGAGCTTTTGGAGAAGGGGGACAGTGACAGGGTCAGGGAAGGAGGCTGGGGACGTGCTCCTCACTCTCCACACACACGCGCAGTTCTCAAACAAGCCCCTTTCCCCCTGAACTCACACCGTGACCACCTGCATGCCACCAACCTGCACAAAGACTGTGAAGAAGATGACTGTGATGATGGCTGTGAGGAACATGTCCCTCATGTCAAAATGCTTGTAGTCCAGGAGGTAACAGAGGGAGAAGGCAATGGCTCCCCGTAGGCCCCCGTAGGCGATGATGAACTGGTCCTTCGGCGTCAGCTTCACAATTCGGAATTTGTTGATGAACCAGGTGAGGACCAGGACACCTGGCAGAGTGGGACAGGACCTCGTGTGAGTGGACCCAGCTCCAAAGAGACCCCCCTCCAGCAGCCCAGCTTGCAGCCCAGTGCAGTGTCACCCCCTTGAGGCCATGAGTGCCGGTGGTGCTGTTCATCCCAGCACTCCTCACCACCCTCAACCCCATGTGTAGCACAAATGTGGCCCGAACCCCACCTCCCCACAGAGCCAACCATCACCAAGGCTGATGCCCATGGTGGAGCAGTACCACCCTGTCAACCCCAGCCTCCCCAGCAAGAGGAACTTGGGCCCCGTGGCCCTGAGAGTTGCCCATCACTCAGGATTGTCCCCAAGGGCTTTGCTGTCACACTGACACCTCACCTAAAACTCTTGCGATGAGGCAGAAGAGCAGCGTGCTGATGACAAAGGTCCAGTTCCAGTAGTGGTGGCCAGCCACGGTGGAGACACCCAGGAAGATGAAGATGAGGGTCTCGCTTACGCTGCTCCACATCTTGAGGAAATACTTGATGGTGGTGTGGGACTTGTGGGAGATGTTGGCTTCCACATAGGGCCGCATGACCACGCCGGAGGCGATGAGCCTAGGAGCAAGGTCAGGGCAGCTCAGTAGCCGTGGGGACATGGGGACAGCCCCAATCCCTGGCCCTGCAGCAGCGTTTTGTGCTCTCAGACCAAACCCCAGAGCATGACAGGGCTTGTGAGAGGCCAGCAACTACTCAAGGCCTCCAGAAAAGGCAACAGGAGGTTTCTCCTCTCCGCTGGCAGGGTAGGAGTGAGTATCAGAGAGAGGCGGCACAAAACCACGTCACCTTGAGTGCTCAGCAGGCCCTGCCTGCTACTGCGTGCCCAGGAGAATGGGCGATGGGCTGTCGGCGCCCTGGGATCTATTGCACACCTCAAGAGAGTCACTTTCCTCATCTGCCTCCCTGCGTATCCCAGCCCAAACACACCTCTGGCCCTCACTGGGCACGTACTGGCCATGCTGGGACAGCCAGAGGGCGGTGGTTACACCAGAGTAAATCCTCCAAACGGTTCTGAGGACAGGAGGGCATCTCATCCCACCCGTGCCCAACTCACGCCATGATGCCGGAGAGGTGGAAGAGCTCAGCAGAGAGATAGGCCATGTAGCTGTAGAGGAAGACGAAGAGGGGCTCGATGACTCGGATGTGGGAGGTGAAGCGGGACGTGAAGGCAGCGATCACCCCATAAATGACGCCCACGAAGACGCCGCCCAGCGATACCACGAAGAAGCTGAGGAAGCCGAGGATGATATCGATAATGGTCACCTGCTCGAAGTTGGCAAACTCCTCAAAGAGATGGTAGAGGACCTGGGAAGAAGAAGGGAGACAGTGGGTTCAAACTGCTGGGACAGATGTGTCTGGGACAGCTCTGCTCTCCAACACAGCCCCGACCACTGTTGTGTGAGGGGCTTTGGTCAGGGTCTGAATCAGCCAGAGGCTGTTCCTGCTTCCCAACAAGCAGGTCAGCACAGATTCAGGCTGGGGGACACTTGACAACCACATGAAGACAGAAGCCAACATCTGCCTTGCTTGGCCCAGAGAACAGCCCAAACCCTTAACACAGCTTTGTTGCCAAGAGGGCAACCTTGCAGGAGCCCACTCCGAGCTGCATGGCCTTCTCCCAGCCCCAGTCACATTTCCTGGAGAGATTTTAAAGCAGAAGGTGACTCAGGCTTGTTAGGGTGGGAGATGAGCACCCTACAGCATGGCAGCGCTTGTGGGCAGCAAGAGGGTCAGGTGCCACCTCCTGCCTGCCAAGGCCAGGTCCTGGGGACAAGGGCAGGGACAGATGCAACAGCAGAAGGCAAAGGCATTCCCCAGGGATGTGAGTGGGGACACAGACCCTGTGGGCAGCCCCCGTGGTCAAAAGGGAGGAGAAGTGCCTGGAAAAAGCCCTGTGGTGGGACAATGTGTTCCTCGTCACCAGTAACCTCGTCAGCAGAGCGCTGAGCAGGCAGCTCTGAAGCGGACAGCTGGGATATGGGAGAAGAGCCAGGAAAAAAGCAGTGGGTTGGAAGTAAATTTAGAGGTCAGCTCTGCAGATGGGGATGCTGCGCTGACGGCCAAGCCAGCACCTGGACACAGACGTCCTTCAGAAACAGCACGGCCCCAGAGCGGGCGGTCGGGCCCCTGAACTTCCCAAAGGTCCCTGCAAAGCTGCTCCTCAAAGCCTGGGGCTGAGGGGTGACCCAGCCTGGCCACCCCCCAGAGATGCTCCACGGAAGCAAACCCCATCCCTGCGGCCGATCCCCCTCATCCACTTACGACTGTGACGGCGTCATTCAGCAGGGACTCCCCGAAGACCAAGATGTGGAGCAGCTCGTTGATGTGGATCTCCTCGAAGACGGCCAGCACGGCCACCGGGTCCACGGCCGAGATGATGCTGCCGAAAAGGAGGTTGGCCAGGAGGCCGATGTGGTTCAGGCTGGGGCCGCCAAGCTGGCACACGGCGTACATCAGGCCACCCAAGAAGAAGGCATTCCAGAGCGTCCCCACCACGGCGAAGATGAGGATGGTGCCCAGGTTCTCGGTGAATTGGCGCAAAGGGAGGAAATAGCCGGCATCCAAGATGATAGGTGGGAGAAGGAAGAGGAAGAAGATGTCCGACTTGAGGATGGGGGGCTCTTCACCCACCCCTTTGATGAGGCCCCCAACCAAAAGGCCCACCACGATGAGCAGGCAGCTCTCAGGAACGATGCTGGACACTGAAGGGATCACATGGAAGCCTGGAGAGGAGGAGAGAGCAAGACACAGGTTGGCTACGTGAATGGAGGACGTCCTCTGCAGGAGGACACTGCTGCAGGAGCTGGGGACCAGTTCCCAGCCCTCCCTGCACTCTTCAGCATCATCTACTCTTTGTGTGCCTCAGTTTCCCCTTCTAACCCGCTTCCTCCCCATGGTCCCAAGCTGTAAAGTGGAAACTGGAGCTTCACCAGACCCACGTACCCTGGCACTGCTTGACCTCAGGCCAGAAAATAACAGTGAGCCCCAATTCAATGGGTGGCAGCCGCCCTCTGGGTACCCTGGGGGTCTCTCAGGGGACTCCCAGCCCCCCGTGACAGCTGTCTGCAGCACAGGCAGTTCTTGCAACACAAGCTGTCGCTGGCTCCAACTCCTCCCATCGCAGCTACTAATCCTGAGCGCACGTAGGCACTGGCATTTCCCTCCCGTCAGACAGCAGCCTGCCCACCCGGGTGCCGTCGCAGCCACCGTGCCAGGCTCTGGCAGGAGGCAGCAGTGCAGTGCCCATCCCTGGCTGTGCCTCATGCAGGGGACAGAGAGAGGAGCTGGTGCTCAGAGCGTCTGAGGATGAAATTGGCTCTTTTCCCCCTCCTGCAGCTTCAGGAGCAAGCTGGGAGGTTGCAGGCAGGGCTGCTCCCAGGCACCAGGCAGGGGCAGGACATATCCTCGTGGCACAGGGCTATTCCTTGGGGTGCAAAGTAAGAGGGAACTTGTTTCGTCCTTTTTAAATCACAGCATGGCCCCAAATGCAGGCGTCCGAGCCAGCCAGGACCTGCTGGGATGAAATCTATCCACCAAACACCCCACAGCCCCAGCAACACGGGCATCTGCCTGCAGGGCCGGGCAGGCAGCACGACACCAACCGAAGCAGCGCTTCAGCCAACGCACCGATACCCACAGAAGGATTTTGGGTTCCCTGGATGCTCTCCCAGGCTTTATAATTATTATTTTGAAGTGAGGCACATTTGTTCCCTGGCAAGAGAAGCAGTTTAAAATAAGGAACCCTGCTTTGGCATCCCGCGTTCCTCCGTTCCTTCCGGCCGGGCGGCTGTGCCATCTGCACATCGTTTCACAACAGATTAAAAAAAAAGAAAACCAACAACAAAAAAACCCACCCTCCCTAATGAGCCACCACCCCGCTGACAATCCGGAGCCACTCTGTGTCGTGGCGAGCTTCCCTGTCCCCCCCACTGAGCCTGTGGGGACCACATGTGTGCCACGGTGCTGGCTCATCCCTCTTCCACCTGCGCAGCCGAGCGGCGAAGGCACCGCATGAATCTGGCTCCAATTGGAAAAGCAGCCGCGTTCACAATCCTTCCCTAAGGACGGGCAGTGAGTCAGCTACCGGCCACGGCCACGTGCAGGTCCCCCAGGGCCAGATTAAACCTCAAATTGCTACCTGAGCTGCAGGCGCTGCCCCCGGTGTGGGTGAGCACTGCAGAGGCCAGAGGATTCATCACACCCAAGGCTCCACGCGGGTCCAGCTGCGCCGCTTCGGCAGCGCCCGGGTGGCCCCGACAGGTCTCGGGTGCCAGAGAGATGCAAGAAGGAGTCTGGTTTCTACCTTGGCTTTGCAGCAGCAGCACCAATCTCTGAGCAGACCGCTCCGGGGTCCTCGGGTTTGGGCACGAGGGGAAGTGGGGAGGAGATGGGAAGCAACTGAGCTTTCTCCCAAGGCTCTCCCCGTGTCCAGCCGCTTGCATTCAGCAACCTCCCAGGCGGGATGAGGTCCCTGACTTACCCCCGTGGGATGTTTCTCCTGTCTCCAATGCTCCCAGAGCCCATGCAAGTGCTGAGCACCCCCAGGCAGGAGCTCCCCGTCGGAGCGGAGGCAATAATCCCTTTTCCTAGCACAGCTCATGTAAACGCCGGGAACAACCAGCCCTTCCAGCACACCAGGCAATTGCCCATCTCAGCATATGCCAGCCCTGGCCAGAATAAGGTTTAAAGCCCCCACAAGCAGCAAGAAGCCCACAGCAAATCAGTTTTCGCTCGCTAAGTACGTTCAATCATGAATAAAACACAAACACTGACAATTAAGGGTCCCTCACTTCTTCCTCACGGGCCCCAGGATCCCATTAAACTGGAACATTCGCGTGCTGATGCGAATTCAGTGTTTTTGAGCCTTTTTGTAGGGCCCTAAAAATACACTCACACGGGCCGCATGTTAATTATGCCTTTGATTTCGCTGAATCTCAGCCATTTTTCGCTCCCCGCTTTCTCGGCTCAGTATTTTTAGAGCACTCGAAAGCTCATCGGTACCAATCTGTTGCTGGGATCCTGCTGGGATCCTGATCTGAGTGCCAGGCTGGCATCTCGCTTTGGGGTGAGGGGGATTAATGGGAAGAAACGTTCTCGCATCTGGGGTGATGCCAGGCAGGGGTGAACCGCCCCATCCCAGCTCTGTACCCGAATTTGTCTCCTGGAGGAGAAGGGAAGCTGCGGCAGGATGCTGGGCGAGGAGGATGCCCGACCACGGGCACATCCCCAGGCAGCAGGAAGGGGAGTAAGTCTTGATAATTGCTTTAATAATAATAATAATAAGCCTTAATACCCCCCAAACTCCTTCTCCCAGCCGCTTTGGTGTGAGGTTAGTTGCACAGCAGGTAGCCGTGCTGCTCGCCTGCCTGGGTAACCCCCCGCTGCCACCCTCCTGTCCCTAAATGTGGTGGCCCTGCTGCAAACTGGGACAAAACTACCGCAGTGGGAGCTGCAAATCCTTTGCCGCAAACTCAGGTTGAGCTGGGAGGGGTCACAGCAAGACCCCTAATGCTCCTTTGTTTTCTTCTGCTAAGCAGCAAGTGCTTCTTGCCACAGCAGAAGGGCAGGAGCCGGCATCCGAGAGGTCTCCCTGACGGGGACGGCCGCACGGGAAGGGGTTCCCTAAGGAGCGAGGAGCAGTCACGGAGAGGCAACGCCTGCATCAAGCGTACGAGACTCCGGGCACGTCGCTGCCAGCACACCCTGAATAAACAAGTGATTCGGGAGCGGAGGGGATGAGGCAACCGGTCGCCAGCACATCCGCATCTGGAGGACGAGCAGGGATGCGCAGGAGTGGGCAGGTGAGCACGTGGAGCAGCTTTTCCCACGGAGAAGCATCCACTGGGTTTCGGCTGTTTTCCCTGAACCTCCCCAGGAGGGATGTCCCCCGAGAGCTCGTTTCCCTGAGAGTGACCCCTGATCCCCAAATCACCAGCATGGGCAGGCGCAGTCACCCAAGTTTCTTCCTTTAGAAAACAAACTCCGTGGGAGCAGTTCCCCTATCGAGAGCACCAAGCATCACCGAAACTATTAAAAGCAAGACCAGTTGAGTAAACATCAACCCCGAGAGCTTGAGCAAACAAGGAAAAGGAAATCCAGAAGTTAATAGCTCTTATTAAAATGGTTCCTTGCCCACATCACGCACCCCGACAAGGTGAACACAGGGATCACTCGCAGCTGGTGGTCAGCTCTTCCTCGGCTCAGGACACAAAGGAGCTGGGGACTGGGTCTCCGGTTTTAATCACAATCTAAGCACGTGAAGGACAGGAGGAAATCCGCCTCCTTTCCAGTCAAAGAGATTTGGGGCAAGGAAAGCTGTTGCAAGGCGATGCTCGTGCTGCAAAAGTTTGCCCTGCAGGTGCTGAACACCGGTCGTCTTTGTTTTGGCGTCAGCAGATCTGCACGGGGCCATTTCCATCCAAGCGCAGGGAATCGAAGGCGACATCAGGAATTTTCCTCCCCTGACTTCGGCGGCGGCAAGAACCACCGGCGTCCGTCGGGTTGCGCAGCAAGGCAGATTATTTTTCTGATTATTTTTCTGATTATTTTTCCCCCGGGTGCTTTAGAGCAGGCTTGTACTTCGGAGGCTGTGGAAGCTGAACGAAGAAACCTGAGCGCAGCCCCAGCGCGGCGAGTCGCCTGCGGTCTCCAGACTTTTTCGCAAGCGCCTGTCCTCGCCCCAGCAAACGCGAGGGCTCCCGTTTCACCTGCTAAAGGCTCACCCTATTCCACCACGAGGGAGCTGGGCTGCTTCTCCCAAGGCCCTGGTTGCTGGCAGATGCGGTGCCATGTAAATATTTACTCCCAACTAAACGGCTTGGGAGGGATTCTGACCTACGTGTGGTTCTCCCCTTCCTCGGCTGTATCTGGGTTACCGCAACCCCGGCGCGCGGGTCGGATGCTGCGCCTGGCATTATATAAGCTCCATCCAGCAGCGTCTGCTCCTCCGCTCACTAATGACTCAAACCCCACCATATCTGATCTTCTTCCATCCTCAGCCTGGGCAGGAAAAGCCTGAAGGGATACAGAGGGAACGGACATGGAGGGATGGGTGCTGGGCACCCAACCCAGACCCAGCATCCCTGCCCCCGGCTGTCAAAACCAGCATTTGCCTGGGGCAATGCTGCAGCTGAAGGAGAGGCGATCTCCATGCCCCAAACTGCTCATAACGATTTGGAAACCCTCTCTCAAGGCCAGAAGGGGTTGATTTGTAGCTCTCTGACCAACAGCAGCTCTCGAGGAGGCTCTGACACTGGGAAGCTACTGCAGAAAGGAGCAGGGAGCGTTCCCCTTTCCTCAGCCCAGCCTCATCCCACAACCAAAAGCCCCAAGGACCACAGGCACCGTGTCCTACAGCACGTAAAATGAGCCCTCTGTCCCCGCCTGATGGCATTTCCCCACCCCATCTCTCCCTTCCCATCACCTTGGCTGCTGCAATACAGCTCCATATGGCATGGGACCTAAGGTCAGGCTTAATCAGAGCTCTGGCAGAGCTCCCCTCATTTGAAAAACCTCTTTCAAAGCAGCGTGGAAAGAACATTCTAAGAACATTTTAATCAAACACTTCAAAAAAACACTTACGATGAAAGAAAGGAAGCGAAGCCTTCGCGCACTTCCCTGCTCCAGGCCAGATCTGGGAGACATTTACATCTCCCACCCCGGCTCCCACCACTGAGTCCCCATTGCCCTGAAAAATACTGGTGTTCAGAGGCAATAAACAAAAAATAGAGTAAAATTCTTAAGATATTTATACATATATAAAATATATATATATAATGGAGATGCTGGAGGCTGCGTGCCAGCCCTTGGGACTAAAAGGTGTCCCCTGGCCCACAGAGCTGCCATGTATTCGTCCCCAAGAGCCATCACCTCCTCCTAGAGCTGCAGGTCGAATCCAGCTGGGATTAACATCCCCTCCTTTCACAGGAGGAAAAGAAACATGAAGGAGGAGGGCAGAAAACCCACTTGGTGTTTGAGCCAGAGCCAGGTAAACAGGGGGAGGAAGGAGGGGAGGGAGCACGTGGCGTGGCTGGAAGGGCTCAGCACGTTCACGGTTAAGCGGGATGCTCCTGTGGCTTCACCCAATCGCCCACGCACCGGGAGCACTGCAGGAAAGCCGGGCTGCTTCCAGGAAGATGCCTGTTAGCTAAGGGGAGGCACAAGAAATGAGAATAGTTACAGAAATATCCCATCCTCGCAGGCTTCAGAAGTTTCTCTGAGTGGCTGCAGGCTCCAGCAGGCAGGCGGCAGCCCCGAGAGAGAAATTACACAATTATTAACCAGGGATTAGGCAGCTCTTCCACCCTCTGGGTGAGATTTTTTCTGAAGGGAGGGAGATGACGGGTTAGCCTGGGTGAGGGGGTGGTGAAGGCCGCCTCTGTGGTCCTGAGGACCCATGGGTGCTTGTTTGGGCTGCAGGGTGGGACCAAGTGCCTGCTTGGCTTGCGCACCGAGCGAACTGCGGTGCTGGAAAAGCCCCGAGAGAAGGCACGGGGTCTGGGAAGGAGGCGGCGAGGGGGAGCAGGCATGCTCAGAAGAGCTGCCCTTCTGAAGGACACTGCAGAGAGTACAGGCTGGAGGAGACACACACGTGTCTCAGCAGCACCAGGGCCCCTCCAAAGGCCACTTTAACCCTTTAGGACACTGGGCTGGGAGGGTCTGGGTGAGCCATAGAGAGAGGCAGCAGCTCTGCATCCTCACCAAACCCAGTGACATGGTGGTGAGGGATGCGGGAAGGTGGGGACACCTTCCCACGCTCCCGTGAGACACAGGGACCACAGAGAGCCCTGACACGTGGAGGATTTACTGGATGAGCCACAAAGTCATTGATACATCACCAGCCATGGGGACTAATCAGCTGCAAAGCCATTACCCAGCACAATCCCCTTTTTTTTTCTCCACTTAGAAGAGACAACAGGGCAGAGAGGAGGGCTGGGGCCGGGCTCCAGGGTCTGCAAAGCACTGAGACCACCATGACCCCGTGCTCACGCTATTTTGGGGTGGCAGAGGGTTGAGGATATGGAGCTAAGCCCCTGGCAGGGTTAAAGCTCTGTGAGGATGCCAATGCAGGAACGGAACATTTTGCAACCACCTCCCGGGGGGAAAATCCATCTCAGGCTTGCAGCTTCTCTCCATTTATCTCCTCCCAAAAACAGGCGTTGGATGTTTCTCTTCCCCCACCCAGTCATCAGCCTCCACTGCAGTTGCCCAAAGATCAACCGAGCTTTGCTGATTGCTGGTGGCCTCCAGCACAACCCTGGTGAGATGCCTCGTAGCTGCTGAGAGCGCGTCGCAGTCCCGCTATGCAGCTTCCCCTGTAAAATAGAGCTGGATCCATCGACCTGCCTGCAAAGAAAGGGAGCGAGGAGCCTGGGGAAGGGCACAGAGAGAGAGCTGTACGTGTCCAGCACCGGCACGGATACCAGATGTAACGGGGAAGTCTCGAGGGAAGGGGATGAAAATTGAACTAGCTAGAAAGGAATTAAATAGCTGGTGATTTACACCTAAAAATAGAGCGAAGCCACAGCTTGTGTCACCCTGCAAGGGGAGGTGGTGAAACCACGATACTGAAATTACATCCACTGCGTCTCGGAGCTCCACCGTCACCTCCTGCCCTGACCCCTGAGCCCCACCGAGCACCAGCGCGGCTCGCTCCTGCTGCCGGCATGGCACGCACGGGGCCCCACCGTGGCTCTGGCTTTGCCAAACCCTCTTCTGCTTCCCCACGGAGCAAGGTTTTAATGCAGGTCTAGGTCTCCTGAGCACTCCTGCAGTTCTCTTTGTGCCGGTTTCAGCAATCTGGGTTGAGTCGGGCAACCTTTAAGAGAAGCATCCAGTCCGGAATGGAAAAGCTTTGATTTTCCACCCCAAAATGGTTACAAGCTGGCTTGTTTGGTTTTTTTTTTAAACATACAGGTACAGAAAGAGCTCCTAAGCAAAACAATTTCCTCCAGATCAAACCAAATGTTTCACTCAAGCCTCATTATTTTCTTGTCGCTAATTACGAAGAAAAGCCAAGAACCAGGAAGGTAATTAATTTTATACTGCTTTTTGTGACTCACTGCGTTAATGCAGATACCACAGAGGGGCCACACAGCCAGCACCCACCCAAACCTCACTGCAGGCTTGGCGTGCGAAGCAAGCACAGGGACAGAAGGAAAAAACAAGACATTCAGCCCTAATTGCAGGGATCACTCTTCTGCACCCCAGCCACCCACGGGCAGGGGGACTGTGACCGGTCTGATGCACAGGACTCAGGTTAAAAGTGCCCAGCATCGACGTGCAGCCTCCAGACATTTTTCCATCTGGGGGAATCGAGTCCAACGATTTCGCCTGCTTTAAGCCGGGCACATCCACACGGGAGGCAGGTGGAGAGGGAGACACAGTCCGAGGCTGGGTCCCCTCAAGGTCCAGCCACCCTAACACAGGGTGCCCAGCACAGCCCGGCTGTTGCCGTGGCCAACAACCAGTCCTGAGTTTTGAGCTGGATCGCACACGGTGCCCCTACAAGTCACGTCGCTGCCGTCAATAGCCATTAAGACCCGTTGCTAGTTGCCAAAGGTACGGCTTTTATTTTCTCTCAGTGTGACGTTACCACCCCCCTTGCCTACAGACCTTGCTCAAACAGTTGAGTCCCACCTCACAGCAGCCAAATCGCCCCTTGTTCTTCCTCTCTTCCCCCCTTACTGCAAACAAATCGGGGGAGAATGGAAAGAGTTTCCTGTGATAGGAGACCGAGAGCCGCCTGGTACAGCCTCCAGCTCGCTCAATCTCGTGTATTCAGCCCCAACGCCCACGGCGAGGCAAGCGTGCATGAGAAGGTGACCTGCCTGGACCCTGCCTGCTTTGCAGCAGATAAGAACAGCGTTGATAGCATCGGGCCAGCCCACGAATGAGTCAAAACCTGAAAGCTACAGAACAAAACGCAGACGCTGTCAGGTACCAGCGTGCGACAGCTTTGCTGCAGCTTAGCCACGATAACTTGCACTGGCCCCGGCCCTTGCAGACCTCACAAGGATTCATGCAAATCAGCTTGGTCAAAGTCTTTCAAGTACAGTCACGTTAGCAAAAGCAGGCGGTCCCTCTAGCGCAGCATCACAGCATCAGGGAAGAGCCTTTCATTCCCAGCTGCAAAGGGCAGACGGCTTCTCCGCGCCCCTGTTGCCAGGAGGGGCTGGCGGAGGGTTGGCAGCAGGACTAGGATGTCTGACGGTTTCCCAGTTGCACCATCCTCCCGCAGCGGCAGTTCGCAGCCAGTTCCCACTGGCAGGCCCCGAATAAATCCTCTGATGGGAGGAGAGACAAGTCTAGACACCCTGCACACCCAAGGCAGCTGGAGAGAATAGACACTCGCCTTTCCCACATCGCGTTGTCCACTGGGGACCTTCGGGGAGCAAAGCCCGTGCCCCAGAACAGGATAAACACAGAATAAGCCACAGCCAGAGCCTTCTTCCTCAGGAGGATGTTGAGAGCTCCCCACACCACACGCAGAAGGGGGATGGATGCCAAGGCACCAGCAGGAGCGATGCTGGTCTGGCATTCTGCAAGGTCGAGGGGCCAAGGAGAGGTCTGGGGTGCAAGGCTGTGCTATTTCATGCCCGGAGCCTTTCGGAGAGGAGTTATTTAGAGCCACTTCATGCATTTTAGCTGCTAGAATAAGCAATTGCCATGGGGACTAGCAATAATGGGAACGGGTCTGAGCCATTACAGCAGGGCACGGAGGGGAGGGTGAGCAGTGGGTACCGCTGGCACGACACGTCGAGGACCTGAGGAGCTGAGCTATGCTCTCTGTGAGCCCCCTCGAAGGGCAGGGTGAGGGCGAACCTTCTTCTGGTAACTCAGTGCCTGCAGCAACACCATGTAGGAATGTGTCATGTAGGAATGTGCCTGCCATGGCCTTGCCTTCCCCTGAGAACCCCTGTTCAGCACCCCCAGGGGCTGTTACCTCCACTGAGAGCCGCACCAGCCACAGCAGGGGCAGGTGTCACCTGGCTCCAAAGGGACGCAGGGGTGCCAAACTTCACACCCTGTCAACGCAGCCCGCTCCCAGCTGTGGGCAACAGCAGCCGAGAAATACCCAAGGATGACAATGGCCCTACCAGGAAACCACTAGGTTGTTCCTTTAGCGTAGGGCTGCATTCAGGGAAGGGCCCCAAAATGATGAACAGCCTGAGGAACAGAACCAAAGGCGTCACCGCATCCTGCAGCAGCCAGCGTCACCAGCCGCATGCAGATGAGCCCAGCTCCTTACCTGCCATGACCCCCGCCTTCCTCCCGAAACAAAACGCTCCCCCTTGGCAAGGAAAATCTCATTTTCTCTGCCCAGAGCCCCGCTGGAAGGTCGCAGGGGAGGAGGAGGAGGATGCTGCGCTGCAGCCAAGCGAAAGGCGGGTGTCGCGGGGCCTCGATGGCAGCGCTGCAGTGCTGCAAAGCGGCAGGAGGACGCAACGATCCGAGGCGCGCGGGAGAGCTGTGAATCATCCGCAGGCACCCTGGATATCAGCCTGCCAGGATGGGCGGACCCCCCTCGCAGAAAGCCGCTGTAAACACTTATAAACAAGCTGTTTACACAGACCAAGAGAACTTCAACGATAACAAGGAGAGATTTCTTCCTCAGGGCCCGATCCAGGCTCTGCCCCTCCAAGTGCAAAGCTGGGGATGGGGCTGCTCCTTGACTTGCAGTTTGCCCACCCAGCTATTCCTCCATCCGAAGGGGCCGTGTCCCTCTCTCTTCCCGAGCATCCGATGTGGGACAGCTCAGGGAAGCTCACTGAGACCTTTGCATGGTCCAACACCTGACGCTCCCTGCAGCTCTGCAAACCAGACAGCAAACGTCGGTGCTGCCCAGCCTGCAACTTCGCAGACAAGCACCAAACAGCTGCCAGCAATTCCTCCCAATTAAACCTTGCTGCCCTGACCCAGAAGGTTTGGGCAGCCAGGCGAGCTAGCGACAGCCCGAGCGCTGCGTAATTCTCCCCCTTACAACTCCAAAAGATACACTAATTAATTAAGATCAACCCAAACTAAACAGTTGGCTCGGTTGTGCTGCGCGGAGCAGCTTGCAGCAAACTCTAATTGTGCTGCTGGCGTCCCTCAGTGGGGAAGGGACTCATCCTTCTCCCTGTTTGCACCGCTCCAACTTGTGCTTTCACTTGCTTTGGGCTTAGATTTAGGAACCAGCCTGCCCAGGGCTCCAGCCCAGCCAGCACCTCCCTGCAGAGCTGGCCCTGATCTGGGGCACCCACTGCGAGAGCTGTGCTCAGGACAGACCCACATTCCCGAAAACCTCCCTAAAAGAGGCACAGAAGCACCAGGTTGCAGCTGCCCTCGCAGGCAGGGCACGCGATCCCTGTCTCCCTGACTCACCCACGCCTGATTCAGTTGGCAACTCACAGGCAAGCCCTATAAAGCCTATTTCCCACACACACACACTTAATTCAGGCCAGGACGCCCTCACGGCCAGCAGTCCCAAGGCAGGCTCCTGGTAGCTTGAAGGGAGCATCCCTGCAGGCAGATGTCCCCAAGGGCTCATGGTGACCACCACAATAGCAGTCTTTTGGGACAAACATCCCCCTCTGGTGAGGCTGGGCCAAACCACAGCCTGCCACTTGCCCAACAGCACCCTGGCTGCGTTGTGAGTGTGCTGATGAACACACCGGTGAGGACAGGGAGGACAGAATCAGCCTCCAAGGAGGAGAAGGTGCCCATACATCACCGTAACGCGCCGTGATGGCAATCCACAGACAGAAGTGTTTAGCAGAAACATTCAAGTGTGTTTTTTTCAAGAGCAGGGAGAACCAGTGCAGCAAAAGCACGTACCCTCATTTTATCTCTGAAGCACTCACAAGGAATTAACAGATCAATTGGGAGTCTTTTATGGAGCTGGTATTAATTTCCTTCCAGCTGTAAAAGGAAATGAGAGATAAAAGACATTAAATGGACTTGCCCAAGTCCCCAAGTGAATGGTGTAAGAGCTGGTGTGAGAACCCAGCAGCTCCCCTTTTCCACTCCTCTGTTTAGATAATGCTTCTCCTTCAAACCAGAAGAAAAAAACAAGGACACTCTGCAAAAAAAAAAGCAGATATTAAGAAAGACCTAATTGCTGTTACAGACTGAGAAACCCACGGTGCCTTGGACTGCCACCCAACAGCTACAGCATTTAAAATAGCGACGGAAACATAGAGCCAACTGGAGATCCTGCTGGAACAGCCAGTGATGGCTTGGGATGCTCTTTCAGAAACCTCTCCCAGACCCAGCTGTGCACAGCTGTGAGCAGAGCAGCTCTCCCCCACCTCTCTCCAGCTTCAGAGCTGCCCCACGACGAGGTGCTGCAAACCCCAACGTTCTCCTCCAGAGGAGCTTTAAGAAAGTGGTCAAGGGTTTGACGCTACGAGCCAAGCTGGCTATTAAAAATCTCCAGGAACCTGCGGGTACTGTGGCAACCCCAATCCCCACTGACTACATTCCACTAACGGGTACTTTACAAAGACACTCCCAAACCACCAGCTGAGATTAGCAAACCTGTTCAAAGCCCTCGGGTGCGCTCCACAAACAGTGTTTCTAAGGCGGGACCGTATGAACCTTAACCAGCCTGTGGCACTCACCCAGCAGGAGCCAGGCATACAGGTATGGAGGCCCACAGGGCCAAACTGCCACACAAATTGCTGCTGCTGTCGCTCCAAGATTCATTTTGACTCCTCTCCACCACCTCTGGATGGCTGCAACCCACAGCCAAGCCACCAAGGCTGGGATCCCCCTGGCACAGAATGTTTATCCCAGGAAACCGAGTTTTCTATAGCGCAACGGCACCCTTGTTCAGGTTTATATCCTTCAAAAGCATCAGAACAGTGAGAGCAGCTGGACTCGAGCATTTTGAGGAGGCCTAAGAAAAGAAGAGCTAGAAAAACCGCTCCAGCTCCAGGGAAAAGCGCCAGGAGCTAAACATAACTGCTCACCAGCCACTCTCGTTCCAGGCTGCTTCAGCTGCTGCAAGGCACGCTGGATGCCACAAATAGCTGGGCTAGGAGGGGTCAGCGCAGCACATCTGCCACAAACCGGGGGATTTCTCCAACAAAACCCTCCCAGCTGCTTTCTGCATGGTGCAAAGGGGAACTGCATGCTGTTTAATGCCGGCATCAAATTGTTCTGGAGCTGAAGGTACTCAAGATGATGTGAAGAGATGGTACCTGGTCACTCAAAATAAGGCTACAATCTGGACACCCAAAACAAGGCTCCAGTTGCTTTCCCAGCTCCTTGCCCTTGACCGCATGTCGCAGCACTTAATACGTGGTTCTTGAAGCCTTGGGAAGAGTTAAAGCTGAGCCAGCCTGAGGTGACCACGGACAAGCTCCCCAGGCAGAGCAATGCCAATTGCCCTTCCCAGGAAGGGCAGATTTCCTACCGGGAACACGAGCAGGAAAGACAAACAAAAGCTTTTCAGGAAATAACCTGTTGGTCTCCACTCCGACGGCAGGGAGGAGGTAATTGCAATTATCACTGATTACTACCGGGCTTTGCAAACCCAGACAAAGCAACACCGCTCAAAGCACACGCCAGCGGCGAGTCGAGAGCCAAGGCGAGCGCGCCGTCACCTTCGCTTCTTCCCTGGCTTTCGGCAGGAGCCGCCGGCACGTGGAGACCCCGAGCACAACCCTGGCGAGACCCAGGGGCTGAGGAGCTGACCCCGTCAGACGTCGTTCCAGCTTCACAACTTCTCCCCACCAGCCAGGATGCGGGTGAGCTATTCCACACCCAGCCAAGCTAACACAAGGGCAGGTGGGAGCAGACACTCCCTCCTCCATGCAAACAGGAGAGGAGCACATACGTTGCATAAAACACCCCCCAGGGACCAAGACTGCCATGGGAAAAGCACTCCCAAGGGAAACTGAGGCACTAGAAGGGCTGGATACACCAGCTCTTCTCTTTAAAGGCCTCTACGTGCTTAAGCCTGTGCCTGTGGCATTTGTGCAGGGTGGGACGCTGCCTTTTCTCCAAATACATCATTAAGATTTAGTATGTCGTGACTCCAAAATGCAGAATAATTCCAAGCACTGGGGAAAAAAAACCACTGCAAAAGGGAGTCTGCTTCTGCAAATGTGTGTCTTGCAGGCTTGATAAAAGAGAGGGGAATTATTTCCCTACCAGCAACCCTCTATTAAGCAGAATTTAAGAGCTGTCCCCCGAGGTTGATTGTATTGCGACTTTCGGGAGACAAAGACCATTGATGCTCTGATGTTTATGAGTCACTCTTGGGCAACCCAAGGAAACGCGTTTGTTCTCTACCGATTACAATAAATACTTTGCATCCTCCAACTTTCCACTCGGGGACCTCAAAACATCACCCCAACTTCAAATGAACTTCTGACGACTCCCGCCACTATCAAACCCACCACGCTCTCACAGGGAGGAACCCCAAGCCACGGGGTGACACAACACGAGAGGTGACACACCACCCAATTGGTTCTCACTACTCCACTCCAAGCAACAATCAATCTTTCATCTCGCCTTTTCTGACAAACAGGCAGCAACGTGCGTGTGCATGTCTGTCTCTGGAGCTTTTAATTTCGTTTCTTCCTTCCCAAGCAGAAACACACACGTCTTTCTGCCCGAGGAAAGAGCAGAAGAACAAAATGTGGCAAGACAGCCACCCCTCAATTAACACACAACCGGAAGACATTGGAAAATTAGAGACAAGCAAGATATCAAATGCCATGCGGAATAGATGGTGAGCTGGCCTGAGGTGGTACGTCAGTGGGCACCGTGAAGCGAGAGGACCAAGCATTGATACCTGGTCTAAGTCAAACCAACGAAGGTTCTGCCGTTCCCTTTGAAGCCAGCCAGCCCAGATTTATCAAACCTGTTATCAAACCTCCACCAGCAGCTCTGAGCACCAACGGGCAAGAAGAAACTGCTGACAACCCAGGTAGCCCACCGAAGCCAGCGCAGGGGAGAGGTGTAACGCAGCCCCGTCTCTGCTCGGCAAGGCTGTGTTTTCACGGGGTATTCCGGATGGATTTCATTTTTTATTTGAATAAATTAAGCCTTGGGGACCAAAAAGAGAAAAAAAAAAAATCAAACATTTACGAGGCAACTGCAGTAATTCATCCTCATTATTGCTTACTTTTAAAGTTTCCTCTCTCACCACCCACGGCTCCATCGATGCTCTAGTAAAGGACCGACTCTTGCGTGACCCTGGGACAGTCTCTACAGCTCCCACCATCTCTGCGGTCTACAGCCAAACCCCAGGACTTGCAGGAGGGAAAAGGGAAAGGATTATGTTAACAAAATACTCTTCTGCAAGCCTAACGAGCTTCTGGCTTACACAAGTGCCATTGAGATGTCTTGTCTCTCTTCTGCAGAAGAGGAGCGCCAGTCCCTCGGTGCCACAGGTTTATTTGCCTGTAACCCAAAGAAGGACTTTCTCCCCTTCCCTCCATCACCGCCCATTTTCTGCTTTTCCCACATGTGATCCTCAAACCCTGAAGGACTCTATCTAGCCACACTAATGGCAGACAAAAGACTCATTCTCCACCCCACTAATTCCCAAGGGAACTCCAGCACCTCTGGGTATTGTGAATAAGCCATGGTTGGGTGCCTGGGCAATTTGGGATGGAGGACATGAACCAAACAGGCCAAATATCAGCATGTTCTGCTCCTTCTCCACCAACCACCCCAGATCTATTGAAGGTCTCCAAGGAGGGACAACTTCAAGGCATCTCCCCATCTGGGCTCTGGCCATGGCAGGACTTGGCAAACTAATACCCACCTCCAAAATTCCACCTGCAGGCTGTGCGGGAAGCCAGCCCATCCCTGACCCCCAAGGTGTCCAAACCTTCGTTAATAAATGGGATGAAACGACAGCTTCAGTTCCTGAGTGGCATCAAGGTCCAGAAAGCAGAACCAGGCACCGCTGCGAGCAACAAGGACCCAGTGGGAAGCAAAGCCATGGCTGCAAACCGAGCATATTTCTGCTTTAATGGACATTAGGGCTCACCAGGGAGGTATGGGCTGTGATTACTGACGTGTTCAGCTCTTCCCACTCCAGCACCATCCCGTATTTCACAGCAGGAACCTTTCACTCTTCCAGCCCTAATTAATCTAACGGTTTTCTCAGGAACAGTTTGGATATTTTTTGCTCAGACACCAGCAACAGGCAGAAAACCAGGAGGGAAAAAACCGCCGTGGCTGTTCTTTCTCAGATGGCGAAGCAGAAAGGGAAACCACAGCATGTGTTTGGATCACTCCGCAATAAGGAAGCAGGAACACAGCAAGT
Organism: Trogon surrucura; assembly: GCA_020746105.1. NCBI lineage: Eukaryota > Metazoa > Chordata > Aves > Trogoniformes > Trogonidae > Trogon > Trogon surrucura. Next base: position 3,771,356 of record CM036640.1, read on the forward strand.
CTGCATTAGAACAGGCTGTTTAAATTCATTATCGTGAAAATTTACACTTTTGTGGTACCAGCTGCATCAGTATTTCAAAATTCTCTCCTGACCGTTAAGCACCGAGCCTCAATTCCCCTGCAGAGCAGCCACCAGCTCACCAAGACAAGCAGGAAAGCCCCCGGGGTGATTTCCAACCACACATCACCTTGGTATCTGCAGCCCACACATGAAATAAGCCAGGGCTGCCGCTTGTGAGCCGGCAGGTTTTAAGACAAACATTGCCCTCCGGCTCAGCGAGGGAATCTGCATCAACCAGTCCCACGGATCCAGCTGAAAGAGCCCAAAAAACCTCCGGCAGCCCTTCCCACCAGCCAAGCTTTGCCGACGGCCATCCCCAGCGCCTCCTGCCCGGCAGATCCCTGCCCAGCACCCAGGAGCAGCCGACCTCACGACGGCAGAAAGCGAGCAGAGATAACCCCCAGCAACGCTCATCCCACACATCAGACACACGTATTTCCAACGCGATGATGAAGGCCGGGGTGACGCACGTCTTCAAACGCTTCTTTGCTGTCCTATTTCCAAGCCTTGCACGTAGTGCCCGTGTCCCCAGGCTCGTGACTTCCCTCCAGCGTGTTTCTGCAAGGTCTGGTCTCAAAATCCAGTTCCTGCATCCCGTGCCACCACCGCAACAGGTTTCCTACCCCACTTAGGGCCCCTAATGAAAACAAATCTTTGAGTCCGTGACTCACGGATCTCTAAGACCTCTGGAATGGCCCCTCCAAAAGTCCCGGTTTCAGGAGGGAGATGCAGACTGCTAAAAGCATTTGAAAAGCACCCAAGTGTTTTAGCACCCAAATCTTGCTGCCAGACAGCAGCTGCCAGCCTCTAACTACATTTCTCTGGCAATTTTGAAACCATCCTTGCTCCTTTGAGCACAGGAGCCACCTCATTGTGCCCAGAACCTCTGTCAGGCTCCATATCCCCACTTGCACCCGTCGCATTTTGCTCTTTTTTTCTCAGCTCTTATCACCAGTTCACAGGCACTGGGAACTTCCTTAATCTTGTTCCTCTCCAGGCACCAGAAGCCATGGGGACAGTTGGTACTGGCCAAAGGCAACTGCTGTCGCAGGAGCGGCAATTAAAACTGGAGTCTGTATGCCCCGTGCCCGGTAAACCGGGCTGAGATGTGTCACCAAACGACCCCCAAAGCAGTAGCGTGTCCCCACGTAACACACGGCCGTGCACAGCTCCGGGCTCCCTTTCTGCTCGCTTAGCACAGACTCCCTCCCCGCCTCGTTTTACACCAGCCCGACGATCGCACGGTGGCGATTTTTCTGCAAGTACCACGTTGGCGCTGGCTGCCGTCAGACGGGCTGGAGGGAGGGGGAACACCCCAGACACACAAAAAAGCCGAGTGCTGCGAAGGGGGAAGGAGAGACAGAGCAATGACTCAGGGATTGCTGCAGGCTCCGACCCCAACTGGAGCACCGCACCGGGCAGCGAGCTAACATCTAGCGTGAATCAGCAAGCAAAAGCAGGGTAAGGGAGCTCAGCCATGAAGTAGTGTCTCACAGGGACTACTCGAAGCAGTCTCCGGTGTGGACATGTAGCACATCAAGTCCCTGCTACGCACTTGAGCTGCGAGGTGGAGGGGCCAGGATGCTCCAAGGAGGTCAGGTGCTGAAGAACTGTTTGGTGTGGATGGACAGGCAACAGGGCATACCTCCATCGAAGGAGGGTGGAAATATGACTGCTGTGCTTTTCTGCTTTAGAAGGTAGAGTCTGAGATGTGCTTTGGAGACATGGGTAACCCCAACTCTTCTCCGAAGGTGGGTAAGAACTGGTGGCCTGCAATAAAGCTCTGACCACCCGGCCCACACAGCCAGCAAAGGGACTGGTAATCATAATGTTATTTACGTTCCTGACTCACTCCTTCCCTTTCCCCTGAAATGGAAAACTATTTACAGTCAAACCTGAATTCCCCTGAATGCCTCCTGGAGCCATGAGAGCTGAATGGTTGGTTTTCAGAGTAAAGAAACCAGGTTCTCGTGCTGAAAAACCCTCCAGCCCTTCCCTGCCATTCCACGAGCACGGCACAAAGGAAACCCTTATCATACCCCTGCGAAACCTTGGAGATGGGCACAGAGGGCTCCTGATTTGGATATTTGGCAAAGGTCTGACCTTCTGCAGCAATGCAACAGGTTGGGACAAAGTCTGGTTGCAAGCGTCAGCCACAAAGGCTTCTTCACTTTGACTGGCGAAGTCAGGCCATCACCAGATGTGGCCTGCAGGTAGCTGGTGGGGCTTTGGAAAGGCTCGGTTGTAGCTATCCCTCATCCCCTCTTCTCCTACACAGTCTTAAAATACCGCGGGAGTATCAACTAAAGCAGCCAGCACCAGCCTTCACCTTCTCTACTGGGATTTGCAAAGCAGAAACAGCCCACGCCTGCAGGACATGCTGGGCTGACAAGCCCCTCTGTCCCAGAAAGCCACCCCGTGTCAGGCGGTGAATCCGCCAAGAACCAACAAGCCTTTGAGGCATTTTACAAAAACTACTTCAAGAGAGGAAGGGCTCAACTCACACCTTTGATTCCCCACACAAACTCGCAGTTAGTTCTGCTGGAGAGGATAAATAACCTGGAAGGGCCAACGCCTGGACTCGCTGAAGCCTAAACAGCTGTCTAAAGCATCAAGAATGATGAAGGGAAACTGAGCGACAGGACAAGGGTCAGGTTGCACCTCCTGGCCCAGAGAAGAGCCCTGTCAGCACTTCCCAGCTCTTCTACTCGGCCACCCTCACTACATCAGCAGACAACACCTAGAAACCATTCACAGGGTTGAAGACTCCCAGTTTTACAGCAACACGTGGCAAAGGGACATCCAGAGCCGGAGAAGCAGCCGGGGATTTCCTCCTCTTGGAGAAAAGGTGTTGGTCTCCTGCACCTCAGGAATTGCAGGTTTACCCTGACACATCAATAAATGCAGGACAGGGAGGAGAAAGGAAGCACCGCTAATTCCTGTTGTTCTGCTTCTCGTCTCTCTTCCCCTCTGCTAGAAACTGGACGCCCCAAACTCCATCCAGTTTTGGGAGCCCAGAGCTGTGTGCGCCTCATCCTGCCATCACAGGTTGTACTGCACAGGTGTGCCACGGCGCCCGGATGTGTAAGACCTATGTTAGGGTGAAAAAAACCCCACATATTTTGCTGCTCCGGAACAACTTCCTCTGATTCCGGGCGGAATCAACAAAGCCAGTATTTAGACACTGAGCAGTGAGACATGTTTTGCAGGTCATGAGTGGAGGGAGCCTGATATTCAGCTGTACCAGCTGAACTACGTGCCAGGACAACGTGAACAAGCAACTCCATCCCCTTCAAAACCTTGGAGAGGAGGCCAAGGAGGATGCCCCAGGACTGCTCTGCTGTCAAAGCCCCTGCAGGAGATGCAGGTAACCTAAGGTACAGATTTTGACACAATCAGCATCCCTGGAGCTCTGCAGAGCACCTGCCATCTCCAGAGGACCCTCGTCAAACGTGCAAGGCAGCTCCTCCTAAAACACACCCCTTAAACACGCAGTCTTGCATAATACTTTTAACACGTAAGAACCGACGGGGCTCAGCTCACCGCCAGAAATAACTTTTCCTGCAGCACAAACGAGCCCGAACTTCAAGCAAGGGCGGCAGAAGCAGCCTCACGCAGCGACCCAGCGCCGACAACGGCAGGTGCCCATGGGAGGGGTGGGGTCAGCCGTCGGCTGCCGTACCCCCCGTGCCCCCCACCATGGACGTTCCCAGGGGATCTGCTTTCTGCTGCCCATTCTGGTGCTTTCCAGCAGCGGTTTCTCAAAGCACGCCCCAAGCAGGGCCGCAGGCCGTTAGCCCCTCCTTTTCTCTGCCAGCTTCCGCACAGATACTTCTGATTTCATCACTCTTATGCTCGGCGAGGCAGGAGGACTGAAAACGCAGTGCAATAGCCGCAAACAGCTAGCAGAGGTCGCTTAACATGCGCTGGGTGAGCCCTGGAAAAGGAGATTTCGCGGCTGCGTTTCCTACGGCGAGGCACCTCCTAGCTAAACGTGCCTTAAATAATTTTGGGTAAAGCCGGGAAGGGATAAACCTCAGGATCCCACCTCATTCCACTCCGCCCCGACCGCTCGTCTCCCAGACAGGCAGGAAGCCTCCGGGTCTGAAGTGTTTGCACTTCTGCGCCTACATGTAAATAAAACACCCAGGAGGGATTGTGAAAATAGGGCTTTACCTGCCTACGCACACTCACAGCAGGTTGGGAAGGAGATGAAGCATTTTAGGAAAAGCCAGGCAGGGAGGGTGTGAGCTCCCGGGGGTCTCTCGGACCCCCTCCAGGCCAGGCCAGGGCAAAACTTCCAGCAGGCACCAGCTCAAAAATGCTCCCAAAGCAAGATTTCACTCAGCAAGCTGGAGTGCTCCATAAGGAGCGCTGCCGTTAGCTTTATTAAATCGCTGATGGTAAATGAGGAGCAAAATGAAGGAAACGCAGAGCTCCCTTCCCTCCCATCTCCCGCTCTAAGGCAGGAACAGGCAAACATTTCACCTGCCCTCTTGGCTTGATCAGCACCGATGGGAGCGGGGCCAGCTTGACCTCTGCACTGCCGGAGGCCGGGTCCGGCACGCCGGTGCCGGCGAGCGCAGAGCAGTTACATCACGCCACACACTTCGGGGTAATTCGGTTGGTATTGATCCAGCTGCAGAAGTTTGGAAAACACTTTGTCAACAACCGCCGCCCCAGCAAACTGATGCTTTCCCAGAGCGGGTCATCGTAGTGGGGCACTTCTCCCAGCCCTCTGGCCCCTGATGCTCGTTATCTTTAGTGCAGGAATCCTCCGTCCGCTTTGCAGCAAGAGGCAGCTGCCCATCCTGGTTTGCTGCGGAGGGGGATGAAGAGGAGGCTGAAGCACCGGGAGATTTTTAAGTGACTTCTCCAAGGTTACAATAAGCCATTTGTGGTTGAGAAAGGAAGCAAAGAAAAACCGGACGCTTCCTCCCTGCTGCTGCCTGAGTGACAAAGGGAGGAAAGCAAACCTGGTCCAAGCAGAGGATGGTCAGGGGTCACGGAGCATCTTCGGAGCCGCTCCCAGACAGCGAGCCCAGAGAGCCCGTGCTGAGCAAAGGGGCTGGGATGCTGCTGCCCTGCCCGTCAGGCCTACAGCAGAGACCCAAGGTCGTGGAGAGAGCTGTGCCCACCCCTGTCCCAGGCTGTCTGGGGGGTCTGCAGAGGATGTACAGGGGAATTTGCCCCTGGGGTGCTCTGAGGGTCCCTCCTTGGGATGCTCAGGGGGGCCCTCCTTGGGATGCTCGGAACCACCTGTCCCATTCAGCCCAGGGGTCCCATGCTGGGATGCTCAGGGCGTCCCTCCTTGCGAAGCTCAGGGCACCTGCCCCACGAAACCGGGGGTCCCTCCCTGGGGTGCTGGGGAGCGGTCCCTTGCCCGGTGCCCTTCCCCTCGGAGCCCCCCCCCCCGCGCCTCAGCCCACCTACCCAGCTTCATGAGGCAGGCCAGCAGGATCCAGAGGGAGATCTCGAAGGGGATGCGGATGTGGTTGTAGTCGATGCCCAGGACGGGGAAGGCTTTGCGGGGCTTGGCGTGCCCCTCGCCCGACCCGTTGGCCGCCGGCTGCTTGTTCAGCGGATGGATCTCCTGGGCGGAGGCGGGGGGCGCGGGGGTGAACCCCCCGGTCCCCGGCGGCTGAGCCGGGAGTCCCTGCGGGGTCTCGGAGGGCAACATGCGGTTGGCCTGCAAGCCCTGCCCGGACAGCAGCGGCCCCAAGAGCAGCAGCAGGGCCCAGGGTAGGGCTCGCAGGGCCGCGGCGCCCATGGCGACGGGGGGGCGACGGGGAAGGGGAGGGGGAGGTTTGGGGGGGGCGGCAGGTTTGGGGGGGGCGGCGTGGGGCAGGAGCCGCCCCGCCGACAGCCGGAGCGGAGCTGGGGCGGCCGCGGCGCCGGGGCACATCCCACCGAGCGGCCGCGGGGAGGAGGCAGGGGCGGAGGCAGCGGCGGCGGGAGGAGGAGGAGGAGGAGGAGCAGGGAGGAATCGAGGAGGGGGGGAACGGGGAGGACGGGGCGGCCTGCGGGAGGGGAGGGTGCGTGCAAGGGGGTGCGGTGCAAAGGGAGCGGGAGGGGGGGGATGTTAGTGGGAGATGGGGCGTCCTGCAAAAGCGGGGGGAGGCAGGAAAAGGGGAGTGCGGGAGCTGGGGGTGCTTGTGCAAAAGGGGGTGCAGGGTGCAAAGGGGGGAGCACGGGAGCTGGGGGTGCTCGTACGAGACGGCTGCAGGGCGAAGGGAGCGTGTGGAGAGGAGAGGGGGTGCAACGGGGGGGGAGCGGGGGGGGTGCTGGTGGAAGATGGGGTGTCCTGCAAAACCGGGTGCTGATGGGGAGCGGGGGGGGGCAGGAAAGCGGGAGCGTGGAAGCTCGAGGTGCTTGTGCAAGAGGGGGTGAAGGGCAAAGGGGGTGCTGGAGGGGGGGGTGTGCTGCAAAGAGGGTCACAAAGAGGGGAGGCAAGTACAAGGCCAGGTGGGTGCTGCTGCAGAGGGCGTGCCTGGAGGTAAGGGGGTGCAGCGCAAAGCAGGGTGCAATGCAAAGTGGGGAGCAGAGAAGTGGGAGGGTGCCAAGGCAAGGTGGGATTCCACTGAAAAGGGGGTGCACAGAGTCGAGGCAAGCAATGGACGAGGGTGCAAGGCTCGGAGGGGCAAGGAGACAAGGGCGTGTGATGCAAAGCGGAGGTGTAGAGGCGGGGTGCTAAGGCGAGGATGCAAGATGGGGTGCAGAGAGGTGAGCAGGGTGCAAGAAGTCAAAGGGGCCTTAGTGCAGCCGCAAGGAGGAGCAAAATAAAGAGGAGGGAAATGGGATCTGTGGACTGGCCTGGGAGTGCCTGCTGCTGGGGCTTGCAGAAGGGTGATACAGCGCTAGGGCCCAGCAGCAGGGGGGTGTCAGGGAGACTGCGAGTGCAGGGCCCCGGCACCCTTCAGGGAGGCAGCCAGGGCTGGCAGAGCACCCTGGGCCCATTGGGGAGAGCGGAGCAGCCACCTGCCTCCTCTGTGTTTGCTGTTTGGAAAGGGACAGCCATGATGGGATTAGGTTCAGCATGGAGGTGCAGCTCTGGGCAGGGCTCTGGGGCGGTGGGATTTGCAGAGCGATGACTCCCAGGGACACTTCGCTGCTATTCTGGACCAGCATGGTGCTGTAACCCCATCTGTGCTCGCTGGTACCTCCGTGCCCTTCGCCTGGGTCACCAGTGTAGTCTGAGTCACCAGGAAATCTGATAAGGCTCTAATAAAACCACTGGAGTAGCGTGGGGGGGTTGCTTGGCACCGTGCGACTGGGCTCAGCCACCCTGATTTCTTGGCTCTGCTACCAACTTCCTGAGCGTCATGTGTGTGTGACCGGAGCGACCAAAACCGCTGAGAGTTTTGAACTGATTTATTAGCTCAATTTGTGGGGCAAATGAGCCTTTGGGTAAAGATGCAGCCTCTAATCCTTGGAGGTACTTGGTGTGGGGAAGGTATGGGCCCTTGACAAGACACATGGCAGCTAGAACTCCAGCTTCGAGGGTTACACGTGCTGGTTTGCTTCGGTTACATTCTTGTTTTTAAGGTGGCATCAGCTCCCAAAGCTCTGGCAGTTAGACTCGCTCGGGGAAGGCTGCAGGGAACGTGGCCTTTCACCTTCCCAGCAGACAGGAGAGGAGCTTTGCTTGGTGGAAATCATCAACAAACGTGACCCGTCAATTAAAGTGAATCATCAGGCTGAGCAGGAACCAGCTAGGTGTGTCAATTCCTCTCTTCCGCTTGGTTATGTTCTGGATAGTCAAATTAATCTGTTTTAGTAATTAAGCAAGAAATCCTGAGCATTTCTCATTTTGAAATGGCTTAGTCATATCTGGGTGAGAAGCCCGATCCTAGATGACGACGTTTCGGCTGAAGCAGGACGGTGCGCTGGCAGCACGCGGACAACTAGAGACTAGTTCAGGAGAAAACACGGGGGCTGGTTTTCTTTCAAAAACAGTTCCTAGAAGCTAAAACCGGTACAATGTTCCCGTGAAATAACTGGGTCAGATTTTTCTGCCTCCTCGTGCCTGGATCAAGCGGCAGCTGTGGTGGGTAGGTCTGAACTGTTTAGTACCTGGCCGTTGTACGTTTGTCAGCGGGGGGATGCAGCGTCAAATTAACTTCTTGCTATTTCAGTAGCATTTGTTCCCAGCTTGGCTGACTGCTACTGGCAGGACAAGGGCCTTCCAACCTCCTGAGCTCTGCAAAGGATTTTGGTTGATGCAAATTCCTGACAAAGTGGAACGATATTCCTGCTTCTTTCAGGTCGGGAGGCAAAGACGTGGAGACATCCAATTAAATCTGTGTTCGCGAGTTAATCCGTCAGCACTGCACAGAGCTCTGACGGTGGCAAATATTCCCATCAGGGCCTTGGAGCTTGAGCTGCTTTTTTCAGTTATTTGTGTGGTAGGAGAGTAGGCCAGTCACCTCCAGCTTTTTACAGCCCAGCTCAAGATGCTCGCTGTGATTCTTGGAACTTGCACCATCCTCACACCAGGAAGGAGCATAATTAGGACGAAGCTCCTCAGCCTGCAAAGGGAGAGAAACACAACTGCATGAATAGGCAGAGGGAGCTTTAAAAATGTCCCATCAAGCAAATTACATGAGTTATAATACACCAGAGCTTATCCTGTGGTATCTCGGAGAACACAATTGGACACTGTATATAAAACTAAATTCATAATTGTATTTTTTGGCGCTGGAAATGCTTCACACTTCCTGACTTTGAGGAGCCAGGCACCTTCTCTGACCTACACACCGGCGTTCCCCCTGCTCCTCCAGGGCACACGGAGCTTCACCCCCTGGCACGTGCTAATACAGCACCCAGCAAATGCCTGGAGTTGTGTTCACATGTAAATCACGCAGAATTCAACCCTCGTATTGAGGGAATCCTCCACGAAGCTTTGTTATTCTGCAGTAGCTTTGATCAGAGGGGTCTAAATATTTTCCAGCAGATGTTAATCACCAAAAGGTAAATAAATATCGTTTACATTGCACAGGGAGGTAAACCCAGGTACGCACCAAGAGGGACGTGTTTGCTGAAGTCGTGCAAGGAATCGGCAGCAGATTTGCTCAGAGAAACCAGGAGTGCAGACCTGGCTGCAGCCCACGCTGGCTACAGGAAGGTTTCTTTATGGTTATCCTTCATTTCTATATTAGACTTAGCTCTTCCTTTCTCATACTCCGTGCATTTCTTTGATAAAGATGAACTCAGCACTGCTACCTCTCTCTCTGTTCACACTTTGCCCCCGTTCGCCCGTCCCCAGCTCAAAATCACTTGAGCAAAGCGGCTGCAGGTCAGCCTCTCTCTCAAATTATTTCCTTTTTCTCTGGTCTGCCCCAATAAGCGGCACAGGAAAGTGGAAAGTAAAGGATGCATGGCTCTAAATTTTATTTCAGCTGCTCTAGCCTAACCGTTTCCACAGGCAAACAAATCCCAGTCCAGCTCCAGTGCTCGCTGGCCAGGTGCCTGCAGGGCAAACCGTGCTGCTTCCCTCTCGCAGAACAAGGTCTGTGTCTATGAGCCTGTGTCCATGTGCACTGTGACTTCCTAACTGTGACACGGGGTGTAAAATTTAACTTTCCTGTGCACATTGCAGGTTTTTTGCACTGGATTACCTTCTTCAATGTATGGACCGTAGACTGAGGACAGAACAGGAGACAGGTATTTACTGAAAACATTAAAAAATGCCTTCTGTATGACTTATGCTGTTCTCTCTCAAATGTAAGAAGAGCAAGTCCAGCTCTCAGGCGGTTTTATTCCTTGCTTCTTGTACCTTTCTTTGGACTCAGATCCGTGCAGCTCTGTTCCATGAGGATTCTCTTCAAGGTGGTGTTTATCCTGCAGGCGGTCGGGCACTGGGAGAACCTTGTTTACATTCCCCAGGTGCCTCCAGTTCCCTTTGAGACTGCAGCGGAAAACTTCAGCTCTGACAGTCAGAACTGGTGAGTCCCCCCAATCCTCCTTGGCCTCAGCCACTGTTATGTCTCTCCGTCACCAGCTCGGAAAAAAATCAAGCTCCTGTGCCCCAATTTTCAAGCTGTCAGCAAGTAAAACTTCCATGTCAAGGGCATGTGAAGGCTGCCTGATTTTCTGTATAAAGATCCCCGTGAGGACAGCATCTGAGGAAAGAAAATAAAACCCCGTCGTAAGGATGATAGCGACAGATCCTGATTTATTATTTGTTTAAATAAAAGAGTCTGGACAAATGGAGAGGCAACAATTAACAATTATCTTTCCTAAAGAACTTTTGACAACAGCTGAATAAGCTAATAGGTTGTGAGATGAAGACAAATCGTTACAGCTAATGGTTGGTCTGTCATTCGTGAGTCTGGAGGTTTACGGGAGAGCCCTCACACTTCCATGGGATGCCCGAGTTAAGGTGATTTTTGCTCCTTCTCTTAGCACAGAGCAAGCAAGTAGCAGTTTTCTTCTGTTGTGCAGCTGGGAGGATCTAGGAGCCAGGGAATTAAGTTCTAAATGAAAAAATTTAAACTATTCATTACACTTTATTAATAGAGTTCGGACTGCTTAATTGTGGAAATAAATCAGAGAGAGATGAATTCATAACTTTTGATTTATTTTACTTTTCAGGAGGGTGCGTGAAGGTAGTTAGGACTGATGGAGACCCCGGCCTTGCCCTCGCCCTAAGGCCGGTTCTCAGCGTCCCCAGGGGCGGCTGGAAGGGGAAGGCGAAGGGAAGGTTTTTGCAAACACTGCCACCCCCTGGCTCTTTCCATCGAGTTCTTTTTCTTTCCTCCCTCAAAAAAACCCACCCTAACCTTGTATTGCCTGGGGGGGAACTGTGAATTCTCCCCGTTTCCTGGTGGAAAGACCAAACACAGGCGGGCAGGGGTAATTTTTTCTCCAGGCAGGGGTTATTTTTTCTGCAGGCGCTCGGTCACAACCCACCGCCCGCACGGAGGTTACGCCATGAGCTGCCTGCGGAGACGCCGGCCTGGCAGCTTCCCTCACGGCAGGATGATCCCCGTGGGACGGCTCCTCGACGGCAGTGAGGGCAGGGCCTAAAGCTAAAGCTAAAAGCCCAAAGCTTCACCCGGCCTGAGGCCGTGTCTGAGGGCCCTGTGGGGCGATGGTGTGAGGCACCTGAGGCCCAGGCCCTGCTGCGGCCTGTGGGCTCAGGGGATCTAGGCCCAGCGAGGCCTGGCTTTAGCAGCCCACGGGGCTGGGGAAGGAGGAGGAGGAGGCGCAGGAAGGCCTGGAGCAAAGGGGAGAGGGCACCAGCCGGGCCCTGAAGCTCCAGCGCCCAGGCCAGAGGCCATCGCTCCCTCCCTCCGCTGACTACAACTCCCGGCAGGCCCTTCGCGATGCTGCGCTCCCGCCCCCTCCCTCCACGCCGATTGGTCGATCTCGGCGCGAAGCCCTCCTGCCCTTTCCCTCGTTGGCTCGGAGGAGCTGTCAATCACGGGGGATGGCGGCGGCCGGGAGGGCGGGTCGGGGGAAGTATTCTGGAAAGCGACTTACGCCGTTTGCGTGGAGCCGGGGTCGGTGCGGGTGCGAGGGGGGCGGTGGCGTAGTTGGCGTGGCGCATGCGCAGAGGTGCGCGGGGAGAGCGGCGGCGGGGGGTGCTGCTGAGCCCCGGACAGCTGGAGGGGGTAAACAGGGGAGGGGGCGGGGGGGCACGGCCGGGGCCTAGGCCGGGCCGCGCCTGAGGGCCCTCCCCGAGCCCCGGGGACGGTGCCCGGAGCCTGCGAGGCCCCTCTGGCTCCCCCCTCCCCCGGCTCCGCTCGGTCCCGCTTTCCACCCGCTTCCCTCCCCCCTCCCCGCATGGATGGAGCCTCGCAACTTCCAGCGCCCGCACCCGGGAGGCCTGACAGGTAACGGTCCCGCGGGCCCCGCCCGCCCCCGCAGCCCCTCCTTCCTGTCAGCTCCCCCCCCCTCCCCTACCCCCGCCCCTTACCCCCCTCTCTGCTCAGTATTCCCCCCCACACCCGCTCCTTCCTGTCGGTTACCCCCACCCCAGCCCCACTCAGGTGTCCCCCCCCTCCAGCTCCCCTCCAGGCATTCCCCCCCCCCCAGCTCTTTGCCAGGAGCACGACCCCGTCCTTCTCCAGAAGCCCTCCTTTGTGCAGCCCCCCCCAGCCCTCATCCCCTCATTTTCCCCATCCCTTCTGCCCTGCCTTCCCCATCTAACCAAGCACCTCTTTCCCCCCCCAGCCCTGGCGCTACCCGCACCCTCTGGCCTTGGCGTTACCCCCTGCCAGGTTCAGCCCCTGCTTTTTGACTTCTTGTTCCCCCTCCCACAGCTGGCACTGCCCTGTCCTCCCTTTTTTCTCCCCTTTTCCTAAGAGCTGACCCTGCCCCGCTCCCTCCCCTGCTCACCATTCTCTTGCTAAAGCCTTCATGCAAAACTTTCTCCTGCCATGGTGGGTGTCCTGCAACCCTTTTTTCTTGGGGAGGAGATCAGCCTTTCCCCCTTGGCCAGTGTCTGCTGGCTGAACTCCTTCCAGGAGCTGCTGGGCCATGTGGGTCTTGGCATTGTGCTGTTGCTTGTGCTGGGCTGAGGTGTTGTCTTGCATCTTCCTTTTCTTCCTGTGGATGGCCGTGTCAGCTGGAGGATGAAGGGTGGAGGTAGGATGCTGGCTTAGAGGGCTGCTGCTTGAGTTATAACTGCCGTGGCTGGAGATATCAAAGTTTCCCTGATGCTACCGTCTTCTCTTGTGCTGGGGCTGTCGGGTCTCAGATCCTACCCCTTGTCCTGTCGGCCGCTCTTGTAAGCAGGTCCTTCCTCTGTTGTCTGGTTCTGTTCTGAGCCATCTGTCCTGGGGAGTGACTGCTGCTCCTGGCAACTCCTTCAGCTGTAGCAAAATCTTCTTTTTCCTAGATGTTTGCTGCTAACCAGGTAATTTCCTCTTGTTTCTCTAGGTTTGTTAAACAAATCTACCTATTTATGTATAGGTATGTGTTTTAAATTGATCCGTGACCTCTCGGAAAGTCAAGGTAAAGAGGATAGGAAAAAGAATTTGTGAGGCTAAAGCGCTGGGTCCCAGGTGGTGTTTTTGTGGGTGAAGTAATTTATAAATGCATAAGGGAAGGGTCGCAGGAATCTTCTTTTGGGATGAGTCGCGTATCCGCAACGCTTGTAGTGTGCACAGCGCTGCTTTTTTTTTTTTCCAATGACCTTGAGTTTGGAGCCTGAGAAACTTGGGTGCATCCGAACAATTAGTAATTGGATTGCTGATTTAAGGTTGCTAATTTAAGAAGGAGTCCTGCTGCTTTGTGGAGTTTCTTCGTGTCAGTGGGGCTTTTCTGAAGGGCAGCGCTCCCCAGGTTTGAACTTTGAAGCCCACATCTGCAGGACACTTCTCTGTCAGTGCGTTGCTGCGTGTGTAGGTGGCTCTGTGAGGGAAAAATACGTTTAAGCAAAGGAGCAGCCCCCCAAATCCTAACTGCACCGGGACTGCTCAGTAATAAACCGACCGAATTGTTTGCATTGTTGATGTTGAGGCTTTGTTTTCAGACTTAGAGTGAGTGTTTCAGGAAAATTTGAAGAGCCAGCTGGGCAAAGCCAGAGAATGTTGTTACTCCCTTTCCTCCCCATACCCTGAAGCACCCTTTGAAAACTTATTTTTCCAGGAGCTTAAGGCACTCTTACTGTCGGTGTAAATACAGCCCAGCAGATTTTGAGCCCGCAGCCTGCAGGAATCTGTGGCTCGTTAATTTTTGACTGCAGATTTAAAGGCCAAGTGTTGCAAAAGTTCTTTCTCTGCCGCCGGAGCTTCGTGTTGCAGGAGCGGAAGAGTCCACGAGTGAGCTGCGGCTGGCTGCAGGTGGGGTGGTCCTCTTCACGCTTCAGGGTGTAGTTTGAGAAGAGGCTCTTACTGTGGATGAGGTGACAGCTTTCACTGGATCCCAGCTTTTTAGTCCTGTCTGGGTTATTCCAGGCAGGTTTGGAACAGGGAGGGATGAGGAAAGGTTGTCCTTGCTTAGAATTGAGCACAGAGATGCTCTTGAAGGGCGGTGGAGAAATGTGTTCTGGTGTCATATAATAAATGACTAAAAAAGGTCACGGTGCTCGCTTACCTGTAGCCAAAGTGAAGCTGCTTGTGGGGTCATCACTGGTAGCAAATCCTAAATTGTTCCTTGTCACTGGGACTTAATCCTCTCATCACGAGTTGGTTGTGCAGGTTTAGTTAAAAGCCAGAGAACTGCCTGAATGGTTTAACAAACAATGTGTCTAAAACTGTTTTGCTGAAACAAAAAAACCCCAGAGGTTTTGCCGGAAGAGGAGCATCCTACGCCAATTGACCTGCCTTCAGTGGCAGCAAATGAACAGACTCTTTGAAGGGACTTAATGTTTGGAAACTTTTATGGGTCTTAAGAAACCAGAGGTGCAGTTTATTCTTTTCTGATTCTATTTTTTTTGTGTCTAGGAGACCTACAAATCTTAGGGGATTTTATGCTTTATGCCAGGGTCAGTTTTTAATGTAATTTGAGACTGTCGATTTACACGTACAAAGTTGTGGTCAATATAGTCTTCAGTGCTAGGAGCAATTAGTGCTTCTTTTTCTACGCGTATTAATTGCTAACTCGTGAGCTGGGCAGGTGTCATATTCATGGTAAATGTGAGTCTGGGGTTGCGATCACTTGTGGTTAATGGATAAAGTTTGTCCTGGAATGAGAATTTGGGACTTCTTAATTCTTTGTCCGTGATTTCACGATGATTTAAGGTTGCCAAAGCCTTGCAACTGTGGTTTCTTACTGCCAAATACCTGTTGAGCAACAAAAAATAGCATCAGGAGAGCAAGGAAGGCTCTTAGAGTCATCTTGGCCCAGCATGTAGGTATATTCCGGGAAGCCTTTAAGCATTTTTACAACATTCAGTCGCCAAACCAAGCCATGTCTAGGCAAGAGAGGCACCTTAGGCTCGTGCATTCCTGTTTGACTGTTGTTTTTTTCTGAGCCTGTCTCTCTTTTTTTTTTTTTTTAATGATCAAATGCTAACGTGTCAGCATCTCAGGTATACTCAACACCGACCAATTTGCTAGCGTAGCCTTGGGGGCTGGTGTTAGTATGTCTAAAGTCAATTTTGCATCAGATGTTTTGTTTTAAACTCGGGCTTATTCTGCTTTGTCAACCAAAGGGCTGATTTCGTGGCTGATTTTCTTGACCTGTATCTTTAAAGAAACAAAATGAAGAAATGTTGCTCTCCTGTTGAGACCTGCTGAATGATGATGTGTTGAGAACATCTCTGAGTTACTGCAGCTCCCAGCGACCTGTCCGGAGGAGCTGGGAAGCTCCACAACGCATCTATTGTCCTAAAAACACTTGCAGAAGTAGCCAGCTCCTGCGTATTGCTGTGCTCTCCTGGCCAGGGTGTGTGTCAGAGTTCCAAAAGGTACAAAATGCTGTGGCAGAGGAATCTTTATTGAAGAGCAAGGAAATTTGGGTCTCTTTTAAGGAGTGGTAGATTTTGGACGTTCTTTTCCTCTGAGTGGCCTGTTTCTACAGTCAAAAAATAGATTTATAGTATATTAGTTGTTTTGCAGTGACTTATTTAGCAGTAAATTGGCTTCTTGGTGTGGGTTATTTCTGTCTGTAGAGCGTGAGAGATCTGTCTTGCCGTGAAGATGCATTTCTCCATGTGTGGCCTTCAGGTTATTTGATGCACTTTCTTGCTAGATAGGAGTTGAACAAGAAAGAGCTCTTCAGAAATTGCCTGTGACTAGAGGTGGGAAATGTGACGCAAATAGTTCTAAGAGTTTTAAGAGAGCGGTGGGGCATTTGTCAGTCAGGAGGCGACTGCCTGCTTGGCTCTGGTGTGGTATTAGACCTCTTTGGGGTCCTAAGATCAGAAGAAGAAGAGGAAGACAAGCAGTCCCTGCCTGGCAGGGAAGAAGAATTAGCCAGATGCCTCCTGGAGCAGAGTGACTGCAAACAGGGTCTGGAAACTTTGTAGGGAAGGACTAAGAAGGTTGGAAAGCTGCAGACAAGACTGAGGCACTGAGGTCAGCTGGAATATTGTCCCACGTGTCTCTTGACGATGTACTCTGGGTTCGCTTCTCTGGAAAAAGTTGTTTAATTGTTATCAGTCACTGGTCACAGGTTCCTGCAGAAAAGTGCTGTGTGAGGTCGGTGTTTTTAAAAGGGCTGTGCAGAGGAGGAGCAAGGAAACCTTGGGATGTAATCTTAGGGGCGAGAAGATCTTGGGTTTTGTACCACGAGCACCAGAGTCCCTCGCCTGAGGGATGAGCTACCGAGGTGTTGCAGTGGCGTAGAAGGTCTCTCTCCTCTGTCGCAGCGATGGATGGAGAAGACTCTCACCTATCCTGGAGGGTTTGTTTAAGGAGGTCAGAAGGTGGGGATCCAGCCTAGGGGAAGGGCAGGTGGAGGCTTGTGAGCTGGAAAGGTGTCTGGAGAAACTGAAGGAGAGAGATCACAGCTAACATCCATCCCTCCACGTTTGGTCTATCCAAACTTGAATTTGCTTTTTGAGTTAACAGTCTTGCTCTCTCGCCTTTAGCAGAAAAATGTGTTGGGAAACCACGTCCTCATGGATGTCTGTCATAGCGGAGCTTGTTTAGCCCAGCTGGCACGTTTCGGTAGAGCCAGCCTTGGGCACGAGTAGCGATGGGTCGGTCCCGGTTTCCCGTGTTTACCTCAGAGCTGCAGAGTCATCAGGATCCGCTGGCCCTTGCGCCCGAGGCGCTTTGCTGCAGGTGCCAGCTTCCTCTCTTTCCCATGCTTGTGAGTTGTTTGCGAGGGCAGTTGTCATTGTCCTTTTAGAGACTCCTTAAACAGGCAAAACAATACCTACGCTTAGCTCGTGTGGAAAGCTGGAGGATAGGCATGAAAATCTGGTATCTTAATCATCCTACTACAAGAATTAGTGTGAAATGCTAGTGTTAAAATGTGATCACAGTGCTGCCTCCTGCTATTAAGCTCAGGAGCGAAGCAACTATCACTTAATTCAAGAGTGAGGGAGGTTAAAGGTGCTTAAAACATGAGGCGTGTCGCTGGGCGTGCGTGCTCGCCTTCCTGGTGCTGCTTCTGGAGTGAAGGGAATGAGGATTAAATACCTGCATGATGGACACATGCACACCCACTAGCTCAGGCTGGCCAGTGGGTTCTAGGGGAACCCCGATTTATGCAGGAGAAGACATAACGGGGTCCAAAAAAACCCGATCTCAGCTGATTGCTCCAAAATCTGAGGGTACAAGTTGAACTCCTTCAGCCATGCTGAACTCAAAATGTGTGGCAGAGGCTGTTGGCTGACTCGACATGTCCGCGGCAGAAACTGGACTTGGATGACGGCGAGTTTGAGCTGCTCCATGTACCCCTGGGCTTTGCGTCGGTCCTGGTGACAGTACAGCCCAAGTTGGGAGCAGGTTTGTCATGCCAAACCCTCCCGTCGTCCCGATTCGCCTTGTGTTCGAGGCCTGCGCTCGCGTTGTGGGAATTTCATCGATTTTTGTTCTCGTCGTAGGTATGAAATAGGACTGACCGTGAGGGCTGCTGGTCTTCTGCCGTAGGGGTGTCAGTCTCCAGAGACCACAGAATCACAGAATGTCAGGGATTGGAAGGGACCTCAAAAGATCATCCAGTCCAATCCCCCTGCCAGAGCAGGAACGCCTCGATAATGCTACACAGGAACGTGTCCAGGCAGGTCTTGAATGTCTCCAGAGAAGGAGACTCCACAACCTCCCTGGGCAGCCTGTGCCAGTGCCCCATCACCCTCACTGAGAAGAAGTTTCTTCTCGAGTTTAAGCAGAACCTCTTATGTTCCAGTTTCAGCCCATTACCCCTTGTCCTATCATTGGTTGTCACCGAGAAGAGCCTGGCTCCATCCTCGCGACACTCACCCTTTATACATTTGGGCCTTTTCTCTCTGTGTTACGTTGGAGAGAACCTATGGCTTAGGAGCCTGCTGCGGGAGAATTCAGTCTTCAGTTTGTTTATGTGGCTTTTGTTGCCATCTGTGGGTCTGACGACGTTTCTGTGTCCTCTGAGGAGCCGGCTGCGCGTTAGCAAAGCCCTCTGAATCCCACTTCGGATGATCTCTGCTTTCTGGGGGGAAACATGAATTCTCGGTGCTTCCTACCCACACGGAAATGCCTGCGTACGCACGCTAGCGGGTTTTTGAAAGCAAATTGGGGCTGGAGCACAGAGTTTTGGGGCTTCTGGGGTGCAGGAGCCTCGTGATCGTACCCTCGCTTCGCAGCATCGCGACAGATAAACCCGCAGAGGATCAGGCAGGGCTTGTCAAAACTTCTGCCTGACCTCAGCGGAGTTATTTGTCGCCGCGTTTCTGTGAAACGTTCTTGTTTCAATGAATCAGCATTTCCTCATTCAGAAGAGGACTCGTTTGAAGATTTTTGGCTTGTTCCGCTCGTGAATGCTTTTAAAGAGAATCGGAAAGTGTTGGGTTATGTAGGACAAAATGAGTGTTTAAAATATAATACTGGGGTGTTTTTTTTTTTAAGAGAACTGTAGAAATATCAAAATGGGACAGCGCAGGGCCTGCGATATGTAAATGAGGTAAATGACATCATTTCTCAGAGACTGACAGGTCCTTTGCTCGGCAGCCTGTCCAGAGCAGGGTTGTGACAATCACTCTGCAATTAGAATGTTTTTGAGCGAGTGTAGCCAATTTGGTAGGGTTTAAATTATTTAGGTGAGCGCATTAAATATGGAACTCCGTTAAGAGTGTGGAAAGCTCTTAATTTCACCTGGAAATACAACTTTAGATGATTGCCCTCTTCTATTGCGCGTGCAGCTGGGCGTTGGTAGCGTCACCCCATGGTTGGCTGCTGCGATTTCTAAGGAACACCTTTACCCTTTTGTTGTTTGGGGTTTTTTTGGCTGATAATCAAATGTAGTAAATGAGAGAGGTGGTGGAAAATACCGATGCCTTGTTTGTTCACAACGTAATAAATCTTGTTCGTTGTGGAGTTTGGGAAATGCGAAACTGGACGTGAGTGGACGTGTGTAACGGGGGAAGGCAAGCTGTGAAACGGGATGTTACGGTTAGCCAGGACTTGCAGGGTCTTTGCTGCCATAGAAATGTGGCTTCTCTAGGCTGTTGGAGTGGTCCTGCTCATTGTGGATTTCTCTGCAAACTGGGGATGGCCTTTTATATCAGATATTCTTCAGTCTTACGTTCCTCCTTCCCCTCCTTGAGTTTCTTCGAGGAGGTTTTATGCAAAACTTTTCAGTGCTGAGCCGCCGCTATTTTTTTGAAAACGAAGTGCTTGCCATCATATACGTCTGGCCTAATCTGTTTGTGTGCCCGCCTTTGTTCCCCTCCTGTTCTGTCCTGCAGGTAATTAAATGCCCTTAGCGGGGATCCTTGCTCTGTTGGCATGCTTGGATGCACAGCAGCTCTTCCGATAGCTTCTTTTCGTCCGCCCCATTGCAAGAAGATGGCAAAAGCAAACATTACCAGAGACATCATCCACAGACAGATCAAGGTATGTGTTTGCCAAGCGTTGGGTGGAGAGCTGTAGAGAATCGGGGGTCGTGGTGGATTGGGAAATGCTCGTGTGGTTGCCTTTACTCCTGAAAAGATCTCTGCTGCTTACGTATTGATAAGCTGTGTAAGAACCACAAGAGAATAAACGCACAGGACCTGCCGGTATCATTAATGAAGAGCTGGGACGAAGTGTGGCGTAACGGGAGTGCGGTTCTCCTCCCTAGCAGGAGCGCGTCGTGCGAGTTTGACATCAGCAGGTCTGTTCTTTTGAGTACGACGTTGAGGAGAGAAATATGGCTACTTGTGTTTGGGCACCATAAAGGACCCTTAGCTAGCTTCCCTCCTGAGTTTTCCGTCTGCTTCTTTATGTGTTCTCTTCGTGTGATCTTGCCATCAAAGGTGTTTTCTGACTGTA
Organism: Trogon surrucura; assembly: GCA_020746105.1. Classification (NCBI taxonomy): domain Eukaryota; kingdom Metazoa; phylum Chordata; class Aves; order Trogoniformes; family Trogonidae; genus Trogon; species Trogon surrucura. The sequence continues at coordinate 3,791,263 of CM036640.1, forward strand.
GTAAAGCTAATGATCTCTGTCGCGGTTTCTTTCTGTCTCTTTTTCTTTCAAGAGTGGTGTGTTGCTTCCTTTGTGTAGGGAGAAGCTTCTGTGGTGGTCAGATCAGTCATCTGATGGCTGCATTTGTGAAATACCTCTTAACGTGAAAGGACTAGCTACAGCAGACACAATAGACAATTATTACTTGGACTCGGAGGCCTTAAATAATTTGCAGCTTTGCTGGTAATCAGCATTCACAAGAAGTGGTCTGTTAGTGGCCAGAATAAGGAACTAGGAGCTTGAAAGCTCCCTTCCCTTTGCAGTTTGGTACCAAACTTTTTTGTTATAAGCTTGTCATTTAATCTGTGTGCAAGGATTTATTTCGCTGTTCTAACAAGGAAGGGATGGGTTTGTGGTTAGAGCGTTAGCCGGGGACTTTTTCTCACTGTCTGCTCTGTTAGACTTTCATGTGTGACCTTGGGAAGATTGCTAAGTCTGACAGTTCCTTGTAGGCAAAGCAATATCCTACTGCACAGACCTCACAAAGCCACTGAGGTTGCAGTAGCGAGGCAATTAGAACTGCAGCACCCTGCACTGGGCCTAGCAGTGCTCTGGGAATGTTGTCCGTAAAAACATGTCAAGGGGTTTGAAGTTTGTAATTGAAGTTACTACAAAAAGACTGGTTTGGCTTGGGTTTTCTTCCAATCCCATTTTTTGTTTTCAAATAGCCTTTGTTGTGTGGAGATCATTACTTCACGTGGCTCTGCAGAGCTGTGCTGTAGTACGCTGGCTCTTTGTGTCTGCTCTGTGACTGCTAACGTGTTCCTGGTACCATCAGTTAATTTCTGACATTGGTGTTCTCATCTGTAAATGGTGATAACGAAGGCTTAAGTTGTCTTCGCCTGACTATAGCATGACATGGGACGGGACCGAAGCTGGATCAGATCCTGGGAAGGAGTCTCCTTGGACATTAGATGCTCGGTCTAAAATATGACTTGCGTTCCCTTTTCTTCACGCCCGCCTCTGCGGTTGGCCTTCTTTCATCGAAGCCATCTGCTAACGCATCTGCGAACCCTGCGAGATCACAGGGGAAACAACTGTCCTGCTTTACTTCACCTTCATTTGTACTGACGCAGTTCTGTGGCAGCTGTTCTCTTCCCCGTAGAACAGGCTGTGCTGTGGTGCTGCAGCCACACGCTCCTGCTCCGGCGCTGATGAGATCAGCCATCTCCAAAGGATGGCTCCAAATCAGCCATCTCCAAAGGATGCTGTCCCTGGTTACGGTCCCCGGCACTTTGCCCCGTGCTGGTGCTTCAGGCTGGACTCTGTGTAATGGCAGACTTCTCCTGAGCGGCTGTGATCTCACACTGCAGTCCTCAGGAGTGAGTTGCTTCCAAAATCTTTGCCAAGGAATGATGACAGGTGTTCCCAAGCTCTTCTGTATCCGGCCCAGGGTAGGCAACCTATTCTATCTTAGTGTGGGCCTCTCAAACCTTGTCTTGGCTAGCCAGCTGGAGCCTGGCAGTTAGATAAACAGCATTTTAAACCAATTCAGGGGCAAGGATTACAAACTCCCTGCCTGGAGGTGATGCACATGATGTCTCCCTACGGCAGGGCGGGTACTTGATGCTGCAGACACCCCAACACCTGACGTGGTCCCCGCTTGACTTTGAAAGTTCTTGAATCTCCTCTGAAAGGCAAAAAAAATGAGTGTTTTGTTTGCTTTAGTCAGTGTGACACTTGTTTGCTTCATGCAGGAGAGGGGTGCGCTGGGCTTCGAACGGCACTATCACGTCACCGATCCATTCATTCGGCGCCTGGGTCTAGAAGCAGAATTGCAGGTGAGTGGACAGTGTTTGAAGAGCAAACTGAGCTGCTGGTCGCTCAGCCTGCGGCCGAAAGGGGCAGCGTGCGGGAGCGTACGGAATTCTCTTTCTTGTGTGGGGCAGGTACCGATTACTTGGTCCCCTAAAGTGCATTAGAGCCAGGAATAGCTCAGTGAGATCTTGTGTGAGCTTTCTGCATTACCTGACGCACCTGCAGAAGAGCCTTTCACGGGTGTGTGTCACCTGTCACGGGTGTGTGTCACCACCAGCAGTGGTGCCTGAGGAAGGCAACTGTCAGCTGTTCAAGATACTCGGCTCTAATGCTGCAGAGTCGAATGTGTTGCCTTGTAGCTTGTATTGCAGCGTCGTGCAGCTTAAAAAAATCTGAATATTATCTTGGTTTGGGGGAGGAAAGGATTTGTTTGTCCCCCCTTCTCAATTGCGGCTTCCCTGTCGAACACTACTTAATGTTCCCCTCGTCTTTCCTGGTATGGTCGTTGGTTAATTTGGGTGAAGGTGGATGATAGAGTCACCCAGCAGCAAGGTGCTTCTGAAAGAGTTATCAAAAGTGCGTTTTCCCTGCATTCCCAGAGAGCCTGCACATGTAATTTGTCAGCCTAGCCAAGGGCTTTTGAGGCAAAGTCACCTTTCCGTGTGTACGGCAGGATTTCAGCTGTAGCCTCTGAGACTAAACTGCCATTTTCTTCAACGCTACGATTTTTAAATTATTTGTTTCATTTTGCCTTTTCTACCACAACTGCTATAGCATGTCTGTCTTTTCTGGACGTGCTTATCTGCCACGTGGGTGGTTTTTTTACAGGACTGGATTAAAAAAACCTGCTTGTATTGGAACAAGTTGTTATGTGTGTGAAGCTCACTGTGTCCTTGTCTTGGAACAGCTCTGTCTGATAAGTCTGAAGTTTGTGTAATCCCGTCTTCTCTTTTCTTTTTATTCCCTCAGGGTCACTCTGGGTGTGTCAACTGTCTAGAATGGAATGAGAAAGGAGAGTAAGTATGTGTCTTGTTTGGGAGGAATCACAAACTGATGACCCCAGGTTCTCCCAAGAGTAGGATGTAGGTCATCTTATCATGAGCAGCTGCTTCTCATTCCTAGTCAAGTGGAGCTCGAGCTCAAAGTTTTGAACTGTAGTAGAGCTCACGCTTCAAAAGAAGCTTTATTTTGTTAAATATATCTGGATATTATTAGAAATACCCCTTTACTGAGTTCAGAAGGGAAATGGCCAGACTAAGAAGTGGAGATTGAAGGCTGCTTCTCTTCTCTTAAGTGGTATTATGGATTATAATGGATCTTTAGGATTTGCCCAGCTGGTAGTGACATTTCCCCACCCCCTTTACCATGCTGTTAAAAGCTTCTGCTGGGGGACAAATATATAAGGAAGGGAGGGAGAGCGTTTACCTCTCTGCAGTTTTAGAAGGAAACTAAACATAAGAGCATTTTGGTTAACCAAGAGGACTAAAGAGTATCTGCAGAAGAAATGACTGGGTGGAAGGAAGAGGGTGTATTTCTTGACATGCTTCTTACAAGATCCAAAGTCTCCTGCCTTGATACTCTTCAGAATTATTTACCAGTGAAAATTTCCTGTGCTTGAATGAGGTCTAGCTGCAAGGTAATAGGTTTAAAACAGCTGGTAGTTGCAGCTGTCAGATTCTTCAAATGAAGATAGGGGTACAAGGCAAACAGTGCTGGGCAATGCTGCTGCCACACCCTGCCCTTAAAGAGCAATCTATGAATCACGGAGTGAGCCCTGGCCTGGGACTGCTCGGGCACATCCGAAGTCGAGGACTGGTGCCTTCGCTTGGGTTTCGAGGGTGACAGGGAGCAGTTATTATAAGGAGAATGGAGGCCCTGCGTCTCGTCGTTGACCAAACGCTCCCATTGTTTTCCTCTGCGGTGAGCTGGTTCAATGAGCTAAACCAACGGAAAACATTCGCTTTATTTTCTGTGGAGTTGATATTTGTCTGGTTTAGCTCCCCGAACTGGCTCAATGGATTGGCACATGGGGAGCAACAAGAACACATAACTGAGAGAAGAGAGAGGAAGTGGGCTTCTTGGAGCTGAATTAACTTAATGGCTGGCTGTGGTCAAACCACTCTAAGAAATTGGTCACAGCTTAGAGCAGAAGAATACATGATGCACATTTTTCTTCTGTTTCTTTTAGCTTGCTGGCCTCTGGCTCTGATGACCAGCATACCATTGTCTGGGATCCTCTGCACCACAAGAAGCTCCTTTCTATGCACACAGGACATACTGCAAACATCTTTTCTGTCAAGGTATATGGTTAGAAGGAATGTATGGCTAACAAAATCAGCAACCTAAGCAGCAAGAAAATAGATCCTTGCTGGGAAACGATTTCCAGCTGGGAAACATTTTCCTGCAAACAATTTCCACCAGCCCCCCGCAAATAATTTAATATTTCTAATGTGGGGAAAAAAATGCATTGAATCTATTACCTGTGCTTCTTGGTTTATGGAAGCTCCCAGGCTTGTCTCGTTCTCTGTAAGTACAAAGGAAATGGTAGCAGCAAATTGGAATGTGTGATGAAGAGACTATTTGATGTGCTGCTGTAGCTGGTGGCTCTTGAGTGTGCGCACCAGCGTACGTGTAATGTAGTTAATGACACAGGTCATCCTGTGTTCCTAAAGCGAGCTGCTCTGTGACCTGCCGGGACAGCTCGGTGATGTCTGCGTGAACAGCCCCAGCACTTCTGAAGTTTGAATGGCAGATCTGTCTCCCACAGTTCTTGCCGCACTCGGGGGATCGGATCCTCATCACGGGAGCAGCAGATTCCAAGGTGCATGTCCATGACTTGACCGTCAAGGAAACCATCCACATGTTTGGAGATCACACCAACAGAGTTAAGAGGATTGCCACGGCTCCCATGTGGCCTAACACCTTCTGGAGTGCAGCAGAAGATGGGCTAATCAGGTACAGACCTCCTAGTTACTCTGCCCCCAAATTAGTTGGATTAGGATCCATTGCAGTGTGTGCTATGCACAGATCTGAGGAGAGGCTGTCTCTGGACTGAAGAGCTTAAACTAATCTTTGCCTTTCCCGAAATGGGAGGGATTCGTCTTGAAACGTTGACTCCTCTGATAAATACTTTCCTCAGCTCCTCTGTTTTCCTCCACTGAAAAGGGGGATCAAGAAGGGAACAGCCATGTCAAATGGAGGGGAGGTAGAACACTGAGTGACATTTCCCCCTGGACTCAATGAGGCTTTTAAATACCGTGAGAGTCTGGTCCACACGAGCTACTGTTTGTGAGGTCATGGCTTGGGGTTTAAGCTGGAACCTGACAAAAACCTCTGCACATTTTAGAGCTGCTTTTAATGGTGATCCTGATGTTGAGGCCCAGTGTATATTGAACTGAGATGCTTCCAGTAACCTGTGGCACAAATGACTGTTAGTGTCATTAGTGTCATCTTTGTGCACATGCCAGATAATTAAGCACAGGTCACTACTGAGCGGTATAAAGTTACTGCTTCGAGCAATCTTTGGTTTGGTCACCACAGAAATCGAGCCTCTCTTATTTCTGCTCCTGTTACCCGGTGACGTGGGTTGCCTGACTGTCTCCTCCCTTTACAGACAGTACGATCTGCGAGAGAACAGCAAACGCTCAGAAGTCCTGATCGACCTGACCGAGTACTGCGGGCAGCTGGTGGAGGCCAAATGCCTGACGGTCAACCCTCAGGACAACAACTATTTAGCGGTTGGGGCGAGCGGGCCCTTCGTGCGGCTCTACGACATACGTATGATCCACAACCACAGGTAACGGCGACAGAAATCTGGTCAGGGCTCTGGTGGGAAGGAGGAGCTGTGATTATCCACACTCACCTTTCTCACTGTGAAATTTTACGCAGTTTTTTTCCCGTCACCCGCAGTCTTTTCAATCCGTGTGCGTACGCTGGGGTGGTGCGAGGTGGGCTTGTGCCCGCACGGCGGTAGAGGCACGAGGCCTTGCCCTTGTGTGTGAACAAGAAGTGTCGGCATCGATCAGGCTTCCAGCAGTTGAATGCTGTGATTGTAAGAGTGTTCTTCTTTCTGGCTAGAAAAAGCATGAAGCAGAGTCCTTCAGCTGGAGTGCACACGTTCTGCGACCGACAGAAACCCCTCCCGGATGGCGCGGCGCAGTATTACGTGGCAGGTATTGGGGCCTGTGCTGGGGGTGACTGATGGGAGTTTTAAGTTAGTGCCCAGAGAAGCAGAGTTTTCTACTCATCATGCAAGAATCATAGAATCACAGAACAGTTCAGGCTGGAAAAGACCCTTGGGATCATCGAGTCCAACCATTAACCCCACACTACAAGTTCACCCCTAAACCATCTCACCCAAAAATGAAACCACGGCTTGGAAGAGGTCTCCTCCGATACAGGAATGTTCCATGAAATTGCAATTTATTTCAACTCTATGCTGTGAATTCTTGCATAGGTTACCTGCCCGCTTTCCCAGATCTGGCAGTGGTGTGTGTTGGTGAGCTGGCCTTGCTTCTTCTTGCCTAGCACAGATGTCTTTTTGTCACTTTTACTGGAAAGTCAAGGATTGGGTAACCTGGGCGCTATAGACTTTCTGCTGGCACTGGTCCCAGCAAGGCTGTTGTTCAAAATCTTTTTGGCACAGAATTGGCTTGTCCTCATTCTGCAGATGAAGAATCAGTGATGCAGTATCTGAGCAATCTACACATTTTTCTTCAGTGCTCATTAGTGCTCTTTTTTTTTTTTTTTTTTTTTTTTTTCAAAAAATGTTTGGAGTTTTTTAAGTATCTTAAGCCAGCATGTTCAGCAGACCAGTTTTGACCATCGTGCTTCTGACGAGTCTTGCTAGAGGATTTCTTAGATCCTCTGGGTTGGTCGTGCAACACGTCTGCGGTCTGAAGCAAAGAACCTGGCTGTGAGCTGAATATTTAGGAAGCTTGGTTTGATTGTGCTAAGGTCTTTAGGAAATCTGATTAGAGGGTCGAAGATGAAGGTATTTGTTTGCGGGTGGCCGCATGTCAGAGAAGCCAAATCCGTAGTGAATCCTTAAAACTGAGATTTGCTGGGTTCTGCAGACGTCGTTGTTAGCTACTTATAATCCAGCCTTCCTTTCCTACAGAGATGGCTGTGCAGAATTGCTTTCCCTTGTGAGAAGGCAGATATGTGCGTTTACTTGGCTGATGGAAGGATTCAATAAACAGCAGTAGGAAATGGAAAACCACTTGGGTGCACGTTCTTTGTAGTATTACTCTCCTGACAACCTCTTGTAAAAGGGTGGAGCTGGAGTAGCACAAAGAGGACAGCAGTTACTAGTTACGCTAATACTTACGGACCTCTTCTCTCCACAGGGCACCTTCCGGTGAAGCTGCCGGACTACAACAACCGGCTGAGGGTTCTGGTGGCCACATACGTCACCTTCAGTCCCGATGGCACTGAGCTCCTCGTCAACATGGGAGGGGAACAGGTAAGATGACTGCTAAAGCTTGGCAGAAAGTTCTGGAATTGACCTTTGCTGACCTGGGAAAGATTTCACAACTCATTCTTGAAGCATCAAACTGCTTCTCTAATAGAATCTGGTGAATAAGGAACCTACAGAAGCAAAGGCCTTCACCTGGAATATCGATTGCTTTAATTTTAAGCGCTGGGTGATATTCATGGATCTTTTGTAAAGCCTATCAGTGAAATGAGAAAATCCTCCTGACAGCATTAATCAGCATGGATTAAGCAGGACCTTCACTTGTGGGCAGGTTACTCTGTGGTTGTCCTCTGCAGATCTCTTCCTCACACGTGCACTCATTTCCTTTAAGAAAAGGTGCTGAGTTAAGTCAAGTGTAGGTTTGATCTGGGCTGTCAGTTCCTGTACCAGCACATTTTTAAATGAGGGCTTTGCAGGGCTGCTCTTGAAGTTTTTCAGGAAATCCTGGTTTCGTTTTAGAGAGAGTCTTGCCTTGGTTTAGTGTACCACCTCTTTTCTGTCAACAGGTGTTTGATTTCTTCATCATCACTGTGTTAGTTGAATAATTAAAATATCTTAGCAGAGTTGAAGCTTTTTGTGCAGGTTGGTTTGGGGGTCAGGTCATCGTTTAAGTTCTGTAGGTGTGGAGAGGGCTTTCTTACCTCTTGAGTCAAGGATCCTGTTTCTCAGCACGATTCTTTCTGAACCCAGTGCTGGAATGGAACATGCCACTGGTGCTGCTGTCATCCTGTGTGTACCTGTCTCTAAACAAGATTCCCAGTTAGAAAATTGGAAATAGCAAAACACAAACGTGGAACCATACACCGGCCTAACCCTGGTTTATTTCTGTGACTTGAGCATCCACGTTTCACTGACTTTTGGTCTTGTTTTGTTTCGTTCTCTGTGTTTACTCCGTAGGTCTATCTGTTTGATCTAACATACAAACAGCGACCGTACACTTTTCTCCTCCCAAAGAAGTGCCATACTTCAGGGGGTAAGTATGATGAGAAATGAGTGGAGGGCGGAGTGAAATCACATACTACCCAACTCTTATTCAGGGTGCAGCTCAGTCTGGGCAGGAACTAGGAAAACTAGTTCTAAAACCCTTTTACAGAGTGACAAACCCTCTGTCTTGAGGGGAGGAGTGAGCTGTGGAGAGGAGGAGGTGTGTGTGTGTGAACTAAGGAGGATGCTTAGCGCTGTGCACGAAGAATAAAGTAGACTTTGTTGAGGTTCTGGTCTCCTGCCTTCAGCTAAAGGGGAAAACTTTGTGGACAGGCATGGAAATAATATATTGTTTTTATTTTTAAAAACGCATTAGTAAAATGTAGAATATATCTGTTATCCCCTTATACACCCATTAGGAAGGAGACAGACTAATCTCTTCCCTAGCCTAAGAATCTGGCCTGGCAATAATATCTTTCCTGGTGGTGAGATAGTTGAATCAAAAAGTCATTTATCTGATGAGTAAGTATATCCAAAAACCTTTTTATTCCTGGCCCTGTTTCTCAGAGGGCCTGTTCACACACAGATACCGCAGGCAGCGAAGGGCTGCAGCGTTATTCCCCGGGCAGAGGCTGACTCTTATCAAGGGAGTGTTCCCTGCTCAGCCCCTTCCCTGTTCTCGGAGCGCTCTGGCAGAGTTTGATCTGTGTACTCGGCGCGCCTCGGGCCTTAATCTAAAGCTCACATCCTGGCAGCAAATACGTGCCCTGCCTGCCTTTCTCTTCTCTCGTGAATGCGTGTGGGTGATCTGTACAGGTCACACTGCAAGAGGCAGGACAGCGTTTGAACAGGCTCACCGTGGTGCAGTCGCCGCGAACGCTCCACCCTGTTGGGCGCAGAGAGTTCGGGCGAAGGATGTGCCGGTACAAAGGCTGAGTTTCGTGTACGCGCACGTCCTTGCGCGCTGAAACCTCTGAGCGGCTCAGGAGGCTGGTTGGACGGTGTCCCCAGGTTCCCAACCTGTGAAATGGTCACTGGAGTGCTCCCACCTACACTTGAGATGCAGTTTGTAAAAATGGAAGCTGAGGATTTTCTATAGAAATAGCAGATGGTGTGGCTGTGACCTTCAGAGGATTACCTCAGCTTGTGAGGGCTCCTTGAGCAGTAGGGTGAGGAAGGAACAGAAAGAAGAAAGCCTCTAGAATTCCTTTACTGGATTCCTCCAGTGTTTCTGCTCATCCTTCTTGTTCTATTAAATGTTTGACAACTTCAAACATTGTTTATCTAAGTCAGTTGGAAATACAAAGTTAGTAAAGTTCTGAATACCTGTGCAGTTTGAAATGTCAGGCTCCTGGTGATCAGTCAGATACTCCCTTTATGGCCTTGACGCGGTTTCAAGGAAGTGCAGTTCAAGGTGCCCTCTCTTTGTGTGTGTATGCTTAGCTCTGTGTGTATCTAGTTTTCTGTTCTGGAGCTCTATTGCAAAATATGCTACAGAGACTTAGTAGCAAATGTAAAAAGGCAAATCAAGTCCAAGTGGCTGGAGGAGGTGAGGGGTGTGGAATCACGAAAGTTTTATTTCTCCTTGGAATGGGGCTCTGGCGTTGGCTTGGCTCTGCTGTGAAATAAAACCTTGAAGCTTCAGATATTGGTTTTTATAATATACGTTGATACTTAGCGTGACTGTGTGTTGTTTTCCAACCTTCAGAAGTGCAGAATGGAAAAACCTCTACCAATGGAGTGTCGAATGGCATCCACCTCCACAGCAACGGCTTCCGCTTGTCTGAAGGAAGAGCGCACGTGAGGTAAGGGGACAGCTCTGCCTTCACGAAAGCCCTATGCCTTAGCTCTTGTCCTCTTCCTCTTGCCAGGGTTAGGAGCTGCTAAACAAGATGTGACGTGCAAATCCGCTCCAGTGCTAACTTGATTGTAAAGTGGGCTCTGTCCTAGGAGCTAAGTTTGCTTCTCGGGCCTGGACCAAGAGTCAGACCAGGCAAGACTGTCCCGGGAGAAATGTTGTCCGTGAGGATATTTCCCATTTTATCATGAATTACTGCGAACAAAACTAAGAAATTACTTTTCAGGCCTGGAAGCAAGGTGTTCATTGTTAATTCCTGACCTGCAGGATGTGTCTTGGTAAATGAGTGAGGCTGTCAGGTCAGAAGAGCCTTGCTTCCCTCTGCCGTTTTTTGGGGAGCACCCGCCTGCTGCAAGCTGAACCGAAGCAGCCAAAATTGCTTTGTGACAAGGACACTGGAGTCGCTGTTCCTGCAGCCTGCTTGTGAGCTAGGAATGGGTGGAGAACCCTCTTCTATTGTTCCTGCTGCTTGCTTTCTGTAAGAGCAAAGTGCAGTCGGGGCGAAGCAGAAGCAGGCGTGAAGCACATCTTGCTGTTTTTCCTCCAGCTGATGAGACGTGGTTGAAAGTCAAGACAGAGTTGCTTCATACCATATATGGGTAGTCTAGGTTCCACCGGTGTCACAGTTGAGTGTTTTCAGCTTGCTTCCTCTAGATGGCCCCTCCACCACGGCAGCGGCGATGTGACCGGAATTTTGGGTTGCTGAGCATGGGCCTTGTGCAGCCCTGTGAACTCAGAGGTTTGGTTTCCTTCTGAATTTGCATCCTGTTAGACGTTGCTAAAAGAGGATTGGAAACACTGTTTATGCAGTGAAAGGGAAGACGTACTGGTGAAGTCTGAGGGATTAGATTCTTAAAATAGCCACCGTTCAATTTTGCAGGTATGTCTGTACCTAAAGAAAAAAATGGAAATAGTCAAATGGTGGTTAGAAAGAAACTTTTCTGCTAATTCAGATTATTCTGGCTGAAGGTCTCTTCTGCCTTTTTCTGAAACTTGGTATTAGCTAATGCTTGCTGCGGGACTTGCAAAGCTAGAACAAAACACTGGACGTGTGAGTCTCACCTGTGCTCCTTTCTTCTTTCCCTTCAGTCCCCAGGTGGAGTTACCTCCGTATCTGGAGAGAATCAAGCAGCAAGCCAACGAGGCCTTTGCTTGCCAGCTGTGGACTCAGGCCATCCAGCTATACAGCAAAGCAGTCCAGAAAGCCCCCAACAACGCCATGCTGTATGGAAACAGAGCTGCTGCCTACATGAAGCGCAAGTGGTAAGGGAGCGGAGAATATCAGAGAGTTTAGCGTCACAGGCCCTGCTGGTGCCTGACTTCTGAGTACCACGGACACCTCGTTGTCCACAGCAAAGCATCTGGCTTCCCCGAGCATGAAACAGGGCTGGGGTTACTGGATCAAGCTGTAAGGGAGTCACCTCTGGCGCGGAACAGAGGGATTGCACAACAGCACGCGTTGGGAAAATCGAGGCCACAGATACTGCCCAGGCAAGCACAGCTGGTGGTAGCTCATCATTTTGCCTACTGGCATGCTGAGTAATGTTCTGTTCCTTTCCTGTTTAAAAAGAAACCAAAAATCCACTTCTGAGTAACAGCATTATGAGTGTCTCCATGGGTGTTTGCATTTCTTTGGATAGTTCTGATCTGCATTAGAGTATGGCTCTAAAGCTGCCGGCAACAGATGAGGTAATGGTTACTGTGCCTTGTAACTTCCTATCTCGTGATACAAGATTTTGTAGGACTGCCTGGAGTTGCTTTGGTTGCTGTTTTATCCAAGTAGCTAGTACTGCAGATAGAAGTGAGCTGGTGGCTCCTGTGTGACCCCAGCTAACCCACATTCCCCTGGACTGGGGAGGTGGCAACTGGTGCCTCAGAGTCTGGGGGAGGTTCTGTCTTGGTTGTTGCAAAATACGCCCTTAGCCTCTGCAGTAGGTGATGTCTTCTTTGACCAATAGCCAGAGCTGCATCTGCAAGATACAGCTCAGTTATTTTAGTATCTGTCCCCTTGAGCAGAGTAAGACTGAATAGCATGGCTTGCCATTAACATATTTAAAATAGCTGTGGTCCTTCATCTACATTTGCTTTGTGAGGATATCCTTCTCCTCTCCCTGCTGAAATCCCCAGTATGAATTCTCCTATCTTCTTGCCAAGATAAAGAGCAGCCAGCAGTTGGTTACTGGCCTACTGGCTGTTTTGCAATAGCAGAGATTTGGGAGCTGCCTCCAAAAGACCTCAGTGTTCAGAAGGAGAAGAACAATAGGTTGAGATTAAGGAATGGAAGGCAGAAGCTGAGTGCTGATCTCGTGAATGACATTTTTCTTATAGGAATTGTTTTTTCCCGAAGGTTGTTGGCAGATCGGAACCTTTCTGCGTGTCAGCTACAGTTTTTGGTAGCAGGAAGATGTGAAAATATATGCACAGTGGTTTTCTGTGGCATGCAATGATTAGAATTTAAATAGTACTGAGCTGATACGTTCTCAGGTGCGAGGCACTTCCCTGCTAGGAACAGCTACTGGTTTATGGCAGAAGGTGGCTGGGATGTAACTGGGAAGGAGGGCAAAGCAGTTGAACAGTGACCCACACGGAACCACTGTGTGTCTTTTGAGGTGTCCTTTGCTTTCGGAGCAGGAGTGGCTGTAGGCCACGCTGCAGAATACTGCAGGTCTTGCTTTGGCCCCGTTCTCTGAGTAACAGAGAGATCTAGAAAAGAGGAAGGTCTGCAATTTTCTAACCTTGCTCAGCTGCCTTAAGATGCTGCTCGTACTCTGCAGCACTTCTAAGGCTGTCCTTTTAAAATTTGCTCCTAAGAGCCAACTGCATCACTCTCCAGATTGCCTTTAGCAGTCTATGTTGACAGTACTTAGCTGGTTTCCAGTTAGAGCGTTTTTGCGCAAGCTGAGTCAAACCTGTAACAGTGGGAAGAGTCAGTGCCTGCTTTGCATCTCGACGTGTTCATTTTCACACCAGTCTGTTGGGCTGTCTGACACTGGTGATTGAGGTTGAAGGATTTTTGAGGGCGGCAAAGCAGCTAATAGCCCGATCGGCTCTGAAAATGCGAGACACCCCCATCTGTCATCGTAACGGGTAACTTGCATTCCCTCTTTTTTGGAATAAAAGTGGCCTGATGCTGTTGTGTCCGGCCTCCTGGATTAACCCAGACGCAGTGCTGCAAAGACAGCCCTCAGGAACCGTGTTTCTGCTGCCGTGCTGCAGATCTCGTGGACGAGACACTCCGCCTTCTGTGCTGTGCTAACAAGCTGTAATATAAATACCCACCTCGCTGGGAGGCAGCAAGGGGATGAACTGTTTGCAGAACATGCCCGTGGCACTGAATAAGCGCTGCTTAGTGAGTTACCCCAAGATTTGGAGCTCCCTTTAATGAGTAGAGATGCAGGAGTGCCTCTTCCCTGACAAAGGCTCCACGTGATCTAAAATTGTCACCCCTGTGAAAGATGCGGGGGCAATTCAGCCCCTTCCCCTTGGGGCTGTTTCAGACCTTGGTAGGTGCGGTGCGCGTAGGTTGCAGGCGTGAAACATTCTTGCTGCTGTTATTACTCGTCATAGGGTGACTTGACACACTCTTAAGACAGGTCGTGATGCTTCTGAACAGTTTGGACTCAGTGCTGGGACACCAGGTGTGTCAGCCCTGTCTGACTTCTCAGCCTCTGTCAGTCTGAGCAAAGCTTGTCAAGTCTTTCCTGCTTCCTCAGCACAACCAGAGACATCTTTATTCCCCCAACCCTCACGCTTAGGGAGGTCTCCAGTAACAGGCTATAAATACCCACTGTGATACCAGTCTGTTAGAACGCTTATTTCTAAAATGTAAAGATTTTTCTCACAACAGTGTGAAAAGACTGCTGCTCTAGCTATTTGTCCCTCAGGGCTAGGAAGTGGGGTGGTTCTGTAGCTCCTTCTGGAGGGCTACAAGTGGCTGTTGGCAGGGCAACATGCTGCCACGCTGTGCCTCCACAAAGGGGCACGCGTGAGCCGCCGTGCTCCGAGGAGGCCCCGCTCGCCTTGCAGGAGAGGCCTTGTGTCTGCTTGGCCAGAGGGCTTGTGCATCCTCCATCTTCAAAGGACTTCCCTAAATGTGTTCTATCAGGGAGCTCGGCTCTGCCGGATTTAAAATGGCAGGACAAGACTTGCTGGGCTTCCCTGGGCGGCCGCATCCCTGCCTGCGCGCGAGTGGAGGTGCATTCAAGAAGCTGGGCTTGGTCAGATGGTGCCCCTGAGAAACGGCAAATGCTCTTAGTGCGTGAGCTTGTGGAGAGGGGGATGGAAAGGACAACCTTTGGAGGGAAACGAGGGCTGGGAAACAGCAGTGGAAAATGTATGCTGTTTCCCCTCGGGCTATCTAATCCTCCCTTGCCTTTTTCTTCAGGGATGGAGACCATTACGATGCTTTAAGAGACTGCTTGAAGGCCATATCCTTGAATCCGTGCCACCTGAAGGCCCATTTCCGCCTCGCCCGCTGTCTCTTTGAACTCAAGTATGTGGCAGAAGCACTGGAATGTCTGGATGACTTTAAAGGGAAGTTCCCAGAACAAGCACACAGCAGTGCCTGCGATGCACTAGATAGAGACATCAATGCAGCCCTCTTCTCCAAGAGTGATAATGGTGAGTGCCAGCGTTCGGTGCGGTCCTTCAAGGTTACACTAAAATCTAAAGATCGAACAAGGAATTTTCGCCTTAAACTACCCCTCTGAAGTAAAGCTCCAACTTCTGAGAGAGATTGATTGTTACTGTGCACAAAAACTGGCCTGAGCCTGTTCTTTCCTTGTGCCTGGTCCTGGTTTGCTCTTGAGCAAGAGTATGATAAAAGGAGGCTGATGTACCCAGGAGATAATCTGGAAGGAAGCTTGTGCTCTAAACCCTGCTCCCTGCTATAGTCCTTGGAATAGTCCTTAACTCTTCTCTAAAGCTGATGGGGTCTCCTAGAGTGCTTTATGTTTGCCAAGATGTTCTTCTCCAAGTTCTAATGAGAGAAATCTGTTGTCTTTTCCAGCTGAAGACAAGAAAGGGGGTGGCCCCATCCGACTGCGAGCCACGGGCCGCAAGGATTCCATCTCAGAGGATGAGATGGTGCTGAGGGAGCGCAGCTATGACTACAAATTCCGATATTGTGGCCACTGTAACACTACCACAGACATCAAAGAGGCCAATTTCTTTGGCAGGTATGTTGGCAGAACGTAATAGGGAGGCAGGACAGGAGCATGAGCAGCAGCAGAATGCTCTCTTCCGTTGGATAAAGCCTCACGCGTAGCCTCATGTGACTGTTCCTAAGATGACGCTGACACTGGTTTGCAAAAGATGGCAGAAACCCTCCTCCTTGTGTGGCTGCACGAATAACTGATTCAGTAGCAGATCCACAGAGGACCTGGTTGGGCTAGCCTTTCAGAAAAGCCATTTGGGATTGAAAACCTGAATCCTGGGGATGGAGGAAGCCCATACCATGCAGAAAGCATTATCTGGATCCATAAGCGTGAGGGGTGGCAGCCTGCTGGCTGTAGAATCCAACTGAGTTTCTCGTGTCTGCTAGAGACTACCTTTGGCTCTGAGCTGTGATCTCCAGTCTCTGCTCCTCTCACCCTAGCAATGCACAGTACATAGTCAGTGGGTCAGATGACGGCTCCTTCTTCATCTGGGAGAAAGAAACCACCAACCTTGTTAGAGTGCTGCAGGGAGACGAGTCGATTGTGAATTGTCTCCAGCCTCATCCCAGTTACTGCTTCCTGGCCACCAGTGGCATTGACCCAGTTGTACGGCTGTGGAACCCTAGGCCAGAGGTAAGAGCTGCGGCAAAAGCTTCTCTTCTTGTCATGAGATGAAACACATACTGGTCTGTCTTACTGGGATTGCTTGAGAGCTGCCGAAGCAGTAACAGCTGGTCTTTGGTGCTGGCGTTGCCTTGCTGAGTTCTCTCCCTTCTTGTCTTGCAGAGCGAAACCCTTAATGGCCGCGTGGTAGTAGACATGGAAGGTGCTTCCCAAGCCAACCAGAGACGAATGAACGCAGACCCGCTGGAGGTGATGTTGCTGAACATGGGGTACCGGATCACAGGACTGACCAGTGGTGGGGCTGGAGGCTCAGACGACGAAGACAGCTCAGAGGGGCAAGTCCAGTGCCGGCCCAGCTAAAACAGAACTGCCTCTCCTTCCTCTAATTGTTCGGCTGAAAGGGAACCTAGTTTCCTTGGTCCTGAACTTTCTCTGATGAATGACTGCACTGTTTCGCACTATGCACAGAGTAGGACAAGCTGGCAGGGGCAGGAGCGGCCGTCTCTTTAAACCATCGCCACCACCTCCTCCTCCTCCCGTCACGCTACTGAGCAGCATGGCAGTGCAGTCCGGGGTTTGCCTTTAGTGGAATTTAGTCCCAACAGGGGTCTTTGAGTTGTCTGTAAGCAGTGTAAGCTGGTGATTTTTTTTTCCAGAGCTGCTGTTGTGATCTGGTACAGGGGGATGTTGCCCGCATTCGTGCGTTTGGAGAGGATTCATATTCCTGAATAAAATACAAACCTAGGGCAGGGGTTATGGAATGAATTTACTGCAGTGATCTTGGTCTTGAAAGCTTGACTCTGCTTTTGTGGTACCAGCCTGTCTAGAGGCCCCTGGTTGTAGAGTTGTTGGCTATGAAACACCTGTTTTGTCCCTTAATGTCTTTCTTCTGGCTTCCACCTCTAACACGTTGTCACCAGGTGTAGGTGTGTTGTGTTAAGGACTGGATATTGCCTGTCTTATCCCCGGGCATCTGTCTTAGTTGATGAATCCATGAAGGCACTGAGTGTGTGCAGCTCAACAGGGCACGATGTGCTTGCCCAGCTGTGATACTTGGTTGTGTGGTCTGTGAACCCACGGAGAAAGGTTACAAATGGGAGTGGGTTTGTTCAGAGGCCCAGGACTCATGGAGCTAAAGCTACTGAGGAAAGGGTCTGGTAAGAGCAGTCCTGCAGAGCTGTTTTCTCCGTTGCCCAAAACGTGTGTAGCTGTATTCACCTTCTCCTCTCCACGTCACCTGTGCTGGAGCTGAGAACGTTGCCACCATCTGTATGTTGCAGCTAAAATTTTGAGCTTTTAGACAGCAGCATTTCTGTGCAGTCGGCTGCTCTGTCTTGGCCAAGGTGGGCCTTCTCCGCCTCGGCGTTGGTGTGACATCTGATGGATTAGTGGTCCTCTCAGGAACCCTCCTTCCTCTTCCCTCTCTCCACACACCGACTCCGGCCGCAGAGCCCAGGAGTACACCTAGAAATGCAGCACTGTACTTCCATTCCTTCCCTCTCTTGTAACATGCAGCCCTGTTTTTTTTCCCCTCTCGCAGTTGCCAAACACTAAACATCAAACGGATCTTACACAGCTGTGCTACAACCGAATCCGAAGAGGTTGTTTTTTTTTTTTTCCCTAGGACTATCAACTAAGACCAAAGAGCCCCTGGAGATCTTAACTGCTCTGCGCTGTCTCGTATCTCTTCCTGCTGAAGGTCTGCACATGCTAGCCTTGGTCCCAGGGGTGTGAGATGTGTGTCTGGGAGCGTGTGTGTGTGTGTGTGTGTCCTGCGTTAGGGCTGTTCTTCCATGTGGTGCAATCCCTGGTCTTCCTGTTCCTGCTGTGGAAAGATGAGGGGGCCTCCCTTTCCTCCTCTGGCTGCTTCTGGCTGCCAGGCGTTGATGAGAGAGACTGCGCGGTGCCGGCTGGTGAAGGTAACTGGCTTCCTCTCCCTTCCAGAACAGTCTCTATGCGATGAGCGAGCCTTGTGCAGGAGAGAGAGAGGTCACAGAGGCTTGTAGCTGGCAGCGTCTCTCCAAGGACTCTGTTCCCTGCGCAGAGATCCCCTGTGCCCCCCTTGTAACCACAGTGGGGCTAACTGGGACCCCATCTCTGCCCTGCAGACAAAGACGTCCGTCTGCTCTTCCCCGCGTGGGTGAAACGAAGCCTTAGCAAACCCCGGGTTTGTGGGAGCGCCCAGAAACGACTGCCCTACCCTTGTGCTCTGCTGAGCCGTGATGGCAGATTCGCCCTCCAGTTTTCTGCTGAAGCAGAGCTCTCTGGGGATGGGTTGTCACTCGGCTGCCGAGGGCACGTTTCCTTGTTCGCACGCAGTACCAGCACAGTCGATGTGACTCCTTGCTCAGTTTACCTGTTTGGTTGTGTACAAGCTCCCCTGCCCCTCCCCGTGTACCCCAGCACTCAATGCTCTTCAAAACCCAGAGACAGCAGAAAATTTTTTTCTCACTTGGGTGGCTTTTTGACATGGTCTGGCCTTTCCTTTTTTTTTGCTTAAGGCTTTCCTACTAGACGCATCCTCTTTTTTTTTTTTTTTTCCCCTTCTTCTCCTCCCACTCAAACTTTTTTTTTCAGCTTTCACTAGACAGTGTCTGCAGGCTTTGATTTTTAAGCTGAGACACTGAGATGGAAAGCTCTGAAGAGAACAGACCTCTCCCTCCCCATTCACCTTTTGCTGTGGCAGCTATTTTTTGTTGTTTTTACCCTTGTGAGACAGTGCAGCTTTTTTACCTGCCAGTTGCAGTGTGAAAGCTACAGATTCCCTGCCTCTGCAGTGGATTGCTTTTGGAAATGGCTGCTTTGGTTGAAAAAGATAAATAATAATGGGAGAGAAGGGGAAGGGAAAAACCTTCCTGCCTCTAGCCCCTTTTCCCCTTGTCGTGGGCAGATTACCTGCTTTGTGGCTTGTTAATGAGGAATTTGTATTTATTGGTGAAGGAAGAAAAACATGCTGGGGAAGTAGGGAGAAGATGTTGCTTTATTGACCTCTGCTGTTTACTTCAACCCCCTCTTTGGGAAACCTTCCTGCTCTTTCTGGTTAACTCTTTCTAGCCTGGGATATGCAGGGATGCCTCCTTTATTTTTATATTCTAGCAATGGGCTCTCCGTTAGGAGACTCTAGGATTCTCTTAGTGTCGCAGTGACCATTGCTTCTCGCTTTTTCAAGTACTAAAAATGATCATCTCGTAAACTTTTGCCCCTGCAGTTGTAGAGGTAACACACAAGCCTTACTGCCCTCATCAGAAGGAGCAGAAAACTTGGTTCTCTGGTCCCTGGAAGAGAAAGGGTTAAGCAATTAAACAATTCTTTGTTCTAGATCTTTCTTGGTGTCATTTTGTTTGGGGGATTGCTCTGGCTTTGTTTTACCTTCCTCCTCTGTGGAGGTGGGCGAAGGTGGGTGGCGGGTGGCCTGGCTGGGCTGGATGTTGTCTCTTCGACAGCGCTGCTTGGTGGAGGAGAGAGGCCCTGGTAAATTTGAGCAGAAAGGGGGCTGGGGAGCCTGAAACGTGGCTTGTGAGCTGTAGTGGCTACCGAGTTAGTGCTGACATCAGTCCATGCAGGTGTGGGAGGTCGGAGGTGTCGGTGGAGCGAGGGCCGGGGCCGCATTCGGGAGCGGAATCCGCCTCTGCCTTGGTTTAGAGCTTAAGCTGCGAGTGTTGGGGTGAGGATGGGAGCGGCTGCCTGGGGCTTGAAGAGAGAAGCAAAGCGCAGTCGTAGAGAAACGTGAATGGTGCTGTAATGGAGTTGGCTTCTCTGAATCGTGTTTTGTCAGGGTGGGGGGCGTAAAAGTGATAAAGTCCTCCTTGTGTCCCCGCTGAACCCAAACGTTAGAGGTAAGCGAGGGGGAAGCAAAAAGCTGGGTAGGGAAAAATTAGCCCATCCTTGCCTTTTAGCTCTTCTTAAATAGCTTCTTGCCCTGAGAAGCAGAGCCCTGGTGGCTTAGGCTGTGGGACAGACCCAAGGTCACCTCCCTGCGTCACCGTGTTACCGACTGATCTGGTTCCACTGGCAGAAACGACGCACTTATTGCCTTAAAGCGTCTCGCGCTCAGCACGATGCGTTGGACATCAGCAGCGAGACCCAGAGACGATCCTTTGCTAAAGGACACCGCAGACTCGCTTTCTCCTCCGAGCTCCTGCTGCAAAACCTCCCAAATATTTTCCTGCCCTCCAAGCTGCAGAATGCCGGGCCTTAAGTTGGAAAAACCAGTCTGCTTTTTTTCAGAATCCATTTGAACTCCACTTAAAAATTCCCATTGGACACCTTTCAGCTGAAGGCCTTTTGAGGCCTCTCCATTTCAAATCCTGTCTGATCTAAATTATTGCTTTAAAAGGCAGCTCGGCTCGAACAAAGCAATGTGCATCCACAGCTGGAATTGGCAATCAGCTAATTAGGTCAGATCTTGGGCTGAATGGTCGGACAAAAGAGGAAGCGTGGAAGGGAAAGCCGAGTGGTTGAATCGTGGGTGGAAACGGCCAGAAAGATCCAGAAAATGAGGTTTATTTTGTAATTTGGGTACGGGAATTTGGGTCGAGGAGGGAGAGAAGCGGTATGTGGGGAGAGGAATAATCACAGCCCTAGTGAGGAGTTCACTTTTCTCTGATGTCACCGTTCACAGTGCCAGGAACGAGTCTGCAAAGGGCTCAAGATGGCTCCTGTCTCTGAGCAAAATGGGAGCAGGATGTCAGCAAAGCGCCGGCTCTTACTGCAGGGAGGAATTCAGTCCTCTGCTCCTCGTAGCTCGTTCAGGCCTTGCTGCTGCAGGAGAGGAGACTGATCGGGACCCCCTCCGGGGCCAGCAAGGAGAGAAGGTGGAACTTTTTGTGGATTTCGTAGCTGAGAAATCATTGTGAGCTGCGCTGGGCTCTTGGAGCGCTTCCACCTTGTGCCCCTGGTCCCTGGGAAGCTGGTGGCTTTTCCTTTAAACATAAAAGTTGCCCTGTGGGTCGGCCGTGTAGGTTGGAGAGGGAGAGAGAAGGAAATGTGGCTTTCAAGTGACAGGGAAGCAGAAAAGACCTGAAGGTTAAAGCTGAGGGGTGAGATGGCTTAGGGGCATCGCTTTTGGGGTGGGCGGCTGAGCCTGCGTACGTTCTTTGCGCTGGTGAGTAGCACCATCATCAGTACGGATGAGAGTGACGTTTCTGGTTCACGCTGAGCGATTAGAGGCTGTCAGACTGCAGCAGGCACAGACCACAGGAAAGGAACAACAAAAAAACGCGAAGCAACCCAGCCCAGCATCACCTCCAGGGCGGGGGAAGGACGCCTTGGTGTCCTCCATCAGCCTGTGCCTCGGTGACATTTTAAATCGACTCCTGCGTGCGGTGTTGCCTGCTGCTGCCTCGGTTGTCAATGTCAGAAGGGGGAGGGGATCTCTTCCTTGAGTGGTTTGGTTCTGGCAGTCCCTGTAATGTTTGAGCTGTCACAACAGGGAAGGTTCCCAAAGAAGCCGCTTACTGAACGAGAGCTGGCTGGGTGCCTGCTTCTTTCAGGCTCAGAGATGAGCTGGGGTAGAAAGGGGAGGGAACCGAATCCCTTCCAGGCCGAGCCCCGACGATAGCCGTGGCGGCAAGCGCTTGGGCAAACCCAAACTGGTGGTTTGGGTCTGGGCTGCTCGTTCCCCGAGGGGACAGGCCCTCCTCGTCTCCAGGGTGCGAGTGACATGCTGGCACCTGCGGTGAGTCGGCAAAGATTGTCGTCCTGAGGACGGTTGGGGCTGACGGGAGGTAGAGCTGCTTCCTCGCTGGCAACGGGAGAGAGGAGCCGGCGGTGGCAAGTCGCTGGCAGAAGTGAACCCTTTTTGTTTCTCTAACAAATGAGAGGCTGCAAAAACAATGATGGCAGTATTCCTGCTCTGCACATCGATCCAGGATTGTAGTCAGGCAAGAGAGCTGCAATAAAAAAGCCCGGCCTTTAATTTTATGCATGGAGAACTTCTTACCTGTTCCCCACACACACACACACACACCCCCCCCGCAGTTTCTTTTCCAACTGCAGCTATTTTTCCCTGCTGACTTCAGGTGTTTTGTATTCCGCTTAGATCAATAGCGGTGGAACAGCAGCAGCTTTCCAGTTGTCACTAGGAAGACCCCGCTGTCAGCTACAGCTCACCCGTTTGCTGCCGGTGCGGTACGAGGGACGGAGAGCCCTTCTGCCTGCCTGACAAACACAAAAGAGAGCTGTGCAGTACAGGAGTGCTGTATTGATTTTTTTGGCTTGTTTTTTTGTGGGTTTTGTTTTTTTTTTTTAACTCCAGCCTGGGGAAAACGGTGTTCTTCTGCTCCAGCCTCTGGGTTTGCCTTCCTGCACCGGGAATAAACTGGGCTGTCTGAAATGTCCCCTGCCCAGGCGGGAAGGGAGGGCATGAGGTGGCACTGCGGGAAGACGCGTCCTGCTGAGGCTGTCGGTGGCGTCCTTGCCGTGTGGCTTTGCCAAGGGAGCTGGTCCCCGGTGATACGCTGCTTAGCAGCCTCCGAGACACAAGCAGGAAGAGCAAATCCATTGCCTAATCCGACAAAACGCGCCAGGATGGTGCGAACATTGGCCCCTGTTCATAGATTTTTAACAGCGTCTGATATCTCTGTTAGCCTGGAGCAAATCAATGCAAGCATTTTAATGTTTTTCTTCATCGAACAAAAAGCGTTCGCTGAAACACACGCGACCTTTGTGTGCATCTTCCATCCGAAGTGCCAAAAGAGAAAGCGTCGGTTTGAAACCAAAGCACCAGGCCTGGCTTTGCTCTCAAGAGTATCTGCATTTTCTCCGCTTTCTTTCTTTTGGAACCGGCCTATGTTGTGAATTCACTCACCGTCAGGTCCCGAGGCGCGCGATCGCAGGCTCTTGGATCGGCTCTTGATGCAGCGACGGGTCCTGCTGAGACGATGCCCGACGGGAGCCGCTCTGGTGAGCGCCGGGGTGGAGGGCTCTGCTCCCGTTCCCACACCCTGGAAGCTGCCCTCCCTCTTGGAGGGCCCCTCCTAAAACGTGATCTAGACTAGAAAATAAGATGAGGTGTTAGATGATCTCTTGAGGACTCGGTAGAGGCGAGGAAACGTAGTCTTCGGTGCATTACTAAGCTAGTTGTGTGGAAGCATAAGTATGACCGGTTAGCGTGTATCGAGGGCGGGTAAACCACCTCAGCACTAGATTATTAGTTGCACCAGCAACTCCAAACTGGTGTCCCCTCTGCCCTGCCTCTGCTGCGGGTAGAGGTTACACATCTCCTGGGCTTTCAAGCTGGAAGCTTCCCTATTCTCGAGTGCAGTTGGCGTGTAAGTGCTGTTCTGTCCCCAGAACAGAGAATGTGTTGATAAATGCGGAAGGCTGGGCTCCGCTTAATTATCGAGCGAGTCAGGTACTGGAAGGCGTAGAGATAAGAAGGGTCTTCGATGAAGGAGAGAAGTTTCAGTAAAGAACGGGGCCGTTAGGTTGAAGCTGCAAGTTTGTGACAACGGTTGGGAATGTTGTTCTTGCCCTGGACAGGGTTTGCTGATCCCGAAAGCCGGCAGCTCCGTGTGCTGGGGGAGGAACCAGGAAGGGGCCAAGTCTGTTTGAACAGCAAAACCCCCCTGGCGCGGTGCCGTGTTAACACCGCAAACCGTGCTGGAGGGAGAGCTCTGGCACGGCCCTTGAAGGGAAAGGCAGCTCAAGGCCTCCGTGTGAGGAGGAAACGAGCGGCTTCCAAGGAAAGCGGGGAAGGAGGGGAGGGGGAGATGCTGGGGGCAGCTTCTCCTGTCCCCGTCCTGGCTCTGCTGGGCTGGGGCAAGCGACCTCCTCCCTGTCCTTCCCGCTCTTTGGGCGAGTTGTCGCTCCCGCAATTTTGCCGAGTGTGCTGTGGTGGTGGGTGGAAATCTGGAAATAAACTTATTTCTTCTCCAGCTTTCTCGCGTAGTTTGAATTAAACTTCCTAATAAAGCGATTGTTATTTTTCTAATCCCCTTCTCCGTGTGCGAGTGCTGTTCCTCCCCGCCCCTCGGCCTCCCCCTCTCGCCCAGGGGATGTTTGCTGGGGTGGTTATTGCTGGGATGGTTATTTCTGGGATGGTTATTTCTGCTTTTGCCTTTTCCCTGCGCAGGGGGTTCCACCGTCGGGAGGGGAACAGGGAGCGGCTCAAGCCCGCACAACGGAGGTGCCGGGGGTCGAGGAACCCCAACCCCGGCCCTTCCCCACCCCTCGGGCGCGGGGAGCAGCGAGCCGGGGCTGGGGGTGACCCCCGGGGCCCTCCCAGCCCGGTTCCCCCCGACTCCCGGAGCGGGGAGGGGGCGCCGGGCCCGGCGGGGCGGGGGGGAGGCCCTGCCCGCTCCCGCTTCCTGGTTACGGGCCGTGACCGGAAGCGTGCGCGGTCTCCAGGAAGTGACGCAAACGCGCCGGTGATGGCGGAAGCGGAGGCCAAGATGAAGCAGTTCGGTGGCGGCGGCGGGGCCGGGCCGGACGCGGAGCGCGGGCGGTTCCCGTACTGCGTGGTGTGGACCCCCATCCCCGTCCTGACGTGAGTGCGGGGCCCGCGATTCCCCGCCTGGGCCCGGCCCGGCGCCCTCCTCCCTTATCCCGGGCCCGACCCGAGGGCCCCGGCCCGGGGGACCCGCGTTATGGCCGCTCCGCCGGGGAGCCCGGCCCGCCCCGGGGTAACCGGGGACTCTGGGGAGCCCGGCCCGCCCCGGGGTGACGGCGGGACCCGGGGAGATGGCGGGACCCGGGGAGCCCGGCCCGCCCCAGGGTAACGGGGGACTCTCGGGAGCCCGGCCCGCCCTGGCGTGACGGCGGGACCCGGGGAGACGGCGGGTCCCGGGGAGCCCGGCCCGCCCCGGGGTGATGGAGGACTCCGGGGAGCCCGGCCCGCTCCGGGGTGACGGCGGGACCCGTGGAGCCCGGCCCACTCTGGGGTAACGGCGGGACTCGGGGAGCCCGGCCCTCTCTGGGCTGCGGGGCCCACGTGGGATTCCATCCTTGGGGCAGGGCTCTGCTTGTCCCCGCGGGAAGAAATGGGGGAAACTTTGCTTGTCCCCGCAGGAGGGGATCCGGTGAAACGTGGGAAGCCTCCCGTGGGTTTGGAAGCCGAGGTTTGGCTCTTGGAGCACCTCGTGCCCTGAGGGAAGCTCCTGCTCTTTGCTCCTCCTGAGTTAGGAGTCGATTTGCCTTTCCCAGGCCTGTCAGCCAAGTTGTAAGCAGGCTCCAAGGAGAACTTCAGTTTTTCCTCTGGGCGTGGGAAAATGAGAAGCTGTAAGAGGTGGCTTTAGGGGTAGTCTGGGAACACAAAGGCTCATTTTTATGCCTTCCTCTTCCTCCGTGGTCAAATCAGGTGATAATGTTTACTGAGCCAGAGTCACAAGTCAGGTAGAAGACGTGGCACGGTCCGTGCCGGGATTGGGAACGGCACCACAGCTCTGCTCAGCGAGGAGAAGCTGCAACTTCCCTGTTGCTGTCTCACATACAGCTACAAACCAGCTTTGATCTTACCTCTTTTCTTTTTTGATTGCTTAAAATTTTCACCTTAATCTTTTCCTGGAGGATTTTCCAAAGCTTTTAACTTGCTGGGACCAATGAAGAGACATACCAGAGTCATCGCTGCTGAGTAGTGTCGTCTTTGCGTTGATTTTTGTTTTGCGGCAGGAATTTCAGTGCTGTCGTGTGGCAGAATCTCTCGGTAGCCTGCG
Organism: Trogon surrucura; assembly: GCA_020746105.1. Classification (NCBI taxonomy): domain Eukaryota; kingdom Metazoa; phylum Chordata; class Aves; order Trogoniformes; family Trogonidae; genus Trogon; species Trogon surrucura. The sequence goes on from CM036640.1 coordinate 3,816,751, forward strand.
CAATAGCTCTGGTTTCTCTCTGTGACGTTCCCTGTCATCCTCAGATTTGGAGACTCAAAAGCTAGGCGGTGCCGAGAGGAGAATCAAAAAAAAGAGGAAGAAGCGTCTAGACCTTTGAAGGTGGCAACGCTGTGGCAGCGTGATCGTCAGCCATACCTCCTGGCTGATAAAACATGGCCAAGCTGTCTGCCTGCTTTGCATCACACAAATGGGAACGTGCGGGGCGTGAGCGACGCAAAGCTCCCGCCGTCAAACTTTGCAGTCGGAGGGCTGTGTTACCGACAGGACTATTTGTAGCCCGGTCGGCGCGTTTTGCCCCGGCAAACCCGCCTGCCTCGGTCCCTTTTCGTTCTGATAGTTTTAGGATCGGTCCGACTGAGCTCGTGAATTGGTTTGGCGTGGCTGTAATCCCCGCTGAAATATCAGTCGCCGCGCGCAGCCCCTCGGGGAGAGAGGAGTGAGGATTCGGAGCAGCGAACCTGAGAGCGCCCAAGGGATGCGGGAGAGAGCTCTAACTTGGCCCCAAGGATTTAATTCTAAGCAACGATGATGGAAGGGGATTGGGATATCGATCCGATGCTCCCGGGGGCCGTAAATATCCATCGGGGAGGAGAAGGTCTTTGAAGGAGTGGGATCGTTGAGGGGAGGGAGTGCTTTTCCCTGAACCAGGAGCCTCGTTTTCTGTCTGGGGCGCTTTAAGTCTCGTTAGCTGCGAAAAAGCTGCAGCGCGGGTGGGAAGACGGGCAGGGCGACCTTATTTTCGATTGTGGAAGCGGAAAGTCTGGTTTATCTCTCGAGGCACTTTCTCCTAGATTGAACCTTTTTATCTGAGTTTGTTCTGGCAAACTGGGGCTCGCCCCTACTCTGGGGCCGGCGTCGCGTGGATCGCAGGGCCTTCAGAGCCCTGCACCCTCCGTAACTGCTGCCGCTCACGCTAAAATCCCGGAGCTACAGACAAGCCGGCTCTAGACCCGCCCGTCAGCGCGGCTTTGGCTGTTCCCTGCGGTTTTTTTTTCCTTTTTCTTGTATCATTACGGTCTGTGCCTGCCCTTGGCTCCCCTGCTTTCACCTCTCTGCTCCGTATAACACGGTAGCTGCGTCTGTCTGTCCCACGCTGCGCGGCCGGTTGTCTGGAGGCTGTTGTGCAGTTGGACAGTTGTACAGCCGCCTGTCACACGCGCTCGGGGGGGGGGGACACAAATACCTGGGCCTGACAGTTCACTTGTTGCCTTGGTAGATGGCTCTTCCCCATCATCGGCCACATGGGCATCTGCACGTCGACTGGAGTCATCCGGGACTTCGCGGGGCCGTACTTCGTCTCAGTAAGTAGACGATGGAGCCGGGTGTTTAAGCAGAACCTGTGCTTGGTCTGCTTGTCGCCTTCCGTGGTGACTTTTGAGCCATCCCCTGCCTTTGGCAGCTCAACGTTGTGCAAAGTGACGGCTTTAGATGTTTCTGAAGATCACGGATCTTCGCTCTTACTCCCTGGGCTGCTGTGCCGTGGAGATCGTTTGGGGATATGCTAAATAGCAACTGGTTTGGGGAGCAGAGAGGGGAAAAAAACCTGTGGTCTAGGCTTTTAATTGAGAATTTTGTACCTAAAACCCCTTAATTCTGAGTACCAGCTGCCTCGGAATGCCTGGTCCTGTCACGCTGCTTAGCGCCAGGTCTCCTAAACTGCTTTATAGTCCGATGGATTTTGAAAGTAAGGAAGTTTTAATTTGGGATGAGTAATACCCTTAATAGATTGGGGCATTTGCAATTTTGAATTAATGAGGTATTAACAGTTTAAGAAAAAAAACCAAACCAAACTGAGGGGGAATAAGGTACTTTACACCATGTAACTAGATGATATCACTGTGTATAGAGCATAAATATACTTGTGCCCAGAACGGGAATATGAAAACAATTGAAATCTAAATCCAGACACACAAATAAGATTGGTGTCTCGAGGCCGCTGAGGCAACGTGACAGTTTTATCCCCGAGCCACCACGGGCGGCGAGGCCTTCCAGCGAGAGGCATGTCATGAATTTCGCGCGGGGTTGCCCTCTTGAGACGTTTTTCCTTTTTTGTAGGAAGACAACATGGCATTTGGGAAGCCAGTGAAGTAAGTGCTCTTGTTAGTTTTTATTAAACTAACCAGCTGACCTGCAGATGTCCTTTAATTCATGGAGACAGACGTGCTATAATATTGCTTTTCTTGTTGTGCAGATGCCCTAATTCAAGTGGATGGCTACCGTGTCTCTGCTTTTCAGGAAACCACGTTAAATTAAATCTTTTTAGAAGCGTGACAGCAATGTAATGGTATTAATAACTGGAGCTGTGCGGAGCCTTTATTAAAAGAAAAGGAGAGAAAAGGCTAAAACGTTTTAAGATAATGTTAACAACAAGTGCTCCAAGTAAATACTGCCTGCCCTGTTCTAATGAACCGTCATCGCTCACATCCCGTTAATGATTTTCTTGGGGGGAGGAGGAGAGGTGCCTGGGTTTTGTGCATCTGTCAGATCGGGTTTATGTTTTGAACGGCCGGAAGGTTTCGTAGCATGGGACGTGAAAGCAGTTTAGGGTTTTGTCTGCTCCCCCGAGGTCTGCAGTTTCTCTCTGTGGGGTGCTGTCGGGCTGAGGGTGCTGAGCAGCAGTTTGTGCTGCTCTCTGCAACCTACGCTTGGCTCGAAGAGCTCAGCTCTGGGCACTCCAGAGGGAGTGGATTCCTCTAAGTCTTTTAAGCGTCTTGCTGCTGGGAAGAGCAAGAAGTTGTGCCAGTGTGGCAATAATGCAAAAGCATCTGTTCTCATCCTTCTAGATACTGGAAGCTGGATCCTAACAAAGTGTACTCCACCACTCCCAACGCCTGGGACACGGCCGTGCACGATGCCTCGGAGGAGTACAAGCACCGAATGGTACGACTGCGCCGCCGCTGTCCTGTCTCGCGCGTGGAGGGAGAATATCTCCTCGGTGTTCAGGTCCTTGCTGCAGAAGTGGGACGTGGAGCCCTGCACCAGCCCAGGATCCAGAACGGGGGAGCCTCAAGAACAGAATTTCTAATCCCGTGCCCCTTTTCTCTGTTCTAGCACAACCTCTGCTGTGATAACTGCCATTCGCACGTGGCTCTGGCCTTAAACTTGATGAGATATGATAACAGCGCCTCCTGGAACATGGTGAAACTCTGCTTCTTCTCGCTCCTGTATGGGAAGTATGTAAGGTGAGCTAAGGAGCAGCTGAGATTCAGCAGGAAAAGGGGCTTCCAAAGCTTCAGCTTGTCCTGTGGAGAAGGGAGAAACATTTCTTGCCCACAGCGTGTGGGTGTGTATTGCTTGTAGGTGGTACTGTCACCGCCTGCTGCCTGTTCTTAGGAAAAGAACCAAGAGTGCTGTCTGGGTTGCACTAGATGCAGGTCCCAAAATACTGTAGCTGGCAGCTAGTTTAGGGTGCCTGGAATTTGGGAAATGCTGGCTAAAGCAAATCTCACTCTCCGTTGTCTTTAGGCCAGGTTAGGTCAGAACATAAGGTCAGAGAACGGCTTGTCCCCAAGGATTAGTCGTTTCTCTTCCCTCTCTTGAATCTCGTTTATGTAAAAACTAGTGAGATGTCCAACTGCTTTGGAGCTTCCCACTTGAGTGGAGAGGAAAACCCTGAGCAAAAGGGCAGTTTCATGCTCTGCATAAAGCTTTTGAGTTGCTTCACTTCCGTAGGGTCTTCCCTGTTCTGGAAAAGCATCTTTGGCAGCTTTTGGGTAAATGTAGTCCCTGCTGTCTCGGTTAAATACACCAACGGGCTGAATAACGAGGCCTGCAATGGGGTTTTATGTTTTGTGGTCTCGTGTCACCAGTCCTGTCTGTGCAGATATGAAACGTGCTAGACTTTGACCTGAATTTAAGCTGGAAGGGGAGTCCAGCCCTATTGTTCATGACACAGTTATTTGTGGACCTGATTTCATCTCGGTTTTGAGCATTCACTGAATCTCCGGGATGTAACGCGTGGCAGTGCCAGCAATGGATGAGAAAGTCAGAGGGCTTCTGTCTCCCTCTGATTTCTCCAGTTATTCTCACATCCTTCTCTCCATTTTGTCTTTCTTACATTTAAACCTTTCCCTCTGTTTTTTTTTCCGTTTTGCAGCATAGGGGGATTCGTGAAGACCTGGCTTCCCTTTGTCCTCTTCTTGGGGGTGATTGTGACCGTTGTTCTCACACTTCATTTGCGGTGATGGCGGCTGTGAACTCCCCGTTCCACGGGCACACGAGGGAAGAAACTGTGACTGATCCAGCGAGGTGGAGCCACGGGACTCTGGGAGGTGTTATCCGGGGAAGTTGGCAACTCCGCTCCGTTGTAGCAGCTCATCTGTGTTTCCCGGAACTGGCTTCTTTTCCTTCTGTTCTTGTTCTGTTCATGGTGTCTCCCAGTGTCGGGGCATCCTGAAGCCTCCTGCTCCCTCCTTGAACGTGCTCCCTTTCCACAATTTGGTCGGTAGAAATGCAGTCAGGAAGGGAGAGGCGTAGGCACCTTCGCTTTCAGTGCCAAGTAAAAAGCCGCCAGGCAAACCCTGCCTCCTGGTTCAGGAGCACAAGCAGACACACCTTGTAAGGTTCTCTCTGATCACCTGGTTTCATCCTCTTGGCAGACCTCGTCAGATGCTCCCTCAGATTTCCTGAGTCTCCAAGAAGGACTTGTCATTTCCCCGTTGCACGACTCTCCTGTAGCACATGTTTCGAAGTGGAGGTGTTGGGGTTCCTCCTGAAGTGTCGCAGCACTCGCTGGCGGTCTACCCCGGCGGTGACAGGAAGGTGGTGGTGGCGGGACGCTCCTCTGAGGAACGCTCCGTGGCAGGGCAAATTCAGCTGGTCCTGCTGGCGAGCCCAGAAAGGCAGGAAAGTCGATGGGCTGGCTCGTGGCGCTCTGCGCGCTTTCAGTCGCCTGTCGCAGAGTTGGGAGTCTGCTGCGAAGTCCCTTTTACCTTGTGCCAGAGAAAATACAGCTTCCCTGCTTCTCCCTGCGCTCCGGATGTCTAGAATTGTCTTTACGCTTCTCACGAGCCACTTGCTTGCCTGTGATTCCTTGTATTTTGTGTGTGGCAGCGACCTGAGCCTACAGAGGTGGTGGCAGCAGCAGGTACACGTTTCTGGGGCAGAAGGCTTAATGTAGGGTTTTGAAAGCATCCATGAGAGCTGCACCTGAGACTTGAGCTTAGTGGGGCCATCAGAGGTTAAAAGATGAAGGGACTGGAAAGCATCTCTGTCCTTGTTGGGCTTTGCAGTGGTAAACTGGGGCACTGGCTCCCTTGTGGCTGGTTCCGGGACGGTGAACAAGAAGGTCTGTTAACTTCCTTACTGTGCTTTGAAGAGCACACCTGGGGTAAAAGCGCTTTGTAGGACTGGCTTTGATGCGAGAAATGCTGGTCTGGCAGTGTTGGGGGTCTGGTGGCACTTTCGAGCCCTGGATCGGGGAGGACTCAGGGTTGTTCTTGAGTGCTGGGCAGGAAATGAAGTTGGACGTGACCCAGAGCCTCTTCTGGGGCGAAAGGTCCGGGTCGGTGTTAGCTGAGGCTCTGGCCTGCAGATATTGCTCTCCGTGGGCCTCTGAGCCAGGTGGCTTTTTACAAAAAAAAAAAAAGGTGGCTACAGGCTTCTGTGCAGTTGAACAGATCCCCTCTGAGTGCAGAGAAAGGGAGTAGCTTTTCCACTCCTGCCCTGAAAGGCCAGCTCTTTACTCCGCTACCTGATGGATTTCAACCTCAAGGAGTGCTCGTGGCCAGCAAGAAAGCTCTTCTCCGCTGCCTGCCAGCCCTGTGCTTTGACTGGGAGGCCAATTCACCATCACCCTGCTGGCCCTCAGACCTGTCCCCGTGTGCCTCATCTGCTTCCATCTCCCCAACTCCTCTAGTAGGGGAGCCTTGGGGACTCCTCTTGCATTTCTGCATTTCCCCCTTTTTCTCCATCACTTTTAAATAGCCTCCTAAACCTCTCTCTTCTCCCTGGCATCCAGCTGTCTGTCTCATCTGGTGCTGGCCTTTCTGGGGTGACTGGGGGTGCTCAGCCTCAGCGCCCTTCCCCGCCTGCCTGGAACTGAAATAGTCGTCGCCGTCTGCTCTGCACAGTCGTTTCAAAGCTGCGTGGAGAGCGGGGCTGGAGGCTGCTGGGCCCGGGGCTGTTTAGAAAGCCAAGATCTTGATCAAAGAGAACCTTACGATGAAAGGTTGGTGTCTTGCCGAGCTACCCTGCGTCGCTGCGGTCTCCACCGGGCTAGCCTGCTGGCTAGCACGCCCCAAGATGAGCCAGTTGAACAAGAGAGATGAGTCCTTTGCCTCTGTTTTTAGTTTAAGTACGATTCCTCAGAGTGACCTGCCAAGGATGCGCTCGGAGTCCCTGGCCCCAGGGCTGAAGCCAACCTGTCTTACGCTGTAGCAATAACCTAGAGACTCTTTAGGCCTGTCTCGCACGTCGATTCAGTGTTTTATCGATAAGCTATACAAGCGTTGCCAAAGCTGAGACTTCAAGCTGTTGGGGGAGGCTGGGAGCAGAGCTGCTCTGTCTCTGCTCCTGGGACTTCTGAAGATGTGTTGAGTGCCATTCCCCACCGTGAAAATCCTTGTCCTTTGCTCCTCACGCTTTTTTTTTTGCCAGATCGGGGTTTCGAACAGAGACTTAACCGTGAGCAGCAAATGGGCCTCCTCATCGGTTGGAGTGCTGGAGAGGAACACATCCTCTCCTCCTGGCTCCACCGGCAGAGGTGAAGGACAGCTCCCAGCATCCAAAGGAAATGTGACTACTGGGAGAGCGAGGCCCAAAGCTGAGGTACAGCAGAGCCGACGGACACACGGAGCTGTCTGCTCGCCCAGGGAAGGATGGTGCCCGCAGAGGCCGGGTGCTGGGAGAGGCGGGTGGGCTGCTCGCATCGACGGGCTGCCCTGCGCTGCGGTAGCGTCAGCCCAGCGCCGCGGCAGCGTGGAAAAACCCCAGCGGTGCTCGGCACAGCATCCGGCAGCACCGCGGTTCTGCGGGGAGGGGGCTGCTCCCTCCTGGCGTGGGAGGTGGCAGAAGGGGTGGGTGGACAAGGAGCTTCCTTCATCTCGCTGCCCACTTCTTCGCAGTGCCCTCTTCGACTGGCCCCATCAAAAGCTCACCCCGTCCTTTGGGTGCTGGTTTTATTGCTCCGCTCCTTTCCCCTTGGCAAGTGCTTGTGCTGCAGAGCTCCGTGGCGTTGCCGTCGCTCTCCGGTGAGCCCTCCTCATACCCTCACCCTTTGTTCTCTTCATCTCTGTGGGGCGCTGGATTACTTTGTAAATATTTAAACTCTGCTTCTGTGGTTTCATAATCCTGACGGTAGGGGAAATAAACTTATTTCTGTGGATGTCTCCAAGTGCTGCATCTCGTAGTCGAGACTCTCCTCCTTCCAGCCAGCAGCAGGGCTGGTATTCCCCACCTCCTGCCCTGAGGCAGCATGTCTGGCTTGCAGGAGCTTGAAGCTCCCACCCCTTTTACTTTATGAATTTGCCCTTCTCTCTGCTCCAGGTCAAAACTCACAGCCCTGTTTTCACACCCGGGGGGGTCGGAGGGCAGGAGGAACCCGATTGCCGCAGCACGGGAAGCATTTGCAAGCTCGAAGCCGAGGACCTGCTGAGGTTCTTTGTTAGATTTGGGGGCTGTGCCTGCTCCTGCCCGTTGCTGATCCCTCTGCCGGGTCGGCAGAGCCCTGCAAAGGAGGGGGCTTTCTTAGATCAGCCCCCTTTTGCAAGTTGATCCCCTTTACCTGTGAAGAGCTTCCCTTTCCCTGACCACCTGGCTCCTTTCCAGCGCCCCCCCCAGCTTCCATTTCCTTGCGAGCTGTTGGGGACGCATGTGCTGGGCCCCAGGGCTGCCAGGAGCTGCAGAGCAGTGGAGAGCAGAGTGGGATGCAAAGAGCCAGCCTCATTTTCTCCTCTCCCAGCAGGATACCACTGCCTGAACTGGGAGCGAGGCAAGCTGGGCCTCCACGTGCCCTAACGGTAGCTACTGCAGCAGCCGATTTTCCGTTACATCTGATATCCAGAGGCCAGAGCTGTGCCGTGGGGGAAGTAGATCAGCCTTAAAATTAGGTTGTGTACAAAGCTCGGGGATTTAACGGCGCAGCCATCTTACAAAACACCACCTGGATCCTCTCCTGCTCAGCCTTTCGATGATCCCAACCACGCTGCTCCTGTGGCTGTTAACTCCAGCCTCCTCCTTTGGCTCCGGGGCCGCGGTGGGGATGGCAGGCGGCCTCCGAGGGTTTATCCTGCACCCTTCTGTCGCTGGAGCACAAGGTGAGGGTGCAAAACCCCCATGCCAGGAATGCACCATCACGCAACGTGCAGGGCTCTGTCTGCTCTAACTGTCCTGACGGGTCCCTGCTCACCTCCTGAGCAGGACAGGATTTCTTGCCCACTTCTGTTCCCCAGGGAGCTGCAGGGAATCCGGCTGGAGTCGTGGGGGAGCTGAGCCGCAACGGTCGGGTCATGGTATTCAGGGATTATACGGCAGCAGCTGGTCTGAATGTGCCAGGATGGTCACGCTTGGGGTGTTCGCAGCTCTCCGGCCGTGGCAGGAGGCTGGACTGCAAGCCCTGCTCCTTTAATTATTCTTTTTCTCCTACCTCTCGCTGTGCCCAGCGCTGGGAGGCACACGGAGGCAAGATATGTCCCAACCTGCCAAATGGCCTGAACCAAATCACCAGAGCAGCCCCGCTGCCCTTGCCTGGCAGGGCCGAGTGTGACGGATCTGCTCCAGCAGCCGCAGCTCTGGGTGTGGGGAGTGGGGCCGGAGGTCCTTGACCTCGCCTCGGGGATGGGGGAGCAGACACCCCATCGCTGGCTGTGCCGCAGTGTGGAGCTGCCTTTGAAGCCGGGTCATTTGGCCACAGCTGGCCGGGGAGGGGAGGCCCCATAGCGGGGTGGGGGGGTGCATCAAAGGGCTCCCTGGGGAGCGACAGCAAATTGCGCCGAAGCATTTGCACGGTGAAAGCTTTTGAAGACGCCAACAGCGGCAGCTGGGCTGCCTGTGGCCACAGAGCCTCCAAAGCTGCAGCTCCATCCTCATCCTCAGCCACGCCATCATTCCCGTTTTTTCCCAGGCAGGGGAAGGGAAGGGGGTGCCAGACCTGACGATGGGGGCTCTTGATGCCCACATCTTCCCAGGAGCACCTTGAACCTCATCCCCAGCCAGAGCCAAAAGTGGAGATGCCACGAGGCACTGTTGCAGGGATTAAAAATTTTTAAAAAATGAAAATTCAGAATTAAAAATCAAGAGGGGGCTGCAAGCAAGAGGGGGCTGCAAGCTCCCCCGCTGTGGGAGGTAGGGTCCATCCCCACAGGAGCTGGGGGTCCATCCCCGCGTGCCCCAGGAGCACTCGAGCGGCGCATCAAAGGCACCGGGAGGGCAGAGGGCATGGGGCGGCAAGGGGCCGGGGGCCAGGTGGCCCCATTGCTGGGTAGGGGGAATGTGGTGGTGGAAAAGTGATGCCAGAAAGGGAATGGGGGTGGTTGGGGGGAGGCAGCTGAGGTGTGTGCATCTGTGGGGCAGCTTTGAGGTGTTTCCCTCAATGCCCCTCAGCCTTTGCACTCCACCCCGGGTACCCTCAGCTGGTGGTCCCAAGGGTGCTGCCCACCAGCAGGCAGGTCACTGCTGATGCTCCACGCATACTCCCTGCCTCAGTTTTCCCCCCCTTCGAGAAAGCCAGGCTTTCCTGCACCTCCTGACAAATGAATCCCTGGAAGATGGGGAGCAGGGCTGGGGAGCAGGACAGGGCTTGCTCCTCACCCCCGCTGCCCAAACACCCGGCGCAGAAAAGAGGCAGAACCTGTTCTGTGCACCCACGGGGATGCTGCCAGCACCCTGGAGGGGAGGGGGAAGGGGGCGCTTGCTCCCTCAAATGCTACTTTCAGGAGGTGGCTGGAGCTATTGTGGCTGCCTGACTTGCTCCAGGGTCTTTGTGAGGAAAACCATCCCTGAGGGCTGCCCGGTGCCTTGTGCTGGTGGCCGGGGTGTCCCCAGGTGTCACCGGGCTGATGCAGCCTCCAGCCACAGTCACCCCGGGCTGGGGGGGGGCCCTGGGAGAGGCTCTGCTCCACAGGCACTGCGAGGCGGCTGTGGCTGAGATCCAGCAAACTCACTACCCCTCTGGGGTAGCGCTGCTGGAGCTGAGCAGCGAGCACCCTGCAAGAGGAGGAAGAGGAGGGTGGCCGACAGACAGCCCCGTTGCTACAGTCTCATTTCCTTAGAAACCACACTAAAAATAATCCCCTTTTCTTGTGGTCCTGAGCTCGCTGCACCCCACTGCAGTTCCTTCTCCAGCAGCACTGCCATCTCCCCATAAAGCTGGCTGGGGCCTGGGGGGGACCCTGACACACCCCAGCCAGCTGCCCTCCCTCTGTGATTGAGGGAAACTGAGGCACAGGTCCCCACTGCTCCTGCCCTGGGTGCCGGGGTTTGTCGGTGCTGGGCGTTGCTGATCCTGGGTGGAGCTGAGCACCCAGGTTGGTGCTGGGCAGTCAGGAACCTTGGCCCTTCGGAGCCTGATGAGATGGGGGTGCCCTGTGGGACACAGGGGCCCCACACCGGGCTTTTGGGGAGGGGGCAGGCTGCAGGGTGCTGTGGAGAGGGTGGGTTACCCATCCCTGCCATGCCCAGCAGAGACCAGTCCACCCAGTCCCCCCAGTGCAGCCCGTGAATTCTCCAAGAGCTGCTCCCGACAAGTCACCCCAAGACCTCACCCACCCCAAAACCCCTCTGGGTGAGGATGGGGGTGGAGGGGGGGGGTGTCTCGGGGAGGGGTCTGCCACGCATCCCCACACCCACACCCTTGGCTTCGACCCTCCACGTGGTTTGGGGTCTCCCTGCCCCAGGTGGCTTCCCCTCCGCACCACCCCTTCCCAGGCTGCCTGACACTCCTAGTTCAACCCAGTTCAGCCCAGTTCAGTCCCGTCCGACAGGTGTTGCTGGCTCCAGTCCCTGCTTTCGTGCCGCCGGGGCGAGGTGTTTGCTCAGCGGTTGACTCAGCTCTAGGTCGCCAGCACCCTGCCAAGGGGGGGGCACCAAGGGGGCACCCACCCACTCGAGGGTCCCTGTGGGGTGCTGGGCGGGGGGAGACAAGCTGCTGTGCCCCCCCCGCGCTGTCCTGGGCAGGTAAGGGCGGTCGTGGGACGCTGATCCCAGTGCTTGGGACTGCACCGGCACCCAGGGGTGGGAAGGGGGGAAATAAGGGGTCTGACTCCTCCTGCCATGCTGGAGGTGGGGGAGGGGGCTGCAGGCCTCTCCCGCCTTGCTCTGTTCCCCACCAAGCAGGGGTGGGGGGGTCCGGGATTCTAATTTTAAGGTGTGCCGGGGGGCTGGCCCTGACTGGTGGGGCTGGACAAGAGATCTGAAGCCACGGGGATGGGCTGCAGGCCCCCCCGGTGCTGGGAGTGGGGTAGGGGGGGTGCTGGGGAGGGGGGGGGGGATGTGCTGGGGACAGAGGGACAGCTCTGAGCTGGAGCGGTGGGGTCCACCAGTCACCAGAGATTTGAGGAGGGGGGTGGGGGTTGCTGAACCTGGGTGCATTTCAGGGGAGCACCCATTGCTCCCCTCCATCGCTGTGGGCTGCTTGCAAAGAAAAAGGGGGGGCATGCACCCTCCCCAGTTGTGGTTTGCTGGGGAAGTTTAACTGGTTTGACTGGTCTCCCGTGCAGGGTGGGGGGGGCTGGGAACCCAGCACCCCTTTGCTCTCCGCCGGGTGCGGGACGTGGGTGCTTGTTTTTGCCCCGACTGCGCCCACCCACTGGGGTCCCCGCGAACCACAGCAGCTCCTGGGCCAGACCTGGGTGACATTTCTGGGTGCCGTCTCTGTTCCGGGGTGGGGGGACACCCCCGGTTGCCGCCAGTAAACAGGATACCAGCGGGCTGCGGTGCGGAGACAGCGGCAGCATCTTCTCAGCCCCGGTGAGAGCCGGTACGTGTCCCCCAAAACTCCCCACCCCAGCCCGGGGGGTTCGGGTGGTGTGCGGGTCCCCAGGGTGTGATTGAGGGGGGGGGGGTCCCTGGTGCTTGCAGGGGTCTGTGGTGGAATCGGTACCCAGCCCGCCCACCGGCGTGCTCAGATCCTACACGGGGTCCTGGGCTGGAGTCCCCAATGCTGGGGGGTGTCTGGGGACCCCCCCCTCCTCGTCCCCCGGGCTGGGATGGGGACAGAGTCACTGGTGCCTGAGCTGCATGCGGAAGGAGGGAGCCCCACTGCCCTGCTGGGGCCGGGGAAGGGGTGGCGGGACTGATCCTGCCCCGCTGCTGCTGCAATTTCCTGCGCCGGGCAGCGCTTTCCCAACGCCGGGGCCAGCGGTGAAGAGGGGAGGCAACAGCGGGCAGCGAGGCAGGACCGCCTGCTGCACCCTCTGCCTTGGGAGCTGCGCTGAGCCGAGTACGGTCTCAGCCGGGTTCAGACTCAGCCCGTCGTGGGGACAAACTGAGCCTCCTTTTGCCACCGGGCTCGGTGCCGCGGCACCTGGTGAAGCCCGTGGGAAAGCAGGCAGGGGCAGAGCCGGCCCTGAGCAACTCCCTGCACAAACACGGGCTGCAGGCAGGATCCAGGGCCGCGGGCAGGGCTGGCCCTGGCACCGAACCTGGCAGAGCTCGCCTGCAGCCTGCCCAGGGGGGTTGCCCTCGTTGCCCTTGGCATCATCCCACCCCTCAGTTTGTCCCCGCTGGGGGTCCTGGTGGTGTTTTGGGGTGCAATCTGATGGGGGATACTGTGCATGTGCTGAGCTCTCACTCCATCTCTTCGCAGAGGTTCAGCATGAGTCCCACCCCAAAGCGGCCCCAAGATCTCTCTCCAGATGCTGGTGTCGCTGGTGCATGCCCGGCACGCTGAGCTCCCGTGGCTGCAGCCCCCAGTTTCTCACCACCTGCCTGGGCCAGCACCCTGGGGTGCCCCCACTGTGCCCCCCCGCCCCGCCATGACACTGGAGCTGGGGGACGAGGGGCTGCTGGACCTGAGTTTCCTGACGGAGGAGGAGCGCTTCGCCATCGGCGAGGTGCTGCGCCGCGACTGGCAGCTTCGCAGGCGCGAGGAGGGACGCATCAGGTGAGGTGGGGGGTCCCCTTGGGGACAGCTTGGACCCCCCCCAAGCAGCCAGCTTGGGGTCCATCACCCTTGAAGACAGAGCAGCCAGGCTGGGGAGGGGTCCCCCCTTTCCCCTGGGGATGGGGACACCCATTGAGCCTGACTGGGGTGAAGCTCAGCGGTGGGTGACACCTGCTTTGAGGGTCCCAAACGCCCCAGGAGATGATGGCTGGTGTCCCCAGGGCCAGTGGTGGTGGCTCCATCAGGAAGGGTGATGGGGACAGCGGTGCAGGGGGTTGATGACAGCGCTGGGATGGGGGCGAGAGGGGGATTCATCATCACCCTCCCACCACCAGCAAACTCCGCAAGTCAGTGTCAGACCCCGTGCGGCTGAGGACGCTCACTGGGGACTGGTTCTGCGACGCCCGTGCCCAGCGTCACCGGCACCATCTGGGCTCTGACCTGGTCCGAGCCTCCATCCGCCGCAGGAGGCGGCCCCGGGGTAGGTGAGGGATGGGGATACAGGGCGAAGGGGGACACACCAGGGGATGGAGCTCAGCCCACTCTGGTCCCTGATGTCTCCAGGAACAGGGGACCTGGAGCGTGGCCACAGCGTGGGTGAGCTGGAGGCCATCAGCGAGCCGCTGGCAGAGGAGAAGGAGGATGAGGATGGTGTGATGGAGCCGGAGGAGAGGTGAGAGTGGGGTGGCGGTGGGTCTCTCTCCCCCTGTGGGTGCTCCAGGGCTGGTGACATCTTTTACTGGTGCCCCACTGGGGGTGGCATGGCTCTGGGCTGGTCGAGGGGAGCTGGAGGAGGTGGGCAGAGCAGAGCCCATAGTGAAGGGAATGGCACAGCCAGAGCTGCACTGTCCTGGTGTCCCTCCACTGTCCCTCTGTCTGTCTGTCCCATCTTTTAGAGAGAAACTAGTCGTCGTGCCTTCTCACAGCCTCCCCGCAGAGGATGTGCAGACGACTGCAGAGCCCCAGGTGGGTGCTTGATTGGGGGTTTTGCAGATCCCACTTGAAAAGTGTGAACCCCACGGCTGGGGAGTGGGGAGGGATGTCCTGTGGAATGTCCCCCACCCAGTCCCCAGGGACCCAGAGGGGCTGAACCAAGGGGATTGGGGGAGGGAGGGGAGGAGGGAGGATGCCCGTTATCAGAGTTTCCTCTCTGTGCCACCTCACAGCCCAGCCCCACAGCCCCAGCTCTGGAGGGGACCCCCATGTCTCAGCCCCCGCGACAGAGTGACAATCCCGACAGGGAGCAGGATGTCTCAGCCCAGCCAGGTAAATGTGATGGGGGGATTTGTGCTGCTGAGATTTGGGGGATTGGAGCCCCCCAGCACTGCTTATCAGCGTCCTACCTCCCCCTGGACTCCCAATCCTGACCCCCGCAATCCCTTACTTGCTCCTTTTGCTAAAAAGAGGAGGACCCCTCCCAACTCCTATCCATCCCTGCTGCGTTGGGACCCCCCACACCCACACGCTGCACCCCTACAGGTGACAGAGCAGGTGGGAACCCCTTTAGCACTTCCAGCACCGAGGAAGATGAGGAGGAGCCTGACTCCACACACAGTGGATCTGATGCTGGGCAGGTGGGATGGGGGGATTGGGGAGGGGGCTGTACGGGGTTGGGAGGGCTAGAGGGGGCTATATAGGACTGTCTGGGGTTGGGGGGACTGTCTGGGGGAATGCAAATCCAGCACTGCACAGACTGTACCTGAGCACACAGACTCAGCCCTCGGGAGCCCGCTCTGTTATGAGGGTCTGCAGGGGGAGGGTGTGGGTGCTGAACCCTCTTTGCCTTGCACTTCTAGGGTCCGGGGACCCCCCAGACAGATCAGGGGTCCCCAGGCCGGGTGTCTCCCCAGAATGGCCACGCACCCCCGAGCAGCATCTTGACCACCAGCTCCTCCGTGTCCAGCCTCAGCTCCTCCACGGTACGGGGCTGGGGGGCTGTTAGGGGCGGGGGGGGGGGGGCCACCTCTCCAGACCTACCCCCTCCCTTGACCCCGTCCCACCACCCCGCAGCTGAGCGGCAGCCTGATGAGCCTGTACAGCGAGGGCGAGCTGGGCAGCGTGGCCGTGCGGGGCTGCGTCCAGTTCTCCCTCCGCTACGACCCGGCCAAGAAGGAGCTGCAGGTCCACGTGCTGCGGTGTCGGGAACTGGCTGAGGCCAAGAAGCAGCGGTCGGACCCGTGAGTGCCCCCTCAGGCCCGAGCCGCCATCCTGGGGCAATGCCCACGGGGGTACACATTGCATTCACCTCATTTTTTTCTTGGGTTCCAGGTACATCAAGACGTACCTTCTGCCGGATAAGTCCAACCGCAGCAAGCGCAAGACCACAGTGCGGAAGAGAAGCTTGGATCCCATCTTCAATGAGACCCTCAAGGTCTGGGATGGTTTTGGGGGGGGGGGTGCCCTCCTGGTTCAAGTCAGGGAGAGGATGGATGGGTGGGGGCAGGTAGCCTCACCCTCTCTGTGTCCCCTCCCCACCAGTACAAGTTGGAGAAGAGGGACCTGAAGGGCCGGACCCTGAACCTCTCGGTGTGGCACCACGACAGCCTGGGCAGGAACCTCTTCTTGGGGGAGGTGGAGATCGCGTTGGGCGCCTGGGACTGGGCCAACACGAGCCCCGAGTGGTTCAGCCTCCAGCCGCGGGTGAGTCCCCAGATCCCCCAGCCCCCCTGCCCCAACCACAGCCCCCCATAACCGCCCCCCATCCTCCCCAGATGCCCATCTCCTCGGATGGCCTCGCCAGCCGGGGCAACCTCAACTTGGCATTGAAGTTCATCCCCGCCGGCTCAGAAGGTGAGAGGTGTGCATGGGCTCAGGGGGAGGGGGTCCGGCATGGCAGGGTGCCCCTGACCCCTCTTACCCACAGGTGGGGGGCTGCCACCAACGGGTGAGCTGCACATCTGGGTGAAGGATGCTCAGAGCCTCATCCCTCTGCAGAGCGGCACCGTGGATGCCTTTGTGCAGTGGTAAGAGAGTGGGTGGGCTCCCAGAGGTGCTCAAGTGTCCACCCCCCACCTCCTCACCCCCCCTGTCAACCCCCCCCAGCTACGTGCTGCCGGACGACAGCAAGGCGAGCCGGCAGAAGACGCGGGTGGTGAAGAGAAGCCTCAACCCCCTCTTTAACCACACCATGGTGTACGATGGCTTCCAGGCCAAGGACCTGGCCGAGGCGTGCGCCGAGTTCACCCTCTGGCACCACGAAGCCTTCTCCAAGCGCCAGCTGGGCGGCATTCGGCTGAGTCTGGGCACAGGTCAGAGGTGGGGAGGGCGATGGACGGGGACCTGGGCACCCCCGGGTGCCCCTCCCGTAGCTTGCAGGATGGGAGGAGGTGACACGGGTGGTGGTGTCTCCACAGGGAGCAGCTACGGGCTGCCCGTGGGCTGGATGGACTCGACGGCGGAGGAGCGAGGGGTGTGGGGGCGGCTGCTCCAGCAGCCAGGTTGTTGGGTGGAAGCGCTGTTGCCCCTCAGGACCAACCTCGTCCCCCGGGCATAGCCCTCCCTGACTGCGGGACCACCCAGTTCCAGCGGGACTGCGGGATGCAGAGCTGAGCTGGAGCATCACTGTGTGGGGCTGGGGGTCTGTGCCCTCCCCCCCACCCACCCAACCCTTTTGGCACCAATGAAGTGGCACCAGAGGGTACGTTTGGTGGCTATTTATTGCTGTGGGCACCATACCCTGACTTTTCCCTCTGGCATGGGGCTGTCCCCTGTGTCACAACCCTGTCAGCCCCCAGCAACAGCAAGGGCCCCCGGGGCTGTGTCACAGCCCAGGAGTGGGGACTCACTCCCCTTCCCACTGGGCAAGAATCTGGTGATGCTCCGGGACGGCTGCCTGAGCCAATACACTGGCTGGGACACAGGGGCTATTGGAGAGAGGGGGACAAGCCCTGTCCCCCCAGCACTGCCACCCCATTCTCCTCCCTGACCCTGGCAGTGAGGGCTGGGGGTACCTGATGCTCATGTAGAAGCAGTCATCACAGGTGGCATAGCCTAGCAGGTCCCCCAGGGTGACATCCCTCCCCATACTGGTTCCCCTCCCCTGGTCACTGGGAGACTGGAGTCACTCAGGGCCACCTGGCAAGACCTGGCTGTGAGCAGGACACAGGTACGTCCCAAACTGCAGGTACAGGGTTTGCAACTAAAATCTCCCAGGGCAGCACCCACAGCTTGGGCTCTGGGGGTGATGGGTGACAATGACACAGACACTAGGAATAGAAGGAAAATCCTTTATTGTGTCTCTGTCCCCACTGTGCCAGCTCAGGCTCTGCCCAGCGTGGGGCTGAGGGCTCGGCCAGCAAAGGGCTACCCCACAGCCGGCCACGGCCACTGTCCTCTGAGCCCCTGGGGTGCCCTGGGTCCCCCCGGCTCCTGGCAAGCACAGGGCAGGGGGAGCCCAAAGCACAGAGACCCTCTGTGCCCAGCTGCGCCCCCCTGCCTTGCTCTGCCCCCCACCCCAGGGGAGCAGCTGAAGGGTGCAAACCCCCCCTAGAGCATCCCCAGCCACGCTGGGGACAGGAGTCAGACATGGTCCACGTGTGTCCCCCCTGGAGTCCCCCCAGGGCAGAGCGAGCTTTGCACAGTTGTGGGGGAGGGGGTCCCACGGGACCCTGCGGCGTGATGCGGGGAGGGGGACAGTCCGGGAGGGGGACAGTCCGGCAGTGGGCAGGGACACCGGCAGTACTGGCCTCTTCTCCACCTGGCCCGAGGAGGGTGAGGGCAGCATCTCCCCAGCCCGGGCAGGGGGACACAGTGGTCTCAGATCCTGGGGCAGCGGACAGAGAAGAGCGAGTAGCAGAAAGGGTCCAGGGGGCTTTGCCCTGGGGGGGGGCGTCACCAACCCCTTGCAGCCCCCAGGGAGCGGGGTGCAGAGCGAGGGGATGCCCCAGTGCCCACCCCACTGTACCCCCAAGAACTGGGTGGGAACTGCTGCAGGGAAGGGATGGGGGGGCACAGACTTTCTGCAGCCGTGCCCCCTCTTGCACCTCCACCCCAGCTACTTGAACAATTGCCCCCCTCCCAGGACGTGAGACAGACACCACCTCGCAAAGTTTAATTGGGGCAGCCCGAGGTACAAATCTCACCCCACGGCACACAGCACACACACCCCTCCCCAAAACAACACACAGAAGGGAGGGGGCTGGGGACACTCCCCTCATACACCACCACCCCCCCCAGTAACACAAAGGCACAGCAAAAGCACACAGCAAGGCCCTGGCTCCGCTCCTCCGGTGGGCACAGGGGGGCTGGGGGGACTGGGGGAGGCAGGGGTTGGGGGTGTGTGGGTGCATAAGGCAAAATATTGAAGGGAAAAACACCTGAGAGCACTCTGGGGGGAAGAGGAGACCCCAATACTCCCCCCACGGTGAGCCCTAAGGCTGTGGGGAGGTGATGGGGCAGGGGGTGCCCAGGGCAGGGAGTGGGGGCTGCTGGCTGCTAACTGGGTCCCAACCGAGCCCTGCAGCTGCTCAGGGAGCAGAAGGGGCACGGATGTGCAGAGGGGCTGTGCGTCATCTGCATTGCACCGGGGGCTCTGTGCAAGAAAGAGGGGGGGTGAGGAGGGACACCCCCTTCCCTTCCATGGCTAAGGGCCTCCAGGTAAACAGCAAACCAGCTGGGAACCCCCCCTACATGCAAACCGGGAGAGAGAGGGACCACGCCATCCCCTCCCCAGGGAGGAGTGAGAGAAAGGTGAAGCTCCAGGGGTGCAGGGGAGGGCAGCCCCCTCCCCATCGCCACCAGCACCCAGAACCTACTGGTTGTCCTCTCTGGCAGCGTGCAAGAAAAGAGAGATGGGGCACAGCCCCCCACGTTAGACATGGTGCGCCCCGCAGAACAGGAGCACGAGAAGAGCAAGGCCCCACACTTGGCTCAGCCCCAGGGGGGTGGATTTGGGTGTCCCATGCTCCCCACAGGGCTTGGAGCCAGGATCGGGCCAGGCAGCAACAGACAGAAGTGGCAGCAGGACAGCCCGTCACCAGTGAGGGGACAGGCAGGGGAGGACGAGCCCCCCCAGCTCCCAAATCTTCCCCCCTCGCCAGGCAAGGACAGACTGGCACAAACAGCCACGGGAGACAACACTCAGCAGTAAGACAGGACACGGCCAGACTGGCCACAGAGCCCCACGCATCAGGGCTGAGCCCTATTTTTGGCTTCAAGGGTGGCCTTGACCCATGATGGGACCCCCTCCCGCCTCCATCCCGGCCGGGGGTGGGCATGGGACCCTTACAGTGTTTGGTAGGTGCTGTCCTTTGACTTGATGAACTTGATGATGAAGAAGACCACAGCTTGGATGCTCAGCACCAGCACGATGCCACCGATGAAGCTGGCCGTGTCGAAACCGGGCGGGTGAAATTCGGGACTGCCTGTCAGAGGAGCACTGGTGGTGGTGGTTCCTAATGGCAGGGAAAAACAGGGAGCGGGGGGGTTTATGGGTGCTGTTGGCATCTCAGGGTACTGATGCTGTTGCCAAGGAGAAGGGATTTGGGGTCCACGCAGACCCCAGCATCTGCGCCGGGAGGAATGGCTGTTTCCCTGGGGCTGGGATGTCCCCATTGACACACATGCAGGGAAGGGCTCAGCCCCTTCCCATGCTGGAGCAACCAGCACCGCATGGGAGAGAAGCCAGCAGCAAAAAGATCCCAGTGGGATCAATAATTCAGAAGGCTCCGGGCTCCAGTTACCCATCGTAATTAGCCCAGCGCTCTCCAGTTCCCGCTTCCTGGAAGAGGCTCCTTCTCCGCTCCCAGCCCCTGCTCCAACCTGGTCGAGGATGGCACTTCCCAGCAAGGATGGCAGCAGGGCTGGTTTTTGGGGGGATCTGCAGGTTGTTATGGCCCCCCAGACCCCACGCTGGCATTGCTGCAGCCCCTGGCAGCATCGCTGGGGGCAGAGAGAGGGGAAAGGGATGGAGCTGTGACATGGGGGACAGCGCTAGCACTTCCCAGGGCAGAGCCAGGGTGGAAGCTCCACAGATGCAACCTCAAGGCCAGCTCTGCTCATTCCTCCCTGGGGATGTGAAGCACAGAGAGAAGAGGCTTGTCCCCTTGTCCCCTAGGGCATCTGTACCCCTTCACCCCGTCCCACCACCTCCTGCCCCCCCAGACCCGCTTACTTGGGGTGTGCGTCACCGGCTCCTTGCTATGAGACCGTGGAGGCTCTTTGGTGGGGGACTTCAGTGCTGCCGGAAGCAGGGACAGAGGGAAGAGGGGAAAAAGGTTGTCAAGGGACATCACCATCACCCCCCACCCCGTCCCGAAGCCTGCTGGGTTCAGGGGAAACCCATTCTTGCAAGGAGAGCGTGGTTACCTCGGCACAGGGTGCTGGTGTTGTAGAGCACACAGGTCTCCCGCGCAGCCGTCCCTCTCTGCACGCAGCTCCCTACCTCTGCAGGGTTTTTCCCAAGGGATAAATCAGTCTCTGGAATGACCTAGTGCAGCTGATGGCACCCAAGAGATGGCAAGGACCTGTTCCCAGGGGTGGCCACCAATCCAAGGGGCTGCGAGAACATCCCCACATCCACATCCCCACAGGGAAGAGCCGCAAACAAGGGCTTTACAGACAACTGGCTGGGACCAGGCACCCAAGGGTTCTGAGCTGCTGGCACCATCCCAGCAGAGTCCCAGTACAGAGGCAGGGGAAGGCTGGGAGCCCCTTGCTGTCCCCCCACACAGCTGAGCCCCCTCACCTGGCTCCTCGGGGGTCCCACAGCCCACCCAGACACAGTCGGTGGCATTGTGCGAGGTGGTGCTGGCTGTACATGTCTCGCAGGACCTCAGCTCACCGCACTCTCCTGCCAAAGCCAAGGGAAAGGGGTGAGGTTCCAGAGCAGCATCTGATCCACCCTGTCAGCATGGGTGAGGGCTGGACCCTCTGCTCCAGGGAGGAAGATGCAGCAGGAGGGATGAAGGCAGCTCTCACAGCACCAAACCTGCTAAAGGACCTGCCAGCTGCAGGTGTGTTTGTAGCATCTCCAGGTCTCCAGAAAGGGGACATCCCATGCCCCACTGCAACCACGGCCACCCAGGACACGCAGGGCTCTCCCCAGCACCCAGGTCATGGCACAGGGTGGAGGAGCATCACCCCTCTGCACCCCTCAAACTGTCCCTGCAGGACCCCTGGCAGTGAATCACTTGGGTGTTTGTGGAGCTGCTCTGCCATGAGCTCCCTTCCCCCCCTCCTCGCTCATTATTAATTTACAGCGATGACTGTCAGCGAGGGAGGTTGCAACCGGGACCCACAGCCAGGACCTGCCTGCATCTTGACGCTTCCCACGCCCAGGTTTGCACCATTTCGGTAAAAAGCCGGGAGCCATTCCCCACCCTGGGCATGTTTCCAAACAAACAACTCCCCTGCCCCTCCCAGAGCTTGTGGGAGGGGGCTGGGGGCTTGCACCCCCTTGGGCTGGGTCCTCCATGGGTTTCAGAAAGATCAACCCAGCCTTCACTGTGTGGGCTGCACCCCATCCCCACCAGCAACCCTCCATGGGGTGGGCAGCTCTAGTCGCCCTCTTCAGCTTTTAGGGCCCTCCTGTCTCCCAAGGCCATGTCAGGCTGCAAGAAGAGACTCCTTCCTTCTCTCAGTGTCCCCTCCAGCAAAAGCAAAGCGGGCAACTGGTGGCATAAGGCACAAAGTGGGATGCTGCGGACCATGAAGCGCGATGCTGCGGACCCATCGCCATGGCTACGGCATGGTGGGTACGCCGCCGGCCCCCCCCCTCCAGCATTTAGAGACCTGCCGGGAACCAATGGGAAAGTAGGACTTTGTTCGCAAGGGTTTCAGGCAGGTTTATAATTTAAGTTATTTTTATCGCGGCAGGCGCAGGAACAGACGTTTGAGCCCAACCTTGTCAACTCCCTCTCCTGCCGTCAGGTGTGGAGAGAGGGAAATAAAGGGAGGAAACGAGGGGCGGAGGGGGCAGCCCCACCCCCATGGGTGCTCCGAGAACATGAGTGAGTCCCGGTGGGACAAGTCCAAGTGGAAATGTCTTGGGTGAGCAGCGGAGGGGGGGGTTGGGAGAAAAGGGAGCAGAAGCAAGCCTGGGGTTTGCATAATTAATGCCCGGAGTTGTGGGCAGACCAGGCAGGGGGATGACGGCTCCAGAAATTGCCATGACTCACGAGATTCCCCCCGCTTTTCGGAGAAGAGGCCGGACCCTGTAGCGGCTCAGGGCCCCCTTCATGGTCCTGGGGGTGGGGAGCAGGAGGGAGAATCCCTCTCCCCCCCCAAACCGGGACCAATCGAGCCAACGGGGGCTCTCCTGGCCCCATCAATGGCGAGCAGGTGCCGGGGAGAAATGGGGTCTAGGGGAAGCCCCTCAAAAGAAAACACCCCCAAAAGTTCGACTGCCCCTAAGCTGCAAACTCTCCTCACCCCCCCCACCCCTCCCCTCCCGGCGCTCCCCGGCGGTACCTGCGTGGGTGGGTGCGGGCCCCTGCGCGCACAGCAGCGCGCAAAGCAGCGCGCAGCGCAAAGCCCCGGAGCCCGGGGGGGGCCATGGCCCGGCCCGGCGATGCTCGGTTTAGCCAGGCTCGGCTCAGTCCACCTTGGCCCGGCCCGGTCCCAGCGGGAGGTGTCGCTTGCGCCGCTGCGGAGCTCCCGGGAGAGCGGAGCGGAGCCGCGGGCACATGCGCGCCCGCGGGAGGCGGCCCCGGCGGGGGGGCGGGGGGTGAGGGAGGGCAGGGGCGGCTCCGCCTCGCCCCGCCCCAGGGGGTCCGGCCCATGGGGGGGTGTCCCGCACCGGGGATGCATCCCGTATTCCCCCCGTGGGAAAAGAGGGGATGTCCTGGTTTTGGGGGGGCTCCGGGGGGAGCATGGGGGAGGAGTTCAGCACCGCGAACAGCTCCTGCAGGGCCGGGACCGACCAAACCGCCCCCCCCCGAACCCCCGACGGGGGCGGGTGCCGGGGAAAGCGCTGGGCTTGAGGAACCGGGGCGGAGGGGAAGAGATCCCGGCAGGGTCCCGGGGATGCGCACGCCTTCTCCTTCCTCCTCCTCTCCCGGGGAGGAGGGCTCCCTGACACGAGTCCTTCCTGCAATCCCCCTACTCGGACCGGGCCGGGCCTTCCCGCTTCTCCCGGTTATGAATTATTCAGCCCCACGTGGGAAAGATGGGCCGCGGAGACCCGTTGGGGAAATGGACGAGATGGGAGGGCCTGCACACCCCCGGCTGAGCGAGGGTGGACCCAGCTTCTCCCCCTCTCCTCCCTTTTTGTGTCCCCCCGGGCCGCCCCCTCCACACCCCACGCCCAGGGTGCAAAGGGGAGCCCCCAAACCTCTGCAATGGGGGTGTGGAAGCCGGCGCCCCCCTCCTCTCCAGCACGACCCTGCAACGGCTTTGCAAGAGGGGTAGCCGGGCTGGGGGGCTCCCGGGGGCGGCGTGGGCTGGGGGGGAGCGGGGGGGGGGGGGCTGTTTTTATGAATGAGCTGCTCCATCCCCGGCGCGATTACTATGCGGCGCGCGCGCGCCCGCGCTGCCTGGCGGGGCGCTGATTGGCTCCGGCGCGCCATTGACGTCACAGCGGGGAGAACGGGGCTTGCGGGTGGGGGGGAGTTGGTGGTGGCGGTGAGTCACCCCCCACCCCCCCCCCCAAAAAAAAACCCGACAACGCACCCCCCCTACCCCCTCCCCCGGGGGGGCTCGGTCACTATAACTCGGCGGCGCCCATGGCAGCGGGCCCCCAGCCCGGGCCGCGGTCGAGCATCCCGGCAGGTGAGTGCCTGGCACCGTGGGGGAGGGTGCACGGACGTCGTGGTGGGGGGACACGGACACCGGGAGGGGGTGTGGGCCCGCTTAGGCGAAGCGCCACGCTATGGGGCCGCTTCTTCCTGGGACTGTGCTGCTTGCCCGGGTGCCCCGGGGAGGGACAGACACCTCCCCTAAGGCAAAAAGGGGGTTCCCCCCCCTCCCGCTCCGTTTGGCGGGGCCGGGAGGGTGCTTTTCCCGGCCGGAGTGCCGGGCCCGTGGGCGCAGGACCGTCCCCTTCACCTGCTGCTTGAGATCCCGTCCGTTTGGCCCTAAAATCCTTGGGGCGGGAGGGGGGGAAGCCAGGGCCAGTCCTGCGCGCCCCCCCCCCCCCCCCCCCCCCCCCGTATTTATCCACCAAAATCACGCAGTGCACCAAGCCCAGCAGCTACCGCAGGCAGGGGCAGGCTGGGGAGGGGCGGGGGCAGCCTGTGTGCATCCCCTTTTTTGATTCACTTATTTATTTTTCTTTGCTTGCAAAAGAATTCAAACCAAACCAAACCTCATCCAGGAAAATCCCCTGGGAGCAAACAGCAAGTACCACCACCTCCTCAGACAGACACCGCTCTGCCCCCCACTCCTGGAGACAACTTTTGGGGAGAATCAGGTCTCTCCCTGGTTGGGGGGCACAGGGACAAGCTCAAGTCGGTCCCCACCACGGGCAGCGGGTGCTGAGGGGGCTGCTTTTGCTTTTGGCTGCGGCAGGCCAGCCTCCGCCAGCATGATGGAGGAAGGGCCCCCCAACTCCAGCAAAGGCCAGCAAGGCTGGTTCACGGCCAGGAACGACAGCAGCAGCACCTTGGACCTGGAATCTGTGGTGCAACCCCTCGCTTTGAACCCATGGGACGTCGTCCTCTGCATCTCCGGGACCATTATCTCCTGCGAGAATGCCATTGTGGTGGTGGTCATCTTCTACACCCCAGCTTTCCGGGCTCCTATGTTCCTTCTCATTGGCAGCTTGGCCACGGCCGACCTCCTGGCTGGTTTGGGGTTGATCCTGCATTTTGCCTTTGTGTACTTCATCCCTTCGGAGGCGGTCAGCCTGCTCACGGTTGGGCTCCTGGTCACCTCCTTCACGGCCAGCGTCAGCAGCTTGTTGACCATCACCATCGACCGCTACCTGTCCCTCTACAATGCCTTGACCTACTACTCGGAGAGAACGGTCACCAGGACTTACATCATGTTGATCCTCACCTGGGGAGCCTCCATCTGCTACGGGCTCCTGCCCATCATGGGCTGGAACTGCCTGAAGGAGCCGTCCACCTGCAGCATCGTCAAGCCCCTGACGAAGAACCACCTCATCATCCTCTCCGTCTCCTTCTTCATGGTCTTTGCGGTGATGCTCCAGCTCTACGTGCAGATCTGTAAGATCGTCTGCCGGCATGCTCAGCAGATCGCCGTCCAGAGACATTTCCTGGCCAGTTCCCACTACGTCACCACCCGAAAAGGCATCGCCACCTTGGCCATCATCCTGGGCACCTTCGCTTCGTGCTGGCTGCCCTTCGCCGTTTACTGTCTCCTGGGGGATTACAGCTACCCGGCCCTCTACACCTACATCACCCTCCTCCCCGCCACCTACAACTCCATGATCAACCCTGTCATTTACGCCTTCAGGAACCAGGAGATCCAGAAAGTGCTGTGGACCGTGTGCTGCGGGTGCTTCTCCTCCACCATGCCTTTCCGGTCCCGCTCCCCCAGCGACGTCTGACACGACCCACCCCCCCACCCCTCCCCAGCCTCTTTGCACCTTTCACTTACCGATTGCGGTTGGGGGATTTTGTTTGTTTTCTTCCCTTTTCCTTCCCAGAGATGCATCACAGGAGCTCTCGGAATCAAGCAGCTCTTCCCAGCCCCGTCCTTTTGGGCATGATCTCTTCTCTTCCTCTATTTTTCCAATTTTTGAATTTACGGGAGAGAAAAACGTATTTTTTATCCGTAATATAATCTATATTTATGTGTGCGAGAGAGAGGGGAGATCCTCATATTTTCTTTAAAACTGTTAACGATGCTTTATTTTTTTAAAGGGGGGGAGATACTGAGAACGTTCACTCCCCTCTTGCTTTTTTTAACAGCCTTGTTATTTACCTCAGATAGTTAAAATATATTTTGTACGTTTGGGGAAGCGGGGGGGAGGCTCGCTTGCTGGAGGGGGAGGGACTCAAACCCACCCCCTTCTCCCAGCCGTCCATCCATTTATTTATTATTTTTTAATTACTATTTAATGTGATTTGAATGCCGCCCTGCTGCCCTCTAGTGCTCACTGCCTTCGGGCGGAGGGTGCAACCGAAGGCTCTGCACCTCCAAATCCAGCAGCTTCGGGGTCCCCTGGGTGCTGCCCCCCCTCCCATGGCACCCAGGGCTGTCCCCCACCCCCTGCCAAAGCCTTTCCTTGCACTGGGATTTGCACATGTGTTTTTTGGGGGGGAAAATGGATGTGAAGAGGGATGGGGACCCCTCGGTGGGGTGCTGCAGAGCAGGAGGCGGGGATGCTGCATCTTGTTTACAACCATGGGGGGGGGAAAATAAAAGTAATTTGTGATATAGAGTGTGGCTTCTTAATGCTGGGGAGGGGATGGGGGGAGCAGGCTGAGGTCCCCGCGCCATCACGCCGAATCCCGGCGGGGCCTTCGCCCCGCTCCGTTTCCCCATGCCCGGTTAAGAAATCCCAAGCGACAGCGCTTCCCTCCACCCATCACATCCAGTTAGCGGGAGCCGGG
The DNA here is from genome assembly GCA_020746105.1 of Trogon surrucura. Taxonomy (NCBI): domain Eukaryota; kingdom Metazoa; phylum Chordata; class Aves; order Trogoniformes; family Trogonidae; genus Trogon; species Trogon surrucura. The sequence goes on from CM036640.1 coordinate 3,843,268, forward strand.
CCCCAGGGTGGGGAGCAGCACCGAGGGCTCTGACCACCCTCATCCTCACAGCTGGTCCAGCGAGCAGAGGGGCTGCGTCCAGCCTCGTGCTCTCAGCGCTGCCTCTATCGCAGCAAGGTCACAGGCAGCTGCCTGCGCCCACGGGGTGGCACGGGAGGGCTTGGGGCTTTGCCCCGGACCCCTCTAGTGAGAGACCCATGTTGGCACCGCTCAAAGAGGGTCTGGGCTGCCCATCGCTGCAGCCGCGCAGCAGGGAAGGCAGGGTTAACGATGGCAAAGCTAATTAGGGCAGCTCGTCCCCTCCGGTAGCAGGGCTGTGTGCCCCCAGAACCCCCCCTCATGCCCCTGCCCACCCCGGTCAGGGAGCAGCAGGTTTCTCACAGGCATTTGTGCATCCGCAGACGCGCCGGGATGTGGCAGAGCCCAGGGCTGAAGGGCAGCCGGAGCTCGGCTGGGTGCTGCGGCGCGGGCGGTGCAGGATGCGTGCCGGCCCCCCCCAGGCTTGGCTTCACCTTGGGCTCGGGGACCTGGTGGCAGCCCGGAGGGTTGGTGCTGTTTATTGCAAGAGAAATGAATGATTTCTTTCCACTTCTCAGCTGAGCTGAGCGCTGGGAAGGGGCTCTGGCAGCAAGCTGTGACAGGAGATAGGGCTGAGGAGAGGCTGAAGGACCCACAGACCAACATCTGCTCTTCAGGGGCTGGGCGCAGCGCTGGGGTTGGGGAATTTGGGAGTCCCCTTGTCCCCACTGGGACAGCCGGGGAGAAAGGAGCAAAGCTCGGGGGTTAGAGACACCTGTCGTGCCCTGGAGCTGAGCTGAGGACCCTCATCCAGGGGATAATTCCCGAGCCCACCTCCCTCAGCAGTGAAAAAACCCTGTAATTCCCTGCCCTCCTTTATTCACAGGCAGTTCATGCCCAGTTATTCTTACGTCAACATTGCACGGCAGCTTAAACAGCTTTTCTCTCCCTCGTGTTTCCCCTCTGCTGATGTCTTCAGAGGGAGCAGCTGCAGCCCCTTTGCTTCCCCACGGTGGGCAAGCCCAACCAGTCCCTCCTGCTCCCTTTGGTCCCTGTCACCTCCCCTGGTGACAGGGTGACACATCGGGGCTCGCTGCCGGGTGTGCCAGCACGTAGCACAAAAGCAGCACCGTACAAGTCTGCTGGGACCCCCCCCCCCTCAGCCCAGCATCAAACCCCACTGTGACCCAGCCTCGTCACGCCACGCCTGTGCTCCACGGCCAGCAATTTGGGGAGCTCTTGTGCCTACCGCCGCGAGTCCCTGGGAACGTCACCCGTCCCCTGCTGCCACCAGACCCCCAGTGTGACGTGGCTGCCCTACATGCCTCTTCCCAGCTGGGAACTGAATCTTTCAGCTCCTACCTGTGTCTGATTCCCTCCTGGCAGGATGGGTGAGGAAAGTTGATGCCAAACGTGCGGCTGCAGGACACCGGGACCCCGACCCTGCCCCAGCGCCGGCTTCTCTCCCGGCACGTCAGCCGCTCGGTCCGGAGATGTCCCCGGCTGCTCCAGGGTTTGGGAACAGGCGGCACCGAACAAGGAGATAAACCAGCCCGCAGACAGGCCCAGCTCGCTCCCTTTTTTGGTGGGGAAAGATGCAGAAAGCGGAGGTATATAAAATAGTCAAACCCATCCGAGAAGGCGCCCGAGCGCCAAGCAGCCACCCCCACACCGCCAATGTGCGGGAGAGGCTCGGGGGGGGCCGCCTGACAGCCCAGCTTTGGGGTTAAAATACGAGCTAAGAGGCTGTGAGAGGGATAAAGGTGCGGGCACGCTGTCACCCCAGCTGTGTGTGCACATCTGGCAGGCCCAGCCTCCCCCAGGCACCCCTGGCCCAGCAGATGCTCTACGGCACAGGCAGCCTCTTGCCTCCAAACCCTGCCTGCGCTGCGGCGAGGCCATGGGCTGCGGGCAGGTTTTGATCCTCTCCTCTGCCGCTGGCAGCCCCTGTCCCGTTGGCAGCAGAGGGGATTGGGTAGGGCTCCTGCTCTCTGCCACGTCACAGGGAGCAGGGACACCGGGTGAAAGCATGGGGACCGTGGCAAAGCCAAGGACGGTCCCTGCCAGGCAAGAGCCCTCCCCAAGCCACGCAAGTTAAGAAACCTCCGTTCACTCTGTTGCTGAAAATAGGCGCTTTGCCAGCTTGGCAAATGGAGAAAGGTTGATGCTCCCCCAAAAGTCTCCTGCAGTGCCCTGAACCCCGACTGACCTGCCTGGGGGGAGGGCTGAGAGCTGCCCAGTGCCCACAGCCACAGCCACAGCCTGGAGACTCTGCTCCCAGTGAGTTACTGGGGTGCCCAGTGGGGAGCACAAACCGTGACGTTTCCCCTGCGTCACACCGGGCCGTGAGGAGGGCTGAGCAGCTCTGGTTATTGGCCTGGGTTCCATTTAAATGAGAAACCTCAGCCCTGGCTTGGGGGATTTTGTTTCCTTGGAAGCGGGAGCAAGGCAGGAAATGAAGAAAACGCGGCCCCGCTCGTAAGCATTTTACCAAATGCCGAAGGCAGCGGGAGGCACTTCCCGGTACGGCTCGGGCTGCGGAGCATCGTCCCCAGCCACCACCGGAGCCGTTGCTCCGGGAGGCACCGGCCAGCACTTCCCAGGAAGGGAGAGCCCATCCAAAAGCGCTGCTCAGGGTGGGAGACAGCAAAGGGCAGGGTGAGATGCGGGTCTTTCTCCAGCACCCTCTCATTTTACTCCCGTAGCAACACCCGACGCAGAAGGCGGCTTCACGCCGTGAGCTTTCGGCTGCCCGGGCGGGGTGCAGGGACTTGCAGCACCCTCTGCTCCCTGCAGGCAGCTCACCGAGGCCCAGGCTCCCACGCTGGCTCGGGGCTGGGGCTTTGTCTCACTCGACCTGGCCTGGAGACGGCGGTGGCGAGAGTCCTTTGGCCCTGGCCGCAGCCCCAGCTCCACGCCGGCTGCCTTAAGCCCTCCACATGCAGACGTTGGCCTTTGCGGGAGCGGATGAGCCCAGCGCAGAGCTGCTGCCCTGCCAGACTGCAGAAACTTGAGCTCCAAATACATAATTCCTCTGGCACCCCGTGGTTATTTGTGAGCTGCTGTGAGCAGATGGAAGAGTTACAGATAAAGCCATCCGCAGCACGGGAGCCGATTGCCTTCCCCACACAACCGCGTAGGCAACAGCAAAGGCAGCGAGGAGGGAAAAAAAAAAAAAAAAGAAAAAATCCAGAGAAAAAAAGGCAGAAAGAGCAAGAGAGAAGGAGTCAGCCATTTCTACAGGGGCTGAGCTGCCATCTCGGCACACCTACGTGCGAGGAACGGGGACTCTCTGCTGGCAGCGGGCCCTTCCCGGGGAGTTGGAAGAGGGTAAGTGCTCTCCCACCACCCATGGCTGCTTGGCGAAGGAAGGCAGCGCGAGTCGGGGGTGACATTGGCACGGCAGAGCGGTGCCACACACTGGGAGAGCAGGCTGTTAACGCTGATCAGAGCTGGCAGCGCCTGCACTCGCTTCGGTCCCAGAGGGGGAATTAAGGGAGAGAAGCTGACGTCAGTGGTGGAAAGGACACGCAGCCCACTCGTCCACGGCAGCCGGCAGCATCTTCTGGGTGTTGCTAACACCACCTTGAAGGAGAAAATTAAATAGGTCTTTGGAGACGGGGGGCTCCTGTGAAGCCGGAGCCCGGCCAGCTGCGATCCGGCGCTGAGCCCCGCGCAAGAGAGACGGGCAGGCAAACACATCAAAGGCTGGGGCCAAGGCCAGAGCGCCGAGGCACGGCCCAGCCCGGGAGGCTCTTCCCCAGCCGCAGCAGCTCCGCGGTCGGAAACTGCCGCTCGTGGCGAGGGCTCGGGCTCCGAGAGCACCGGCGCACGATTCATCGTGCCGCTGGGTTTTGCCTCCCGGCACCCAGCTAAACCCTCAGCTGTCGTTTAAGGGGGGTAACACAAGCACAACACCCACCACTACACCCTTAAAGGTGACTTTCAAGGGCTGGAACGCTGTAAACGCAGGGCTATGCGCTAGCACGCGCCCCAAAAAAGCAAAGGCACCGAGTCAGCCCCGGCCACAGCCGCACCCGTCCAGCCCAGGGAGCCAGGGACACCGGCTGCTCCTCCCGGATTCGAGATGGAGCCAAGTGCCGGGACACGCGGAAGCCCAAGAGATCCCTCCTTCCCCTGCCCTCCGCGCCCCAGCACGACTAAAGGGCTCGCTTGTTCAGAAGCTGGCAAGGCCAATTAATCTAATGAGGTTTTGCAGCCAGGGACTATTGTCAGCCAAGAAAGGCACAGCGCTGCAGAGCGAGCACACGGGTGTCTCCTAGAAGCCAAGGGAATTTGGCAGAGGAAAGCTCGTGGTAAAAGCAGGGACGAGGAGCAGCAGGGACGGATCCTTTTGTTGCTCTCCACCAACCGGCAAGAAAAATAACACCCGCGCGACAGGCTCACGTACCAAGCCCAGATGAGGCACCTGAAAACGGGGCCAGGAGCCATCGCCGCTGCGGCTGGGGCCAGGCAGATTAACTGCAGAAGGGACCTTGAGCAGCTGAAATGGAGGCAAAAAAAAAAAAAAGGAAAAAAAAAAGCAGCAGCAGCAGCCCCCTCCCACCCCAGCTGCAGCAGCTCAGCTCTTACAAGATGGAGCGCGGGCTCATTTCGTATGGCAGGGAGCACGCGGGAGGCTGCGAGCTCCTCCTGGGTAGCGCTTCCTCGGCGTCCTTACCCACCGCAGGTGCAACGAGCTCCCACCGTGGACAATCCTCCACCCACCTCGGCAGCGCTGGGGTGGCTGGAAGAGGCTTCTGCACCGACCCAGCAGCAAGGGACTCGCTGGCTTGCTTCACCCCGTGGAGATGACGCGTTCTCGGCGCCCTCCACGAAGCGACGGGTTCCGCACATCGCACCCGGGCGAGATCCATGATGGGACACGAGTTGCACGGGCACGAGCTGCTCGCACGGCCCCGGGCTCCCGGGCAGGAGGAGCCGCACCCAGACACGTCCGCCCAGGCCCGGCCGCTCTCGGCGCGCGAAGAAGGATCGCGCCGCAGCTCCCCGACACGCACCCGGAGTAACACACGCAGGCGCCGGCTGGATAGAAAGGTTTTATCAAGTTACAGTTTTTAAAAAAAAAAGGATCAAAACAACAAAAAAAAGATTTTGTGGTTTGTTTTGTTTTTTTTACACATACATTACAAAAACAATTTGAAATCGCAATCTTCATCCAGGGTTTACTGAGCTGATTATTTAAAAAAAAAAAAAAGGAAAAAAAGCAGCAGGAAAGCCTGGCTTACACAGCAACCGACAGGGAAAAGCACAGACAGACGTTACACGGGCAGCGGGGCTGCGCTGGTACCGACCCGGACCGGGCTTTACACCCGCTGCACCCGTGGCCGTGGTGCCCGACCATCAGTGTTTTTATTTTGCAGGGGTAAGAAAACCAAAGAGGCTACAGTATTTTGCTCATGAGGTGGGGGTTTTTGTGTGGGTTTGTTTTTTTTTCTCTCCCCCGAAGCAGAGTTTCAGCGCTGAAACTCCTTTGGTCTGAAGCGAGTAACCCCCCCTGCACCCTGAGAATATCCATCAACCGCCGCCCTTCCGACCCGCGGCCTGGCTGGGTCCTCCGAGGGCGCTTCCCATCTCTCCTCCCACCAATATCTTCTGCTCAGCAATAAACCCCCTAAGATACAAAGTGGAATAATTACTCTTATAAATATATTTATATCGTGTAGGAAAATAAGGCACTTCAGGAGGGTTACAGCTCGTCTAATTCTATGACATCCTAATCAGGAAGAAAAATGGGTTAGTTTCTGAAATGAATTAAAATGAATGTTAATACGGTAATAAAAACATCGGATCCGCTTCCCACTTCAAGGCTTTGTTTAAAAAGGAAGAGAAGAAAGCACCTCCCGAAATCCAACAGCAACGAAACCTGACCCGGGGCAGCTGCATCTGCCCCACGCCAAGCCCTGCCAGCCAGCGCCCGTCAAGCGCAGGTCCTTTCCAACGAGGCACGTTAAATAAGTTCACGGACTGAAAAAAAATTTTAAAAAAATTTAAAAAAAAAATCCTTTCCCTGCAACGACGCTCGGCGCAGTTTCTTGGCCATCTGGGACCTCCAGGAGCCCCTTTCCCTCGCTCCGGTCTGGTGCTTTGGGTCTGATAAGGAGAGGAGAAAGCAGTGAAGGTCACCCACTGCGGATGAGGCTCCGGGCTGAGCCCGGGGAGCCGGGACGAGTTTTTTTTTCTCCCTGCGAGCGCGGTGGGAAAGGGGGGCGGCGGGGGAGAGAGGCTGCCGGGAGCAGCAGCCAAGCACTGCGGGCGAGGACACCGGGAGAATGTTTAACCAGGGAAAGGGGAAGGCAGCGGCGGTTTGCCCGAACTCGCGCCGTGTTCCCGGGCCGGGAGGAAATGGCTGCGCCGGCTCCGCGTCGCCGCGGGTCGGGCTGAAATGGAAAGACGGGGAGGAGGGGGCTCCTCCCGGGGCAGGACCCCAGCTGCCAAGGCTCTCGCTTCTGGGCTTCGTGAAATGCTCGAGGTTCGCCCGCCGTGCCGTTCAACCCAGCCTTAAGAAGAAAGGGAAATCAAAAGGGGAAGGAATAAGCTAGCACGAAATGACAAAGATGGCAGGGGAGCCCAGTGCAGGCCCTCGGTCCACCCGGGGCAGCAGCCCCGCGGTTCCAGCACAGCTGCTCTGTCTTGCAAAGGTTGTTTTTGGCACCTCTCTTCTTTCCCCCCACTGGTTTAAGAAACACTAAGCTTACTCGGTGGCCCAGCGCTCTGCGATTTTGCAACGACACTCAGAGACGTCACTTCACGCCCGTCGTTTCTCAGGGATCTCCACGCTACCCTTGTACTTCTTGCAGATTTAAAAAAAAAAACTCAAACCAAACCTTCCCTACCTGTCCACAACCCTTCTTGTTTAGGATCCTGCTTTGATTCTCACCTCGGGATCCACATTTGAAAGCAGAGGGTGGCTGCAGCAGGCTTGCAGGGACAAAGCGGCGTCCCTCCCGCTGCCAGGAGCGCCCGGCGAGCAGGCGAGGCAGCCGCAGGAGCCGACTCCACCCGCGGCCCGGCCGGATCGCCCACGCAGCATCCTTGTGCAACAGGCGAGAGCGTGGGGCAACCCGGTCCCCAGCGCCCCCAGGCACGGCCCCGCCTGACAGCCCATCCCGCTGGGTCACCGAGAATATGGCACTTTTGATTTTTTGCTGCATTTCAGGCGACGGGAACACTCGCTCCCCTTTTCCCGAAGGGGGCCAAGTCTAGTTAAGGCAATTTCAAATTAACCCAGGTTTGGCATTCGCGAGCTCCTCGCTTCCCTGCGTGATAACGCTGTCAGGCCGGGTTAGCTGAAAGGTCCGTTTTCCCCAGGAACCTGTCTCTGAGAGAAGCCAGAGGAGGATGCTTAAAGAAGGAGCAGAAAAACAGGAGGCAGCGAGCCTCCTCTACCCCCCCTCACCCAGCTCGCAGCGACAATCAGTTTGCATTTCCAAGTCCTTCCACTGCACGACGGCTCAACTGGCACTCGAGGGGTTTGTTCCCTCTTCCAGAACCTGGAAGTGGCTCAGCTCAGATGTTGCCAACCCATCGGGATGCCTCCCCGTTCTACGCCCTTCGCATCCCGCCCGGCAGCTGATTTGTCGGCAAAAAAAAAAAAGCCTGACGGGGCAGCAAACCAGCAAATCTCGCGGGGTTGCGCCGGATCTCCGCTCGATCCGCACCCCAGAAAAGCCCATCCTCCAGGCCGTCGTCCGCTCCGTCAAAGATTAAAAATGCGCAAGCACACGCGCAAGAAAATCAGTAAGGACTCGATGGCACAAACTGAAGCCATCAATCAAACCCCAAGAAGGATTTTCAGCAACCTGGCAGCCTCGGGCTGGGCCCGGCGTTCCAAGTATCAGCAACATCATTAAACGAGGCAAGCCAGAGAAGAAAGAACAGGCACAGGCTGGCAAAACACTTTACAACAGGAAAGGCAGAGAGGTTGGAGAGCTGGTCTTAATAGGACGCGCAGCTGGTCCCACGATCTCCGAAAGCCTTTGGAATCGCTTTCTTGCATGACCCTGACGGAGAGGCACGTCCAAATTAAAACACCAGAAGCCCCATCTGTAGCATCGGGGAGGTATTTGTTTCTAGATTTCCACGATATGCTTATAGTCTATGTAAGGTAACGTAAAACAGCAATAAAACCCAGGTCAGCTAGTTCAAGTTTGCCATCTTCTCCCCCCACCAGTACTGTATCTGTAGTGAGCGGCCTGGGAATTCAGGTTAGTGAGGAGCAGAAACGTTTTCTTAAAATTAACTAACGAATTATAACAACGAAACTCTGGGAAACAACGTAGGCTGAAGCCTGACGTAACCGATGGAACAACTCGGTTCGCGCACAAGGTGTTTTTAGGCACACAAACTCCCCTCCTTAGCTGGAAGCGGCAGGGAGGAAGCAAAGGTAATACCAGCAGATTCTGCTACTCAAGTCCCCGTGTCGAAAAGCACGGTCACCCCGCTAGAAAAAGCACCTCTTGGAACTGACTGCAGCGTTGCCCAGAGAAGATCAAAGTGCCGGGTGTTCAGAGAACCCCTCCCCACACCATCTCCCTGCTCTAGGCACTTATTTTTTTTTTTTCTTTTTTTCCTTCCTTCTTCTTTTTTAAACACACTCTCAGCATGAACTGGAGAAACCAGCAAAGCGGAGTTTCGCCACCGCTCGGCGCTGACCACACAGATGTGTCTCAGCGGGGCAGCGGCTCTGCTCTCCCAGAAGCCGGGAAGCGACCGTCGCGCCCCGGCTTTGCAGCCCTTTTTGTGCAAGTCTCCTTCGGCAGGCTTGGCAAAGCAGTCCAGGAGATTTGAGGAAGGTAAAAGGCAGCTTTTCAAATAAAAACAAGTCCCTCCTCACATTGCACCCAATGCGCTCCCGCAGCCCCGAGAGCGAGGAAGCGCACCCCACGCAGGGTAGTCTGGAAATAATACTAGGGGGTCAGAGGGGAAAGAATTGTGCACTATTGCCAAAAAACCGATTATTTGACAGCGGGATGCAGCAGAGAACTGACATTTAAAGCCCATTTTCTTGCAGCACTACCAGCATTCACTGGAAAGGAAGAGCCATCAGATCAACTGTCTGCTGTTGCAATGAGAAAACTAGCTGAAAATGTCCTTCATCTGAAAGGCCACGCGGCCGCAACAGGATCATCCATCTTTACTTTGAAAATCCCTCAGGATGGAGGGTTTATATGTGCTCTGCCTGGTGGCATCGAGAATCTGGAGGTTTAGCTCTCTTAAATAAGCAACCGTTACACCCCCTCCAGCTAAATCCCAACACCGCATCCTCAGCGTCCGTGAGGAGACCTTTTGGAAAGGCAGAGCACAACGTCCTGCCAAAGCCGGAGGGGGAGGGAGAGGAGAGATATGCTGCTGGTTGTCTGAAAACCCTTGGCACATCTTTGGTTACGGGATGAAGGAGGAAGTGGTGAAAGGTTTGGCCACCTGATTCTTTAAGATGTTAACCCAGGAGAGAAGGGGAAGAAGGGGACGGGGCCGTGGTTAATCCGACCATTCGTCCTCGTCGAACTCCGAAGAGTCGTCCTCGGAGTCGCTGTACTCCACGGCGATGCGGCGCGACAGGATCGTTGCCACATCGTTGCCCACAACGTCCCGCTTCTCCTGCTCCCGCTGCTCCTCCACCTTGCGGAGCTGGAAGCCTGTTGGGAAGAAGGCAGCGGATGGGATCACGCAAAGGCTTTGGTCACACTGAAACCTCCAAAGCAGCCATCCCTTCGACACAATCCTCTGAGCAAGGCAGCCTGTCCTCTGCCAGACATGCAGCGGGATAACGCTGATGGGGAGTGACAGCCAGGACAGGCCGTGCGCGCAGGTGCTCCTCTGAGGGGTTAACACCACTGCCACGCCATCCCCTCGCAACCTCCGGCTGCACCGATTCCAGCCCTGCTGCCTCCAAAAGGTGTGGGTGGAGGCATAAAACCTACCGAGGTTGTCACCGGGGTGGGCAGGCAAGGAGGGACCACATGGGACAGGTCTCAGCAGCGAGGCCAACACGCCGCTGGTCACGAGACGGCTCCCGAGTGCTCGTGCGTGGATACTGTGGTTTGTTGCTTTTTTTTCCAGAGGCAAAGGAGAAAACTGGTATCGAAACAAAACCTTACCTTGACGAATAGCCGAAAGCAGATCGCTCCTGGCATCGCTAACCGCAGGCAAGGATGACTTGGGCGCGGAGGTGTCTGAGGGTGGAGGAGGGGGTGGGGGCCCATCCAGGCCACTGGAAGCCATCGGCAGCGGGCCAGGAGGAGGTGGCGGTGGCGGGGGAGGCGGCACGTTCCCGCCGCTCGGCTGCGGCAGCGGAGGTGGGAGCACGCTGGCATATTCGACTGCTGGAGGGGGCGGGGGTGGCGGTGGGGCAGCAAACTCGGGGTGAGGGGGGAAAGAAGGGGGCGAGGGTGGCGGCGGGGTTCCCGGGGACGGGAAGCTCATGGGAGGTGGCGGAGGGGCGACGATTCCCACGGGTGGCGGCGGCGGAGGCGGCGCCGGAGGGGGAGCAAAGCCCGGCCTGGCTGCCGAGGGGGATCCGATCGGAGGAGCCGGTGGTGGATGACTGGGGCTAACCAGGCTGGATCGTTTGGTCCCTCCAGAACCAGAACCTCTTTGGTTGTCTACAGGATAGCTGTTGCAACAGAAGGGGAGAGAGAAGGAAGATTATCATCTGTAAGGCCAGATTAGTCTGCACAATCTCAACGTTAACGCAAATCACGTGTGTTCGTCGCGGTCCAGACAAAAATCTATGTTTCAGCTTTAACTGGTGTTTCCATGAGAGCTCACTCCTTGGTTTTAGCTCCCTCGCACTGTTTCCTTTGGCCTACACCACGAGAACAAAGGAAAGCTTCTGAGGACTGGCAGACCTGCTATCACCCATCCCATCTCCTCGGCTGACAAGACATGAGCCACCTCACCTCTCTGCCAGGTGTCACGGCTGAGCTCAGAGCAGCCTCCTGGTTCAAGAGCTCCTGCAGCAACGCAAGCCACCGCCCCTCCACGCTGAGGTCAGGCTCCTGACACGCCAAGCAGGGATGTCTACCGTGATAAATCGCACAAGGGCTGGTGGGTGTGCCAGGAAAGCATATGCTCTGAACACCTGCTAGGAACAGATCTCTTCACCGGATTCCACGGCTCAGAGCAGGAGTGCAGAAGCCATGTCTCATAGCTCACCGTGGGGAGCGAAGAGGAAGACATGGAAACCCAACGTGCTTTTAAGGAAAACGCTGGTTCTTGAGTGACTAATCTCCCATTTATGGAAGCTGTGTTATACCAGAAAACACCACTGCCCATAAGATACTGTAATATCCTATGTATGTGTAAAGGAAGCTCTAAATTGAGAACTCCTTCCACAGTAAACCAGAAAAATAAGCTACATTTGCCACGAAGACGTCACAGTTTTTAAACGGCGCGCAGTGCTGATCCAAGGCAGGCGACTGGAGATCAAACCCAGCTCCCAGGGATCTTTAAAAACAACCACCAAAACAAAACCAGAAAGGGGAGATCTCTGTGGTTGGGCAAAGTTCTAAGCAGCTGCATAAGGCAGCGTAAGCTTCATCTAAAAGCTTGTTTCTGCTCTGCCCTAGAGGAACGTGCTGCAGAGCGGAGTGCTTGGTCTCTCTGACACATCAGAAGAGCCTTTGCCGCAGCGTTGCTGCCTTTGGATAAGATGGAGACAAGCTAACGCAGTCCTGTCTCAGACATGCTTCCTCCTGTTACTCTTGACTCTGTTTTACCGCCTTTAAAAAAAGACACTCTCTCTCCTTTCACCTTTTGTGTCTTGAGCCACTGCTGGACCGTAATTCTCATCTCCAGAGGTGGCTGGAAGTCACCATTTCATGGGATACAAAGCAGCTGCCCTGAACTTGCGCTCAGGTCTCCGGGAAGATGTCAGCCGGTGCGCTCGAGTCCTTTAAATTTAAACTACATCTACATCTTTGGCGCCCGCGTTGTGCATTTGTCAAAGATCACGGGGCAAACGGTAAGAAAAAAAAGAGGCGAAAGCAGCTGTTCTTTGCAAAGCTCTATCAGGACCGTAAATCTACACACTCTGCAGCAACCGTGTTGGAAAGGGAGTGGAGCATCTCCCTTATGAGGAAAGGCTGAGGGAGCTGGGGCTCTTTAGTTTGGAGAAGAGGAGACTGAGGGGAGACCTTATTAATGTTTACAAATATATCAAGGGTGAGTGTTGTGAGGATGGAGCCAGGCTCTTCTCGGTGACAACCAATGATAGGACAAGGGGTAATGGGCTGAAACTGGAACATAAGAGGTTCCGCTTAAACTCGAGAAGAAATTTCTTCTCAGTGAGGGTGACGGAGCCCTGGCACAGGCTGCCCAGGGAGGTTGTGGAGTCTCCTTCTCTGGAGACATTCAAGACCCGCCTGGACACGTTCCTATGTAGCATTATCTGGGCGTTCCTGCTCTGGCAGGGGGATTGGACTTGATGATCTTTTGAGGTCCCTTCCAATCCCTGACATTCTGTGATTCTGTGTGAAAACCCATGTGATGGAGCCAGCCCGTAAGTCTCTCGGAAAGTGAAACAAGCCTGCTCCAGTTCTCCCCCAAGCCCATTTCTTCTCTTGTGCAAGGGCACGACGCCGGTGGTTGGGATTTACGGGGAGCCGCGCCGCCTGTGCCTCTGCCCCTGCCTGCAGTTGCACTTCCCCTCCAGACAGGAGCATTCTGGTTCCCATACAACACCCGTTAGGAAGTTCTGCTGAACTGTCTCAGCCTGTCTCATGTCATCCTTTTACACCACCTACTACTCCTTGGTGACAGAAGGGATCCCGTAGGCTTACCTAAATTCCACCGGGGGTGGAGGCAGGCTGTCATCTGGGAACGAAGGAGGTGGTGGCACAATAGAGTCAGTCTGCGGCGGTGGCGGGTAGCAGTTCACGTCCATGCTTTCGTTTGAACCGATGCTGCCGTTCTGATACACCGTGTTAGAGGGGTACCTGGGCGAAAGGGAGACGAGCGATTTATTTAACGAGTTCAAGGCAACGTCTAAAGCTCTTTGGTTTTTTTTTTTCCCCCCCCTTGCCTCCTGGAAGAGCTGCGACAAACAACCCTTCACCCGTTCAACCACCGAACAGGAGTGACGTTAACCAAGCGGATGGATCAACCTGCAAGATTTAGAAATGAGGGTTGTTGGGTTTTTTCTAGGTACAGCAGGACCCTGCGTTTAGGTGGGACCTCATCAACCACCACAACAGGACACACAAAACCCTAATGTAAGGTGTAATAAAAAAAAATAAAGTCTCTGTTTCTCAGAAATATCCTACATCAAGAATCACATCCAGCTGTATGAGGCTGCTCTGCGTAATTCTTCAGTTAGAATTTGCTCAGATGCTCCCGTGTTTGTTTATTGCTACCACACACCAGAACAGCAGGAGTATGTGTTTTAATAACCCAGGAAACACCAAAGTAAAAAGTATGTTTCTTAACATTTTGTTACAGAAAAAAAACATTTATAACAGAGTGTTTTGACCAGTTTGGACCTGAAGGACTCCTCGTTACATTGGGTGTCATCGGTGTCAGAAGAAAAGAAGAGGTATTCAAAAAATGCCCAAAAAATAAGCTTGAGAATAGAATATCAAAAAGAACCCAAGGAACAGCGGTGACATTAAAAGCAAATATCCAGAGCAGAAATAGCACTGAAGGAAGAGACCACCCTCACGCTCAACTTTCAATGAGCTCATTTCACCGTGGGGTGGTGGAACCGCCCCGTTCTTGGGGGCTCCCAGACCTCAAGTGAATTCAAACGCACAAAAACGCTCACACGAGAAGAGAGGAGCAAGAAAACGGTGCTGTTGTGCTGCTCCAGTCCTCTGCTCGAAACCAAACCTGTTCTCCCATTAAACTACAAGCAAGTTTTATTTTTAGCCGGAGAGTACGATTTAAAGAGAGACTTTTTTTCTTAAATGAAAGGAAGCTGCAAGGAGCGAGCGGGCGCGAAGCGCATTGTGGGGAATTCGGTCTGCTTCCAGCCTCGCTGGTGTCAAAAGTTAAACGAATTCTCAAGCCAGAAGCGCTGAAGAGAGCTCTGGAGCTTAAATCCGTGGACGGGGACAGCCCCCGCGTCGACTTTAGGGTGTGAAGAGCCGCTGGTGAAATGTAACAAAGCGATCGCGCGATGCCACCCCGCTCCTCAGCGTAAGGCCCAGAGGCTGAGGTGTGATGGGAAGGGCATGGCGATGGGGTGGGGAGCCAAAGCTCTCAACGCCTCCGTGCCCACAAAGACAGGCAGCCGAGAGCAGACTCGCTACCGAAGCTGTTCCTGCCACCTCGTTCCGACGGCGCCGGCTCCCTGATTTATTTAGCAAATTTTAAATCAGCAGACGGATTTACTTGGGAGAATCTGATTAGCGGCGGTATCGATCCGCGCGGTGCGGCAAATCTGGGGAAGCTGCAGCGCGAGGGTGAACTGCATTACAATGGCCACCGCCCGCCCGCCCGCCCGCCCGCTCCCCCTGGCTGGGGAGCTGATCGGAGAGCCCCGGACTCGCTTACCCAGCAGGACCGTGTTTGTCCTTTGACTCAACAAATTCTTGTCCCATTTTCAGCTTCTCCCACTCTTCTTTCCGGGTTTTGATTTTCCGCGGGTTCACGTTTCCTCGGTTCGGGTTCTCCTTTTTCTCTTTCTAAGGGAGAAGGAATCAAACAGACGCCTTATTTTGCTTTAAACTCGCTGGGAATTGGGAGGGGTAGGACAGATCCGCAGCAGTTTCAAGAAAACACACTCTCAAAGAGGGCCAGGACTTTTTAATTTACTTTCCTGATTGCCACAAGCTCCAAAGATCTCCCATACAAAGAAGTCGGAGCGCAGATAGAACAGAAGGAGACAGACAACATCAGATTTCCCCAGTGCAGCCCAGACATGATGCCATCGCTACTCCCTGGCATGCCCACCCCGAGGGCAGAGCGAAAGCTCGTTTTTTTCACACCAATCCACTTTTTGTGTCGAGACTGCCAAATCCCACCATCACCTCTTCCTGGTGTTCAGTGCAATCCGGACACCAGCCTCAGCCTCTGTATTCTAACACGCCCGAAATCTCTCCCCTGTTACTTTGATTGGAAAAAAAAAAAAATCACTATCTATTTCAATATTAATATTTGACTTTTCAGTAACTGGGGTCTAAAGTGTGCTCAGACCGAATCTTTTATGGCGTTAAGTTTTGGTGTTGGTAAATGTGGCTCCAAATGCCCGGAAAACCAAACCAGGAACGGACTCGACCCGGCGCTTTCAGCTTAAATGGTTCTGTTAAGCCTCCTGCTTGCCCCTAATTTAACATTAGGGCCCGGTTTTGCACTCCTGAAGGGATGTTTCCTCCTTTATTCTTCCGCAGTAGAATTTCTTACGCCACTCGACACGCCGCGGTGCTGGGGCAGTGGGATTTGCGCCGCTTCGACGCTGAACAGACCCCTCTGCAACATCAGAAGTGCAGAGAAGACTCCGACAAAACTTTCTTCCCTGCTGACTGCGCCAGCACTATGTCGGAGGACTACAAATTAAGCCATTATAACCACACAAAGACGGTGGCATTTGGAAAAACAGATTAAGGGTATCTTTGTTTTCTTTTTTTAATTAACAAGGATGAGAGCAAACCAGAAAAGCTTCGCTGAATTGATCCCTAAAGAGTTTAAGAGAGCAAACCTGAATTTCAGATAGCAACTTGAGTCCAAGATTTATTAACGCTTCCCACCTCCCGTTCTTCCCTGACAAGCCTCTGTTGGCAGAGATCTCCCATTTCCTCACCCTATGCTTCCGCTTCTCTTTCATAATATCCTTGGTGTCCTGAAGCATTTTCTCTCTCCAAAGGTCGAAGAAATATGAAGGATCTGTGTAGAATTTAAGCGCCTCTTTGCCATCATCCCTAGAAGAGGGAGAGGGGAACACACAAACAAGGACCAAGTCAGGCATTTGTTTGAAGCCCAGAGAAAACACGAGGCACGAGCCCAGACCCCAGTTTAAAAGCCTGCAGTGAGGTCAAACGTCAAACACGCTGCTCTCATCCCCGTCCCCCGTTTTGGAGCCACAGTTTCACCCATCCTGGCTTTCGCACTCGCCGGCACTTTTGTCCTCGCGCACAGTCGGGGCTCCTCAGCACCTGAAGAGCTCAACTGCTCCGAACAATCACCAAGAGAGCAGCAGGTCTCTCGCATCAGCTCCCACTCGTTTGTGTTGTATTTTTGGCATGGAAAAAGAATGCAAACCACAACCTTCTCCAGCTCAGGAACCCTAAATCAGACCAGCAGCGTCCTTGAAACTCATGAGCGAGCACACACACACACTCTCTCTCTCTCCTCCTACTTTGCAGTGCAGCCGCGTCTGGCAGAAGACAGCTGCCTCCAGCTATCTGTAATTACTTTTTACCTGTTCAAAAGATATTTATGGATGTGGGCTAAGTCTCTGTATTCTGACCCCCTTCGCTTCTACTACCTACAAGATGAAATCAGAGCGGGACCGCTCGGGAGCACCGGTTACGCAGCCGGCGTAGGGATCGCGTCACGTGTTTCAGCCCAGGCACAGGCGGTCATGGAAAAGCATCTCCAGGTCTACAGGAGTTTGCTGCACCCACCTGGGCGAGAGCCATTTACAGATGTAGGCTCTGCGGTTCGCACTGTGGCTTTCTGGAAAGGAGCCACGGGGCTACAGAGCAGCCCAAGAAAAAAAAAATGCATCATCTGCACAACACCTAGCGTGTTCGTGCAGCGCTAGCCAAGCCTTGCCCCAAGGCGGTCACAAAAGTGACAGCAGGTAACCAAATATATAATTTTCCAGCTACGCTCATTTGTACAGCCCCAAAAGCAAAGTTGCATGTAATCCAGGGGATGGAGACTTCCCGGTGGACGTTAGTTTAGCAACTCAATTTCCCAACAGGAACGGCTGCTTCGGTACAGCCCGGGATAGGAAACGACCTCCTCGGCAGGTTGGGAGGAAGAGGTCCTGCTCTGCAAGGGAAGAAGGGGCAGAAGAAGGGGTATTGCAGCCATACCTGTAGGGTGAGAGAATGTTGAGAGGTGGAGGATTATTGCAGGTCCTGTAGGTTTCAAGGACAGGCACGGGGAGCGAATCTCTGTCGAAGAGCTTCTGGTCCTGAGTGGTGGAGCTTTTGAAGGCCTTCCTGGTGTTAATGCCTTGCAGGGAGACTGTAAGAAAGACGAGAGAGCAAGTGAAGAACAGCTTGACCCAGGCCAATGACACCGAAGATCAAGTAGCAAACATCTGATTTCAGTTGGAGTTCTTGGCATGCTTAGCACTTCTTAAGGTCAGGTTCCTTTTCCCACAGATCTCCTGGGAAACCCAGCAAATCTCAGATCCTGCCGTGCCGAGATCAGCTGCTGCACAGCCACGGCTCCCTTGAGAGTTGCCCATGTGGTTCTGAACCCCTGCGACCAAGACTGGAGAAGCGTGCCGCTATCAAACTGCGGAAAAGTGAGTTTCCACAGGCTGACTTGCTAATGAGCAAACCTAGACCGGGCCACAAAGGTTATCGACGTGAAACACCACGGTGCTTTTTCGGGAGGGGAGGAAACGGTCCCTCTTAGTCCAAGGGAAGACGTTCCAACACCCATCGTGGCATCACGCTCGTTTTACGGCCGTGAACCAACCACGCTGACTCAACGAGAATCTTTACCACGCTTGGTCTGCAAGGACTGTGCTCCACTCCATTACCTTCTTCCTCTTTGGGATCCAGCTGAGTGACTTTGACTTGCAAGCGGTCAACTCTCTCGACTAGAACGCTCACCCGAGAGGCAAAGGTGTTGGCTTGAGTAAACAACTCTCCAAATATGTCTTCTGCAAATTTACCTGGAATACGAAAGTGTCCACGTTACCCTCACGAGCCCCATCAGACCACAGTAAATCTCCCAGCTTGTTTTCTTGAAGAAAGAAGAAAGGAAGGAAGAAAGAGTCATGCTTCTTTTCAAGTTTGTCAGGGTTGAGTTTAACATCCAGGAAGAAAATGCTCTGTTCCACAAAAACCTGACATTTCCAAGGATCTTCAAGCACTAAAGAAACAATCGAGACATACTTTCAAGTCATTATTAAAGTAAGGAAATAAAGAGGGCTGACAACACTAGGTTGGTCTGAATCTGGATGGGTCTGCAGGTCCTTTAAGATCTTCTGCTGCTCTGTTTATTAGACAAGCAAATACAGTTAGATTTTTATTGCTCTGGAGAATCTCAAAGGCTCTCAGTCTCCAGCAGGCCTGCCTCCCGGGGAACTGGCACATATTTACAAGCTCAAAGTACTCTGGAACTAGAGAGCAGACCCAGTCCTTGATCCTAGAGCCTGAGCTTTAACCACAGACGAAAGCACTGACCCTTTTGTTCCTTCAGGTGGCAGTGTCTGAAAAATTGATGCATTCACGTTTATTTTAAATCAAAACCAAAGGGGAACTTCTCAGACAGAGATATTCTCTCTGTAACAGCTCGGATTGCCCAGTGGGCTGCTACGACAAACATCCTCCATCGTTCAGACCGCGGGAGCGCCCAGGGGTTTGATCAGGAGCTCGTTGCACCACTTAGAAGCGGAACACAGACATCCACCATCCTTAAAAGAGTTTAAAAACCTACGCGTGCAACAAGAGGCGACCACAGGTAGACAGAGATGGGAGAACTGGAAGAAAAACAACTTGCACCGAGTATTGTCTTTTCACTCCGCTCTCAGGCACGACCCAAGACGGGGAGCCCAAACCACGCTGAGGACAACACGGATCGGAACAGACTTGGCACCGGCAGCAGACACAGGCCCATGGAGTTCCCACTGATGGGAAACACTTCCAGCCACGGCTGGTGAGTACGAGGCTGCTCCCAATAAGCAGTCTGGTTTCGAAGTGCCTCATCGTATGGTCAACCGTTTGTTCTGGAATCTGTTACTCCGAAAGATCCTCTCCGACATTCAGGAAAGGGTAACCGGTTGGAAGCGCAACTTGAAGAGCAATTTTGGAAAGCCCAGTCGCCTGCAGGGAGTCACACCAGACAGACAAGCGGCCCCTTCCACGAGGTAACACGAGGACATCCCCCCGAAGCCCAGCTGCACACATACTTCCAGCTATCTAACCCCACGTATCAGCTACTTGTTCAGACTCCCGGGCAGTTCTCCTGCCGCTGCCAAGCACGGGGAACCGGGCAGGTTAAAAATCAACCTCCTCCACCCCTTTGGTGGCAAATGCCAGCTTGAAGTGTTTGTAGAAAGCAAGTGCTGGGAGCTAACTTCAGCTGACCTCCTCCTTCCCCTCCCCAAACAATACCGACTTCACAGATACAATCCACTAACAAGTCCAAGCAGCTTTTCTCCAACTCATGTGAAGGATTTTATTTCTGGAGACTTAAGGGCCAGGTAGCTCTTCCTACAGCCAGGCTTCACGTTCAACATTGGCACAAGACCAGCCCTCTTCTCTGACCAAAGAGGGTGAATGTTCATCTGGGGAATAACTCGACGCCTCCCAGCAACAGTTCTAAAAAGAAAAGTTGCAATTTGCTTTCTGCTTTAATGAGAACAAAAAGCAATTTCTGAATTTCACAAAGAAGCGCAACAAGCACGAGTGAGAAAAAAAATAAAGTCTTTGGTTTGCAATGACAAATAATATGTTTCAAGCATAAAAAAAAGCCATAAACAGCATTTTATATACTGCTCTTGACCCTGGAGGGAGAAGAGATGGTCTCTATTCCCTTGCCTGTGTAAGTGCACCCGTACAGAGTCACATCCAGCACCTCACACACCGCTCCGTGTTTCACGAACACTTTAGACGGGGTAAGACAAAGACTAATATTTTGGTTTAGTTACTTTGACTGCAAAAGTGCAGCTTACTATCAGAATTATCTTTGTCATGCACTGGCAGGAAGACAGACGGCATGATTTAATAGGTCTTTCCATCTTTAGCTTGTGGATTCTGTAAAATCACACAGAAACGCGCAGCCGACTTATACAAAGTGCTACCAGCTGCGATAGTAACGAAGGGTAAACTCGCTGGAATATGAAAGTTTGACAAGATTTATGTTTGCATCTTTGTAAAGAGACTGTGGTGCACGAGGCATGGCTGATTATTCACTTGACAGGGCTGTCACAGCCTACTGAACCCGCTTTACGTTCCCATAATAGCCGACGTACGAGGAAGGAGCGGATTTATTTTTTAGAAAAGAAAAGGGCGGAGAAGGGCAGGAGCTCGGTCATTTTGGGCGCGAGCATTCTGCAGTCGTTCATCTAAATATTGCTCCCTGTAAAAACACTGCTGGGCCCTGGGGAAGAGGGTAAGAGCCGGCGTTTCCTCCCCACCTGCCGCGCTCCCT
This sequence comes from Trogon surrucura, assembly GCA_020746105.1. Taxonomy (NCBI): domain Eukaryota; kingdom Metazoa; phylum Chordata; class Aves; order Trogoniformes; family Trogonidae; genus Trogon; species Trogon surrucura. Next base: position 3,863,584 of record CM036640.1, read on the forward strand.
TCTCACGCAGACAAGCACGCAAGTGTCAGCAAGAGCCACCTCTCTGGAGTTTTCCCTCCAGCGTTCTCCTCGAGGTGTGCGCGATTGGCCCGGCAGCACGCGCCTCCCTCCCTCCTTCTCCACACTGTCCACTGAAGCTCCCGGGGTACCTGCCCGATAAAGGAACCTGGCAGCAATTTGGCTTCCAGCGCTTCGCCCTCTCTGAAGAGGTAGAAGCAGAGAAGGTTCAAAGAGCCGAGCTGTGCGCAGAATGTCTAAACCCGAAGGGCCTCGCCACGGCTCTGTCACACTGACCCACTGCGCGCCTTTGGATCGGGATTAGCTTCCTCTGCAGCCGAGATCTGCAGCTTTACTGCCTCCTTCCTCACCATTTCCCATGCCCGAGATGGATTTTGCTCACCCTCCACAACCGTTTTGGCTACACGACCCAACAAATGAACAACAGGGGCCAGCTGAACGCAAGCAGCGAGACTGGTCTTGCCTGTGCAGTGACATTTCTACAACCCAACAGAACGCGACGCCGACTGGCAGCAAACACAGGCCCAGATTTTAGTGACAGGCACAGTTTGCGCTGCTGGGAAGAGGCTGCACCCAAACTTCCCCTGCCACATTCACGCTAAGGCAGAAGACAGGGAAGGGGCTCGCTTTGCAGAGCAAGCACAAGTCCTTGAAGACACCACAGAGAAGCCAGACAATGTATTAATTTGATTATCAAAGTCTTGCTTCAAGGGCAGGGGTGGCTAATCAGAATCCAGAGCATTCCAACGGAGTCAGGAGTCATCTCGGAGAGACCACAATTAACTCTTTGTTTCTCCTACAGCACGGAGGTCCATGTTTCGCCCCCCTCAGCCTTTACAAGGCCACCGGTGAGCTGAGCCAGGCATCGCTCCGGCTCGTGCCACCACGGAGCGAGCGGCTCCAAACCCCCAACGCTCTGGAGGCCAGGCTTGGCTCAAGAGGGGACTTTGGGTCTCGCCACGCAACAAACAGCAGGGGCAAGCAGGCGGCTTCCGCAAGAGCGCTTTAATTACCTTCCATTAAAAAAAGAAGACGACTGACACACTGGAGCTTCAACACAGTCAAGCTCCATTTAGCGGCGCGTGCGATCACGGGCGCGTTTTCCGACGCGAGATCCCGGTTGCCGGGAGAGCCTCCCATTTTCCAAGCCTGAGCTGTGCTCCATCCTTCCATCTGCAGTTTCGCTGCAGCCTCGCACACGCATCCACCCCACACACACCCGGACACCCTCTCCTCCCCTTCCCCGTTTTCTCTTAGGAAGGCAGTGGGACCGGGGATGCGAAATTAGCATCGGATTTCTTTAGGAAAACATTTTAGCATTACCCAGGGAAGGCAGATGGGGGAGAAATAGGAACACGAGAGTAGAGAGGGAGCTAAATAAAGAGCACTAGCGACTCCTGAGGGCAACGCGCAGGCTCGCCATGGTACTCACTCAGGCTGCCCAGCTGTCGAATGACATTTGCCAGGGTGATGTTGGTCATGCATTCCAGCTCGCTTCGAACGCTAGGCAACGTCTGACGGCACAGGTGCCTTGGCTCAATGTTCCTCGTTACTAACGGCATGGTGGACCTGCTTCAGGCACTGTTCTGAAAGATGAAAAACAACCCAAAAAAGAAACAGGAAAGGATTACTCAACCGCAAATTCCAGGCACACCAGAGCCATGGTGTTCGTTTTTCCTGCTCTCAAATGGCTTTATTTATAAGCCGCCTTTCCCCCCACCTCCTCCCCACCCTTATAAAACTGGTTCATCAGAAATAAAGATCCTGCTGTTCTACGACTCGCAGTGACAGCAGAGCCCCACCAGCTCAGGTACAGAGGCAGAGATGGAAAACTACACATCTTCGCCCACACGCAAGGTGCCGCTGGCACCTCCGCAGCCGTTGTTCCCTTCCTACCCATCCACCGCCTCGGAGCCGTCTCCTTCCTCCCGCGCTCACGCACGGCGTCTTTGGCGAGTCTTACGAGCTCTGCTGCAGGAAGATTTTCAACCGGTTCGCTTAAACCGAGACGGTGAAGATGGGAGAAGTTGGGAGGAAAAAAAAAAAAAAAACCAGACAAAACTGCAAGAGCTTCTTCGTGCACACCAAAGCGCTCGAGGTGCCTCCCTCCAGGAGCAGCAGGGAGAGGGCTCTCCTGAAACAACAGGAAGCGTTTGCAGCTGACCAGGAAACTTTCTGGTGACTGTTCCTTATCCTGCAGGCTGCACCCCTCTTCCCTTGGGAAATCCCCCGGGGCCCAGGTTTACACTGGACCATTGTTTTCACGCTACAGCAGTTGAGGGAGTTCTAATCAGGATGCAGGGCTAGAGCGTGCTCAGAAAAAAAGTCAAGATTGATCGTACAAGAGTCAGGACAAACTTCCAGTTCTTAAAAAAAAAAAAAAAAGAAGAAAATGGAAGTTTCCGGAAGTCATGCTTTGGCCAGAAAACACTTTAATGTGCAGGTCAGTGCCTTGAACTAACAAATATCTCCTTTGCTAAAAGGCCAAAATGTCGAAGCGACAAACGGCTCCTCCTCAGATCGACTGGAGGGAACTTGGGTAAACAGCGTGCCACATGGCCGAAATCTTTGAGACCAAGCGAAAGCAAATACATCCCAACTTCTTGATTAATTTAGAAGGGGAAAGAATCACTTTTCTAGGTCAGCTGAGGAACAACCCAAGAGAAGCAGCCAGCTCCCATGTGATAGGCATGCTGATCTGCTCGGCCTGGGTGTAAAAATAAAACAGGAAGCTAACAGCTTGGGGAACATGGCTTCCTGTCACCAACAGCAAAAAACCCAAGAACCATAAAAAATCAGCTGTTTGCTCTTGACTTTGAGCCACCCTTTGATAGTCTCTGTGGCAGCTGGCAGCTTATCTTTGAGGTCCAGGAGTCCTTCCTGGATGCTTTTCTATCAGGGTGTTAAGAGGAAGAAGTGGGCATTATCCCTCCTAATTACCTCACAAGCCAGATTTTTTTTGAATTGCTAAATTTGACCCATTAAGGCAGAGGAGTTCAAGAGCACGCGGGGCTCAGGGATGTCTCCCAGACGAGCAGATGCAGGTTGCCGCTTTGCGACGCCTCGACGCGAAGGATTTCACGCGCTCGTCCCCGCACGAGGAGAAGGTCCCCCAAACCCCTACCCCTTGGAGAAGAGGGGAGCCACGTCTGCATCCGAATAAACACACGCGGAGACTCTCCAAGGACGAAAGCCTGTGTTGTTCTTCACCCTGTCCAAGCACTGCGGCAGCCATCAGTAACCGCGCGGATATTTAAAGAACGGGGTGAACTAAGGAAGGACTCCGACCTTCGCTTCTAAATACCCCGTGTTTTATCGATTCCAGCCCGAGCCCGACAATCTTTTGTCGGCTTTAGCGCTTTACGCCAGACAAACTTTCCCAGCTCCCCCCAGACTGCAGTCTGCACCAACCAGCAGCTTTCATAAACAAGGCAGCAGCATTTGCAGGCTGCCTGCATCGAGCTTCTCCCCTGTGCTTCCTCGGGGCTCGGCCAGCGAGCGCCCGCGGTGGGATCTGCAGAGCCAGAGCGTTCAACCCATCCACCAAACCCGGTTGGAAACCTTCCAAGGTGCAGGACAGACAGGAGGAAAACAGCGAGTGGTGGGGGGGGGGGAAAAAAAAAGCCTGTAAGGGGGAAAGAGATGTGAGCATGCACGTATGAAAAGAGACGAAAAAGCCCACCAAACCCAACAGGTCAGACAGATGTGGGCAGTGCTGATCTCTGCGAGTGTGGGGAGAGCAGGGCAGAAAACAGAGAAGTGCCCTGAAATACCCACAAATAAACAAAGGCTCAGGAGGTGGTGTCTGCACGCAGTCCCCTCAGAAGCTTTTGCAAGGAAAAGCAAGGAGCAGCGGTGAAAGTCGCTTTTTAAAAGAAAAACGCCACTGGTGCAGCAGCACACGTACGGCACCGATCTGCACCGGTGCAAGACAGCCGAGATGAGGGCTAAGAAAAACACTCCCTTCAGAGCCTGGCTCATCCTGCCAGCCACCCCCACCCTCCCAGCACAGCCTGCCACACTCGGCTGCAGAACCGAGAGTTTCACCCTCGTGATCGCTACGCCAGCCCTCCTTGTGAGGGGAGCATCGCTTCTTCCCAAGGCTGCGGGGACGGCCCCGCTGCTGCTGCTGCTCCTAAAACCAGCGTGGATCCAGCAAGCAGCGAACTAAAAGAAGAGACGAAGCCCGCAGAGCGAGGTGGGGAGAACAGGGTGGGCTGTGGGCAAGCACCCTTCTGCTCTCCCAGCAGCCTTCCGGGATAAGAGGTGTCTGAAAGGAAAATTTCCCTCTCCTCTGAGCGGCAGGGCAAGGAGCTTCAAGGTTTCAGATGTTTTTGTAGGGCGGAGGCGGGCAGATAGGAAATGTGGGACCTACGACCGGTGCCAACATTCGTGAAAAGAGCAGTCGAGGTCCCCACGAGAAGGCATTTCGCTGCCAGACCTCGTTTTTCCCTGCGAGTCTTCGGAGGGTAGGTCTAGAGATAAGAGCTAACAGGCTCCTGCAAAACCTTTGTGCCTCCTGAGTAGGTGGGACCAAGATTAATAGCCTGGCTTGGCAAATAAGTGGTGTATTTCAAAAGCAGCAGTCAGGAAGGAGCAGAAAAATCAAGCGCGGAGAAGGGAGTGAGGTGTGAGAGCGGAGGGAGAAGGAGGAAGCAAAACACAGGAGACGGCACAAGGCACAGAGCTGGGGGCAGGGAGGAGACGCGGTGAACGGAACCAGGAAGAGGGACAGACCTAAAAAACCTTTCCAGGAGGCTCTTGCTTTTATTTTTTAAGGGAGTCATTAAGAAGCCAATTGACAGAGTGCTACCAGCCAGGGCCATCCAGAACCGCTTCACTTTCAGCGGTCAGGGCATGACAGCACAGCAGTTTTCCAGCCCAGCTAGCCAGACCGGTCATCGGGCATTAGTCACTGTCACGTAACCACCGCAGACCGTACATTCTAACTAAATCCTACCATTCAGAAGCGAGTTAAACGAATTGCAAGGCCCCCAAATCCTTATCTTTCAGGCAAAGATAAGCATTTCCTCTTGCTTATTAACGCCGGAGATCAGATTTGTTTCAGGAGGGCAGCTTGAGGTGCACGCGCTTGTTTTTAAGAAGCCGCAAGAGCGGCACCGAGAGCCTGCGCCGAGCCCGCTGTGACAGGAGAAGAGAGGGAGTATGTTAAAAGTAAAAAGAAACTGCCTCTAAGAAACAGAAAACTGCCTGCAACAGATTTCTAATGAATATGGAAGATTAAAAAAAAAAGCAGGCATCAAATTGAAGCCCGGCACTAGTGAGGAGAGAAGTCAAGCGATCTTTGCTGGTTGGGAGAGCCGTAAGGAAACGGGCCGAGGCCGCTCGCGTGCCAAATCCACAAGCGCTGCTGCATCCACCGACCCTTCGAAACGTTCGTCCTCCCAGCCGCCGCGCTTCACACCTCCTCAGAAACGAGAAGCCGGGGCTTTTGTTACGGCAACAAATGGTTTCCTCTCTCCCACTCGAAGCAGAACCTTCCTACCTGCTCGCGGCGAGCATTCCCTCCAAACTCTCCAAGTCACGGCTTGACTCGAAGGCGGCTCCAAGCCTTGTTAGGAGGGCAGTGACTAAAAGCCAAACCATGCAAGGAGCCCGGCTTCGCCCCGTAGCTCTTTTCCCCTCGCCTCCCCGCAGCTGTAGGCTGCCCCACCTCCAGCAGGGCATTGCCAGAATTCCTCATAATTTCCCCTTCTCCCAAACTGCTTACGCACGCGTTGCCGAGCCCTGGCCCGCTCCACAGCCCCGCGCCGGCCCAGAAAAAGTTTGCTGAGCACGACAAAAGCCCTGGCAGCTGAGCTCACCGCTCCTACATTCTTTTCCAGGATTCACCAGGATTTTGCTCGGCATCACCCTTCCTATCCCGTGCTTGCTCACTGTGCCCACGGTGCTCTCAGACCCCTTGTTTTTCTTCAAAAAGCAGGATCCGTGCGTAGCGCTTCTTCACGAGGCTGCTGATCTGCTCCCTCCACGACCAGCTCCCATCTTGAACGCTTTGCTCACCGGTTTTTACGCGAATTCCGACTCGGGCAGTTATTTCTGTTAAATACTCTCGGGGTGCTGGGGAACAAGCGTGACACGACACAGCCCCACAAAGGCGGGAGGGGAGAGAAATCAACTCGCAATTTGTGCCTTTGAATCCAGCAACTTTGAGCAAAGCACAAGGTAAATTCAAGACAAACCTGCTGCTCTAAGATTTCTTATCAGCCAGTCATCGACCGCTCTCCCCATGAGCTCTGCTGGAGCAGATCACTCAGGAATCCCAGGTCTGGACTAGAATCAAGTCCAATTGGTTTGTTTCAAACAAGAACTGCCAGTCTATAAACCCCTCACGCAAAGCTGCGCCTTATTGACTATTTTTAATAAACAGGGCTGGCACAGTAAGATTGGAGCATTGTTACGAACAATAAAGGAGACAGACTTTGATTGCAAGTATTGAGAAGCAATACGGGGACATTTCAGGATGGAGTATTTGCTTTGCGACGCCGGGTTCTGTCAAGTGAAAACAGCAACTGGGAGCAAATACTCCTTAACAAGCAGTTTGGAGCCGAGCAGAAAACAGCACTGCACAGCAAGAGAGGAACCAGCTTGGGTTTTTTTGGTTGTTTGTGTTTTTTTTTTTCCCCTCTATGGCAGGCAGATAGCACAGTCAACACAGAGGTGCAGAGGAGAAGGCAGGACTACAAGGTGAGCGGTGCGTGCGCGGCGCACACAAAGAGCTGTAAATAACAGCCGAGTTGGAGGGAGAGATCTGGCAAGGTTCTCCCCTCGCTGGTATTTGACCAGCCAGCATAGCATTACTGGGAGTCACCTGGGTAATTCCCCACTCAATGTGACACACAACCTCTCAGATCAGGGACCATCTGCAAATAAATCTGGACCCCAGCAGCGCTGTCATCTGTCATAGTGTCTGGTGGAAGCACAAAGCACCTAAGGAGGACAGAGCGCAGGTTTTGGGGAAGGGGAGGGGAAATCAGGCTTGGTTTTTCAAGGAAGGCAGGGACACCAGCCACCCTGTGCTCGGCAGGGCTTACAAAACCCTCAAGCCTGGCCACGACCAAGCAGCACAGTCAAGGAGAGGAAGCCTTCAGCTACACGCTTTGGAGAGCAGCCTTTAGGAGTGCCCATCGGGGGATTAGACACACCAGCAGGTTTGGGAATGAGGGAGAAAGGAGATAATCAGATCTGAAATTCCCATCAGTACGAAATGAGACTTAACTCAGGAGCTTGCCAACGCAGACTGACTGTTCTTTCTAATGTCTGTGACAACTCTGCTTCAAATTTCAAGCTTCTCTCAGCAGTAACTACTCCCCCATGTCGCTGTAATGGCCAGAAAGAGACCGGCTTTTATGTAACCCCAAAAGACTAGCAGAAAGGGAAGCAGCAGCCACACACACACAGAGAACTGGGGGGAAAAAAATGAAAAAAAAAAAAATCAGCAGAAGGCTCTGCTGAGTGCTCAGGGCTATATCCAAGCTCACAATGCAGCCACAGAGAAGTGGGATGCAGCAATCAGAAATGCTACAGTTCCAGGCTGCGCGAGAGACCCAGCAATCAGTGCTGCATCCGAGCAATAGGGAGGGAAATTATAGAGCAAACTGCCATGTGATGCCACAAACTACTCCATCCCGCCAGCTGTAACAAGTATTCATTCCCAAAAACGCGTCACAGGCTCATCTGTCATTAAGAGCCGAGCCTGCCAGCAGCTGAGCAGGAGTCAGCAGCGAAGGGCAGCTGCAGGGCCGCTTCCTTTCACAGCGGGCTGTTCTCCCCAAAAGCCACGGGGGAAAAAAACAGCCCCGGGCGCGGGGGAAAACGTTACCCACCACCTCTTACCAGCCCCTAAGAGGGAAAAGAATGGGCTGCGTTTTCCCCCGCCAGCGCCGCAAAGCTTCCGTGAAGCAGGATCTCCCGAAAACACGGCGTCTTCAGGAGGACAGTTAGGAGGTGGCGAAAAAAAAAACCCAAAAAAACCCAAACAACCCCACCCGTAACCTCTCCGTACATGAATAACCCACGGGAACCAACCCGGGAACGTCACGGATCGGACCTGCCGGTGTTACGCGAGAGGCGTTTCGGCAAGGGCTGCGCTGCCTGTTCCCACCACGCCGTCCCGACACCGGGGAACATCAGCCCCGATCTCGTGGAAGAACCGAGGGCTGTGCAGCCCGCCGCAGAGTCCTTGAGACAACAGCCAGCCTGCTCGGTTGCCAGAGTAAAAATACTCTTTTTTTTTTTATCTCCCTTTTTTTCCCCCCCACTCTCCAGTCTGCTGGCTCTGAAAAATGCAAAAGAGGCTCCGAAAGCCATTTTCTGCGTTTTTTTTTGTCTGGCTCATGCATTATCATCATCATTTACTGCCCTCAAGGGGATTGCACAGGTGTGACTGAAAATTTGGCTCTTCCTTTTAAACTTTTGTTATCAGCTCTACTGAAGATGATCTTGCTGGAATAAATGCCAGGCTGCTCTCCTGGAGAGGGACTCGCTCGAAGCTGCTGGCACAAATCGAGCTGGGGGTGGAAGGATGGGGGTGTCACTAACGGGGAACATACAGATCGTCCCAGCTTCTGTCGAGGCGCAAATACAGCTTGACCTAGACGTTTATTTATTTATTTTTTTCCTTATTTCTAAAAAAACCACACCGTTGCCTTAATTAATGTTTCCATTCATTTAGCTGACAAACAAGTTAAACAAAGAGGGTCACCCGGTGTTCCTATCAATGCCTGACGAGGATACAGGCAGAACAAATGCATTTAAATAAAACTCTACAAGAGATGTGACAAGAGAAAGGCAGTTTAGCTCAATTAAAGGGAGCTGTCACAGGGATTTGATTCTCAGAATACAGAACTATTGATTAAACGGGAATTAAAGCTCCGAAACTGAAAGGCTTCAAGGTCTTTGCCGTGAGGATATACATCAGGAGAGAGGCAGGGCTCCTTCAGCACCAGAAGAGCTCTGGCTTTGTTGCTTCCTAGGAAACAGGAGCAGCAAAGGGAGCAGAACGCTTTGTTAGACCCACGGGTAATTTTGGCAAGGATACAAGGTCAGTGACAACACAGAGCAGCATCGCAAGCTTCAATCAACAGGTAGTTTCGGTGTACTCGGGTACAGAAACCCCGCTTTAGGGTCTCAAATATTTCAGGAGCACATGGGGAGAGGCCCGGTGAGCGGCAGGAGGTCTCCGACAACACCAGGGGTGAGCCCGACGACAACCCACGCTCCTAAGTCAAGGAGATTACGCAAAGAATCGGTCTCAACCTGTCCCAGCAGAGGAGCCCCCTGAGCTGTGACGCTCCCCGGGGTCTGCAGTCCCAGCAACCCAAGGGAGAGATGTCTGCTACAAGGGGATCGCCACCCTGCCCCAAAAGCCAGCCCATAAAGGCGAAGGTTGAGGAGTTTTCATTGGCAAAGTGACCCATTTGTTTCTGTCCCAACCCAGGCCAAGTGACCACCAGACAAGATTTGCTTCTCCGAGCCGTGGCGCCTGCAGCGGCACCGAATTCACTAAAAGAGGTCCCGACCGTCAGAGATGCGATTTGGGTGGCGACGCGAGCCCCCTCGTTCCTGCAGGCTTCGCCCGGAGGCGCCCGAGCCTCGTGCCGTCGCGGCGGGGACGCGGAACCACGGGAAGGGCCCAAACGCCGCCGCATCGCTGGCTCCCGGGCTGAATTCCCACTAACGAGGGTAACGTGTTCTCTTCCTCTACTTCACACCAGCCTCCTCCAGCAAGAGGGAAAGCTCGTGGCCGTGAGCACTAACAAAGCGCTCCGTGCGAAGCACGACTCTCACAATACATCAGCAAAGCACGACTCTCACAATACCTCAGCGCATTTTCATGCCACGGCAGCGCTCGGTAATTAATACGGAAGGAGAGGGTGTGGTTTGTTGTTTGTTGGTTTTTTTTTTTTCCCCTCTAAATGGCTCATTCCTGAAGCCCGAACATATTTTAACCTTCCTTTTCAGCAGATAAACTCTGTCTCATTTGCAGCTAAGCTCAGCCTCCCTTCCTTTAACACACGCTAAACTATTTTGATTAATGAAAGAGTAGGAACAAACCAGTTCCAAGTGTTTTCTATACAGCTCAACTGCTCTTTCGGTTTCAACTCACGCCTAGATAATTATATCACAGCTCTGAGTGCCCCCACCCTTCTGCTGCACTTGGGGAATACTGGAAAGATAAGTCTTTTCTTAATTATTAAATGTAAATAGCTCATTAAATATAATCCAATTACTTTAATTGTAAGAAAAAGGAAGTAATTACAATATGTACATGTATTCTTGCCTGAACAGTTTTAATATCTTAAATGAATCTTTGCAGCATTAATATTTTAAGTTAACCTTTGACATGAGGGGGGGGAAAAAAAAAAAAGAGACACCGACTCCCTGATATTTTCCAGAAGTGTTAGATCTGCTGGGATTTCTGTCACAAAAAACCAAGGGAACGGCCTTGGGAACCATTAAAATGGTTTACGAACAGCGTCTTAATAAAGTCAAAATAACACACGGGTTTTCTATTGCGGAGGGGGTAAAAAAAATTAAATAAAAATACGCGCACAATGTCATATCAAGACCCTGAATACCCTGTTGGGATCTCAGGAACTGAGTGAGACGGGTGCTCCTACAAACCTGGCAGAGCAGGCAGGCCCCCATGCCCAAGAGTCACCACGTCCCCGGGGTTTTCCAGGCAGTTCTCCCTCCCCGCGCCCCCCGTTTGTCCTGTCCAAGGGTGTGAAGAGGAAGCAGGGCTGGGGGAGACGGAGCCTGCCCCGCGTGTGGGATTATCCAGTTCTTCCGTGGAGGCGCGAGGGGAGCTCACGGAAACGCCGGGCCTGGTTTTTGCGCGCTCACGAGCCATCTGCGCAACGGCCGGGCCGGGCGCGTGATCCCCGGCTGCCGGCTGGGATTTGCAGGCAGAGCCGCAGGAAGCTGCGAGCAGCCGTCCTCTGGTTTTGCTCAAGAGCGTGTGACAATCCTTGGACTCGCTTTCTCCACCCCTGCAGCCAGCGGGACCCAACAACCTTCCCGGCAGCCTTCAGCGAGGCCCCACTGTTTCAGTCAGCCCTCCCCGGTCTGATGGAGCCGGGTCAAGTTTCAGCTTGGATGCGGCGACAGATGCCTGCGTAATCTCCTTGGGACAGTCAGAAAAATATTCTTTTTAAGCTGTAGTTGTTTCCATCTTGCATGTTCTGAGCCCAGCAGTGATCTCACCTTATGTAATCTACAGTGCGAGCTCCAGGCTCTGGACCATCCACAACTATTTTGGAGCTTTCGAAACCATCACTCTATTGAACCGATCTTTTCGGGAAAAGAGAGATTAAACTGTATCAGGGATGCTAAAGATGCGAGTCCTTCTATCAAAGCTCACCGCAAGGTCTATAATAAGCTGCTTTATGGAAACCTCTCATGTGAAGCCAGACCCTAGATGTAACCTCCTTGATACAATATCGAACTCTCAATAGCAACCAAAAGGCTATTTTGTATAAGTTAATTACACGCGGTTTTAATTCCGCTTCCAAAAGGCCAGTTTATTTCATGCTGCCCTAGACAGAAGGTAAAGGTTTTACACAAGCTGTGTTTATAGCTAGATGCCTTCCTCCAGCAAAGGATCGGCTCAGCAGCTGTTGGTATTGAAAGAACAGGATCTGGGTGTGTGCACGGTTCGCTCGTGCTTTTTTTTTTTTTTGCAGCTGCAAGGCCAAACCCATACGAGCGTGTGCTTTTTCTTACGGCGCACAAAAGCAGGGTGCCTGAAAAGGAACTTGCTTCCGCTCTGGCAAGCACTCAACGAACTATTTGCCGGGCTAAGGGGTGGTCGGGGAACTTTCACCCATCCATTCAGCCAGGGCCGCTATTCCCCCTCCCTCCCAATTAAATCCCATTTTTTGCACTCCATGCATGAACCGCAGCTACGCCAATACATCAGATATTGTGGCTGATAGCCTCCTCTGAATGCCACTTAAAGCCCTCCAGTGCGGAGCTGTCTGAAAGCAAAGCATCGTTCATTCTTCGAGCAACAGAAAAAGGACTTTTTTTTTTTTTCGCTACACGGAGACTTGAAGCGAGACTCTGAGTCGTAGGAAAAGGGCATCCAGCGAAAAGAGGAAACGAGAAATTAAAACCACATTCAATCTTATTAGCGGTAATACAATAGGTCATCGGAGGGCTTCGCAAAACTTCGCAGCATGGGAACGATTTATGCGGAACTCGCTCCTAAGTGCTCCGTGACACCAGCCCTTTGGGCTACCACCGAAAAAGAAAAGCCAAGATAGTCAGGGGCTATTTTCAATAGGTGGCTGGAGATATTACCTCCACGCCTCGCAGGAGAGCACACTTACGAGATAAGAACAGGAGGAATATTCCCCCTCCTCCTTTCCCACCCAAAACGTTTTCTCTCTCTAGGGATTTCCAGCATCTTATAAGCGAAGCCTCTTTGAAGTGCCGCTGCTCATCATTTCGGTAATGATAGTAAATAAGCTCCAGTATTTTGTTGATCCTTTTCCTTTTGCTTTACAAACAAAAAGGTCAGAGTCATTAGCCCAGTTTTACGAGCGGGGAGAAATGGAGGCTCCGAAGAGGCAGGTCGCTCTGCGACATCACCGGAAACGTCAGCGAACGAGCAAGACGAGAAACCCTGAGCCACAGGAATTAAGACCAGCCGCGTTAGGTCATCCAGCCTCCAGAAAAACCGGCGTCCTCTGTCCACCGGTGGCCAGATAGCAGATACGCAAAGAAAAGAAATAAGGCAGGCACGGAGCGACAGTTCTCGCTGCTGTCCTTTCCCACGTTGCAGAATCCCACCAACACCTTAAGCCCACGCGGAAACAAACATTATCATTTAATTGTCCTTTATGGATTTCACTTCCATAAGCTGGTCTCATTAGTTTCCGAGCTCATCTAAACAGTTGGCATCTCTGAAATCCCAGGGCAGCAAGCCCCACATTTATCATACGCCAGGTGAAAAGACGCTTCTCTATGTCCTTCACTTCACAATTAGGAGATTTTAATCTCAAACCCGCGTGTGTCTTCGCTTCGTAAAGGAGTTGCTCAAAGAAATGCATCACCGTTCCTATTAAACAGGCACCTTCCGAGGAGAAGGTTATCTGGCTGCATCAGACAACACGCGAGAAGCTTTCAATTCTTATTGAGCACTTCCAGCAGAAACCAAAATAATAAACTCATGGTTTAGGTTTGATTTACGGCAGCAGGAAGAACCAATTATTTGCAGCGGACAGCTCCTCGCGCGCTGTCCGTCCCCTTCTTGGCCACGTGCCGCTTCCAACGATCACGCAGGGGAAGCGACACCTCCAAGACAACGGGTCACCAGGGACCTCAGGGCAGCTCCGTGACACAGAAACAGAAATTTAAGCCCCCAAGAACAAATGGTAACTGCTGCTGCTGCACAGGCATCTCCCTTCTCCCTCTCTTGGCATCACGGCATCCTTCAAACCACCACTCCTCCCCAAAAGGGGTCTGGGACACTGCTCCGCGAGAGGAGGTGACACAGATGGTGTCACTGGTCACCACCGACCCCGTTTGTGGGAGATCAACTGGGATTCCTGGTCCTTGAAATTTTCTTCATCGAAGCCCCCGGCAGACGCAGACTCGAGACATCTCTGGGCTCCGCCGCTTCTCCAAGCGGCAACATAACACCAGGAAGCTTTACTGCGATTTCAGGAATTAGGGCAGGATCTAGAGGAACTATTTCCCAGGCCCAGTTACCGCAGCGAAGGCGAGCCCGGGGTGGAGAACGCGATTAACGCTTCGCGCCGCCGCTGCGCCGCGCTTGCTCAACAAAATAACGTGGAAGTTCATGTTCCGGCTCTTCTGGGAGGGGACCTTCCCCCTCTGCTGCCTCGCAGGCAGGAAAATACAAACCCTGCAGACCTTCAGATGGAAAAACACATCTTATGTAAAGCAGAATCAGGCCTGAATCGGACAACCTGCTGTAGAAGCTCCCGGTAGGAAGCGAGGGCTTTGCAGCGAAGCCTGATTGGCAGCACTGGTAGCCTCCCCTCCTCCTCAAAAAAAAAAAAACAAAACCCTACAAACCAACCCAAGAGTCTTTTTATTACACAGAGTTGCAAAAATACAAAGGAAGCAAATGTCACCAGGGTGGTTCTGTTCTGAGCAGTCATTTGCTTATTACCCAGAAGCCATTTCCCCACGCCTTTTTTTTAAAGCCAGTGTTTATAAATACCTAAAATATTTAAATAAATGTTAATCTGCAGTAACCAAGGGCCCGATCTCACAAATATTTATCCTTGCACAGTGAGCATCAACACCGAAATACACGATTTCTTACTACACATCCCATTAGAAGCCAGAGGGCTGCTGAAAACGGTAACACACCACAAGACAGCCTGGGAAAAGAGTTGCTTTTTGCTTTCCTGGATTTCCGCACGGCGAAAAGCGTCGCTTTTGGTTTGCCTCCTGCGCGTTCTGCGCGGCAATCTCCTCGAAATTCCACAAAGGAGCTGGCCCAGCTCTGAGCCATCACGCAGAGGCCCATCCTGGCTGTTTTAACCCTCAGAATAAGCTTCTGGCAGGGTTTTTTTGGGGAGGGCAAACACAACCACGACTCCGTCCGTCCCTCGGTTTGTGACTCGCAGCAACGTGTCGCGCTCAGCTGAATGACCAAGGGCTAAGCATCGTCGTGCCTCGCAGGGGCAAACAAGAAATCTTAACATTTAAAGTTATGGAATGGTTGAGACCAGAGAGCCCACCGAGAGAAACGATCTAGAAGGATTAAAGCCGAGTCTTCCACTTGTTGAAATCTTCCTTATTATAGTCCCTCAAAGAAAACCAGCCAGGTTTGGTTTAAAGATTAATCCTAACAGCCTTCTTTGTTCTTCTATCACCACAAAAAAAAAATTAAGGAAAAAAAAAAAAAGAGATGGATTTGCTGCTGTAACTCCATGCACATGAGGCAATCACTGAAGTTTTAACCCCTCCACCCACACCACGCGATTATCTAAGCTTTGTGAATGAAATCAACTTTTCCTAGACCAGCCCTGAAGAATGAGATATATTCAAAGCACGCTGAGAAACTGGGTTGGTAGTTCTCACAAAGGTTGTATTCTTTTTAATGAATCACCGCTCACAAATACCTTCCGAGCTGGAACTTAAAAATACCCCGTTTCTGGTCGGTGCGTCACATTATTCAGAGGGAAACCAGTTTTATATTCTGCTTAAAAGAACTTTGCTATTAACTCATCACTTCAAACCCCAGCAGCGATCTCGCTAAAGACACGAGGGCTGAAGCTCCAGCCTCTACCCTTCTTCAGAAAACCACTCGCTTACACAACACATTTCAAACAGGACTTGTACAAAATAAAGGAGCCAGAAACACACTCTATTTCCTTCTGGGTTTGTTGTGTTGGGTTTTTTTCGCCCCCCCCCCCGCATCCTCCTACCCACCCCCCAGCATAGTTTTGAAAAAAACAGAGCTTGAAAGATTTGTTAGGAATGCAGAGCGGACAGAAGTTAAAGCCAGAAACATGGGGGAGAGCCCCACAGCCTCAGATCAGGCACCGCTGGGTTTTGCTGGGTTTTTTTTTTAGTGTTGAGGGACAGGGGTGTGGGAACGGTGAAATGAAGACGGGGTCTTGCCAGCGTCGCTGTGCAGCGGCTTGGAAAATCCCGATCAGCCGCAGACAGCTTGGAAAGGCTTTATCTTCACAGAGGAAGGAGTCTGACAGGCAGGAGCCATCAGAAGGTTGAGGGTTTTAAATAAAAATAAAGAAAAAAAGGAGTTTGGGACCTTTACTTTTTGAACTCGTTACCAGGCAGATAAAAAAAAAAAAAAAAAAAAAAACGATCACATTTCTTTTAAAAAGTCCTGAAAACACGCACGTTACGGGAAAGCTCATGCTCAGCTCCCCCTCTCACAACCCGTACCCATAAAGTTAAACAAGGCTTCCACACGTCTCAGTTGGGCTACCCACGGAGCTGGGAAACCCTCTCCTCACCCCAAAGAGCGCGAGGCTTTTCACCAGGCAGAAACTGAAGCTTTGGAAGGTAAAGTCCTGGGTTTGATCCTCACTATCGCCAGGCGCAGCATTGACAACTGCAGCTTGACCAACGACCAGCGTTAGGTGGGTCCTTAAAGCTTACGTCAAGCTCTCTCACTCAAACTCCACGTTGTCAAGCGCAATCCTTTAAAAAACAAACTAACAAAACTAAAAAAAACAACCCACAAAACAACTCAAACCGTAAGTTTTGAGTGCCTGGCCTGCTCCACCCAGCTCGCCCTTGGCTGCCAACGCGGGCGGGTTTTCAAAGTCACTCTATCAATGCGCCGCCCGCGTTTTCGGTGGGTAGATGTGAGCTTTGCTTTGTTTTTTAAGTTTTGGATTAAACTCTGTATCGGTTTCTGTGACAAAAACCCACTCAAGGACAACCAGGGGCAAATCGGAACGACAAGTGTCGCAACGTGGAGTTTTAAACTCCGGCAGCGTTTGCAAGCCACTGATTCTGCAGATGTTTGAAATGGGTGGAAAAAACCTAAGCGTTGCTCTTCCTCATGTGACCAAGCGTTCAGACTTTGGTACTTCCCCTAAAGTAACCCTCTGCACCAGCTTCGTCACAGGGAAGCACGCGCGTCCCGCCGGCTCCTCACGTCTTTTACTTTCAACTTTTCCACCTCACAAGGCTTTGGGAAGGACACGCAAGCGGAACGGTTACAGAGGGCTCCGTCCATTAAGACCCTGTCCACAGCCAGTGTACTTCACAGAGGTTTTTTTACCGTTATTAATGTAATTTCATGTCCACCAACATTGGCGGTGCTGAAAACCTTGGACTTTCGGTGTTTTCTAGTGCCTTATCAAACAGGCCTGCTCCCAACGCTAACACATCAACGCAGTCCCACCAGTGGCCTGACCTACGTAGAGGTGCCCGATTCTGCTGTTGCTCCTAACGAAAGTAAAAGAGTAATACCAAATGCAAAACTTTTAGCAGTAAAAAAAAAATAAAATACCCACCCACATTCCTACCAAGAAAGGTCCTTGAGGTCAAATAATTGCTCAATTTCTTCATTTCCTCCAAAGGACAGACACGATCCGTACCCCGAAGCAGCAACCCCAACACAAACATTAATGCTAGTGAGGCATAACCCCAAGGACATTCCCTAAGAACTTATTTCTTCTCTGGAAGAAATATGGTCTGAGGTCACGGGCAGGTCAGTGCATTTGACCAAACTACCCAACCATATCCTGTTACACCCTCCAAAGCTTCCTCTCAGAGAGCTCCTAGGGATTTGATATCGGGGAAAACATTTTCCAAAGCGTGCTAGAGCACCCACAGAGTCTCACCTCAAGTAGTTTTGCCTGTAGTTAATAGTCAGAGGGGGGATCTTAGGCACATCCTTAAGCAACAGCCACATGTATTGAAGGGTTCACCCACGTGCGGGGCAGGAACGCAGCCAGGAGGGAGAAGTCGCCTCCCCAGCCACGCAATCACCAGAACTTGCACCAGCAAGGGCAGCCAGCTCACACCCCGCCAGCCAGACTTTGTACACGGACACGCAGGGTTTGCACAAGCGCTGATGTCAAACCCACACGGCAAAGGCTGAAACAGGCCTGGAAAGGGAGGGAACCCCCCACTCCCACCCCCAGCACAGCACCCCCGCCTCCCCCTCCAGGGGGATCCTCTTCTCCCCAGCTTCCCCGAGCCATTCCTCGCTACCTCACACCTCTGTAACGGCCCCAGGGCAGCTGATGAAGGCCTCGGGAGAGCCCCCACCCCGGCTCTCCCCTAACCCAGCGCAGGGCTCTGCCTCAACCCCCGGCCAGGCCTGCCCTGCCCCGACGGCCCAGCCCCTCAGGCCAGCCCGGCCCAGGGCAGTTCATGTAAGCCCCCGGGGAGGGGCTGGGCAAGTGTCAGCCCAGGGGATTAACCAATTTCATCCTCCCCGTCCCCAGGCCGGGGTCGGGCCCGTCCCGACCCCCCCGACCCCCCCCCCGGGCCCTCACCAGAAGGGGAGTCACTATGTGGCAGGAAACAGCTCCCCGCTCAGCACCATAGCTCACTATTTCGCAAGGGCCTAGCTGCTCACCCCAGCGCCTCCGCCTCTTTCCCTCGGGAAGAGGCAGCCTGGGAAGCCCGGGGAGTCTCCGCTGAGCCCCTCTCGTACTCACCCCTCTCCGCGCCGTCCCCTCCGGCCCCCTCAGCTCGTTACCACCAGGGCGGGCCAGCCCGGCCGTCCGCCATTCCACAGCTCCCCCTCCCTGCCCTGACTGAGCCTCGCCCCGCCTCCTCACTGCCGCCGGTGCGCCAGGCCATTGGCTAGCCCCTCAAAGATGCTGCCACTCAATTGGCTGCGTCCGGCCGTCTATCAAAGCCAGCCTACGCCACTTGCGTACGAAACTGGAGCAGAGAAGGAACCCCACCCAAGCCAGCCGCGCAAACAGAGTAAACAGGGAGGAACCATTAGGGGAGATAGATGGGGGGAGCCCCGGCCTGGTTTGGGACAGATTCCAGGGCAGGGAGTAGAACAGCCACGACATTTTTTTAAATATTCATCTGAGACTGAGAGATCCTGAGCTCGATGTTCTTCCAGGTGGCTTTGGAGGAAAGAGGTCTCTGTCCCTTCCGCCGCCACCCCCCCCTCCGAGAGCTTCCCCATTGGGTCTTGCCTTTCGCCTCTATGGTCTCACACCCTGCGAGGAAAGTTCCACCTGGGGGAGCGGGGGTGTCACTCCAGGGCGGGGCGCGGGGCTGGAGGGGCCCGTGGGGGGCGAGGCTGGGGGGGGTCAGGGAGGGGTAGGACAGGGCTTGGGGACCGGGAGTGTGGGGAGAAAGTCAGGGGACAGGCTGAGGCGGGGGGACAGGAGAAGGAAGAGGTGGATAGACGGGGGTCTGGGGGGGGGCAGGTGACACGGACAGCGCGGGGCTGGCGAGCGGGACTGTCAGCCCCCAACCCTCAAACAAGGGTGGGGGTCCCCTGCCCCCCCCCATCTGCCTCCAGCCCCCAAACCGGGGGTCCCCAGAGCTGGTGGGGCACAGGGACAGCCAGCAGCCCTCCTCGCTGGCCGTGCCGGGGCGATGGCCGTGGGGAGCAGCCGGGTGATGCTGGTTGGGCTCCTGCTCGGGTTTCTCCCCACGGCCTCATGGAGCGGGGAGCGGACTCACGGCTTAAATGAGGCCGGTTTGACGAGCGGAGCTGGCACCGTGTGTGTGGGGGGAACACGGAGACGGGCCCGGCTGGGTGGACACCAGTGGTGACCTCGGCAGCATCCTCTGGCTCAGCGCGGTCCTTGGCAGAGCCGGGGCGACGCTAATGGGAGCAAAGACTCGATCGAAAATTGCCAGCACGCGGCACGCCGCGTTTCTGCCGGCGCACCTGGCCATTAAATCTTTCCTCCCCTGCTTGATTATCAACATTAAGCGCCGGGTTCGTTTGTACCTACAGAAGGGGGAAGTGGGAGCGGGCGGGGGCAGGACGAAGGGCTCCAGGCAGGGACATCCATCTCTTCCGTGTGCTCGTCCTTTAAACTGAACCGTGGGGAGTAAATCAGCAGCGTGCAGGGTGGGAGGCTGGCAAAGCCCTGTCAGCACTGCCGGCAGCCAGGGAAGGCATCTCAGCCACGGGCATCGCCGGGCACCCTGAATGGAGCATCCTGGGGGTCACTGCAGCACGGGTCATGCCTCCCCGCAGCCTGTGTCTGCTCCTGGGGTCTCTCTGCCACCGTCCCCTGTGGCTTCTCCTGGGCGAGACAGGCACGCACACGTGTTGCAAACAGCCATTTCTTGCCTGTTTTGCATCACCCCCCCTGCCATGCACAGCCACCTTGGGTGTGATGCTCAGCACCTCGTGGTGCCCTCAGCACCCACTGGCCCCTCTGCCCTGTCCCAGCACCCCCTGCCCCCCCTGTGGGTGCAAGGCAAGGGCCGAGGTGCTGCTGAAAGCCCCTCGGCTCCAGGTTTTCCAGGCTGCCAGCGAGCCGTTCCCTTGAAGAAGATCTGCTTCTATCTCAAGGTGTCACAGCCTCAAGGGAACCACCTAATCTGTATCTGCACTGCAACCTTTATCTCTCCCCGGCTGTGTGAGAGGCTCTGTTTATAGCTGCCAAATAATACCCGCTAAATTGCAGGATCCAACCCCCCCCTCCTCTCCGCAGTACCCCATGACACTTGTTTCTCTGCAAGAGGGATGCTCTTGCCTGCCAGGTGCCTCCCTGCATTTTGCTGGAGGTAAATGATGTTCTGGGGGATGGGGAAAGGCTGTTCTTGCCTCCCTCCAGCCACGTCCAAGCCCCTGATAACCCCAGACAGACCCTGGCACAAATTGTTGTCTCCTCTGGCTTCATTCCAGCCCCGCTTCTCTCAGCCTGGACCTTGCTTCTGCCAAAAATGAGGTGGGATCCAGCAGCAACTACCTCGTCCTTCCTTTGCATGACCCAGGGGTGGGGGAGTGGACATCCTCCATGGGAGGGAGGAGGTGGCAGATTATTGGAGTCCGTGGGCTGCCCCAGCCTTGCACAAGTGGACGGTGGCCGATGAGCTCTCTGGAGTTACCCACCCTCCGCCAGGGAGCCTCAGGTGCCCCTTCCCTGTCTGGCTACCCCTGTCCTGGCTCTGCCATCCTGCTCCCCTGTGGTCTCAGAAAGTAGCCGAGGACCCCCTGCAGCATGTGGCAGGGTGGCACAAAGCTGCTGTGAAGGTGAAGCAGCTCCATCCACATCCCTGCTCCCTGTGGGCTCCCAGCAGAGCTGTGAGGATGCTCTAGAAACATGCACCCAACGGCATGCTACGGGCTTCTCCTGCATCCCTGATTCCTCCGGACCATGATGCTGCGACATCAACCCAGGCCACAGCTGTGAGCTGGGATGCCAGGGTGCATGAGGGACCTGGATGTGTCCCAGGGATGCGGGGGACTTGTGGGGTGCCTGTGATACCTGAAGTGCACGGTGCACATGGGATGAATGGGGTGCCTGGGATGCAGAGGACACGTGGGATGTGTGGGATGCTCGGGGTGCACAGGGCACCTGGAGTCCATGGGGCACAGGGGATGGATGAGGTGCGCAGGGTGCCTGGGACGCACAGGACACGTGGGGCACCCAGACTACATGGGATGCTCAGGGTACCCTGGGTGCATGGGACACAGGGGGTACCTGGGTCGTGCAGGATCCAGGGGGCGCCGGGTGTGCAATGGGGCACGGGGGATGGATGGGGCGCCCAGGACACTTGGCACACCCAGGGTGCCCGACGCGCCCGCTGCCCACCGGGTCCCCGAGCCAGCGTGGCGGCGGGCAGTTGCTGTGCCGCTGACATTTACTAATCAGCTCTAACCTCAGCCGCACACCCGCTCCGTCTCGCTTGCTGTCTTGTCTCCATGGAGACTCCGCAACCTTTGCTCACTCGTTAATGGTATCTCAGCAAACGAAACTCCAACGCCACCCAGCCTTCCCCTCCCGGCCCCGGGAGAAATCCTAGCCTCTCACCTCCATCCCCGTCCCCTCCCGCCGATGGGGATAAAAGGGACGAGTCCTTGTTAACGAAGGACCCAGCCACGCTGGGCCGAGCCGGGGGCAAGTTCTGACGACGGCGCTGGGAGGAGGGAGAGCCGCCATCCTCCTCGCCGCCAAAAAAAAAAAAACAACCCACAAGGCCGGGGGATTTTATTGCTGCGGCAGCAAGGACGGGCTCCGACCATGCGGGATGCCGGCCAGCAGCCCCTTTCCCAGCTGATTTATTGAGCCATGAGGCTCGGCCCAAGCTATTGTGCCCTTGGTTGCATGTGTCCCCATGCCAAACCCACCCGTACCCAGCGGCCAGCACCCACCAAAGCACCCAAAAGTGATCCAAAGGCAGCAGCGGCTGCTGGGAGCACGCTCCGTCCCCGGTGTCCTGCTCTCGCTGATTCTGTTTTCAAATTAACATGGGAAAGATGCCCATTACCTGCTTCCAGATAATGACTATGATTAGGCAGAGCTCTGCTGCCAGCCGAGATCTGAAGGATTTCTGCGCACTCCAGCAGCGCTTGCCGGTGCAAAAACAAGAGCAATAAAGTGTAAATAAAAGACTAAAGAAAATAGAGCGGTCCATCAGCGGAAAGGGTGCGCGGAAGGAGCTCTAATGACGGGGTTTCTGCGGCGGCAGCGGTGGCTTCAGCCTCGCCACGGACAAGGCAAAATTGGAGAGGGGCTGCCCCGTGCCCGCGCCCCGCGTTTGAACCTGGCTCGGCCTCCGTTTGCTGGAAACTGAGGGGGTTTTGAAAGGAAAATTCAAGACGTTCATTTGTAAGCTGCGGTGTAATGAGTGAGGCTGTGCTTGGCGGGGGGAGTCCCGGTTCAGTGGACAGAGGCAGGGGCTTAAGGAAGATGGGGGGGAAAAAGAACCTGATGCTCCCAGGGCACCACCAGTGTGGTCCCTCTGCCCTGCGGTGTGACTACTCTGCCCTGGCACCCTCTGTCCCGAGTGACTCGGGGCATCTCCATCCCCAGCCCACCCCCGGAGCACACGACTGTTCATGGCTCAGCTGGACCCTCCTCAGCCTCCTGCTTCCCCGACAGCTTTTACCAGGGGCAGGTGCGGGGCTGGCAGCGCCCAGACTGACTTGGAGGGTCTCCCCTGCATCACTCACCTCCTGCCATGCAGCAGCTGCGGGAGGAGGGTGAAGGCAGCAGGAAAGGGGGAGGAAGGGTGGACAACATGTCCCAGCGCCGTGACAGGGAGAGATTCACCCGACGGGAGCCTCAGGGCTGCCCAGGCACCAGTATTGGCTCCGTTTCTCACCCCACAGCTCAGGGCTGGGACCCAGTTACCTGGGGGGTTGCATGAAGGGGGACCACAGCCACGTTTGTCCCCATCCTCCAGGAGTGCTGGGGTGTCACTGGGGGTACTCGCCTACGTCCTGATGCCAGCGGAGACACAAACCTCCTGCCCGTGCTGCCGAGCTGAGCTCCTGCTCCCCCCAAACCTGCCGAGATCCCCCCAAGCCTGCCCAGATTTCGCCACCACAGCCAGGGGAGACGGAAAAACATGGCCACGAGCAAGCTCGCCCTCGCTGGCAGCCCCCGAGGTGGCTCTCGCATCACTCCCAGCTTGCCCCACACAAAACCGCAGTGCCACCGCGCCCATCCCGAGGGTGACGGTCCCCACGAGATGACTTGGAAGAGGAGCTGCCGTTTCTCTTGCCAAGCACTCTGGGCAGTAACCGTCGCCTCCAAAACGTGGTCCTACACGTGGCTCGCGGGCGAGGCGGCTCCCCAGGGACCCCTCGGACCCCTGTTGCAGCCGCAGTCCTGGTGCCCACAGGAGCCGTCCCAGCCGGGCCGGGCAGAGGCAGGGAGCTAATCTCTGCTCCGATTAGGCAGAGTTCCCAGCAATGGAGGTTTCTTCTTCTTTTTTTTTTTTTTCTTCCTCCCCCCTCAGTGATAACAAATAATAATATAATCCCCTTAATCCCTCCCCGAGGAGCCGGCGCGCACACCCGGCCGGGAAGCACCGCGCTTCTGCTGCCGCTGATAACTCGCACCGCCGGGGCCCCCAGAAAAAGAGAACGTTTCAGCTCACGCTTCGCCCCCCAAAAACCCTGTGTGCTGCCCCTTGGCTCCCCCTGTAAGCACCCCCCAAATCTCCCCACCCAGCCCCACTGCCAGCCTGGGGGGAACCAGCATCACTCCCGGCTCTTTCCCAAAGGGTACAACTGAGCGAAACCACCAGGACCCCACAGAGCCCCCAGTCCCACCCAGCTGCCCCCCTTCCCCCAGGAGGGTGTCCCATCCAAAACCGCCCCTGGGGACTCTGCTCCCCCAGGCTCCTGCTCTCTTTGCAGCAGGGACATGGTGAAGCCCCCAGAGGCTCAGCCCTGTGGGTGCCCTCTCCTCGCACCCTTCTGGTCCCCAAAGGACTTGAGGGGAACCCCTGGGTGCTCCCCACTCCAAGGAATGGCCTGATGCCCCCCCCAACAAGCCCCAGCACTTTGGTTTAGGAGAATTGGCACAGAGACCATCACTTCTCACCCAAACTGGGGCCCCGTCGATGCTGGTGTGGATCCTGCAGCCCCCTCTCCCCTCATTGCTGGGTGCCAGGGGGGAGCCCAGGGGTCCACCTGCCAAATCCTCCCCCCTCCATGGGGACTCCAGCCCCCACCCCTGGGTACCAGCTCCCCCAGCCCTCATCAACCGGCAAATATTAACAACAACCCCTGCAACAGCCTTGGCTTTTTATTCCCCCGCTTTCCTGGCCCCCGCTCTGCTGATCTCAGCTCCTCCGGCTCCAAAATGCTTTTTAAAATTACTGGAGAGTGGAGACCTCTGCAAAAAGCTCTGCCCCTGCCTCCCCCTCCGCCGGGGCCGGCAGCACCCATGTGCCGTGCGGGGACGCTGGGTGCCATCCGCCCCGGTTAATTTAAAAGGCGCCGGGGCTGGGCTTGATTAAAACCAAGTAAAAGCCAGAAGCCAGGGCAGAGAGAGGGGGATTAGATCGCTCGGGAGAATGTTAATGGACTCCAGAGCTTTCTGCCCGGCCGGCGGCTGGTCCGGCTCCAGCGCGGGGTGGCTGGGGACGGGCAGGCGGGTGTGATGAGTGCGTCGGGGCTCAGCTGTACCCTGGAGCAGGGAGCCCGAGCGGAAGGAGGATGGGGAAGCGGGGGGGACACAGCACGGGGCGGGGGGGGTGTTGGAAATATCTTCCAAGGGCCTGGCCCTTCCTCTGGGAAAAGCAGGGGTGGTCTGGTGCTCCAGCTGGGCTCCGCGCCGCCTCCGCTGCACGGCACGGAGGCCGTTCCCGCAGCGGGGACGCAGCTCGGCACGGGCGCGGCGGGATGGCCCTGAGGAGCCATCGCTGCTGGAGCGGGGGACAAGGGCAACCCGAAGGTGACACCAGCCGTGGGAGCATGGATGGGGGGGGCTTCGACAAAGCTGAAGGGGCTGTTTGCCGGGGTGTTGGGGTGCCGACGGCCCCCTGCACGAGATGCTCCCCACCCCGGCTGCCAGATGCGCTGGATTGCAGGTCTGACGTGGGAAATCGCCTCCCTTCCTCGTTAGCTTGTGATTAGCATGTCAAGTGGTTGAAGTTGGTGGGTATAAAGGATGCGAGCTAAGAATAATGGCTTCAATTTTCTTCACGGCACAGCCATTAATTCGAAGGAGAAGGGGGTGTCCAAACCTCCCGGCGGCTCCGCTGGCCTCGGCCCTGTGGGGCGAAGGCAGGGTCCCACCGCTGACCCCCCGGGGCCAGACCCGGGGGCTGAGGTGGGCGACGCAGCCCTCACCCTGCTCCGGGTGCCCGCCCTGAGGTGAGCTCAGCCCAGCCCTGGGCATCCCTGCCTTGTTTCCAAGGGGATGGACAAAGTCGAAATGGCGGCAGAACTGCCTTTCCCCCTCCTCCTCCTCCTCCAAACGCCGGATCCTTGCGGCCACGCTCCCCACGGCACACGGGGACGAAGCTCCCCCTCGCCGGGGCGCAGCCCTGGACGCGGCGCATCCCTCATCCTGCTGCCCTGCGGCATCCCCAGGCTCCCAGCACCACCTCGGGCATCGTTAGCGCGAGAAGAGGCCCGAAACCTCCTCCCAGCAGAGCTGCTTAATTAAAATAATAATTTCCATCCCGCGGAGGTGTTGGCGGGGCCGAGCGGGTACAGCCCAGGGACCGACCTTTGAGGTCCTCAGCCACCCCACGGCACCACCGGGCTCATCCCCCAAAACCTTTGATAAGCTTGTGCCACGCACATCAAGAAGTAGCAAATCAGCTGTTTCTCCACCAAATTTTGAAGTCTTTTTTTTTTCCCCCTCCTTTTCCATCCCTCCCCACCCAAGCAGCCTTTACTGGCAAAATCCAAGTGAGAGCCCAAGCACGGCGGCGATGCTGGGCTGTGCTGATAAACCCCCAGCAATCAGCCCGATCACGGGGCTTTTCAGCCTTCCGAAAGGGCGCATGCTGCTCGAGAGATTTAATTGAGCCTTCAAAAAAAAAAAAATCAAAAAAAAATATTAAATTATAAATCGGAAAAATCAAGCTACGCTCCAAGCAACCGGACCTGCCCGGTGAGGCTGTGGCCGTGCCCGGCGATGCCTCCCAGCAGGATTTACCTCCTGAGGGGGTGAATTTCTCACCCGGCTCCCCACCAGTGAGCTCATACTTGTTTGCATCCCTCTTACCTGGGTGTTATCAGGCGGTGAAGAATTCGGTCCTTCCGTACAGCTTTCGAAACGGGGGAACAACCGAATCTGATCCACGTGGGAAGCATCGTGTTGGAGCCAAGGTGGGAACGGTCATGAACACGCCCCAAAAAAAGACCCCCCTGGGAGCTGAATGGGGGGCACAGCCTGTGCCTCCCGACCCTGCTCACGTGGCTCAGTTTCCCCACTGAGCCATGCCGCGGCTCACCAAAACATTGGGGTGCTCCCCTCCACCCCAGCCATGGGGCTCTTCGCTGGGTGAAGCTCCAGCATGGGGCGTTAAGGATGCAAGTGCCCCCCCCCCCAACCACCCAGGGCTCGCAGCAGGCATCCCCAGGTACCTGTGGGACCTCGGGGTGGGGAGGTAGAGACCCCCCCCCAGTCCTCCTCCATCACCCACAGCACCTCTTCTGGCTTCCCCTGATGTGGGGGGCACTTGGGGAGGGGTCACAGAGGAGCAATACCCCCCCCCAGTTTAACCCACACAGAGGTTTGGTTGCACTGAGGGACCCACCTCACCCCCGGTGAGGGCACCCACAGCCCTGCTGGATTTGGGGAGGGTCTGCAACCCACCAGCACCCAGACCCCCCCCCACCCCAGCCCTGCAGCACTCAGGGGCACCTGTAGAGCTTTAGGGTGGGGAGGGGGGTGGAAATACAGCCCCCTCCAACCACCTGCACCTGGGACCCAGGGGCTGGCACCTGCTTCTTCTTCCTCCCCTGGGGTGCAGGGGGGGCGTCGCACGATCTCGCTTTGGGTGCCCCTCGCACCCCGTGACGGGGTGGGTTTGGGGGTGTCAGGCTGCAGTGCACCGAGTGCTGCGTATCCTGGCCTGGGGGGGGGGCTTCCCTGGTCCCCCAGCCCAGAGGGGGTCCCAACATCCCCCCCCAGCAGCACCAGACACCTTCCCAGGCTGCAGCACCACCGGCAGCCCCACTCCCCCCCCCTTCCCCCCCCCCCCCCAGCCATCAGCTTGCACCGGCTGCTCTTCTCCATAGCAACCTCCTGTCTCCCCCCACCCTCCATCCCCGACCCCCCCCGAGCCCCCCAAGCATTTCTCTGCAGCAGCCCTGACCCCGCTGGGCTGGGGAACCTCTCCCACCCACAAGTAGCTGCTTCCCCCCCCCTCCCATTTTTCCTCCCCCCCCACCCCGTCCCCTTCCTTTTCTCCTCGATGCTGCAGCTTCATCTTCCCAGTCCTGGAAGCTGGTCGATTTATATATTTTTTTAAAAATATTTATTGGATTTGCCTTATTTTGCTCCATCCATCACCGTGACGTCGCCCCGTGTGTGTGTGTGTGTGACCCCTCCCCACTTTGGGTACCCCACGGGTGGGCACCCATCCTGCCCAGTGAAGGACAAACCCCCCCCCCACCCAGCAATAACCAGTGCACCCACAGGCGACTGGTGCGGGGCGGGGGGCAATATCCTGCGGGACCCCCCCCTTAATGCCACGCCGCACCCCGATTTTAAATGCAATTTTCTCGCTGCACCCTAGGCTGGCTCCTGGCATCCCCCCCCAAATCCAGGGGTGGGTGGGGCGGGGGGGTTCAAGCCTCCCTTCAGCTCCAACACCCCCCCTCCCAGCACAGCCAGGCTGTGCCCCCCCCCCCGTCCTCGAAGAGAAGCAAGAAAGCAGCGGGCATCGCTCAATAGAGAGGGGTTTCTTTTTAATATAAAAAAAGTGCCTATGAAAAATTCCTTCCTAAATAACACAAAAAGACCAGTCGAGGGGTAGAGCGGGGGCTGAGGGGGGCCGGGAACGCGGCTTTGTCTTTGTTGGGGGGGGGGCTCTCACCGTTTTGGGGGGCTCGCTCCGGCCAGGGCAGCACAAGCACCGCGCAGCTCAGCTGGGGAGGGCAAAGAGGGGGCTATTTTGCGCATTTTTTGGAGTTTTTTTTCCCCTTTTTTTATTTTGCATTTTTTTTTTGGTAATTTCAGGGTGGGGTTTTTTTTTTTTCCTCTTTTTTTTTTTTTTTTTTTTTTTTTTGCACAATCCACAAAGCTGTACAGAAGTTGCCAGACCCTGGGGGACGACAAAAAAGGACTGAGAGGGGGGGGGGAAAAAAAAGGAGCCCAAAGTCTCCCACCCCGGGCACCCACGCACGCACCCACACCCTGAGCTCATCGCTGCCGCCGCACCGGGGGTCACAGGAAAACTGAGGATCCCCCCTTTTTTTGCCCCATCCCGGCCCCCCCCCACTCTGTTCCCCCTCCCCACCAAGAGGGTGTGTGATTGATTTATCTTCCTTTTTTTTTTTTTGTTCTTTGTCGGTTTAAGATTTTTTTTTTTTTAATGTTTTTCGATATTTTTTTTTTCAAACTCCTTTTTTTTTGTTGTGGTTGTTTTTTGTTTTTTTTTTAAATACAAATTTGGATCTTTGGGTGTGTACTGCCAAAAAAAAGAAAAAAAAAAAAAGAAAAAGAAAAAACCCGCCTCGTTCTCCGGAATAATAATAAAAATAAAACTCAAAATCATCGTCATTAAAAAAAAGGCAACGGAAACCCAAGGAACCCATGCGGAAGTTGCACACCACAAAACCACAGCAGATGTACAGAATGCAATATACAAGACACGATTTATAATAAAACATTATATACAATAAATAGGTTATTGTTACTTTTTTTCTTTCTTTTTTTTTTTTTTCTGTCGATCGATCTGTAAATAAATTTTTCTCAGTGCATACTGGTGGGTTTTTGCTCTTCTCTCCTGCATATTTGCCTCTCGCGTCGCTTTAGGTCTCTGCTCTCCATCGCTTTTTTCGATATTTTTTTTCCCTCCGGTGCGTGGCTCTCCTTTTTTTTTTTTTTTTTTTTTAAATTTCTTTTCTGTGTGACTTTTCAGCTTTTTAAAATTTTTTTTTTTTCCCCTTAAACACTTTTTTTCCTTTTTTTTTTTTTTTAACTTCTTTTCTTCAAAAGTATTTACAATTGCTGGTTTTGTGCAGAAAAAGGAAAAATTAATAAAATAAAACTTAAAAAAAAAATCCAAAGAGTCCCTCTGCTTCTGGGCGGGAGGAGGGAGAGAACGCGGCGCCGGCGCCACGGCCGAGGCGGGGGCCGGTGGGCGAAGCTGGGGGGGGGAAGCGGTGGGGTCGGGGTACCCCCTCCTCTCCTCTCGCCGGGACGGGTGGGGGGCGCGGGGCCGAGGGTGCTGGTGGCTGGCGGGCAGGCTGGGGGGCGAGAGGCGAAAGAGGGGTGAGCGTCCCGCCGCCGCGGCCCCTCGGCTCAGTTTTGGGGGGGCCCGGGCGTGAGGGTGGGCTTCGGCACCGCGCCGGGGCACCCACTGGGTGCGGCAACAAGGGGGGGACAGGAGCTGGTATGGGGGGGATGGAGCTGCACCCCCAGGGTCTGGGGTCCTGCCCACCCTTCCCATCTGGCACCCACACACCCGGGGCTCTGGGGCACCCCAAAATCCCCCAAGCTCTGACACTCCTGGGGTACAGCACCCAGTACCCCACCACCCTGGGGGTGAGCACCCACCACCCTCAGGTCCAGCATCCCACCACCCTGAGGTTTGTCATCCCACCACCCTGGGGTTTGTCATCCCACCACCCCGAGGTTTGTTATTCCATCACTCTGGGGCTCAGCACCCCAAAATCCTGGGGTTTATCATCCCACCACCCTGAGATCCACCCCCCCCCCACCACCCTGGGGTTTGTCATCCCCCCACCCTGGGATCCACCACCCTGGGGTCCACCACCCCACCACCCTGGGGTCCAGCATCCCACCACCCTGGGGTCCACCCCACCACCACCCTCAGGTCCAGCATCCCACCACCCCGGGGCTCAGCACCCCCCCACCACCCTCAGGTCCAGCACCCCATCACCCTGGGGTCTGACATCCCACCACCCTGTAATCCAGCACCCCACCACCCTCAGGTCCAGCACCCCACCACCTTGGGGATCAGCATCCCACCACCCTCAGGTCCAACATCCCGCCACCCTGTGGTCCAGCACCCTACCACCCTGGGATTTGTTATCCCACCACCCTAGGGCTCAGCACCCCAACACCCCAGGGTTCTCCATCCCACCACCCTGAGGTCCCCAGTTTGATGCTTGGCCATGGGGCAACACCCGGTGCAAGTGCTTGCAGCCCAAAAACGGGCTGGGGGGCATCCAGTGGGTGAGCCTCATGGGGTGCCTTTGGGTTAGGAACCCCTCAAGCGCCCAGCGCACCCCTGCTGCCCCCCTCCCCCTGCCAGAGGACGGGCACTGAGCAGCTGAGGGGCGCTTGGGTGGCACTTACCGGGTGACAGTGGCATCTCCGAGCCCCGCTGGCGAAGCTGCCAGAGCCTGGTGGGGGTCAGCTCTCCCAAACACCCCTCGGCATCCATCCGGCAAGAAAAACACCCCCGGCAAGCGAGCGGACGGGGAGGGGGGAAAGAAATAAAACAAAAAAACACAACAAATCCCCAACCAACCCCCCTCTCCCCTTCCAGGGACGGCCGAGAGGGCTGCCCTCGTCCCCCTCGGCCGGGCTGCGAGCAGGGTCACCCGGCCGCTGACCCCCAGAGCCCTGCCCGGCCTGCCTGTCGTCCTTGCCCGGGCTCGGCGGGGCCGGTGGCCGTCTGTCCGTCCGTCCGTCCGTCCGATTGTCCTGCTGCGGCGGGGCGGGAGGTGGGGGCGGCAGCCCGGGAAGCAGAGCCAGGCGGGTGGCAGGCGGAGAGGGTTTGAGTGCGGAGAGGGAGGGGGAATAAACGGGGTTTCTCTCTTCATCCGTTATTTTTTTTTCCTTTCGTTTCACTTATTTTTTTAACTCTTTTTTTTCCTTGTTTTTTTTTTTTTTCTCCTTTTTTTTTTGCGGTGGGTTTTTTTTTTTTTTTTTAGAAAACAAACAAACGGTTCCAATCGAGTTAAATACAGAACTTTGAAAAGTGTTCCAGAAAAAAAGTGCTGGCTAAATTACCTCTGCAAGAGAAACACAACATGGAGAGGGGGGACACCATGAGAAGGGCCCAGGGGTGCCCCGTTCCCACCTTGTCCCCCCCAAAATTACCACCCCTCCCTTCGCCCCGAGGGGCTTCCCTCACCTACCCTGTAACAAAACCTCGTTGTCCGGTTGGCACGTCAGCAGACACTACAATGAAGTGACCGTAAAAGTGTCCTCGGGGTGTTGTTGCTCTACCATGGGTCCCAAAAACCCGCTCTTCTGGGTGGGGGCCATGACGGGGTGCCCTTGCGGTGCAAAACTGGGGTACCTGTAGTTGTCCTGCAGCTGCAGCATTGAGTCTCTCGGTACGGGGGAGATGTTCAAGTCATTGATCAAGGGACAAGCGTAGGGTCCTCGGTGATGAGCCCGCGACATCTCCAAGGGCTCCTTCTCGCCCTTGGAGGGGTGGGTGCCGCTCGGGCTGCTCAAGTGGGGGTTCAGACACGGGGGGTCCGTCCTGCCCATGAAGTCCACCAGCATACCGGCCCCCGCCTTGCCGTCGTACGAGGGGCTCCGGGTGCTGACGTTGGGGGAATACCAGTACGGGGGGTTTTTGCAACTGGGGGAGTCGTAGTGCGGTTGAGGCATGGGGAGGTCGCGGCAAGCCAGGTGCGGGGCGTGCGGCAAAGCCCCCCCCTGCATGCTGTGTTTGAGCGAGTCGCAGGCTGGCAGCTTACGGAGGTCGCCCGCCCGGAGGTCCTCCTTGAAAGCCAAGGTGGGCGAGCAGTTGGGCGAGAAGGCTTTCTGCAAGCCGGCCTCGAAGACAGTCTGCTGGCCGGGGGCTGCCAGCTGGTGCGGGAGGGCAGGGAAGTGCTTGCTCTCCAAATCTGGCTGCCCCAGCCCGGGGGAATCGCTCTGAAAACCCTGGACGAAGGTCCCGTCTGAGGGCGTGGAGGGGTTCATGGAGTAAGGGCCGGTGTAGTCGCAGGGGTCCCGCTCGCCCACCCCGAAGCCCCGGGACTGGGAAGGCAGGGGGGACATGCTGCTGTCCCCGCTGTAGTAGTCCAAGCCCAGGTCTGTGCTCTCCTGGAAGAGGGGGTTGACCGCCTGCGACTTGGTGGGGAACTTGGTCTTGCCCGTCCCCCTCTCCTTCTTGGAGGCACAAGCCCCCCCGGGACCCTCGGGGCTGCCGGGGTCCTGTGCTCCTCTTGGAGGGGTACACGGACGAGGAGGACGAAGAGGAGGAGAAGTTCAGGTGGGAGGTGTCGAACATGTCCACCTTCTTCCGTCGGCCCCGACCGGGCTTGGAGCTGCTCTGGAAGAGGACGCTCTGGTTCCAGTTGTAGCCCGGGGCGGAGGACGCCTCGTTCCAGTCCATCATCAGCTTCTCCAGGCTGGACAGGCTGGACTGGCCCTCGCTGGAGGAGGCCTCGCTGTTGGCACGCCGGTAGCCGGCCGGCTGGTTGAACTGCGTGCTGTCGGAGGAGGATTCGGAGAAGGTCTCCGAGACCGTCTGCTGCTTGGCTTTCTGCGGCGTGTAGTTGGAGATGTCCAGGATGACGTTGGGCTCGTTGAGGTGGCACTCGAAACCCGGGTTGTAGAGCTGGCTGAAGGCCTCTGAGCTCCAGTCCAAGCTGCCGTAGCCTTGCCGGAAAGCCCAGGGCGCGGCGCTGGGGAACTGCCGGCAATTTTCGGGCGAAGGCTGGAAAGAGGCCGAACCTTTGGGCACCATGTAACCGCCGGGTGAGACCGTGCTGGCCCGGCTGTCACAACGCAACGGGGTGTGCGCCGCGCTGGAGAACTGTCCGCCTTGCTCAGCGCTGTTGAAGAAAGCGGCTTTGCCCAGTGGCAGGCTGGGACCAGCGGCTGTCTGCGGCGCGTAGCCGGCACTGTGGGCGCTGCTGGGCGAGGACGGGAGGCTGCTGCCGCTGCCGTAGGCGAAGCTGCAGTCCTTGCTGTTGGGGCAATCCTGGGCCGACGGGTACTGCTTCCCCGGCGGGAAGACGCTGGCGGGCGCCACGCTTTGCCCAGCGCCGTAGCTACCGTACGGCGAGTAGCCGGGGGTGCCACTGGCCGCCGGGTGAGCCGTGGGTGACCGGGAGACGGACGAGGGCGGCGCCAGCTTGGCAAAGGCCTCGGCACCCCGGCATTCCGACGATCCTTGGGCTACACCGTAGCCGGCGGCGGCGGCGCGTCCCGGAGGGAACGCCGGCCGGCCCTGCATGGCGGCGTGGAAGGCGGCCTCGGCACCGGGGGTCGCCGCCGCCACCTTGCCGCCCCGGGACGGGTAAGCGGCCAGTCCCCGTTGGCCCGTCAGAGCGGCCGGCGGGGCCGTGTAGGCAGTCGCCGATTTGCGGGACTCGGAGCGGGAGGCCGAGAGGGCGAAGTCGAGCAGGTCGGAGGAGTCGTCCGAGTCCAGCAAGGAGCGGAAGTAGCCGGTGAAGAGGCTGTGCCTCTCCGGGCCGGCCTCCGCCTGTGAGGACGGGGCGCTCCCGGCGTAGAAGCCGGCCCGGCCGGAGGAGCCCGACTCCAGCCCAGCGGCATGGAAGGGTCTGGCCTCGGCTCCTTGGTAGCCGCCGTTGCGGCCGGCTTGGCCACCAGGATGGCCGTGGTGGGGGGCCCAGGGGCTGCCCTTCTCCCCGCCAGCCCACTCGGTGGGGCCGTCGCCGAAGCTCTGCCCGGGGTTGGGCTCGGGGAAGAGAGCCCCGTTCTTACGCGCCCGTCGCTTTCGCTTGGGTTTGCCCACGGGGTCGGGCTCGGGCCGGCCCCGTTTGCGCGGGTGCACGGCGTCGGGGTGGAGGGCGGTGGGGGCTTTTTTCTTCTTCCCGATGCCCTCGAAGAAATCGCTGAAGGAGCAGCGGGCGGCACGGGCGGCGTGGCCACCCCCACGCCCGCCGAACCCCCCCGCCTTGCCGCCGCGCCGGCGGAAGCCTTGGACGCGGTGCAAGAAGTGGGAGATGCTCTGGGTGTCGGGGGCTTGGTGGATGGACTCAGGCTCGCTGGGGGTCCAGCAGCGGGGCGGCGAGCAGCGGCCCGAGCATTGGCTTTGCCGGTTGAGGAAGGCCAGCTTGGCCAGCACATCCGAATAGTCGGCTTTGCTGTCGTTGGTGTCGGCGATGTAAGAGGGCTGGGGCGAAGCCAGCTTCTGCTTCCTCCTCCTCCTCTTTTTCACCTCTGGGGTGGGCTCCTTGGGCTTGGCTTGGCCCAGCAGCAGGTTCTTGGGAGGCCTGCCCCGCTTGCGCTTCAGGATGATGGGCATCTCGCCGGGTGGGAAGACCACCACCACGTTGCGGCCGTTGTTCTTCATCTTGAGCAGCGGCGTGGGCTCCATGGAGCTGCTGGCCGCCAGCTCCTTGCCCTCCAGGTTCAGGTTGCTGCTGAGCGATGACACCTTGTAGGTGGTCTTGTTCCTCCTCCCCAGGGACACGGGGATCTTGGCCATCTTCACCACCATCTTCCTCACGCCCCGGCACTTGTTTTTCTTCCCCGTTGCAGGAGGTTTGGGCACCTCATCGGGGTCCAGGGTGGTGGGGGGTGGCGGCGGGGGAGCCAGCAGCGGGGCGCTGGGCTCCTCGGGCCCGGGGGGCACCTCGGTGGGCAGGGCAAGGGGGGACAAGACACGGGTCTCGGGGGTGATGTCCGCCCGGCGCCCTCGCCCTGCCCTCCTCCGGCGGCACAGCATCTTTGGCTTGTCTGTCCGGCGCAGGGCGTACTTACGGTGGTCCTCTCCACACCGCCCAGCCCCCCGGCCCCCACAGGGACCCCGTTTCACCACGCTGCCCAGGGGACACCCCCCCAGCCGGGGCTGCAGCCCATGGGACCGCAGCGGGTCCCCGGTGCCCGGCTGCGTCTCCAGCAGCTCCGACACGGCTCCCAGCGGCTGAGCCTCCAGCAGCGAGGGCTCGGGGGGGCAGCAGTGGCGCTTCCAGGGCCCCCGGTAGCGGCTCCAGCGTCTGCAGCCCCAACGGCTCCGCCAGCGGCTCCAGCGACTGCAGCTCCAGCGACTCAGAGAGGGGCTCCAGCGACTGCAGCTCCAGCGATTCGGAGAGGGGCTCCAGCGACTGCAACCCCAATGGCTCCAGGTTTTGCAGCTCCAACGATTCCGGCAACGGTTCCAAGCTCTGCGAATCGAGCAGCTGGGGTTGCGACTCGAGGGACTGGGAATCCAGCAGCCGGGACTGGGAGTCCAGCTCTTGGGCTGGCAGCAACTGGGGCTGCGGCTCCATCGCCTGCGACTCCAGCAGCTGCGTCCCCGGGCACGCCAGGGAGGCCAGTTCGTTCAGGATGTCTGCCTCAGCCAGGTCCGAGTAATCGCCGGTGTCGGGCTGGGAACAACCGGCTTCCTCTGCCGGCCCTTTGGAGGCCCCCCTCACGTCCCCGCTGTGCCTGGGGGGCTGAGGGACGCTCCCCCCGCCACCGCCGTCGGCTTCTCCGTCGCGAGCCGGGGGCCGGGGATGCCGCGGCGGTTCGGTTTTGCAGAGCACCCCCCGTTCCTCGGGGCTGCGGATGCTGTTGGCCAGGGAGGGCGAGGAGAAGAAGCTGTACTGGAGGTCGCGGTCGGCGGGCAGGAGGCGGCTGTCCTCGTGGCTACCGCCGCCACCGCGGAGGCTACCGCAGTCCAGGTGCACCCCGCTGCTCTTGAGGTCCTCGGAGAGACGGTTGAGGTCCTTCATGATGTCGATGAGCTGCACCACGGGGTGGAGGTTGATGTGCCCGTTGCCGCACTTGCTGCGGAGCAAGGCGAGGATGCTGTCGACGTTGCAGCGGCCCGAGGCCAGCGTCGCGTCGGGGAAGGTTTTAGGCGCCCGATCGTGGGCGGCTGCCTCCTCCGCGCTTCCCCCCAGGATCCGGGGCTCGCCGGCACAGCCCAGCAAGTCCTCCGCCGCTTTGGTGGCCCCGTGCAAGCTCTGGCACCGGTCGGCCGGGTCGCCGTGCAGCAGCGAGCCCACCTGGTGCTCCCGGCCGAGCGCCGGGCACGAGCCCTCAGGGAAGCTCAGTACGCTGCAGGATAAGGCCTTTTCCGCCGGGCAAGCCGGGGGCCGCTGCGCCGGGTGTCCCGGCGGGTAGAACTTGGGCTCTCGGACGTAGTCGGGCGAGCCTCGCACAACGCTGGTTGTTACCACTGGGCCCGGGGGCTTCACACGCATCCTGACCTCCTCCTCCCCCGGGTGCCGCTTGGCCGAGCAGTTGCTGACATGGGGGTCGGGGAAGGTGACACCAGGACCTGAGTGGGGCAGAGAGCGGGACAGTGAGGCTCCAGAGGGGACCGAAAGCAGCCAGAGGTGCCTCGCTCCCATCCCCACCACCCTGAGAGAGGTGCCCATGTTTGCTTCCCACCCCATCCCTGCCCTTGTCACCAGTGAGGACCCCGGGATCTGTCCCCACCACCCCCAGCCTCCTCCCTCGTGGTGGGGAAATGGGGTCTGGCCCCCTCCCCTGCTCAGGGGGAGGATGAGGTGCCATCCCCACACCAAGACCACCCTGCCCAAGTGGAAGCGGGGCCGCTTGTTCCTATGGGGGTTGTCTGGGCTGCCCCAAACCCCCGTGGGGCAGGGCTGGGGGGGGGGTCCAGCCGGTTTTGGGAGGAGGTTGGGACTTACCTTCGGCTCTGCTGCTGCTCCTGCTATTGCACTTGAACTCTCTGCAAAAGAAGGGGTGCGCAGGATTAGCCCCAAGCCGGGGCAGGGGGGCATCACCCGCCCATCACCAGGGCATCGGGGCTGGACAGGGGGGGAAAGGGGGGAGGAGAGGGGGCTGCCTCCAATCTGGAGGACAGAGAGCACAGGTTTATCCCCCCCGCCCCCCCCCCCCATCACAATCGGAGCTGGGGCTCTGGGGCGGTGGGGTGGGGTGGGTGGGGGGTCCAGGGGGTGAATGGGGGGGGTCGCGGTGGGGACCCTGCGGCAGCGCTGCCACTAGGTGTCCCCGGTGAGCCGCGAGCCGCCCCGGCCCCCGCCGCCCCCCCCCTGCCCGGGCACACCGGGAGCGCTTTGGGGAGGGGGGGTGTGGGGTGTGGGAGGGGAGTTCTTTGCCCGCAGAGGTGGCTCAAAATCTTCCCTTCGTCCCCCATCGCCCCGCCCCATGTTTTTGCCACCCCCCTGTGGACACGGTGGTTGCCCACTCCCTCCCCGAGGTGACACTGCCCCAGTGCGAGCTGCCCCCCCGGGGAACCCCCCCCCCCGCCATGGCACCTGCCTCAGTTTCCCCTCGCTGGCAATGGGTGACAAGGGAGGTTTGTGTCACACAGGCATCCGCGGGTGGGTAGGGGTGGCCACGCACCCCATGGGGGGTCTGCAGACCCCCCTATTTGCTCCCCCCACACCCCCTTAAGCCAAGGGCTTTGCAAACCCCCCTCACCACCCCCAGGGATGCTCCGCAGCCCCCCCGATCCCACCAAAGCAGGCACAGGCAGAGCGAAGGCAGCAAAATTTGCTGCCAGCTCCCCCCAAACCCCCCGAACCCCCGGTGCAGCCCCTGTTCCCCGTTCCCGGGGCGAGGGCCCCCCCCGGGGTACCTGGGCCGGGGGTGCTTGCAGTGCAGGTTCAGTGTGAAGCTCCTGCCGTCGCCGTCGCTGCGGGGCTGGCGGGGGCCGGAGCCCGGGGCGCGCGGGAACCACTCGGCTGGCGGGCTGGCACCGTTCTCCAGTGCGACAGGCTGGCAGGCGACCGAGCTCCCATCTGCTCGAGCAAGCACAGAAGACCCCCCCTCAACGCGTCAGCCCGGAGGACCCCCTCCCCGGGGAGCAGCTTTTACCCCCAAGCTGGCATGGGGCAGGCTGCGTGCCCCCTCCCCGGGTCACACACCTCGCGCTGTCCCCTCCGCCCCGAAGCGTGGGGCCCACCACTGGGCACAGTTCTGAGGCAGGACGCCCCCTTTTCTCCTCACTGTGGCTGCGCCTTGAGGGGGGCCGCCCACCTAAAGCAGGGCATCCCCCCCCCGGGCTGACACATGTGTACGTCCACACGGATGCGCGTGTTGCACACGCTGGGGAGGGTGGATCCTGCTTTCCTGCGTGACTCCGGCGTGCTGGGGGGCCAGCTGGGGGGCTCCCCATCCAGTGCAGGGGGAACGGCAGAGCCCCTCAACCCATCACCACCCCCTCCGTGCCAGCGTGTCCGCCTGTCGTCCCGTCCTCCCCCCCCAGAGCCTCCTGTGAATCGCTGCCTGTTGGCTGCCTCCCCCAGCACACACCCGCAGACACACACCCGCAGCCTCCCGGCGTGATCCAGGCTCTTCCCGGTGTCTGGATTAGCGTGACAACTTATCAACAAGGCAAGGGAGAGAGAATTCAAACCTGTCAGTCCATCACCCCCCCCCTCCCTCCTTCCCCGCCACCCCCACCCCCC
This sequence comes from Trogon surrucura, assembly GCA_020746105.1. Taxonomy (NCBI): domain Eukaryota; kingdom Metazoa; phylum Chordata; class Aves; order Trogoniformes; family Trogonidae; genus Trogon; species Trogon surrucura. The sequence goes on from CM036640.1 coordinate 3,901,964, forward strand.
CTAAACCCTCCCCGTCTCCCCGCCAGCCTTCGGGTGCAGCTCTGGCACGCTGGAGATGCGGGCACCTCTCCGGCAACCGCCGCCGCGGCGATGCCTGCTCGGTGTTGAGTTACACCAAGGGCAATGTGGAGCAGGAAAAAATATGTGCTCGAAAGACCGGTCTAGTCTCTGATGAAGCTGCTGATGTGCCCGGCGAGCTGCCGGAGGGGAGCGCAACGGAGGTTTTCCAGCCCATCCCCGACAAACACGGCTCGGTGGCGAGGACGTCGCGGGATGTGACACCCCCTCCCTTCCCCATCTCCACGCCGAGGTCCCCCCGCAGCGTGTCCACGGTGCGGGGAGCATCGGCAAGGGCTGTGGGGTGGCCACCGGGTCCTCAAAAGGGTGTCGGGCACTCGTCAGCGGGCACCCACGGGTGTCAGAGGCACTCCCCCGCCCCCCCGCCCCGCCCGTCTTACCCCACACCAGCGGCGTCAGGCTCCTGCCCTCGGCCCCGCTCCCGGCCCCACCGGGGCCACGTGTCCGGTGACAAGGCGGGGGACGCTCCCCTCCGTCACCGTGCCAGCGCTCCTCCCTCGCCCCGGCCGAACCACCGCCGACCAGCTGCCCCCCACGGCGGGGACCACCTGCGCCCCCCAACCCAGCAGCCCCTACCCCACGCCGTGCCCTGGGCAGCACCCACCAGCCCTGCACCGCCCGCCCGCCCGCCCGCGGCACGGGGCGCAGAAGCGGGACCTCGACGCCAGCGCTGGGGAGGGGGCTGCGGGGTGCGGGGGGACGGACCGGGGCCACGCCGGGATGCTCGCTGCGCCGCCGCGCTCACTTTCACCTCCCCGCTCAGCCCCAAGGCAGCCGCCACATGTTTCGCATTAGGGCTCTCTGGACTTCGCCATTCCTGGCTTCTTCGCCAGGGGTAGGGCCTTTTTCCTTCTTTTTTTTTTTTTTCCCCTTTTTTTTCAATTTTTTTTTCAATTTTTTTTTTTTTTCCTCCTTGCTGGTTACAAAACACCAGCCCCAGACCACACAAGCGAGGAAGGATGGAGGGAAGAAGGAGAGCTAGATGGGCGCCGCGGGCGGGGGAGAGGCAGCAGGGCTGGGTGCTGCCGGGTTGGGGGGGGGATACGGGAGGGGGGCGTGGGGGAAAGCAGGCGAGATTGCAGTCACCTCCGCTTCCCACCTCCTGACCCCGCAGCCCTGCAAAGATAACAGCCCCCGAAGACTGCTGACTCGCCTCGCAGAAATCCAATATCCTCGCCTGGTGAACTAATCGACTACCTGGGCTCGCCACCTCCCCTGCCCGGGCTTAATCCTGCTGCTGCAAAGCTTTAATTAGTTTAACGGTTTCAGGCTTGATGGAGGTTGGCGGCGAGCAGCACGGCCCCCCCCCACTCCACCTCGCTCCCCTCCCTGGACAGGCTCCCTGCTTGGGTGGCAGGGGTAGGAGAGGTGGCACCAGGAGGGCGCGGGGGGCTGCAGACCCCCCCCATGTCCCCCGAGGCTGCTGGCACCCAGCCCTGACCCCCAGCGCTGGCGGCGAAGAAGAGGGGGCCGGGGGATGGCGACGGAAGGGTTGGAGACGGAAGGGTTGGCACCGGCGTGGCGGCAGGCTCGAGGCGGAGGGACGGCCCCGCAAGACACGGACGTGGTTTGGTGCCCGGCTCCGAGGCCACCCAGACGTTGGGGTGGGGCCGGAGATGCCACCGAGAGCCAGGCGGGCGGCGGGGACCCATCCGCCACACAGATGGGGACACGTCGGTGTCCTCCCCGCCGCCTCGCTGCGTCCCAGGTCCCTGGGTGCTGGGAGGGGTCGGGGTGGCCTTAAATACCCCCCAGTCGCAGTCGTGGGTGTGTGAGGGTCTCTGGTCATCGCCAGCCCCTGTGTTCCAGGCGTCCTTTGCGTGTGCACACACACATCTGAGGGGCCACAGAGGTGCCCCCCCCCCACCCCTTGCACGCAGGCACACGATGTGGGGTTGCAAGGGTGTCCCTCTCCTGCTTCAGCCTGGGGGGGGCTGTGGCGGTGCCTCGTCATCACACACTCATGGGTTGAGGGGCACCGTGGCGGTGCAGCTCCCTTGCACGGGCGCCCGCGTGCCCGGGGGGCTGCTGCTCCCCCCGCACCCCATCCCTCGCACGTTCCTGCACCCCCCTCACTCGCTCACACGCACCCTGTCCCCCCCCTTGCCCCATGAGTTCCCCCGAGCCTGTCCTGCGCCTGCTGACACCAATGGAAAATCCCCTCCAGTGACAGCTTCCTGGCAGGCACTTTCCGAGGGTTTCCATGTTCCCCAGCCAGACCCCCCCGGCCACCTCCTCCCTGAGCCACGCGGGGGGTCGGGAAGGCAAGAGGACCCCCTGCCTTCGCCCCTGCCACCCCAACCTCTGCGCCCCCCAACAATTCAGCACCGCAGCCCCCACCCCAAAGCCAGTCCTCTTCCTCCTCGCACCTCGTCACCCTGGTTGTATCCCAGGCACCGGGCATCCCCCGCCACCATCCTGCCCTCCCCCTGGAAGCCATCAACATCTGGGGTCCCACCTAGAAACCCTCCCGCCCATCCACCTCGGAGACCCTCCGCCCTGCGATGCCACCGGTGCATGGGTGGGGAGCAGGGCAAAAGCTGGGGGGTCCAGAGGGGTGGGCACAGAGGGGTGCTGGGGCACAATGTGCTTGCAAAGCAGCCCCAACCCCTCCTTGGTTGTCACCCAGCTCCCCCCACGGCTTGAACCCAGCCATTGCCACGTCCCCCCACTGCCCTGCCTTCTCCACGGCGCTCGTAATTAGGAGATGGAGCAGATGGCGCCTGGGTTTCATCTTAGGTAACGGGTCCAGCCGAGCTTCTCGGCTGCTGGTTCCCTTCATGGGACCATCAGTCACCAGAGCAGAGGTTTTTTGGGGTGCCCTCTCCCCAAGTAGGGAGGTGATGGGGGAACATGTCCCCACAATGTGGTGCGGGAGAAAATGTCAGCGTCGGGAAGGGCTTGGCTGGCACGTGGGGCAAACACATCTGGGAGACATGGCCACAACAGAGAGGTGGGGCTGGGAGCCACCCTCCCATGGCACTCCGGGGTGCCATGTCCCTGGGGCAGGCTCAGGCACTCACCCTGGCACCAAGGAGGGGGCTCTAGGACACCCCCCGCCCCGGTGCTGCAGCAAGACAGAGTGGGAAACTCATCACCGAAACAGCTCTGAAATCCCAGCTGGTCCTGGAAGGAGGAACTCCGAGGGACACTGATGTCCCCACACTGCTGGGGACGATGCTGAGGGGAGGGGATGCAGCCCTGCACTGGTGTGCTGCTGCTAGCGCAGTCCCCAGCCTGGCTGGTGGCATCCCCCAGGCCTGGTGGTCCCGGAGCTGGTGGGACCCTTGATGGGTTCAGCCCTCAGCCCCGGAACGTGGCTCGGTGCCCTGGAGGTGGGTGGGGAAGGGGATGCCTGGTCATGCTGTTGCAGGAAACCATCTCACCCGCCCCAACCATCTCCCCACGAGAAACCATTTCCCCTGCAGCGGCCACCTCCCCATGAGAAACCAGCTTCCCCGCGAGGATCTTCTCCCTCGCAAGAAACCATCTTCCCAGCAACAACCGCTTCCCCTGCAATGACCATCTCCCCTGCAACCACCTCCCCCACAAGAAACCACTTCCTCACGCAAGGATCCTCTTGTGGCCGCAGCCACCCAAGGTGGGGACGCACACACGCTCTCCTCCGTACCCGCGCACCCCCGGCCCCGGCAGCATCACCCAGCTCGGGTGCAGCCCCCTCTGCCACCCCAGCCCCCTTGGCCCCGGAGGGGTCTGACCCCCCTCCTTGGCTGGAGGAGGGGGGCAGGAGGCGGTGAGGGGGCTGAGGGGGGGTCGGGGGAGGTGGGGCAGCGAAGCCGCTCGACAGATGGACTGCAGAGACGGTGGCACCTCGGCCGGCTGGAGCCCAGAGCCGCAGTTCAGAGCTAGCAGGGAAACGGGCTAAATTTAGCTGCTTTCCTCGGTGCCAGCTTTGTTCCCCCGCCCCGTCGAGCCGGCGCGGGAGGCGAGCAGCCGGCCTGGCCCCCTCCTCTGCCCTTTCCCTGCTGGAGGGGGGGACACGACACACGGACAGACGGACGGGACACCCCAGCACCCATCCCTCGGGGTGCCCGCTCGGGGGCTCCTCGGCGTGGCGGATGTTTTTGTGCGCGCGTCTCCGCGTTACGGCTGTTCCAGGGGTGCTTTGGCCCCGCGTGGTGAGCGTATCTGCACACACCCCCCCCCAAAAAAAAGCAAGCACAGCAGGCCTGAGGCTGCGCAGACGGCCACAGCCCCCCTCTCCGGGCTCCCTGTTATAGCCACAGCATGAGTCACACCCCGGTGTGTCCCTGCCCAGCGCCGGCCACGCCGGGTCATGTAACACCCGCGGCCGCCCCGGCGTGCAGAGGGGCTCCGTCCCCTGCCCACGCCACCCTCGTGACACCCAGTGTGGCTCCACAGCCCCCCAACATCCTGCTGGGGAAGGACACGCCCCACGGAGGGTGTATGTGGGGGTGATGCTCAGCTCCCCCCAAGCCCAGCCGGCTGCGAGGCCGCGGTGCGCTGCGGGTTAACGCCGAGCGGGGCCGGGATCCTGCGAGGCCAGTAACATTTGGAAGGAGCCAGATGGACGCGTGCCCGTGCCGAAGGCTCGCTCGGCACAGCCATGTTCCCCCGGCGCTGGAGCTCGAGGCGGGAGGGGGGAGATTCGGGCTGGGGGGGGGGCTGCCCAGGGTAGCGAAGGGGCGCCCGGCAGGATGTGGGGATGCTGACTGTGTGCCCGCGTCAGTCCTGGACCACCCAGCACCCACTCACAGCCTCCCCCAACTGCCAGCCCCCCCGCCCCGCTTCGCCTGCAGCCCCCACCGTGGGGCCCTGGTGCCCCCCCACGGCGTCACCCTTGCACCCCTTCGGTGCTGGGGTGGGGGGGAATGAGGGGAGACGGGTGGTGGAGGGGGAGAGCAACCAGTTGCCTCCCCTTGGCCAATTTTAGAAACTGGCTAGACAAGAAAAGCAGAATGGGCCGGGCAGGATTAACGGCTGGGGCTGGTGTCAGTGTGGTTTGGGGGATTTTTTTTTATTATTTTATTTTCTTTTTTCCTTTTTTTTTTTTTTTTTTTTTTTGTTGTGGGAGTTGAGCGGAAACTCCTGGCTGCGGATCCTGTTTCCTGGGAGATGCGGCGCGGTGCAGGGCCGGCTGGGGCCGAGCTGGGGTGTGGGAGCCGCTGGGGACGACGCCAACGCCCGGCGTGCCCCAAACGGGGCTGCCCCCCCACCTCCCTACACCCCTGCCCCATCACGCCGGCAGCCTGGCACCCCACACACCCACAGAGGCGATGCACCCATCAGCATCACGTCCCAGCCTCAAAGCACACACACCTAGAGCTACGCCTATTCCCCCCCCCATACCCCCCTTTCCTCGCCGGGGAGCTTTCCATTAAAATTGGAAGAACACAACTTGCCGGCAGAGCCCCGGCGCGGATCGTACACAGCCTGTCACTCACACATCACTTTGTAGATGCCCATAAATTGCTTCATTACCTCTTCTAATTGAGGAGAACGCAGCTGCTGTGGGGCGGTGACAAGAGCTCCTTCCCTTTGAAGGATGCCTCGCGCTCCAAAGAGACGGGTCCGGCAACGCCGCAGAGCCCCACCAACATACCAATAATAAAAATAATAATAACAATAATAGTAATGATAATGGTATCCAGGCTAAAGCCCTCAGCAAAGGGCAGCGGGGCTCATGTGCGCCAGAGCCGTTTGTGACAAGGGGATGAGGTGCTCACCAGTGGGGAAACTGAGGCACGAGGGAGGTTGAGTCATGCACAGGGAGAGGGTGGGGATGTGAACCCCTCTGCGTCACATCGGGACTCTGGGTGGCAGGGGACCACGGGTGCCACGGTTTAAGGACAACCCCACGCTCAGCAGGGCAGAGGACGGAGCATCTCCGTGACCTGCAGCGGGGATTCGCAGGGTGGGGAGGAAAGATCCCAAAACTCCCCTGGGGAACTTCCCGCTTTGGGACTACGATCCACCCAGCTTTGCCAGCACGAAGCCAGGGGTGCCAGCTCCCCGTCCCTTGTGCCCCGTCCCCATGCGGGCCCCCCCGGCCCCCCCCAGGCTTTGTCTGGCAGGCGGCGGGCGGCTGCGGCTGGGCTCAGTCCCCTTGCAGGATACTGCAGAAGGATTTACTGTATTGCAGCTTGTGCTGGCTGCAGCCCAGCGCACAATAGATTAGCTGTAGCCCAGGGCAGCACGTTGCGGGGGAAGGAAGGTGGGATTCATTCGGATGCAGATCGCGGGGCATTGGCTGCAGGATACTGCAGGATCCAGCCCCTCGCTCAGGACCCCCCATCATCCCCCGTCGGCCCCGGCAGAGGGGCTTCAACGGGTTCACGCGTACCCTCCTCGTCGCCCTCGCCCAGTTTGATGGCGCAGAGGTTTGTTACGGTCGCCGGTGCCCACGTGGGTTGGGGGACACCCTGCTTGTCCCCCGTCCCCATCCCAGGGGGTCCGGTGGGGCTGCGGTCCCCGACGGCGCTTGGGTGCTGCTGGGGGACATCGGGGCCCCCCTTGCTGGGTGCGACAGCACAAAGCTGGTGCAGGGAGGAAGCCGGGGACTGCAAGCAGCACTAATTGATCGCGATTAATTCAGCTCCTACCTCCCCGGGTGGCAGGGAGAGATGCTGAGACACAAACCCAGCCCACAGAGCTCCCCAAACAGGCTCCGCTCTCCCCCGCACCCCCGCCCCGCTCCGCTTTCCCCATGATGGGCACCCAAGCCTGGGGGACCCTCGCTGCCTGTCCCTGGGGATGCGGGGGACTCTGGTGGGTGCCTGGCTCCTGCTGCTGCCCCAGAGGTGTTGGGTGCCCGTGGTTTGGTCCTCGGGGTGGCCCCACCTCCCCAGGTGGGTTTGGTGGGGGGCGGTGATGCTGGCACCCCCTGTGCAGGACGCAGTGATGCCGGCACATCGGGAGACGACGCTCGAGCGACGGCACGGTGGCCTCGTGGTGACACCATGACCATCTTTGGGCAGTGCCACCAGCTCATGGGTACAAACCAGGGGACCCTGGCCGCCACCTTCTCCAGCAGCCGGGCTCTGACGGGCAGCACTGCTGCGGGCAGCGGGCAGGGGGGGTTGGTGGAGCGGGGGGCGGCTGGCGCGTGGCCGTCTGGATTTCGAGGGGAGTTGGGAGCCAGCGGATTCAGGCTCCATAATCCTACGTGGGATGCAGTTTCCACAGCAACAGCGGGTCAGAGGGCAGCGAGGGGAGCCGGCTGCTGCTGCTCCTCCGCTCTCGCTCGCTCGGGATTGCAATTGTGCCGCCGTCGAGCGCTGCCCGAAAAGCCGCCGGGGTGAGGCGACGGGGCGAGGCGCTGGGCCGGCCGGCGGGGCCGTGGTGGCAAAGGCAGGCGGGGGGATGCGGGGGCGCGGGGGCGGCCGGGATGGTGCTGCCGGGGAGGCTGCGAGCGGCTCAGTGTGGCGTTGTCAGCAAAGATGTCACTAATTGTCTGCAGGAGCAGCAAACTCTCGTTAACCCTTGGGCAGCCGGCGGCGGGCGCGCTGCGCAGCTCGGGGGCACCCAGGGACCTGCTGCTGAGCACCCCGGGGCAGTCCTGGCTCTGCCACCATCTCACTTGTGTGGCCTTGGGCGAGTCACCACGCTGCTCCCATGCCCACCTTCCCCCAGTGCGGCTGCTGGGACCCCAGTGTGTCCCAGTTGGTGAATATGGCCAGTGGGGTGACCTCAAGCAGCCCCTCTCCTTGCCCCAGGGGCTCTGGCTTCGCACCCACTGTTTCAACAGTGCTTGGTCAAGCAGAAGGATGGAGGCAAACACTGGCAGTGTCAGGGCCACCGGGTAGGACCACCTCCAGCCCTGGTCACGTCCATGCCCAGTCACCTCCATCCCTGGTCACCTCGATCTCCAGTCACTTCCATCCCTGGCCATCCCCATGCCTGGTCTCCTTCATCCCCGGTCGCCTCCAACCCCAACCACCTCATCCACATTCACCTTCAGCCCAATCACACCCACCCCTGGCCACCTCCATCCGCAGCCGCTGTCCCCACGGGCACACCCAGCAAGCTCAGTGGGGTGCGGGTGCAGGTGGAAGGGGACACAGCACCTACACCAGAGCCACCACCCAACCCGTGCCACGCTCTGCACGTTGCCACAGCTCCATCCCCGTGGGTAAAAAGGCGCGTGGCCCCACAGTGACGCTCAGGGACGAGCCACGAGCGCCCGCCCTGCCCCAGGAGGCTTTTGCCACAGCTGGTGCAGGCGTGAGCGCAGGGGCAGAGGCAGAAATGGCTTTTCCACCTCCTGGCTGGCTCCTCTACCTGGGAGCGCTGCCGGGAAGCGCTGACGTCGGCAGGAGCGGGTGGGGGTGGCGGGGGGGAGGCCAGGGCCGGGGGTAGCCAGAGCAGGGTCAGCAGAAACCCTCCGGCTCCGCTCGCCCCTGCCAGCAGCCCCACAGACCTTTTGTTCCTATTCAGCACCTTTCCCAGCACCTCTTGGCTCTCGCCACCTCCCAGCATTCCTCTCACAGGGGAGACAGGGCAGGGCCCCCCCCCCCAGCCCAGAGCAGATGCCTCCTAGGTGAAGCAGAAGGTGCCCAGCTCTTGGCACCCACGTGGTAGTGGGGATGGTCCCCAAGGTGGGGTGACCAGGGGAGGTAGTGGCTGCTCTACATGGGGAATGCAAACCCAGACTCAAAAACCTGACCCCTCCCCAATAGCTCTGGGATGCAGTGAAGGGTGAGGGGAGGAAGGCAGCATGGCTCCTCCTCCCCATGTCCCTGAGCATCACTCTGGTCCCCAGCTACTGCCCCAATGCGCAGCCAGCCCACCGAGCCCAGGGGAGGGGACAGATCCTGTGCTGCACTGGAGAAGGGGTTCAAAGCCAGCGTTCCCACTACAGCCAGCCACAGGGACTGGGAGGACGCAGGGGCACAGCCTGCTGCCCCCACCCCTGGCATCCCAGCACCCCAGCAGCAAGGTGGGGACACCAAACCGCAGGGTGAGGACTCCAGGAGAGCAGCTCTCCCCGTCCACCCCTCCAGGCAGGAGCCGGGGCTGGGCAGGTCTGCACAAAGCCGGGGACTCTCCCAGCCTCCGAGGACTTTTGGCTGTGATTTCCTGAGTGGGGGACGCGGTTTGTGGATGTCGCAACCCTCCGCGGTTTCTGCTCCACATGCTTCCCCGGACCCACACATGCAATCGGCCTCGTGGGCACCCATCGGCGAGGAGTCCCCTGGGTTGCTCCCATGGTGAGCACCAGCCTTGAGATGGCTGCAGAGCTCCCAGACACCAATGCCCTGCCCAGTATGTCCTACTGGTCGTACTGGTCATCCTGCAGCTGGCACCAGCCCTAAGCAGCTCCCAGTTTCAGCACTGCTTGAGGACCTCCTGTTCTACAGCATCCCACTGTGCACCCTCCATCTGGGGTGCCAAAGCCTCCCCCGGGGTGGAAATTCATCCCTGGGTGCAAGTCCATCACTAGGTGCAAATACAGCCCCGGGAGCAAATTCATCCCTGGGTGCAAACCCAGCCCTGGAGCATTGCCCCCCATCACCTCGCCTTTCAGCCAAGCCCCAGCACCCTCCTCCTTCCCCAGCATCACCCTGTCCCCCCACAAAGTGCCGCAGGTCCTGTTGTGTCCCCCCTCCCCAGCTGCCAGCCTCGCCCTCCGGATACAGCAGACAGGTCTCTTCCCCCCAGGCTCCCTCGCTCGGCGTCTGGCTGAGCTAAGCGTATTTAGCGCTTTTAATTGTTCTTAATAAATCAATCCCGCCAGCCCCTTAAATCATTTTTGTGGCTTCCCTCTCAGCCGTCCCCGCGGCCGTGCCGGTGTGGAGACTGCTGTCTGCAGCACTGCCGGGGCGGGGGCGGCAAGAGGCGGGGGGGGTCGGGATGCACCCTGCCCACCCCAGCACCCACCTCGCTGCTCCTCACCCATGGGTGCAGCCCAGGGGAGGCTGTGAGACCCCAGCAAGCAGAGCACCCACCTGGGGAGCTGGGTGATGGGGTGCTCTGCCTGCCGAGCAGGTGCCTGTGCCTCAGTTTCCCTCCATGCATGGGGTGTTTGAGGGACGCACCCGGCTGGCCGCCCTGTCCCCGTTCTGTGGGTTCAGTCACCCCAATATCGATGTGTTTTGGGGGACACAGAGGGAGCACAAGTCCCTTCTCTCGCTGTGGGTCTTGCTCCACACTCCACGGCCCTCAAGGCTGGATGCAGCATGAAGAGCAACCACGTGCCTCAGTTTCCCCAAAAGGCACAGCCCTGATAGGACAAATCTGGGGGGGCAGGGAATGCAGCGCAGGAGGATCCCAGTGGGTCCCTTGCTGAAGCTGAGCCTGTGCCCAAAAGTGGTGACAGCGGATGTCACCCACGTGGCACTTGTGTCCCAAGCCAGCACACGGTGCTGCCAGGCTTCACCAGCACGGACGGACACATGTCTCCCCTGCTGAGCACCCCAGTGCCACCACGGAGCCCAGGGACACGCATTGTCCCCCTGCCCGTGCTCAGCCACAGAAGCATCTCAGTACGGGCTGAGGCCAGCCCCACTCGTGACACCTCAGGCAGGGCGAGTGCAGCCCCCAACCACCTCTGGGTGACTTCCTGGGGCTGGGACCACAGTGGCGGTGACAGTGACACCCAGGTGGTTGACAGCACTCCTATTTTTGGGACCGCACCATGAACCTACACCATCACCGCCACCACAGCATCATCCCCCGGTGTACCCAACCCCGCATCCTCCTCCTTCTCTGCATCTCCATCCACCCACCCATCCATCCATCCATCCATCCCACCACCCAACCTCACATCTCCCTCCATCCCACCACCCAACCCTGCATCCCATCCATCACCCCACCAACCCGCTCCAGCCTCGCCGGCGTTTTTTGCGGGGAAGCAGAGATGAACACCCAATACCCAAGACAGCTGCCGGGGCGGGGAGGCGGAGAGATGTCACCAAACAGCCTGCGCTGGCTTTGGGCGAAAACCAGACCCGGGCAGGCTTGGAGGGAGAGAGCTAACCTTGACACAGTTGCAGCAGTCACTAATAGCAGGCAATATGCCTGTTCTTGGGGGACTGTTGCAGTTGCTAAGATACTGGCAGCCGTGTGAATGGAAATGGGTCAGTAAACCTGTGGAGAGATAGTGTGACACTGTAACCGGCACAGCTGTTGCAGCCTACATCGAAATCCCACCCTTTCAATATTTATCACTCTCCGCCTTCGGTTCCTTCCTCCCAGCAATTTTCCACGTCGGGTTTTTTTTCGCCGGGGTTGGTGAAAGCACCCCCCGAAGACTTGGTGGTGGAGATGGGAGATGGGATGGGGGGGAGAGCTGGTGGTGGGTGGGGAGGGAAATTAAAGCCCGGTGGGTGTCTCCCCGCTCTCCGCTCCGTGAGCAGGATGGAGCCAGTTCTTGGAGAGATTTAACAGGAAACAGGCTATAATCCCCCTGGTAGGAAAACGGGTGAAAAGGTCAATTTACTTCTGTCCGTCGTTTAGGCACTGTGGTGAAATTACACACTCGCATGGTTGGGAGAGGAGAGAGTGGGCGGCCGGGTCTGTCCCGGGCCGTGTGTCTGTCCGTCCGTCCATCCCTGCCTGCCAGGTGCCTCCCTGAGTCCAGGTAGATGTTCCCGCTGGAGCGGGACCCGTGGCCGCGCATCCCGGCGTCTCGCCTGGCCTTGGCTCCGCACACACACGATACGGGCACCCGCGAGGAGCACCCGTGCACACGCGTGTCCTGTCCCCACCCAGCCGCTGGCGTGGGAATTTGGCTCTGCCGCCTGCTGGGACAGGTGTAAACTGGCACGGAGGGCTGTGTAACCCCCAAATGCTCCAGCAACCCCCCTAATGCTGCAGCACCCACACCCCAAATGACGAAGCACCTCCCCAGATGCTCCAACAGCCTCCCTAATGCTCGAGCATCTCCCCAAGTCCTCCAGCAACCTCCAGTGCTCCAGCATCTCCATAAATACTCCAGCATCTCCCTCCAAAGGCTCCAACAACCCCCTCCCAAATACTCCGGCATCTTCCAAAATACTCCAGTATCCCTCCAATACTCCAGCATCCATTCAAATGCTCCAGCAACTCCCCCAATGCTCCAGCATCCCCCCCAAATGGTCCAGCATCTCCGTCCAAATACTCCAGCATCCCGCTAAACACTCCAGCATCTCCCTCCCAATGGTCCAGCATCCTCCCCAATTATTCCAGCATCCCCTCACATACAAAACGCCAGCGCTGAGACCCCTTCCCTGGCGCACTCCCCCTTGCAGAGTCGGGACCCAGCCAGGTTCAGCTTCCCGCTGCTGCCTTTCCAGTTAACACAGCCCAGCTGGTGTAGGGACTCGTTGATACTGGGGAGCACTAGGAGTCAGGGCACAGCCACATGGGGAGGATGCCATTAGCTGTCTCCTTGTCCCCAGCTGCAATCCAGGTGCAGGGCAGGGGGAGGGATGCTGGTAGGCGGTGGCCATCCCGGCGTGGCCACAGCGAGCTGGCCAGGACCTTGCTGGGGCGGGGGGAGGAAGGCGAGAACATCTGGTCGCAGGGAAGCGGGACAGTCCAGGGAAATGTGTGGAGCTGTTGGAAGAGGCCCTCGCTGCTGGGGTTGGGGTGGAGCAAGGAGCAGGGCTCGGCAAGGAGCCAGAGACACCCAGTGGCTGTGGGGGCACCAGCCCAGGTAGGGGTTCGCTGCAGCGAGGGGAAACTGAGGCACGGCGAAGCCAGACGTGATTTGGGGTTGCGATTCGGGGTCACCCTCCGTATCTCACCCCAGGTACGGGAGGAGCATCGGTGTGTGCCTGCATCACGGTTATTCAATCCGGTTTGTGAAACTGGGGGGGGAGCAGGGAGGGGAACAGCGAGTGAGTGGCGAGTGAGCATCGAGCTCTCCTCCTCCCCAAAGGCGCTCCCTGCCACCCCCCCGCAGGTGGCTGGAGCAGAACGGTTGATATGGAGACAGGGAAGCACAGACTGTCTGGGTAAGGTGACATTCGACAGATGCCAGGTTCAGACTCGCTCCAGCCAGTATCCACCCCCCGCCCCGAAACACCGCCTGCCTCCAGCCCCCACGCCCGGGTGGCCTCCCAGCCCCCCAGCAAAGGCATGTGCAGGCATTAACGGGGGGGTCAGGGTGGGCAAAGGGGAGCTGGGGAGACCGGAGCACCCTGAGATCTGCTGGTGGGGTTTTTCCATGGTAAAATGCCACCTTGCCCCCATCCTGAGGGGACCCTGCCTGTCCCCTCCCTGACGACCCCACACACGCCACGGTGCGAGTGAAGGCGCAACGTTGCCCACGGGCAGCCCACGGGGTGCTTACGCCAAGCACCCGCACAAAATGATGGGGGCACCCTGCCCCGTGCCAGGCAGGGGGGCACAGCCCTGGAGAAAGGGAACCCCCCCACCCCCACCACTGCACGACTTTGCAGAAGGGGCCAATTAGCAGCTGGTGCCTAACGAGAAACCTCCCAACCATGGGGTGAGCACAGGCAGGGTGACACTGGGCAGGGCTACCCCATGTCCCAAAGGTCATTAGACGGGGGAGAGGGGTCCCAGGGTGCCTAATAGCACCCCCCCAGCCTGTAGCCGGGTCTCTCTGTCCCCCAGCTGGGCCCCTCTTGCTGGACATCAAAGGGTCATGAGCGGGGCCAGGAGGGATTCCTGGCACGCAATGGGCCGAGAGACCCATGCTCCGTGTGGGGCAGGGAGGGACAGGGCACCGGCGTGCCTGGGGAGGGCACGGACACCCCCCCTGCACCCACCCCAAGAGCTGGTGGTCTGCATTGAAGGAAAGGGGGTGAGGAAAACACCCACAGCCGGGCGGGGGGAGCACCCCTCGCTAGATCCCCAACCAGTGATGCTGCACCCCCAGATTTGGGGATGGTGAGTGGGGGCCAGCGGGGGCCACCAGCCCACACAAAGCGCCTCCCCTCCGTGCCCTGGGGCTGCCGCTCTCTGACCCCCCCCCCACCCCGTGCTGGGGGGGGCTGGAGCCCGCTAATGAGCTCAGCCCTTTCTCAGCATCCCCAGCCCCGGGGGGGCCCTGGCAGGTGTGGGTCACCCCGGGATGGAGGGGACGCCACGGCCTGGAATCGGTGGAAACGGGAGGCAGCCGGGGAGGGGGACTGCAAAGCCTCCAGCATCGCCTGGCCGGGCTCCAGCACTCGCTCAGGGGCTGCTGCCTCCTCTTCATCATCCCCTTTTAGCACCCCCCCCGCCACTAAAAGCCCCCAAACCTCCTCGTTACGATGCTCGGCAGAGCCCTGGCGGGGACACGGCATCAACCTGGGGACACCCAGCACCCCAAAATGGGAGGGTGGACGCAGCCCCTCTCCCTCCTCCTCCCTTCACTGCATCTTTCTCCCTCCCTCCTCCTCCTCTCTGCCCTAAAGCGAGACAGATTTCACTGCTCTGCTGAGCTCCAAACTCCACTTCCAGATTTTCAGTGCGACTTTCTTGGCTACCTGGATCCGGCACTGCAAGATGCCCCCTCTGATCTCCCCTCCCCTCCGGCCCCCCAGCATCCCCGGGGGAGCCAGGGAGGGGGGGCTGGATGCAGCCAGGAGCTGGATGCAGGGGGGAGCCGGGGGTGGCCAAGGAGGAGGAGGAGGAGGGAGAGGTCGGGCTGCACCTGGATGCAACGCCAGCCTCGGGGAGGGGGGAGTTGTGGGGAGAGGGGGGGCTCGCAGGCAGCCTGCCTGGGGATTTGGGGTTGTTGTGTTTAACCCAGCCCGGCCCAGGGAGAAGTAGGAGCACGGCCAAAGGCACCTGGCAAACTCATCACACGTGTGGGAGGTGCTGCCATGGCTCCCTGGGCAGTGGTCGCCCTCCCTGCCTGCAGGTTGGGGCCCCCTCCAAGAGCCCCTGACACCGTCCCGCAGGGATGTGCCCCTTCCCCGGGCTGCTCCTGGCTCCCCGAGCCTGGATCCGACCCCACGGCAGAACCAGGGGGTCTGCAGGATCCAGCCCTGCTGTCACCCACCCCCGTGTCCCTCTGGGATTGGGGAAGCAAAGACGGGTAGAAAGGTGTAAAACCCCCCCAAATCCCCCACTCGGGCAAGGAGCAGGCAGGAGACGGGCCTGCAGGCGCAGGCAGCAGCACCGCAGGGCACCTCCTTCAAAAAAGCAGCAAAAAAAAATAAAGCCAAAACCCCCAAACTCCAGGTTCCCCCCTCCAGCACCCCTCGTCCCGCTGCCCCCTGCTCTCTCGCTGGCTCTTTCTGCATCCCCCTCCTCCGCAACCCCCCAACTGCCTCCCCTCACCCCAGCCCCGCTCCTCATCCCCTCCCCGGCACCCTGCTCTCCTCCGCTCGCTCTCGCATTCTGGTATTTGGTGTGTTCCTCAGCTGCAGGAAATTCCTGATGCTCTCCATCATGCAGCCTGCGCTCGCATCCCCCGCCCTGCCGCGGCTCCCCTCCAAAGGACAGCCATGTGCTGGACAGCCAGCACCGCCGGCATCGCTAACCCTCCCCGCTGGGGATTCGCTTCTCTTTCTCCTTCATTTTTTATTTTTTTTTCCCAACTCCAACCCTACAAAACAAGCCCCCTTCCAGCCCCGCCGGGGTCCAAAGCAGCCCAGCCCCGGCCGTACCCCTGCCTGCTTTCCCCTCTTCGTCTTCCTCTCTTCGCGAGACCGCTCCTGATCTTATTTTAATTCGTCTCAGACGGTGTTGGAGTGTTATTTTAAGAGAGAGGATATGCACAGACATTGTGTTTTCTGCTTTTTCCTGGCCCCAAGCCAGGCTCTCTGGGCTGTCAGCTACCCACTGTGTTGCAGTCACGTGTGGGAAGAGGCAGCCAGAGCCAGCCTCACAACTCCTGGTAGCAACATGGAAATCAAGTGTGCACTTTCTTCCCTCTGTATGTGTCTGTATTATTAATAGCGTCTCTCTCTGTGAGTTATCCATAATGTATCTTAATACCTGTCCGTCTGTAAATGATGTATTATGGTGCGCGCACACAATGGCGGCGGTGCCTGCGCCCACGGCTCCGCGCGCCACGGCGGTTGGGGGGGGTAAAGGCGTCGCGACGGGGCTGGCGTCACCCCCGGGGTGCGGCGTGGGGACGGGGGGACGGGATCCGGTGGCCGTCGGCGGCTCCGGCCATACCCCAGCCCGCTGGGAGCCCCCTGAGATCGGTTTGTGGGGAGGACGAGGCCGGGACAGCGCTGAGCCATCCCATCGGCGCACCGGGGGACGCCCATAGGTGCCAGCTCCTACGAGATCATGTGGGAAGGTGACACGCCGCCACACGCCTGAGGGACTGCAGGGCGAGGTTCGCACGCGCGTGTGCAAGGTGTGGGGAGGAGGCGCGGACGAGACGGATGAGGCACGGCGCAAGCCTCGACTTTGTCCTGGAGGGCCGGGCTGCCCGGGGGGGCTTCCAGCTCTGGGGGGCTGAGCATGGCTTCCCCCAGCCCCCAGGTACATGGGGTGCAGCACCCAGGTCCCCACGGGCACGGAGGGCAGGGATAGGACTGGGAACGCCACGGCTCCCGGTGCACACCAGTGGCACCCAGACCATACATAATTGATCCATACTGTGCCCACACTCCCTTTACACCCACATAGTGCAGGACAACGTATATGTATGTGCATCACCTTGTGCACCACGTGTAGAATCATAGAACCATAGAATGTAGACGTACAGATGCGTGCAGATGTTGTCTCAACTCGCCTGTGCGTGGTGCCGCCTGTAGTTCTCCCTGCCTGTAGTACCCCCTGCCCATGGGACCCCCTGCCCAATGCAGCCATGCACGCCCCCATGCACCGTCCGAGGGTGCTGGATCATGTAAAAAGACGGGAGCCCCCCAACCCCGCGGGGGTGCCCAGGTGAGCCAGCCCTGCACCCCGACACGGTGGGAGCGGCGCGGGGGCGCCGTGCCCGGTGCCCAGCCAGCGTCCCGGGGCCAGGGGGAGCGGGAATCCAGGAAGGCGAACGGGGAGCTCGAGGCTTCGCATTTCTGGATTCTGGTTCCCTGTTTCTGCTCCCGGCTGTTTCCATGGAAACTGGCGTCGGACCTGGGAAAATAAGGTTAGGGTTTGCAGAGGAGGCCCTTCGCCAGCGCCCGCCTGCCTCTGCGCCCTGCCGGTTTCGCCGCCATGCCGGGGGCTCGCTCCCGGGCACCCCCGCTGCCTCTCCCGGCGCTGATGTTCAGGTTTGGGGGCTGAATGGCAACAGCACCCTCCGGCATCCTCTGTCCTCCCGCCCGGTGACCCCTGGGAGCTCAGCACATGCCAGGCGATTTGGAAAACAGCATCGCCACGCCGTGCCCCAGCGAGGGGCATCACTGTCCCCGGAGACGGCCAGCGGTGGCACCCACCAGCCCCACAGCTCTTCCCAACACCCCAGTCTCCATCCTGATGCCACAAACCCGGCACAGCTCAGCCTCGACAGGAACTTTGCAATGATGCTCACGTGCCCACGACACCCCATCAGCCCCGTCAGGACAGGGCGTGCTGGGACGGTCCCCAAAAACCCCGCTGCCACATCCTCGGGTTTTACAAGGACTCAGCATCTGTGGCAGCATCACCCTCCCTCTCTCCGGCTCAGGAACCCCGATTGCTTGGGGGAAGGTGGGGAGTCAGAGAGGGGAGAGAACCAGGCCACGACACCTCGGGGGAGCCGTGAAGCCTAATGAATGGAGGCTTTTAAAAAGCACTTTTGAGTGAGAAGTGCTATAGTAGGAACTAATTATTCCTCCCGCCTGCGCGCGCACTGGGTACCCGCGCGGGCGCGCACACGCGTGCCCTGCTCTCTCCCGCGGCCATGGCTGCAAAATCGCATCCAGTCCTGGCGCCCGGCACCGCCGCAGCCGCCGCTTCGCCAACCAGCCAAGAATTCCCCCCCAGGTTCCAGTTCTCCTGCTGCCCCCCATCCCTTGTGCCCCCAGTGTGCACCCACCATCACTCCTATCTGGCCATGCCCGGCGCTGGGGGCGCAGGGAGATGCTCGCCCTCCTCTTTGCGCTTGGGGTTTGGGGGAGGTTTTCCTTTTTTTGACTAAAAAGCTGCCATTTCACAGCATTAAGGCCAGGCAGCCTGTCCTGGGGGGGGAGGCACCTGGTGCGGTGCACTCCCCCATCCTCCCCAAGCCCCTTGGAGGTGCGACCCCGAGCCGCAGCACAGCACAACTGCGCCGGGCTGGTGGGACCGGAGCAACGAGGGGCTGGTTTGGAGCTCAGCCCAGCTCCCAGGCAGGCATCGGGGTGCTCCCCATGAATCCCCCCAACCCAAATCCTCAGCCACACTAAACCAGGAGGGTCCTCCCCGACTGACAGAGCCCAGAGCTTTGGGGCAGCGGCGCCATCGCTCCTCATCCCTCGACAAGGAGCAGGACTCGGCGCAATCGCGTCCCACCGTCCCGGCTCTGCCCGTTGCACCATTTTGCATTCTGGTGCTGGCCGGCCCCGCTGCCCTCCCACTCCCACCCCCACCCCAGGCTGCGTTTCAGCTGTTCTTGAAATCTGTCCAGGCTGGATTCATCACAAGAGCCCTCAAGCGGCTGCAAACAAACAGAAAAAAAAAAAAAAACCCAACCCAACACAAGCGAGCAGGAGCGAGCAGAGAGCGATCGATCGGCACTGGGGGGGCCCCTGTGAGTCCCTTCGGCGATGCCGAACCAGCCCCAAATCTCACCACTTTGAAGAGGAAAGGTGCTGGGGATGAAGGGCAGGGAGAAAGGGATGGAGAGCAGAACTGCCAACCCCCCCGGTCTGTGCTAGTGAAGCCCCCCGCCTGGTCACGGCGGTGATGGGTGGCAGCGTGGCCATGGCTCTCCCTTCCCGGTGGAGCCGGGCTTGTACAGCTCTGAAACTTCCCTCTTGTGGTTACTGCACTTAAAAAAGCAAACAGGAGGTTTGGGCGAATTAAGAAAGAAATAGGAAATCGCACGGGGCAGAGGGTGGGGTCACCGGCGGGGCCGGGATGGGTGCAGGGTCAGGGTGCCCGTCCCCCGAAGCAGAGCAGAAGGGACGGGCAGTGGGGACAAGGTGGCAGGTGAAGGGCAGCCGTGGCCCCGTATCCCGGCCTGAGGACGGACGGTAACAGCAGGGGAAGCGAACGCCGGGAATTGCCACCATCGGAGCTGATTTTTAAGAGGGGCCGGATAATTCGTACCACCACCAACGATCCCATCTGTGTTTGACACGCTCCAGCTCCAAGCCTGACTCTCCCACCTCCATGGCTGGCCGCACCGATTCGCCTCCCCTCTCCCTCCACCTCAAATGGCTTTGGGTAACAGATATGGCCCCTCTGCCCCGTGCCAGCCTGCCCCGTGGCACAGATACGGCGATGCACTGGGCAGGGGGAAGAGGGTGGCTGCAAAAGTGCCTTCGAACCTCCCCAAGCCGATGAGCGGAGACGCACGCGGAGATTTACGGCCAACTACCCGCACGGCAGTTGTGGACGCAGGCCTGGGCAGGATTAGGGCATGGAGGGGCTGGGGGAGGCAGGAGGGGTGGTTGACGCTCCTGTGCCACCACCGTGCCCACCCGTAGTGCTCCCGGGCACGATGGGTGGCAGTGGGACGGGTGGCCGGGGTGGCAGTGACGTGGGATGCTGCCTGGGCTGGGGACACCAATGGACCTCTCCGGGTTGCACACAGGAGAAGCAGCTGTTTTTGGTGGTGGTCCCTTGCAGGGCTCTACAAGCCCTCCCAGCCTCCCTCCCAGCAGGTTGCCACGAGCCCAGCGACAAGGAGCTCAGGCTCCGACCGCGCTCCTCCCCGCTCCGAACAAAGACCTGCCACAGGAACGCTGCTCTTTTGGGGAGGGGGTTGGCAGCATCCTGCAACCCATCCTCCCCTCAGGACCCCCTGCCCGGGCAGGAGCAGGGAGGGGTGGGCATCCGCGGCATGAGGGCTCCTCTCCCTGCAATGTCAACCCGCTGCTCCGCAGCCGCCAAATGTTGCCCTTGGAAAAGCTGTCGGCTGTGCCGGCTGCTTTGCCAAGCCCAGGACAAGCTCTTTAGCTCGACTCTGCCAGAACAGATGCCTGGGCGACTGTAATTCTTCCTAGCACGGATTGGGAGGGGGTGGGGGCGTGCAGAACCACCCCCCCCGCCCCCAACCTCACTTAAGCATCGCAGCGACCGCTCCTCCCAACCACACCGTGGTCCCGCGAAGGGTCCCCTAAAATCTCAGGAGGGGCCAAGCGGGGTGGGGGTGACGGGGAGGCTGGGTGATGCCGGGACGGGCAGCGGGAGGACCGGCGTTTGGCACGGCGGAGCCCAACGGGGCTGGGGAGGAGAGAGCGACCCGCTGCAAGGACGAGCGGGAAGCGCGAGCTCCGCGTGCCACCGGTGTCCTTGCAGCCTCGTGTCGACGCTCCCCGCCGAAACCACGAGCCCGTTCTCCTGGCGGCGTCCTCTGCAACCGGAGGAGAGCACGGGAGGGGCCACGCTCCTTCTCACGGCCTCAGCAAGTTTCTCCTTCTGCCAAAAAGTCTCCCGTCTTGCACCCAAATGCTCCCGAAGCGCCGAGGGCAGGAGCTCCCAGCCCAGCCGGCCCTGAAGCAGCCATTGTGCTGCGTGGAGGAGGCCAAGCAGCGTTTCCACACAGATATTTTCTTCCATTGGCTGCAGTTTGGGGCCGCCAAAAGCCAAAACAAGAATGGAAACATCCCATTTTTTTGGCAAAAATTCAATGCAGGGGTTGGGTGTTGTTTTTTTTTTTTTTATTATTTTTTGGTTTTGGTTTTTTTTCTTCTCCTGCCTTTGGTTAGGAACGGAAATTCCCTGCCATGAAAACATGACGAAACCCCAAACCAAAACACAGCTCAGACCGAAACCTTCACCCGATTCCCCAGAGATCCCGTGCGGGGCAGATCCGGGGCTGGGCATCACCCCGACACGGCGCCGGGACGCGGGACCAAGCTTGAATCCCAACGCCGGTCACGCGCAAGGACGAGGGAACGTTGTGCTTTGGGCATCTCTGTGCTGACCCAAAACAATTCCCATCTTGGGATACACCACACTCCCAGCACCAGCCCGCCTCGACGATGGCACATGAGAGCCCGCACCAAGCCAGGCAAGACACCAGTCTGCCCACAGGGAAGCTGGTCCCCACGCACGGGGCCAGGCAGGGACTGGGATTGCGGCGTTACTGCGGCTTTTGCTCCGGGTGCTCTCAGGAAGGTGCTGGCGCCTGGCTGCCCTGAGCTCCCCATGGATCCCAGAGACCTCTGAGCATCTTTGCAAGAACAGCCGCTGGGAACGGCCTCGTCCAGCCCATCCCAGGGAATCCAGATCCAGCCGAGCCCCAGGGCTCACCCCCGCAGCACCCCTGGGCGTTCCCCACTCCCCAGCCCCGCTTCCCACCAGATGTTGGGGCCGGAGGCTGAAACGGCTCTTCCCACCACAGACCCCGCCGCGTCTCTCTCCGGCTCCCGTTCCGGAGGCTGGATCCGGCCACGCAGGCTGAATCAGGCTCTGCCTTTGTCCGGCTCCCCCCGTTGCGCTTCCCCTTATCTAGCCCGGCAGCCTTGCCAAGAGCAGGCAGGAGGACGGCGGCAGCGAGGGAGAGGCTGTTAACTGCTCTCCTCCTCCGGTTCCAAAGCCCCCGGGGCCACCCATCGCCCTTTGCGCAGCACCACCAGCACCCCTCCTCCATCCCTGCCTTCCTCAAAACTGAGGGATCCCCCTTTGTTGCTCAGTGCTGCACCCCAAACCGCCTGGCTGGGCAGCACCCCCTCCGCTCCTCTACCCTGGGTGGGGGAGGAACACCCTTGGGGGGTTCTGATTATCCTTGGAGGGGGGTCTAAGCATCCTGGGAAGGTCCGAGCATCCTTGGGGGGCTCCGAGCATCCCTGCGGGGGGGTTCTGCAGCCCAGGCAGGGGCTGGGCAAGGCAGGCGTCCCGGGGGCAGCGCGGAGCCGGGCTATCTGTCTGCAGAGCTCGGCGCTCAGCAATTAACCTCGAGAGAGCAGCCGCGGCTCCTGCCAAGAACCACATTAGGTGTGTGTGTGGCAGCGTCTAGACATGCGAGAGACCAGAGGCCTTGATCTGGAGGAAGGCAGCTCCATCCCTTCCCTGCCCCCTTTCACCCGCGTTCCCCCCCCTACCCGCTCACAGGGGTTCAGCCAGCCCCAGGGCTGGAGCATCAAGCGCTTGGCCGGGGGGATAAAGGGATGGAAGGTGAGGTTGAGCTCAGCTCCGCGTCCCTCTGCGTGGGTGTGGGGTCAAAACAGCTCGGAGCTGGGCTTTTAAGCGGGGGCTCTCCTGCCTTGGCATGGCACAGCTGCATCCCCACGGATGCTGCACCCCCAGGCCCTCATCCATCAGTGGGAGGAGGAGGAGGAAGGTCCCCAAGACATCTCCCAACCAGGAGATGCAACAACCATCCCAAGGAGCCGGTAGCAAACCTCCCCTGGAGCTAGGAAGAGACCCAGGTCACCACCTCCCAGCGAGCGGGTGGGTGTCACCAGCCTTTTCACCCAGGGCAGGTCGGCAGAGCCGGGTGGGCATCGTGGGGACCAAGCACCCTCCCTGCCAGCGCCCCTCACGCCCGCGACACCCCCTTGCTCTCACCTCCCGGGTGCAGCCACCCCAGACGGCTGCAGGATGCTCGGGAGAAGAGATTTTCCCGACGTTAATTAATTAAAATAAACAGCAAATTAAATACAGCAAAATTAAAATAGCTCCGGAAATTAATTTTCAACAAAACCCACCTGGAAAGGTTGGATATTTAAAGAATTAATGGAGCCCTCTGAGACCATAAAGAACCGCCGAGCTCCTGGCATCCACCAGCCCCCTCTGAGCTCCCCCCTCGGGGGAAGTCGGGATGGGACCCCCCATCGGGGCTCAGCTCCTGTGTCCCCACGCCTCTTCCGCGCGCTGCCCGCGCGTCCCCGCTCGCAGCGGCTTCGCCCTTGCGGCTGCCGGCACGTGCCTGCACGTGGGGAGGGAGTGAGGGAGGGACACGGGCGAAGGATGTCGATGCGCTCGCCAGAGCAAAGCACCAGCCCCTGCTCCGTAAAGCTCCATGTGGACCTGCCCGGGCGAGCCACGTCGGCAATTCCTGGGCGACGGGTCCCTCTGCCGCGCAAGGATGTCCCCATCACCCTCCTGGCTAAAACTGCTGCACCGAGGGAAACCCTGACCGGCTGCCAGCCCCTGGGTGCTCCGAGCCCCCACAGCTCTCCCCACACATAATCCCCCCGGGGCCACAGCGGGATTACCACGCAAACCGGTCGCGTAGCTGGGCAAAGCTCCTTACCAAGCGCGACGGGTTCCCGAGGGGCTCGGCGGGGCGCGGGCAGGGCACCGGGAGGGCGGCGGATGGGGCGAGGTGCCGGGGAGCATCCCCGCGCCCGCGCGGGCTCCAGCCCGAGACCGGGCACAACTCGTCGCGCAGTCAGTTACGCGCTGAACCGACGGCAGGCGGGAAGTCCCGTCGGTCGCGCGTCGCCGTCCCTCCCACGGCACCGGCGGCGTTTCCTCTCGCCGCGCACAGGCGCAGCGACAGAGAAGCCGGAGAGCGCGACAACAACGACAAAAAAATAATAAAAAACTCCGGAAGGAAACGGAGAAAGCGAGAAGAAGCCGTCAGGTGGAGAGCGGGAGGGGCCGTGGCCGCCCCCGCCCCGGCACGGGGTGCCAAGGGGCTTCCAGGGCTCCCCGCTTTGCTGGGGTGCCAGCGCCCGGTTCCTCTGCAGGCGATGCTCCACTTAGGGAAACTGAGGCACGGCGGCAGCCGGCTGGGAGTCGGCTACGTGCGCCACGGCCTGCGAGGAGCCCCCCACCCTGCTGAGGAGGGGATCGCTCCCCGCCACCACCGCTGCGGCCAGGATGACAGCAGCTCCCCGGCCTCCTCCCGCTCCACCCTGTTCCTGCAGGAACCCGGGAGTCCCGGCTCCGGGCAGGCAGCCAGAGCCTCCCTCCTGCCCACACCTCCCGCCCTCGCCTGCACCCCGGGCGCCCGCGACCGGCTCCGGCCCTCGGCACCCGCATCCCCAGCCCAGTTCGCACCGGCCTCCCTCCCTCCCTCCCTCCCTCCCTCGCCGGGGCCGCGTGTCAGGGCGACCTTGGAGCGGTGCCGCGGCCGCTCCGTGCCAAACTTCCCGGCGATGCCCATGGGGCTGACGGAAGGGGTGGGCAAAGGGATTTTTTCTTCCCCCCCCCCCCATTTATTTATACGTAGCGTGGGTGTATTTTTTCTTTTTTTTTCCCTTTGCTGGAGACAAAGGCAGCCCGGGCGCGCGGCCGCAGGGTTCGGAGGGTGCCGGCGGTGCCGGGAGCCGGTGGCGATGCCGGGCCAGGCGTGCCGGGGGGCTCTGGGTGGCCAGTTTCCTCCGCACACAGATGGCTGTTTCGACTCAGTCGAGCGCTTGACCTAAATCTCCTCCTGATCCACGGGAGCTGCAGTCCCTCGGCAGCGCAGCTCAAGGCGAGGAGGAGGAGGAGGATGAAGGGGAAGCAGGCGGAGGAGGGGGGGAAAGACCAGGGCCAGCTGCGGACCGGCGGGAGGGTCGTGCCGCAGGGCCCCCACCCTGGAGCTTGGCAAGCGGGGCCGGCAGAGGCGGCGGTGGAGGGAAAGAGGGGAGGGCGGAGGGTTGGAGGGGAGAGAGAGAAAAATCTCCCACGCTTTAACGTCGAGCGCCGGCCGCCCGCGCCTGCGTGCTTCACCCGCCGAGGCCGGGGCAACCGCCCCGTCGGGCTCGACGCCCCGACAGACCACTTCCTCGGAGAGGGGCCCCGGCGGAGGAAGCTCCAACGGCTCGAAAGTTTCGGGCTCTGACTCAACCTCTGGCTGAGGTGACCGAGTTGGCCTCGGCGAGGAGGAAGGGGTCTGCGGGACCCCGGGGATTTGAGGTGCTGGGATGGGGGATATTTTTTTTATTATTTTTTATTTTTTGGGGAAGAGGGGTACGTTTCTCTAGAGGAGGGTTGTCGGCGAGGCATCGCGCTCCACCCCCAGCGTCGGAGCAGCCCAAACCGGCTTCCCAGCGACAGCAGAAAGCTTTTAAAATCCCCTACGCGCGGCATGACTCACTCCAGAGCCAGTGCCCAAAACAAGCTCCGACACGGAGAGGAATGGCGAGAGCAGAGATGCTGGGGGCGGGCAGGAGGGGCTGGGGAGGGCCGGGGAGGGGGAAAGGGGGAGACAGAAGGAGGGAGAGAAAAAGAGAAGAGGCAGAAATAACAGCATCTGAAACTCTGCCTGCTGGAGGCTAATTGGTTCCGGCACAGCCTGGTTTGTTTGGCAATGTTTCCTCTAATCCTTCAGGCTCCCAAGCTCCCAGCCCCAGGGACGTGGGGACATCTCGCCGCCCGGCACCGACACCCGGCCAGCGCCTCTGCGGCACTCCCTGTCCCCCCCTCCGCCAACGGTGGGATGTGGAGGGGTGACACTGGGACCGGCTCTGCCCACCCGTGGGGTCTGTCCCCTCCGGCCATCGTGGGGACGGTGGTGCTGGGATGCTCAGAGGACCGGGCGGGCGATGGCCGGGTGGTGGAGGGAAGGGAGGGGAAGGGAACAGGGTGGGGGGGCCCCACAGCCCAGCATGGCCAAGCCAGAGCACTAGCCAAGAGTCGGCAGCTTTGTTCCAGGTGCCGGCTCCCTTTTTTTCATTAGGCTAATGGGATGCGGATGCATTATTCCATTCCACATGCTGCTAATGAACCACTCAGGCCAGTGCATTTGCATTAATGTGCAAAGCACTGGAGGAGGGTGGAGTGGCTGCATCTGGCCAAGGCTGACCTTCCCCCAGCCTCCCCCGGCGCTCGGCCCCGAAGCCCCCTGCGCTCCCGCAGCTCCGACGGACCCTTGATCTCCCCGGGACGGCCCCGACGCACATTCCAGGACACATTAACCAGCCCCCAAGCAAGCCCCAGCCCTAAGCTCGCTGCCCACGTTGCCCTCTTGCCCCACCGGCATCCCCACACCCCTCCCCACAGAGATCCCAGCCGATGCTTCGCCTTCGGCAGCCCCCCCAGCCCTGACACCCCACGAGCAGAGGCGACCGCGGCGTCCCTCTCGCCGCTCCCCAAAAAGCCATCGCTCCAACGTCCAGCATGGAGAACTGCCCGGCGAGTCCCTCCCCTCCCTGGTTATTTTTACTGGGACCTCCCAGCACCTCCCCAAAGGCACCCCAGGGGACATGGGGGGGCCATCTCCCAGCCCCCCTCCCCGCTCTCCGGTGCTGGCAGGCAGCGCCGGGCGCGGGCGTCATCGGAGCCCTTGGGTTGTTTGTTACGGCTCCCAACTGCCTCCGTCCCCGGAGAGGTTTCGAAGGCGAGTGACCCACGAACTGGAATGCGCAAAGCCTCCAGCAAACAGAGCCAGCTGCCTGCGCCCGCGCAGGGGGGGGTGGCGAGGGGAGAGCAGCCGGCCCCCGCGGCGTGGCACGGCTCAGCACGGCTCAGCATGGCTCGGCATGGCTCGGTATGGCTTGGCATGGCTCGGTACGGCTTGGCATGGCTCAGCATGGCTCTGTGCACGCAGACGCATGGCCCCGACGCGTTCTCCCCGGGGGCGGAGAGCGGTCCTCTCACTTTGTCATGTCCCCAGGACCAGCAGCCACCACGACAGGCCCCCAAAACCCCCCGCGTCCCTCTTCCCACCTCCCTCCCAGCCAGCTTTTTGACACCGTGCGGCCTCCCAGCACAGCACCAGGCTGCAGGGGAGGGTGTTTCACGCCCCACTCAGCACAAGGTGTGCATCCTCGGGTGGCCAAAGGACATCTCGGACAGGGGACAGCACGGTGGCAGGGCCCAGTCTCCCCACTTTCACCAGTGCCACCTGGGGACCAGGTGCCTGGAGGGCTCCTGACCGGTGGCATCAGGGACAGGCACAGCTCCGCTGGCCCTGGGGGTGGGCACGGTGGGGGGTTCTGATGCGGCTCCGTGCCCGGCGAGCGGGTGAAGCCCCCGCGCCCGAGCGCGCGCGGGCGGGTGTCTGGGTTTGTCACAGCCTGGTGAGCAAGTTAATCTCAGGCTCCCTGACACGTGGAATAAAATCGCGATCCCGTAATGGAATTCATTCATCTTCCTGTCCAGGAGGAGAACAAGCCCCCCACCGGGGCCGGGGCAGGGCGAGGCGGCCGGTGGGCCAGCACCCAGCTCGGGGAGGGGAGTCCCTGCCTGCAACGGGACCTGACGGGCAAGAGGAGGGACGTTCTGTCCAGCTTCTGCCCAGGGGTGTGCAAAACATCGGCTGCTGCCATGGGTCCCCACCCCGGGGGACCTCAGCTGGGGGGTGACCAGGGTCACCAATGTGGGTTGAACCCCCCCCCAGTGTGATCTGGGGTCCCGCCATGCCAAATGGTAACCACAGCGCTCACAAGGGGGGGGAAAGGGAAACTGAGGCAGGCAGCAGTGCCAGGGAAAGGGCAATCCTGACGGCGTGAAGAGGACAGGGGATAATGTCCGTCTGTCCCTGTGACGTCCCTCTGTCCCTGCGGTTCGTTCTCCACTGCTGGAGCTTCAGCCTGTCCCAGCAGGAAGGACCCACCCCAGGGACACTGCAGGGGTGGCACCAGCTGGGGCAGCCATGAGGGTCCCCAGGGACCGGCTCACCCGCAGTGCACAGCCGATGCCACGGGTGTGAGCGACGAAGAAAACACCTTTTGCAGGAGCCTGAGCAGGGCACGAGGCCACAGGGCTAACCCGTGCCTCAGTTTCCCTTCAGCACCCGACGATGAGGCTACCCCCAGGCGGGAAAGCAGCCCCGTGGCCAGGGGAGGAGGAGGAGAAGAAGGAGGAGGAGGGCTGCTCTTTCCCGGACACACAAAGCCCCTTTCATAGGGGCTGAGTTTGGATTTCCTCTGCCAGCCCAGCACCTCGCTGCCTCCTGCCCTGCCAGCAACGCTGCGGTCGGAGCTGGGGGCTGGCAGGTCAGACGCCTTGTGGGGGGCATGGGGACCTTCGGGTGGCTTCATCCCTTGCCCCAGCCCTCGCCCCGACCATCCCCGTGATTTTCCCCTCCTGTCAGCTTTTAATTATACCCCTAATAAAAGTCGCTTTGCAGGGAAACGGGGGCTTTTGTTGCTCGGGAGCTCATCTGCTCCTGCTGCTCCTTCCCCGCTTTAAACTGTAATCCTCAGCTGGGGACACCGCAATTAGCCACCGCGGAGCTGGGCACCGTGTCACAGAGGATTAGGGCTCCCTTCGGGCGGGGAGCTGGGGGACCCGGCCCCCGAGCGGGTCGATGGTTCTGTGCGGGATGGGCTGTCCCCCCACTGCAGCCCCCAAAGGAGGGGGACGGGTCTAAGGGCCCCTCCCCAGCCAGGCAGCCCCCCATCCACCTCCTCTGGGGTACCCACAGATAAGACCCCCACACCGCATCTGTGCCACTGCGTGATTTTTGGGGTGCATGGGAGCCAGAGACCCTCAACTGACCCCCCCAGAGCCCCCCACGCAGAAGGAAGGCTTCCCAGCGGTGGGTGGCTCTGTGCGACGCGGCTACGGGGACGGAAACACTGCTGGAGGCACCAAGATGAGCCTCAACCCCCGCCTCGGTGCATACCCACCCAGCCCCAGGGCCCCACGTCCCCCCCAGGAGGGGAAACTGAGGCACAGGGATGCCGTGTGCCCGTGACGCACATCCCGCAGCACCGAGGAGCCAGGGGAGCGAGACGTGGTGCCACCACATCCGCGCACGCCTGGAGAGGAGGGTGCCAGCCCTCGGCCCTCTCCCCAGGTACGGCGCTCTGCTGCCAGATCAGTCGGGCTGCAGGCAGGGAGCTGCCGAGGCTGATAACACAACGGGGTCACGAGGGCTGCGAGAGCCACTGGCGCTCCCCGGCACCGAGCTGGCGGAGCATCCGGCGCTGGCGTGGTGACGGTGACATGGGACCCTGGCGCACGGTGCAGAGGGGCAGCAGATGAGGAAGGGGGCTGCTTGACCCCGTAAATCCCCCAAAAGGAGCCTGTGCATCGCTCCCGGGTGCCTGCTCGCCAATCAGCCTCTTCCCGGGGTTGGGGAGGCGAGTGGGGAGCGCAGGCGCTCGTTAGCAGCCGCTCATTAAGAGCCCTCCGGGAGGAGGAAGGTACCCGGGGCACCTGCACCTCCGTTTAATGAGCTGCAGCACCATTAAATGCTGGAGGGGACCTCGGGCACACAGGGGCTGCCGGCGCGGTGGGGCTGACCCCCACCCTGACCCCCCCACCCACCCAAACCACAGAGGGGAAAGGGAAGGATGAGGGGAGTTGAGTCACGGTGACAACCGCAGGCAGCAGCGGTGGCAGCTGCTGCCAGCAACGCCCCGAGCTCCCCACCCAGCGCTGGGGGGCACCCAGCCGTGGCTGCATCCCCCCATCCCACACCACGCCTGCACCCACGGGTGCCACACGGACAGCCGCGCACCGCACCGGTGCCCACGCAGAGGTGGGACAGGACCCCTTGAGTCCCCAGCGTTGGGATCTTCCCCCTACATGTGCTCCCGAGGGGACCCAGACGTCCTGCCCCCAAGGAACTTGTCCAGCACCCAGTGCTCCCAGTCTGGCCAGTAAAGCATAGTCTCATGCAGCACCTACAGAGGATCCAGGCACCCAGGGCGATGCTCCTGGGTGCACTAAAAGACACCCGGACAATGCCACAAGCCCCATCCCAGCACCCAGTCCCACAGGGAGCCCGGGTCCCCAGGCCTAAGCGCCACGGTCCCCCCCACCCAGCCACCCACCCGCCCCGCGTGGGGCTCTCCCTCGTTAATGTTTACTCGGGTTCGTTAGCGCCAGCACATCGCCATGGCAACCATGCAAGCTGCGCGCCGCCATCGGCGCCACCGCCACGAGGCGCGGGGACGTCCCCGCGCGTGGGGTCACCGTGGGCACCCGTCACCATCCGCCACCCACCACCCACCCTTCCCTCCCCGGAGCGCGTGGGGCTGGGGGACGGCGTGGGGAACAAGGGGCCGGCAGGGACACCATGTTTCTCCTCTCTCCCCACCAGGATGGTATGGCTTGGGTGTCACCTGGATAGGGTGACAGCACCCACTGCTCACCCCCAAAGCGCCCGCTGCCATGCTGGGGTCGTGGGCGTGGGCGCGGCGCTGCCAACACGCCTCAGCTCTGCATTATTTATAAACCGGAGGAGCAGAGGGCTCGGCGGCAGCTGCAGAGCCCTCACGAGCCACCCTGCCCAGCACCACACGGCCATCAAACCCGCTGGCACGGTGGCACCACCGTGGAGGGATAACGAGGATGAGGTTGCCCGTGTGGCTGGCAAGAACCACAGCACACCCAGATGCCACCTGGGCGTCCCCTCGGACGTGGCGCACAGCCGGCGCAGCACGCGGGGACATCCAGGTGTGCGTCCCTCCCCCAACCTGGACATCTCAAACTGCCACCACATGAGCCCGCTGCAGACGGGTTTGGGTGACAGCAGCAAAGGGGTGCCCCCACCCAAGACCCGGTCAGCCCCCGCCCCGGAGCAGAGCCCTGTCTGTGCCACAGCACCGTTCTGCAAGAGCAGGATGCGGCCCCGGTGCTTTCTTGCACGGCCGTGCTCCCTTTGCTACGGCAAACAGGTTTTCCTTCAGCTTTGCAGAATCCTCCCGCCTCCTCCTCTTCTACGAGTCCCACCTCCGGGTTCGGGGAAAGCGGTGTGTGCGGGGTGGGGGGGGGTG
Source organism: Trogon surrucura (assembly GCA_020746105.1). NCBI lineage: Eukaryota > Metazoa > Chordata > Aves > Trogoniformes > Trogonidae > Trogon > Trogon surrucura. The sequence goes on from CM036640.1 coordinate 3,932,545, forward strand.
GGGAAAGGCTGAGTTGGGGCTTTTAATTTTTCATTATGAATTTCCCATCGACGCCCGAGAGGCGCCGGGGCTCGCTCAGCCGCCCCCAGCATCGCCCCCCGCGCTCCCTCGCGCTCTCCTGGAGCTCTGCACCGGCTGAAGCCGAGCCAGGCTGCCGATAGGATTAATTCTGCATGACTGCCCATCTCCGCGGGGGGATCTAAGACCCTCAGGCCTGCAGCAATCTTTAAAATTCCTCCAGCCCAACTTAATTCCCTTTTCCTGCAGAGCTGGCGCATCTGCTGCAGTCAGGCACGGAGAGAGGGAGACGGAGGGAGAAGGGGAGGGGGGGACACACACACACGCGCGCGCACACGCCGGCACCCAGGGCTCTGGCGCCAGGCGGTGGCCCTGCTACGGTGGTCGCGTTGTCACCGCAGGGTCACACAAAGCCGCGAGGGTCACTCATCCCGGCCCCACGGGTGGTGGCACATGGAAAGGGTTTGTGCTGGGGATGCGGGAAACTGAGGCACGCAGGGAGCAGCCTTGGGCACGGCGGCCGGGATCACAGCCCCAGTGCATTGTCATCACCCAGCTGCGACTCCCCAGAGCAGGTAGCTGATGTAAAAATGAGGTTTTTCAACCCCCAAAATGGGGTTTTCAAACACTTATGGGCTCTGCCTCTCCAAGGGGGAGCTTGTTCAGACCCCCTTGACACACTTTCACCCTCCGCAGCCCTCTCCCCCTCTAGGGCCAGACACCATCCGGGGGTAATTCAGGGTCTGGAATTCCTGGATTTTGGGTCAGCCCATGGAAACGCAGAGGCTGCTTGAGAAACAGCCCCACACCCCCGAGCACAGCATGGCGGAGGGGGGCAGATACTCCCCCCTCAGGGGACAAGGACCTCAGCATCACCCGAGGGCTGCGCACACCCACAGCCACCACCGTGGGACCCCCCAGCCCACACAAACCACCTCCAAACAGCAGCAGGACGAGGAGCCCGGCCAAGCTGGTGGCGAGGGGGGGGGCGCACACACCCCCAAACCCCCGCCATGCACCGCGGCAGCCCGGGGACGGTGGCGTGTCCCCGCGCTTTGAAGGCTCAGCCGCCACCACGCCGAGCCTGGCAGCCGGCGGGCAGAGCTAACCTTCGGGGGGGTGGCGAGGAGAGGCGACGGGGATGGGGAAGGGGGAAAAACGATGGGATACAGCACCCAAACTCTGAGCCCTGCCTGCACCCACCGCCCGGTGACCCTCGCTGGGGTGTGGGAGCCCGGAGAAGCATCCCTTCAACCTTCTCGCCCGCGACTCGCCCGGCTGGCCGTGGGGAAGGCGAGGAGTGCAGCCCAGCCCAGCTGCCGGCGGAGCTGCGGATACACGCATTTAAATCACTTATATCTTTACTTTCTCCTGCGCTGGCTGCGAGATGGGCTTTTTTTGCATGCGTAATTAGGGGGTGGAACAGATGGCGGAGGGTTCGTTTAAAGTAATGCATCCATTAAAATAACCTTCGCTGTCGGGGACTGCGCTCCGACAGGGGCCTGTTTCACCGGGGGCGGTGGGGAGGAGGAGGGGGGGGGCTTTGTTCTGCAAGGAGGGGGGTGTCGGACTTTGGGAAGGCAGCAGGGAGGGGGGGTCGGAGCGCGCGCTCCCTCTGGGACGCGGCGTCCCGGATCGTGGGACGAAGGGGCGAAGCCGGTTTGGATACACTGACCTGTATCGCCACGGATGGATCACGCACAAGAGCCAGGGCCAAACTGGGACCAAACTGGCGTTGAACTGGACCTCTCTGGGGCTCAGTTTCCATAGCAATACTATGGCAGCGAGACGGTGGGGACGCAAAGCCCAGGCTGGGGATGATGCCACGGGGCGGGCACGGTCCCTGGGGGTACCCCGGAGCTGCCACCCTCGGGGACCAACGGGACCATGCCCGCCTCTATCCCCTACCCACTCTCAAAACCCAAAATAGGCCAGAGGAGGACATTTCGCCTCGCCACGCAGCACCAGCCGCCTCTCCTGTTTCAAACCCCGGGTTCCCGGGAGAGGCAGGAGGGCTTTGTTCAGGGCCCCGGAGGAGCGGAGGCCAGCAAAAGCAGGAGTGCCCTGCCAGCTCTTGTGTTTCACTCCCGAGGAATGCCGGGGAGGGGAGGGGAACGCTGTCCATCCACCCCCTCTCCACCCCCCACCATGGGCTCCCAGCCTGGCTGCAGGGTGCCGAGGCTGGAAGGAAGAGGAGGGGAGGACGCGGGATGAAGGATGGGGAGGCGGATGCCCGCGGTACCACCGCTGGCGGCGGGGACGCACGCACACGCTGACACGCACCCAGGGTGGCACAGCGAGGGTTGGCCAGGAACAGAGCAACTAGTTCAGAGCCACCCAGCAAATATTACAGCCCTGTCTTGGCGGAGAGGAGAAGCCCCAGGGGTACCTCCCCCCCAAAATGCTCCAGAGAGGCAGACGTCGAGGGCAGAGCTGAGGAAGGGCGAGAGCAGCAGCGAGCCCAAAGCCACCCATGCGTGCTCAGATATTTAGTGTGCACTTGCTAAGGTGCTTCTGCTGCCTTCAGGGCATCGGCGGATTTGAAGCATCACAGAGGTGGGAACTGGGGAGGGGGGATGGGGAGCAAATGCCAGGGCTGCACTGGGAGAGGCGGAGGGGGGGGGGGTCTCTCTTTTCCAGATGGCCCAGCCCCAGTGCAGGGAGCCTGGGGAGGGCTGGGACAAGCTCAGCTTCACCCTGAGCCCCGCGAAGGTTGGTTCCTGCCTCGCTCCCCGCTCCCCGGCCACAGCCCCCAGACCCTGAAGGGCTCACACCTCTCTTTCCCTCCTCCTCCTCCTCTTCCTCCCTCCTCCTCCTCTTCCTCCAGCCCCTACACGCCTTGCCAGTCCCCCGCACTGCTGCTTGCCAGCACCCTGGGGTGTCCCCAAGCGCCGGCGTGGCCGGGGGACAGCTGGCGGCTGCGACACCGCGGCGGCTGATGGCGGCAGCGGGACGGGGCCGCTGCCCTTTGCTGACGCCTCCGTGCCCGGTGTTGGGGGCAGAGAGTGGGACGGCGACGCTCAGGACCGAGGGGACAGGCGGGAGGGCTGGGGCTGCTGGAGAGACGCCAACAGCCAAGAGAGGATCGCAGCAGGACTCGGACCACAGGGCTCCCCAGGCGACCGAGGGGAGAAGACCCTTGGGTTCGCACTCCCCAGCCCCACGCACGCGTCGAGGAGGAGCCGCGGAGGCTGCCAGCCGAGGGACATCATCCCCACACCGTCCCTTGAACCCCCACTCTGCCACCCCCACCTTCCCCCTCGCTGACCCCGAAACTCCCCCGGCTCACCCCCGTCCTCGCCCCGTGGGGCTCACCTGCCATCACCTCCACCCACCCACCCACCCCTTGGCATGTCGCCCCTCCGCCACCCGCAGCATTTCGGCCGGTCCCTTTGGTGCACCCCAACACCAAAGCTTCTTTCCTGCTCCCTAGCTGGCAATCCGATGGGGAAAACCGGTCCCCCCCCTCAAAAAAAACACCAAACAAAACACCTTCCCCGCATCCGCGCCAGCTCTGCGGGTCTGGGGGGGCCGCGGGCTGGCCCCCCGCTCGCCAAGAACAATAGCTCCTTGTTCCAGCCCGGCTCGGTCCTCTCCTGCCGGGCTGCAAACACCTCCCTGGGCAATGCGCTGGCCACTCTCACCTCTACGTCTCTCTCGCTGTTTCCCAGCTCCCTCCTGACAAATCCCCGTTCCCGATCGCTTCTCCTCCCCGTGGGTCCATATTAAGCTACATTCTCCTTTCAGCTGGGTGGAAAACAGCAGTAATAACCATGTGGAGAGAGCCGTGCCCCCCACCTCCACTTCCCTCCCACTTTGGGGTTCAAATTTCATTTCAGCAAAAAAGCTTCCCCCGCCTCCAATTTCTTCCCCCAAACCGAGTCGCTGTCGTCTCGTCTGATCTCGGCAGGGGCCGTATGGATGCTCAGCTCCTCCTGGTTCAGGATCTGCTGCCAATCTGGACCTCGCAAACTGGTTCTCACACAGCTCCCCGCCTAGCACCTCCCTCTCGGCATTTATTGTCCCTCCTCAGCCACCCAGCCCCAGCTCGCTCCTTGTCACCTTGCTCCCTGACACCCTGCTCCCCTTGTCACCCTGCGCCGTGCCACCTCGCTCCCTGCTCCCCAGGTCGCCCCGCTCCCCTTGTCACCCTGCTCTGTGCCACCCTGCCCCCCTTGTCACCCTGCTCTGTGCCACCCTGCCCACCTTGTCACCCTGCTCCTCTTGTCACCCTGCTCTGTGCCACCCTGCTTCCCATGTCACCCCACTCCCATGCCACTCGCCCACCGACGCACGAGGTGCCACGCTCCCCTCCTGCCTCTGCTTCTGCTTGGGCACGTCCATCCCAAACCAAGCCGCCGAGTTCGCTGAGCGAGATTTATCCCCAGGGGGCTCTGGCAGCCGGTGGGAAGCGGAGCCTCCAGCCCAGCAGCCTCCCTCTTTTCCCGCAGCTGAAGAGCCCATCTCCCTCGCCCAAGGCGCTCCGTCCTCCTCCAGATATTTTAGGTCCAGGTTTCGCGAGGAATGTACAGGCGCCGAGCCCAAGCCGACGAGCTGAAGTCAGCGGGAGGCGAAGAGCGTGCGTGGGGCTCGGGGCCCCGGGGGCGGCAGCAGCGGCATGGGGATGGGATGGGATTGGGGTGGGATGATGCTGCTCCCTCCGCCTGGAGCTCGTTTAGCGGCGGGAAGGGCAGAGGTTGGAGCTGGCGGATGCCAGAACCGCTTCGCTCTCCCTCCGAGAGGATCAATACCACATTTCGCCGCTCCCCTGCGTCTCCCCGCATCGCGCCAGGCCGGGCTGCATCAGCGCTCACCCCCATGGACGCCTGCGTGGGGTGGGTTTTGGCGTGGGGATACGTGTCCCTGCTGCTTGTTCCCTCCACTGAGGAGGCATTTCGGCCACAGCGGCATGTCCCCTGCCAGCATCTGCCCAGACACATCTTCACCCCCTGGCTCCGCACATCAGCCCCATCCCCACGCACCAAACCCTGGCTGAACACCAAATTCATCCCCAAGCACCCATCCCATTCCAGAGAACCAAACCCATCGCCGAGCACCAAACCCGTCATCAAGAACCAAACTTTGCCCACGCACCAAACCCTGGTTGAGCACCAAACCCACCCCTGAGAGCCAAACCCACCCCTGAGAGCCAAACCCACCCCTGAGCGCCAAATCCATCCCCAAGCACCAAACCCATTGCCGAGCACCAAACTCGTCATCAAGAACCAAACCTTGCCCATGCACCAAACCCTGGCTGAGCACCAAGCCCATCCTTGAGAACCAAACCCATCACCAAACCAACTCATCACCGAGCACTAAACCCATTCCTGAACACCAAATGCATCCCCGAGCACCAAATCCGTCATCAAGAACCAAATCCTGCCCATGCACCAAACCCTGGCTGAGCACCAAACCCATCCTTGAGAACCAAACCCATCCCTAAGCACCAAATCCACCCTGAGAACCAAACCCACCGCCGAGAACCAAACCCATTGCTAAGCACCAAACTTGTCGTCGAGAACCGAACCCTGCCCGTGCACCAAACCTATCCCCACACGTGCCGACACCTCCCGCCAACACCCCATCCTGCCTACCCGCACCCCGCTGACCCTCTGTGGCACCTCCCCAGCCGTAGCCCCCCCACTCTTGTGCCGCGGCAGCCCGTTGCACCACCCAGCTCAGCTCGATGTCCCGGCGGGGGGCTTTGCCCCACCGCAGCAGGAGTCCCCGGCGTGGCGGCAGGCACCCGCCCCTGTCATGGCCCCGCTGGCACGCAGGCGTCCTACGTGCCCCAACGTGCGAGCCCCCGGGGGCAGCGTTCTTGCCTGGGCCAGGAACTGTCCCCACCGGGCAGCCGGTTTGCAGGCATGTTCCTTCCCAGCACGTCCCTCCCCTCCACATCCAGCCTCCCTCGGCCGGCGGAAAAGGGGGGAGCCGGCGGATTTTAATGAGCTCCCCGGAGGCATCGCTCCGCACCCCCCCTTTTTCCCTCCCGCCTCCTTCCCGCGCCCGGGAACTGATGCTCTGAAACACAACCCTCGGTGGCAAGCCTGGAAAAAAACCACAGGGCACATTTTTTTTCACTCTCTCTTCCCCCCCCCAACCCTCCGCCTGCCTCAACCCCCCTCCCGCCGCCTCGTTCTTTCCCTCCTCGCCTCCCCCAGCTTTTTTTTTTGCTCTCCTGCCGATGCCAAAGACCCAGCCGGGCTCTTGTGCTTTCACTCGCAGCTGCAGCTGCCGATTTTCGCTGTAAGCCCTTGTGCCTAGAAGGCCCAGAGCGAGGGATTCTGGGACGCGGTGATTGAAGACAGCACCAGCGCGGAGACCATTGCTCAGACTTTCCCTGTCTGTCGCCCCAACGCTCAACCCACAGAGAGGGAGGGGAAAAAAAAAAGGAAAAAAAAAAAAAAACCAGAAAGGGGTGGGGGGGGGGGGAAGAAAAAAAAAAGAGGAAAGGGAAAAAAAAAATCTATGGAGAGAAGGGAAAAAAAATTAAAACCACAACACCAAAAAAAACGGACTGGCGCTCGCCCCTTCCCACCCACGCGGAGAGCGGCACGCTCCGCTGCGCCGGCACCGAGCACCCCAGCGTTCAGCCGCGTCAGCCGGACCCCGGGGTCGGGGCAAAACCCCCTCCCCAGCCCCGCGATGCCCCGGTGAGCTCCCGTCCGCTTCACTCTGCCACGCCAAATCTCACCGCCGGCGCCGGGTCCCGCTCCCCGCGCAGCCCCGATGCACCTCAAAACCTCACGGCGGGCGCCTTAGCAGCACCTCGTTTGTTTCCTTTCTGTCTTATTTTGAAAAAAAAATAAGAAGAAGACAGCTTCCCAGCTGCTGTTTGCAACACGGGGCAAATATCGGGGCGCGGGTGCGAGGGAAGGCGACGCCACACACGACACCAGATCCTCACGTGAAGCCCGCGACAGCTCGGATGCAGCCCAGAGCCCAGCAAACCCCTCGGGCACGTCGCCACATCCCCTCCACATGCAAAAAGCCCCCCAAGTGGGGTTCCCCAGCACCCTGGGTGTCCAGGCGTGCCTGGGGAAGGTGCCACAGGACCAACGTGCTGCCTCCAGCACCCGCACCAGGAAGGCATCACTCGAGGCAGAGCAGGGATAACTCCAGCCCGGACAGACGAACGGACAGACACAGAGCGGGGAGCGAGGGAACGGGGCTGCAATCCTGCGGACCCCCATGCCGACAAGAGGAGGGGGCACGCCGAGCATCTCCTGGCCAGCTGAGACCTCGCGCCCCGAGAACCGCCCCCGGCTCCCCCAGGACCACCCAGCGCATTCCAGCCCCGAAGTTCGGCAGGGAGGGGGACACACACACACAGAGACATCTGCGACAAATTCAGGGGCCATCCCGCATCCGGGCAGCCTCGTCACAGCCCAGCATCCAGTCGTCCCGCCCCGGGGAGGGGAGCCCTGACCTAGGGCCAGGCAAAAATCCCCCCCTCTCCTCGTCCCTCCTGCTCCCCCCACCCTCCCAACGCTCCCGTTAACGAGCCCGGAAGAAGGAAACAGCCCTCCCCACCGCTGCCCTGTTTACCAAGAGCTGGTTCCAAGCGCTCGGGAGAATAGCAGGAGCATTTCAAGGCCCTGTTTCCACTCGGCTGACACACACTATTTATAGAAGCCCACAATTCTCCCAGAGCTTTCCTCGGGATCTCAGCAGAAATAGCCTGCCCCGGGTCTCTGCTGCCTCCTCTAAGGAGGCCAGGGCAGCGTTAGCCCCCCCCACCCCGAGGCTTCCCGTAACCTTCCACGGGCTTCCATCGCTCGGCCACCCCGCTCCTGGCATGTCCTTGGCTACCCGGTCCTCGCCAACCCTTTGCCTACCCCCCGAAAAAAAATTACACAAATTCCTCCTCCCTCCCTTTCCCAGCCATCTCCACCTCCTGCCGGAGCGGATCCCGGCGGGCGCGCAGCGACTCCGGCCAGGGTCTGCTCGCCGGGTGGCGAAGGGAGGGAACCAGACTGTGGTTAACAGGGGGGGTGCTGGTGGGAGGTGGGGAGAGGGGGGAAAAAGGGGGTGTCCAGCAGCCTGGGGCGAAAGCCACCTCCTGCCCGACTGCATCGGAGCGCGGCGGAGCCCCGGGGGACTCGCACCGGGGATGGAGTTGGCCTATTCAGGTTACAGAGACATGGCAGAGCGGAATTTGGCGCCACGCCATCCCTTCTCCACCACCCCCCCCCGCCCTCCTCTTCCCCCCCTCCCCACCACCACCCTCCCCTGCAAATTCCTTCAGCCCAGCAGGAGAAGCCAGTGTAAGGGGACACCTGGGGGGTTGAGGAAAGGGATGGGAGGGAGTGAAGGACTGGGGAGGCGGGGGGGGGGGTAAAGGGGGGGCACCCCGATTCGGACCACGCGCTCCCGGGTGGAAAGCGAGCGGGCAGGATTCGTGCCCGTCGCCCTGGGGGTTCGCTTCTGCTCTCTGTCACGCCAGGATAAATCTGGAGCGACTCCACCGCGTGCCGGGGCTGTCGGCGGCACACAATGAGCCCAGCCCGTGGCTTTTTGGTGGCTTGTTCTGGTAGCCACGGGGCGAGGGGCTGGATGCACGAGGCCACCCGGTCGCAGTCGGGGCCACGTAACGCCCCCCCCAGCACAGAAACAAGCAGGGACCCAGGTGTCTCCACCTGCCTCGGCTTTGGGGACACCAAACACGTCCCCTGGGGTGGGCAGAGGGTCCGGTGTTAGCGTGACCCCACGGGGTGCCCCTGCACCAAAGCCACCGGGTCCCCCCCCCTCCCCGTGGATGCCAGCACCGACGAGTCGCGCCAGGAAGGGGGAAGCGGGGAGGGGGGGGGAAGAGATTTAAATCAGCTGATCGATAAAAACAAATCAGAGGGGGGATGACAGGCGCCGAAGTGACAACCGCTCGCACCGCCGAGGCACCACGCAACTTCGACGAGACCCCCCAATCCCCACCTACACCCCCCCCCCCCACCGCTCGGGGCTGCCCCCCGCGGGCCAGCCCGTCCCTCCCCCCGGGGCCCGGCTGCCGGGGGAAAAGGGGCGGAGGGGTGGGATGCTCTGCCCCGGGGGGGGTCTGTGTGTCCCCCTCCCCATCCCCCGGGGATCCCGGCTAACCCCAAACGCCGCTGACACGCTCGGCTCCGGCGCGGCCTGCCTTCTAGCGGAGGGAGCCCGCTCTGACAGCTGTCACTCACCGCTCACAGCCCCCGGGGGGGGGACAAGGGACGGGGAGGGGGGGTGCCGAACTCGTGGAGATCACAGCCTTCCCCCCGCCGCCTCATCGGGGGCTCGCTCCGGGCCTCCCCCCCCGCTCCTTGCACGCCCCTCCCCGCCCCAAGTGCCATTAAACTCCGGCAATTTGGCACCAACTCGCCGCGCAACTTCGGTCGAGGTGGGGGGGGGAACACGACACGGCGCCTCCTTTCCCCCCTCCCCAACCCCCCCGGTCTGCCCGAAGCGGGTGTCCCGTGTGAGTGTGTGTTGGTGTTGCCCCCCCACACCTCCTCCTCCTCCTCTTCCTCCCCGCCTCCCAGCCCCACACAAAGGCGGGGGGGTCCCCGGTTACTCACCCGCCGGCTGCTGCGCTCCCGGCCCCTCGGAGCCCGCCCGCTTGGGGAGGCTCCTGCCCGGCGGGGCTGCCTCCTGACCGGCCGCGGGAGTCCCGGAGCCCTCGGCACCGCTCGCCACCTTCAACGAGAGCATTTCCAGCGCCTCCTGCTCACATTCTCCCCAAGGCAACTCCGCTCCTGCCAGCCCGCCCCCTCCTCCGTCCCCTGCCTGCTCTTTCCTCTCCGCTTTCCTCCTTCCCTCTCTCTCTCTCCCCCCCGCCCCCCCGCCCCTCTATTTTATTTTTTTCCGGGTTTTTCTCTCCCCTCTACAGCTTAGCTTTTTTTTTGTTTGTTGTTTTTTTTTTTTTCTCCTTCCCTCCCCCCCCCCCCCTTCGCCTCTCACACACACACAAAAGGCAGCGGAGCGGGAGGCGGAGGGGAACCGACCTCCCCTCTGCGCCTCCGCCGCTCGCCGCCTGCGGAAAGCAAAGAAAGACACAGCGCAGCAGAGCCCTGGCTTGCCGCTGCCTCCCCCCTTCCTCCTCCTCCTCCTCCTCCTCCCTCCTCCTCCTCCTCCTCCTCCTCCACCTCCACCTCCTCCCTCTCTCTTGCCTTCTGCCGCTCCCGGCTTTGTGGGGGCTGGGATAAAAAAAAAAAAAAGGGGGGGAGCAGAGCCGGCGGCGAGGCGCGCCCTGCCCCTCTTCTCCTTCTCCGTTCGAGCGCCGGGGACCGCGGCTCTCGCTTCGCTCCGCTGTCAGCGGCACGGCCAGCATCCGGCACCCCGGGGAGCCGTGCAGCACCGCCGGGGCATGCCGGGCCTTGTAGTCCTTCCTTCCCCCCCCCCTCCACTCCCTCCTCTCGTCTTTTTTCCCCTCCTTCTTTTCCTTTCTCCCCCCCCCTGCTTTTCTCCTCCCAGTCGCTGCGATGCGCGCAGGGAGGGGCGCGCCTCCGTTGCGCGCTGCTTGGGGAGGGGGATCTTTAAAGGCGGGGGGGGGGGGTGTTGCACCTCGGGGGGGAAGGAGGTGTCTTACCGCCCCCCCCCCCCCGCGGTGCCCCTCCCCGAGCCCCTTGGGACAGCTGACAGCCGCCCCCCAAGTTTCCCTGAGCACCCCAGCACCTTCTTCCCAAGCCTCCGCCGATGTTAATGTTCCCGGAGCCGGGTAGATACAATATTATTAAAGTAGATAATACCGGTGATGTTTGTTGTGACAATTGTGTTTTGGTGAGTGACGAGTGAAGGGTTAACTCCAGGGAATTGGGAATATTGCTTGGCTGCTAATAACACGTGAGTCATCGATGAAATAACACATGGGTGCAAGGGAGAGACGCGCGGCACCTGGCTCCACAGCAGCCCTGCGCGGTGCAGGTCGGGGTGCGATGGGTGTTTCTGGATCAACAGGCAGTGAGGAGATAGTCTGCACTCAGGAGACATGCTGGGCGCCCCAGTTTTGCCACCAAACTGGGTTGAACTGGTGAGCTCGAGTCGAGCCGAGAGAGTTCTCTCCCAGCTGGGACCTATTGCACCCGAAAAAAAAACCCCATGGCAGGTCCATCAATGCGGCTCCATGCACCCCAATGATATCGTCAGGGCTGGATAAGGGATCGGCCGGACTCCTCGCAGGCAGGAATAAGGACGGGGACGGGTTTGCATCCCTCCTGGAAGCGGTGCGGAGAGAAGGCCTGGGCTGCAGCCCGGTCAGCAGAGGAATCTGCACACGCAGACAGGATCGCTGCAATTGCTGGTGGCTGAGTGAGCAACTTTGCAGGCTTCCTCGTCCCCTCGCCCTGAATGTCAGCTTTGAATTTTCTTGCTATTTTTAGGGACGGTTCAAAAAAAAAAAAAAAAAGGAGGATCCCTCCCTTCTCGCCTTGCAGGGCTTTGCACCCTGTGAATATTGCAGGGCTCTGTGTGGCTATACCTGTTGGAGGGGGAGGAGTGGGACAGAGGGACGGGTCAGCCCGGGGAGAGGAGGAGGTCGTGCAAAAAACATTACATTGCAAGCAGAATGGGTTAGAACGTAAAAGATTTATTAATTTAATCCGAAGCATTAAAAGGTCATGTATTAATCAAAGAGATGCTTAAAACTGTCAAAGTCCTTTGTCAGGTTTGAAGTGCATCTCTATAGTTATCATAAAATATATATATCAGCCTGGCATGGAGCCCTCGGCAGGGCTGGGAGAGGGGACAAGGAGCAAAATGAGGCACTTTGCAGTGGGGTCCCTGTGGGGAAGCACCCGCACTCCAGCCCTGCCGGGTTCCCGTGGGTGCCCAGCACCCCCACACTGAGCTGGACACCCTGTCAGTCACCCCATTTGTCCCCAGGCCAGGGTTTGTCCCCTCTCAAGTCAGGTTTGTGTCCCACGGTTGTCCCCATCCAGCTGCCTGGGGGGGTTTTGGGTCAGAGACGGGGAGGTGGATGCGATGGGTTTGGAAGTGGGGCCCTTCCCTCGCCCCCCAGTTTGGAGAGTCACTGGTGGGCGCTGGTGGCTTGTGGCGGTGACAAGGGGACACTGGGACAGGAGACCTGTGCCCACGCCACCTGTGTCACAACTCCGCGGATGCTCAGCTCCGCCTGCATCTCCCTTTGCTGGGGGGAGGGGGGTGGCGGACGCGGGTCCCCAGGGCCACCCGGGTCACCCGGGCCACCCTGTCCCCTCTCCCAGCCAAGTGCTGTGTCAGCAGCGTTGGCGTGGACTTACGCTACCATCTAGTGGCTGCTTTGCCGAGACGGGGCCATCGCTGTCCCCGGCTCCCAGCCCGGGTCCCTGCACCCTACGAGCGGCTGCCCTGGGAGTCCAACACCCCCCGTGCCCAAACCAGGGGGGTGACGACCCCGTTCTCCTTCACACTCGCCAGGATCACGTCAGAGAACGACCCGCCTGGGTTTGTCCCCCGAACGCTCGGCTGGGCTTGGCTGGGTGGTGGTGGCAGTGGGTACCCTGAAAGCTACCGGCTCCTCGGGGTGGGAGCAGGGGGTTCAGAGGCAGTGGGGGGCAACGGGGTGCTGCGGGGGAGAGTTGAGGTGTGCGGGTACAGGGGGGCAAAGGGGAGGGCAAAAGGTGTTCACTGGGATGTGTTGCTGGGATGAGGGAGCTGCCTTTGTGGCAAGCGTGGTCCAGGGACCCCGACTGGGTTTGAGGAGGGGTCTTGCCCCTCTGGAGTCTGCGAAGGATTGGGGCTAGCAGGATTTTACCCCAATAAATGTAACCGTGGCAGTAAAGACCCATCCATCCCTGGATCCCAGCCCTGTGCTGCCCCGAAGCAGCAGCAAAACCATTTTGGATTTCTCCCCAGTGCAACCATTTCTGAGCAGCCTCAAGCAGTCCCGGGCCCTGCGGCAGGGGAAGGCTCCCACTGCACCTCCTGCTCACCCATGTGTGTCTGCGTTGTGACTCGACTGTCCCCACGCCTCACCTCACCCAAGGAACCTCTGCCTCCAAGTCCTGCTGCTCCCCGGTTGCTGTTTCAGCTGCTGATGTGACTGCTGCATGGCTCCTCCAAAATCTCAGTTATTTTATTGGAAAAAGGCGTTCCCTCCCAGCGACTGGTGGGTGGCTGCAGACAAACCCCTTTGTGCCTCAGTTTCCCCTCTGGGGACACAGTCCCTGCAGGCCTGGACCAGCAATCCCAAGCCCGGTCAAGCCTAAAACCACATTTTTGGCCGTTTTCCACTGTTGTCTGGCCATTGCCGCCATGGGGATGTGGCTCTAATCCACGACCCAGGAGCTCTGCGGGCTCTGCCAGTCCCTGGGGATCTTGGGCCAAAGGGGACAGACTGGGTCTGTCCCCAGGCCTGTTTTGGGTGGGAATGGCTCCTTCCCCATCACAAGGGAGTCACGACTACCCTGCAGTAGCTCTGGACAAGGGGACCCCCCAGGGAATTGTGGCAGTACCATGACTCCTTCATGCCAGGGTCTGCAGCGCCGGCCATCTGCAGTGGTCTCACACCTGCGCCCACTGCGCGTTTGGCACTGGGTGGGCACGCTCGCTCCAGAACCCCCCTTCCCTGTGCCTGTGAGCTCCCGCCACGCTCTCATGGACCGAGCCTGGCACGATGCAGGGCAGAGCATCCAGCCGGAGCGGGACCTCATGGGCTGGTCAGGAATGGGCAGGGTTTGCAGGCAGAAGGGACGAGGGTCCCAGGGAGCGTCAAGGGGCGACAGACCTGAAACCGCAGGCTCATGCTGGCTTTGGCCCTCGGCTGCAGGCAGAGTGAGGGCAGAGGAGGTGATGCTGAGCTGCTTTTGCCTTCTCTCCAGAAGATGCTGCAGCCAGGGCTCAGCTCTGCGGCGCTGCCAGGGATGCTGCAGGGACCCATCAGCCAGGAGGGGAAGGGGACAGAGCCCCCAGGGCTGGGTGCTGAGCTTTGCCCTCCCCAGCACTCACAGCCGTGATTAGGGACCACCTAGCCTCAAGCTCTGCAGCAAAAATGAGCCCCCCAGCACTTTTTTTTTAGGAGGGGTTTTCCTCAGCCTCCTTCTCCACCTCCTCATCACCCGCAGCTGGTGGCACCCCAGGGGAGACTCTGCTGGGAGCTGTGGGGCTCTGTGGAGGGTGATCCCAGAAGTGGGTGCGTGGCTGTGTCCCCCTGTCCTCCCCCTGTCCCCCCAACAGACGTCCCTCCATCCCTGGTCGATGCAGCCCAGCATTAGCATAAAATCGATGCCCCCTCCTCTGCCCTGCCTGCGATCACCCCAGGGCGAAACCCTTTAACCCCTTCGCGCCTGCCTCGGGGCACCCACGGAGGGGAGAGAAGAAAGACAGAGGCCAGGACAGGGTTCATTCCCTTCATGCAGATCCTAAGATTGCAGCCAGAGCTCTGCTGTCTGTCCCTGAGAGCTTTCACATTCATGACACCGAAGGGCAAAATTGGGGACAGGCTATGGTGACACGACCCGCGGGGACTGCTGCGGCACGACTGCATTTAAAAGCACGTGGCCAAATCCACGCGAGTCCCCGGGGCACAGCAGGGCCAGCACAAACCCCCCGGCTGACCCACTCCTGCCACCAGCTTTGGGGATAGGGGCCCCTGACTGGGGACACTGAGAGTTTCCAATCGCAAGGGCAGGATCTGGCCCAAGCTGCAGGGGAGACAAGAGCAAAGCTTTAGGAGGGAGCCCTCATTGCCAGCCTGCCCCTCTGCACCAGGATTTACATTTTTATTCCTTTTTAAGTGATTTTTTCTTTTTTTGAGCTGAAGGCAATCGCCAGGTTGGCAGCCCGGCAGAACGAGGGGCTGATCCTGCCGGGTGCTGCCTCGGTGTAACACTGCGGGGCAGCTGGGGTGCAGGGGGGGTCACCCCTCCGAATGCCCGAGCGGGCAGGAACGAGCAGGAACCGGGATCGAGTCGGATCCAGCACAGCCGGGACCCGGCAGCCGGGGATCCATCGCCGGGGCCGGAGGGGCTGCCTGCGGGCGATGGTGATGGTGAGCCTTCCTCCCCTCCCTCTTCTCATCCTCCTCCCCTTTCCAGCCCCCTTCTCTCCACAGGTGCCAGTTGCGGCCCTTTAGCCGCAACCGCCTCCTCCCCGAAACCTCCTCTGTGAAATCTCCAGCTGCAATTAAGCGGGGAGATTTTAATTACCGGGATCCTGCCCAGCACCGCTGTCAGGGAGGAGGGGGGAGACTTTCACCCCTGCTTTGTTTCACCGAGCGCTGCTGTGCCCGAGTCGGAGAGCAGGGGGTTTTAAAGTGGGGTGCTCCCCCCCGCTGCTGGAGCCCCCCGCACGAGGCTGGGAGGGACAACATGTGTGTCCCCGTGGTGAGGGACGTCGCATGGGTAAGACACAAAGGGAAGAGCATTTTTTGGGATGCTGGGTGTGGGTCAGAACCTTCTCACGCAGAATATTGCGGGGGGGGGGCGCGGAGGGAGCCGTGGGCAGGGCTGCGCTGCCATGCTCTTGGGGTGCCCTGCGTGTCCCCCCCGGCCCCACAAGCCCGGGGGTTGTTCCCCACCCCGGGGTGCTCAGCCCCAGCCATGGGGTGGCCGGAGCCGGTCGTCACAATCTGGCGGGGGGGGTGCTGTGCCCGGTGCCAACCTCCTGCTCGGCTCGGCTTGCCCTGCCACGCAATCTGCTCGCCCCCCTCGTCCCCCCTGCCCCGGCCCCCGGGCATCCTGCCACGCTGCCCAGCCAAGCCTGGCCGGGGGCCTGGCCATTCCCGGAGGGATTTTTCCCTGGGATGGGGAAAAAGGGGGGGATGTGGTGGTGGGGAGCGGGTGGCCGCATCCTGCCCCGCTCCGCAGCCCGGGGGGGTTTGCAGGCTTGTAGGTGAAGTAGGACCTGGGGGGGTGACATGTCCCCGAACCCGCTGGCATTGGCCCCAAACCCGCTGACACTGGCCCCGTGCCCTCCTCCCCACCTGCCTGGGGCCTCCCCCTCCCAGAGCCTGAGTCCCCACCCTGGATGGGGCCGGGGCCGGTCCCCCCTTCCCACCAGTGCTGGGGAATTCATTAACCCGCCACAGCTGGGCCCTGCTGGGGAGGCCAAGCTGCAAGGAAAATTAACCCCTTCTTCCCCAGCCTCCAAGCACAGCATCCCCCCCCCACACCAGCACCGACACAGGGGAGGGGGACAGCACCCCCGCCCTGACATCGCCCAGAGACACCCCCCCCCCGCTAATTAAACCCAAACTGCTGCCTCGTTAGCGCACATGCCTGAGAGGCAACAGGAGGGGACGGTCCCATCTGTGGGGTTACTGGGGGGGCAACTTTGCAAACCCAAATGCTTTCCGACCCCGCTTTTATTTGCAGCCTCGAATGGGCTCCGGGGGGGCTTTTCTTTGCTCTCCCCCATGGAAGTGGTTCCCCCCCCCCAGCCCTAGGTATGTCTGTGTCCTGGAGCTGGAGCGGGGGGATACAGCCCCCAGTCCTGGCTCGGTTCAGCCTCTGGGTGGGCTGGGTGCCCCCACCCCAAATCTTGCAATCCAGGGTTGTTCCCCTCCAGCTCTACCACCACTCCCCTCCCCAAACCACCCTGCCCGATGCCTTACCCCAACCGGGGCAGCCCTTCTCCCTGAGGCAGAGAGGGGAGGTAAAAGGACCCAGGCTCCCCTCCTCTTGTTAGAAAGGTTTTATTTATCTCTATTTACAGACTGGATTTAAAAAAAAATAAACAACAAATCCCTCCCCTTCCTTCACAGCCTCCCTCCCTCCCCGGGTTGGCACTGCCCACCCTCAGCCCTGCCCCATGGGTGCGGGGGGGCTCCTGGCCATGGGGAGCAGAGCTGGGGACAAACCTGGGGCTACAGGCACA
The DNA here is from genome assembly GCA_020746105.1 of Trogon surrucura. Lineage (NCBI taxonomy): Eukaryota > Metazoa > Chordata > Aves > Trogoniformes > Trogonidae > Trogon > Trogon surrucura. The sequence continues at coordinate 3,949,348 of CM036640.1, forward strand.
CCCCCTCCAAAAAAAAGGGGGGTGCCTAAGGGGACAGCCAGCCCCCAGGAGCCAGCCGGCAGGGTGGCATTTCCCCATGCCCCCCCCCCCCCCCGCCCCGCAGTGCCATCATATTCACATTGTGCCCCGAGTGTGTGTCCCCCCCCAGCCCCCTTGTCGCAGGGGATTGAGTCAAGCTGCAGCTGGGACCCCCCCTGAGTGCCACAGGGGGGCCCCCATCCTGTATCCCCCCCTCCTGGTCCACACGAGGCAGTGAGAAACAGCCCCTGGGACAGAGCTGGGGCCCCCCAGCCTGGGTCCTCCCGGGATCCCTTGTCCCCTCATCCCCCCCCAGGTCAAGCAGAGGTTTATGGCTTTCAGGATTTGGCTCTACTATAAGGAGAGGAGATAAAAAGAGGGGGGATGCAAGGGGAACCCCCCAAATACAGGGATGCCTGGGGCTGAGGTGTCTGCTGGGGTGAGTGGTATAAAATCTTATAAATTAAAGGCGATATAAAGGAGGGGATGGTGAGGTGACCTTCCCCAGGTCAGTGCCAGGATTTAGGGGGCTGAATTGTGCCCCTCCAGGTGCACAGACCTGAGCTGGGGGAGAGGAGACTGGGATTGGCATGGGGAGGCCCCCCTCTCCCTGAGGCCTTTGCTGCTAGGGAGCTAGGGGTATCTGGGGGGGCACGGAGGGGGTACCCCACCCTCCTCCCCCCGCCCCCAGCCAAAGCACTTCTCCGGTTCAAATCTGGGTGTGAAGGCAACGGGTGGGGGCCGTGTAAAGGGGGGCTGGGGTGTGTGACACAGCTTTGCCCCCTTTCTGAGTCCAAAACCCTTGTGCAAAGCCCCCCTCTGTCCTCCCTGGGGCACCCCTAGCACCCCCCCAACAGGTGTTTGGATTGGGGGGTGAAGACAAAGGGAGCAACACCCCCACTGCAAAAAGGGGGAGATTTGTCACTGGTTGTCCCCCGGCTGGTACTGGGGCTCAGTGGCAGTGAAGTAGTCCTCGAGGAAGGACTGGAGGTACTCGAAGGTGGGACGCTCCTCGGGATCCCGCTTCCAGCACTGCACCATCACGTCGTGCAGGGACGGGGGGCAGTTGCCCGGGCACTGCATGCGGTACCCCCGCTCCACCTGCTCCAGCACCTCCCGGTTGTTCATCCCTGCATGACAAGGAAACCCCCCACACTGCTCAGCAACGGGACAAGCTGGTGGGGAAACTGAGGCATGCTGAGGTACACAGCATTATTACCCCATGGTTTGGATAGGGAAACTGAGGCACAGGGTAAGCTGTGCCAGTGGCAGAGCTGGAGAGTGTCAGCCCCTGCTCTGTCAGCAACCAGCCCGCCCCAGGGGTGCCCACTGCCCCAGGGGGCCGTACCTGGGTAGGGCACGCGGCCTTTGGTCACCAGCTCGGTCAGGAGGATGCCGAAGGACCAGACGTCTGACTTGATGGTGAACTTCCCAAAAAGTGCAGCCTCCGGGGCCGTCCACTTGATGGGGAACTTGGCACCTACCCGGGGAGACAGGTGAGTCACGGACACCCCCACCTGGGATACCCCACACCACAGGGTCCCAGCACCAGGGACACCCTGCACTGAGGTTTTCCTGCACCCAGGGTGACCTGCTGGGACACCACGCACTGGGGACACCCACATCCACAGCACTCTGCACCCCACATATGGGGCACTCAGCCCTAGGGGTACCCCAAACCCAGGGCAACCTGCTCTGGGGGTACCCTGCACCTGGGGTACTCATCAACTGGGGCACCACCCCTGGACATCCATCCCCTGGGGTTCCCATCTCCTGGTGTACCACGCATCACCCAGGATGTCCCTCCCCTGTGGTCTCCATCCCCTGGGGTACCCATCCCCTGGGGTACCACCCACCACCCAGGACACCCATCACTGTGGGTGCCCATCCCCAGGCCCAGGGTGGGACGCAGCATGGAGGGGATGGGACACTCAGCAGGCTCACCCTGTCGAGCCGTGTACTCGTTGTCCTCGATGAGGCGAGCGAGGCCGAAGTCAGCGATCTTGCATACCAGGTTGTCTCCCACCAGGATGTTGGCAGCGCGGAGGTCCCGGTGGATGTAGTTCATCCGCTCGATGTAGGCCATCCCCGCCGCAATCTGGGTTGGGGGGAAGCAATGAGGACCCCCCGCAGAGGCACCCCTGGGGAGGTACCCCCACTCCATGCCAGTTTCCCCAGTACCTGGGCAGCCATGTCCACCAGCTGGGGTAGCTTCAGGTATCGGCCATCCCCATCCTTTAGGAAATCCAGCAAGCTGCCTGCAAGAGGAGGGTGCTGGTCAAAGCACCCCAAAACCAGCCATGCCCACCCAAGGGTGCCCTCTCCTGTGAGCCCACACCCTAGGACCAGCTTCCCTCCCCTCCCTGGCCGTGCCCAGGCTTGCAGAAGAGGTTGGGGGGGCCCCTTGGGTAGTTTCTCCCCTCCCTGAGCTCACCCTGGCTCATGAACTCGGTGACGATGTAGATGGGCTCCTCGGACACGACGGCGTAGAGCTGCACCAGCTTGTCGTGCCGCAGCCTCTTCATGATCTGAGCCTCCTCCAGGAAGGCCTCAGGTGACATGGTGCCTGGCTTCAGCGTCTTCACCGCCACCTTCGTGGTGCCATTCCACGTGCCTGTCGGGGGACATGGGGTCACCCCCAGACCGGGGGACAGCCAGCCCTGGCAGGGCCAGGGTGGAGGGGCATGTAGGTGGGCAGGTGGATGGATGGACGGACGGATAGATGTAGGGGTGCATGGATGGAGGAGTGCATGTGTGCATGCTTGCTTGGATGGATGGATGGATGGATGGGTAAGCAAGGAAATCAGGGTGGGGCAAGGAAGGGACATAATACCGCCATACTCCACCCAGGACAAGGAGTTCCCTTTACCCCCTGGCACGGAGACCCATGAGCTCATCTCCTAACACCATCCTCCACGGCAGCTCAGCTGCCATCTCCCATGAAGCAGTGGCCACCTCCTGACATCCCCTAACGCTGCCTTCCAGGGCAGGACCAGACCACCCCTGTCCTCCCCACCACGTCCCCCTCAACCCCGGCCGGCTGGGCCAGCCTTACCCATCCACACGTCTCCAAAACATCCCATGCCGAGTCTCTTCTTGAGGCTGATGGATTCCCGCGCTATCTCCCAGGCATCCTTAGCTAATCCCAGGGTCTGGGGCTTCATAGCAGGGCACGCGCGGGTTAGCAGATGGCACAACCCGTCGTTATACTCTGCAGGGAGGGTCGGGGAGGGCAGGAGGAGGGAGGGGAGGCGATGGGATGAATGCAGCATGCACGCCGAGCGGAGGGAGCACAGGGCGCTGGAGGAAGAGGATGGTGAAAAGAAGAACCCCCCCTGGCCTGGCCTTGTGGTCCATCTGAAATTGGGGGGGCTGGGGAGGGGGGCTGCTTGCCCAGGTAAGGATGTCATGAGGCATCTTGGGGTACCTGTTGTGACCCCAGAGCAGGACATGGGACGTTTCCCCATGCCGGCAAATGTGTCGCTCAGCCTGTCCCAGCAGGCAAGAGCCCTTGCTGGGGTGGGGGGAGTGGGGGTGCCAGGCCTGGGGGTGCCCCTGCCACCCTCCTCAAACACACCATTCGCCCCGGCTTGCCCGCTGGGCCCTACCCATCCACACTTCCCCGAACTGCCCGTTGCCCAGTTTCTTGAGGAGCTGGAGGGACTCGCGAGGGATCTCCCACACGTCTTTGGTTTTGACCGAGAGGTCAGCCAGCTTGGGCGTCCCTTTGCGGCACGGCACGGCCAGGCGGCAGCACAGCCCCGCCGCCCGCTCTGCCACGCCGGCGTTTGGGGGGACACACACACACACAAAACATATCAGCCTGGGCACGGATGCCCCCACCAGCCCTTTGCCCCCACCGGGGTATCGCCCAGGTTCCTGGGTGGTTCGGACACACCTCGACACTCATGCACATAAAGGGGGTGTGCCCCCCCGACATCCCCCCAGAGGTGGCCCTGCAGCCCCATGGGCTGGGTTGGACCCCCAATTCCCCCCCCAGTCCTCCCAGCTGTGCGAGGCTGATGCCCACCCAGACCCAGGAGCTATTCACCGCCTCTGCAGAGGCTGGATGCTCCCCGCACCAAGGGCACAGAAGAAGGGGGACCCTCAGTGGGTCCCCTAATGCCACCACCAGAACAGCCCCCCTCCTTCTCCAGTTACACCCAGTCAGCCCGACCTTCTGCCTCTTGCCAAAGGGTCTCCTGGGCTTTCCCTACCCCTCCCCAACCCCCCTCTGTCCCCCATCCCACCCTACCTATATAATGCTGCACCAACTGCTGAACGGTGTCGAACTGGGCGCGGGTGGTGATGTAGTAGCCCCCGTTGTCCAGTTTCCGAATCTTATAGTGCTTCACGTGGTCTCCTTTGGCCTCGTCCCAGTCCCGGATGGAGAGGGAGTAGGCACCTGCACAGGGGGTGCAGGTCAGGGTGGGTTGGGGAAGGACCGAGATGCAGCCCCCCGTGTCCCCGTGCCCATACCTTTGGTGGTCTCGCTCTCCCGGATGAGGAAGGTGCCCCTGCAGTTGCCGTGGCACAGGAGCTGCCGCTCCGCGTCCTTGCGCCCGATCTTCCCAAAGTACCACCTGCCCCGGGACCAGGCTCAGCGCCGGGAGGGGGGACCCTGCCCCACGGCCCCTCACTGGCACCAGGGCTCAACAGGGGTGCCAGGATACCTGGGTGCAAGGCAGATGGGGTCCCCCTTCATCCCTGTCCCCTCCCACCTCATACTCACTCTTCTGCCTGGATAGAGTCCACGGGAGCCACGTAGTTGCTGGGGATGTAGCCCGTGGTGCCCGAGCTCAGCGACCTGGCCTCCCACCAGTCACCCTCCCTGGGGAAAGAAGAACAGAGAGTGAAGAGGACAGACAGACGGACAAGCTGCCCGACACCCCCAGACCCTGCTCTTCCCCACCACGGAGGGCACTTGTCCTTTCTGAGACCACCCAACTCATGACACCTGTGGCTCTGGCTCTCTTATGGGTACCCAGCCATGGAGCTGAGGCAGAGCTTGGGTCCCCAGCTTGGGTCCTGCGGGGGGTACTCATGGCACGGGACGGCTCGGAGTGGGGGGTCCTCACGTGTTGTTGATGATGTGGAATTTCTCCCCTTTCTGGAAGGTCAGGTCGTCCTCCGTCCTGGCCTCATAGTCATACAGGGCAATGAAGAGCGTCACACCCCCGCCTGCAGCACAGGAGGGGATGGCCGTGAGCCCCCGGGTCCCCCCACACACCCCCCGGCATAGTAAGGGTACATCCCAGCCCCCCCCTCCCCAGCCGACCTGTGATGCCCCCGCTCCGCATCTGCAGCGTGCTGGAGTTGAAGACCCCCGGCCCTGCGAAAGAGGGGACCGAGGGCACGGCCGCGCCGTGGAAGTTGTTGAAGTCGGGGATGCGGGTGAAGGCGGCGCCTGGCTGCGTGGGGTCGGGGTCATACTGGGAGACGGGGGGCGGGGAGGGGTCCATCACACCCCCCGCCTGCCCTTTGCTGGACGCCTTCTCTTTGCAGTGCACGCAGCCCATCCTGGGCACGACCTGCGGGACAGGGGGACCGTGAGCCCTGTGGGGACCCCGCTTTGGCAGGGCACACACGTGTGCACACACGGTCCCAGTTGGAGGCACTGGGGTGTTCCCACGAGTCCCTGTGCACTCCCCCTGCCCCACCAGCCCCAGGAGGAGTGAGGTGCCTGGCTTGTGACATGGGGACACTGGGGTGCCAATGGCACTGCCACCTTCACCTGCAAAGAAGGCTGTGTTGCTGGGGGACCCCATGTCTCCCCCCGGCCCTGACACTCACAGGTGCTCCCATCCACAGCGACCCCACTCACTGTGATGGCTCCTCGGGTCACTTCAGCTGCTCCATGTCACCTCAGGGAGGAGAAGAGGCACCTGGGGACACCAGGGAGAGCATCAGGAGGGGGGCAAGAGCCCTGCAACACCACTGCAAGGGCTGCAACAGCCCTGCACGGTCTTGTTAACACCCTTGCACAGGCTGAAACACCCGCACTGGCTGAAATACTCTTGCACGGGCTGCAACACCCCTGCAGGGACTGAAACCACATCCGTGAGCGTGGGGTTGGGTTTTTTTGTGTCCTTCAGAGAACCGATCACCTCCCTCCAAAGCGAGACACATCGTTTCCCCCCCAGGCTGGGTGGAAAGGAGCCCTTGAAGCATCCCTGTAGTGGTCCCTGTCCCCATCCCCTCCCCTCGTCAGGGGAACTGGTGTCTGGTGGGGAGGAAGGGCCCTGCTCACCCGGCTGCGGTGGGCACCGTGGTCTTTTGGCCAGGTCGCAGAAGAGGAGGAGGAGATCAGACCTCACCCGCTGTTGGCTGCAAGCTGACATTTCTGTCCCCAGCCCTGTCACCTCCCCTGGGTGCTGGCCACCCACGCGCACCAGTCTGCCCAGTTTGGAGTGGGCAGAGCTTTCCAGCTGAGGGCTCTGCAGCGACACGGCAGAGCTCGCCTCGTTTCCAGCCCCGAGAGCGGAGGGAAGGTGCCGTGAAGCCGCATTTCTCCCGGCAGCTGCGTCCTGACCCCTGTGCTCCTGAGAAGAGGTTTTGGGGCGGATGAGATGTTTCAGGCGGGTTTCCCGCGTCACGGTCTTTAATTCACTTTCCTGGCTCTTGGAGGGGGGATGAAAAGGGCCCTCTTCCACCTTCACTTTCGACACGAACAGTGTGGCAAGGCCGCGGCCATGTTGCCAAATCCGAGAGAGCTCGGCTGGCTGGGGTTTGTATTTTTGTGTCATATGTGACTGAACGTCCCCCAGCTCCAGCAAACCCTGTCCCCTCCAGGTGGGAATCACCTGCCCTGCTGCCAGCACCGTGCTCAGAAACTTCCCATTCAGCCCCAAATTTCTGTGCCAAGCATGATACTGGCGCCGGCAAGGTCAAGGTCAGGCAATCCCCCGAGCTTGTCCCTGTCACCTCTGGGACGGGGCAGGGTAGCACAAAAAATGTCCCCTTGTTGTTCTTGCAGAGGGGATGCAGCCGGCCCCGTGTCCAATGGCTGCGCCTGGCGTCCGGCCCTGGCTCTGTCGAGAAGGAGCCTCTTGGAGCTCGGGAGCAGATGGCAACCGAGCCCTTCCCACACCGGCCCCGGCTCCAGCCGAGCTGCCAGCACCACCCCGTGCTGAGACCCGGCCAACTCGTCACCCCCGCCACTGCCCCCGCCTTGCGAGGGTATGGCTGGGCACGACACAGCCATGTACCCTTCCATCTGCTCCCCACTCACCTGACCCCCCCAGACATTTTCAACCCCATCCCCAGCTCCAAGCTGATGTCTCGGGGTCACGCCCTGTGTCACCCCCAGCGCTGAGGCACCCCATCAGGGTTGCCCCCATCCCCTGTATCTGTAGCTCACTGGGGAATAACGGTGATGGCGGGGTCAGGCTCTGGAGGGGCCACCCAGACAGGGAAATACAGGAGGTGCATGCACTCCAGCGCCGTGGGGACGTGCCAGGGTGGCATTTGCCAGGTTGAGGAGGGTCCGTGGCTGCAAGGTCGTGCCATGGCTCCCCGGTGAGCTGCTGGAGGAACCTGGCCAGCACATCCGCAGCGAGAGGAGGAAGCAGCCGGAGCACAGCGTGGGGGAGGAAGGGGAGGAAGAGGATGGTGCCACGGCCACCAAAGGGAACCTCAGGGCTGGCAGGATCCCAGGCCTTGGGGATGGTTACAGCTGGGGGGGACAAGGCAGGGACCACAGCGGGGCTGAACATTGGCTGCAGCCCCTTGGGTACCTTGTGCCCCTCTCCCCATGCCTTGTCCCACCCCCCCTTTCTCTGCACTCCCCTGTCCTTTTGCTTGTGACCCTGCCGTGGCCTCCCCGAGGGAAGAGGAACCGAGATTACTGCATAGCCCAACCTGGAGCCTCCGTGACCCCGCGCCTCTGGACCTTCCTGCTCCCACGGGGGGAAACTGAGGCACGAAGCAGCTGCAGCGCCGGAGGGGAAAGTGCCTCATTTCAGGCGGCTCATTAGGACACACGACCCCGAGCCGTGCCCCCGTCCTGTGTCCAAGCCCCCCACAAATCTCTCCACCACCTGCTGTCGAGTGATGGTTGCAGGGTACTGTCCCCCTCCGCAACACCCCGGGGCAAAAAGAGTCACACCCCCCCCAAAGCGATCTGCCCCCCCGGCCCATGGCAAGGGGTGTCCTCTTGCCCCTCCACTCTGGGAGGAGATGCCCACAGTGGAGGGAGCCCCCCCCGCAAGGCTTCCAGCCCCATCTCTGGCTGGGAAAGCAGGATTTCCGCTGGAAGAAGAGCAATTCCCGGATCCGAGGGGCTGCAGGGGCGGAGGGAGGGAGGGAGCCGGCCGGGGCTCCAAATACAATGTCCCGGGAGGAGCGGGGCGGGGAGGGAATTGTGCAGGGCAGGAAGCGGCCAGTTCCTGTCCCTCCTTGGGACACACCAAGGACCGGGGACGAGGCAGAGCTGCGGGGAGCGGGGGGAGCCCCTCTGAGCCCCCCCGCGGCATCCTCCCGGCAGCGCGGGCTGGGCTGGCACCTGATGGGCACCTGCGGGGATGGGGGGAGCGAGTGTGTGTCCCCCAAGTGCCGGTGTCCCCCCGGGTGCCGTGACCTGCCCCCTCCCCAGCGCAGGGGTCCGGAGGGGGAGAAGGCACCCTTTGCCTCCGCAGCCCCCCCCGCCGCGGAACCAGTGCCGGGAGGGCGAACCGGAGCTGACGGCTGTGTCCCCCCCCCCCGGCCCTCTCTACGCCACCGCCCCGGGTGTACTGCCCCCCCGCCTCGCTGCCCCCCCAGGACGAGGAGGACAAGGGTCTCCTGCTCTCCCCCCCCCCCAGCCTCATGTGCACCGTCCCAAACCCAGAACCACCCCACGCATGACGGGGGGGCAGCTCTCAGAAGCCCCCCCCAGCACACAGCAAGAGGATTGAGAGATAATGCCCCCCCCCAATATCGAAAGGGGCAGAGCCCCCCACCCAGCCAGCACCCCCCGCAGCCCCTTGCATCTCTCCTACCGTGAGCCCTCCTGCTCCGGCTCGCATGGACCCCCGCTCCCCCGCTGCTCCCGCAAGCCAGGGGACCCCCGCAGCCCCCCGAACCCACTGCGGGGCAAGGCGGGGGGGGGGGAGACCGGGGTGTCGAGGGAGGGGTGGCAGGGCAGGGCGAGGCGGGTGCCGCGGGGAGAGCGGGAACGCCTGTGCTTGTGTTTCCCCTGCTGCTTCTTCGGCTCTCACAGCCGAGCAAGAGCTTCTTCCCCTCCCCTCGCCCCCCCCCTCCCTCCCCGCGCTCCCAGCGATGGGTCATTGTACCAGTCAGCCCAGTCGGACTGGCCGCCGGCTCGCCCTCCGCCATCGCTCACCTGCCCCGGGAGGGGGGACAGGGTGGCGTGAGGGGGTTCCCAGGTCCCCAGGAGCGTGGAGGGAGACACACTGCCGCTGGTCCCCGGGTTCCGCTCACCGGGGATTTACAGGAGAGCCGGCACCCGTCCCCAAACGGAGCCTGGCATCGTGTCCCCTGGCCCCCCTCAGCATCCTCGCGCAGGGCAAAACGGGGGGCTGCGACCCCTCCGAGGGGCAGGAACCCGGTGACCTCCGACGGTTCTCCTAGCGCGGGGGTCTCCGTCGGGACGCGGTGAACTTGGGGCAGGGCAGAGCCATGGAGAGGGCAATGAGCCCCCCACCTCGCAGGCAGCTCGGGACCATGTTTAGGGGGCGGTCCCATATGTACCCCCCAGCATAGGGTGTAGCTGCTGGCCAGCTTGTGGCCATCGATAGCCCACCAGATATTGGACCCTTTATTTACTCCTAGTCCAGATAAAATTGCCGGTAAGATGACTTCAGCGAGCTCTGAGAGACGGAGTGAACCGCCCCAGCACCCTGCCTGAGCCCCCTGCACCCTACCTGAGCCCCCCTGCACCCTGCCTGAGCCCCCCTGCACCCTGCCTGAGCCCCCCAGCACCCTGCCTGAGCCCCCCTGCACCCTGCCTGAGCTTCCCGTCCAGGATGCTGCAGCACCTGCCCCGCAGAGAGCACCTCAGGCTTTTGGCACCCCCACCGCCAGATCAAGGGGATCTCGGTGGGGGTCTCTAGCTGTCCCTCCACGGCAAAACCTCCCCGGCTGGAAATACCCCCCTGATCCTGCACAGCCTCCCCGGCCCCCAGCCTCTCTCCCGTTCCGGGGGACGGTGACCAAGATGTGGTATTTTTATGTTCCCTCTATGCCCAGGGAGGGCAGGGGGCTTCAGCCACACTCCAGCCCAGAGCTGGATTGCATGTGGGTGGATGGGGGTCCTTCCCCACCTCTCTAGAGCCTTCCTCCTCCTCCTCCTCGCCCTGTGGTTAGCCCTTGCAGGCTGACCTCTTTCCTGTGTGATGGTGAGTCCGGCCCCGGTGTTTCCTGTTCTCACGGATGGGGGCCGGGGCTGGCGGAGGTCCCAGGTCTCCACTGGGATGGGGACCTGCCTCCTGGGCTAATGTCACCCCCTTGACACCCCTTGACTGCCTCACTTTGTCACCCTTCCAACTCCTTCTGGGGATGGTCACTTTTGTCCCAGCTTTGAGGGCTTTCAGGACTCTCTAGGACTTGCTGTGCGGGGAATTCAGACACTGCTGGAGACAGAGCCAGTGTCCCTGGGAGGGACAGGACATGGCAGGGGCAGCTAATGCTCCCTGCTTGCAGGATGGAAATGGGAGGGGGGAGGCCGTATAAATTCCCCCTGGGAGTGTCCCCAGTTCTGCCCCCATTGCCTGGGAAGGCTGGAGCCCCAGCAGCGGGGGCTGGAGGACCCCCAAAGCCCTCGGAGGCAAATAAGGGTGTGTGAGAAGGCAGGTGGTTGCCCTGAGCTCCTTTGCCTCATTAGAAGAGGCTCTCTCCTTCATCCCAGCTGCTGCCTCGTGCCTCAGTTTCCCTCCTCACAGTCTGAGAGGCTGAGCAGTGAGGGAAAGGAGACGTGCACTGCTTCCAGCCCTCTCTCCAAACCTGGTGGCTGGGGTGGCTCGGCCCGTCCCTTGGGGGCTGGCTGTGGGGTGCCCCACAGCTTCCCTTTAAGCCTCCCAGTGCTCCCAGTCCCAGGACCTGGCTTGTTGATGTCAAGCCACTCACAGCCCCTGCCCTCTGCCAGAGGTGTTGCTTCCTGCCCATCACCGTGGCATCAGGGCTGCCTGGTAAAGAGCTCCCCAGCCCCAGGCAATCTCTCCCCTTGCACCCCTGCACAAGGAGGGGATGTACAGCCCCAACCACCTGCCAGTGTGGGAGGGGGAGCCCCTCCATGGATCTGTCTAGTCTGCACCCCACCACCACACTTCTCACAGCTCTTTGGGTCTCATCCTGCACCCCCCCCTTGCCTCCACAGCACCTCAGGGTGCCTGTTGCCCCACACACCCCACCAGGCACCACATGATGATGATGATGCTAGTTCCTTCCCTCCTCTAGGGAGGGCCCCAGCTTCTTGCGTTGGCTCCAAACGGGTTTCGCCACCGCTGGCTCGGTTTAAAGGTGAGAGCTGGTGCTGGGGCGAGCCGGGGCGGCGAGGATGGGTGTTCTCTGCTGGTTCGTGGCCTTTGCGCTCTGCATCGCTGTCCGGGGTGAGTCTGTCCCTGCTGGGGACACCTTGGGGTGGGAGCTGGGGTACCCAGGCAGGTCTCGCCTTCCCCTCTCCCCACCATGGCGTTGACGTTGGTGGCAGGCTGGGGAAGTGGTTTCTTGCTTGTTGGGTTCCTAAAGACAGAAGAGAGTCGGGATGGGGGTGGCAAAGCGGACGGATGTGCCTTGAGGGGTTGGCAGGGCTGGGAGGAGGGGTAAAAATAAGATTAAATAGAGCCAGATGGGCTTTAACCCACGCACAAGCCCAAGGTGTTTCCCTGGCTTTGCTGCCAGCAGGCAAAGAAGCAGCAGGAGGGGATAGGGGTGGTGGTGGGGGCTCTGCTCCTGTGGAGACCCCCTTTCTGGGCAGTTGGGGTTGCTGGATCCATTGTTTCTCCTCTCACACCAGACACAGTCTAGGGGGTGATGGGCACCCATGGGACACGCTGGTCCCTGCCCGCCCCAGGTTTCGGGGGCAGAAGCAGAGCCAGGGCTCATCCTGGGTTGCCCAGGGCTGGGAGCAGGGCAGGAGCTGTCGGTTCCTTGCTCCTGGCGAGGAAGAAGATGCTGACGGAGAGACTGGGCCCATTCCCAGCGGCGAGTGTGTTGGCGTGGGGTTGCACAAGCTGGGAGTCCGCAGGGAGGTTGGGGAGATCACCGGGAGATGCCAGGCGGGACCAGCCGGCTCCCTGGCAGCCCTCAGCCACACCCTTGCTTGCTGGGGGCCAGCCTGGCTCCATCCCCCCTTGAAAACACCATCCAAAGCCACGGCCACCAGCCCGGGGGGGCACCCTGTCTCACATGGGGATGTCACCCCACGGCCACCCCAGCAGCTGGGGTTTGGGGGATGCAGCATCACCGGGCTCTCTCCAGCATCGTGACAGGTCATGGCACAGGGACTGACCTGGATGTGACCCTAGCAGGGTGTCAGGGTGTTGGTGGCCTTTGCATGTGCCACCACTAGTCTCGTGGAGATATTTTTTGGCCAAGCCCCCCTCCTTTTCGGCTGCACGGAAGGGGAGCACTGGCTCAGACAGCTTCTGTCCCATCCCCTGCTCAGCCAGGGAGGGGGACAGACCCCACTTACTCCTGTCCCTCTCTGCCTTTAGGACAGGACTATGGGCTCTCCCGCTCACCTCCTCATTTTGGCTCCATCTACCACGTCCGAGGTAATGTGACTCCACAGCAGGTCCAGGCTGTTCCAGTGCCACACTGGGGGAGCTTCCTGTGGCCGAGTGCCTCTCCCTGACCCATGGGCACAGCCGTGGATCTGCAGGTTCTGTGGGAGGCTCAGGGAGGGATGTTGGGGTGCTGAGGCCTCAGGGCTGACCCCTGTCCTGTGCCGGGCGCCCCGCAGGTGTCATCAACCTGCCCTACGCTGAGATCGAGGAGCCCTTCGAAGCCTGGTACAACCTGACGGGAAACAAGAGCCGGATCCAGTATTATGGGGGTAGGCAGGCGGGCATCCATCCACATCAGCCCCATCCCTCTGCAAACAGAGGACCACCGTGCCTCAGTTTCCCCTTCCTGCTGGCACAGGACAGGTGATAACCTACCAGCTGGCAGCGGTGAAGCCCTACGGGATGAGGTACAAGATCACACCAGAGACCACCGAGAAGGAAGTGAACACCAGGAAATGCTTCCAGCTGCCCGGCTCCAAGGACGACGTGGTCAAGGCTCAGAGCGTCTTCCCCAGCATCGACGGCTTCAAGGTGAGAAACGCCGGAGCCTGGATCCAACCCGCTGCCTGGAACATCTTCAGGCTGTGGGAAGGGGTGCTGGGCAGCCAGAGATGCTCCTCTCCACCCCAGGGGGTGTAGGGTGCTGGGACAGGCCAGGACATGGCCCTATGCCCCAGGGCGCAGGGAGGGTCACTTTCTCCACCCGGATCGGGGCCGGACTCCCGGCTCCTTTCCCAACCCCAGCAGCCGTGTTGGGACGTGTCGCAGCCCACACGAACCCGGCGTTTCAGGACGGCTCGGGCAAGTCTCTGCACGGCAGCTCAGCTCCCGCCGGCCCCAGCCTTCAGCAGGAGGGGTGCAGCACGTGAGAGGTGGGGACAACGAGCTGTCACCAAGCCAGACACTGAGCCAGACACGTGCCCACAGGGCAAGAGCTTGGAAACAGACAGGAAAAATGCAGGGGCTTTTGGAGGGGAGGTGCAGCCAGATCCCTCCACTGTGGATGCACGTGTAGCACCATGCACGGTGGGGTATCTCACTGAGATGAATGGGGGGGGGTCTGTCCTGTGTCACACCCCACTTTTTACCCCTTGGCTGTGTGCTAATGGTCACATAACCACTGGATCCAGCCAGAGAGCCCAATGCTGGCTGAGTGCAAGGTGTTGTACGTGATCTGGGAGCGATGGGCTCCGGCAAAGGGGCTGGGTGGGGAGGCTCCCTGCCCAGAGCCCACCCCATGATGCTATGTCCCCCCAGTTCCTGCGGGAGGAATACTACCAGGGCCGGTACTGCGCCGTCTGGCAGAATGTGACCCGCTGGGCGCAGAAGAAGAACGTCTACACCCTGTGGGTGACCAACTCCAGCTGTGGGGTGGCCCCCGTCCACTACGAGATGCGGGGCTACAACAGCCTCCTGGGCTCCCACTACGACAAGTACGAGATCTCCTACACCGACTTCGACCACAGCTTCCCCTCCTCCATCTTCGACCTCCCTGTCAATGGTGAGCTGGGCTGGGCTCCCCCCTCCTCATCCTGCCCGTGAGGCAGGGGCTGACAGCATCCCCTCCTTGGCTCCCCAGAGACGAAGAAGTGCGGGGACCTACCGGGGAGCGCGGTGGAGCACCGGGTGCTGGCAAATCCCATGGAGGACCTGGTGGGACGGCACCAGCCCTGGGCTCACGAGGTTTTCCACCACTACCGCAAGCGGTTGGGGCGGCGGTATGGCTCCGCGCGAGAGCTGGAGCACAGGCAGAGCATCTTCGTGCACAACATGAGGTACAGGGGGGTTATGTTGATGGTCTGCGGCAGGTGACGGTGTCGGTACCAGCTGACGCTTTCCCCGCTGTGGTGTCAGGTTCGTGCACTCGAGGAACCGCGCCGCGCTCTCCTACACGCTGGCGCTGAACCACCTGGCCGACCGCACGCCCCAGGAGCTGGCTGCCCTGCGGGGACGCCGCCGCAGTGGGGTCCCCAATAATGGGCAGCCCTTCCCCACCGAGCTCTACACCGGCCTCATCCTGCCCGAGAGCCTCGACTGGCGCATGTACGGTAGGTGCGGGGTCGGGAGCGTGGGGTGCCAGGAGGCGGCGATGTGGAGGGTGTGAGTGCTCCTCGCCCTGGCCGGTGCAAAGTCCAAGAGAGCTGCCCCACTCCCTGTCACCACGCTGCGGAGCCCATGGGACCGCGCTGTCCCTCGAGACCGACATGTCCCTGTGGCCCCTCGTGCTGCTCAGCAACTGGAAGATCGAAGTGGGGCTTATCTGGTGAGAGGAGACTTGGCTGGTGCTTGGTCCTCATCCAGTCTGGTGCCCCAGGGACAGACGTGACATCTGAAGCCACATCTGGCTTCATCATGTCCCCATCAGTTGGGAGTGACATCCCCAGAGCTTGCCCCAACCCGAGGGCAGGGGTCCCACAGGTTTGCTGGTGCAGTTGCTCCCTCCCCAGTTTAGCAACAAGGCCTGGCTGCGCTGCCTCATGAGTCCTTGACTCCTGCCTCAGTTTCCCTTCCATCCCAGCCTCTCACCCCCCATCCCATTGTCCCCAGGCGCCGTGACCCCTGTGAAGGATCAGGCTGTCTGTGGGTCCTGCTGGAGCTTCGCTACAACAGGCGCAATGGAGGGTGCCCTCTTCCTCAAGGTGGGAGCGGGGCTGTGCCCACAGGGATGGCCAGGGTGGCCAGAGGGTGCCTGTCCCCATCCCTGTGATGTCCCCTCCTCCCACAGACTGGTGTGCTGACGCCCCTGTCCCAACAAGTCCTCATTGACTGCTCCTGGGGCTTCGGGAACTACGCCTGTGACGGTGGCGAGGAGTGGCGAGCCTACGAGTGGATCAAGAAACACGGCGGCATCGCCAGCACCGAGTCCTACGGCACCTACAAAGGGCAGGTGAGGGTGTCCCTGTGTCCCTCCAGGGATCCCCCAGGTCTCAATATGTGCTCCCCCAGGACTTTAAAGCCACGGTGGGGCTGATCAGGATGGGTGAGAGGCAGTAATAGGCTCTGGTGATGGGGATGTCACCTTGTCCCCAAGGCACCGGGCTCCCTGAGGTTCAGAGCCCAGTTCAAAGCCAAGCCCTGGGGCTCAGCTGGGTTTCATCACTGCATGCCTCAGTTTCTCCTCTTGCAAAACAGGGACAAGGCTCCTCCACCCATGGGTGGTGCCATGGGTCCCTCCGTACCCTGGGGTGCAGGGGTGGAGCAGGGCTGCCCCAGGGACAGGGACGTGACTGCAAGAAGCAGGCAACAGCCCCCCGGGGCTTTGGGTGCAGAGCCAGCTCCCTGAGCTGCGTGCAGTCAGTGCTGTGTCCCTGCCGCAACCAGCAAAACATTCCCACCATGCTGGGCAGGAGAGGACAGAAGGGTCAGCGCCAGGACGCCATCACAGCCCAAGTCCCAGATGACTCCCTCCACCAGAGCAGAGCTGCATGGGGAAAGCCAGGGCGGGCAGGGTCCCGGTGAAGGGGGTGGGGGCTCCTGATGACACAGTGTCCCCTCCCCTGGGTGCTGCAGAACGGCTTGTGCCACTACAACCAGTCAGAGATGCTGGCCAAGATCACGGGCTACGTCAACGTCACCTCGGGCAACATCACGGCGGTCAAAGCTGCCATCTACAAGCACGGCCCCGTGGCCGTCAGCATCGACGCCTCGCACAAGACCTTCTCCTTCTACTCCAACGGCATCTACTATGAGCCCAAGTGCGGTGAGTTGTGTGGCACGGGGAGGACCTGGGTGCCCAGGGAGGTGTCAGGACACTCGAGATCCCCTCCTCGTTGAGCATCTTGGGCATGGGTGGAGGAGGGAACAAGCCTCAACACTGCCAGCAGCCCCGGGAGCAGGGACACTCTTGGGACAGGGATGCTGTCTGGACAAAAACCATCTCCCATGTCATCCCCTGCAGCAAACGTCCCAGGAATGCTGGACCACGCGGTGCTGGCCGTAGGCTACGGAGTCCTGCAAGGAGAGACCTATTGGCTCATCAAGAACTCCTGGTCCACATACTGGGGCAACGACGGCTACATCCTCATGGCCATGAAGGAGAACAACTGCGGCGTGGCCACCGAAGCCACCTACCCCATCCTGGCCTGAGCCACATCTCGACTCTGCAGGAAGAGCTCTCGGTGATGCTCTCAACACCATCTCTGGATCTCAGCACCCATCGTGCAGCAGGAGGATGGGGACACAGTGGGATGGGGCCATGGGGTGCTGGACAAGGGGCAGGATGGGGACCCAGCTGTGGCCTTGCCAATAAAGACCCGGGAAAAACACTGGTTTGCTTCTACAGCAGGGATTCAATTGCTGCCCACCCAACTCTGCCCCTTTGCAGACCCCAGTGCCCACAGCACGTGACACATCTGTCCCCTCTGCAGGTCCCTCTCCTCAAGGCTTGTTTTCTTTGTCCTGTGGGACCATGGGGGCCTCCTGGGGAGGGGACGGTGCCTTCCTGGCAGAGCCAGCTGGCTCTCACAGACAGTCCCAGACACCCAGGGCAAGGGGAGTGGCTTTTCCAGCCCTGTCTCTCCGAGGTGGAGCACAAACAACCCCAGGAATTTCTGCTGAGAAGGAGAAATCCCTGACACGGGGTGTTGGGTTTGAGGAGCAGTGAAGGCATCCACCCTCTGCCCCACTGCCCCGGGTCCCTGTTGTGGCTACGGGTGGGGATGCCACCAGCGGTGTTTGTTGATGCCCTGAGCCAGAATCCCCTTCACCTCACCAGTCTGCCCCACTCTGGGGAGCAAAGGTGCCTTAATCTCACAGGTCCCTTAATCCCCCCTTACGCCGTGGCTCACTTGGGTGCTTTTAGCTTGGACTCGAGCCCTCCTGGGATAGCAGGGTTAGTGCACAAGGATGCTGCAGACAGCGTGGGAAGGTCTCTCTGCCCTGACCCTGGTGGTCTCCCATTTTTGTCGGTCTCTCTGTGCGGGAGGACTCATCCTCGTGCCACAATGGCAGCGGTGGGGGTCCCCGAGGAGATGTCACAGCACAGGCTGCACCAGCCCAGCCCCGCACCCGGGGTGCAGCCGAATCCGATTCGACTCGCCCCCATCCGCAGGCGCAGGCAGCCCCCACCGAGCTCTTATCAGCTTTGTTTTGGGCTCGGGTGGCCCCACGGGTGCTCGCTGTCACCTTGGGCTGGGGGCCAGCTGGATGCGCAGCAGACGGGAGAGGTGAAGGCCACTCTGTTGCGGTGACTCCTCCCTGCGTCTGTTTTTCTGTGGAGCTTTTGACCTTTCATCTGCACCTTTCCCCTTTTTTCCAATTAAAACCTCCCTAATTGCAATCCTGGGCTTGCCCTGATGGTGTATCTAGAAGGATGCAGGGATGGAAATGGCCTCAATCTCCCCATGATGGCTCAGTGCTGCCTTGGGTGGGGACACCTCAGCTCCTGCCCCAGGAGGGTGGGGAGCACCCAGAGGGGCTCTGGGGTGCCTGGCAGGGTCTTGCTGCACCCCATCGACCCTGGGTGCTGCAGATGCTTGTCCTGACCACAGTATGGCTGCAAATTGCCACACAGGGTGGGTGAGAGGACAGGGATACCCTCAGCACCCATCGCCAAATCCCCCAGTCCCCGGGGCACCCACTCTGGGGACAGTCTGTGTGTCCCCCTGCTTCCCACCCCAGGCCACACAAGCACAGGTGTGGGCACCCACCCTGCTGTGGGTGGGAAAGGCACTCCTGGATGTCCATGGGGGTGTAAGGGAGGGGGGGAGAACATAAAGCCACACCCTCTCCCTCCAGCCCCAGGCTGGGCTTTGCCCGTTGGCTGCCTGCAGCTGCCTGCCCACCCACCACGGGTATTTAAGCCACCTGTGGGTGCAGGGCAGCCCTAGGGGCTGGGGTGTGTGGGATGGAGGGTCTGGGGGTGCTGCTGGTGGTGGGGGCTGCCATGCTGCTGGGTGAGCACCTGCCCTGGCTGAGCTTGGGGGGGTGGATGCCGTGGCCCCACCGTTGGGTGATGCCATCACGCCCCATAGCCTGGGGGCTGCGGTGGTCCTGGGCTGCTGGGGGGGGGGGCCCTCCCTGGGGAGGGGTGTTGCTCTGTCCCTGTCCCCAAGCCCAGAACAGTGGGCATATGGCACCTGGCATATGGGGGGGGTGTATGGTTGTTCTTCATGCCCTGGGGTGTGTGTAGGGGCTTTGCGGTGCTCCTGAGCCGGCTGCATCCAGGGATGTGGCAGGGGGGCTGTGGGTCACTCAGAGGGCTGGGTGGAGCAGGGGGGACCCCCAGCTTGGGGTCCTCTGGTCTCTGTCCTGCCCAGGCAAATGGGAGCCCTCCCAGATCTGCCACCAGCATGGGTACCCTGGGTCTGTCCCCTGCTGTGGGACAACGAGCCAGGGAGTGGCACCGCTGCCAGCCCTCACCACGGAGAACTGGGGGTGTAAAGGGGGTTGGGGGTTTGGTTTGGTTTTCCTTCCAGGAGCAGAGTGTGAAGCTCTCCTGGAGACACCCACGTTTGGGGACATCTACCATGTCACAGGTACTGCCGGGGGGTGGGGTACCCCGCCAGGACGGTGTTGTTGCTGCGTTGCCAGAGGGGGTCCCGCTTCTCCAGCCACCAACTCCCACCCAGCACGAAACTGGGGTGCATTGCTGCCGTGGGGTGCTGCCGGGGGTGACCATGGGTGGGAGAAGGTGGGGGACGATGCTGTGGGGCCCTGGGGTGCTCCCTGTGTACCCTGTGTTTCCTTCCTGGCCATAGGCTCTGGGCCAGGGGATGTCTCTGGGGCTTGGCCCCCTGCAGCCCCCCAAGTCCAGCCCATCCGTGCCCACAGGAGTCATCAGCTTGCCCTACGCGGAGATCAGGGAGCCCTTCGAAGCCTGGTACAACCTCACTGGGGGGAAGAGCCGCATCGAGTACTACGGTGGTGGGTGCAAAAAGGGATCCACCCCCCTCCCTTCTGCCCCAGGACCTCTGGGTGCCTCAGGACCACCCTGGGAGCCATCACCATGCCGGGACCCAGGGGCTTGCCTTGACCTTTGCGCTGTCCCCGTCCCCAGGCCAAGTGGTCACCTACCAGTTCGGCTCCATTGAGCCCTTTGGTGCCAGCTTCAAGGTGACGCCCGAGACCACGGAGACAGAGGTCAACGTCCGCAAGTGCTTCCGCATCAACGGCACCAACGGGGACCTCATCGCCCCGCAGAGCGTCTTCCCCAGCCTGGAGAACTTCAAGGTGAGCCCCAGGCACGGTCATCCAGGATAAGGGATGGGGCAGGGTTGGGGACAAGGGACCCCTGTGGGTGCAGGGTGTCTGATGGCTCCTCCCTACGAGGGCAGAGCTGGCAATGGGTAAATGACAAGGCTGGATGTGCCCGTGGGTGCTGGAGGTGCCGGTGTGGCACCCCGGTCCCCGACGCCGTGCGTTGTGCCCAGCGGGTGCGGGAGGAGCGGTTCCGCGGGCAGCGCTGCGAGGTCTGGCAGAACGTCTCCTACTGGGGCCACAAGAAGAACGTCTACACGCTGCGGGTGGGCAGCTCTGCCCACGGGCCCCTGCCCCTGCACTACGAGGTGCGCGGCTTCAACAGCCTCCTGGGCTCCCACTACGACAAGTACGAGATCGACTACTCCTCCTTCAGCCACCGCTTCCCTCCCAGCGTCTTCCAGCTCCCCAAGGGTGAGTGCCCCCGGCCGACCCCTGCCCAGCCTCCCGCTGGTGCTGCCATGGAAATACAGCATCCCTTCCACCTTCTTGAGTTCACTTTTATTTTGCAAGAGCCTGGTGGGTGAATTGCTTTGGCTGGGGGGGAAAAAAAGGAAAAAGCAGTGGAGAAATGTAATTCATGTCGATAGCTGAGTGATTTCCTGGTGCTGGTTCCTCCAGGCTGGTGTGGAGGGTGCTGGGTGCAATAGAAGGCTGCTTGGGAGCCCAGATTGCCCCTGCATGGGGACAGACATCCCCAATGGTTTTGGGGGTGACCGTTCCATGCACGCCAGTTTGGGGACTAGGGGAGCCCATCCCTGCTCTGGAGGCATCAGCCGCTGTCTGTGCCTTGTGGCAGGGGTGCAGTGTGAGCAGTGGCCGGCGGCCAGCCCCGAGCACCGCATCGTGGCCAACCCCATGCGGGAGTTTGTGGGGAGGGTGCCGGAGACGGACCACGTCCACCACCACCTCTTCCACCGCTACAAGGAGCGGTTCGGGAAGAGCTACAGCAGCGAGGAGGAGCATGAGCACCGCAAGCGCACCTTCATCCAGAACATGCGGTACGGGCTGCCAGGGGATGGGCTGGGAGGTTCAGGGTTGGGATGACTGGTGTGGTCCCCTCTCGCAGCATCTCTGCTCTGGTGCAGGTTCGTGCACTCGAGGAACCGCGCCGCGCTCTCCTACACGCTGGCGCTGAACCACCTGGCCGACCGCACGCCCCAGGAGCTGGCCGCCCTGCGGGGACGCCGCCGGAGCGGGGGACCCAACAATGGGCAGCCCTTCCCCACCGAGCTCTATGCCAACCTCGTCCTGCCCGAGAGCCTCGACTGGCGGCTGTACGGTGAGGAGGGAGCCGGTGCCGCCGGCGTGTGAATTCGGAGCGTACGGGAGGCTGGGCGTCAGCTCCACTTGCACGGGGACAGCCAAGCAACCTCCATGTGTCCCCATCCCGTTGTCCCCAGGTGCCGTGACCCCCGTGAAGGACCAGGCTGTCTGTGGGTCCTGCTGGAGCTTCGCTACGACGGGCGCGATGGAGGGTGCCCTCTTCCTCAAGGTGGGAGCGGGGCTGTGCCCACAGGGATGGCCAGGGTGGCCAGAGGGTGCCTGTCCCCATCCCTGTGACATCCCCTCTTCCCACAGACTGGCGTGCTGACCCCCCTGTCCCAACAAGTCCTCATCGACTGCTCCTGGGGCTTCGGGAACTACGCCTGCGACGGTGGCGAGGAGTGGCGAGCCTACGAGTGGATCAAGAAACACGGCGGCATCGCCAGCACCGAGTCCTACGGGCCCTACCTGGGGCAGGTGAGGGTGGCAGCGCTGTTCAGGGGGGCTGCAGTGCCACCCACTCCCCAGTCTTTCCCCTCAGGTTCTCCCAAACCAGCCCTTTGGCAGAAGAGGGCGGCTCTACTTTGGTTTATGGATGCTCCATCTGAGCTATTCCCCACCCCTCTTGCCCCTCACTGGGGTGTTTTGGACCCCCCTACCAGCCCTGGGACCCCAGTGGCACCTCAGCCTCCCCCCCCTCCTCCCCAGAATGGCTACTGTCACTGCAACCAGTCGGAGCTGGTGGCCCAACTCACCGGTTACGCCAGCGTGGAGCCGGGCAGCGCCGCGGCGCTCAAGGCTGCGCTGGTCAAGCACGGCCCCGTGGCCGTCAACATCGATGCCTCGCACAAGTCCTTCGCCTTCTACGCCAACGGCGTCTACGAGGAGCCTCGCTGTGGTGAGTCCAGCCAACCCAGGAGGCTCCATGTCCCGCTCGCTGGTGCTGGCATAGGCAAAAATATCTGCAGGGTGGGATTTACCTCCCAGCCAAGCTCCCAGACAGGGGGTACGGGGCCATACGGTGCATCGGGAATGCTCTCCAGCCCTAAAGCACAGGGACTGAGAATGTTCTGTTTTCTCCTCTCCTCCTGACCAGGAAATGAGATGTCGGCGCTCGACCACGCAGTGCTGGCTGTGGGCTACGGGGTCCTGCACGGGAAGAGCTACTGGCTCATCAAGAACTCCTGGTCCACGTACTGGGGCAACGACGGCTACATCCTCATGGCCATGAAGGACAACAACTGCGGCGTGGCCACCGCTGCCACCTTCCCCATTCTGGCCTGATGTGATGTGGCCCCACACGTGCCCTGTCCCCTCCATGTCCCCCTGGGCAGCTCCAGATGGGTGGGGGGGCTGGCAGAGGGATGTGGGGTCCTGGGAGGGGCTTGTGGGGCAGAGCGGGGCAGCTCTGACAGGAGGTGGGAGGGTGCTCTCACAGCCCTCTGGAGAGGTGTTTATCATTTTGGCAGTAAAAGCCTGTGGAAGTGATCCTGTCTCTTGTGCCAGGGTGTCTTCTACCAGCCCCAGCCCACCTACCAACAACAGCTCTTGCCATGACTGCTTTCTGCAACCCTCAGTGTGATGAGTTGCACTTAATGCTCAGCCCAGGCTCACCCCAGGTTGGGTTATGTGTGCCCTAACCCCACCCTGAGTTTTCGGTGCCACCCCCAGAAGATCCAGCAGCAGGAGGGAGCTTGAATCCACTTTTGGAAGCTGGGCTGAGCTCAGGAACCTTCTCTTCCCAGCTGCATTCTGCCCCATCCTGGCAGCTGGCATCATGCTGGGAACAAGGAAGCTGCCCCCACCAGAGGGAGTGACCCCCAGCACCCCGTGCCCCTTGGGACACCTGGGTCTTCTGCTCAGGCTCCTACATGGCTCAGTGCTTGGTGCTTCAGTGTCCTCACCCCTTCAGTCTCGGGGAAAGCAGAGCTTCTGGGGGTTTCCATGCTGCTGCCAGCAGCCTTCGGGCTGGAGGGAGCCCAAACTAGACCCAAAGCTCATTTTATCCAGGACACTTGGCTGGGAGGGTGGTTGTCCCAGATGGGTTTGGAGCTGCCCACCCGAGAACTGTCGTTCTCCTTTCATCTCCCCTTGCTTCAGTGCTTTACCCCAAAAATGCACAGCCACGGGGAAGCCTGACTGAGAGCCGAGGGGTTGGCGAGGCTGGGGCGGCTCTTGAGGTGTCTGGGCTGGATATCAGCAGGGCATGAACATTCATTCTTGGGGCTCTGGTGCCCCGTTCACGTCCACCCTGGGGATGGAACCAGGCAGGCAGCACCAGCAGGGAGCCTGGAGCTGCCAGGTGAGAGCTGTTGGCACTGCCTGGCTCTGTCCTTCCTATTTGAGAGTCCAATTAGCAGCCCAAAGTCAACCCTGGGCTTGTATCAGCGTGTGCATGGGCTGCATCTTCCCCCAGGTTTCTGGTCGTTGAGAAACAACATTTCCTCGTGGCTACACCCTTATTTTCTTCAGCAAACAGCCAGGGTCAGCCACTGCTTCCTCACCGTGAGCACCAGCACCCGGCGACGTGATTGCTCCCAACTGAGGGTGTCGGGTCATAATATTTTCCTTGTTTTCTTTCCCTTGTTCACCTGCTTGCTTTATAATTTGCTGCACTGATTTCTGAAGTGGTCTTTAATCATTCCCAGCAGGGGTGCTGACTCGAATTCACGTCTGGGAGAGAAACGATCGCTGCGCAGGAATAATGTGGTTCATTCTGTGGGAGTCCGGGTCTCAGGATCTTTGATTCTCTTGACTGCAGTCAATAAAACATGCTTTGACTTTCAGGGAACCGTGACTTTCAGGCTCCCTTTGGCTAGGTCATGTTCTGAATTTGCTGCTGAACAGGCAGGTGGCTTCGAGAGCTGGAGGTGTTGCACCCCCAGGAAGCATTTAGCAGGAGCCTGAAATTTTGCATTTGTGGCGTTAGGGATAGCAGTGCTGAGCGTGGGCAGTTAAGGATGGCTGGGAACTTAAAAAAGATCCATTTATTCCGCTTGGAAAAGAAGAAAGGACATACCTGAAGAGAGGTTTGCTGTTTCCAGTGCCAGCCTCGGGTTCTTGCTCCAAGCCCAGGTTTGCTGCGACCTCCAGACTTCCCTCAGCACCCCAACGTCGGAATCGCTCCAGATTTTGCTGAGCGCAGCAGAGAACAACTGCTCTGAGCCCTGTTTTTTACTGAAAGCAAAGCTGGCCTAAAGGTTTCGTTTGGAAGAGGCACATTGCCTGCATAGCTGGTGAGCTGGAAATGCAGGGAATGTGGGAAACTCCCCAAATTTGAGACCTTGACGGTGAAATATCAGCCAAGGGTGGCGCTTTACGGGGAGCGAGGACTGCGCAGAGAGTGCAAGCTTGGAGGATTTGGCACCTACCTACCATGTGCCTCTTTTTCTTCTTGGTCTGCAGGGTGAAGTAGCTCAAGATGTCTCTGAGGACAGCTTCCAGTCCTTCACCCTGTCCCCTACTCAGTAGTTCTCACAGTCCTCTGCTACCCTCAGGGTGTCCTCCTCCTCAGCCGCCCCTTTTTGGCATCTGCCAAGCTCATGTGCTGAAATCGGGCACGGGTAACGTCTGCCTGCAAACGCATCCCTTCAGGGGCAGCCCAGGCTGACGGTGGCTTTCACGCTGGCGGTGGGAATCCATTTGGCCACCTCGCAGGTTTTCCTGAGCCTCCAAACAGCCTGTTTGTCCTGCCAGGTGCTTCTTTAAGAATTCATCCATGAAGATGCCCACCCAACGGTTGTCAAAGTCGTCACCTCCCAGGTGAGCATCCTTAAACCTCATCATCCCTGTCTACGATGAAGATGGAGATCCTGATGCCCCTCCTGGATGATATTAAAGATGAGGACCCTGCATTCTCCACCAGGGTGATGGAAGCTGCTGACGTTGCCTTGTCGTAGCTCCTCGGCACGGCGATGCCAGCGATCACCCCGGCATCTTTGGTGGCCCCGTTCTGGGAGCCACCACGACAACCTGGCACAGGGACGACCGCTCCGCCCCACGTCAACTCGTTCCCCCGGGATGCGGATGGGAACCTTGGAGCAATCCTGGCTCCACGTCGGGCTCTGACCCACCCGCTCTCGCGGAGCCCAGCGCCGGCCAGGCCACGGGGAGCGAGCCGAGGCGGAGCCCGCTGCCGCAAACTGCTCCCGAGAGGTGTTTTGTTTCCAGCCAAACAGCGTTTCTGCGGGTGAGAGCATCCAGATCCGCGGGATCAATCCGTCCACACATCCCAGAAACTCAGGGTGGGCTGAGTTTGCCAAGCTAAATTATTCTCCGAGGAAGGGCGGCTGGGATTTCAGCTGCGTTTGGTTTTCTCGCCCTGCCCTCGGCCGTCCTGGAGACGGCACTTCCCTCCGGAGGCAGCTGCGCTCCGGCGCGGACCTCTGCGCCGCGATGCCAGGTGGCCAGAAAACGCGCTCCAGCCCCCCGAAAACTGGCGGCTTTTCAGTGCTTGGATGAATTATCTGTGAAAACCTCTTATGGCTCGCGCAAAACAAGGTAATTATTCAGAAAGCAGGCGACGTGGAGAGAGCCAGAATACGAAAATATTATCTGTTAGTGATTTACGGAGAACCACAGACGGTGTCAAAGAACAGCGGCTGAATCAAACTCGCTTTGGCAACTTCTTGGCTCCCAAATGCTCCAGACGACCTGGGGTGGGGCTGATCACGAGCTCCCAACGACACTCCTACACCCCAAGGAAGGGGTTCTTGGGGGTCGGGGGCTCTGGAGCTGGGTCAGGACGGAACCGGGTGCTTCATGGAGAGAAAGGACACGTGTGACAGGGCCCTGAGGTTTTAGAACGGCGTAGACCACAACCCAGAGGGAGGCCATCTCACTTTTGCCATCTAACACAGTAACTGGAGCTTTTTTGGGGGGGGTACAGATGGTCGCACCTGAGATCCAAACGGTCTTCCAAGCTCTGCAAAGCTAGAAACTGCTTTGCTGCCAGCGAGGCTCTCCTGGAAAATCACCGAGGCAGCGGCTTTTTAAACGTTTCTTATTGCGCTTCCTTCGGTAGCAGCTTCACAAACGCTCTCCCTCAGCCAAATGTTTTTCCCTTGGCGACCGTGACTGCTCTGGCAGGTTTGTTGTTCACGTTCTGAAACCAAATCGTTCCTCTTCCCTCAGCTCAAGAGATTTGCGACTCGCCCTCCCCCTCCTCCCCGCCCCGACTCGGAGGAGGTTTTATTCCTCCTCACAGATCGCTCGCAGCGTTTACATTTTCCAGGTGCGCTGTCAAACCCCCCCCCCCAAAAGCCGGGCAGCCCCTCCACCTCCGCCTGCTTTCCCCCAAGAACCTCTCCTCGGAGCGTCGCTGCCCCTCGAGCGGCGAGGAGGGTTTTGTTTAAAGCCATCCGCCGCCTCTGCCAAGCTCTGCCTTCTGCTTTCACCGCCTGGTATTTCCCAATCACAACCCAGCATCCAGCACAATGCAACGGATTTCGTGAAATTAAGCGTTTCTCCTACACGCAGCATATTTGCCCGGTGATTAGAACTAGTCCCCGAGGTAGCCAAGCACAGCAGAATTTCAGTTTAATATGCACACCCACGCAGCCTGACTAAAAACCCAAGACACTCCCCCGGTCCTTCTTGGGAAAGGCTGAGCGCCGCAGCGAGCATCTCGTCTTTCAGCTTCACCACTCGCCCAAGCTAGGATTGGGAATACTCTGTCATCTGGTGTAGGAAAAAAAAAAAAAAAAAAAGGTGGGGAAAGAAGTTTCCCAAAGATTTGAAGGTATCCCTTGTGGTCTGAGAGAGAAGGGTGGAGGAAGGCAGGAATGTGAGGCCACACAGGCACAAAAGGGATCGCATCACGCCGCTCTGGTTTATTAACACAACCCTGCGGAGTTGTCGCCTTTTGTTCCACCGATCTCGGATGCACAGAGTGAACTTTTAACTCCAAAATGCTTTAATTCCCCCATTTGCTCGGGCAGGCGGCGTTACACGTAAGCTCACAGCACCTGTTTTATGTCACGCTGTAAAAAACGACAACTACTGGACAAAGAAAGGGGCAGTTCTGCAGTGTGGGAGCACTGTGCGATCCGCCCTCGTCGTGGCGACTCAAGTGCAGCCTCAGATCTGGAATGAGACTGGGGGACAAACCTTCCCGGCGTCTGAGGCTGCTAAATCCAGCGCTGGAGCTGTGGTGTAAGCACAGGGAGCTGTGGTTTGCGATGCTGACCCTGTCCCAAGGCACAGGCAGACCCACCCATGCAAACCACAGTCTTGGCCGGGCCCGGGACTCGCAGCCGAGCAGCTGCCCGAGCAGGGAGCCAGCAGCTACCGGAGTCGGCGCAAAGGGGGAAACAAGTTCACGCTGAGGTTTTCCTTTCAGTGCAGACACTACCTCCTGCCTCATTCTCCCTTCCTTTTCCTCCAATTCTCTTTCCCTCAACCTTTCGAGCACAGTTTTCCCTCTGACCCGCCGCTGCCTCCAGCCCTTATGGCTCTGCTCCCCGCTGGCTCCGCTCTCAAGGTGGAGGCACCTCCTCCTCCCCACATTTTTCTGCTCCCTTCCTTCCTCCAGACCCGACCCTCCTTCACCCACCTCTGCAGAGGCCTTCCCCTCCCTGTGGCAGCTCCTCAGCTCAGCCCAGAGCCCTGCGCCAACCCCAAACCCCTTCCTTCTCCAGGCCCAGCACGTCCCCCTCACCCTGCCTTCCTCACGCACACCAGCCATGCGTCTCCCTTTCACCTTGCCTGAGCTCAGCCCTGCCGCCCGCCTCCTCTGCGCCCTCCCCAGCCTCGGCCTGGCCCAGCTCAGCCCCTTCCTCCAGCTCCAGCCCAGCTCAGCCCCTTCCCCCGGCTCTGGCGCAGCTCAGCTCCCACTCCAGCTCAGCCTGTCCCTGCTCAGCTACTTTCCCTGACCTAGGCTTGGCCTATCTCGGCCCGGCTCAGCCCCTTCTCCCAGCCCAGCTCTGCCCCTTCCCCCGGCACAGATCAGCCCCTTCCCCGGCCCAGATCAGCCCCTTCCCCGGCCCAGATCAGCCCCTTCCCCGGCCCTGATCAGCCCCTTCTCCCGGCCCAGATCAGCCCCTTCTCCCGGCCCTGATCAGCCCCTTCCCCGGCCCAGATCAGCCCCTTCCCCGGCCCAGATCAGCCCCTTCTCCCAGCCCAGCTCTGCCCCTTCCCCCGGCCCAGATCAGCCCCTTCCCCGGCCCAGATCTGCCCCTTCCCCGGCCCTGATCAGCCCCTTTCCCGGCCCTGATCAGCCCCTTCCCCCGGCCCGCCTCAGCCCCTTCCCCCGGCCCGGCTCAGCCCCTTCTCCCGGCCCAGGTCCGGCCCCAGCCTCGCCCGCCCCTGCCCTACTTCCGGGTTCCCCCTCCCGCAAGGCATTCTGGGACAGCGCCCCCGCCCCGGCCCCACGCGATCGCGCGCGCGCGCCCCCGCCGGGCGGCGTCACAGGGGGCGGGGCTGTTGCGTCACGGCGGCGCGCACGGCGCTGCCCGCGTGACGCCGGCGCTCCCTTCCCTTCGACGCCCGCGAGGGGCGGGGGCGCGGGCAAGGGAAGGGAGCGGTGACGGCGCGTTGACCAATGAGGAGCGGAGGAGGGCGCGAGTGACGCGGAGGGTGGCCAATAGCGAGCGGGGAGAGGCGGGGAGGGGCGTATCCGGGCGGCCAGGCGGCCGAGGCGGGCCGGGCCTGTCAGCGGGGCGGCGGGATGGCGGCGCTGTACGCCTGCACCAAGTGCCACCAGCGCTTCCCCTTCGAGGCGCTCAGCCAGGGCCAGCAGCTCTGCAAGGTGCGGGGGGGGCTGTCCGTGAGGGGGCTGGGGGGGAGGGGGTGGGCTTCCACGGGGCTGCCTGGGGGGGCGCTGCCCGAGGGGCCTGCTGGGGGCGGCCTGAGGGGAGGAAGGGCCCGGAGGGAGGGAGGGAGGGGCTGTTTAAAGGGTTCTGAGGGCTTCGAAGGGGCTTGGGGGAAATCGGGGGGCTCTTTACCGGGGGTTCGGGGATCTCGGGGTGGCTGCTTGGGGTCTGAGGTGCGGGGTGGGCAGTGGGGGGTCCTGGGGAGGCAGCCGGTAGGGCCTGGGGGCTGTGCTTAGGCCGGGGGGGGGTACGATGTGGAGGGGCTCTTTGGGGGAGCCCTTTGCCAAGGGGACCTCATAGCGTGGAAGGCTGTTTGGGGGTGCTGGGGGTCTGTGGAGAGGGAGTTATGGGGCCACTGCAGGAGGAACTGGGGGGGGAAGATGAGCGCTGCCCGTGAGGGAAGGCCTGGGGGCAGCTGAAGGGGCTGTTTGTGAAGGGGGCAGTTAAGAAGGGGAGAGGCCTGGGGTGTTTGGGGGGTTCTGGAGGCGTTTTGGGGAGGTCTGATGGTGTCGTGAAGGGGAGAGTTGGGGGGTTTGGGGACAGCCTGGGCAGGTGGAGCAGTTTGGTGGGGAAGAATGAGAGACCAGGGGTGAGATGGGGAATGGGGGGCAGGAAATGGAGTAGCCTGGGGTTGCTGAGGCAGCAGGGGCAAAGCAGGTGAGCGTAGGGCGACCTCTGAGGCACGGGGTGAGAGCAGAGCGGGGCCAGAGGCACTCCAGGCACCGGAAGCCGGTGAAGGGCAGAGGTGTGAATAACTGTGGCAGGACTCTGTGTTCCTGCCCCGCGAGGTGAGGCCAACCTCTGTGACCCTTGTGGGCGCTGGACACAAATAAAGCCCTCGTTACAAATCTCACTTTGCTTCTGGCTCACCTGTTGACACACGCCGTCCCTGTCACCCTTCCTGTGCTCACAGCCCTCCTAAGAGCAGTGTGACCGTACAGGAAGCGTTTCAAGTTTGACGGACGCCCGCGTGGAGGTGTGGGGGTGGAGGTCAGCAGGTGACCCGGGATTTTGGGAAGCGCCGCACCTCACCGAAGGCTTCTGTTGTTGCAGGAGTGTCGGATTGCACATCCCATTGTCAAATGCACTTACTGCAGGACTGAATTCCAGCAGGAAAGGTAAATGCCCACTGGGCTGGGGAGGTGAGCGTTTGCTTTAGAGCAGATGCGCCCGAGGAACCGTGGTGTTTCCGCACCTTCACTGACTGAGGCTCAACCTGTAGGTTGTCGCTGGGGAAGAATTGGGTGAATCTTTGGCCTTCTTCAGACATCTCTTGGGTGCGTCGATGTGCCTCAGCGGTGTGCTTAGATTTGCGCCTTTCGAGGTTTTATTTTTGCTCAGTTGCATCCTCGAATGAAGGATTTAGGCACATCTTTCCCCTTCTCTGATTTTCAGCACGAAAATTGTTCCCTAACGTGTTGCCTTTAGCTGTGTGTTCTACCTTTTTGCCTTCTCCCAAGTTCTGTAGCTTACGGAGGGAGGATTGGTAAACCCGGTCGCTGCGTGCGGGCGTTGTGCGAGGTGTTCTTCCCTGTGTTTGCTGGACAAATACACCCCTGTCCTGACCTGCCCTAACCTCGTCATCCTGAGCAGAGGCTGTCACCAGTGCTGAGTCACGCCTGCTGCCAATTAGCCAGTGATCAGACTCCTGTATTTGTAAGGACGAAAAAACTGGTGTCATCTGGGGATACCTTAATTAAAAGATACCTCCTGGCAATCCCACTTTTTGGCAAATTATCCTCAGCCAGATGGGGATAGGGAATGCGCTTTGATATCCAAGTCCCTAGTGAAGATGAATACAGTCTCGCCGCTAGAGACGCAGCCTGGGGGAGCCTGGGATCCTAACCACAGAGGTTTAATTTTCTGTGGGGAAGTGTTAATAGAACGATCCGTCCTTCTTTCTAACAGCAAAACCAACACGATATGCAAGAAATGTGCTCAGAACGTGAAACTCTACGGAACAGTAAGTGAGTGGGGCTGGCTCTCATCAGCCTCTTTCCCTTTCATCTTTCTTGTCTTTATCCTGCTGAATCCCAGAGCAGTTTATGGGCTGGCTCTGTTGTAATAGCATGACTGATCAATAACACGCAGGTCCCTCAAGCCTGAAGCTTTTACCTTTTCTCTTCTTTTTGTACGGAAAAGAGCAGCTCTGCGTCGTTTGAGGCCGGGAAATGAACTATTCAATATCCAACAGAAATAAGAGCGTGCTTACAGAAACTGAGATTGCTGCAGGAAGCAGTGATAAACCTCTCTTTCCTGCTTGCCAGAATCTGAAAAAGCAATTTTGATTGTTTCAATTTCCATGATCTGTATTTTTGTAAAGATGTTGTAGCACTTGGTAGATGGTTTGGGTGCCGTGGCTGGTTACACTTACCCAGAGACGGGGGGGGTCCAAATGTGGTTTTATCTCCTGGATCAGCATTATGATCAGCTTAGCACAGGGGAAGACAAGTTTTGAAGTGATGGGGAGAAGGGGAAAGAGCAGTGATTAATGCAATTAGAAGGCAGTGCTGTATCGGTTGTTCTTATTTCTTAAAAGCCAAAACCCTGCCAGTACTGCAACATCATAGCGGCGTTTATTGGAAACAAGTGCCAGCGCTGCACAAACTCGGAGAAGAAGTACGGACCTCCGCACTCGTGCGAGCAGTGCAAGCAGCAGTGTGCGTTTGACCGGAAGGATGACAGAAAGAAGGTCAGTGTCTCTGCTAAAGGAGACTGAAGAGGTAAAAGGGCTGATCAGGGGGATCGCCTGTCCGTCTCCTTCGTGTATTTTCTAGCATTTCAAAAGACAGTGGTTAAAAAGCCTTTTTTGGGAGTTGAGCCTTGCTGTGGGAGCTGTATTTTGGAGATGTTTGAGCCCCTCTGCTCCTTTCCCAGATCTGCTGAGAAGGATCTCTTGAATTTGGTCCAAGGGTAGGGTGGGCTGGCAAAGGAGAGGGGGCCTCTGAGTGAGACGCGAGGTGCCCGCTCGAGGAGAGGACTGGGAACAATGTTTGTACTGTAGCCAGAGGAGCTGGAAGTGTCTTACCTCTGCCCGGAATCCCATTCCGTGGCTTCTGCACACCCTTTGCTTGAACAGCAGAAGTGTTCCTCAGGAGTTGTTAGCGACGGCAGTCTGCCTCACACCAGCCCTGCCCGATGCTCTTCTCGCCCTTCGCAGGCACTCAAGGGATCCTTCCTGAGTCGCTGCTTGTTGAGATGTGATCTTAAGTCTGAAGGTGCTTCTTGCCTTTGGTTTGTGGGCAGGAAAACAAGACCAAAACTTCTTCCCCCTCTCACCTTGCAGGTGGATGGAAAGCTGCTGTGCTGGTTGTGCACGCTGTCCTACAAACGGGTCCTGCAGAAGACCAAAGAGCAGTGCAAACACCTGAGCAGCTCTTCCCGGGCCAGCCTGCAGGAGAAGGAGCAGTACAGCAGGCTCAGCAGTGGCAGCCACTACAACAGGTAACGTGCACGAGCTTTTTTCTGTTGTGCAGGGTGAGCTTGCCTCTGGGGTGAGCAAACAGGGCGCCCCGGCTGCCCCGTGTTCCTCAGGTGCACTTCCTAAAGTGACTGGGAGAAGCGCCGGCGGGCTCGGTGCCTTAGTGATGGGTTTTGGCAGTTGGCTGTTGTTCAGGGGAGTCTGGTTAAGTCAGGCTTTGCTGGTTTGAAAACCTCGCTGTGCTGGAGTTGACTTGCAGCCTGATGGTGCTTCTTAGGTGATTCAACTTACTGAACTTGTGCACAATTAAAGCTAAATTGCATTTGGAAAATGTAATGATTGAAATGTAGATTTTAAGCATGAGCTCTTCACCTACCTACTGATCTGACTGACACATTGTTTTCTGTTTATTTTTAGTCTCCAGCTACACTTCAAGGAATGAGTTTTTTTTATCGTTCCTTCTTGCACTAGGAAATACTCTTTTAATAGGTTCGAAGTGGGTGGGAATATTTATCTGCTGCTCTGTCTTAGGCTGCAAGTCATTCAGGTTTTGACACACAATTTCCTTGTTCTTCTAGCCAGAAAACCTTATCCACCTCTTCTATTCAGAATGAAATCCCAAAGAAGAAAGCCAAGTTTGATGCCATATCTGCCAATGGTGACAGGTGAGCCTGTTACATGGGGAAGTTGTGGGTGGGCAGTCTCCTTTGGAAGTTTCTGTAAGACATAGCGGGAATCTGTAGAGCAGGGATCTTGGGCTTTGGGACCTCCAAGGGCTGCGTTATCAGCTTTTCAGAACCTGGCAGGCCAATGTTACTTGACATTTAGACAGAGGTTTGAAGAGGAAAAGAATGCCTAGCACCTGAACCTGCTAGAATAGACACTGCTTGTTGGTTGAGCTCCCCAACATGTAGGAAAGATCACAGCCAGGTCAGCTTTATCCTCCCTCTGCAGTTACAGGCAGCAACGGGGGGGTTGTTGGCTGCACTGCAGAGTTGAGGTCCTCAGGTTTTGTGCTCTTGGGGCTGTCAGGCTGATCCGTGGGGAGACGGCCTCAGAGGAGAGGATCGAGACCCACCTCCCGTTTCCCCTCCTGCCTTCTGGCGGAGGGACAAGCGAACAAACAGCTTTGCTTGAAAGCACCCGCTCCCATTCTGCTGTCACAGTCTGTGCTGGATTACATTAACGCCGACTGCGTGCGCAGCAGGATGGGAGTCACTAGTGGAAACAGGAGATTGAGATGGATTTTTAGGGTTTTTTTACGGTCTTGTACATGCATATTTTCATTCCTGCCTTTCCTCTCTGATTCTCAGCGTTCCTTCCTCTCCTGAGATGCTTTGTCCCCCTACCCAGAGTGCCCCATCCACGCTGGCGCAGTGGGCTGCTCCCCAGCAGAGTCTCGGTGCCCACCATTGTCCTGTTGCTCAAGGCACTGACATCCTGAAGTGAGATCACCCGTTGTTTTCTCCCCCGTTGCCCTCCCTCCTTCCCTGGGAACTGCCTTTTACATGGAAACTCTCCCTCTTGATGGATCTCTTCCCAAACAGCAGTGAATTGGGAGCGCGGACCAGAGCGTAGGCTCGTTAGTGCCAAAGGGTCTGTTAAAGCCACTGGTAATTAATTCACTGCCTCGATTGTCTCTTCTTGGAGATCACAGATCAAGCCTCTCTTACAGATACTGTTGACACCTTGTCGATGTTTGTTAATATGTGAAATGGGAGGTAGAACTGAAATAGTTCTGTAGGGCTGTGGTTCCCACAGAGCGGTCTGCGAGACCATTTATCATCTGAACAGTGTTTACGGTTAAAAGCTGGAAAAATGTGAGGATTAACTGTAGCTTGGAGTGGTCAGAGAATTCATCTGCCCACTTTTGGAGCCAGAGGAGAGACCGGAGACGAGTCCCTGGCAGAACTGGTGCAGCCCAGCAGTACCAGTACTGGTATTGCCACAGCTTTGCCTGCCGAGAGGCTCCTGCTCACCTCCTGAGGCTGCTCACCAGGCTTTAGGACAACATCCAGTATTTTTATCTGCTGGCTAAAGCCTGGGCTGAGACCTAACATCTCGCTGCAATACCCTCACTGCCTTGAAAATATCCAAGAAGGAAAAGGTCTCGTGCCCTGGCATCGGTTGCTCAGACATTCGGTTGCAAAACAGGAGCCTGTATTGGAGGAATTAAATGCCTTCACTTTGCTCCTGGGTCAGATGTTGTCAGTCTGGCTCCCGCCAAGGCTGTGATCCTTGTCACAGACTTTTTTTTTTGATGAATCCCAGTAACAAACTGCACGTAGTTTTAGCAGCTACTGAAGAGCTCTGGCAATGTGCTGTAGAAAAGGCAAGCTGTGGCTGCCTTAAATAGACATGTAGCTGTGTTTCTGGAGCGGAATAATAATGGTGGTTCATTAAGTGTGGTTTTGGAGTTGCTGGGTTGTTGGGGGTTTTTTTTGGTTTTGTGAGGATGAACCCCTTAAAACCCTCTCCTCTTACACCATTGTCTGTTAGATTGTCTCCGCCCAGAGTCAGCCCGGAGCCTGGGTCACAGCCTGAGCGTGGAGCTGGGGTCTGCTGCAGCAGCACGAGGGTGTTTTCAGCAGCAGCACGGGCTGGCGCGGGCTGACGCGCTGCTGCCGAGACCA
Organism: Trogon surrucura; assembly: GCA_020746105.1. Lineage (NCBI taxonomy): Eukaryota > Metazoa > Chordata > Aves > Trogoniformes > Trogonidae > Trogon > Trogon surrucura. The sequence goes on from CM036640.1 coordinate 3,984,419, forward strand.
GCCCCATCTTTCTGTCCAGCCTGTCTCGGCTCCAGCCCAACTTCTGCTGCAGCCTTCAGCTGGGCAAAATTTGGGCGTGCTTGAGCTCTGTCAGCTTCGACAACACCTCCAACAGGGCCCAGCTTATCTGAAACCATCGCTCCTTTTTGGATGCAGTAGGAATCCCTGTGCTGGGTCTTACCGAGTTCCCTCTGCATGTGGGTTTTTTTACCTGTTTCGGAGTGGATGTCGCTCCCGATGGCTGCGATACGGGAAGCGAGCGATTTCCAGTGGTCGTTTGATGGGTGGTGTCAAACGGTTCGTTCCGGGTGAGCTACTGCCCAGCCCAGCCCAGCCCTGATTTGGGAGGTGTTTAGTGTCCCCATCCTCTTGTGCAATCACTGCCAGAAGTGGTTTTTATGTTGCAGGCTCTGCAGATGAGCACACAGCAGTCCCTTCTCCTGGGACTGTAGGCAAGGTGCTAATTTCGGCTTTTAACACCAGGCTGAGATGCTGAGCAGCAAAGTTCATTGAGTCAAAAAGATTATTTGCGTAGAGAAGTCCTGGCAGACGCTTAAAGGGGCCGGTGTACGGGGACTTGGGCTGAACTGCCTCTGATTTTGGTGGTCTTAGAGGCAGCGTAAGTTCAGATGCCAGTTCCTGTTGGCCCAGGTGGTTTTTGCACACAGGGGATGTTTTTTTCTTGCGGTGAAACTCAGATGCTGGTTTGGTCAGCCTGGTCTTTATGCTAGCCTGACTTGAATAGCAAAATCTTTTAAACTTGGCATTTGTTTTGCCTAATTTCAGCCATTTAACAGGTGTGGAGTTTAAGGCAGTCATTTTGGCTTCTTTTCCGCTCGACAGAGAGATGCAGGTGTCTTTGGAAGAGCTCCTTTTTTTCCTCTGTCTCCACTGAAAGCAACGGGAGCTCATCAGTTCCCTTTAATTAGAGGCGTGTGGTTTAGACTGTGCAAACACGGAGAGCACACGTCTGCCCCCCGACCTATCCCAAGGGACTGGGATCCTGGGTGTGGAGTTCATTTATAGGGGAAATGGCTGTTTGTTTGCTTGATTTTTTTTTTTTTTTTTTTTTTTTGTTCTCATTCTTAACATGTTTGTTAAAGAAATGGAGCGACTTGTGTTTGGCAGTTTTCCTTCTCGTTTTGGAGTCTCGGGCTGTTTCCTCAGCGCGGGGTTAAGGACAGAGAGAAACCTTTCGTTACTGACTTGTCAATCTTTTAAAAAGCTGCTGCTTTACTTAGCACCTTGACGCATTTGAGGTGTGTTTTGCAGCAATGGGACAGGACCACACCTGCCTGCGCTCATGTACTTGGTGGGAGGGGACGTCTGGGCACCCTGAGCCCCCCCGATACCCACAGTGGGCGCAGACCCCAGGGGCAGCAGGAGGCTCTGGCAGCCCTGGGGTCAGGTACTGGGTCTGGCTCTGTGGAAGGCTCGTGGCCCTCCCATCCCTTCTCCCCGCTGGGTGGCAGGACTGGCTGTCACCTCCCCGACTCTGCAGGCTTCGACTGGAGCTGCCAAGGAGGGATTTTTTCCTGCTGGAGCCGCTCAGGGAAACCTGAGCACCTCCCAGGGAAATGTGAGCACCTCCCGGCCGCTCTTTATTGCCCCAGGATATGGCAGGAGAGAAGCTTGCCCAGGCAAAGGGATGGTGCAAGCAAGAGTTTGTTTTTAGCCAGAGGGAATCAGTGAGGAAGCCTTTTTTTTTTCTCTCTCTCTATGGATACTGCCTTTTTTTTCCTTCTTTCCTCCCCAGCATATTTGCACTGAGTGGGGAATTAAAGCTACTGCTAGTAACGTGCTTGCACACAGGAAGGTGCTGGAGCACCCACCGTCATCTTGCGCAGCCTCCGCTTCGGGAAACTGTGGTCGGGAGCTGTTTTAAGATGGAGATACTCTCCACGTGTGGGAACACTTTCTGCACTTGAGAGCTGCCCGGCATGTCAAGCCCCGTGCTAGATCCAGCGTACCCAGAGACCCATCTCACGGTGTGGGCTGTGCTGTCGGCGTGTTTTAACCACGCAAGGCTCTTCCACTGAGGGCTCTCTCCTGTAGAGCCTCAGTTTTGAGTTCTCCCTGGCCAAGCTTTCTTTCCGCAGTGCCGCAGAACAATCCTGTGACTTTCAGACGTGTGAAGCCGCCTCTTCGTGTCCCTCTGCAGATCCCCAGCACGACGGTGGAAAAGAGGCTTTTCTTTTCTGCCGCATCCTTGCTGAGCAGCCCGATCAATGCAGGCTGTGCTTTTAATTAGAGAATGGATTATTTCCCTGCACTGGAGGGGACCGGTGAGCAGCCGGTCCTCTGCCTCACTGCACAGAGGGGAACTGAAAACACAGAGGTGGCAGCAGACGAGCACCGAGACAAGCAGCTATTTGGGGTCAGACCGTGCTTTCCCCAGGCTGTTGCAGCTCCCTAAAGCTGCAGGTTTTGGGACATGTATTGACCTACTCTGCAGGCTTTGAGATAAAGAAGAAAAAAAAAAGCCAGGCTTCAGGTAACCCTGGCTATTTATCTTTAGAACGGCAGTGCTGTCTGATAACGGTCAGACTTAGGGTAATCTTGTAGATGAAGCTTTGTTGCCTTTATTACTGTTAAATTTTTATCCGGCAATTTCAGGCGCGCACGGCTGGGAGTGTGCTGCCCTTTTAGCACCGCGAGATAAAAAACAGGCTCAGCATTGCAGCGGTGAGGAACAGACAAAGGCAGGCAGAGATCAGGTGAGCTCCCTGGGCCTGTGGCTGCAGCTCATCCTATCTTCTGATCTGAAATATTCCTGCAGTGCAAGACTCTGCGTGGCTGCCCAGATCGCTGGCTGTCTCGCAGGGAGATTTGCGAGTTCCCAGTGAAGGGGAGTGGCTCGCGTCCAGATAAGTTTTCAGCTGGCTGCTCGGGGTTAGAGTAGCTGGTGGTGTACACGCGATGAGCTCAGCTGTTCTCTGTCACCCTGGAGAGACTCTGTCCTGTTCTGAAGTGGTGATGAAGCTTCTTCCATTCCTCTGTCATGGAATCAAAATACAAAAGTCCAGCATGTCTTTGTACCCCTTTTTCCTGCTGAGCCCAGTGCTGACTTTTATCTAGGTGTCTGCCTTTGCTTTGTTTGCTTAACTCGGAGGTTATTTGTTCCTCTTTCATCTTCCCTCCTTGCCAGAGTGTTTGTTTACATTTAGTGAAAAGTTTTGCTGCGCATCCAAGGACTGCCTGTGAGCAAGGAGAGTTCTTAAGTGGTTGCATAAAGTTTCATTAGCCTTCTGATTGCTGTCCTGGACTCTTTGCTTTGAAAACAGATCCTTCCTGTTCAGACAGTCGCTGCAGACACTGGCCAACGGGCAGTCCCGTGCCGCTGCTGATCATGCAGTAACACAACTCGCACGTAATCCCTGTTGCCTGTCCCACCATGTTTCCCAAATTCCATCTGGCTTCCAGGGCAGGGATACAGGTAACACCCGTGTTCAGGGAGTGTTTGGAAGACACAGCGTGTGTTGTGAGGTGGTTCCTGTTCTCCCGTCTGTGGGAGCTGCCCTGCCTCAGCGGAGAGATGGGGCCCTGATGAGAGTCTTTCCCTGTTCTTTGTTGTAGTTTTTCTCCGGACCTCGCCTTGGACTCTCCTGGCACTGACCACTTTGTTATCATTGCCCAGCTGAAGGAGGAGGTGGCTACTTTAAAAAAGATGCTGCACCAGAAAGATCAGATGATTTTGGAAAAGGAGAAGAAGGTACAACCCTTGACTTGCTTCCCCCTCCCCAGCGTGCCGACATGTTCACACAGAGCGCACTCCAGCGGAGCCTGGCTTTGTGTTTGGGAGGGAACAAGAGAGTTCCTGGCTGTTTCCAGGCTGCCTCCTTCCCAAAGTCAAAGAGCACCCACCCAGGAGAGCTCATTTCACAAAGGGTCATTTGCTGACCCCTGCCTCAGAGACCTCCTTGTGGGGGCAAGACTGAGAAAAAACACCCAGAAAGGCAGCCCTGGCCGCTCCTGCTCCTCCGTGCCGCTCGGCGACATGGTTCTGGGCTCGTTGCTCTCCCCTAGCCCACCACAGCGCGTTTCTGAACTCATCCAGTCTCACAGAACTTCTGCAGAGATGTTTTCTGTGGCAGGGTGCGTCTGGGGTGAAGGCATTAATTTCTTCTTCCAGCTCACTTGGCTCCTTACTGGTTTATCTGCAGATCACAGAGCTGAAAGCCGACCTGCAGTACCAGGAGTCGCAGATGAGGGCAAAGATGAACCAAATGGAGAAGACGCACAAGGAGGTCATGGAGCAGTTACAGGTGACAGCATTTTTGGTTTAATTTGCTGAGCTGTGCTGTATCCAGGAGTGACCGAGGACACTCCTGATCACAACACCCCGTGAGCTTCTGCACAGGCAGCTCTGCGAACGCTTCTCAGCCCTGGCCTACAGCCCCTGCCCAGCTCTGTATCAGGCCATGGTGCATCACAACCCCTTTATGTCCTCCCTGCTGCTCTCTGCTCAGCCTCAGACTCACTGTATTGTCCAGTGCTGTGTTGTGTCCCCTATGGACTGGACAGGAACCATCAAACTCATTTTACCTATTGCCAAAATCAGGTTTGAACCCGTTTCTCCAAACTGCAGAACCTTTGTCAGCTCCCGCGTAGCTCTTGATGTGATTTATGTGACCAGTAACCAGAGAGAACAAAGCTCGAGGAACAATCAGCAGTTCCTTTAGTGCTGTATCTCGTCGGCCAAATAAACAAGTCCCTGAGCTCGAGGGAACAGGGAGAGCAGGATTCCTGTCATGGTGATGGAAACAGTGTGAGTGTGCTCTGAGCCACTGAAGAGACTGGGGCAGAGAGCAGCTGGTTACAGGGAAGAAATCAGACACAGAAACGAACTTTGCACCGTTTAATTACTCTGGGGTATGTCATGATCTAAAGCCCTAGTAAGGGGAAATGGGAGGGGATAAGACAAAAGGCCTGTGTTCCCCCTGAGCCAGCAGCCCCTCCTCTGGCAGCGCACGCCCAGGGTAGTTATGAGAGGGGAAGACGGGTTTTGGAGATCACAGCTGCTGTGAGAAAGCCGGGGCCTGTGAGATCCCCTTCGCGGAGCGCATTCTTAAGCGCTGTTCTCCTGCCTGATGGTTAGAATATGTCATGTGTGTGGTTTGTGTTTGAGGGACCGATGACAGCCAGAACCCTTCTGTCTCTGTTCTGCCTGTGTCAGCCCAGAGCCATTCCTATCTCGTAGTTTTGGGTGGCCTGCAAAGAACGAGTCGGGGTCCTTACTCCAGTTCTGAATAGACACCTTTGCATTAGCACAAACCCCTTTTTGGTTGCCTCGACAGCTTTGGCCGTGAGGTCAGGGGCTGAGCGGGCGATGACCCCGGCCGCTCCTCCTGGCAGCGGTTTCCCCAGGCAGGGCACGCTGCTCGCTCGGTGTGGTGGGAACAGGATACCCCGCGGCCGTAGCTCAGGGAGGAACATCTGCCCTGAAAGCTGTCAGACACCTTCCCACAGCCTTAAACTTGCTCAGTTCTGAAAAGAAAGAGGAAGCATCAGATCCACGAGCAGGTTTGCCCGCAGCCACCCTGCCCCCTGGGTGGAGAGGGGTTTGTGTGTTCAGGACTTAGCTGGGACTGGGACTGCCCTGACCTCCTCCTCTCTGGTGACCCGAATGTTTTAATTCAGCTGGTATTGACCAAGGTTCTGGAAGCTTCCTTCACTGATACCAAAATAAAAGTTCGAACCCTCTCGATGTATTGTAGGTGCCTTGAAGCGTTCGTATAATTCGCTTTTTGAACGTGCTTGGGGTTTTTGTTATTTTGTCTTTTCATGGGGGGAAGCAGGGCTGCCTGTGTTCTTCTAGTCTGCAGGAGGCAAAAGAAGCTGCTTTACCAAATGCAGAGGGTTTAATACCTCAAATAACCCTTTGCATGTTCATTCATTCCCTGGAATCTGGCTTCACGCGGGTTTCACCCCATATCCTACAGCTATAACATGATTTATTTCATAGGCTAGAGGAGCTCAAAAGTTTGGTAAAAGGGGCTAGAGAGCTTTGTTCACAAGTTGCCGTGATTTTTAATTAGGTGGGACCCAGGGAGACTCTTAAGTTGCTACGTGTTGGTGCTCTGATGGGTTTGGAAAACTCCTAGTGGGGATGCAGGGTCAGTACAGGGCTGAGTCGTGCTAAAATGTTGCTGGCAGGTGAAGAAATCGAGGGTGAAGCAAAGCTGGAGAGCGGCGAGCTGCACCACCCTGCTTGCTTGGGGTTTTTTTTCATACAGCTGAGGGTGTGGGGTAGGGGAAGTTGGCCTTCAGCTCGCTAGAAGAGACAGGACCGGGGGGAGCTTGAGTCACCAGTTTTACTCCACCGCTTCTCACGCTGTCAGCGCAGGACGGTGAAAGGGGAAGGAAGGAAAACCAGTCCCGCTGACCTCGGCGGGTGCCCTTGGCTGGTTTAACGCGAGTTTCACCGTGGAAGCTGTTACCTCGCAGCCCAGTTCTCAGTTACAGCGGGAGAACGTGAGGGGGTGGGGGTGGGCAGAGCCCTTTCTGGGCGGTTACAGATGAGGTGCGGAGCTTGAGCTCGTGCTGTGATGTCGCGCAGCAATGCCTCCCTCCTTTTTTTCTCATCAGCGCCTCCTGTCCAGGCAATTCTGGGATCCCAACAACTAATGATGATCCGTGCCATTAAATACCCATTTTTGCTGTGTTTTCAGGCCAAGAACAGAGAACTCCTGAAGCAAGCAGCTGCCCTGTCGAAGGGCAAAAAGCCTGAGAAGACGGGAGCAATAACCTCCCCTTAAAAACCAAACCCCCGGTCTGGGAGCTTTCCCCAGCGTTAGCCAAGGAGTCTCTCGGAGCCCTGCCTGATTGCTGGAAGCCAAAACCTCAGAGTTGTCACTCTCCCACTGCCGCGGACTCGACGGAGACGCCTGGGATGTGTCGCCTTTAGACAACATGCTTGAGCGTGTCCGGTTTTCCATCTCCGTGGAATGACCTGTACCACGGCGATCCACGGGGAGAGGTCCCAGCCATCCGAAATCCCCCTCCCCAGCCCCTCAAAAAGTTCTGCTTTCTGGAAGAAAAGGTTTTTCCTACCTGGTTCCTACCACTGCCAACCCTTTCTGTTAGCAAACAGCAACCTGCTGCATTTGGAGACTTCTTGCTTGTTCCCAACCTGCTGCTGGGAGGCAATGGCCGTGGCCAGTCGTGACAGGAGCTGTGTGTGGTGGGAGCTGGATTTTTCTTGAACTTTTCCCTCTTCAGAAGGAAGCCAATAAATCCCTGGCCCAGCAGATGTTACGGAAAGGTTGTGTCACTGCTGAGAACGGTTCATCCAGCTTTTTTGAAGATGCTTCCAAGATGGGGGCTACGTATTTATCTTGGAAGTTTTCCATTTCTTTTTTTTTTTCTTTCTTTTTCTTTTCTCTGTCAGCTTGGCAAAACCCACCAGCCTGGTTTTGTGTTTTCTCGTTTCGTCGTGATAGCTTTTTGGGTTGGGAGCCGGAGCGTAACGATACAGACCCAGCCCACCCCGTATCTTCCCCAGGTGCCCTGGTTACTTGGTGACCTTTGGGCCTTCAATGACTTGAGCTTGGTGTGATCAAGCGTCTCTTACTCCATTTCTTTACACGAAGGGACTTCACCGCTTGGACGTTCCCTCTGCTCCCCTCAGTCTCTGGACTGAGCTTCGCCCTCTTCTCCCCCTTTCCCTGCCCGGGAACCTCCCTTCCAGATCCAGAAGCAGGGGCCAGCTTGGCTCCAGGAAAGCACTTACTCAGGCAGCGACCCAAGCCCGGGAGGGTTTCTCGGGGCTCTCCAGGGACATTTCTCACGGCTGGTTCAAAACCGGCCGAACCAAAAGGGCTACGAGAGTTCCCTGTAACAGGGACGTCCTTCTCCAAAACGGCACCGGCGCCACGGACCCTTCCCGCGAGGCCGGCTCGGGTGGGCGCTCCCCAGGCTCCGGCTTTTGAGGGGGGTGAGGTGCAAAAAGCACTTGGGTGTCGCGGCGGTGGGGGGGGTCTCATGGAAGCTCCTCAACATCCCGGCACCGAGCTCCGCTCAGGGCGTGAAGAAACATCTCGGGGCTTTGGAGACCCTCGGGGTGGAGGAGTTAAGGGGCGAAGGGAGGCAGCGAGGAGGAGAAACCGCCCGTTCGAGGCAGGGCCGGCTGCTCTGTCAGGGTTTTTATTCAGATTTTTTTTAACTAGAGATTGTGATTTTTTTTATTTCATCCTTTGTTTTTTTGGGGTTTTGTTCGTTTGTTACTAAAGATGACTTTACTCAAAGGCACTTTTTCGGATGATGTCGGCTTCTGGCAAGGAAGGAGCGCGCTGCAGCGTCGGACACTTTGCCACGTGGGGTTTTTTTTTCTTTTTTAAGAGACTTTCGGTGCGAAAACAAGGAGAAGAAAAAAAAAAAAAGTTGTTACATTTCGCCGGAGTGTGACAGCAGGAAAATACCTAATTTTTGTACTTCACACGTTTTTAGAAAATGAGGTGCATTGGTGGGATTTTTTTTAAATGGAGGCTTTGCTTTTCGGCTTCCCTCAAGATACAGAACTAGAGGGAGGAAGGCCCTTGTGTGTGCTACTGTGTTGGGGTTTTTTTTAATTGTGATAAATTGATCATGCAGTCGAGTAGCCGATGATTTGTAGTAATACCCTTGTTCCTTTGTATGTTTGTAATAATGGAGATTTTCAAAAGGGATGCTTTGATTTGTACAAAACTCTTGACAACTGTAAAAAGTGTTTTCAAAAACCCTCATGTGTGTCTGATACTTTCTAGTTGCCTTAAAGGAAAGAAAAAAAAAAAGAGAAAAAAAAGCAGCAACGCAAGCATTCTTCCCTGCCTGGAACTGATTTATCTCCTGCTGGTGGCTGCCCGGTCGAAGCATCGGTCGTGTTGCTTCAGGGTCTGGTGTGTCTGGGAAGAAGATGGCATTTTTTTTTATTGTTTGATTCGCTCCTACTTCTTTTTTTCCCCCCCCTCCCTGTCTTTAAATCCTCCCGTGGAGCCTGTTGCTAGGATCCTCGTTACTTGGTTACATCCAGCTTCCCAGGACCCATCTGGCTGTATCCCATGAGGTCTCTTCCCTTGTTTCCTTCCCCAAACCCCATGAACGAAGGCAGAGCACAGAACCCGCACGCTCTGGGTAAGAAACAAAAAAGCCTGGAGCGTAACGGGGTTCGTCCTTCTAATAAAGGGACGCAAACAAGGTGGGCAAACACCGCTTGTGATCCGAGGTTTTCCACTTGTCTCAGCCGTGAGTCGTAGGAGGGAAAAACCAGGTTTGGTTGTATTTATTGCTTGTTGGGTTTTTTTAAGCTATTTTTTCCAGCAGTAGTGAAAAACTCTCCAGCGGTTTCCAATTGGAAGTGGCCTCGTCCTTGCGGGAGCCGGAGTTGATCTTTCCTCCCCAGCAAGGCGAGCCTGGGCAGAGCAGCTGCCGTGGCCTTGAACGTCTGTTCCCCAGTAGCACGGGGTGGGGAGAGGCAAACCCTGGCTCTGTCAGAACGCTGCCACAGCTTCTTCAGCTCCAAATCATCCTGTCATGTTATATTTTTTCAACGCCCACGGGGAAAATGGCCATTTCTCAGGGAATTTTTAGTGGTGACCAATGTCTGAATTCAATGCAGGGAGGAAGAAGAGTTTCTATAGCATCAGTGCTATTCTTCAGTCTGTTATTTTTTCAGTCTCTGGCTTCTCACACCTGTGGAAGCAGAGGCTGGGGTGCACTGGCTGGAGTTTTCACCCCGAGTTTCAGCTCCTCATGGAGTTGAGAGTCCAGGGGAGTGAGGGACGTCCTGTTTCAAGCTCTGAAGCGACGGCAGCCTCAGTGAGTTTCCGCGGCTCAGGGTGATGCCTCCTACGAGTGCTGGTTCGGAGCAAAAATCAAGGCTGGTTCCCTCGCCCCAGGCGAGAAGGTGTCGAACCAGCCCGGCTCGACACCCCGGCTCGCTCCGTGCATCCTTCCCACCAGGAGGTTCCCCGAGCTGAGCGTCGCATCTGTGGCCTCAAGCACCTCCTCAGCTTTCCTCGTTTCGACTCGTTTTCACATGAAGGTGCCTAAACTGCGAGCTTGCAGCCCGCCACCGCCGAGGGGAAGGTTGGCCTCGGGCGAGACCGTGAGCTCGGCACCCCTTCACCGTGCCGCCGCCCTCACGGGGCGCTTTATCTCTGCTGAGCTCAGCACCAGCGTTGCCCAGCCTGGAATGGGCCCAATTAATCCTCTTTTACGGTGGGTCAGGAGAGGGACGAGAGCCGCTCTGCCAAATGCGAGAGCTGGAGATCTTCAAGTCCCACCTGGCTCCGAGGGGCAGAGCCCCTGGGAGGGTTTCAAACGGGTCGTTTTTGCATTTCCCAGCCAGAGCCTGGGTGGGAACCGGCTGGTCTTGCCTTTAGCACATGCATCCTTCTCTCTGCAATTTATCCGCTGCATCTCAAGGGGTTTGAATGTTTGCAGAAGGCTGGCTATGGGGTTTTTTAAATTTATGTGATTGCTTTATTTCAAAGCTTTAGGAAAACAGGGTTTTGAGAGTAACTGAACACGCTGGAGCGTTGCCTACAGATCTCAGCCACCTGCTAGGGATGAAACCAAGGTCAAAAATGAGACTTCCAGGTTTTTGGTCAGTGTTTTTCCCCGTTCCACTCGTTTCAGGTGAGCTGATGTTTGGCTGCCCCTTGCCTGCTCCCAGCAGAAATCTCTCCCGAAAATGCAGGTCAAAGTTTCGAGAGCGCTGATGTGGGGAGCTGGAGGCAGTTGGGTTTTTAGGGCGCAACACAAACCTCTCGCGAAGCGCTTTCCAATATCTACTAACCAGGAACATGAGATCTTAATTTTATTTTATTTTTTTTAAAGTAATTACTTGCATAAATATTGCCTTTCCAAACTTGCAAGCCCCCTGGCAAGGACCTGAAACTTTAGTACGCAAATGAATATAAACTCTTTTTGCAGCCTGACGGTACAGCAGCTGCAGTCAACCTGCAGCACAAGTAAACCGAGTTAACCGGCCGGTAATTACCCACCAACACGCTCCCTTCCATTCCTCCCTAATTGCTGGGGCTCCCCGCTGGCTCGGGCAGCACGCCCTGGGGGCACCAGGCTTTAAAATTGACTTTTTTAATAAATAAATAAAAGGACTAAAGATCTTAAAATCCTTCAGAGGTTTCGTAACTTGTGTTTTGGAGCTGAACGAGGGATAAACGGCCTTAAGTTGCGCCAGGGGAGGTTCAGATTGGATATTAGGGAGAATTTCTTTATTGAAAAGGGTTGTCGGTCACTGGAACAGGCTGCCCAGGGAGGGGGTTGAGGCACCACCCCTGGGGGTGTTTAAGAGACAGGTGGATGTTGCCTTGAAGGACGTGGCTCAGTGGGGTTGATAGGGCTGGGAAAAGGTTGCACTCCATGGTCTTGAAGGACTCTTCCAGCCAAAACCGTTCAATGATTTTATGATCCTAACCCAGAGAGGTAAGTGCTCTAGAGGGGAGGGAAGGGAGGGCAGAGTTGTCCGAGGCTTCTTGGGAAGCCCATGGAAAGAGCGGAGGGAGCTCCGGAGGCGATCGGGAGCCCTGCAGAAAGCAGGCGAGTTTTTGGGGTGGGAGATGCTCGGTGTTGCCCGCTGATCTTGGGCATTTGCTGTGGGGGTAACGCTGACCCCGGCAGTGAGACCTGTCCCTTCGGGATGGAGCTTTTTCCTTTTTTTTATGAGATTCCATGAAGAAAACTCAGCTGCCCTTTGCCTTCTTCCATAGCAGTGCGGGAGTCCAAAGGTGTTTTGGCTGTAACCCCCACCACCGTCAGAGCCTGCAGGATTTCTGGAGCACATGGGGACAGCAGCTCCCTCCTTCTATTCCCAGAGGCTCACTCACCAGTATGAACCAGTACAAACCATCATTTCTAACATGTTTATGTTGCTGAAGCTGTGTCTGTCTGCCCGCGGTGCTTTCTGATGGAGCGAGGTGCTGAGAACTGTGTTGGCGGTTCTCTTCCCGCTGTGGCTCCAGGTATGGAGGAATTCCTTTCTCCACCCCATAATGATCTGGGTTTCCTTCTTCCAGCCCACCACAGCCACGCTCTGGTGGGATTTCCCGCTGGAGGCTTAGCGGGGAGCTGTGGGGTGACCAGCCATGGTGGCAACCAGGCTCCCTGATCTTCGGGCAGGAGCAGAGCAGGTAAGGAAGCGCTTTGATGACGTTCTTATCCACTCTGGGTGTGCCAGGAGCTCTGGTTTCATAGAATCATAGAGTGATTTGGGTGGGAAGGGACCTCCAGGATCATCTAGTTCCAGCACCCCTCTAGTGGCAGGGACATCTCCCACTAGATCAGGTTGCTCAAGGCTCTGTGCATCCTGGCCTCGAACACTTCCAGGGATGGAGCATCCACAACTTCCCCAGGCAACCTGTTCCAGCGCTCCTGGAACAATTTCTGCTCCTTGTCTTTGTCCTCGGGGTCTGGGCTGGCCAAAATCACTGGGCTGGGGAGGTACCGAAGGGCCGTACGAGGCAACGGTTGTCCCCAGCCAACCTTGCTGTTTGCTCTAAGGTGACTTATCTTAAGCAATCAGCCTTGCCTTCCCGTTCAGCTTTCTGGCAGCGCTGTTAAACCAAAGCAACAGACTTGTACAGTCAGCATCTTGATAACTAGAGCACCCTCAATCCCTAACTAATCACCGAGCTGTTGCATGTTTCCCATGATCAGTGTTTCTGGAAAGAGGGTGCTTGGGTTCAGCTCTTGGCTTCCTCTCTGCAAGAATTTTTGCCTCTTCTTTGTCACCTTTTTCCTGAGGAATATTGCAATGAGCCTCACTGCAAGGCTTTTGTGCACCCAGGAATGGCTCTGGGGAGACTTTATAAGCAGTTGATAAGGTGCAGGTGGTGGCAGGTCATCTCCTTGGGCCAGCCCTGCTCAGCCCCTCCTGCCCCAGCCCTGCCAGCTCCGGGGCAGATGTCCTTCTGGCACGGCACCCGGGTGTCGTCTGATGGGATATTTTTATATTAAATGTTTGGCAGCGTCTTCAGCTGGACCATAGTCTAATGTGCACTCACAGCTCTGGGGTCCCCAGGTCCCTCCCAGCCTGTCCCACTTTGTGTCCAGAGCGTTCTTGAGGGGGCACAAGGGGGAGAACAGAGGCAGCCCCCTCCTCTGCTTTACTTACGCTGTGTCACCTTCGCTGCTGCAAAGCAAGAGATGAATTTTCACCTCCAGGCTGACGTGTTCAGCCAGAGCAAACACAGAGCTCGTGTCCTCAGGTAGCTGCAGCCCCAGAGCTGGCCGGGGACCAGGCAGCACCTTGGCTCTTGCCCCGTGTAAAGCAGCTCCGCGGGGTGTGACGAGGCCAAAGGGGGAGGTGACAGGGCTGGAACAGCATCTCTGACCCCAGGAGAGTGAGGGGCCAGCTTCCCCTCGGAGCAGGAACCACCCAGACCTCAGATCAGCTGCGGTGAAAACCCCAGATTGTTCCTCTCAAGTGACAGAAGCTCAAATACAGACACCTTGGAAGGGAGGAGCGGAGCCACCCCGACCCCACGGTGTCGGCGCAGAGCCGCGCTTGCAAAACACCCCTAAAATTAGCGCAGGGTGTTTGCAGCCTGTGGCACGCCAGGAAGGAGACAAGGACGAGGAACAGCGACCGGGTGGCATCTCAAACTCGCTCTGTCCTCTCTCGCTGTTGAGGCCAGTGCAGCTGCGAGCACGCCGGCTGTCGGCTGTGCCACCGACACGGTGCCGCAGAAGCACGCCGAGATGTTCGCTTTATTGGCAGGAGCTGGGGACCGGAGGCTGTTGCCAGGCAAACCCGGAGTTGTTTGTGCATCAACACCCGTCGGCTGGACTTTGCCGTGTGCAGGCTGTCAAGCAGCACCGGTTCGTTATCAGCGCTGCCGTCAGGGGCTGCCCCTCGTTGCGGGGTTTGTTTTATTTTTCCCCATCCTTCACCTTCTTTTATTTGGTTTGGAGTTCGTTATTCAGATATTACGGGGCTCATGTAGAGGATGGGAGGGGAAAGCTGCTCTGCAGCTCTTGGGGCTAAGTGGGGTCGCTTTGCTCTGTGCAGAGCTGGGGGAGCCCTGGGTTCAGCAGGATGGTGGGAGGGGGACACGTGTGGCCACACACAGCCAGGGGACAAGGCAAGACCAGTGCACCTGGGTGATTTTGGACAACATGTCAATGTGTGTCTTGTTATAGAGTCATAGAACGGTTTGGGTTGGAAGGGACCTTAAAGATGACCTCGTTCCAACGCCCCTGCCATGGGCAGATGGCTCCCACCAGACCAGGTTGCTCAAAGCCCCGTCCGACCTGGGCTTGGACAATTCCAGGGATGAAGCATCCACAGCTCCTCCGGGTGACCCGTGCCAGCGTCCCACCACCCTCATGTCCTGAACTTCCTCAGGTCTGATCTAAATCGACCTGCTCTAGTCTAAAACAACCGCCCCTCATCCTGTGGCTACGCGCCCGTGTAGCCTGTCCCCCCCCAACTTTCCGGGGGGAATGCAGCACTCGGTCCCAGTGCCCTCCCCCCAGTCCCCTCCTGCAACCCCGGGGTTCCCGCGGGAACTTCGCTTCGAACTACAACCCCCATCACCCCCCGCGCCGCCGCGTCTCATTGGCTAACGCTCCCTGCCTTGGCCCCTCCCGCGAGTTGCCATTGGTCGAGGCGCGGCGGGAGGGGGCGTGGCCTCCCGCCGGCGTGCTATGAAAGCGGGGGCGGGCGCGGGGCGGGGGGAGGCGGTGGCGGCGCGGAGCCCCGGGGGGTGCGGGGAGCCCCCGCCCCGCAGCCCGGGGTTCGGTTTATTTCGGGGAGGGGGTGTCCCGGGGCCGTGCCCGCTGCCTCCGCCGCCATGCTCGTTGCCGGGTCGCCGTGCCCCGCCGTGGGGCGGGAGGAGTACCGGGGCTGCGGGGCTCGGCGGGGCGGCGAGGTAAGGGCTGCTCGGCTCGGTGCTCGCCCGCCTCGGGGAGATCCCGCTTTGCATCATCCCCGGGATGGGACGCGATGTGTCCCGTCGTCCCCGTCCCCCCCCACCCCAGGCCGGGACCGCCGTTTCCCCGGGGTCTATCCCCGCCTCGACCGGCTGCGGGGAGGGGAGAAGCCGGGGGCGCGTCGGGCCGGGCGGAGGAGCTGCGAAAATAACCCTCGTGTTCGTTTACAGCGAGCCTAAAAATAAAGGTGCTGGGGTGCGGGGGGCTGGGTGGGGTGCTGGGAGCACACCCAGGGCTCCCAGGGGGGGGGGGTGGCCCCGTCCCGGTAGGGGGATGTCGGGGCGGGTGGATGGGGAGGTCCCGGGGGTCTCCTGACCCCTCGGGTGTGGGAGCTGGGCAGAGGTCCTGCCTGCAGGCATGGGCCAGGAGGTGAAGGGAAACTGAGGCAGGTGCCGATGATGGGATATGCCTGCTAGGGTAGGGGGTGCAGAGCTGGTGGGGGGATTTCGGGGGCTCTGTCCACTCCTTTGGCTTGTACTGCTGTTCCTGGGCTGGACGTGGGATCCCTCCGATGTCCCCGTCAACCCAGAGCTCTGGGAAACATCACCCAGAGCCCAGGCTTCTGTATCTGGAGTCCGGGGTGCAAAACTGGACTCCTGAGGTGTCCGTGGGGCTTTGTGGGACTCCTAAGCAACCGGACCGGTCTGCAATTGCAGTCCACCAACATGCTGAGCTTCCCGAAAAGTTGGGAATTGCTTCTATTTGTAAGAGTTGTTTTCCCTGTCAGTGGGGCTGAGCTCCGGTGCTGCCCTCTTTCCTCCCCCCGGTACGGCCCGGGGTCAGCCTCCTGCCCGGTTTTTGGCAGGAGCGCCGTTAAGAGGGGCAAACCTGCTCTGCCGGTTGGCTGCGATGGTGTTTGTTTAACCTCGCCTTATCGGGAACGATTTTCCAACACCTGACTAAGCGCTGGTACCAGTGTGTGTGTGTAGGGGGGGGGCTCTGTGTTTGACACACCCGTCTTCCCTCTCCTGAGGGTTTAACCCCTTCCCCTGGTGTCTCCCCTTGTGCCGGCTGGAGCCTGGGAGCACATTATCTGGGTCAGAGCATCGTCTCAGTGCCTCAGTTTCCCCATCAGCTGCAGCAGGAAGGTGATACCGGGGGTGGCACGGCGAGGGTTAACTGCAGCACCCCTGGGGATTGCTTAATGCAGCAAAACATAACGAGGCTCTGCGTAGGGATGATTAAAATGCACCTTCGAAGGTCACCCTGAGCTGTCACTGAAAAGCAGCGGGGGCGGGCTGGGCTCCTCGCTGCCGTCGGGGTTGGAAGTCCTGTTGTCTGCAGCCCGTGTTTTTGCCTGCCGGGGTCTCTCCCTTGCTGTCCTCCTCCCTGAGAGCCTCTTGGAGCAGCGAAGAAACTTTTTCTCCCCCAAAACCGTGAGTCAGCGCTGAGCCAGCTCAGCACCTGGAGTAGCAATGGCGTGAACCTGCTCCCGCCGTCACCCCGGTCTCGCTTCCGCTGTGACTCAGGACAGGAGCATCTCGGGTGCTCAGAACCCTCGGACGCCGGTGCTGCTCACTTTGCCAGGGTGGCTGCAGCCCGGTGCTGGCGAGAGCCTGCGGTGGCCATGAGTGGCCACCCAACGCGTAGGGAACATGTGGCCTCACCGATGGCTGCTGCATGGTCACCTCGTGCTGTCCCACACCCCTTCCCTGCCCTGGAGGAGGAACCCCCAATCACCTGGGCTGTGCCTGGCTCCAGCTCTTGGGTATGTCCTGGTGAAGCTGTCCCTTCACAGGGCACTCTGGAAAAGATCCCTGGGAGAAGAGGCTCTACGGCTGGAGAGCGGGACGTGCCATCCTGCTGTCAGACACCTTCCTCCTGCCACCGCTGTTCCCTCCCGTGACATGTCCCATCTCTCACAGGTGGATCCTGGTGGTGGGATCCTTGCTTGCTGCCACTTCACTGCAGCCTCTTCTGCCCAGAGGGTGCTGATCACAGGGTGGGGGGAGGGCAGGTTTGAGGCCAGAGCTGCCCTTTGAGCTTCATCGTCATTAACGGGCTGGAAGATCCGTGTCTGTTTGTACTGGTGGTTTTGGAAGGAAAGTGTCACTGGGTGCTGTGCTTGCTTTTCTCTGGGTTTTGCTCCCTGGGTGGGCAGATCTGGACCCCAGGCTCCCATCCTGCCAGCACGGTTGGTGCTGGGCTCCCATTCAGGAGTCCTAGTGAAGGTGACTGAGCGCAGCCTGTGCTCGGCGATGGGTGCCAGCCTCCTGGTGCTCGCGCCGGCTTGGGGTGGTGAAAGGGCCTGGGGGATTTCAGCAGGGGATGGGAAGAGGAGGCTGCTGCATCCTCTCCCAAGCAGGGGTCCTAAGCACCCCCTGGCACTGCTGGCACCTATGCCCAGAGCGTGGGGTGAGAGGAGCAATGCTGTGGGTGTTCATCTGCTGAATGTCCCTTCTGCTACTGCTGCCCCAGCTCGGTCCTGGTGTCCTCCCCGTATTTGGGGGAACCCTGCACCACCACCCCCTTCCCTCCTTCCCAAGGCCAGGAGCACTCGAACCCCTTTTTCCACCCACTTCTCCCAGCCCCAAGCCAGGCTCTGCGTTCTCTGTAGGTGTTTTTGGCTGGGATTATTTTTAGCTCTTAGGGCTGGGTCCTGTCTCCTGCCCCCGGCTGGCACCTGTGGGTGCTGCTGCGATGCAGGCAGAGAAATCACTGCGAGGGTCCTGGTCCCATTGTGCTCTGAGTGAGGAGGGGTCCTGCCTGCAGGGACACCCCTGGAGGCCCCGATGTTCCCTGCAGGGCTGATAAGCTGAGACCTGGGGTTTGGGGGTGTCTCTGCTCTCCCAGCGTGTGGCACTGCCACCCCGGTGTCCTGGCAGGGTCTCCGTGTATCCCACCTCCCGGGGATGCAGAGCAACACTCCGGCCTGATTTCATCAGGCGCTGGCCGGCCTGACGTCAGGGGCGTGGGGGCGATGGCTGCGTGGCCCGTGTGGGGTGACGGCGTGAGTCACCCTTTCCGGTGCCGTCACACTCGTCCCGGGGATGCTGGTGGCTCCCGACTACCCCTGGACTAACGCCACTGCTCTTTCCTTCCTAGGACAGAGGAGTCAAGGTCGCCTGGCAGCTGGATAAGGGTCCCAGTGCCTTCATCCCCCCGGGAGAGGTAAAAGCGATGGGGATGGTCTCGGGTGGGTGCATCCCTCCCTGAGTGGGGGCTGGTAGGGAGGGATTCCCACCCCGATTGCTTGCACCCAGAGGGAGGGTGGGATGGGGAGGGGTCTTTCAGCCTGGGGGTATCCCTGTGGCAGTGTGGGGGGTGTCATGTTTTGGGGGGGGGAGCAGTTGTTGTTGCACCCTGGTGTTTTCCTCCCCCAAGTCCCTGCTTGTGCCTCAGTTTCCCCTCTCATCCAAACACGGCTGTCTTTTCCTTGCCTCCCCTCCCAAAAAAACCCCACAACCACAAAACCATGCCCTGAAATCCTGGGGGCTCCCAATGCCTGAGCACCCTCAGCCCTATCTCAGCACCCAGATGGTTCCTTCTTCAGCAGAGATAGGACGTGGTTTCGTCACCGCGATGGGGGTGGAGAGACTGACGGGGGGGGCTGAACCCCATCTCCTCCCCACTGCTCACTAACACCCAAACAAACAACGCAACCCACGGGCTGAGCCGGCTGGGCTGTACAGGTTCCAGCATGGAGACCCCTCAGCCCCCCGGGGCTGGAGGGGGGGATACGGGCAGCGGGGGCCGGCGGCGACGGTGTCCGTACCGGGCGGCAGCGGGGAGTGCTGGGGTGAGCACCTGACACGGTGGGATGGGTGCTCCCAGGTCCTGCTGGCAGAGAGGGGGTGCTTCCTTCTAGGCTGGGGGGACCGTTGGGAAGAGCAGGGGGGGGTTGCAGCACACAACTTTTCACCATTCCCATCTTCCTGTCCTGGCAGATCCCGCGGGAGGGGACCGAGGGCAGCCTGCACCGGCTCCTCACCGAGGCCTTCGTCTCGGCGGGCAGGGTGGACAACGTCGCCATGGTCATGGGGCTGCACCCGCAGTATCTCAGCAGCTTCTGGAAGACCCAGTACCTCCTGCTGCGCATGGACGGGCCCCTGCCCTACCACAAGCGCCACTACATCGCCATCATGGTGAGGATGGGGGTCCCTGGGGGTGTGGGTGTGGGGATTTTGTGGTCCCAGCACCTCCGCTGGGTTATTGCATGGAGGTGGGAAGGTGTTTGGACACCCCCCCTACTCTTGGAAGCCCCTTTCGGGTTGAAGGTGCCCACCCAGGGTATCCCTCCCTGCGAGGGTCCCTGGGGACCAGTGCTGATGAGGAGGGGGGCAAAGCACCCTGTCTGCTCTCTTATCCCCATGGAAAAACCTCAGGGGATGATGTTGTGGGGGGGTAGCTCCCTGCCTTGCCTTCTCCAAGAGCTCATAGCAGGGTTGGGCCAGTGGCAGGTTCTGACCGCCCCGCTGTCCCCACAGGCAGCAGCCCGGCACCAGTGCTCCTACCTGGTGAGTTTGCACATGGGGGAGTTCCTGCAGGTGGGGGGCGACCCGGCGTGGCTGCAGGGGCTGCACTGTGCCCCCCAAAAACTCAGGAACCTCAACGAGATCAACAAGCTGCTGGCACACCGGCCCTGGCTCGTCACCAAGGAGCACATCGAGGTGAGAGCTGATGCTGCCCACCCCGAAGCACACTCTGGTTTGGTGGGGGGGGTGATCCCAGGGGCCACATCCCTGCTTGTACAAGCCCCCCCACTCCCCAGGTTTAACTCTTTTGAGGCTGGGGGGCAGGGTCTGTGCTGCAGGGGGCTGTCCCACTGCCAGGGAGGTAGATCCCAAACACCCTCCTGCCTCCTTGCTCTTGACTTACCCCAGCTCTGGGTTACGGTGAGGGGCTGGGAGGGGTCTCACCACCCCCGTGTGCTTTGCAGGCACTGCTGAAGCCAGGGGAGGACAGCTGGTCGCTGGCGGAGCTGGTGCAGGCTCTGGTGCTCCTCACCCACTACCACTCGCTCGCCTCCTTCGTCTACGGCTGCGGCATCAACCCCGAGAAGGACCAGGGTGGGGGACAGGGCTACCGGCCCCCCTCACCCCACAGCGACGGCAGCCCTGCCTCTGATGACGGCCTGGGGAGCTCTGGGGTAAGGGCAGGAGGTGTTTTTTCTTGCAAGGTTGGGAAGGGAAGGCACGGTGAGGTGCTGGGCTGGCTGATGGTGCTTTCCTTGGGAATTGCCCCAAAGCTTTTTATTGGGAAGAGTAGCATCCTCCTCCTCCTCCCTGGGAGGAGGCATGGGAGCAGCTGGGCTCTGGGCAGGACAAGCCCTGAGGCAAAGGCTCTTTAGAGCAGCCCCAGGGCTGCTCTGAGGGACAACAGAGCAGAGAACGGCTCTGTGATGGCTTTTAACTCTGCCAACACACCTTGCTCGCCCTGGATTGACCCTGCCCTCTGCTTGGTCAGGGCAGAGACGGGATGCGGGAGGTGGAGGTGCTGATGGAGAGGATGAAGTTGCTTCGGGAAAGTCAACTGGAGGAGGAAGGCGTCACGCAGGAGGAGATGGCGACGCGCTTCGAGCTGGAGAAGACGGAGAGCTTGCTGGTCGCTCCCTCGGGTGAGGAGGGGCAGGGGGTGCAGCTGGCTGGGGACAGGGGTGGGGAGATGGCAGGGGAAGGAGCCAGCATCTGCCTGGGGTGCAGCAGGACCAGGCTCCCAGCTGCAGGGCCGGCTCTGCCCGGGGTGACGCCACATCGCTCACGGCTGCTGTGGTGATGCCTCGTAGATATTGCGGATCCCTCCCCGCAGTCCAATGTCCTCTGCTTCGTGGAGGACCCCGAGTTCGGCTACAAGGACTTCACGCGGAGGGGCGAGCAGGCACCCCCCACTTTCCGTGCGCAGGTGGGTGCTCGGGGTCCCGCACCGGAGGGGAGAAGGTGGCAGGGAGCTGCGTGCTGGCTCGTGCTTGTTTTGGCAGGGGGGCAGTGGAGGCTATTCCCAGGGCTGTGGGCAACGTGTATGTGCAGAGGGTGAAGGGCTGGGACCAGGCTGGAGCTGTCTGAGTGACTGCAACTGGATATTAACAATTGGGAGGGAATTAATGTGGTGGGCGAGACGTGGCTTTGAAGGGACTCTGCATTTTGCATCAAGCCCCTACCCCAGCATCCTTCGTCCGGCAGGATTACACCTGGGAGGACCACGGCTTCTCGCTGATCAACCGCCTCTACCCTGACGTTGGGCAGCTCCTGGACGAGAAGTTCCAGGTCGTCTACAACCTGACGTACAACACCATCGCCATGCACAGCGGCGTGGACACGTCCATGCTGCGCAGGGCCATCTGGAACTACGTCCACTGCGTCTTCGGCATCCGGTAGGTCCCTGAGTCCTGGCCAGAGCCTCTTCTCCACCTTGGGTAGAGGAGGGTCGAGCCTGCAACCAGGTCTTGGTGAGGCGGTTGCTGCTGCTTAGACTAAGGCAGAGCTCTTGGTGGGGCTCAGTTTGGGTCTAGAAATGGTGAATGGGGTTGTGGCTGGAGTAACGGGCCCTCCTCTCTCCCCCAGTTATGATGACTATGACTACGGGGAGGTGAACCAGCTCCTGGAGCGCAGCTTGAAGATCTACATCAAGACTGTGGCTTGCTACCCGGAGAAGACGACCAAGCGGACGTACACACAGTTCTGGAGACACTTCAAGCACTCGGAGAAGGTGATGCCCCATCCCATCCCTAGCAGGGTGGGGGGGGGGGATGCTGAACCCCCCCCATGCCCTGACCCAGCTCTCCCTGTGTAGGTGCACGTCAACCTGCTCTTGCTGGAGGCTCGGATGCAGGCGGCTCTGCTCTACGCCCTGAGGGCCGTCACCCGCTACATGACCTGACCATCCTCTGCTCTTTCCTCCTCCTCCTGCCCCAGGTTTGGGGGAAAGCCCAGAGGGAGCTGGTACCCCAAAGACTCTGCTGGAATATTGTCTCCCCCCTCTTAATGGGTGTGGAGCTGTGGAAGGAAAGGGGGGGCTTCTCTGCCCCTCATCGCAGGAGAGGGGACCCCCAAGATGCTGTGAGTGCTGAAGATGACCCTGGAGCACTGAGCTGAGGGTACTCAGTGGTTTTTTATTCAGGGAGAACCCCAACGAAGCCAAACCGGGGTGCGCGCGGTGCCGGCGTTACACCTGGCACTGGGACTGCCCCCGTGGAGGGACTGTCCCGTGTCCTGGCACCCCCTCAGGTTGGGGCTGGGGGCACTACAGGAGGGGCTAAGCTCTGCCCGAGCGCTCCGTAATTTGGGATGTGAAGAACCTCTTACCCCGGGTCCTGGGACAGGCTGAGGGTAGGGGTGCCTGTGGGGTGTTTTATGCCTTTTTTGCACCATTTCTCAGCAGCTGGTGGTGGGGTGGGACGTGTGGTGTTGGCCGTAGCTTCACCCAGATGTGCCAGAGCATTTCCCAGCGGTGCGGGTCACCGGGGAGGTGCCTTTTGGGGAGATCCCCCCCCTGCTCCTGTCTCTGCTGGAGCAGGGGTCTGAGTGCAGCAGCATTGCCTGCCCCTCGGCCACTCTAGGTTTGTCTCTGCTGAACCGTAGCTCCAGTTAAGTTATTTCTATATTTTTTGGGGGGTGTATTTACTTCTGACTGGGCACGGAAGTGCCACTGTGACTTTGCTACAGATCTGGTTTGAAAAAATAAAATTGTTCTTTATTTTTCTTTTTTTTTCTCTTTCCGTTTTTCAAACACCTCTGCAAGGCAGTGCCACCATGGGCTGGTTTTCCTTTCCCCTCTCTCAGCCCCAGGGACTGATCCTGCGTAGTGCAGTGGGGGGGGGGGGGGGGAGGAGGGGGGTCCTGCTGCTTTGGGGGTGGCTGAAGCAGCCCTGGGTTGTCCAAGGGGGCAAATTAGGGGTGGGCTGGGGGGGGTGGGCTTGACTCCAGTGCACCCTCTTGCAGCGACTATTCGCTGTCTCTCCTGGGGTGCAGCACTCCTAGAAAGCCAGGATTTGGGACACAGCCATCGATCCCAATGTGGGTGTCCTATGGGATGCTCCGGTCCCGCTGCTGGGGTGCGGCTGGGGGTGGGTGAAGCAGCACCGGGGGCACCCCAGCCCCGTGAGCTTATCAGGGTGCTCCCAGGAGCCCGTGGGAGCTGCCGATAAGATCCCCGAAGAGAGACCAGCCCATCCCTGTGCTCCAGCCCCTGGGGACCGAGGTGCCTGAGGAGCAGCGAGGAGCTGGATCCTGGTGTTTGGGATGAGGCTTGGTAAAATTTGCTGGATTTTGGGGGGGTTTTGTGTTGTTTGGGGTTTTTTTTTCTCACTGTGCATGAGGCAAACGTGCTCTTGGGGCAGCTCGAGGGCACTGGGGAAACTGAGGCAGGGGAATGGGTCTCCCTTGGCTCTACCAGTTGTGTTGGGTCCCTGCTCCGGTCCCCTTTGCATGGGCAGTGACTGCTGAGAGCCCCTGCCAAGCCAAATATATATTCTCAAATATGCTGGGAATGGCAACTGTGAGCTCTGGTTTTAACTGAGTTTAGTGTGATTTTAGGGAGGATGCTTTGAGGTTTTTAACGCTGGAGGCTTTTCTACTTTATAGATGGAGGAATCTGGCTGGTGAGGCTTTGGGGATCCGGCACAGCTGGAGCTCCTGGTGGGACAGCACCGCTGGCACCAGAGGGGAAAATTGTGTTTGTGTGTTGGTTTTGCGCAAGAAGCAAGAAAATGTCATATTTAGGTGACAGCTCAGTGACAACCGTTAGAAAAAGATCAAGTCAAAGGGGAGATTCTGTCTGAGGAGAGGTTTTTCCTGCTGCCTTCTGGCTCGCTTTGAGGCATCCAAAATATTTTGTTCAAATGGAAGCAGTCCTCTGAGTAAAAGGCGCCGTTTCCGATCACGAAACCGTGCTGGGAGGGACTGAGCCTTTGGAAAAACAAACAAACAAACCCACACAGAAAGGAGGAAAAAAAAAATTTCTTTGCAGCAGTTTCACCCCGGCATGTCTGGCGAAATCAGCACCAGCAGCTTGTGGGGTCAGTGCTCAGCATCCCCACCCTGTCTTGCTTTTCCCAGCAATATCAAATAACTGGGATGAGACTGGGTCTAGCTGGGTCCCTGGGCACCCAGGGAGCAGCAATGCCACCTCAGCACCCAACCCAGAGCTGGCTGGAGCTGGGTGCTTGCTCACCTACGAGGTGCAGGTCAACTCCTCTAGTGCTTAAAAATACATATATATATATATATATATGTATGTATGTATGCATATGTATTTACTTTTATGTTTACACACATATGCAATTTATATGTGTTATATATATATATATATATTAAAAATACACAGTACTTTCAGGGTGGCTGGCAGCATCCTCAGTTTCAGACCTGCTCTGTACCAGCTAAGCACCCCTGATGCCCCAAGGTTTTCTCCCTGTGGCCTTGCCCAGTCCCTTGCTTTTATTTTTTCCCCCTTTTTTCTACTACAGCATCAAATACTTCAAGGGCTGGCCCATGCCGTGAGCCTCCTTTAACTCTTTGCCTGGGTTATTGTATCAGTTTAACTCCCTTCCTTTTTTTCAGGTGATCACACTTATAAACTAATAAATTCCTCACGCTGTATTTAACCAAGGCCTGCAATTTGTATACGTATATATAATTTATCGGCAGCTTTCATTGTCTGTCTCGCAGGGCAGAAGGCAGTTAATAATCTCCCTACCTGTAGCCAGTAGTTATGATCCCAACATACGCAGTTCTTTTGCTCTACAATTGCCCTCGATTCAAAGCCATAACATATTAGCAGTGTTTAAAATGCAGTGGTGTGGTGGGAAAATAATAATAATAATTGATGGCTGTGCTGAATGACAGCTTTAAGGCTGATGGAGTCCAAAGTGCTTTGCAAAAGGGGCATTACCCGGGCTGAGCCGCCCTCGCGGTGCTGTGATACGGGGAGGGGGCAGCAGCATCGTGTCATGCCAAGGGACATCCCTTGTTGAGCCCAGCACCCGGCTGAGCTGGAGGAGGGATCTGAGCAGCCGGGGAAGTTCCCCATGCTTGGAGCTGGCTGAGATGGGGCTCAGCCCATGCAGGGGGTCAGGTAGGGCTGGAGGTGAGGAGGAATATCTGTGCCCTGAGCATTGGCAGCTTGTTGCTCCATGGCTGTGAGTGGACACCTGGACCCGCTGCATGGGCTGGAAACAGGTAAATTCAGGCTGGAAACGGGTAAATTCAGACTAAAAACCTCCAGGGTGAGGTGAGTGGGGAAGTTCAGGCTGGGGTGGGTGCAGGTCTCTGTCCTGCCTTTGCTCAGCACCTGAGTTCATAGGAGTGTGGGCAATCCCGTGGGATCACATGTTGCCTGCTGGCCAGGAGCAGCCCCAGTGTTCCCAGTCCTTCCCTGTTCCTTTCCAGTGGTGGAGCCCTGGAGCGGCCAATGGACCCTGGTGGGTGGGAAGGAAGGGATCAGCCCCCCAACTGGTTGCCGTAGCTCATGGGAACAGAATGTGCCCTACCCATGGAGCCCAAAATATCCCCCAGCACCATCTGTGCCCGGTGCCAGCCCTCCTTCCTCCTGTAACTCATCCCGGGGCTGCCAGCCTGCGGCCGTGCTGGGGGACTGACACCATCATCGGGTCACACGCGTGGCGTTGCAGATTGAGGATGCCGAGCGCCGCTGCTGCAGCTGGGTTTTACCCAGAAATGAGGCTTTGCAGCCAGCTGGGCACCTTTGGGTGCCTGGAGTGCCAGGAGCTAGCCTGCCAGCGCGTCCCTCCACAAACCGCTCCAAAATCAGCTCGATCCTTGCAGGCACAGAGGGAAGCATGGCAGGGTGGGGGCAGTTAAGCACCCAGGCCTCTGCTCTTTTGCAGCAGGTAATAAGCTGTTTGCTTTGGATTTAAGAGTGACAATTTGCCTGTCACCGGGAAGCCGACTCGCTGCCCTCAGTGGGGACAAATTTGGCTTATCTGGAGGGAACCAGGGCACCGTGGGCTGTAAATCCTATCTAGTCCTTGAAAAGCAGCCAGGCAGCGGCGATGACATGGGGGCGAGGTGAGGGGGAGCTGGCAATGCGAGGCTGCCCTGATTCCTGATGTGTCCCCGAGCTGCTGTCACCTTCCTCGCCCAGGCTCTGCGGTGCCATCCTGCACCCCCAGCTCTGTGCCGGCCGGGGGGACGAAGCAGATGGGTCCGCGTCCCGTGCAGTGTCCGGGACCGAAGCAGCAGCTCCCCCCTCAGCTCCCTGGTGCTTCGTTCGGCATCGATCTGCAGCCCCAAGGACCGAGCGGAGGGTCCCGGGAACCGCCCGGGGCGGGGACTTTCCACGGGCGGGGGAGACTGGCCGGCGGCTGGCAGAGCTGGGGCTGGTGGGACCGGGGCCGGTGGAACCGGGGCTTATGGAACCGGGGCTGGTGGAACCGGCGCTGGTGGAACCGGGGCTTTTGAAACCGGGGCTGGCAGAGCTATGGCTGGTGGAACCGTGGCTGGCCGCTCCCGGGGCTCTGGCCGTTACCGGCTTTCCCGGATCGGCAGCGCCACTCGCTGGGGACCAGCAGCAGCGCTGGACCCGCCCTCTGCAAATCCGCCCCATCGCAACCCTGCCCCACAGCCCCGCTGCTGGCCCTGCTGTCAGGGCTTGTGCCCCTGCTGCCACCCCCGCCGCAAACTGTCCCCACATCCCTGCTGCCAGCCCTGCCCACCCTGCTGCTAGCTCTGCTGGGAAAGGTCCCCCCCCGTCCCCCCATCCCATTTTCTTGCTGAATGGCTGGTTCACAGGTTGGCAGGGAACGAGGTTCCACCCTAGGGGATAAAAAATAGGAGTTGCATTCTTCCCTCTCCCACAAATCTTCGTCCCTCCTGGGAGTATGTGACTGCCCACATGCGGCGTGGGGGCATTTGGGGGCTCCCAGGAGCTCCTGTGGGGGTGTCAGCACCCTGACCCCCCTCACAGGTTAACACCCCTGCTGTTTGATCACCCGCTGGGGGGGGTGTCTAAGTGTGGCTCATAAAATGTGGGTGGTCTTGAGCTGCTGATGCCAGCCAGCCTTGATGTGCCTGAGGAAGAGGAGGGTGAGTCTGTGGCTTCCAGCACAGCACCCCAGGGTGGGCTCATTGCCTCCCCCCTCCCCATGTCACTTTTGCAAAGGCTCACGCATGGGTCTCATGGGGACACAAGGGTTTTCCCCATGTGACAGCCCAGTTTGCCATCGTGCACGAGAAGCTGCTGGGAAGGGCACATGATCTGGTGGCTGATCTGGCCGAGAAAAATCATCATTCTTGGCTGAGAGGAAGCTCCCTGTAAGCTCTGGCTCTGCCATGGTAGCTCACTGCAATGGTTTTTTTCAGGGTTTAGAGGCCCTGGAGCAGGAGTTGTTGCTGCTGGAGGAGGAAGAACAGGAGTGGGGAGCTGGTGGGTGTTGCACAACAGTCACTTCCAGCCGCCTCGACCGCTTCTCTCTCCGTGCCTGAAACAGGAACCCCGACCGCCACAGGGGATGAGTCACATTTCCCAGAGCCGGCTGCAGAAGAAGGGAATTAAATACATATATTCACACTTGAAGATGGGAAGAGTGAGCTGGAGGGGCTTAGCTTTTCCTTGCCGGGGTGCTGAGGGCTAAATCTACCTCCCAGGTGATCCCGGGAGGGTCATCTCAGGCTCCTGGGGGCAAACCCCATCCTTCTTGCTGGGGCAGAGGAAGGTGAACTTGGTGCTGCCCCCAATCCCCACCCCCAGCACCCTCTTGTCCTCCAGATCCCCAACCCCAACCTCCCACGTGGTTACTGACTCCTGATCCTCGTAACCCCAAATCCTCCCTGTGCCCAAATTCTCCCCCCCGGAGCACCCCGTCGCCCCTCACCCCAAACTCTCATGACCCTCCCACACTCCTTGACCCCAAAACTTCACTCCCACCCTCCCAGCACCCCTCCACTCCCTACCCCAAACCCCCTCACCCCCCCCCAAAGCCTCACCCCACAGCCCCTCCTCTCCAAATCCCCACGATCCCTGTGACCCCCGGCCCCAAAACCTCACCCCAAGCCCTCCAGGACGCCTCACCCCCAAACCCAAAATATCACACACACACACCCCCCCCCCCGACCCGCCCTCACGTCCCTCCCACTGCCCGGCTCCGGGGCCGGGGGGCGTGTCCTGCCACAGGGGGCGTGTCCTGCACGTGAGGGGGCGTATCCTACCACAGGGGGCGTGTCCTACAGCAAGGGGCGTGTCCTGACGTAGGGGGCGTGGCCTGTAGCGGAGGGGCGTGGCCTCCCGGCGGGCAGACTACAATTCCCGTCATGCTCCGCGCGCCCCTTCCCCCCCGAGGCTTCCGGCGGGGCCGGCCCGCGAGCGGCGGAGGGAGCCGGCGGCGGCAGGTGAGGGAGGGCGGGCGGGCCGGGGGGAGCCCCGCCGGGGGCGGCCGGACCCGGCCCGGGCTCTGCCTCCGGCGGCAGCGCTGCGGGTGGGGGCCGGGGGCTGAGCGAGGGGCTGTGAGGGGCGGTGGGGAGTGAGAGGGGCCTGTGTGGGGGGTGTCAGGGGGTGAGAGGGGCCTGTGGGGGAGTCAGAGGGGCCTGTGGGGGGGTGAGAGCGGCCCCTGGGTGGCTGTCGGGGGGGCGGGAGCGGCCTGTGGGGGGATATCGAGGGGTAAGAGGAGCGTGGGGGGGGGGGTGTCGAGGGATGAGAAGAGCCTGTGAGGGGTCTCAGAGGGGTGAGAGGGGGCCTGCGAGGGGTCTCAGAGGGGTGAGAGGGCCCTGCGAGGGGTCTCAGAGGGGTGAGAGGGGCCTGCGGGGGGGCGTCGGGGCCTGGTGTGGGGTGAGCGTTGGGGGCTCCCCGAGGGAAGCCGGGGACGGGTGTTGGAGGCGGACCCGGGGTCACTCCGGACCGTGCTCTGCTCGGCGGGGACCCCCGGGGGGGGGGCTGGGGCCGGGCCGGGGCTGCCCCGGGCGGGGACCCTCTCCTGCGAGCCGGCTCACGGCCCCAACTCCTCCGGTGAACCGGCGTGAGACCCGAAGGAGATGGAGCTCCGGTGGCCGCGCAGTGCTGTCCCCCGAAAGGCTGGGGCTGTGACTAACAGTAAAACCCGGTTTTTCACCCGTTTTGTCGTCCTGTCGCTTTTCTGTGGGAGAGATTTCATCTCTCTTGAAGTTCTGTCTGTGGCAGCCCCTTTGGTATTTCTTTGTTTGATCTGCTCTGTCCTAATGTTGACTGAAATTTGAAACGTCCCCGCTGTGCTTTCTCGTTTAATTGTTCTTTCCTTTCTGTTTGCGTGCAGATGAATTATTTACCTCTTTGCCTTGCATTGGGTTGTGTTTGTCCAGGTGAAGGTAGGTGAGGGCTTGGTGCCCCTCTCTGGGGCTGAAAAAGTAAAAATATGAGGTGAGAAGGTGCTTAATCAAGACCGAAATGAAGTAAAAAAGCTTCTCAAGCTTTAAGATATTTACATGTTCCTTCCACAAGCCTGGAAAGAAAAGCGTGAATGTTTCCGATCGCTTCTCTGATGCATGAAGAAACCTTGAGTTGTACCGGAGTGAGTTTTAAACCTGAAGCTTGCCTTTGAAAAATATGAATATTGGCGAATCCTGGGCAGAATCAGGTTTGCTCGCAAAGGAAGGGGAATGATGAAGTTTTCTTGGTGGGTGAAGGATTGGTTCAGCTGAATTGCTTGATGTATTGTTGTAGAAGTTGCATGGGAGTGTAATTAAATTCCTCTGCCAGCTCTGATTTCTCTATAAATGCCCCGTTACTCTTCAAACATACCGTTTAAATGAATCCAAATTGCTTTTAAGAGTAGATAAAACGTAAAATTGTAACTTGACATAGCTGAAATTCCTGTTCAGATGAGAGCACAGAAAAGGAGGAAATAAAGCCAAACTGAGGCCACTTAGGAGGGAACCGGGCTGGCTCAGGGTTGTGCCAATTGAGGTTAATGCTGTGGATGGTGACAGCACCAAACCCCTTTTCCCATTCAGGGTAGGTTTAAACTTGTTCTTCCCAACTGTGCTGGAAATGACTGCGCTGATCTGTCCTAAATTAGTGTGGTTTCAAGTGTGTCAGCTTGTCCTTTCACAGGGCTGCCTTTGTTATCAGGTAATATCTCCAAGGGTGGTTTTGTAAGGAAAGTTTCCTTTCTGAGCTGGGAAGAAAAGGCTGGATGAGGCACAGAGCATCCTCGGATTCTGGAAGATGGGGAGGGAGAGTCCCGTTGGGAATGTGGGGCTGCCACAAACAAGGGGGATGTGATTGCATCCTTTTTCATTTTTTTTTCTTCTTTTTTTTTTTTTTTTTCGTGCCGCTGGATCAGTAATCTGTGATTATACAGCCTTCTACTTCATTCAATCACTGGTTAATTTGATTTCCAGTTTAATTTGATGACAGTTTTGAGAGCCAAATCGCTTGTATTTAAACAAATGGCTTCTATTTTGATCAAATTTCATTGTGTTTGGCATGTGTTGGGACATTACATGTATTAAAAATCACTGACACTGCAGTTCCTGCAGGTCTATTAGTTGGTGATGAATATTCAGTTGCGAGCGATACAAAACCTGTGTCTGGCAGGGAGCAGGAGGGGGGAGGGCTTAAAGCAAAGCCCACACCGTGGTGGAACTTGCCCTGATGCTGCTTTTTTGTGCCTGGTCTAAGGATGCCGTGCACGAAGCAGGTTGCAGATATCCTTGGGATCGTCTGGGTCACCTCAAAACACGTTCCTTTTTCATGCAAAACTGGAGGTTTAGGCTACAGGGAGCTGGTACAGCTGCTGGGGCAAAAATGTCTTGTTCCTGCTTCCATTAAAGGTTGGGAGTAGAGCGTGTGTAGCGAAGCGAAGCTCCGTGTTGTTCAGAATCAGTTCCCTCATTTTGTTTAGTTGTGGATTTTCTGCGTAAAAACGCTGTGTTGAGGTTTTTTTGTGAGTGTGAAAATGCTCTTTTTTAAAAATTTTTCTTTTCCTGGTGGCTTTGAAGCCCGTGGAAAACTAATGTCTGCGCGACTGCGGCAGCATTAGGCCTCAGCTTTGTGTCAAGGGGAAGAAAAAAAAAAAGCCCTTTCAGAGAGATCTATTTTTATCATTTAATTAGTAGCTCTTGCTGACTTGTCAATGCCGCCGTGATAACTGTTTCCAGTTCTTCCCTGCGCGGTGGGGTCACGCGTTAGTCAGGCAGCCAATGCACCAGCCAGCACTCCTACCCTTGGCTGGCTCTGCCTGGGTGGGGGTTAACTCCTTCCAAACCCTGCCCCCGAAATCCAAGGGCAGGTTCCAGGTGAGGAGTCGTCATCTGGATGGACAGAATTTTGTGAATTTTCAGCTGAGGGTCTTTTGAGAGGGTGAAGCTTCAGCCGAGGGTCTTTTGCTTTCCCAATGGTGATTGCCCTCAATTTTTTTTCTCTGCCCTGGAGGACTTTTTGTATCTCGGAAGGAGCTGAGGTGTGGAGGTTGGTGGGATTTGCTGGTGACCGGGCGACAGGCTTGGAGTGGTGGGTGAAAGATTTCCACATTTCCCGATTCTGGCTCTTTTCTGCTGGTTTTGGGGGACTCATCGAATCTCTCAGGGTTGGAAGGTGACTGCGCAAAACCTCTTGCGAGGACTAATTATGCATTGGTATTTACACTCCCTGCCAATGAGGAGTTGCCATTTTCCTGACTTCTAAATGACGAAGCCCTTAATCTAGAGATACTCTTCTTGCGTGGCTCGTTCTATTGTTTGTGGTGTCGACTTGTTTTTTGATTTATCAACTGTGCTGAGATAGGGAGGTGAGAGGCAGCTTTCAGTCCCCAGCTCCAGCCTGGTTGTCACACTGTTTGAATTTCTTTGTTTACTGATGGCTGTATGCTCTTTCCCCGTTGCTCTAGGGGAGGGATGGGGGAGGGAGGACTAATTATCTCCAGAGAGAGGCTTTTAATGCTATTAGTCAAAGGAACAGGCTGCATCTCGTAACTGAATGAATTGTGTGAAATAACACGAAGCCCCGGTGGCAAAGAAATGAAAATTTAGAGCAGTTCAAATGATTTCTCTCTGCTGAATCGTGGAAATAGATTTTTTTTTTCCTTATTTTTTCTACCCCCCCCCCCCCCCGCCTCCAAGCCGTTGGCTGGCAGCAGCAGCAATCTGAGGAGGGGGGAAACGGGTAAACAGATTGTTAACTTTTATTCTTTTGTGTTTGTGCTGTTGGCATGCTGATTACACAACACGGGTAAGAATTGCTTACCTACCAGCTGCCCGGCTGAGTTCAGAAGTCGTGATGGGCAGTGCCTTATCACCAACTAATTAACCGTGCCCGCTGAATGTCGTGGGGTACTGGTGAGGTGGGTTTGTGCAAGCCTGGCGCTTCTCTGGCTCCTGCACTAAGCTCCTGGTCTGCTCCAACTGCCCACCTTTGGAAACGGATTCCATGAAGATCGTTGGACTTGGGTAAAGTCTGATGCCACTTAAACTAGAGGGTTTTCCCTTTGCTGGGTTCTGCTGTGAGTATGAACCTCTTTGCAGAACCTGCTGGCAGCCCGGTTTTCCTTTAGTTAACCAATGCACAAAAGCAGAGCTGTATTGCCATCGATTTAGTTGGCCTAAAATCCCTCAAGATTAATCTCCACCATTGATTTTTAAACTCGTGGCAACCCCATATGGGCTTCCTTGTCTGCAAGAGGGGGTGAATCTCTCCGCACGTGCCCCCTTTTCTCCTCTACAGGCAGTTAGCTTTGAAGGGTGCGAGCAAGAAAAAAAAATTGGCCCAGGTCCTAGTGAGAAACCTTGATTTGTGAACTGGGATCCAAGTCTGAGAGGCACCGTCTTGTTGGGTGTCTGCACGGTCTTTAGCGCCGGGGCTTGCCCTCTCGGTGTTGGAAATGCCGTGTTGCAGAGGGTGGCTTAGTGGGAAAAAATAAAGAGGTTCTTGCTAGATGTGACCTTGGGGTAGGAGGTTGGGATCGCGAGCCGGGGCTCTCAATTTGCAGAGTCTCTGTGCTCAGGGAGGTGAAGTTCCCAGAGGTGCTCGTGGACGGGGGAGAAGCCAAAGGTCGTTGCCTTCCGAGAATTTGAGCTTTGAACAAAGCATGTAACTAAGCCAGTTTTCAGGGGACTTTGGCATTTTGCTGCGCTGACATGCCTTCGGAGGTTGTGTTTTCTTGTTTAATTCCTCTGTCCTGCTTAAAATCAAATCAGGGATGTTTATGCCGCCGACTAAATGCGCTGGTGTTAGGTCTGGGGTGAGCGGCTGTTGCGGCGGTGCCTGCTGGAAGTGTGATTTCTATCAATATTATTGCTGCCTTGGCAAGAGCTCCCCTGCAGATACATAAAAGTGCTGCTGGTGGTATCTTATTGATTACTCTCATCTCCAGAGCTGTCTAAAAGCTTTCTCAGGTTTGATGTACTGCCAGGATCCATGGGAAGTGGGTTTGCAGGTACAGCTATTCCCAGCAAGACTTCGTATCCGAGTGTGGAAGAGACTCACGTGGGTTTCTGTGGGAATGGAAGCAGGTTCTGGAGGGTTTGGGCTGGTCTTTGCTGTCTGAACCCTTGGGTTCTGTGAGAATGCATTTAAATTTATTTTTTTTTTAAAGCTACTCTGCCTCATTGTTAACAGTGGAAATCTGGACGGACCCACAAAGTTTCAGTTACTGATCTCTGCTCCTCTGTGCTACCTAGGTGGTCTTTGTCAGCTGGGACCTAGGAGGAGAATAATTATTGAAAAAAGGGATGGGCTGATTTGTGCTGGCAAAGTTGGTCTTTTATTGTTGGGGATATTAAGTCTAGGCAGTCTGTTGCAGACCAGGTGTAATTTACTGCTAGGTGGGAAATGGCAGAAGTAGGAGAAGGACTGTTACAGTTGATTTGGGTTTGTTCCTTTCTAAAGGCTGCGATGCCAAAAGACAGAACAAATAATTAGAAGCAAAGTCTTTTTCACCTGCGTTTTTTGATTAGTAGGCAGGTGAGAAGTGGCATGTTCTGTGGAGAGTCACTGAAGCTTCATTTACCTTGTGCTGAGAGTTAAATTAGTGCTTATATCCTGCTCCTGTCTTGATTGTATCCTGTTCCTCCTGGCTGTGGATCAGGGCCAGAGGTGAGCCAGGTCACAGATGTACTTCCAAAATGTACTTGTACTTCCAAATCAATTTTTGACACACTTATCGACAGATAAAACTGGGATTGCAGGCATGTTTAAACATGATTTCTCTTGGCTCGTCTGCACCTTTTTAGAGTAGTATCAACCTTTGGGTGGAATAGTCAAGTGAGTGCTGTCAGGCTCTCTTGGCTTGTGCTGTTTTTCAGCAGTTTTGAAATTAGCTGTGGCTTTAGGCCATCTGGCTTTTTCTGTTACCTGTTCAGCACCAAGTGAAGATGGTTAACAGAGGGCCGGCGCTGGTGGAGCGGGGAAACTTGAGGAAAATTCAGACCTGCCAACTCAACCTGACACCTAACGTTACAAGAAGCGTGGGGCTTTTTTCTGTTATTATTGTTCTGTTTCACTTGTCTTACAAATACTGGATTTTTATTTTTTTTTTTTCTTCCTGAGTATGAAGATAAACAGCATTTGCAGGGAGGGAAGTTCCTGGGCCTGGAAAGTTTCGCTCGTGCCTGGGCTGCTCAGTCGCTGTAGCCGTTACCCCAGTTCAGGTTGGCTCCTTCTGTGCCTCACCCAGCGAGGCTGTTACCTGGGAACGTGACCGAAGTATCCGGCTTCTCTGGGGAGTGTCGAGGGCCTTCCACAGAATGCATCTGGTAGAAAGAAATCGAGGAGTTTTCGAGCTTAATTTGTCAAACAGGCTTCCTGAGATGTCTTGAAGGTGTCTGGTGGGGCCCCGTCACCAGCATCGGGCGTGCGGGAACCCGTTGGGCTTGGAAAGCAGAGCGGAGGAGCGCTGGCAGCCTGCTGCATTTCCACAATTGATTCGACGCCAGTGATTACATTAATCAGTACCTTTTCTCATGTGCTTTTTAGCTTCCAAACGAAGCCTTCAATCTGTAGGCTAATGAGTGGGTTCTGTCTACCTATCAGCCGGGCTGAATACAGGGGAAACAAGGATGCTGCGGTGGGCAGGAGACCCAACTTAGCTCCCAGCCGGGCTGTTTGATCTCGGAGAAGTCACTTTTGCCTGTTCCATCCTCTTGTCTGTCCTCTCTAGATGACGTGGGCTTAATGAAGGCACAGTCATACTCGTGTTCATAGCTAGAGGGGTGTATTAATGCATCTCAGCCTGAAGGGCTGTAATTAGCAGCCGGGTTATACCGGTCTGGGTCCCGTCGTGGTACGTGTTGTGCGGTGTGTGGACGGGGCCTTTAATAAATAGAGTATGAATAACAGGAGGAAGCGTTTGTCTGAGTAGCAGGTGTGTGTTGGGTAAACCCAGCGATGCAGATGGGTATTGCTGCTCTGCTCTGGTTGAATCAGCAGTGTTCAAGTAGTTGTTTCTTAATTTTACACTGTGTCCTATATTTTGTGAATGTGTAATTTGATATTTTAGCTCTGCTCTTTTTTTTTTTATTGTTATTTGAATGTTTTTCCAGGTTTCACACTGGACTTCTCTGCCTGTGGATCTTGTTTTCTGTGTCAAGTTCCTTTGCAAGGGAGGATTTTTTCAGAGCTGTCCTAGCACAATAGGAACCAGCTTGCATGACTCTTCAGTAAATTACTGCTGCTCTTGGAGAGTGGTATTTATAAAGCTGCTGTGCTACATTTTCATGTGGCAAGGGGGGTGGGAGGAGAAACCAGCAGAAATCTGTTTCTCCTTTGATACGAAACTGTAGAGGTGATGCTCTTGCATGGAGAGAGCAGCAGTCCTTGCATAAACACTGGATATATTAACATTTCTAACTAGTAAATTTATGGATAATCTCTTCTTTTGGAGGATTTGTTCTGATTTGAGAGCATTAGTCCCTGGGAATATTAAACCTCTTTTAAATCCACTTTGTTCAGACTCTAGATTGGGGAACTGCTGGTAAGCCCTGCCATCTTCCTCCGGCTTGATTGAAATGCTGAGCAGGGAGCTGCAGCTGGTCCAGAGGCAGCTGGGGTTTGGGTTTAGGTGCTTTATCCAGTTGTGTCAAAACGGATTTGGAAACTGTTTACTTTGTTCCTGTGACGAGCGCGTGCGGCTTTGAGCGCTGCCAAAAAAAAAAAAAACCAAAAAAGCCCCTAAACCAAACAACCCAAAAGGTAAGAAAGAGAAAACATTCATGGGAGTGTCTTCAAGCTACTTGTTCGCGGGATGCTGCAGTTTTGGGATGCTCTGGGGGGGTAAAACTGTCTTTGGGGACCGAAATGTCAGTGTGCCTGCTTGGGCTGGGCACTTCCGTGATTGCCGGGGCGGACCTTCGTTGCGGGGAGCTGATTCACGGCCCTGGGTATTTAATCAGGTTTCTATAGCAGTGAAATCTTTTAACGGGAGGGTGGAGCTCACTTTCAGTTTGTGCTGAGTTTCTCCCCGAATATTAGGGCTGCTGCGTTAATGCCTTTTTCCGATTGGAGTAATTTTTTTAGGCGACTGATGTTGGAGGATGTTCTTTGCGGTGCGTGGCAGGAATACTGAAGCTTTTCCAGTAGTTGTCCTGAGCATTTCTTTAGGTTTGTACCGTGCTGTGTGGCTGCATTGCTGAGGAAATGCAAAAAGTAGGATTCCTTATGCTGGTGTGAGATGTTTAGCTTAGTGCCTTTTGATTATCAGTTAAGATAGTGGAACTACCCGATCACACAGAAGCGGGTGACAGCGCGGCCTCCTGTGCTCTCCGCAAATCATTCCCTCGGGGTTTGACATTATCTGTTGGCTCGTACGTTATTGGGACGCTCGTAACAACGGTGGTTTAATCCTGTCTTACTGAAACCTCCAATTCTTGGGTATTTCCAAGGTGACTTTGCCGCAGGAAGCTATTTGAGCCCTCGTTCTTAATGCCAGTAGCGAGGGGTTTGATTTGCATAATCGAGATAATGCACCGGATAGCGTTTCTTTGTGTATTTAAAGCCACGTGTTGGCTCGCTCTGGCGTCCTATAAAAATATGGGGCGTTCTTGAACTTCGAGCACAACGTTGATGCTGGAGAAGTGTGTTGGCTGGGTGGGTCCTCAGGGGGCAGCACTTCTGGGGCGGCCGATGCTGCTGCTGCTGAGTTGGGCTGCAGCAAACCTCGTCTGAAGTAGGGGTTAGTGGTCGCTCTTGCGAAAGCACGATGGCTCGTGCGGTTGTTTGCCTGCATTTATCATTTGCTCCACTCATCCTTGCAGCCCTTTGGAGCACGCAGACTTTAAAAGCAAATAAAAGCTTTCTCGTCCAAAATTCTGGTTCCGATACAGCACGTGACTTGCTTGTGACAACTAGGGCGGCTGAAAAGAGGAATCTGTTAGGGGTGGATTTGTATCTGCATTAAACAGGAGGGCAATGTGCCCATTGCCAAGAGTCTGTCAGGGAGACGTTGCTTAAAAATCATCGTGCTGAATTGCCCGTGTGCTGGGTTCACCAGCAGCAGGCTGGCTTTTGCCTGCGTTGGCCCAGAATCCGTCATGTTTGAGGTTGAAGTTGCTGTTCAGAAGTGGTCAGTGAGGCTGAGATGCACGTCGGCACTGGGCTCCATCGGTGATGTTAGTGTCCCCATCCATGGGGCTTAGCTCCCCTGCTCTTGTCGTTGTCCCTTCCACACCTGTCCCTTCCAGCAGGAGATCAGGGAAGCTTTACCTGCTAAACTGAGGCTTTGCAGGTAAAGTGGAAGTCCTGGTTTATTTGCCTTTTCTCTTACAGAAGGCAGAACCACTCTGGCCCTTGCTTTCTGGTTGTAGTTGTTGGGACATGAGATCTTCTAAACTTACATTTGGGGAGCTTTCGTGCAGTTACGAGCTTGAATCTTAAACTGGGTGCCCCCACAGCCTCTGTCTTCAAAAAGAATGACTTGCTGGGGAACTGCATTTCCGAGGGCTGATGCTAACCGAGCTGAGCTGCCTTGCAATTGCAGCCTGACTGTGTCTGAAGTAGCCCTTGTGGGGTGAAACATTTGCTGTCTTGTCAAATAGTTTCATTCAGTGCACTCAGCTTTTTAACAGATGGGATAGATTTTTGGGAGCCTGGGCAACCACAGCAATTGTTTTGCAAGGTGAGACACTTCTGTTTTGACGGGCAGGAGAAATAACGTTGTGTGATTCATAGGAGCAATGAGTCTTTGGTTTTGGATGGCTGAAGTTTTTTTTTTTTTTAAAAAAAGGATATTAGTGTTTGTCTTCAAAGAAATTGAGTTGAAAGCCAAAAGTTAACAGATACAGCTCTTGAGTGGTGCTGATTAGGATGGGTTTGATGAAGAGAGCTCGCAGTGTGCTTGAGGGGGCTGGAGAATTGATGCTTGGGCAATGCACAGCACCACGCTCACAGGTCCTGCCCCTTGTGCTGGGGGTGCGGAGCAGGAGGGGGTCACTGAGGGCAGTGCTGGGGGGAATGAGGGCTCTACCTGGGTCTGGTTGCAGCTTCTCCAAGAGCCTGGGAGCTGCAGCCTGGCAGATCCGCTTCAGGTCTACAGGGAAGGTGATTCACGGTGCCGGGAATCCAGTCCTGTGGCAGCCAGTGTTTCGAATGGGGATGTAGTGCAGATGACCAGAGCTGCTAAACAGCACAGAGAGACCACGAGTAGGGCAGAAGGGGAGGAGGTTTCAGGCTCTTGTGCTTGTTGTGCTTGGTGTGCATTGCGAAGCGCTGCAGGGACGGCCTCCTGCGCGGATTTTGCATCTTACCAAAGGCAGCAGCAAGTACCCGAGTGCTCGGCAGCGGCCAGGCGCCCCGTTTGCCTAGTGCAGCCCCGTTCCTGCTGAGAATCCAGGTCTGCCCCACATACCTGCAGGCTTGAGGGATCACGTTGAGGGCAGGTCTTGCAGGAGGGAGGAAGGCAGAAGTTAACCTCCCGTTTCGGCGTTTTATTGCCTGCACTCAGCTATCGCTTCCTTTGCAAAGGGGTTATTTCCTTCCTGTAACACAGCGTTGAATGGGAGGAGGGCGTGCAAGAAAGTGAAAATCCGTCGCCGACTTCTGTGGTGATGACTAAGCCATTGCCTTTTAAATTTAGTCACGGTTACTATTTTGGGGACATCTGGGGCAGGTAATACGTCGGCTCGACTGCAGGATCTGATCGGCCGGTCGAGAGCCACGGTCCCCAGAAGTCAGGGACAGTGCATGTGTGTTTTAGGGGATTGCAAGATTAATTGGCCTATGTGTGCCTTTGAGCTGTTTTTGTGGCGGGAGGATTGCTGGTTTATGTTGTGATCCCTTAACAAAACAGCTCTCGTGGAGGCAGGCTCTGCCATCAGGCTTTGTGCCTCTGCAGTACAAAGGCTTTTGCTAGAAGCGGAGCGGGATTTCTGTGCCCGTTGTGTCCATCTGCCTGCCCTGGCCGAGGGAGAGCTGGAATTTGGAAATGCTTTTAATTGCGCGGGGTCAGGGGGAGCAGGTGGCTTTCCATTGCATGGGCTTACAATGGATTGTTTATTCCGGTTGTAGATTGGGGTAGGGTTTTGTTGCTGTCTGCAGTTCCAAGAAAATGGGAGAAATGAGGGGCAGAAAGGGTGGAACTGGTTGAACTGGAATTCCTGGGTCGTGGCCTTGGATTACAAACAGCAAGGTCCTGCTCTCTTCAAAACCCGGGACTGGCAAATCCTGGTGCACTGGGATCTGTTGGCGTTGCAGGTTTTTGCTCCTAAGCGTGTCGGAGGAGTTTAATAATAGTGTTGTAGCAGGTATCTCAAATAATCTTACAAATGTGAGTAAACAAGTCCTATTTTGTGGCAATAGTAGATACTCAGAAAGTGCCTACCATAGATCTCGTGGCTCGGTGATCTAACTGGCTCGGGCAGCATGGAAAAATAAGGATGGTGCTTTTCCTTTGGCGTTTGCGATGGAAAAAGGAATAGAGGAGTGGGCAGGAGCTGATGATTCATGTCACATCTTTCAAGCCTGTTAATGGCCTGGGGAAGCCTGAGCTGATGCCTCCCTAAGCCAAGCTTAGCCCTTCTCTGTGACAGCAAAGGGTGCGAGACCCCCGGCTTGGGTTGCAGCTGTGAAAAAACACCTACAACTGCTGTAGCTGCCGAAGAAGAAGTCCTGTGTGTTCGCTCCCTTCCACTCCAACAACTGTTTGGGGGCCGTGTGACGAACAAATTGAGGAACTG
This sequence comes from Trogon surrucura, assembly GCA_020746105.1. Lineage (NCBI taxonomy): Eukaryota > Metazoa > Chordata > Aves > Trogoniformes > Trogonidae > Trogon > Trogon surrucura. The sequence goes on from CM036640.1 coordinate 4,024,378, forward strand.
GATTGGATTCAACCCAGCTGTTTCTGCACTGCACTGGTTTTGCCTGGGGTCAGCTGCTCCTGATGCCAGCGGAAGGGAGGGCAGGCAGAACTGCTCCGGGCACCCGTCGCCTTCGCACGGAGCTATTTTGGGGTTCGGGTGCGGTTGCTCCGGTCAGTGTTGGGAGCCTGCGTGCCCTCACCTGGCGTTTGCTGCTGAATTGCTCCCTCGAGGAAGCTTTCAGGTTTCGTAGTTTCTCCGGTTTCGTTTTCGGTTCAAACTAAACCCAAACGAACCGTGACGCTGCAGGCGTGGGAGAGCCGCGCCGAGCCCTACGGGGTTGGGGCGGTTTGTTCCTTGGGGGTTTTTACTCAGGCCTGTTAATTTTTGCGGGGAGCCTGTTCTTCCCTTTCTCCTGACAAGAAGCTTATTTTATCCCAAATACCCTACCAGCTCCTATCTTTGCAAGACATGAGGGAAATTGGGGTGCTTTGGCTCGCGTTGTGTTGTGCTTCCCTTTGCTGCAAATACATGTATGGGACACAGAGACCTCCTTAGCTTGTGCTATGAGAAAAGCTTGACTTTGCAGCAAGATTGTTAACACCCAGACTTAACCCAAGACTAAAAGGAAGTCTTAGCAGTGGGGAGGGCAGCTGAAGAAATCAGTCGCTGTATTTTTGGGTGCTGAAACCAGGATGGAGGGAGGAGAGTGGTGTAACGGTTGAATGATCTGGGCTGTGGGGCAGTTACAGCTCGGCCCGTGGGCTGCCTTTCCCTGGAGGTCCCTGCCCCATCGGTCGGGGATGGGAGAGGTTGCAGAGAGGTGCGGTTTACAACTTCCAGTAAGTAAATTTACAGCGAAGCAAACGACTGACGGTTGGCAGCACTCCTGCGGCTTTCCGCGAGCTCGCTCCTCGCTGTCGGGCTGCGAGAGTGCAAACCCGGGAGCTCGAGCCGCGGGGAAAGCTGCCGCCGGTTTGCGTGTGGCTGTGCGTGGGCGTTTCACAGCTCGCTGTGTGCTGGGGTAGCTGCTTATTGCTGTGGTGCAGCTCTTGTGTGGTAAACACTGGCTTTTGTGGACACCTCTTTGTGAATTGAAGATGAAGTCGCTTAGGAAATGGCCATTTATAGGCAAATCCCGAGCTGGCTGACGAATACGCGCTGTGGCATTCAAATTAATTACATCATCTGCCCAGCTTTGCCTTATGTCAGAGGGGAAGGGATACCTGCCGTGAGCGTCGTTAATTCATGGAGTGAAGCCAGGTCAGGTTGGATCAAGCTTCGGTTCCCCTTTACAACCAAATGGTTATTCCTCAATATTCCTCGATTGCTTTTTATTGCAGAACTGAGTTTCCCTTTTAGAAACCTGGCACTGTCGGGCAGCGTAACCTGTGCAAACGCTTCTTTTGGCCCCGAGGTGTCCTGCGAGTGGGTGTGGATCGTGCGGTCTCTCTGTGGGTACCGACATCTCCTTGGGAGCATGAGCTATCCTGAAAAAAACCCTCTTCTCCTTCAACTGGGATACGTCACCACCTGCTACCTTCTGGAAGAACTGAACCGGGGTGTGTTTCGCACGGCTGATGTTGGCTTTCGTTCGAAATGAGTCGGTTTCCCAGCTGTAGGTGAGGCTACAATCCTGACATGATTTTGGCGTGTTTCTACATTTCCAGAAGTGCTGTCAGCTTGTACTCGTGGCTGCCTGATAAGGCAGGCAGGTTTCTGACTCCTGGGGCTTACTCAGAGCTACTTTGAAGTCTTAAAAGCACAGCAAAGCGCTTTTTGTTTATTTCTAGTTTATAAGGCTCAGTATGGATGTAGGTCCTGCTAGTGTTAACATTTTTTTCTTAATATACCTTTTCCATATTACTTTTTTTTTGTTTGAGGATCACGTTCTCTTTCGCTTTTGCTCCTTTTAATCTTGTTTTGTTGCTCTGATGCAGTTAAGTCAGTCCCAGAAATATTGTTTAAAATTTGCTGGGAGCACTGGCATAGGTGGGAGGAATTGGGGGTTACTTTTGTAACCGTTGCTTGTGCTGGCACCTATCGAAAGGTCTTGTTTGCTGAGCAAACCGGGCGGTTTCTGGCTCCGTGATAACTGCTTGGGAGCTGAGTGGGGAGCTGGAGCGTGTTCACCAACCTGCTCCGAAGGACACAGCAGTTGAACAGAACAAAAAGGATGAACATGTGAGAGGTCACTGCAAAGTCGTAGCTTACAGTTCAAGCTGCTCATTTTTTATATAATTTTTTTTTTTTTTACATATTGGATTTTAATTCTCCAATATGAGTCCAATATTGGACTTTATTTCATGCCTTTGCGAGGTGGACGCAATTCTCGCTTAGCTCTGAGGTGAGTTTACTCGAGGTGGTGCAGGGTGAAGGGACCTGACAAACCACCCGCGTGAGCTGCTGGACCTGCCCCAGGCCTTGGAGATGCCTTTGAGACACTTGACACTTTCTCCTTCCACGTCCCCTCTGTCCACTGCTCTGCTTCTCGCTGTTGTAACCGATTCCTCTTGGTTCGTTTTGCTCGGTTTTCGCTGGGTTGACTTTCTCGGATCGGATCAACTCGCCGGCTGCAGGGCATGATGTGGGATTTGCTCGTTCAGTGGGGTGTTTTTCTAGGCATTGTTCCGGTGGAAGGTCCTTTTGTGGCCGAAAAGAAGCCGCGATGGTTTGTTGAGCTCTTAATGCAGCAAAGCGTGTTGGCTGGAAATCGTCCTCTCTAGATGGAGAGCTGGCAGCGTGGCAGTGCGAGAATGAAAGCGGGAGTTTCAGGGCTCCACCACCACTTTTTTTCTTAATTAAGATTATCCTCCCTGACCTTTGAAAGGAGTGCATCAGCCCGGTAACTCCAGCAGGTCTGAAAGATGAACGAGCACGTGTGAATCGGCAGTGGAACCGATCCTGGTTTGGAAAAGCTTTGGGAAAGGCACCGCTTCCCCCCGAGATCAGAATCAACCCGAGATCGTAATGTAAGATCAGGTGCTGTATTAAGCACGATCCTCATGCAAACAGCGTTGCTGCTTCATAAACTTTGTGCACAGCAAGGAGAACGACACGTGATTTTTTTTAATTTTTATTTTTTTTTAAGGAAATGTTCTCGTTCAGAAACTTTACGGACTTCTTTTCACGGTGGGATGCCTCGCCGCCTGTACTCAGGTTATAAAGAGTTGGCCAGAGCAGTAGTGGGAATTAATTTCTCTGTTTTTCCTAGTTATGGCTGAGGCGCTTTTTTTTGTTAAAGCTGGAGCCGTGGAACACAAGAATAGATCGCCTGGAGAGGGTTTCTTTAAGGAAATTTGGTATCTTAATCAGAAATAATTAGAAATTACCATAGTGAGACTGTGAAGGAAAAAAATAAGGCTATAGCTTAATTTTAAAGTCTATGTGACCTGCTTATTGTTTGGCAAAACTGAAGGATGAAAAGTGAGGATCTCGCAGGGGCAGTGACGTGGTTCCAGAGCGTCCGTTCAGGAAGGGATTTGCTTTTAAATACCTGAGCTGTGTCCGGTTGACGTGTCGACTCCGTACCTGAAGTCGATGACGCCTCCCACGCGGCGCAGGTTTCCTGCAGCGCGCTTTTTCTCAAGCGGGAACGCTGTGCTGCCTTTCTGCCCAGAATCTGATCAGAGGTGCCTGTGTTATGTACCCGCGTGGGCGCCGGGTTTAAACGGGCTGTTTATCCCAGGAAAGGGTTGGAACGAACGCGCGAGGGGCTTTGGGAAAGCTCCGTTGGGCAGGACTGCGAATTCAGCCGCTGCTTCGACTGCCGCCCTGGCTGTGTCGGAGAGGTCAGGTGAGCTTTCCGACCGATCCGTGTCGGCGCTGCGAGAGCAGCTGAGCTCGTTCCTGCCGCTTCTTAAAAAGAGGCGAAGAGAAACCGGCCTCATTTCGGTGAGGAAACGGTGGTTGCAAATGAAATCGTCTATCGAGTCATAATTGCGGGGGCATCGCCCTCGGGCTCGGCTACTTTTGTTTTCGTGGCAAGTTTGACGAAAATGGAAACCACAGAGCTAAGGCAGAGGCGGTTGGATTTTCACCCCAGAAGCCAGAGGTAAAGAAGCAACCCTGTTATTACGCGTCTTTCGGGCGCGTGGTGCAGCGCGACGCGGGTGCGCGGTCCGTATAGCCTGGACCGTACGTGCAACCCGCAGTCCTCAACCCCGCGCCTTAACGGTAGGTTGGGGATGGAGGTTTTTGTTGCTGATACATCGGAACAAGCTCGTTCTTCTGCTTCCTGGCAGAGCGGAGAACTGAGCTCGTGTTTCCAGTAGCGTTCGTCGGGTTAAAGTGGATTCTGTGCAGTAGGTGCAGGTGTTCTTGGGAGGTCCCGTCGGGGTGTAAAAGCGGCTTTTGGTGCTTCCTCGGGAGCAGCGAAGCCTTGTCGCCGAAGCTGAGCCACGCGTGCAGCTCAGAGACCTAATGGGCGTGCTGATTACCTCCCATCGCTCCTTTGTGGCAAAGGTGGGAGGTTCTTCACCGCTCTCTGCGCCAATTCCAAAAGGGTGGAAAATAATTGTTAAAATTGAGAGTGGGGAGGAGAACGTAACTTCATATGTACAGCTGAGTGCAAGTTAACAGGTGTGTTTATTTCTATTGTGAAGTTGCCATCGTGAGTGTTGGATGGTGGCTTCAAACAAGCTGTCCCCTGCCTTCGGGCGGCTGCAGTTTCTGCACCCTGGAGGCAGCAATCTCCTTTCCTTTCTAATTGCATCCACGGGTTCGGGACGGCTCGAGGGGGTTAGAGGTTTTCCGAGCAAACTGAAATTCCCCGTGAGGTGTGGTACAAGAACAAACTGTCGCGCGAGCAGGTACGTGCTGCTCTCAAAGGAATTTTAATTTCCGACAAGCCCCGCTGTGCTGAAGTCGGTTGTGCAGAAAGACGCGGTGGAAACAGGCCAGTTCCAGAGTGGTGCTGCTGGTGGCACCGGGATTTCGCGGGAGCTCCAAGCTGACCTTTCGTTGCTTTTGGAAGGGAGACCCTCTGCAGCCCCGTGTGCCTACCGCGTTTTCTCCCTTAAAAAAAAAAAAGCTGGCGTTAGTGGTTTTGTGGCAACGCAAGCTGGAAAAGATCTGGGGGAAAATGGATCCTTTCACTGGTGACGTGCATTGAGGGTGGTTTAAGGCAGGCAGGGGCTGACTTTTGAGCTTGAATCTCGGATGTTTAATGTGGTGTGTGTGTGTTATTTTATGGACTTAAGGGGGAAAAAAGACATCTCAAAGTACTTTCTATTAATATTCACAGGGCTGAGGACTGGGGACCACACTCCTGAGCTCTTTCCCTTTCCACGAGTGTAACCCTCTCTGGAAGGCAAACTGGGCTCTAGGCATTTCCCAGTCTCCTTGTGTTCCTATTAGTGCAGTAATTAATTTATACAGACCTTGCTCTGGAGCAGAGACTGGGCTGTGGTCGGGGTTTGCTGAGGCTTATCTGGTATTTTTGGAGCTAGCTAGGAGTGCTCTGCTGGTTTCAGCAGCAGTGATGTTATTCCTAGTATTGGACTTCAGTAGTCGAGAATTCAGTTTTATCATCTCATGCTTTTTGGAAAGAGGGAGAAGGCGAAAGTACAGCTTAGATTTTGGCCAAGTGAGCTCAGCGGTTCAATCATTCCTTGTTTTTTGCTCCCTGTGTGTCGAAGCAGGTGCTGCTGGTAGAGCTGGTTCATTTTCTTAAGTCCCACTGTGGTCTGATAACTGGGAATCCTCTGCGGAAAGTCCTCTTACAAACACCTCCGTTCGTTTCCTTCTCTCCTTCTGGTGCGCTCAGACTTTTCTGGGTAATGGCAAAATGTGCAAAACGCATCCTTCAGTGTAAGAATTTATTAACACGTTTTGAGGGTTTGTGTGTGATTAAGTAGCGTGTTTCGGTCTTGGGGATGGTTTTAATTACATCAGGCTTGGTCTTCTGGCTTTTTTTTTTTAAATTTCAGCCCTTGGTTGCTTTTAGTTCTCACCTCTGACCTCTGCAAAGGGGCTATTTTGTTTGCTCTGTGTTATAATTAAAAGTACACCTTCCTCTACAGAAAAAAACCCCTCCAGAGTAGAACTGTTTTGCAGCTGTGATGTTGCTGGGGAATTTTGAGCGTTGTGGTTCCAGTGTGAGGTGTTGAGCCTTCTTGCTGAGCCAAGCTAAAACCTCGGCTCTTTCTGAAACTTTTCCAAGCTGAAACCTTCGTCGCTGAATGTTGGGCAGACAGCTGACGAAACGGAGTTTTGAGAGGACGGGCCACTAAACACCAGCTGCACGCAGACGTGTGCTAACCTGCAGGTGAGGAGTCCCATCTGCCGAGCCTTCTAGGGAGAAAAGCTTCCACATCTCCTCAATGATTTAAGTGTAAAGTTTGGCAGTCTCGCTGTCAGTCAGGAATCCAGGAGGTAAATACGTCTCTTGTTCTTGGCGATTTAGGGTTTCCATCTTCGTGGAGGTTGATGAAGGAAGAGCCGTGCCTTGCTGCCTCCCTTTGGGTGTTATTCCTCCCGTGTCAGCTTCCAAGATAATAAAACCAAGAGCGTCCGTCCTCTTCACGAAGCAACCGTTCTGCTTTAGTGTTACCCTCTGCTGTTGTCGGGAGGATAATTTTGGGTAAGGCAAGCCCTTCAGCTGCTGCAAGGACACCGAGTAGGGAAGCTGGTTTTGCTCTATTCATACTGCAGGGTTTTTTTTTCCGCGCCCTGCATGCATGCACACCTCCAGAGGAGTTGGGCAGCTGCCAAAAGGTCTGGAGGCGAATTCGAAGTGTTTGCAGCCCTGATAGCTACATAGAAATAGCATTTGTCACTGGGAGCTGGCGTAGAAGTCGTGCCCTGTTGGTCTTGGTGCTGTGCTTTCCTACAGGCTGTTGGCTTTGTGTTTCAGGTTTGGTAAACACGGCTCGCTCAGTGAACTGGAACACCTGGGAGAGGCTGTAGTGGCTTTTTGAGACGTCCTGTGATCTGTTTCAAGTAGAAATATGAAAAAAGAATTGCTGTATTTGGCTTGTTAGCTGAGTAAGGTGTCCAGGTGCTGCTGCTGGAGTCCTGTATGAGGCAGAAAATATGAGTATTGCAAGTTTTAATTTGGTTTTGAATTACTATTACAGAACAAGTTCATCCCTTCTTGAAGAGAGGGGAAGCTGAGGTGTGGATAGACAAAGGGCCTCATCCAGGTTCCCGTGTGCTGGTCAGCAGCAGAGCTAGGAGCCGGGGTGGGTCTGGAGTCCCACTTCCACGTTCTGCCCAGCGCGTCGATGTGGATTTTTAAGGTTTACTTTGCGCCTACCCCATCTCACAGCCCCAGAGGACGCGGCTCCTGTCCCTTCCCAGTTCCTCTGTGGTAATGTTATATTACTGTGCCACCCACAGGCAGCTGCCATGCTGCTGAAAAAGATTTGCCGGGTGCACGGGGAGCCGGTTATCAAATATTAAATCTGCGACGAGAAGCTGCTGGTTTCATTTGCTGTAATATTTAGATTTCTCCAACCTAGTTATTCTAGTGTTAAATCACATTTAGAGTTGTTATGCTATTCTCTGGGTGGTTTTTTTTTTTTTTCCCCTGCACTGTTTCCTCCTACAAAACCCTTCCCTCGTGCGAAGCAGCTGCCTCGAAGCTTTCCAACAAGTCAAGAAATGCAAGCTGTGCTCCGGTCTGAAGTGTTGGGATCCTTGCAAAGAGAGAGAAACTCGCAGGGCTGTTAATTTTTGGTGCGACGCAGGTTAGGCTGCGAGAACAACTTGGTTTAATCGGGGTCGTTTTTCTTGAGGACGGGGGAGCGTTCTGATTTTTTTTTTTACCTCCAGGATGCGCGGGAGTTGGCATCTCCATTGCTCCGCGGGTGATTAGCGCAGAACAAACTGGGTCAGCGGAGGCTGCTCGGGGGATTTTGAAAGCAGCAGACCCGTCCGTAGCAAATACGTAACGGATGGACATGAGCAAACAGATATTTTTTTTTTTTTTTTTAGGTGGAGTCGATTTGATATTAGGTGAAGGCAGAAAAAACAGGTTTTTAGGCTTCTGCTGAGCTGAAGAAGGGCTTGTGCCTCTCTCTTCCCCTCTGTACTGCTTGGTCTAACAAGAGGTTAACTCCGCCTTCACACCGTGTCTGGGAATGTCTAGTAGAGTATTTGGCTTGGTTGATCTGTTTAGGTTTTTTAAGGGTTTCGCTTGTGATATTTAAACTCTCGCCTGTGCACCTGTGCTATAAGCTGCCCCTTGGGAGAACTGCTCTGTGCTGTTGAGTTGTTTTGCTTTGTGGAGCAGAATTTTAATATTGTTTACCGTGCTTTTAATCTTAGGGCTGGCAGATAAATTGAGTTACTTTAGCCCTGCCCCTGGGGACTTCATGAGGCTTCGTGGACAGCATGGCCAGAGCGTTAAGGTGGAGTTCTCTCAGCTTTGCAAAAATCTGCTCGTCTGTCTTCCTGGAGTGGATAATTGATTGGTGAGAGAACAAAATGTTGACGATGATGAGGATGGTGATGTCGTTATTATTTTGCATTTGTAAAAAGAGATGGACGACCGGATCTGATGGGGCAGTCGGGACGTTTTTGCTGTGAACGCAGCCTGTCAGAAACACCGGAGCGCGATGCACTGCGAACAGTCCTTCTGACGACTTGGTCCCACCGTTTGAGTCGAGGTTGACGAGATGGGGCTGAAAACTCAGAACCTCCCTGGAAAAACCCACGTGATGACGAGCAGGTTGCTCCGTGCCTGGTCTCAGTCTCCCAACCAGCCTTATTCTTGCCCCCCCCCCTCCTTTTTGTTATAATTGTGAATCCTCTCGCGGCCTCATCCGTTGTCTGGTCCAGCGGGGACCTGCTTGGGGTTTGGGCTTCTGGGTGCTGCTGCAGCCCGTAACTTTTTTAAAGCAGCACAGAGTAACCTGATGAATACTGTGTCTATTTATTGACTGACTGTTACTAGCACCAAGTTAGGTCAAAATAAAATTTCTCGGAGGTTGTCAAGCCGGCTGGGTATCATTTGGAGGGTATGTCACTTGAGGGCTCCCTAATGGTCTGCATTAATGCAGAACTTTGTTCCTCAGGCTGTTTGTTAACACTTCCCTTTCCCTCCAGCTGATGGGTGCAGTTTGAGACTGTTACAAGAACATCTTTTCTTTCCTCCACATGCTGCTTTTTTTTTTTTACTTTCCTCCACGACAGCCTCCGGTTTTGTCTCTCATTACAGTAAGAGCCCTGTAGTAGCTGCCCAGCCGCTGTCACGTCCCTCTCTGGAATGGTGATTTAGAGCTGAGCCAGCTTGGAAACTGGCTTTCCACGCCTAAGGCAAGCCTGGTAGCAGACGCTGCGGAGAAGTAATGTGCCACTTCTGTTTGGAAGAGTTGTCAGTTTTCTAGTTTAGTTTGGAGGGGAAAAAACAACCGACATCAACTTAGGTTTTCCTTGGACTTTTGGAAGCATCACTTTGGTTTTTTTTCGAAGGAAGCTGCTCAGTGTTGCCGGAGGAGATGAGCAGCCCTAGGTCAGAAATGCCGGTGAGGACAGCGGTGTGCAGCTAATGAGCTTTGCTGTGGAGGAAGCTGAAAACGTAACGTTCGAGAGGTCTGGGTAAGGGTTGCTGAAAACGAGACCATGAGAAAGTGGGTGAGCAAGCTGGTAATCAGGAAAACTCGTTCGTGCGTTGCCCGAGGCTGGAAAAAATAGTGTCACCTCAGGAGCTTCAGGATGAAGAGCTGGGGCTGTCAAGGTTCTGTCTCTCCCAACCCTCCCTGAAAGTGGTTGCGTCTGGGTCAGCTCTGGCCGTTCCTGGGTGGCTGGATCAGTGCTGGGAGGAGTGGGAAAGCATGGGAGGAGGTCCAGAACCTGGACTTCGGTCGGGTCGTGTTCCTGTGGGACCGCACCCTCAGGACACTGCGGCGGAGCTGAGGCAGATGAAATTCCCTCCTTCAGCAGAAAGCCTGTGAAGACTGAGGAAAGAGGGTTGGAAAAGAGCGTAGGAAATACTCTGCGGAGCCGTCCTTTTCTATTGTGTGTGGATTAGCTGCCTGGCTGGAAAAAAGCCATCACCTTGCTGCTGAGAGTTCAGAGATGGGTCAGTGGAACAAGAATATGTTGGAACGGGGAATATATTCTTAGATTGGTACGAAGAGCTGGGAGAGGTGAAAAAAAAAAAAAGAGAAAAAGCAGCAGCAGTGTTTGAACTAAGAAGCCAGACAAAGGCCACGCTTCTGCTCGCTGCGATGCCAGCAGCAGCGAGGGGCAGGCGGCCGGACGGCGGAGCGGGGTGTGTGTGTGTCCCGGGGTGGTGAAAGGAGCTGTGCCTGCGACAGAGGAATTTCACACGGCTGTCAGACCCGGGGAGCGTGTGAGCACTTTGAGGACATGAATATTCAGAGGAGCTGCTGTGTGTCTTGCTGAAGGAAACTCAAACCCCAAGTTTTTGCAGGCTTGCCTACCTGGGAAAGATCTGACAGTCAAGGATAAAAGTCATTTTCTGTTTTGCGGGGCGGGTTGTACTCCATCACGGGGTAGAGCTTCCCAATTAGCCAGTCCCAGTTAACGCTGGCAGCGGGATCTGCACTGCTTAATCCATCGCTTCGGTGAGGAAGTGCCTGTTCCTCGGCGTGGGCAGAGATGTGCTCCAGCTCCGGCAGCCTCCCGGCGGTGCTGCGAGTCCTCGCCGCTCTCTCTTGCTCTAACCTGGCATCGCTTTGTTTGGTTTCCTCGTTTTTTCTTTTCTTTTTTCTCTGACATGCCTTTTTTGCTTGTTCTATTAATAATCAGATGATTGTGCATCTAGTGCTTTGCTCCGAAGGATCCCTCCCAGTAGAGGCTGAGGTGCTTCCAGCCATGCTGTCAGCGATGACAGATGTCCTTGGTGCGTACAGCGAGTGTCCAGCAGCGACGAGCTGCCAGGATTAGTATTCCAGGCGCAGACGTGCCCCTTGTAATATGCAAAGCTTAGCGCAGCCTGTACAGGAATGCCCTTGAAAGGCAAATTAAAAACTGAACTCCCTGGCAGCTCGGGGGAGTGGGAGGGTTGTTGTCATCTACGCTGAGGTCCAAGTAGGTTTTGAGGTGTCTGTTTTTGTTTCCTCTTCTGCCTTCCCTTCCCAGGAGGGCTTTTGTGAAAGGACAGGGAGAACTTACCTGCAAACACCCTGTACTACTGAGTTGCTACTAACTGGGGGTTTGGGTTTGTGTGAAGGTGCTGCATCAATAAGGATACGTGTAAAAATCGTTGCGGCTCTTCTGCCTTCGGTAGGGAACATTCGTTCTAGTTTTTGCACAAAAACCGCGGCCTTTAGGCAACGCGGCGTGGATGTACCATCCAAAATCCATGTGGAAGTTGGCTGTCCATTAACAGCTGAATTAAACTGGAGGGATTCTGAGGATGTTTCTCAAGTAACCTCGTGACAATCTGAAATGAGAGCATCTGATGTTCCTGCCCGGAAGCCTGCACAGACAGTGCTTCCCTTTGCTGAGCTCCTTAAACGCTGCGGTTGCCCACGATGGTTTCAGGATTTAATAGCTTTGTCGAGGTGTTCTCCCCACCAAAGGATGTTGCCGCAGTGGAATTGTAGCTGCGACAGAAGTAGCCTGGAGCATGGCTGGCTGATCAAAGGAAGCGTTTCGCCCACACAGCTCAGCAAAGCAAAGCTTAACAGCCCTCCTGGTGGTGGCTGGTCTGGGCGCGCCTCCCGGGCTGGTGCTGCTGGGGTTACCTCCTCTGGCACCACAGCCCCGCGATGCTTCGGTGCTGGCGTGTGAGCGGAGCACGTGCTGCACGGGCATGGACTGTCAGGTGGAGACGATCCATCTGATCCGATGTCGTCGCGTTACCGCCACCGCGCCGCAGCTTTGCTACCGGGGCTGAGGCGTTGAGCTGCCCCAGGCTTAGCGGCGAAGGGTTAGGCTGAAACGGGCTACGCGTAAAAGCTGGTTTTGACTTCTCGGCACAGGAAACGAGCTTATTTTGTAGCTCTTTCCCAATCGCCTGGTGCTGTTGATATTTCCCGTTGTGGTTGTCTTGGTTTGAACTGCAAGCTCTTCAGGACAGGAGCTCCCTTCAGAAATGCTGAGCGTGTTTTTGCTGCGCTGCGTAATGCATCAGAATCGAGATGTCTCCTGATTTCCCCAACCTTAGTTCCTCTTGCTTCTTATTTCAGAACTTTCTCCAGAGAAAAGCTGGGTTTGCTACTAAAATCCTAGTTCCTCCTTTTGGTCTTTTTTTCCCCCCAGTATGTTCAGAACTGTCTCCGCGTTGCTGGACATCGAAAATACTTCCTGCACACGTGCTCCTCTGCCTGTGCTAGATAAGCATTAGTTGTTCCCTTTTGCAGCCGACACGTGTCTTGAAGAGGCACACATGGAATGCAGTCCCTGGGAACAAATATTTGATGCTTTGTAATTATTGCACCTTAATTTTGCTTCTTTTCTCTTTCCAGCACAGCATGTGTGCGATTAGAGGCTGGTGGTATCTTCAGAGGGGTGAAGATGCCACCCTCTCTGGTTCCTAGTTCGCTGGGGCAGGATTTCTGCTCTAGGTTCTCTCCGCGCTGGCTACGGGTAGACTGAGCAGCACTGATAGAGAAGTGAAACTAAGCGTGAGCTCTGGTTACTTGGAATTTTAATCCGTGTGTCAATTTTGTTTCCTGTTTTTGTAGGAATTGTGCAGAAAGCTAGCGTGCGAGAGGAATGGAAGAGAACGCTGGTGAGTACCCTCTTGGATATCTTAGCACAGGTTGCGGGCCTGTTCTTTCCTCCTTGGTTAACACATCATGAAGAACCCATCGCTTGAAACTTGGTGCCTTCGATTCAGAAGGCGATTAGAAAATAAGCGAGTTCGGCAGACGCGTCGGTTGCAACTGTGCTGCACCGGCGGTGTGCACCGGGCCTGATTAAAGTTGTGTGGGACGTCTGGAAGATCTTTTTTAAACTCTCCCATCTATGAAACCTGGCACATAAGTCTATTTATTAGCTCAAACTCTCGAAAACAAATCACATCCCCTTTCTTAATAGTCAAGAGGCTAGAAGCATTGAGCTGGTGTGTGATTCAAACAAGGCACACGGCAAGCCTTGAAGGAAGATCAGCTCATGGAGCTCCTGACTTCTCTTTCTGTATTTATTTCTTTAGGCTGCTTCGTGTTGCAGAAAACACTTTTTTTCTTTTTTATTAAACAAAATTTGGCTTTAAAGCTCTTGCTTTAGGCACTGTGTACTACTTACCCCGAGGCAAACAAACTCATCACTGTTTAACTGATGTGAGGATCTGGTTGCAACTAAAACTCGGGGATTTTTGGCTTAGAGATTGCCTTGAATAGCTTTTCCATCTGTTTGCCTAAAACGGCTGTGAAAGGCATGAGTTAAATGCCCATTTTCCCCCTCCTATTGAAATGAGATTTGTGTGAAAGCTCCTGCCTGCCCCGTCTGCATTACGCACGCTGACCTGGCATCTTCTGGACCGCGATACTGCAGTTGGTGACTCTTAGTTCACACTGAAGCACAACTCTGTGACAGTAAATAGTATTTCTAGATTATTCCCGTGCAGCTAGGCCATGCCATCCTTAAAGCTTGAGAACCAATGTGCTTGTCAGCAGTGCGGCATGCTCGGCGTGGCAGATGTACTGGGCCTGTCTGCAGATTTTGATTTCACACCAAGCTGGTCTGTTGGAGCCCGGTGGCCTGGTTGGAAGAGCTACGAGCCAAGAGTACGCACATAAAACCACATCCCGCCTCTAATCCTGGTGGCAAGAGTTGCTGCTGTGCCCTCTAATTGTTAGCCTGTGAGGTGCACGTTTAATTTGTGGTGATTGCTTTCTCGTACGGTTCGTGGCAAACTAATCCCAAAGGATGACTTCGAAGGGGAGGATGGGTCAAGGGAGTGTGGCTCTGGCAGCCGATGCTGAAGCAATGGCTGCGGAGATGACAGCTCCCTGCTCAACCCCGGGACAAAGCACAGACACCCAGCAGGGCGAGTTTTTCCATCTCTCCAGCCTGCGTTAGTGGGATGGCTTTGAGCAACACTCGGAGCTCTGCTTATTCACCAGGACTCAGCCTCTGCTGGGACAGCCAGCAGCCAGCTGTGTTCATATCACAAAGCTTTTTGTCTCTTTTTACCTGCAAAAAACCCCTCCATTTTTGGGGGTGGATCAGTGAGACGTGGGGTCGGAGCCTGTTGAGGCTCCTGAGAGCTTTGACTCCTGATCTGAGAGGCTGGAGGCCTGGGATGTGAAGGGCTGTATGTTCTGCTCGCCTTTTGCCAGCTGAAGTAAAATTACTCCCCTTTCCCTCTGAATAAATTCCTCTGTGCAATTTTAGGCTGGAGTACCTGTACTCAATCTTTGTGTGCAGACACCCCGCACACAGCTGGTTGTGGAGCTTTACGCGTTGCCTCCTTACTGCTGAGAGCTAAGAGCCCCGTATCAAAGGCAGAATAAGCAGACCGGTCTTGTATTATTATTTCCTTAAAATTACTTTGCTTTTAAGGACGCTCATTCTCCAAGTGCTGCTAAGCTCAGGACTCCTGGGTTGTTCCGGGCACTGAGGCTGGAGATGAGGTAAGGCGGAGCTGCGTGCAGGAGCTGAGCTGAAGTCGATGCCCTTTGTTTCCTCAAAGCCTGGAGCTTTTTCGATGTGTTGCTGTCCTTAACTGGTTGTATATTAACTGCATTCACAATGCTGCATGGCTGGCTTTTGTTTTAACTGCCTTGGCGCGTGTTCAGAGTTGGTGTGCTTCGAATGGCCACTGGGACTGCACAGTGAAGCATAAATCCTTTTTAGCTGTCAGGCTTCACTAGCCATGGGTGGGTGGGGGAGCCCTCCTTGGCTGACTGCCCTGGCTAATTAAAAATGAAATTTGCTGTCGTCTTCAGATTTTAATTCATGCTCATCCCTGAAGGCTAGTGGAAGCATGGTCTCCAGGCAGCTGCAGTGAAGTTTCAGAGCTTTTCTGTACACGATTACTTTAGAACAGGTAGGCAACTTAAAATTTGCTCCCGACCCTCCGCCTGGGTTGTTTTTTAAGTATAGAGGAGAATACACAGAAACTTCTTGCAAACCTTGGGACGTGGCCCTGAGCAAACGACCATCCTTGAAGTAGCTGCATGTCAGGAATTTGAACATGCATCTGTTGCTGGCAGGGCTGAGGTTTTCACTCCGTTGCTGGACTTGAGCTAAACCGAATTACTTTGTTCTAGGCTCTGCCTGTGGGGCATTGCCTTAACGCCGTATAAACGGCTCAAGTTGCAGCAGCGTCTCAGCCTGAGCCCTCAGCTACCGACTCGTGCTGTGAAACCTCCTGGAGATGGAAAAAGTTCTGAAGGGGCAGGATCCAGCGAGGTCCTGTGTAGGATCTCGGAGGTGGTGGCAATGACTCGTGCCTCCGTGTGAGGCCGGGGTCTGTGCCGGAGGGAGGGAGGGGAGTGCTGCCCCCGAGTCGTCAGCGGAGCTGGGAGGCAGAGGCGAGGAGGGAGATCGGCAAGAGGAATGAGCGACGTCTAAATATACACGCGCTGCCAGGCTGAGTCCCCCTGCTTTCCAAGGTCCCACCTACACAAGTGAGCTGTGAAGGGAAGTGGCACTGGAATACCTTTCCCTGCTTCAGATCCTTCCTGCGGCGCGGCTGAGGGATCACACGCTATTTTTGGAGCCTGTATCCGCTGTTCCATCCCCTGCCCACGCTGTCACTGCCCAGACCCCCTTCCAAGGACCACTCGCTTGCCTTAGCATGATAGGCACTAGGTTTGGACCTTCGCCTAGGGGTTGTCTTCTTACCTAGAATCTTATCTGCCTGTGAGCCTGTGAGATCTTAAAAAGCAAAATGCTGGAGAAGCGGCAGCTCTGTGCTTGGCAGGATGAGTCTCGCCTCATGCCTGAGCTTCCTGGAAAGCTCTGCCCTGGTGTCGGACTGACCTAACGTGGAAGCAAAGCTGCAGCTTGCCTGCCCGGTAGTGAAGAGCTGTGGAGGAGCAGGGCAACGCCTTCCTTCACGGGAAGCGTTTGCTCTTGGGTCCTTTGACCTCCGGTACTTGGGTGCTCTCTTTGTGGTTTCTGCTCTTGGCTGCACGCTTTCCCCGCAGGTATTGGGATACAAACCTTTTTGTAGCTCCCCGAAAAGGTCTGAATCTCGGTGGGACAACTCTAAAGCGTTCTGGGAGATTGATGAGTAGCCTTTGCACACACAGGCTCTTACCCAAAGCTACTTTATTAGAATAGCACTTGAAATACCAAGTTTCTGGATACTTTCGGAATCTTCTGCAGTTACTTCTTTATTCAGGGTTGACTTTCATCACCTTTGACTTTCATCCCCTTTATCTCTGGCTGCGCTTCTTTTTTCCAATTCTTTTCCTTCTAAAAATAGGAAATGCTCATCGAGTCCTTAACCTTTGTGCAAACAAAGAAGTAATTTGCTTTAGCATCTATGCTGCCTTCTGGGCTACGTGCCTCGTAAGGAAACCAGCGTGATAGGAATCCGCTGCTTTTGGAGACTTCGACCCCAAATATAATCTGAGTGGAGGAAACGGCTAGAAATCGAGTACTTCTTCTGCCACCAGCTCTGCTACTTGTTCCGGGCAGGACGCAGGACTGGCTAAACGGTTCCCATTTTCATCCCTAAAAATGAGAGCGATACCTCCAGGTACGAAACCGTCACGGAGATGGGCGCGTGATCGGCGCGTGTGTGTAGGGAGCAGGGTTTTTCGTTCACACCCTGCTCCCGGCGGGTCTGTAGAAGCAATCCCTTGCAGCACATGTGCAGTGCTGCCCCCTTCCTGGCAGCCCTGCTGCCTGAAAAGGAGTTGGAGATCAAACGGGCGTATCGGGCTGTTCCAGGGCTCGATTGTCTGAGCAGGTTCTGACATTGCCGCCTTTTAGAAAGACTAATGTTCGGAAGGGAGGTGAACGCAATGACCGTGACCTGTCCCAAAGACGCTTTGATTACTGGCTTCCATCAGCCTCCTGCTGTGGGATCTGAAAATAACCCTTTATTTTCATGTGGCTGGTGGCGGAACGTGTGTGGGATCCCTCTTGTGCTCTGCCAGGACCCCCAGCTGCTGCCCTGTACCAAGACCCACCAACCTCGGCGTCTCCTCCGGGTGGGCACCACGTGCAGGTGGAAGAGAGCGGAAGGCTACAGATGTGCAAAGTCTGTTACGAGAAAACAAAACCTGCTCAGGAAAACCAATTTTCTGCTTCAAAGGTGTTTGCCAAGTGACTTTCTTATTCCTGTTCCGTTGTTTATGAAGCCTTTTGTGTTTCACAGCAGTGAAAGCTGAGGGAGTGGCTGCTAGGACGTAAAATGTTTTGCTTGTGGGTTGTTGGTTTGACCCAAAGAGGAGAGATCACGAGTGTGAGTTCCCGTCTTGTGCCTCCGGAGTGGATCGCAGACCGGTGGCAGGGACAAGGACTTTGTGAAGACCGCCTGGGAGGGAGGTCTCCACCTGGACCTCCGTCGGATGGTGACTGCCACAGGGTGTCAGGGTTGAGGAGGAAAGTGGTGCTGCTCTCCATCTTCGGTTCCTCAGCAACCTAGCGAGGCTTTAGACCTCTAGGACAGTCGTTCTGGTCCTTCGGGTAACACACTTCAGAAAGGGAAGGTTCCAAGCAGGGATTGGAAAGGAGAGGGCAAGCTGGAGGGCACTTTTATTTATTCCTTGCATTTGCTGAAGGACTTGGATGAAAGGGCAGCCTCTGAT
Organism: Trogon surrucura; assembly: GCA_020746105.1. Taxonomy (NCBI): domain Eukaryota; kingdom Metazoa; phylum Chordata; class Aves; order Trogoniformes; family Trogonidae; genus Trogon; species Trogon surrucura. Next base: position 4,041,987 of record CM036640.1, read on the forward strand.
TCGGGGGTTCTTAGACTTGCTGCCTGTTCTCGAGCCCGGCTAGGTGGGAATCCCCTTCTGATGACTCAGTTTCAACTGGAAGTCAGGGCTGCTGCTGCCAGGACGGGAGCTTGGCTAACCCTTCAGCAGCGCTCCGGGGGAACGTGTCAAAGGTGCGCTTGTGTGTTGAACTGAAGTGTTTTGACGAGGTGGTTCTTGGTGTAACCTAGGCTGCTGGAGATGGCGTTTGCTGTTTTCTGGGTTTGATCTGCAGTCAGACACAGAGCCCTGCGGTGTTAAGAGCGCTCCAGCGTTACACAGCTCGGACGTCTGTCGGAAAGAACAGTTTACGCTGACTTGCCAGCAGAGATCTCTTAAAAACGTCCCTTCCGGAACAAAAGAAGAGGTTTTTCTTCCAGGAAGGCACAGAAGCTGCAATTCCCTCATGAGATCCTGTATATTGTGTCTACAGCAGCAAAAGGGCTTCGTGATATACGACTGAGGAGAGCCAAAATGGTCAAAGTGCCTGAGATTAAACGTTTAATTACCGTTGATGTCTGCTAATTGGGAAGCGCACAGAAAGGCAAAATCCTACTGCTCCTCCCTCAGATCTACCCGAGGGTTGAACTGATCTCAGTGGAGACCGTGTGGCTTTTCAGCCAGGCGCGGTGCAGAACGCTTGCTTACCTGCATGAAAGGCTTATTGTAAATACGCCGAGTGCGCTTGACAAGTTAGGAAAACATTTTGGGACGTTCTCCTTGGCAGCCTTTTGTTCTTAAATTTGCGACGGACGCCCTTCAGGCTCTTGGTGTAACGTGCTGAGGGCTCTCAGGTTGCTCGGGGCAGGTGCTGCTGTATTTGCACAGGATTCCTATCTGCTCACCCATCTGCTGGGTGGTGTGGCATTGAAGGAAAATAAATATCTGATAATTCCTCCCCCTGAAACGCCCTTTATGATGTGAGTGCTGCCTGTCCCTCCTGATCTACAAGCCGAGTGTTCCACAGAGATTATTTGCTGACCTGCCGGAGACCTCGTAATTCCGTGGCACCCCATTTCGAGTGACTTTTCAGAGCTGTTGTAGTAAATGGCCGTGCAGTTTCCACAGAGAGCTCTGCCCGGAGGAGAGTGGAGGTTAATTTTGCTGGTTTTGTGGTTTAGTGGCTAAGCTGTGGATGTGCTGGGAATGAGATGCTTTGGCCTCCAGCCTGGCTGGAGTAAGATAGTAGCAAAGGCTGATGTCGAGTGAGAAATGTTGCATCCGCTGAAGTGCTTCGTGATTGAATTTGAACGATCTTATTCCTTGTATTAAGAGATAAGAGCTTGTAGGACACGTAATCAATCCTCTGGATAATTCAGGCCGGCTCAGTGTAAAATAGCGAGCGTGGAGTTATTGTGGTTCGGTAAGTGGGGCATGGAGCAGGAGGGTCGGATTTTGAGAGTTTTTCTGGTTTTCAAACTTATTGGACCTTAAATTCACCTTGCTTTCTGGAACGTCGCTGCACATAAACTCCGTGAAAGGATTTTAGCAACTGATTTTATTGGGGTTGAGGGTAGAAGAGGAGCCTGCCTGGAACCCAGAGGTAAGTGGGTTTAGTTATAAATGAAGTGATTTTTGCTCTTTCTGTTTTTCTTAGCTCCCGCAGCAGCGATGTGTCCAGGCTGAGTGGCAAACCTGGCTTTTTAAAAACAAAACGCTGAACGTTGTCATTAATGTTGCTGCCCTTGGAGTTGTAAATAGCGTTGGCTGAGCCCTGGGCTGAGCAGGCTGCAGGGCGGGTGCTGATCCCCAGTTTCTCGAGCAGTCGCACGTTGTCACCGCTGACGTCACCCCTTTATCTGCTTCTTTCTCATTTTTCTTGAAAAGGAGCTCGGCACCGATTCCTGAAGTGTCTTTTGTCTCCCACAACAAGAAACCAGAGATCTTGTCTCACTTTTTTAACAGGTTGGGCCAATCCAGTTGTGATGGGACGAGCGATAACTGTGACTGGGTTAGGAAGAAGATCAGAATATCGCTCTTCAGCCCAGCCTGGTTTTGTCTGGCTTTGTGAAGCGTAGATTTTGAGACTTCTGAAGGCCTTAGTAACGGGGTTATGATAGATTTTTATTCCCTTATACATTAAAAATAATATAGGAGTTACTAAATTCCTCGTATAGGTCTGGGTGGCCTGTCGATACTCGGACTGTTCGAGCAGAGCTTTGCAGATTTAGGATCTGTTATGGATCCTGGTGCCTGTTGGAGCTCATCTTAAAGCTGTGTAAGATCAAGCTTTGCACGCTGGTGTAACTCGGCCATACGGTTTCTTCGCAGCATCTCGATCCTTTTGTCGAGCATCTTCCATTTCTCCCTTGAAAACCTGCTCTCACCTCAAGCGTGCGCTGCTGCTGCCCTTGGGAGGTCGGCGAGGGATGGAAATAGAAGCGAATTGTGGTCAAGTCTCATAAAAAAAGCCGACTTTGAACCCTCGCCGGTGGGATGGGACATCCCCCTCACCGGCCCCGACCCCCGCAAACCCCCCCGGGGGAGAAGAGGTGGGGAACACGCCGGTCGGAACACGTGCGGCGCTGCGGCCACCGGAGGGCGCCGGGGACCGGGAACGGGTTCGGGGGGGGACACTAACGGGGATCGGGACAACGACAACCGAGGAGAGGATGCTCAGTGGGGACCCTCCTTCTTGCCTTCACCCCCAAAAGGTGGAGAACTGCGTCCCCGCAACCCCCACCAGGGCTTTTTTCCGTTTGCATGGGACACCCCCCTGCGAGAGCGGGGCTCTGGGCACCCCTTGCTGGGTTTTTTTTGGGGGGAAGACCCAAACCGTGGATGTGCAGCCCAGCAGTGGCTGCGGATGCCGGTTTTCCGGGGTGTTGAGCCAGCGGGAGGGTCAGGAAACAAGAACTGGCTCAGTGGCACGGCACAAACTGCATCGGGTTAGGGGCGAAATTATAAAGGTTGACCTAGCCGACATAGCACACGCAAACAAAAACCTCCCCTTGCAGTCGAGAAGGTGGAATTTAATGACTTTCCATGCTCTGTGTAAGAATCCAGTAGAAAAACACAGCCCTGGCTCTCTCCCGCGGGCGAGGAAACGGCTCCGTGCGCTGTTTGCTTTGCGTGTTTTCCCTTCGCTTCCCCAGCGTGGCTGCACTCGGGGACTCGTTTCCAAGCGAAGTGAGTCACGGCTTGGCGAGGAAAATGAAGTCGCGAAGACTCGGCGGTGATCCTGGCAGGACGGATCTGCTCGTCGCTCCTGTTCTCCACGGGGAGATCAACACCCTCTCCCCGTCTCAGGAAGGTAGAGTGAGGCAGATGGCTGAACCTTGGTCACCGAGAGGACTTTAAGGAGCCCCTGCAATGATTTTTGTGGATATTCAAGCAAAAAAGCTGCCTCTCTCCCCAGCCCTTTGATCTCAACATTAGAGACACGAGTGGTGATTAGGGAGGTAAACCCGGCCTGGAGGGAAAGCAAAAGCTTGTTGTGCTCCAAGAGCTGTGTTGCAGGGGTTAAGTTGCATTTTGCTTTGGGGAGGGTAAAGGAAAATGTCTCCAAGTAATTAACTTCAGATGCTGATGCTAATGAATGGGTTTTCAAAGCTGGGGCTGGTGGGGTTGATGGGAATCCCCCGTTGAATCGATGACGTTAGGGCCTTAGGAGTGAATCTGCAATTATTAGGCTGAAGTGATGTTGAACATGAAGTTAATCCCGTTATCTTTCAAACATTGAGCAAACTCTTTGCTCTGGATAACTCTATAATGGGATTATGCTAGACAGCCTGGCACCCTTGGCACTCCTGATCTGTTCAGGGCTTTTTTTTTTTTTTTTCATTTTCCTATTCAGGATAAAGTCTCGATCGGTCTTCCTAGAGTTAATTTTGGGATGCGAGATCTGGGACACTGTTTTCCAGCAGTGCTGGATAATGAGGATCCTTTTGCCTTACGAAGCCGTTCACTCTCCCACAGCAAAGATCCCTCGAGCCCATCCCTAAATAAATGTTTAGGAAAAGAACCAAAGAACAAGGACAAGTATAAAAGGAGACTTCCCCTCGTCATGCCTTCCTGGCATCAAGAAGCTGCAGTTGAGTGAGTTCCTGTGCCGGAGACCGTTCCCAGGCCATCGTATTTGGAGCCTCATCAGTTCTGGTTTGCAAGCTTGCTTCTGCATCCGTGATAGCCTGTAGCAGTTGTTCTGCATAAAAGTAACTCATGGGGATTTTAAAAGAAATTATCTTTGGGTTTTTAAGCTGTTTGATCGCAAGTTAACCACAGTCAAGTCAAGTTATGCCCTTGAGTGCCGAGGGCAAAACGTAGTGACTTGGGGTGCTGCGGTTCCCGACCGAAGTCAGGCTGCTGCAGGTTGTGCTGCACCCTTGTGACAATTAGAATTTGAGTTTCAGAGTAAGGGAAAAGATTCATTTTTTCTCTCTAGTCTCTAGCCAGAGGCTCAGTTAACAATAAAACAGGCCTCTTTCAGCATCACTAGAGTGTAGAAGCGATTTGCACAACACCCGCTAAATGAGCAGACGTTCCTGTGCCAAACCAGAAATTTCCATAAATATGGGAAAGTTCCATTCAAGGGTCAGTCAGCTTTTAGCTTCCAAGCTTTAATTCTTTTTATTTATTTATTAAAAAAAGACTGATCTCACTAAGAACTGCAGATTTCTGGGGGGTGTGTTAGTGGTGGATTTTTTTTGTGCTGTTAGTGGTTTGGTTTGGTTTTTTTTCCCATATCCCCTTGACAAAGGTGAGAATTGTTTTGGAAGCTCCGAGGAACTCCCTCGGAGTTCAGAAATGGGAACAGAAATGGATTTCAGCATTGCTAATGACCCCAAGAAGGGCTGGTGTAGCCAAGGGGCCACCTAGAATTTGGACCAGCTTGGGTTTCAGTGTAAGTGCCCCGGGGCCAGTTAGCCCTGCTGCTGATAAGGGGGTGGATTAAGAGCACATCATCGTAGCCTCTAATTTCAGGGACCTTGGGGGGGAAGCCCTGGGTTGTCATTTTTACAGCGAGGGAGCTAGTGCCTCCTGCAGGCTTTCTGAGAGAGGAATCCAGCACAAGAACCAACCTTATATCAAACCTGAAATGCACAGAGACATGGCCTAACGTTTATTTTAACACACCCTAAATTTTATGCGCCAATTCGGATGTCCTTGCTGTAACAACTACTTGCAGAACGTGCTTACTGGAGCCGTGGTTTTCAGCTTTTCATTCCTGCACCGTGGAACATTTGTGATAGGAGGCACAGACCCCTGCAAAGTTGGTTAATCCAAAGGTACCTGGTTTTCTCAGTGGCTTCTCTTTGGACCCACTAAAGATAGTTTTTGCTCATCCTTCCTACAAGCTGAAAACCTGGAGTGTTGCTGCCGCTGTTTTGCTCTGGAGCTTGGGGCAGGAACTCTTTGGTGGATGCTACAGTGGGGAGATCATACTGGTGCTTGCCTGGAAGATCTTTCTCCCAAATCAGAGCGTTGGGAATCGGAGCCGTGGGATGTAGCGTGGAGCTCTGTGCCAGCCTAATCTCTGCCTCACAATTCTTTGATCCCAGCCCCTATCTCCAGGTGTTTGACATAGGTGTGAGTCTCGGGAAGGCTGCCAGGGCAGAAGCGAGGTGAATCGCGCTGCCGGCTCCCGCGCTGACGGGGGGGTTATCTGCGCTGCGGGTGGAGGTAGGACTACAGCTTGCAACCCTTCCTGGGTTGGCTGTGAGCTTGTCAGCTCACATACTTGAAATAGTAGTCTGCTATAACTCTCATGCTGCAAAATTTGTCCGAGAAGGTGAGCAAATATTTGAGCAGCTCACCCTTGCCGCGCTCCCGGCTGTTCCAAGCAGGCGGCTGTTGGCACCGAGCTGGCGGCTTTAAAGCCCGGCCTGATGGGCTGCAAGTGGTCGTGCTGGGCTGCAATCAAACCTCTCGCTGGCCCAAACAGCTCTGTTTCAATTTATAACCGCGTTTTCGTGCTCGGGGGCCGTCTGCAACCACACCTAGTGTGGGCAGAGGGGGAGCATTATTTGGTGATCTCAGAAAGGGGTTTCGGCTGCTGGGTTGGTTGGGTGCTGTTTGCTCTTGCACGAGGTCGGTGCTGGTGCTCAGGAACAAGGGAACGAGGTGAATTGATGTGAGATGAGGATTCTGGAAACGTGGGAAGGGTCGGATCTGCAAGAGGGGGGCAGCTCTGGGAGAAACAGCTTCGGACGAGGTTCCGATTAGCTGTCCCTTCTGAACTGTTGGTGTTATCTCATCTCTTGCCATTTCCTTTAATTATACGACATGTCCTTGACACTGTAAACAACTGCCATGGCATTGTCTCTGCGGCTTGGGTGAGTCAACACGACGCGTAAACAGCGTTTGGTTTGGGGGGCCCGATCCGTACCCGTCCCGGGGCATAAGCTCCGCGCTCGCGGTTGTCGCGTCCGCCTCTCACGCCTTGCTCTGGGACGGCTCACGACGCTCGTGCCTGCCGTCGTCGCGCTTTCCCAAACACTCTTGGCGCAGGCAGAGGAGCATCAAGGCAGGGGCCGGGATTTTGGGGGGATTAGATAGGGCTCTCCCATCTTGCATCTCCTTTGGGCCTCCGTAATTCAGTTCCGAAGAGGTGAGGAAGGGGATGATTCACAACGCAGAACCGAGCGCCGCTTGGGCCGCGCTAGCAGCGATCTTTTACTCGGTGTGTTTTAATCTGCTGCTTGGTGGTTGAGCAATAGTAAATATTTGGAGGGTTGAGGCTGAGGTTCACTCACTGTCTCGCTGGTGGCTCTTGTCTGGGTGTGAGCCGCGGTCTGGATGTGCCACTGGTTAGGGTGGTCCATGGTAGGTCTACGAAGCCTGTTTGGATAGATGAACTTCCTGAGTGTTATCTTGTTCCTTAAATAGAGAATAAAGCTTGTATCAACATGAATCACAGAGTTGACAAACTGGAAAGGTTCCTCTTGGAGTTGTCTTCTTGTATTGGGCAAATATTTATCCACATTGTTTCAAAAGGCATATTTGTGCAATAGAGGGAGGTCAAACCTGTAATTACCTGTTAGGTTCACTCTAGCAATGGCTTGTAGAAACACAGTACGTTTGAAAGGAGGCTTTTAAACCTGACATTTGTGCGTGAATCCAAAGTGGTGGTTTAAAATTCGGAATATTATCAGCTGCACGGGTGCAAAAATTATTTTTCTTCCTGAATTTAAGTGCCTCGAGCCAAAATCTCTCTGCCCTCCCCTTGAATTTCTGAACCGTGGCGGAGAAATTCAGGTTTCTCTTCCAAATCTGTCTGCTCGAGATGATCAGAAGCTGAGATCGTGTGCCAAACTTGCCTCGCATTTTAACAAGGAGCTTCTAGCCCAGTCAATAATTAAAGCAGAGCAGGTGCGGTGGGGACGTTGGGTGTTCCCCAAAAGCTGAACCAAGGTGCTTTTGTAAGTCTCCCTGGGCAGAGCCAAGGGAGTGAAGGACGGGTGGTGGGATGCCCTGGCGCTGGCCGGCTTTGCGCAGTAATTTGGAAAAAATGTAATTTCAGACCAAAGAGCTTGAGGTGTCGTTGAAGGATCATGCGGCTCGTCGGTGCTACGTGCCTGCAGTGAGCCCTCCGGGCTGGCAGAGGGAAGGCAGAAATGTTTTGCTGCAGTTTCATCTCCAGATCTGAAGAACAAATGCGCTTGTTGAGGTTTTTGTGAAATGTTAAAAAGAGGAAATGAGACTTTTACGAGAAATCCCGCAGCCTTTCTTTTCAGCTGGTACGTGGGAAGAGAGGCTTTCAGCTTAAGGCGTAGGTTGGCGTCTTGAAGGACTAGAGGTAGGAGGAGAAATTTGGGATCAGGAGTCTTTTAGTGAATCGGAGCAGAGACACGAGCCTGTGGACCCTACGCATTGCAGACTAGAGCTAAATACAGTGCTACCTCTGAGGGTTAATCTCCATTTAATCTTACTTCAGAGGTTTAATATTTACTGTGATTCCTGCTGTTAATTTGCAATCTCCAGTGTAGCGTTTAACAGAGTTTGCCCCAACTTTTTGGTTTTTTTATGTGCCAGAGGTGAATTTACCTCTTTGAGGTTATTTTGAAGAACGTTGGTATAAAACTTTGTGTGAGTTAAAAGGATGGGACTGTCTAGCAAAGAGCACTCTATGCTTGCCCCGTGCCAGTCCTAAAAGCACGTGCTGGGTAGTGGTTTGGAAGGGGAGGAATATATTTTTGATTTGGGCCCGAGCTCCGTTAGTTTTGTCCTTCTTTATCTCCAGTGTTTTGCAAGAGGAAGCCTTAAGCGATGTCAGTTTATAGGTTCTTCTCCGAATACCTTAGTTTGTGCTGTGGGAGAGGGTTAAACAAGAGTTAAGCTGAACGCTGGGCCGGTTTCATCTCTCAACAATGGAATAATTAATGTAATTTTCTTCTCTCTGTTTTTGCTTAATGTGTTCCTAATAATATAGCTGGAAGTGGCAGCCGGGTATCCGGCCTCCAAGTGCTTCGCTGGTGGGAATGTGCCGGTGCTTTGCTGATGCCCGATGCTTTGCTGGAATGTGTCCTCTCTCTGGGCTTCCTTTGGCTTCTGACCGCTGTTCCTTCAAACGCTGCTTCGAGGTGCTCCGAAAAGTAGTTTGTCAGCTTCAGAGGTTCAGGATGGCAAAGCCGTGAATCACCGCAGAGATCGGGTTAGCCAAGAAGTGACTGAATCTTTAATTTTGTCAGGCTGACGTTCCTTAGCATTCCCTCACTAGTAAACAAGAAAATACTCAGCTTGTGTTGTAATGATAGTGAATGGGGAGGAGGCACTGAGGATGATATGTTTTCTGTACTGGCTAGAATGTGCTCTCATGAAAAGTTGCTCTTCCTCTGCTGGAAAACAAGGCTGCGGGATATTTTGGCCTTAGACTCTTACTATGCAATTTTCTTTAGTCCGGTCTTTGTGACAATTCAGCGATTCCTTGTGCCGCAGCCACCCGCTGCCCACACGAGGCTTTCCAGGAGCATGTCCTCAGCTTTGTTCTTCCTGCCTGTCAGGCAGCTCGTTGGCTGAGCCGGGAGTGATGTTCTTCCTCCAGCTGTGCTCCATCTCGGTCAACATCTGGGCTGCTGCAGGACACGAGTTGCTCAGCTTGCCCACCGCCAGCACGTACATGGTGGCACCACGTCCCTGGTGTGCGAGATCCGCTGCCCTTCGCTTTCGGAGCTCGAGCAGCCGCTGTCGCCGTGCTGACTAACTGGTGGGGACAAGGGGACTGGAATGCTCTGGGAAATAGGAGTTTCCCGCTTGGAAATGTCACAGGAAGCGGGGAGGAAATCACGCGGTTTAGGAGCGGTTACCTCAGTTCTCTGTCTCATCCGAACCAGCGCCCTTTCTTCAAAGTTACACGGAAGCTAAACAATGCGATGCCAGCTGGTTTATAAATAAACCGTTTTCCATTTCCACGCTGGATATCGCGCTGGCTTTTAATGCCGTGTGAGGAGAAAGGAAAAGCATCACGTTGGGTCGGCTTTTGTGACCTTTCAGGTTGCCCGCCCGGCTTCCTACCCACTTGTTTCCCCTTGGTCATCATTAATAACTCTTCCACATGCTCCGTTTCGGTGTACGGCCCAGGAACGGTCGTCTTCGTAGGCAGCCAGGGCTGGTGCATGTATATAATATGCTTTTTTTCTTCCTATTTTCCTTGTTCTGCCAAAGCTGCTGAGATTTGCTCGAACACAGGTTGTGGTGAAGCGTGTTGGAGATCACGGTGCTGCCTCTTTTTCTTCTCCCTCCTGGTGGGGTGGTACCACGAGCCTGTGTCAGTGTTTCAGGCGGGCGCATCGGCGGCAAGGAAAGAACCTTAAACCTCCCGTAGCTGCTTCTGACTCGGTTGCTGACGGGCTCTGAAGGAAAACGCCCGGTATCACCGGTTTTAAACAGTCAGCTCCATCCCTAATGGATGGGATAACGCAAGACTCCTGTTGAATGTTCCTGTGGCTGAATCACGGAACATCAACGTCTGAGTCACCGCGGATGAATGCGGCGTTTCACGTCGGTGTGAACTGAAATGTGAACAACAGTGTCTTTATTAGAGGAGCTAATATTTGCGCTCATTATGGGTTTCATTAGATTTTTTTTCAAGGGAAACAATCCAGAGGAGTTCCTTTCACAATGTATATAAACAGGCTGTTGAGACGGGAGCGCCAGGTTTTTAATGGGATGCTGGTCTGGATGGAGAGGAAATGAAACTTCAGAGGGAAGCCGTGTGCCCGCTTCTCCGGCCGGCTCGCCGTGTTGTTTTAGCCATCGGACTCTCCTGAAATGCTGTAAAATTTTCATGTAACTGGGAAAACGTGGTTAGTTTTTAGAAGAAAATGCGGAAGGGACTTTGAGTCCCTTTTTGCTTTCCTGTAGAAAGCTCTTTGCTCTTCCAAGCACGGTGAACACAGCAGCTCTTACCCCCTGTCCCGGAGCTAGAGGTGAGACAGGAACAGTTGTGGGTTTTTTTTGGTTTGTGTTTGTTGGTGCAGAATTTCCAGAGCTGGAAGTGAAGGATGGACTGACCACGAGTCCGCCTTGAAAACGATGAGGTTTGGATTTCTGCTGTTCCCCATATTTTGTCAGCCCCTCTTCTGGTGGGTTTTTTGTTCTTTCTACCCCGCAGAGAGGAGAGTTGTGGCCGATCCTCCTGAAGGATGCTCGATGCCCAAAGCCGGTTGCGATCCGAGATGCTGATTTGTGTCTCTTTGCTCCTTGAGCGCCGCAGCCCTGCGTTTCGGAAGCAAATATTCATGCTTCTGGTGCAATAAATTGCAAGTGCCTTTGCTAAATTGTCTTGTTCCCTTTGTGATGGTTCGTAAGGTCTGATCGAGGATGAAGAAGTGTGAAAGGGCTTCATTGCCTGATTGTGTTTTCACAGCCTGGTGAGTTGCTTTGTGGCACCAGAGCCTGAGTAACTGTTGTGCCTCGCGACTGTCAATTTAAATGTATTCATCTAAATTTCTTTCGCTGAAATTTAAGCTAATGTTTCGTGTTTTACTAACTTAGAAATAGGGGTTTGGGCGTATGATTGTGCCGTTGTGCTCTTACAACCGCCCGTGTGTCATCCGTTCTGCAGCCAGAGCTCCAGGCACTCCTAATTCCCAACAAATGCAATATAAAATGCAATGGCTTTAATCTCCTTGGAAGTCAGGCAGGTCTAGATGCAGCGCTTAGCCCTCTGTAGCATTCCCAGATGCAAGGATATTTTTTCCAGACCTCCTTCCAAGCTGGACAAGCTGATATATGGACTTGAAGAAGTCTTCCAGCTTCTATCTCTGAACTTTGTGGGTCTCTGCCAGATGGCAGCGCATTTAAATGGCTTTAAAATACTTTTTTTTTTTTTTCCCCCTTCATTTCAAAGCAAAGAGTATTCATTGAGGTGGAGCATGCCAGTGAATCAGCGCGTTAATTGCCTATGAGGGAAAATCAAAAGTGCTCGGAAGGCTGACTGCTGGGGCTGACCGGAGAAACGGGGACGGCTGCTGGTGGGAGAAGAGCAACGCCGCCGTCAGGAGCATCCACGTGTGCCGTGCGACGGAGGAGAGAGCTATTTGCTCCTCCGCCCCCGCGTGTCCGCTCGGCCCTCGCTCCTCCACCTGCTCCTGCCCTCCCTGGGGCTGGGGCTGCTCAGCCCAGCCGGGTCCTGCTTCCTCCGCCGCATTTTGTGGCTGCGAAAATGCGGCGGAGGGAGGGAGAGTTGTCTGGTGTGTTATTGGATGCACCAAGAGCGTCAACATCTTCCAGGTGTGTTTGTGGCTTAGGTGGAGCTTCATTCAGTGTCCAAAGTACTCCCTTCCCTTTCCTCTGGGTGCAGAACCGCCTCCCGCCGCGACGTGCGGCTCTGGGTGCTGATCCGCCTGCATCGCGTCTTCCCAGCCGTGCCAGATGTCATCGACAATCTTGAGTCTTGTTTTTCTTCCCCAGAATAGGAGATTTTTACTCTTGGGGCTGCTGCAGTAGTGAGCGTGTCCTGAACTTTTCCTGGCTGCCTGAATAATATTCAGTGATAGCAACTGCTGGCCTGGCAAGGACAGGGAGCTCGAGGTTCTGCAGCAGGTCTCAGTCTGTTTAAAAATTTGCTTTTTTTTTTCCTACAGCCCTCCCTGCAGTGGGAGAGGACGAACCTGGATGTGTCAGACGGGTTCAGGTTCCTGATTAGTCACCGGCGTGATGTTGCAGCAGATTTCCTGAATGATTTTGAAAATTTTTTTTTCCTTTTCCCCCTCAGTTAAGATGAAGCTTCTGGATGTTTAAAGGTTTTCCCGCTCCTCTAGGGTTGGAAATGATCTGTAGTAGGTTTACTGAAGCCCTAACACAAATTTTGATGAAAAATTAAATTCCAGTGGACACGTGTAAACTCTCGAGATCTGTTAGAGTGATGCACATGTCGAGGGCGATATTCATTACCTCAACCACCGAGACGTGAATAAAAGAATAAACCCTTTGTGAAATTTAAATTTTCCTTTCTTAAATTTAAATTAAATGGGAAGACACACTCCCTACTCCTACCTTCTTCCTGGTAACTTTAGCGGAGAGAGGGATTGCTACGAAATTGTATTTTTATTAGACGCCTGGCTCGATGCGGATCAGCTCGGGCATCCTTGGTGAAATTCCCTTTGCTCTCAGGATAGTGCAGCTCCGGCAGCCGATAGAGCACGACGCTTTCTCGTTCGTGACCGCCTCTGTTTGGATTTTGCAGGCTCAGGTACACGCTGTTACCCTCTTTGGGAGGCAACCCCCCCCCTATATATGGTTTCTCCAAGCCCTCCCTTGAGCCAAACGTCCCTCTCTGCCTCTTTTCCACCCGCTTTTCTCTTTTCTTGCTCAACTTGATGGGAGGAAGGAGCGAGGGGTGTCGATGATTTGGATTATGCGTCTAAGTGGCTGGAGCAGGGCTGGCTGTCTCCTCCCCTTCCTGAGCTTGGCCCTAGCCCGCTCGGCTCTGGAATGACAGGCATTCCTGCGCGAAGGGAGCTGGCACGGCCGCCTATTTATGAGAATCAAGTGCCTGGCCATGGGGTCCGAGGAGAACAGGAGCTGCGCCCGACCGTGGGACACCCGTGCCTGAGCCCTGGCAGCCGCCTCGCTCGCTGGCCACTTTCCTAGTCCCAAGCGTGGATTTATCATTTTAGTGCTCTCTCAGGGTAGACTTTTTTTTTCTCCTTCTCTCCTCTCTCTCCCCCTCCCGTCTCCTCCTCCTGGAGAGCTGCTTCAGAAAAGAATCTCATGGGGCAGCCGCACTTCTCGAGACCGGTAAATCCAGCTGCTTTCGGTGAGTAATGGAGGGCAAGGGAGACGGAGGGAAGTTTGGGGCTGCGGCAGGGCAGGATCACAGGTGAAACGGAGGAGTTGGGAGGAGTGGAACGTGGGGCTTGTGTAACCTGCGCCCGGCTCGGGAGCTGGGAAGAGAAACCAGAGAAATAACTCCATTTCCTTCCTTTCTCTTACTCGTGTCACATGGAATCGCTGTTCAACATGTTCTGCCGGGGCTTCAGACAGGCTCCGAGCCGTTTTTAGGGACAGTCTCTGTCTTGCATGGCCACTTTCAGTGAAAAGAGCTTTGCAAATTGCTTGGACAGCGGGAAAATTCACCTGAGTGGGGTAGGATCCAGCCCTGACAGTCTCCCCAGCCCAAAACCACCCAGAATTGCCTCCTTGTGCGTAATGTCGCTCCGCTTCTTGGGGCGGCTTTAGCAGTTTTGGGGGGAGAAGGGGCTTGGCAGTCATATTCCTGATTGTTTTCTCCCTCTCCTCAGCGAGTAACTGGCAGGCTGTAGCAGACACAACCTTGCTTTACATCCTGGAAGCAGCAGAACTTCCAGAACACCGTGCGGGGGTCCGTGTTATTTCTGGGTCTCTGTCTCAAGTGCCGTTCCCAGTGCTGGGACTGCGACGCACCGACTGGAAGCGAAGACTTTACGTGTCGTGCCGTTCCCTTTTATCTCGCGCCGACTTGCTGTCAGCTCTCTGGGCTGAGTTGCTTATTCTCATCTGCAAAGTGGAATTATCTGATTTTTAGAGAAACACTTGACACTTGCACATGGGGAGCTCCCTGAGATACGGATTTTTTTTCTTTCTTTTTTTTTCCCCTCATTCTTTTTCACTTTGAACCTACCATTTTCTAGGGTTAAGCCAGGCATTCTCTCTTCCCCACCCCCAATTTACTCCGGTGTGTCTTGTTCAAGAGTTGCTAAAAATAAGTGGTATGGAGAGCATAGAGGGAGAAGTAAAACTTCAGTCGTCTTCTGTTGATGAAGATTAACAGCATCTTCTTGGATTTATGCGCTGTTAGAAGCTCACCTGTTCTGTCTTGGGCTCTTTCTCTCACCAAGCACCAGACATGGTGGTGGTTTTCAGGGGAGAGGGCTCTCGGTGCGGTGACATTGTCCTTTGCTGGAGACCGACAGTCCTGGTGTTTCCTCAGCTGGCCGTTTGCTATCCAAAGTCTTTTCTCGTGGCGCAGCTTGCATAGCTCCTACCAAACAAACTGTGACCTTCAAGAGATGGTTCTTGCATTAACTTGGGCAGGGCGCTGTTGAAAAGAAAAGTCGTGTGAAGATTCTGGCGATTAGAAAAGACGGACAAGCCGAGGGCTGGGGCTGTTTGAGGCTGTTCGGTGAGCGCGGCATTTTATTGCGTCAAGGTCAGGATTCGCATCTTCCCTGGACCGTTCAGGAAACGCACAGGAAGGGTTTTAAAGCTGTCGAAGGAAGCTTAGAAACATTTACCTCAAGTGCTTTTTTGCTAATTTAACCTTAACTGCATTTTTCCCTGAAGAAGTTCTTTCTTTGTTTGTTTGAGTTGTAGCTGTTTGCTCTGAAAGCTTTTCGGATTCGTAACTGCTCTGCCCGGCACGAAGAGGAGGGAGATGAGTTGTTCTCGGCAACGGGAGGGCAGGATCCCGGCAGCGGGTCCCGCTCCTGCCCTGGGGGTCCGGGCTGCGCCCCAAAACACGCTTCCAAAGGAGCCGTGATGTGTAACGAGCTGCCGCGTTCTCAGCGAAAGGTCCCCACTTACCTTCTGGGCTTGTGTGATAGCAGAGCTTGCAGGTGTGTGTGTGTAAGTTAGGGAAATAAAGGTGATTAAGCAGAAGCGTTGCAAGTTGCTGCTGCGAAGTGCTTAATTTGCCTGAGTGCTTTTAGCTCTCAGCTAAGCGTTCACACCGAAGCGCGAGGCCTGGATGTGAGCCTTGAGGCTACGGCTGGGAGACAGAAATGCCCCGTGAGCTGGCTCCTTGCGAACAGAAACCCCTGAGATTTGTGCAAATCCTCTCCTAACTACTACGATAAGAGCTGGATCAGGTTCTGTGGTTTGTAGGTGGAAAGAACCCGGCTGAAGCTCGTGATCGATGCGCTGCACGAGTCTGGAGGCAAAGCCAGAAACCGACGTTTCTTCATGGAGACAGAATTTAGCAGATCTTTCATCTCTGAGAATGGCTGACACTGAGAATGACTTCTGGTTGTGGCAGTGGCAGGACACATCATTTTTGGAGCTAAATTCTAGTCCACCAACTCGTGGATGCCTGCAGAGCTATTTCGGGGAGAAAAGCAGCGGGTTCTTAGTCTTTTCCTACCAGCTCCAGTCTGCAGCCCTCTCCTGGAGCTCGCTCACCTGTCACCCTTAAAGGATTGAGCCGTTTTCTTCAGGGACACTGGGAATCGGTAGTTTCCCTCCCAGGCATATAGCAATAGAATGTGAATTGTCAGCATCTGGGATGCAATTCTTTGACTTCTTCACTGCCTTCAGCCTCGCTCTGTTAGGGTCTATTAACTCAGATCTTGAAGTGATTTTTAGCTTATGTAATGGTGCGCCGGTTAAAACAGAAATAAAGTTTCTCCATAGCCATGCTGGCTTTGATGGTGTGTGGCCCGAGTTAAAATGCTTTTTAGAAGTCACCAGGACTAATTCTGCAGTGACCAACAGGAGATGCAGTTTGGTTATAATTTATTTTTTTTTAATATTTTAATCTTAAACACTCTACACCCGAAGCGCCACTCCGTTGTGTACTGTTGCAGGTATCTTTGCTATGAGAGAAGATCCTTAATGAGAGAAATTACGTTTGTGTTGGTACCTGAAGTCTCTGCTGTGCCTTTCTCAAGGCCGGTAGCGCGTTGCTGTACCACGGGGCGTTCTGGGGCTCGATCGCTGAAGATGGGGGTCAGGTCTATTCGCTCACATGATGGCTTTTCCTCCCTTGGACCGTGACGTGACCGTTAAACCATTACCTTTATGCGCCGCTGTTTCCCAAAGGTCGGGCATATAGCTCCTTGCTGTCGTGAGTGTCCTGCGTGTGTGGCGGCGGTGGGAAACGCCCGTGGTGGTTTTAATCGACTCCGCGGCTCCTGGCGCTGCTGGTTTGACCCCTTGAGAGCAGCGGTGGGAGCGAAAGCTTTCCTGTCTTTAACAGGAATGGCAGCTCCACGCCTGGCAAAAGCTTTGGGAGCAGATTACGCAGGTGGCACCGCAGCTTGGAGCATGACTGCAAGTCTCCAGCTTCTTCCTCTGAGATGATTTCTCTCCTCTGATTAGGATAAAAAAACCCCATTGCGGCGGTAGCTCAACGCCACCGTGTTCTTGCACATCAGTTTGCAGCAAGGTGCAGCGGAAGAGCTTTTTTCCGTTTGCGTTTCGGCGACAAGATGGGAGCGTAAATGTGGGTAACAGCCTGCAGGGGAGGGTCTGAAAGACCAGCTGGCCGGGCGTACGGCTGGAGACTCGCATCTCCTGCTGCTTGGCGCTGCTGGAGCTTTCTGCCTTCTTGTGTCTCCGGGCTGTGCCAATTTTGTGACGTTTGCCGAGACTCTTTCAGTCTAAACATTTTGGGTTAACACAAATGTGCTGTTTAAACAGCTCCGATTCACCTGCTTGTTTTGACGGAGCAGGAGCAGGACGTGTGAAGGGTTTCGGAGGGAAGATCCGAAACGGCAGCAGCCTCTCTCTCGTCGGGAAGCGGGGAGGGAACAGCCGGGGCACAGCCCCCTCCTCAGCCCGGCCGGGTCCTGAGGGGGTCCGAACAATGGCTCCGGGCCAGCTTCTCCAGGAGGAGCACCCACGCTGCCTGGGGCGCTGGGCAGAAGCGGCACTAGATGTTTTATTCTGGGTTTTTTCTTACCCGTCAGTGCCGGTGTCGGGGCGGGCGCTGGGCTCCCTGCTTCAGGGTCGCTTTTCCGAAGCAGGAGCTTCGTGTTAGTTCTTGTGAAAAGGTTAAAGGGATGCTTTGGGGACCTGCTCCTTAGAAAACTCCTGACCTTCTGATGAAAGTCACCTACATGACCTTATTTAACTGTTTCCTTAAATTTTAAATGCTTTTTGTCAGCCTGGGACCACAGCGAAGGTGAGAGTGGTCTCTTGGGCACAGACTTGCCACTCAGGTGAACACCCGTGGTGCTGAGCCAAGGGTATCGGCTTCCGGATGCTTCTCACCCTCTGCTTAAAGTCTTTTTTTTGTCCCGAGCACCGTGTTGTGGTTCCTCAGCCAGTGCATGACTTGGATAAGGAGGGATTCCTGCCTTGCATTGCAAAGTAGCTTAGGGACCCTCCTTTCCCTGGTAGAGCAGAGCAAGAGGAGGCACAGAGAGTCCCCTTTGCCTTCACGGTGAAGGCAGCTTGGGCAAGAAACGTCCTCTCTGCACCATTTCACGGAAGTCTGAGCTGGAAATGGGCTGTGAATGGAAGGGAAGGTCCTTTTCTGAGGGAGTGTGAGCACCACCTAACGTGAACAATCACTGAGCAATGAGGTTACTTAAAATACAGATCAGTAAAGCACACCTACAGCTCCTGAGCCGCCCGCTAATTAGCAGCAAATATAATTCGTAATTGCATCACAACAGACTGTTTTAAATCTCTGGGTCCATCTGGTAATCATGGATGGGAAAAGGAAGAGCCCTGTGGAAGGGCGTTACAAGCTCTCCCACGAGCAGAACTGGACAGAATGCAGCCCGTAAGGAATCCTGGTTTGTACCGAGGAGGGAAATCGCTTTCACGGCAGCAGGATTGTCACTCGGGTGGGCTGTAGTGCTCTCGGGATGTTCACGCCCTCTAGTAATGTGTATCGAGTTTTATTTTATGCAAAACAGGAGAATTGGTGAAAAATTAGTAGCCCCGTGGCTTTGTGCAGTGAAGGGGTACACAGGATGCCTGTCTCCCCCTCCCATGCAGCCGTTTTTAGACACAAAAGTGATTATAAACCAACCAAACGGAGGGTTTTCACGCTGGACAAGACCCGCGGCACAGCATAAACCTACAAGCAGCTCGTCCCGTGGCTGATGGAGTCGCGTGGCAGGAGAGCAGGAGCTGAGCGATTCGACATCGATGCTGAAGGTCTTCGTGAAACTCGGCTTTTGCGTTAACCCACGTGATTGCGATAGGTGTGAAACTCCACCCCGGGATGGCATTTGGCTTGACAGCCAGACCCGGACTTGCAGAAGCTGCTGAAGGAGGTTCTGCTGCTCGGAGTAAAACTCGCACGTGGGCTCTCCCCTCCCTCTGTGCTTTTTGCTGCTCCCACTCGGGGGATGTCGGGCGTCTCCTGCGGTTTCGGCTCCTCCGTAGCGGCTCGGGGGTGACTCTGGCAGGGGAATGCTTGTCCTTCCCCCTCTAATTGGAAATAGAGACATCACAGCTTGCTGAGCTCTGTTTTTTCATCTGCGGACCCGATGGTTGAGTTTTCTTTTAATAAATTCTTTTGCTTAGTGCAGCACTCCCACACCTTGGGTGGCAGGCAGCACCTAAGTGACATTCCTCAGAGTGGTGCAGGGAAGGGAGCTCAGTGGGGCGGCCCTCGGCGCTCTTCCTGCTCCTTGGAGAGGTGAGGGAAGGGCCTTTGCGTGGCGCTTGGGATCCAAATTCAGTCCCCAGCTTGTGCCTGGCAAGCGGTCCTGCCTGCCTGGTAAACTTTGGCAACGCTCTGTTGAACAAAGTGAATGCTCCTTTTTAAAATTACGTGTAGAACTCCAGGGCTAATGTTCCAGTCTCTGAAGAAAGTGCCTCTAAACACCCAGACAATTCCTTTTGGGTTTCTGGGAGCTTGAAATGCCTTTTTTTTTTTTTTTTTTTTCCCCCCTGTCCCCACTTCCACCCACCCTCCCTCCCAGCAGAAAATCACAGATCGGTGCTGACATCTTGTGTGTTATTTTCCATCCAATTTCTCTCCTGTTAATGAAGCCAGATTTATTTATTTTTTTTAAGAAGCAGCTCAGATGCTGAGTTGATCTTGTTTTTTCAAATAAGTGTTGGCTGGCATCAGCTTTTCCCTGGTTCTTGGTGAGCTTTCTGTTAGGGGGCTCATTAAAAAAAACAAAACAACCCCAACCAACAACCAAACAGAAAAACCCCATCAGCCACCACTGTGTGAAACGTGGAGTCCTGCAAATGAGAGGAGAGAAACCTGCGCAGAGCTGGAAGGGTCGTGCTTTTTAGGTAAAGTCTGAAATGGCCACAATTAGCTTTGAAAAGCCTTTTTTTCCTCCTGCTCGTTAACACGACGACACTTCCTCTTGGTAAAGTGGGTTTCTGCACTGACTTTCCTCTGCCCGAGTCATTTGGTTCAAGATCCCCCTGAAATACTCTCTGATTTCCCCTGCGCTGCTGGCGTGGTCTCTGTCCCTCTTCTCTCTCCTATTATTTAGGGAAGAATAATCCCCGTGGCCGGGGCTCCCTGTGCCTGACACATCCTGGGCCCTGAAATCTCATGCGAGGAAGCACTGCGGGGTTGCAGGTAGAGCTCCATCAGACAGCTCATCTTTATTCTTGTTTTCTTTTGTTTTCTCCGCTTCCCGAATCTACTCTTCCACACCTTGAAAGAAATCTGCTTTTTCGCATCTGGGTCCGTATCCCTGGTGGATGTTTGTAGCGGATACTGTCCCGTGTGCCGAGCGGCTTTCCCCTAAAATTCCTTTCCCAATCTCTCAGCCTCAGGAGATGGGATTCTTGGCTGAACTTTCTGCGTGGCCTACAGGGTATTGTCTTTTCTGCAGGCACGTCATACGGGCTTGTCTGAAATCAACTAAAACGTCTTTTGTGATCTCAGAAGGCTTGCAGACTCCAGAACGTTTGACTTAGAGGCTCGAGAATAAGACGCCCGAGTGCAATTTGTGACACGGCACCTCGGCCCGCGGGGTTTGGCGGGGCTGCCCTGTAGGACAGGAGGAAGTCTCAAGGCTCTGGTCTGGATATCGTGCTTTTTCATGGAGTTCTGCGCCGCAGCCTGGGTGCTCCTGCCTTTCGCAGTGCTGAAGCCGAGGGATTCTTGGTCTGTAAATTAACACGGTGAAGCAAGCCACCAGCTGGCTTCGTTTAGGTTGCGCGCACTCCGATCTGTATTTTTTTTTGCAGGCGTTGCTAGATTCTGCTGATCGTAAGCGTTCCCTTATGTTCCATCAAATACCCAGAAAACAGCAACACCAGGCGAGCCAGAATTCAGTTACCAGCTTAGTGGTTCTGCTTCGCAAGTTGTTTCTTTACAAGCTTTTTTTTTTTTTAGCCCTGCAGCGAGTTGGGGTTTTTTTGTGTGTCCCTTCCCACCTCCGTGTCCTTCTTGCGTTGTTCTCCAGAGACGTCGAGTACAGTAGGTGGAGCACAGGCCTGTATTGTGTTGCTTTCCTGTGTGGTTGTTGCTCTTGGCCAGCTTTGCCGGCCTTATTTGTAGAGGGGAAAAACCAGAGCGGCGAAGTTCTAGCACATAGAGCTGTTGTCACGGGCCTGGTAACCTCAGTGTGCGCAGACAGTCGTGACAGGCGGCTCCGCAGTCTGGAAGGTGTTTGTGTCCCTGTGGGTCTAGCACAGCTCCCAGCTGAAGATGAGAAACCGCAGCAGAGTGTTCCTCGGGCAAAGCTGTGACGCTGCAAAGTTAAACTAATCCTGGTTTCGTTAGAAAGCCTCTTACCGGTCACCCTTTGCACTGTTAACATCTGAAACCCCGCTCGTGTCTCCCCGAGCTCCTGCGAAATGCTGCCGGGTTACGTGAAGGCATGGAGTCTTGCTACCTTCTTTGCATGAACGTGCACCACTGGTTCCCAGGGTTCGAGGGGCAGGCTGGTGGGAGATGGCAGCTCTCACCTGCAGCACAAAGGTCACTTCTTTATTCTTTTCCGTGCAGCGGATGAGGTGGATCACCCGCCAGCTGATGCCGGCATGGGGGTAGACGTTTTGGAATCGGGTGACACCACGCCTCCCACAAAGAGGAAAAGCAAGTTCTCGAGCTTTGGCAAGATCTTCAAACCCTGGAAGTGGAGGAAAAAGAAAAGCAGTGACAAATTTAAGGAGACTTCAGAAGGTAATTTGGGCTGGGTGGGAATCCCTTCCTCTGCTTCGGAATCCTTCGCTCGCCACCTGGCTGGTGACAAGGGCTTGCTGTCACAAGCCTGAGCGCTAACACGCATAAGAACCAAAAGGTGACTTTGGTGATGGGCTGGCACCTGCAATCTCTCCAGAAACACCTTGCCGTGGAGCAGTAGTTTCAGACAAATAAATTCCTTTCTTGCAAGGAACCTCCCCGAGCAGCTTTGGGGAAGGGAGGGTTTGCTCCGCGATCACCAGTCTAGTGTGAAGTGCAGGCCTGAACGTGCAGTCCCTCCTCCCTCCTCTTAATCCGTGCAAAAACAGTGAAATTTGAAGCCCTTTTGTTTCCTCCAGAGGATCCCTTTGAAAAAAAGAAAGTGTCTTCGGGAACTTCCAGCTTACCCTGTTTTCTGAGTGCTTTTTTTCGATTTAATATCAGTTTTAGAACGAAAGATTTCTATGCGAAAGCCAAGAGAGGAGCTGGTAAAAAGAGGGGTTCTGTTGGAAGACCCTGAGCAGGGTGAGTCTGCAAACGAACTTCTCCTCCTCCTCCTGTCTGTGTTCTGTGTAGCTGATCTTCCTCTGGCAAAACCTCGCCCGTGCAGCCATTCCTTTTTTGGGGGGGAGACAAATCGAAGGGCTCTTCCTGTCTGCTGCCTGCGGGGAAGGGTGTTCTGTGTGTCACTTCCCCTCCTGTCCCTCTCCTACGTGTCCTCCTTCAGCCACCTCGGCTTGTCCTGTCACACTCGCACTCACCATCTCCCTCTTGTTGTGCCCACGCTGTCCTGTAACCTCTTGCGGGAGAGGCGCTGACCTCAGAGCTCAGGTTCGAAGGCTTTAGGCTTGGAAAAAGAAACCGACGCCTTTTGAGTCACCTGGGTAGAGGCATTTCCTCAGTTATAGACGAGATTCTTCACGGTACGGTGTCGTGGTTATGGCCAAGCTTATTGGAGCTTTCCCCGTTGTCAGAGAAGTCTTATCCCCTTTTCTGAGGTCTCGGAGTTGGGGCCACCCCACCAAAACAACTTCTCAACCTGATCAGTTCATCATCTCGTCACCAGGCTGCGTTTTGGGGCGATGTGGGTACAAGGGAGGGGGCAGGGACATGGGGTGGGGGTAGCGGCCCACCTGTCTGGGTGGCAGCGTGGTCCTTGGCTTAGAGCAACGTGTAGTTGCTCTGGGTATCAAAAGACAGACTGCAGAGGCAAGCTCAGCCTAATGCAGGTTTCAGGGTTCTTCTAAGACAGATGCAAAGGGGAAAAGTGGTTTTCAGACCAAACCACTGAAAGCAAAACTGAGAGGAAAAGCCTTGACGCAGCTGTTTGCAGCTCGGCTGTAATGAAAGCCACCTCCAGGCACCCGAGGGTGTAAATGCTGGGCTGGAGGAAGAGTTCACTGGGGTACAAAAGTGTATGAGGTCACAGGATGAAACTGTGGAAGAGAGATCAAAGGCTTTGGGTAACGAGCTTCCAAGGAGAGATGACAGAGGAGAGATCTTCCAAACTGTAAGGGTGTACCAGGAGCGTGGCTGAGAGCCGGAATTATTTTCTGCTTTGAGTCATCTGATCTGGCTTAAGAAACAGAAGATGGCTGTAATCTGGACAAAGTGCAAACCCAAGGTATGAGGGAGCAGTCGGTGTTGTCAGGAGGGTTAGATTAGAAAGCGCATTATCTTAATCCCTTCTATGAGTTTAAAACACTTGGGCAGTCATAAGACAGCGATGGTAGGTTATTGTGTTTGCTTGCAATTTTAAAACCTGCTCTTACAAGGTCAGTTCATATTTTTTTAGGCAGGTTCTTGGGGGGAAAAATGCTCCTTCAGAGAGGAGTGGGCAGGGAGGTAGGGAAGAGGTGCAGTGGGAGGCTTTCGAACCCGGTGCTCTCCGGGCTGGCGGGGCAGCAGGTTGTGCTGGGCTCGCAGGAAGGAAAAAAGGGAGCGCTGGCCCGCCTCGACCTTGCAGGAGGTCACTGGGACTGAGGTCAGGAGGGAGGTGGTGTGAGAAGGCCGTCGGGAGCGCTCTGCAGCTCCCTGCCAGAGAAGGGCACGCAAGGTTTGAGCGGCGAGGAAAGCTGGATTGTACTGTTCCCGTCTCCCTGGCTGAAAACTTCAGCGCGCCGGAGGCGATCGCTGCTATAAACAGCTCCGGCTCATCTCTTGAGTTTCAGCCTTGGCTGGGGAGGAAACTCCCTCTTGTTGCTGTCTGTACTTCCTGCAATTCAGGGAAGGGCAGCTGAGCGAGTGAGGCAGCGCGGTCTTCCATCTCCTCTTGGGAGCCAAGGTTATTTTTTGCAGAAAAGAAAGCCCGGGGAGCTTTTGGCTTCTTGTCATCTTTGCTTTCAGCTTCTGAACAACACCAGGTTAGGGAAGAGGAGGTAATGCCTTGGAGGGCTTCGGAGGGGTGAAGGGGGCAAAGGAATAAACCATCAAAAATCAGAGCAACAGAGCTTGCTGGGGTCTGATACCTGGCGAGCCCACGGTGCCGTGTGCTGCAATTGCTTGAGAGACACTAGACTGAAAACACTAAGGATTTTAAATCAAGTTAGTGATACATATGTTCTTGAGTTGGAAAGCAGTCAAAATGGGTGATGCTTCATTAGAACGGATGCTAAGTCTGATTTTGGGAATATTATTATCAAGAGTTTGCCCTGTCAGAGCAATTACAGGGGCAGAGGATGATGATTTCCTCATGGTGGCTAGGGCTTTAAGTGCTCTCAAAAGCATGAGCTGAAAAAAAAGGATTTTTAAATTTTTTTTTTGCCCAAAAGAGATCTTGCTTCTAATATTTGGGAAACTCCATGCCAGAATCTGTAGAGTCAAGATGGACAACACCGGATTCTGGAGATGTGTCATTACATCTGGTTAAAACAAAGGTAAAAAAGTGAGGAAACATGTCTTGTTTTGGGCAGAGCAGTGATTTTTCTGCCAAATTCAGGGTAGAAACAGAAAGAAAATAGAGGTTTTTCGACTAATTTTCAGACTTAATCAGTATCTATAATTGCATGGCCAGTAGATTACTTGGCCTGTGTTGGAACTGGAGGTTTCAAACTGCGATTACAGCTTCCTTGGGCTGTGCCACAGCGCTGGGCACGCTAGTCTTAAAAGCTTCTTTCTAAAGGTGGTAGATTATGAGGCCACTGGAGAAGACAAACACTCGATGGGACAGCATGCTGTGCTGGTTTGCTTGTTGATAATGAAATCAAGGCCCCTCAGCTTCGGCCGGTCGGTGTTGCTTCGCGCTTCTCCGCAGGAGGCAGACTGAGGACCGGCTCTTTCAGGAGTTGACGTGGATCGGTGGCTGTTCAGTCAGCTCACACGTGTCGCCGCAGTCTCCTGCTTTCTGAGCGTTTTCTCTGTGCTTCTCTCCCCACCCGTCCCCTTGCAGATGGGGAAGAACCAGACAAGCTGAACCCACCTGCACTGAAGAATGGCCACACAGTCCCGATTGGGGGTCCTGGGGTTGGTAACCTGCCCAGCCACGAGGAAGAAGGCACAAAGCCATCCGGCCTTAGGAAGCCTGTTCCAGCTGAGGAACCAAAGAAAAGGCAAGGTAAGAAACTAGATGTGTGCAGAATCCGTTGCTTCAGATTCTCCCAGGACTGGTTTTGAATTCCCTTCTGTTTCCTCCCACCCTGCTCCGGGCTCTCTGATCTCTTAAACCGAGCTGTCTGACTTCGCAGGCTCCTCCAGCAGCCACTCTGGGCCCGAACTGGAACCACCTCAGGAGCCGTACGTTCCCAGGCAGCCTCTGCTTCCTCCCAAAAGACCTCCCTCCACTTCCCAGGAGGGAAACGAAGCGCAGGCGAAGGATCCGACGCCCGCCAGCAGCACTGCAAAAACTGCACCCTCCGCCACAGCCCCTGTCACAGCAAAGACAGTCAATTCCACAGCTGCCCCTTCCCCAGCCCCCAGGACTCTGCCCCCTCCTCTCGCCAGTGCCAACACTAGTGCTCCCACGAGTACAACCAGCACAGCTCCTGCCAAACAACCTCCCGTCCCTCCTCCCAAACCTGTCAACAGGAACAGCAACTCCGTAATAGGTAAGTGCCTCCCCGAGCTGGTTTTTGCACGTTGGGGTGTTCTGGAGCTCTTGCTCTGAGAATCTCTTCTCTTTGTAAGCGAAGATTTTTAGTAGGTGTAGCAAACGTTGTTTCATGAGTGTCCGACCATCTTTCCTGAGCACAGTCCAGTTTGGGCTCAGAATTTCTGCCGGCGTTTAGCCAGGGCACACGTGTGCTGAGAACAACGTAATTACTGGAGTCGTCTGCTGCGAACCATCCCATCTGTCAGATGTGCCCGTTTCCAACAGCTACCTGCAGGAGGGAACCCCTGCCTGGTTTTGGCAGGAATCAGGGTGGTGCAAGGAGAGGGGAAGGCATTTCTGTCAACTGGAAGGCTCCGTCTTTGAGTATTGATGCTTCGCTGAGGGCTGGGATTCTGCTGCGGACAGCCAGGATTGGTGGCTGCTGGATGACTGCGGTCAGTGAGAATAGATGCTTTCAGCTGGTCTTTGCTCAAAAAAAAAAAAAAAAACCCAAAAAATTCCCATCAGGCCAAACGATGTCTGTTATGGCTGTCACTGCTGGACCATGTTGCCTCACTCGGTGCAGAGAGGCCCGGAGCTTGCAGCGTAGCTCAGACTTTCCCCGTTTTTATTCAGGCACCATCTCTAAGGTCTGTGGGTAGGGCATTGCCATGTTAGTCGTGTCCTTGAGTCTCATCCCATGACGTAATCAGCTCAACTGTAGTTCTAGCTGAATCTTCCCACTTAAAGAATTAAATGTCTTTCTCTCTGCAGTTTTTCTAAGCAGAAGATCTGGGGAGAGTTTCTTAAAGCTGAATAAGTCCCTGCTCTCTTTAGGGATTTTAGAGGGTTTTAAAGATGCAGCATCGTTGGAGTGAATGAGCCAGCCTCCATCCAGTCGATGGCCTGTTCTTCTTTCACAGACCACCTGCTGCTCTTTGGATTGGATTAGCAGAGGCTGGTACGGATCAGGAGGGAGGTTTCTGGGAAGATCAATCGGACAAGTCTGAGGTGTTACCCAGGTGTGGTTTGGGAGGCAGTGGCAGAAGCTTAGGTCGTGTGCAGGTTACCTTCTGGTGGAGCCTGGGCCCCCCTGCTTTCGGTACAAACTGCATCTCTGCTTCTCCTTGCTCTAGCAGGTTTTGCAAGCGACCTCGAATATGGTATTAAACACTCCTGTACGCCAGACCAGCTTGATTAGTCTGACCATGCCTGAGCACTCGATGAAATACTTTCTTGTTTTCTTTTAAGCTGCTTGCACACATCACAGATGGTATTTGAAATGCCCCTGCGCTAATTGCAGGAGGTACTTGTGGAATGAGAAAAAAAATGCGGCTGGAGACAGCAGTTTAGCAAACGTGTGTTCAGACTTAACCTGCCCAACAATATGGGGCCGGGCTCGCTGCACCTGCGGCTCAGGGGTGTGGAGAGGAGGGGAGGAGAGCAGCCAGCCCCTCTTTTGTCTCTAGGTTGCAAATGCAGATACAGAGAGAGGCTTTGCAGCTCCCAGCAGAGCCGGGCATCTAGCGGGACGCAGCTGTAACGGCGGCGAGCTTGCCGTGCGAGCCTTCTTTCGTTGCTGTGGGTAAGCAGCAGCGGTGGAATTAGCTGTAGCGCTCCCCAGGTCTTGTGTGTGCTTTTGTGCTGCTGTTAGAGCCAAAGGCAGGGGAGGACTGTAAAGGCACAGATCGCCCTTTTGTTCCCTCCCGAAGATGTTCATTCTCTGAGCAGGTCTGGTGTGTCTGATGCAGTAGCTGGAATTAAAGCTCTGGAAACATTTGCTTTTGGGGACTGAGAATTCAATCTGCATCGGCTTGAAAAAGCAAGGAGGGCAAACGGTGCCGTCCTGCTGCCGGGAGCTTGGCGGCAGCCCCGGAGCTTGGTGCTGCTGACAGGCTCCCAGACCCACGGTTAGAGCACCGGGTCTGGCCGCGACGGCACGTGGTGAGAGGTTGTGCCGGTCAGCGCGCTGGGTTTATTACACTGGAGGGAGACGGGCTGGCTCGGGAGGATGCTCTGAGCCCTTTTCCATCTCTTCCTTCTGCCAGCTACTTGATCCTTTTCAAAACCTGTTATTGCCCAAAGGTGACTCGAGCCTGGTCCTGCCAGGCTTCCAGCACTGCTGAGGAGATACTGGAATCCCTCTGGGCTGGAGTTGATGGGAGCTGAGGGCACTCAGTGTTTTGCACAATCTGGCCCTTAATCTGCAAGGGGAAAGTCTGAAAATGCTAAACATCCCAAAAATGCACCCACCTCTCTCCAGTTATGCAGCCTTATCTCGAGGAAGCGCTCGCCCCGCTCGCAGCACCCTCTCGCGGTGTCTGGTGCTGCGGATTCCTCCCAGCTCTGTGCTGGGGCCACCACCCCTGTGTGACCGTCACCCCCTCCAAGAGAAACGTGCAGTAAATCTGATCTCTTCAGGCAGGTGGGCAAAACCTTTCCAAGGCCAAGAAAACATTGATACGTTAAAGGCTAAAGCAAAAGCTGTCTTTGCTGGTGCAGCTTCTTCCCTAGGAAGCAAGGGGTGTTTGAGGAACCTGAGATGGCCTGCTGCAGGCATTTTACACGATAGGACATGGTCTCTGTTTCTCCCCCTCTCCTGCATCACACAGCAGATAAACTCTAGGTAGACTCAAGGCTCTTGGGTATTTTTGGAAGCTTTGCTACTTATTCTGTAGTTGCAGAGAAGTTTTTATGGGGCCTGAGGAACAGAGAGCAGAGGGAGTAGAGGAGAACCTCACCCCGAAGCAGGCAGGGGGTGCTGTGGCAGCAAGGTGTTCTTGGGCAGATGAATGGGAATGGTGAGAGCACATCACTGCTTGCATTTCTGCTGACTTGCCTTTGAGACGTCCCAAAAAAAAAGTATTTTAATGCGCAAAGGAGCCGTTAACACAACTGGAGTCTGGAGCGTCCTCGATGTCTTGGATTCCTTTGCAAACTGACGCTGTAAATATAGCCATAAAGTGCCCTACATACCTGCATTCCTTGGCTGAGGCAGCCTGCTGGTCTGAGTGAGCTCCATCTGCCGTCACGTCAGGGCTGGTGCTGTTTCTCCCTCTCCAAAGCCGCAGGATGCACAGACCTCTCCCAGCCTCCTCGTTTCTGGCTCCTCTCCCAAGAATTACCTTTGCCGCAGGAAGGACAAACTCTAGAGGTTTGCAAACCCGGTTGTTCCTGGCACCATGTTCTAGCAGAAAAGCAGCAGAAATTTCTTGGCCCAAGGCTCCGAGTGCTTTGCAGTGCTTCTTCCACACTGGTGAAGGGTATCTGGAAAATGCCCTGTTAAACATAGTGGCTTTTTGTGGTTTTTATTTCCAGCTGAACTCGCTCAAGCAATGAACAGTGGTACAGCCTTGTCCAAGCCTTCCCCTCCTCTCCCACCGAAGAGAGGCCTCCTGCCCAACAACACCTCAGAGGCAATTATCGCTTCCAAGCCCCTGAACGACAGGACGGGGGCAATCAACCGCCCCGCGCTGATACCGGTGCACGTGGCCTCTGCCTACCCGCCACCCTCGCCTTCGCCGCCGCTGCCCACGCACGTACCCCCCGAGCCTCCGCGCGTGCCCTTGCCGGTCACCACCACTGTCTTGGACCCTCCGCGCTCCCTGGACCTGCCCAAAGAGACTTCTCCTCCCGAAGATTTCAGGTCCTTGGAAGCGTCGAAGAGGACGGCAGAACAAGGGTTTGGAGAGCCTCACGTGCTGCCTCGCCAGCCCCAAATCCCGTTACACATCCGTATCCAGCAGGCTCTGGCCAGTCCCCTGCCGGTCACGCCGCCTGCCGAGGGCTCGCACAGGGCTCACTCGCTGCTCTTCGAGAACGATGGCTTTGGAG
Organism: Trogon surrucura; assembly: GCA_020746105.1. Lineage (NCBI taxonomy): Eukaryota > Metazoa > Chordata > Aves > Trogoniformes > Trogonidae > Trogon > Trogon surrucura. The sequence continues at coordinate 4,071,068 of CM036640.1, forward strand.
AAGACAACGGCACCCTGGGCAGGACGAGGTCTCTGCCCGTCACCATCGAGATGCTGAAAGTGTGAGTACCCTCCTGTGAACACGGGCAGTGGGCTGTGGGTCACAGCGGTGCCGTGCGAGGCCGTGACGGTGAGGAGGGCTGTGGGAAGGGTTGGTTTCTTTGCTGTTTTTCACAACAGCCTCGAAACCGTTTTTCCTGTTGGCTGAATCTGTGTTCCAGCCTCTTAGGGGGCTGGTGCGTCTTTCCCGTGAAATTAACCCTGGTTTGGGGATTTTGTTGCTCACAAAGGGAACTGGGTTCCAGCCTACAAACACAGGCTGGTGGCAAGAATTCAGGCCTGTCTTTAACTGCACCAAGACAAAACAAGGTGGTGGATTTCATCCATTTGTGGCCGCCTTAGCCTTTCATTTTGCAAAAGAGAAGTGGGGAAGGGGCTGTCTTGTATTATAACTGAACCCGCGAGCCCCAAAGTTGAGAGGGCTGAGTGGGCTGTTTGGTTCTGCAAAGAACCTACATCTGGCATTTCCTCTGCCAGAGCTCCCTGTGCTTCGGAGAGGGGGGATGGTGCAGGGTTGTGGGGCTGCTCTTGCATCTCCGATTCCCTGGCTGCTCGCAGACCTACATTCCACAGGCTGAGGAGAACTAATGAGTGTTGACTGCAGGGGCAGCATGTGTTAAGAGATGTAATAGTGTGCTTCTCGTTAGTCCAGACGATGAGGAAGAGGAAGAAGATGACCAGGAAGAGGAGCAGAATTCGGGCCCTCGTGTATATATTGGAGATGTGCCATCTGTCACAGTCATCCCCAAACTGGTACCCCAGGTCCTGCCAGAGGAGCAGGAAGGAGATGAAGGGATGAGCGACTCTGACTCGGAGGGGCCCATCCTGTACAAAGATGACGAGGATGAAGAAGAAGATGAAAGCCATAACAGTAAGGCTTTGACATTGCAGCTGGCTTTTTTTTTTTTTTTTTTTCCTCTGCTGAACTCGTGCCTGGCTGTATCGAGATCTGGAATCAAAGAGCTAGTTCACACAGTGCTTCAAAGCAGCTGGTCCTTGGTTCCGTGATGTGCCACGTCCTCTCGCTGACTTTTTTCAAAGGCTCTGCAGCCAAACTTGTGTGCTCATCTGCTGAGATGCACCCCCTCCAGCTGCAGATGGCTCCTGCGACAGCTTGTGCTGTCCCACCCCTTCAGGTGGGATGGCACGAGGTGAGCGTGTGGGCATCTCGCAGAAATGCTGGCGGCTGCTGTAGCTGGGGGGCCGTAGCGCAGAGCTTGGAAAGCAAGCCTCGGGGGAGAGCACAACTGCCAGGGGCGCGTGGCGCCGATCGCTGTGCTCAGGCACTGCAGTCTTCAGTCTCATCCCCTTGCTCTTCCTCCCCACAGGCACGCTGGCTAACAAAGTGAAGAGGAAAGACACGCTAGCTATAAAGCTGGGGAACGCAGCCGCGCCGCAGGAGGAGAAGGTTGTCTTCCCTCGGAAGAGCAAGGAGGAGTGGAACGAAATCCGGCAGCAGATTGGGACAACGCTGATCAGGTACGAAGAAAGGAGGAGGGTGTTAACGCTGGAGCTGTCGGCACAGCGTGCGAGGGGTGAGGTTGGACAAAGCCGTTGCCTTGTCTAAGCAGCCTGGGCTGGAATACGATGCGTGGTTGGATCAGGGGTGGGAAGCTTAAGTGTTGCTTTTCCTGCTCGGTTTTAAAAGTTGGAAGTTCTCCCTGGAGCTGAGCAGTATTCCCTGACAGGTCCTTATTTCCAGGGCTTAAATGGTTTGGGCGGGAAAAAACTCGAGGACTACAGAAATTTTACTGCCGTAAAATAGAGATGGCATGTAAAGATGTGCTCAGATGCAGGCCGAGTGCTGATGCGTTAGGTGGTGGATTAAGCTGGCGCTGCTGATAGTCCAGGCTCTGCTGTCTGCTGGAGCTCTCTGCAAATTTGCTCCTGAGCTTTTGAGAGACCATAGCGCTTTCCTAACGTGTGCCACGCGTGTTGGAGCAGAGGAGAGTGCCACACAGGGCAGCGTGGTCTCCACTGGTGTGTGAGCGGGGTCGAGAAGGCTTTCACGTGCACCAAAACGAAGCAGTTGTATTCTTCATCCCCTACTGATGAATAACCAGCTAACACGTTACGTACTCGTCACACTTTTCTTTAGGCGACTCAGTCAGAGACCGACAGCGGAAGAACTGGAGCAGAGGAACATACTTCAACGTAAGTAATGCTTCTCTAGGGGTAATAAAATCAGTTTGCCTTAACACCTTAGTCCTGGGGTCTGCTTGAGACCTAGTGATGGAGGACGGTGCTTTGCTGTTATCGCTATAGTGAAGCAGTTGAGGTGATTTTCCCAATACTTTGTTACCAGCAGAAACCAGCTCTGGATAAAATCAGACCTTAGCAGTGCTAACAAGCGATACAGCTTAAAGCAGCATGTTATAGAAAGGCTGCCTGGCACCTCAGGGAAAAAATATGTGATCTGGTTAAGGCTGTGATGTTACACAGCAAGGGCCGTTAAAGGTGTTTTTGTTTGGGCTGGACTTTTATTTGTGGTCCAGACATTAGAGCATTGTATTTGCATGATCCAAAAACCAGCAGTCCAGTGCTCAGGCCGTAGTGTTTCTCTTGGCCATACCTTGCTCTGTAAAAGTTTTAAATAAACATCTCGAGGAAAGGGAAACGTCAGTTCAGGAAGTTTCCATTTAAAATATTTATCTGTGCTGTTACTCTCTTTAAACTATCAGTGTAATAGCTTCGGGGAGGCACAATCCGCCGAGTGGCTTTGGATATAGTTTGACAATATGGCCGTTAATGTTTAACATACCCAGGGCTGGAGGGAATGACTCACTCGTGCTGTGTCAAGGCCCACATTGCCACTGTCAGTCGGGGCGGGGGGTGCTTGGCGAGCGAGGGCGTCGCGTTGGACTGTGCTCTCAGCCCGTAATGAGTGCAGACACACCACCACGAGCTTTCAGATATGTAGAAAATCTGATACGGCTTGATACTTTCCTTTGTTCAAGTCCAGAAAGTGCTTTTCAAAGCCTGTGATGCTTAAAGGAAATTTTCTTTCTTTCTTTCTTTCTTTTTTTCCCCCCCTTGGCAGCGAAAAATGAAGCTGACCGTCAAGCTGAGAAGCGAGAGATCAAACGCAGGCTCACCAGAAAGGTAGTGCTGGCTTCCGCGCCGTAACAGCCATCTGGCAGAGCTGTCGGGGCGGGTGGCGGCTCTGAGCGCATCGGAGGCACCTCGCTGTGCGTGAAGTCACGGGGCTATTGTGTAAGTGTCCCCAGTGCCCTCCGACTGCGATGACTTTGGAACATCGACCGTCACCGGCGGTGAGCTGTTGGCACCGCAGCCCTGGTTGTCAGTGACAGATCTGAGCTGGCATCGAGCATAACAAGCTAGATGAGAACTAAATTTGGCACCAGGCACTTGCAAGGTTTGCTCGTGCTGGCCTGGCTGGTTTAACGTAGTACTTCAGTGGCCACGACTTTCACACCAGGCTCCCCGAAATCCATTCCTAAAGTCATGGCAGCGTGGGAGAAGCTGAGCAGAGCAACAGCTCCTTTTTACCTATTACATCCAAGTTACCGGTAGTTGTTACTCGTGGCTGGGAAAAAAATTCCTGAGGGTGTGCGGGGATAAAACGCGAGTGTTGCCGTTGCTGAAGCAGGGAACGAGCCTTTTGTGTGATTTAGGGGTGTCACGTAGGGTTTACCCTTGTACTGGCTGTTTCTCAACCACACAGAGTCCCCCTTCTCCTTGGCAATGTGGCCTCTGTTCTGCCTTAGCCTGGCCCCATGATCTGAACGAGGTGAGAGGGGCAGCCTGTTCCCTTGCAGGCTCTGAGCAGGACCTCCAGGTGTCTGTGGTTCAGGCCCACCGAGGGAGCTGGTTTTAGTTTTGCTTGAGATGTTTAGTCCCAAACGGCTTGGTGGGCAAGGCACAAACTAACTTTCTTTGTTCTCGGTGTGCAGCTTAGCCAAAGGCCTACGGTGGCAGAGCTGCAGGCCAGGAAGATCCTGAGGTTTAACGAATATGTGGAAGTAACAGATGCTCAAGACTATGACCGGCGAGCGGATAAGCCGTGGACAAAGCTAACACCAGCCGACAAGGTAACGGGGCGTTGGATGTACGGCACCTTCTTGCCATGTCTGAGCTCCCTTGAGGTGGGAGCGAGGAGAATATATGTTATGTCGTAGCAGGAAATAAAGAAAGATCTCTCCCTCTTTGTGCAGGCTGCCATCCGGAAGGAGCTGAACGAGTTTAAGAGCTGTGAAATGGAAGTCCACGAGGAGAGCAAGCAGTTCACGAGGTGAGAACATTGTTACTCAAGAGTCTTGTTGGGAGAGCAGCGCTGCAAGGGGCGGTGCTGAGAGGCAAAACATCAAAACCTTAGAAAAATGAGTTCTTCAGCAGTTGGAAATTTAATGTCCCTCTCTGCTTTGGTGGTGGTGAATGACTGGAGGAGTAGCAGAAAGGAAATGCGTTCTTAAACAGGGGCTTCGATGTTGGATGCTCAACGTGAGTTCCAAGAATGACACTTGGATTTTTCACTTGCCTTTTAGGTACCATCGACCATAATCTTCCAAGAAGGGAGCAAGAGACCCGCGAGGACTGGAAGTTCTCTGCCTCCCTCTCCTAGGCAATACAGCGAGGGTGGAACCTCGGCTCTTCCAAGATTTGCCTTCAAAAAACATATCCAGAAAAGGGCTTTCGGCCGAGGAAGGGGAAAATCCTGTCTGAATGTAGCATTTCACTGGAACAAACACGTCTCGAGTGCCATCAGGCTGGAACTGGACACTATACCTTGCGTGGCTCAGCAATACGCCTCTGCTCCGGTGCCGGCGTCCCCGCCGGGAGAACGTGCACGTGGGGACACTGGGTGCCCTCCCCAGCTCCTTTCCTCAGCCTGGACAGGCCCAGCTCTCAGCTGTACATACTCCTTTTTGTGGGGATATGCAACTCCTTCGTTTTCTCCTCCTCACCAAGAGAAAGGAGGGGCAGAAAAACCACAAAAAAAGGCAGCTCTAACGTTGGAAAGTCGGATGTGCTAGAAGCACGTGTGTGTATATTAGCTGTGTACAGAGAACCCTGCGCAGATGCTGACCCGGCAGACGACTGACGTGTGACTCGTTTTTGGTTTTTGCTTGTGTCCCTGTCATGTCCTTGGTGTCCTGAATCACTACTGACCCACGGTTTGTTGTCCTGGAAGGGAAATTGTATAGATATTAACATATGCTGCATCTTTTTGTATAAAAAAAAAACAGAAAACCAGACCCCACCAATGGATAAAACATTCCCTCCCTGCTCTCTCACACTTGCTGGGATGTTAACAGATCTTAAGATATCTAGGCTTGTTTTAACAAATTACAGAACCAGGAAAAAAAACAACTGTTGCCTTTTAAAAACTTTTTAATTTGGGGAAGCTGTGAAGAGTAGTCAATTCTTTTTATTGTGGCTTCCTCTGAGATTTTTGGTTTTTTTACTCTCCCAAATCAGGGTGAAACTTGCCTTTTCTCATTTTTACAGCTTAAAACCTACTGGAAACTTGATAATTTTCCCCATGTGGGTGGAAGAGAGGGGAAGAAGAGGCTTGAAAAGTGACCTTAAGATATTCTTTCTCTTCTGAGAACGATCTCATGTTGGTTCTTCCTCATTTTTTTAAAAAAAAAATGGTATTGGCTACTGCTGTGTGCACAGAAAGCTAACCCACGAGTGAGATTGCCACTTGAGGTGAAGAAGGGAGTGTTCCGAGACGAGGAGGGAGGGGAAGGAGAGGGTTCGCCTCCCTCGCAGCCCCCTCCCCTCTGTGCCAACCCCCGGGGCCGCCATTGTCGCCCTGTGGGAGGTGGTGGGGGGGGGGCCCCTCTTCCCTCACAGCTTCCCCCTGTACAGTGCGCCCGTAGGCTTCCATCGTTGCGTTGTATATCGGTCTCCTCAGCGACAGATTATAATTATTGAATAAAAGTATTTTAGGATTTTTTTTTTTAAAAATTTGTGGCCCTGGTTTGGACGCCTCAGGGGAGGGGGGGGGGGGGGGGGGGGGGGGGGCGCGCCTTTCCCGCCGCGCACGCGCTGACCGCCGCCGCTTGCCCCGCCCCCCGCTTTCCTACTGCGCAGGCGCCGCTGGTGCCGACTCAGGGCGGGAACTCTTGCGCATGCGCTCTTTAGCCCCGCCCCCGCTCGCCCTATAAATAGCGCCGCGCGGAGCCCACCGGTCTCTTTCTCGGCGGGCGACGCAGGAGGTGAGTTGGGCTCTTCTCCTTTTCTTCACTTTTCGTGCTCTCAGCATGGGGGTCTCTGCGGCTCTGGTGGGTCACGCTGCCTAGAGCCACCCATAGCCACGCTACCACCCCTCTTTCCGCGCTGTTAGTGGCCTCCACGGCGTGCTCGGCCTTGCCGAAGGGGCACCCTGGGCCGCTCCTCACCGCTTTCTCCTTCTCTTCCCTCAGGCTCTGTAGGCGGCTGCCGCGACCGGGCCTGGTCCAGCTCGCTCCCGACGTATCGGTCGTGGGGCCGCCTCTTGGAGCTCGGGGGAGCAGAGAAAGGCCGCGGGGTGGCGGGTGGGGGTGGCCGCGGTGCTGCGAAGCGCCGACCCAACGTGGATACCCGGAGAAGTCGCTCTCTCTCGGCTCTGTCCGTGTGGCGCATGGGAGCGTAGGCCTTCGGGCCCGAGACGTATAGTCCCGTTCCACGACGTTGGAGAACAAGCCGGGCCTCGAGTCTGCAGCCTGCATATTCCTACTGCTTCTCTGAGCCCTCGGGCCGTGACAGAGGAGATAAACCATGCAGGAAACAGTTCTAGCACTAAAAATGGTGCCGGGTGGGGAGACACGTGGTCGGGCTGGGGAGGGGGGGGAGGGAGGAGAAACAAAATCTTGAGAAATTACTTAAAATACCTTTTCTTCTTTCTAGCTCAGAGCTTAAAAAACTCCAAGGGGATGGAACACTGATTTAGAGGGTAAGTAATGTTGCCCTAGTTTATAGAATTTTTTTAATAGTTGGTACTTTAAATAAACCTGAAGTATTTCTAAGTGGCTTATGGAAATTGAATTGGATCGGCTTAAAGTAGTTGAATACCAATGGGGATTTTATAGGTGTTCTACAGTGAAAGTTTAGCTTAAACGTTTTCTAGCCTCTAAGCTTTTGTTGGACTTTGGATGGATGAGGGAGAGAGGTCATTTCCTGAATCTTGTTAAAGGGGGAGGGAGATTCCTCGGTAAATTTGTTTCAACGCTTATTTGTGCAATATGAGAATTGGAAAGGGGAAACAAAAACTTGATAGAAAGTCATGAAAGCCCAGGATTAGACCCAGGTAATCACCCACACTTGCATTTTTTTAATCTCCTGTGAAGAGTGTATTAATGTGGGTGGTGAAGCACTGGGGTCATGCAGAGGGAAGGTACATAGTGAGCACATGTCAGCTGTGCTTGGGACTGGGAATGTGTGGCTGGACTTAATCTGGTCATCATGTAGCTACTGCTTTTATATCCTGCTTGCCAAGACATAAGCTTTCTTAATTTTAACCTTTTTTCCTTCTAAATTGTTGCAGATACTCGTGGCTGGTTGCGGTGAGATACGAACAACAGAAAAGAATCCACGTGTCTGGTGAGAGATGGCGAGTATTAAAGAGTATCAGCCTGGAGAAGTAAGAGAACTGCCCGTTAGATGGCAGCCTGCTCTGTCGGAACAAAGGCCCAGGCAGAGCAGGAGCGTGCCTGGACTGTGGTGGTTTCATAGCTGAAGGGTTGTGGTGTGGAGAAGCAGGGCCTGGGGTTGACCTGTGCAGGGGGGAGCAGGTAGAGCGGTGGGGCTCTGGTGGAATTGGGGTGCTCTCGAAGGGCAGAAGCCTGGGGGTGTAAGAAAGGAATGAAAAAGAAGCCATGTGCTCTGTGTGGACTTAAGCTTGCGGTGAGCTGTCGCATGGAACAGCAACCATGCCTGGCAGTGGTTGGGAAAGACATGATGCAACCGTGTGACATTCCAGGGGGAGGTGATACATGGGTGGTGGCCTGTGGGTGAAAGCAGTGGTCTGCATCTGTTACCTCAAATAAAGCCTTAAAGGATTAATTCATTGGTTGTAAATCTGTGTCTGCAGTAGAGAACTAAATAAACTTTTTTTTTTTTGCTTGATGTGTGTTTCTTTGTGAGCAATTGCTTGGTGAAGTCTTGGAATCTGAAAGAAATCGCAGGCTGTCCTGGTGGTACCTCTCACTTGGAGTCAGAAATGGGGTTGCAGAGCACTAGTCCTGCGTCCTCTCTGGACTGTGGTGGTGAAAGGTGTGGAAACCCACATCAAACCCGTCTTACTAACTGGGTTTGGAGCAGGTGGTAATTTCAGCGTAGTTTTTGAATCATCTCGTGGGCTGAACCCAGGAAGATCCACTGTCCCTTGGGTCTGCTGCTGTGGAGGGTAAACCTGTGCTGGTGGGTGGCTCCTGTGGAATTGGACTTCAGTGTTAAACCAGGTAATGAGTTTCCAGCTGCCTCCTCGGTTGCCTGGCAGGATTTTCTACCCTTGTCCCGTGAGAAAGGACCAGGTAGGGGATGTGTCTGCTCACGCCTGGAATAATTGGGAAAGATCCTGTTGGGGAAAGGAGAGGACTGACTTGCAGGCGTTGGCTGTTAATTTAGTGTCTTGCTATTGCCACGAGAGATTTGTTCTTGCTTCAGGAATAAAAGTGAGCTCTTGAATCAATGGGCTGATGAGAAAGTGGGTGGTCTGTGAGGATTGAAGACTGATGGGGCTGCGGGGACGAACAGAGCAGTTGGTGCCTCAATCTGTCAGTGAGCCCCTGCGGGAAGTATCACAGGGGGCCTCTGTATTGAACCTGCTGCTTTTATATAAATGAACCCAGACTGAACAGGCTCTAAATAAGTTAAATACTTCCAGGTACAACTGGGATGACAAGCCCATCTTATCTTTGCTTTTCCCTCCTAATGGTTTGAAAAATGTTGAAACCCATCCTTCGGTACCAGACCCCTTCCCATAAGAAGGACACGGGCTGCTGTGGTGTGCCAGCCTCCTGGGTGCGCAGTTCCGTCTTGTGAGCCTTTAATGGTCTCTGGCTGTGCTGTGGGGAGTAAAAGGTGAGAAATAAAACACCTGGACATTTCCCCATTGGACTTGAGATGGGTTTTGCTGCCCAAATGCTTTGGGCTGCGTGGTTCCGGTGTCCCAGGGAAGGGCAGTGCTCCTTGCCCAGGGCTTCTTGGCGTTCGAGCTTTTCTGTTTGGAACTCGGGTGCTCCAGGAGTACTTTTGAGAATATCACAGGAGTTGGAACTTTGTCCAGGCAATATGCTCTGAAGCAGGATCTTTGATTTTTGGGTTGTTTTTTTTCCTTGACGTGGCACTGCGGGGGCCCTAACAAAAGGCAAATGAGCTGAGAACTTAACGCTCTTCTAACAGCGTGTTGATACTGAAGGCGGACGGACAAAGGAGACGTCCCAGGAGTGTCTCAAGCGAGGGTGAGCTCGGGGAGTTCAAACAGGAAGGTGTCAGCCTTGTTATGAATTAAGTTAATGAAGTTCCTATTCTCCACCTCTATCAGAAGGCGGCTTGGCCCCGGGCCTGGCTGCCACACCCTGCCCTGCCGCCTTTGATCGTTATTTTTATTTCATTATCCCGCCCGATCGGTCTCTTTGCGTTCAATCTGTTCGTTTTGCCGGTGGGTGACGCCGCTGTTCGGGTCCTCCCGCCCGCGGGAGGGCGCCGTTCCCCGCCGGGGGCCGGCGCCGCGCATGCGCAGTGCGGGAGCGGGCGGCGGGGCCGGCGGAGCGCAGGTGGGAGCGCGGGCGGCGCCGGGGGCGGCGGGACCGGGGGAGGGGAACGGGAAGGGGGGGCGGGGAGGAGGAGGAGGAGCAGAGCGGGAACGGGAGGGCTCCCGCCGAGCCTTGCTCCCCTCTCCGCTCCGGCCCGCCGGCCCGGCTGGCGGCAACCGGCGGCAGGAAAGGCCGCGGCCTGCGCCGGCCCCACGTGGGGGGCGGCGCGGGGAATTCAAACGGGGAGCGGGGGGCGAGTGGTGGGGTCGGGACGCGGCTCGGGGGGATGTGGCCGGGTCGTGACAGAGCTCGTGCTGGGGAGGGGGGATCGCGGGGTGCTCCCCCCCCTCCCCTTCCCCGTTCCCGGTCGCTGGGGGGGGCGGGGAGAGGGGCTGGAGCGCCCCGGGCCTGGCCTGGCCTCGCTCCCCGGCCTGCCCAGACTTGAAGGGCGAGAGTGGATAAAACCCGCAAGACAAAAAATACAAACCAAACCACCGCGGTATTTTGCCAAAGAGAAAGTGGACGTGGCTGCTCAAATCCTAACTCGGTTGCCGGACCCTGATCCGAGGTGCTTTTAAAGCAGGGGTGCTGGGGACAAAGGGACGTCACACGGCTGTGACACCCCTGCAGTTCCCCCCAGCTGACCCCTCACGGGGCATCTCTATTGTTTAGGTCCAGGGCACTATGCCAGGGAAACGCACTGCCAAGAAGAGCCCGGCGCCAGAAGAAGCGTCTCCTGGAAGGAAAAAGGTTAAAGGTAAAAATAAAAACCTGTGGGAATTTTCCCTCCCCGTTCCCAGGGGTCTTAACAGAAGGGTCGTTCCCTCCCCGGCGCGTTATACACGTTATTTATCCCCCTTCTGCCCCACAGTTTCCCACCCGTCCCACGGCACGCAGCCCGGCCTGGTGCTGACGCTGGGACAGGGGGATGTCGGCCAGCTGGGCCTGGGGGAGGACGTGATGGAGCGGAAGAAGCCGGCCCTGGTGCAGCTGCCGGAGATGATGGTGCAGGTGGAAGCCGGAGGGATGCACACCGTGTGCCTCAGCCAGACCGGAAAAGTGAGTGCGGCGTGAAGGGGGCAGCGCTCGGGGGGGTGTGGGCAGACTGAGCCGTGTTGTCCTGCAAGCTCTGGGGCTGCCCAGCCTGGAGAAAGCTCCAGGGAGACCTTATAGAGGCCTTCCAGTACTTAAAGATGGGGACAATTTAGAAGGGTCTCTAGTGATAGGACATGGGGTAATATTTTAAACTAGAAGAGGGGAGATTTTTTTACCGTGAGGTTGGTGAGACGCTGGCACAGGTTGCTTGGAGAGATGGTAGAAGCCCCATGACTAGAAACACTCAAGGTCAGGCTAGATGGGGACCTGAGCAACCTGATCTAGGGAAAAATGTCATTGATAACTGCAGCAGAATTGAATCTAAATGATCACTGGATGTCCCTGTGAAGCCAAACCATTCTATGATTCCCTGATCCTGACCATCTCACTCTTTGTCTGCAGATCTACACCTTTGGTTGCAATGACGAAGGTGCCCTCGGACGCGACACCTCGGCAGAGGGGTCAGAGACCACCCCGGGGCTGGTGGAGCTGCAGGAGAAGGTGGTGCAGGTCTCTGCTGGGGACAGCCACACAGCCGCGCTCACGGAGGACGGCAGAGTTTTTGTCTGGGGCTCTTTCCGGGTACGTTTATTCCTCGGCCTCCGGGAGCTCTGCCCATGGTTGCTGCTTCTGCAACTCGCATCCCCACGTCTTGTCTCTCCACCCAGGATAACAACGGGGTGATCGGCTTGCTAGAGCCCATGAAGATGAGCTCCACTCCTGTCCTGCTGCAGCTCAGTGCACCCGTCGTTAAAATTGTCTCAGGTGAGCGGGGTCCTGGGGCACATGTGGCTCAGTCTGGTGCAGCCTTTGGGAGGAGGTGAAGGTCCAGAAGGTCCGTGTCCCTTTCCGCTCTCTTGGCTGCTCTGAGCCAGGTACAAGGGTGTGCGAGCTCTTTCCTGGCCCTCGACAGAACAGACCTTGCGTTTCTCCTAGCCCCAACAATGTTGTTAATATTTGACCCAATCTGCTGTCAAATGTGTGACACACAAGAGTCCCCGGGCTGCAGTTCCTTGGGGTCAAAGCACTTGCCCTCTCCTAGACTCAGGGAAACTGGGCAGAGCAGCCCCTGAGCCTTCCCAGAGAAATTTCTTTGGAGTTTCAGTTGGGGAACTGGGATCAGGAAGAGGCAGAGCCCGGGGTTTTAAGTTGTGCCAGAAGCTGGTGTCAAGGTATGCAGTGCAGTAAACCCCACCGAATCCTAGAAAGCTGGGACCGCTGGGCTTTACATGTGGCTTCTCAGCCCCTGGGTCTTGCTGAGTTCCTGGAGCTTGACTCCTGCTTCACTCCTCTCCCTCTTTTCCTCCCAGGGAATGATCACTTGGTGATGCTGACGGTGGACGGCGACCTCTTCACGTGCGGCTGCGGCGAGCAGGGCCAGCTGGGGAGAGTGCCGGCGCTCTTTGCCAACCGAGGAGGAAGGAAAGGGCTGCGTGAGTTGCTTTGGTGCTCGGATGCGTCCTCGGGCCCCAGCTCTGCACCTTGCAGAGGGGCAAAGAGACCTGGTCTCTCCCCCTACTGCTCAAGGGCTCATGTGTAAATCAGTTCCTTGGATTCAGTGAGCTGAATCTAAGGGGAGCAGGAAAAGGATGTAAATGGCTAGGCCTTGCCTGACACCTTGTCTCCTGTCCCCAGAGCGCCTGCTGGTTCCCCAGCGCGTCTCTGTCAGAGGCAAAGGCAACAGAGGCAAAATGCGCTTCCAGGACGCCTTTTGCGGGGCTTACTTCACCTTCGCCGTCACGCACGAAGGGCACATCTATGGATTTGGCCTCTCCAACTACCACCAGCTGGGTGAGCTTCACTTACGTCCCTCCAGATCTCCTGGCTGTGGGCTCCTTGGTCCTGTGTTGCCCTGGCGTGGTGAGGGGGATTCTGCTGGGCACCCCGGATCCTGAACACAACAGAGCTGGAAATAGGGATGGGGGATCACCCTGTGTAGCTCTGGGTTTAGGTCCCAGCCCCTGCAGCTGGTAGGTTTGAGCAGAAATGTGATTTTGGGGGGAAGCTGTGTTAGTCTCTGGTGGGATGAGCCCCGGGGTGGGTGGCTCGGCGCCGGTGCCTGGCCTGGGCTCTCCGTGCCTGTGGATCTGATCCGCCTGGGTTTGTGCGTCCCACCCCGCAGGGACCCAGGGCACCGAGCCCTGCTTCTCCCCACAGAACCTGACCTGCTTCAAGAATTCCACCAAATCCTGGGTCGGGTTCTCCGGCGGGCAGCACCACACGGTGTGCGTCGACTCCGAGGGTGAGTACCGGTGTGACGGGCGGGCTGGGAGTCGCAGGCAGTGGGGCGGGAAGGAGCTCCTGTGGCTGGGGAGTTGTTGGGGTGAGGATGATGTGTTGAAGCCCTCGAAATCCTCCCGTGCTCAAGGCAACAAGAGTGGCGTGAATTTGCAGGGAAGGAGTCACTTGTGAGCTCTGCTCTCACAGGCTCGACAGCCTCTCCGGGCACCCGCTCACCCTCTTGATTTTGGGGAGGTCGAGGGTCTCTATCCCACCCTGCACCTCCTGGCTGGGATTTAGGGTGCAGTAGGGAGGAGTGATGCTCCTCAAGGAGTTAGAATGGGAGGGGAGAGAGTCTGACTCTGCCCCCAAGTCACCTCTCCTGTGTGTCTGTCGTGCTGCAGGTAAAGCCTACAGCCTGGGCCGGGCAGAATACGGCCGGCTTGGCCTCGGCGCAGGGGTGGAAGAGAAGAGCACGCCCACGGTCATCCCGGAGCTGCCCAGCATCTCTTCCGTCGCGTGCGGCGCAGCGGTCGGCTACGCCGTCAGCAGTGACGGTGAGTGCCAGGGGTCTCTGCAGGCTTGGGAACGCAGCCCTGTGTGCCTTCCCCACCCCTCATCTGTCCCTCCTGGGCCCCGGAGTCCCGGATCCATCCGGCCCCTTGCAGCTTCGTCGCACGGTGCCAGCTGGGGTGGGACCAGAGCCAGGTCCTGGCGCTGATCGACCACCCAGCCCAGGGCAGCAGCTGCTCAAATATTTTTGTGGCCCCTCGGTGGCAAGGTTCATAGCAGGGTGTTGACCAGGATGGGGTCATTGTCCTGGCAGTCCCTTCTCCACACTCTGAACTCCAGTGCTGTGAGATCTCTGTGTGTTTGTGCACAGTATCTAACAGCTTGGGGGTAGTTGTGCACCCAACAACATCCCAGGGTTGTGAGAAGGAGAGTTTGGAGTGGGCTGATAGATTCGATTTGCTCCCTGAGAGTGAGCTGCTGCCTTGGCTGTTTGATGAAACACCTCTTTGAGTTGCCAGGCACTGCTCCTGTTCCTCTTGCCCGCCGCATTGGCACCCATCACCTTGCCTGGGCGTGAAGTCCCCTTGGGTTTGGGGTCCCCTTCCCACCCCATCAAACTTGCATCACTTCCATTGCAGGACGAGTGTTTGCCTGGGGCATGGGCACCAACTACCAGCTGGGCACAGGGGAGGAGGATGACGTCTGGAGCCCCGTGGAGATGACGGGCAAGCAGCTGGAAAACCGCTCGGTCCTGGCTGTGTCCAGCGGTGGCCAACACACGGTGCTGCTGGTCAAGGACAAGGAGCAGAGTTGATGAAGCGACGCCGCACAGCAGAGCCCAGCGGGATTGCGGGACCCGCGCACACCCCCCTCCACCTTCTGCCCAGCTTGGGTGACTGGTTTCTGGCTCTGGTCTCTCAACAACGGCGGTGGGGAGGGCAGGAGGCTCCCAGAGCCGGGCCCCGGCCGTGACCGTGTGGGCAGAGCAGGGATCTTTAGAGATATTTTCTTTCTGCAAGCGTTCATCTGTCTTCCTGTGGTGCCCGGTGCTCTGTCAGCTGCCCTGGGTTGGCTTGGTCCTAAGCTCATCTCAGAACTGTGGCTGGATGGGTTTTCCATGTCTCATTTGGTTTTTCTTTATTTCTAATACCTCCTGGCCTGGCAAAGCTGAGGGGCCTCGCTCTTCACAACACAAAAAGGGTTTGTGCATCGGGCTCTGTGAGGTCCTTGTGTTCCTGATCTCTGAGTGCTCCTCTATCCCCTTAACCACGATGTCTTTTACCATTCCAACGTGGAATTTGCTTCTGCCACCGGCCAGGCCCCTCTGGGCTGGTTCTGGGTGAGACCTTGGTGACGCAGAAATGCTCCCGGCGAGCTCCCTCCTCCAAATCCTTGTGGCTGCGGTGGGGAGGGCGGTGCTGGGAACCTGCGAGGCGGGGAACGCCGGGCCCCTGCTGCACGCAGAGCTGCGGCTGCTGGAAAAGGGGGGGCTCCTGCCTCCCACCTGTCACCAAATCTGAGCCAAAATCCCCCACCCTGGGCAGCGAGGCCACGAGCAGGTTCCCCCGCTCCTTCCTGCCGCCACGTTTTGCAGTCGCAGCCACTTACTCTTTTTCCCGTTTGCCTTCAGAAACCCGCCCGAATCCATCCCACGGGTGGGGACTTCGCTGTTTTAATTTTGTGCTCTTTCCTTCGCTGAGGAAGGAGTTTCATTCGCTGTGTTAGGGCCTCGCCAAGGAGACAACCAAAACCCAGGCGGGCATCAAAGCGACAGGACTCCCTCCTCCCCATCATCTCCGGTCTCGAGTCTAACTGGTCTCGCTCTGTGCACCTGGGCTGCCCCATCTTCTCTTTCCATGCTGCCTTCCAGGTACCTGGACTGAGAAAAGGGGTCTGCGAACATTAAATTTTGTATGTTAAGTTACAGCAATAGGGGGAAGGCGGGGAGTGTGTGCGGGGTTGGGAGGGGCTGGGGTGTGTACGATGGCTCAGAATAGATTTAATTATTTTTTTCTTTTTAAAGGAAATGTAAAGTATTTTGGTTGCTTAGCTGAGGAAGAGAGGAAAAAAAAACTGTAATCTTTTAACGTTTGGAATAAATTGAGTTTTGATAAACCCTGGGTTTGCTGGTGGTTTGGAGGGGTGGGCAGCCCCATCTCCCGTGTGAGCTGCTCCTATTCCCCTCCTGCCACCTCTTTCAATAAACTCCGCAGCGTCCCTGTCCCTGGAGGGAACATGGGGACCCCTTGGCCTCCTGCCCCGTTGGGTGATGGTGTGGGGCTGCTCCTCTGTGGCTGTGGTGCTTGAGGACGGGTCGAGAATAGGACGGTGGGTCCACCCTTGAGTGCTGTGGTGGTCTCAGCCCGTGCAGTGGTGGGATGTGGCCACGGGATGGCAGCAGGAGAAGGCTCTGAGCGCTGCTGGACCCTTCGACTGGGAGAAGTGGGACTCTCCCTGTCCCCATGGGACCCTCCCTGTCCCCAGTTCCCCGTAGATTTGGGATCCCAGGACACGGCCAAGCCCACCGGTGTGGCTCGGGTGCCCACGGCGTCTCTCTCAGAGACACACACGTGTGCGCTCCAGCAGAGACCGGAGCAGATTTCCGCATCCCGCTGTGACCGGAGCCCCCGGTGTCTGATTACTCTTAATTAGTTTGGGTTCCTTAATGAGCCTCTGGTTTGGGCAGGTGGTTGGTGGGTACCAGGAGCAGCTCAGGCTGCCGGTCGCCTCTTGGCTCTGCTGCTCCTGCATCTTTTAGGCCGGGAATGAAGAGCTTTAATTTTGCAATGGGGGATGATTTGGCTTTGCAATTGGGGGTGGCCTCGGCACAGAGCAGGTGGGCGGCCAGCACGGGGCCAGGGGAGCTGCGGGCACCCACCTCTGCTGCTGCTAAAGGCCAAATTTGTGTTTGGTGGTTGCAGTTCTAGGCTTGCAAAAGTCTCTTTCATTTATTTTTTTAACCCATGTAAGCATGAAGTTGCGATGAGGGCATGGGGGGGGTTTATTTCCAAGGACAGAGCCCAGAATTTGCCATCACCGAGTGTTCCCTAATACCTGGGGACTGTCACCCTCTATTTGATGCTCCCGGTAAGATTTGCTGGGGCTGGATACCTGCTGGGGAAATTCCTCCTTGTCTTGGGCCCGATTCCCAGCGACAAACTCAACATCTTGTTTCCAAAACCAGCACTGGTGTCTTTATCTTTTCCAGGGGAGAGGAAATAAAATAAAATAAAATACCCCACTCAGGGTTGCTTTGCCGTCCTTTTTCCAAGCTCACCGATGCTGTGGCGACACGGACGGGCACCGCAAGGTCCTGCTGCTACCACGGCTGCTTTTCACGCGTCTTCGTGCCCTTCGCTTCGAAAGTCGCCGACCTATTTATAGCTAAGGAACGCAACGAGACTTAACAAAGGGAGACGTGGAACTCCTCCGGTGTCGGGGCGATGCTGGCAAGCCACGCTGGCTGCTGGGCTTGGAAGAAGTTTCACGCTCTCCTGGATGGAAGGAGGCAGCTCTGATTCCATCTGGGTTGGGTGCAGGTGGGTTGAATCGCTGCTTAAACCGGGCGTGGGGCCTGGAGGATTCGAGGTTTGGGGTTTGGTGCAATTCCTGGGGGGTGTGGATGCCTCCCGAAAGAAGGGAAGGACTCTAGAGGCGATGTCCTGTTCAAAACCCTGCGGTGAATGATTTTAGGAAGGACAAAACTCACCCTGGTAAGGGCTGGACCCTCCGCGAGGCTGATTCTGGTTGCACCAAGAAGCTTCCACCCCTCAGAACCGGGGTATCTCCATGGGGGTGCAGCACCTTCAGGTGAGGAGCTGGGTGGATGAAGAGGATTCCTGCTCCTCCTGCCCAGCGGGATTTTCCGTGTTTCCTTGGCTGCTCAAAGGAATCCTCCCGCTTGCTCATCCCATATCACTTAGGAGCTGGGAGCTTCTCCAGCAGCCGGGCACTGCTTCCCCTTGTGAGGAGGGAGCCCGTTGGTGTTTTCAACAAAGGAGGGCAAGAACAATAGAGTTTAAAATATTCGGAGCTGATGAATCAGCCTGCGTTGTCTTGGGAGCGACACTTCAATGGGAAGTTACTGGAAATCGGGGGAAGGATGAGCCCCCGCACATGGGGGAGAGGGTGGGCGAGGGAAAACAGCTTAATTGAGGAACGGGAAATGTCTCATTAATGAGGTTTTTGCACCAGCAGAGAGAGGTGGTGGCGGTTTTTGGGGAGGAGGAATTCAGGTCTCGTGATGGGGTTTGGGGTGGGGGGGAACTCCCGGCACAGCCAGACCCTTTCCCAGTGCCGGGGTGGGGGGGGTTCCGATCCCAAGTTCCCAGTCCCCATCTGTTGCTATTCAAAGTGTGTAAAAAGGCTTTTAATTTACAGACAAAAGATGGGAACGTGGGATTTGGGGCTTTTCGCATCCACGGAGGATGAGCTTTGGAGTTGTGAGGCTCTTTTGTCTCCGGAATCAAAGCACTTTGTGTGTTGCTGAAGCGATGGGTGAGGTTGGTTGGGATTTTTTTTTCTTGTTATTGAAAGTGTTGCTACTTTGGATGCAAAAAAAAAAACCAAACCCCAAAAACTACCTGTGCAGGATCTGCCGAGAGGCAATTGCGTCTTCGAGAGAGTTTGGGAGATACTGAGTTGATTTCTCGTCCTCCTTTTCCTGCCTCAAAGAGGAAACGAGCTTTAATTATTGCCAAGTTGCCGGCTGGCAGGGCTAATTAAACAGCCTGCTGCAGCGCGTCGGGTCGCCCGGGTCTTTAATGATGGGTCTGCAAGCGCAGGGCAGGGTTTGGGCATTGCACAGAGTGCTCTCGCCTCCCCGAGTCTTCTCATTAAGGCTGGGAACGCGGCCAGTATAGCCCAGTAGAACTGGGCTGCGCGACGGTCTCGCGTGGCTCCTGGTAGAGGAGCGCGTCAGGTCCCTCGGGGATGGGAACTGGGTTGAAACAGCGACGTGTGGAGCCCTGCCCCCTCCCAAAACCGCCGAAGTTCTGGTTCATCTCCTTTAACAAGCCAAAAATAGGGAAAACTTCTCGCCCGGCTCGGTACGTCCCTTGAGAGCTGGAGAAGAGGAGCCTCAGGACGCCAACCCCCCCTCTCAGATGGTCCCTGGGCTCTGCCTGTTCCTCAGAATAAAACAGCACAGGTTGAGCAGAATTATGAAAATAGAAGGGGGGGGAGAAGAAAAAAAGCCCTAGTAATTATTCATAGTGGTGTTGTGATTTTTTTTTGTCTTTTTAAACGATGAATTGCGAGGCAAGAAGCATCTCTTCAGGGCTCAGAGCCTGAATCCAAGCGCGGGGAGCGAGGGTGGTGGCAGCGATGACCAGGAAAGCCAGATCCCCTCATTTCCATACGCATAATAATGCAATTACGAAGTCAGCCCCAACCTGCGGCGCAGACAAAGGAACAGGCGGCTTCGTAATTAATCACATGTGTAAGAATAAAGCCCGTTACATTAGAGTTCATTATTTGGTGGATTAATTAAAAAAAAAAAAGGGGGACGTTTTCTGCAGTAGCGAGTGCGTTACTAGACTGCAAAGATGGGCTCGAAATAGCTCGTAGGTGCGCGGCGGCTCCCGTGTGCTGGCACAGGTCGCTGCATTATTCACTGGTTTAACTGGGCTGTGGTTTAACTGGGCTGTGAAATCGCTGGAGTTGGTGCCTGGATTCATTTTCTGAGTGAGAGGGGTCTGGGAAGCAGCTTCGGAGCGGAGCTGGAGCAGGGATGCCCTTGCTAGAAGCCACCTCCGGGCTGGAAAGGTGGTTTTCACATCCACTCCCTGCTCTTTATGCTTCTCCCGTTCTTTGGGAAATCACAAATCAACACGGCAGAAGCGATAAATACTTTAAAATCCAGAGTCTCATTAGGCGGGAGCGGAGTTACAGGCTCCAGCACCCCTTTCCGTTGCTTTTTCCCTAAATCCTCATTTGCATTTAAATTACAAATCTAATTTGGGCCGGAGTTTGAGCTGCTGGGCTATTAAAATAAAACTATATAGCGACGGCCGGCAGCGAAGGAACGCATCGAACACCACCGGTGCGCTGCAAACGCTTTTGGTTACCCAGGCTTGCAAGAGAACCTTAGCTAAAGGGGCTGGGAGCTTCGTGAAGGTGGATTTTCTCAGTATGGGAGAGCTTTAAAACTCAAATTTAGCTGTCGTTCCTCTCCCATCACTCCCGAAAATGCTGCCCTGAGCCAGACCTCACTCATTTTTGGTGCCCGAGAGTCAAAGGAGAGCTGGAAACGGCTTGCTAGCTCTTATTTTATTTCTTTTTTTTTTTTTTGAGAACACGCAGTTCCGATAGAGAAATTCCATCGAAAGCCCAAAATCACGAGGGCTGGAGCTGGCGATGTCGGCTGAAGCGCTTTGCGAGGTCCCGGCGGGCGCTGCGGACCCGGCACAGCCCGAGCTCCGTCACGCGCCGAGTTACCGGTGGGGGCTGCTATAGCGGGGGGTGGGATGGGGTAACCAGGGGTCACTAATTTCATACAACTATAGACAGACAGACACAGATATAAATAAGCATAGAGAGCGCCCGCCGAGCGTCCCAGCTGCGGCAGGGGCAGGGACAAGCTCCCAGCGGTGTTTCCCTGGGGCAGGATTTGACCCCGGTGTCTCAGCCCGAGGCCGGTGGAGCTGGTTTTCGGGTGGGTGTCACTGCAGGGAGAAGATGGATCAGCCCTTGGGTGCTGCTGGAGGGGGCGGGCAGGCGATGCTCGGGGGCTGTGTGGTCCCCAG
The DNA here is from genome assembly GCA_020746105.1 of Trogon surrucura. Taxonomy (NCBI): domain Eukaryota; kingdom Metazoa; phylum Chordata; class Aves; order Trogoniformes; family Trogonidae; genus Trogon; species Trogon surrucura. The sequence continues at coordinate 4,091,405 of CM036640.1, forward strand.
GGCTCTGGCGCAGCATCAGCGTCCCCTTTTCCCCAGGAACAGTCTCTTTTTTTTTTAAAAACTCTGCAAAACCCAAGCTAAGAACAGCCACGGTCCTCAACGTGTCCTGGGTGTGGCTGCATTTAAAAAATAATGACTTGCAGCCTTTTAACCCGCTTTAAGGCCGTCGCAGGCACGTTTCCCAGCAGGCTGGGAATTTGGCAGATGGAAAAAAATCCCAAAAACAGGCCCCGTGGGGATGGGAAATGGGGTGGCTGAGCTGCCCGAGGTGTCCCAAGCCAGCCCTGTGGTGGTGGAGGTGGAGAGCTGAAGGGTGGTCTCCAACTTCTCCTGGACGCCTCAGTCTTTTTTCTCATGGAGCTGAAGCTCAGCCTCGTGGGACCCGGAGGGGGTTTTTCCCCAATTCCTGTCCCAGAGCTGCTCTCGCTCACCCTCCTGCGCCTGACACTCGCTGGGTTTGCAGCGGCTGAAGAGACAAAACGTGGCTCTGCTCAAGGTCCACCCGTGCCTGCAAAGGGATCCTGGGCAGGAGCTGGAGATGTCTGGGCTGACACGACACTGAGCGAGAGGCTCTCGCTCGGGGCGGGGGGACCCGGAGGGTTGCCGGCGCGTTTCGGCGGCGATTGATTCGAGATCCGAACAGGTAATTTCACCCTATTTGGTTCCTTTGAAAAAAAGAAATTAGTTTTGGCTGCCTTGTCGGCTCTGCCTTCCGAACGGGGAGGCTGCAATTTCCACAGGCTCCGGAGAAAGTTAGGGCTGCTAAGGAGAGGTAATGGCCTTGATTAAGCTAAATTGATGCAACTGGAACAACCAGAGACACAACCCAGGCTCTTCATCCAGCTCACGAGCCCTGGGTGCACCCGGGTGCTCGCCTGCTTCCTCCAGCTGCATCAATTTATCCACTAAATGCTATTACTGCTTCCTCCTAGCCGCCTCCTCCTCTTCCTCAGGCAGTTGGACCTCCCGTCTGCAGCCGTGGTGGTGGGAAGAGGAGAGGAAGGAAGAGTGGCTGCTCCTGGATGGTGCTGGGGGGGTCAGGGAGGACCCATCTATCATCTTTTAGTGACAGGTAACGGGGTCTGAAGGTCCCCGATTGGCAGCTCCTGCCTTTGATCTTGGCCACTCCCTCAGAGGGCTGGGTGCTCCATGGGGATGAGTGCTGAGCAGAACCCCCCTGTCCTTGCTCAGGTCCATCCGAACGGCTTCAGCACCACGAGAGTCCCCACAAACCACTCCCTTCGTGAGACCGTTCCCGGGCTTCGTGTCGTGGGGTGCAGGTGGGTGAGGAGCGGTTCCCTGAGGGATGCTGGGAGGAGGAATTTGACATCGGCATGGGGACATCTCCTGCTCCATCCTCTGGCCGGATCCGTGTGCTCGGCATCACACCCATGTCCGGGGCTGTCCTGGTGCAGTCAGAGGTCTGGAGTTAATGCAATAATGACAATTAACAGTACAGAGTCATCCTCTGGGGACAGTCCAGGTTTGAAGGACTCCAGTAAAATTTCAACCACGAATCTGGAGCTCTTTGATAAGAGTGTCTCCGAAGCGACGTCATTTTCTCTTCCCATCTCGGGTGTTTTTTTGGACGCAGCTCAGAGGCTCCACGACGTGGCATCACCCCTTGGCACAGTCCCCTCCTGCCACAGGAGCCTTTCCCCTCTTGCTTGGTGAGTCCCGATTCCACCATCCCTGGTTCTCCAGGACGAAAAATAAATAAAAACTCTTCACAGTCCCTCATTGTCATCTGAACGTAAACCCCGCGGTGTTACCGAGCAGCGCCCGGAGCCACCGCTCTGCTAAAGCTCCGTGGTGGTGACCTGGGTCACTTCTGAGCGCAGGTCGTCCCCTCCGCGGCCCCGGCAGCCCCGCTCGAGGCTGCCCACGTCTAGTCATGCCGGCTTGTTTCGGGTTTCGGAAGGGGCGCAGGTGGAGATGCGCTCCCGCGTGGTGGTCCTGGCGCGGGAGAAGCTGTTCTGGTCCCCGCGGGCTCGGAAAGGCAGGCAAAACTCACGGAAACACCTCTTGAAATTCTCATCCAGGAAAGCGTAAAGGACAGGGTTGAGGCTGCTGTTGGTGTAACCCAGGGCGATGCAGAAATGCAGGCTGGCCACCACGTAGGGGTTCTTCTTGTCTATGTCCACCAGCGTCCAGACGATGACGAAGATGTGGATGGGCGTCCAGCAGATGATGAAGGCCGCCACCACCACCAGCACCATGCGGGTGATGCGCCGCAGGTTGCGGTCTTTCTCCTTGGAGCCCGAGAGGAGGCGGACGCTCTTCAGGCGAAGGATCATCAGCCCGTAGCAGATCGTGATGACCAAGATGGGGACCATGAAGGCGAAGATGAAGACGCAGATCTTGGTCACGGTGTCCCAGTAGATGGGAGGATTGGGAAACTGGAGCGTGCACAGAACCATCCCATCTGCAGGAGAGAGGACGGTCAAAGAGGGGCCAGCAGAGTGTCTGCTATGAATATTGCTTTCTGCTCGGTCATGGCTGGGCGTGTCCATGCTTGTTAGAAACACACGGAGATGCCCGCCTGCTCTTTGCAGAGACTCCCCAGGAGCTTTGTCCCACCAGCCCCTGCCCACAGGGTGATGAGGGGACATCATGGGTGCTCTGACCCCGGGACTTGTTCCCTACAGAGCCTCCTGGGCCATCCCCACGCTGTTTCCTGTGAGGGGCACATCCCCGTGTCACCATGGATGGAGGGAGGGATGCCCAGCATCAAACCTGCTACGGGACCAGGTGGCTTGGGTTTACCAAGTCCAGGATGGACAGATGGGACAGGAGGGGACCTTTTCCCAGAAGCCATCACTTGCCTTTTGACTTGGTGACCGCCATGACCATGATAGGCACCCCGATGAGGGAGGAGAGCACCCAGATGCAGACGTTGATGATCTTGGCCTTGGCCGGCGTGCGGAAGTCCAAGGCCTTGACCGGGTGGCACACGGCGACGTAACGGTCCACGCTCATCATGGTGAGGGTGAAGATGCTGGTGAACATGTTGTAGTAGTCAATGGAGAGCACGACTTTGCAGAGCAGCTCCCCGAAGGGCCACGTCTCCATGAGGTACTTGGCGCTCTGGAAGGGCAGCGTGCTGGTGGCCAGCGCGTCCGCCAGGGCCAGGTTGAAGATGTAGATGTTCGTGGCCGTCTTCATCTTGGTGTACCTGGGGGTGGCAGAGGAGGGAGCAATAAGCTGACTTAGCACACCCAGACGTGTGTGCACTCAACGCAACGAGCAGGGAGCGCAGCCTCGCCTCTGCTAGCTTCTCACGAGGTGCTGTCGCCCGTGGTGGGCAAAGGCACGTGCCTGCGACGTGGCCTCTGCAGCACCGATGGGCTCAGCGCCTTTCCAGATGGACCAGGGAGTGTGTTGAGAACATCCCTGTGCCCGTGCACAGGTGGAGCGTGCCCAAGCACAGGGGTGTGCTCACCCACGCTGAGCTGGGACCTTATTGAGCCCCTGCTCAAGTGGTTCTCCCTTACCTGACCGAGGAGGTGACGCTCATTCTTGTGGCTGCCTTTATTCAAAGGGAATCTGAGGAAATTTTCAGGAGAAACTCACTTCTCCAATTACATCGATTCAGTCCATTTCCCCGAACCAGTTGCACAACGCTCTTTACCTCCCGAAACCTCCGTTATCTGATTTTCCACCCAGTAAATCGTGATTATCCAGCTTGCTTCCCTGTCGAGTTTACTTGCAGAAATTGGATCGATTACCCCCGGAAAGAGGCCGTCTGGAAGCAGCCCAATTAGCCTGGCTACTGCTCCAGGCTCCTGGGGAAGCCTGCCTGCCTCGGCCGTGACACTCTCCTTGCCCCGGCACGGGTCGCTCTGGTCCTTGTCACATCACGGTGAGAGAAACTCGCGGTCTCGAGCACCAAAACCCTTCTTGAAGGGATGAGGTGTCATTTCGTTGGGGTGGTTCTGCAACATGATGTGTTTTTTTTTCCTTGGCTGGGGTCAGAACCGCACCAGCAGCTCAACCCCTCCCTTCCTTCCAGCAAGGCGACGTTACTCAGAGCATCCTCCACGGTCTTGAGCTCGTTTAGTAATTAAAGTGTGGTTTGAACACAAGTATCTCTGCCTGTAGCACCCCCAAAGAGGGCTTAATTTGGCCCCGGTGTGGGAGGTGAGACAACCCTTTAGTTACTGGATAAAGAGGTGATTAGCAGAGCTCACAGAAGAGCCCCACTGAGTGATGGGGTACGCACGGAGTAAATCAGGGTGAGAGCACTGAGTAGTTCCCATCTCGGGGGGTTGTTGCTCTGCTGCCCTGGCTGGAGACCAGCGGAACGGGTTGGTGGAGAGAAAAGCACCCTGGGCTCCATGGTGATGGCAATTCCCTTCCCTGCAGCCTCTTCCCCATCTCAGCAGGGTCAGGAGAGTGTGTGGGGAGGGGGACAGGGACCCACCGGGTTCCGCCGTTTGGTAGAACTGGGAGACAGAGGCTGCAAAAAACTGGGGGAAAAATAAAAGCTCGGACCAGCACCCAGCTCCAGCAGCATCCCCTTCCCCGTCACCGTGGCTGCAAATGGCAGCCCCTTGCCCAAGGGTAGAAATATTTGAGTGGGAACATTTTTTTTTGTTTTATTTTAAAGACAGAATGGAAAAGATTTTTGTTTTTTTCCTTGAAAAGTCCTTTTCAGTTCTCTTTAGTGTTATTTTCCAAGCTGTTTTGCAAATGCGTCTCTTGGAGAAGCTTCATTCCAGGTTAAACAAAAAGCTGAGAATTTGTGTTATTGTCAGGTTTTGCCTCACCTAGATTAAAAAGCAGTCATTTCAGGTTGATTCACAGTTCTTTGATCTCTGCTTTTTGAGGAAAGTAGGGGGGAAAAAAATTTAAAAAAAGATCAGTTATTCACGCCGTGCTCTGCCAGGCGCACTCAGCCGTGCTGGATAAGCTCTTCTGCAACCCCTGGCCAGATGTGCTGGGGCTGGGGGGGCCGGGGGCTGTAACCCCCTCCCCGGGCACGAAGGGGCTCTGCTGGTGAGGGACAAAGAAGCGATGGGGATGACTGAGGTGACAGGGATGGCAGTTTAGCCCCTGGGGCTGGGGTTGGGGTTTTGGGGGCTGCACGGGGTGTGGGGGGTCCATCCCGGTGGCCCCCCCAGAGCTGCAGCTGAAGCCGCTGCTCTAGGCGAGAGGTTTATCACCCGCAGCAGAGAGAACTGGCTGCTTGATGGAGCTCCCCGGGCTGCCAAACCCGTCGCAATTAAGCGAGTGCCTTGATTGGGAAGTTACACACTTGAACGAAACAATCTGGAAGGTGCCGACGGAGCGATGGGACTGGAGGCAGCAGCCTGGCTCCCAGGCAGGAACCCCTTGAGCTCTTCAAACCTCTGTGAAAATAATGTGATAGGAAAAAAAACCAAACCCACTCTCAGAACTCCTGGAGCTGCTAAAAGCCCATCACCGCCTCGACTCCACGAACCCCACGGTCCGGGCAGGGATGCCCTCGCAGCCCAGGCGGGAGCTGGCAGGGGGTTGATGGTCTCGGCGGGGACGCAGGGAGCCGCAAGCCTGAGCTCGCAGCTGCAGATTCCTTCCAGGGGTATTTTTAAAAGCGGTGGTAATCGTGGCAGCAACCGCCGGCGGAGCTGTCGGAGGGCGCTGAGCCGGGGTTTGGAAGCTCGGGGCGAGGAGCGTGTTGGGCGTGGGGCTGCGCTCGGCTCTCGGGGGTGCTGGGGGCACGTTTGGGGAGCTCAGCTCGGGGCTGGGTCCCGCACATACCCGCTGACTGGCCCTGCAGCATCCTCAGCCATGCACCCCCAGGGTCCCCAAGCCCCCCAGGACACACTCCACCAGCCCCAGAGCACCCTGCCCGGGCCCCCAGGCCAGCAGGAGGTGACACCAGGAGGTGTCCTCTGGGCCACAAGGCAAATGCCTGACATCCTCTGAGCACCGAGGTCTGAACCCGACATGATCCCATATCCCATATGGACACGGGTTTTCCCAGTGGAGCTTACTCAGTCCTGGCCTAAACCCCACCGACATGGAGCAGCTCTGCCGGGGAAGCTCCAGGCACGTGCTGGGCTTTGTGTGTTTCCACAACCCCTCCTGTCCCAGGGGCTCAGTATTCCTATTCATACCATATCTATATGTATAATATACAATATGTATTACACTGTAATTCTGGCATCAGCTGACATGTCAGAAAATGAGGGGTTTAGAAACCCTGGTGATGGGCTCTGTGGATGCCGTAAGCTCAGGCTTTCCAAAGCCTGGCTGACATTAGGATACTCAGTGAGTTAAATAGGGAGGATGTTGTTTGCACATTAAAGCTCTCTCTCGAAAATGCCTTCCCTCTTCTCACGGAGCAGAACCAGCTGGAGGGGGTCTAATAACACTCATCCTTCACCGTGACACCATACGTGGCGTGTGCCTCTGCAACCATTACTTTAATTTGCTTTTTTTTTTTTTTTTTTCAGTCAAGGGCTGATTTGTTAAAGCTGCTTCGAGTCGATAGGAAAAAATCCTGCCTGGTGTCACGTAGGGTCAGCAAGTAACCCCCCCCTCCGCCACGAACCTGCCTGTCCTCTCAGGTGGGTAAAAACCCGAAAAGCAGGGAGCCAGGTGTGAGGGTGATGGGCAGCTCGGCACGGCTCATGGGCACACTTTGGGCTGGTTTCCTTAACCCCCCCCCACCTCCCCACAGTGAGTCACTGCATTTATTCCGTGCACAGGCAGTGCCGGGCCGTGCTGATCTCCTGTAATGGTCCCTATGGACTGGAAGTGCTGGGGAAGGGGGGTGGAAATGGTTAAAAATAACGATTTTTGGGGGGGTTGCCAAAATCCAGACACAAGCTCTGGTTTGGCCCCTGGGGTTTTGGCCCCAGAGGGGGTTACGGCAGCCCCTGGGGTGGTGGGAATTGGGATTAACCCCAAGAATCCCGGCTCCCCCAGGACAAGCCCCCTCCTGCGGCTGAGCCCAGCACCCCGGGGACCTCGGCTCCCTCCTGCCAGGCTGGAGGTGGCGTGACAGCAAGCACGGCTCCTGCCCGCGCTGCCAGCGGGGTCTGGGGGGGCGTGGGGGGCTGGTAGTGGTCCTGCAAAGCTCGGCTTTATCATCCTGTGTTAACAGCAGCCTGGGCTGGGTCTTAGCAGGATTGTTCAAACATCTCGAGTAACTGGGCTGTTCGTTGCGGGCAGGGAATTTTGCACCTGGGCTGGGGACAGCGGCGTGTCACCGTGTCTCAACTACCAAAAAGGGGTCCTGTGGTTTGTCCTGGGGTGCAGAGACCCAGCAGATGCCCTCCCCACCCAGGGAAAGCCTTGGCCAAGGTGTCTCCACCAGCCAATGTCCTGCCCTGGTCACCTGCTTTCCCACAGCAATGCTGGGCAGAGCCAAAGCGGGGTTCAGGGTCCCCCCCCAAGACCCGAGCAGGTTTCTCTGCTGCTGGAGCTGGTACCTCGTGTTGGGAGGGGAGGAGAGCTCGGCCGTGGTGCGAGCTGGGACTGGGCGATGCAGGCTTGTTCGTGCTCTTTGTTCGAGAAAAGCAGGAGTCCGTGGCTGCGGGAGGTGCCGGCGGGTGCCAGAGCCAGGGGTGGGCTGGGGTGGGTGATTCCCGCTCTCTTCGTCTCAGGTCCCAGCGATGGAGCGGGACAGGTAGCGGAGGGAGCCCACCAGCCCCCCTTCCCTGGCTGTGGGGTGGGTGTGGGGTGCTCAGGAGCTTCCTTGTGAACCGGGCAGCTCTTAGCAATGGGGTTTGGGTGCTGGAAAGAAACACCTCACCAGGCTTTCTCCTCTCCTGAGCCACAGCGTAACCAGCCCTGCGGCTCCTCTTCCTCTCAGCTCCCTACGCAGGGGCAAGTGGCACAGGCTGCATGCCCCAGCTTCTCCCCCCAAATGCCACTCTGGGCACACGCAGCTCACGCGCGCATCACGCCCGTCTTGGTGCTACCTGCTCACGAGCACCCTCGCTCCTGCTGCTGCCTCACGCCCGGTGCACACTCACGCCCGGTGCACACCCAGCGTTGGGGCACACTCGCTTCTGCTGCCATCTCGCACTCTTGCACGTGGCTCACGCCCATCCTCGGCACACGCTGGCCCTGGCTGCCGTCTCCTACTTGACGCACCTTCACCCAAGGTGGACGCTCACCCCCAGCCCTCCCTGCTCGCCCTTGTCACCCCTTTCCCCGGCGTGGGGTGCCCCCGCTCTCACCTGACGATGCCGTACATGACCAGCACGTTGCCCAGCAGCCCCACCACGCACACCACGGAGTAGAGCGCGGTGATGACGATGGCGATGAGGATGGACGTGGCGTTCTTGGCCCGCGGCGGCCCCGTGTCGTTGGCCCCGTGGCCGGGCAGGGGTCCCCAGCCGGTGCCGTTGCCCCAGGGGGTGTGTGCAGCCGTGGGCAGCTCCATGGCCCCGGGGTCGCCCTGGCCCGGCCGTGGCCGCCGGGCGCGTCCGAGGGCGGCGGGTTCGAGTCCCGCTCCCGCCCGGCGCCGCCGCCCGCTGCATCCGCGCCGCGGCCGGGGACGCCTTTATAAACCCGGCGTGTGCCCCGAGCCACGTGGGGACGGGGGCGGCTCTGCCACCCCCCCGCCTCCCTCCCTCCCTCCTTCCCCCCGCCCTCCAGCCAGCATCTGCCTCCCTCCCCTCCTGCTCCCCCCCCAACCTGTCCCCCCCCCCTCCCCTATCTGTGTCCCCCCCGCTCTTTATCTGTCCCTCCCTGCCTTTGCCCCCTCCTCGGGCCGTGGCTGCCTTTCTCCACCACTCCTCCTCCACGACAGGTCCTTGTCTCCCTCCCAGTTTGCCCCCATCCCTCCCTTCCCGCCCGCCTTCCTCCCCCCAAATCCCCCCAAGTGTGTGTGTGTGCCCCCCTCCTCTCTCCCCCCTCCCCATTCCTGCCTGTCCCCCAGTCCCTGCTTTCCTAGTCCCTGCCTGCCCTTCCCCTTCCCCAATCCTCACCACCCAGGTCCCTCCCTGCATCCCACCCCCCATTCCTGCCCGCCCCCCCCTCCCCACCCCACCCCTGCTGCCCTCCCCCGGAGCCGGCGAACGGTGCGGGGGCGGCCCCGAGCATCCCTGGGGGGCCCCGGGCTTGATGGGGAGGGGGTTGTGAGACATATCTCGGCGCTGTGGCTGGTTCGGGTTTTCTTTGTCTAGAAGAAGGAAGAGGGGGGACACACAAACAGCCCCCTCGTCCCCAAAGCCAAGCTGGGGTCTCTCCGATCCCACTCTGCCCGCCCCGTGTCTTTTCTCCCATACGCCGAGGGAGGGGGGGGTTTGAGGGGTACAGGGTGGATTTGGGGGGGTGCTGAGGAGGTTTGGGGATGCTGTGAGGTGGGGGCTTGGGAGAGGGAATTGGAGGGATGCTGTCACAGGGGGGCTTTGAGAGATGCTGGGGGTTGGATATTTGGTGGGGTGGTGCAGGGGGATCTGGGGTATTGCTGGGGCTGAGGAGTTTGGGGGGGATGCTGAAAAGAGACTCAGAGAACAACACTGGGAGGGGGCTCAGGAGGGTTGCTGGAGGGGGAGTGAGGAGGGATCCTGCTGCAGGGTGGGGGGATTTAGGGGGATGCTGCAGGGTGGGGGTGCAAACACAGAGCCATCAGCATCGCCTGCTCAGCAGAGCAGGGGTCACCCTCCCCTTACCAAGGGTGCTCACCATCCCTGGGGCAGATGTCCCCCCCTCCTCTGGCAGGTCTCCCCCTCTTTCAAGATCTGCAAAGCGGAGAGGCAGGAGCCTTATTTTTCCTGGAGCCAGGGGATGTGGGAACCCAGGTTTGGGGTGTCTTGGGGTGCCACAATCTCCTCGTAGCTTTAGGAATGGATTCATTCATTCATCATTGGGACCGAGCTGGCTTGGGCAGGGAGAAAGATTCGCTGCAACTTTGGGTGCTCTTGGCTCAGGAGGGACAAAGCGGAGGACACAGGACCTGAAGGAGAGGCCAGCAGCTGGTTCAACCCCGGAGACGGGGTTTTCAATCTGCGTAGCAGCTCTGCCGGAATAAAACTCCTGCAGTGTCGAAGCATCCAGATATTTCATCAAGAGCCTCATGAAAAACGCCTGGGAGGGAATTAACAGCTTTTCATTCATCCCGTGGTTCAGATGGTAAACAGCTCCTGGGCCGCTGACCGAGGAGACAGCAACAACGTGGGGTGGGCTTCTGCCATCACAGAGAGAGGATTTTGGTGACAGTGATCCTGGCTTTGTCCCAGAGGGCTTGTGGGATGGATCCGGGCAGGAACTGGGGAACACAGGGACAGCTTTAATGTGCTAGATCTGCCTTGGGTCCTGCATTTTCCATCCTCACATCCTCCTGCCTGGAGGCTCTTCCCGTTCCCATGATGGTTTTGCAAGGAGGCACCGACAGCCCAGGCGGGACAGAGAGGGCTACGTCCCCGGGACGTGGGGTTTAAGCACCTTCCCTGGATGAAAACAACCTCCCGGGGTGCTGAGTCTTTGCTGTGCATGGCTCTGATGCAGTCCAACTGCTGATCGCTCCCGGCGGGAGGGAAACGTCGGGTCGGGGAGTGCAAAATAGCTTTTAGCGTGGCTGAAGAGCTCTTTGGAAGAGGGCTCATCCCCTCGTTTGGCTCCCGGCACAGCCAGAGACCCCACACCGACCCTTTTCCAAGGGGTTATCTGCAAAGGACTAATCAACCTGGCAGGTTCCAGCAAACACGTCTTCTTGGCTCAGCTCCGGCATTTATTTGTTGGATTTTTTTTTTTTTTCAGCTGGAATGTTAAAAATAAACCCAGCGGATACATAAAACAAATGGAAAATCTTTAAAGGGCTTTGCTGTTGATCTGCCTGCGCTCGGTTGTTGCTCCTCCAGGCTACTGCCACAGATGCAGTTTCCAAACTCGGGGAAACTGAGGCAGGGAGGTCGCATCACCCTATTGCCGTGCTCCTCTTAAGAAGTTCTCCGTGGCATTGCCCTAGCTCATTTTTTTCTCCTCCGCACCCTAGATAACAGGGAGATGCTGCCTCTCCTACCATCTCCAAACAGCCCCACAAACAGAAAAGCAGTTAAATCAAATCGAGATGGCAAGAGCGACGCCGAGGCTGTCGAGGAGGAAAATTCACGTTGCTCATCTCTTCCTGGTGAGCTGGGGGGATTTACAGCCACGGCTGCTAACGGTGACAATTTGATTTACTCAGAGGCTGCACACTCGACAAAGTGTATTTCACCATTGCAAGACCCTCTTTCCCTCTGGAATTTATTGGTTTTAATTAGAACGGCCATAAAAATAACATGCGGGAGCCATGAATCTGCACTGGCAGGTCTCCAGTCAAAAATCCATGGAGATCTCTGGAGGTTAATGGAGGGGGAAGTGGGGGGAGATGTTTAGTCCCCAAAGATTTTGGGCAACTCAGTAGGACACAGAGCCTCTGGACCTGCTGCTCCCCTCGCTTTGTGTGGTCACCTTGGAGAGAACCTTGCACCAGGGTTCCAGCAGCAGCCGCATAGCCGCAGCACCGAGGTGTGAGCCAGGTCACCAGGGCAGCTCTGCCAGGTATATAAATATACAAAAATATTTATATATTGGTATAATTTCCAGTTTGGCAGCCAGCGTGAGCCCTGCTGGTCACGGTTCAGGGCTGTGATGTGTAGAGGGGAAGCTGTGATTTTTCTTCTCCCTTCCTGGTGCTCGACTTCCCTTTCCACTGGATATTTTTTTACCCCAAATTTGAAGAAGCGGCGCAGGGGGCAGCTGGCCACGATGGCTTTCAGCTGGGCTCAGGATTCCTTTCGGTGAGGCGAGCAGCCTCGCGTGTTGGACGTGCCGGGTCAGTGTTGGCTTTCCCTGCCTTGCGCTGAGGTTCGTGAGCCGCTTCCTCGCCGCCCAACGCTGCAGTAGCAGGTTTTGAATTTGTGCAGGGTTTTGCTTTTAAAGCAAATCCCACTCAGCCCTGGAGCTTAGCACCTGAGGTCAGTCCTGCGGGGATGGGGACCGAATTAAATGCCACCGTGGGTGCCTCATCCTGGTCCCATGGTTGTCCATGACCCTTCCCAAAATCCCAGCGTGAGCAGGTGCCAGAAGATACCTGTGGGTAGGGACACATCACGTGTACAAACACCTTTTTTTCTCCATCCTTTTGTTTGTTTTTCTTGCTTGCCCTTGATGAAATCACATTGTGGAGCTGTTAGCCCGTCCAGGTGGGAGGGAGGGAGGGATGGATGGAGAGATGGATGGATGGATGGATGGATGGATGGATGCATGGATGGATGGATGGATGCATGGATGGATGCATGGATGTATGGATGCTTGGATGCATGGATGCATGCATGGATGCATGGATGGATGCATGGATAAAAGGATGTGCTCAGGGGGTTTCTGTCTCCCTCATCTCACCTACGAAAAATCAGAAGGGTCAGTGCAGTGGGATGGAGGTCAGCTCGTGGTGAACCACTCTCAGGGGGCAAAGTTTGCACCCAGTTGCTCTTGTTTAGAAGGATGACCCGTGGCACATGCAGAACTACACCTCGGGGAACCACAGCAGAAAACATCGCGCTGTTTTCTCTAGGGCTGAAATGTTTCCGGGCTTGCAAGAAAGGGAGTGAATGGACCAGATGCTCCATGAGCATCAGCCCAACTGCACCGGTAGCCCCTGAGCCGCAGGTCCAGGCTGCTCCCCCTGGCTCCCTGGTCCTCATCGCTTCCCCTCCCTCTGCTGACAGCTCCAGATAAATCGGCCTTGAAGAGGAAAATGGGCTGATTTGTGTGTTTTGTTTTCCCACGTCAACAGATCTGAGTGTTTTCATACCTTGCGGGGCAGCTGCTGGGAAAGAACAAAGCCCGTCCGTCAGGGGAGTTAAAATTAGATGAGATTCTTCTCTGCCTCACCATTATGTGTGGCTGAATGGCGAGAGGGAGGGGTGGGTTGGTTGGTTTTTTTCTTTTTTTTTCAGTCCGATTTCCTTGCCCCTGTGTGCAAGGGGACTGTCTCCGAGGGCAGGGTCTCTGTGTAGCGGGATGGCGGGGGTTGGAGCCGGGTCAGGAGGTTGGGTGGGAAATCTCAGCTCAGCACTTTGCAGGCACTGACCCCATTCCCGCAGACCAGCGCTGTCCCAGGGAGTGATGCCACCAGTGTCCCCAAGATTGTCCCCCAAGTCTATCACCTCGAGCTGGTGACAGTGCCAGCCTGTCCTGAGCCCCCTGCACCCACCTGGGGCTGGCTCCTTACACATCCAGGGTGGGTGCATCACCTGGTTTGTCCTGTTTTCTTGAAAAATGCCTCCAAACTGATTATTTGGGGGATTACTGACCCCTTTCCCTTCACTTCACGCCTGGCCCCACAGTGAGGATGGGGCTGGGCTCACGGGCACCACCAGCATCCCTGAGCTGAGCTGGCAGCAAAGGACACTGCACCGCACCCCATGCCCGGGGGGCTCAATCCCCCCAGGAGCCTTTATTTTTTCCTGATTGTTGCTTATTTAGGTATTTTCACCCCCTTCCGCGGTGCCGCCTTTGGCTGACAATAGAGCATTGATTGGGAACTGGCAGCTTCTCCCTGGATTTCGGGGAGCTGTGAGCCGGGGCCGTGTCCCCCCCCTCCTCTGCCTCGACCGTCTCTCGGAGGTGGCATCGCCGCTTTCCATCGGATGCGTGTCGGGAGCAATAACAACCTGTGAGTCATCTCGTAAATGAACCATCTTGGGGAGAGGGGGGGAGATCTAGGGCTCTGCTGCTCTGAGCCAAAGCTGTGGTGGAAAAAATAAAGCTTTGAGCTGCGGGTGGAAGGAATCGATGGGAATGTGAGCTCCCCGAAGGGTTTTCCTGAGCAGGGAGCACGTCCCTTGAGGCTAGGACTGCGTGTCCCGGTGCCTGTGGCCAGCTGTGACATGCTGAAGGGACAAGGACTCCTGTGCATGCGTGTGTGTGCGTGTGCAGACACACACATTGCATTACCAAGGGACAGGGAGGAGGTTTGTGGCTGGGTTTCTGACCAGAATAAGGTCTGTTTGTCTCTCTTCCACAGGTCTGACAGGATTTGCCGGTGTCTGTCATTCTACCAGCAGGATGGGGAGGGTTAAACCCAAGCCAAATCTGAGTTAGACCCCCTGGACCACCTTTGACCACTCTGGTCATGGAAAAAGCAGTGTTCTTCCTCAGCATATATTGCTTTTTCTACAGGTTTTTATCTTCCTGCCGCAGCTCCTGGGGCAGAGGGGATGCTCCTGCCATAACCCACGGTTCCCAAGAGCCGAGACCCCAAGGAGCCGGTGCTGGGATGGATGCGTGGGTGTTCACCCCTCTGGGGCTGCCAGGAAGGAAACTGGTGTGGTCTTTGATGTTGTGAATCCAGGTCAGCGCTAACCCAGCTGCAGTCCTGCCTCCTCTCCCCAGTGCCGCTCTGGTGCCTCGTGCTTCTGGTGCAGAACTTGGTTCTCCCCTCTCCTTGCTCCTGCTCCTCCAAACATCTGTGGGATGAGTGGGTTTGGGGGAAAAAACCTGGAGGGAAAGCACAAGATGGTCTGGCCAAGGTTTGCATTTGGGATGAAGGGTGGAGAGTCGGGCGGCTCGGACCTGGAGGCATCAGCGTCGGGACCTGCAGAAGGAGCACCCGGCTCTGACAGGCGTTTTTGCTTTCGTGCCAGTGGATTGGACTTGATGATCTTAAAGGTCTTTTGCAACAAAAACAATTCTATGATTCTACGATTTCTCGTGGTGGCACTTGTGCATCCACCTTTCCCGGCTACTTCGGACGTGTGCAAGCACCTGGTGAGGTGTAGGCAGACAAGAACATGCCCCAAAGCTTCACCTAAGGGGATGGACCTTCCCACCCTCCCCAGAGAGCTGCAGAAGACGCCCATTGGGGCTCGCAACTGTGCCACCACTGCTCCCCTGGCTGGGGGGATGGCACGGGATGTTTGTGACCATGGCATTGGCCGAGGAAAAGCGTCAGGAAAAAGGGTGGGAATGTCAGTGAGGGCTGAGGGGGTCCTTGGGGGGTGTTGGTACCTGTGTTTCGGTCTTTCCTAGCAGAGAGGATGTACCCAAACATGGGGTGGCTTAAATGACCAGTTGAATCCCATCAGCAATGGGTCCTGGAGGAAACCGCTGGCACGGTGAGATCCCAGCGTGAGGCCACTGTGAGGCCACAGTGAGATACTGTGTGCCCCTGACAGGGTGTTTTGGCTGTGCCAAGGGTGGGCTGCTGGTACCACGGGCCTGTTCCGGGGCTGGGCGAGGGCAGGGAGCAGGTAGGAGCCCGAGGAAGAGGAGCAGCGCCAGCGAAGGCTGCTTCTCCCAGCTTCAAAGGCAGCTCCCCCTCCTCCAGCCTCTCCAGCCTGCAAAACCTGCTGCAGCTGATCAGAGGAGGTGATGTCTCTCCTCCTTTTCTTTCTTCTCCTGAAAAAGCACAAAAATCCGCCCCCCCCCCCGTTGCCCCCCTTCTGCATCGAGCAGATGTGCAGGACCTTCCTCCCACCCGCTCCCGCTCTTCCTCCCCGAAGCCATCCCAGCCCGTCACAAAGCCAAGGACAGACTTGGCTCGGGGCCACCTGCCTTGTCCCTCCAGCCACGTCCTCGTCCCCTTCCCGCGCGCCACAGCCTTGGGTAGACATTTGCAGGGAAGATTTCTTCTCTGATTATCGTGTTGGATTTGATTTTTTTAAAATTTTTTTTTTTCTTTTCTTTTCTGGAGAACCGTTTCAGAGCTGCAAACCTACAGGTCTCATCTGAGCTCTCCCCGGGGAGCGGTTGGCCAAGCCCAGCCCTTGATTAAATCAAGTAATAAGGAAAAATTGAAAGTGGTGGTTTAACGATCGGAGCAGCTCTTCTTCCATATCTATCTGCCTGCCCATCTAAATATAGACATATATTTTCTAAACACAAAATGCCAGCACCCTCGCTCAGAGCCAAGCGAAGCGGCTGAGAGCCAGAGACAAGTGTCTAAAAGCAATATTAAATGACCGGTGCCTAACGAGACCCTCGGGCTGAAGGAACTGCTTTGCTGTTGAGAGATATTTATTTACAGGGGAGAGGAAAACAGGCTGGAAACAGAGTTTTCTCCCCCCTCCCAAGGATTTTGGCCGCAGCAGTTTTGCGGGGAGGAGGTTGTGTTCGGTGTGTAAATCCCTTCTTGTCCCTGGCTTGGTGAAGGCAGAGCCCAACCAGGAAGCAGACCTGGCTCATGGAGGTGTGGGCTTAGCTAAAAAAAAAAAGTTGATTTAAGGACTTTTTTTTTACGGTTTGGGGTTTTTTTTTTAACTCACCTTTCCCGTGCAAACGAGGCTGTGCATCTCACAGGGTGCAGCTGGGGACCTGCCCATCCCCTTGGAGGCAGTAGCACACCCGCGTCCGGACCGATGTGACTGAGCAATGGGGACCAGAGATGCTGCCGTGGGCGAGAGAAGGCAACACGTGCCCGTAGCCACCTTCAAACCATTGCTCCAACCTGATTCCCAACCCTAGGATGGACTTTTCCCACCTAACTGATGGAGAAACCCACCCTCCTCCCGCCCTCAAAGAGTATTGGAGCCAAAACGCAACAACTGCACCAGGAATGACTCAAAATATTCCCATTTCTCGGCTAAACGAGCCCCTCACCTTGTCCAACCCAACCAGCACCAAACCCCTCCCAACTGTGTTGGGATGGGCCCTGTGGGTTGATGTCAAGGGCACATTTTTATTTCTTTTCTTCCCGTAGCCAAGATATGTTATAAGAAAAGTAATTTTTTTTTCCCTATCGCCTTGTTCTTCCACCTTCCTCCGTAGCGGAGCGCAGCCGGGATCCTCGGAGGGGCTGGATGACTCACCGCGCCGGCGATGGAAGGGCATTAGCACATGATTCCTCCCGGGGCTCTGCATCTCCCAGCACCACGAGCTTTGTTTTATTTTTATTTTTATATTCAAAACAGCCCTCCTGCCCCAAGGAAATATCACATTTACCTGCAAAAACCAGGCTGGGCAGAGGGGCAGAGCTCGCGATGAACCAGGAGTTGCCACGTCCCCGTAAAACCCACGTCCCCGACACAAAGTCGTCGCTCCTGGTCTTGTCACTGCAAAGAGTGTGTCCCCCCCGCAACCCAAGCACGGCCGACGGCGGCTCCGTCGCCACAACCGCGGCGCGGTGGCGGTCGGCTGGCTAATTGCACGCCCGGCTCGGCCAGGCTGCTTTTGCGGAGGGCAATTAATTAGAGTTCGCTTCCCTGACGGTTGCTGACCCCGCCAGACTCGGGGAGTAAATTGGCTGCCGTGGGTAATGGGTTTACGAAGAGCGGCTGGCGGTGGTGGCACGGCTCCCGGGCGATCGCTTCGTTACGGGGCGAGCTATTTATATTTTCGCTTTGGAAATACAAGGCGGCTGGTTGGAAGAACGCGCCCTTCGCTGCCACGTGCTCTCGGCTTTCGGAGACCTCGGAGGGACAAGAGACGGGCCGGGCTGACCCCAGAGCTTGGGCACAACCCGTCCCCCAGCCTGTCCCCCCACTCCGCGCCGTGCGATCGCTCCGAGAAATCGGGGGGTGTGGGTGGCCGGGAGACGCCGGGATGGCACGAAGCGGGTGGAAAGATGCTCTGACAAGCAAATCAGGGTTGGAAAATGTGAAAAAGTCGGTTTTCCTTCCTTCCTGCGGGGTCTCTGCTTTGGGATGCAGAGGATTGGGAGGTGGGGATGAGCTCCCCGGCCCCCTCCTCTTCTCCACCCCCCTCTGCGTGCTCTACCTGCACCCAGACCTGCTCTAAACCCCATTAATCCAGTGAGCAAAGCGCCCTTTCCCCGCGCCGCGTGGTACTTCATTATATCACTCAAGATTAATCTGCTGCTCCTAATTGCCGAGTGCCCGAGAGCTCCTGGCAGGAAGAAAAATCAGTGTCGGGCGAAAAAGCCAGTGTGGGTTGTTTCTTCTTTTTTTTTTTCTTTCTTTCTTTTTTTTTTTTTTCTTCTCCTTAATATTTAGGTCGGCTTAGTGATGTGGGAAGCGTGGGGATGGGAATTCATGTGGTCTGGGGGAGCACGGCGGGAGTTTCTAACATTTCTTGGGGTGTTTTCCCAGGCACTGAGAGGGAAGAGTGGGCATGGCCCCAGAGGAATGTCAAGAAAGACTGTTCTTCTGATTATTTTTTTTTGGTTTTGCTTTTAATGGGGGATCTCTGCTCAGTTCTTTCTCCTCTGCCTGTTCTGCTAATGCAGGGGAAAAAAAAAAAATAGTCTCTGCCAAGTGCTGTGATTTTAGGAAGGCTGAGATCAAAGTGCTCTGCAGACTCAGCAACCCTCTTCAACCAGGAAACAAAAGGGCAAGGGTTTTTCTTTAGGAAAAGTATGTTTTGTGATTTTCCACATAAGATATTTCATGTTAGAAGTAAAGGTTTGGGTCCAGTTTGGGCTCTTTTGATGCATTTAACCGTCGAAAAGCCCAGCGAGGGGAGGCTGGGGGATGATTCAGGGCAGGGTTGCTCTCCTACATCTCCACAAATGGTTTCCCTCCGATAGACTGCAAACATTGCAGGTGTCAAACTGATTTTTTCCCCCTTATTTTGCAGGGAAGAAACCCAACAACCAACCAACAGATACCCAGTTAGGCCAAATCCATGGCTTTGCACCAGGTGTTTTGGCTCGGCTGGGGAAGGGCTGGCTTGGGAAATCACTGTGGTTTTTTTGGAGATTTTCGAGCTTTTTCCCCTCCCATCATCAAAGAGCAACGAAGGCGCGAGGAAATTGCTCCGTTTGCATCCCCAACCTGGAGCTCGAGTCAGCAGAGAGAGGCACAGTGATTTTATTTCACACACACACACACATTTTAGTGATGTTTGTGTGGTTTTCAGTGCCTGGAGTGTCCCGCTGTGGTTACCCCATGTACCCCTGCCCATCTCCTCTGGGTTTTTAGGGACCCACCACACCTCTGCATCCTCTGAGAGCCAATATCCTGGGATCCAGCCCCAAATCCTCACCCCACACCCCAGCCCAGAGCTTGGTGAGGGGTCAGTGTGAACTCTGCCACCCCCCCCGCCGCTGCCCCCCAAATTCCTGGCAGTGCCGGTGACGGAGATTGTGATGCCATTGGGTTGATTTACCACATCCTGAGATGCTGCCATGGGCCAGAAGTAGCCCTGACCCCCTGCCAGCTTCCTGGGGGGCCACAACATCACCCTAGAGGGGCCCCAGGAGGGTCCCGACCCCTCCTGGGTGCTGGGGGGGTGGGATTAGGGTGGGGGGAGAAGGAGGATCTGCACCGAGGGCTAAAATCCAGCTCCAAAACTACAATAATTTGGTTCAGCTTTGGCACGATTCACACCAAGAAGCCAAGTGAGGCAGCCCCCCCGCCCAGGACCAGCCCTCCTGGGGAAGGGGGGGGTCAAGATCAGGACCCGTCCCATCCCACTCCATCCCTGTGGGACAAGGACCTGCAACCACGCTTTGGGGGCCAGCAATGGGGGCCGGGGGGGGGGGTTAGCAAGGCATCGAGTGATGGGGAAATGGGGTTGCCAAGGAAACCGCTGAAGAGCGAAGCACTGATGGTTTTTTTATTATTTTTTTGTCAAGGCTGGAAAAATTGCGGGGGAGAAGGGCAGCGGCGAAGCCCCACGACATACATGGGCGAGCTGGGGAGTGGGGACTGGGGTGCAAGGAGGAGGATTCGAACTCTGGATTGTAAAGCAAAACGTGGATGCTCAGGTGCCCGTGTGCCTGATTCCGCTCCTGTGAGAGCGAGTGTCCCCTGGGGGGGGGATGCTTGGGGCTGACCTGGTGGCACTGGTGGTGGCTGTCCCCATCCCCAAGGTGGCACAGGGGACCCAGCCAGGGAGAAGGATACCATGGGGTTGTTGAAAGCGTTTTGGCGAGAGGAAAACCTGGGGATGTGGAACCTACGGGGCTGACGGCTGGAGAGGGGACGGCAGGATCTCCCAGGGGGCTCAGGCTGCTCCCCAGTGCCATTGGCCATCCCAGTTTGTGGATTGGAAATCTGGGAGCCGTGTTGTTGTGGCAGACATACACCCGTGTTTGTGCACTCCCCGTGGAGTGGGGTGGAGGCTCAGCCCTGGGGACTGTCCCCAAGAGCCACCCAATTTCAATCGCTGGGAACAGCTGGATGCCAGAAAGCCCCTCGCTGTCCCCCAGCTCACATTGTGCCACAGGGGTCCCATCCTGCATCCCCATCCAGAGGCCAGAGCATCCCACCCAGGTGGGGGGGCAAACCCTCCCGGGGGAGGGCCACACCTTGCCTGGATGGTGGGATGCTGCTGCCTCTCCAGTTTGCCTTCCTTTCCTCCTCTGGGATTTCTCAGGGGACCTGGTGGGGTGCACAGGGTGACATTTCCCCTGGGGACATGTCCCCTGGGAGACAGGCGGATGCCAGGAGCTCTGTCACAAAGCATTTGGGGACAAACTCCTTCTGCTATTGCCCAGGTGCCTTTACTGGACGGCACCACGAAAAATATAGGTCCAAATCCCCCCAGTTCAGCCTCACCCCACCCAAACATGTCCTGCCACACCCTGGGGACAGCACAGGAGCTGCCCATCCTGCGTTCCCCTTCCCGTGCAAGGTCACGCTGATGTTTTATTCATCCCTCACCCTCCGCTCTATTCCTTAATTGCAGCCACACACACTTTGCAAGTGTAAATAATTGCCTTGGAGGCTTATTAATGACTTTGGCATGTTAATGAGCAGCCCAACACTCTTGGGGGGGGCGCTCAGGGGTGTCTGACCCTTCCCTGGGCTACTGGGAACCCCAAAGACCGAGGGGTTAGCACCCAAATCTGGGTGCAAAGCACCCTGAGCTGTCTGGGGAAAAAATTTCCTCCACTCCTGCCTGTCGGGTCACGTGGGGCAGCAGCCTCATCTCTGTCCACGGTCACCAACCACCACCGTGACCTTACCTGTGTCCCTGTCACGTCTCACTGCCTCTGAGCGGGGAGGCTGGTGCCAGTGAGAGACACACTCGGTGCCACGAGGCTCCGTCCTGCACCTCCTGGTAGCCAAAACTTCATCTCCTGGACGATCCCCGACGCTCTTTCCCTGGAAAACCCAGCCAAGGGGAGTTGCTCCAGCCTTAATTAAAGGTCTTTAATCACCAGGCAGGTGATGGATGGGCATCAAGCCACCGGTACATCCCAAGCCGCGGGCTGGTGGGTTCAAACACGTGCTGAAGCTGGACGGGGGCTCTTGGAGGATCACAAGGCTCGAGCTGGGGGGTTGTGAGCCGAGGCTCCGGTCTCACCCCTCCTTCAAAAACCACTCTGTGCCACAGAGACAGTTTATATCTTTATTGCTTTAGCTAGAGGGGTTTTCCCCCACTCCTCTCTTCCCCATCCCTTCTTCTTTCCCGGGATCACAGCATCCTCAAGGCAGGATGGCTGGTCCACGTGTCACAGAGCAGAGGGACACGGTGGCATCCAGACACACTGAAAATACCCTGTCTCCCTCCGCATCCTCCCACTGCGTGCACTTAGGTGAGGAAGAAGGTATTTGGGTTAAAACCTGGCCCTTTCCCACCCCCAAGGACAGTGGCACTGCCCCACGTCCACGGAGCAACATCCCCTCCTGCCTCCAAATCATCCAAGTCCAGGTTTCACCCAGGGAAAGGTCAGACCAGTCTCCCTTTCTGGGGGTGTGTCAGCTCCCAGTGGGCTCCCAGCGCACCCCCAAGCGAAGGGCAGGTATTTCCAGGGAGGAAACGTTTAAATTCACCGGGGTCTTCTCAAGCAAACCCTCCTGTCGTCCCCGGGACATCTGAGGGAGCCCAGTGCAAGGCAACTGAGGAGCCGGGGTGCAGGGACTGGTGCCACCCCGTCACCTTCCCTCCCCACCCCGTCTGCCCGGCGTGACCGTCCCAGCATCCGTCTCGCAGCGCTTTCCCTCCAGCCCCAGCGCTGGGCAGCGTCAGCAGAACTGCAGGAGAAGCAGAGCCCAGGGTGGGTGGTGAGTCCTCACCCAGCTCCTTCCCCCCCAGTACCGTTCTGGGGGACTCTGGCACCCCCCGAAAAGGCCAGGGAAGGGTTGGAGCCCCACCCCAAGCTGGGCACAGACCTTCCAGCGGTTCCCACACTCGTTGCACAGCACGAATGTCGTCATGGGCTCGTCGGCGCTGCGCGTCTGCACCTGGCGTGGAGCGGGCGGATGGGTCAGCTGAGACCCTCCCCGGCATCCCCCAAATCGGGGTTCCCTGGGGACGGGTGGGGGAGCGCAGGGGTCTCTGTGGGGCTGACCTGGTTGTAGGTGCAGTTCTTCTTCTTGCACTTGCCGCACTGGAAGAGGTCGGTGACGGTGCCGCCCGTCTTGGCCATCTGATGCTCGCGGATGGCCTCCTGGGTCATGGCATTCCTCAGCTTCTTCAGCTCATCGCTGGCCATCTCCTGCCACCCGCACGGCAAGGTCAGCACTGCCCACCCTCCTCAGCCAGGACCAGGACTGGTCCTGCTCTCTCTGCTTGCTGGAGGGCTCCAGCCCATCCGGATTAAAAAAAAAAATCACCGCATCCTCAAACCGGAGCTGCTGCCTGTAGGGATCTGGTTCCCTGTGGAGGGGGCTGGGCTCCCAGTAGCCAGATTTGGGGACCCCGGTTGAGGAGGAGGAATGGGGACCCTCAAGCCTGACTCCTGCCAAAGTGACATCCCACACCGAGCTCTGCGATGGGCTGGGGGGGGGCTGCAGGGCTCTGGAGGGACTGGGCAGCGTCCCCTGCTTTCTCCCTGTGCCCTAGCCAGCACCAGGATGGGACTGGGAGATGCTGGGACAAGCCCAGTATGGATACTACCAAGCCAAGACCCCAACACAGCCTCCAAGAGCAGAAGTCTGGGGTGTCTCACCCCTTCAGAGGCAGCATGGACATAGAATCATAGAATTGCAGAATAGTTTCAGCTGGAAGAGACCCTGAAGATCATCGAGTCCAGCCTTTGTCCCAGCCCTATCAACCCACCAAACTATGTCCCCCAACACAACATCCACCCATCTCTTAAACCCCTCCAGGGATGGGGACACAACCACCTCCCCAGGCAGCCTGTCCAATGGCTGACAACCCTTTCAGTAAAGAAATTCATCCTAATATCCAACCTGAACAGTCCACAAGAGCCAGCCCTGCGCCCCCCACGCCGCTGCCCACCTCGGCGGTCATGCGGGCGATGAGGCTGGGCGGGATGGCCCCGCACAGCACGTTCCTCCGCAGGCCGGGGTTCTTGGGGTCCTTCAGGTTGCTGATCCTGCTCCGCACCCGGTTCCGATACTTCATGTCCGTGCTCTTCAGCTCCTGGTAGATATGTGGGGGCTGTCAAGGAACCGTGGGGGGCAAGGCTGGGAGGGGGATGCCAGCTTTGTGAGCACCTTCTGCTGTCATTTGTCACCTCCATGCCCATGTGCACACAGAGGTGGCCGATCCCCACTGGGTTTTGCTCCCCAGGCGTGGATGGAGGTGGCTCCATCCCGGCCAGCGCGGCACAGCCTGAGCACCGCGATAGCAAGAGACACCGGGCACCCTCAGCAGGCTCAGAAAAGAGACTTTGGCTGGATTCGGGTTTTATTTCCCCAGGGATGAAGGCAGGACCCCGAGCAGTGAGGTTTTGGTGATGCGGGGGACACAGACTCCAGGACTAAGGCAAGTGCTGTGGGGATGCTCTGCTCAGCCTCTAGCCGAGGTCTGGGCTCCCTCTGCAGGCAACGGGGACAGCAGAGCCTATCACCTTCTGTCCTTGTCCCTGCCACTCCCCATCACCCGCCTTGAGCCCCCGCAGATGCAGCCTGGGGACCCCCAGCCCACGCAAAGGATATGGTCTTCAATCTCCGATGCCATCTTCTCGCAGTTGACACCAAACTCCTTGTAGTCATCTAAAGGGCAGAGAGGCCAAGGGGTGAACTTTGGGCATGAGGTCAGCCGGGTCTCACCACACACTGAGAAATCCTCCCCCAGAAAATAATCTCACCTCTCCCCTTCAACCTGTCCCAGGCACCCCACCTCTAAAAAAATCCCCCTATTTTTAATCAACTTGAACCTGGAATTAACTTCTTTATGATGACCCATCCAACCCCTTATGGGAGACCTTGCCAACTCCTTTTTCTTTGCATTTTGGGGCTGAACACCGAGCTGTCAGTTGTGGTCATGGTTAGTTTGCAAGCCCAGGGTGAGTTTGTTGTCACAGAGCTCTGGGTACCCCGGGATGCGGAGCCTCACTTGTTATTGTAGGGTTGCTCCTATTAGAGCTGTCCCATAGGAGAAACAGCCCAGTTTGGGCTCCGGCACCCCCCAGTCCCTCTCACCATCCATACGGAGGGCGGCCGTCAGCATCTCGATGCACTTGTCCCTCACCGAGTCCCCCGTGAGATAGCAGGGGGCCAGGAGGCAGGGACTGGGCGAGAAGGGGGGGGCTGGTGGGGGTCCGCGGTGTCTCCGGTTTGCCCTTGCTGCTGTTGGCCCTGTGGGGGCACACGGGGAGATGGGTGGGCACCAGGGTCCTGGCACAAACCCCTGGGGACCTGCCAGGGACCCCGTGGCAGCAGGAGGGGTCTCTCCTACCTTTCTTCCTTGCTGTTGCTGGAGTTTCTCCGGGAGCCGGTGGGAGCTGGGGAGGGGCTGGTCCCCACGGAGGCTCTCCTGGGGGTGGCATGGGAGGGGACAGTGGGGTGGACAGGACAGAGACTGGTCGTGGGACCTCAGGCACCGGCACATTGATGCGACCACTCAGAAGCCAACGTGGGAGGATTTGCTCCTCATGGGGAATGTCCTGGCAGGATCAGGGCTCCCAGCCATCTCTACCCAGCCCAGATGTGGGTCCCATGGTCAGAGCATCCCCAAAAGGGACCCCCAAAGCATCTCCAGGCTTGCCCGGTGATGCCCCTCCTTACCTCTCTCCTGAGGGTCTCTTCTGCGGGGAGGAAGAGGAGGAGACGGCCGAGGTGGTGGAGGACCTTGAGTCGGCAGAGTCTCTCCTGGTGGGATGAGCCCCGTGTCAGAGGACACCGAAAGGGACCAGGCGCTGGGTCCAGACACCCACCCGCCGCCCAGCGAGGGGCTGGGGTCCCACCTCTCCCATCCCCACCCAGCCCAGGCACCCACCTCTCCTTCTTGCCATCCAGAGGTGACTTTTTCGAAGACGCAGTGGGGCTCCGGCCGCCGCTGGACTCTCTTCACCCAAAGGAAGGCAGAGATGCTCTCAGCGATCCCGCCCCCCTCAGCACCCACCCCCGCTGCTGGGATCCGGTGAGACGCATCCTGCCTGCCCCCCTGCACCCCCCAGCCCCTGCAAAGCCATCCCCCAGCCCCCCAACCTGCTGGCAAAGCCTCCCCAGGGCTGGTAGAGCTCGGCATGGAGGCAGCCATGCCCCTGGGGCAGGTACCTCTCGGGGACGGAGTCAGCAGGGGGACCCTGGGGGGTGGGGGCAGAAGAACTGGACTTGCTGGGTTTCCTAAGGACAGAGAGAGTGGAGCGGAGTCAGACACGCACCCTCTGAACAACCATAGCCGGGGGAATAAATAGCATTAAAGTGAAAAGAAAAAAATGACGTTTCTCCCTTTCAGTTCTCTGGAACAAATAACTCAGAGCAAGTATCGGCCTCACCGACAGCTCGGCTACAAATCTGGTGCCCCCCGACAGCAGGTAGGAGCCCCCACCTCTCCTTGTGCTTTTCTCTGTGCTTCTCAGACGGGTTTTTGGGGCGTTTCACCCCTTCAGCGGGGCAGCTGGGAAAATCCAATCCCTTCTCCTTCTTCTCCTTCTCCCCATCCATGTCCTTCTCCTTTTTCGAGGCGGTGGAGGACTCTGGGGGAAGGATTTTGGGGTGTGTCAGGCACAGCTCAAACCAGCACCTGGGATGCTGCACCCCAGGGATGCTCAGCCCTTGGTGTGGGACACACACACTTGGAAAATCCATTGGAGGGGGGGGGTCCTGCCTCTCCCCAGCATCACTCACCCAGCAGCCTCTTCCAGTTCTTGATGAGGATTTTGGCTGAAGCCACCACCTCCTCGTCCGAGCAGTGTTTCCGCACCGAGTTGACGGCCACCCCGATCCGCGTGGTCTGGGGACGGAGCCTTAGGGACGTGCTGGCCGCACAAGGGGGACACACACCCCCCACGATCGTGTCCCCCTACGGGCAACTTCTGCCCCCCTACCCAGACCCCCTCACCTGGAGCAGCTGGATGGTCATGGTGTAGCCGGTGAGGGACTTGAGCAGATCCAGTGCCCCTTCCTGGAGGGTGGAGGACACGGGCTTTGAGGGGCCAGAAAAAAATGGGTAGGCAGCCTATGTCCCCCCCTTTTTTCTCACTGGCACCAGACAGTGTCGGCGAGGGGCAGCCCAAGGGGACACAGAGCAGCCCCCCCCAGGGAATTCCTGCCCCCCTCCCAGAGCGACAAACTCAGAAAAACCCCGAATCCCAAACCCTGCCAGATCATCCCTCCACAGGGTCATGTTTCCTTGCTGGGAAGCAGAACCTTCTCTAGAAAACTCTTCATAAGGGAACCCTGGCCACAGTGTCCCCATGAGTGTCCCCATGTGGGGGTGAGAGGGTCCGTGGGACACACACCCTCGGGGTTTCAGCCTGATCTCCCTGGTGTGCAGAGGCTGCAGGGCTAAACATAACCCCGGCACAGAGCCCTCCTCCTCCTCCGGGGTATTTTTAGAGCCCCAGTAGCAGACACCAGCTCACAGGTATCCCCCTCACAGGGCTGGACCCCCTCCCCATCACGAGGTGCTGGTACACTGGGTGCAGGGGACATCCCCGCAGGACCTCGACCCTGTCCCCCCAGCCCAAAGCGCTGGCACGAGGCTGTGGAACAGGAGGGCTGGGCAGGATCAGTCCCTTGATCCCGGGGTAATTCCCAGCGGGGAGCAGAGCCCATGGGGTCTGATTCAGTTCCCAGGGTTGGTATCTCCGAAGAAAAAAAACCCCACAGATCTGGGGGGACAGCAGCACTGCCCCCCACCCCCAACTGGGAGCTTGCACCTTGTCGGGGCAAAGGCTGGCAGAAACAGTCAAATATTAACTTTAAGGGCTGGGCTGGGCCCTGCTCACCCACACGTAACCGGGCACCAGGATCCCCGGATGGATCCTCGCCGGGCGCAAAGGGTGGTGGGGCTGGATCCTGCCCCCCCCACCCCAGCACACGCCGTCACCAAAAGCCACCCAGGGGCCACCGCTCGGCCCCCTCTCCCTGGGGCTGGGGGGGGTGTTCCGGATTGTGCACACCCCCACGGAGTGTTTGCTCGCACGGGGCTGAGCCCATGGCACCCGATCGGGTGTTGGTGGTCAGGCTGGTGGCCAAGCACCTGTCGCCCACGGTCCTGCGCCACCGAGGGGTGCCCGGAGACACCCCCTCTGTGCCAGATCCCCCCCTTTTTGCCCCCAAATCCCAGCGGTCGGGAGTCAACAGGGTGCAGTAGAGCCCTGAAGCGAAGACAAATTAAAATACCCTTGGGTGCTGGCTCTGAATGTCACCGGGGCAGCACCCCAGGGTGCTGGGAGCGCTGAGCCCTCCCCTGCACCCACACACCCCCTCTGGGACGGCGAGCGATAAGAGCAAACCCCCCCTTCCCCGAGCCACGCCGCAACACCCAAACACGCGTGCACGTGCCCAAGTATGCACACGCACGTAAATACGCACACGTGTGCAAATTTGCACGCTCGGTTGCCTTACCGTGCTCTTCCTGGCCACCATCTTATCCAGTTTCTTGGCAATCCGGACCAGTTCCTCGGCGGGCCCCATGCCGGCAGCTCGCCGGGGCAAACCCGAGGTGGCAGCGGGCAGAGCTGGGGGCTGCCGGCATGGGGTGGGGGGGGGGCCCAGGTTGGGGTGGGAGAGCAAGTGGGTGCAAAGGAAAGGAGCAAAAAGGGGGGGGGAAAATTAAAAAAAAAAAAAAAAAGGGAGGGGTGGAAAGAAATGGAAGGGAAGGGAGAGAAAGCAGAAAGGAGGTGGGGCTGTCCCGGCCAGTTATATAGCCCTGCCAGGCAGGGAAATAGCACAGGGGAGGGCTAAATATAGCTGAGAGCACCGGGCAGGGCCACGGGTGCTGGAGCTGGGGGGAGGCGCATGGCGGGGTGCACCGGGACACCAGCCCGTCCCACCGGAGGGGACCCCCTGGCTGCGGGGCTGGAGCCCAGTGTTGGTGGGAGAGTGTCCAGGTTGGGCTCAGCGTGGGCACAAGCTCAGCAGGAGCGAGGGTTTGCTCCTTCCCAAGCTTGGGGGGACACGAGGTGCGATGAGAAATAATGCCCCCAGAGCTCTGAAGCCCCCCCCCGGGGGATGCTGTCGCGGGCTGGGTGCATCCTGGTGCACAGGGAGGATGCTCCTGCCCCAAACAGATGATCAAACTCTAACTTGGTCCCCCCAACCTCTCACACAGCCCCCCCCCCCTCAAATAGTGCTGCCCTCTCCACAACATTTCCAAAGACCCCCGTGACATCCCTGATGGGCACCAGCAGGACACGGCGTGCAGGGGACCACTGGCATTAGGTGGGATGGGGACTGGTAACCCTGGGGCAGGGGCTGTGCCCCCTCCCAGCACCATGCACCCAGGTGCTTACAAAACTGATGGCTTTATTAGAAACCAGAGACAGAAAACATTTTTTAAAAAAAAGACCTTTTTTTGAGATGAAATATTTGACGCACAAACAAGAAGAGGAAGAAGGTAAGTTGGGGGGTCTGAAGACAAGTGGCTCCTGAGGGACACCAGCACAGGGGGCAGGTATTGGTCCTAGAAAAAGCTACAAAAATCCCCTTGGGGACCCCCTCAGGGCTGGGGCGGTGATCCAGCACCCACCCCAGGCAAGGGACATGGGGCAGGGGTTCTGTGGTGCCACCTCACACCCCACCCTCCCAAATCAGGGGACAGCATTTCACTACCAGTTTGGGGGAAGCATCCCCAAACCCCACCAGCCCAGGCAGCTCCCAGAGCCCAGCGCGAGGGGTGGGGGGAGCAGAGACCCTTCAGCCCCCCCTCAACAAGGTCAATCAAAGCCCTTTCCTATTCCCTGCCCATCCCAAAGGCTTCACAGTTGGGGTAGAGAAAGCAACCAGGGGGTGCACAGTTGCTCCCCAAGGAAAGAAAGCTCCAGGGATGGGCAGAGCCCACAGGAGAGGACCAGGGAGGGGAACTGGGGACACTGGGAGCCAGCACAGAAACCTCAGGCCACTAGTGCAGCGAGTGTGCCCGTTCTCTGCCCTACCCTTCAGCTCCCCGCAGCCACCGTCCAGCTTCCCAAATGAGGGGGGTGGTTTCTGAGCCCCCATGGAGGGCAGTGTCCAGCCGGGCTGGATGGTCCCGGGCACACATCCCGGCTGCGCTGAGCCCCCGGGGCCGGGGCTGTGTCCGGTGTGGAGCTGCCTCAGGTCCCGGCCGAGGGGATGGAAACGAACGGGACCACCGGCAGCCCATCAGTCTTGCAAGAGGTGCACGAAGCTGGCTGGGAAGACACCGGTGCGGGAGCCGTCGCCCTCGATGAAGCCAACCTGGAGGGGCACGGCGGGGGTGTCAGGGGGTGGGAGCCCCAGCTCAGGCAGGGGGGGAAGCTTTAGGGCTCACACCCCAATTCGCAGGGGGACTCAGAGAGGCAAAGCCGCGGTGACACGCCAGCGGGAGCCCCCCAGCCCTGCTCCACGCACAGACAGGGGAGGGTGCACCCATCCATGCCCCCCCCCGAATACCTCCAGAAGAGAACTTTGTGGAGGAAAAGGGACCAGGGATGGGATCCCAGCATCCGTCCGTGCCACTCACCCAGCTCTGCTCGTCCTCCTCCCGCGTCACCACGATCACCTCGCCCTTGGAGAAGGTCAGCTCCCGCGCTTTGTCCCCCTTGCAGTCGGCCACCGCCTTCACCCGCTTCTGCCTCCCCTTGGCCTGCAAAGGGGTGGGCGAGGGGGTGACAGACCCCCCCCAAAGGGGAGGTGCAGGGATGTGACACCCCTAAGCCACCACCCCATGACAAGGGGATGCTTGGGGATGCAGAGGATGATGCCCCCAAAGCTGTGACACCTACCGGAGCAAATCTCCTGGGCATGGGCACGGGGGGCACTTTGCTCCCAGCAGAGTCCTCGGGGCCCCCGGGGGGGGACACGGCTGACCCTGCCTTGCCCCCCATGCCGCTGATGCGCCGGTACGAGCGGGTGCTCTCCGAGCTGTGGGGAGCAACAGGGACAGCGTCACCCCCTCTTCTGCTGGTGCCTTCCCTACCCACAAGGTCTCAGTGGGGTCAAGGATCCCCCAAGGGTCCCCCTCCAGAGCGCCCCCGGCTGCTGCTGTAGAAGGGTCCCAGCACCTCCCTCCCTTGAACGAGCCTATCCCAACACAATTTCAAAAAACAAGAGGAAAAAAATAGATTTCATGACTTGCAGGAGGGCCTGGTCTCAGTGTCCCCCCCCCAAATAATCTGCACCTTCTTCAGGGACAACCCAGCACCCTCGTGGCCGTCCCTGTCCTCTCCTGCATCCCAGGACCAGCATCAACTCCCTTGGGGGCTCCAGGTCAGAGTGGGGACCCCTTCACTCCACACACCCCACCCAGGGACAATCTGGGGTTCCTGGGGGGGTGCCCAGCAGGGGTTGAGGCCAACCCACACCAGCACCATGCAATGACCCCCCACAAACACCCACCACACCCCCAGGCTGGAGCTGAGGGGGTTTGTCCCTACCTGAACTTGACAGGGGGGATGTCGGGGGCCGTGCCCCCCGGCGGGGGCTGCGTGGGCGGGGGGCTCAGCTCCGGCCCCCGGCGGGTGCCGCTGCCGTCCGTTTCCGAGCGGGTCTCCCAGTACGCTGCCCGCCGGCTCTCGGGGGGGCTGCGGGTGCCGGGGGCTGGGGCGCCGGGGGGGCCATCCAGGGCACCCCCGTTGCCGGCGGAGGGGAGGCTGCGGGGGGCCGCAGCCTCTGCCGGGGCAGAGAAGTGCGGCTCCGACGCCTGCCGGGGCAGCTCGGGGCGCTCTGGTGGGGGGGACACGATGGCGACAATAAACCTGGTGTCTTGTTGAAGTGACACATCCCCTCCCTGCCCCCCAGGCCGACTCACCGGTGGGTTTGGGGCGAGAGCCGCCCCGCGTGGGGTTTTTGAGGGGCAGCGGCGGGGGGATCTCCTCGCTGTGAGCCCGGCGGGGCGGTGGGCGCGAGGCCACCAGGATGCTCTCGTAGGTCCTGTTGGTGATGTCCATCCCCCCCGTGCAGCTCCAGCGGGTCTGGGGGCAGGTGGCAGCGGGGGGACAGGCGGCTGGAGGGGGGCTGGCGGCCAGCGGCGACGTGCCCTTGAAGGAGCGCTGGAGGGGGCTCACCTGGGGGCAAACACCCGGCTGCAGGGCTGCCCTACCACCACCAGCCCCCCCAACAGGGTCTGCACCCCCTTACTGGGGACATGGGGTGCGTCCCCTCATCACTGTTCCCACGGGTACCTTCTCCTCCAGCTCGTCCTCGCTGTCGTAGGGGAACTCCTGGGGGGGTTCCCAATCGTAGTCGACGTGGATCTGCAGGGAGAGCTTCCCCGCCTGTGCCTGCTCCAGCTGTGGGATGGGGCAGGGCACGGGGGGAGCTCAGGTCCTGGGAGCCCCCCCGCCTCCGTGCCAGCCCTCCCCCAGGGCTTCGGACCCCCGAGCATCTCCCCCTTCCCTCCATCCCACCTACCAGCTCTTCACACTCAGTGTGCTTGAGCCTCCTCGCCACGTCCAAAGCCGTCTCGCCCGCAGCGTTCACTGCCCGAGGGACATGAGGGGACACATCCAAGTCACAGCCTCAACCGCTCCATTCCCACCGGTGAGCCCCCAAAACGCCCCCCAGCCCACCCCATACCCGTGGAGAAGGTGGCTTTGCCCTTGAGGAGCAGCTTGAGGCAGTTGGGCTGGTTGTAGAGTGCGCCGTAGTGCAACGCCGTGTTCCCGTCCGGCGTCACCCGGTCCAGCGTCCCCCTGCGCAGGGTCACCGGCGAGAAGCTCAAGGCTCAAGCATCAGCTCCCCCCTGCCCCGACACCACGGGGGAGCGGGCAGGGAGCACCGCGAGCACCCGGGGACGCACCCGTTCTGGATGATGAAGTCCACCAGAGGAAGGGAGGATCTGTCGGCGTGACGCACGGCCACGTGCAGCGGCAGCTCGCCTGGGTCCTGCCAAGAGATGGAGAGGAGAGCTGGACCCAAGGATGCTTCATCTCCTCCAGGATGGAGGGAGAAGAGGGCTGGACCTGAGGATGCTCATCTCCCCCAAGACAAGTGGAAGGGAGAGCTGGACCCAAGGATGCTTCATCTCCCCCAGGATGGAGGGAAAAGAGGGCTGGACCTGAGGATGCTCATCTTTCCCAAGACAAGTGGAAGGGAGAGCTGGACCCAAGGATGCTCACGCCCTCCGAGATGGAGGGAGAAGAGAGCTGGACCTGAGGATGTTCATCTCCCCCAAGGCAGAGGGAGAAGAAAGCTGGGCTCATCTTCCCAAGGGCACATCTCCACTCAAAGGCACAGGGCTCACCTGGCTCTCGGGGCTGGCCAAGGGCTTGGCCAGATCGTGCCCCTCAGCGAAGGCCTGGAGCAGGGCCAGGAGGTCGCGGGCGCGAATGGCTTCCCAGAGGCGGTGGGGGTCGTCGCGGCCGCTCTTCTGCACGTAGCGTCGCTCCATGTATTTGGCCACGATGTACTCCTTGCGGGCGGCCCTGCAGGGAGGGCGGCGTGCCATCGGCTCGCGTGGCCACGGAGACCAGACCCCTCTGTCCCCGCCACAGCCGGAGACACCCTGGGCTCCCACCTCCTCCTGAAGCCTCAGGATCAGGGAGAAACCTCCCAAAAAGGTGCAAATCAGCACCAAAACCACCACGATCCTCCCCTCTCCCATCACCGTCCCGTCTCAGAGCGGATGGGCAGCAGCACAGGGACAAGAGCAGAGCGTGTGCCATGCGCTCCTCTTCCTCACAACCTATCTCAAGCCCCCCCAGCCAGTGGTCGACTCACATGTCGCTGCCGGCCGAGGGCTTGGGGCAGTCCTGCGCAGGCAGCGTGGCCTCCATGATCTCGTTAAAGCGGGTGTTCCCGACGCTGACGGCCAACTGCGGTGAGAGGAGGACGGGGACAGGGGGAGGAAGACAAGCCCTCGTGGTTATTCTCACCCTGCCCCATCCAGACCCCCACTCCCAGGGGGAAGGAATCCACTGGATCCACCCAGGACCTCTCTCAGAGCAGCATCTCAACCCTTGGGATGATGCTCTTTCATGGCAGGGGTGTCTGTTTTAAAGGCAGCAAATTCGGAGAGGGGGCTGCCAGCATTCCCCCCCTCCCCTTTCCCACGCTGGGAAATTGCCACTGGGGAAACTGAGGCAAGTTGGCAAGCCCAAAGCAGGCACAGATGGGGTAGAGGTGGGCTGGACTCTGCATCCCAGGAGGTTTGGGAGCCACGGGGGGCGATTCCCAGCATCCACGAGATCTCTGGGCTTGCGGAGCGACCTACCAGCAGCTCGGAGGTGCTGAGCACGTCCAGGGTGAGGGACTGGATGCGGGAATAATGCACCCCCAGTTCCCGATGGATGCCGGAGCACTCGATGCATGTCAGGATGCCCAGGTTGGTGGAAAGCCACGTCGGGTCTGCGAGGAGCGAGGTGGAACGACGGCGGTGCTCAGCATCACCGCCCAGCCCCACGGGATGCTGTGACCTCAACCCGGGGTACCAGCACCCGGGGGAGGCAGGAAACACCAAACCCCGACCTACCTGGGGCCCCACAGTCACAGCACTGCTTGTTCCCCGGCATGTTCTTCACCTCGCCGATGACCAGCTTGGTGAGGTGCTGCACGCCGCCGTCCGCCCCGCCGCCCACCGCCGCCCCGCTGCCGTTGGGCTCCCCCTTGAAGGCGTTGCTCAGGGCTTCGTCCTTGCTGTTCTGCAGCACTGAGACCCACCTGGGCGAGGTTATGGAAGCGAGGGGAACACCGTCAGGAGGAGGAGGAGGAGGAAGGCCGAGAGGGATCCGGCCCTGTGAGGAGCGGGGAAGGGCTGTGGCACTTACACAACGCACTCCTGCTCGTCCTCTGCTTGGAAGTGATAGGTCCTGTTGTCTGCAGGGATGGGGAGGAGGAGGAGAAGGTGAGAGGGGGGTATTCAGGGACACCCAGGACAGCAGGAAGGAGTTCCTACTCCAAAAGGAGTCAGCTAAAATTAAATCATTGCACTCTTCCATCTCCCAAGCCCTGTTGCAACCTCTTTTTGTCTTGAGCTTGCTCCATCTCCTTGGAGACCTTGCTCCTTGCTCTGTAAAATCAGCCAGGGAGATGCCCAGCACAGGATTAAAAGGGCAAAGGGTGCCCAGCAGCTGGGAAAACCCACTTTGGATGCTCCCCTTCAGAAAGGAATGCTCCTCTCTGCAGCTCAACCACCTCCAGAAGGTCAAACCTCCTCCCCGAGCCACAGCATTGCACTCCGGGCACTCACGCGTCACCAGGTCGAAGCATTTCTTCTCCTCGGCGTGGGGCCGCACTTGGCAGGTGAGGAGGTTCAGCTTGACGGGGGGACGGTTGATCTGCAGGGCGTGAGGAGAAGAGCCAGGTTAAGGAAACGGGGAAGAGGTGGGATGTGCATCATCAAGCACGTAGCTCTCACGGCAACTCAAGGCGGGAGAACATCTCCAGATGGCCCCTCCTGGGATAACCAGGAGAGTGGGACCAGCTCTGACCCTCTGCAGGAGAACTGGGCTCGGAGATGTCCCTGAGCCAGGTCCTTGGTCCATTCTGCAGTTCTCAGCCCCCACCACCGGGCAGCAGCATCCCCCTCCCAAGCCCTTGGCCTTGTCTGGAACCTCAACGCCCGTCTCCTCACCGTCCCCTCCCGTTGACACCTACCAAACACGGGGGGACTCCCCCCTTTAGTACCCCCAGTCCCAGCTCATCCTAAATTTTAAGCCAGGCAGATCTTAAAGCAGAGCAGAGCAGATTTAGATTAGACGTTAGGGAGAAGTTCTTTACTATGAGGGTGGTGAGCTGCTGGAACAGATTGCCCCTTGTGGATGCCTCATCCCTGGAGGTGTTCAAAACCAAGTTGGAAAGGGCTTGGAGCAAGCTGGTCTAGCGGGAGGTGTCCCTGCCCACGGCCCGGAGGTTGGAACGAGATGATTTTTGAGGTCCCTCCCAACTCAAACCATTCTATGATAGTTTGGGCAAAACGAAACCTGAACTCTGACAGACACCAGCGCTCAAAAGGTGCCTTCAGGGGTCAGGGCTGCAGCCCAGCCTGGTCCTCACCGTGCTGTGGGAGATGGTCAGGCAGCCGTACTTCACGCCGCACTTCCTCTTCTGCCACACTTTGCGGATCCTGGGGAGGAGGAAGACGAGGAGTGAGGACGCACCACGCAGCTCCCGTCACCCACACCCATCCACCTCCCAAACCACCCACGACAACCCTCAGTAGTGACCTGGTGGCTTTCTGGACGCGAGGTTGTGCTTCCTGCAGCTTGCAGAGCACAAGGTGTCCTGCTGATGGCCACAGCATCATGGATCTTGTGGCCCCTTTCAGCAAAGCACACAACCACCCCCTCAAAACCTGGTGCCCGTCATCCAGAGGTCCACTGAGAAGGTGAAGACCTTCTTTCTAGGGCTCTAAGGATTTTAATTTTCACTCTAGATGACCTGATCAGGGTCCTTTCCCCCTCCACACCCAAGAAATAAGGAATTTTTTCCTCCTCCATCAGCCACACGGTTCACAGGTCTTCCCAGTGAACTTGGCACTGGGCGGCTGTTCATGGAGACCCACATCTGAGGACACTCCACCCACACAGCATCCACCATGCCCAGTCGAACGTCCAGCAGAGCATCACAAGAGGAGCACCCCGGGCATCAGAGCCTTCACATAAGAAATAGGCTGATAACACCAAACCACCATGGGGGAAAAAATCCCATTCTCCAAAGGCTGATGGATGCTTAAGACCAGACGGGACCAACTGCAGACAAAGATTTGATCTAACGGCGATCAAACGCCTCACCAAAACGGTTCCACCTCGGGATGTCCCAGCTCTGGGGTCTCCCCATGAGCACAGATCTCTCAGAACCCACAGCAATGCCGGGATGGAGCCAGGAGCTCTCTGGGCAAATGAAACCCATCCTCACCCATCGCTCTTCTTGTACAGAAATCCCGACTTCTCCGTCCCGTACTGCTTGTTCCCCTGGTGCTGGTGGATGCTGTAGCCACTGCCCGAGTTCTTCCTGCTCAGGTTTTCCTGAGCTCACCAGGAGGAAAAAAAAAACAAACACAAAACCAAACACCAAACCAAACATTTAAAAAGCAAAATGAGAGGTGCAGAGGTGGCTGCTGTCCCCAGCCAATATTCTTCTGTGGGCGCAGTGTCCACCGGGACGCTGGTCCCCTCCCAGCCTCTGAGCATCTCCTTCCTCGCTCCCACTGACGTCCGTCCCCTTTGGTCCCCAGCTCCCCTTTCCCTGCTGCTCCCCATCCCCAAGCTCACCCCAGGGGCACTCACCCCCTCCTCAGCGCCCACCCCGGGGGTCTCACCTCCTTGTTCTCCAGCTGCAGGAGGCTGCGCAGGGAATCGCGGGTCTGCGTCAGCTGCTTCACCTCCTCCTCTTGCGCCTGGTGGAGCTGGAAAGGGCGGCAGCTGCCCTCACTGCCGCGCTGAACGCGGGCGTTCTCAGGGGAGGGGGTGGCATCTCGGGGGACACGTCCGAGCAACGTTGGTTGGCAGGCCGGGGGGGGGACTTACCGCGTGGAGGGACACGGCGAGCTTCTCAATGAAGGGGTAGAGGTTCTGGGCAGCCTTCCAGCCGTCTTGGAAGAAACTGGGCATTTATTTAATGCGATTAAGATGCAGATGGGAAGGATGGAAGGAAAAAAAAAAAGAGGTTTGGGGTTTTTTTTTAGAGAAAATGTGGCAGGAGACCATAGCAACCCCCCTGGGAAAGTCGCTCTTGCTTTGCGGTTTCCCCGCTACTGGGACCTGGAGAGACCCCCTGCAAAGACCAAGCCCAGCCCATGGGGTCTGGATTCCCCAAACATTTGGGGCGTTTGGGATGCAGGATCGGCTTCTTGCTCAATCCAAGCTCATCTCGCTGAGGACCAGCCCCACTGGAGGTCAGATCCTGGGTGCCTCTGGGTCTCTGCACCAGTGGCAGCCAACACGACTGTCCCCTCCCTGCCTCAGTTTCCCCTCTCGAGAGCTGGAGGGGATGACACGACACCCACAGGCTGCTACTCCAGCCCCATGGAGCAATGGGAAAGGAGAAGGGATGTTAATCCTTGCTCCAAACGCCCTCGTTACGAGCCCCACGGCTAACGGCGTTGCTGCTGCGTTGAACTCATCCCTGGAAACCTACCCAGAAACCAAATCATGGGATACATCTCGAGCCAACCCCCTCCCCCCAGCCCCCACGGACACATTTGCAGCTCCTCAAGCCAACAAAGCACATTTCAACTCCTCGGATGCAACCGGAGAGCGACGGGCTCTACCCAGCATCTTCACCACCAGCTTTATGGAGCTGGGATGGGAGAAGGTGCCCCCAGACCCTCGTGGGACCTCCCAGGGGTGACGCTGAACCATCTCAACCCGGACGGGCACCTACTTGTGCTGAGCGTGGAAGAACTTGATGAGGCTCTGCAGGAAATCTGGTCCTTGCTTCATCTGAGACTCGCTGGCTTTCAGCAGGTACTGGAGGAGGAGAAGAGACCCAGTTAGGTGACAGAGAACCAGTTGGAAATATCCTGGAACAAAGATCAAGAGCCTGCCCGGCCCTCTCCTCCCTTCCCAGCGTGAAGAAGAGGGTTAAAATGCTGGCTGGGTTTCAGAAGTGGAGTCACGACGTTGGGATTTGAAGGCAGCTCGCTGGGGACCACCTCAGAAAACCTGGCTCTGGACGTCCTCCAAGCCCTGCAAAGTTCAAGGACCAAGGCAGGCCCCCGGGGTTTCCCGACGAGCACGCTTCTCCCGCTGCTCATTACTTCTGGAGTTAATAAATAACCAAAACCCAAAGCAGCTTGCGAAGGGGGAAAAAAAAATTTAAAAAAAAAAAAAGTTTTTGAAGACAAGACTCCTTTGGTTCCCAAAAAAATCAGATTTCAAGCAGTGAGTGCCTGTGGCACGTCGGCCCCGGAGGTCTGCAGCCCTCACGGAGACGTCCCGCGGGATGGGGAATTGCAGCTTGACGCATCAAACCCATCCATCAGCTGCAGGCAGAAGAAAAAAGGACCCAGAGCCTGGCTTATCCTAAGCAAAAGGAGGAGGCAGGGGGAAAGATTTTCCCCTCCTTGAGCTCCTCCAGGCCAGGCAGATGGTTTCAAGGTGAAGGGAGGGGACAGATTTCCAGGGTGGGGAAACACCACGGCAGGACAGAGCCCCCAGGATGGAGCTTCCCGGTGCCCTCCCCAGCACCTCCGCCGAGCCAGGGGGCACCTGGACTGGGGAGGGAGGATAAATTGCTCCCTGTGAGCCAGAGCTGCAAAGCCAACGTAGCACCCAACCCAGAGCCCCAGGGTGCCCGGCACCGACTGCACCCCCCAAACAAAATCCCACCTGGAAAAGGTCACATGTGCCCGGTTCCCACAGGACTTCCCTGCCCTGTCACCCATGCCTGGGGGTGACAGTGGCAGCCAGCGGGGTGCTCATCATTGCTGGTGGAGCCCCAAGAGCTAAGGGATGCTCCCAGCACCATCTGGTCCAGCCACATCCATCCACCCACCCCACAGACCTCGGGGGTGTGAGATGACCCGCGATGGGGATGCACAACCACCCCGCGCCCCGAAACTGGATCGTGCCCCCACCCCAGGACACAGCAAATGCCACCCACCTATAAACCCACCTGCAACGCATCTGCTCCAGGCCTGGCCAGCCCCCTAGAAGAGCTGATCTCACCCCCCACCTCCCCATTTCCAGGCAGGATCCCCGGGAAAGCTCACGTGCACACGGGCACACACGCGCCCGCTCTTTGCGGGGTGCTGGCAGCAGCCCCCACCACCCGGCCAGGCTGCAGCTCTCGCCTTTCCCTGTGCTCTTATTTATTTCACAGTGGTGTTATTCAAGGGAGTGATTCAGCTGGACGGGTCCCATTCTGCCGGGTCCCAGGTCCCCGGCTCCGCTGCAGCGGGTGCAGCCTCCTCCCTGCACCCCCTGCTCTTTGCTGGGGGGGGTGCACCAGGTTCTGATGCTGCTGCCCAGCCCTCAGGGACGAGGGAGACCCCTGGGAACTTGTCCCCTGCTCTGTGTCACTCTCAAGAGGTTTATGGGGGCGCTGGGGTGTCTGGAGGCAGGACACCCAGGTTCCCTTCCTCGCTGCGGGGGGGGTCTCCATCCTTCAGCTACTCCCATCTCAGCTCCTGAGCACAGGAGCATCAGGGATCTGGGGCTGCTCACGAGGTCGCCCCCTCCTAACCGAAAGCCAAGGGCAGTTTTGAGAGGAGAGCAAAACCACAAAGCCAACCTCGAGGACATTATCCAAAAGGTTCGCTTTCTGCGTTTGGGTGCCCCATCGCACCCACGTGGGGCAGTGCTGGGGACGGGGACAGGCTCCAACATCCCGTGCAACCCCCCAGCAGAGCGGTCCCCTGTGTTCCCCCAGGGCTGAGTGGCCCCCTGTGTGCCCCCCACCCCGGCACAGCCCCTACCTCGCACATGTGGAGCTGGAAAAGCCGCCGCTCCCTCTGCACGTCCTCGGCCACCTCCGCCGCCACCGGCTCAGCCGGGATGACCCCCGCCAAGCGGGCTCGCTCCTTCTCCTTCTCCATCTTCCCCCTGTGGGACAGGATGGTGGCAGGCTGGGGCCAGCTCTGTCCCATGGGGTGGGCTACAGTGGGGAAGGGATCAGGAGAAACATCTCCAGCCTCTTCCAGCTGGGCAAGGCTGGACCTCAGCCCACTCAATGGCAAAGTGGCACCGAGCGGTGCCCGGCCGTGACCCCAGGACAAAACACCTTTGTGCGGGGAGGGATTAGGTGGATTTTACCAGAGGCAGCGGGTTCCTTACACTTTGGTCTCGTAATCCTTCCAGGCTTTTTCGATCTGCTTCTTGGAGTCCTGCAGGGAAAGGAGAGAGGGGATGGCAGTTGTCAGCGAAGGCAAAAGACCTGGTGGCACCGAAGCGGCTGAGGGCTTCGCTCTGCATCTCTGCGCTCTGCCCTGCTCCTTGGGGACAAGGGATGTCCCCAACGGGTCTTCACCCCTTGCTCCAGTCCTTTGCTGCTGCCTTCCAGCCTGAGGAACTTGCCCCTTCCTTCTCCTGGTCCCCCTGAGCCCGTAATGGGGGTCCCGTTGCACTGTGTCCCCAAACGGGTGTCCTGCAGCCTTGGGGACAGCGCAGGAGGGGACTCACCAGGCGGCCATCCTTCAGCTGCCCCTTCAGCAGGCTGTCCAGGGGGAAGGAGACGATGTTATTCAGGTTCTGCACCTGCGAAGGGTAGAGATGGGGGTTACCCCATGGGGGTCCCCACCTTGGGGCAGGTCCAGGAGCCACAGCCCCAGGTCCTGGTGTCGGGGACCTCCCCCCAGCTCCGTCGCTGCCCTGCGAAGGGTTAAAGAGCCTGGAAGCAGGGCTGGATCCAGGCACGGGGCAGGCTGGGGCTTGCTGGAGCTGGCTGCAAGATGTCTGACGCTGGGCCCTTCCCACAAACCGCATCGACGCCGCGGCTGCCAAAACCGAAGCTGTTCCCCCGCCCCCCTGCTCACAGCCACCCTGTCCCTGTCCCCCCACAGAACCTGGCAATGCTGCCACCACGGCCCCGTGATGCAAAAAGCCCCCTCCGTGTCAAAGGGGCTTCCAAAAAAGCCCCATTTTCTTGGGGTCTGGGGACAACAACGCGGCCACCGTCACCCCCATCAGTGCCGCGGGTGCAGGGGTCCATGGTGGGTCCTGGCATCCCTCCACGCACCCGATTTAGTGCCGCAGGAGCAGCTCCAGCACCACACGCGACCCACCCGCTGCGCCCAGATTTCTTCTAAAAGCACCCAAGGGTTTTGGGTCAGCAGAGAAACTCAGCTCCAGGGTACAGGACGGGGCATCCCCCTTCCAATAGTTCTGGGGGGGATGGGGCACCCCACTTCTGATGGCTCCGGGGGACTCTGGGAGGGGAAACCTGGCTTTTGGGATCCAGTCGAGGGTCCTGGCATTCAACCAGAGGGAACAGCGCAGCAGAGGTGGGGCGGGAGGTGGGGGGTCCGGGAACTGGTCCGACTCCTCCACCAGGATGGTTCCCACAGAGCCCCCCCCTGAAATATGGGGGTCCAGCCAGGCTGGGACAGCCTGTCTGGGGAAGGGGAGGAGCAGGGAGGCCCAGACTGGGGTAACTGGGAGAGGAAGACGCCGAAATATGAAATTCTTGCTGGGGGAAGGGCAGTAGAAAAAAAAAAAAATCTCCTCCTTAAGCAGAGCCAGCAGCTAAAAACACGATTCAAAAGGGACTGGGGAGGGGGCCGGTGGCACAGGACCCCTCCAAAGCTTC
Organism: Trogon surrucura; assembly: GCA_020746105.1. Taxonomy (NCBI): domain Eukaryota; kingdom Metazoa; phylum Chordata; class Aves; order Trogoniformes; family Trogonidae; genus Trogon; species Trogon surrucura. The sequence continues at coordinate 4,132,684 of CM036640.1, forward strand.
AGTGTCGGGTGTGCACGGACCCAGCTCCCTTCTCCGCAGCGGGGAGCCGGCTCGGCTCCTGCTGCTTCCCGCGCGGCCGCGGCTCCCCGGGGCCCCGCTGCACAGCTCGGCGTGGCTTTGATTTATTTCTTGGCAAGCGAGATCAGAGATGCAATTGATGTGAAGGGGGAGAAAGAAAAAAAAAATAGAAAGAAAAGGGAAAAAAAAGAAAATAGCAGCCTCAACCGCCCATCGTCGGTGGAGCTGGGAATGAGCTGTAAATCCAGCAACAGGGTATCAGATGGTCTGGGAGCACAAGGAGCACGTTCCTGAGCCCAGGATGGGAGCTGGGGATTGCTGCCGGCAGTGGTGGGCAGCTAAACTGGGAGGAGAGGGACTGCACTGGGTGGTTTTTCCAAATCTAGATGGATCCTGGAGATTTTCCCCAGCTTGGCAATAGGTGGGTGCAGAGAACAGCCCAAGGTTGCACCGGAGACATCACAAACCCCACGATCCGCCCGCCCCGGCTGGTTCAAACCTCTCCCCGATCCCAGCCGCATGCTGGAGGGACGCGGGGCAGCTCACCAGGTTCTTGAAGAGCGCGGTGACCTCGCGGGTGAAGACGGCCAGGTTGAGGAAGCCGGTGGAGAGCTCGTGGTTGTTCTGGGAGAGATGGTTGTTGCCGAAGTTCTCCAGGGCTTCACTGTACTGCTCCTCGTTCTCCACGTGGGCTGCACAGGGAGACACCGATGAGGGACACGGGGTGACCCTGGAGCACCCCATCCCCAGAGATGGTCACATCACGAGGTCCCACCAGCACCCATCTACTCCTCGCTCCAGAGCAGAGCTGGGCTGATCTTGCTGCAGGACAGCACTGGTGCGCCCTAAACAACCTCCCTAAGGTTCTCAATTTCCCTTTTTAAGACAGTTTTTGGTACCCTATCATGTCACCAGGCTGGCCAGCACCCAGGGCCACCCCGCTGTCCGGCTGCATCACCCCATGGACAGATGTGACTTGCGCTGGTGGAGGATGGGACCGTCACAGATCCCACCAGCCCAGCGACCCGGGGATGCCCATCAGCTCTCGAAGCACAACTCACTGAGCCCGGAGACGTGAATGGCTTTCACATATTTCCTGATCCTCTGGAGTACGGCTTGGTCCCCATCCAGGCTCTGCGAAAGCAAAGAAAGAAAACAAATGGAGCTCGCTGGCTCTGCCAAGTGCGGCCGCCGCTCCCCCCAGCCCAGCTGGCCCTTGGAAAGGCTCTGCCATGCAGATGTGCGGGGCAGCAGCCAAGCTCCCGGGGCTGGGAGAGGAGCCGGAGGCATCCCAGGGATGCCACAACCTCAGCATCCAGCCGGTCCCCTGCCAGAGCTGTGGTCCCCATGGTTTTGGCTGCCCCCGGTGCGGCCGGGTTCGAGCAAGATGGTAGCAGGGGGGTGAGAGGCCCAGCCAAGCACACCCAGCATCTCTTTGGATCCCAGCAGCTTCCAGCAGCCATGGAAAAATGGCTCCTTGGGTCTCACAGGGGCTGCTTCAACCATGGAGGGGAAGAAGCATCACGTAGCACAAAGCCACCAGCCTGTCCCCACCCAGCACGTGTCCCCACGGTGCAAAAGACCTGCGAGGGTGCCCGGTTCCCCGCAGAAGTGCCAAAAGCCAGACCCACCTCCTGCTGACACCCAGCCTGAACCACATAAATCCCATGGCCAGGGATGGAGCTTTCCACAACGCCCAGCTTGAGCTGGGTCTTGGCCGTGGCGCCCAGCCTGGACCTCCCCACAGCCCCCACCAGCCTTGGAGCCCTCCCTATCCCCAGCCAGGTCCCTCCCATCCTCACCTCATCCCTCCTTACCCAGGCAGCCCCCATTTGCCACCCCCTTCACCGAGCACTAAGACAAACTCAACCCCATTTTCGGCTGAAGATGGTGGGGTTAGTCCCAAAGAGTCAAAATCAGCTCGATCGTCTGGAGTAGCTTTGGAAACTCTTTGTACCCTCAAATTCAGTATATATATTGTAATATAAATATGTCTGATGTAAAAAATTAACCTGCTTTCAGCTTCAGCAACGCGACACGCCTGCAGACGAACACGCACCGGCCCCAGCCATCAGGAAAGGGTTAAGGGCGGCTTGGCTGCAGGTACCAGAGGCATGATAACAGGCTGGAAATATTTAGAGGGCGTAAACAGCAAGCAGGGCGAGGGGGATGAAACCGCGGAGGAATTATTACAATAAAGAGGCTCTCTGGAGCTCTCGCCGAAGGTTTTCGGGCTGATGTCAAGGCCGATTTCCTGACAGCGGGGTCAGCCTGGCTTCGGCGCCGCTCTCCGAGGCCCTGCTCGGTGTTGGATGGGATGCTGTGGAGGAGCTTTGGCTGGGAGGAGCGGGCTGGGAAGCCACTGGGGCCAAGCTGGGAGCCAACCCTCCTCGCAGAGGGGGTCTCGCAAGGCATTGACAAGTGGTGAGGATGTTGGGGTGCTCCATAGACCCTCCTGCACGCCCACTCTGCACCAAATCTGGCTTTCTGGAACCGTGGGCTGGGACAGAGGAATCTCCTGCCTCAGTGGGGGGACTCCTAGATGCCCCAGGCTTTGCAAACCTGACATAGCCTCAGGCAGGGGAAACTGAGGCAGCCTGAAATGCTCTGGATGCATCACTGTGCAACTGGAAAAGCTGCTCCGAGTGCCCAGGACAGGGCAGCCTTCCCCTCCCAGTGCCAGCTCATGGCTGCAGGAGGCTGAACACAGAGACAACCTGGGGACAGGCACGGGGGCTTTGGGGTTCACGAGCTGACCAGCAGGGATAAGGCAGGCAGAGGTGAGCACCGGGGTGGTAAATGCAACAGAAATCGCCACACAGTGCTGTCCCAGCTGCGGGCATCACCGGTATCCCCAGTGTAGGGTTGGCTGCATGGGGACTGCCCTCCAGAGCAAGGGCTGGCAATGCCTAGAGCCCCCCACAGCACCCATCATCCCCCAGCCCAGCTCGGGTATGAAGGCCCCCAGTCAGGGGGAGCCGAGGACATCGGGCACAGCAGGGACAGGCGCACGAGGGATCTCCCGTGAGGATGGAGGAAGGGCTGGATCTGCACCTGCACCGCAGCCACCCGTGCTGGCAGCCTGGAGACCCCCAGGAGGATGCTCAATGGGGGCCATTCTTTTGCCTCCCCCCCCCGCCGGCGGCTCGTGCCGCCCGGAGAAGGAGCCGCTGCGGGTGCCAGGGGCCGGGTGAGGAGCAGGATGCGGCGCTGCCCTGGGTGCAAAGGGCAACGTGTGGCAGGGACACGGAGTTATACACACGGTGCCAGGGCAAAGTGGGAGCCCGGCTGCCAGCTCCGACACCGAATGTGCTGGCGGCCTCTGTCATGTCACCCTGGCCCAGGCCAGGGGTGCCCAGTCCTGTGACACACACATAGCCCCAGAAACCAAGGGCTGGATCTGACCTTCCAGCTCGCTTTAGAGATCTGGGGTTCTGCCTCCACAGCAGCCCCAAGGACCCGAAATTACACCAAGGGAGAAAAGAACCCTCTTTAATCCCAGGAGGGAAACTGAGGCACAGAGCAGCTCCAGCCAACACCAGCATGTTTCTCCCACAGAGAGCACCAGCCTCCAGCCCTTGTCCTGCTCACCCACGTCCCTCCTGTCCCCTCGATTTGGGACCACCTCTCAGAGGGGTGCGTGCAGCCAAGTGTGGCAGCACCCTGGCTTGGGGACCTGATGGGACATTCCCAGTGGATGTCTGTCCCCCATCCCCATCCCCCCCCCTTAACTGCAGCTTCTCCAAGCAGCCAAACAAAATTCCTGCTGCTTCCTCCTGGGCTGGAGCTGCCTCCTCCTGAGGAAGCCCCATGGCAGCAACCAGCAAACACCGGAGGGGACTGGGATGCTCCAACAGTGCGTCCCCAGATTTCCAACCTGTGGCCACCCATCCTGCTGCTGCCCCTGGGGACCCCGGCAGCCCCCACACCTGGGGCCCCACACTCCCCCCCAGCCCTGGCTCTCCTTCAAAGCCATTCCTGAGCTAAGAGGAGTTGGCAAAAGCCACGGGACCAGCTGGAAATCGCCTTTATTCCAGGCAGGGAGAAGGGGGACGGAGACACCCCACCACCTCCGCCCTTCCCGCAAACGCCGCCGTGGGGAGAAGTTAAAAATACTTCCCTGGCTTTAACCACAGAGGGGATCCCCCCCCAGGGACACCGTGTCCCATCAAGGCTGGCTCCAGTGTAGGAACTTGAGAGTGGCCAGAGCTGCAGAGCTCATGCTCTGCCCAGCCCTGGCAGGGGATGGGGGGGATGCCCTGGTCCTGGGGGGGGGGGGGGGGGGGGGGGGGGGCACTCGAAGCTAGAGACAAGTCTTTAAAAAGAGGTTTAAAATGAGACTTTGCTCAGTTTTGCAGACCTCAGCCCCAAAAAGTGCACAACGGGTTTGCTCGGAGGATGCAATCGGCCACCCAAGGGTCCCACAGCAGCCGCTTTATAGGGCAACCACCCGGGGGTCTTGGAGGGGACCTCAAGGAGGTCGTGTCCTCCCCCCTCCCCACCCTGGGGCAGGCACTGGGTGCTGCACCAACACCTATGGGTGTCAGGGGCCGCCCCAAACATTGGGTGCAGGGGATGCTCCCCGGCAGGGAGCGCAGCCCGAGCCCCCCAGCCCCCCCCGGCCCCGCTCACCTCCTCTAGAGCCCCCACCGCTCCCCGGCACTTCTGCATCTTGGAGGCGAAGGCGGCGGCGGCCGGGGAGCTCAGGTCCTCGCCGGTCACGGCCAAGAATTCGGCCACGCTGAGCTGCTCGGGCATCGTGCGGGCGGCGTCGGGACGGGGTGGGGGGACGGGCACCGGGGTGGAGACAGAGGGAGCGAGCACCGGGAACTCGCGCTTGGAGCGTAGCGGGGGGAGCACCGGGAGCTCCGGAGCGGGGCGCCCCGGGGTGCCGGCTCGGCCCGGCTCAGCGCCCCATGCCCGGCCCCGGGATCTCGGCGCCGCACCGGGGAGTTTCTCCCTCCGCCCGCCCGTTCCCCCCCCCCTTCCCCGCCGTCACGTGAGCGGCCCCGCCCGCCCGTTAAAGGCGAAGCAGCCCGGTCCCGTCCCCCGCCCCGCTCCACGCCCCCCAGTTCTGCACTTCCCCGGGCCCCCAGCTCTGGCATCGGAAAGTAGGGAGGGGGTGTGCAGGGTCCCGGGGTGGGGGGTCCCATGAGATTTCCTCGCCCTGGCACCCCAGCACCCTCCCATTTCGGCCGGGGAGAGGCTGGAGGACACCGGGAGGTGGGTGACAAGGCGCCGGTCCCGGTACGACCAGAGGTGGAGGGAGGCGGGGGGGCAGGAGCGAGGTCTCACCCCGTTTGGGCACTTTAAGTGGCTCAGGGATGGTTTGCGATTAAACCCGGTCCCTACTGAGCACTGGTTTAACTGGGGGCCGCCCCCCACCCTGCCCTGCCTCGGATCCGGAGGGGACGATCCCGCCTTGAGCACGGAGCGATTCCCGGAGCCTTTGGCTCTTCACGGCGGGACTCGTCGTCCCTCCGGAGGGGACCCCGCAGTCACCCATCCCCTCCCCTCAACCCAGCCCTCGCAGGTCCGAGGAGCAAGATTTGGGTGCAATAACCTGGGTATTTGCTCCTCCCGGAGGACGGGGGAGCCCGGACACCCCGCGGGCAGGCGCTGAGGCTGGGGGGGCCACACGGCAAGCGAGTCCCACCACGGTTTTTCTGGTGGCAAACTGGAAAGAAGGGGACAAAAAAGCCTCAGCCGTGCTCTGCGGGACTGGTTTGCCGTGAAAGGATGACGCAGATACGAGGTCCTTTTGCAAGAACCCCCACACACGCCTTCGCTCCTCCAGCAGGCAGAGGTGCCCAAGATTTGGCCTTGGGGTGCAACCTGCTCACCCCAACTTGCGGGGCTCCCAGCACCCACTGAGGGCCGGGGACATCTCCCACTGCAGGGCTCTGGCAGACGAGAGGTCAAGAGGCTGCAGGCTGGGCAGGACGGGAACAGGAGGAATTCGGGGGTTGTCCGCGGCTAAGAGTCCCCGTTCCAGCAGACAACACCCCCAGAGTCTCTTTTGAGGGACACGGGTGGGGGGACACGCCGGCCTCAGCAGAGCAGCCGTAGAGGCAGCCCAGGACAGGGGCTTACAGCAGCGTGGACCGGGCTCGAACCACCCCTCCCCAAACCGCTGCAGCCCCCCCCAGGCAGGGCCGAGACCCCCTGGACCCCCGGCGTACCGCGGGGTCCCTCCGGGCTGGGGACACCCCTTTGCCGGGACGGCCCTGCCACCTCCTGGCCGGCCTGGGGACTGCGAGGGGGTGGGAACACAGGCCTGGGACACCCCTCGGCTGCTCCGGAACACACAGCCCCACGGGGGATGGGGCCAGGACCGTGACTACGTGCCCCTCACCCGGCTTACCTGACCCGGGAGTCTCCTCCTCCTCTTCTTCCTCCGCCCGTCCAGACGAGGGATGCAACGCCAACGTGTGCCACAACTCCAGACACCACAAACCATCAGCAGGTACCACCAACCACTCCTGGGTACCACCAGGCATCACTGAGTACCAAAAACCATCGCCAGGTACCACCGGCCATCACCGGGTACCACTGTGCCATCAGCACTGTTGGCATCACCAGGTCACAGCGCAACCCGGCAAGGGGTTGGAGCCTCTATGGGCACAGTCCCACCAGGGTCTTGCTCTGCAGCCTCCAAACCTGCTCTTAAATCCGGGTGCCCAAGCTTGTCCCAGCCCCGACACCCACAGGGATCTCACCACCAGCCCCAGAGCTTTTCCCACACTCCTGGCTCAAGGGGTTCAAGCTTGGGTGAAGGCTCATCCCAGTTGGATTTGGGCTGGAAATCACTGATTTGCAACAGGTTAGATGCATTTCCCTCACTCCAGCCATGGTTTCATCTTAACCCTCTTCTCCACCAGCTCCTCCAGAACAGGCTGGCCAGTTCTTTTAACTGGCCAGTCCCAAAACAAGCTTTTTTATGCTGAAAACAGGAGCAAAACCAGCCCAACACCTCTCTACTGCTTAGAGGAAAACAACCTCTTTATAACTCCAAAGTTTTATTTTATTTCATCCCGTCCTGGGCAGAAAACATCAAGTGCCACAAGTTTTTCCGCGCCAAAACACACTCTCACCCACGCTGCCTCCAAGCCAAACCGCAGGAGAACCAACCCGAGAAAGGACAACTTAAATACACTCGCTTGAAAACCAAAACACCAACCCGCCCCTCGCCAGCGCCGTGCCGAAAGAGGGGTCCCGTATAAATACAGTGCAATTATATATATATTTTGCAATGGCACAATCAAAAGCCGTAACCAGCCCCACGTTCAGGGGCTCGTCCTGTGTTGCTTCCCAAGCCCCTCTCCACAGCTGATGCTCCAGCCACCAGTTGATAGCACCCTTCCTCCCAGTATGCTCCAGTTTCAATACCCCCAGCACCAATAGCTCTGAGAAGCTGGAAGGGGCAGGTACAGACTGGGCGAGACAGCCCCCTCAGGAAATACGACTCTGTGTCGTGGCCAGGGATTTGCCAGAGCTGCTGATTTCGGAGGCTGCAGGTGTGGGGAAATGCAGCTCAAAACAACCCATCGTGATCCCAAAGAACCAACTGGAGCAACTAGATTGGTCCCTAAACATGGCACACAACACAGTCCATGCTAGGCAAGGGGTTCTCTGCCACCCAGAGGTGCCCCTAACCCACCCCCTGCACCCAAAGGCACCCCCAGCCTGCCAGCAAGGGGTTATGGTGGGGAGCATCAGTGCTGACACCCCACAATTTTATGGCCAGTGCTGGGACAGAACTTAGCTGGATCTTTCCCAGGGGCTCACACCTCCCCGGAGCCCAGCGAGGTGACAAACAGCCCTCAGGTGACAATGAGCACAGGGGAGTGAGAAGCCACCCAGGGTGCCCAGCAGGAGCCACCCACCACCCTCAGAAAACCCGTCACTCTCCAACCCCCTCTCCAGCCGCCCTGCAGAGACCCCACGCACTCAGGACAAGTGACCAGAGGTGACAAAGGCAATGGGGGAGGGGTTCAGTGCTTCAGCAGATCCCCCAGGTCATACGCCTCGAAGAGGTCACTGATGCCCTCACCTTCCAGCCCCCAGAGATAGTCGTCTTCTTCCAGGGGGGGTGAGAAGCTGACGAAGGATCCCGAGTCCAGGTGGGAGGGGGTGCAGGGCAGCTGGTCCTCTGTCTGCTGCAGGAGGTGCGAAGGTGAGCCCAGGAGCCCAGCTTCCACCTCCAGTAGCGAACTGGGCCCCACTGGGATGGTGAGAGGCAGAGATGGGGGTGAGGAAGGGGTTCCCGTGCCCCCCCAGCTCTGGGGGGCAGCATGGGGCAGCTGTGGGGACGGCCCAGGGCTGTTTGGCAGAGAAGGGGGTCTGGTGTGGTTCTGTGGGGAGGTGGTGGCCGAGGGGACGCCGTGGTCCTTGGTGGGACTCTCCTCTTCCATCTCCTCCGGGCAGAGGTACACCTCGATGGGGCAGCTGGTGCTCTTCAGGTGGAGCTGGAAGTTGTTCTGGGGAGGTGAGGGAGAAGAGCAAAGCTCAGAGAAGCATCCAGAAGGGCACCCACAGCCCACCCCACTGTCCCTCAACCCACATGGGGTCCAGGCAGGGCATTGCAACCCCTAAAGGACCAGCTAAGAGTCAAACGGGCCACAGAGACACCCCAAAACCACCCAAGCCATACTGGTCTGCACCCTTGGGACACCCCAGATGAACTCATCGAGGGTGGGTTCTGCAGATGTAGCAGCACCCACATCCCGGCCCTGACCCTCTGCAAGGGGGAGGGAATGGCTCCCAGCCCCATACACACCTCACTGAAGTCCAGCACCTCCACTTGCATCTCTGGGGGAGTCTTCATGGCGATCACTGTCTGCTCCCGGAAGGTGCTGATGGCGCGGAGGTCCTGGTAGGTGACGTACGCCAGCGTGGACGGGCATGAGGTATAGGAAAAAGAGGGGCTGCAAGCAGGACAGCTCAAACCCCCCCATCCCAGCAGCGGCCTCCAAAGATCCCCCCCTCCTCAGCCTGGAGGAGAAGGGGCTCAGGGGGGTGCCCAAGTCCCTGTCCACCCTCCTGGTGTCCCCCAGCAAGGATATCTCTGGTGGGCTTGGTCGTCAGTCAGCTGCCGGAGCTGCAGGGCACAATCCTGCAGGACCTGGTCCAGTGTCTTCTCTGTCCTGGCCAACTTGACAAGCTCTCCACGCAGCACCTGCTGCTTCGCAGTCACCGCCGCGTCCTCAAAGATCCCCGTCCCCCTGACAGCAGAGATGCTCCCTGAGTGACAAGCACACTCTACGTGTCCCCAAGCCACCCGTCTCCCCCCCCCAATCCTGCCACCATGCCTCACATCCAGCCCCCCAGCATCACTCACATCCACTGGATGTTGTTCTTGGATTTCTTGCGGATGAGCTGGATGCCCTCCAGCACGTTGGTGATGTCGTAGATGCGCCGTTTCTGGACCTCCAGCACTTCAGCCGCCCGGTTGAGATCCACGACCCCGTCGGGCGACTCGTTCAGCAAACGGATGAATTTTTTGGTGAGTAGCCCCAGAGAGGTGTCGTAGCGAGTCTTCTCCCCGGGAGACTTGGGCGCTGCGGGGAAACGAGAGACCCCCACCCCATCCTCTCCTTAGCGTGGGATGGAGGTGATGTGGTGCTGAGGACATTAAACACCGCACAATCCCTAACCTGGTGGAAAAATAACTGAGAAATAACCCCCCCCCCCCGGAGTTTTCTGCCGGTGCAGTGGGTTGAATCACCCCAAAGAGCTGAGGAGGGGCTGAGGAGCAGGCGCTGTGCCCATGGTTCCACCTTGAGCTACTTTGGGTGGTGCTAGAGGGGACATGGCAGCAGCTCTAAAAGGGGAGAGAAATGGGGTCTGTCCCCTCCCCCAGTTCACCCCCCCTCGCCCACTTACTCCTGGGGCTGGGGACTTGCGCCAGCGTCCTGCCCTTCCCCTTGGGCGTGCGAAATTCGGGGCCCTCCAGGTCCAGCTTCCTCTTGGCCTGGAGAAGGAGAGAAAACCCCACAGGGCTGAGCCAGACACCCCTCCTGAACCACCCCCCCTCCGGGGGCATCAGCCAAGCCCTGGGTACCCCACCCCTGTGTGGGGTTGGGGGGAGGATTTTGCAAGAGACTCCTCTGGTTGCAAAACCCCTTCTGGAAGGGGGCAGCACCCATCAGGGAGAGCTGGGTAGGGAGGAGATGGGGGGTCCCAGCTTAACCCCTCCTCCCCCCGTGGCCTCCTGTCCGGGGGAACCCGCTGGGATTTCCCTCCGCCCCCCCAGCTCCTGGCTCTGCTGCGCGGGGCTGAACCCTGGGAACGCGGCAGCTCCGAGAAGGGATCCCAGCACCCGGCCAGCTGGCTCGTGGGGGTTCACACACATAAACACCTCTCCCCCAGCCACGGTTGGAAGCAGCTGAGGGCACCCAGCTGTCACCTGGGACCGGCCAAGCTCAGAGCTCAGCCCGCCCCCGGGGACCCATGGGTGCCCCATACACGTGCACACAGCTGGAGGGAAAGGAGGGGGGGGGGGGGGGTGGGACGGTAGGGGTGTGCTGGGTCCTGGGAGCAGGGACATCCCCACACACACTGTCCCCCCTCGGCAGGGAAAGCAGCTCCTTGAAATCGTCCCCAAGGGACCCGCCACCCGGCTTCACTTGGGGACAAGAGACATGGGGAAGGGGGGGATTGTGCAGCAGAGAAAATGCAGAGAAGAGCTGGGGGGGGTGTCACCAAAGCACTCCCCCAAATACATGCAAATCCCCCAGGAACCCCAGGTATGAGCAGGAGGACTTGGGGGGGGGGGGCAGACACTTTGGATCAGCAGCAAAAAGCAGCCCCCCAGGCCCATCCCATCCCAACCCCCCCTCCCCAAATACCTGCTCCCAGGTCGGATTCTCCCACAAGGTCCCCCCCCAACATGTCCCGCATGGCACCCGGGTCCCCGCGCCGGCTCAGTGTGGCTCCGACAGCAGCTCCCTGGGGAGCCCCCCCCACTTTGTGGGGAAGGGTTGGGCACCTCGGCTGCGTTCCCACCCGAGGGGGCTGGCGGGAGAGGTGCCGGGGGCTGTTTTCCACCCCCCCAGGGAGCCGGGTTGTTCCCGAGCTCCTGTGGGAATCTGTTCCCTCCCTCCTTTCCCCGAGCAGGTTTTCCCCAGCGAATGTTCTTCCATCCCCGGCCCCCGCACCCCCGCATCTGCCCCCGAGCTGCCGGCACCCCAACGGTTAACGCCGAGCGCATGGGAAACACCTGCCCCGGATCAGACCCCGAGCATCTGCCAGGATGAGGTTTTGGGGGGGGGAAATCATTACCCTGGCCCCCCTTCTGCTGTCCCCCAAACCCTCCAGACACCAATGGCCACGGCCACCCCTGTGTTCCTCTCATGGGGGTGTCAGCTGTACCCCATCTGCCCAAGCAATTGGGAAACTGAGGCACAGGAGCAACTCAGGGCAGGTCCTGGTGTCCCCAAACACCTCGGACCCCTCCCCATGGCCATAGCCACCAAGGTGACGTCCCACGCCCATGTGCAGGAGGGGAGAAAGGGGAACCTCCTGCTCCCCCATGTGCAGTTTGGGGCAGGGGGGGAGCTCGGTGGTCTCGGGCAGGACCCCTCAGTGCTGGGACAATGGACAAGGGGGACCCTCCTGGGTCCCAGCTGCCGCCCCCGCCCCCCCAGCTGGGCAGGATTAGGCACATGACAGCTGAGCGGGGGCACAGCGAGGGGCTCCCAGCATCTTGCCAGGGCTGGGGGGGATTGGGATGAACTAGAGCAGATGGGGGGGACAGGGACCAAACCCCCCAGCCCAGGGCATGGCAGGACTTCCCCCACCAGCACCCAGCCAGTGCTTCCAAGGATGCGGGGACGCACGAGCCACCCCCCCACCCGGGGATGAGAAAGGAGAGTCGACCTTGGGTGAGGGCAGGAGCCTGCTGGAGAGGGGGGGTAAGGCAGTAGGGGGGCCGCAGGTCAGGCCTCCTGCCAGCTCTGCCTGCCAAGCAGCCCTCAGCCCAGCCCCGGCGCCCCAGGCTACACCCTGCACCCAGCCCAAGCATCAGAGCACCCCTCTTCCCCGGGGGGGGGGGGCCGCGGCGGGCTTCTCCTGCCAACGCTTCCTTTCAAGAGCACTCGCTGCCTTCTCTGGGCTTGCCCAGCTTCCCCCCTCCCTGTGCCAGCCCCACCACCCTCCCCAGGCCGTGGGAACGCAGAGCCCAGGGATGGGCACCCAGAGCTGGGGGCGGTGGGGGCACAGGGCACCCCCAGATCGTGCCACTACACCAAGGACGCTGCTCATGCCAAGGGTGATGCCCCCCCAAGTGCAGCCCCCACTGCCTTTGGGATGGCTGAGGGCTAGCAGGACACAAGGAGGGGGGAACAGGGGGAGGCAGAACTCCCAGATTTGGGGGGTCCAGGAGGGCTTTCAGCCCCATCACAGGCAGAGCAAGGAGGCTGACCTCAGCTGTCTGCACCCCCAAAACTCCCCTCTCCTACCTACGCAGAAAAACCCTTGGTGGGATCAAGGCGTGGGGGGGAAACGGGGTCACCTGGAGTCACCCCAGCTGAATCTGGGGGGGGGCTGCTGAGGGGTCTCCAGGCCAGCACCCTCAAGAGCTGCCGCCCTGAGTGCTCTTTGCACGGGTGGCTCAGCCCCACCAGCTTGCGCCAAAACCGTGGTGGACTCTGAACACCCTTGTCCCAGCACGGAGGAGGCAGGGAGACCCAGGACCCCATGGAGACATTGCTCACTCTGGGGGTCTTTCATGGCCTGTAGAGACCCCACAGGGGCAGGAGCAGGAAAAACACTAAAGATTAAATTGGCACGGGCTAAAACCACTCCAAAATATTCATTTTTTATGAGGAGAAAATGCATTTACCTACTCCAAGGCTCTCAAATCAGAGACTAAGGGAAATCTTGGTTATTTTTTGGACCATGAGGGACAACCCATCCCGCTTTCCCGCGGCTGGATGTGGGGTGATGGTCTCCCTCCAGCTGGACCAGGTGACCCCAAATCATTTCTATGGCAGGAATCCAGGTGGGAGCGGCCGCAATTGCCCTTCTCAGGAGTTGCAAGGAAACACTCATTATCTGATTGCCCCGGATCTGCACACAAAGGTTGTGCCCGTAAACGGGGTGTGGGGGGGGAGCCCCAGCTGGCCTGGTTGCGAGCGTCACACCGGGGTTGGAATTTGGGATCTGCAGCACCAGGAACAGGATTGTGGCGTCAGGAAATAGGATGCGGATAGAGGGGAAGATCACTCACGACTCACTGAGGGGGATGCAGGAGTATTTCAAGTCCCTAAGAGCCCCCCCAGACCCCATTCAGGGGACGGTTGTGGGCAGGAGCGCCCTGCATCTCCCGGCATGGGTGGTGATGATGATGGTGGCGATGCCGAAGAAGCCGTTAGCCCAAAACCTCTTGTTCCCAAACGTCGCTTGGAGACACGCGCTTCATGTCCCCAGGTGTCACACAAACCCCCCCAGACTTCATTCAGGGAACAGGACCACCCTGAGCATCTCAAGCTGTGGGTGATGATGATGATGACGACGAAGCCAAAGGGGCCGTTAGCCCAAAACCAGCTCCGTGCAGAGTCGGGACTGTGAGTTTGTGGGGTGTCTTTAGGGGAGGGGGCAGCGGCGGGGGTGTCTCCTTAAAGATCAGTCCCTGGTAGCTCAGGATGAAGCATCTCACATGGTTTGGAGACAAAGAAGCTGCGAAGGAGACAGGTGGCTCCGGACCTCTCCGGGACGAGACTCGCAACGGCCGCAGCCAGCCTCCGAAGTGGGGAGAAAAGACACCCCCTCTCCGCCAAGCACAGTCCCCAGCTGGCACCGAGCATCAGGGAGTGGGGAAAAACCGGGGGGGGAATAAATAAATAAATCAAGCCTCGAATAAAAAAAACCAAACCCTACTTGGAAATTAGCGGGGTCTGGGATCTGGGGAGAACAGAGGCTCACAGTGAGGGCTGGACACACGCCCGGGCAGGAATTAAATGCCAGCTGCCAGTGGGGCCGACCGGCCAGGGGCTTGGGGGGGACCCTCCGGGAGGAGATGCGGGGGTGAGCAGAGCCCCGCTGTGTCCCTCCATGCAGGAGACAGAGCCAGCGGAGCCCAACCTGGGCCTCAGTTTCCCCATTTTAGGGGTTTGCAAGTGTCACAGTGACAGGGACACGGCAACCCCCTCCCCTGGGCATCAGGGTCGCTGCTTCAAAGCCTCGGGGTGTCCCATGGAGGGTGGGGCTGGCTTCAAATTCACACACTTCCTCCCCTCCCCCCCCAAAAAAAATAAAATATTAAGAAATAAAAAGGCATTGCAAGCCCTGCTGTAACCACAGGCAGGAAACCAACCTCAGGCAGCGGTGCTGAACCCCATGTCCCCCCGAGTGAGGGGTCACTGCCCCGAAACGGTGGACAAGCAGAGGGTAGGGACGGTGCCCCCCCCACCAACCCCCCCCCTCAGCAAGATGCTGGGTTTTGCAAAGGGCCCCAGCACCACGGCCGGGCTCTGGGGCAGGATCCCAAGCGTTTGCAAACCGGAGGGAGAGAATAAAGAAAAGAAAAAAAAGAAAAGAAAGAAAAATGGGCTGAAAAAAAAAAGCAGAAAAGCGGAAGCCGGGAGCAGCTTCGCGGGCAGGGCCGGGGAGAAGGGAAGTTGAGAAACGCCTGAGCCATTTCACTGCCACTTCTGATTTCAAGCCGTACCCTCCCTCCCCCCCGAAAATAAAAATAATACACCTTACGGGCTTGCAGACCCCCATATAAGCTGCAAAATTTGGATAAGGGGGGCTGGGGGTTCTGTGCATCTCGGGGTCACCCACCCCTTGCTCCCCACCCCGCATGGAGCCCCCAGCACCCCCCCAGTCCCACCGAAAGGATGCCGGGGGGGGGATACTGGGGGGCGCACACCTTACCGGCAGCCGTCCCGCCGAGGCCGAGCGGAGGGTCCTGAGCTGGGGGCCCTGGGGGGTGGCGTAAAGTCCCCCGCCCCGGGCAGCGGGGACGCTGACAGCAGCCGGCATGTAGACGTGGGTGAAGCAGGCGGTGGGTAACGGGGGGCTGCCCAGGCTGGAACCCCCCCCGCTCGGCGGAGCCCAGCGCCGACATGATTTTCTTCGGGTGATGGGGGGGAGGGGGGGGCGGGAGGGCGGCACCCCCCCCTCCCCGCGGCGGGGGACACTCCCCTGGGGAGCCGCAGCATTGCAAAGTCCTTTCCGAGAAGCCTGGCACGGGGCGGGGAGGGGGGGGGAAGCAGGAGCACCCCGCGATTTTGCAGCAAGGAGTTAAAAGGGGGGGGGGGTGTCACAATCTCAGCGCTGGCATTCTTGGGGAGCGGGAGGTGTGTCCCAAAAAAAAAAAACCCGTTAAAAAGAAAAAAAAAGGAAAAATAAAAGAAAACCGGCAGAGAAGCAATGGAGGCGGCGGCGCCAAAACCCAGCGGAAAAAGGGTTTTTAGTCCCCAAAATCGCCCGGGTGGGGCCGGGGCAGCCCGGAGGAGCGCGGCCCCCCCTCGGCCCCGCTGCCCCCCGCCTCCGATCGCGCCCGGCCCCGAGCGCTCCTCTGCTGCCTTTTTTTTTTTTCTTTTTTTTTTTCCGTTTTTTTTTTTTTTAAGCGCCAAATGCCGTCCCGCGAAATTCAGATTTCCCGCGGAAAACGCCGCGCGCTGATTGGCTGCCACTGACACCGCCCCGCCCCTTCAACCCCCGCCCGCGAGCGGCGCCGGGAGGGGCCTTAAAGGGGCCGCGCGGCGGCGGGAGGGGCCCCGTATGCAAATCAGGGGGGTGTGGCCTCCCCGGGACCCCCTGCCCTGGGGAGCGGGGGGGGGCACCTGGGCTGGGAAAGGGAGGGTCGTTGGGGTGGATTGTGACCGGCGTGGTTTTCATTATCAATTAATTACATTATTATATTATATTATATTATATTATATTATATTATATTATATTATATTATATTATATTATATTATATTATATTATATTATATTATATTATATTAATTATGTTATGTTATGTTATATTGTATTGTATTGCATTGTATTGTATTGTATTATTTTGTATTGATATTTATTTAATTTATCGGTTGAATTTCTTCATTAAATGTCTTTATTGATTAAATTAATTTATAATTTATTATAAATAAATAAAAAATATGTATTAACCTTCCCCTCCCCGATCTGGTGGCTTCCAACTAGCGGGCTGTGAAACCCCCCTCCCCATCACCCCCCCCCCCCCATCCCCAGCGTCTTGGGGTGCAACAGAGGAGGGGAATTGCATCTACTTGGGAGACAAAATATTTGGGGGTCTAACAGCCAGAGGCTGTCTTGGAACAACCTCCCACCCCTCTCCCCTGCAGGCAGGGGTCAGTGCAGTTTTGGGGGGGGGGGGGCAGGGACCTCAGAGGGACTCAAGGGGAGCAGATTTGGCCCCTGGTTCACCCAATCCACCACCCAGCACCCCCAGTCCTGGCCATCAGCCACCTACCACGTGTCCTTCGGGTGCACCAGGTCTGCCTGGCAGAGAGGAGGGAGACAGAGGGGTGAAGGCCCCCCCGCCAGTTTGACCCACGGGGTGTTTCAGGGTGCAGCAGTGGCAGAAAGCACCAAGGCAATGGTGAATTCCTGGGTGAGGGCAACTTCGAGACTTACTGGGACCAGTAAAAGGCCACCACAGCCACTAAGCTGAGCCACAGTTTAATCCTGCAGAGGACACCGAGCCACAGAGCTTGGTTCGTCTCTATCACCTGGGTCCTCTCCATCACCTGGTTCTTCCCCACCACCATTCTTTCCATCATTCTCTTCTCCACCATTCTCTTCTTCATCATTCTTTTCTCCATTATTCTCTTCTCTGTCATTCTCTTCTCCACAATTCTCTTCTCCACCATTCTCTTCTTCATCATTCTTTTCTCCATCATTCTCTTCTCTCTCATTCTCTTCTCTGTCATTCTCTTCTCCATCATTCTCTTCTCCATCATTCTTTTCTCCATCATTCTCTTCTCCATCATTCTCTTCTCTGTCATTCTCTTCTCTGTCATTCTCTTCTCCGTCATTCTCTTCTCCACCATTCTCTTCTCCATCATTCTTTTCTCCACCATTCTCTTCTCCACCATTCTCTTCTCCACCATTCTCTTCTCCATCATTCTTTTCTCCACCATTCTCTTCTCCATCGCGCTCCTCTCCAGTATGAGGCAAGTCCCTGTCCAGGTCTGGGATGAGGGTATTCACGTGCAGAGATGGACTTTCTTCTGAAGAAAACTCCTGGAAGACAGACAGACACACACTGCACCACCATGTCCTCTGACGTGGGGGAGGATGGACACCAAACCTCCAGACTCCAACTCAAATCGGGGGTGGTGGGGACACCAAAAAAAATGGCCAGGAGCCTCTGATCCAGGACAGACCTTTGCCTCCCACCACGCAAGGGCTTTGACGCAGAACAAAGAGCCTGGCAGCCGTAAAGCCACAGCGCAGCTGGGTACCGTGTCCCTCTGCCAGGAGCACGGCTGAGCTTGGCAGCTCAACCCACCCAGATCTTCATCTTCCCCCCTACGGGGAGGAGGCAAATGCTCTCTCCATTTCAGCGTGCAAAGACAACACCCAGCAGGGTGGGTAAATCAGCGTCACTTGGCTGCCTCGGTCTGGCTTCAACTGGGGGACCCTTGGGGACATCAGGGTTCTGGGGGTTCAGGCTGGCAGGTTGTGTCCCTACCTCCTCCGGTTTGGATGAAGTGGAGGTGGTGTCCCCACATACCATTGAGGTAACCTCACTGGGGTCACGGTTGTCCAAGCAGATGGTGTGGAGGGGCTTCTGATAATTCAGCTCGTGGTCCTGCACCATGAACAATGTGATGGCCTTCACCTCCTCCTCTACGCTGGAAAGCACAACGAAGAGAGGAGTTAGAGGCATCCTTCCCCCCACCCAGTACCTAATACCTGCTCAGAAAACCTTCTCCAGGCTTTCCAGCCATGGCTTTCCACCAGCAAAGTCCTCTCCTATGCCAGAAGGCTGATATCTCCCTGTGACACTAATGCCTCCAGATGAGTGACAGCCACCAACTCCCCCTCCACACCCCAACCCAAAAGGGACATCTCTCTCTGGAGAGGTTTTGCCCTGACTGTGGGATGATTCCACAACACCCAACCTATGACCAAGCCAGCAAAGAGGAAGGAGGTTGCAGCAGGTCTTACAGGTTGAACTTCTCAAGGATCTCTTTATACTCTCTGATGTTCTTGTTGCTTTCTAGGAGGTGCTGGACTTCACGCAAGATCTCCTCACTCAGCTTGCTCAACTTGCTGTAGGTGAGCTCGTCGCCCAGCACCTCCAGGCTGAGCTGAGGGTAGGTGCTGGCTTCTCCACCATCCAGCTGAAAGGGTTAACATAGCAATGTGACCATGTCCTCCTCTCCACCAGCTGCATGCAAGGACCAACCCTTGTCATTAAACAAGCCAAGCCCAGAATCCATCCCTACGGAGATGGAAGTCCCAACCTTTAAATGCTGATGGTGGGTGCAAAGTGCAGATCTCTGCTACAACCAGCTTCAAACCGCTGGAAAATCTCCATTTCCAGCCTCCTCCCCTCCACCCATTGATGCTTTCTGTAAGAAAAACCCATTTTACCAAAACTCCCACAGGGTGGGGAGGAAGAACGATGCTGCTGTTTTCCAGCCGGGCCATCTCTTCAAGGGACCACCACCAAGACATGTCCCATTCAGCCTGGCTCTCCTCCATGCTGAGCCCCTGCTCCCACTGCTCCTCCTTGGCACTAGAGAAGAGGAACTCCCACAGGCTGGATGTCACTATGGCCACCATCAGGTTGGCACAGATGTAGGTCTTGGTGATGATGAAGACGATGAAGTAAACGATTGCCATTATCTTCAGGGTCTGCTCTTCTTCCCTGTTGGGGACATCTGGTTGATGGTTAGAAGACTCCGGGGTGACCTAATAGCAGCCTTCCAAAACATGAAGGGGACCTACAGGAAAGCTGCAGAAGGGCTTTTTACAAAGGCCTGTAGTGATAGGACAAGGGGCAATGGTCTGAAACTGAAAGAGTGTAGATTTGGATTAGATATGAGGAAGAAATTCTTCAGTGTGAGGGTGGTGAAGCACTCAAACAGGTTGCCCGAGGAAGTTGTGGCTGCCCCATTCCTGGAAGTGATCAAGTGTTGGACGGGGCTTGGAGCAACCTGGGCTAGTGGGAGGGAGGTGTCCCTACCCACAGCAGCGGGGGTGGAACTAGATGATCTTCAAGGTTCCTTCCAACCTTAACTGTTCTATGGGTTCTATGATTCTACGGTTCTATGGTTCTATAGGTGGTGGTGTCCACCTCCCCAGCACCAAGTCCCATGAGAAAGGAGTTCCCACCTTGTGCCCCACATCCCTTCTAGGGTGAAGGGACATAGACCAGCCCCAGCTGCCACTGAGCCCCCATCTCATGGTGGGCTCACACCCTGTTGCTTACTGGAAGGCCTTGTAGATGTCGAGCCAGCTGTCCATCACGACACAGTTGAAAATCGTGTACAGGGCCTTCCCCAGGTCACCAAAATGGGTTGGGACAGACTTGCCAAATAGGATGATGCCCAGCACCGAGAAGATCTACATGGAGACAGCGATGGGGGTCCCAGCACCTTCCGCACACCAGGAAAGATGCTCAGCACCCTCCAACCCCCAGCACTGGGTGTCCCTGACATCAGCAGGACCTGGTCAAGCCCCTCAGCCTCAGCACTGGGAGCTCAAAATCCCCCTCCAGCATCCCCAAGCCTGATGGGGAGATGGGCTGGACCAGTGTGGTTGGAAAGAACCATTCTGCTGCTGGCTTTGCCCTTGCCCATGGCCTCCGAGGTGCTGTCACCAGCACTGGATCTCATTGCCCAAGACACTTCCCCACGCCGATGCTCCAAGCCCAGGTGGGCATTTCCCAGCCACTTACCAGCACGGAGTTAAAGAAGATGAATGTGATGTTGCAGAGGTCAGGCACAACCTCGAAGATGTACTGAAGGATCCAGGCCAGCTCCCTGACCAGCCTGCAGATCTGCAGCAGCCTCATCACCCTGGGCCGAGGCAAGAGATCCCATCACTGCTCTGACCACAGCGGGGGAAGGAGCCAGGAGACCCGGGTCCCCTCAGTTTTGCACCCGCAAACCAGGGTGAAAAAGGCGAGGGCGAAGAGCAAGCAACGAGTTGCCTTTCCCAGCTCAGACCCAGCACGTGGGGTGGGGACACCACGCCTGGGCCACAGCAACTCTGCTCAGACCGACACGGGGACACCAGTGGCTTTGGGGTACGGCACCCCCTGCCTTCACCCACCTCAGGATTGAGAAAACCTTCTGGTCAGCCAGCGTGAGGATGAGGAGCCCCGCTGTGAGGCAGCCCAGGAGGAAGAAGCTGAAGATGTAGCAGCCATCCTGCAGGCAGAGGAGCAGGGGGCTGAGGTTGCACCTGCGGACCCTTCCCCTAATGTTCCCCCCCCAGGAACACCCACAGGGAGGAGGGGCTGGAAGGGGTGCATGTGCCCCACCAGTACGGGGGGAGGCACAACTGGCCCGGTGGCGGGTGATGGGACACCAGCGGAGCACAGGGGGCTAGCAGCCCCGGCAGCCCCGAGGCCAAACAGCATGCGCGGGGGACCCCACAAGAGGTCCTGGTCCTTGCCAGGCGGGGGACACCGGATGAGATCCCGGTGCTTTCTGAGGGGACACTAGAGGAGGTCCCGGTCCTCGCCGTCGTGGAACCGAGGGGGCTGCCGGTCCTTGCCGGGGGGGGGGGCTCGGCTGCCGGCAGCGCTGCTCTTCCTCCTCTGCCCTGGAGACGGCAGCAGCGAGCTGCGGCTGCGGGGCCCTCCCCGTCCCGGCCCCTCCCCGGGCTCCCCTCGAGCCCCCCCGGCCCCGGTATCCCCTGGCAGCCGCGGCCGGAGCCGCGGGATGGAGAGATGCAGGAATGGATGGACAAGGGGAAGGAAGGACACAGGAATGAAGGGACGCTGGAGGACAAGGCAAGAGGGGTGGATGGGAGACTCGGGGACGCAGGGACAGAGGGATGGAGAAGAGGATGGAGGAGGGGATGGACTCAGGGATGCAGAGAGAGAGGGATGGAAGGTGCAGAGATGGAGGGACAGAGGCATGCAGGGACGGAGTGGTGGAGGGACAGGGTGATGGAGGGACTTAGGGATGGAAGGATGAGGGACTGGGGGGTGGAGGAACACAGGGATGCGGGGACAGAGGGATGCTGAAGGTCTCCAGCCCAGCTCGCTGCAACTCCCACCTTCCAGTAGAGCCAGAAACCTCTGAGAAACTTCAGCAGGACTTCAGTGACCAGGGCCACCAACACGACGCTGTCTATGACATAGTTCAGCCAAAACTGGGACTGGAGGGAGATGACAAAGAAGTGAGACCACTACTGAGCCCTGAGGTGGGACCAAGAGACACATGGCAACGGCCAACTGGGAAGCCAGCTGGGGTTCTCCTACTGGACCCATGTTGGGTGTAAAACACAAAGCCTTGTGGATTCTCCAGTGGCTAGTATGGATGAATTCATTGCCTAGATGTGAGCATGGTGATTTCCTTCCCATGCCCGAAGCTCGTAGGGAAGGATCCATGTTGGAGCACTTCTCAGACATCAAACAGGGCTGTGAAGATTGATGGACCCATCCCAGAGGCAGCAAAAGGGACAAGGAAAAGTGGGAAGGGGCAGTGGCAGGTGGTGGGGGAAAGAGCTGTCACTCACATTCCAGGGCAGCATCACTGGGGTCTGGGTGATGATCAACACCTCGTTGATGATGACTAACATGTACAGGGTGAGCTTGACCCAAGGGTGGGCGAGCACGCAGTCCCACCACACCTTGGCCATGTATTTCTTGCAGCACTGGAAGCCCTGGAGGGGGAGGCGGGCAGAGTGGGGAGCCCAGAAGGGCTGTCCCCACGATCCTGGAGGGCTGCAGGTTTGGCACCTATCACCCACCCCATCCTACCTTGCCCGACACCATATTTCTGAAGTCAGCGGCAGCCACGATGGCTTCGTGTCCAACTGCTGGTGGTGTTGGTGCCAGGGAGGGGATAGAGGGTCAGGCAGGCACGAGTGGAACAAGCCCCTCCCAACCTAGGCCAGGGTGACTGCAGAGCCCCCTCACCCTCCTGTGCCGAGAAGCCACAGTGTGTACTGGCAGTGGGTGACGCTTCTGCACACTGTGACATCACCACTTTTCCCCAGCAAGGCAGGAGGCTGGAGGGGGTAGGAGGGGTAGCGGGTGGGGGTGGGGGGGTATGGAAGGGGAAAAGAACTGGAGGAACCTTGTGGAGGCAGAGAGATGAATGCGGATTCAGCCCCTCGAACTGCTCCACCTCCAGTTTGAAAGCAGAGAGACACTGGTGGCTTTGGCGTCCCCACGCAACCAGGGAGAAGTGAGGGGACAAGGGACATGTCCCGGAGCCAGGCTGAGCCCGGTACCACCGTGAGCCTTTCCCAGTTATCCCAGCAGCACCGCTCCTCTCTTCCAGTCTGTGTCCTGGAGCAGCAGCCACTTGCCTCTATACAGATGGGGAAACTGAGGCACACTTTGGGAGGACCCAAAGGCCCCAATATTTAGTGGATGGAGAACCAGGGTTCTCCACTGATGCAGCCCCACAACTGGGGCATTGCATCTGCCCCCCAGTGCTCCCCCATCACCCGTGGCCAGGGCCAACCCCAGGAGAGACCACGGGTCCATCATCATGTCCCCATGGGTGTCAGTGGTTTAGGTCTCTCTGGGTGATCAAGCCCACCACAAAGCTCCACACCCCAAAACTTTTCATTAATTAAAATCCAGCAGTAATGAGCTTTACTACCTCCTCTCCAAGCCTTCATCCTCTCACAGTGCCAGCCCAGGAGAATTTTGGGGGTGTCTTCAGGCATGTGGGGAGCCCTGGTCCCCCTGTGGGACCTTATGTCACCCGTGGAAAAGGGAAGGCAAGGGGCTGGCAGGAGAACGTGGGGTGGCTGGGGGGGGTCTCCAGGGGGTTAGGGAGGGGGCTTTGTTTTCCCCACCTGTAAAATTAGAGAAGACAACCCTGTCTGTTCCCTCTTAAAGGGAGAGGGCAGGAGTAGCCCCCCCCCAATCCCATAGCACCCCCAGAAGCTCCAGCCAAGGGGGTGCTGAGCTCCACTACGGCTCAGTTTGCAGGATGAACCCTGTCAGTGAGGAGCTTCTGGGGGTGGAGGGTGCCAGAGGAAATTTAGGGGGGCCTCTGGGAGAAACCAGCGTGGGAACTAGGGCAGGGGTCGGCGCACACGCGTGCGCCTTGGGAGCGCGCATCCGTGCACACGCGTGTGCACAGCCGTGCACACGCGTGTGCACGGATGCGCGCTCCCAAGACGCACGCGTGTCTGCCAGAACACGCGTGTGCTCACGGGAGAGGGGGGTGTCTACCTCTGCACGCTTGCACACGCGTGTGCAAGCGTGTCCCCAGCCCCCCCGGCGGGAGCGCGCCCGCCCAAGGCCACGCGTGTGAACGCGCCTGCATCCGCCCCGGCGAGGCGGCGGCCGGCTGGCGGGGAGCCGGGGCTGGGGAGGGAGGGAGGAGGAGGGGGGGGGCCAGGCCTTGGCCGGGGCAGGCAGCGGGAGGAGGAGGAGGAGGAGGAGGGAAGTGCGGCTCAGACAGCGCGGCGCCAGCAAACACCTGCAAACAGCTCCGGGCACACAATGGCAAATACAGGTGGGGAACCGCGGCCTCCGTCAGCGCAACCGATTGCATCAGACTCCGGAGCTTGCCAAGAGGCGAGCGAGCCGGCCCGGCTGGCCACCGGCACGGCGAGGGGGGGCGAGGGGGTGCTTGGCCTTCACCTCCCCCCCCGGGGTCCTTTTTTTTTTTTTAATATATATTTTTTTTTATTTTATTTTATTTTTACTCCTGCAGTTTAGGTGGGAAAAGCGACGCCCCGGGTTGCTCGGTGCCGCGGGGAGGGCATTTCTTGCCCCGCAAGGTAAATACCAGCCCCAGCGGGGCCATGTCATTTTATTTTTAGTTGTATTTTTTTCTATTTTTTAAATCGAGGAAAGAATCGGCAGCACCATAGCCCGGGCTGGGGGGTTGAGACATGGTGTGTGTCCCTCTCTGCGGCCACCCCCTGGGGCCTGGGAACGGCGGGACAGCTGATCCGCCAAGGGCACCGGCATCCCTCCGCCCCAGGAGGTTTCCCGGGAGCCGCCGCCAAACCCGCGCCCTGCCAGCCCCCCCCCGGGGGTGCCGTGGCCCCCGCCTTGGCCCAGGGAATCCCCTGCCCTGACCCTTCCCGGCAAGAGTACGGGGGACCGGGGACCTCTCCTCTCACTCCCGGTGCTGTTTCCATCCCCAGAGTCCCCACAGGACTGATTTCTCCCACTCCGCCAGTGCCTGTCCCCACTTCTGCCAATACCCTCAGCACCAAACTGGGCTTGTGAACTGCTCACATGGCGCCAGGATCTCCACCATCATCATCCCAGCTGGGGGATCCGTTGCCCTCTGGGGTGCTCACAGTGTGGGGAGCCCCATTTTGCGGCTACCGAGACCCACCCCCACCCCCTGGCTCATTCCCATCCCAATTAAATCCCTTTGGCACATCAGCATTGGCACAGCTGGAGGACCAGGACACTGGGGTGAGCATGTGGACGCTCGCCCCTAACCCACCCCCTCGGCTTTTCCTCCCAAATGAAACACCAGCCGAGATGGCAAAAAAAAACCCCACACCACTATTTTTAGCCATTTAGCATAACATGAGCTCGGTTCCCAGAAGCGGCAGTTTCCAGCCGGGCACCTTCACCTGCCTCCCACCACGCTGGGGCAGCCTCGTGTCACCCCGTCCCACCCCAGCCCTGGGTGCCAGAGGGTAACCTGCCCTTGGGGACATCAAGCTGGGAGGAAGGAGGGATGTTCCACGGGGTTTGTGATCCCCTTGGGCCAGTTTTTCAGATGTCCCACGCGCTGCTTTTCCCCATGGACGTGCCCACAGATGAGAGGGTGCTCAGTGGGTTGCCATCGCGGGGATGGCGCACAGCGAGGGAAGGTTTGCATTACCCAGACCCCACCACCTTCCTCCTCCTCCCACATCACAGCCCCTACCCCAGCTCACCTGGAGGCTGCAGCACCTCGAGGACATCCTGACGCCACGAGGTGAGCACCCACGCCGAGCCCACGGCAGCAACGCCAAAGCCCAGCACAGGGGATGGAGGAGATGGTGCTACAGGTGGGGGATTTCAACCCCGGGGAGAGCAGCCAGGCCTGACCCCGATTGCAGGCAGGCCAGCACCTTCCCCAGGGAGCAGGATCCGGCCCAGCTGTGCTGCAGCCACAGGGCTCCACAGCTGAGCGAGCCGGGGAGAGTAGGGGGGGTGTCACATCTGCTCCGAGGCCAAAGGGAAACCACAGCATTAATCCAAGGGTTGGGAAAGGCATTTCTGCTCCCACTGCCCTTTCCCCAGGGTGCTTCCCCCCCTTCCTTAAGCCCCCGAGGCGGGGGAAACAGGCAGGGATGTGCAGCATGAATGCTACCTGAGGAATTGCAAAGGCTTGGAGCAGCTGCAGCCCAGAAACTCCCCTTCCCTTGGGGGAGCAGCATCACCCTTTTCCACCCAAGAGAAAGCTCAAACTCAGCTCCCAAGGCACCGGGCAGTGCTTGTATTTTCTATTTTTAACAAAAGTGGAAACCCCTGGAAAAAAGCATCTTTTCCTTTCCTCGCAGGGCTCCAGCTACACCTCCAGATGGTCCCGGCAGAGTCTTCACTCCTTCCATATCAGATAAGCAGAGCAGCACCCAAAATAGCTGGCAGACACCTCGGCCGGGAGACAGCAGCCTAGGGTTAATTCCTCCCATACCTGAGCTGACATTTCAAAGCTATTAAACAATTAATGAGATTCCTTACCATAACCCTGTAAGTTGCAATCAGAGAGGGTTCGGGGGGCTCCCACCCCGAGGCTGCTGCTCTCGCCCACCCACGGGTGCACCCCAGCTCCCTCCAACCCCAGGGAAGAACATTCAAAACAAGCTAGGGTTTATTTTCTTTTTATTATTATTATTATGTAAAAATGGTAACTTTTATAAAAAGTTTATAAAGCAAGTACAAGGCATGTTTGCAGAAATTCACCTTCCTGCACAAAAGGTACAAAAACGTTATACTCTAGTATAGAGCTCCACAATACACGAGGCCGTGGCCCCAGAGAGTTTGGTTCATACTCGAGGATGTGCCCCCCCCTCCCCAAAACCCCCTACGACAAATCCCCACCCCCGTAAAAACACCTTTTTATAAAAGAACAACAAAAAAAAAAAAGACTCGCCGCTATAATCCAAAAATATACAGACAACCGCCTCTTCATCAGTCTTATTAAAAGTATCTTTAAGGTTCGGGTCCAAAAGTCTTGCTAAAGCCGAGATGCTGCTCTCCACGGTTGATGGGGGGGTGTGCTGGCGGTAGAGGGATGGGGGGGTCGGGACCAGCCGCTCCCCGCCTGCGGTGCCCGGGCCCGGGGGAGGCGATGCCGGGGCCGGTAGGTCGCAGACAGCCCGGCGCCACGGAGGAAGCTGCTATTTACCTCCGGCTGATAACGAACCAGGAACCGACAGCTCGCTGCCTGTTTGCTAATTGGCACCGGGAGGAGAGAGAAGAAAGGGTGGGGGAGGAAAAGAGAAAAAAACATAATTAGCGTCGGGGTAAACTCTGGGATTTGGGGGGTCGCCCGCAAAGGGGGAGCGCGTTGCACCGGGGTCGGTATCAGTCCCCTGGGGATGCGGGGAAGGTTGTCGGTGGGACTGGGGGTACGGGGGGGATTGTCGGTGGGATTCGGGGTGCGGGGGGAGGCAGGTTGTGGAGGCACTCACCTGATGGAGCAGCCGTTAGTGACACAAACTTCTCTCGTCTTTGGAGCACAGTTCAGAGGCGAGTCCGGCCGCCTGCGGAGAGCAAGGACAGGGCTCAGGACCACCCCGGCGGCAAACTGGGGGTCCCCATCCCTCCTCCCTACCCCACCGCGCCACGACACCACCCTCCCAAACGCAACCGGACCTGGGTATCACCCCCAGCCCCACGTGTGTGTCCCCCCCTCCAACCCAACATCCTCCCACCCCAGCCCAATGCAACCCTTACCTTAAGGGAGAGCAGGGTGGCCTCGGAGGAAGGGTCGCGACCCTTGGCTCCCTCCTCCAGCACGATCTGGAGGTCGAAGATGTAGTCGATGACGTGCTGGAGGATCTCCACCTGGCTCACCTTGGTGCCTTGCGGGATCCCCGGCACCAGCTCCCGCAGCTTCGAGTAACAATCGTTCATGTCGTACAGCAAGTTCATGGGCTCCTCCAAGGCGGGGCTCTTGTTGTTGCCCCCCCGGGCGATGGCCAAACTCTGCTCCGAGAGGCAGCAAACGGCCTCGTAGCAGCTCCGCACGGACCGCACCGGGCTGATGGCTTTCATGGTGGGCTTCGGGCTCGTCTGGGGATGCGGGGAGGGAGCGGCGAGTGATGCGTGGAAGCGCCGCGACGTCTGAGGCTCTACTGGGACCCTCAAGCACCGGGACCACCAAAGCTTAGACCCCCGAGCCTTGCGACCGTCACCTACTCAAATACCCAAACCCGTCGGAGCTCGCTGCCGCACTGGGGAGGCGGGAGCCCGGCGCCGCCCGGGATATAGGCAGCCCCGCGGGGCCCCGCCCCGCACATGCAAATGAGGGGGAGCCCCACCCCCTTTTATGTAAATGAGGCGTTAAACCCCACCCTTGAAGCAAGCGACAACCCCCCCACCCCCTCACGCCCCCCCAAAATGACCCTTGATGGCCGGGGTGACCCTACCGGGGGGTGGGGGACACACACGACCACGCAGATTCCCCACCCCACACACCCCCCCCTTGGCGGGGGAATTCCCTCTTAACCCCAACGGGCACCCCCAAACTGTGTGTCCCCCCACATCCCAGCGAATCCCCCCTCTATTTTTAGGCAGGACGATGGAGTGTTTCGGGGTTTCTTTTGGTTTTTGGGGTTTTTTTTTAAACGCGCCCCCCCCCCCCCCCCCCCCCCCCCCCGTTTTTTACCGGGCGCTCTCGTAAGGAAATTAGTGCCGCCCTGTTCCTCAATCCGCTTCTCATCTGACCTCCAGACTTTCTGGCGTCAGGAATTATCTTGTGACCAGCAGAAAAAAATTAATTGCGGTAAAACTGAGGTTACGATGGAGAAACCAGATTTAGGTCAGCGGCGGCGAGAGGCCGGGAGTTGCTCGGGTTTGGATTTATTTTTTTATTATTGTTATTTTTTTTGGGGGGGTGGGAGATTTGTAGGCAAGGGGGCTATGTGAGTAGAAGTGATGGGGGGGGGGGTGAAGGCAAAACTTTCCCCTCGAACTGCTTCAAAAAGCCCCAAACCGGAGCAATGTGGGGTGGCCGGTCCCCACGGGTGTCAGTGGTGACACATGGAGGGGGAGACACACCCGGGGGGGGTCCCACAATTGTCAATCCTTGTTAAAATCAAAGTGCAGTGCCCCCCCGTCTTCTTTTGGGGGAATTCACATAGATTTTGGTTCAGGGGGATGGGGGAGTGCGGAAAGGGCGATGTTACAACCGAGAGGGTGGGGGGCACCCTGGGACCCTGCTCGGCCCTGGGGGTCCCAGCTAATGGTCGGGGAGGGGGGCAAAGGGGGGGGTGTGAAGGCACCTGGACTAAATTACGCCTGCCCACAGCAGCAATTTATTCCAGATCTGCCCAAATCCCAGTTCGGGGGCGCTGGGTTTTGTTTCCCTGCTTTGCAACTCCCCCCCCCCCGGGGGTCTGGGGGCCGCAGGCCGGGGGGAGCAGCCACCCTCCTCGCTTCTCCCCCAGCCCGGGAGGCGCTGGATGGCCCTCAGCCCCCCCCCCCCAAAGCAGCAGCCAGACACTTTTTTGGGGGGGGTGGATTATTTTTTTTTGTCTTTTCTATTCCCCCCTCCCTCTTCCTTGCTCAGTCCTCCCGAATATCCTGAGAAATCGCCTCCGTGTGAAGGGGTGGCATAATTACCCTCATTGACCTGTGAGGGGCAAGAACCAGGACACCCCCCCCCCCGCCTTTAAACGAAGGAGGAAAATATGTATTTTTTTTAAAAAATGAAAAAGCATTTTAAAAGTTTAGAAATAAAAAAAAATAAAAGTTAAAAATAAAAAGGAAATTAAAAAAATGAAAAGTAAAAAGTAAAAAGAAAAAAGTAGAGTAGAAAATTATAAAGTAAAAAATGATAAAGTAAAAAGTGATAAAAGGAGAAAAGTGAAAAGTAAAAATCAAGCAATGTCAAAAGTAAAAGAAAAACATTTCAAAAATTTAAAGTTAGAAACACAAAACATTTAAAACCGATTTTCAACACCGCCCCCCTCGCATTTTCACCCAGCTCAAGCCCCCCCCGTCCCCAAAACCCCCTCGCACACCCGCCTCCCCCAACCCCGCTGATTCCCACCCCCCCCCCTCCCCACCCCCCGTTTCCCAAGGAGGGGCGGGGGGGGGGGGCTGCAGGGGCTGCCGGCCCGGCCGTGTCGGAGGGAGGCGGGGGGGGGGGATTGGAAAAGCCTTTGTGCCGGGGGGGGCGGCGGTTCCCAGCGCCCTGCCCCGCCGCCTTTGCCCAGCTGTGGCCCGGGCCCTCCAGCTGTGTTGATCTAACTCCCGGCCCCAGACAGCCTGGCGCCAGCCCTGCGCACGTCATGCATTCACACAGGGATGCGTGGCCAAGGCAACCTCCCCCCCCCCCCTTTTTTTTTTTCTTCTTTATATTATTCCCCCCCCCCTTTCTCTCCTATTGCCGCCGCTTCGAACTTTTTCTGGGGTGCCCCTAGGGTGCTTCCCACCCCATCACCACCCCCAAAACTTTGGGGCAAACTCTCCCCTGAGGGTCTCACGCTTTTTTTTTTTTTTGCTTTTCTTTTTTTTTTTTTTGGGGGGGGGTTGTCACCCTGCCCGCTCGGGGTTTGGGGGGTCCTGGCGATGGGGATTGGGGGGGTGGGGAGGGAGGGGGAAGCGGATTTCTTGGCGCGGAGGAGAAAAAAGGGGGGAGGAAGGGAGCGCGGAGCGATGATTTCATGGTGCGAAGGGCCCCCACTGGGGGTTCCATTTAAAGCAAAAAAATACCCCAAAAAAGAGGAGAAAGAGCAGGAGTTGGGGTTTAGGCGGCTCGGCGAGCCCCCCAAAACCATGCCAAGCCCCCCAAGGGAGGGTGTTTGTGCCTGTGCCCCCCCCTTACATCGCTCCCCCCAACCTTTCCCTGGGGACGGGTCAGCAATCCCGCACCCCAAATATTTCCAGAGGTCCCTGCGGCTCGTTGTGCTCGAAGGGAAGGGGGTCACAAGCAGCTGCACCCCCCCTCAAAAAAAAAAAAAATAAAAATCCACCCCTCGGGCTTGCTTTTGGTTAGATACATTTATTTTTTTTCCTTAAATAAGTCGGTACAGGTGGCAGGATGTGAAGGACGTAAAGCGGAGTGGAAAGGGCCGGATTCAGCCCGGGCGCCGCGGGGCAGGGAGGGCGAGCACGGGGGTCTCCGTATTCCTGGGGGGGACAGGACACACAGCGCCGGCTTTTTTTTTTTTTTTTTTTTTGCGGGAATTTCTTGTGTTCTGGAAGCCGGAGGCTGCCTGGAAGTGCTGGCTGCGGGGAAGGGATTTGGACGGGAGAGGGGAGGAACGGAGACGTGGCAGAGCGCCCGAGGCAGCTACAAAGGGAAGGGCTCTTCCCCAGGGGTCATCTGGATTCGCTTTCGGGCTGGGGCCGGGGTATAAATCCCGTCTCCCTGGGATCTTCGGAGATCCTCGGGATCCTTTGGGAGGGAGGGAAGCTGGGGGACCCGGCTCGGCACAACGTGGGAGCCAGAGCTCGGAGCGACTTGTTTTAATTCATTGATTTTTGAAGATGCTTCGAGCCAACCGCCCAGCTCGGGCACCCACCCCGGCGCAGCACGGCGGTGATCTGAGGGAGTTTTGGTGCTGGAGAAGAAATTTGGATGGATGCTCAAGGGGAAAAAAGGATTCTGGCTTCTCAAACTGACTCTGAAATCTCTTTCCTACCTCGTCCCCAGGGCGGTATCCAGAACGGGGAGGCTGCCCAGTGTCCCGCTGAGCTGTGCCTCGCGATGAGGTTTGGTAACTGCGCTCCTCCCTGGGGGAGAGGCTCTCCTGACACCCCAATTTGTGCTGGGGCTGAGTGTTCCCAGGGGGGCAGGGGGTCTGGGATGGGCAGAGATGGGCACCACGGTCCCACTCGGAGTGTTGGTCACAGGGAGGACACATCGAAAGGCCTCGGCACCGTTCAGCAAACCCAGCTCCTTGGGGTCCTCGTGGCCGCGGTGACAGCCCCGTCCCCAGGGACGATGTCCCAGATTTGGGGGGTGTTTTGGGATAAATGGGGATTGTAAATTGGAGCTGCCACACTCGGATGGATGTACATCAGCGACATGAGGCTGGCAGCAGCCCCGGTGCGACAGAGCCCAGCTCTGGGCCTCAGTTTACCCCGTCATGAGAACAGGACAGCGCTGGAGGCTCCAGGCAATGCCGTCCAAGGGGCAGATGTGCAGGGAAATGAGGGGAAAAAGCAGAGGGACACACCAAGGAGCAGCACTGCTGGCAGTGGACACCCAAAAAGGAGCAACAAGCGCCCCCCTCACTCTGTTACTAGGAGACCGGATCCAGCCCCAGGGAATGTGCAGCTGTTTGTGCAGGAGATTAGCCCTGAGGACCCCCCTCGGCCCCACCCATGCCTGAAGTAGGGACTGAGCTTCCCAGCCCGCAGCCGCTCAAGGGAGCCCAGCCCTGCAGGCAGCACCTGTGTTGTGTGTTATCATTAGGGACCAGAGTGAACACAGTCAGGCATCACCTTGTTCCAGAACACCTGGGGCAGGGAAAGGAATACACACATCGCCCTGCAGCAGGACCATGACTCCAGCCTTGGCCAGTTGCCCAGCCTGTTTGGCAGTCAACTGCCGTGCCTCAGTTTCCCCAGACACACCCCCCTTCCCCTGAAGTCCAGCCAGAAGCCAGGCTGTGATTCCAGCTCCATGCCCCTGCAGCACTGGCAGGGCCAGAGGGAACTGTGGCTTCCTCCTGGGAAGCAGAGCTTCTTCTCCAGGGCAAATTCTGGGCACCTCCAGCCCCCCCCAGCCAGGAGCATCCCCAGGTGGTGCCTGGCCATGGAGGGAGGCAGCGGGGCTGGGGGTCCAGCAGGCATGGGGGGGGTCGGGTGGGTGGCAGCAGCCGTTCCCAGCACCGGGATTCCCCACAGCTGCTTCCTGCTGCCCTATCTCACGGGCGCATCTGGGGGAGCCAGGAGTGGTCACCCCCCACCGGCGCTTCCTGCGCTGCCGTTCTCACGGCCTCCCCCCAAGGCCGTCCAGAGCCCCCCGTTTCCTCCCCAACCCACTGCCCACCCCGGGCCTGACACCACAGCAGCCCCCCTACGCCTCATCTGAACACCTAGGGGGGGGTCTTTTCCCCTTCCCCGACACTTTTGGGGGATCCCCAGTGCTATGGGGGGGGGACTGGAACATCACAGCTCCATGTCCCCCCAATGGGGGCAACGCCAACTGAGGGGTAAGGATAGCTAATGTTGTGTGACCCCGACACACCCACAAGGCGTGGGGGTCCGTGGGCACATGTAGGTGCCCCTGTCTGGGTGCTGAGGTGCCGTATTAGCCACAATTTGGCATTCGGCCCCTCCCTTTCTCTGTCCCCTTTTCCTTCCACCCCTTTGACACCCCCCATCCCATCGCATCTGTCATTTCCCCGGCAAAAGGAGAGGAGGAGGAGGATGGGGCTGGGGCGAGTTGGCAGGAATGAGCCCCCCTGCTTGCAGGTGTGGGGACACGGGGGACTCAGAGGAGCCCGGGCCCCGCTGCCACCCGCCCCGGGTGGCAAAGCGATGCGCCTCCCACCTCCCACGATATCCTCTCAGGGCTGGGGTGCGGCAGCGGCGGAGGGAGGCAGCGGGCACCCAAAACTGGTGCCGCCTTCACCGCAGCCCCCCCGCAAAAGCAGAGCACTGCAACCCTGGGTTGGTCTGGAGAGGGGAAACTGAGGCACGGGGAAGGTGAGCCCAACCTGGGTTTTGTGGGGGTGGGCAGGTCCCAAGTGGGGATTTTGCTGTTTTCCCTCCAGCCCTCCCCAAAATCCCTCCCTTTCTCAGCCCCCCCCAAATTCCTCCCCCCAGGTCCTGCGGCACTGCAGGATGTGGCTTTGCCAGGTGGCCTTGTTACGCCCAGAGAGACCGTTACAACTCATCACACCCCCCCCACTTCACGCTGCCCGGCCCCAAATCACACCATCCTAGGCACCCCCCCACCAAAAAATAATACACCCCCTATCCAGCACCCTAAACCCAACCAGATCCTCCCTAAAAATGAACACGAGCCCTCAGCCCAGCCATCCCTCCCCATCACCCCCGGAAAGCCACGGTATTACACGGAACAACCCCCCCACCCACGGAAAAACACGGAGGGGGGTGAGAGAAGATGCTTTATCTCGGCCCCCATCGGCCCCTAATAAGGCAGCTTTATTTTTAGCG
Source organism: Trogon surrucura (assembly GCA_020746105.1). Taxonomy (NCBI): domain Eukaryota; kingdom Metazoa; phylum Chordata; class Aves; order Trogoniformes; family Trogonidae; genus Trogon; species Trogon surrucura. The sequence continues at coordinate 4,166,151 of CM036640.1, forward strand.
AAGGTGAAAGCCAGAGCAACCAGCTCAAGAGTTTTTTCCACTCACATCTGCATTTGTACAATTTGGGTTTCCTGTCGTGGTTTCGGCACTTTTCAAACCTGCCTGAATTGTTATTTTGTTCGCTCGGCAAAGAGCCCTGCAGATGCCTCTTCCCCCCCCTCTCTGGTATAAATATCGCTTGAGCATCCCCTCCTCACCCGGCCCTCGGAGCCCCAGCACCCCGCTTCCTCAGGTGGGATCTCAGCATCCTCATGGGATTCGGGTGCTGGTGGAGGTTCAGGGTGTGACCACATCTTTCCAGCCCTGGGCCATGTCTTCACAGCCCTGGACCACGTTTTTCCAGCGCCAGTTAGGAGAAATCACCACTTTTGAGACCCCGAGTAGGGAAACTGAGGCATGGCCAGGGACAGCTCTATGGTTTAGGGATGGGAAGCTTCAGATTCACTGCCCCCTGCTCCTGGGGGTCCTGGAATTGTGCAACCACATTGCGTTTAAGCAGGGGGTGAAACGGATGAGAGGGACAAAGAGAAGGGGATTGAGGGTTGTCCCCTCTCTTTGCAGGGAGCGCTCCCCCGTGGGGATGGGCTGAGACCTGCCCAACTCATCCCAGCTGTGCGCAGGGATGGGACAGCTCAGCCCCTCAGCACGGGAGCTGATGAAGTGGGGAGGACACTAACACACAGCTGGGTGTCCCCCCCCCGCTCCGGCCAGGAGTGTGGCCCCCCCACACTTCCTCTGACACAGAGTTTCCATCTGCCCAGAGCAGGTGCCAGGTGAGAGACAGTTGGCGAGGGGGGGAGAAGGTGCCCGCCGTCTCTTCTCCTCAAACTTCATCCCTTCAGGGCCTCATCCAGGAAAGGGGGGGACATGGGACTTGTCCCCTCAGTACATCCCAGTGCTCCTCCAAACCCACTGGAGCTGTGGGAGCCCCCTCACGCTGCCATCCAGTCTCTGGTTGGGGGGAGAGATGGGAAACCACACCACAGTGCCCCAGGCAAGGGGGGCTGGGGGCACGGGGACAGAATCCATTCCTCGGGACACCCCAGCCCGAGTGACAAACCCCGGGGAGATGCGACAATCACCCCCCATTCCCTGGGTGGGGTGTCCGGGTGGTGGTGGTGGGGCACACATCATCCCAGGGGACACATCATCCCAAGGGACACCTCCCTTTCCTTCTCCATCCTTCGGCCCCTCTCCTGGTCCCATCCCCTGACTCCAGCGCCTGGGGATTGATATATTGAAAAGAAAAAAGAAAAACAACCCACAAATCCTCGGGTTGGAGCATCTTCATCCCGGCCATCTCCCCCAACTCTGTGAAACCCCGCCGCGGGTGCTCACGACCTCCCGTGGGATGAGGAGGAGGAGGGAGGCTGAAGGCCAGGGTCCCCTGCCTTTCCATCTTCTCCAACTCCCTCTTCAAAGCCGGCGCTGCGGCAGCTGCGGGGCCAGGTGCCGGAAGCCGACCTGCGCTCGCTTTCTCTCCGCTTTTATTTATTTTTTTCGCTCTCCGTTGACCCGAAGAACTTCACTTTCTAAAAAAAAAAAAAATGTCAGTCCCCGTCCCTCCCGCGGGGTTGGGGACAAGCCCCAAGTCGGGGTCGACTGGCGCCCCGTGACACGGGGACACTCAGGCGTGCACCCACCCCTGGAACTGGAGGGGACACCCAGCGCTGGCCGAGGGCGGGTAGGGAGGTCCCAGGAATGTGGCATCTGCACACCCAGGGGCTCCCCCGGGTCCTGTCACCCCCCCCCAGCCCCTCCTGAAAGCTGCATCTCGCTTCTCTGCTTTTACTCATCCGTGACAACATTTTTCGGGGGGGGGAGGTATTAGCTTTATTTTCATTTCTTGTCATCCTTTTCATTGTAAATCCACCAAAACCAACCACAAAATCTGTCTGTGCAAGAGGGGCGCTGGGGACAGCGGGATGGGAACCTCCCTGCGCTGGAGGAGGACACATCATGACACCCCTAAAACAGCCCCTGCAGGACGGTTTCCAGCCACAGACCCTCCTTGGAGACACCGAGGTGTCCCCAGTCAGACCCAGACCAGGGCACCCGGGTGCTGGGGGGGTGCAGGGGGCCCAGGGGCTGCTTGGTTCATAGAGGGGGAGTCCCCTGCAAATTTGTGCCGCCCGCCCGAGCCCCACGGGCCGCATTTCGGATGCGCACGCACGTACCGTATGTACTGCCTGTCTGTACCGTATGTGCCGTATAGGCGCGCACGCTGACCTCTGGCGCGGCCCGGCACTGACCCCCGGCGGGAGAGAACGGGACTGCACGGACCCACGGACACGGACCCACGGACACGGACCCTCCCGCCTCCACGGAGACGCTCCCCCAGACCACACAATCCCACGGACACGGCCTCATGGACACGGACCGCCCCCCCCCCCCCCAAACCATCATCTTCATGGATGCAGCCAGCACGGATCCCCAGCCCCATGGACGTGGCCCCCCCATATCGCACAGCCCCACGGGCCCTGACCCCCACTTCAGACCATCAGATGCTCCAGCAGCCCCGTGGACCCTCCAACCCCCCCCCACCAGCTCCGCAACCCGCCCCCTCCCCGCAGAAGGACCATGGGCACAGCCACCCCCAGGCAGGGTCTATGGGGGTCCGTCCCCATCCCAGAAAGCCTCCCCCACCCCAAAGAGCCCCCAGACCCCCCAGACTGCACCAGAACAGGGTGGGGGGCACACGGCTTTAATCCTGCTGAGGCAATGGGGAGCGGGGGAGCTGTGGTGTGTGGGGCTGGATGCGACATGTGGGGCTGGCTGTGACATGTGGGGATGTCTGTGACATGTGGGCCTGGCTGCTGTGGGGACGAGCCAGGGGACCCAAGGTGGCTCCTCACGGTGCGATGGGGCAGGAGACACCAGTGCCCTTCATGTCACAAGAGCCCCCGGGCACCTTGTGCAGGTACTGCTGGTGACGGTCCTCAGCGTAGTAGAAGTCACGGGCTGGCTCGATGGCAGTGGTGATGTCCCCTCGCTGCTGCGCCCTCAGCTCCTAGGACAGTCCCAGGTGGGGGGTGAGCCTGGATGGACCCCCGTCCCCCTGCCCCATGGTGTGGCATAGCCAGGGCAAGGGTTTACCACGTGCCCTGGGGCTGAGGGAGGTGGCAGGTGTCAACAGTGTGATCTCGATATCCCCAGGGGGGGTTTCGGTGTCCCTGGTGGGGGTCTCAGTGTCCCCGAGGGGGGTGTCAGTGTTCCCACATACCTGCTGGTACACGGCCCGGCTGCGGAGGGCAGCTGCCTGCTGCTGGGGGCCCAGCGTGAGGATGATGGAGCGGTACTGGGTGCCCAGGTCCTCCTGCTGCCGCATGCCTGGTGGGGGAGCAGCACCCAGGAGGGGGTTATGGGGATCCCCTGGTCACATTGGGCACAGTGCAGCAAGCGGTGCTTTCACCCATGGGTGGGGAAACTGAGGCACAGCAGGCAAGGCATGGCTGCAGAGCTGGCGTGGGGGGCGGTCCCACTAAGAGGGTGGGAGGGAGAAGTCTCTGCCCCCCACCCTCAGCACCAGGGGATGGAGATGTCAAGAAGCTCCTGCTGGGGCCAGTCTGGGGTGAAGCCCCCCCAGACTGAGGTTCTGCAGCGAGACCCACAGCTCGCCCCTACCTTGTGTGGGGTCGTGGTTCTCCCAGAAGATTTTGAGAAGCTGCTCATAGCTGATCTTGCAGGGGTCGAAGATAACCCTCACCACCTCGGCGTGCCCCGTCAGCCCTGTGGCGAGAGCCAGCCCCTCACCATGGCCTCCCGGACCCCACCTCAGCCTCCCACCACCCCGGGATGGGGTAGGGGGGACCGTGGAGATGCACCCTCCTGCTGGGAGCTGAGATCTGGCAATCTCATGAGACTTGTGCAGAGCAGCAGTGTCGGCAGGGCTGGAGGGAAGGGGCTGGATACAGAGGGGCTGCAGCACCCCCTCAGCCCCCTCAGAGCCCCTTCCTGCCTGAGGGGGGACAGGATGCCCAAGCCCCCCCCACCTTGCAGAAGGATAAATCCCCAGCTGGAGATGGCAGCCAGGATAATATTTCTTGCAGATGGTTAATCCTCCACAAAACGTCTCCCAGCTAAGCTGGGCAGCATCTGTCCGTGCTGGGTGGTTTTGGGGGGTTGCTGGGGAAAATCAGCAACTGATGGACACCAGAGAGCATCCCATGGGAGCCCACCCCAGGGCGGGGTTGGGGACTGTGGGGCACCCTGCTGTGCTGGACTGGGGACATCACCCCACCACGGGGGTGGGGACATTGGGAGGGTCCCCCCATTGCAGTGTAGGGAGAAGAGAAGACCCCCGTTACCTGTGCGCACTTCTTCATAGGTGGGGTTGGGAGTGAAGCCTCCTGCGTAGCCCACCTGGGTGGAGAAGACCCCCGGCGTCTCCCAGAAGAGCCGCTCTGCTCCCCAGAAGCACCCCATGCCTGTGGGGGGGACAGGGAGGGGGGGGGGCTGGTTGCCCTAGCTCAGGGGAGTCGTGAGCTGAGCTGGGGGGGGGGTTCCCGTGCTGCTGAGACCCCATTTCCCCATCACGGGGGAGCCACTCACCGAAAATCGCCGTCTCCATCCCCTCCGGGAATGGTGGGAGCGTGGGGTTCCCAGTGATGGTGTGGGTGCCTGCGGGGGGTGCACACAGGGTCAGGACCCCCAGCCCATCCTGAACTGCAGCCATCTCTACCCTGTACGTCCCGCGCCTCCCCAAAAAGCAGTCAGCCTCCCCCATCTTCTCCGGCTCTTCAGCCCTCATGGCCACTGGCTGATGTCGTCTCGCGGCCACCAGTGTCTAACCCGGCCCCTGTGGGGGTCCCAGGGCTGTCACCTCCCCCTGGAATACTCTGGTGCCTTGCCTGCCTCGTGGGGATGTCGCCTGTCCCGGGATGTCCTCCTGTCCTGGGGATGGGACCCTGCTCGAGGCAGTGGAGGTAGGGAGTGGGACACGACTTGGGGGGGGGGGCTGCGGCCATCCCTTCTTCCCCCAGGGCTGTCCCTCCCAGTCCCCCCCTGTCAGGTACCGTGGTGAGCACGTCCCCCCACCTTCATCCAGGGGCAGATGAGGGGCCTCACTTGCTGAGGGGGTGCAGAGGGGTCCTGTTGTCTCCCCTGGCCCCTGGAGTGGGGGCAAGCCTTCCCGGCAGTGGCCTCCCATGACAACACAGGCAGTCCCGGGACAGTTGTCCCCCCAGCAAGGGCAAGCTGAGGCCTGGCCACTCGTGACACTTGTGGAGCACAAACACCCGCCCTGCTCCTCACTCTGCTCCTTTGGGGGCCCCCAGATCCTCAGTGCCCCCTCCCCAACTTCCCTGTGAGCAAACCGGGGGGGGTTACAGCGTTCCTGGGGGACAGAGGAACCTGTGCCCCATCCCTCAGCACCCCCCAGAAACGTCCGAGCGATGGTGGGATGAAAACAGCCCAGCGATGGGCCCCCACCAGCACCCTGCCACCCCTGGAGTGCACAAGGGTGCTGGGGGGCATCTCTGCAAGGTGTCACCCCCCTCCCTGTCCCTGGGGACCCTCCTGCCACCCCCCAGCCCACCCTGGTACCTGCCACGGGCAGGCTCTGGGCTCTGCCCGGCAGAGCCTCTGCAGGGCTGGGGAGCACCCCAACACCCGGCATGGTCCCCGCAGCGACGGGACGTCCCACCGAGCCCCGTTGCCCCCGTGGACTGGAAGGAGGGAGCTGGGGGTGGGGGGACTGGGAGCGAGAAGGCGGGGTGGGGAGCAGAGCCTGGCTGTAGGAGTGGGGTCACTTTGGGGGGGCACCGGAGGGGACGTCCCGCTTTGTCACAGAGACGCAGTGACAAGAGGACAATCCCCCCCCTTGGCACCCCCCGGGGGCGATGAACCCCGACCGGGTGGGGCCGGAGCAGGCAGGGGAGGGGGCAGAGTCCCGGTGTGTCCGGCCACCCCCCCCCGTCAATCGTTAACGCACCCGAGGCCGGCGGTGCCCAAGGTCACTCCGGGACGGATCCAGCCTTCCAGTGGTGCTGGTTCTCCCCCCAGGCTGAGCCCCCAAAGTGGGGCTCCGGAGCCCCCCAGACACGCTGGTCCCCAGGGCAGCACCCAGCACCTCGGGGCTGGGGGATGTGGGGGGGGTCCCGGCCTCTTGTCCCCACCCGGGGATGCCCGAGGGTTCATCAGGGCTGGGCTTGATCGAGTATTCCCTCCTACATATTGGGGTGAGGAATTGCGTCCAAATCCGCGGGGTTTAACCCCAACCTGACTTCTACATTTCCCCCAGTAACAGCCTGGAATGACCCGGACAGGGGAGAGCCCGACATGTGGTCCCTGCGGACCCTCAGTAGATCGCTCCGACCCCAGATCTCATCCCTCCATCCCATCCCATCCTCCCCATTCCATTCCATTCCATTCCATTCCATTCCATTCCATTCCATTCCATTCCATTCCACCCTGTCCCATCCATCCATCCCTCCCTCCCTCCCTCCCTCCCATTCCACCTCACCAGCCTGACCCCAGGCAGGGGATAGAAAAAACGGGGTTACACACTCACAGGGGGACATCATGTCCCTCTTCGACCGCCCCCAGAGCCCCCCCGCAGCAGCAAGTGCGGGGATTTCCCCGTGGGCTCCCCCCACCTCCCCACCCCGCGGGCTGCCGGGGCCGGGCAGGGAAGGGTTAACCCCACACGCACACCCTGCACTCACGCACACGGAGGGGGGGACACCCCTCACCGCCCCCCCCCAGCCCGGTAGTGGACTCATTCTGCTTGGGGAGGTGACAACGCCGATGGTTTGTCCCCAGCCGATGCCGGTGCCCTTCAGCCTCCTCCTCCTGCCGGGGAGCACCGAGGTAACGGGGACAGAGGGGACACAGGTATTGATGAACGCTCCCAGTGGGGGAGGACGCGACCCCCGGGGGCTCTGGGAGCGGGAGGAATTCGGAGGGGGCCAGCGGCGGGATGAAGGATGTGCTGTGGGGGGCCTCTGGGTGCTCCCCCCCCACCTGCCCCAAGAGTCCAGAGGGAAGAAGGGCCCGCAAGGACTCTCCCCACCCCTCTCCGGGAATGGCCCGAGCACCCTTCGAGAGCCCACCCCCTCAAATCTTCCCCTAGCCTGGGAATATTTGCAATAAAATCCTCTTCCCCCCATAAAAAAACCCTAAACCAAACCAAAATAAAAAAAAAAAACAGGGATGGAAACTGTCCATGACTTATGGGGATGCAGTTGGGATGGCCCCATGGGGATGCAGGGGGGACACAGGGCTAACACTGGGGTGTCACCCCCCCCATCCCTCCAGCCCAGTTCCATCCCAGCCCCCAGGAGGGGATGGGGTAGGTCCCAGTGGGGAGGGGGTGTCACCTGTGCTGAGTTTGTGGGGTTTACTGGCTTTACCTGCTGCTGTTTGGGACCAAGTCCTGGCCTGGAGGTGGGGAGGAGGGGCACAAAATAGGAATTTGAGGCAATTTCTGCCATTTCAACTATTTTGATGCTAAATACCTTGTAGAAATAGAGCAGGTGAGGTTTTATTGGGTTTCACCCCCCCGCAACTCCTTCAGGAGCATCGTTCCAAAACCCACTTGAATGCACCCAAATTCACTTCACTTCAGTTCATCTTCCAGGAACCCCCTCGGCCCCCCCCAAATCCCTCCTGGACTGATCTGCTGGGGAGTTTAAGCCGGTAGGAAGATACCTCCTGTCCCCCACCCCGAGTTTCCACGGCTCTGAGGGTGCAGGTGGCTTGGTCGGAGGAGGGGGAAACCTGCAGGGGGAGGCGGGATTTGCTTTTTATCCCATTCAGAAATAGCTGCCCTGGTGCTGGGGGCACCTGGACTCCTATAGGGATGGGGGGGCAGCCCTCAACCCCAAATTTCTGTGACTCTTGTTCCCCCCCCCAGTGCCAGCCCTGGGGGGAGGACGGGCACAGCTGCCTCCCAGGCTTTGCAGTTGCTCTGCGGCCCCAAAAAGGGCTCAGAGAGGTTGGGGGAGCATCTCCTGGGGGTGCAACACAGGGCACAACCGTGCAGGAGGCAGGGGAACAGGACAGCAGGACATCAGGCAGGACAGGAGGACATGAGGACATCAGGCAGCGGAGCATGGGAGCCCTCCTGCGGCGATCCCCAGCCCCGTTCCTGGCATAACCCGGGAATTTCCTTCTTCCAAGCAAACACCGCAGGAGCGGAGCCCACAGCAGCGGGGGCTCAGCTGCAGCGCGGGAGCTGCCCCCCAGCCCTTCCCGCCCGGATTCTGCCACCCCCAAGGCTCAACCCAGGTTCCTTCCAGGGCTTCGGGGCGTTTGCAGTTTGGGAACCCCCAAACCAGTCCCTGCCTGGACCCGCCGTGCAAAACCCAAGCTCTCACACCCCAACGGGATGTGCTCGGGGAACCAGGCAAGTATTTTGGTTTTTGTTGTTTGGGTTTTTTAACTTTTTTGCTCCTACCTGCCCCACGCTCAGGGGAAGACGGCGTCGCAGGCTGCTGCGGTCTTCGGTGATAACGGGCAGGTTCCTGCAGCCGCCTGAGAGCAGAACCTTCTCAGCTTCAGTGCTAGAAAATTCCCTTTTTTGTCCCAGTTTAGATCAGCACAGGACCAGGTTCACACCGGAGCAGTTCATCGCCATCCCGACCCTCCGAGCATCCTCGGGCAAGGCAGCAGAAGCAACTACCTCTAAGTCACGCATCAAATATCCCCTTTTTTTAACCCAAATCCACGCAACCTCTCTTTCCCAGGACTATTCCTACCCTCCAGGACATTCCCTTTGGAAAAAACCCACCTTCCTGACATTTAATATCAGCCCAAATTTCAGCATTACCCTTTCTGTTCCCCTCTGTAATCTCTGCAGGTCTCCCAAACAGCAGAAGAGGAACGCAGCCAGTGCCATACAAAAAACACCTATTTTTCTCTCCCCTCTCCAGTTTGGGGTGAAATAGGGCTGTTTTGGGTCCATGAGCATGCTGGCTGGTTTCCCTGGAAACGATGCCAAGGTGACATCCCAGCAATTCACCTGCTTTGCTTTAGAAAAGGGAAATTATTTTGTTATTATTGCTATATTATTAAAATATATTATGAATATTTATATATTTTTTTAGCTCCCTCCCAGCTCAGCACAAGGGGAAATGGAATCAGCAGCACGTGGCAGCGCTGAGGAGCCGTCCCAGGCTAGAGGACGCGGCTACAACCCACAAATAAAGTTATTTTTTTCTCACAGAAAATCACCTGCAGGTACTACAGCCACACCCACACCTGAAGCGCTGCGGTTTTCAAATCCACCTTCCTGTTCCTCTCCTGGGCTGGTGCTTGGAGACAAGAAAAGGGGAACAAACTGGATGTGACCAAGAGTGAAACCAAGCACAGGAACACCTGCCAGGCGAGGCAGAGAAACTCTTCTGGTTTTTTTTTTTGTTATGACCAAGATTCTCTCAAAAAAAGCGAATTGTTTCATTTGGGCCTTTAATCAAGCCAAGCTTATTTCCTCCAGCTTTGCAAACAACGCAGGTTTTACACTCCCTCTTAAAACGCACGAGGACACCAGGGAGGAATTTGGGTTTTCAGCCAGCTCGGAGGCGAACAAAGAGGCTGAAGCCATCAAAGAGCGACGAGGACAGAAATTCTCTTGGAGAAAACAAGGAAAAGATCCCAATAAAATGCAAACGGCCTCACAAGGGCTGCTCACACCTGCAGCAACGCCAGCCCGAACCCTCCCCAGGAAGCAGCCCGGGTCTGCAACCAGGATTTGGAGCCGGGGTTTGTTTGCTCCTCAGAAGCAAGAATTAGTCCAGAAGAAAAATTGGGTTTTGTTTTTTTCGAAATAAGCACTCTCAGTGAGCACACACAGGGGGTGTGAGCACCTCCCACGTCACAAGGTGCCGGATCAGGCGATGGGAAAGCGACGCTCCCCACGCCGGTTTTCTCCCCTCAGGTGGGAAGAGCAGAGCCAGCAGCTGCCTGGTTCCAGATGTTGCCCAACTGTGATTTAATAATTCAGATATTTTCCAACACAGCACACTTATCCTGGACAACCACCCCTTTAAGTACCGACAACTGAAGCACCGTGAGAAGCTCAGGCTCTAGATTGGGTTGTGGCTTTTATTCCCTCCAAACCAAGAACACCTGGATTTTTTTTTAATTCTTATTTTGTATTTTATTTCTTCTTTTTTTTTTTTTTGTATCCTGAGATAACTCGGGATGCGAGCAGGTGTCTGCATTTCACACGCACCTGGAAGGAGCTGGAAAATCCCCAACTTACCCGGGGCAGGCACCGGCTCCTCTCGTGTCCGGGCATCTTCCTCCACAAAGGAGCAAAAATAATAACGCCAAGGAGAAATCCCCCTTCCCTCGTTATTTTAAGGTATTAACGGAGCAGCGAAGGCCGGCGTCGCCGCGCTGAGGGGAAAGGAGGAGGGTGGCCGTGCTGGAAAGGGAGGGGCAGACACCAGTGATGCTCAACAGGATCTCACGTTTATTATTGAGAAGTGATTAATGGTGAAAAGAAAGGCAACGCCCATTCCTCATTGGCTTAACAAGAAACTGAAGAAACATATTCACTACACATTTTACAATATTTCTTTTTTTTTTCCTCCTTTTTTTTTTCTCCTGTTGTCCAAAAATTAATTTTCCTGTAAACAAAACAAGTTGGTTGTTTTTTTTTTACCGCTGTTCTCAGCTTTCCAAAAAAAAAAAAAAAAAAATAATCAAATTAATCCAGACTTAATCTGTATAATGCACAAGAACAGAACATTTCTTAGGACTCCTAGTACTTGACTTTTGAGTAACAAAGGGTCAGAGAAAAATGAACCACCTTTAAGACACAAACCTCGTGGACAATTTCTGCTCAATTCTTCTTAGGCCAAAACCCCAACTTCCTTGGAGAACCCCTCCTCTTCCAGGCCAGGGGGAGAAGAAATAAAAAAATAACCAAAAAAATAAGGTTACTCCACTTTCTGTGGCAGACGTTACAACTCGGGGTGTTCCAAGTGCAAATGTCAAAACCAGGGGAAGGAGGCGCGAGGGGGTGGAAGGAAGGGAAGCAGCGGGGTTTAAAAATGAGAGAGGGGAGGAAAAAAACCCAAAAAAAAGAGGCATATGCCACTTATGGACTTAAAAATCCGGGAGAAAAACATAGTAAAAAGACAAAAAACAAAGCGTATGCCCTGAAATCACAACCGAAGCCAAAAGAAAGGGGACAGTTTTTACCTATGCTCTACCTAGGAGGGATTTTTTTGTCTTTTTTTTTTTTTTTAAATCCTATGTCTTGTGAAATTCCAATACTTTTTTTTTTTTTTAAACTGCAAGTTTGTAAGAGTCTTTCCGAAGTCAATGAAATTAAGAAAAAAAAAAAAAAAGTCCTAATTCTCTCTGGGATCTTTTCGCTCTTCCTTTTTCTCTCTGAAAGACAGGCGGGATGCAAATCTCTGCTGCAGTCTCTGTGGGAGGAATGGCCTTTTTACTTGACACGGCCTTGGCGTTCCTGCAGGGAAAAAAAAAAAAAAAATAAAAATAAAGAAGAACGAACAGGTTAGCCAGGAGCAAATCTACCCGCTGCTTTCACACGTCGGCGTTTCGACGCGCGGATCTGCGCCAGAGGAGCCCGAGAGCGAGCGTTTCTGTTTGCGGAGGAGGTCCTGTGACCAAAAAAAAAACCAAACCCCAAAGATAAATCAAGGCAGAATCAGTGAAAACCAAGTGGAACGGGCAGCACGGCGCCAAATCTAGGCGGGTATCGAGCATGACCGTATCCTCGCCACCTGCCACAGCATCTTCTTAGTTAAATCCAACCCGAACGCAGCAGCCCTGGATTATCCCAAAGGGTGACGAGGTGCGAGGGTTACAGATACAGAAAAGCAAATAAATAAGCAAGGAAAAATGACCCTCCAGGTCATTTGATTAATGCTCCACCTGAAAGCCCGTTGTACGCCCCTCATCTCGATTAAAGGATGATTTTTGAGTAAAGATTCACAGCTCTGGGCAGCTACACCTGCAGGGATTAACGCAGTGACTCCCTTACAGAGACCAGCTGATGGTACATTTAAAATAAGAATATTGTGCATCAGTTTTCTCAGACACAGGTGCTGCCCAGCCCGTGTTCAAAGCGCCCATTGCCACGTCACCTGCCTCAAAAATAAATCTCATTGATGGCTGAAGGGCTCTCGGCCAACGCTCCTCCTCCTCCTCCTCCCCGAGCATCTTCTCTGAGCGCAGGTGAGTCCCCACGAGCGGGGAGCTGGTCTCCAAGAAGTTTGGATCGTGGGCTAACGGCGCGGGGAGCCATCTGTTCTTAGGAACCTGCCCAAAAAGGGAGCCTCCAGCTCGAGACAAAACCCCCAGGGTTCAGCAGCCACACGGTGACCCAAGGAGCTCCGACTTCTCCGCACAAGCTGGGCGATGGAGCGAGCCCCACATGGTACGGGGCACAGATTGCCCTCTGGGGAGAGGGATTAGATGAAGGCAGACGTTCTCTTTGAGAATATTTGCCCCCGCTTAAATCGACTTAATTCTCCTGCCCAAACCTGCTGCCAGTCCTGCTCGTGGCTAAAAAGAATAAAACAATGCCACGGCACGACAGCGGAACGAAACCACCGGGGTGGAAAGCAAAGCCGGTCTCGAACGCGGAGCAAAACGAGCGCTGGAGGGGAAGCCACGGTCGAAAAGCAAAACGCCAGCCCTGCTCTGTCCCCGCTGCCTGGCTCGGCAGCCGGCACGTTCTGTTAAACGGGGACGGGCGGCAACGTGACGCGTTCCTTCGGGGAGAAGCCGCAACCGCCTGGGCCGGTGCCTCCGTCTTCCCAGAGGCCGAGGCGGGATGAGCCGGCTGCCAGGTCCAGGCGGCCCCGTCCGGCTGCAGATGGTGGCCGAGGGTCCCGCTGAGCGCGTCGCCCCGCTTGCTCACCAGATGGACCCCGATTAGCTGCTGCTCCTCCCCGCTGTGACAGCGAAGCTGCTGCCCAGGCCAGTGTGTGGCCAGCGAGGAGCAAGGACTCTAGCAATGTGCCCCCCCACACCTCAAAATCCCACCCGGTGTGCCCGAACAGAAGGCATCACCTTCAGAAGAGGCTAGAGCAGATGTCCTCGTGTCCCTAAGCGAGAGAGGGGTCCGGAGACACGCCTGAAGTGCACGTTTTAATTTCGGGGCGGATTACAGCCCAATTTTTCTCAACCCGCTCTTCTATTTGAAGCCTCCTGCTATTCAACCTCGAAACACCATCACAGAACTCTCCCTGCCCTTCAAACAGCATCCCCCAAGGAGTTGGTCACCGCAGAACGCAGCGTGACGACCAACTCTAAACCTGCTGCGGGCTCTCGAGGGGCTGAACTCACACCCCCCATGAGGAGCAGGGACAAGCCCTGGGGCCGGGTGACACGGAGGGAAGGAGCCAGCCCAGAAGCCACCCGGGTGAGCAAGAGCTGCCGAGGATGCCGCTGCCCCGGCGGGGAAGGAACAGCTCTGTACTTGCCACTAATTTCAATATTGTTTTTCTTGTTCTTCTCCTGGAGATTCACAGCTGCTCTCTCACCATCTCCTCCTGGGAAAGGGGTTTAGCCAGGGCCTGAAGGATTTATTACACCAGCCCAAGAGCAGAAGGTCCCATGAACACATTTTTAGTCCTTGGGGCGTTAGGGAGTAACAAGCAAGAGCCCAAATTGTACCAAAGAAATGAAAAAATCAACTAGAAGGCACAGCAAAGGTCACAGGTGTTGCAAATGTTGGTCCTGCCTGGCTCACCCTCCTCTGAAATCCCGTAACCCGCAGCTCACCCTGCTGTGAGACAGCCCAGGAGAGGGCAAAGCTGGCCCTGTTGGGCTTCACCCTGGGCACACGGTCCCCAGAGAGCAAAGAGATTCCATCAGAAAGCGTTTTATTCTCTTCAGCTGCCTTTTCATTAGACCTGGGCCATCTCTTATCGATCCAGAGGGGAGGAGCAAGAAAAAGGCACCAGCTCAGACTCTCGACTCCATCTGTCAAATCCCTCGGCGGCCGGAGGGGCAGGGGCAGGGCAGCGCGAGCCGCCGATGACGGGGGACACGCGAGACATCGCTTGAATCCAACGCTGCCACCCATGTGCACCAGACAAGGCAAACCCATGTAAGTAGGAGCCCTCTGTAATCACCCCCCTGAAGGCCCTTCAGTCCCATCACCGCCGTCCCCAGGGGGGAGCTGCAGCCACGTCACAAGCCAGGCCCTGGTAACAGCAACGGAACCAGCCAGCGGAGAAGGCTGATGAGAGATTACGGTGTCTACTCACACCCTGGGGAGCCAACAACAACAAAAGGCTCAAGAGTTTGTACGGAGAAACGATGACAATAAGGTGATACGGCTTCGTGTTTGTTCAGAGGCTCTTATCTCGATTAATGACAAACGTTTATGGTCTGTTCTCAAAGGTAAGGATATTCTAGGTAAGGATATTCTTGCCAAGCTACGGGGGGATACAGAAGACTGTCATCAAACAGAGGACCTGGAGAAGAAGGGAGAGCACGGCTCCCAGCTCCGCAGCACAAAACCTGTGGTTTAACTGGACCCAGCTGACCCAGAGCACGGTGTCAAGACACCAGGAAACAAGTCTCAGTTTCAAGTTGAAACAGTCCTAGAAGCAGAAAGGCATCACTTGCCCAGCCCCTGCCCACAAGAGAACCAGCAGGGGATCACCTCTGTGCTACCAGCATCATTGCCCAGAGGGCTGGGACACCCAGCAACCACACGCTGCCCTTAAAACACACACACACACACACACGCGCAGCTCTCGCTCCCAGACGCCTTGCTCAACCGCCTGACTCAGCCCCCCGAGCCAAGCAGGGATGGGACTGTGCCTGGTGAGCCTCTGCAATCCAGACTTTGCCCCCCAAAATGCAGAAGGAAGCACCAGAGCGTCCCCGGCCGGGCAGTTCGGAAGTTCTGGTTTCCTCTCGCAAGGCGAGCACGCCGCGGCGTTGCTACGTGTCGGTTTAACACAGTCATGGAGAATAAGTAAGGGCCAGCGAGACACAATTCTTCCAAGTACAGCCCTGAAGTCGAAGCCTTAACACCAGGGAACCGAAACACCACAGCGACCACGTGCTTTACATCAGACACTGAATTCCCACATCCGAGCAACCAGCTCAGAGCTGGGGGTAAGAGGGACACGGGGAGGGCCAGGGCTTTCCGCCCTGTCTCTCAGGGCACCATTAAATCCGATGCAACAAGCTGCAAAGAACAAATCTCTCGTTGCTCAACCACCCCATCTGACGACACGAATGAGGCAGTCAGACTCCCATAAACATTTATAATTACCATAGAGAGCCTTGTCCCACAGGGCAAGACTCATGCAGGAAGCAGAACAGCGAAAAAGCTACGGACAGACGCGAATACTGAGAGCAAAGAGCGAGGCAGAGCGGCCTGGGAGGACCGGGCTCCCACGAGGGACTGGAATTGGATTTGCTGGCTTTGGAGCACAAGCAAAATAGTTGATGTGAAATAGTTAATGCGAAAACTCAAGCAAAGAGCGCCGAAATACCAACACCATTTACCAGCAGCTCACTCAGAGCATCCTGTCAGAGTTTTGACTTATACCAGATAAAGTGTTGGTTTGTCTGGTGTTTTTTTTTTTTTTAACCAGACCAGTGCTCCTTCAGTTGGGTTCACGCAAAAAGCATTTCATGACTTTGGTTACCTTAAATCACAGCTCACGTAATAAGTGTTGGCACGGAAAATGAGTGCCACACAACTCTCTAGAAAAAGGAAGGATCCCCACATTAAGATTTAAAAATCTTCACTGCTGCGGAGCTAAAAAGGTCTTTGTGCTGCCCCCTGTCACAAGTGTAACGCCAAGGACTGAAGGATCTGGTGCAGAGAAAACCTGTGGAGCCTCACCGGAATTTCTGGTTCCGTACATTCATAGAAGATCTGGGAGGAGAAGCAAATAATCAAGTGACAAAGTTTACAGATGATACAAAACTATTCAGGGTAATAAAAATAGCATCTGACTGTGAAGAAACAAGGGGACTTGGAGGAAAAGCAGCTGAATGTGACAGTGAATTTGGTCTGTCTGGTTTAGATAAATCGAATGACACGTGGGGAAAAAGCGCCGTCGTAACTCCGTGATGACCGATTCCTGGAAAAGAGATGACTGGAGAAGCAGGGCTGGCACAAAGAGGACACTGAAGTCAAGTGCTCAGCACCTCCTGCAGCACAGGAACAAGGAGCAGCCCACGAGGCAGACTCAAAGCAAACCCAAAGGACCAGTTTCTTTACTCAACACATCAAGTGAAGAACTTGAGCATCCTCGGGATTCTGCAGCAGCAAAGAACGCATCAGAATCTTGGACAAGAAGAGAAATCACGAGCTATTCAAGACAAAGACACAGCCTCTGGGCCAAGGAAATTCCTGAGTCACAAATTGCTGAAGGCAAGGGAAACCACCAGAGATGGATAAATACGTGTTTATACCGTCCTTACAGGCCTTTGCTCTTGACCACGTTACTGTCAGCTGCACACAGAGCTTTTTATTGGGGAAAAGAGAGCAAGGATGCTCCAGCAACGTCTCTCTCTGTGCCCTGCAGCCACCAGAGGTGCAACACCAGAACGCGCAGCCTGACGGCCTGACCCTCTGCAGCCGCCCTCGGGTTTGAGACTGAAACGCTACCTCCGCCCCGAGTAAGGCAGAAGAAATACTTCACGCTACAAGGAAACCACACCACGATATTCTGTGTTCTGAAAGGACAAGACGAGGTCTATTTGCCTACTTCTGTCAGCCATGAAAAGCTGAATTCACACGCTCGAGTAAAGGAGCCAACACTCCCTATAGCTGGTTGTGTGGACTCGCATTTTATTGCCACTTGAAAGGGAACACAAAGCAGCATTCACTGGGACAGCTCTATATTTCAACTTTTTTTTTCTTTTGCACTCTCTTAAATGCATCAAGATCACAGCACTCAAGTCAGCTGAGCCCCAAATCAGGCTGGTCTGCAACAGCCGAAGGGCTGACGGTCAGGACCTCAGGATTTCTTACAAGCTGGTGGATGACGGTGGGAAATTCTCCAAAGTCATTTCAGGGAGATGGCACCACTTTATAAACAAAGCCGAGAGAGCAGAGTCTTACCCCTGCACAGCGGAGAAAACTAAAATAATGCGGTTTCTCTTTTCCTCCCAAGATTAGAAACAAAAGACAGTTTTAGATAGATTTGACAGAAGTCTTTCAAACGGGTGCTAAATTACAAGAAATGGCCCTGCTGCTAACCAGGCACACACACAAAAAAAAAAAGCTCAGCATCGTCCTTTTCATGAAAAAAATTCTAGCGATACGGAGTCAAAAACGCAGCCTTCATTTCCCGCTCCTCGGAAGGGCTTGCAGAACCCGAGCGCTTCATTACGAACTGCTCCAACGCGCTATGACACGACTTACAGGTCAATTAAAAAGCCTCACACCGGGCAGCTCGTCAGTGGAAGGAGCGACAATCAACGCCCTGTCCCGGTCATCTGTGTGGGTAATGACAATCCTTGTTAACGGAGGCTTCCCCAGGAACTGCTCCGGCTGGCACCGCTAAGGAATCGGTTTAGTAACTCACAAAGCCCGAAGACAGCACAATTTACTACCAGGTACAAACACGAACATCCAGGGAAACGAGAGGACTCCGATAAGTGCGGCGAAAGCGATGGCGCGGTACAGAGCGAGAAGCATCTGAAACGAATCCCTGTCCCAGAACACTTTGTAGGAGACAGAAGAGAAGAAAGCGACTTCTTGCAGACAAAAAGAAACTTGCAGAATGACTTTTTTTTTTGTTCAGCTATTCCTGAGGCAGTGCATGTGCACACAAGGCTCAGGGATCAACGCACTTCAGCGGTTTTCCTGGGACGCTAATCAGCTTTCGGGAACATCTTGTGACCCACTGCCCTTCTGCACCAGACAGAAAATCCAAGGAACTGAACCAGACCACGGTGCTTTCGCCGAGCAAAACGTCTGGCAAATAGTTCTCCAGAAAAGGCAGATTTCTTTAGAAGTAGCTGTTAATAAAATAACCCGGAACACAGCGCCTTCGTGAGTAGCTATTAACCTCAGTGTCAGCAAGTTACCCAGAAAACCTGAGGGGAAAAAAAAAAAAAAAGCCACTGCTGCTGCTGCCTCACTCCTTTCTCACACACCAAACCCTTCACGGTGTTTCCAGGGAATTTGTCGGCCACGCTCGTGCAATTTCAACTCAACCACTAAGGGAGAACAAAGTATCTTAATTTATTTTTTAATTTAAGACATTGACTTGAAGTCATTAGCACATTCCTAATTAACGTATTTATAAGAACAATAGTTCAGTGTATTTTGTGCTGAAACCCCTGAGCCAAGGTAACGTGCAGAAAACAAGGATTTGAGCACCAGCTAGACCAAAGCCTTCCCTTCCAACCTTCTCCTACCTTAATTTAAAGCTAGAACACAACCGAAAATAGATGAGAGTGCCCTAAGTGCTGGCTTAGAGACACCCTCACATCGAGCAGCCAGCACCAAACCATTAGAAGGAGCAGAACAATTTCCATTTCCTGGGCAAACGCACGGGCGCACAGGGACAGAAGCGAAAAGGCCTGGAAATGCCCAAGGGCAGAGGGTGTTTGCACCAAGGAGACTCCGGCCCGGTGCAACCATCAATTAACTTCGCTGCCAGGGCCAGGATCTGGAGCAGAAAGAGCAAATGGCCTTGAGATCACGGGGTGGGAGGAACCGGGTGAGCGCAAGGCTTTGCCGGGACGTGCGATACCCGGGAACCGACTCGAGGAGCCAGAAACGCTGTCCTGCGGGATGTGGAAAAGCCACTGGTGAGGCCACCCCTTGAGTATTGTCTTGTCAATCCAAGAGAGACCTCGAGGTGCTGGAGTGGGCGCAGAGGAGGGCAATGAAGCTGGTGAGGGGCCCAGAGAGTAAATCTTATGAGGAGCAAGTGAAGGAGCTGGGGTTGTTTAGTTTGAAGACGAGGAGGCTGAGGGGAGACCTCCTCACTGTCTACAACTACCTGAAAAGATGTTGTGGAGAGGTTGGTGCTGGTCTCTTCTCACGGGGAATCAGCGATAGAACAAGAGGGAACGACTTCAGACTGCAACAGGGCAGGGTTAGACTGGACATTACAGAAATTTTTTTCATAGAAAGAGTAGTCAGACATCGGAACAGGCAGGTGGTTGAGTCCCCACCCCTGGAGTCTTGAGATGTGCTGTTGGGGGAGATGGTTTAGGGGTGAGCTTTGTAGAGCCCGGTTCAGGGTTGGACTTGACGACCCCAAAGGTCTTTTCCAACCTGAAGGATTCTATGACTCTAAAGCAAGCGCAGCACTAGCCAGGGTGACCAACAGCAGAAGAGCGCCGGCCCACCCTACAGGAAACACACGCTCGCCTCCCCTCCGAGATTACAAATCGGGGAGAAGGAGCTTTGCAAAACACACCAGAAAGGGTTCCTCTTTCAACAGCCACTGTGAAACAGTCTGCTAGTTTCAAACAGGCTCACATAACACCACTTAGTTTTCCCTTAAATCATATTTTCTAAGGGGGGCAATGACACTTGCCACTATTAATACTCCTTTAACCAGCAGACAGTGTCAGCTGAGACACAAAGCAGCACGTTTACGGAAATAACGGCTCCGACTCGGCAAACCACACCTTTGTTCTGAGGCTGGTGTACCTCAGCAGGGAAAAAAAAACCCCTCAAACCAAAAAAACCCACAAAACCCTGTCCCATCCTGCACAGCTCACCCTGACTCAACCCCCTCCGAAATCCCAACGTGAAGAATCTCCTCTTACCGACTGCAAACCTGACAGCTGAGCACCCTGGCACTGGAAGAGGCAGGGCAGGACTGGTTTCCAAGGGACAGCCTTCCCAAAATCCCCGGAACCTGCAAGCAGGCAAGTACCCCAACCCTGGGCAAGGCGAAAGAACCAAAATAAACTTCCCTGAGCTGACATTCTTTGCTTTTGCAGAAAACACGAGCTGTCAACCTTCCCCACACAAGCAGGTCACTATCCAACATCTTTACACGCTGCAAAATTCCTAGAAGTAGGCGCTGTGTTACCAGGGGCTAGGGATTGTTGTTGGGTTTTTTTTTAAACAAAGACAAAATTATTCTTACAGGGAAGAAGTCGGTGACACACTCTACCACAAAAGCAGCTTTTACGGGTTTTAACCGCTTCACAGGGGAGCCAGCTTCATCAGTTTTGGATGAGGAGAACATGCAAACCTTGTGAAAAACTGGGTTAGTAGAGCAAAGCGAGACACTAGAAATAAATGCAGATGAGGTGGGCACGGGGCAACAGGAAAGAACAAGCAAGAGCATCGTTTCAGCGTTTTCAACACTGAACTTCACCAGCCGACAGGAGCAGCGCAAACGCTAAGCAAAGCGTTTTTCGTATGATTTCTTGGAACTATTTTAGGGAATTCTGACAAAGCGACGACTCTTAACGGCAAGAAGCACAAAAGAACGTTCAAGAGCTCCCAGACTTCCACAAGAGCTCGTCCATCTGCTCGGGTGGCAAGCAGGAATCGAACGGCAAGAAAAAAAAAAAAACCGCCGAGGCGAGTCAGAAGCCAAGCGGAACAACCGTGCAGCTCGCGAGAAGTTTAAAACAAGCCAAACCTTGAGACATTTAAGCTTCAAGGAACAGGAACGCAGAACATATCCACAGACTGGTGGCAAAAAGAGCTGGGGGCAACAGGATTTCCCCGACATAAAAGCAGCTTGACAGGCTGCAGGCAGGGAGCTGCACCGTGGGCTTTAACTTTCCAGTGCCTCAACTCTGGTTTCCGATTTTTTTTTAACTCAGGTGACGACCTGAGACGCTTCAGGGCAGACGTAGCGCGGCTTGGGGGTTGTGTTTGGGTTTTTTTTTTTTTTGCCACCCGCGGTCCCCAGGGGTAAAAATAAACGCCCTCCTCGAGCAAAAACCCGACTGCTTTCTCAATGAAACCATGAAAGAGCAGTTAAGAGAAACCTCAACCATCTTCAAGGCCGCGTCAGCGAGTAAGGAAAGGCTGAACGCTGCGGAAAAGGGAAAAAAAAAAAAAAGGACTAAGTCACTTCCTCCGTGCCGGATGCCGGAGGGCAGGGGGGCCCCGAGCACACCACAAAGAGTGACTCAATGGCGAAAGCAAACACAGATCTGCAAGACTTCCCTCCTTGCCTTACGAATTCCAGAAAGGTTATGACTAAGTTGCCTGTCAAAGAAGAAACGTTTTCCTAACCGGCCGATCTTCCCCCTCGCTTCGGATTTCTTCGAGGCGCGTGAGGGTGAGAAGCAGGAACGTACGTTCCTGCTTCTCACCCTCACGCGCCTCGAAGAAATCCGAAGCGAAAAAGCCGCTCCCTAAAGGCAGATCCGGAGCACGTGAGAGAATTCCCACTTCCTCGCCCGTCCCGCACAGACCAGATTTCTGACTACGTTCAAAACCTCACTTAGGAGAAGAGAAATCAGCGCTTCGGCACAGGCTGGATACGGAGCGGAACGATTTTAGGACGCGAAGTCACGCAAAACGCTCAGTTTCTCACAAAAATCAAGTTTACGCCTCCGCACCTCGCAACGTATTCCTCCCTTACTGGTTTTCTTCAAGAGCTCTAAGTTCTAGGGAACCAGTTGTGAAGCGTGACCACCTCTGTGCACGGGTGATGCTATTTATACACACAACGCTCCAAGTAAATTCTACTAAAGAGAACAAATCAAAAACCACGGTGAGCAGTTGCAGCTCCCGCTTCTGCTCTTCAACCGCTGGGTGGAAAATTCCCCATTTGCTGAAACCAAAGAGATGGTCAGAAGACCTGGCAAACTCCCAGGAGGTGATGCTAATCCTGATTTGTAATTACGGTGATGATCAAATACGAGAAAAACCCCTGTTGTGGGGGGAGGTCAGCCACAGTGACTTCAACACAGCTGTACCCAAGGAAGAGCCGAGGCCCGCTGGTCACTGAATCTGGGGCAGAATTCTCAATTAGCAACCCGTTAACGAATCAAGGATGACAGCAGGCTTGGAGCCGACGGACCCAAGCGACACGGCTCACGTGCCAGCAGCTGCCGGGGCGACAGCCCCCTCCCCGGCGTCAAATACAGCCCGGAGGGCCCGACCGACCTGCTCCACGTCCACCGGCGAGAGCACAAGTAGTCACGGCCTTAAATTGCAGCGAGGGAGATTTAGGCTGGGCATTAGACAAAGCCTTCTAACAGGAAGGATAATTAAGTGTAGGACTAGACTGCCCGGGGAGGGACAGGAACTGCCGCTCCTGAAGGTTTTACAAGCGGCGCGAAACATCTGTCGCGCTGACCCCACGTCGGGCAGGGGCTGGATTAGGCGGCCGTTCAAAGACTCGGCTCGACTCCCCGAACCCCCCGCTGACCTCCTCCTTTAAACCGTTCCGATGCAGGAGCCGACAATGGCACAGAAATAAATTCTGGTTAGAATACAGCACTGGTGGCGGCGGGGAGAAGGGTGAGATTCAGAGCAACCGAAGGGGCGGTCGGTCGCCAGCCTCCTCACGCCAGGCTGCTGGCACCCCCTTCCACCCCAACTCAGGGCCGCGGGTTCCACGTGCGAGCACACGGCTGCCTGACAGACAGACTCACGGCCACCAAGCCCGCGCCTTCAGGCCCCAGATTTAGCCCATCACGAGGTAGCCCTCCTCCATCTCCCCTGCCCCGCGGGGACTTCGCTGAGACAGACTCACAAGTTACCTTTTTAACATTTTCCTCCTCCTCTTGGCGTTTCTCGTAGTGTGAGAAGTCATCGAAGATGGAGGTGGTGTGCTTGTAGGTGGCAATGATTTTCAACACCTGCTTAGCCTTTTCCAGAGGCACCTCCTGAGTGTCCCTGGAGTTGGTCACTGGTTTATTCTCGTTGTTCTCTAGGCGGATGTGCCGCAGCTGGCTGTTGGGAACGTCCTTCACAAAAATCCACCTGACATCAAAACGTCCCTTCCACTTGTCCTGGGACCACACACCCGCACACGTGTTATAGTCCACAGCAGATTTCATTTCTGCTACTCCGCAGAAGTGACCGCTACCGTTGACGCTGAACAGTAAGTAAACGGGGCCTTTCCCGTTCATGGAGCGATAGGCGGCATCCAGTCTCTTGTTGCCGTGCTCTGTACTGCACCAGATGTTATATTTAATGGAACGGTGGATATCGTCCTCAGAGTAACTCTTAATGATGAAAACCCGGCCGTGTTTTGGGTTCCAGTCAAAATCCTTGGGGTTGTAGTTGTTGATGGATCTCAACTTCTCCAAGACCGGGTGCGGCTCCGAAGGAGCAGAACCAGAAGCGGCCGGAGACTGTCCCGCTCCGTTACCGTCCACTCCGTTTTGACCGAAGCCGTTGCCGCGATTACGAGGGGCGACCCAGCGGGCGGGCTGGGCCGCCTGCTGCGGCACGGGGAGCTGGGTGGGCTGCGGCGGCGGCAGCGGCTGGGGCTGCTGCCCGCTCGGAGCCTGCGCCACCGGGGGGCTGTTAGTGATCTGCTGCCCCACGGGCTGCGGGGACACCTGGGCCGGCTGCTGGGCGAGATTCTGAACCAAAGCCTGCGCCGGGGCTTTTGCCACCGGCCCTTTGTTATCCCAAGTCCCGATATCCATGTTGTGTTTTATGGGAGGCGGCGGAAGGCTCGAACCCGCGATGCCGTTCTTGGTCTTGAGCTTGGGCTGCTGCTTGGCCGGTTTGCTGGCGATGTCGGCCCAGGAGGTCGGCTTCGGAGGAGCGATGGTAGCCGGAGGCAAACTGTTGGACGCCACGATATTACTGGCGATGGAGCCGCTGCCAACGGCCGAACCGACGACTTTGGGGACGCCGCCGGCGACGTCGGTGCTGCCCAGCTTGAGAGCTGCCATGCCCTGGTCGATGGTGTTCATGCCGGGAGCCTTGTTGAGAGTCTCGTTAGCGAAGGCGGACTGCCCGTCGATCATGGCCCCGCCCAGCGAGCTGGGGGCGTAGGCGTAATTGCTGCTGTAGCCCGAGCTCTGAGTGGATTGTCCCTGAGAACTGTTATTCCCCCAAGCCGAGAAGTCGATCCCGCTCGGGAAGAAGTTAAAGCCGTGCTGCCCGAGGAACGGAGTGCTGCCAAGGGCCCCTGGCTGCCCGAACATGGCGTCTGGGAGAAAGTGAGGCTCCCCGTTGCTGAGCTGTCCGTACGAGGTCAGGTAGGGCATGGGGGGGTCACCCCCCGTAGACCAGGCGGCTTCGCCTAAGGAGTAGGAGAATCCAATGGAGGGACTGTAGTAGTTGGGCAAGTAGGAATCGGACATCGCAGTGTAGGCATTATTCTGGAGGAATTAAAACAAAAACGGACGACGACGACAAAACGAAACAAAAAAAACACAACACAAAAAATAAGCACTGAAGAGTTAGAACGAGTTGAACAGATTTCAAGGGAGCAGAAGTAAAAACCATCTTAGATTTCCCGTGCCCCACCCCTCCCTACCTTAGGGCTGGGCAGACAAAACAGGCCCAGCCTTGAAACACCTCCTTTGTTACAAGTGCTCTAAAAACTGTTCTCTTGCCAACGAGATTAAGCACAAAGGATTAGCGAGTTTCCCATGCCAAGGTGGGAGCCCACTGCACTCCCAGCGTGGGACTGAACCACGCAAGGCACGGTTTCTTACCTGGCATCCGGATATTACATTATAATTTTTGTAGTTGCTACCAAAGAGGGATTTTCTTGCCCGCCTCAGGTACTTATCAGCCCTTATTCTGGTGTTTGAGGAAAGTGGAATGTGGAGGAAAAAGGGCCAGTGGAAGTGCACTGCCAAAATCATGGAAGTCCCCAACTGCCTGCCCTAAACTTACTACCCAGGAAAACTGCTTTATCCTCATAACCTGAAGTTTCAGAGCTCATAAGGTTTCAAGAACCTGCAAACAAACGGGGATTTAAAGTGCAATCCTGAAAACATGAACTGCTTCAGTGCTGTGGGCACATACTGGAAAAAAAATGAAAAAAACAAACCACCAAAATGAAAATGGGGAGTAATTGATAGGGTTTCATCAGAGGCCTTTTATAGCACAGTGACAGCAGCAGCCCAAGAAAGCAGGCTCCAAATTCAGAGAGGAAAAAAGAGGAAAAAAAAAAAAAAAGCTGCTTGGTGCCTCGGTCTCCCTTTTAACAGCCAAGGAGCCTTTAGGTTACAAAAACAAAATGCCTAAATTTTACAATTAGGGAACTCTCTGACCTGGCCACGATTTGCTTACATGAAAAACATCTGTCATTCTGCATCCGAACCAACGCCCCCTGGGGGGAGCGGTTAAAGCCACGCTAATGGACATTATCATCCCGTAATTTGAACCCGCGCGCAGGCAGCCTCCCGCTCCACCGCGCTTCCACGCCGGCCCAGCGCAGCGGAGATGAAAGTCAGGTTCAGTTCCCACTTAAAAGCTTGGCTCGCAGCAGGCTCCCCTCCATCTTTTCGTTGAATCATGTTTTCACGTGCCAAGCGCAGCTCCCGGAGGACTTCGCGCCATCCCGAAGCCCAGGGACGCTCTCAAGATGGCTCTGGCAGCCTCCAGAAACCGCCGGTTCGCTTCTCCACCTTCCCCAGAGTTAAAGGAAAGCAACAGGTTTGGGGGTAACTCTGCCCCAACTTTACAAAAATTAATGGGAATTATTTAACATAACGTGTTCAGAGACACGGCTTGTTTCGTTGTATAAGAAACCAAGAAGCTTTCTGCGGTGTTTCACGGTGCGAATGCACGAGGGACACCCTCCAAACTTTGTTTTCCCAAAGAAGGGGTCCCAAAACCAAATCACTAACAAAAACTAACTCGTTTGAGGAGCTCAGTCCTGCTAAATCCAAACCAATGAACAATCTTCAGGGCTCATTCCGTCCCAACGCATAAATGCCAACTCTGACTAATGGGTAGAGCAAAGGAGAGAACTTAACTCTCTTGGGAATTAGCTTTAGTGGAACACAAACGTGCTGGCCCTTACCTAAAACCCGAGCCCAGCAGGCAGAGCAGCCCTTCCCTCTCCGCAGGCTTCTCCCTCAAAGCAGCACATCCCTGTCAAGATTAAAACCTGTCCCCTTTCCACATCAAAGCATCTTCCTACCTGCTGCCGTATGTTTACATTCATGAAGATGATTTCACACGGCACACATTAAGCATTCCCCAGCTACACACAGGTAGTAAGGATGGAGCACAGGAGTTAACTGAGCTGAGCCCAGCCAGTTCAGAGCAGATTTAAGGCAGGCTTTGCCGCTCTTCAGACCTCAAGGTCTACAGCTGCGCTTCGCTACCGACCACGCCACCTCGCTCCGCTACCCTGCACTCGCGCAACCGACACAGCTGCTGGTCAGCATGCAAATAAAACCTCCCCACCTTGTAACCCTCTCCAATGACTAAAGACTTTTTGTGCAGTTATTTCCTCAAATTCACTATTCCTCTTCACCTCAGGCTAGAACCAGGGTTTAAAAGCTGACTTCTTGGGCTTTTGTTTTCCCAACTGGTTCAAGAATCACTGCGCACCTGAACTTTAAAACACCCGGTAACTCAGGTCACCAGGCTGACAGGCGAGTAACAGCCGCACCTGAAACAGCAGCTCCTGAATGAAACTTTACAACCAGGTTACCTCATGCCCATGTGAGAGCTCCCAAAGCAATTTCCAACAACGCCGGGTGGCAGCGGGCTGCATTGAACTCATTTTTCAGAGCCACAACTGTAACTCCCTTCCCCATCTTCCGCGAGGAGGTGCGTGCATGAGACCTTTGTGGATCTGAGTGCGGCTCGGCAGAACCACGCCCTGCCCACGCTGAACCCGAGGGGTTTGTTTTCTGTTATATCCAGTGTCCAAACACAGATGAGAGCTGACAAGCAACACAGAACGGTGAGAAACTGAGATAAAGTCGCCCTAAAGTTTTACGGCAGCGGTTTTACTTCGCTCCAGCTGAATTTCTATAGAGCAGCAGCTCTGCACTGCCTCCCAGGGCGCGCTCCAATCACTTCCTTATTTTTAAAATGTTATTTCTTTTACTGGCGTGGCACACACAAAAAGAAACTAAATATTCAGAAGTTCTTCACCGAGCATGCAAAACAGGGTAAAACACCACATTGCTTCCAGCATGAGAATAACCTTCATTCCCTTTAGATGCATTTCTCTTTAAATAAAACTACACTTTGCAGGAAATACACCCACGGACAGAAGGAAGCTGGGAATTGGTGATGTTAATTTCTGGGATAGAAAAAAAAAACCCACACCATTAAATGATAGCTACTAGTAAAGTAGCTACTTCTACTCAAGACTTGAGTAAGTAATCACACTCTAGCCCTACACAGGTTCAATTTAGGCTCGGAATTTTTCAGGGAGCTGGAAGCAGGTACTTTACTGGAGAGGCTGAGCTCTGAAGATTATGAAGAGCTGACAGGGCCTTACGGAATATTTAGCTTCGTATCTTTAGCACAAAGTAGGAAAATACTTGTTGCAAATTTAACTGAGGCAGAAACCTGTTCTTGTGTTCCAGTAAAACATGCCTCACCACGATATGAAAAAATAAATACACTGACTAGTAAAACCCTATCCCAGACAGAGCAGCTTCTTTTTACTAATCACAACTGGCAAGGAAAGAGCAGCCAAGAGAATGAACTAACTGCTCCAGTGCTACTACAGATGTTTATCTGTAACGCTTACTTGTACCATCTAATCAGCCGAACTCCATCTGTTATGTGTCACCCTCCTACCGCTCGTTAAGAAAAACAAACAAAAAAACAGTTAACGGGGTAGCTAATCTTAAACTGAAAGTTAAGAGGAAAAGTCTCTGGAAGCCTGAGTTTTAGGAATTGCCCACAAGCTCTCCAGCTCAACTTTTAACTAAAGTTCTCAAAAAGTCTCAAGAGCTTCAGCACATGTGTGTTCTGCTGGGGTTTTTTGCAAAAAAAACACAGAGGCCCCCATGACACACGTTTTCTGTTTACCTGGTGGAGTGATAAGAACACTGATAGTATCCTCCGAGAGCACTGCACGAAGCAATTTCACAAGGGGATGCAGCGCATCTCCTCGTGCGAGGTAAAGAGCTAGAAACCAGCACGGAAACAAGGTCGCAACAGTAAAACTGAAAGAGCCAAAATGGTAACTTCAAGGCAGTTACAGTGAAAAAAAAAAACCACCAACTGTAGGAAGTCCTTACACCCGCCACAATCTAACGGCATTCAGTGCTATAAAACAGCGTGTTACGGTAAGAAAGCTGGCAAACAGCAAAACGAAGATGGGGCAACACCGCCTTCCCTAGAGAGCAGCAGGCAGCCCCCGGGCTCCGGGTGCTCCCTGCCGGTTCACAGGCAACTCTTACTCACCGGCCGGGCCTGGGGACTCAAGTAGGGTTCAAAGTCATCATCATTCAACCCATCCTTCTGATGCACAGATCCGTTTTGCACTGAGGAAGAGACGCAGAGCGTTAGCGACAACTCCGCCGGCAAACTCGACCGCCCGCTGGCGTCGCCTATTTTAAAGCCAAACCTTCTAATAACGTAACTCAGCCCCGTATCCCGAGCTCAGCCCCAAAAAGAGAGCGGAAAGCCGCTTCGCCGCCGCACCGACACTCTGAACTACAAACTTTCCCCAGCCCCAGAACAACCAAAGGCTTCGCAACCCACAGTTGGTTGTTTTACTCCAGCTCCTCCGCCGTTGGGAAGGCGCAGAGACCCGAGGCCGTGCCCAGCACGTTTCCGAACGGATCCTCCCCGCCCTCCCCTCGCCGACACGCGCCCCAAACCCGCAGATTTCCCCCGAGCCCTCCCGCCGGGCTCTCACCTTTGTTGCCTTGGCCCTTGGGTCTCTGGCGCGGCATGGAAAGAGAGAGGGAGAGCGGTGAGTAACGAGCGGGGGGGGGAGCGGGGCGGGGGGCGACGAAGCGGCCCCGGCGAGGCGCGGCCTGGCCCGGCGTGGAGGGGGGGGGGGGAGGCCCGGCCGCGCCGCAGCACAATGGAGGGGAAGAGGAGGAGGAGGAGGGAAGGGGAGGGGGTGGGAAGGCCGCAGCCGCCGCCGGGCCCGCTCCCCCGCCGCTAGGCCCCGAGCCGCGGCCTCGCTTAGCGGGCCAGGCCCCCCCGGCGCGGCGCGGCAGGAAAGGACCGAGGCGGGAGGCAGGGGGGGGGGGCAGCGGCGGAGGGCTCCTACCTGCTCCAGGAGGCTGCTGGCCGACATGGCTCCGCGGCGGGGCGGGGTGGGGCGGGGCGGAGGCGGCTTTGTCCGGGGCGCGGGCGCGGCGCGGCTCGCCTGGCGGAGTCCCGACTGGCCGGCGGCGGCTGCGGGGAGGGGGGACGGAGGGGAGGCCGGAGGGAGGAGGGGAGGGGGGGGGGGGAACAGAGGGGGAGAGGAGGGGGAGACGCTCTAGCCAAGCCCTCTCCTCTCCTTCCGGCCCTCGTCTATGGTGCCGGCCCCCCGCCGCCTTCCGCGCCCACACACGCGCTCCTCCGGGCGGCACGGCGCGCGCGCCCCGCGCTCGCAGGCACAATGGCGGGAGCGGGGAGGTGAGGTGTGTGTGTGGGGGGGGGGGTGTGCTAGAGTGGAAGCAGGCTGAGGGGGGTGGCGCGGTGCATGACGGGCCGGCGGAGGACCGGGGGGAACAGCGCCCCCGCTCGGCCGGGCGGGTGGGGGGGGTGGGGGGGGGAGTTCTTAAAGGGCCAGGCCCGCGATAATTTTTTTTTTTTTTTTCTCGGGCGAAAAAACCCGGCAAATGTGAGGCTCGTCCCAGTCTGCGTCACGCCAGCATTTTAGCTCGTCCCCGTGCTCAGCGCCCCACGGCGTGGGGGGGATGCGGGGTCCTGGGAGCGCTCCGGGCCCCGGGGAGGGGCAGGAAGGTCGTTCGGCAGCGGGGAGGGGTCCCCCGAAAGGATCCCAGCCCTCCCCAGGCGCGGCAACGGAGCGGGGGCTGCTGGACAGGGTGGGAGGGGGATCCCCCAGCCGACAGCCAGGGATCCCAGAGCTGCGCCCCCAGTCCCGCTCCCCCAATGCCGCACCCCCAGTCCCGCACCCCCAGTCCCGCTCCCCCAATCCCGCACCCCCAATCCCGCACCCCCAGTCCCGCTCCCCCAGTTCCGCACCCCCAGTCCCGCACCCCCAATCCCGCTCCCCCAATCCCGCTCCCCCAGTCCCGCTCCCCCAATCCTGCACCTCCAATCCCGCACCCCCAGTCCCACACCCCCAGTCCCGCACCCCCAGTCCTGCTCCCCCAATCCCGCACCCCCAATCCCGCACCCCCAGTCCTGCACCCCCAGTCCCGCACCCCCAAATCCTGCTCCAGTCCCGCTCCCCAATCCCTCCCCTCCAAAGCTCGGGGGTCCCAGCAGCAGCGACCCCCCCTCCCTGTCCACGACGGGATCCCAGCCCGCGCCCCCTCCACCATTCACCCACCCCCGAATAAACCATCCAACCGCCGTTCGCTTTTTTTTTTTCTCTCCTTTTAATGCAAAAAAATAGCCAAACACATCTTCCTTCTCCCTCCCCACCCCACCCTCCCCAGGTGTGTTTTCTTTGCTGTCGTTTTGCTTTAATATTTCCAGCCAAGCAGCTTCCCCCCTCCCAGCCCTCCCAAAACCTCTTCGGCTCTAACGGCACCCGCCGCTTCCCCCTCTTCCATCTCCCCACCGCGGCGGAGCCCCCCAAGGGACACCCGGCCGTCAGGGGGGGGAAAAATAATCAAAGAAAAAATATTAAAAAAAAACAGAATAGAAGAGGAAAAGCGACGGGCCGCACGTTATTTCAGCAACGTGCCGGTTCTAATCCTGCCAAGAGATTATAGGAAGAAAGAAGAAAAAATAATACAAAAATAAAACCACCAAACAAGTAGCGACAAGCACGGAGCAGCCCCAGCACACCGTGTAAACAGAAGCTGCCCCGATCCGGAGTCCGGCTCTCCCGGAAAGCAACAGCAGAACATGCTTTGTAACCCCCCGAAAAGGTCCCTGCGGCGCTGAGCAGCGAAGGGGGAGGCTGTGGTTTTAAGCTTGAGTTGGTTTGTAGGTTTTTTTTAACATTTTTTTTTTTTTCTTTTGCCTTTCTGCAAAAGGCTTGAAGTGATCTCAAGAGTCTCCAAGCGGCGTCTGCAGCACCGAGCCTGGCCAGGCGGGGAAAGGGATGGGGGAAAAGTGCCGTGGGAAGAGGGGAAAGTGCCACGGGAAGAGGTGGGATTGGGATTGAGGGACCCTGAGACCGGGTCTCGAGGCTTTGTAGCTGGGAAATCTGGACAAGGGAAGGGTGAGAGCAAACAAATACACGTACACACCCACGCACACACACGAAAAAAAAAAGAAGATATAAAAACTATTTGTGTGGAGAAGGAGAACAAGGACAGTAAAGGCAGGGTTACTGTCGTCATCCCCAAAGCAAAAATAATAATAATAACAATAATAATAATAATAATAAAAATTAAAAAAAAAAAATCTCGGTTGAGGTGACAGTGAAGAGTCTGACAGAATTCCCTTCCCTGGGGGAAAATAAAAAATACGAATGAGGTACCTGTTCCACCCCAAAGCCGTCACCCCTTCCCACAGTCACTTTAACATTCCAGCCACTGGTTATCGTCTCTCTGAAATAAAACAATCGGGGCCGGGACAGCCCGGAGCAGAAGCACCGTGCGCGTGGCTGGGCCACGGCGCGCTCTCGGCACCAGGAGCCCTCGTCCAGTTCCTCCCGGTTGGGTTGTTCAGCAGAGATCCAGTCTCTCCTTGACCCTGCAAACAGGGCATTTGTTCAGTGCTCCACGGAGACGGAGCCTTTTCCACGTCTCACGTGTTTCTCCAGCTTTTTTGTTTTTTAAAAAAGAAAAAAAATTATATATATATATATATATATTATATACAGTACAAAGAAAATATCCATGGAAACAAATGGGGTGGCTGGAAAAGATGCTTAACAAAAAAGCCCAAAAAAGAAAACAACTTCCCAACTCTTCCCCAAACTGATGCTCGCTTTGCCCACTAGTCCTCCAAGACCACAATCTCCACGTTATGGACCTGGTGCTGATGGTCCTCCATGTCTCCCACCACTTTCTCCTCAGTCCTCAGCTCTGTCTCCAGGATCACCGCTTTGCCTTCCGACTCGTCCGTGTCCGCTTCGGGGTCCGGCGCCGGGTCGATCTCTATGATGGTCTGCCCGTCGTCCGAGGTGCCCTCCACGGCTTGGATGGTGGAAGTCAGGCCGGATTCCATGGCCACCAGTTCCACGGGGTTGACCACGGCCGCCACGTTGGCCAACGCGCCGCTGTCCTGCATGGCCGCCGAGCTCAGCAGCGCCAGGCTGGAGGACGGGTGGAGGGTGACGGTGTCGGAGGAGCTGGTCTTGGAGGAGGACACCACGGTGGCGTATCGGAAGAGCTGGGAGCCGGACGGCAAGGTGTGAACAGTCACGGGGCTGGAGCCTTGGCTAATGGTTGCCACCGGGATGTTGCCCACGGAGAACTGTTGGCCGACGGGTGCGATAGCGATGGGCGAGATGACGGTGAACTGAGGCTGCTGGATGGGGGTGGAGGGGCTGAGGACGGTGG
This sequence comes from Trogon surrucura, assembly GCA_020746105.1. Taxonomy (NCBI): domain Eukaryota; kingdom Metazoa; phylum Chordata; class Aves; order Trogoniformes; family Trogonidae; genus Trogon; species Trogon surrucura. Next base: position 4,198,545 of record CM036640.1, read on the forward strand.
CGGAGGCCGGGCGCTGCAGGCGGGGTCTCTTGGGGGGCTTGGGAGCGCTGACGGGCATGAGCACCACGTTCTGGATGGTTTGGGACTTCGCCTTCTGGTCCTTGGCAAGTTTCTTCTGCTCTTCCAGCTGCCGCTCCAGGTCTGCAAAGAGAAGGGCTGAGCGGTGCGCTGGGCGGGGGCCCGCGCGCTACTGCAGCTCCTGGAGACTCGTGGGCTCCACAAACAACTGTTACACCCCACGTTTGCAACAGGAAGTCTCCTAATCACCCGGTCGAGCGTCATCGTAGCATTTCACTCAAGATCAACCCGTGCTGAAGGAAAAGGCCAGGTTCTCCTGCCACCCACACAGACCTGGTCCGTGTTCTGCATGCACTCAGGCTGCTCCAGCCAGCTGCCAGCAGCTGGATAAGCAGCAAGCAATGCTCTGCACCAGCTGACTACTACTACTGATGAGAAGACGGGCATTTCTGCTCCCCAAGCTAGCCCCACCTCTAAGAGGGAGTGGACAAGCCCCTCCAGGTAGTAGGAACTGCTTCCTGAGCTGGGCTACGTTCCCGCCCGAGGAGCCCAGCACCTGTACTGGGGACAGGGAGCAGAACATGTCCCTCAACCCTTGTCTGTGTGAACATCAGACGTCAGAAGTAGCACAGTTATCTCATTCATCCAGGGCAGTAGGGGACTAGGACATCCCAGATAAGACCAGGTCCTACAGGACATGGCAAGGAGCAAGCGGCTCCAGGGAATCCAGGTCAGGTTATTGGCTTCAGCTCAGGGGAAGCCGCGCAAGACACCCGATAGCTCCACATCAAGACAAGCAGGCAGCTCAGCACCCTGGACATGGAGAAGCTTATTAGCTCAGGCACGGGCCGGCCCTGTCTGCAGCTCTGACGACTGCAGCACTGCTCTTGGCTAGCGGGGCCTCCTTCCTAATGCCAACGGCCTCACACCCTGGCTGCAGGAAAGGGGACAGGCTGTCGGTTGCCCCAAGCAACTGCTCACTTCGAGGCAAAGGAGAGGGGAAATTCCATGCAAGGATGGGGAGGGTTTGGGATGCGTTTGCTTTGGGACAGCACAATAACCCAAATATGGTTCATCGGGGGTTACGCCGCAGGAAAGTCACGTCAGGTCCCGAGAGCAGCAGCAGGATGACCCTCACTAGCTGCTGACTGTACCTGCCAACGTGTAAAGAAACTGTTCCTCTCCTTGCTCTGTCTGGTTTTTCCTGTTGTCCAGAACCTTTTTGACCGTGTCCATGAGACCAAACGTGTGGGCGACGTTGTTCAAGACTGCAGCATCTGCAAGGGAAGTGCACAGGGATGGCTGCCTAGTCCCACGGGTGGGACTCAGGTCAAGAGATGCTCATATTACACCATAAAATTTTCTGCTGCTGTTTGTAAAACTGTCTCTGTTCTTTCACAAGGGCTGGCTGGCAAGGGCAGACCCAGCTCCCGCATCCTTCTGACATCCAAGGACTAAATAGTCCCATTCACATGATAAAGAAAATGAAACAGAGATGTGTCACCCAAGCAGCTCAAAATTGCAGCAAATGAAAGCATAATTTGCAATCACAGAGATACAAATGAGCTCTCCACCTACAAATCATCACCCCATGCTGCTGACAGTGTCATTAACATGCCAGCTCCACTGAAAGCTGTGCAAAATTTCTATTATAATCCACTGACTTCAATCACTCACAGCTTCCAAAAGCTGCCACCTACCAGACACAAAGATCCGCCAGCCCAAAGCTAAATTTGAAAATTAAAAAAACCATAATATCCTGGGGAAAACGAAGTTTGTGGCTACACAGATATTCTCCCAGCAAGAGCATCAACAAGAGGTGCTCTCAAACCCTGTGCTCACAGGGGCATGTGCTGATCTGGATTAGGGAACTGATTCAAGTTAAAAATAACCCTGAAGAGGGGAGAGGAGTTATTTTTAACCCAGATCGGTTCCCTCATCTGGTCCAGCCCCAAAAACAGGTTTTCTGGAACAGGTGAAGACAGAACGAGAAGTGAGGGGGCAGGACCTGTTTAAGCTTGCACTGTCATGGGGAGAAGCATTCAAATAACTCCGGTCCAAGAAGTGAATCTGGGCAGGCTTTCAGGAGGGCCAGGAGCTGAGGACAGCTGCCTGGTGGTCCCAGCAAGCTGCCAGGGTCATTTTTGGCTGAGGGAACAGGGTGGCTCGTTGTGTCCTTGTGCCTTGAAGCAAATGCACTTCACACTTGAGCAGGCTGAGGCCACACCCAGACTGAGCTCCCACAGCTCCGCTAATGAGCGGTAACTTGCTCAACATCCCGACTCGACAGCTTGAAATGCTGGAGATGGACCCTTGACACTTGTTTTTTTTTATTTTCATTTTTTGCCTGCAGCTGCCCTTTTGAGCATCCTTCCCCACCGCAGAGCCAGAGGCTGTGGCTCCCAACCTACCTGTCATCTGGAAGGGAGATTGACCCAACCTCTGCTGGACACCCCTTAGGACTTCTTCTATCTCCTTCTGGATGTTGCACACAACTTCTTCCATCAGCCCCACATCAGCTATTCCTTTCCAGAACATCAGCGTGTCCTCTGGCACAACGAGAGGGGAAAAAGAAGTCAAAATGTACAAGCATTTGGCATTTTCCCCACGAGGCTATCCAAAACCTGTCAGTCAAGAGCATCTTTGCGAGCTGACTTCTAATTTGGCCATTGGGGTGGCTAAGGCATGCGAAGAAAAAACTTGCAAGAAGCAAAACCGATCCAGGCTGTGAATCAGTAACGCGTTTTCAGGCAGCGCCATGAATTCCAAGGCAACACTTCACAACTTCTCAAGGCACAGAGCTTAAAATCTTTGTTTGAGGAAAATTCTGCCTAAGCTTCTGTGCTGATTCTAAGAGGGCACCACGGCCAGACAGACGGCAGCCGAGAGAGCTGATGAGGTACCAACACAGGGTACTACAGCCACCACTCACTGGTGGTTTCAGTTTAGCTCCAGGCCGGCAGACGTTTACATCCTTGGAACGATCCAAAAAAAAAAACAAAAGTCCCTTGCTGTAACTATTAGCAACTGATCTGGGGGATCATCCACCAGCCACAGGGCCAGCGCTGGAGTCCCCCTGTGCCCGCAGCGGTGAGGAGCTGGGAGAGCCAACTGGCTGGGAGACAGCTCTGTCATCACCTAAACTCTCCTTAATTTCGGGATTTAATTCTCCAGAATGTAACAGGTGCGGAGACAAGAAGAAAACACCCAACAAGCAGGGAAGAAAACACCCAACAAGAAGCCTGAGCTTACCGGAGATCTCATCCGTGTCCTTTTTCACGCCTTCCTCAGTGGCCATGGTGACGGCAGCCGTCAGAGCTGAGTTCCACTCAATCCCCTCCTCCATGCTCTCCTCCGACAGCGCGATCTGGGTGATGCTCCCTGCCAGAGAGGCAACGTCAGCTCTCTCTGCGGCACCCGGAGCGCCAGCCCTGAATCCCTGCTTTGCTTTCCACCTCCTCTCCTCACCCCTCCCAGGCTCTTTTTTCACTCTCGTGGTCAGGTTGTTTGTGCCTGGCTTCTCTCAACCAAATAAGCAAAAAGCAAACAAATATTGCTGCTTCTCGTTGGAACTGTGATTGTGAAAGGCTTTGGGGCTTCTGGAAGGAAAACCACGTGCCCGCCAAAAAACAAACTGAACTCCTGGCATAAAAGGAGCAGAAAGGGATCGGAATAAAGAAGAGAACAAATAAGTCCCAGCCCAGCCGCCCTTCTGCCCCTGCAACATCAACAGGGAGATCTGCACCCTAGAGATGCTCTAATCTCTCAAGAAATGCCAGGGTCAGGGTCCAAGCTCATTTATAGAAGGGAAACAGATCTGTCTCGATCCTAAATTTCTTGGGACTAAGCCAACCTGCAGCCACTGTAGGGTTCTGCCACGTGCTTTCCAGGAGATTCTCCTCAGCCTACGGACAAGTCTGTCATCTCACCCACCCAGGGCCTTAAGAGAAATGTAACCTGCACAGCTGAACCATGCAGTACGGTTTGGAATGGACTCCTCCCTTAACCTCAGCAAAGAGATCGCTTTCTGTTCTGAAGCACGGGATTCAGTGAGAATTTGCAGTTGGAATGACAATCAAATCATGTCCAGCCATCACACCCTGTTCATGGATGTCCAGGTGATGCAGAGCAGGCTGCTCCGGGGGGCATCAGCACCCCCTGAATTCACTCCTGAGCACTAGCCTGTCTTGTGCCTTTCTAATAGACCCTCAAATAGGAAAGACATGAGAAAACACCGCACGAGCTCTCTCAGGTGTTTGCTCACATGGTGGCCCCAGAATCCCTTCAAGGTGAGGCTGCCCTGGCTCCCAAGGCTGCCTCTAAGCCACTGCTTAATACCAGCTCCCTTCCAGGCCTCCCACTACTGCAGCGCAGAGTTCCCTGACAGATGCTCCGAGACCTCCGAGTGGACACAAGAAGCATTTTCCTTCCTAGAAACCAGAACAGCCTCCTGAATAGTGGGACTGCCCTGAGAAGGTGTAAAATGTCTCTGGGGGAGGTCAACCTGATTTGATTAGCTCAGGGAGGGAGAGGAGTGTTAGAGGAAAACTCCAGTGGCATCACTAACTGGTTTCCTACCGTCAGCTGAAGTAGGAGTCTGCACCACACTCTGCTGTCCTGGCACGGGTGCTCTGGCACTGCTGATCAGGAGATCAAACTTGGTGCTTCGACACGTGTTGGTGCAAACTTTGTCGTGCTGGTAGAAGTCAATTTGCCCCGAGTCCATCATCTTCCTGTGCAGAGAGTGGGGAGAGAACCAGGCTCAGCTCAAATCTCAGCCTGGAGGCAGAAGGGAGTGTTCCACGTAGGAACGCTACGGCCATGGGAAAGAGAGAGATCCAGCGCCACTCTGCACACAAACCATCTCCTGCAGGGCTTTCAAACAACAAATATAAGCCACCCCCCAGCTTCACATCCAGGGCTCCAGCCCCATTTCACCCCCACCAAGTACCAGGTCCCCCAGGCGAGGCCACTTCTGTACAGGATGAGGAATCGTGCCCTCAGGCCAGGGGGCCAGGATCTCTGCAGGCTGCTGGCCAGGTAACTCGAGCTTCCAAGAGAACTCCCAGGGACTGCAAAGCAGACAAAACGCCTGCTCGGGATCCTGCAGCTGCAGTGGTGAAGCCCTGAAGCTGGACAGAGCAAGTCAAATACCTCAGCATGATTCCTCCGAGGCGAATGGCTCTCTTCCAGTCCTTTAGGGTAGACTTCCCAGCCAGGTGAACAAAATGCTTCGGGCTGATCAGCTGGTCATTGAACTGACAAGGAGATAAACAAAGGCTCAGCAAACAGGGCAACATCACCAACGCAGCCTGTCCACGGCTCATCTAAGCCCTGACTTCAACACAGAAAGACAAGCTGCTTCTCAAATCTCTCTCAGGTTTGATCCCCTCAGCACAGCGATGCTTATAACTCCAGAATGGATACGTTTGCCGGGATGACCTGGCAGCCATCGGCACTCGAACCCCACAGCTCTAGCCAGGAACAGCCCCGAAGGCTTTCCTACAAAGCATGAACCAAATTAGCTCCTTCTGCGAACGTGTACAGTCATCTCGGAGATCATTACAGGAGACTCCTGTTACATCAAACAGACAAGCAACATCTAGCTGACACAGGTATTCACTCGGGCATCTGTTCCGTCCTGCTCTGGTGACTAAGATAGTTCCTGCAGAGGGGCAGCAACAGAGCCCTCGTGCCACAGCAGCGCACAGGGACAGCCTCAGCGTGTCGGCTGTTAGGTTAGCACACTCTCAAGTGGAAAAATGTAACAGTGAGATTGCTCTTCTCCGTGCAACCTGCTCAACAAGGAAGTGACAGCAGTGGAGCGTCAGGGCACCAAGGGAAAGACAAGGAAGAAGAGCTCTGGCAGATCTCAGTGCGCATCCCCTGCCTGCCTACAGCTCCGAGTTCCTCGTCAAGTGCCAAATATGACTCTGCTTTAATCAGTAATCAAGAGCAGCACTGAAACATAAGGTGGGTGATAGGTCTTCACTCCTTAACCCACTCTTTCCCTGCTCCTCCCCATGCTAAAAACAACTCTAGCACTAAGAATTCAGCATGCTGCAGTAGCAAAGTCCCTCGGCTCCAGGACAAGGCTCAGATGAAATGCAAAATGTGGAGGCCAAGCACCAGACCTTGAGAGCAGAGAAGGAACCCGCTGAGAAAACTCCCTTACCTTGACGCACTTGACATTAATTCCGGGACAGACAAACTTCTTCCAGAGCAGGATGGCTTTGCTCTCCCCGCAGGTGATGGGATAGGCGATCTCGATTTCCTCGTTTGTCTCAATGGTGCTGGGGTCTGAGGGAGGAAGGGGTAAAAATGACACTTTCCACCCAAGAAGTTCAACTCCCACAAGGCGGGAGCCAAAAGCTCACATGCTGTGAGACCTAGACTCAGGAAACAAAAAAAAAAGGCCATTCCCAGTTTGGGATCAACCTTTCTTAGGCTTCTCCAGTTATTAATTCTAACGGCAACTGGCACCTGCTTTCTAATATTGCAACACTCAAGGAGAAGCTCATCTATCAGCAGAACATGGCATTGGAAATCCACCACATTTGCAAGGAGGAGAGATGTCAGTGAGAACCATCTTTCTGAAAACAAAATGCTTTTAACATTTGAAGCACAGATATCTCTCAGATTTCTTGGTGCTCTGGTATCTCCTTAGCAGTGATATCAGATATTTACTGATAATATATTCTCTTCACACACAGAGTTCCTGCTAATACTGCCAAAAGACCCACGCCCACGCGGGAAGCAGAACGCTCGTCAAGATCTAGTGACAGCACCTCACGACGGGAGCCTTTCCCCACATACTCTTCAGGATGGCAGGGAGTGCTCAGGAGCCAACCCGCTCGGTTCTTCCAAACATCCAGCCCAGGCTGCTCGTTCAGCAAAGAACCAGCAAGCAGAGACTCACACCTCAGCTAGCGCAGCCGCAGCCACCATCCTTACAGCCACCATTCCTGCCTGCTAGTGACTAAGGTGAAACCTTGGCTCCTCTGGACCCCGTGGGAGCCCTTAGCATTCATTGCAGGAGAACCAGGATCTCAGTTCCAGGACTTTGAGACCAAGCAATGACAGCAGACTCTTATTCCAGAGCATGCCCAGACCCTGCACCCACATCCATGCCTGGGAAACAGCATCTGCAGGGGCAGAGCCAGAAGGAAGCCCAGCAGACTGGAGACACCAGCCCAGCAGCAACCAGCCCTGCAGAGGAGGGGATTCTGCCCGTGCCAGGCGGGAACTCACCGATCCCTTCTTCTAGCTTGTGGATGGTGTGGGTTTCGACGGCCACTACGGCGGCACTGGCCTCTGAGCCCTCTTGGTAAATCCTGTTGTAAAAGTGGATATCCATAAGCAAACGATATAAATCACCGGGGAATTAAGATTCACAGCACAAGGTTAAAAATTCGGTTCATTTCTTTCTCGTTCGTTTCTTGAAGGATGCGGATTTTGTTTGATACAGTTTCAATCGCGGGCCTTTTTTCGGCACACATGAAAACACGACAGTAATCCCGAGGAGTGAAACACGCAGAGGCGTTTCCCAGTCCTGCCGTTGCACCCTCCACCCCACCAGCGCCGCCAAAGCAGCTCTGCAGCGCGCTTCCCTGAGCCTTCTCCTCTAGTTTCTGACACAGACAGTTACCCAGGACAACAGGAAGCAGAGCTCGATGCCCCAAGATCCCTTCCAGCCCCGTGTGACAGTGCAGCACGGGTGATCACGCAGAGAAGAATCCCTGTCAGGCTTGCAGCCACCCTGCGCTGCGAATATTATCAAACTGGAACCAGCATATTTACGTCCTGACCGATCTTGAGTGAAGATCAAGTCCCTGGTGGCAGCCGCTTCTCTGTAGCAGCTGCCAAGGGTGCCACAAAATTCCCTCCTACATCCCAGCTCCATTGTGTTTTAGAGGAGGATTATTTTAGGAGAAAGCTGGCACAGAGGCACACGCGGATTTGGACACACGGGCGCAGACCACCACATACAGCAACCACAGCGTGGCAAAAACCCACCCGGGGGATGGAGAGGGAAGAGGGAGATGAGGAGGACGTGTGGCCAGCCGGGGCAGCACCGTGACCACCTCGCCGCTTCACCACCACCACAGCCGTCGCCAGGCTGCCGTGATCCAGAGGCAGCGTCACGCGGATACGTCCCCGCAGGAGAATTTCCGTCCTCGGAGGCCCCGCGGCAGCGACACACAAAAGCTTTTTTGCGTTGTGTCTTTCAGCGCGCCGCAAAACTGACGCAAAGCTGGAAAACGCAGCGACGCTCGGTCCCCGTGCCACAAAAATCTACAGCGGCAACCCCCCACGCTCCTCCATATCCCACCCTGCACCTCCCAGACACACCATCCAACTCACCCTTGCTGCACCGGCTGGAGCTGCAAGATCACTTGGGTTTTGGTATCCTCCGGGTTCTCCCCTTCGTTTCCGTCACTTGGTACAACCACCACATCACCCACAGGGACGCTCACTTCGGCATTCGCCATCTCTCACATGAAGGCCGGCGGCGACGAGGTGCCGCGATGCTGCAGAGGGCAAAGCAGAGGCAGGTCTGTACCGCGGCAGCACCGCGGTGTGCGAGGCAGCCGTGTGTGAGCATGATCGCCCAGTCCCGCCGCAGGAAAGGCCGGGCTAAGGCGGCCGGCAGAGCAAAGCTCCGGCTCCGAAAAGGGCACCAGGCATTTTAAATTCACCACCAGAGAGAGATGGCAAGTGCCCGTCAACACACGGGAGGATTTGCCCTCCCCTGTCCATCACGGTAGCCGGGAACATCTCGCCCCACCACACAAACCTGGCACAGGCAGATCCCCCCCGCCCAAGCACCGCCCCACTCGTGACTTCCCCGTGAACCCTCACAGAGGGTTTTGGGGAGAGAACAAAAAGGTTTTCCACTATGGAGCTTCTCCCTCCCAACCTCCCTTGGGATGCTCCGAGCCCCGGGTACCGGGCCCGACCCTGCCCAGCGCACAGGGGCTGCGACAGGCCGGGGTTCCCGGTGCTGCAGGAGCCGCCTGCAGGGGGTTGCCGAGCACCGCGGCAGCACCGGGGTGGTTTTGTTACCTCCGCGGGGCTGGGGCTCAGCCCCCGGGGTTTAAAAGCTCCTGGGACAGCGGTTGTGTCACCTCCGGGCAGGTGACAGTGACAGCTCGAGGGCCCGCGCGCTGACCCCGGGCCACGCTCCCCCCCGGGGGTCACCGCGCCTCGGCCAGGGCTTCAGAACCGGGGGCGCCGCTCGCTGGGGGTGCTCCCCCGGGGGCTCCCCGTGGGACCGCGGCTTCCTCAGGATTTCCGGCACGGGGGGGACAGAGAAACCCCGACGGCGACAGGCCCCGGGCCTCGGCCGGGAGCTACCGGGGCTCCCCCGCCCGGGATCCCCGAGGGGAGGCCGCGGCCCACCCGGGCGGGCGGGGGTGACACGGGGGGGGGTGTCGCCGAGGCGCGGGGTCAGAGGTCAGCGCCCCCCCCGCCCCCCAAGGACGCGGGTCAGGGGTCAAGGCCGATGGGGGGGGGGGAGGAGCGGTCCCCCCCGGGGCGCGCGGCGGCGGCGGGGCGGGGCTGCCCGGGGGAGGGGTGTGGCCTCACCCCCCCCCCCCTCCCGCCCCCCCCCCCCGCGGGCGGACGCAGCGGCGCGGTCCCCCCTCCCCCCCCCCCGCGGCGCGCGACGTCCGCCCTCGCGGCGGCGGCGGCACGTACGGCGACGCGCGCTGGGGCGCCCCCTCCCCTCCCCGGCGGGCCGGGCCGGACCCCTCCCGCCCCGCCCCGCCGCCGCCTGGCCCCTCCCGGCTCCCGTAGCGCGGCGCCGGCCGGCCCTTACCGTCGCCGAGCGGCCGAGTGCGGGGGCTGAGAGAAGGGGGAGGGGAAGGGGAGGGAGGGGGGATGGGGAGGGAAGCGGGCCGGGCAGGAGGGAGCATGCGCGGTAGCCGCCGCGGCCTCGGCCGCCAGCACTTCCGGCCGCCGCCTGCCTTAAAGGGGCCGCGGGCGGGGCCGTGCTGACCCCTGGCGGCGGGCGGCGGCACCGCCGCGCGAGGGCACGAGGGACGGGACGGGACGGGACGGGACGGGACGGGACGGGACGGGACGGGACGGGACGGGGGCTCCCTGCCAGCACGGCTCGGGATGGGGAGGGAGGAGCAGGGAATGGGCAGCGGTACCGGGCATCACGCAGCCCCGCCCGTGGGCTCCGCACCCCCACGGGTAGTTCGTGACCCCCACGGTCCCCGGGGGGCATCCGGGACCGGCCCCGCGTCCCCAGCCCCGCCGGCCGGGCCGAGCCCCGCCGCGCTTCGACCGCTCCCCTCGCCGGGCCGGGCCGGGTGACTGGCAGCGGGGCGGCCCAATGGCGGCGCGGGGCCGGGCGGCGGCAGCCAATGGGCGCGGAGGGGCGGGTCTAGGGCCGCGGCGCGGGGCAGCGGCGGGTCCGGTGGCGGCGGCGGAGGCGGCGGCAGGAGGATGCGGGCGGGCGGCGGGACGGCGCGGGGGGGCGCTGGCGCTGGCCCTGCTCCGCCGCTGCCTTTTGCTGGGGCCGCTGGGACCGCGCCCGGCCGGCGGACAGGAGGGTGAGTGCGGGTTGCGGGGCGCCGGCGGCGGGGGAACCGGCACCGGGACACGGTGCCGGGAGGGAGTCCCGCTCCCACCGGCACCCCCGGGGTTCCCCTTCCGTGGTCGGGTTGGGTCGTGCGCCGCCCCCGGGACGGGGACCGGACGGGCACTCCTCTGCCCCGGTACTGTCTCGGGACGGGCTCCTCACCGTGTCCGTACCGGGATCGGACTATGAGGGACTCCCCGGTACCGAGCCGGGATGGGTTCCCACTGTCCCCAGACCGGGACTACACCGGGACGGGATCCGCGCCTGTCCCAGCACCGACCCAGGATGACGTCCCCGCCACGCATCTGCTCCGGTACCGGACGGGACGAGCTCCCCGCCGCCCCCGCATTGCCCTGGTCCCGCACCTCCCACCCTGCTCCCGGTGCCAGGGTGCCCGGCGGTGACTCCGTCCGGTCTGCAGGGCTTTCCCCGGGAACCCCTAATCCCCGGGAACCCGACTCTGCCCCGGTTTAAGAAGATCACCAGAGCTGACGGTGAAGAACCGGGAGAGCCGGGCTCCGTGCCGGGAATGCCGCGGCCCCGGCAGCGCCGCTCCGGGGGGACCTCGGCACCCACCGGAGTTTGAGAAAGCCCCGAGGGTACTTTCAGCCAAACCTCATCCCGAAGACAGGATTTTCCCCGGCACCACTCGTCTGAGAGCGAGCAGACGAGGACGGGACACCCCGAAGCATCGTCCCCACTGAGGGGAAACTGAGGCACGGGACGGGATGGGATCACCGGGGACACAGAACTCCGCTGGATTTCCCGAGCGTTGAGTTGGGAGACATCCCGCAGCGGGTTTCCACCGGATCCCGAGCCCGTCGGTGGACACGGGGAGCTCTCCCGGGGCCGGCCGCATGCCGGGCTTTTCCCGGAGCATCGCCCTGTTGTGTCTTTCCTGCATCCTGTGAGAAAACAAACAAATCCCTGGCAGGGATGGCCCCACTGCGGCGTCACCCTCACCCAGCGGAAATCCAGTTTTCCCTTTTTTTTTTAAGGCAACTGGAGGTGGTTTGGGTTTTTTTTTGGGGGGGGGGGTGTTCCCATGGTTGGGGGCAATGCCCCTGCCCCCCTCCCCGGCTCTGCCTTCGCCGTTCCTGGCCCCTCGGCGTCGCCGTCGGAGCTAAATCCCCACGTGCGCCCGCAGCTCCCGGCTTATCTCCGGCGTGACCCCCGGCACGCGCCGGCCACGCTTGGGATGCTTTTACTCAGAGTTTCCTTTCCTGGGATGCATTTTTTTTTTTCCCATCTTTTTACGTCTCAGCTCCTCTGCACGCACCGGTTGTGTGAGGTTGGACCCGGGTGGATCCATCCAAGACCACACGTGTCAGGCTGTCCCGGCCAGAGAGGGTTTTCCCTGCAGATCCCAACGACTCTGACCTTCTTTGCTAGAAAGTGCCCCAAAATATTCCAAATTTCTCACTCTCCAGCACAGCAGCCTCTCTGGGAGCTTCTTTCCTGGCAGCTCCGGGGTCCCCCGAGCCCTTACTCCCAGCCAGTTGTGCCTCCCACCCAGAACGGGGGCCACTGCCCAGCCGAGGTGAGAAATTGGGGATTTTACCCAGTCCCACATCCCTGCCCAGGGGGATAACTTCCCCCCTACACTCCAGTTTGGCCACCAGCCCTTCCCGCAGGCTGTGGAGGAGTGGGCTTGGGGCGAGGAGAGGGGCTGTGCTGGCATCTTCTTCCTCCGGCCCCCCTCTTTTATTTTAGCCCTGCAGGATTTTCCCCCTGAGGCGCTTTGTGCCGTCTCCCGGCGACGGCGAGGGGAGCCAAGGCAGGGCCGTGCCCACCATTGCTTTTCTTTCTGGCTGCGCCAGGATGATGCTTGGCAGGAGCAGCAGCTTTTTGGGGTTTGGGAGGGGACGAACGGACATTGAATGACCCCTACATCCCCCGGAGGGGCTGGGCAGTGCTTCCCCAGCTCCCTGCCCTTCCCTGTGCCCCAATCCCACCCAGAAATCCCAGTCGGTCGCCTTTCAACTTGAGTTTCCAGGATATTCCCTCAGAGAAAAGCCCCTTTTGTGGCGGGCGCTGGCATCGCCCCGGGGAGGAGGTGACGGGGATGCAGCTGCCCAAGGTCATCCTCAAGGTCAAGGCTGCAGCTGGGGGTTCCCCGGGGGCTGCTCGGTGCTGCGCAGCCCCAGGGGGTGGGTGCAATTTCCTCCTTGAATCTTTTTGTATCCCCCAAAATTGGGGTTGTCATGACCTGGGGGATGAAGAGGAGCTGGAGGCACAGGTCTGTGCCCAGTGGCTGGGGGGGGGGAACTGAGGCAGCTGCATCCATGGATCCCCACCCCTGCGGGGGACTGTTCCCAGGACAGGGAGCAGCCAGAAAAGCCACCAGAAAAACTGTTTCAGAAAAGGAAGACATTTCAAGGGGCTGCAGACACCTGTGGGGTGTCCTCAGGGTGATGCCAAGTGGGGAAACTGAGGCAGGGAGCAGCTCGGCTGACTTCCTCGCCCTCAAAAAAAAACCCCTCTGGTCTCTCCGCAGGGGACGGCTGCGGCCACACGCTGCTGACCCCCCAGAGCGGCACCCTCAGCTCCAGGAACTACCCGGGCACCTACCCCAACCACACCACCTGCCGCTGGCGGCTGCGCACCCCCCCGGGCACCTCCCTCCTCCTGGCCTTCGGGGACGTGGACCTGGAGCCCTCCGAACGCTGCGCCCGCAGCTCGCTGCTGCTCGCTGACCCCCAGGCCGGCACCACCTACGGTAAGGGGAAGGGGATCCCAGGGGAAACTGAGGCAGAGCCCGCCGAGGGGTTGTGGATGGAGCTCAGGGGTGAGTGATATCACATTATGTAAAATCCTGGATAAGGAGAAAATCTGGCTTTTGAGCTGATTTCATCATGAGGGGGGGGGGGAATATGAGGGTGGGAATGTTCAAGGAGGGGGATACCCCAGGTGGAGGGTACCCAAGGAGAAGGGTATTCCGAGGGTGGGGGTACACGAGAAGGGGGACGTTGCCATGCTGGGGGGGATTGGGAGCACTCAGTTGGGACCAGATGCAGCTGCTGCTGAATTAATTCCTTCTGCCCAGCCGCTGCCCAAACGCTTCCAGGATCTCCCCAGAGAGATTTAAGGGCCTTGGAGGGATTTGCCAGCTCAGGCTGAGGGGTCCCGGAGCAACACGGGAAAGGAGGGAACCCCCAGATGGTGCTCCTGGAGGGGGGAGAGGGCTTGAGGCACCCGCAAGCCCCTTGGGGTGCCTTCACCAGGGCCGTGCGTGCTGGCGGGCGGGGGGTGACGCACAGCCGGGCTGGGGTCCCGCTCCCTCGCCCGCGGCTGACGCCGGCCCTTGAGAAGTCCCAGATGTTTTTCGGGAAGGGGCCGGAGCAGGCGGAGGCCGTGGGCTCCTTCCCGCTGACTCAGAGCCGGGGGCTGGCGCCCGGCCTGATCCCGCCTGGGGACGTGCCGGGGTCCCTGGGGGGGCAGCAGCCTCTGGCCCGCGGCTCAGCCGAGGGGTGCCCAGCACCCGGGGGGTTTCAGGAGGTGCTGGCTGGGCGGGCATCTTACCAAACACGGCAGCGCTGGCATCTGGCGGGAAATCTGTGTGTGCGTGTCATCTGCATCTCATCTGCATTCCATTTGCATATCGCACAGAGCCCCCACTCCATCACGTCTGTGACCCTGTGACATCCCCGCACACACGCATGTCCCACGTCCCCTGGGCTCGACCTCTCGGTTAAATATGACCCAGGGTGGGGAAACTGAGGCACGGCACAACTCCGTGGAGGGGGTTTTCACCAGCAGCAGCGTGGGGACACAGAAACACAGCTCCCTGTCCCCAGGACAACCAAGGCATTTGCTCAAAGCATCTCTGGGCACCCTGAGGCCACGGTGACGGACTTGACAGAGAGCAGAGATGGGGAAGGGGGCGGTGATGGAAGGGGGGCAGTGGTGGAAGGGGGGTGGTGATGGCAGCCCCTCGGATTGGGGCCACCTCTCATCCCCAGCTGGGACCAGAGATGTCCCCAAGGAACCCGTCTGCCTGCTAAGCTGGTTTTAATCAGGGAGATGGAGACTGCAAATTAATTTGGATTAAACAGGGAGGGGGGGATTTAGGAAGCAGTTTCTGCAGCATCTACAAAAGGGGAGGCAGGGAGGGGACATGTGTCTCAGCATCCCACTGGGGGAGGTGGGGACACCTCAGGGTGCCCCACAGGAGCCTGGTCAAGCTCTGAACCCTGGGCCTGGGGGCTGCATCCCCCTCCCCTCAGTGCTTGTGGCTGTGGGGAGACAGGATGAGCTGTGGAGAGCTGTGCTTCAGGTCCCCTCCTGTAGCGTGGATTGGGACCACCGTGAGGTTGGGACCACCCAAATGCCTGAGATCCCCTGGTCCTGGCAAGGGCTGAGTCAGAGGAGGTGACACCCTGGGGCTTGGGTGCCCACACCCATCCCTGGGGACCCCCAGTCGTCTCCACGGCCCCGTCCCTGCTGGCAGGGCCCTACTGCAGGAACGCCGGTCCCGCTGCCCCGCTCCTGGTGACAAACTCCAGCACCGTGACCGTCCTGTTCAACAGCACCAGCCACCGCTCGGGACGAGGCCTCCTCCTGTCCTACGCCACCTCGCAGCACCCAGGTAGGGAGGAGCATCCTCCAGGGGTGCTGAGACACCCCGGGCCTGTGTCTCGGCCCATGGCGGGGGGACAACGGGGGGTGGAGGGGGCTCCTTGCTGACCCCAGGGTGGGCTCCCATCACCCTGAGCTCCCTGAAGACCCATGTTTGGGGGCACAACACAGGAACCCTCCCAGCACCCTGGACCTCCGGGTCAGTTGGGACCCCACTATCAGGCAGAGCCAGAGGCATTGGGGCTGATTGGGGCTGATCAAGGGGCCACCCCTCCCTGCCCCTCTGGGTCGGGGTGCCCTGGGGCAGAGGTGAGGGTCCCTCACCCTGGGGTGTCCCTGCCTTGCAGACCTGGTCTCCTGTCTGGTTCGAGGCACCCACTACACCCAGGAGTACGTCAGGTGAGTGGCCAGGGCAGGTGAGTGGTCCCTGCTTCGGCGTCCCGCACCCCGCATCACTGCCAGTCCCCAATATCCCCAGTTCTGTTCCCATTATCCCTGGCTTTGTCCCCATCTCTCCTCTCTGGGGCACAGCCTGCCCTCACCTCGGGGCTTGTGGGGTGCAACCACGGCAGGATGGGGAGTGGGCACATAGACAGGATCTGGATGTGACCAAACCCTGACCCCCCCCTCACCGTGTGTTTCAGCGTGTACTGCCCCGCGGGCTGCAAGGACATCGACGGGGACATCTGGGGCAACCCGAGCCAGGGCTACCGGGATGTAAGTGCAAAGCCCGGCATGGGTCAGCACCCATAAGGGACAGTCCCCAGCATGGGTGGCTACTGCTTGTCACCCCCAGGCAGACCACAGAGGGTGGATTTGGCTGTGGGGTGCCCGGCCCCACGCTGGAGGGGCTGCTCTCACCCCTCCCCTGCTCCCCGCAGACGTCGGTGCTGTGCAAGGCAGCCGTGCACGCCGGGGTCATCGCGGACGAGCTGGGCGGGCAGGTCACCCTGTCCCGGGAGAAGGGGATCACGCTCTACGAGTCGGCCTTCGCCAATGGGCTTCACTCCAAGAGGTGGGTGAGGGGTGGGGTGAGGTTGAGGACCCTGGCTGCACCGCACACCCAGCTGTGGGACCCATCCATGCTGCCACCAGAGACCTGCCACCCTTTGATTCTGGAGACCCCTGGGGTTTGTTCGCCTGGAGAACCCCCTGTCTGATGCTCCCTCTGCTTTCCTTCCTGCAGGGGATCCCTCTCTGAGAAGCGGCTTGTATTCCACAAAGGTATTTTTTTACCCATTTCCCCCACAACTGTGGCTGGCAAACCCAGTGCCACCCCCTACGCAATGCCCGGTTGGGGGTCCCGGGCTCCCAGCCTGCCGTTTTGTGTTGCCAGCCTGCGGCGATGCACTGGAGGTGGCCGCCTTCAACGCCTCGTCCTGGTGGCACGAGGTGGACACGCTGGGTCAGGACCGAGCGTGGGCGGCCAGCTGGGCAGCGCTGGGCACTGCCGGCCACTCCTGGGCAGCCGAACCCGGCTCCGAAGCCGCCTGGCTGGAGCTGGACCTGGGCACCCGCAGGAATGTCACAGGTAAGCATTTGCCATCAGAGGGGGGGACAATAACCACTGCCCTTGTCCCTGTGCCACCCTGACCACTGTCTGCCCCTGGCGACATGGGTGACACCCCTAAAAAGCTGCCCAGAGCAGTTGCAACCCCCCTCTGTAACTCTTAGGAGGCACTGGAGCTCCCTGTGCCATGGTTTTACTGGTGTAAACTGGGATGCAGACAGCACAAATCCTTCCGACTGTCCCCTGTCCCCTTTTTATTCCTGCCCCCTCCCATCTGCAGTCATTTCTGGGACGAACAAGTTAATATTATGCTCTTGCATCTGGTGCCAGCCAGCGCCTTTTGTTTGGCCGGAGCCTGCCGAAAGCAGGGGCTTTGTGCCGCAGCGGCTGGCGACCGCGAGGAGGAAAATGGGGACATTGTCCAGCCGGAGGCTGGAGGAGGGAGGAATGCGGGGCTGGCAGCCGGGGCCGGAGGTTATCGGCTCCTGGGGGCAAGAGGGGGGGGTCCGACACTCAAATCTGCCCCATTCCCAGGGCTGCAGGGAACATCTAAGGGGGTTTCCCAGGGCAGGTGACATCCTGCCCTCCCAGCAGGGACTCAGGTCTCCCAGAGGTGGGAGTTATTCCGGCTGGGAAAGCTCTGCCCCATGAAGCGCGACACACTGGGGCACAGGGAGGCCCCCCCAGCCCCACAGCCCCCGACTGACAGCAGGGCTCCCGCCCGGCACCAACAGGCATCATCACGAGGGGCTCCTCCGAGCAGTACGACTACTACGTGACGTCCTACCGGGTCTCCTCCAGCCGCGACGGGAAGAACTGGAGACCCTACAGAGGCAGCGGCGGCCAGGAGGACAAAGTGAGCACAGTGGGGTGGACAACAGGGGGACCTCAGGTCCCCTGCTCGCAGCCATTGGCATCCTCGTCACTCTCTTTGGCAGGTTTTTGAAGGAAACGTCGACAGCCACGGGGAGGTCTTCAATGCCTTCATCCCCCACATCGTTGCCCGCTACGTTCGCATCACGCCCCGGAGCTGGCACCAGCGCGTGGCATTGAAGGTGGCCCTGGTGGGCTGCCAGCTGGCACGGGTCCGCGCACCCCGGCCCTACGGTGAGACCCTCCGTGGGAGCTCTCGGCCCCCAAACACGCCAAACGACCTCCGCCTCCCCGTGCACCCAGTGGTGCCCCCACACTCACAGTCCCCGCTCTGCCCCGCAGTGCCCAGCATCCCCAAGGAGGTCCCTGTCCCCACCAGCCGCCCGGCCAGCCGCACACCCATCCCCGGCATCGCCCTGGACCCAGAAAAGGCAGGTGGGTGCCATGGTGGGGGCTGTCCCTGGGGTGCAGCCCTGTCTCAGAGGTGCTCCACACACCGATGGACCCACTCAAGGTTTAAGATCCTCACGTGACAACGAATGGATCTTCCTTCTCGGCTGGGATCCTGGCACCCATGGGTGCAGAGGGGTGGGATGGGAGCACCCAGGGGCTGACGCTGCGCTCCCTGCAGGCTCCACGCTGCTGGTGATGCTGCTTATCGGCGGCTTCGTGCTCCTCTGCTCCAGCCTCCTGCTGCTGGCCTTCCTCTGCCGCAGGAAGAGGTGGGTCCCATGCCACAGCCCGCTTTGCCCCGGGGCACCCAGCGTCGCCTCCCCAAGGCCTGGCGGTTCCGTTTGGCCGCTCGCTGGGTACCAAGGGGTGCAGCGGGTGCAAGGAGGCAGGTGGTGGTGGGCTCAGAGTGGCTGGGACCCCCTCACCCCCATCTTGCTCTTCCCCTTGGCAGAAAGTCGGCGGCGGAGCTGAACTGCGGGATCACGAAAGGTAAAGGGTCCCGGGGGTCCTGTCGTGCCTCAGCGCCAAATTCAGGAGGGGTGCGGCTGGTTTAACCGGTGCTGCTGGCAAACCCTGAGCTGTCCCACTCCTGGGGGCACCGCTTGTCCCCCAGGCACGGCCCTAAGGGACAGCAGGTGACAAACGGGGGTTTCTGCTCTCTGCTCAGGGTACCCCCAACTGGAGTCGAGCCAGGTGTGCTCCCTGCAGAGCCTACCGCTCCCCAGCCCCACGCTGGCCTCCTTCCCCACAGCACCCGTGCCGGGGGACCTCAGCCGGACCCATTCACCAGGTAACGGAGACATCGGGGCGCAAACAGGTCCCCTCAGCCCTGAGCCACATCCTTGCCATCGCACCCCGGGGTGCCCGAACCCCTCAGCACCACACCGGTCACCCGACCCCTGTCCTGCGCCAAGGGGAGACCCTGGCAGAGCTTATTTATTTTTATTAGTGGTAGCGTTCCACCTGAAACTCAGGTACGGGCACCGGGAGCAGGGCCAGAGGGATGTGCCGGTCCCCGTGGGGCGGGTGTCATGCCCCGGGGAGGGGTTTGGGCACACACCCGCCCCCCTTTTTCCCAGCCCTGGGGCTCCAGATGTCCCCCTTTATCCCACCCGCGGGTGCCACCAGCCCCACCCACACCCGCAGCAACACCCCGACCCCTTCGTTCGCGGGGCAGCCCCCGCAGCTCAGAGCTCTCTCCCGGGGCAGAGTACGCCGAGCCCGACCTGGTGCAGCTGAGCCCCGGCAGCCCGGCGGGCCCCTCCACCTTCAAACCGCTCCCGGACGAGGGCTACGCGCTGCCGCTGGTCGTGAGCCACTACGACGTGCCGGGAAAACACCACGAGTACGCGGAGCCGCTGCCGCCCGAGCCCGAGTACGCGACGCCGTTCAGCGAGGCCGAGCCCAGCGGCGCCCACCGGAGCCCCCGCGGCATCGCGGCGGGGCTCCCCGGCTCCCCTCCGCGGCGGTACCACGCACCCGCGCCGCGGCCCGGGGAGCCGGCGGAGGGGACTGACCGTCCCGGCGGGGAGGCGGCGCCCTCCACCGGGGGGTCTCGCTTCGAGCGGCGGGACTGTCCGCTCGCACACGTCTACCACGAAGCCTTGTGAAACCGGGAGCCGAGGGAGGGGGGGAACCCCGCTGTCACCGGGCCGGGCGGTACCGCACAAACACCGACCCCGTGAACGGATCACTCTGCTTTTTTAACGAACAGTATTATTTAAACATACACCTCTCCCTGACCGTTTCTCCCGTTACCGCCCCCGCCGCTCTCGTCTCTCTGTCGTTGACTCTCCCCGGGGCGCCGGAACAAGCGGTTACCGGCGACCCCCACTACAAAAATTGTGCTTCCGAAATCTCTTGATGTCGATTCCGCGGGGGCGGCCGCGAGGGCCCCCCCGTGCCACGCACGGCAGAAGCCCTTTTTAAAGCTGCGCTCGCCAGCTGTCCCCACCGGAAAGTGCTCGAGTACCGCCCAGCTCACGGCGAGGCGCGCCTCCCGCCACAAAGGTAGCGCCAAGATTTCCGTTTCTCCTCTCTTTCTCCCCAAGGCGCCTCAAGCTTTTCGCTTATTTCTGCGTTTTTTCCTCGCAGAACCGCCGTTTCGCCGCCCCGCTGGCCCCTCGAAGCGATATGTAAAATTGCGCGGGGCATTCTGGGACACCTCCCCGCCGAAGAGGAGGGTGCGCTTGTAGAGCCAGGCGCGTCGCCGCTCTCCCCTCTGATTGGCTGGTGCTGGGAAGCGCTTCCGGGTGGCGGTGGGCGGTGCTCCCGGAAGCGCTCGGTGTGCGCGGCGGAGGGAGCGCGGCCGGCGGCGGGGCCTCGGTGCTGCCGCGGGTCATGGGGAGGTACGGGGCGGCGCGGGGGGCTCCGGCTGGTTTAGGGCGGCTTTTCCAGTCGAGGATACGAGCGGGAGGCCGGGGGTGGGCGCTGCAGGCCTTGCCCCGCCGCCGCCGGGCCGGGCCTGGTGCCGGTGTTAAACATGGCGGCGCCCGGGGCCTGACAGGCGGGGCCCGGCCCGGTGCGAGGGCGCTGCTGGTGACCTTGGCTCTTCCCGACACCTTTAGCTCCCCCGACCAGGGAACGTTTTTTGGGGTTGTTTGATTTTTTTTTGGTTTTTTTTCCTCCCCGGGGAGGTTTCGGCCGGTGCCGTCGCGGCGTTCCCCCGCCGGGCCGGTGACCTCTGGGAGCTGAGAAGACGCTGAAAGAAAAAGCTCCCGGAGGTGTCGGTGCTTGGGGTGGGGGTAAAACGCGGAGCTGGAAGCAGCGGCCGAGGGGGAGGCAGGTTGGGGTGACCCTGCGGCGCCTGGCGAACACACCGGGGCGGGGAAAAAGGACTTTTTATTCGCCCCCTTGTAGCCGGTGTGCCAGGCGGCGGAGTGCTGGGGGCAGGTGCTTCCTCCAGCAGCGTAAGGGAGGACTTTGCCTGGCGTCTAGAATGACTAAACCCCCAAGAACTTCCCCACTTTTCTCTATTAACAATAAAGAGATGCCCGGAGCGTGCAGCCGTTCAAATACCTGGTGGAAATCGCGATGTCTTAGTGGAAGGGGGAGCTCCCCAAGTGCTCCAGGGAGGCTTTCCTTACAGCTGTGACCCTGCGCTGTGGCACCGGTCCTTAATGAGTCGGCGACGCTAATTGCAGCCCCCACCCCTGTTCCTTGCCACCGAGGGAAGCTGCTGCTGCAGGGGTCTGGGCTCGCCCGTGCGTTGCTGCTGATGGCGCATACCGGGATGCTCTGTCTTCTGGCAGAAAAGTGGAGTTTGGCCAAATTTCTGCTCCCACTTCAGGACCCCTGGGAGACGCCTCGTCCCCTGTGGCCCCGTTGATATCTCCTGATACCTCCCTCTCTTGTGTGCGAAGTGGTTTCCTCTCGTGCCGGAGCGGGTGACGCGAAAAATATCTGGTGTTCCTGTAGGAGGGAGAGTTACGTGGAAGAGGAGGAAACGGGAGTAGTAGGTTAACGCTGACGGCCGCCGTACTGGGAAGGCTTTGGGAAATGGCCTCTCCGTTCGCCGGCCCCATGGCGGTCGCGGATGTAATTAAAGATCTAGACACTCAGATAGCTGTAAGTAAACCGCTGGGGCTTGCCACGGTGCTGGCGTGTGGGGTTTGTCCTGGGCACCTGTGTGTCCCGTGAGTTTTGTGTTCGGGGGATCTTAACAGGAGGATCTTAACCTGCTCTGGGTGATCCTGCTCTGGCAGGGGGGTTGGACTAGATGATCTTTCGAGGTCCCTTCCAACTCCAGACGTTCTGTGATTCTGTAACAGCATGCAGAGGGCACGATAAGATCCGGAAATAAAGGGACGAGGTGACTTTATGCTCATAAAGTGCTTCCTGCCCAAGGATTTTGGAGGTTTCTCCCCTGCATGGTGGGTGAGAAGTCCTGCTTTGTGGATTTCTAAAGCGAGCGCACAGAGCCTGAGACCAGCCTCAGCCAAAAGCAGGACCAGCACGCCGAGCTCCTCATCCAGAAATGCCACCTGAGGGCTTTCGGGGTGTGAACGTCACGGTTTGCCATCGCTAATTCAGTTAAAACTGAGCTAGAAACTTGCCGAGGGTGCCGCGGAAACGCATCGTGGATATAAATCATCCTAAGAGGGTGCGGTGCCTGGAGCACGGCGGCGAGCATGAGCGTGCCGCGGAGCAGAGCGCTGAAGCAGTCGCGTTCGAGCGCTGCCATGCGATTTCTCGTGTGTGTTTTGGTGTGAGTTAACCCAAACTAACAAAGCTCGCTCTCAGGATGGGGAAATAGTTCTTTGTAGCTCTGGCAGCAGATGCTCCGTCGGTTGCTTTGTGTGTGAACGTGCTCTAAAGCTGTTTAAACAAACGTTTCTTCTCTCTGAGTGAGCTCACCCCGGGACGCGCAGGGCTTCTCAGAAGAGGCGGCTGCTCTCAGCAACTGCTCCTTGCCCGGCTCTGGGCCCAACAGCAGCCTCTGCACGAGGGGCTTTTACATCAAACCCCTCCTGAACCGCTCGTTTCGCGTGACGGACCCATTGCTGCCTCCTGCAGCAGTCGTGGGGGTGGGAGGTCCAGGGTTTGGACGAGTTTGCTTTTACGGAGCGGTAAGGACAGAGCGAACCTTTGGCAAGGCTGGGGTTTTGAGCCTCCCAGCCGGGCGATGCAGCGGTTCCCAGCCAGTCTGTGTGTTGGCTCAGCTGCCAGCAAATACTCGTGGTGCCGTCTCTTCCTCGGAGCTGTTTGCGATCCCGCTGAAGGCCCTGACTGGGGGACGGGCGCACACGGGAGGACGAGCGGGCGGGTCGGTGCCGCTGTGGAGCTGCTGCCCCTCGGCACTGGTTGTGCTGCTCGTGGCAAACTTCGTCTTCCGTACGCCAGGGGAATGGTTTCTCTTCTAAACGTTGCTCCTCCCTTCTTGCTGCGTCCAGAGAGTCCAAATCTTCTCTAAACCTCTGGGTCCCGTCAGGACACGGCAGGTTACTCCGGGCAAAGAGGTGATCGTTGCTCTGTGTTTGCTCACTGTGGCTTTCCTTTCTTTTCCCAGTTGATTGGTTTGGGTCCCCACAACCCCAAGAAGCAGCAGGACCTAGATAAGCTTTACGATCTAAAAACTAAAGCCCAACAGATTATGAACCAGTTTGGCCCTTCTACCTTGATCAACCTCTCCAACTTCTCCTCGATAAAGCCGGAACCGGCCAGCACCCCCCCGCAGAGCTCCATGGCCAACAGCACCACCGTGGCGAAGATGCCGGGGACACCGAGCGGAGGAGGACGCCTCAGTCCTGAAAGCAACCAGGTAATTTCATCCCCAACTTTAGGACAACGGAGGAGAAGCTCAGACCTGCCCGTGGCTTAATTCCTCTCCTTCCTTAAACTACTGGCAAAAAACTTAATGCCTGTTAAAGTATCAGTTACTGAGTGAGCAACATCTTCATGTATTCCTTCCCTTCCAGGCGGGGTGGGGTGTGGATGCTGAAGGCAGAAGCTTTTTGAGTCTCAGGAAAAATGTATATTTGGGCTAAAATCCTTGTGAAACGTGGTTCAGGTGGGAGAAATAGAAGTGCAGGGTTGTAGCCTCCGTCTTGCGAGGGTGGTGCGAGAGGCAGCGTCGCTGCTGACTTGCACTTGTCGTGGTGTGGGGGGTCTTTGACACCCGCAAAATACGGCGCTGCTGCCTGGGAAGTGCCGCAGGAGCTCGCCCTGATCCCTCCGCAGCCTCGCTGGGCAGTGTCCTGCTCCCGGCGACACAAACGCAGCCGCGGCAGTTCCGCCCTTGGGGTGAGGGATCCACGGAGGGCAGGAGCTTCCCCCGTACATCTGGCTGGTCCGACCAGGCTGATGGATCAGCCATAACCTCCGTCTGATTCCTGGAGGTGTCCCACTGCTGGTCAGCAGCGGTGGAATTCCTGCTCCCTGCTGTGTTTGGGCTGAGTGGGCGCTGCCACCTGCCCTAGAATAACCCAGCTCGCCCATATCTCTGTGTTTTCCATTCCAAACGCTCAAGCTGATAAGCGCTTGAGCCGTGGAAATGCTTCCTCTGTGCCCTGAGCACAACTCCAGTCACTGGTTTTTCAGTTTCTTGCCTCTCATTTTGCCTTTGTCCCCACTTGCCACCAGCCTCTTCCGTGGTGGCATTTGAGTGCAGGAGACTTATTCGTGCTAGCCTGCTGCATTCCACTTTTTGTTCAGAGCGACCACGGGGGGCTTGAAAATGACTCTTTAATGTCTGATATTTCTTATCTCTGCCATTCCTGAGCTGTGTCAACACCTGTGACTTGAGGCCTCGGGGGAGAGCGGGAAGGAGGAGCTGCCCTGCTTGAGCAGCTGCTTCGCTGAAGCAGGGCCCTAAATCCTTCCTCTTCTCCCACGCACACAGGTTTTAACGAAGAAGAAATTGCAGGACCTGGTGCGGGAGGTAGATCCGAACGAGCAGCTGGATGAAGATGTGGAGGAAGTAGGTACCAAACCATGGCAGGGGCTGCAGAAAGAATTCATCTGGGGTTTGTCACGGAGTGGGTGGCCCTTTGCAGGGAGGCAGGGCGGGGTGGCTCATTTTAGGCTTCTGGGATTCTCGTCTTTGCTGCAGCCTTCAGCCACCTGTGTCTGTTTCTGCATCCCGGTGTCAGAAAGTGTTTTGGAACAGAAATTGTAGCACACGGCTTTGAAATACGACCTCCTGCGGGTTTGTTTTCATCTTTCACACATCATTTCTGCTGCTGGGTGCTGCTAAAACCACCTGTTGTCCTTGTTCTGCCCCAGATGCTGTTGCAGATCGCGGACGATTTCATCGAGAGCGTGGTGACGGCCGCCTGCCAGCTCGCGAGGCACCGCAAGTCGAATACCCTGGAAGTGAAAGACGTCCAGTTGCATCTTGGTGAGTGAGGTTGTTGTTTGGGTTTTTTGCCTTTTTCCCCTCAGCTGAGGGTCAGGCACACGCCCTGAAGTCGGGGCACAGCTGCGACGTTGGGCTGGAAACCTGTGAGTGGCTCCAGACTTGTCGCTACTTAGGAACAGCTTAATAATCAGGGCATGAAAGGGGTGTCTGTTGTCCCCTCTCTGAATTTTGAAATTGTGGCTGTGTTGGAAAGCCCTTGGCAGAGGGACTGAGAGCTCTGACCTGCTTTCTTTTCCAGAGCGTCAGTGGAACATGTGGATCCCGGGCTTCGGTTCGGAAGAAATCAGGCCCTACAAAAAAGCCTGCACCACAGAAGCTCACAAACAGGTAAGGAGCCCTCGGCTGACAGCGAGAATCACATGGTGGAAGCCTGGTGGAGAGAGGGGTGGGCTTGGCCTCCTGGCACAGTGGGAATTTGTCACCTTTTTTTTTGCTTTAACCAAATTGGGCCGTCGCTTTTGAAGCGCCCAGTCGGAGCCAGGAAGGAGCTGGCCCACAGGAGCCACTGGAGTTTTGGGGATGATATCGTGTCCCCGCTCCTGCGGCAGCTGCTGGGCAGAGAGAGGAGGCCTTGAAGTGGGGTTCGCCCCGTGCGTTGCCCCTCACTCCCTGCGGTGTTTCGCTTCCCAGCCCTGGGTGTCGAGGAGAGGAGCGCAGACGCTTTCTTTTTCCTCTGGCTCCGGCTTGGGACCCCATTAAGATTCAAACGGACTTGAAAGACCTGTGTGGAAACAAGTCGGGCAGAGTCCTGAGAGGACCCGAGATACTTTGTTCGTGCGCTGCAACAGGCTGTTTTTCAGGAACCTTGTCTGAGACGCTCGGCTTCCCACGTGTTTCTCTTTCTTGTTACAGAGAATGGCACTGATTCGCAAAACTACCAAGAAATAGCCCCTGGGAAGAGCCGGGAGAAGACGCCAGTGCATTTTGGGTCATCTGCTTCTCCGCCGAAGCCTCCACAACGCCATCCATGGGATATTTTTTTTAGTGCTTTACAGAGAAGCATATATTTTTTATTAACGGTGCAGCAATATCTTGACTTGACGAGGAGATCTGCCAAAAACATTCTACGCCCCCTTCATTCCCCCTACGAGCGCGACGTATCCCAAAACCAGAGACTTCCTATTTGTGACTTGAAAGTGGTTTATCGTCTAAGTGATTATCCAAGGGACAGAGCATTTTGATCTTGTGTGGGACAGTATTAGAAGCATCTGTAGAGGTTTTTTTTGTTTCCTCCTTCCTACCTGCTCCAGTACTTTGTAATGTCAGTGTTTATATAAATACTTGCGTTTGTTTTACATGAATAAAGAAATTATTAATCTAAAACTGTGGCACGGCCTTACGCTTTTCAAAGGGCACGCGGAGGGTTTGCGAGGGAAGCGGGTGAGCCTCCTCCTTGCCTGGTGTCTCTGTGTGGTGAGGAAATCCCCTGCCCTGGGGCTGAGGAGGAGTTGGGGGGCTTGGCTGGGCTCTGCTATTCCTGGGGGGGGAAACCACCTCTCCTGAAATAATTCAAGAACCAGTACGGGCCCCCTCGTGTGCTGTAAGTGAGGAGCACGGTAACGCCCGTCTGACGGGCGCTGGGGCGGAGGGAAGCTGTTCCTGCACCGCAGCCCCGCTCGCCTGCTGCCGGGGGGGACACGGGGGTTGTTCACTGGCTGCTCCAGCTCCCGGTGCCCCAGAGGGAGCTGCTCTTTGAACCAGACCAGCTCCGACTGAGCTGCTCGGGCGGTAAAAGGGGTTTCAGTTCCCCGCCGACCTGCTGCAGGACCTGGGGTGCCAGCAGGACCTGTGGTTCCTCTTCAAGGCATGAGGGCAGACTCGTCAGAAGGGTTTGGAGAGAGAATGGGGGAATGGGGGTGACACCTGCTGCTGCCCCATCCCTCCTGGGGGCTTCACCCTTCCTGCGGGCAGCCTCAGCGTGGGCGCTTCCCCTTCCCCAGGAAAACACGGGCAAGCAGAGAGGTGAGCGGGGGGGGGTCTTTAATGAGCCCTCGCAGTCACTCGCTGCTCCCGCCTCGCCTCCTGCGCGTCACGGGGGGCAGAGCCTGGCGTGTCCCAGCCCTGCCAGGACGGGCTCCCGTTGTCCCCAGCTCTAGCACGAGCATCTTTTCTGCTTCTCTTCCTTCTCTGGCCCCCGAGACTTGAGCGGCACCGGCAGCGGGACGCTGCTCTTCACCCCGTCCCACGTCTCGCAGGGAGCCAGCCGCCCCGTCTGCAGCGCCTGGTAGATGCCCAACGTCAGCATCTGGAAAGCCCGGACCACGTTGTTGGCATCCTTGGCTGAGGTCTCGACGTACTGCACCCCCAGCGAGGCTGCCAGCTTCTCGGCCTCCTTCCTGCCCACCCGCCGCTGCCCCGCCAGGTCGCTCTTGTGCCCCACCAGCAAGAAGACCATGCGGAAGGGCTGGATGGTGTCCGTCACCTCTCGGTGCCACTGCCGGATGCTCTCGAAGGACGCGCGGTTGGTGAGGTCGAAGAGCAGCATCCCCCCGGCCGAGTTGCGGTAGTAGGAGCGAGTCACGGACCTGGGGCACAAAGAGGAAATGGGTGAGCAGCCCCCGGGGCTCCCCTCTGCCCCCTTTGGCAGCATCTCCCCTGCCCCACCTGCGTCTTGCCTCCTGCAGCCAGCATGGTCCTTCTGAGTCACCACGTGAGGGAGGAGAATCGATGCTTTTGCTGCATCAGTAAGTGGTCCAGGCAGCTCTGTCCCCACTTGGCCACCAAAGCTTTTCTGTCCCCTGCAGTCACAGCCCCTGGGCTCTGCCATCCCCTGCAGCCCTGGCCCGGGAGCTTTCTCATCCCTTGCAGCCACGTCCCTTGAGCTCGCCCATCCCCTGCACCATGGACCTGCCATTCTCCTGTCCCTGCAGCCACCTCCCCGAGCCCCCTGTCCCCAGGAGCCAGCCCCGCCAGCAGTGGGCAGTCCCAGCAGCGAGGTGTGAGCTTTCCAGCAGCTGAGCCCAGCTTGCAGCCTCCTCTCACCACCTTCTGCAGTTGGTGGGGCAAAGGAGGTGGGCAACCCCAAAGCTCTCTCCCTGGGTACACCCTTGGTTTTGGCTCATCTGAGCTCCCTCAGCTTGCCCGGTGGTTCCTCACCCACGTGGTTGCCCCCAGCAAGGGGGTGTCAGGGGGCACGGCTGTATCCAGCACCTCCTTGGAGCTGAGCTCACATCTCACCCGCACCCCAAATCCGGGGGGAACACCCGGCTCCACCACCCCTCTCTGTCCCAGCACCCACCTGAACCTCTCCTGCCCGGCCGTGTCCCAGAACTGCAGCTTCACCCGCAGCCCTGGCTCCAGCTCCACGAACTGGACGTAGAAATCCACCCCCACCGTCTGGTTGACGGCGTCCAGGAAGACGTCCTCGGTGTAACGCCGCAGCAGCGACGACTTCCCCACCGTCGAGTCCCCCAGCATGATCACCCGGAACTGGTACTGCCACCGCGGCTCCATCCCCGCTCCCAGTGCCCGCCGGGACCCGCCGCCCCCGCGACGGCGGGTGCGTGTAGGGGCAGGCAGCCGCTCCTCCACCCAGGAGGCGTTCCCGCCCCGCCATGGGTGCTGGGTGGCCCCTTGGCTCCCTTGATCCTGGCTCCATCCAGCTGGAACCCTCCTACCCACACACACACCTTGGCGGGGGGTGCCTGGTCCCATTTTCCCTGGGGGTGACCCATCAAATGACATTGCCACATGCAGACATCATGTGTGTGTGTGTGTGTGGGGGGGTGTTATCCCACCATTCCTCCCCCAAATCAAAGCATCCCCCCTTCCATGTGCTGAGCGTGACGGGGTGTGCCTGCCAGGGGTCTGGCTCTCAGGAACGCCTTTATTTAGTGTGGAAAAGGCTTTATTTTTTAAATTATTATTTTATTAAAGAAATACACCTGCAGGGGAGCGTTATTTTTTTCAGTCGGGGCAGAATTAGTGTTTTTCAGAGCACCCACAGCTTGAAATAAACCCAAGCCCAGGACGGTGTCGAGGAGGGGACTGCAGCCCCATGCATCACCCCAGGGGGCTGCAGGGTGGGGAGAGCAACACCCCCATGGGCAGAAGGTCCTGTGTGTGTCCCCCCCGGTCCCCATCAGCACTGGCAGCGCTCCCGCGGCTCCCTCCGTTCCCGGGGCCGCCGGCAGCTGGGGCTGGGGATGAGCCTGATGCCGCCGCAGCCCCGGTGAGGGCTGAACTCCCCGCGGCCCCCCAGCACCTGCTGGATGCTCCCGGCCAGCGTTTGGAAGGCCAACTCCACGTTGCGGTTGCTGCGGGCTGAGGTCTCCACGAAGGCCATGCCCAGGGTGGCGGCCAGGCCAGCGGCTTCCTCCGCCGACACCGCCCGCTCGGCCGCCAGGTCGCTCTTGTGTCCCACCAGGACAAAGGCTGGGGGACGGTCCCCAGCAGCTTCATGGAACCACTCAGGGACCCGCTCGAAGGACGCCCGGTTGGTGAGGTCGAACACCAGCAGCACTCCCGCCGCGCTCCGATAGAAGGACCTGGTGATGGACCTGGGCACAGCGGAGTGGGGGTGTCAAAGCGGGGGAAGAGCATCCCTGCACCCCTCCCTCAACTGTGTCCCTGGGAACCTGCTGGGACCTCGGTGGCAGGGACGGGAGACCAACCTGGACATTTGCATCCCCCTTTTCCCTTCAGCATCTCCCCTCCCTCCAGACTGGGGCTTCCGGAGGAGACCTGTGGCATTTCACTGTGCCCCCCCAGCCCGGGGTGCAGTGGGAACGGGTGGGTGCCCATGGGGCTGAGCACTGATGGAAATGGGGCACTCCCAGACCCACCCTGGGGCACCCAAAATGTCCCCATGGGTGAGGGCGGCGCAGGATCCCCAGCTCCAGAGGAAGGGCTTCGGCTCTCCAGCCCTTGGCACCCCATTTGAGCCTCTTTCACACTTCCAGGAGCTCCTGGCTCCAGGCTGATGCAATCAGGGAGGAAATCACCCAGCTCCAACCCAACCCACCAACACTCCCAGCCCAGCCCCCTCAGCTGCCCCCCAAAACCAGCTCCGGCTTCGCTGCAAGCTCAGCACAAGGTTTCACCATCCCCTAAAGCATCCCTGTCCCAGCGAGCCATCGCTGCCTGTCCCCGCAGGCTCAGCTGGGGAGTTTACACCCGCCCTGGGGTGGGGATGAGTCAGCTGGGTGCTGGGGCACCCCACGGGGGCTGGGTCCCTGTCCCCACCTCACCTGAACCTCTCCTGGCCGGCCGTGTCCCAGAGCTGCAGCTTGGCCTTGCCGGTGGGCGCCAGCGGGACGGTGCGGCTGTAGAACTCCACGCCGACCGTGGGGCAGGGGGTGGCCGCGCCACCACCCGGACCCTCCACGAAGCAGCGCAACAGCGACGACTTGCCCACCGCCGCGTCCCCCAGCACGATGACACGGAACTGGTAGTGTCCCTCGGGCTCCTGGAGGGGACCCATCTCCACTGCTGTGGCTGTGCCCATCGAGGCCACGTTCACCAGCCTCAGGCTGGCTGGATTCTGACCCTGCCGGGCTTAGCTGGTGAAGGGGACAGGTCTCCACCCTTGTCCCCACCCCGCTGGGACGGCTCTGGGTTCGCAGTCACCCAGGGCAGACAAACAAACCGTCCTGAGGAGGAGGGAGAAGGCGCCAGCTCTGTCCTCCTGCCCCTGGGACACCGTTTCATGTTGTCACATGCCAGCTCCATCCTGCCGCCCAGTTTTAGTGACAGAGCTGTGGACAGCCAGGCTGTGGATCTGCAAACATGCTGTCACGGAAGGGGCTGGCACCCCCGAGAAAGCCAAAACCCCGGGAGAGAGAGGAGGGATGAGCTCTGCAGGAAAGGGGAGAGGGACCAGAGGTGCCAACCCCAAGTCCCCCAACAGAGGTGCTCTGCAAACAGCTCAGGTCACCTGCAGCAGCTTCGCCATTGCCCGGGCCCTTCGCTCCCCAGAATAACAGCTCTGGGGCTGTGCTCCCCCCATCTGTTCTCCATCATGGAAAAACAGGGACCCAAGTCACCAGGGCTCCAGCAGATGCTTGCGATGCTGCCCTTCCCCGAGCAGGAGCCATTCCCACCCTCCCTGGGACCCGCCGCGCTGGGCTGCCGAGGGGAGACCTCCAGAGCAACACAGCCCAACCACGAGCACAGGAGACACAGAAAGAATTTTAGGTGATAACGTTTATTCACCCTCTGAGTATTTTATATCCAGACCCTTCCCCAAACTCTTCTCCTGAGAAAACTCCACAGGAGAAGAACAGGAGAGGAACCACTCTTCCACGCAGAGTGCTCGAGTGGGAGCAGCAGCTGGAGTCGAACAAGTGCTCTCCTTCTCCCCTCGCGGCGCAGGCGAGCACAGCGCTCAAGTGGTTGTTCCCGCCCGGGAGAGCTCGAGGCTCAGGAAGGTGTGAGGATCCAGCTACGCAGAGCTCCCGCTTCTGGAGAAAGGGCTGGAAGAGAAGGAAGTCTTGCACCGAGCAGCCAGACTCTGGGGGACCATCTAATCTCAGCTCCACGTTCTGCTTAGACCTGGAGAGAGGATAAAAAATTAAGAGTGGTTGGATCCAGCCTTGCTTTAAAGTTCACCCACACTAAGGAATTCCTGCTGTTCCCTCTCCACGTGGTGGTTTTGGCTGGTCGGTGCCTGGCCTCAGCCCCATATCCGCAGGATTCATCCGACCGTCTCCAAAGAACAGAGTCATCACGGGCCAGGCTGTGCTGGGAGGGCCGATGCAGCGTGGCCACCCTCAGAGACACTCTGCCCTACAGGTAACAGCCCACCCACTGAAAACCCGTCCTAATTAAGTCATCATTTCCACCCGCAAAGCCCAGATTCAGGACTGGCCACTCTCAGCACTGGCAAAGAGAGCTTCAAGTGTCCTTTGTCCTCCAGGATCGCGAGATCCCACCCAAACACCCAACACCCGGCAGTTAAGGACACGCACGTGCCTCACGTCCCAGCTTCCCCGAGTCGGGCCCTGAGGAACGCAAACCAGATCCCTTCACAGGGGACACGGGCTCCTCAGCTTGTGGCCTTTTCCACTAAACGAGTAACTCCTGAAAAAAATCAAACCAGAGCCACAGGTAAGTGTCTGAAGTAAACAGAATCGAATCCAGCCCAAGCAAACCCCAGCCCACAGACATTTGTGGAGCCTTCGCTCTCTGTGCCCAACATTTATCCCTTTTCTTGGCCAGGGGGGTTCCCTCCTGCCCCAGCCTTCCTGAAGGAACAAGGCCAGCATGGACTGTCCTCCAACTGGCCCCTCTCAGAGCAGGACTGCACCAGCAAAGAGGCTGAGACCAGTCTGAATTTTGTTTTTCCTCCATTTTCGACCACAAGATCGGTATTCAGATCTGATGGGAAAGGGATCTGGAGGGACAGGCTACAGAGCTTGGACTAGGATGGTACGTTCTCACCTCGGCTCCATTCTGTGGGCAGGCCAGCGGCTCAGCGAGCTCTCCAACACCCCGGAACCCTGGAAGACATTGTAACCCCCTCTCAACGCCAGTAGCATGATTCAGGCTCATAAGGACACGTCACTGACAACCCCTCTCCCCCCCGCCGCCCGAAACCACAAGCACTTTCCAAGAAGACACATCCCAGTCCCTGAGAATATATAGGAGGGGCGAGTGACAGTAACAGGCAGAAGAGGCCTGGCAGTCAAAGACCTTCCCGTTGCTCTTGCATGTTGTTGGAGACCTGTAGCCATCGCACGGAGCCACAGCTCTTGGATAAACATGCGCCAAGCCTGCCTGGCAAAGCCCGCTGCAGCTTCAGCCTGGCCAACGGAGGCAGAGCAGTGATCCCCCTGCTGGGGATCGAATTTGGTTCCTAGTTCTGCTGCCAGCCAGGTCCAGTGATGCCAGAGGGGAAGCCCCCTCACCTCACTCGTATACGATGAAGCAAGAACTAAGGGTTATCGGCAGCTCTTGTCCCTGCAGAGGGCCGGGGTTTTGCTGCTGCAGCCAAGGGAGGCCACAAAGGCAACCGGTCCCCTGGTGCAAGGGCAGCTCGGATCGCCACCTCACCTGCCTGACGCTGCCGGGCTGAGGTTGTCACCAGCTGTCCTGAGCGCCGGGATCGCCTTCTGTGCCGGGCTGCTGCTGGCCAGGAGTCCAGCCGTGAGCTGAGGGGAGAATCTTAAGAACGAAAAAGCCTCTTAGAGCAACAGAAAAGCTGTGATAACGCTTCCGCCACCTCCCTGCACACCAACGCGCACCCCCACAGGCAGGTATTCGGGGGGAGCTGTTTTGTCCCAGCAAGAGCTCCCCTCGGACACCACCTCCAGCCCCTCAGGCCCATGTATTTTCCCGAAATGTTGCCGGACAGTTACGGAGACTCAAACTGAGCGGCGACCGTCGAGGAAAAAAAACCACTTTGCTCTCGGCTCCTTTTTGACTGCATCAGCCACACCAACCCAGGCAGATACAGCTTCGATAGGGCCGGGCGGGCCTGCGGGGCTTCTCCACCCAGCAGCCGCCTCATCCCGGTGTGATTTTTAATTTCAACCCGTCTCGGCGCCCCGGGGGTCGGTCGGTCGGTCGGTCACTCACCCACTCACCTTCCTCGCCCGCCGGGCCTGGCGCAGGAGGGAGGGCAAGGCCCTTCCGCGGCCGCGCTGCCCTTCGCGGCCCATCGGAGCGCCCCGAAGCGCCGCCGCCCAGTCGCGGAGCCCGCGGAACCCCAACGCGGCGGGGCTGAGCGGCGGGAGAGCCTCGTGGGAGGGCGGATGGCGGCGGATTCTCCACCCGCCGCGCTCCTACCCCAACCCTGCGCCGCCGCCATCGCCAAGAGACGGAAGAAGAGACGCGGCGGCTTTTTATAGGGCAGCAGCAGGGGCGCTGCCGCAAAGGCTTCTGGGAGTTGTAGTTCGCGGCGCCTACACCCCCCCCCCCCCCGCTCCCTGCCCTGGCACCCCCAAAGCACAACCACACCCCCGCTCCCACCGCCGGGGGAATCCCACCCCCAAGCAGCCAGAGCATGATCTTAAACATCCCCCCCGGCTTGCACCGACCACGATTTTAAACACACAGCCCCCAAAATGAATCTCCAGCGCAGTGACACAACTTCTCCCCATCGCAAGGTGCAGCCAGGAGCTGCTCTTTGGGAAGGCGAAGGCAGCAGCCACTTTTTTCCTACTCTTTCCTCCCCTTTCCAACGGGGAAAGCCTCACCCTCAGGGAACAGAAGGGAAGTTTCTTGGAAATAAACCCTGCCAAAATGATACCTCTGTCAGGTTCCTGGCTCGTGGTCCATCACCGGTGGAAAGGATTTAAAATGAGAGCACCCGCCAGCGGGTTGGAAGGGACCGATGACATTTCTGCAGGGGCCAATGCTGAAGCTGCAGCCACCGTAGAGAAACGGGGTCGAAAAGCCTGAGACTGCTTCCTGCCTCTGAGGCCTAGAGAAAGCACAAAAAGGATGAGGGAGAACGACAAGTCAGTTTTTAATCTGTTCTGAGCAAAACTCGCAGATGAAAAAATCCGCAGCGCTCAAGAACCACCCTTTCAAGCCGGTAACTCCACCACAAACACGCCAGATGTCCAACTAAATAAGCCTGGCACCCACTTAAAGCAGAATAAGTGTGTAAGTGAGCCCCAAACCGTGTGTGACCAAGCTCCTCTTCTAAAAACAGTCCTCCTCAAAGCCATAGGGGACAGGTTACAAGCAGCTGGTCCCATCCTCCACCTCCAACATGAATCTTAAAGCCTCTCTGCCAAGTCACGAGGCATTCCCTGGGCGGCCCAAATGCTCCTTGGCACAGCGACTTGTGCAAAGCGAACCTAGAAATCTCCCCGTCAAATCCTAGGGCAGGACAGAAAGTGGGAACTCACCATAGCAAAAAAAAGAAACAGAAAATCTTCCCCTAAAATTCAAACCTTGGTAGACATCAGGTGTTTGGGAAGAGAATCTTCCAAATGGGGAAGAATTTGGAAAGAATTCTTAGAGAGAATCCAGCAGATGCTCAGTAGACCTCAGCCTGTCATGAGAAGATAGATGGAGACCCAAAGAGGTGCAGAGAAAATCCCACTGCGTGTCTGCGGTGCTCGGCCGTGAGCTCAGCGAAGCCCTGACGAGACCTCCTGGTATGGCCGGAGCCTCACGTTGGTCTCTTCCATCACAGGACGGGGAGCAAACGCTGGGAGAGGCTGCGATTCCCATCACCAGACCTGTGGGAGTGGACAAGCCGCAGGGAAGCACTCTGTGAAAAAGGAACAGTAAGGAAAACCAAGTATGAACGAACGATCCAGCAATGCTCTAACCAGGGAAAAAGGTAAAACAAGCTTTGTCTGAGTGACATTTTCTGAACTGGCTCTATCAGTTTCTAAATGTTGCTGTTGCGTTTAAAATTCATACCCTCTCCTGCCACTGAATTAATTTCATGTCTCAGCAAATCCCAAGTTAAATCCAGAAACGGGTGTATCCAGTACGCTTTACAAGATGTAATGGAAGATAGCAAGGCTGGAAGGTAAAATTTCCTTTCAGATCTTGTTTAGCAGAAGCTGGGGATTAGCAAACCGGTAATGAGAAACGGAGCACGCGAAGATCAAACACCTCTGTTCCCCAAAAGGGTTTCAGAGAAATACCTCAGGGGGTTTGGTACATCTTGGTGTGCGGAATACGGACCCGCCTCCTGAAACTGGTGCAAGTAACAAGAATTTTCTCCTGTCAGACACAGAAAACACCAACACTGGCTCCTCTCAGACCCTTCAACCCACCCACGGGGCCGGGCTGCTACAGCCCCCCATTTGCTAAAGAACTGGTTTCAGATTCCTCACCCCCCTGGAAACCATTCAGAACTTCTCACAGGCCACCCCCGACGATTACTCTCGAGCTTCTAATTAAACATGTTAATGGCAAGAGGCCACCCCGCACCTTACGCTTTGGAAATCACCACTTTGTGCCCAAGAGGAGGAACCCTCACGACTTCCCGGCTCTGCAGTTGGCCAAACCTTCTCCAGTCGCTGTAACCGAAACGGTAATCCAGGAGTCCCTTCAATTTAGAGTAACCTAAACCGGATCGTCACGTCTTCGTCAGGTGACACAGTGAGAATGTTTGAGCCGTTTCTGTAATTACTAGTAAACGGTGCCTGCTGAAAGGAGGAATGCTTCATAATCTCAGTCACAGATTTTGATGCAATTTTTGGGAATTACGTAATCCCGGCGAGCTGTGATATCACCTGCCTCGCATTTCTTGCCTCTAGCCCGTAAAGATAAAAGCAGAGTTTACCTCACAACACGGAGTCCTCGTCTTTCATCTTCCGTTACGCTAAACGGTAATTAACCAGGGCTTTTCCCGCAGCCATCCATGAGAAACAAAATCCCACACTCTCTTTGACTTGGATTCCAAAACACAAACCCTACAAAATCCAGGTGACCGGCTGTTTTGTAGCTCCACGTAAAAGTCTCCTCTGTGCTTCGGATGCTGCAGTAACGGCCGGGAGCTGAAAACGAACATCAAGACAAGTAAGTGATAGACAGGAGAAAAAAAGGCACGAGATGTTAACAGCTCCCCAGAACATGGGCTGAAATTCTCACAACCGAGCCCAGAAGGCTGGCTCACACATCAAGGGGATGTGACCCAAAGCCTCCTGCCCACCTCTCTCCCCAAAGGAAACGCGAGGGCTGTTTTAAGTTCCACAGCACCACCGAGTGGGCTTGAATGGGCTTGGGTGGGTAAACTTTGCTGGCCTCTGGGCTCCCAAATCGCTCCTGACATAACGGCCCAAGGGTCTGCTTGTAGGTAAAGCAGCTCTCCTAGAAACCAGGGGATTATGCCTCATTGCTACTGATTTCCACCACAAGAACAAGAGCGGAGAGCGGAATGATTTGGCCCCAGGGCCGGTGCCTGTCCAGGGGGCGCTGCTCTGTGCAGACCTGGCTCCGCTGTCCTCCAGAGACGGACTCGGGTGGGTACGTGTGATCCCTGCGTTAGATTACGGGCAGCCTTAGAACAGCAGCATCGGTTCAGATCGATAAAGTAAGCGTGGCCTCCCGTAGCAAATTAGGAGGCTGCGCTATAAAAGCTAAAATTCGGGGGGAATAGGGAAAGGCAGGTCCAGAAGAAGAGGACGAAGGGCAGGCAGGGCAACAGAACGATCTAGAAAAAAATTTACCAGCAGAACATAAAAACCCCTTCTTCACATCACCTCTGAAATGCCGCGCTGCTGAACGGGCACTTTTCAAGAGGACGGATATCACCTCAGCTCACCAGCTACAGCAGAAGAAAAAAAAAAGCC
Source organism: Trogon surrucura (assembly GCA_020746105.1). Lineage (NCBI taxonomy): Eukaryota > Metazoa > Chordata > Aves > Trogoniformes > Trogonidae > Trogon > Trogon surrucura. Next base: position 4,235,630 of record CM036640.1, read on the forward strand.
TTTTTCCATTTCTCTGCAGCCTCTTGAAATGCTCCAAGCACCCGCAGGGAACATCCACCTCCTTAAATTCAGAGTAACTGAAGGGTAGGACGCCGCTAATGGCCCACGGCACAGTCTGATGCTCAGCAGGAGATAAAAATCCACGGCAGACAAGAAGACGGGGCTCCAGCAGTCCTCTAGTTCCGCTTGATCAGAGACGTGCAAACTCCAGCACAGATCTCCAACTCCCCTCCTATCCGCAGCGCGTTGCGGTTGATAAAAAGACCAGAGACTGACAAAGATATCGTAATTACGGACACAAACAAAGGTGTAGCAGAAGTAGGCTTTATGAAAGTATTGAAATTTTGTGGCAAATCTCTGCATCAACATGGGCAGGGAGGCAACTAAATGCTTTGCAGCAGCAATTTCAGTTACCAAACTATTTCTTGGGTAGACATTTATTACAGGTAGTTTATCTGTTCCTATTTCTCAAAGAGTTTAAGGCACAAAAGCCTGAAAAGGGCTCGTAACACGTACATAAGTGCTATCATTTTCGCTTTCGCCTCTAATGCGACATAATATTAGCTTAAATATATTGCTTGTCCATCCAGCTTATACAACATCCAGTAGAAAACTGCTTCTCAGGTTAGCAACAATTTGTTGCACAATATATCGATTCGATTGCCTCGACCCGTTTTTCTTCCGCCGCAAGATCTTCAGTTTCACCGGATTTACTCTGACACGACAGTGGAAGACGCTACGAAATCTTAACATCTTAATGGGACCACCGAGGCGGGTCCACAACGGAAAAAGAAAAGGCATGATACACAAAATAACATTTAAACAAAGTGGCTGGCAATAGTGTTCTAAATCGCTCGATTGATGAGGAATTATTTCCTCGCACACCGGAGCCGAACGTGCGAGCGATCACCGAGCAGAAGGCATCTGTCTGCAGCAGTTTTATAGTGATCCTCTCTGTTTTTACTCTTGAAAATGCTCTTCAGGTATGATTGCTTACGAACACCGAGCAATAAACTTGGGTTAAACAGAACACACGCTTTCATCTACATGGTTCTTCCCTGCGCTCAAGTTACAGCAACCTTACCCAGTCACTGGAAAGCTTCTGAGACACTTCAGCGCTATCCAACATGGACTTTTTTTAAAACAACACATTCACGAGGGTTGGCTCGACTGACTGAAGACAGTTAAATGGGCAGTAAAACCGAAGGATGGGTAGGAACCAAAATGCAAAGGGTAATTTTACTTAAAAGACCAACTTTTTTATTGTACGTCGGAGCAGAGTCTTTCCCCTGTGCCATCTCGTTGGAGGTTTATAAATTACAATTCCCCGTAAGTATTAAGAGTCCGTTTCAAGACAAAAGGAATAAAACTGTCGCAGTTCTAAACTTCCACCGTGAATAAAAGTTACCAGGATGCTCCTACGAGACTCGTTCCGTGCGGGGAAGGCCGCGGTCCTCCCGCACTTCCGAGTAAAAGACCCGCGTGGAGCGAGGGCCACCCCTCGCTGCTGCAGGATCCGGGTGCAGCATGACCAGTCCGGAGCGCGCTGGCAGGTTTCTCACACGCAGACACAGCGCCTCAGCGACGAGGCTATAACACGGCCGGGATCTCTGATGAGACAGTGTCCAAAGGCTGCCAGTGACAGTCCATCAAGGCATCGTAGAGCTCTTCGCTCTGTTCCATAAACTGTTTATTTGCTTCGTGGACGTCTAACTGAGGCGTCGGATCTAAAGGAGGGAAAGACGGACAAAGACGTCACGCGCCGAACACGTCAGGGAGCAAAAACCAGCGCCCCGCCAAAGCCTCGAACATCTTGAAGCATTTCAGGGTTAGTGAGCAAAGAAGTGCCAGCGACACCGAGCGAATGACGGAGGAACACGTGCCCTGGTTTGCGGCTCGAAGAAAGGCTGGTAAAGCACCCGACGGCAATCCAGGCGCCGCCGACGCACACGTCGCGTTTCACAAGAGTCGGCTCAACCAAAGCTCCCCCAGCGACGCCCACAATCAGGTTATCGCCGAGGTTAATTAGCGCCTGCCAGAGTGCAAAGCAACCAGCTGACTGCATGGAAAAACGACAAAACGCGTCGGGGATGCTTGTGGACACGCTCGGTTTTAGCTGCATCGCGTCATCACGGGTTGCAGGAGAGCAGAATTGAATGAGAGGCTGGAAATACATTATTTCAGCTTCCTACCCACTTCAAAATATTAACTTTAAGAGAAAAAGACACTCCAGACACACTCTAACTGGTTTCAGAGAAAGGTCTCCTGTACCACTTTTAAAAGCCACTCAGGGCTTTCTCATTGACAACATTACCGGGTACCTATGGATCCTGTGAAAGATCCAGCCGCTTTCTGCTGTTACCGTGTGCTTTTTCATTCTTTTTTACAAAGAATAAGACACACTACGCAACGCACACTCCACTCAAGACGGGAATTTAGAACTGCTCATATGAAATGACTTTTTTCTTGCAGCAGTAAATTAAAACCGCTCATATGTGTATCTAAAAGCCCAATGTGGTTTAGTGACCCATTTCAAGCAAAGGCTGCCAGAGCAAATATTTTATCCGTGTGCTAACTGGTAGTATTTCTATTTTAAACTAAAAGCACAGCGAAGTATTCTGGGCTCTAAATTCCACGATTTTGCAGAGCAACAGAATATCTACACTGTTTTTGTACCATACCAGAAAAAACCCCCACTAAACAAAGGATAAAAGTTTGAGTACTGCAGAAGACCAAAACCCCTACGCTATCTCTACGCAACTGTAAAATAAGGGCGCAATTGCGCTACGCGATAGCGAGCCACAAATTTCCTTGGACCTCAGATGTACTCGAAGATAAAAGGAAATTACACACTGAAACGAAGGGCCGGATTGACTCTGTGTAAACAGCGCAGAACAAGCAGACAACTTCAATGTAGAATCAGAGAAACGTACCTTCCAAGGCATCCTCACCAACTTCTTCATACGTCTGCAAGGCAAAACAAAACCCTCAGGACGGCAGATATTTATCTTTTCTTTCACCTGCTAACTACTGCTGTTGTACACTGACTTTTCTACCTGAGTGCTTACAACAGAATTCCTCACAGGTGAAGTCCCGCGTTCCACTCCCAGCGCACCCCACCGGGGAGATCCCACCCTAAACTTCAGAGTGAGGAGCACTCAAAATTCCTGCAGTGAAGCTGGACGACTGTCCCCATCCATTCCATCCAGGATCTGAGGAGGCAGCTTTAGCACTGCCTGTATGGAGAGAACCCTTCCACTACAACAAATCCTTTAAGACATCCCTTTCTGTCCTCCAGATCCTTCTCAGTCCCAGCAATATCCCCCGCGCAAAGCAACAGCACGCACTGAGGTGTGCCAGACAGCTCTGCTTCCTCATCAAATAGCTACGTGAGGGCCCCAGAGCTCGAAGACAAAACGTGCCCATCGCCGTTTCGCAAGAGACGTCGTGTTTCTGTGCCGAGAGCTCGCGGAGGAGCGAGCACGTCGCGCCGTCCTACCTGCATGGTGCTCTGCGTGTAGCCGTACTGGGGGTAGCTGTAGCTGTAACTGCCCGTGTTCTGGTCGTAGCCCCACTGGGCGTAGTAGCTGTGATATTGTTGGTAATACTGGTTATAGTTATAGTTGTACATCTGATTGTACTCCATTGGTTTCAGGCGGTTACTTGAAAAAAATAAAGCGGGAGTTAAGTTGCAAGTAGTGCCGAGCGACAATGGAAAAAAAGCAGTGAAATAGCTCGAGGTATAATAGGGTGCAGAGACAAGGCCTAGTCTAACATGCAAATTCCAGTCTGTAAAATACATTCAACATTTCCTGCAGCAGTATTTACCACCTGAATACATTTGCAAAAGAAAGAAGTGGTTTAAACTTAACGCCCTTTCCTGTATTCATGTTCACCTTCCTTACTAAACTTTGCCTTCATTCTTTACGAGTTCATTTAGTCTCTCTTCCTGGCTTTGGGAAGGGAAGAGTTCAGGATGACGAGTCTCACTTTAGAATAATCCCGAACCATAATTTAGATTCTCAGGCCCCTTTCTTCTTCTGATATATAGGATGAAGTTAAGTACTCTGCGGCTTCCTGAGGCAAGGTACTCAGTCTTGCTTTAAGTGAAGAGTTAAAGACTTAAAGCCTCACAGAACTGGGGTTTTCTTTAGTAAGAACAGACAAAAACCTCTCTCTTTTGCCACTATGGTACAGAAACCTAAGCAAGGACTGGTTGTCCCCATTCCCCCTCAACTGGGTGATCTTCAATGCACAGAACTGGAAGAGCTCACGAAGTAAAAAAAGACTACAAGTAATTAAAAAAACCCAAACTTAAATAACCTGCAAACTTGCTAAAATTCACACTCCCAAGGAACTGGGAATCCCAGCTTATCAAGATTTGAAGTAATGAGATGACAAGTATGGACTGAAAATAGAAATATGTCACACATAAAGCTACGTCTAATGATGAAATCGGTGAGAAGTAGGAAGAGGGAAACGTCAACCTTCTCACCACGATACACCCCTTTTTCTGCTTTTCTCCTCCTTATCCCCCCCCCCCCAACTTCTGAGGCCACTGGAAAACTAAATATTATTCAAATAGGGAGCAATTACTATTATTCGTATTACCCTAGTGCTACGAGCCCCAAGTCAGACCAGGATCTCATTGTATCAGGTTCTGAACAAACACAGAAAAAAAAGTTAATCCCTGCCTCAAAAGACTTATATTTAGTAGACATCATAATAGAATTAGCAAGGTAATTGAGTTTTGCTATCCAGAAATCAATAAGCAGCTTTAGACTATTTCAAGTTAAGGCAAAGGAACATATAAATAATCATATTTAAACACCGACTGTGTCCATGTGTGTGTATTTCATAAGGTAGACAATTAAAACCAGCGCAAAATGCTTAAATCTGGATCTAATGTTATAATTTTTTTTTAATTCCTGCGCATTCTCATTCTCTGGCTGCTTTACTCTTGGGTATTCCTTCCGTTTGTGATGGAAACAGCCAGGAAACGTACCCAAACCACTAAAAGAGATTTAAAAAAATGCCCGTGACTTCACAACACGGCGTCCGGCTGCTCTTATACTCACGCTTTTGGTATAGCCACACTCAAGCGCACAGGTTTAGAGCCCAACCCCACAGCTCCTTGACACTCTGTCAGCGCTCTTTTCTGCTCCAGCTCATCCGTGAATTTCACGAACCCGTAACCTCTGCAGAGATACAGAAATAACTCATACAGAACAAAATCCAAAAAGCTGTGCTGCCTTTTTTTTTTTTTTTTTTTTTTTTTAATATTTACAGTGAAGACAAAATCGGTTTTTTGAAAAACTCAGCAAATAAAACCCTTTGGGCAGGGCTGTCCCTGCTTTTAAGATTAAATGATTCCGCCTTCCAGCGGCTTTTGCAAAATGCTCGGAACCGCACGTCCAAGCTTTGTCAGATACTTTGAAGGCCTTGACAAAAGGAAAGTTAATTCTCGTGCCAGTGGATTTGGAGGAATTGGAAGCGAGCTGACACGAGACGTGTCGAAATGTGTGAAGAGACAGCAGCAAAGCCTCAAATCTATACTGGGAGGACACGGATCGTCTGGACAGCTGCAAGTCAGCACAGGATGGACTGACAAGACGCGGGCACTGTTTGTATCTAGAACTGCCCCGCTGCGAAGGAAAACGCTGCTTTTCTGTGGGATTGACTGAGATACGCTTTCCAATCTAGTCCTTTTTTCAACAGCAAAACACTCAGACTTTCTGTCATTCCTGCCAACGGCCCGGCCCCATCGGCATTCTCAGCAGCAGACCTGAAAACCAGCTCTGAAGGTCTAAAAACTTGCTCTGACAGCACAGCCAGCAGCCCCTCAGCTCCGCAGCGATCCCCAGCCGGCCCGAAAATATTCATTCCCCTCCAACCCCAGAGGTCGCTTGCGTGAGCTCCTGACGCCGCAAGTGAGTCAGACGCAAACGCGACAGCATCCAAGAGGGCAGCGCCAGGATCCCAAGATGGGCTGGGCCGGCTCACGCAGCAGAAAGATCAAAGACTTGGGTGTGGGAGGGGAAGAGGAATCCATCAAGGCGAAGGAAGGAGTTTGGGAGGGAAAGGGCTTGTCTACCTGGGGAAAAGAACGAGCCGTAACCACGGGTGTAAATCTACAGCGTATTATCAATTCTGTGGAAACGCTGAGTAACAGGCGATTTTGAAAGCGGCATCACCTAGTACTCGCGCTACGTTGACACGGGAAGCTACTACAGAGGAGTTTGTGCCTCATAAAATGCAATATCTTGTAGAGCAAGCCAGACACACAAGTCCTAGAGCGTTCTTCTGCACATACACGCACGTACGTGTGTGTACTCCTCGCATCAAAGCTCGGGCTTATCCATACACAAACTGGATGATTAAGCAAGAGCAAAACTCTACGTGGGTACGCGTTCTGTTTAACCAGCCCTCCACGAAAAGACCGTGGCAAATTCAAGGGGCGCAAGTCAACCTTTAAGTTAGTTTTAGGTGTTTGCAGAGAGAAGTGTGTAGGATTCTAAAGCTGCCACAAAGACTCCTGTAGCCCATCGGATGGGACCAAGGTGTGTAAGTGAAACCGGGAATATCGGGAGCTCCAAAAGAGAGACGGGCAGACAAAAGTTGCACAGAGTGTACAGAAACAGATGTTGGGCGCAGCAAGGGAGAGTTTTCCAAACAGCTTTTTCACACCAATGGCTAAACTAGAAGAAAACCCACCAAGAAATCTTTTTTTTTTTTTTGTGGCTGGGACCTCCCTGGCAGATACTCTGTCCTGTCCCTGCAGTTAGGAGAAGCCCCCCCAGCCTGTACCCCCAGGAGAAAGCACAGCAGCAGGCACAGCTCTGTGGCACCAGCCTCCAAGCTCCTCTCTGGTCTGGACAAGAGGCGCTGGTGTGAGGCTTTCCAGATCTACCAGCCCCAGCTGGAAGGGCCAGGGCTTCACTGGGCACATCCACAAGCCCCAAGTTGGTCTCTCACGTCCCACTAACACTTAAGAGTTGCCTCAGCTTTGAGTCACAACAAAGCCCCTGGCAGCACGACACCGGCACTGCTGGGGGAGACAGTCCTGCTCTTCCCAGGAACAGGGCTTTAAATCCCTGCTCCTTCCTCACTTCCCGAGCCGCCATGGATGCCTTTTCCCTGAGGTCTGCACCTACAAACAATTCCCAGCTTGCATCACCCAACACCTACTTTGTAGGCAGACCCTGAAGCCGCTGCAGCAAAAGAACTCCTGGGTTTACAGCTCCAAGGAGGAGGCACCCAGAGCCCACCCCAGCAGCACCGGTCTCAAGCGAGGTGGCAGTACCGGCACGAGCACCGAGCAGCCTGGGAGAGCCTCAGCAGCTCTGCAAGAGGTTCAGGATGCACCCGAAGAAGAATTTCGTTGCCAGGGAGGTAGCGCAGCTCCGGAACAAGCTGCCCAGACAGGTTGGATTATCTCCACCCTGAGAGTTTTCCAGGCTACACGATTCATGACTGACCTGATCTAGGGCTGGCACAGTCCTGCTCAGAGTGGGAAACTGGACCACAGAGCTCCAGAGATTCCCTCAGACCAACACGTGTAAGGCTGAGAAACCTTACGTGAGAAAGAGGGGAGATCTAGAGCCATATACCGAGTCTTATCACACCATTCTCATAGACACCGTCTCAGAATATTGTGTCTCATTGAAGCCACGCTCTGTTTTGAAAACAAGGATGCTCGCCAACTGGTCCCTCTTTCAGGAAAACACAGTTTCATTTGCTGCTATTTAGGAAATGTTTTGGTAATGTTAAGAAATTTGACTTTTTTGACACCTGCTTTTGGCAAGACATTTTCACTAAAGACAAACAAGGCGGCTGCTGAGTACCTGACAGTGATTCACAGCTTTGTCTGCCCGACCCTACTTGAAAAAAAAACCTGTAAAGCATTCACAGGGACATACACTCAATAGACTAAAGACACGAAGAGCACAAGTCCATCTGAGAGTCCAGGAAAACAGTCTATTGAGATCACTGAAACATTTTTCAGCATTTTCAGAAGAGCAATAACACGCTGCCAACACGCAACGGGCATCGCGCCGACAGAGGAGCGACAGCACACTGTGGTGACCACCAAACCCCAGGCAGACTGTAGGCTGAATGTCCAAGAACATTGTATTTTATTACTAAAATCTAAGCTGATGGAACTATTCTTTTTCCCTTGCTGCATTACACCTTTCGCTTCACACGCAGCAACAGGAAAGAAGAGAATGAATAAAAGACAACTTACTTGGATACTCCTGCCTGGTCCAAAACAACTTTTCCACCTCTACACGATGGATAAACTTTTACAAAAAATTCATATAACATGCCATCGTCCACATCAGGAGTCAGGTCTCCCACAAAAAGTGAATATTCTGGACTAAAGAAACCAAAAGAAAAATTCTTAAGCACAATCATATCAAAGCAGAGGCACGCTGCGTGACAGCTAACATTTCACCTACGCGTTTGGCTTCAGAGAAAAGTGATATTAAAAGGCATTTAGTGGATATTTTAAAGTGTCGCCAGTCAAGTTGCTTAGGTGACTAAAATTTTTATTGACGCTGCTTTTTCAAGTTAATTCAAGCAGCACGACCAATCTACTCAACACTACTTTCGACTGAGAGATAAATTCATCGCTTTCTCCTCACTGGATTTCTCTGGATTTGTAACACGGCAAAACAACATCGACATCTCTTACAGATCCACTATTTCCAATAAATGGATCTTAAATATATTATAGCGATTAGACATTTGGATGCTGCAAAGGACAAACACCTTAAAAAGACACTCCTGACGTACCCGGTGTGCCTCACAAAAGGCAAAGCGTCCAACTGCCAGGCGGCCTAAGTCAGCCTAAGTCACAATGGAACTCGTGGGTTTACGTATTTTGAATACTCTTTGCAAGGCAATCGATAAAGAGACATTGAGCAGGCAAAACCAACATTTAAATATCGACCATTTACCTGTTGTCAGGCTGTTTTCCATACGTTGCATAATTCAACTTAAATCGCTTTGCCTGAAACGAGGCAAAAATGAATCCACACATTCGAATAGTCACACGCGAAGCCAAACAATTAGTTAAAAAAAAAAAACAACAGAGTAAGCTGATTTTATAGGACTTTCTTAACGCTGACAGATGTTCAGTGCCTTCAGGTCAGCCAGGTACGGTATCACGGACATTTTTACTTGACATCAGTACAGCCGTAATCACTGAAAATCAGCAAAGAACCGTGGCCCATCTTTAGGCTGGGCCTATCTTTATTTCCAGACTCTAAAGCTGGGGAAGGGCAGGTGAACCTCACCTAGCGCCAAATGTTTGTACTTTTAAGGAAGCCAGGAAAACAGAGGCACGAGGAACAAATGAAAAATTACTCCTAACTTTAAGTTCTTGAAAGGAAATGACAGCACAGAGCACTGGACATTTGCGATCTACACGAATCCTGGCAAAGCAGAATCTGTCACATGGGAAAATCTTATCAGTCCTGGAGTCTGGAAGGATGGTTGAATATTTCCCTCTGGATGATGCGTTCATTTAGTAAGATCCACAACTAAATTTTCCTTTTGACGCTGTCTTTGGCCACTGGAGACCTCCTTAAACCTCGCACCCGCGCAGGGTTGCGCTCTTTTCCCAGAACGCTGGTGTCGCTACTCGCGTCAGCACCGCAAGACCTCAGCTGGACGCCCTCGCCAACCCGAGGGGCTTCAACACCGTTTTCTATCTCCCAGACGAGCCGTCCCTCTGCACCACGCTGCGGCGCCGCAAGAGCTCGAGGGGAATTTGGCCAAAGCAATCAAACCTACTGCGAGTCCGTAACCATTCGCTCGGTACGGCGGAGAGCCCAGCGCGCTCCTGTGCCTTGCGCGATGTATTTTCTTTCCTCAAAGACCGCGTAAATAATTCTCGGGAAATAGAGCAAAGACTTAACTCTAGGCTGGGACCACGTTCCTCGCACGTTTGCATTTACTGGTGCACAGCGGCACACAACTGCACCTGTGGACCATTTACAAGCTAAAAGAAAACTTAGGTTCCGCTTTGAGGCACTTTCATGGGTTTTTTTTGGATCTCACTCTCCATTGCAGAATTTTGGGTTTAAAATCAACGAGAAACTCGAGAGCACTTCCACTCACACAGGAACCGGGCACGTTAATTCTTTAAAACGGGGACAGCGATGGCGCCACAGCTCTCTGCCACTCCTTTGGCCGACTCGGTATTTAAAAAATAAAACGAGTGAGCCACACTCGGTTTTCTGCAAACAAGAGAAAAAGCATCTGAATGCAAGAGATGAGCTGGGCAGCTGCCTGCTGAGTGCACTGATTCTGATCTGCCTGACATCTGTAATTCTCTCTCCGCGTGTTGTGTCAATCGCCCCTCGGCGCGGGGCCGGCCTTCTGAACTAAACTGTGCATAAAGACAGGTATTCTCGAACCTAAACTTCAATTACCGTGTTGGTCCTTGCAAGAGCTGCTCTCTCTGTCTCTCTAGTACCTACAGAACACAGCTTGGAGGATCAGTTTTCCCCAATCACAGGCTCTGATTTGCATATTAAACGGGACAGGCGAAACAGATACCTCCGGGCTTCACATCTCCCCCTTTTAACGGGGGCCGCCACCGCCGCAGGCAGCTCGACGTCTGGTCAGCCTGACCTCTCCGGTTCCCTACTCGGGGTATTAACGACACTGAAATACGCACCCATTCACCTCGTTATGTCACACTGCAATTAACAATGTGATTCAAGAACTGCTTTATGAACCAGTCATCGTACTACTTCAGCCAGCTCCTGTGGGTACAGCGGGCAGCTGTGTCAGCCGGCCCATTTTAATCTACTCCACGGCCAAGTCAACATCCTAAAATTAGCCTCTGCGACTATTCCTCTTCTTCCTAACTACCCACTTTTCATGTACCTGAGCCGTTTGTTACGTCCTGCAATTATACAACGGTCTAGCTCTTACTCCACTGTAAATTGGTCAGAATAACTTTTGCTTGCTAAGGGCTAAGAAGTCACATTTCTCTTCCAAATCAAAGTTAGCCAAAACTCAGCGTGATCTTGCAAGTTCACCTTGGACATAGCGAGCGACAGACACGCTGCAACAAATTAATATGGAATTGCAAACAGAGAGAGACAGGGCTGTGGTAGCATATTTAATCTATTTTTTCTTATTCTTCCCTGGTTTCTCACTAATCCAACTTTGGTAATAGTAGAAAGGCTCAGAAATTAAAAAAAAACAAACCATGCCACAACATTTCTGTACGTGGATTATATCCAGGCATTCGCACAGAAATTACTGGGTTTTTTTCACCAATTTTCTAAGCAAGAACATTAATAGTTTTACGGTCATTACTTTAAAGAAAAGTAGAATCCCAGTTTGCTAACTACTGAATTTGTCTGTAAACATTCAAAACACAGGTTCTACACTACCTATTCCATCTCGGTTTTGGTTCTCAACTGGCTGATTTAATTTACTTACCGGTGTAGCACCAGGAAGCGGCTTCCCATTGATTTTGTGTAAACATTTCTCTGCAGTAGCTAGATCTGCAAATTCTACAAAGCAATAGCCTGCTGGAATTCTGAACACACGACACAGGAGAGGAGAGAGAAAGATTTCAAATTTAAAACACATTTGAGGAGGCATATTGTATTTTTTAGACAAGCTGGTAGGAAATCTGCTATAGCCGCAATACTTAGAATATTTCCAAAGCGTAAACATTAACTACCAAAAAGAAACTAGCAAAGTAATCTTGGATCTCAAGTAAAGTGATAGCCCCAACTTACCAGTAAGTCACGTCAACATAAGCATAGAGAACACAGGTTTGCTCACAATTAATTTACTTTCTACCTTCACTGTCTGTTAATTTTCCCACCCAAGTCTGAACAACGGAAACGACAACGTTTACAAGGACCCACACCCACTTTATTCTCCCTACAGTCACTCTTTTCATTCCAAATGAACTCCAGAGGTTCTCACGTTGCTCTAAGTCAGACTTCCCACCTCTGCCAGCACCACGGAGCTGCACTGGCGCAACGATTCACCCAGACTAGTCCTCAAAGCCTTTGGCCCAGGACGTGTAATTCCCAGAGGGACCGTACGGGTACCCGTGTGCCGCTCGGGACGAGTGCGGGAGCACTGCGGGATGAGGGCGAAACCTTGGTTTGTCGATGGGGAGGTTGAAGAGCCAGCAAGTCTCCCCTCCATCGCTACCATCGACACGCCTGCATCGCCGGCAGCGATGGCGAGAAGCTCAAAGGGAAAAATCTCTCTGATACGGACACGACCACAGCGGCGCCACGCTGAGGGCAAACGGTTCAATCCAATCGCACCGGTAGAGCAAACTGAGAACAAGCATGAACAGTTACCCTGTCAACCTGTTTCGAATGATTTTTACACTCAGTACAAGCTCTCCCATGGTGGCAAAGGCTCTTGAAACAAAGTTTTCATCCATATACGGCTCCAGCTACAAAAGCAAGAAAAAAAAGAAGTCAGACCAGGGCATCTACAAAAAGGAGAATATATGTGTCAATGTCACCCTAAGCAGTTAAAACATTATTGAGAAGTATTTTACCCTTACACTTCAAAAAGAAGACTCATTTAAGAGGGTCGATGCCACTCAAAACCAGCAGGCATGCATGAACCAGGCTCAACAGTCTGCAAAGTGGAACCCAAGAGACAGCATGAATTTCAGAGAACAGGGAGCTTTCACAGAAGGACAAAAGCCACTCAGAAACAAACAGCGACAAACTGAGCGTTCGCTACAGGGAGCAGGGGATAAGGAGATGGGGGAGGCTCCTCTGTACGCAAACGGCGGTCGGGCCAGCGCCGGTGCTACGCGGGCACGGCACGGCTTGGGGGGGCTACGACGAACGGGCGGCATGCATCAGGCACCGCAGCCCCCCCCGAGCTGGGGCGGGGGTTCGCAGAGCCACGTCGACCTCGCGGGGCAGCGCTCGGAGGGGAGACCCCTAATCACGTCCCGCGGTGGCTCCACGCTTTTCAGGACGCGTGGATGCACCGACCGTAGTCACGTCACGGGGGAGAGGGTGGCACGGTACTGGTCAGAGTGTGCGTGAAGCGTGGGGCAGTGGTGCTGTGGGAGTGAACATGCTAGAGGGCAGGTGTCTGTGGGGTGCAGGTGCCTAAAAACTAGGAGTGTGCTGCAGTTTGGACCAAATATGTGACAAGGGGACTGAGGGAAAAGGATGCCTCTCTGTGCAGCTAAGAACTAACTGGAATTACAGTTTTGTGCAATACCTGTGGCAGGTAACACGGGGCCAGGGTGTGGGGAAAGGAGATGCAGGTCCGTGTATGTAAGTGTGTGTATATCTATGTATACCTGTGTGAGTAAGACAGATGGGTCGTGGCAAGTGACAGCCCTTGAGTGTGTCTGTGTGTCTGCCAGGTACCGGGCGGCTGCATCACTCGTGTGCGGGACAGAACGTGCAGAGCCGGTGGCCGTACTTGTACTCGCATGTGCAAAAGGTGGCAGATGTCCTGCAGAGGCGTGAGCGCAAAGCAGAAATTCCTCCCTTACGTGTGCCAGAAGCGGGAGGCAGCGCTGCTCGGCAGCCACAGGCCATGCAGAGCATGATCCTGTGGTGAAGGGGGAAGAAGCACCCGCGGGTGTGATACAAGGTGCACGTGCAGGCAGGAACGAGGGAAATCCTGGGGTGTGCAAGCGTTTACAAGTATGCGTGCACGTAGGAAAGTGTAAATCCTAACAAGCGTGTGAGTGCACCCACAGGGGCGCGTGTGTGTGCGGCAGGTAGCGAGGGATAACCCGTGGGTGGGTGCGTACAGGCAGGCGAGCGCACGTAAGCCTAAGTGCCTACAAGCGTGAGCACAAGCGTGTGAGCCGAACAGCACGAGCGTGTGAGCGTGCAGGTACCTCAGAGCGTACGACCACGCGCAGGGAAGTGTCTGCAGGCGTGCAGGTGTATCAGCCAGCACACAGACCCTAGAGATACGCGAGTGTGCAGGCTCGTGTGTACCTGAGTGAGCGGGCAAGTGCCTAACAGAGTATGAACGTGAAAGAGTGAGGACACACGTGTCAGTGTGAGCACAGGCAGCTCGGGGTGTTGGTGTAAGTGTACAAGGGTGTCTGTGACCCCCAGGTGTGTGTCCAGCTGTGCCTGTGAGTGTGTAACCGCTCTCAGCGGGGCTGGCCAGGCTGGGATCCGTGTGTCCGGGCGGGCGTTTGGGTGTCAGCCCGCGGGAGCCTGCCAGCCCGCACGGGACAGGGTGCGGGAGAGTGTCCGTGGGTGCGGGAGCTCACGTGTGTGTGTGTGGAGGGGTCTGTGAGGCTGCGTGAGGGTGTCGGTGTGAGGGTGTCAGCCAGTGTGAGGGGGTCAGTCGGTCGGTGTGAGGGTGTCTGTCAGTTGGTCAGTCGGTGTGAGGGGGTCAGCCAGTCAATCTGTCGGTGTGAGGGGGTCAGTCAGTCAGTCGGTCCGTGTGAGGGGGTCAGTCAGTCAGTCGGTCCGTGTGAGGGGGTCAGTCAGTCAGTCGGTCCGTGTGAGGGGGTCAGTCAGTCAGTCAGTCGGTCGCTCGGTGGGTGGGTGGGTGTGAGGGGGTCAGTCAGTCGGTGGGTGAGAGGGGCTCAGTCAGCCGGTCAGTCAGTCAGTCAGTCGGGGGGTGTGAGGGGCTCAGTCAGTCGGTCGGGGGGTGGGTGGGTGGCTGTGAGGGGCTCAGCCGGTCAGTGCCCCCGCCCGGGCCCGGCCGCCCCCCCGTCCCCGCCGCCCCCCGCCCGCCTCACAAAGCCCCGCGCGCGGGTCCCGGCCGGACACTCACGTCCCCCATCCACAGGCTGGCGGCCATGCTGCTCCCCGCAGGCCCCGGGCGCGGCTTGCAGCGGGGCCGCGACTTTCGCCTCCCGGCTCGGCCCCGCCGCCGGCCCCGCCTCACGCCTCCCGCCTCCCGCCGGGCCCGCTCCGCCGCCGCGCTGCCCCGCCGCCTCCTCCGCGGCGCCCGGCGGGCGGAGAGAGCGGCGCCCCCGCCGCCACGGGCGGCCCGGCCCGCCACAGCGCCCCCTGCCGGCAGGAGGAGCGACGCGGGCGGGAGGGGCGTGGGGAGGGGGCTGGGTTTGGGCGGCTCCTTGAGGAGGTTTTGGGGGGCTGGGAGAAGGTCGTGGGGTGCGAGGAGGTGTCTGAGGAGGCCCGAAGGGAGGGGTAGGCCCGGGCGCGGTGGGGTGAGGTGAGGGGAGCAGGGCAGGGAGGAGGAAAGGGCTGAGGGGTGATGAAGAGAGGGCGGAGGAGGCAAGCTGGGCTGGGAACGCGGGTCGAGCCGGGGTGGGGACTGGGGTGGGGGACAGGAGGGTTCCCCGGGGCAAAGTGGGACCTGAGGCGGGGGCTGTGTCTGGAGAGGGACGCGGGGGCGGCCTCAGGGCCTCTGCTCCGGGGGTCCCGTCGTGCCCAAAGACCTTGGCTCCCTCTGAAGAGGGATGCTGGGTTTCCAGGCCCTATCGCCTGCTCCAAAGTTTCACGTGTGAGAAGACAAAATACAAAAAAAATCCCAAATTTCCTGAGTAAGTGATCCGTGTGTTTTCTGAGACGGGGATTGAATTCGCTGCAGCGCTCCAAGCCGACAACCCGAGCCCCCACGCGTCATGGGATCGCCTTAAAAAAAAAGCCACACGAGGCTTTTAGATGAGGAAAAGAATTAATTGCTCCACGTAGTGGTACGCAGCGCTGTGCCGTGCTCTGCGTAAGTGTTGCGGAAACTCATTGTGTACCCCGAATATTTGGCGGTGTAAGGGGATCGCAGTCCTACCGTTGAGGTGGTTTAAAAGTACTTGGATTGTCTCTTTCTCGCAAGAATTAGAGGTGCTGGAATAAGCTGCATGGAAGCTTTTTGTCTCTGCTGTAGGTGCTGGCACGTGGTTGACGAAGTCGGACCCTCGCTGGCGATGTCAGCGCCAGGCTTGGTGTGGTTCTCTGGGCAGAGGAGGTTGGTGAGAGGCCGGAATCCCCCCACTCCCCTCCAGCCAAGGGGGCAGAAGCTGTGCTCCCAAGCCCAACCAAACCGGAGCTGCCTCCAGCTCCGCGGTGAGACCATCGCCCTTTCGCTCGGCCGGCGGGAGGTCAGCCCAGCACGTGGGTTTGGATTGGGAATGGTGTCATCCTCCCTCTTCTCTTCCCTCCACCTGCGCAGGTGGCAGCTCCCGCAGCAAATGAGACCACGACGGAGCCGCAGCGAGTGGACCCTGAGCACCGAGGGCTGCGTGCTCCTGAGCTGGTCGGTATTTCAGTGTCACCCAACGCCGCCGTTCTGCTTTGCGAGCCCTGTGCCCGCTTATGGAGCTGCTGGAGCCCTGGCTGTGGTTGTCACTGCCATAAATCCAGCTGGTGATGACAGGGACACTCTGAACGCTCCGTGCTATTTCCTGGCGCTGTGGCAGAGCCGAGGTGTTGCTGCTCTGCCGTTCGCAGCCCGTGAGAGGGCAGCACAAGGCTGCGGGTTTTCGGGTGCTGAACTTGGGCATGGGTAGGAGCGCGGTGCAGCCAAAACTGCTTCTGAAGCAGCGTGTGAACGCTCGCTTAAGTCTTGCCCCGCAGCATTTCTCATTCCAGTGACTAATGCGTGAAACCGACCAGGAGCAGAAGGAAAAGTTACTCCCTCCGCTTTTCCCTGGGGATGAAAAGTGTGATGAACGTTGACCATTTCTGCAGGAGACTGAAAATCCTTCAGCTTCGTGCTGGGTGGGTTCTGTATCTCTATGGTCGTCCTGCAGCATGGCCAGCACTGATTGCTCTAGAATATCAACTCTTCAGCAATCATGGGTGTGCAAGAATCATAAGATTAAAAACATATTCAAAGTTTGATTTATTTGTTTTTTGATTTTTTGAGTCCCTAAGGCACCCTCAGGTCATTTTTTTTCCCAGTGCTTCCCTACAACATTGCAAAATCTGGCACAAAGCCGAGTTTGCAAGACCCACAGCTGATAACTCTGCTGAATAAAGTCATTGGGTTGTTGAGTGGCACTTTTTGTGCCCCAGTGTCACTGACAACCTGGTCTCTTACAAATTCACCCTCTTTGAAGTCCCTGCTGAGACTGCCTTTCAGGTGTCAGCCTCCAGGATGTAGGTTTTTTTTTTCAACCCCTTCGCAGAGCCCCCAAAGCTGTTTCTCACTCTCTCTTATTACCTTACTCAAAGCCAGTAGTTTATTCTTTGTCATTTGATGAAGCAAGTCCCGTATCTTTAACAACTCCTTTCCATTTTTCCTTCCAGCTGAGTAATGCAGAACTTGCTTTTCCTGGGATAATCCATAGAGATGGGTGTTGGGCAATGAAAATGCAAAAGGAAGCCAGGATCATGTGCTTGTGTTGGACCAGAAGGTAAGGATTTTATATTCAGCGTTATGTCTGAAGTGGCTGCTGTTGATGCCCCTAACCTTGTGACAGAGCAAAAACACTGCCAGAAGAGTGTTATTACCTGAAAAAAAAAAGAAAGTGTTTATTCCCCCTTAAAAATTTGCGAGCTGGCGAAGAGGCAGCAGTTCAGAATCAGAAGACACGGGGATTCCTCTGTCCTGTGGGTGGATGTCAGTAGTCAGCAGCTGAAACATCTGTCTGTCTTGTGGCCTCTGCTGGGACAGCAGCGATTTCTTGGTCTGGGAATTTGGTCCTGAAAACTGGTGAGTAAATTCCAGTTGGCATCTACTGGAATCCACTGGAAGGGTGATCCCTGAGCTCCCCATAGCACTGGGTGGTGCTGGCAGGCTGGTTCTTAGCTGGTCTCTGGGAGCTGAGCCTGCTGAAGGGCCCAATCCTGTGAGCTTCAGAGCTCTATCAACTCTCAGTAGCTTTTATTGGAGTTACGGGTCACTCAGTAACTCCCGGGAGGAGGCTCTGAGTAGTCTCAGCTTTTCAAATTAATCATTTTAAGCATGAGAATCTGGCCTGGGAGATTTGAATTTGAATTTGCTATTTTTAACTGAGTTTGAAATGGACTCAAATGTTTTTTCGGCCTTTGGTGCTGTATGTTTCTGTGTTAGAGCCTTGGTTTTGCAGGCGCCAAGTCCATCCTCCGTCTTAGGCAACTGTAGCCCGTGGTCTGAGATGAGGGATGAATTTGGCCAAGGATAATTGAAATAATAAATAATTTTTTAAAAAAAAACAGAGATACATAAAGCAAAACTTTGGGCTTGGAATGGCTTCTGAGATCCTGAAAGTAGTTTAAGTAATCCAGGAGAATGCAATGAAATCTGTTTTCCATTATTGCATGAGATGGTATGTCTTAAAATCTGATCAAAACAATTTTTTATATGATGAAGATAACACAGCTTGAAGTGATACAGAGATCTGGGATCTCTTTTTTTTCAGCGTAATAAGTACAAATTAATGTTGACTTGATATTCTTAGTTATTTATTGACAAGACTTGCTGTTCCTGTCTTGATCTCACAGTAAGTAGAAATAATTTCTGACCGAGTTCTAGCTGCCAGTGGTATTTTTGAAGGAAGTAGTAGTAAAAGCTTGTTACTGACACATATGTGCCTGCTGGTTTTTCTATCCAGCCCCAGGTTGTTGTATATCAACACAGTGCGGTGACAGAGCCCTGATGTTCTCTCTTGCCTTGTATTTAAGAAAAAAAATGAAGACACTTATGTGATAATCCCACATTCGTATTTCTCTTGCACTGTAGGCTTTGTCAGACTCCCCAGCGAAGCCAAGATCGAATAGGACAAGGATTCCTGCTTCTTTGTTTCAAGCTTGAGTGGCTGCTGAGCCGAGCGACTGCGAGCAGCAACATACGGGGTTCCGTGTGGAGAATCCCTACGCGCATCACCGAGCAAGCGGGACTAGAGGAATTTATTTCCAGGTCTGTCAGTTTTCCCCTCTTTGAGCGTACGTGCTCCCCTTGCTGGCTTTTCGTTCCCATTCCCACCCGATCAGTTGATCCCTGTGCCCCTGTAGTTTTTATCCATTTTGTGTCTTTGCTGAGGGATGTCTTTACTCACTCCTCTGAGGGAGTTTCTTTGGAAGCTTCCTCTATCCCCACAGGGATCAAATAATAGACCACTGCGTCTCACCAAGCCAGTATTCGGCAAGGGCCATCTCGGGTTGTGGATGTCATTTACCAGGAATGGGGTAAAAAAAAAAAGTCTGTTGCTTATTTTCTTGCCTTGGTACCACAGGGAATTCACCCTTAGAGAATTTATGAAAATGTCAGTAGGTCAAACAAGAGCGTTCCGGATGTTCGCAGTAATAATTTACTAGCTGGCAGGGCTCATTTGTTTACATCCTCCATAAGGATCTCATGGAACAGACTTAATCCTGGTTCCGGATATCTGATTGAGAGTAGCTCTTGGAGTATCTGCCAGGGTGTTTGTAGACCATACACGATCAGCTGTGGGATCTTATGCCCATGATGGTTTAAGGTAAAATAAATAAATAGGCTTTTCGGTTCAGCTAGCGACTCGATACAAACCCTTCTGATGTTGCTGAAAACAGAACCCCCTGTCTGTTTAAATTGTTATCGTCTGATTTCAAGGCAACAAGAAAGCCCAGCAGGCCTTGCGAGCTCATTGTTTAAATGGAGCCAAGCCCAGGGGAAGGCACAGCGCATCAGCAGGGAGAGAGATGGTGAGGGGGAGGCTGTGCAGCCTGGGGAGAGATGATGGCCTCATCAGGGTGCCCTCCTTGGCTACAACCTGGCTGGAAGGTGGCAGCACCGGTGACTGGTCACTTGCAGCAGCTTGCTCGAGTCTCTGCTGTGCCTCACAGCACACAGCTGGGCGCATCTACACGTGCAGCATGTGTGGAAGAAGACCTGCTCTTTGCTTTAGGCTTCTGACTGAAGCACTTCAGGCAGGTGCCTGGAGTTAAGGGGCTAAATCAGGGTTCATTTCTCTTAATCCCTCCTCTAAACTGCAGGTAACAGCGCTGGGTACCGGTGTTATCAAGCCCGAAGGGGCATGTGAAGTGTTCGCTTTAATCTTCATTGAACGTGTGCAGTTTGCACTTTTCTACCATAAGTTAAAATCTGAAGTTGGGTGGAATGTCACACCTGTGTCATGAAGCAACAGCAAAGTCGGGCATTGGGTGGAAGAGCAGGAGCGTGTGGTGATTTGGTCCCAGTTACGTGACACCTGGTGCTGCTCAGTGCCATCTGGTGCCTGCAGCCTGAGAACTAAACTGAAAACCCAGCAGCACTTGGAGGTTGCTGGAAACGTCTTTTGTGGAGCCCCCACAAATGATCATTGATCAGAAAAAAAACCCCGTGTGTGTAGTTGCAACGTGTGAAGGATTTCTGAGTTAATTTCTGGAGCAGTTACAAATTGTATCCTTGCTCAAATGCTGCTGGAGAACCAACAAGGAGGCTCCTCGGGGAACGATCAGGACTCACTCATCTTTTTCTGTCTCTCCAGGAGTTTGTGCAGTTGAATTAGCATTTGCTATTGGTATGTTTCTTCCTACAAGTCTGGAAAAGGTTCTCCTAGGCCACTGTCCCAACAGCAAGGAAAAACCACAGTGAATTTATAAATAAAGGATGGGGAAACAGCTCAGTAGTGGCATAGCAGAGAAGGAGGCGGAGGTTTTGTTGGACCACAAGCTGAATATGATTCAGCAGTCGGTGCTTTGTTAAAAAAAAGGACTAATTTTATTCTGGCATGTGTCAGCAGGAAAGTCACGTGAGGCACGGGGGTGATTAATCATGCTGCTCTGGCTGGCATCGGTGCTGCCAGCTTTGAGTGCTGAGGAAGAGAAGAAAACACTGGAGACCAAAGGCGAGTGAGAAGAGCAACCAGAGGTCTAAAATTCTGGACCGAGGGAGGAAGCTGAAGGCACTGGATTTGTTTAATCCAGAAATCCAAGGTGAGGGGTAGGGTTTGCTCAGGACAGTCTGCCAGTGAGTGAAAGGTAAGAGAGCTGGATCTGTTCTCCTCTAACTCTGCTCTAGGCAGGACGGAAAGGCAGCTTCACTTCCAGCAGAGCCCATTTCAAGGAGGTTTTTGCACAAGGTTTCTTCTTAGTAGGCTTCATCTGGGGATTTTTGGGTGGTTTTTTTTTGGTTTTACGAGTACATCAGAGAACCCCTGAATATGGTACACATATGCTTGATAATGCACGTCGGGGGGTTGGATCATTTCTTTGGGGGTGGGAAAGACTGCGCTTCCTCTGTGCTTGGAACAAGGTTCCGTGACACTGAGGAGCAGCAATTCTGAATGGGTGGGAGAGGAATATTTGCCTATCAGGAGCTGGCTCGCAGAAATGTCCATGCCACGTGCAAATCTCCTGTGGCCTCCAGGGATTTTTCAGGTTTACAACGTAGCGCTCGAACCCGCTGCGCAGAATAAACCAGAACCAACCTAAAACTGGCCATTTCTGTGAATGAGACCATCACGGGTACAATTACCGGGTAGATGATCTCGAGGGAATTTTCTAAGGATCTAAACCTTATATTAAAAAAAAAACCAAAACTGATCCTAATGAATGAGGAAGGGGAGGGAAGATGAGATGATATTCATACTTCTTCCAGGATGGGATACCTGTGTTTTTGCATACCGCAGGGTGTATTAAATCTGTACGGCTGATCTGAGGGAATCTGGGTGTAGTAAATGCTTTAAATGCCTGAAATTCTCTAGATTTGATGGAGCAGTAGCTATTTTGGGGGAACGTTCTTCTGCAGAGGGGCCAACTGAACCGAGTATTGCAGTGAGTAGGGAGCCTGTAGCCACTTGGTTGCCAACTGTACAGTTTGCCAAGAGCTGCTTTCTTGGAGATGGTTGATCGCTGCAAATTTGAGAGACATCAGTCAAAAATTGGAGACAAATCAGTCAAACATTTGGATTACTTCTCTGATTCCAGCAAACATGGATCAGGGAATTAGGTTGGGCATCTTGAAGAGTTATCTCCTAAGTTTAAAGAGGATAAAGCCTTGCTCTCAGAACTCTTTGGCTTGGGGTAACACGGTTCCAGAAGTAAACCACAGTTTATTTAATTCCCTCCCCAAGGTTTTCAGCAGGTCTTAGTGCATGGACAGAAATGCAATGAGAAATTTTTTTCATGAGCTTGCTCTTGTTTTCGGGAATGCTGACAAAGGAAGGTTTCTCAGCCTAAAAGCTCAAATAGGTGGCAGTTTTCGTAGGCATGAGTTTTGCATGTTTTTTTCTGGTTTTTTTTTGATTTTTAAATTCCAACCCAGCCAGTTTCTACTGTTTAAGCGTTCTTCGCACTGATGATAAATTGAGACAATTTAAAATCCTCTGAAGTGGTTTTCCAGGTATTCTCTGGCTTTGATGAATGAGGGCTGGTGTCCGTATCAAAGGTGTCCAGGGAGAAAGTGATTAATTTCCTTCTTTTGTGGGACAGAGAGGCCAACGGTGCCCCCACTGCTGCAGCTGGCACACGGCGAATGCCTTTGATCTCCTCGCTTGCCTTCGGACCGCTCGGGAGCCCTGAAGCCCTTTGGTTCTGCATTGAGTGGTGTCGCCTTCGGAGCTGATGCCCTTTAGCTCAGCACAAGGCTCCTGACCTAAGGAATCACAACCGAAAGGTAACTGGGTTTAAAGTTACCGCTTCCCATGGGGAAACCCTGGTGCCTCCCGTTGTTGCACTGGAAAATTAACTGCGGGTGACCCTGTCTTAGGGGAAGAAGGTGAATACGTGGGTCGTGGTACTCGTGGCCCTTTTTATAAAGAACTGCAAATCTCCGTCTGTGGTTTCCACCACTTGGAGAAGTTTGACCAGTTCCTCGGGGATGCATTCAGTGGTTTTAACCATCCTATTGTTCCCCTATTTATAGTGAGTTGCTGGTTCTTGGACAAGGCGCGAAGACTCCTTCGGGGACTAAATCCTGTGGGATTTAGTTCTTTAACAAAAGCATCCTTTCTCCACGATGTTAATTACTCGTTTGTGCCAAATGAAGAATGAGAAACAGAGTGTAAGGATCTAATTAACATTTGCTTCTGCGGTCTTTACGCTCATAAACTCTGTGATAAAACTACTTTTGCTAACTTTCTACTCATCCGAGAATCTTCCGGCCTCCACACAATCTGAATTTCTGGGTTAGGAAAACAGATAAATAAAAAAACAAAGCTAGGAATGATACTCTGCTGCTTTTTTAAAAGGATAAATGTCATTCTTTTTGTGCACGTATCTTCTTTTTAGCCCGGCAGTGATTACTGTACATGCCAGGAGAGGTACCTGTTAAATTTAATGCTTCTTCACAGATCTTTTGTTTTGATGTACCTAGAGTGTGCACAATTTAAAAATATATATATTTTGTCCTGATTTGGCTTATTCCCATACAGGAATAGGTAACATAAGTTGCCATTATAGCAGTCTGACTGTGTCTAAGCGAGGCTGTATTATCTTTACCACGTTAGGCTGGTGTAATTAAAGCAGTGTTGAAAAGCCATAGGTTAATGTTATTGCTTTGGACATAAACCAAGGAATGTTACAATTTTTAAAGAAGCGCCGCTTCTCAGAAGTAAGGGCTACAGGGTTTGATTCAAAGTTCTTAATTTTGGAACGCGTTCTGAGGTTTGCTAAAGGTGCCATATTTAGTCATAAAACATAACAAAATGAAAAATACAGGAGTGTATTTATAGTAAGAATAATGAAGATTTATAGGGTAATGATAGTTGCAGTGCTCCTAGCCTAGGAACTGTATATTGAACAGGGTGATTGAATGTTTGGCTTTTAAAAAGAGAGAGAAAAAAAACCCCAAAAAACAGATGAATAATGAAAAACAAATCCTTCCCCTGGTGAAAAGCCAAACCTGTGTTTTGAAAATTAAATGTTTTTTTGGGTTAAGCAGTGAAAAAAAGGGGACTTGATCTTTGCAACAGCTTGGATTTATTATTGGAACCAGTTGGCTGTGCCATAGAGGAAAGGAATTTTCTGGTAATTAGAGCAGGAATCTGGGAGTCAGAAGCAGTAGGGTCTCTCTCTGGCTCGGGCACTAGCACGCTCTGTAGCCTTGGGAAACACGCTGCCTTGTTTGTACCTTGGCTTTCCCATCTATAAAACGGGGCTAAGGAAATAATTCAACCTCACAAATTGCACGCGCTAATTAAAGAACATTTCCACAGCCCCTCAAGGTCTTTATTGCTAGAGGCCGGATTTTCACAAGCCTGTGCTTCAAATGCTTTCGACAAATCCTGCCCGAAGCTTTTACAAACCCAATCGCCCGGATTCCTAAACCCACGTGTGGGCATCTGATTGAAAAGGGTCCGATTTCCAGAAGTTTGCCTGCTGATGGGGAAAAAAAAACCCCGCACCACGATGGGGAGTGTTTTCTCCCTGCTCTATGAGAAAGGAGGGATCACGGGCTTCCCTCCCACCAGGATCCTGCCTCAGAGCTCGGCCGGTTTCTCAGGCTCTCGTGTCCCCTCCGTGAGTCAACCCAGAGATGGCTGCAAAGAAGAAGGTGGGCAGGGATTGGTGCAGTCAGTACGTGCAGTTGGGGGTCTCTGGGGGGTGCAGACGCGGCTCTGTGCTGGACACAGCTTCCGTAGGGAAGCGGGACTCAGAATTAATTTGAGTCCGAGCTGCACATCCTCACTGGGGTTACCCCCAGTACCCCCGAGGCCCCGTATCTGATTTGGCTCGGCTCGCCCAGCGGTTCAACTTCCAAATCACCCTCTGTCAGCGCTGGAGCTACTCGGCCGCCCCTTCCTTCGGCCGGTGCCGTGGTCGGTGAGAAAAAGGAATGCCGTTTGCCTTGGACGCCGTCCCGTCCCCAAGCAGAGGAAACGCGCGCTGACAAGACAGGAAATTCTCCTGAACCACAAGGACCTGGAGCTTGCCTCTCGCCTTCCTGTGGGACTTACCCAGGTTTCAGCCTGGAGGTTTAAAGATTATTAATAGCGATAGTTACATTAACAGGTTTGTGTTTTTCTTCTTCTCTCAACAAAGTTATTTCTTCAGTTGAGGCTGGTTTTATTTGGTCGGAGACGGACCCAAGAAATGTGGTGGCACTGGGGTACAGTGACCCATTCGAGCTAACGGGCAGCCAAGCAGGGACTTTGCTTTGTGGAAGGGTCCAGAAATGAACAGGCTTTCAAGTCTCTAGCGCAAAACAAATAGCTCCAAACTGGGGCTTGGGCAGGCTTAGCACAGCTGAAGGATTTTGTTTCACAAGTATTTCTGTTGGGCAGCAGCGCCCTTCCAGAACGCAGTCCTGTTCTTCTCGCTGTGACTGTTCCTGAGCCTGCATTGTTCCCTTCTCTCGTCCTGTGGTACCTTTCGCGTGGCTGTGGCATGGCCCAGCTAGGGAATTAGCTTAACTGAGAAAGAAAAAAGTACAAAATCCCTCCTTTTCTGTTTTTCTTTCTGTTAGGTTCTTTTTACTTCAGGTCAGTTCCCTAATCCCTATTTCAGCTGCAGAAACAAGTCACAGAGAGACAGCAAGAGGGTGACAAGGGATGGAAATGTTGAGATGCTTCAAGTCAGCACTTCTGCTGGAACAAATGCTTGTGGAACTGGAAGCTGAGGCCAGACCCAGAGAAGCTCTCTTTTGCCCTTCTTTGAGTCATGAGGACCTCAAAGTGAGTCTTGGCTGCAGAAGTGAGCAAGGTATGTGTGCGGTTGGGTGTTTGTGTCCAAGGAGACAGTTTGTGTCTTCAGCGTTTGGTCAGCGGGTGGAAAGCTCTGCTGTTTGTTGGGCGTAAAAGCTCTGCCATGGTCAACAAGCTCCCAGACTGGCTCTAGGTTTGCAGGAGAAAAAAAAAGGTCACCTGGAGATTGGAAAGTGTTGGGTTCACTACTTCATTTCAGCAGGAGAGCGACCTTTTCAAGTCCTGCGTGTTCAAAAATTAGTGCATTGCTTTTCATTCCTTAAAGCTAATGAGGGAAAGGAACTGATCATCGTCCCAGATAGAATGTTGAAGATATCCGAGTGACGGCTCAACAGGTGACGATGTTTTGATGGTTACTGGGGAACTCATGGAGGTGCTTTCATAAAATCTCTGGGGTACAAGTTTTCAGACACAGGTAAGAGAACTCCAAGTTCCTGAATGTTTGCAAACTGCTTTCATCTTCTGCTTTTTGCTGGAGTTGCTGGTGCCTGGTGCCTGCCAGGAGAGATCTGTAGCTGGCTACAGGCAAGTGGTTCTGCTGTCTTTGGAGGAAGGTGTATTTTGTCTAGCAAAGCAAGGGAAGGAGTGGTTGGAAACGCTCACACAGCTCAGTGTCACTCGAGCACAGGAGGAGAAGAGGACTGTCCTCCACAATGCCTGTGCTGACATTCACAAGGAGTTAAACAGGGCCCATGGGGTGAGGAGGTGGTGGGCTGCTTCTCTCTGGAAAAGACTTTTTCACAGGAAGAAGGACAGAGAAGAGTTAGAGTTCAACTTTGTTTATCCCAGATGTATTCTGGAGTGGAATACGTGTCGTAAACAAATTTCTTCATAGAAAAGTATGGGCGTGAAGCCTGCTCCCATTTATTTTCTCTGTCGTTCCGATTTAGCCCAACGTGGTACAAGCTCCTAGTTTATAAAATAAGCCCAACATGTAATTTCACTTACTGTAGGCTTTGTGTTTGTCACAAAGAACAATAACTGCAGCAGACCGTGAGCTCTGAATGGCCACCCTGAAGACGAGCTAGCGTGGATTGCAGTGCAGAGTCAGGGTGAGAGCCCATAACCCCAAGCGATGAGGACGGACCTGGGGCTGCTTTTTCACTCTGGACCCACCAGTTCCCTTTAGTGGGTGCCTGGGCTGCGACCTTGTTTTGTTCATCCTTCCTCTCTGTGCCATGTGGCGTTTCGCTGCCGAGGGGGGGGAGATCAGAGACATTCTTTTCTCATGATCAGGCTGAATCTCTCGTTTTGTTGATTTCATAACGCCTGGGAGGGCAACTGCAGCTCCCTCCTGGGACCAAACTCAACCCGTCACAAGGCTTCCTTTCTCCTGACATCTCTGCTGACCTTCGTTTCACTCTTAACTGCTGTGTCCACTTGACAACCCTGGAGCGTGTCCTGACCTGCAGGAGTGGCCAAGAGTGACTGGGAAGTCCTCTGGCAATGAACTGGCAGCGCCAAGGCCTGCAGCCTGGTCCTTAAAGGTCAGATTTTGTATCCATCTGTTGGTTGCTTAGCCCCAGTTGGCTGTTGATATTAGCAGAGGTCCCACCCAATGTGATAAGGCTTAGAGCTGCAAAGTCCTCCTGGAATACATCTAAACACAGCCAGCCTTCTCCTCTCGAGTGCTGGACAGAACACGGCTCCCTGATTACACATTACTGCGTAAACACAGCACATGTTTGTTCGATGAGTTGGAGATGTTTGGATTTTATCTTCAGCGCCTCAAGACATCCCCAGGTCTCCAAAGTAGGCCGTTCTGGGAGCAAATGAACTAAATCTCTGAATTAGTAGGGTTTCATTGTGACTGTGAAATTGGCAAACAGGTGAGAGGGAAACAGGGCTCTTGAGTTCCCTGAAGACCCATGAACTGACCCTTTGAGTTTGCTTTATTTGTCAGAGGAAGCAAAATCTCACAGAGTGATGTTCTCTCCTTTGCCTTTTACTAATTTCTTGGCCGGTATCTGTAGTAGTGAAGTGAAGAGCTAAGTGCACCAGAGTGAGCTTCAGAGCAGAGTAAAAATGTGCAGAAAGAGGACAAACGGAGCGATGGTCAATTCTCCTACGTGAATCATCTCTTTTAGTCAGTCTTGTGTCCTCTCACTGATTTCTGTCTGAACCTTGTCCTATGCTGCTGTATGTGAGAGGAGAACTGGACCCTGCAATGGACAGATGACCAGGGCTGGTGGTCCAGCACCCTTCCAGCATCCTGCCTGTAAGTGCCCTTAAACGATAATAGTGTCCACATCTTTCAGAGCCGGTGCGATGCCTCTGGTGAACATCTGGCTCTCTAGCAGATCCTAGATCGGAGGCTTTTCCAACATCCTGCAGCATCTTCGAATTTGAATCTTTGCCCTCTCTGGTCCACGTGGAAATTCGAGAGCTTGCTCAACTCTGAGCACATCACCTTGGCTCTATCTGAAACCGGTATTTGGGACTTTCGGGATGCAACTGGACAGCAGGAGCTCGGTCTTCCCTGTTTTGTTGGCTGTACAGAAAGGAAAACTTTACCTGTGCACCACAGCAGGCCTTGCATGGCTGACTAGATGCATCTGGGGAAGGGGAAATCGCACTCCTCCAATGCACCGAGGACAGGTGGCTGCTGCCCGGATGCTGGGTGTATCAGGCCAACAGCCCGACGTGGGACAGCAATCCCTGTGTTCCCCAGCCCGACTGACGGGTGAAATCTTTTGTCTGATCTCCGCGTTGCTTTGAGCAGCCGGCTCCAGGGAGAAGGGAGAGACAACTTCCCGCAGAGCCGGGCCTTACAAAGCAGCCTGTGTGGGATGGAAGGTCCCTGCTCTCCGGCTTCAAAGAGCATGTGTGTGCGCGTGTGCGTGTGCGTGTGCAGGGCTGGGGGGGAGCACTTCTGGCGAGCAAAGAACTTGTCCAAATAAACAAAGGGCTAAAAACAGCCCGTCCTCAGCCCCTTGAGAAACCCTGCAGCAGATGTTGCCAGCGACTGTAGGTCCTTATTGGGAATCCCGTGGATAATCACTGACAGCAGGGAAACACATGGCAGCTCAGAGAGGGCCCTCTTTGTTCGCTGAAATCACTGGAGTATCTGTTTCCCGAGTGCCGATGGAGAAGCGCTGGCTGGTTCAAGCTCAGAGCGGGGAGCGAGCGGAGCTGCCTTTGGCTCCCGGCTCGGCTGGAGGCTCACTGTGTGGCCTCGAGCGAGTTGCCCCTCTCCTCTGTGCTCTAGTTCCTCCTGTTGCGTGCTGAGGTCAAGCTGCTTCCCTGGGGGTTTGTGGCCAAGCTTTGCAAGGTGCTTTCTGGCTGGAAGGCACTCTGTTCGGAACAGGTAAACGTTCCCTATTTATTTACATACGGTTCAAAAGATGAGGAGGGGCTGAGAAGTTCAGCTGAAAGGTCAGCTCTCATAAAACAGAATCTTTTTGCCACTGGTGAAAACGAGAAATGAAGCAAAGGGAGAAAGAGGCTGGCTGGGTCTCATCGGAAGGTGACACTGGAGCAGGCTTGGCCTGTCCTGTGTGAAATGCTTTTCCCTCTTTTTGCTGTGTTTTGAGTTCAACTTTTTGGCTCCGCTGCTCAGTGATTCCTTTTTCAGGCACGGGCATGGCTGTGGGAGATGACTTGGGCTGGAGGAGCGCAGGACTGAGGGACTGAGCGCGGTTCCCGTGCCGGGGCGGCAGGAGGCAGGGGACTCGGGGTTACAGCAGCCAAAGGAGGAGGCAGGTCAGGCCACAGCACTTTGGTTCGTCCCCTTCGTGTTCTGCACGTGGTTGTCAAGCCTCATGACATGCAACTGGGAAAGAAATACACATTCCCTTGGATCGATGAGCTTCCTTCCTTTTGCAGAAGTTAAATTGTGGCAGGAGGTGGGAATAACTGAGCGTGCTGTTGTTTTCTCCCACTGTAAGTACGGAAACCACTTTCTTCACATTTCTCTGTATCTGAAGCAGCCAATTGATTGCCCTATGGTAAAAATGAAAAAACTAAGCAAAGCCTACAAAAATCCTGGAATGTAGTTCTCAGCAGGACTGTGCAAAGCAACCGTATCATTCCTGGTAAATTTGAACACTACATACCCGCCTGGGCAGTGACAAGATTTTCTAGTCATGCTCTGAAATCGTGTTTTATGGATTAGGGGCATCCCCTGGACACCACAAACCATTTTGCCTGCAGCTGTCAGTTAGTGTGTACATGGACATTTCCTACAGAGGCAGCATCTACAAGGAGGGATGCATCTTGGACAGGTGCTGATGTTAAAATATACAGATCCACGTATGGGCTCCAGAAACACGACAGGCTGGTACCTGTGCTTTCTCAAAACAAGCTTTTCTCTTCTGCTTCTTTTTTTTTAATTCCTTCTTGAGGCTTTTCCAGCATCCCTTGTTGGAACTTATAATCTGTCCACCCATTTATCATGCCTTCCAGTCTCAGACTCACTGCAACTCACATTCCTCCTAATGAAGCCATAGCAGATTGTTCCCTCCAATCCCTTTCCTGCTAATCCTGAACAGTTACAATCGAGTTGAGAAGTCCCCTGTGTGGTTAACATATCAAGAAGCTCCTAAAAGAGAGTATGCGAGGTCAAGGTGAAGTGATTAGACCCTTTTGTGTGACTGGAAATCAAGCAAGAAATATTCGGTGGGAATTCTCACTGAAGATGACAGTGCCTGTTTCTACTGATTTGTCTCAGTGCATATAAAAGGACATTTGGAGTCTCTGCTTGAAGTGGCAGCATGTCCCTAATGGTCTAGAACAAAGGAGTAAGATATAAGACTTGAGATTTAGTTTTTAGAAGAGCGGCTTTAAATTGAGGGTGATTTTTCACGAGATAGTTATCGAGCATTAAAAATATCACACATCACAAGGCTGGAAAACACCCCGATCACCAGCTGCTAGTGAAAATGTAGGGATGTGACATCCTTGGATGTCACCGTTTCATGTTTCTGGGAAAGGCTGGCACCTTCCCTTGCTTGGATAGTGCTGGTCACAGAGATCCATCGTTCAGATGTGCGTTGGTACAGCAGGAACCAGGAACCTTGGTGAGTGGAATGTCAAATAGCTGCTGCTTTTCAGGGGGGAAAGAGTATCTGTCCTCTCAGGCACTGGAAAAGCTTCTTAAGAAACCCTGTGATACTGCAAAACTTGCCAGGTTATCTCAGAATAGATACTTATCAGTTATTTGAAATCAGTTCTCCTTTGGGCCATAAGATTTTAAACACCTGAGTCTTAAGGCACAGGAAATACGGGGAAGTGAGTGGTTTCGCAGAAAATCCTTTTCTGTCTTGTCACAGTTTCACTGGTGAGATTTGAATTACTTTAGTGGTGCAAATAGGCTCCTGCAGGACTTCAGCACTTTAGAAATCCTCACTCATGCCTTCTTGTAAGCTCTCTGCGTAAAAGAGTGTATTAGCAAACAGTCCCTTCTAACTCCTCATAAAAGAGGAGTGGGAGCTGATCCTTTCTTAACTCACTTTGGTCAGGTAACACCACAGATCTGTCGATTCAAGACAGTTGTTCTTTCTTTACCCTAACCAGGAGCAGGACTGGCCTACCTACAAAATCTAGAATATGCTTTTCTTCCGCCAGATTCCCTGCTGTCTTGGTAATCCCAGTGACTCGCTAGAATCTTTTGCGGTGGGGCATTTGGGAGGAGAGATATCGCTCCAGCACGAACCGCGTTTTGAAATATCTTGGCTCTCGTTTGCCTAGGAAGGTTATAAATACTGTTCCCAGGACAAACATTCTCCATGTCTGAGAGCTAATGAGCCAAACAGCTGCTCTGAGGCTATCCACCTCTGACACCAGTAAACACTAAGCCATGTGAAAAAGATTTTAACGTGCCCAGACACTCCGATATAAGGTTGTACGTGTGTCCAAAAGGCAGTTTCCTTGCCACAACCATTTTGTACCTTCAAAGGAAAAAGCCCTTTACTGACCGTCTTGACACCTGTGACTGTGAGAACGAGACCAGCGCAGACCGTAATCTCTCAGACACTGTTTTTTCAGTAAAACACACTATGTTTATGGAAGAAAGAGAGCATAAAGTGTCACAAACATTTCTCTTAGGAAAATGTGAGCCGTTTTGGTAAGGATCCATCTGCAATGTGCTGCATGCGAGCAGTGGTCACCGGTCTCCTCTGGCTGTCTGAGCAGCTTCGAGTCCAGAGCACCAGTAAATCCACTTTAACTGACTGGCTAAACTGGGCTTAGGGCTGCTTTGCGCTACCAGAACAATGAAAGGTGTCCTGGCTCACCCTGACGCATCTGATCTGAAGCATACAAGAATTTGTAAACAGGATCTGGGAACCATTTGAGGAGTCAAGTAACTTTGTCCGTTAAACTTGTGTCAACAAAACACAAACGTCTCCGATTCGCTTCAGAAGTGACGTGAGCAGGAGGCTTAACTGCGGGCCAAATCTAAATTAGAAGAAGTGTGCAAGGGACCTCGCAGTTGTGAGGAGCGGAGGAGAGCGCGAAGGTGAGTGAGTTGCACGGAAATCTCTGCTTCTCAGCTGTCCTTTGGGAGGGCCACAAGGCCTTTCTTGCACGACTTTTTCTCACCTGGTGCTCCTCAGGCCCCAAACTCCGACTGACGGTACAAGTGGCTCACTGAAACTGAATTAAAATGCAGTTGCAACTGATTGTACTCAGCCACGAAAGCAAAACCTATGTCGTCGGATGGACCTCAAAACCACCCCTGATTCTGGCGCCTGCAGAAGCCGCAGAAATCTAGAAAAGCTCCTTTGCCTCTGCCTGGCACCACCAAGAGCAGAAACACTTGCATTAAAGGACACTGATTCCTCATCGGGGGCTGTGGGAACCATTCTCTTCGTCCAGTGCCTGACTTGTGTTGACTTAAACCCAAATGACTTTTAGTTCAGGCAATGTCAAGGCAAACAGGACGTTTTCATTCATGTTTCCAATAAGCATGTGTCTTCTCAAAAAGAAGAAAAAGCCCAACTAGGTCGGTTGAGCACAGTGAATAGTTTTGTCTCCCTTGTTTTGGGCTTTAAAAAATGTCCCAGTTGCTTAAGTGAAAATTGCTGTGACTTAGAGAAATGTGTCCCAAGGCTCTTCTTTTGTTTGCCTTGTCTGTCATTAATCACTGTAAAAGTCTTAAGAAATGCAATTGGTCAGGTTGCTTTTAGTAGCTCAGGGTTGGATGCTGCTCTGCTTGCATCTGGCTTTAGTCTGCTGAAGTAAGCGGAGTGACTCAGGATTTATAGCCGTGTGAATGAGAGCAGAGGCGATCATCTGAAGCCTGCTTGGTTCTTTAGCATCTGGAGAACATCACATATTGGTTAAAAAAAAAAAAACCAAACCAAACCACCCGACAGCGAACCATCTAGTGATGACTGCTCTTTGACATCCCAGTCATGACATTCTTTCTAACAGGGAGACGGGGCAAGGGTGGGAGGAGAACAAAAGCAGTGGGGGGTAAAGGAATTAAGAAATCTGGCCTTCATATGCTCGTAGGAACGGGCAGGATACGCTCTTCACGCTGGGTTTTCCCTCCTCCTGGCCCCTTGGATGCAGTGGAATTACTCCTGATTTACACTCATTCGAGTGGAACAGAATCACTCCCTTTTTCTTCAGCAAAACAAACATTTGTTACTCGGAAAGAAAAACAGAGGAATCTTAAAATGTGACCCGCAGCTGAGCGGAAATTCTCAGTAACCCAAGAATTTGGGTTTCTTGAGTTTGTAAACAAAGAAGGAATCCTTGGAGGGAGCGCGTTGATTAATGCCACGAGGGAATGGCGAGGGACAGTTCCTGCAGCCGAATAACCGGGGACTTGTTCTGCTCTGAGCCCTCAGGCAGGCCAAACCCTTGAGCAAAACAACCCCAACTGCCGGAAGAAAGTGAGATGCAGTGCTGAAGTGAACGTCGTTAGGGGTCTGCAGCTGCAGACAAATGCTTAGAGCTATTTCCAAAAGCACCGGAGCTGTCTGAGTGGCAAAAGCCCCAAGGGAATTGAGGCCAAATGTTCAACTGGTGTAAACTGGTGTGAGTCCTCCCAGGCCCTGCCTCTAATCAGTGTTTTCCAACTCTCTCCAGATCTCAAGTTTTGCAGCTTTCATGAAGAAAACTCCATATTCACTGATAATGGATGGGTTTGCCTTCCTTCTCCTCCTTAAACACACTGGCACTATTTTGAGATGATGATTTGAAGCAGCCGCAGAGCTCTCTGGCTCCGGAGCTGTCAGTCAGGGAGGCAGAACCCAGAAGAGCTTCCCCCCAGCCAGAGATGCCCCTTCCCCTCCGCGCCGCTTCCTTAGCACAGCCCATTGAACCCAGCGTGAACTCCAGGCCCAGCTGTAACCCGTGATAGTTATGGAGGGAATATCTTCCTGTAAAGGATGTGGAAGGAGAATAAAACCACTGTAGAGCCCTTACCTTCCCTCATGTTCGCTAATATCTCAAATATATGCTTTTACGGCTATTTCACTTCTCTGGGACTGGAATAGCAGAGTCAGATACTGGCTGCTTCTCCATTCTGCATAGGAAAGAGGAGGGCAGGAGAAATGCTTTCACCATCCTACACCCTGGGCAAAGCCCAAATCCTGCTAGGAGACTATCAGCTTTCCCACTAAAGCCTGGCTTGCCAGTGCTGACACGGGCTGTATCCGCGTTAGCTGCTGGCCCTGCGAGGTGTTATGGGCCGGGTGTGTTATGTATCCACAGAGCAGGGGTAAGATTTGCAGCGGGACCTGCTCCTGCCCCCAGCACTGAAGAATCTCTTTGTTTTTCAGCAGCCACCAAGCAGACTGCTGTGGTGCAAGGTATGTCATTGTTCAAGGCCTTCTACATCCTTTTTTTCCCCCCCAAAAAGCAAGCACGTGACACTGTTACTGTAGAGGAGCTCACCAGCCTGCATGACACAGACATGCTCCCTCTAGTTCGATATTACAGCATCTGGAATGTGAAAATAGACCTTCCTGTGTATCTGGTCCCTCTTGTCACCTGAGGAGAGAGTCTGACGGAGGAGAAATGCGGGGCTTGATGGGGATCACTGATTGCTGACTGCTCCCGCTATGGCTCCGCTCTTGCCCTCCAAAATCCAGAGGTTCACGCTGCCTGTCGAGCTCCCTTCCGTGACGGCGTTCACAGGGAACAGTGACTTCAGGAAGCAACTCAAGGGTGGAAGACAGAAAACCCTCTCACGCTGCCTCCTTCCACATCACTCTGGGGACTCTGGCACAGATCAAGGGCTCTCCCTTTCGTCTGATAAGCCATTAGGTGGGAAGACTTGGAACAGCAACAGTCCCTCTGCAGGGAGGGGGTAAAGCTGAGGGCTCCGCTCTCTCTCAGCTCCTTTTGAATGAGCTGCAAAGAGCTTTAGAGCTGTCCAATTAAAACAACCCTGGGACAAAAATAGGATGGGAGAGTGCTACTTTAAAAACAAAACAATTAAGCAAAGCCTATCCCTTCCCCTCCCCCGGGGGCTCCAATGGAAGTGGCAGCTTTTGGAGCCAGAAATCTCTGCTGAGCTGAGTATTTCTGGCATTCAAACCCACGGCAAGCAATGACCTCCCAGCACTGGCTTTGGAGGGGAGGCTGTACCGAGCTGATGGCAGCAGATGAGACCGAGCTTGCAGGCACTGACACGTCTCCCCTAAAGGCTGGTTCCGCTGTAGCCTGTGGAAGAGCAGAAATGAGATTCCAAGTGTGGGAAAGAGCTGAGCAGACGCTGGCAGAAGCTGCACCAGCAGCCGGCCAAGCCTGGTGGGGGGCCGTGCCGTAAACATCGTTTTGAGCCTTAAGACTGAGAAGGGAGCATGGGTTTGGCCTTTGAGCTGACAGATCTGAGCCCAACACCAGGTCCCCAAACGTGGTGCCACCATGGCTCTAAGGAGCGGAGTGATGGGAACCCCTTGGAGAGGTTGGGCCATTTGTGCGGCTTCACTCTTTGCAGGGATCCTTAGGTCTCCTCTTGACGAGCAGCTGGTGCTGATGGAAAGGCACATGGCAGGTGGCTGCCCTGATCGGGTGGGATGTTTCCATAAGCTTTTTGGAACGCTAAAGCCTTGCCGATGACAACAACGCTGCTTTCAATGATCTGCTGTACCTCCTAAAGCTTTGGTTGAGCTGTGGGATGGCTGTCCGTGAAGTTGTCTCAAAATGATCAGAGAAAAATGACCGTGTTTTTAACTCTAGAAGTTCACCCTGCAGCCAACACATCGCTTGAACCCCACTGCCAGCTGAGCTCATTCTCCGATGAAACCAGGGACGAGCAGAATCGCTGCACAGTTGCCACAGGAATGCTAGGGGTAAAGTTCTGGCTTTTGTTACATCAGAGCAGTGTCAAATTAACCTCATGCTTCTGTTCCTGAGGTCTCTTTGTTGCGGGTGATTTTTCTGCCACAAGATTCTTTCTCTCAACTCTAATTTTAGCTCGCGTGAAGGATGAAAAAGGGTCTTTTATCCTTGTCATGAGGCTGGTTCGTGGGATTCCCCTCTGACTCAGCACAGCCTGGCCTCTTCAGCTGAGATCCCCTTGAAATCCACCTACGGCTTAAAATAGCATCTCAAGCTCTTTCCCATGTATGTCCTTAAAGAGAATAGCTCCAGGAATTTGTCTCATTCCTTTTGTTTCTCCAAATTCCTTTTACAGGCTAGCAGTACAGCCTAAGCCGACATATTATTCGGAGAAGAATTGGAGAAGCTGGAAGTAATTTTGTTTGTTTCCTTTGCTCTAGGAAAGGGATCCACCTGGCCCTGTGAGCCCCTCCTTGTTGGGGCAAAATGAAGAAGTTCGCGGGGTTTGTGGACGTTTGAGCAGCGTCCTGGCCCTCGCTGTTTCCTCAGAAGGAAGATGAGGAGAGCAGAGGAGGAACTTCACTGATCCAGGGGACTTGTACACAGTTTCGCTGTGTTAGCGGAAAGTCGACGATCCCGGTGAGTCTGTGCAGCTGGTTGGAGATTTCCCTGCTTGGGACATCAGGGACATGCAGAGCTCTAACAGTTAATGCCAGAGTCGAGAACATTTCTGTGGTTTTTGAAAGTGTTGAGTGCCAAGTGACCAAGAGCTGCCCCGGCAGGAAAAGCCTTTTTATTCCTTACCTCCTTGAAACATAGCCAGGCTCCATAGTTTTCATGTCACGGATCCGCTTTTTTGAGGTCAGGACACCTTGGGCTCAAAACTGTCATAATTCGAGAATCCCCAATAACTTTTTTTTTTGGCAAAGCCTCTTGACCTTACAGATTGGCCTGTCTCTGCCAGGCAGGTCATTAATTTCCAGTCTAATGCACCAGGGAGAACATTGTGAAACGACTGCATGAGGAGGCATTGGAGTAAAGATGATTTGGCGCTATTTGCCTGGCAAAGAAATTGAACCAGCTACAACTTTTCTTTTACCTGACTCATGGCTGTATTGCAGGGATCAGACTGGAAAAAAACAAGGGAATATTATTCACCTAAAATCGGCTTTCAAACCCGTCTCTGTGCACCTCTGCTGCCAGATGACATCATCCTTCTGAGGGTGAAACAATTGAAACTACAGAGATGAAAATTAGAGGTTCAAATAACTTCCTTAAAACAGCAACAACAACAACAGCAGGCTGAAGCTTTGTAGAATTTATTTGAAAATGTCTGTTTCTGCATCCCTGGGGTAAAGTGGGCAAAACTGTAAAAGCTTTAGTAGTCTGTCATAGTGGTTTTTAAAAGCACGGCAAAAAATGTACTGAACATAAAGGCTCTGAACTTAAAAGTGATTTAAGCAGGTTTGTAACAGCAATGCTGTTGAACCTGTCCAAAAAGTGGTATGAAAAAAACTCGGTGTTTTAGGCAGAACAAATAACATGACACTACTAGCTAATAAAACTGTCTCCTCTAGATATATCAAGAGGGTTCCTAGCACCACACAAGTTTCTGGGGAAGAGGGAAGGGCAGTTGTTCAGGACAAGGTGCCAGGGGAGGAGAGCAGCACAGCTCAGCCAGGGGTGGCTGCTGGGATTCGGGACCAGGGCACCGGCTCTGCTCACGTGGAAGCCCCACAAGGAACGTCCTGCAGGTTGCTGCCTGCTGAAATGTTTCGTCTTCCTCAGCTTGGGTGAGTTGGGTCTGTCTGAAGGCACTGACGGCTGCAAATACAGGCTGTTTCCTTATTAACGTTGTGTCGAATTACACCTTTTTTGTAACGAGGCTATTCATGGAGGTTGGGCCATGTCTTTTCTTAAACATTTGTGATGCAAAACTTCTAAAAAATCTGTTAGTAAGGAAAAAAATTAACAAAAGTGAAAGATTGACCTCATGGATGTGTGCCTGCAACAAAAAGAAAAAATTAAGAAATGTAAGTGAAAGTCTCACACTTAACAATTCACACCTTATTTTACATCTTACAGTAGGTAGTTTGTGCAGATTTTTGGAGGAAGATCATGTTCTTTAACCAGCAGTGAAGTAGATGGTTTACAGCGAATTTCGAAGGTGTCTGCATTACATTTCAAGGTAACAAGCCCTTCAGCTGAGACAAATCCCTCACTCTCCAAAGGTGCAAGCCCTTTGTTAAGCTTGGCTCAAAATCACAGGCCCAGGGGCTAGAAAGCTCATCAAAGATTCATGTGCTGAGATTCACTTCTGCCATTCCAGACCAGGCTGGCGAGAGCGCTGCCCTGCTGAGCTTGCAGACCCTGTTGACCTGCACTTCTGTCTTGTCCCTGAAGTCCACCCCTCTTCTCTATCCTCTGCGTTGGGATCAGCTGCGGGAGGAACCGGATGACCTAAGGGTCCTTCTGACCGAAATTATTCACTGATTCTGTGTAATGAGCTGGAATTTGTCCAACACTTGAATGGGAAAGGTGTGGGCAGGCTCCTGTTGGAATCCCAAGTCTTTAATGAGAGATACACTCAAGTCCTGGTGGGCCACCCACCCCTCCAGGTCCTACCAGCCTGGCAGAGCTCAGGGACCTGTTGCTGCCTGTTGAGTCTGTGTGAGATGTGCAGCTGGTATGAATTTGGGAAGGACCTGTTGATTTCAGCAGAGCTATTTGGACTGAGGGGCTGAGTCCTGGATGTTACGGCAGAGAGCCTCTGAGCTTAGCTGATGCCAGAGGTCTTTGGAGGGAGCGGATCCAGTGGAGAATTAAACCTTGCACCCTTTCAGAGATGGCTGCAGACAGAGCCCAGTGATTAAAGCAGTAACCCATGACCAGAGAGACCTCACCTTAGTCCCTTCTCTTTCACAAGCAACTCCTTTTGCATCTTGTCCGTGCAGGTGTTGCCAAGGACCAAATTCCATGAAAGATGGAGAGCTGCTATTCAGATACATCACAGCTGTGCCCTGAAAGAGTCCTGTCGATCAGGAAACCTCCTTAAACGAGCTTGCCCAAGTCCACCTTAAACATACCCTCCCTCCCTGCAGTTTTCCTTCAGGATAATTAAGCATGCAGTAAGTTAAGAAGTGGAAAAACCCAAGGAATCATCCGTTTCACAGGTGGGTGCAGTTGACTGTTTCCTCCCAGGGCCTGTTCCTCCGGCAGTTCCGTGCAAGCCGGTGCCTTGGCACAATCCTCTGGGCCGTGACAGTGACTCACATCTGTACCCAAATTTTGCAGTTGTTAGAGGTCGCAGAAGATCACCCACTATTGCCCTGCCCCGGGGAGAACTGTAGGTAACTTTTCTATTGCACCTTGACAAACCTTGAGGCAGAGAGCGATCGCCCGCAGCTTGGCATTGCCCTGGGGGGGTCTGATTTTCCACGTGAAGCCGTGACCTGGGTGCTGAGCGCCATCGGTGCTGGGGCACCTGCCCTGCACGAGCAGGCCTGGCACGGAGCGTGGCCTCGGGCAGGTCTGCATCGCTCGTGGCAGGTCAGGGAACAAGCCACGCTCACAGCTTTTGGAGGGGTTGTAGCTACAGGGTCTGCAGGTGTTAGACCAAGCTCCCTGAAGCCAAGGTCTGGGTATGAACTTGTGCCTCTTTGCTGCACTGGGAGCTGGCTGCAGCCTGACGGGAGGCAGAGAATGCAGAGGCTGGTCGTGGCAGCCCTTCTTGCAGGATCATGTGCGTTATTATAGGCAAAATCCTCCAGCCTGCGTTAGGCAAGAAGTCGGGTTAGATAACTAGAGTGGTCCTAGCTGTGGCGAAAGCCGCCTGTCTGGCTGTGCCCTGGATTGGGGCCAAAGGCTGGATTTCTCACAACAGAAGAGGGCGAAAGGGATGGGGAACACTGCCAAGGGCTCTGCTTCCATAACCAAGGCCTATTTTTTTTTTTTGCAAAGACCTTAATTCCTCTGGCGCTCTGCTTTGGGAAGGCTTCTTGGTGCACCTGTGTCCTCGGAAGTGTTGACTTTCTTACTGTTCACTGCTTCTGAAAGGAGATGCCCGTGCACTGATGAATGGAGTTTAGCGTCTTTCCTGGTGGCCCCTCCGGGTGTCCTTGGTCGCTCACTCTTTGGTTCGCTGTGGAACCAGCTTTTTGCCTCCTGCCAAGATCAGGCTCCAGGGGGGACATCTTTATTTTCCCCCCAAAGAGAACTTGTGCTTGTGCTGGCAAGTTCTGTGTCTAAGCACTGTCTCCTTCTGAACTTGTGATGCCAAGATTTTTATATATTTACTTCCTTTATAAGGACATCAATGGGCACCCCACCCATCCCAAGCCTTGCGTCCCTTGATAGGCTTCTGTTTCAGAATAAATTCTCAAACACAATGGAGTGTTCCTCCCAGAACTAAAATAACTGTAGACTTCAGTAGTGATCTCTGCAGCCAGGGATGGTATTTGTTCCCTGCTCGACTCCCTTAAACCACAGGCACCAGAGAGTGCCCTCGGGGCTGCAGGATCTGTCGAGCCAGGAGAGGGGAATCCTGGCTCTGCTGCAGCCAGCGAGTGTTTCCCTGCGGTCAGGATTTCATCCCAAGGCTGCACTGGAATGGGGAGGGCTGGTTTTTCCTGCCCTTTCCGTCCTTAGGGCAGGGCAGCTTTTCCCACCCAGATTGGAGTCAGATGGGCTGTAGCTTTTAGCCTTTGCTGAGCTCTGGTGCTGTCTTTAGATGCCACTTTTTCTTGACTTTTTGCAGCAAATAATATTGTGGTACAGCTGATGCCAGTGGAGCAACAGAGATAGGGACCGTCAGGAGCTTCAGTCCTTCTCTGCTGAGAGCCTAGAGAGATTAGGCTTCTAATGTAGATGCCTTAATTAAGTGCCTAAGGATTAGATGTCATGAATCTGACCCCAAGCATCCCTCCGGGCAGATGGTGAGTTAGCACTGAACTTGAACTGGAACATGAGTGTGGAAGAGGCCTTCTCAGCTGTTAAGTCTCTGGGAACCACGTTTAGCCCCAAAGCACTCAGAGGTTGCTCACCTGTCCTACCCCAAAGCACACGGACCTGCAGAACTCCTTCCACACCTTGCCGCAAACCTACGGCTTTGAGAGATGCTGATGGGCTTTGTTCTTTTTTCAGTAATATACCACAGGTGGAGAAATCAGCAGCGTCACTTAGGTCTCGTATCATCAGGGGAGAAGTGCCCATCCAGTCTTAAGAATTGCACCTTACCCTCCAACGGCAGAAGAAGGCAGAAGGCAGGGGACGGGACTCCTTTGTGGCCCCAAATCTGGCAGTCAGTTTAGCCTGAACATGCAGGGTGCGTCAAGCAGGCATCAGTAGCTGGGTCGCGAACAATGAAATGGAATTCCCGTGTTTCAGAGCATCTGGATGGACGAATCCTACCATCTCTGCTGGGACGAATTTATGTTTGGTATCATTTCAGCAAAGCTCATCGAGTTAGAAGAGTGCCAAATCAGAGCGATTGCCTGTGACCCACTCCAACAGTGACTTTTGCCAAGACTGCCTGGCCACGAGAGTGGAAACCTTCCTGTGAGGAGCAGCCCTGAGAGCCACCAGTGTGTTCTATGGGCAACTGAGCTGCTCTGAGACAGGAGCCAGCTTTGAAGTCATTGAGGACTGGCTGAGCGTGATCCTCCCTACCATGCTGCTTGTACTGGCTTTTTCTTTTGGCTTTTGCAGGCAGAGTGCCACTGGGAGAGATCACGCTGAGCCAAAGAACTGTGCGTGTGCTTGCCTTAATTTTATTCTTTAGCCTTACATGATTTTTAGCAATTATCTAAGTGTCTTCTATTTTAATTACTGTAAGTTCAGGAAAGCTACCGGTTGGGCATGGTGAGTGAACCCAGGAGAATGTAATAAGGTGAATTAAACACCCACTATTCTTTGCTTGGGGGAGATTTTAAGCAGGGTTGACATCTTCATCCTTTCACTTGAGGCAGCTCAGGCAAAAAGAAGAGAGGCAAATCGGTGTTAACTTGGGTGTTTCCTCTCTTTGATCATTCTGAGTCACTCAACCTTCATGTTCTTCTCTTGCTTCTTGGCAAGTGGCATGTCCAGTGGGGTGAACAGTTCAGCTGCTAGCACTAGGGGTAGTTTTGATTGTTCCAGTGCCCTAAGAAAATCTTCACTCGTAGGTATAGGGAGCTCCTAAAATCCAGGAATCTCCAGCTGTGATGTTTGTCCTTCATGTCCTGCTACTCCTTCACTATTTTTCAGCTATGGTAAGAAGGTGCCTTTGTGGCAGACTTGCTCCCAGAGGTAAAAGAGGCTTCTCTGCCCCCAGCAACCCTCACATGGG
Source organism: Trogon surrucura (assembly GCA_020746105.1). Taxonomy (NCBI): domain Eukaryota; kingdom Metazoa; phylum Chordata; class Aves; order Trogoniformes; family Trogonidae; genus Trogon; species Trogon surrucura. Next base: position 4,277,704 of record CM036640.1, read on the forward strand.
CAGCTCAGCGCTGCTCCTGTCGCTTTGCAGCGAAGAGACCGGTGCAAGACGCTGGTCCTGCTCTCCAGTAGAGGAGGCAGAGTGGATCCACATCTCTTGGCAAGGCAGGGCAGGCAGCTGGCTGGCCATGGCAGAGCTAAGGGGGCTTGAAAGATGAGCAGGATTGCGACTCCGTTCGTTTTGTTTGTGCTGCCATTCTGAGAAGATGAAAGCGTTCAGCTGGAGGATGATGGGCGGCTTGGTAAGGGTGTTTTATAACCAAATTATTCTTCTCTTGTGGATTGAAAACTCAATCAGCCCTCATAGTGCTGGTTCAGTGCTGGATATTCCCCAAACAGCCCCTGCCAGGTGAGTGAGCGTCGTGATTTTGGTCGAACAGTTCATTCGAGGTCACACAGTAGGTTTATGTGGAAAGCAAAATTTGGAAGATTTGGTGCAACTGCTGCTTCTTGGATGAGGAGTGAGGTACGAATCGAGCCATATGTACTTTTAAAAAGGCACAAATAAGTTTCACATGCCCTGTATGACATGGAATTCAGCTGTGGTTTGTGCTCTTGTTGTGTGAGAAAATGAGAGCAGAGCTGTGTAGCTCTTTATCCCTGTCTTAACAGGGTGAGAACGTCCTGCAAAGTGCGAGCCACTAATTTTACACAACATAGTTTAAGGCATCGAGCCTTCCAAAATGGGAAGGAAGGTATATCCAGCTCGACTGCCTTTAGCTCTGAGCTGCTCTACGGCACTGAATGTTTGTGCCGCCTCCAATACATTAAATCTTTTGTGTGGAGACTTAATCCTTCACTGTGGCATTACCAGAAGTAGCTGTTACGGAAATGATTGCGAAATCCCTCATCCTACAGAAGAGGTGAAGGAGGCGCATCTGAGGTGGTTTGCACCGTGCTAATGCCCTCCAGCCCCAAATCCCAAAGGGCTCTCCAAGTGCTAATTAATTAAGAGCATAAGTTTTCAGCAGTGAACAAGTGGCGACATAAGGAGTGTGGAGGATGATCTTGGTGTTGTTCAGGGACCTGAAAGGACCTGAATAAAATGCGGGGCGTGATTCCCAGCTAAGATGCCCTGCGGCTGGGGATGGGGAGGAAGGAAGCTGAATTTAAATGACCCGCCACACACTCCCCATGTTTTTCTTCATCTTCTGCCCCACTTGCCAGCATGCTTTGCTGGGATGCAGTAGGGACCGTAGGGCACGGTGCATTCTCTGTGTGTGCCCCTGCCCGTGCTTGATGTCATCCCGAAGTAACTCTATCGCTTTTGCATCACTGCTTTGTGTTTGCCCAAAGCACACGGGTCTTAGAATGATAGAACCGTTTGGGTTGGAAAAGACCCTTAAGATCATCGAGTCCTACTGCTCACCCAGCGCTGCCAGGAGCGCCGCTGAACCACGTCTCTGAGCACCACATCTGCACGGCTCCATCTTTTTAAGGGCCACTTTGGGCGCAGCTCAGAGGATTCCTGTCCGGGACCCGACCTGCTGTCACACTCCAGGCCAGCGAGGACTAAGAGTGCCCTCTGCTGCACTCCTCCTCCTTGTCCTCCTGTGGCAGCATTCCGCTTGCTGCTTGGGAATAAAGAAAACAACTCTTTAACACATGAAATGACTCTTTCGTGTTCTAAAGGTCTTTTTTGTGCAGAAGCCTGACTCTGTATTCCTGCAGCAAACAGAAAGGATCATGCCCCGAAATAGAAATGTGTGATATCCTGTATCGATCCCAAGGTGCTGATAAAGCACTACAGGGAACTGCTGTCCTTTATCAATAACCTTCACCCTGTAGCTTCTCGTTGCCTCATAAAACAGAGTTCAGACCGGACTCTTTATAGTGGTGAAACTTTAATTTCTCGGAGCTGGCAGCAGCAAGAGCTGGTGATGCCCGGTCAGTCGTGGTACCTGATTGCACCTCACGGTGCTGAACTTTCTGTCTCTCCCTCCGGTTCAAAGGAAAAACACTGAGCACCACAAAGTTGTGCTTATTTAAGTCCTCAGCTCTTGCAGCCAAAAAGAAATGGATGTTGGTAGGGAAAGGGAAGCTGTGTCAAGAAAACTGTCCCAGGCTTCATACTTCTGGAGTTAAGAAGAGGGAAGATTAAAAAATAATTACCCTGCTTTTACTGGGATTTGATTTACCCACGTGGAAAGGAACCAAGCTGCAGCCTGTGCCGACAGCCCCGTAACCACCAGGGCCGCAGGAATCTGCTCGTGTTCCCTGGAATTTGGACTTTTTTTTTGTTGCACCCATTTCGGCTTCCTTTCCAGATTGTCACTCAAGTGCGGGGCACGCCCCCTCCGGGGAGGCTTATTTAAAGAGGAGCTGGTGTGCAACTTTCTCCAAAGAGAGAGGAGAAGCTCCGAAGGAGTGAGTCAGTCGGCAGCTGAATCCCCTCCCTTCCCTTTACTCGGGATGGCTGGCAACTTGGGGACAGTGACCTGGACCCTCTCCCTCCTCCTCCTCCTCCTCCTCCTCGCGCCGGGCTGGGTACGTATCGAACTGCAGCAGCTCCGTTCGCTGCCTGAGCGTTGCAGGTTCTTGCTTTGATGCACGCGAATGCTTTAAGCTGAATAACTCTCCCCAGCTGCCACCTGCCTCCGAAGGTTTCCGGGAGAAGCTCGGCTCTCGGCAGAGGGATGCAAACGCGCCGTGTAACCGAGTCGCGCTCGGAGCTGCACCGCGTGTCGCGCCCGTCGTCTGCGGATCTCTTGGCAAATGTGAATGGATTTTGTTTCGCTCCGCTCCTGGGAGCTAGGAGCCAGCCCTGGTTTATAGGGGGAGAGAAGAGAAGAGAGAGAGGTGAAAGCACTGAGGTTATGTCACTGCGAGGAATCAAAATCTTGTATCCCAGTTGCTCACTGTCACCGTCCCTCCCTGGCTGTCACTGAATCCCCTGGTGTGTTCCCAAAAGCAGTGCCCCTGAGGGGGAAATTAGACTGCAGCCTCTCCAGAGCAGGATTTGTGCCTGGTTTTATGTTAGTACAAGAGTTTGACAGAGCGGCTGATCCTGCTTAGGACTTCTGTGTGCTATCACAGCGCCAGCAGGAGCATTGCTGCAGTCATTAGTGTACCTAAGCTGCTGCACGTACTTTTAAGATTGGTGAAGAAATGAGGTTCGCAGAGCCGCTGTGCCTTGCGTGGCTTATTGTGCTGACAGAGGAAATAAATTTCAGGTTGATAAGGTCTGTTTGTTTGCTCCTGGCAGCACCCAGCGTGTGCCAGCCCCTTTCCTGCCAGGAAGGGTGTCCTGTGCACCCGACAGTGTGCTGATCTGAGGGTAACTTCTGCAGTTTGGGATGCGCTTCTTGTTTCTTGCACTGACCCTGCTCTGGCAGCATCACATCGGTCACACAGATGATGGCAGTGAATCCCACTGCTGTCACCCTTTTGGAGAGGATTTCATTTTCCCCAAATCTGCTGACAGCCTTGGAAATGGGACTTCTGACTTTCATTGAGCTCTGAGAGCGATGTTTAGTGCACGGGGCAGAGCTGTTTCTCCTGAATCTGCCTCCTGTGTTCAGAGGCGAGAGCAGAACCGGGATTGCTGCTGAGCATGTCTCCGTGTCGCTGCTCTCGGTGAAATTGGGGTTGTGGTTCTTGTCTCTTGTAGAATGTGCTGCAGCAGCCTGGGGAAGGTGCCTCGAGAGCCTGTAGTGGAGAGAGAGCAGGTATTGCCCATGATGATTCAGTGTTGGGAGCCCAGGAATGGCTCTGTTTTGGCTGCTCTATCTCCTGCCAGTCTTGGAACGTGAGCAAGAACCACTTATGTGTTTGTTGCGTTACTTCTACCTTGCAGCATTAACCCTTGGCTCCCAAAGCACTTTGCAAACAGCTCGTTCAGCTTCAAAACGTGACTTTCTCAGCCCTTTGGATGCATCATGAGCCCAAACACATTTTAAAAGTCCTTTTCGGTCCGTCCCTCCCAGCTGGTTCACTGGGCTCGTGTGGACGTTGGTCAGGAGGGAGAACGGCTGCAGTGGTGTGAGAGCGGGTCCCCCCAACTCGTGCCTTCCTGAGGGTGTAGAGGGAAGAGGTTTTATGCGAATATGAAGCAGGAAGAACATTCCCACTTCTTCTTTCCCCCCCAGGTAACTGGGTTTGGTGCTGGCAGTTGGGAGGAAGCTTGTTCTGGCTTGTCAGCAGAGCAGATGGGACCTGGGAGTCAGAGGTGGTGGAGAACGTGCATGGAGTGCAGGCAAGGGACTCCTCTGCTGGAGCTGTTTGCACTCCCGCCGTGGCTTGGCCGTCGCTCAGGGGCCCTGGGAGAGGAAGATGCACACGTGTGTGCTCGTGATGGATATGAGAGCTGGCAGCAAAGCCAGGAGCGGGATGAGCTGATATTCCAGGCTTTAGCATTTTCTTCCCCCTAAGGTTTTAATCTCTAACACCGGTTCTGTTCTGCTTCTCTCAAAGTTCGCAGAAACGCGCTGCTAACCTCAACAGAAACCAGGTCAAGGCTATGGTGAACTTGAAGTTAGGATCCTGCTTAAAGGAGGTAAAAGTGTGGTTTTGGGGACAGACTCTTCTGCAGAGGGAAGAAGATGAAATGTTCTCTAAGTTGAACCCCTCTTGCACCCAGGTCGGTGCCACGTGATGTGGAAATGTTGGTCTTTGTGGTACCTGTGGGTCTGTAGCAAAGCCCCGAATGTGAGTCCTTGCAGTTCTTTGGAACAGTTTGGGCATTTTCCACACAGTGTTGAAACAACTCCTAGAAGCAGACCTTGAAAATAATGCAGGGTGCTCCATGCAAGTGCGACATAATCCAGTTTTTAGCCTGTTCGAAATTGCTGCGAAGGCAAATGAAGTAATGGAGAGCTCTAGGAAGTTGGTTCAGCTGCTTCCAACTCCAGAAGTTCCCCTCGCCAGCTGTGTGTTCGGTCTTGAGTGTGCAGGAGCCAAAAAAGGTTTCATCTCATTCTCTCCTCTCTCAGGGCCATGAGGGGAGCAGAAGTTATAAATAGCAGGAGTTGGCTTTGCTCAGTAATTACCCAAGCAAACGGGAACCCCAACACATGCCAGGGCTGGGGGGACGGGGTGGTGAGGAGAGGCTGATTGATTGAGAAAATCTCGAAGGATTGAGAAGAACCCCGCGAATCTGGGTGAACTGGGCCTTTTAAGCCGTGCTCCTGCTCGCAGGGAGGGGGAAACAAGGCAACATCTGGATCCAGATGTTCTTGTGCTGAAAGGCGGCCGTAATATACTGGGGAGGTGAAGCCGGTTGTGAACAGAAGGTAGAAGCAGGTGGTCTGGTTTCTTTGGGTGAGTTATTAAAGGAAATAAACAGCACCAGCAATGATTAATGAAGGCGAGAAAGAAAACTCGGTCGGGTTTAATTCCGTTGCGTTCTCTGTTATTCTGAAAGAGGTTGTTTTGGTTTGTTTTTCAGTAGGAGAGCTATTTTGAGAGCGTTTCTTTATATGGCCTGTGGCTGACACTGCATTGGAAAATGCTCGTTGTCATTATATTTTTTAAGTGCACGGATTGCATCTTAATATAGGTCCTGTGTTAAGAACCCTTTACCTCTTTTATGATCTCATGTACCCCCCACCCACTCACCCACGGTTGAATAACACGTCCCTTTGGCAGCTGCGGCAAGTTGAGTACATGACAAACAGTAGGAAAGCATTTCTGTATTTTTAGCCTCTTTTAATGCACTTGAGCAGTTGGGGGAAGCTCCCCGTGGCGTGCCAGCTCCCTGCGAGTGGCTCGAAGGCTCTCCCGAGAGCAGCCGGGCTACGGGTGGGAGATGCTTGTTTCCAGCACAGTTTGTTCTAGGAGTTTTCAAGGAGAATTGCACCGATTCCTGCTGAGCAGGGTGAGACTCTGGGAGGGCTTGGGAGTTCAGATTTGGACTGAACCCTGTCCCACACCGTGCTGTGCTGGTTGTTACCGAAGGACGAAGCAGTTGGCGTCTTCTGACCCCACGTGAGCTAAAGCCACAGCAGCTGTTTTGAGCAACAGTCAGAACAGCTGGAAAAGTTTTACTCCTGTTATTGGTGACGAACACAATATCCAAGGAAGCTGTTGCACAAGCGAGGGCTGGATGGGATGTAACAAGTGCGGACAGAGTCGTAGCGAGATATTTTTTTTGACCTCTGTTCCAGGTGTGCCGCTCCGTTACCCATCCCCGGGCTCTTTCCAGCTTCTGGGTAACAGTGAGTGGGTCTGGCAGCGGAGCTGTGAGGATTCTGCTCTGTCGGGTGCTTTCCTCTTCACCCCAATCACGGCAGTCTGGGATCCCAAGGGGTTTTGCTGGCATTGTCTGCGCGTGAGGGTTGGGTCAGCCCCGCAGCAGCAGCTGCTCCCGGGGAGGGAGAGGACGCTGCCACGCGCGGCATCGGAGCTCCGCAGATTGGAGTCGTGCTCCTGCATCCCTCTGACCCGCTGGGAGAATTTTAGCAGGCAGAATCTGAACAGAAAACCGGGCCAGAGCTGGCACAGTGATCTTTCTGAGGAGGTGTGAGAGGATCTTTAAACACGGTTTTGCTCCCTGCCTTTCACACTCGTAGGCTTACGTCTTGCCCGGAGCTGAGGCTGGTCTCTGCTACGGGCTGATTCAGGACAAGGATGCCACAGACTGAGCTACTGGAGGGTTTGAAGCATTCTGGGTTTTCTGGAGAAGGTAACCCTCCTTCAGATGCAGCCTCCTCTCTGCTGAGCCTCTGAAGGGGCCTAAAAGCCGGGAGGGGGTTTCAAGAGGCAGCCAGTGCTTCTCAAACGCTACCGAGGGGGGCAGCTGTAGATTCACAGGCTCCCAAGGAAGGTCGGTTGCTCTGTGTTCTCTGGAAAGGGGAGAGGAAAGAGCACATCTCTGGGAATAATGGAGAAAGTATAAGATCCAGGGGGCAAAATGGAACTTGGGAGGTTTGGGGTCAGTTTTCAGGGCAAGACCTTTCGCTCTGCACCTCACTTTTTCCATCTCTGGGCAGGGTCTAATGATACTGTTGCAGTGTGCTTCGGTGTTTTCTTCTGAGCAGGGCTATGGAGGAGCTGGGAATTGCTTGCTGTTAATAATTACAATTTTATTGCTTCCGTGGAAGTGGGGGGGCTGAGCTGTGCACGGGACTCCAAGCTACTGCTTGTCCTGTTTGTTTTGGCCCTGCTTCCCAGAGGCATCTTTTTTTTTTTTTTCCCCTTGAGCTCCAGATGAGCTAGGGATGAGAAAAACATCAGGCTCATGAGTCCTTGAGAGCCGCACGTGCGTTCCTGGAGCCAGGCTCTCTGTCGGAGAGCGACGTCGGCCTTCCCTCCTCCTGACGGGGTGTCTGGGCCTCAAACAGGATCGCCTTTTCCATTTCCCTGCCCGGCCAGCTTGCAGGAGCCTCATTCTCTCCATGGCTTGTTTGCCCTCCAGGTCGAACCGCAGGCCTGCACGTACCCGTGCCAGTGTCCCTCCCAGCCTCTGCAGTGCCCGGCTGGCACCAGCCACGTCCTGGATGCCTGCGGCTGCTGCAAGGTGTGTGCCCGGCAGCTCGGCGAGCTCTGTTCCCTGCAGAAACCCTGCGACCATCACAAGGGCCTCTACTGCGACTTCTCCAAAATCCACAGAGGCAGCGGGATCTGCTTAGGTGAGAGCTGTGTGTTTGGTTGTCGCGCGGTTTCCTCCCAGCCCCTTCAGCCCCCCTCCACCTGCAGACCTCCCGCTAAACCCACGGCACTGTCAGAGTTTCCTGCGGAGCCTCGGAGCTTCGTCCAGCGTCGTGCCGACAGGTTCACCAACAGCGATGCACAACCTCCTCCCTCCTGCACTGAAGGGTTTGGGAACCTCCTGTGTTCCTGTGATGTTGGTAGGAGACGTCCTCTAACCCTGTAGAGCCTCTGGGTAAGTGTCAGCAGTGTAGACTTCTATTGGAAAGGGCAGTTGCTTGGAAAATCTCACCCCAAAATCTCACTGCCTGACGCTGGAGATGTTTTGCGCTCGACTGCTGAGGTGAGAGGCACACTGAGGGTGGAAAGAGCTGACCAACTCGTTTGCAAAATAGCATATAGGTAGAACATGAGAATTACTGAGCCAGGTAAACACAAATGTGGGGCTGTTTTCTCCCCTGGTGCCTCTTTTCAGCCAGAAAAGAAAAATAATTTTTTTTTGTTGCTCGGTAGCTATTTTTAAAGCATGCAAAAATTATTTTAGTGTGGAGGAAAAAAAAAGCAGTATTTTCTTGGTTTAAAAATGAGACTCCTCTGCCCCATCTCTGCCAGGAGCTGACTGTTTTTTTAGCAATCCTTTCAAAGTAGTCAGGAAGACACCGGGAAGCTGATGTGAACATCTGGGGAATTGTTCAGCCACTGCACGGGGCACCTCTGGAAATTCTGTGGCAGCTGCCCCCGACACAGAGGGGAGGGAGCTTGGGGTGAAACTGCCCTGTTTTACACTGCCAGGGGCACATGCAGTTTTTTAAATTTTAAAGGATGTCTTTAACTTGTAGAGGGCGTTTTCTCTTTTCTATTGGGCAGTTTTTATAAGTTATTAGTTTAATTTTCCTCACCTGGTTACTGTGATCTTTAGAAGCCACATGAGCTTCCCGGTACTTTCTATAGGCATTGATACACCCGAGAGCTGAGGAGTGAAGCTTAATAAGGTAAATGTAGGTGTAAGAACATCAGTAAACTGCTTAATTAAGACTGGAAATAAGTTCTGTGTTTGTAGAGTAAAGGTAAATGAATCACTGATTTACTCAGGAGTCTGGAGGAGCCTCCGTTTTGAAGACTTCACACAAAAGCTTGGGCACCTTTCTAAAGAAAGTGTTTTGTGTTCACCGTGGGTTTGATGCAAAGATTTCGGAGAGAGAGCCCCATGTCCCTGCTGTGTAGAAAATCAGACATGGAGACCACAACTGTCCTGCCCGCCCTTCAGTGAGAAATTAAGATTTCCATGGCAGAAATCCTAGATGGACATAGACCAGCAGGTCTCCCTAAATTAGACTGAGGCTTTGGGCCGTGATGTCCTCGGGTGATATTTTTGTGATCTCTGCACCCATCTCTTGGAGGATGGGGGAGTTTGGAGGTGGGTGAGGGAGGCTGAAGGTGGAGGAGGAAGGGTTGACTGAATGAAGGGGAAGATGGGTGTTTGTGAGTTGAGAAGAGAGGACTTACAGGCACCCCAGTAAGACAGGTGTGAGGGGAGCAGAAAGCAGCAGAGAGGTGTTCGGGTGTCGTGGGAAGAGGTCCTAGGTTGGGTGCCAGCCCGAAGGCCACATCAGAAGAGGCAGGAAGGGAACCATCGGAGTGAAAATTGCTGCACGTTTGTTTAACGTTATCCCAGTCTGTAGCATTTCATGTATTGCAGAGGAATCCACGCCTGCCTGCAGAGACCTCGGAGAATCAGAGGGGTAGAGACAATCCTGTAGTAACTCTCGAGTAGGAGAGGGTGGTGGAGTAGCCTGGGTGGGTGCAGGGGGCTGGCAGAGCTGCGGCGACCGGAGCAGCTCGCTTGAGCTCTGCTGGATTCCCCGCGGGAAAGGGCAAAAGTCTCCTTGGCTGGAGGCGGCGTTTGGAGGCGGGAGGCGGCAGCGGTGCCAAGCGGAGCTCGGTAAATAAAGAGCCGACTCGTTCCGCCGGCGCAATCCGTCCTGGTGCTTTAATTGGATCAGGTCAACGGGAAAGTGAGGTCACTGTAGGGTGATGAAGGGCACGACAAAAAAAAAAATGATCGAGTTTGGAAAACATAATAAACCCCCCCAAGCGAGCTGCTGTGCCTTGAGAGGGGAGGAGCGCTGCCGAGGGAACAGCACGATCGGTTCAGGGGAAGGGAGAGGGCTCGGGCTGAAGAACAAGGGAAGGGGGTTTAAAAATAAGCATGAATGGTTGTGTAGCTGGAAAGAGGATGGCTTCCGCTTTGATGGAAAAAGTGAGGATTGTGAAACTTCTAAGTAGCGGCACAGGAGTATTTTTATACCGATGGCACTGAAAAGAGTTGCAAGTTGAGATCCAGCTCTGGTTAGAAACGAGGCGTTAGCAGCCCGGAAGGATTTGTGTGCCCTCAAGGACTAGGTGGGATGGAAAGAGACTCTCGCTCCTTGTTTGGTCCAAGCATTTTGTGTCTGAGACAACGTTCCATGGACGAGCAGGACTAAGGGGAAAATAGATCAGGTTTCCTGGTAAGTCTCTGCAAGCAGCCAAGAATCCTTCATTTCGGTCACTTCCCAGCTGAGGTCTGCATGGACTTTTTTGTTTTTTGAGGGTGAGGATTGCAGAAGGCAGCAACTGATGAGAACTGTCCAAAGGCAGGATTTCAGTCCTGTGAACAACTCTGAGATGTCAACATTTCATTTCAGGCTGAAAGCAAAAATAAAAAATTTTAAAAAAATCCCCAAACTTGCCATGATTTAAGTAAAATACTAGTTGACTGTCAAAACTTTCCACTTCTATTATATCAAAATGTTTCGTTTTGATTTTTATAGTATCTAAAATAATTGCCTGAGCAAAACGCTTCCCCCTGTGGATGCTGTCCAACAAGCATTTTAGTTGAGCTGTTGCAAGAGCATGAAGGAAATCTTTGATATCAAATTGAAATGCTTCAGTTGTTTCTCATTGAAAACATTCCTGACGTCGATCTGTGCCTGCAAAACTCTCAGTCGAATACGAGTTTTCTGCTGGAAAACTTGCCCTGGAAAAATTTTGTCTCCTACAGGTGTAAGAACTTGTGAGAGTTGCTCGCACCCGCAGACTGAAGATTGCTCCCGTGTGCCCGATATTGTCGCGGTTCCTTTTTTCGCTCATTTAAGTTTTATTGGGAAGGCGTGAAAGGCTCGTGGGAGGGCTGGAGATGAGAGATCTGGAGATCAGAACAGAGAGAAATAGAAATAGCTGTGGCTGGGAGGAAGAAGAGCTTCGTGCATCACAGAGAAGCCAAAAAGGTCGTCAACCTGAAGCGTTATTTGCCTTTCAGGCTTTTAGGAGTAGTGGGGAGCAAAACACTTGTCCCTTCTGGGGGGCTCTGTGACCCCCCGAGGCAGAGGCCGTGCTGCCAGACCCCACTCAGCTTCTTCCTCTCCTCCTCTTCCCCCTTCCCGCAGCTCACGAGGGCGCGACTTGTGACCTTCTGGGCAAGATCTACCACAACGGGGAGAGCTTCCAGCCCACCTGCAAGCTGCAGTGCATCTGCATGGACGGGGCCATCGGCTGCATCCCCCTCTGCTCCGACGACCTGCGGCTGCCGTCCCCCGAGTGCCCCAACCCGCGACGGGTGAAGTTCCGCAACAAGTGCTGCGAAGAGTGGATCTGTGAGGAGGGTGCCGAGGAAAACCGCTTCGAAACGGCCATGGCGGGTGAGCGGCGAGCGGACGCGGTGGGGCCGGGAGCCGTTCGGTGGGAGAGAGGGGTGGATCCAAAGTCACGTGTGGTTTGGGACTCGTGGCCGCTCACTTGGGGCGCCATGGAGTGGGTGCCAAGTGTTGAACTCCAGAGTCGTTAAGGGGGGATCTCAGGAGTGCTGGGGGAGGCGCACACCTGCTGGTAGCATGGCAGAACCAGCTGAGCTGGGCTGAGGTAGGAAATAGTTGCTGGCATCCTCCTTCTGCTGAGAGGCTGAGGAGCTCACAGGGTGGATCAGACTTTGCTACTGTTCCTGAAGAGTTACACCAAGTCGGGAGCAGCCATGGAGGGGCCACACTTTGTGTCCCAAGCCCTGACCCTTATCTCTTCCCCTCAGTTTTCAGAGAGGATCCAGCACACAAGCCAGAGCTGAATAACCTGCAGGAGAACTGCTTAGTGCAGACCACGGAGTGGAGTGCTTGCTCCAAGAGCTGCGGCATGGGCATCTCTGCCCGCGTCACCAACGACAACCCCCAGTGCCGCCTGGAAAAAGAGACCCGGCTCTGCATGGTCCGGCCCTGCGACTTCCCTGTGGAGAAAACCAAGGTACCGGGCTTGGGGAGAGGGGACACACGACTGTGAATGCTGGGGACAATCCAGCTGGATACTTGTCAGGCACAAGTCCATCTCACAGGGTTCGCTCTGTGCTTCCATTTTCGTCTGTGTCCTGTCGCCCAGCAATGGGGATGGAGCACAGGCCTAGGTGGACCTGTTGCCTGATTGCCATCTCCTTGTTAACCCATCTGCTCTCTCCCTAGAAGGGGAAAAAGTGCGTGCGGACCCCAAAGCCACGCCAGAGCCTGCGCTTCGAGTTCTCGGGCTGCACCAGCACCCGTTCGTACCGGCCCAAGTTCTGCGGCAGCTGCATGGACGGTCGCTGCTGCACCCCGTACGTCACCAGCACGGTAGAGGTGGAGTTCCGCTGCCCCGAGGGGGACTTCTTCCAGCGGAAAATGATGTTCATCAAGATGTGCTCCTGCCACTACGACTGCCCCCGAGACAACGACATCTTCCTGGCCACGTACCACAGGAGGATGATTGGAGACCATGTCAAGACAGAGAGGCAGTAGCCTGCTCCGTGCCAGGCGTCGAGGGCTCCGCAGCTCTTTCGTGGCTGCATCCCAGGACAACGCAGCCTCTTCCCCCTCTATGAGGGGCTCCGCTGTTCAGAACAGCACTGTTCACCACCGGTGGCCCTGGTGACCTTCCTGACAAGCTGAGGGGTGTAGGGGAACAGCCTCATCTGCTCCAGGCTCTGACCTTCACCCACAGTGCTTCAAAGGTCAGTGGAGGAACCAGGAACAGGCTGGAGCTGCCGGCTCGATCCATGTTCCCTCTGACCACACGGGAGAGTGGATCGAAGCTGTGTGGCTCCAGCCTCTGTCCAGCTGGGATCACAGTGGTTACCGTTCCCCGTAGCCACTGGCCCCGCAAAACCATGTGGCAAACCCAGAACGTGAGGCAGGGCAAGCCCAGGAGGCCTGAGCCAAAGCCGAGCTCTGTCCCTCTGCCCAGCGGTGTGGGGTTCCGCTGCGTGTGGGTGCAAAGCTTCTCTGTGAGGAAAGTGGTCCTGGCTCCATGCCGGGCTCCTGCGGAGCTTTTCCATTATTTTTGGTTAATTGGATCCAACAGGTCAACAAAAGCTCTTCTCCATCCTCACGCCTACCTTTCACCCTCCCGTGTGCTTTCCCGTCAGGAGCTTCGTTCCAGACCAGTTTGCTCCCAGAGAGGCCAGATCATCTTGCTGGGTGACGCATTCTCCGGGCACCTCAAAGCCGGGCTGTCTTTTTTCCCTATTAAATTCCTTTTAGCCTCGCGTGTCAGTGAAGGCAAGGGAATGGCGACTTGTGTAGTGTCATTGCAGGTGGTGGAGTGTGGCTCAGGGCCTCCTCCAGAAGCTCCGAGCCCAGGAAAGGGTTTCTTGATAGGACGGGTCTGGCCGGGCTGTGGCGTTGCCTCTGGCGCTGGCCGGGAGGGGTTCCCCGGGGCTGGAGTCAGACCCGAGGAGCTCTCCCAGCACCAGGTTGGGATGGGCCGGGCTGCCCGGCTGAAACATGTTCCCTGCGGGTGCTGGTCCCGACAGGTTTTAGTGCTGGGATGAGCGCGGAGGCTTCACGCCGCCGCATCTCCCACCCCAAAGCAGAACCTGATGCCGGAGGATCATCCCAGCTGTCAGTGGGCTCTGCTCAGACACCACCCTGGGGCCCGTGTCTTGTCTCAACCCCTCTTTTCTTGCTCTGTAAGCCCACAGAAGCTCGTGAGCCTTCAGCCCCCTCCTGTAATCAATTTGAACTGTAAATAATTTATCTGATGTCCTTTCGTTTATTTTTAAAGGCCTTTGTTCAGTTCTCGTACCCTTTTACCACAGCCTTGCTCTGGACCTTTTGTCCCCTCGCCCTCCAAGTCTGCTCTGAACTTTTCTCCCGCTGTTTACACACCTCCAGGGTGTAAAACTGCTGAGGTCGCACTTTACTCAATGCTAATAAATATCTCTTTATTTTTTATATCCCTGGCGGCATCCCTCTGTGCCGGGCTCCTGCCTGGTGTCCCCTCCGGCCGTTCCCCAGTGCCACCAGCCTGCTGGGACCAGTGCTGGAAGCCTCTGCAAAGCTGACGGCCGGGCGTGGAGGGAGGGAGGTCTCGGGGGGTTCCTGTTTCTTCTCCCAAATCGCAGCCGGGCTGGCATCAGCATCTCCCCAGCCCGCAAAGCGCAGCTCCTGCTCTGGGAGGGGACGCGCAGCCCCCTCCCGCGGCTGCTGAAGGACCCAGAAGTCCTTAATACCCGGTTAAAAATAGCCGCGGGAGCAGATGTGAGCAGAACCCGGCGATAACGGGCCAGAACGCGCGGGGCTTTGCGGGGGCTTAACAGCTTATGGCTTCATCCCCCTCTCATCACATTAGCCAGGGGCTCCCCCCTCTCCCAACACCCCCTCCCAGCACCGCGGTGGGGTCGAGGGGCTCTTCCTTCCCCCCAAAGCCTCCCTCCTCCCCCGGAGAAGGCTCGGGGCTACCTGGGGACAGGCAGGTGCCGGGGAGGGGACACACATAACCCCCGGTCAGCTTGAGCAGGAGCTGCGGGGGGGAGAGGCGCTGAGCCCGGAGCGGGATCCGACCCGGAGAGGCCCGGGAGGGGACACACACGGTCCTTGCCAGCGTCCCCCGGGCAGTGGCCGTTAGGTGGCACCAGGCACCTCCCCGCGGGGGACACCCTGTCCGGGGGCGGGGACAGGGACCGTCCCTGGGGGAGCCGCTCCCGGCTGCCGAACGCGGGCCCGGGGCTGCTGCGCCCTGTGCCCCCCCCCCCCGGCCCCGGTGTCACCGCCGGGCCGTCACCGCGGGGAGGGAGCCGAGCCCCCCTCCCGCGGCCCGGGGACCCCGCTCCCCCCGCCCCGCCCGCAGCGGCCGCCTGCGGGGCAGCGATAGCGCGGGCGTGTCCCCGGCACCGGCCGGGGCTGCCCTTATCGGCCCCCCGCCGGGGCTCCCCGGCTCCGCCACCGCCCCCGCGCGCGGCGGGGCGGCTTTTGACATTAAAGGAACGAAAAGAAAAAGAAGCGAGAAAAGGAGGCGGCTGCAAAGGGGCAGAAACACCGGGAGCGGGAACGGACCCGGCCCGGGGGGTGCCGGGGCCCCGCCCGCGGGGAAGCCCCGCGACCACTTTCTCCTTATATGGGGCGGTGACGTCACGGCGGCGCCGGCAGCCCCGCGGTGAGGTCACGCGCCACCGTCCTCGCGGGGACGACTGGGGGGGGGGCGGGGAATTCCCCTCGCCCCGCCCCCTCCGCCCCGCCGTGACGTCACACCGCCACCTGCCCGCCCCGCCCACTGCAGCGCCGCGCGGCCGCCGGCCCCGCCCCCTCCGCGGCGCTGACGGGCGGTGGAGGCAGCCAGTGGGCGCGGCCGGCGGCGCGGGGGGGGGCGGGGCGCGCCGTGACGTCAGCGGGGTGGGCGGGGCGTGCGGTGCAGGTGGAGGCAGCGCGGTGCGGAGCGGAGCGGCCGCCCCGGCCCGGGTAAAGCGGGGGGGACCCACCGGCCCGGGGGGACCGGGGGCAGCCCTGGGGCGGGGAGTTGTGGGGGGTCACGGCGGGGCTTGGGGGTCCCCTGGTGGGGTCAGGCCGGTTCTGGGGTGGGGGGAGCTCTGGGGGGCCCTGGGGTGCTGCGGGGGGCTGTGGTGGGGTCAGGCTGGTTGTGTCGTCGGGGGGGTTTGGGGGTCCCCAGAGGGACCTGCGGTGACTCAGTGTGGTTGTGGGGTGGGGGGGTTGCAGGAGGATTTGGGGTTCTCTGGGGGCACGGGGGGGGGTTCAGGCTTGTTATGGAGCGGGGGGGTTACCGGGGGACGTGGGGTGCCGGGGGTGGGCTCGGGCTGGGAGGGGGTGGGGTCGCCTGGCGCTGGGGGAGCCGGGGGCACCCGTAGAGGTCAAGTCGGGTGTGAGGTGCTTGGGGCTGCTCTGGGGTTTGGCGGGGAGGGCAGCCTGGGTGTGAGGGGCTCACAGTGAGCGAGGTGTGGGCCGGGGGGGTTATGGAGAAATGGGGGCGTCCTGGCGCTGGGGGAGAGCAGGGAGGCACCTGCACTGGGGTCAGAAAGCGATTGGGGCAGAAGGGGGGATGTGGGGAGCCCCCAGTGGGGCCAGGCTGGGTGTGGGGTGAGTGTGGGGGCAATGGGGCACCCCTGAGTGGGCCTGAGGAGGAGGATGTGGGGTGGGGAGGGCTGGGGTGCTCTGGGGGGCAGCGAAGGGGCCCGCAGCAGGCTCAGGCTGGGGGGGGGTGGATGCGGGGCCTTGCCCCACGGTGGGGGGGGTGCCAACCCTGGGATGGGGGTGTCTTCCCCCCCGTAGTGTTGCTCCTGCTGGTGAACCCCCGGGGAGCGAGGTCACTCCTTGCACCCCACGCTGGTTGTGCCTCCCGGGGAGGGGGCAGCTCCCGGGTTGGCATCTGGGTCCAGTTGTGATTTCCTGGCGGTGTCTGGCTCTCGCTGAGGGGGGGCTCAGCCCAGGACTTTGGGGCCTCCGCACTCTCTCCCCTCTCTCCAAGCTGCCGTTGCTGCCTGCCCAGAGGGTTCCCGCAGCTGGCGGAGTCGGGGGCCTCCTCCTCCCGTCCATACCTGTCCCAGCAGGAATCGATGCTGAACTCAACTGGGCAGCACTAAAACCTCAACATTGACTTTTTTCTGCTCTTCCCCCGCCTCGATCCCAGCACGGCTGCGGGGATTTATCTCGCCACATCCCCTTTCAGCTGGGGCTGCTTTGCGCTGATGTTGCAATTGGAGGAGCGTGCGGCGGGACGCGGCGTCCCCGGCGGCTCCTGCGAGCTCTTCCCTTCCCGAATTCCGCCTTCCCGCAGCGGGACGAGGGATCGAGGAACCCGCTCGCTTCTCTGTGCTGCTGCATGGGGGGGCCTTCTGCCTTCCCTGCTTCCCGGTGGGCTCAGCAGGTGCGGCGAGGTCCGAGGCGCTGGCCGGAGTGGCGGGGACTCGGCTATCTTTAGGGCTGTGTTGCAACGGAGGGGTGTGCCTTGGCTCGTCAACGCCGGCAGCCGCCTCCTCACCCGAGGATTGACTTACGCCGAGGCTCCCGCCTGGGAAAAATCAACATTTGCTCTGCGCTTTGCTGCAGTGGGCGTTGGGGTGCCTCGTCTTCTCGTGGCGGGGCTGGAGTCCAGGTGTGGGCGGCTGCCTGCCGCGGGGTCACTGGCGCCCGATGTGTCAGGCTGTGCAAAGGTGTGTGGGGCCGTGGCTCGTCGTGGGGTGCTACCGACAGCCCCCCCCGGCACACGTGCTCCGCCACCGCGGGACAGGGTGAGCCAGAGCAGACGGCGGGCGATGGGGATGGCTGACGGTGTGAGGAAATCACTTGCTGCCCTGCTGGAGAGGAGCTGCCTGGGGAGCAAGCGAGGTTCTTGCAAGGTGCACCCCAAGCCCCTCTCTGTCCCTCTGTCTCTCCTTTCCTGAGGCGTTAACGAAGGTGCAGATGTGGCTCTGGGACAGCCAGGGCCAGAGGAACAGCACACATGCTCCTCTCTGCGTCCCCTTTCTGCTAGAGACGCCCAGTTAGTCCGTGGGAGTAACTTGCACCCGCGCTAGAGCTTTGGGTGACTCGGGATTGAGGTTCCCTGTCCCCCCTAATCCTTCCTCTGCAGCCGTTGCCCTGCTTGTGCCAAACGTGCCTGTGAGTGATGCAGCTACACCGTGCCCATCCCTGAAAGGAGGCAGCTAAAATTTAGAGAGCAATTTGTGCCCCCCTGGGTGCGCAGCTCCTCTCTGAGCGCCGGGGTGCGTGTAGGTGTGGGTGTCCCCTGTCTTGGCACTGGCAGTCCCTCCTGGTTTTTACCCGACGCCGGGCACGTTCCACTTCTCTGCGTTGCGCTGGTCACGGCGAGTCAGTGGCAGCAAAAAGTTCCTCTGTCCCTTAAAGTTCTTCCCCGTGGTCGGGCTCAAGCTGTTCTGCAGCCGGTGGGGATTTCACCCGTCCCTTCGCTTGGCTTGACCTCACGCTTAAGAGAAACTTCAGGCCTTCTCGAGAGGGTTTGAAACTCTGCCGAGGACAGAAAGTGCCTTCTCATCCGCGGCGGAGCTGCTCTGACGAGGCTCCCTCCTCCCGGCAGCAGCCTGGCAGCTGCTGGAATTGCCTGCAGCCGCATCTCTCCTCGCTGCGCGTCCCCCCGGGCTGGCACGGGTCCTTCGGAGCTGCCGGTGGGTGAAGATTGCTTGGAGGGTAAGTGAGACGTCAGCTGCTCTCCGAGCAGGAGATTCTGAAGATATATCACTAATTTAATGTATTATTAGAGCTTTTTCTGAGCTCTGCGCAGCCGGTCTCTGGGCAGGAGAGGCTGCAGACAGTTGCTGCCCTAAGGCAGAGACCTCCCGTCTGTGCCCAGCCTTGTGCATGTCCCCACCTGTGGGAGGAGGCTCAAGACCACGGTGGCTGGAAGTTTGGGGACAAAACTGGCTCATGGCCGTGCCAGGTGCTGCGGGTGGGAGGTGTGGGAGCTGCCGGAGGCGTGAGTCAGGTGGCTGGGAGGGACTCGCTCACCATCAGCCCCAAGATCTCTTTTACAGTGAGCTGCCCGGCAAGGATTTGGATGTTTCGGGTGTCACTTTTACGCATTTTTTCTCTTCACCCGGTGCTTTGTGCGTGGCTCTCGGTCAGGCTTTGCGGGGTGATGCTGCAGCTTAGTCCCGCGCGACCCCCTGAGCCGCCTCGCGGGCTGGACGCTCCCCTGAGGCCGTGGTGCTTCGGTTCGTGGCTCTCGGGGTCCCTCACGCTGGGAGCTCCGGGGTCGTGCTGGGCCGTCCCCGGCTGATCTGGGGGCACAGCCAGGGTGGGCTCGTCGGGCTGCGTGTCCCAGGGTCGGTGGGAATCCTCCGGCCGGTGTCCTTGCTTCTCCCCACTAGAGGCTGCTGATGAACTGAGCATTTTTCTTTCCCTGGCTCTGACAGAGCAGCGGGGTCTTGAATTTGCAGAGCTGAGCATCCCGGCCTGAGCTTTTTTCCTGCTGATTCACCCCGGAGACAGGCTGCTCCCAGCAGCGGCCGGGTTCAGGGGGCACATCTGCTCCCCTGCCAGGCCCACAATAGATCTCCCCGCTTCATTAGGTCTTAATTAGACAAATGCAGTGGGACTGTGGATGAAGCCGGGTACCAGGGATCCCAGCTTGCCGTCCTGCCCCCCTTAGGGTGCCGATGGGGTTTTTCCAGCTGGGTACTGACTGCGGGATGAGTTCAGCCTCTCAGATTGTTTTCCCGGAGGATGCGTGCGTGGCGATAACCGCTTCATCCCTCCGGCGTATCCCGACTGGCAGAAAAGCCGAGGATTAATTAAGGGATGGAAGAGATCCTTCACCGCTGGGCAAAGCCGCTCCGTAGACACAAAGGAGACTCTTCTTCCAGGGCCGCTGGTTCAGCTCCTAGGAAAAAACCCCCAGACTCTAGGAAGATGATTAATCGTGTAATAATTAGGTGTAAAATGAAAGGCAGTTGCTGTTGTGGTGGAAGGGGTCCGGGAAGGAATTTGTGGTGTCGCACAAGCCCCCGGTACCTTCGCCGAGCGGTGCCAGCTGGCTCCGGCACCGGGCGGGCACCGCGGCTTCCCCGACAATGGCAGAGCGGCGCTTTACATAATCTGGGAGTTGCAAAACAAGCTGGAAGGTCTGGAAAATCCTCCCGCTATTGTTGGTGCTCAAAGTTTGCTGAATTTCCTGGTTTGATCGGCAGGGCTGGGTTTTGTGTTGGGACTGCAACCGGGGGGGGAAAAGAAAAATGCACTTTGCACGGAGGAAAGAAAAGGGCGTTTGTGGTGTTTAATCCACGCCCGCTCCTTAGATGAAACTATTTTTTTGTGGTTCACAAGAGGTTTTGAGCAGCTGCTCGCAGCTTTGTAGGGCTGCGGAGGACTCTTGGTCTATCCAATTAGCATGGTTTGTCTCTAGTCCCCTCCTGACGCCCCCCGAGGAAATCCTGAAATATCAGACGCGCAGGCACGGGGCGCCCCGGGCAGCGCTCGCGCAGGCACCATCTGGGCTCCCGACCCGAGCGTCTGCTCGAGGGCACAAAACACCGGCTCCAAATGGCTTTTGTGTCGTCCGAGTCGCGAGCGAGTCAGACTCTGGGAAAGCTCTAAAGCTGCTTCTCGCTTGCGGGTTTTAGGAGGGAGAGGCTGGGCTGAGGGAGCTTGGCTTGTCTTGTTTTGCTGCTCCCCTCAGCTGCCCACAACTGGATCCAGAGGCAGCCGGGAAACACACCCAGGAGGATGCAGCGGCTCTCGGGGCCCTCGGGTGACGTGTTGCTTGGCCCCAGGCAGCATCTCGGGCCGTAGGATCTGCCCTCGCTCCTCCATTTGCTCATCCCAAAGCCTTTTTGCCAACACGACTAAAGCCACCGAGGCTGCGCGCTACTCAATTAAAGGAAGGAATCCTGTTAAAATGTTCTCTGCTCCCGTAAATCGGGACTGAGAAACCGGCCTTTTCCTGCCGCTCCTGGCAAGGCCAGGTTTGGTAGCAGGGAACGAGGTTGAGTTTTGCTGGTCCACTTAATGGGAGGCAAGTTTTGGCACCGTGGTAAGCAGCAAAAGAGGAGGAACCCTGGCCTGACGGCACAAATCCATCCTCTTATTAGAGGCGGCTTCTAGCTCCTTTCATGTAGGTAATTACATCTGGCCACGGTTGACCTGAGCTGGCTTTGAGCGAGGGGGTGTGAGGCTTGACGTGTGCTGGGAGCCTTCGGAGAGACCGAGCTCCAACCGCAGCAGCGTTAAAACAATCTCGTAGGTGTTGCAAATGAGCCAGCGTGGGAGACGAGGGGAAGCTCCGAGCTCTGCTCACAGCCTGGAGAACCCGGTGTCGGTGCCGAGCTCCGGGCGGGCGCCGGGGCGGACTGATGCCGTGAAGCATCGCCGTAGCCGAGGCGTTCGTGCAGCAGATGCGTGACGGCGTTTATCGTGCCGTACGTGACCTCTGCGGGCTGATCCCTGCTCGGTTGCTGCGCGTTGCAGCGATGGTTTAGCTTCTTGCCGGACAGCACCAGCTTTTAAGGGCTTGTATTTCTATACTCAGTCTCCAAAAATCCGTGGAGGTGGGGGTAAGCTGTTTGTGGGCGCTCCAGGACTTGCAGGGAGCTCTTTCTCTGCTGTTGAGGGTCTTTGTTGGACAGAACGACGCTGAGTTGCCTCCCTGCGGCTGCGTGAACTCGAACACCGAGCCGCGGAGGGGCAGATGCTGGCCCAGCCCTGAGCCACGTTGGGCTGTAACGTGACTGTGTTGATGCTGTGCTGGAGGTGCCCGTGGCTGACGTGGAGGTGAACCTCTCCCGTATGGCCGGGATCGGCCTCGGCCAATCTGCGCCTGCGAGGAGCCTTGTCGCGGGCTGGCAGATGGGGTCAGCGCTGCTCGGGGGATTTCCTCGGATGCAAACTGGAGGCTTTTAATAGCAAACGCGGCCGTTTGTGTCATCGCGGAGCTTGAAATCCGTCCCTTAAAAATACCGACTGGCAGCTGGGATGCGGCTGAGCAAAAAGTCCGCTCCTTTCAGAAATTTTTTCCCCCTGGTTTTGAGTGAAAATAAAATCAAGATTAAACCTACTGCTGGCGGTGCTGACGTGACCGTGGGTATCGGGTGCAATTCCTCGCTGGGAAAGCCCTGCTTTTTTCGGGAAGGTTGCCGGGCCCCGTGTGGATCCAGATCCTCCCCAATGTGCTGTGCTGACAGATCCTGCGCCTCAGCCGGGTGCCAAGATTTCAGCCTTCTAGGAAAGGCAGTGGGGGCCGGTGTGGGTTTCCCTCGCCGCCGGCCCGTGAGCACCCGGTGCTTTGCGAGCAGCGGCGGGAGGCGTCAGGGCGTTGCCCGGGGTTGTAGCTGGCTCACCTTGGGGTTGCGGCGCTGCTTGATCCGTGCGAGCTGCCTTTCAGTGGGAATACACAAGATATCTGAGCGCAGAATTGATCTGTGCTGCTGGCTGGGCTTTTTCCTGGGGCCGCTGTTTCCTCTTCTGCTGCTGTAGCAGGGGGCAAACGTGGTTGCGGCAGCTGCCTGGCTCGGGCAGTTTGCATTTTGCCTCCTCTATAAACTGACCTCAAACCTCGTGGCTTTTCGGGCCCCCTGTTCTGGTCCGTACGAGGCTGTTAGCAGAGCTCAGCAAACCGTGATGATCACAGCCGAGCGCCGTACCTCGAACCACCTGGCAGCGCTGGGCTGGATGAAGAAGCTCATTTGCACGGGGCGGTTAATTCTCTGTTATGTTTTAATCTCTGCGACCATCTGTGTTCTTGCCCGGGCTGGGGAGATGGCAGCTCTTGGGATTTATTCCAGGAGGTAAACATGGAGAGGACTGCTTATTCTGTGTGTGCAGAAAGCTGCCCCGGGTCAGAGCAGGACAGCCTCCTGAGCTCTGGGAGCAGTTTTTCCCACATCGTCGGGCAAAGAGGCCTCGACGATGTGTTCAGTCTATCCCAGAGGCACGTCTCAAAAAGCTGCAGGGAGGAGGCAGGGCACAAGGCTCTTCCTGAAGATGGAGACCCCTCGGAACGCTTTCCAGCATACAAACCCAAACACAGAAGGTCTGCGACTGGCTTGTCCAGCACCTTGGAGGGCCGGCCTTGGTGTGGGGAGAGCTGGTGTGCTAAAAAGCATCTTCGGCCACCCTAAAAACCCTGCCCCAGGTTGTGGCATCCTCCAGGGTCTAAGCCTGCCCCACCAGCAGCTGCTGCAGTCTCTGCCCTGGTGAAAACCATGGCTGGAGCTCGGGTTTGAGCTTCCGAAGCTGCTGATGAGACAGGTGCTCCCAGGGGACCAGTACCCGTCGGTGGGCACCACTAGCATCTCCAGAGAGACCTCTGCAGGCTGCTGCAGGTTGTTTTGCAGGTGGCTCCTGAAGCCTTCCTTGTTTTGGGTTCTCACCTTTGCAAGCCTGAGGCTCTGCAGCTCATCGCAGAGCCCCGGCCAGGATCCCGCTGCCCACAGGCTCTGCCCATGGTGCGGGCGAAGGCGGCGCTTGCTGCGGGCTCTGTCAAGGAACACCTGTCCTGTGGGGCAGCACAGCCCCGCCAAGCCTCCTGGTGACATCCAAACCCAGAGGGAACGATCCCTGCCCTGTAATTAAGCTCTCTTCTCCTCCTGCTCACTGTACTAATGAGTAGTCTCGTGGAGGTGCTCCTCGCAGCTGCTCTGTGTGGCTTAGAAGCTGGAGGTGGCTTTCCAAGGGAGCCACCTGCAAAGGGCAACCCCAAATCTCTGTCCCTGTCTTGTTGGGGTGAAGCTCATGGGCTGTAAAAGGCTTTTTTTTCCCCTGACTGTGCCCTACCGGGCTGCACCCTGCGTGCTGTTAGCTCGTCTGCCAGTGTCCACCCCACTCTGAAGTGAGGAAAACCCTTCCTGCCGTTCGTGCTGGCAGGGCTGGGTGAGGTGGAGACGTTTTCCCAGCCTTTGGCTGAAGGACCGAGGCTGCCTCTTGAAAGAAGAGCTCTTTTTCACCTGCTTGCCGGGCTCTTGACAGCAGCAGATAATAACACTTAAAACCAACCAGCGCTCTGGCTAAATCCTCTCCTGGTTCAGCAGTTCGGGGATTTTGGTCTTGCTGGAGACCGTCAACATGGTGCAGGTCCCAAATGATCAGTGGGGGCTCGTGCTCGTCTCTCCGGCGTGGCAGGACGGGCGTAGAGGAGGTGTGTGGTCCTGTGCCCAGCTCAGTGCTTCACCTGTGAGCTGCGATGCTTTTGTGTTGAGCAGGTCCTGGACCCTCGGTGGGGCTGCAGCGGGGACCGTGGATCCAGCTTGATTCTGGCCCCTGGCGTGTGCCGGCTGGAGCACGCAGCCGGCCTCGCTGCGGCCGAGAGCACCGCTGCTCTCTTGAATCTCTTCATTTAGTTAATGATCCTTTTGTTGAGAGGATTAGGGTTTAGAGGCCTCTGGCAGAGTGTTAATTAAATTAAGTCCAAGGGTGTTTTGCCGAGGTTTCAAAGCCCGCTAGAGGGCTCAGTCGGAGCCCCGCGGAGTTGGGGCCGTGTCCGTCCCCTTGCAGAAGTTTGCACGAAAAGTTACGTAAGGCCGGAGGAGCCGGACGGACACAGAAGCACTCGGGGTCAGTCTGCAGCTTCTTCCCCGTGCTTGCTGCTTGCTCTGCCCGGCGGTGCCGAACCTGTGCTGTGTCATCCCGGGCACCGGCCGGCTCTCCGGAGGCCAAGCTCTCCGGGGGCCAGCGAACACGGGACGCCTGCGTCACCGCTCGCTGCGTTATCAGCGTTAGGTAACGTTGGGCTGACGGTGGTGGTTGGTGTTTTTTTTCTTTTTTTTTTTTTTTTTTTTAACTTCCCCACTTGGTGTTTACATTTCTAAGAAGTGGCTCAACGTGAACGTCCCGATTCCACCGTCGGTTCTGGGAAGGGTCAGACGCTGGAGCTCGCTGCCGTGAGCTCGGCTCGCCTGAAACACAAGTGTGAGCACGGGGTTTCGCGGCTCAAGGGGGTTTTCTGGTGGACGCGTGGGGTTTTTTTTGTGTTTAGCTGGAACTGCTTATTAACCAGTGTCTCTTTTTCCTTTCTCTTCTATACACTGCCCCGCGATGGATTTTGGTGCCTCGCCTGCGTGGTTTGCCCGGCCGTCTCATCTCTGGGTAAGTACCTGCTTCGTTAGATCAGCGAAACAGCTGAAACGAGTCACTCGGACTTAAATAACGAACTGACCTGTTTGTCTTGCTTGTTTGTTATCAAACAGTGGGATTTACCTTGTTGCATGTGTGAAGGTTTTGGATATTGAAAAGCGCTTAATGTGGCAGTTTATAGCACGAAAAAGCCCCCAGCAGTGGTTTGTTCTCGCCAGCGTGGGCTGTGGAGCGCTGACCCGGCGATAAAAGCACGTTAAGCGCCAGCAAGTGGAAGTGAAAACAGCGGAAAGCAATACTCTGCGTGTCTCCCCAGCTGCCTCCCGACAGCTGTTGATGGCAAATCTGTGCTGTGGTTGTGTAAGGGACCCTCCGAAGGCCGGAGAGTCTCTGGGCTGCCTTCCCCTTTGCAAAACCACAGATGCACGGGGCCTCGCAGGGCACGGAGAGGAGCCCGAGGCCCTTCTGGCAGGAGAGGAAGGGAAATGCGTGTCGAGCTTGGGCAAGTGCAGCTGGCACTGATGTTTCCAGCTTGTGTTTGCAGAGGTCCTGCTTTGCACAGGCAGAGAATCGTCCTGGTGGTGCAGAATCTCGTGGTTTCGCAGTGGAGGGGGTCGGTGCCTGAACCTGGCTGCGAGGTGCTGTTGGTGTGTTAAAGCCTCCAAATCAGGTGTGTGTGCTGGGGCTGGAGGAAAGGAACGGGGTCTCTGCTTGGTCAGGCCGGTTCTTAGGATGCAGCAATGCAGGTTGCTATCTCTGGAAACTTCAGAAGCTCGTAATTGACTTGTTTTTAAATTTGAAGTGCCCTCCTGCTACAGTTTGCCCTTTGCTGCCCATCACCCCGCTTCCCCAGGATTCTTCTCTCCCGCTAGCGAGAAGGACCGAGAGTTTTCGGAGCAGCTCCGCTCTGTGCCCGAGCGTCGCGCGTACCGCCAGCCACCGATGAAAGACTTGAAGGGAAAGCAGAGGAGGGTGGTGGGAACAGATTGCTTTATTCTTAAACTCAGTGTTATTATACGATGCCTCGCAGGGGAGGGCAGGAGAGATGAATCAAATCCAAGCACAGACCTGTTGTTCTCACACAGGAGTAAGCGAAGCTCTATATTTGGAAGCTGAGCAGCTGTCTCCTGTTCTGAATGAGCTGTTCTTTGCTACCAAGTCTCTAAAAGGCGGATCATTAATTAAGTGGAGAACCTGCCTTGGGCAGAGGTGCTGATCTCCCATCCCCACCAAACACCCAGCAGCCGTTTGAATGCAAAAGAAAACTCCTCCGTGCAGAAGGTGTCCGTGCCTGCACGAGGCGCCGTGTGCTGGCTGGGAGCTCCCCGTGGGAGCGGGGCGGAAGCGCTCGCTCGCGTGACCGCCGGAGCGGGTGAGCAAGAGGCGGCTGTCGCTGTGCCGGGGTGTCCCGTGCTGGGTTGAGAGGCAGCGGGATCTTCCTCATTTGTGATCTTCCTCCTTCGTGATCTTCCTCCTTCGTGCTTGAGCAGAGCTTCAGGATGCAGCCACCCACCTGGTTATCGCTGGGCGACAAGGCGCTGGTCAAGGGTGAATTTCCTCCTTGGGGAATGCCGGGACCTGAACAACCCCCGGTTTGCCCTCCCCAGAGCAGACTCACGGTGACTTTTACCTGTGTGAGCGGTCTGTTGCCTTTTGTGTGCAGCACAGAGGGTAGAAATAGGCCTTTGGGGTTTTGACCCCGATAAGAGATGAAATTTGGTGCCTGCTGAATGCTTGGTGTTAATCTTGGTCTGCAAACGAGAAAGCTGCGGTACGTTGTTAGCGATGGCAAAGGTAAAGGTTGTGTAGGACAGTATCGCTGCATCAGGGACAGCCCTGACCTTCACCCACCAGAGAAACCAGCAGGCTCAGGTTGCCTTTCCATCTTTAAGCCTGGCTTATCTCTTAGGTAAAGGTAAAATGCATAGGAGCTGTAGTAAGTGAATCCCCTCTCCTGGCCTGATCAGTCCTACAAGTAACACACCAGCAGCTCCGTGGGGGGAGAGGGGTGTGTTGCGAGAAGCCGGAGGGCAGAAGCTGTGAAGAAAAGTGCTGAAGATGCACGTGGAACAGGAGGAGCTGGCGACGTTTGAGGTTGTGCTCTTGACCTTCAAGCTAAGATTCACGTATGTTCCCATGGTCTGAGGCCTGTCAAGAAATCTGAGGTGAGGTCATGAGTGCTGGCTGAAAAAATATTTAGAGCTGTGTTGGTGGCAGTGTGGCCGTTAAGAAGACACTACTGGGGTCTGTCTTTCCGTACATCGGTGATGCTGGGAGCCACGTGTCATGTTCTTAAAGCTTACCTGTACATGAAATTGTTTCTTTCTGTCTATCCCGTAATTCTTGGGTCATTAGAGAAGGGCCTTACCCATGAAGCTGTGGGACAGCACTTGTGACCTCATGTCTCCCCTTAATTCTTACTCACATATAGCTTGAAGAGGAAGGACAAATAAGGTCTCCTGGTTTTTGGCCTTCCAGTGAGATTTTCTGCTTTGAACCTCTCCTGGAAATGTGGCAGCGGGGTATCTCTTTCTCTTGTCCCACCCCCTTCCAAAGAGACCGTCGGAATCCGACCGTGGTGTCGAGTTCTAGGGCCGGCTTAGCTCAGTGGTTTCACTTTAGCGCTTTGTAAGGCAGCGAAATGGTTCTCATTGTGGTCTTTAAAATAGCAGGGCTGCCTTCTGAATTACCATCTAATTAAATGAAAGCGAAAACTCCAAAGCAAGCGAGCTCTCTGCAGCTCTCGTTGCATAAGAAAAGCTGTTTGAGTTGACCTAAAAACCAACATTGAAAAACAGGCTACGCAGAGATGCTTTCCTCCCCGCTCCGCGGGCAGCTCGTAGCGGTTGCTACTGTTCTTGGAGGGGCCATTCATGCGGCGGCAGCTGCGAGGCCTCTTCAAAACAGTTCCTCCTTTGAGACTTGCTTCCCTTTTGCTTGGTGGTTGGAGGAACCCCGCTGTGGAGACAAATAATTAGAAATAAAAGATGGCAGCCTAATGATGATTAGCTTCTTGCTGACGCGGCCCGCGGTGAGTGTGGGGCTGCGATCCGGCCAGCGAGCATCTCGAAGCGGTTGTTGCCGCGTCTCTTGCTCCAAAGATTGGCCGTGTGCGCCGCGGTCACCCGCGGCCTCCGTGGACCTACGGAACGCGCTGAGCTGGCAGTTTATATTATTTATTTCGGTAACAAACCTTTTTCAGAGGACGACTGTCAGCGATAAACTGCGACAGTGGCAACAGTTTGGGTGAGGCGTGCTTCCTGCCCTCCCCATCTCTCCCCCCATACCCAGGGTTTTCCTCCACAACTTCTGATTGCCTCCTCTTCCTCCCCTGCCCTGGTGCTTGGATTCTGCCTGTGAATCTGAACTGCTTTGCGTTTCCTTTGTGAAATACGCGTGGAAAGATGCGACCTTAAATAAAGCCTCCAAATGCCGTGTTTTGTCAAGCCCCAGAAAAACTGGCAGCGACGCGACGCTGTCCTCTGGGGTTCCGTCCTATTGATATTAATCTTTTTGAAGCTGGTATCCATGACTGCCACTTTCAGAGGTGAATATACTGCGATTCGAGCGAGCTGAGAAGTCTCCTTTTAATTTGCTATATGGAAATGCGCGCCGATTAATCATCGTGCACCTGCACAAATGCCTCCCGTGGCAGACTTGGGCAGCGCTCGCTTAGGTTGGGGGATCATCTGCAGGAAGGACTCGGGGCGACGAGTCTGATCCAGGCAGTAGCTCAAGACAAACCCTGCGCGGTCCAAGGGGATAGCAGGGAGGGGAAACAGCACAGAACAAGGTGGCTCTGAGCTTCAGCTCTTCTTTCTGGAAGAAATCATGCAGGCTGTCTGAAAGTTGTATTTGTTCTCTGCATCTGAAGTCTTAATTAAATAAATGTGAGGTCTTGCCAGGAGTCCCTCGCTGATGCGCAGGTCTAGTGCGCAATAACGACCGGCTGTTGGTGGTCTAGTGCTGGGTTTGTGGCTTGGGTGAATTTTTTGGATTACAAGTGATGTGTTAGATGATGAGAGGGCTCTCCGATGAGTACCTGGCTCTGACTTAACTGCTAAGGTACATGTGGATCCCAAATAAACCCTGGTCTTGAAGCTTTCCTTCCCTGACCCAAAGAGCTCTGAGTATTTTGAAGCCAAGGGATGCTCTCTGCCCAGAGCGTGACAGCACGGAGTCAAATTTGCGCTTGGGAAAGCTTCACCTGACTGGTGCCTTTCTGGAGAGAAGCTGCAGTTCAAAAAAAACCGCACAAACTGCCTCCCTGGTGTCACTTAAATAGCCCCGCGCCTCTCCTCGCCGCGGTTTGACTTCTTATCCTTGCAAGGAGTAAATCAGCCGCTGACATCCTTTGTTCGTGGTGCGGCTCTTCTGCCTCCCTGCCTTAGCGCTGGTCCCTAGGTGGCACTAACTGTTATTTTTGGGTTTATTTCAACAAAGGCCGCATAGCTGAGCTTGTCCCCCGCTGAAGTGACAGCTGCGTCTCTGGCCAAGCTGGCTGTTGGTGTTTGGTTTGAGAGGCTGGCGCAAGGGCTCCAACTTCCTCCTGCTGCCCAAACCTAGAGGCTTCCAGCAGCGTCTCCTGGAATTTATTAGTGAGGGGCAGGGAGCTGAGCACTCCCATGTGAGCACACTCCTCTATTTTTAGTTGTGTCTTCTTTTCACCAAGACTTGGGAATGAAAAACTGGTAAATGCTTGAAAGGAGGGAGAGCTCACGTCCTGATGGAGGTCAGCGTGCTGTTGGGGCGGCCGTCTCTCTCGTGTTGGCTCTTTCCGTGGCTCAGTCCCTTTCTCGGGCTCATGCCACACCGATTCTGCCTCTTCCTGAGCCTGCACTACTTGTATCCACAGCACCCGCCTGTCATCTATTCTCCAGGATTTTTTAAGCACTCCTAGATCCTTTAAGTGCAGCCACTCGTGTGTTTAATATTTCCTACCCAATAGTATTTCTCTCTCGATGTAGAAACATTCACCATATGAAAACTCGATCCTGCGATCTGAAGCTGACCTCTTCTAATCTTTAAACGGTGCATCTCGGCAAAAACGTGCTTTACACACTGACTCTAAGCCCTGGAACAAAGCTGACTTTCCAGGGAGCTGTTCTTCCCTGCCCCATCTCACAGCCTGCAGAAAGCTGATGCTCCTCTTCATTGTATTTTATTCCTCTTGGAGCCAGGCTGCTGTGCTGCGAGACACCGACTCGAGCAAACATCAACTTCACGCGAACCG
Source organism: Trogon surrucura (assembly GCA_020746105.1). Classification (NCBI taxonomy): domain Eukaryota; kingdom Metazoa; phylum Chordata; class Aves; order Trogoniformes; family Trogonidae; genus Trogon; species Trogon surrucura. The sequence continues at coordinate 4,307,331 of CM036640.1, forward strand.
ATGAAACCCACAGTGGGAACTTTTTGCATAAATTAACCAGATCCTTGGTGGGATGGGAATTCTTGGGGGTACAGTCCTGGTTGCTTGGCTGTCCCCTCTGCCTTCCCCATCTCCTCAAAAGGCATCCGCATCATGCCAAAAAATATATAGAGTGGCTCAAAAACTGGATTCTTCTGCTCCCAGCAGAGAACACGCAGTTTTGGTTTGGCAACAAAAGTCGCTAAAGGGCACAACTCCTGCTCTTAAAACAACCAACAAAGTAAAACTCTCCAGTAGGAAACCATAAAGCAAAGGGTAAAACCAGCAGGCTGGATTTAGCAAAACTTGAGGCTACGTGCCACGATACCAGGCAGGATTCCGATGGCAAACAGCAAAATCACGTAGTCTGGGTATGGAGGGTGCCGCTCAGCCCTTTAATAACTCACTCAACAATGAATCAATTGTTGCTTTTGGAGAGTGCTACGATGGGCTGGACTAGATTTAATCTTTGGTTAAATATTTGATATGGAGCCAGGTGAGTGTAGACGCTCCAGGTTGCCTTCGCTGCGCGCACAGATGTTGTGGCGACGCGGCGCGTTCTAGCTCTTCATGATAATTTCTGGAGTTTGCAGTTCAGCCCGTGCGAGGATTTTTCTGGCAGTGAGTTCTGCTGCGCCCGCCACTTCGTGTGCTAAATCGCAGTGCGAGCAGGGAGAAACACGGCACCAGCTGAAGCACCCCTTCCTCCTAGGTAAATCATTTACCTGAAGTATCTTTGGTCTAGATCTCCCGTTTTACGGCGAGACGAAGCTTGTGAAATCGGGAGATTTCCTTTACTCCTCATCCTTGGCCTTCTGCTCTCGGCCGGATCAGCCGCGCTGGTGGGGACAGGACATCTCGGCGGAGGAGCCAAGGGCAGAGGGCCAGGAGCCGGCGAAACGGAGCCACCTGCTCTCCTCCCGCTTCGTTTGCTCTTGTGAAATGGCTGCGGCCGCTTGGGAGACTCTCCCTCGCTGGCCAAGCGGCACGGACACCGAGTGCACCCCTTGCGCCTGCACGTCCCTCCACGTAATATAGACACAACCAGCTTATTGAGAGCAGGAGTGGATAAATGATTCAGTTGACCGGCTTAGTTTCTTTGTTTTCCTAGAACTTGGCGTAATCCTATTTCTCTTCACCTTAAATCCTGCTTGCTTGGGGGAGGGAGCACTGATACCGGCGTGGTGCACGATTCCTTTGTTTAGACTGGGAATTCCTTGCGTAGAGAAGCTCCTCGGGGTGAGGCGAGCTCCGTGCGCTTTATCGTTGCGCCAGTAACGCTCCAAGCACAGCGTTTGCCGGCACTGGTGTAAATTGGGAGTCCTGTTTTCCAACAGATCCTACCAGCAGTGCATCTCGTGCGGGCCTGCAGAGCACCAGACCACCTTACAAAGGATTTTTCCTGTGAAGAATTTACATGATGAGCGGGATTTACTATCTAGATGCCCTTAAGATGCTACAGCGTGTACTCCTGAGCTGCTTGCTAGCTGCGTGCGCGTCAGACAGGCAGAGGGCAGGGTTTGGCATCATTCTCTGTTGTGACCCAGTTGATCTGCGCTGACCAAGTCCGTCCGGACCCGAGAGCTTGCCGAGCGGCCTTTCAGCTTGCAAGGAACGGCTTCTGCCTTACAGACCATAAACGCGGGCCTAAAATGAATGTAATTCGTCTCCTTATTTCTCTATCCAGCAGTCGAATACCAAGAAATCCTGACTTCTTCAAATAATTCTGGGTTTCTAATTGACTCCCATAAAGCAACTTAAAGCAGCTCTCACTGCGAGAGTTCTTTAAATATTTGCAATCCAGGCCTGGCATGGGGCAAACTGTCCGTATAGGAAGAATTTCAGAAATTTCCATTACTTCCTCTGGGATTTGGGAGGTCAGTTTGGGGCTGAGGAGGAAGGAAAAGGTTAGAAGCTAAGCCAGCGATTTAGAGCACAAGTATGGTGTTCGTGGTGGTATTTCCATATGCAGAAGAGTGTCGGTTTGGCTTTCCTTTTTTTTCTTTTTCCTTTCTTTTCCTTTTTTCTTTTTTTCCCCCCTTTTTCTGCTCCCTACAAAAGGATTGCTTTGGCCTAGGTTCAAATCCTCCCACCCCAGAACGTTTTCGAGGCGCTTCCATGGCACAGACCATGCGGCTCCCTTCATGCCTGATGACTCTCCTGCTCTTAAATTTCTCCTGCCAGTCGACTCCTCGGCCGTTCGTTTGGCGTCTGAAGAGGTAACGGTGTCCTTTGCCCTCGTGCCCAGCGTGCACGGCAGCTTGCACTAGTGCTCCCCGCGGATAAACGCTTCTCCTGGGAAATAACGGCTCAAAACATGGGAGCTGCTGCTCCCCGTGCTCAGATGCTGGCAGATGGAGTCGGGGATCATCTGGTGATCTGAGCATGGTGGATGACGTGCCGCGTGGTGTTAAATCACCGTTTCGATGCGAAGTTTTCGTTGCTTCCGTCTCTTCTCCTCGCAATCTACAATCTGCTGCCCTTGGTCAGCGTGTGCGTGTGTCAGAATGAAGCAGCGCGGGTTTGTTTGCTTGTTTTTCTTAATTGCGAGAAGCTGTTGCCAGCTCCTCGCATCCAAAAATTGTGTCTTCCTTGCTCGGTGGTTTTCTCCTTAAAGCCCTTTGGACTCGCATTTCTCTTGTTTCCAGCCTGCCTGTGGGTGAGCAGCAGCAGAGGCAGCAGTTATTGCGGTGGGTCAGCACCAAGCAGCTGAGCCTCCTCTATTCACAGCCTAAGCTATTAAAATGTGTTAATTTAATGCTGTGGGGAGGAAAGTCGGAGCTTCAGGGCGTGTTTCAGGGGAATTGCCAGTCCCCTGGTGTAAGAGCAGGGGCTTACAGCTCGCCAGACCTTTTCCCAGCCTGTGTCTTTGAATCAAATGTGCTCATCTGAGTCCCAAGGAAACCACCAGATAGCTCAGCTTTAAAGTGAGAACACCTCTCCTCCCTTTTCTTAAAGAGCATTTTGCAAGACGTCTCAACACCGAGAAGGGAGGGAGCTGCCCCTTCCTGCACGTTTTGGCAGAGCCGAGTGCCTGTAGGAGAGAAGGGGTGAACAGCTGGGAGAAGCGCATCGATTTTTCTTGAAAATTGGGTTTGTTTGGCTCCCCTTTAGCACAAATTGTCCTTTCTGTGTGGAGTGGTCCTTGCTGGGCGAGTCCCGGTGAGGCCTTTAGCACCAGGATGACGCCGTCTCCAACCGGGGTGCACATCGGCCCGGGGTTGATGATGAAGAGGCGGGATGGCTGCTCTTCATGCAAGCAGAATAACGCGCCCCATAGCTTGATTCTCCTCGGGAAGCAAATTGATGGAGCCGTGTGGACATTTCGAGGGGGGTTTGGTCCCCTTGAGCTGGCAGCAACCTCCCTGGAGCCGCACGGTGCGAAGCCGGGGAGCGTTTTGCTGCGGTGGGTGTGCCGAGGAGAGCCGGGCGGCTCTGCCCGACGAAAACAACCCGTTGTAAACGGGCTGCGGGTGGGGGAAAGCTGCTCCCCGCCCGCTTCTCGCTCCGTGCGGCCGCCCCTCGCCTCTTGCCCTGCACCCCGGTGGGGTTTTTGCCTTGTTGACCCAGCTCTCGCCATCTCGATTGTGGTTGTACCGGCTCGGCCCCCCCCCGGGCCTGTTCGGTTCCCAATGGCCTCGTGTGTAAATAAAAAAAAGAAAAGCCCAACCCGCCTCCTCCAGGGTCTTCCCTTCTGAGCTGGGCCACAACTTTCTCTGGAGACAGCGAACTGTGTTTAAAATCTAGGTCACGGCGGGAGGAGGAGGAGGGAGCAGCTCGCTCGGCGTTACCGGCGGGCAGGGCCCCTCCCGCCCTTTTCGTACCGGTCCCGGGCGGCGCCAAACGATCGCGGCCCCTTCCTTCCACCCCCCGCCCCCCCGCCTCCCGGGGCGGGCTGCCGGTCATCCTGTCAGCCCAGCTCCCCCTCTTCCTCCCCGGTGTTTTTCCGCCGGGCGGAGGGGGGCGGCCGAGGCAGGGCAGGGCCGCGCTCCCCCGGGGCCGCCCGCGGGCGCCGAGCCCCGGCCCTGAGGGAGGGGAACGGGGCGGTGGGGGGGGGGGGAAGCGGTGAGGGGGCGCGCGCTCCCGCTGCCCCCACCCTCCCCACCGGCCGCCGTTTCGCCGCAGCCAATGGGGAGGCGGCGCCCGCGCCCCGCCCCTCGCTCTCGGCCAATGGGAACTTACTACAGTGTTGTGGGGGGGCGGGGCCGGGGGTTGCGCGGCGCGGGGGGAAGAGCGGCGGCGGCGGCGGCGGCCGGGCTGGGCGCGGAGCGGAGCGGGCTCGGCGGGCAGCGGAGCGGCGGGACCCAGCGGGGGCCGCACCGACACCACCGGCGCGGAGGGCGGCAGCCGCGGCGGTTCTGCGTGAGGGGCACCGGCGTGAGGGAAGCGGCGGGCGTGCGCCAGCGGGGGCGGCCGCGCCTGTGAGCGCGCGCGCCTGTGAGCGCGCGCGCGCGCGCTCTCAGCGGGCGGGTAAGTGCGGGCGGCAGCGCTTGCGCGGCGGGAGTGCGCGAGCGCGGTTGGTTTTGTTTTTTTCTTCCCTTTTTTTTTTTTTTTTTTTTTGCGCGGCGAGCGGCGTGTCAGCGCGCGCTCCGCGCTGTCGGGGCGCGGGCGCGCGCGTGGGGGTGTCTGTGCGGTACCGCTCGCGGCCGCTGTGCACACGCAGATTCGTCCTGCACGTGCGCGCGCGTGGCGCGTGTTTGTGTGTGTGTGTGTGTGTGTGTGTGTGTGTGCGCGCGCGCGCGGTGTCTCCGTGTGCGCAGCGCGCGGGCAGCTCGCGCGGGTGCGGGGGGTATCGGCGTGCGCGGGGTGCACGGGTGTGCACGGGGTGTGCGGGGTGTGTGGGTTTGTGGGGGGGTGTTGGTGCACACAGTGCATGCGTGGGGTGTATGCGTGTGTGCAGCGTGGGCGTGCAGGCTGTATGTGTGTGCACGGTGTGTCCGGAGTGGATCGGTGTGCGCGGGGTGTGTCGGTTTGTGGGGTGTATCGGCGTGCACAGCGGGTGTGCGAGGTGTGTTGGTGTGGACATGGGGCGTATGGGTGTGTGCGCAGTGTGCGCAGGGTGTGCGGGGTGTATCGGTTTGTGGGGTGTATGCGTGTGTGCAGAGTAGGTGCGCAGGGTGTGTGTGTGTGTGCACGGTGTGTGCGGGGTGTACGAGTGTGTGCACGGTGTGTGCGGGGTGTACGAGTGTGTGCACGGTGTGTGCGGGGTGTACGAGTGTTTGCACGGTGTCTGCGGGGTATACGGGTGTGCACAGGACAGCGTGCGAGCTCTCCGTGGGTGCGTGTGTCGCAGACGGCTGAGGTTGGGCCGGGGGCAGGTTGTGCAGCAGATGAGCGCTGGGGAGAGTGTCAGGGGACCGGGGGACACCCACGGCACCGGGGAGGTGACACCCGGTATCCCCCTTGGCTGGGGAGGTGGGTGCCCCGGGGCTGCTGGCGGCCAAGCTGGGATCCCCAGCTCTGCATGGAGCAGGGAGTCATGGCGTGGGGGCTCTGCAAACCCCCGCAGCCCACGGGGACCGTGGTGCAAAGGCTCTTTCCCCCTTCCTCCCAAATTTCAGCTCCAGAGCTACCCCCACCTCCTGGCTCGCCGGGAAGCCACGCTCTCTGGTTAAAAGGATTTCCCGCCGAGGCGTGTTTTTATTTTTTATCTGAGGTGCTATTTGCGACGACTCCTCCAAAGAACGAGCGAAAAATTGCACCTTGGCCGCGTCCGTGTGTCCCAGCGGCTACGTGGGGAGGAGGAACTTGCTCCCCCTTTGTCACACCCAGGGCGCTGGGGGGTGGTTTGGGGTGGGGGATGCTGGTCTTGGGCAAGGACCGGCAGCCCACCGGGCTGCAAAAACGTTTATTTAATGTTTGCTTGTCTGGTGGAGAAGAGAAAATTTCTCAGAGACTGCGCAAATTCTGGAGCAGGTGTTGTGCTGGAAATTACAGGTCTTATAATTTAATTCCTTGCGTTGCAATTCAATTTATGGGTAAAAACGTAGAGAAGCGAAGCAAAATTGTGTTTTTGGGCCGGCACGATGCTGGTTTTCCCTTAGTGTGCTCTTTATATTTAGAATTTTCAGGCTTTCCAAGCACGCCAGGTTTTGTTTACCCAAGTTCGGTAGCTCTGGAGGGATGGTCCTTCTCGTTTTTTGATTCTCGTTTCACAGCGGAGTCGCCGAATGTAAAAACAATCCCTGCGAGGGCTCGGGGCGGGGAGGTGGGAGGAGGAGAATCGCGTTGGGGGGGGGCCACGGGGGGGCTCTGACCCGGCTCTGTCCCCAGCCCTGCCACCCGGTCCTTGCACAATGAGCTGACTCGCGCGTCGCTGCCCCAGGAGCTGCTCCCTTTGCTCGGAACCTCGCTTCGTGGAGGTGCAGGAGGAGGTTTGTTTTCCGTTTTTCTTTGAGTAGCGGCCGCCACGACCGTGTTTTTAAATTGCTGAAGGTTTCCCCGCGGTGACGTCGCGGCAGTTGTCCACGGGGGTGTCCCGCTTGCTGTGCGTGTCGGGTGTCAGGGCTGCTAGCTTTTTATGTATATTTTTCTTTTTTTTTTCTTTACATCACGGTGTCAACCTCTGGCACCTCCGGTTCCGTTTGTGTGAGTGTTTTGAGCTCTGGGTGTGATTTAAAGGGCAGCGGGGACCTTCGCGTATCTCTGCTGACATGGCCTTAATAAAGAGGGCGAGGATTTTCTGGGATTCCCATGGACAAACATAAGCTGCTGCAGAAGGTAAACATCAGGATAAACATAGCACTCCTTCCCTTTAAAACTCAATTAAAACCTTATGAAACAGAGAAAGGGACGATTTTTTTTTTTCCTTAACAAAAATGCATCAATTATTCCCTGTATGGGTTTAGGTCAGAAGAACAGGAATCACCCGTGTTCTCGTGTGCCCTGACAATTGCGATTTAAACCAAATTCTCCTCCGAAGCAAAGGGGAGGTGGCAGTTTGTCTCTCAGGGGAGAGGAGGAAGGACTCTTCTCGGCCTCTTTCACTGCGTCGTACCTTCCCAAAGCTTAAAAACACTTTATGCTCTTGTCCTCCAAACCTACAGCTTCTGTCTCCGGTACCGCGCTGCCGCCTGCTCGACGCTTCCACTTGACGGCGTTTGATTCCCAGGAGGAACGTATCCCTCCTGACGCCCCGTTTACCGCTCGCTGAGCGAATATCGGGATCGATGGGCGACGCGTCGCTGCTTTAGCGAGCGTTGGCAAACCCGTTGGTTGGCGATCGGAGCATCGCTCGCGCCGGGGTGGCCGCGGGATGTCGGGTGCTCCGTGTGCTTTGATGCGTTGGTGGGTTGGTGACGACGTCGTGGCACGTAACGTGCCGGGATAAAACTGTATGTACGGAGGCGTCGCTGGTGCAAGGCCGTGGCTCCGTGCGGGATTTTCACCAGTTCAGCATCTCAAAGGAATCTTGGATTTTCGGGGTTAGTGAGTAAACCTCCAGCTCTTCATCCTCGGGGCAGCTCGGTGGAGGGGTTGGCTGCGCGTCCGCAGCATCTGGCCGGGAGTTTCTCGTCAAACCCCTTTCCTCGTGTTTCTCTAACGAGGGCTGTTTGGCGAGAGCCTCATCATTCGGGGGGAGCGTGCCTGTACCCGCTTTTTTTTCAGCCTCTTAGCACCACGTTACGTCCAGCCTGTGGCCAAAGAAGTTGGCCCAGCTTGAGGACGCTGGGGATGAGGAGAGCTCCGGGCTCTTCTCTTGGTGGCCGGGACCAGGGAATAGAGAAATCCCGACAGGGGTGGATTTTCAATTGTGGATTTCAAGGGGTGGGAGGCAGAGCGGGTGCTCCCCATCCCGCCGCAGGCGAGGAGCTCCGACCGGTGTGTTTGGGTGCTGCTCTGGGTTTGTCTGGACTTGCTCCGCTTTGCTGAAGCCGCTTTTTACCTTCGTGTTAATGAGCCGAGATGAATGAGAGATGTTACTTTAATAAAGGAGTCTTTGAGGGGCCGGCAGCAGCCCTACGGATACAGACAGTTTCCTATTCTAAACCTTGTTTTGTGCTTTTTAAACTCCGCCGCGGATCCACCGGCTTCTCCCTGAGCGCGGCTCAGCCCCGTGCAGCTTCTGTGGAGCGTTAAGGAATGGCAGATTTTCACATTGCTCGGGCTCGGAGCGGAGGTTTCTTGCTGTCGCGCGTCTCTCTGGGGAAGCTCGACGCGAAGCTTCGTGTCTCGAGTGGAAACCGCGCTCTGGGCTCGGTGATCTTTTTGTGACCGTTGTTCTGCTTCGTTGGCGCTTGGCTTCTGCTCTAATCTCGTGTAGATTAAGCAGGCAGCTCTACGTAAAGATTTCACCTTATACTTCTCATCTGCCGCGCTGTTTTGATCGGTACTGTGGTTCCTTAAGTTGCGAAGAACTGTAGGGATGCGGCAGAGCAGGGGTTTATCTTCGTCCGTCAGATGGATTAGGTAGGAATGTTCGTGGCTTGTACTTAATCCAGATTAATATTATTAGTTTCTTTACGTTCAGTCGGTTGTTTACGCTTGTTTTCTGTTTATGTGAATTTTTTGTTTGTGTAATGCCCCTACCATTATGTATTAAAAGCAAATACTTTTAATTTGTCCGTGTAGATGGACTAAATCCCTCTCTCTCTCCTTTTTTTTTTTTTTTTTTTAGCAATAAAGTTCCGCAGAGAGGAAAACTGCACGAGCTTGGGGTGTGTGTTTCAGGCAATCCCAGGGCACGCTCCTCCAGACCCCGCTTGCTTTTCTGATACGACCTTTTTAAACAAATTCCCGTGCCGGCTCGCTCCAACCGCTGCACTCTGAGCAAACATCCTCAGCAACGCTTTGTCAGTTATAATTCATAAAGTCGCGCAGCGCTTGAACTCTGCTGCTTTGGAGGGGACCGGGTATTTTGTGTCTCCCTGATCTCCACGCGGAGCCTGGAAGACGAGCGGCTCCGGGGAGCGTTTCTGGTCGCGGGGGCGGTGGCGTCGCTCCGTGTTCGTGGCGTCCTGCGCTTCCCACCCACACCTGTATTTCTGGAGAGCGGTCCCTTCGGTCTCTTGGTGAGGGTGGGTGCTGGGGAAAGGCTCTCAGATGGGTTTTCTTCAGGTTCACGCCATGGAATAAGGTCCCTGGATGGAGCCCTGCGGGCGGGGCGCGCGGCTTCGGAAGCGTTGGGAGAAGATTTGGGCTCGTGAGCCGTTTCTGTGAAAAAAACGCAATTCCTTTGAACCCGCGGGTCACCCGTCGTAGGCTGATTATTCCCCCCCCCCGCCCTCCCTTCCCCGCCCCACGTAATGCGGGTGTGTGAGAGAGATAATTAAAAGCTTTTAGTTAAATAAATAACTAAGCCGCTCACACGGCTTTGTAGGAGAATCGCGGAGTCCCACGCGTGGAGGTGGAGGGTGGCGTGTGCCGCGGCCGGTCCCGATACGTCTCCACTCCGAGCACGTCTCCGTGCGTGATCGCATTTGGGTCTTTTCCCCCCCTCCAGGGCTTTCATATCTCTAAATATAAGAGAAAGGGGCCCGCTAAGTGGGAACGGTCCCGTCCCATTGTGTACGGCGCCCCGGGCTGTATTTATTTCCCGCTATTCAAACTCTCCTCCCCGAGACAGGATTAATCATTCCCGCCCGGGTTCATCTGCGACGCCCGCGTGCGACTGCACCAGGAGCCGGGGCCGGGTGCTCCGGGGCAGGTGGGAGCGTCGAAGTGTGCTTTGGTTTTTTTACGCCTTAAGACGCGGAACGTTTTGTATTCAAGCCCCGGTTTCTACCTCTCTGAGCTGCCCGCGGTGCCTCCGGCCAAGCACTCAGAAAATGAGAAACACGCGCCTGGTGACCGTTCCCGGGGAGTTTTCAGGCTCGTTTGTTGTCGGGCAGGGGCTGGTTCATGGGTAAAAAACATCTTTCAGGTCCAGCTTTAGCTGCTATAGCTTGGGAAAGGTTCTCTTCCTGCAGCCCTGCCTTGCTTGCTGCCTTCCAGTTCCTGAAAGAAGAGATCAGACGGCCCCACAACCAAATATCCCTGATTTCTCCTCTTAATGGGAGGACCGGAGGAGAGCAGGTTGTGCCGGGGCTTTATGGGAAGATGCAGATTTTAATTTTAAGAAGATGCGAATTTTCAGGTTGGCAAAAAAGCCCCAACAAAAAAATCCTCTAAATCCATCCTTATTCCAAAGTTTTCTGCCTTAGGTGCCCGGTTTACGGCTGTTGGCCCGGCGGTGATTGATGTGCAGGATGGAGATGGGCCGTTTCGATTGGCAGGGAGGGTTGTTGTTGGTGCGAGGTGAGAAGCAACGGCACCCAACTCCCTCTCCCTTTCTCCCGGGTGGGTGCCCGTGAGTGCACAGAGGAGGAAAAAATGCCACGTGTAACGCGAACGTGCCCTGAACGCGGGCAGAAGGTGTGTCCCCAGGCTTCTTGCAGGAGGAAGGGCTCACACCCCATGCAAGAAAACAGCGTTTTTAGGGACCTCGGGAGAAAATATTAAAATTTACGTGGTGAGAAACCAGGTGGGATGAGCGTCAGCGCTGCCCCGGCTCCCTCCATCCCTCCCGGGGGCGTCCGCTGCCGAGGATGTCACCCCATCCCTCCCTCCTGGGGGGTCCCAGCCCTGCCTCGTGTCCCTCCCGGGGTCGCTGCCGATGTCGTTGCTTTTTTCCTGCCAGCTTCAAAGTGGGGCTGAGCACTGAGGAGCTGGTGAAACTCGCTGCGGCAGCACGTTGAGCAGCGACGCTGTAAAATCCCAAGTGGGGGCCGCGGAAGAACCTTTGTCTGGGTACAAGTCAAAAATATTTGGGGCTTGGGGAGGAGTCCAGCTGCAGAGAAAAATGACCATTTCCAGCTGTTTGTTGCACGTAGCTCTGGTTAAAAGGGTTTCAGGACCCCCGCGCTTTCTTGGGGAGAAGCTGATTTGGGAGGGGGAAATGCGGACTGGTTATAAATTGGTTTTTTCATTGATTCTCCTGGGCAGCCAGGCCTCCCGGCGTGTTTGAACACGATGGAGAAGAGCTCTTGCAGATGCCCAAGTTAATTACACGGATCGGCCGACTTCGTTCTTGGGGAGTTTCTGAAAAACGATTCGATATTGTCGAGGACGGGCGCGAGGTGGCCCCTGGAGAAGGGGGGAGATTGCCTCGACGTGGGCAGGGTGTGCTGCCGCTGGGAAATGGCCACGTGCTGAATTCTTCTGCCTGGTGCCGTGTCCAGCTCGGTTTGTTAAAGGAAATAGTTTCTTCAGGCTTCTCATCGAGTTGTTTTGTTTCATTTTTTTTTTTGTGTCATGTTGTTGTTGCAACTGCTGCTTCTGTTATTTCCCTCCTGTCTACCTAGATGCCGCCTTCAGAAAACCACTTCCTTTGTTTATGGGCAGGAGCTGGTTTGTTTGCTCCCGCCGGTCCCTGCCTTTCCCTTCCCTCCCCCAGGAAACAGGGAAAAAAGAGACGCCGGAGTTGGCCGACGAGGTCAGAGCCACATCGCGGGGCCGTAACGAGAACTCCAGGGACCAGGGGTGCCCGAGCACGTTCCTCTTGAGGAATGACCTTTTTCCTCCCGCTTGCAAGTTGGGTTTTTTTTTTTTTCCTGTTGTATTTTCTTTCTGCAGTGAGAGCTTCGAGGAGCCCGTGTCTCCCATCCAGTCTGTTTTGGACACCGATGCAAAAAATATTCCTCACCTCGGTTGCGTTCAGCCCCCCAAACCCTCTTCTGAATGTCCTGGGAGCTGGTGGGGAATCCAGCTGCGGCACCGGCGGCGCTTTTGTGTTCCACAGCTGCTGCTCTCAGCTTGTTTCATAGCGAGAATCGCCTCTCTTTGCCTGCCCTGGTAGTGACAAATGGCCGTATTCCTTTCGGGAAGATGTAGTTTATTAAAGAAAGAGTTCCTGCTGCGTGTGTTCAGTTTTGGGCACCTCAGTATAAGAGAGTTATCGAGGTGTTGGAGCGAGTGCAGAAGAGGGCGACAAAGCTGGTGAAGGGCCTGGAGAATAGCCCTTACGAGGAGCGATTGAGGGAGCTGGGACTGTTCAGTTTGAGGAAGAGGAGGCTGAGGGGGGACCTCATCATGCTCTGCAATGACTCGAAAGGACATTGTAGAGAGGTCGGTGCTGGTCTCTTCTCACAGGTCATCAGGGACAGAACCAGGGGGAATGGGTTCAAGTTGCAACAGGGCAAGTTTAGGCTGGACATGAGGAAGAAATTCTTCATGGAAAGAGTGGTCAGACACTGGAACAGACTGCCCAGGGAGGGGGTTGAGTCGCCATCCCTGGAGGTGTTTAAGTGTCGCTTAGATGTGGTGTTGGGTGATTTGGTTTAGGGGTGAACTTGTAGTGTAGGGTTAATGGTTGTAGTGTAGGGTTAATGGTTGGACTCGCTGATCCCAAGGGTCTTTTCCAACCTGAACTGTTCTATGATTCTATGACGAACAAGAGAGGGAGAGCTTGAGGAGGCGGAATCTGTGCCCTCGTGCCTCTGGAGGCAGGAATGGGACTGGGTAACCAACGGGATGGCTTTGGCCGAGCGAGGAGGCTCTCAATTAGAGTGAAATTTGGTGTTTCACCGTGATGCTCGTCTTGCAGCTCGCTTTCATTCTGTCGTTGAACTGGACTCCCCAGCATCGGTCTTGCCTGGTGATCGCACCACTCAGGGTTTGATCTGCCCAGTCCTAACTGCGGAAGAGGCAGATGATCTAGTAATGCAAACGTAGCCGACCGCAACTTCTCTTCTTCCCTTTTTTTCTGAGGCAGAAGCGCAGCCGCATCTCTGCTGGCGACGAGGTTCGTTGCGAACGCAGGCGAAGCGAGCCTCGTGCCTGGAGGTCGATTGATCGCCTGCAAATTCGGGAGTTCTCGAGTTCTGTGCTGAGCCCGTCGGTGCCGTGGCGAGGTGTGAGCCTGCTTACGGGCTCGGCTTTGCCCGCCGGGCTCGTGTTGCTGGTGGAAACGGTTGCACGTGAGCTGCTTCTCCTGATTTCTCAGTTGTAAAGCGCTCGAAGAGTAGGAGCGGGTGCTAAAAGCTCTGGTTCTAAAGCGCTCAAATACTCTGGTTCTGGTGGTGCCACCTCCTGCCTGGATCTTCTAAACAGGGAATGGAATTGTAAGGCAACAAAGGGCTGTGCCCTTTCAATGCATTAATTTTAAAATTGACTGAAAAATGTGTGTGTTTGGGAAGTGGGTTTAACCTTCTGAAACTTCTGACAGTGGCGGAAAAACGAGTTGAGATTAGTTGTACCGAAACTGAAGTTCGATTACCGGTGGCTTTTCTGACAGCTTTACCGCAAGAAAAACACCTTGGGCTGGGTGAAGAAATTTGTTTGTGTGTTTTTTACAGGAAACACCTGTTCTGATAAACTGTGTCACAATCTGGCTGGGGGTGGAGAGGGCACGGACTGGAGTTGCAGCCGTGCACCTCTGAAGTACGAGGTCTGGGGGCGAGTTCTCCCCACGTACTTCAAGGGGCTGCTTATTTTTTCCCCTCCTGCCTTGAATAACCCTGATCCGCTTCAGCAGGAACGCTCCCTGGGAAGGTATTTTGAGGCACTTCTTTAAAATGAAAAAAAAAAAAAAAAGTGGAGAAAAACCTGAGCCTCTCTGTATTCCTTCGGTTGGAAAAATGTCTCCAGAGCTTTCCTAATGGAGCAACTTATGAAAAAAAATGCAGAAACGCAGCCCCTCCGCACCCCGCGAGGTTGAGCATCGTCTCAGCACCCCTACATAAGTCAGACCCAGCCGTCGTTCGGTTCCTCCTCACTGGAGGAAACAGCAAACTGGGGAACGTGCCCTTTTCCTCTGCTTTTCTGAGTTAATCTCCTTGCACTTGCTTGCCCACCCCTTTGTGGTTTTGCCTCGTCACAAGGTGTTTGGTGGCTGCAGCCAGTTGGGATGCCGCGAGTCAGAGACTTTTGGGAATGAGTCACCAGAGCTCAGGACGGGGCAAGTCACTTGAAAACAACCTCGATGGTGATCCCCAGGCTTTGCATAAGCTTAAAATTAAGGGTTGACTCCAAGACACAAAAAGAGCTCATGGAACTGGCAGCTGTGAGCTCTTTTAACGGCGCTTTGGGAAATAACGCTTGGAATTTGTTGCTCTCTTCTAAAGAAAAATCTCTCTTCTTGCTGCTCCACGCGGTGAATCGTGATTATTTTAAAATGCAAATCAGAAAAAAAAAATAAATCGGCTCGGAGCAGCGCAGATCCTTGGTTTTTAAGTTGATAGTTTGTCGTGCAAATGATGAGCTGGTGTCGCACCCGGTGCGGCCCCTCCGGCTTTGTAGGATCGCAGCGATCGTTTCAGCCATGTGCGTTTACTCCGAGGAAAAATGGATGTGGCCCTTGCGCTTTAGCGAGGGGACTGTCCTTTTGGGTTGAAATCGCTGTAAAAGGGGATGAATTCGAAATGCAAGATCCATCTATCTCTAATAAACCAGGGGGGTTTGGTCTAAAGCCTGCGCAGCCGTTGCTGAATTCCCCCTGGCACGAGCGGGTCGGGGTTTGTGTAGCATCTTGTTTTAAACCATGCTGGAAGTTGGTTTTGCTGCTTGAAGCAAACTCCTTTTGTAAACCAGCAGCTCGCTGGGTGACTGCTAATTGGTTTAATTGCTTCTCTGAGTATTAAACATTCTGCTGCCCCAAAGCCCTCGGCCAGAGCGGTCCCAGATGCGCGAGGGTCGCCTGCGTTCCCCGTGTCCCTGGCGTGAGCCCTTCGTGCCACCATCGTGTTCCACTCTCCGAGCTGAGCAAACGCGCAACGAGACAGATTTCCCTCAAAAAGCTTGTGTTTGGCAAGAGCAGGGAGAAATGAAACGCAGAAAAGAGCTGTTTACCATTTATTTTTCCTCTTGTGTGTAGAAGTCTAGCATAGACCTTCCCCGCTTTCATCAAGAGGGAGTTTTGCTGTGCGGCTTGCGGGGATTTGCAGAGAGAAACCAGACAATTTGGAGGTAAAAACCCTAATATTTGATTAAAAACCAAGTGGCTAATTGGGGTAAAGTGGTATTTTCTCCTGCCGTGTAGCTGTTTCACGCGCTATGTCAGCCTTTTGTGTGACAGGTACCTGTTTCTAGAAAAAGGGGGGGGTGGGGGGGGGGGGGGAAAGACTGGAGTTTACGGGATCTTTCTTCAAATCTGACAGAAGGATGACGGCGTGTTTGTGAAGGCGTCGTGGGCTGCAGGGGATTGCTCCGAGGGCTCGCCGTGCTCCCTCGGCGCTGGGCTCTGCGACACGGGTCTCACCTCGCAGGTGTTAAGAAGAGGCTCAGTCCATGGTTCCCAGTGACCCGTGCTTGGAGGGAGGCGCTTTTCAGGCATTTCTCCCGTAGTCTGGGGAGTCTCCATCCCCCTTTCCTTGGAGCGGCTTGCCAAAGGCTCTGGCAGCTCCCGTGAGATCGTGCGGCGCCGGCTGCCGCGGTGACGTGAGCCCCGGAGATTTCCAGGTCGACGTTCCCCATCCCGACCTGGCGCTGCGTTTTGTCGAATCCCAAAGATGGAAACAGACGTTGGTGGATACAGGAGAGGGATCCACGGGGCTGAGGTTGGGGCGTTGAGGCCACGAGGACTTTCTGCTCATCTGCTGCTTCGCCACCCCCGCTCCTCTTGCTCAGGGCTGTTCATCCATCGCTGAACCTGGGGATCTCTTGATTCCTTTCCCGGAGAAGAGGCTGGTCCTGGATGCCAGCGGGTTTCAAGCGGCGCAGCCGGCGGCCGCCTCGTGCGCGGGGAGCTCTGTAATTAACGTCGACTCTTGAGCGCCGAGTAATTGGGAGCAGTAATTGGACGGTAGCTGGAGAGCAGGAGCGTGGTTAAATAAACCAAAGAGGCTCACAGTCGTAACGTCAGCAGGTAAAACAGCAAATCCACGCGGCAGTGACGCCCGCCGGTGCTGGGGGCAAACGCGCTCCAGAGCAAACGCAGTGAAACCGAGGGATGCAGAGCAGGGGCAGGCTCCTCTCCTCCTTCCCCGGGCACTGCGGAGGCGACAGCACCCGGTAAGAGAGAGATTTTTTTAAGCATCTCCTTCACTTAGGACTAAGGCAACGAGGTGTTCTCGGTGTAATTCGCTTCTAAAGAGTTATTGCAACTCGTTTCGTTTAGGGAGCTGGAATTAAGCGGGAGGCCAGCTCGTGACATTTGTTTCTGTCTTTGCTTTGCTTTTTTGACTCTTAAACCGTGTTCCTTGAGGGCTGCAAAAACCCTGACCTGCTTTCTGGAGCTGGTGTGGCTTTGCTCTACTCTCATTTTCCGTCCTCGCAGCTTACGCCCGCGAGGAGGTGTCCCGAAGTGAGCTGAACCCGGGTCAGACCTCGTTTGCCTGTTGGTTATTTTCGTCTTGCGTTGGAACAGACGGATTTTTACCTTCGGCTTGTGCGAATGTAAAGGGAACCTGAAGGAAGGGCAGCGGAGGTGGTGTCGGGGCGTATTCATCAGAACCGGTTTGGCGCGAGCCGCCTGGCCGGGGGAACCCGGCTGAGCTCACCGATGCTTTTTTGCTCTCTCCACTCTTCGTTTGAAGGGTCTCCTCATGGCAGTTTTAGCCCGAACAATGGTATCGACAGAGCTTGCAGAAAAGAGGATTTGGGTGGCATTTTATTCCCTTGTGCTGCATGAATGTGGATTTCAGCAATATTGTTGTGCGGCTCCTGCTGTCAGCAGCCCCGTGAAAAGAGGAGCTCACTTGTCTGGTATTGCGACCGGGGCACTCGCAGCCCTTTTGCAGCATAATTTTAGCTGGGGCTCTCCATTCACGCTTCACTACTGGGTGCCGGACAAGACCAGTAGGTTTTGAATCCAAAATACCCAGGATAATAAGGTTTATTCCTAATTTTCAGGTGTTTTTGGTACTTGGTAAACACCCGAGCCGCGCTGAGCGCCTCTGAATCTGCGGAGCTGTCGGCTGGGCGAAGCGGCTCAGCGAGGCTTCAGCTGCGCGTGAGGCAATCGCACAAGTGGGATTTAAATAGCAAAAAAGGGAAAAATAAGCAAAGCTTCTCCGAAAAAACACGCGGTTATTCTTACCGCCTTTGTGTGGTTGGGTGGGCGTGCGCGGGCGCACACGCTCTAAATAGAGTGTGGATTATTCCGAGACCCAACTTGGGCAGGACGTGTCAATGGGATGCTGAATTGTGTACACAGGACCAGGACCTTATCCAGAAAGCAGCGCTGGCCTCGCCTACGGTTTGTTTTAACACATGTGAGAGTCAGCGCTGACGCTTGTCCTCCTGGGGTGCTGGGTGGCAAAAGCGGGAGCTGAAGAAGTCCAAAAAAACCCACAAAACTCCAGATCAAACCTGGAGAAGTGGCAGCGCTAGTGTTGGGTTCGGTGAAATCAAAACCTACAAAGCCCTTCCCGTAGCGGCTAGTCGAGAGCGGAAGGGAAGCAGCAACCGAAAGTGTGGGTGCAGGGCGCGATTCTGACCCCCCCTCCCTGCAGGTACTTCCTTTGCCTGTCGGTAGCTTGAAGAAAACAAGATTTGTGCACGTTCCCTCCGCGCAAACGACTGCAATGACAGAGAACAGGAGGGTGGGTGAAGGAGCTGAGCAGAGGGGACCGGCGAGGTTGGGTCTCCAGCAGTGGAAAAAAAAAAACCAATCATCACAACACCTTGTTATCTTCCTTCCCATTCTTAAATCGATGCTCTTCTTGGCCCGCCCAGATGATATTTAACATCCTGCTCACTGTTTCCTATCACTGGTGTAGGACAGGCTGGAGCTCAGCTGCCGTGTCCTCGTGAGCGATCAGTGCACGAGGGTGGGAGCCCAGCGCCATAATTCCGAGTGACCACGGGCACCTCGCGGGACTCAGCCGCGATGGCCCTGGCAGAAGGTGTCGGCATAATTATTTGGATTCGGCAGCAGAAGTTGATGGGGATAAAGTGCTCGCTGGAAATATCGTCCCTTTGCCCCGTGGGTCAATACTGGGGGTGTTGCCCGAAACGGTAACTCTTTTTGCCGCGGACTTTCCGTAGCTGCGCTCTCGCTCCGCTGCTCTGAGCACCCGCTGGTGGTTTCTCAGCGTTGTCGTCACCTCGTGCTTAAATCCTGCCTGAGAAACAGGTGATAATTTAATAAAAATGGCGTTTCCGAGCTGTGCGCGAGCGCTCCTCGTTAGAGCACCCGGAAGGCCGGGTTGCGGCATTTCCCTGTCGGCGCCGCAGCGCAGCCGGCGCGGGCGAAACGGCGGTTTTGATTCAAAGCCATCGCCAGCGAAAAATGGTTGTTTGCAAATGTGTTGCGTCAGATGTGTCAATGGACTGTAATTAAGGAATGAAGGCTGCTGCACACCCCTAATTAAGGGGATTAAAAACTAAAGCTGCCTGATTTCACTGCTGGGTGGAAAAACCAACCAGGCTGGCGGGTAGGAAAGGCTGCGAGGCCGGGGCTCGGGCAGGGCAGGGTGGCTCCACTGCAGCCGCATCCTCACCGAGAGCAGCTCAGGGAGGGGGACGGGACGGAGCTCCTCTGGCATTTGTGTGTAATTAGGAAGATATTTAATTGCTGCTTCCCATTTGGTTTCTGTTCCTGGAGCCTCGGGGAGGTCCCAGCCGTGCGTCACCCTGGGGCGCGTTGGTGTCCTCGCTGGCTCTCGGCTGTTGGGGCGGTGGGCTGGGATCTCGTGGAAGCGGGAAGGAGATGGGGGTGAGAGGTTCAGGACCTTCAGGCCTCCCCGAGGCGCTTTCGCACGGGCAAAACGGGCGGTGTCGTGCCAAGTTTGGGACAGCAAACGTCGTGTGATGGAAATATGAGGAAGTCGTGCTCAGCGCAGGCTTCTCCCGAGCCTTGCGGAGGGGAGAGCTACTTGTCGTGGGGTGGGGACTGCCAAGGAGAACATCTCGCTAATGCTGACCCTGCGGTGTCCCGTGGCTGGTGTGAGCCCCAGTGGATGCCGTGTGCTGTGCGGGATCCCCGGAGGGCTCTGAGGGAGGGGTTGCGGTGCCGGCTGCCACGGTCCAGGAACCGGCTTCTCCTTTGCTCTCCAGCTTGTGAAGCTACCCCAGGGGGACGGGTGACTTTGGGGTCACCGAGCATCGTCAGCAGGAAAGACTGGAAGAAAACCATCCCTGTAGAGGTGGTGTTAAGTGTCCAAGTGCGTGCCTGGGGCAGGCAGTGCTCTTTGTCACACATGGTGCTGCATTCAGGACAACGTCCTTCTGGGGCCCTGATGGCACTTGAGTTCGCCCCGGTCAACCGAGTCCATACCTGGAGGCTTCACAAACAGCATCTGACTCTTGGGTGTGAGCACTCGGCAGAACATCCGGATGACTGGTTTGCAGGCTCGCCTGCTGATTGACTGCCCATGAGCCAGCTCTGGCCGAGACACGGCTGCACCCGGGCATGACACGGCGCTGGGCGTTTGCTTCCTGTCCTTGGGCGCAGCGGGATCGTCCCCGTGCGATGCTTTCCTGGGAATGGTTTGAATTTATTCGCCACCTGTACCGACTGCTTTCTGGAGCGGTTGTCTCCCTGCCTCCCTCCCGTGCACGGTGCCACCAGAAGATGCTTTGCTGTCCCTGGTCTCGAGGTGAGGTCGGCAGCCAGCTGAGGCTCCGCATCCCAGTTGGCGTTGCCGTCGCGGTGTGCAGCCCGCTCCTTGAGGGCTCCTGGGGCTCGTGCTTTTGCAGGCTTTTCTGATTTTGTGAGGGGACTTTAATTAGCTCGTGGTGGTTTCTAAAGCTGGGCTGAGTGGTCACACGAGTGTTCGGGTGGCATTAAAGGTCGGGTTCTTTCAGTGATACTGGGAGCGCGCAGCTCGAGGGTTGTGGTGGACCAGCCTTCTCCCCTGTCCTGGTGTTGCTGCTGAGCCCTGGTGAAGAGGTGAAGAGGAGACTTCAGAAAAGGGAGAACGCCAAAGGGTGGCAGCTTCCTGAAGCAAAGCCTTCCCCTCGCTCGGGAGCAAGCGCGGGCTGTGCGACATCCGAAGCTTTCGCAGCCGTTCCGGCCATGCCCAGAGCCGGTGGCCACGGTGGGGCTGGGGGATGCTGGGGAGGTCTCCAGCTTCTCCGTCCCCGGTGTCTCTCAGCAGGTGTAAGCGACTGGGGCTTGGCCCTTGAGAAAACCAAGGACTGGGGTAATTAAACCTCCAAAGGGCGACGTTCAGGGCTCGCTGATAATTCCTATATAGATAATTGTCCCCTCACAGCCTCTTTCTTGGCCTCTTTGCTGCTCGGTGGTGCCAGCAAGTGCTCTGGAGCAAAACCTGGGAATAAACTCAGCCCGGCAGCTGGGACCGACTCCTTAAACCACCAACAAAACCACGTTGCTGCTGCCCCTGGGCAGAGCCTTGTAGGGCTGGTTTAGTGAGCGTGTCCTGCGGGTATCCTTCACTCCAGGCGCTTGCCGGGGAGAAAGTCTCCTTTGTGTTGAATGTTTTAGGAGCATGGCGTCAGGAGGAGAAGCAAGGGCTGGTTTACAGGAGAAAAGGTCTCGAAACCAACTTAGGGTGGCGTAGATGCTACCTTTAAATAACCTTGGTATTCAGTAAGCCCAGCTGAGAGCCCAGCCTCAGGATGCTTTCAGGGAGCTTTAAACCTGGGCTTGGCGGAGGGCGAGCCTCGCGTGCCTCGGGCCAGGCCGGGCCTCCTTGGGCGGATCGCTCGGATTTTGCGCGTTTACCGCGCGGCAAATAACGTGGAAATAACTGGCGCCCTCGGTTCTTTTTAACGACTTTCGGTGGGACGTACCGGGGCGCGGCAGACGCGTTCGAGGCGTGAAGGCGCACGGTGCTGCGGCCCTGTGAGCACAAATCAGGCGGTTAAAGCGCCGCGTCCCCGGCGAGCGGCGGGAGAGGAGCCGGAGCCGTCGGCACCCGCTGCGGAGAGAGCAGCCGACGGTGGAGCCCCTTCAGAGCTTTTAGCATCAAACATCCCTCCGGCTCTCGGCGCTGCAGCGCGGGACGTCCTCGGCGGGTGTGTGTGTGTGTGTGCGGTATTTATCTAGCAGGCAGCTCTTTATCAAAGGAGCGTGCGGGTCCCTCTTGGGTTCTAATTATAGCTTTGGCTTGGGCAGAACCAAAAGGGAGGAAAGAAAAAAAAAGGCAGAAGCAAAAAGCACTCTTCCCCTGCGCTTGAAGAACCGCGAGGAAGGAAAACGAGCCCTGTTATGTTAAACCTTGAGTGTAAATGAGGCACAGTGTGAGTAAACACATCTGCGTGCGTGCGGGGAGGGGGGAAGAAAAACCCACCCTTATGAATAATTCACGGGGGAAAAAAATCCTGCCATCGGGTTGATGGAGATGTGTTGCCTATTTCTGTCCCGCTGTTGGGTCAGGAAGCGGTGTGCTGCCGGGGGAAGGCGTCTGCCGTCACGTGTGGCATCTCGGCGCTGCCGGCATCGCCACCCCGGCTGTTCCTTTGGCGCGGAGCCGGGAGTGGTTGCGATGGAGCGAACGGAGCCCGCCTGGCCTTGGCTTTGCTGGCTCGGGCCACGCTGCTCCCACTGCTTTTTACTCGCACAGATTTTTGGGCTTGAGTTCCCCACGCTCCCCACAGGAGGACGGAGTGGGTGTTGGGGATGCTATCTGCGAAGCGCAGGTGCCGGCGCTGCCGGCGGGGTGGGGACGGGTGCTGGAGGGTCCCTCCCTTCCTCGGCGAGCTCGGGCAGATACCGGCTCCTTCTGCAAAGGAGGGTTTCGGCGTCGCCGGTGAGGCTGGGCTCCCTGTTTCCCCCATGGAGGGGGTTTGGTGCTGTCGGGCGGTTTGGAGGCTTGTTTCTGCACCATGCGCTCAAGGCAAGACGTTGTGGGTTCTGCTCTGACCTCCTTGAAACCCCCAGAGTCGGTTCTGCGGCTCGCTGCCAGGTAGGAAGCAGGCTAAGCCATCAGACTGATGGTTTTTTTAGTCTTGTTAGCAAACTACTGATGGCAGCAGGAGAAGAAGGGATGGTCTACGAGCAGCTTTAATTGGCTGGGTGTGGGCGCCTGCCCAGTTCCAACAGCTCCAAGTTCAAGTGAGTTTTGTTAACGGGTCCCCCATGGGCAGCCTTTCCAAACCCATTGCTGCAGACAAGGCTCCGGTGACAGGTACACGTTTTCATTTAAATTTCCAGTGCTTCACCGACGAGCGAAGCCCGTGGCTTCCCGTGTCAGGAATTCTGTAGCATCCAGGAGGATTTCTGAGGATACGGGGGGAGGAGCTCCCGGCTCCCTTCGGTTGTAACGCACTTACTGCTCCATTTAGTCAGGTCATTTGCTAAAGCCCAGTCTTCAATTTGACATAAATGATTTGCTTTCAGCAGATGGTGAGCTACTATTTTTTGCCCTCGTTTAAATAGGAAAGCTGTACGGTACCAGAGGATGAAAGAGGGGCATGGTGCTGCTGACATACAGTAGATTACGAGGGCTGGTCTAGTGAGAATTAAATCCGGGCGGTTGTAATGTGCCATCTGGGTTGTGTCGGGTGGTTTATTTTTCCTCCCCTTCGACGAGGCTCCTGAAGTCTCCTGTTACCCTCCGGGTAAAGGCGGCGTTACCGGCTGAGCAGCAGCCGCCCTTTTGTTCGGGACCCAAAGCGCCGACGCAAAAACGACGCACGTTGATTCTGACGGCGGTTATAAAATGCCGGCGCTGATTATTCCTCTAATAAAATACACTAAATCAATTCTGAAAGGCTCGTGTGCTTTACGGTATGTTAAAGCGGTTTGGATTTCCTCTCGGGAGGTTTATTTTATTACCTTGGAATTTCTTCTTTAAACCTCCCGAGCAAACATCTCTCTTTTTTTTTTTTTTTTTAAACTGTAGTAAAAATCACGCATCACTTGAACACGCGTGGGGCGAGTCCTGCTCGTGGCGGTGGCTGTTTCCTCCTCTCCCGCCCATGGACGCAGCTTTGTTGCACGTGCGCCAGGTCTTGAAAAAAACCCAGAATTTTCAGCCTGTGCCATCTATTTTGGAGCGACGTTCTGCGCAGTTTCCCTGGCGAGCCGTGCGCTTTTCACACACGTTATGAAAGGGGAAGGAACGCGCTTTTAAAAAAAAAAACACAACCGCGCTGTTGCTGAAACTATTTGACTTTTTTTTTTTTGCCTATTTTTAGCAGAAATTTCTCTCTTGCTGTTTCCAGCTCTTGCTGTAGCAGTAGCATTTGGCGAAGCCGCTCAGTTTTGGGTAAGAAGGTCGAGACGGTTTGTTCCGGCAGCGCGCTCACCGTTACCTGGCGTTGGGTGTTGCTGGGAAACCCTTCGCCTTTCCAAAAAATGAACCTTCCCGGTGGACGGTCCTTCTTCTTCTCTCTCTGAAAGACTCAACCATTGAAAATTGCCAGTTGTGGCATGAGCCATAAATTGTTTTTCCAAACTTTGGAGGCAGGGATAAGTTAGATTGTAGTGCTACTGTACTTATTCGTGAGCCTAAAGAAGAGAGGCTGGAGCACACTGACAGGTAGGAGACAGTGAGAGACACGTATCTCAGTATCACTGTGTTTTTGAGCCTCTGTAGCTTTCCAGAAAGAACCCAAACGAGCGTTATCGTTATTTCTTAACACGCCATCACTTAATTGACGACCTTCAGGGAGCCCAGGCATCCTCTGGGCTTGAAGGCTTTCTCCAGAGGGAACCGCTGGGGTCCGCAGAGCTCCCCTAAAATCTGTATTTGGGATGAATCGTGCGTCTGTGCAGGCTGGAAGAGGGGAGCGGCTTGACTCCTGGGGCAGTCGCCTTTCGCCGTCTGCGAGAGTGCTCGGTTGAAACCGAGTTTAGCTGAACTCACGAGGAGTTAATTAGCGTCGGATCAAGCCGTGGGCGCTGGGAGCGGGGTGAGCAATGAGCCGTTACGCTTTTGGAGTATGATGACGTTGGGTGTTCAGAGGTGCTGGTACCTTTTGGGACGAGGTGCGCGGGGCTCTCCCTCCGTCGCGGAGGTGCCGCGGGAGCGCAGGAGGTCGGGGCGCTCTCCTAGGGGCTGGTGTGGTGCAGGCGAAGGGCGATGCTGCGGGTGGGGAGGTGGCTCTGCCGCTGGGTCCCCGCAGGGCGGAGAAGCCTCTTTGTCTTCTCTGGGTGTGCTTAATTAACTCTCTTCAGGTTGCGTCCCGGTGCATCTCGTCTGGAGTAGGATGCTCTTAAAAATACTTAAATGTAGATACACGCTTTGTTCTGGGGAGATTTTCGCTCTGTGTGGGGTCATAGATGTAAGTTTTGCTGCGATTTGCTTATTTCCGTAGCGTTAAATGCTTTCCCTGCACTACGCTTGTGAAGAGCCTGCCTTTTACAGGCTGTCTGGCATCAAACCCTCACCTTCTACTGAAAAAAACCCACCAAATCCAGCTTTTCCGAGGTGGCAGCTCAGAGCAGGAGGTGAGCAGCACGGCCTGGGTGCTCCTGCAAGAACAGAGCATCCTCCTGCAGCGTCTGCAGAATTGCTTTGTGCCATAGTGCTGGAAGAACATTTGATTTGGAATGAAAACCATCTTGTGGTTTGGTTGGGGCAGTGCTTTCTCCAAAGAACTGCTTGAAGAGGAGCAGGAACCTCGCTCTTTGTGTCACCTCTGCCGTGGGCTGGGTTGGAAATGAAACCACTGCTTAGCAAACACCTCCGTGCAGCGAAGGTGGTTTGTAAAAAAATAATAATATGGCCTCTCGGGTACGTTGCTGGCTTCCAAATCTCTTTTGCTTTCTGTCAAGAGCTTAGGAAACCATTTCTGAACACGAAACTTCAAAGGGAGGGAAGCAGCCGTGAGCCCATGCCTGAGTCTTGCAGCAAGATGTTTGCCACCAGTGAGCTGCTGGGGCTGGCTGCTGCTGTTCAGTGTTCACTGGGAAGGACTGGGAAGGGCTCGTACGTGCCCGTCTCCGCGTCCCCAGCCCTGCCGAGGGCACCTGCCGGCGCTGAGAGACTGTTCCCGAGGGATGGAGGAAGGATGCGGAGATTTTTGCTCATCGCCATCACCTCCCTGCGCCGGGAAAGATCCGAGTCTGAGGCTTTGAAATGCAAACAAGTAAACATTTCTTGTTCCCGTAGCGTTGGTATTTAAAGAGAGAAAACTGCGTCCAGAGGAAATGTTTGTTTGTGGACCGTCCTTCATGTTTACGGCGGCTGATAAGAGCTGCTCCTCAGCTCTGCCCTCCCCGCAGCCGTCGTCTCGAGAGCCTCCGTTCTGCCTTCTCGATTTCGAGAGCACCGCGCTTCCTGTGTTGTGCGTTTTGATAACGGTTCTTAGGGATGCGTTTATTCAAAACAAACACAGTGGGAAACAACTACAAAGCAGGCTGCTTTGGCAGCTGATGCAAAAGGATGCTCGCCGTCGTCCCGTGCTCACGGTGGGACGGTCTCGCTGCGCGTGCGTGCCGGGACGTCGGGAGCTTCGCCCCGAGGAGTCGGTCCTGGGCTGGGGGTGATCTGCGTTTGGCTGGACCTGCTTAGTCGCCCCCTGCACCACCTTGTCGCATCTCCAGGAGGTTTTTGGAGGGGCGCCGAGAGCGTGCGTTGGCCGCGGGGTGGCTGACGGAGCCGCGCGTTGCCAACAGGGCCAGCGGCATCCCCGACGAGAGGCTGCGGGAGGGAAGGCAACAGCAGTTTGAGCCGGGGACGGGGCACCCACTGTCTGCGAACCCATCGCAGCCCCGTGACGCCCCGTTGGCTCACAGCCTCTTCAGCGCCGAACCCAGCTGCAGACCCCGCTTGCGCTGTGATCCCTCTCCGGCCCTGCTCCACCAGTGGTAACCTCAGCTTAAACCAGTGGTAACCTCAGCTTAAACCAGTGGTGACCTCAGTTCTGAGCTGGCAGCCATCCCTGCCCGTGCTAGTTTGATATTTGCTCTGCGGCGTGTGCTTGGTGGCGGCAAATCTAAGAGCTCTCGTTTCTAATGGGCGATTGGGTTGGACTTGCTTTCCCTCCTGGCTGATGTTTGCCCGGGGGGTTGGGATGGTGGGAGCCAGCTGGGTGCTGCCCAGATCTCCCATAGCCTTTTTTTTAACTTGGATTTGGTGGAGCTGGTGTCGCCAGGTCAACTGTTGGACTCGATGATCTCAAAGGTCTTTTCCAACTTGAATGATTCTGTGTTTTTTGCAGCTTTCTTGCGGAGCCTGTTGTGTGATGATCCTGCAAAAGCAGACTCCTGCAAGAAGACGTATTTCTCACAGAATCCCAGAATGTTGGGGGTTGGGAGGCACCTCGGAAGATCAATCAGTTGTGTTACAGTTCCCTGGAAGTGCTCAAGTTGGACGGGGCTTGGAGCAACCTGCTCGGGTGGAACGAGACGATCTTTCAGGTCCCTTCCAAACCATTCTGTGATTGTGTGACTTTTGGGGAAACAAGGGGACATAATGCCCAACTCAACAGTGTTTTGGAGAATTGCCCCTGGGTGCTTTTGCTGCCTTGGTTGTGCTATGGCGAGCTGTCCTGTTCTTCTCCGCAGAGTGCTGGGGAAGGAGAACCAACGCAGTGTGGTTTTGTGCACATAGAATCAAAGAATTGTTTAGGCTGGAAAAGACCTGTAAGATCGTTGAGTCCAACCGTTGACCTCTATGTCTCTGCTTGGGGCAGGGCCTTGAGATGTCTTTGGTGCACCAGGTGCCTGTGCAGGCTTGGAGAGACCCAGAAATCGGGTCTGGAGAGACCCAGAAATCGGGTCTGGAGAAACCCGGAGCAGCTGGTGAAGAGGAGGTGGTGTGTAGGGCAAACCTAGCTTCGGTAGGAGCCCTGCAGCCCATCTCCAAAGCTGGCTGGTGGGGCTATGTCCAAGTGAGAAGGGTTCAGAGAGTTCAGGGAGCCTGTCCCAAACCTGACACCGCTCCGATGGGAGCACAGACCCGGGGCGGGGGGGGGGGTGGTATCATCCCTGCTTTCCCAAAAGCCTTCCTTGCAAAAAAAACCCCAAACAACAACAACAAAACAAATCCCAAACTAAAACGAACCTCGAAAAAATTTGCGTTGCTGGCGAAAGAAGTTCATCGAAGGTCTCTCCTGCTGCTTCGGTTTAACCGCGGCATTAGGAATAACGTTAAGCTTTGGCATTAAACGCGAGGGAAGAGCTCTTGGAGAGCTGGGAGGGCTTTCCTCTTCCGAGCACTCCGGTTGTTTTGGCAGTCGGGACGAGTTAAATTAAAATTGTCGAATGCAATAATATGTAGGAGGGCGACGTCTTGAAATATTTCTTAGTTTCACCTACGTGTTTTGAGCGAATGTTTGTACGCTGAGGCTTGGGCTGGGGGGATTGAGAGGCAGATTGGATTATATGCTATTTGCTCTGTGTAAGCAGTGGCAATTTATTGCTGCAGATGCATGTGATGCAACGCGCAAAGATTAGTTCTATCCTCTCTAAAGCATGATTATTTTGGTCCTCTTTATACCTTAAATAGATATTCTTCTCATGTGATTTCCATCTTTTTTGTGTCAACAGCCCAGGCTAAAGTTGAAATAAACATTGCATCAGCTTAGTAGGGCAGGCTCGGAAGAAATCTGCTCTCCGTTAACGGAGGTTGTTTGGAAGCCTTTTCATTTCGCATTTTTCCGGGCTGTGTTGCAGAGACTTTGCGAATCCCGAAGCCTGCCCGGCTCCGCCGGCCCTGCCTTGCGCAGGTCAACGTGGTTGATGGACACTGATGAGTCCCGAGCGGAGCAGCACTGTGGTTCCTCAGCTTTAGATAACCTTAGCCCCTTTTTTAGTTCACGGTGAGGATCTGTGCCCTCTTGCAGGGATATTTAGAAGCGAGCGGCTGCTTGAATTCGTGGCCGTGCGATTTCTGACTCTCGGGCAGGTTTCTCCCGCCGGTGGCAGTGGTGGAGAGGGATGGGGTGACGCCGCGAGCCGTCGCAGCCCGCCTGGGCTTTTGGCAGGAGGAAGGTTGCCGGGTCACGTGCGTGTCCTCGTACGTTTGGACTTGATGACCTTAAAGGTCTTCTCCAACCCTGAGCGATTTGATGGTCCTCATCTGCTCCGCTCCCGCTGCCAGAGGGGAGCAGGAACTTGGAGGAAGAGAAGGAGCACGACCCTGTGCCATCTCCTCCCCTTACCCTAATCTCGGTTCCGTGTTTTCATCGTTGGCTCTTGTCAGGCTGCAGACCTGTGCTGGCGGTTTGGAGCCGGCGTCGTCCAGGTGGTGGAAGGAGCAGGGGCAAACGTCGATAGAGATGTTTCTATCAAAGCCAGCCCCAGCAAAACGCCTGATTTTGTTCTCAAAGAGTTTGTAGGCTGGAGCTGGCAGACGGGGTGGTGTGACTGGTGAGCGTGGTGTGTCTGTGCTTCAGCAGCTTAAACGCAGACTTGAATGTCGGAACGCTCTTGATTGAGACCTTTCCCATCTCTCTTCCAGCGCCATCATGACAACAGAGAAGAGTTTGGCGGCGGAGGCCGACAGCTCGGAGCAGCAGCAAGCCAAGGAGGAGGAAGGAGCTGCCGAAACACAAAAGCAAGAGGCTTCCCTGGAGGAAGGGGCCCGGCAGCCATCGGAGGGACAGCCGGCGGCGGGGCAGAAGCAGAAGGCCTCCAACGGCGACACGCCAACACACGAGGAGCAGAGCAAGAAGGAGCGACGCACCTCCGAGGGCCGGGGTCTCTCCCGCCTCTTCTCGTCCTTTCTCAGGAGGCCCAAGTCTCAGGTGTCCGAAGAGGACAAAGACAGTGATGCTCCTAAGGAGGCGGGAGGTGACCAGAAGGAGCCGGTGTTAGGAGCCAGCCCGGATGAAGACATCCTGGTGAAAGCCCCGATTGCAGCTCCTGAGCCTGAGCTCAAAACCGATCCGTCGCTAGATCTCCATTCCTTAAGCAGCGCGGAAACACAGGTAAAAACCCTGCTCCGTGCGCGCTGCTCCCCTCTGGCCTTGAAAACGTGGCTTTTTTTTAGCCAAAACCTGACAAGCTTCATGCCCTGGGGTGGCAGACTTGATCAGAAAAACTCAGGAGGTGCTAAAAGGGCTCTTGTCAGCCCCCTCTTTGCACTGTGTACTTCACCCTCTTGCATTCCTGTGTTAAACAGGTCTGTGAAGTAACCTGCTCCCAAAATTGTGCTCAGGCATCAGGGCGTCGCTTAAAACGCCCCGTGGCGGCTCCTTGCTCTGCTGTGCCCTGGGGAGCCACATCAGAACCGGGGTTCAAATCCGTAATTCGCGGCGGAGCGGTTGCCCGTCGGGCTGTCCTTGGTGTGTGCAGGGTGAGGGCGGGTCGGTGGCCTCGGGTGGGGATTGCAAGAGGACGTGGATTTGGGAAAAGGTTCAAGGAGCGCAAGCGCGGCGTTTCACGACTTGGTCATCTGCTCGGTCCGGGCCGGTGCTGAGCCAGCCAAACACAAATATTTTCTGCTTATGCATCACGTAGACAGGGATTTCTGCACAGCACGTGGGCTGAGCCCAGCCCCATGGAGCCGTCTGCTGTCTCCTCTTTACAGCCAGGGTCATTTTTCGTGCAAAATTTTAAGAGCAGAAGCAGAGACATCCGCGGGGAGGCATTCACAAAGGTGGTTGATTCGGGGTGTTGGGTGCCCTCTCTCACTGGTCCCCAAGGTGAGGATTCGTTCCAACCTGACCATCCCGTGTGTGTGTTGCTGGAGTCACTGTGCGTTCATGTAAAATCTGAGTTCCTTACCCCGCTGCACTAAGCTTTGAATGGGCTCCAGAGAGGTCTTACAACTTTTGGAGCAGTTCTTAAGGAGTTAGAGCTTTGCCAGCTGCAGGCAGTAATTGTAAATCCTTCAAATGACAAAGTTACAGAGGAGGTAGTAGGTGACACCTTGGTCTTCTCTCAAATCCGAGCCTGTGAAAATCATGGGATGTGACCTCTGCTCGTGACTTTTTACCTCTGAGGCTTGGGCTTAGCAGAAAGGCGAGAGACTGGTAATTTTTCGTGCAATTTCAGCCCAGAAATTGGGTCTTCAAGGACAAATGCAGGATTTGTGTCTCCGTTGAACTTCCATTTGCCGCTTCGGAACGCGTGTGAGTGTGGACCCTCAGCCTTCCTTCACCACGGTCTGTTTGTTCCAGACGAAGTGGTTTTTCCCCCCCTTTTTTTTTCCTAGTTCTTATTTTAGGTCAACGTCAGTGGCTTTTTGAACTGTGGCACTCGGCAGATATTTCTGCTGGGCGAGCATTTGCGAGGGCGCTGCCTGGTTGATAAATGCTGACCGACGGGCATTACGAGCTTTGACTGATTCCCTGCTCCCGATTGTCCCGGCCCTGCTGGAGCAGAAGTCAGCAGCTCGTGGACGTTATTTAGTTTTTAAATACCTCCGTGCGGGTTGTGCCCGCGTGTGATTTCATGAGACGCGATGGGCTGAAAAGACGGGGTTTTGCTCTCCCTCTGCCGCGGCTGCGCGTTCCGCCTGCGCCGAGCCGCTTCCAGCGGTTGTCGGAGCGAGCCCTGAACTCGTTTAACCTGCTGAAACGGCAGCGGAGGGGAGGGGAAAAACCCAACCCGACAAAAAATCCGGCTTCCTTCCTCCTCCTGTCCCCAAACCATGTTTCTTTCTGCTGTTTTAGTGAGCTAAACTGGCTCAGAACTAAGCGAGTAGGCAACTGAGCGAGAAAACTCGGTGCTGACCCCCCGCTTAATGTCACTGCGGTTGTAGTGGGGGCCAGTCCGGCACCCAGGGTGGCAAGTGGGTGCCCGACCCAGGAGGGCAAAGCTCGCTAGCCCAGAGGGTGCTGTTGTTAAAACCATGAAGATCTGCTTGATGCAATCTACCCTGATTCCTCTAATCAACCCTTTCCTCATTTTTTTTTTTATTAAATGAAGCCTCGAGAACAACTCGAAGGGCTTTACAAAGGAACATCGTTGCTTTCCTGACCCAAGCTGCCGCTCCAGGTCCCGGGTTACACGTTTCAGTCCGATAACTAATTCTGGGCTGAGATCCCAGCCCTGCGGTTTCATGGGATGGGGATTTTTATTTTATTCCCTTTTCTTGACACATCTAAAACTGCAACTTGGGCGATGTCGGGGTTTCAGCCTGCACAGGAGGAGAGGAGGGAGGACCAGGAGCCGGAGAGCAAAGACCTCGGGGAGAAGGAAGGCGAGGAAGCCAAGGAGGAGTGCGCCAAGCCAGAGCCGAAACAAGAGACGCCGGAGACCAAAGCAGAGAAGGATTTGAAAGCTGCCCAGAAAGCAGTGAAAAGGCACAGAAACATGTACTGCAAAGTCGTCTTGCTGGATGACACCATTTTTGAGTGCTCTGTGGATGTAAGTACTTGTGGGGTTTGTTCTCTGCTTCGCCTCTTTTCCCTCTCGCTTCCCCTCCCCTTGAAAAATCACCACAAACACGATTTAACAGGGGCCTAATTTGCTGCTGGTGAGTTACATGGCAGGCTTTGCTGCAGAACAATCTTGCTCTAAGCTAAACCAGCTCATCTGGCGTGTTGTGAAAGTCTCTGGGTGCCTGGGAGTCTTCTGTTTTTAAATTGTTCTACAATTTCCTGCTGCCTTGCTTTGTAAAGGAGGGGGGACATTTAAAAAAAAAAAAAGTTATCTTATTTGCTGTTCACCTTCTCTCTTATTTGTATCCCAGCTAGGTTATGTTGTTGTGTTTGGT
Organism: Trogon surrucura; assembly: GCA_020746105.1. Classification (NCBI taxonomy): domain Eukaryota; kingdom Metazoa; phylum Chordata; class Aves; order Trogoniformes; family Trogonidae; genus Trogon; species Trogon surrucura. Next base: position 4,338,731 of record CM036640.1, read on the forward strand.
TGGGATCCTCTAAAGGATCTTTTGCCCCTTCCCTTTGGATAAAATCCCTTTGGATAAAGTGTTTTTCTATTCACCCACCTTCCCCTACCAGGCTGCTGGCTAACGTGACTCCTGGAGCTCGGATGTGAAGAAAACCACGCTGCGTTTCGCTGGCGGTTGAGCGTGTTTGCAGTAAACAACTTAAAATTGTGATGTTGACTTCCAGCCCTGCAAACCCCTTCATCTGGGAGCTTTTCTTCCGCTTTGTTTTGCCGCGCTCTCTCGCAGGGCTCTCACGCTGTCAGGGCAATAAAAAGCCAGCAGAAATCCTCATTTCGGTATTGAAGCGCTTGTCCGGAATATTAATAATCCAGTACTTAGCGTCCGAGCGTACTTCCATCAGCTTGTTTTTCCCCGGTCCCGCTGGCTAAATGGGCCAGGAGAGGGTATCTGGGCTCCTTGTGAAAGCGGTTACCTTGGGTGATCCTGGGCAAGTAGGTCAGCGTGTAACGTTTGTGTAACGGCCTCGCTGCCGGGGATCAGCTCGGAGCTCGGATGTTGTGCGGAGCCCCCGGGGGGGAAGCCGTTCCCCCCTCCCCGAAAACGCTGGAGGCGGCGATGCCTCCGGATGCTGCTGGCGACGGAGCGGTTGGTCCTCGGGCAGGAGCTTGGAAATCCCTTTCTGTACGTCTTGGAGGGGCTCCCGACCCTCTCGACTTGACAAGTACCCGTGGCTTGAACGCCAGTAAAACCCCACTCCAGCAATTAAGGCTTAATTGGGAAGGAATTGCAAAGATGTTGGCAAAGACCAGTGCAAACACCTTGATCCGAGACAAAAAGTGCTTTCAGGCATCCTTTCCAGCTGACGGCCACGGAGGGTTTCTAATTCCTCGGTGTCTGTTAAGTGACACCCAGGCTGACACAGGCGCTACGTGACCTGTGTGTGTGCACTGAGGATCTTCCAGCCAAAGGGCTGGAATAAAGCAAGGCTGGAATAAAGCAAGACTCTGGTCTTGCACCGCTTGCCGTGCAAATACAACTAAAAGGAGAGACGTGGGCACAAGCGATGCATTAGTAAAGCTTATTTTGCGTCACTGGAGCCGCGCTCTCTTTGTTTAGCCGAGCCTCCGATGGAATTAGCTGCTTCTGAGTGCCACAGTCCTGTGCCTCGGGGATGTTTTCCGTCTTGCTTTTGGTCTAGAAGGCTGGCTGCTCCTAGGGCCAGCTCACTTCTGCAGGATTTGGGGGGAGGAAAAAAAAAAAGAGGAGATCTGAATGCTCAAAAGTGTATTTCTTGAGGCAAGAAGCCCCCGTGCTCTGGGTGCATAAGGTGGAGCAGGAGGGGCTGGGTTCCATCAGCAGGTCGGGCTGATGGAAAGGCCTGAGCTGCCGTTTCTTGGTGACCCTCGTGTTTCACAGCCCACGTCGATCGTCTTTTGCTCGAGGTCTGTGACAGCCGGGAGCTCGGTTTGATGTGGCTTGGGAGGGAAAACTCACAGGACCCTTCCGTGCTGGTGGAGCCGCCCCACTGCAACCCCCATTGCCTCTCAGTTTGAATTTTTATGCCTGATGCTCTTTCCTATAGGGCTGCTTGCTCAGAAGTGGCCGGGAGATCTGATTTGGAGCTCCTCAGGACTATGTTATTTTTTCCCCCTTCTTTTTCCCCTTTCTCCCCTCTCCTGTGGATGAGGGCAGGCAAAACAAACCAACCCAGCCCGTCCAACCGAATTTCTTTTGTCTGTTTGCAGAAACACGCCAAGGGGCAGGATCTCCTTAAAAAAGTCTGCGACCACCTCAATCTGCTGGAAGAGGACTACTTCGGTTTGTCCATATGGGACACGCCGATCTCCCGGGTAAGCACCTGGTGTCCTGGTCTCGGGTGGGGTCGTCTCTTCTGGGGACCTCGTGGTGTCCCCATTTGGTGTCCTCCCCCAAAAAAGACTTAAGAGGATCATCCCACAGGCAGAAATTGTGAATAAATGACTACAGGAACACGGATTTGAGTAAAAAAACTGCTAAATTAACTTGGATTCTCACCTGGAGATAATTTATTGTATTAATTTACTTCAAGATGATGCCACTCATTTGGAAAGCTGTAGCTCAAGAACTGAGGCTGCCTTAGCCCTGGTGTAATTTTTTGTGAGGTTTAGTCAGAGCCACCCAGAGCTGTGCTGAGTTGGGGCTTTGCCCCGCGGAAGGACACGTGTGACTTCATACCAAAGCTCTTACTCACACGGTTTCAGTTTAAGGCTTTGTTTCGGTAGGTTCAAGCGGTGTCTTATCTTTCAAACCCTTGGTTATGCATTAACTCCAGCAGTTGCTCAAGCTCTGTTTAATGAAGCTGGGCAAAAATGCCTTAAACGGAAACCAAGGGCCCTCTTTTATGTCCTTTAGACCAGTTGTGTTGGTCCCCATCCTGACTATTCCCATATTTCACCTGCAGCAATCACGTACGGGCCGGGTTACCATGGCTGACAGACATTTTTTATTAAATACTCAATAATTACAAGTGTGAATTTTTAATGCAGAGGCAGGATATCGCCCCGTTGCTATTTGAGGCAGGTAGAGCTCTGTCTTGGGTTTGTTTTACTGTCTCTGGTTCTTGCTGTTTTCTTGTCTGTGAAATCTGCTTCCAGGTACGTAGCCTGGGTTTTTTTATTATTTTTTTTTTTTTAACTCTAGGAGTTTGTTGAGCTTGCAGAGGGGAGGAATGGGGGTGTGTGTGGAAGTCTGGTTTGCTCTGATGGAGAAAACAAATATTCTGGGCTCTTTATTTACTTATTAATACATATTTTTTGGACACCTTGCTGGTTTATCTTCCATTAAAACTTGCAATCTGAAGCTCCCATCACTTACAACTTCCAACAATGCCCGACACCGAGTTACTGCTTCACAAGTAGGAATGATCTTAAGAGGAGACGAAGCGGGGCAGAGACACGTGTGCGTTCCCAGGCAGGGCAGGGCCGTACGTGCCATTTCCCACCTTGATATCCAGGAAACAAAATCTTCCTGGAGGATGATAAGTTGCCCGGATGGGGATGGCAGAGGGTGACGGTGAGCGGAGCGGCCGGCCAGTGCCGAAGGAGCTCCCTGCTCTGGAAGGGAGGGTTGTTCCCAGCTGATCCGCGACACGGCGCGGATAAAAGCGCCGTGAATCGCCGCGCCCGGCCGCCGGATCAGCGCCGAGGCTGCGTGACTGCGCCCCGAGAGCCGGCCCTCGCCGCGGCACCGGCGGGCGCTGCCCTAAAAAAGGCAGCGGGAGCCACGTCCACCTTCTACGTGGGTTTTGTGTCCCTGGTTCTATGGGTTAGAGGGGCAAGCGGAGCAAAAAGATAAGGTTAAACTGAAGCATCGCTGTCGCCCTGCCACGAAGTTACGTGTCCTTCTGGTCAGGACAGATTAACTTGGAGGATTCAATGAGTTAATTCCTTCACCTCGAGAGACCTCGGTGACCAAATCCTGCCCCGGGCTGGGGAAAACGAAGCAGGTGGATTCACGTAGCCTCTGCAGGAGGACTCTTGGTACCGCGTCGACCCCTTCGGTGGGGCAGATGCTGACCCTCTGCGAAGGGAACCTGACGTGCCCGGAGTCGCTCAGACCGTGCTGGCAAGAGCCGTTGTTGTTTTGGGGCTTATGTTGCACCACAAAACCCCAAATTGCAGGGAGGGGGGGGCGGGAAAGGATATATTTCTAAATCCGTAGCTGAGATAATTACTAGAAACTTGAGTCACACTTAAAAGAGACGGAGTTTATGTCACGCTGCCGTGAAAGATTCCAGCCTTCCCCGGCGATGGGATGTTTTCACTTGTGTTTCGGTGATTCAGTCATTAAAACCCACCGCTAATAATAGAAAGACTTTGGTCTGGCTGGGCTAAATATGGAGACAGAGGGGCTAAAATGAATGCAAACACCCTGCTTGCCTGGTTTGTGAAAGGTCTGGGGAAAACAAAGTGTTGCACAAGTGCCCCTCGTAGCTGGATGTGGCTGTGACCATCCCTGCTGCGCTGTGCTTGCAGCCCTAACAAACTGATTTTTGGTTGTTTTTTTTTTTCTTTTTTTCCCCTCCATGCCTCCCCTATGAATACCTGGGGGCTGAAAGGCTGGAAACGCACCCGCCGAGATCGCAGGCTGGAGTAACACTTGTGAAAAATGCCCCGTCTCTCCAGTTTCCATGGCTGCGTTCGTGTCGAATGTTGTCTCTTTTTTTCTTTTTTTTTTCCTTTTGCCCTATTTTTAGCGGTTTGCAGTTTTCTGTGGTGTTTCTGGAACGTCTGTTAAACTGTGAATGTTTTTATCCTCTTACAGACGTGGCTGGATCCTGCCAAAGAAATAAAAAAACAGGTTCACGGTGAGTAGATGGAATTTTTTGGGTGGGTGCGGGTGGTTTCTCCCCCCTTTCCCAAAATACACGGCTGATCCGGGGGGGGGGGGTCCAAGGATGGGTGAGAGTTGGAGTTGAGGGTGTCTGGCAGGAATCAGCACAAGTTCAAGCAGCCTGAGCATCCTTCCCCTTCTTCTTAAGTACTTAGTGATGCTCTAGATTTAGGAAAAAAATGTCATTTCTGTGGGAAAACGTAGTGGATTGGGGTGTGCTCCCTTTGGGAAACTGGGAAATGGGTATCTGTGGGAATTGTTTAAATCCCAAAGGTGGATGGGGAGAGCCCGCGCAGAATTTATGGATTCAGAGGCTGTTTCGGGCTCCAGGTGCTGAGTGACTCGAGTAGTATCAGGGCAAATGCCAGATGCTCTCCCGAGCTGTATTTGAAGGTCTGCTGGGACTGAATTGGTTCGAGATGAGGGCACCCTCAAAGCTCAATAAACTCGAGAGGCTTTTGTTTCCTCTCAGGAACAAGTCTGACCCCCTTGGGAAGTAAAATACTGGGGTTTTAGAAGTAAAATGTTGGGTTTTTGGAAGCAACCCCCTACTTTTCCAAAGTAAAATGCTGCTTTTTTGGAAATAAAACACCGTCCTACGTATGCTGTTGGTGGGGAGCGCAGAAGGGAGCGTGTCGTTAAGTGCGGGGCAGGGGAGAGATGCCACGGGAGCAGGAAAAACTCCTGCTCTTCCCAGCTTCAATTCGAATCGATAACAGGACGGGGACGAGGGGCAAAATTCAGCTCATTAAGTGTAACGAGCAACCTGCTGTGGAGTCTGAGATGGCAAATTATTTGGGTTTTTTTGAATACCCGTGTGAGGGCGTGCACGCCGAGCTCTGTCAGTTCGGGTGACCTCTGCGACCTAAAATATCTGCTCGGCATAACTTGTTTTGAGGCGAGCGTGATGAGAACAACACGCCTCGCCTTTAATCCCGGCGCTGGCGTTGCATAAGAGGTAAATCCACGCGTGCTACGTGTCCCCTCTCCCCTGCTTCTGAGGTGGCGATAAATCTCTGCGCAGGGCCGGCTTCTCTCTCTGAAATAAATGTCATTTTGAGCTAACGGCGAAGGGCACAGCGGGCAGGAGGGGGGGATTTTAACAAGGAGGATGACTTTGGGTGCTTGATGGGTCAGTCAGGACTTTTTGCCGCGGGTAAACATGATTATTTTCAAGAAAAGGAGGGAGCGGTGTCGCCTAAGCTGTCCACACCACGTTTAACGCCGGTTCAAGGTGTGGTGATGCTCTCAGAGGTTTGCAACAAGCTGTTTTCAAGCGTTTAGGTCTGGGCTTGGAAAGTTCTTCCTTGTCTGGTTTTGTCTGGAGGTTGATGCTCGTGTTGTGCTGATTTTACCACGGTCTGGCCGTTAGGCTGCGGAGGGAAAGGAGCACATCTGCTCTCCACTAGAAACTCAAAAATGGGGTCGTGTGATACAGCAGCGCCGATTCATTAACTCAGCGCACGCCTGACCTCTCGTCGTGAAGCCGCCTTTTCAATCAATGAAAAAACCATGATTAATGTAGCCTCTCAGCAATGGATTTAATTTTTTACCACAAGTTGTGGTTTATCCTCGTGCATTTACCTGCCCTGCTTTGTTTTCTCCTGCTCCTGTCTTACCTCTTGGAGATGAAGTGATCCGCTGAGCAGCGGTGAGCCCTGCGAACGAGCAGTCTTAAAATCAGCATTGTGGTCCTGCTCGCCACAATTTGAAGATCAGATTGGATATTCCCAGCTTCTGCTGGGGGACTGACTATCCCGGAGCTCTCCAGTCCCTTTTTTCTCAACCTCTTCTTTGCAATTGCAGGAGGCCCCTGGGATTTTACCTTCAACGTCAAGTTTTACCCACCGGATCCTGCGCAGCTGACGGAGGACATCACCAGGTGAATGACCTGAGAATTTTGCTGTCTTGCTCAGCAGAGCAGGGAATATTAGACAGCGAGTTTTAACATTTGGATGTTTTTCCATCCTTCAGCAGGGAGATCAGATGCCTTCATGGTTTGGAGGGGGTTTTGTTTGTTGGTTTTCAGTGGATGCTCCCGCTCGCCACTGAAGTCCATGTGTGGAAAGCGGTGTCCTTTATAATCCTGGCGTGTGTATGTTTGTATGGAAAAACCAAGTTTTTATTTAAAACCAAGGTTTTCTGATCATGTGTCCTTTCCAGAGCGGAGGTGACCTTAACTCCTCCTCTCCTCCACGCTCTTTGCTGTGACCCCATAAGTAAAAACACGGGTAGAAATTAGAAACGGGCATCACGCCGCCTTCACCGGTGACGTCAAAAAAGAGATTCCCCTTGATCCTCGAGTTTCTTCGCTCGCTCTGCGCTCTGCGTAAATAGGATTTTGCCTTTTCCCCCGCCCCCCCCAGGTATTACTTGTGTCTTCAGCTCAGACAAGACATCGTGACGGGGCGGCTGCCCTGCTCCTTCGCCACGTTGGCTCTGCTGGGCTCCTACACGGTCCAGTCCGAGTTGGGAGACTACGACCCCGATCTGCACAGCCCGGATTACATCAGCGAGTTTAAGTTGGCCCCGAACCAGACAAAAGAGCTCGAAGAGAAGGTTGTGGAGCTTCATAAATCGTACAGGTAAGGCTGGAGGGCTCGTTTTGTGCACAGAAGCCTGAAATAATGGAGGTAATGGGGCTTTGTGGTGTTTTCCCCAGCTCGGTTGGACGCTTCGGGTTTCCTGCTGCACTTTTTTTTTTTTTTACTGGCAACAGCAGCTTTAAGTGTGAATTTTCAGCGACCGAGGACATCAGCTTTTCAAAAAAGATCTGATACTTTATAACAAAATCTTTCTAGAAGCCGGAATTCTTTTTTCCTGCAGAAATTCTTTTTTTCCTGAAGAGGCAGCCGTGTTTTTAGAAGGCAGATGCGGGGTCTTGCGGTTGTTTATTAACAGGTGCTCTTCTTCAACAGTATAGGCGTGAAAGTAGGTTTTATTTCATGGGGAAATACAAAGTTTGATTGGTTTAAGCTGCCCTTTTTCATATATATTTTTTTAAAATTTGCTTGGGGATTTATGTGGTTTTTGGATTGCAGGCTGGTGGGAGCTGATCCTTGTCTCTCCCTATACCCTGTAGCCTACCAGGTTAAAAGGTTACAGGAACCAAACCTCTTCCTCACCCTATTTTGAGCTTGTTTTCATCGATGCTCTCGAGTGCTGGGCTCGCAGAAGCCGTGCGGAGCTCTTTCCTCATGGCGCAGCGGGCTGGCCTGGAGAGCTGCCAGACGGCAGCTTCTGCACCCCCCGAGAAACCATTTGAGGTTTAGGAGGGGGGGAAAAAAAGCCCATAAATCCACTTGGTGATCCTGAACCTGTCAACCCACAACCCCTTGACCCGTGAGAGCTGCTGCCTGATGCACTAATCATGAGAACAGAGCGAAGACGAGACCTTGTCGCGGGCGAGGGAGGGCGGCCGGGTGCCCCCGCCCGTGACCGAAGCTACAATTAACACCCTGGGAATCAATATTTTAAATGGATTCCCCTCCATTTGCACCAAGAGGAGAGGAAATGAGGGAAAAGAAGTACTTGGCCGCTGACAAGCTTCACGACTTGGAAGTCGGAGGCCGTTAGCCGTGCTGGAAGTGGCAGAACAGGTTGCTGAATTATTCATGGCTCCATTAGGATACTTCAAGGTATAGGCTGCAGTTATATTTAATGTGCTCATGCGTGCAGGGGGAAGCAATTTGTACCCGTTTAATTGCGGGTCCGTATTCTGAGGATGTTAAACCATCAGAGGGTTTTCAGTGGGGAGGACCCTGCCGAGCCGCGCTCCATCTCTCGCTGCTTTATCTGCAAAGCGGGAGGCGCGTGTCGGAGGTGGCGACCGTGCCGGGGTTTTTCCTCGGGGCTTGTCCTCATGGTTGCCTTTGTCTGCCCGGTCTCCCACCATTCTCCCACCGCTAAAACTTCCATTCTCCCACCGCTAAAACTTCCATTCTCCCACCGCTAAAACTTCCATTCTCCCACCGCTAAAACTTCCATTCACGTCGCGCCCGAGCGCTCGGTGAGGAAGACATCAAAGCAGGGGGACAAAATGAGAAGTGTCCAGCTGAACGGTGTCCCAGCAGAGCTGTTAGCTGCACCTCCTGCACCAGACCTGTATTAACGAGCGCTCTTCAATAACGCTGCTAACAGCCTCCATTGTCAGGAGGTTTCTGTTAAGAGAAGTCGTGTCGTGTCGCCCCTCCCGCGGTCACGGCACCATCTGCTCCCAGAAAAAAACCTCTCATTCATCTGCTCTGCCCCAGTAGGACTCTCAGCTGTCCTCACGTTTGGTTTGGGGAACAATAGCTGTGTTTTGGGGGGGGGGGGGTGGAGGCAGGAGGTCTGGGAGAACGGGACCGGTCACCTTCTGCTGTCAGCTGAATCGGTGTTTCTTGCGCTGAATCAAGTTTTGTTCCCCTTCCTCGCTTTCTTTTCTGGTGTCTGGGCGGCTCCACGCATCTGGCATTTGAGAACGTCTCAAAGCACAAATTTGCACGTCCAGAGCGATGTAATAATTCATCATCTGGGCACCAATTTCTTTGTATTGAAAGCGCAAGAAAATCTGATGAGTTAATGGTTTTGCCAAGTCTGGTCTGTCCCTTCCTAAAAGCGACGGTTCGGGCGATGCCAAAGCCTTTCTCTCTTCCCTCAGATCCATGACTCCAGCCCAAGCAGACCTGGAATTTCTCGAGAATGCAAAAAAGCTCTCGATGTACGGAGTCGACCTTCACCAAGCCAAGGTAAGAGTCGGCACGTGTGGATTTCGTGACTGGATTATCCTGCCCTTCCAGGAGCAAGTTACCTGTTCCAGGAGGCTCGTTTAGAAAGATTGAGGAAATGAGTTGGCTCCTGGTGCAGAAACGCAGACGCACAACAGAAATGCCCCGAGCACTGTTGCGAGTGTTGTAAGAGAAGTGGTTCTTCCCGGTTTGCTTCTGTATTTGTACAAGCAGCTTTACAGAGGTACTGATGTAGACAGGTCCTTGCTCTGAGGAACTTGGAATTTAAGGCTCTGACCCTGCCGGGTGAGCTCCTCTGCTCAGAGAAATGCAGGAGAGACTCCAGAGCAGCCCTTGGAGCAAACGGCGTCGCGGGAGAGATCAGCAGGAGGGAGGAGGTTGTCAGAAGAGCTCTGGCTGCCCTGGGAGCTGGGCTCTGGGTGGCGGAGGATGGATTTGGGGGGAGACCCAAAGGGGTAGTCGGAGGACAAATGTTGACCTGGAACTTGTAACTCTGACACTGCGCAAATCCTCGTCTGCTTTCCCAGGACTTGGAAGGAGTGGATATCACTCTGGGAGTCTGTTCCAGTGGCCTTCTTGTTTACAAAGATAAACTGAGAATCAACCGCTTCCCTTGGCCCAAAGTCCTGAAGATTTCCTACAAACGAAGCAGCTTCTTCATTAAGATTCGGCCAGGGGAGGTACGTTCCGACTTCTTTGAGCTCGTGTCTTCTTTAATTGCCTTCTGCCAACGCGTGTGCTTCACTGACGCAAAGCAGGGAAAGGGAGGGAGCTTTTCTCTGACTGTTTTACACTCTGTAGGGTTTCTGATCCTGCGTTGGTATTAAGCTCGTGTAGATCCCACTGACCTTGCTGAAGCCATAAACCGGCGGGTGACGATTTAAACAACGTGTCATCCAGCACCACCTCCTGGCACCGCCTGGTATTCCCAGCATCCGGAGGAGACCAGTGGGAAGTTCGCAGTTGAAACTGGGAGAGGAATAACTCCTTTTTATCCTTGAAGCAGGTCAAGGCAAAGGCTCTTTGTCTGCTTTCATTAAAAAAAAAAATATTTAAAAGATACGGACATACCTTTTCACTTAGACTGCAGCAGGTCGGGGGGTTGCTACCCTGATGCTGCCTCTCGTGAGCAGAGACACCCTGGAGCAGGCTGGTCGCTGGAAACATGGTGGGGAGATTTGCTGCAGTGGGGATCTGCCTCTTTCCTCCTCTTCCTCCTTCAACTGCCATGACCCAGCCGTGCAGGGAGGTGAATTTTCGACCCCGTCCCGCCGCTGTGCAGTCTGACAGGAGGTAGATGAGCCTGAATGGCTGCAAATCCCACGACACACAAAATCCTGGTGCATCCTCAGAGATGCCGGAGCCGGTGGCCACGCAGCGTCTTTTCTCAGACCTGAGCTCCTCCTGCACGTTGTGGAGCGAGTTGAGCTGCCGCTTGTGCCGCAACAGAACAGGTCGATGGGCTGGAGGTTGGACTCCTGCCACGTTTAGTTCTTGCTAAACCCAAATCACTTTTGTTTTCTGCAGCAAGAACAGTATGAAAGTACAATTGGGTTCAAGCTACCAAGTTACCGGGCAGCAAAGAAGCTGTGGAAAGTATGTGTTGAACATCACACGTTTTTCAGGTGGGTTTTTGACGTGGTAGGTTCGCCTCGAGTAGCTGATGCTTTAGATTAGCTGCTGAAAATGAGGACTCCTTCAGTGTCCCTTAGGGTTTCACAAAAATTGGAGTGAAGTGGTTGCGGAGACGTTAAGTGTTTATATTGCAATAAATTTGTAGGCAGCTTCTGCTTCCTAAGATCCATAAGACAGAGGTCTGCCGGCTCACGTAGCTGTGGGGCTCGTTGTTAGTGCGTGTTGTTTTGCTCATCAAGTGCATGCAAGAGACTCCTTTAATTTGTGTTTGAATTTCTCGTTGCCTGCCGCTTCCTAGCTGGAGAGGTGTGGTTTTTAACTCTGGCGTGTGGTTTTTCAGGCTGACGTCCACCGAGGCCATCCCGAAGAGCAGGTTCTTGGCGCTGGGCTCCAAGTTCCGCTACAGCGGCCGGACGCAGGCGCAGACGAGGCAGGCGAGTGCCTTGATCGACCGACCCGCTCCCCAGTTCGAGCGGACGGCGAGTAAGCGAGCCTCCAGGAGCCTCGACGGAGGTGAGTGCTGGTGCCCCTTCCCTCTTCGCGGCTGGATTCTGTAGGATGCTGAAATAGTCCTTAAATACCACCTAAATCCCCTGCTTTAAAAAACCAAACCAAACAGAACATAATTCTCACTTTAATCAAGACCTGGACATAAAGCGCAGTGCTGGCAAGAACTGACAGACGAGAAGGATGTAGGTGGATGCTGGAGGCTTATGGCAGAGTCCTGTTTGTAAAGATATTTCCTCATCCAATCTCAACGCATTTTCATTTTAGCAAATCAGAAGTTCTGGGATTTGTTCCGTTCAGCGCAACTTCTTCAATTCCACAGTTTTCCTTGAGGGGGAGATTTTTTTGCCACAACTGTTTGAAACCTTTTTTTCGGCATCTGTTAAAGCGATGCTAATGTCGAAGTTTGTGGCATGCCAACCAGGTGGGCTCGTCCCTGATGTCGTTTAAAAGAGCCCAAATAGCAGCAGGCTAGAGGAGGGGAGGGGTGGAAGAGAGGAGTGCCTTTGCTCCTCTACGTCTGGATCATGGGGTGAAATTAGGATCCAGGGAGAGGGGAGCATCCCTGTGCACCGAGGGGATCCAGGCAGAGAGGAGCATCCCTGTGCACCGAGGGGATCCAGGCAGAGGGGAGCATCCCTGTGCACCGAGGGGATCCAGGCAGAAGGGAGCATCCCTGTGCACCGAGGGGATCCAGGCAGAAGGGAGCATCCCTGTGCACCGAGGGGATCCAGGCAGAGGGGAGCATCCCTGTGCACCGAGGGGATCCGGGCAGAGGGGAGCATCCCTGTGCACCGAGGGGATCCGGGCAGAGAGGAGCATCCCTGTGCACCGAGGGGATCCGGGCAGAGAGGAGCATCCCTGTGCACCGAGGGGATCCGGGCAGAGGGGAGCATCCCTGTGCACCGAGGGGATCCGGGCAGAGAGGAGCATCCCTGTGCACCGAGGGGATCCGGGCAGAGGGGAGCATCCCTGTGCACCGAGGGGATCCGGGCAGAGGGGAGCATCCCTGTGCACCGAGGGGATCCGGGCAGAGGGGAGCATCCCTGTGCACCGAGGGGATCCGGGCAGAGGGGAGCATCCCTGTGCACCGAGGGGATCCGGGCAGAGAGGAGCATCCCTGTGCACCGAGGGGATCCGGGCAGAGAGGAGCATCCCTGTGCACCGAGGGGATCCGGACAGAGGGGAGCATCCCTGTGCACCGAGGGGATCCGGGCAGAGAGGAGCATCCCTGTGCACCGAGGGGATCTGGGCAGAGAGGAGCATCCCTGTGCACCGAGGGGATCCAGGCAGAGGGGGAGCATCCCAGTGAACCCAGGGTACCTGATGAAGCGGGACCAACATCGCTTTGAGCCCCGAAATTTTGCCGCAACACAGGAGGGAGCAGGGCTGTCCCAGCACCCCGTGGCCAGACTCACCCAGGCTGCTCCTGGCAGGGGTTTATGGGGCTCAGCAACACCCCGAGCAGCCTGGGCTTCGTACCTCAGGGCCAGGAGGGAAGGGGCAGCTTGGTTTGAGCCCCGTACCCCCAGCCTAGGTGCTGTGAGGTTACCCAGGCACGATGCACAGAGACGAGGGGACCAGCGGTGTTGATTGCCCCTTGGCCGTGCCCTGTGGACCATTAGGACCCCTGATGAGTAGAGACATCCCCGCTGCCATCCCGCGCCCGAATACCAGAGCTTGGAAAAGAGCAGCCCGTGAACGTAACGCTTCTGTCCCCGTTGAAGTGTGCAGCCTTTTTTTCCATCTGCTGTGTGGGCAGTCGTTAACATGTGCCCCGTTTCTTCAGCTAAACGTGCGACTCAAAAAGTTGAGTTCAGAGCCGTAGCGGAAGAGAAGCAGAAGGAGGTGGTGGTGGTTGAGGTTACCGAACCGAAACCCACGGATCAGATCCGAGAGAAGCCAGGTATAGCTCTGGTGGTGGCTACAACTCTTCTGCAGTGTCTTTCCTATCCTTCACGTGCTTGTTCCTGACAGCTCCCAAAGTTTCACCAAATCTGGCGGCTTCTTTGTTGGTTTCTTTGGAAGAAGAGTTTGGCGGTCAGAGCACGGACAAACCCAGCTCGGGGAGACTCTAATTCCCATCTCGCACCTCGTTAGTCTCGAACTCTTGCAGGGAGGTGGGAAAAAAGTTTAGGCTGTGCTGGCGCTTGAGAACTGTCTCCTCCGTAAATTTGACTGATTTTGTAAATGCAGATTAGAAAACCTTAGAGCTTGATCTTGACATTTCTTTTAAACCTAAAATTCTTCATCCTGGGACCTTCTTGGTGGTTTTTTTTAAATCCTTTCTGGGTTTTTTTCAGGGTTTGAGAAATACGTTTTGCTACGTGGAGTTGATATTTCACTTAAGATAGGTCCTGTTAATGAATATTAATGCCTTTAAGAGGCGTGTAGGTACAACAGCATCTCTGAATGCTAATGAGCGTATCGCAGCAGCAGTGTTGTCAAATATTTGCAGTCTTCATCACTTAAAGAGCGAATGCCTGTGGTGCGTTGGGGCTGGAGATAATTCGTATGCAAATACGCGCCTGCGCTGCTCCACTTCCCTTCTTCCACCCTGAGTTTTTTTGCAGCCCGCTTTCATCATCGCTGTTTTGCTGGTAGGAAATCTAGGTGGAGCGTTCCCGAGGCGGCGTGGCAGACTGCCTCCCCACCGCTTTGGTGCCTCGAATTCTTGGTAGTGTCGGCATCGCCTGGCAGGGAGAGCTCGACGCTGTGGCAACGGAAGGTGGAGAATTTAAGGCGCCGGGGCAGATGGCTGCGTGTGCTTAATTTTCAGATTTGAACTTGCTCACTCGGGTACCTTCAGTTAAAGCTACTGGGTTTTATCTAGTTTTTTTTTCTAGAGGGGTGTGTTTTTATCACAGAACAGAGTGGTTGGGGTCAGAAGGGACCTTAAAGATCTGCCATGGGCAGGGACACCTGTCACTAGCCCAGGTTACTCCAAGCCCCGTCCAACCTGCCCTTGAACCCTTGCAGGGAGGGACATCAGCACCTCCCAGGACTCGGCAGCCAGAGCCCGTCCTAGTGCCACGCTCGAGAGCCGTCGGCACGTCCCCGTGTCTCCCCGCCTGGGCAAGAAGCCTGCAAAGCTCATTTCTGGGATGTTTTTTCCCCTCTTATCCAGCACACTGTTGAGCCTGGCAGCACTTACGAGGGCCAATGGGCGATGGCGCGGTGGAAAATTGCCTGGTTTAAAAAAAAAAACCTCCTCCCTGTTCCGGGCGCTGCCTTGGGGAGGGATCTCCTCTCGCTCTTCCGACCGTCTCCATGCTCTTCTCCGGCCGCTCTGTTTAACGCGTGCAAACCTCTTTCTAGCCAAACACCCTCTTGAAACTTTTGAAATGAAACCCATTCCAGAGGAGGCAGAGGAGGAGGAGAAGGTAGAGGTGGTTAAGGCGCCCGTTGCCAAGCCACAGCTGCCGGAGCCGTTGCAGAGGCGCTCAGGTACAGCCGGCGTTTGCCCGCGGTGCCGAGGCTCTGGCTTGGAGTGATGCGGTGCCGTAGGACAGAGGTTGCACCGGTTTTTGCGGTGGTGTCTCTTGCTGTTAAAATCACAGCCGGCTTTGCAAAGCGTGCTGCTCCCTCGGGGCGTGCCTCCGGGTGAGACCAGGAGCTGCCCCGGCTTTGGCTTCCTCGCCCGCGTGTTGCAGTGAGTGTGCGGTGGCCTCTTAACCCTCCTCTGCTCCTGTCCCCTCTCGCAGGGTTCCTTCCCCTGAGCTGGGGGGACACGCGGTGCCTGAAGATGAAGTCGTGTGTGCTGGGACTGCTGGAGGTCACCCACGCTCCGCTTTGATTTTTTACTTTTGCTAGGGACCCTGCTTCTTCAGTTGGGCTTGTTTGGTTTTTCCCCGAGCGACTGCTGTAGCCGGATCCACCCTAACTGTAATTAAAAGCAGAATTGGTTGGTCACTGCAGGAAGAGGAGATTGAGGGAGATAACTGGGAAATTCACCTCTTTCCTTGAATATTATGCAAAACAGTAAACCAGCCCTGCGCTTAGACTCGAGGACATTCCGTGGGACGGGACCCAAGCAGGTCCGGGGCTCTCTTACTGCAGCTCCTCCTTCTTCTCATTCACCTCCCGACACTTTTGTTCCCAGTAAGGATCATTTTCTTGCCCGGGGTGATGATGGTTGATGTTCTAAATCTCGTATTTCAGAGCAGCACTTTTTACTGTGTTTAAATTGCCGTGTGTCGAAATAGTCAATCAAGGAAATACGGCTGAAATAACGCAGTTCTGGGCAGCACAGAACTCGGTGAAAGGCAAAGGAGAAGTTTGGTGCCTGTAATTGTTTTTCCTGCTGCTCTGAAGCACCGGGAGAGGAGCAGGAGCGGCGGCTGTGCGGCTTTACTGACCCCAGCCTTTCCTTCGAGGTGGCACTTTAACACATCCATAACTTTTTTAGCCAAACGTGCTCTTGGCGTTGTTGAGATAAGCCCGATTGAAGAGGAGGAGGAGGAGGAATCAAAAATGGTGATGAGCAGAGAACTAGAGCCGGTCCCGCAGGAGCCAGGTACCACCGCGACGGCTTTGCACGCCCGGCATCCTCCTGACCCCGACTGTCCCCGTCACCTCCTCACCGTCCCCCCCGTATGACCTCCCCGGCGGCTGTCACCGCTTCTGTGGCATAAATACACTCGAACACGGCACGGCTTGTCCGGATAACACGGTGTCAGGAGATGAGCTGCCGTGCTGGAGAAAGGGGATGGAGATAATGGGAACGGCGGTGGTGGGTGTCGGGGGGATTTTCAGCGAGACGTGGTGTTTGGGAGTTTGTCTGAGAGGTGTCATTTCGGTCTCTGAAAAAAATCAAGGGCTTTGCCTCTCCACTTCATACGGTTTTGGCCACAGGGATGCTTTACTCTGCACGAAATGCGGTTGTCCTTTCAGTCAAAGAGAAATTCTTGTTGTGGAGTTACGTAAAATCGCAATTCCTGTTTTAATGCCAAATTTTCTAGTTAACCGGATGGACGCCGATAACCTGGTGTTGGCTGGGGTAGGTTTGCTGCATAAACTGTGACTTTAGGAGCATGAGAGCGTGTCCAAGAGATTATTTTAAGTGAACGGGTGTGATTTTAGTGGAACAGCCATGTAGAAACCAACGTCGGGAGAACTAAATAGCTTGTGAGTTAGTGGGGACTGGCTTTGTCGCGCAGCATTGACTGGAAGGCTTTGGAGGTGTTGGGGTTTCCAGGGGTCAGGAACTGTCTGGCAAGTTGGGAATCGAAACGAAGAGGAGGCGGTTGATTTTGTGTGTGCCTGGTGTTTGTATTTGAGGGTTGTCCTTCTCAGGCAAGAGGATTTGGGGCAGCGTGCTGCTCCTTCCCGCGCTGTCCCAGCCCCGGAGCCGCCGGGTGTCCCCTTGGAGATGCCCGCGATGGGCAAGCAGCCCCAACCGGCTTCGAAACCCACCGGGAAGCTGCTGGGAGGTTTTATAGAGCAATGCTTGAAGATATTTTTATTGCTTTTTTGGCCTGAATCGCCAAAAAATCTGGGGAGATGGGGGAAAGCTCGTGTTTGCCCTCCCCCAGACTGTGCGTTTCTGGCTGAGGAGATGCCGGTGAGTCAAGAGCTCAGCGGAGCGCTCAGCGTTTCTGTTTTGATGGTTGCGTTGGGATGGACTCGGTTGTGTGTGTGAAGGACCCGGGAACGGACGGCACGACGTCAAAAATAGATTTGCCTTTCTGGTGTGGCTTCTCTGCAGAGTGCAAGCTTGCTTTTCATAAACCATCTCTTGTGGGCTTTTCTTTTATTTCGTTTAAACCATTAAGAAAATAATCTCAACTTGCCTGTACTAAACGCACAAGCCGCTTTGCTCGACATCTTTCCTTTCTGGTTTGTTTTTTTTTTTTCCCTCTTTCTTTTTAAACGACAGCCCTGTAATTTGGAAAGACTCTGCCTGGCCCGCTCTGATCCCTCTCCCTGTCTGTCTCTCTCAGCGGTGGCCGTGATAACCCCCGAGAGGAGTCCCCGTCCCACCTCTGCCCCGGCCATCGCGCAGAGCCACGCCGCAGAACCAGCCCCGGCTAAGCCCGACGTGAAGGACGCGGTCGCTGCGCCTAAAGTAGAAAAGGAAGCGGCGAAAGCCGATGTGAGACTTGAAGAGATCCCAGCGGAGAAAGCCAAGCCGGAGCCGGCCGACGCGTCAAAGGTACGTCGTGCCGGAGCCTCTCGGCAAGAGGCTGGAGCAGCGGTGCAGAGCGGCAGCTCCGTGCTCCTGCCCTCTCCAGACAACGAGGGGTTTGCTCCTCGCCCGGACGTGGGGCGGGATGAGGAACTGGGGGGGGGTCTGGCTCTTTGGGAAACCCAAAGAGGAGAGGAAACCCAAAAGGAGGAGAGGTCCGGGGAGGGCGGGTTTTGGGGGTTGCGGTCGAGTGAAACCCAACCGGCTGATCCAAGGGTTCAAAGAGCCGCGGGTGAGGTCGTGGCGCTTCGGGGCTCCCCCGTGGCCGGGCTGTCCCCAGGCTGTCCCCGCTGGTTCCTGGTACGAGGGCAGGAGCGGTTCCAGCGAAGCGGGCGATAGGGATCTGCTCCGCAGCCGTTTTTCGGGGCGATAGGCTTTCTCTGGGAGAGCTGTTGACACGGGTCCGCAAACCGGGCTGGGGCGTCGGGTTTGAGCGGCGCCGCGGAGACCTCGGGGGGTCCCTTGTGTAAAGGACATTTGTTCTGCCGCTGCTGTCGATACGTGTGTGTCGTCCTCATAAGTGAAAAATTATTGGTCGTGTTCCAGCGTCCTTAATATTCTGCAAAACTGACTGACCGAAACCTCCCAGAGGTGGATGCCTTGAGATAAATTTTCACCTTGCTCTGAATATTCAGCTGTTCTCAGCAGTACCGGAGCCACAGCTCTGCTGTAACGTGTCGCACAGCGGGGCCGTGTGACAGCCTCCGGGGGAAATCGCTGTTAATTAAGGGTTGGGAGATGGAGGTGAAGGAAGGACAGTTGCTTCAAAGCATTTCCTGAACCTGTGTGACCAGTAGTTTTGAAATAAAAACGCTGAGGGGGTCTTCAGGCTGGGATTTTAGAGCGTGCGCCGTGGCACGGCTGCTCGCCCCCCTGAGCGTTAAATTCAGAATAAGTGGATTTTATTCATCCTGTCTCACTTATTACAGCTTTAGTTTGGTTTTTTTTTTTTACCTAAAGGTGAAAACACTCAATATTTTTTTTCCTTTAAACGTAGACGTGGGAGGAAATTGTGGATCTGAACGTGCCAAATTTACCCCGTTTCTTAAACGTAACCGCATCGCTTCTTTTAACACCCACCGATGCTTCGGAGCATTTGGCAATCCAGTTTCCCTAAAATACTTCCCTTAAAGCATTAGGGCAATCTTGGCTCTCTACGGACACTAAAAAAACCCCAAAATCACGTAATTCGTGTTGTTGGGCTCGATTTTGTAGGCGGGTCACTGCTCAGGGGACGTAACACCCGACGAATTCCCCCGTTTTGAGATGTTCTCTGCTCGATTTCGGAGCTTTGGGGAAGGATTTCACTGGGAGATCCCAGCCGCAGAGGAAATTTTTGAAAGCATTGCCCGGCAAAAAAAAAAAGAAGCGAGTGGGAAACCCGTCTTGAGAAGCACAAGAGAGCGAGAGCACTGGCTTCAAACGCAAATAATTCTCAAGCTGGAGGAATTATTGTCCGTGTGCTGGTGACTAACAGGCTGTCCCGGAGCTGCCGTGTCATTAACTCTTTTCCGGAGGGGCTGCATGTTGGTTTTTCTGGGTTTTTTTTTTTTTTGTTTTATTGCATGTTCGCCCGGCGTTTCAAAACCAACTCGATGCAGCTGCGGTTTGAAACTAAACGGTCTCTTCGATTAAACGCTAACAAGAAACTGTTTTTACCGATTTATTTCTCGAATGTAGGTGAGGAAAGCGCACATTGAGGTCACAGTACCCACCACGAATGGTGACCAGCCCCAGGTTTGTGCTAATAATTCAGTTAGGTTGCTCACTTTTTGATTTTTTTTTTTGGATTTTTTTCGAAGCTTAAACGGTGAGGTCCGACATAGCGAAATGAACCAACAACTCTTTTTTTTCATTTTTTTTTTTTTGTTTTGTTTTTTATCACCGCCCCGCAGCAGCAGCCTGCAGAAAAAGAGGAAGAGCTGATAAGAATGAGGAAGGTTAGACTTTTTCTCCTTTCACCGCACAAATTCGCCGTATCACCCATGCATCTGTCACCGGTTTAAAAAGACAGTGCTCCGACTTCTGCCCGTGCTTTGGGTTGGGTTTTTGGTGGTGGGTTGTTTTCTTTTTTTAAAAAAAAAGCTGCAGCTATCAAATACTTGATCGCAAAATGAAGAATTTTTCATCCTGATCGCTAAAATTGTGCATGTTAGATAGAAAAAAAAAAAAAAAAAAAAAGCTTATTAATGAAATTTAGCTTCTCCGGAATGAATTTGGGACCAAAGGAAACCGTATTGGGAGGGGAAAAAATAGAAAAAAGAATTTAAAAAAGTAATTTTTTTTATAGTGATGGAGTAACCGGGGAGAAACGCCCGAGGTGGGGAAGGCGGTGAAGTCGCGGTGACCGTGCGCGTCGCACGGGTGCCACCAGGCAGCGCGACCCCGTCCCCCGGGGGGGGTGACGTTGCGGCGCAGAAAAGTCGTCGCCCCTCTTGGCGGGGAGAGGCCAAAGCCCCGGGAGCTGTCTCTTTAACGGGCTCATTACATCCCCCCATTCTCCACGAGCCAAAAAAACCAACAAACCCCATTTCCCAGCGGGGTCCCCCCGGCTGTGCCAGCTCTGCACTCCCCGTTGACTTTTTTTCTATAAGTTGCCGATTTGTCGATCCCGCCGGAACAACCTTTTAATTTTTTGTGCTTTTTTTTTTGTTTTTGTTTGTTCGTTTTGTTTTGTTTTTTTTTTGTTTCCCCCCTTTCCTTTTCGTTTTCACAGAAAAGATCAAAGAGGCTAGATGGTGAAAACATTTATATCAGGCATAGCAATTTAATGTTGGAGGTTTGTATGAACTCGAAGCTTTTTTTTTTTTCAGTTGCGTTTGCCTATAGACCTTCTGCACCCGCGCTCGCCTTCTTCTTCCGCTGCCTTTCTTTTTGCATGCCCTTTGCATGAAAAAAAAAAACAAACCTTTCTTTTATTTTTAATTTTCATTTCCAACTACGCTTGCTGCATGGCGACAGCCAACGCGCCGAGGCGCTCTTCCTTCTACCTCTTCTGACTTTCATTCTCTCATAATTTACCCAAAATATATGATTGGCAGAGCGACGCGCTCGGCTCTGCTCTCGGACCCGCTGGGGGTGGCGTAAATTCGGGGTCGGGGCTCACTGAGAAGTTTCTTCCTATTTAAAATCAATTATTTTACCGGGGGGGAAAGAGCTTTTTGGTGGTCTCGGTGCTCGGGGCGTTCCTTTCCCCGTACACCTGCTCGCCCCTCGGCACGGTCTCAGAGCAAACCACGCCGATCATATATTTTTAGGGTTGGTTTTTTTTTTAATACACTGTGTGATGGAAGTTTTGTGGCTTCTGATACTCTCGTGTTACGTGTTTCTACTCAGAATTGCAGCACCAGCAGCTGGTAGGGTTGCCCTGTTGGTATCTCTTCCCAGTGAAGCAGACTAACTGCCTTCTCCTCAATTTTCAAAGTTTCGCAGCTTCTGGGTGGTTTTTTTTTTTTTTTTAAATTTTAATTTTTTTTTCATTTTTGAACCGCTACGACTTGAGCTTTCCGGCCACGAGCGACGGGGTCTGGCGGCACCACGGGCAGGGTTCGGCCGCCGCGGCGCTGCGAGGACTGTGCCTGCCGCCTGCTTTCGCCCGACTCGAGCGGCTCCGTCCCCCCAACCCCAAACTGAGCTTTTTTTTTCATCGCTTCCCAACCCCTTTTTCCCATCGGTGCAACGCCAGCCCCCAGCCCCTTCCCTCTCCGCTGCCCTTCCCACCGGTTCTGTTGCAGGTGCTCCAGCCCTCCCCTAGCAGAAGGTCTGACCCCAGCAGCTCATCCCCTTTATTCCTTAGTTTGGTTGGTTGGTTTTTTTTTAATTATTTTTTCTAAAAACCCACGCGTTCGGCAGAGCCGATGTTTGTCCAGCAGACCTCGCCCTCCCGAAGCTGCCGCTTGGTTTTACCGAAAGCCGCTTCCGCGCTCCGTAACCCGCCCTGCGCCTCCCTACGGCCAAAAAAAAGGGCGAAAAGGGAGGAAAAGCGTTAACGCCTTTCGGCGAGCTTGTTCCTCCAGATGCTTTCGAGACCCCTCGTGGCTCCAGCCTTGCTCCTCGTGGCTTTCGCTTCTCCGCCAGCCCCGCCAGGAGCAGCTCTTGCGCAGTGGTGGATAGCCAAGGTGGTCTTTCTCTCTTCTCTAACCCAGGAGCGAGCCGTAGGGCTCCTGCGCCCGGGCACGGCTTCACCCTGGAGTCCTCAGCAGACTTATTTGTGCTTGATTATTTGATTTTTGTTTCCCAACCAGCAGCCGCTTACCTTGTGCTTTCATCCGGGACGGATGCCAAAACTGTTTGGGGTTGGTTTTTTTTTCCCCCCTCCCCATCCTCCTCCTCCTCCTCCTCCCAGAACGGTGCCAAAAAAAAAAAGAGCAAATGTTGTTATCGAGGCATTTGGGGCCGGGGTGAGCTGCAGGGATGCAGATGTTAGCGGGGAGAGGGGGGAACCCTCCTTTAGGGCTGTATTTGCTCTCCCATCCTCTAAAATCGATGGGCTGAGTAACGACTGAAAAGGCAAAACCGGCCAGACTTCCCAGCGATGCCTTTTCCTTAATTTCTCACGGGTGAGGCTTGCTGCTCTTTGTCCAGGACAGTCGGCGTTTGGCTCACGCCTCTTTTGTGCAAAAGCTTCTGTTTTCAGCACGCTCTGGTTTGCTTGCAAGGAAAAGCTGGTTTTAACCGAGGCGGAGGGAGCCGGCTTGCCTCGAAGTCTGCGCGTTTGTGCCGTAAAGCGGCACCGCTGAGCCGAAATCCGGCTTTTCCCAGAGGAAGAGTTTTAGCCGGAGTTTCCCGATTGATCCGGCACGAAGTAAATTCTCAGTTTGATTTTTAAAGGGCTGTCGTCTCATCTCCGTTTTTTCAGAAGTCTTAAAAACCTCCTGTGGTAGCTCCTGGAGGGGTGAGATGAGAGCGGGGCCGGGAGGGAAGAAATGTAACGGGGACGTTCTGGGACCAAAGATAATTTCTGGTGGGGTGAAAGAGAAATAGGTATGAAGAGGATAAATAAAATTGGGAAAACGTTTTTTTTTTTTTTTTCTTAAACGTTAATTGCATTCATAGCCGCGAGGAGTCAGGCTAGCCGAGGGAAAGGAAAGCAACCCCACCCCATTTAAAGGCGTTAAATGAAATCACCCAAACGAATGCATCTTGAAAAAAACCCAAAATACGGGGCAAAACCCGCGAGCTCACCCCTCAGCTGTCCCGGTGTAGCTTGAGATGAACCGATGGCACGTCCCGCTCCCGGAGGAGACCCCGCTCCGTGCCGGTAGCTTGTCCCGGTTAAGCCAAGAGGATAAAGAGGAGAGAGGACGCTCCCTTTGTGTGTTTGCCGTGTGAGCACAAGCGATGGAATCGGCCCCGGCTCCGCTGAGCGCAGCTTTGCTATGCGGCGGCCGAGGCGCAGATCGCAGGCGGCGTCTCCGTGTCTCTTCATTTATCCTGTCCTTTTGCTAATAGGATCTAGATAAGACCCAAGAAGAAATAAAGAAGCATCACGCCAACATCAGTGAGTTGAAGAAGAACTTTATGGAGTCCGTCCCGGAGCCTCGGCCGAGTGAGTGGGACAAACGTTTGTCCACTCACTCCCCTTTCCGAACCCTCAACGTCAACGGGCAGATTCCCCTGGGAGCGGATGGAGTGAGTACCTGGGCGGCGTGCGGGCGATAGCGCACGGCTTCGGGCCGAGGGACGGCTTTGCAACCTAGAACTGAGCCTCGGCAGCCCCGTCGCGTTCGGTTCCGTGGAGTTTCGCCGGTGAACGGTGACTTCTGCCGCGGGGAACGGCTCCCGGGAGAGTCGGTGCTTTGGTCGCAGTGTCGTAGAAACGTGATTTATTTTATTTATTTTTTTTTTTTCTCGGTAGAAAAGAGTGTGGGAGCTGTAGGTTTCGATGCTGCTTTTCGTAGCGCTGCTGTCGCCCGGGATGCGAGGCTGTATTTCACACGGCTGCGTTGGGGGCTGCCTCGTTTCTGATGCCAGGGAACGCATCTCCCCCAAAATTTGGAAAAAAAAAACCCAAACAAAACAACAAAAAAGCCTCAAACACCTGAGTTTAAATTATTACCTCGGAGATCTTATTGGCAGGTAACCCAGTGGAGAGGCATTAGGGTGGTATCACTTTTGAAAAGTCAATTTATTCTCCAGTTAATCCAGAATATCGTTGGGTTTAGCCTCACGTCAGCAGCTGCAGGTGCTGATCCGCTGGGGGAGCTCGAAGAAGACTCCTCAGGTGGCTGCAGCAGGGCTGCTCCTACGTGCTGGAGACCTTTCTCCTTCCAGGAGCAGTGCCTGTGGGGTAGTAGCCAGAGGCACTCACAGTTTCTCTGCTCATTCCCTTAAAAAGGTAATTTTTCAAAGTAACCGAGCTGGAGCGGCAGAGATCTGCCTGCCAGCTGGATCTTGGGGAACAGACGGCTTCTCCCCTCCATGTGCTGTCGAACAGCTCACGATTGAAGCTTGTGAATAAACCTGTAGTTAGAGCCCGTGGTGATCAACCCCTTCAATAGAAAATGTGATTTTGTTTTTTCATTGCAACTGAAAAATCACCTCCTGGCTGCTGTCTCTCCTGGTTTCAGCTCAGCTTCTCCCCTTGCTGCCCGGAGCGCCGGGGGAGAAGGTTTCGCCTTCAAACGAGGGGTTGTAGCACCCAGGTTTTTCTACAGGTTCCTCCAGGCACAGAGAAAAGCCGTGAGAATTGCAGAGCGATTTTTCTTCCCCCCTCTGCTCCCCCCCGCCAAAATTATCTCGTGAAATTTGATCATCGCCCTTGGAATTAGCGCCGTTTGACGCCTGATTTCCTCTCGGGTCGCCGAGTCTGGGTGTAAATCCTGCAGGGTCTTGGGTGGCGGCGGCGCGCGGTGCCACGTGGGCGTGGGGGGCGTGGGTGGGATAGAGCGGGGGCTCTCAAGCTCCGCGTTCAGGAGCGATATTTGTGCTTATATGGTGGATTCCTTGCATGGCAGCCGCGTCGCGGGGTCTCGGGGGGCGCTGCCGCTGCTCCCCACCCCTGGGTGCTGTGGGCTCTCCCCACCGAAGGCTGCGGGGGGTCTGCAGCAGCGCCAGGGTGGGCGTCAGCCCCGGATTTGCCTTTCTGGAAATTCCCTTTTCATAGAACCGTAGAACACTTTCAGCTGCAAAGGCTGACAACCCTTTCAGTAAAGATGTTCTCCCTAACATCTAACCCGAACCTCCCCTGGCGCAATTTAACCGGATCCCCTCCGAGGTGGACGCGTCCTGCCGGGAGCTTCCAGAAACGCATCTTGGCCGGGCGCCCGCCGGGGAGGGTGTTCTCCACCCGCACGACGGGGGTAGGTTGTGGTGGATGCGGAGCAATCCTGCCGTGGTGGGGTCTTCCCCCCTGCTGTGGTAGCCAAAGGGCGTTTGTCCTGCCAGGGGCTGCTTTTCTGCTGTTCCTCATGTGTTTTATTGCAAAACCACTGAACCTTTACACGCTTTGTGTGTGTCCAGGTCAAGAAAGTCACTGTCCTATCTTCTGAGAGACAGGTTGGTGGCCTTGAGGTAAAGCTGCTGGTCTGATCCGCGCTTCTGAACCAGACTTTTGCTGTTGCAATGGCACCAGGCGAACACTCAACAGCAGCTGCTGGATAACACTTTTTTTTTTGTTTGTTTGTTTCTTTTGGCTACATGAAAGTAGTTCCATAACTCACACCGAGAGGACTTTTTGCGCTGCTGCAGCTTTTGCAGCTTTGGATTTTGCTTGGTTTGGTGCATGGCTGGTTCGAAAAAAAAAAAAAAAAAAAGCTGCATGAAAGATAGAACCGTGTATTCGGAGAGAAAAGCAATGATGAAAGTTTAACTGTTCCCTGTTCTTTTCATGTTGTCTTTCTTTCCGTTTTTCTTTTTTTTTTTTTTGGTGTTTTTTTTTTTTCGTTCCGTTTCGTTTTTAATGATCATGTTACTCTTGCATTTTATATTTTCGTTCGCTGCCCAGTCTCCCGGCTACTTCCTCCCCAATACTCATCGCTTGGGGGTGTGCAAAGACCCGGTCGCGAAATACCGCACGGATCAGAGGAGGCTGGCTCAGCTGAGAGAGCTCAGAGCCAAGTTTTTCCTCTCCTAAATCCGTTGGACCACGCCTGGCAAGCTAAAGGGATGGAGAATTCCTAGTCAGCAGCGTTGCCCACAATCTTTTCTTTCTTCGGTGGAAGCGGTAGAGCCCTTGCATGGTCGCACGTGATGATCCGCTCATTCCGGGTTGGTTTTTTTTCCTAACGTTCCTTAAGACGCCAGAAAGGAAAAGTGCTGAAACGTGGAGCAAAATCCAAGGAGTTGGCGACGCTCCCGCTGCCGTCCTGCCCGCCCCGCGCTTGGGGGTTTCTAAGCTTGACGATTTTTCACTCGTTTTTTTTTCGAAACGGTCGGAATTTTGATACCGCCGTCGGAACTTTGGGGAAAAAAAAAAAAGCTTTTTGTATCCGCCGTCTGGCTGTCGGGTATTTAACAACCGCTGGTTTTTAAGGGCGCTGTAGCACAGGGAGCTGTCAGAGGCCACGTTTTCTACTACCCCGTTTCTATTCCTGACGCCTCCCGACTATTTCTCGACTGTCCCAATTCCAAAAAAAACGCTTCAGTAGGTTTTGGGCATTCGCTTTCCTGGGAGGGTGGTGACAAAAGACGCGTGATCCTGACGCGGACGTTCCTGAGCTCTGCAGGGAGGACTCGTGGCTCCAAGGCTGGTGCCACCGGAGGCTCCGCTCTCCGGGGCGGTTCCTTTTGCCGTTGAGAAGGCGGCCGCCCGAACCCTTTGCACACCTCCAAGTATCGTTTTTGGGCACTTCCCATCTGTCATTTTTGTTCATCTCTCTCTGTCTTTCTTGATCTTCTACCACGAAAGCAGACACGGGAACGTCCTCTGTTAGTGCAGGATGAAGACAAACTAAAAAAGCAGGAGACGCCTCCCGAGACAGCCTTTCCCCGGCGAGCGCGTGAAGAAACTCTTCCGAAGGTTTCTATTGCCATTCCTGAAGAGCAAAAATCCCTCAAAAAGTGTCAGCTCTACTCTAGCGTTTTTCCTTCTCCACGCGTTCCCTTTGTGATGTCCTTTCTCCTGGTCGTCGCGCTGACTGTTTGGTGGCTGCTCTTCCTCTGAGTTGCGACAGGGTCGTGTCGGAACCTCAAGACCGAAGCTCCGGAATTTCTTGGCCGTAGCCTCTGCTGCATCTTCCTTGTCCTGGTCTTTGATCTCCGTAGTTCGCTCTCCCGGGGAGGGACGCCCCGCGAGCGTCGTGCTGATCCCGCTGTGTGTCCTTGCGTAGCTTTGAGCTGGGACCTGGCAGGAGTGGTCGTGGATCGCCGGGTCCGGTTTGACGTTCCCTAGTGTATAGAAGAAAAAAAAAACCAATTCTCTCAACCGTGCTGCCGATCGCTCTCAGAGGGCAGACGGGGAGCGCGAGTACGTGGGAGATGTTCGCTGCTTCAGCCCCTGTAGAAGCCACGTGGGACTTGCTGAAGACTTGCTTGTTGTTGCAAACGTGAGATATTCACGAGCTGAAGAACATTGGATGCTGACCCCGTACAGTAATCTGCTGAAGCTAATCCATAGCCGCTCCTTTCCTAGGAAACTTCAGATTGGCGCTGAAAAAATTGCTGCTCTTAGCATTGACGCGGGGACAGGCGAGGTGTCACTGTCCCCGTGGGGGAAGCCCTTTGCAAAGCTTCGCAGCATCCCCCTTGCCTTCCCTCGGTCTCATTTCCAGGAGAATCCGTCGCATTACAGGAAAAAAAAAAAAGAAAAAAAGCTACAAAACATTGCAAGGAAGTATTTATTGTAAACGTAGATTTAATCGTTGTTCCGAATCCGGTGGTCTTGGTGCACTCGAGCTGAGTTTCGGTTAATTTGGGTGGAACTCACTGACGCGTGCTCGGAGCGGAGTGACCCGCCGCTGGGCATGGCTCCTCTCGTCAGCGTGTTGGCTTCGTCACGCCGGGACACACGTGTGGCACTAGAGCCACCGCTGGGTCGGACCTCTCTAACCACGCGGTTGTCGCGTGCCGCCTGCTGTTTGTCGCCTCCCGACGTCGCCGCCCGGTCGCCTTCCGAGCGGGGCGAGGCTCCGGTTGCCCCAGCTGGGCTGAGCAGAACTGGTTTGGGAGCTGGAGGGAAGGTGGGACTTTGTGATTAAGGGTTTTTTTTCTCTTTTCTGTATATAGCAATTGTGTGCTGAGCCAAACCGCTTCTCCTTCCGGCAGAAATCTCGATGTTGCTTTCTCGGGAGGGCTGGTGTAGACACAGTTACTTCGGGGAGCAGCCGCCGGTGCCATCAGTGCTGGCAGAAGGGAGTAGACCTTCATTACAGGGACTAAAATGTGTGAATATATTATAAATACGTGTATTTATGACCCTTGCTAGATGTGTATGTGTGTGAACAGTGTTCTTTAGGAAGCTAGCAGGCAAGCTTGCAGGAAAGAGGCGTAAGGCAAACGTGGCCTGTGCTGTCTGATCTCAAAGGACCGTGGGGCAGCCCGCACCACGTGCTCTTGCTCGCCGTGTACGGACTGAGGTTCCCTAAACGCCGTCTCAGAAACTTCGGTTGCCAGCGAAACCCTTTTGCTTTAATCCAGTGGAGTCTCCCCGCTCGCTCGCGTTAACCCCCTCCGATGAGTTCACCGGTTCGTGCCTTTAGGGTTTGGTTTGTGAGGATGCTGGGTTTTCGTCGGAGAGTATCCCTCCCTTTTCGGAGAACACTGCCTTTAACACACGAGTCTTCCTCTTTTCCGCCTAGGAGAGTCGCGGGGTTGGTGGAGAGGCCGGGGAGCTGCCCGTGCCGGAGGATGCGCGTGAGCTCTGGCGGGGTTCAGGGAGACTTTACCTCAACAAGGCGAGCCCCGGCGAGGAGAGGTGGGGAAGGCTGCTGAGGTGCCACGTGCTCGGGAGGGAAGGAGCTGGAGGGACACTTCTGGCTGGGATATTCCCCGCCCGAATCTCCTTCTCTAAACGGGGGCAGACGTGATGGAAATCAGGGACTGGTTGTTCTCCCCAGCGCGGCGCGGGGAGGGGCAGGAGCCGTGCGGGTCTCTCTCCGTCTGTTTTTCCGTCCGTATTTCCTGCAGAAGGGTGGCTTGATCCCGTGGCTGTTTCTCTTCGAAAGCCATCGCTGGCGTCAGCTGCCGCTTCGAGCGCTCTCGAGGTCGCTGCACGTGCTCTTTCTCAACCCATGGCAAATACTCCGAAGCCATTCCAGTGGCTTTTGCGAAGCCCCGCTTTCTGTAGCTCTGCCCGCCGTTCCCAAAGGAGCCAACTCCTAAAAATCTTTGCCCGGTGCAACATTTGAACGTAGCACTCGGGGCATCTTATCCCGGTGATGAGAGATGCACTCTGTTGGCCACTCAGTTCTTCAGCTTCTTAATTAAACCAGTCTCTCTTGCTTTTTTTTTAATCTTGAGATAAAGCTGGTTGTCATCAGCAAAAAAGCCTTTGAAACTTCACATTCTGAGAATGCTCAGGAACATTTTTTGGGGGTTTATGTAACAATTAACCACTGCAGAGTATTAAAAAAAAAACCCAAACAAAGCACTGAACAAATGCTTTATATTTCTGTGGCAGTTTAGAGGCCAGTTATCTGTGCTCATCCGCGTGGACGTGATCTCTCCTGACAGAGAAAGCCCGTAGCTTATCAGGAACAGATCCCCCGCTGCCACAGCCATGTGCTCCAGCTCCTTTCCCACTCGCTCCTCTGCTTTTTTCCCCCCTCTTTTGCTTTTAAGGCAAAGGGATTCACGTACGTGTCCAATGGCAATTCACATAAGGTCTTGTTCCTGCACATTAGAGGTCTGGTTCCTGCACACGACGCCTCTCGTTCCTGCACGCGATGCATCTCGTCCCCCTTGGTGCTGTGCTCCTCGATCCTTGGTTTCACCCTTGATGTCCGCGGAGGATGCGGTGCTGAAGGAAAAGGGGTTTCGGGGTGGCCGCGTCGTACCCGTGCAGGGAGGGAGTTGGTTCTCTCTAGCTCCGTTTAAGAGCAGAGCTCTCAGGGTTTTCATAAAGGAACCAACGCGTGTGCTCTGCTCCCTCTTTGCCTCAGGAACAAACTGGGAGGGTGGGGAGACACTGGACCAGGTTGCCCGGAGAGGTGGTGGATGCTCCATCCAATGTTCAGGGTCAGGCTAGACGGGGCTCTGAGCGACCTGAACATGTCTCTGGTAACTGCAGGGGGATTGCACCAAGGACCTTTAAAGGTCCTTTCCTACCCCAAACAAATATCCTAAACTTGCTGCAAAACACCTGCAGCTCACCAGCCGCCTACCCCGAGCAGCAGTGGGGTTAAAGTTCCTACGCGGCCAGTGCAAATGAGTGATGGAGAGCTGAGTTACCCCTTGCAGAGGGAAGCTGGAGATGTCCACAGATGTAACCTCATCCGGGTTGGCATGAGAAATCCTGATTTTTTTTCTTTTTCCCCAACATGACCTGCTGCAGAAAGTGACATTTCAGTGACGCTGGCATGCGTGTGATGTAGCTACGATAAGACTGCCAGCAGTTTTGGTGTTAAATTAGACTTTCCTGGTGTCTTGTCATGTGGCTACTTCGGTGCTTGCGTGCGGGTTCGCGGCTGTCGAGGCTTCGGCTTTTTCCATCACTCAGTCGGCGGTGGGTTCCGCGCTCGCTTTTGGTATCTTCTTACCGCGGTATCATCCCTTCTGAACTCCAGATAGAACACAGGATCGTTTCTTGTGCTTTCGTGCTGTAGGAGAAAGGCAGACACGAGTATTTCGAAGCAGCAAGCGCGGCAGAGCCGCCGGCTTGGCCTCGGCGTCGGGTCTGAGCCGCGTTCGGTGTCGGGCGCTGTGTGCGATGGTGGTCGAGGTGTGCGTGTGAACCAGCATCCCTGCTTTCGTCTCCTTTTGTCAAAGCAAAGAGAGGAATGAGGAAACTGCATCTCCTGAGCGTGGGTCAACAGCAGACGAGCCGAGGGCTGCGGGCAGGGCGGGGTCAGGTGCAGAGTTGGACTGAGACCAGCTCTGCCCTCTTGGCGTTTGTGCAGTAGCTGGTGACAGCCCTAACCTGTAGGTGTGCAGCATTTGTCTCCTGGCCTGAAACAATGAGGAAGAGGCGTGTGTCCGCAGCGTTGGCGCCGAAGGAGTCGTTCGTGTTTGCAGCGCCGAGGTCGGGCTGCCCGCACGGCGTCGGTGCCGCGGGAAGGAGCTGGGCGAAGCCTCTCGGCTCTTCACGTGAGAGTTTGTCACTCGGAGAATTATTCCGTTGGTTTATTGAGTTTTCTTTTTTTGCTGGATAGGAGTTGAGGGCGTCTTTTCCGACTCGCGGACTCAGGCAGGATGCTTTCTGGACAAGTGTAGGGTTCGGGGTTCCTTCAGAAGCTCCCTGGTCAGCCCTTGGCGTGGGTGACCCTGGAGAACCCGCCAGCAGCGGTTCCTCCTGGATCCCTGCTTGCACCTGTCTTTGGGAAGCTGGAGAGATGGACTAGGCTTGGCTTGTACTGGATCAGTTCGTGGGGACCTAAAAACACTTTCTTTTTTTACCTCTTTTGGAACACTTTTTCGGTTTTGTATTTTTTCTCAGATTTTTTTTCCCGTGTAAATATGTACACTTATCATTAATAAATGTTATTGCAAATCACATTTCTTCTTTCCACTGCTTATTAACCAAGAAAACCCACCAACCCCTCTACACAACCTGCGTTAACGACTTGCCTGGACTAACCCTCGGCGTCGCTCTCCCAGCCCAGCAGCCCCGGTCGGCACCAGCCGCGTCCGGGTCCCAGCTCTGCTGGACCCAGGCTGTGGGTGTCGTGGGGGCATGCTTGCTCTCGAACTGGCCAGAATAATTCGCTTGAGGATTAAACCCAGCTTGCTTTAAGAAAGGCTTTGCTTGCCGAGGGCTCCAAAGATCCATCCCTCTGCCAGATGCTTGGTGCAACACGGACGCGTTCTCCCTCTTCGCTTGTGAGACTGAACTGTTGGATAAACCAGCTTGGACGTACCCACGAGCGCCTCCGCCCGCACGTCCTGTTCACCTGAGGACTTTTTGTGTTTTTTGTGAGCAAAGAAGCCGTGTGCCCTATTAACCACCCTTTCCCTACTCGGCAATACCCTGCAAGCCCGCGGTTGGGTTTTAGCTTTCGGAAGCTGCCTGAGGCCGTGTCTAAAGGCTCTATTAGGAGTCTCTGTACCTCCCACCATTTTTTCTGTGAGATTATTTGCTTCTGGACAAACCGCTGGGCTTGTTCTGCGCGATCACGGGGAAGCAAAGGCGGCTGCGACGGAGCGGCTGATGCTCTCCTGGGCAAGCCCGGTGCCAGAGCTGAGCCGGGATGTCGTTTCTGCAGGATGGGAGCCCAAAATTGGTGTTTATTGTCAACCCTGATGGCATCCCCACGCTTTTCCCCTCCTGCTCTACACTAAACCCCAGGCAGCATTCGCGGTGCCGCCGGGAGCTTTTGCTCCGCAGGGGGAATTTGGAATAAGAAGCCCCTCATCCAAGGTGCCTGCCCCACAAAAGAGATGGGAAACGGTGTCAGGGTGGATGGGGAAAGGAATCCAATTGCTTAACAACCCTGTTCTAATAATTCAAATGTTGATCTTGAGGTTGTTTCCCGTTGCCAAGTGGTTGATGCAGCGGATGGGAGGTGGGTGCTGTGTTTCGTGTAATAGTTCTGTGATGCTGTGACATCAAAATCTTGTCAAGTTTGTAGCATGCTGTGTGGTTTTCAGCCTTACTCTTTTAGCTTTGGTCAAATTGTCTTTTATCCTTCTGTTGTCTGACCAGGCTGGTCGGGAGGTTGCGATGGGATCGATGGCAATTAAAAAATCCACCCAGAAATGCAAATCTGTGGGTAATGGCCATCGTTTCCAAATGCTGGGGTTCGTTGAACGGCTTCTAAACTTTTTAACTTCTATCTTCAAGGCAAAGCAGTTCTATCAGGCGTGGCAGGTACTGTAAACATAAGGATCTCTTGGTTTTTTGCTTTGTAATACTTTTTTTTACCCGAGTGCTCTGCCGGCTGGTGAGATTGAGCGTCCTTTGAGCTGGGAGCTCTCGCTGGTGAGTGCGCTTTGCCGCGAAAGCAACATCATCTACTTGTGCATCCGTCGACGGTTACACCGAGCCTGTTTGCTTACGTGGGTGCTTGCTTGGGGATAACCTAATAACACGCGCCGGGGGCCACGGCTCCAGTGCCCTACTGGGCTGTACTGGGATTTATAACGTTTCAGATGGGGCCGCACCACAATTCCATGGCTTTATCAATTTTTATCAAATCCCTGTGGTAATTGGCAGGGTCCCATCATTTTAGCTCACTCCTTAAGTTTCCCACAGGGCAGGAATCTGGTTTGGGATGAGGATAATTCAGTATTTCAGGGACGGGAGAAGCAGCGACGTGCCTGCACGGGTTGCGAGCGTCCCCTCCGGCAGCTGGTTCGCACGGATCCAGACCCTGTCCCAGGTTCTGAAAGAACACGGGCAAATTGATACCAAAAAAAAAATCAATCAATCAATCCTTTGGGTCGCTGGTATCAGCAGTTCAGCCTGTTATTAAGTTATCCCCGGTCTCAATTACGTGTTTGTCACCTCTTGCACCGTGACGCTTAAGCGAAACTCCGCGTTTGTCGCCATCGGGTGCACAGATTTGTCTTCGGCCGCGTCAAACATCGTGGCCGTGCTGTCTGGTTGGGTTTGTTTCTGCCGGGGCACTGCATCCCGCCCTCGATTTTCTTGTTTGGCTTGTGCGAATCTCATCCGCTTCGCGCCCGGGTCGGCCGCGGCTGCTCTGGTTTTGTGTCTCTGGAAAGGAGAAGTCTTGCGGCAAATCCCAGCCCTAAAAATAGGGATGCTTTGGCGTTTGCGAAATGAAAATAAATCTTGATAAGATCAGAATTTGTAACAGATGTTCAAATTCCTAAGGGGGGGGGGGAATTGGTTTGTGGTTTTTTTTAGAAAAAGATAATCTTTTCTAGCCTACGTGCAAACTGCGTGTTTAAATATAGGAGCAAACAGTCGCATTTAGAAAAAAAAATACGTGTGCGTACGTAGATGATTTTATATGGAAACAAATACCTTTCGGTTAGTTTATCTTCTTACGGGGGGAATAGGAAGGCAAGAAAAAGAACGCTTCTGGCTGGTCGATCTTATCAGGATTTCATTCTTTTCAGCTTGCATGTTCCTCGCCGCACACGGCTCGGCTGCCCAGCGCTGTACATATGCCACAGGCTTCCTTTGAGCTTCCCCCTCCCTTTGTGCTTTTCCCCTACGAGAAACTTCCAAAAGGCAAATTGTGGGTTTTTTTCTATATACGAGAGGGAGCCAAGAAGCCCTTCTGACTGGATACATGTGGTTGTCTCTTGAATAGGTCCGTGCTTGGGTAGAGGCTTCATCCGTTCCGTTTTAGCTGGGGGGTTCATTCTTCCTCTTGCTCCTAAAGCATTTTCCATTTAAACTCCAGAAGAGCTACTGCACCTTCTCAAGATGCCGTTAATTTGCAAGATTAAGCATATCTAATTAAGGAGATATCTCTATATTGGCAGCGTATAAATCCAGGTGTTAAAGGGAGATTAAGGCGTTGGCATCGAGGGCTGATAGACGCCGTTCCGTGCCTGTTTTGTGAAATATTGCAGTGTGGTATCTTGCGTTGGGTGGAATGAGCGTGGGAGCTGGAGACACTACGGAGGAGCACATATGGAAGTGGTTTTTGATGGAAAATCACGCTCCCCTAGTTGTGCCACCTGACCTGGTGCTCGCAGCGGGATCGCTATCCCTTCACTCCTCTTAAAATGCATTTTCCTACACGAGAACTTCAGAAAAGCCCAAGAGGCTGGAAATCCTGATGCGCAGAAATCTGACAGGTAGTCTATTTACAGCATAAAGAAGCTGGGAACTGAAAAATAGCCAGGAGGAGTGGTGGCAGAGTCATTTCTTGAAGCGATACTAAAATAAGCATCTAATTGTTCCTACATAAAGTGGCTCCTGTTCGTAACCTCCTGTTGAGCTGTGCCATTAGGCGAGGTCAGTCAGGGTGCAAGCCTCTGGGGTACCAAAAACGCCTTGTACCGGGGAACCCAGGGGCTGCAGAACTCCCCTTTTAAGCACAAATTACAGTTTTTGGGTTGCCCAGAGAATCTTCTTTAATAGGAAGCGAGGCAGCAGCTTCTGTTCATCTTAACAGCACCACCGAAATGAGAGTAACAGTTGTCGACCACTGGTTTTGGATGAACAGATGCTTTCATAAAAACCTACCGGGTGTCAGCCCTGAGGTCAGTTATTGGGAAGAAGGTTGTAGCATCCGTCAGCAGCATCCCGCGGGGGTTTTTCCCTCCTTGTTCCCTGATGCTGGATGATGCGACAGCTTCAATATGTCTAAAACTGTCAGTGCCCATAACTGCTTTGTTCTGCCCTTCCTTGAAGGCAGCTCGCCCCGTCCTACGGAGAGAAACTCAATTTCCAGCGCGGGGGCAAGGCTGGAGGCATCTGCTGGAACGCTGCTTCTCTGCACATCCCAAACCCTCATCCCTCGGGCAAGCAGCTGGGATTTGCTTTGTCTTGTCATGTTTTAACCCTTCTCTTCTGTCTCTGTTGCTCCCCTCCTGGCTAGAGGGCTCCCAGAGCTGTGAGAAGACCTAGCTGAGACCTTGCTAACGAGCTGCCCGGGCAGCAGCTCATTACTTAAACACGCTCTTCCCAAGTATCTCCGGTGCTTTGAGGAGGGCTGAGGTGCTTCGTGAAGTGGCTCCTCTCCCGGGCGCCACCACAAGTGCCAGTTGCTCTGTCCCTGCAGGAGGTTTTGCTGCCGCGAAGGTTTCCGTGCTCCAGCTGCTCTGGGGAGAGAGCGTGTTCCGAGTGTTTCAGCAGTCACGAATAAATGGGCAAATGCAGCTTGTTGAGCGATAAACCGAGGCGCGTAGCTCGGTTTCGGCGTGAACATCTGGCTCTCCAGCTCTGAGCCGCATTTCTTTATTCTTCAGCTGGAAAGTTTTGTGCTAAGGTCCTTGAACCTGTTTGTCCGGAGGAAATAGTACAAATTCTTTCAGACCACATCGCCCGGTCGGGAGCCTCTCGGTAACTGAAGCAGTCGACGTCGTTACTAACTCGTAGATATTCTTACAATAACTTTACCAACTGTGGTAGTCAGCCCGGAGACGGCGGCAGCAGAGGGGATGCTCAGAGGTGGGAGCGTTCCCAGGGGCGAGGAGAAAAAGGCACAGGCTCTGCGGATTGTCGTGCACGGGAATTCTGGGCTTATTCTTCTCGCAAATTACAACACGGCGTAAAATATTTCGAGGAGTTAAAAGGCAGATTTGAGGTTTGGTTTCGGCCAGGCAGGTGGGTTTTGGTGCACGTGTGAATTTTGGAGGTGCACAACTCCCCCCTCCCTCCTTGTCACACTGGAATTATCCTGTTGCCAAACTGGGCAAGAAGCGCTTGGTGGTGGCTCTTCGTATAGCTGCCGAGAGTCGTTTTAATGTAAATTCCTTGAACTTTAGGAAAGTGTATTTTTCATGGACTGGGAAGGCTGTGTCGGTAAATGCCCTGGATCCATCCCCTAGCACAAAGGTTCTCGAAGCTCCTGCTGTTGCATGTGTTGCTGCGGACGTGATCGAAGAAACCGATGTTTTGCCTTCATGCTTCGTGACGGGTTCTCCCTAACGCTTTCTTTCTCTCTCTTTCTCTCTCTCTCTGGCCTTTGTTTTAATTATTTAAATTTTTTTTTTGTGTGTGTGTGTGTATCCGTTTCTTTTTAGAAAATGAGTGACTTTCTCTCCAGAGAGGAGGAGGAGGAGGAGGAGCCCGAGCGGAGCAGCGCTGTCGCTGCGGGGGCGTGGGAGGGCTGGGGCCAGGCGGTAGCTTTTAGCGAGACCCCGGTGCCCCCCGCCTCGGAGCCTTCTCCCGCCTGTGACTTCCCTGCTTCCTCCCTAAGCAGCGAGGAGGAGGAGGAGGAGGCGGCGGCTCCCAGCCTCCCCACGAGCCAGGAGCACCCGAGATGTGGAAAGGGGGTTTGCGCGGATTCGGAGAAGGGCTCGGGGCTCCGTGAGCCGCAGCTCGCCCCCGCGCCCCCCCCGGCAGCCCTGGGGAGGAGAGGCGGAGGTGGCAGAGGATGGCGAAGATGGATTTGCCTGTAGAGAGCGAGACGGCGAGTGTCCCGCCTCGGATGTTAATAACGGGCTGCCCGCACTCATTCGCTGCTTCCAGGTAGTGAAGCCCCAGCGCCTGCTCCCCCCAAACCCCACCCTGGCTGGCTTGGGAGCGGGAACCCCAACACTGCAGCAAGCAGATGCCACGGACTCGGGGAGGAGATGTGTTTCCTTGGCTCGATGCTAATTAAGCGGTTAATCGCCCGCCTCGAGAGCACGCGAGCTCCTCTCAATTTCTCTTGGCGCTAAATACGAGCCCCTCGCAATCAATCTGTGCACGAAACGCCCTGTGGGCAAAGCATCCTCTTGCCTCCACCGCTAAAAACCAGGACAATATTTAGGCTCTAAAGGTGTGGAATTGTAGTCCCGTGAGGTTTCTGCCATCTCCTGCCTTAGCACAGCGAATTCGAAGCGCTTTTCCGTCATGAACGTGCGCTTTGACGTGCCCTTCCAGCTCCCCGCCGCGGGAGGTGTTTTTGCCTGCTTCAGTGTCGATATTAATCGCTTACGGTTTAATCGCCTTCCCCCGCTAACGGTCACGGTGGCACCTGCCAGGTTTTGGGGACGGTGAGCAGAAATCCAGCCTTCTGGGACAGCACCGCGGGGCTGAACTAACTCTGTCGTCTTCTGGATAATCATCAGGTGGTGGAACGACGCGTTTCTCTCCCCGCCCCGTTTCTCTTTCGAGGTGTCGTCTTGCTCGTTTTGTCTGACATTGATTTAATAAAAGTTCGAGGCCTGGGATCTGCTGAGGATTTGGAATAATAACAGCGTTTCGCTCGCAGTCGGGATAAAGCTGCTCAGCTGTGATCAGGTCTTTATTGGCCCAGGGTTTGTGTTAATCTTGACATTGTCATCAGCAGACGAGGGTCATCTTTTAGCGGCAGCCGGTGATGAGCTCGTAGTAATTAGGAAGTTAATCATCAGTGGAGACAGTTTCTTTGTGGTATTGTGAGACACCAGTAAAACCCTTAAAGCCTCGCTTGGGCTGACCTGACGACACGGTGTTGGGGACGATCTGGAGGATTTTTTTCTGCCTCTTTAATCCTCGCCCACGATCTCTGCCCTCTGAGCAGTGTGTCGTACCGGAGGCTTAAACCCAAAGGTTTCCAGGCTGACCTTGGTTCCCGCAGTGCTTTTATCAGATCAGTGTCAGAACATGTGCCAGCACCACGGTCACGCTGTGTGGGGAGATGCTAACGGGGTCTTTACGGAGCTGTTTTTAACCCTGTCTCGTAGCCACCGCTAGTGAAGACACAGACCGTCACCATCTCGGACGTGTCCAGCGCCGTCAAAAGTGAGATCCCCACGAAAGAAGTCCCCATCGTCCACACGGAGACGAAGACCATCACCTACGAAGCCGCACAGGTAAGGTGGGTTCCGAGTCGTTCCCCAGGGGCTTCAGGAACCTCACGTGAGCGTTTTGTTTCCGATTCCACCTGCTGAGACAGCAGCACTTGCCTTTCCCCAAGCATCTTGAGTTGCAGCGCAGGAGTTAACCCGTGTTATTCTATTTTCCGGGTGCACTTGGTGTGTTTAGGGGAGCAGTGGTTTTACTGTCCCTGAAGAGTAATTAAGTTTTTCAAGCGCGCAAACAGAATTTATCTCCTGCCACTGGTGGCTTTGAGATGCAGGTGAGACTGCACAGAGTTAACCCGAGTTGGCTTTTTTCCTGCGGGAGATGCCTTGTCTTGCTTTTCCCGGCTCTTCTTGCTGTTCATGCCTCTTCAGAGCTTGGTTTATAAACGCTTCAGGAAGCGTTTGTGGATTGTGCTTCAGGTTTCAACCCTAAAACAGGTGTTGAAAACCAAAAATACTGTATAAAATGCAACCAGGGTGGCTGTGGGCGTGGGGCCGTGGGATACCCCACGGACCACACTTGTGTAATTTGGGATTCCTGAGGAATCCCGTGGCTGCTCAGCATCCTGCCCAGCAGCGGCGCTGGAGGGGACGTTGAGATGTGCCTGCCCCAGAGCATCTCCGTGACCAGATGAACAGAGCAGATCTGCTCCCTTTCCTGTTGTTACCAGTTTCTAACTGGGATCTCCGGAGAAGTCAGCCAAGCTTGTGATTCCTCCCAGTCTGTGGGAAATGGTCCCACCTTGTGGTAACTCCAGATACGGTCCCACCGGTGTGCTGGGAGCGCTGGCAAGGATGACTTCTTCTAGGTTTCTTGGCAGACCTCGAAATGTCGAGTCGCACAGGATGGGCACGGGGTACCCCAGCTGCAAATGAAGCTGTTCCTAGCCCAGCAGGTATCTGGGCTTTGCTTCTGCAGAGATTTAAAGCCGGTGATGTTGTCAGGAGCGAGAAAGGGGAACAAGGACCTTCTGAATCAGGTTGTGCTCTCTGGCTTTGTGGCCCTCCATGGATCCAGGCGGGTGTAAATCGGGATGGGTGTTCGCTTTGGTCTCCCATCGTGGTCCAAGCAGGCAGCTTGGCACGGAGGAGCGTGACCGGCGTTGCGGCGTACCCAGATCTGGGTATATCCCAGCCCGCCTGGTCTGGAGGCGTCTCAGGTCCTGCCTCTGTGGATCCCTGAAAGCTCTTTGTGCTGATCCTCCGGAGACCTGCGAAGTCCCTGTGCAGCTCCACCACGGAGAGGAGTTTCCGCCCTCGGATTGCGTCCTGCTCTGCTGAGGTGGAGACCCTGCTTCTGCCCGCCGGGACTGACGGCCTTTCGGTTCTTCTGTCCCCCAGACAGATGGTGGCAATGGAGATTTAGACCCCGGCATCCTGCTGACTGCTCAGACCATCACTTCAGAAACCACCAGCAGCACCACCACCACCCAGATCACGAAGGTAACGGCACAGGAACGCGGTGAAACAGCTAAAACAGCAACCCAGGAGCGAGATGGGCGGGGTTGAATAATGGGGAACAAAGCTTAAACCCCAGTTCTTTAAAAAAAAATAAGTGTTTAATACCTGAAACTGGTATTAATTAATGCCTGGTGAAGCACTGGGACAGGCTGCCCGGGGAAGTGATGGAGTCCCCATCCCTGGAGATGCCCCAAAAACGTGTAGACGTGGCACTTTGGGACATGGCTTAGTGATCGTGGTGGGGCTGGGTTGACGGTTGGACTTGATGATCTTAGAGCTCTTTTCCAACCTGAACGATTCTCTGAAACAAAGCATGAGGTTCCCAGGTGTGCCCGCGTCGGTTTAAGCCTGTGGATTCTGCACTAATTGCAGCGCAGTCCGCGGGCACAGGCTCCGACTGTCCTGTGGGACCAG
This sequence comes from Trogon surrucura, assembly GCA_020746105.1. NCBI lineage: Eukaryota > Metazoa > Chordata > Aves > Trogoniformes > Trogonidae > Trogon > Trogon surrucura. The sequence goes on from CM036640.1 coordinate 4,378,469, forward strand.
GGGAGAGAGCTGTACTGCCAGCCAAAGCTCTTCCCTGGCTCACTCACAAGAAAATTTGTTGGTTTTTCTTTAGGCAGCGGCAGTTTTCCCCCGTGGTTCCTGTACCACGGTGTGAGGGCAGGGTTTGGTAACGCTATTTTTTTGAATATTTCAGCCCGGCAGCATCATTGCGCTCAAATTCCTTTTCACTTCTAGACTAACAGTAGGTTTTTTTCTTTTATCCTAGACTGTAAAAGGTGGCATTTCGGAGACGCGGATTGAAAAGAGGATCGTCATCACAGGAGATGCAGATGTAGACCACGACCAGGTAGGAGCTGGGGGCGAGGTCCAAGAGAGCTGCTCGGAGCTGGCACGAACTCGACAGGCTGCCTCTCCAAAGCCAGCTTTGCCAGGGAAATTGTGTTGGGGTAGAACTAAAACTTCAAAACTGATTTCAGTGATAAATTCCTCTTTGACAGTACGCAGCCGTATAGCTCGGCCAGCAAAGCTTAATTCTGCTCTGAAACCGGTGTCGGCAGCGAGTTTAGATTCCGGAATTGTTTGGGGCAAATGCAATTTAAAAAAAAATAAATAAATAAGATGCACAAAAAAAATAAGAAATAAAAGTTCTCCTTAACATCTGGATGAGCTGCATTAATTTTCTCATAACTTTGAAGTGCTGTTGCTGCCACACCGTGCCAGAAATCATTTCATAGCACTCAGCACCTGCATTAAATCTCATCGGCTTTATATGAAACCTTTCTGATGAGTCAGCCCCATCGGCCTCCAGCGTGTGCTGGAAGTGATGATTTTGTCATCAGGGAATTATACTTTGAGTTTAATTTTAGTCGCAAGCATCGCGGGGCTGGAGAACATTAATACGACGAGAACTAGTTTATTAATTCCAACCGAAAATGGCTGAGAAGATGTTGAAATGTGCTCATCACACGCGCTGGAAGAACAAACAGGATTTGCTTAATTGCTCTCATCCATCTTCCACCATGGCAGTGCACTTTTAGAAGACAGCTTTTTCCTTTCAGAAATGCTCCTACCAAAAGTCACCAAACTGGGGTCGCTTTTCCTTTTCCTCTCCTTGGAGTTAGAAACCGCCTCTTGTCCCCGCTCTGTGCCCGTGTCCCTCTGTCCCCGTGCTCTGAATCGTGCTCTCTTCCAGGTTCTAGCTCAGGCCATCAAGGCAGCGAAGGAGCAGCACCCGGACATGTCGGTGACCAAGGTGGTTGTGCACCAGGAGACCGAGATCGCGGAGGAGTAGCGCGGCTGCGTAAGTTGGGAGGGGACGTACGGGACGGGCTCTGTCTTCCCCCCGGGGGGGCTCGAGCCCCGTGCGAGCGAGGCTTGGCTAAATAGGGGCAGAGCCTCAGTAAAATCCTTACTGGTAGCTGATGCTCGGGCTTGTTCCTATTCAATCCACTTAACTCTATGGTGGAAATGAGCCCAGAAAGCCTAAAAGGAGCTTCGTGGCTCCTGGTTTGCCCCCGCCAGCAGCGCATGGGGCTGTGGGTTTCCCGCAGAGCCCTGCCTGGGTGCCAGGTGACCCCGGAGCTGGACCCCGAGCTCCTGGCGAGATCCCTTCCAATGGTTTTGGGAAAGAGCTGCTGGAGGAACGCGGGAGCTCTGCGAAAGCCCGTCCTGCCCAAGCCGGTGCCGGGCTCTGGCCCGTCCCAGCAAAACTGCTGCTTGTGGGAGATAGAACAAGAAGTTAGGCCAGAGGAGAGACAAGCCTGGTTTAACAGATGAGCTTCTGAGGTGTCCAAACCGAAGTAAAAAAAATGCAAGAGGTCTCCTAAGGGTTCCTAAAAGCTGGGCTGGGAGCGGGGCGGCGCTTGTGCTGGCGGCTCCGAGCCTGAGCTGGCACCTGCCACCGCTGGGTCGGAGCCTGACTCCAGTTCTGCGGCGCCTTCAGGGTCCCCTCTTTGCTGGAGAGGCAGCTCTGGGCAGCGATAACTCACCCTGCTCCCCTCTTTCTAGGAAGCGTTCCTGCCAGACACACCACCGGGACAAAGAAACCCAGCAAAACCATCAAGAAACTACCTGGAGCACAAACACCTCGGATTTACAAGAGACATTCATATCATTTATTGAGAGTTGCGCTTTGACATTTGACTTGGGATTTTTTTCCAGACTCCACTGGATCCTATTGGATCTAGAAAAATTTTTTTTTTTATATATATATATATATATATAGTGACAGAAGTATGCCATATTTCTAACTGTACTGAACAATTTTTTACAGGTTTCCAATTTTGCATTCCCTCTCACGCATAGCCTCTTCGCATACAGACCCAGACACACCTCGCAGGGCTCAAAGGGTCGCTTTTCTTCTCTCTTTTTTTTTTTTTTAAGTCTTATTCCCTCCGCCTCGCCAGGGATAACGGAGATGAGCCAGGTCCGTGCGTATCCCGAGCGTGGGATCCGTGCGCGCCTTCCAAAAGCCATTTGGGTCCTTCTGCCGGGAGAGTCAGGTTCAAGGAGTCAGACTTCACTTTCGTGCAGCGTTTCCGATTTGCCTCTTGGTTTTATCTTATTATTTTATTTTTTTTTAGCTCTTAGGGAGCTTGAGACTCCGGCCGCAACCCCCTGGGTTTCGGCCCCCCCCGATGTGTGAGCGCGGTAGGGTTTGTGGTGTAGCCTATGCCAACATCTTCATAGCTGGCTAGAATTTATTTTTTTTTTTTTTAAGGACTACTGGAAGTTGCTTCAAGTATCTTATACTGTGAATTTTAGAGCTTTAAGAGGACTGTGGTAGCGCCTCGCCTTCCTCCCGTGTGTCTCTGCCGAGTGCTACCTGCCTGTTTGTGTTTTCTAGATGCCATTAAATTAAAAAGCCCTTAGAAGTGTGCATTTCAGGTGTTTGGACTCGGAATGCTATTAAGGTAGGCTTATGCAGCATTCGCAGTAACTGCATTTTTTTCTTTCCGTGTCATAGTTTTTCACTTGTTCGTGTTAATGATTTTTAAATAAGTTTTTTTTTGGTTTTTTTTATTGTAAGTCATGGGTTGGGGTGGGTTTTTTTCCCTCCCTATTCAAAGCTAAACATGTTACCAGGCCCTATATCATTTAATTTAAAATCCTTTAGACAATCCTTCCTGCGTTTGGAGAGGCTGAACGAGAAATTTCAGGAGTTGCCGGTCGCGACAGAGCTGAACCGCGTGGAACGTGCTGCCCCCTCCTCTTTTCCACGCTGGTTTTTAAGGGTCTGGGCTTCGTTTGGCTTCGTGACCGCCTTGCTGGAATGAAATGCCAGGCTTGGCGTCTTTAGGCTGAGCTTACCCACCATCGGGGCCAGCTCCAGCGTGGGTGGGATGACCAGAAAATCTCTTTTCTGGGGCTGGATGCTCTTCCCTCAGCAGCACAAGGGGCTCAGCTGCTTCCTGAGCTTCGCAGAAACGTTCTAATCGTGCCCTGGGTTCTCCTTCCAGCATTTAAATTTAAAAAAAGAGAAAAAAAAAAAAAATACAGACTTTTTGTCAAGTGTCTGCCCAGAACACTTTAGTACACGTTGAGGTTGTGATTTCATTTTTTTTTTAATATATATATATATTTATATATATATATATAGTGTGGCACGTTGGTAGCTGAGGGCATGGAGTGCTCCTCAGTCGAGGATGGGAAGAAAATGGCAATAAAATCAAACAAAAAGCTCGCTGCTGTTCTAAATTTGAATAACGTGTTTCAGAAGTCACTGGAATCAGCTCAGGCTGCGCCGAGTGGCTGCAAAGAGCCTTCGAACCACGCTGGGGCTGCTGCAGCTTCTCGGATTCGGGTGCAATTTTAACGAAGCTGCCAGGATTGAGACTGGGCCGAAAACGCTGGAGCTGCTGGATTTTTTTTGCTTCCTTTGAGCCTTGCTGGCCCTGGGTCCTCCCTCAGCTCCTCAGGCTGCTCGCGGTGCCCTCCCGCGACGCTCTGGGGCTGCGGGGAGCCCCGGGCTCCGCAGCTGGGGCGTAAAATCTTCCGATTTGTGTCTGGGCAGCCCTTCCCTTCCTCGTTTCCGCCACGCAGCTCCTTCGACTCGGCTGGGCGACGCTTTGCCTTGCCCGCCCGTCGCGCCGAGCATCCCCCCGGCTGGGAACCGAGCGCTCGGCCGCTCGCTCCTTCCCTTCTCAGCCCCTCCGGCCGCTCCCCGAGGAGGGAAAGGGCACCTGAGGAGGCGTTAAAGAGGGTTTTGGAGCTTTCCCAGAGAAAAGCCAGCGCCGCAGATTGAGTTTGTGTAGCACTTAGAGGCACGTGGCCATCGGAGTAATTTAGGGGACCGTGGCGGAGCTTGTTCCGTGGGGACAGAACACCCTGAGGGGGGGGGTTCTAGGGTGAGGAACCCTCTGGCACGAGAGGCGGCCCCTCTCCAAAAGGATGGGGCTGCATTCATCCCTTTTTAGACAAAAAAACAACCCCAAAACTTATTTTGTTTTTTTTTTTTTCCTCCTGGATTTGCGGCGGCTGCTTCCAGGTTGTTCATTCTTGTGCTTTCCCTTTTTAAAGTTCTTTCTTCTGTCCTCTGGTGTTTTAAAACACGTTATATTGCCCCGTCCTCCCGCCCGGAGCTGGTTTCAGCCAAGCAAAGCTCATCGCTTGCACTGAGCCTCGCCTGCCCTTTGCCCATCACCCTGGTGTCGGACCCCCCCCGTCCTCCAGCTGACACGGCCGAGCCCAGGAGCTGGGCAGGAGCAGCGGCAGCTTGGGAAGAAGAGAAAAACCACAATAAAAATTAAAAGAGCAGGAAAAACTTCTTCCCTCCTGCCCACACCCCCTCCGATTTTCCAAAATCCCCGGCTCGCAGCGTCGCTCTGTCATTCCTAGGGCCAAGCTCGACTTATATGAATGTTCCCCAGCTCTTCCCACTCCACAAATTCACCCAGGGACTGTCTCGATTGTATAATAGACATGATATGGAAGCTATTTATATATGGATGAATGTTTTTGTAGAAAGGAAGGCAAGGAGCTCACGTTCTCCTCCGTTAAACTGGAACGGCAGCTCCGGTTGCCGAACAGCGATTTCTGACCAACCCCGATGTGGTAGCAAAGGACTGGCTGGTTTCTGGTTTTAATCAACTGTGGTTTGCTGATTTTTTTATTTTTTTTTCCCCTAATTGTACAATTACCTTAAGAGGTGGTAGTGTCCCAGCCTTAGAGATGAAACTTGTAAAAAAAAAAAAAAAAAAATTTTAAAAAAAGGAAGAAAAAAAAAAGAAATAATTTAGTTGAGAATATGAAGGAGCTTTGTAAAATTTTTTTAAGGCAATTGTGAATTGTCTAGGCTAGCCGTTTACACTCTTCTTTATAAAAATAGGAACTTTTAATATTGGCAAATCTTTATAGATTGACTAGTGATGGGAGCTGTTATTTTGGACTTTCATAGTGAAATCAAAGGGAAAGTTGCCGTAGCGTTTAGACAGACCTAAGTGTTCAGTATTGCTTCTTGTATTGCATTTTTCAATAAATTTTCAAACAAAACTGTCTCTCTGGCTCTGAGGCTTTTTTTTTTTCCCCTCCTATTTCTTCACATCCCCCCCCCAGGTCTCTCTCCCCAAAGGGGTTTTGTGGCCGTTTGATTTTTCCCCCCACGCCGGGCTCTGCCGCGTTTGCTCTCGGTGCCTTCCGATGCTTCAACAGCTCCCGGCGGGACCGGAGCCCCTGAAAGGACCCGACAGGAACCCCAGAACCCCGGGTTTTCCCCAAAGCATCATCACCTGGGCTCAACCCTCCCCTCCAGGTGCCGGATCTGAGCTTGGGCGAGGGGCTTCGCTCCGCAGCTGATGGAGTGGAGCACGGAAGAGAATCTAACCCAGCTTTTTTATTTTTCCCTATTTTTTTTTCTCACTTTTTTTTTGTTCCCATCTCATTTAGGAGGGACAGAAGCACCAAGCAAAAAGCTGACAGGGCATCTTGGCCACCAGCCCGACCGAGAACAAAAGCCAGAAGGGCTGGGACAAGCATCCCTGCGGGCAGGGGGCTGGATGTGGCACCACCCCCCACCCCGTGCCTCAGTTTCCCCAATAGACAGAAAGAGAAGGGGCGCACAACCCCATCACCGCTCACGCACGCGTCTGTATTCGCTTGCTTAAAAAGCGACATTAATTCAAATTAACGACTCTGGAGACAAGTCGTTGCGTCTTACTGACAGCTTTTGGCCGGTTTGCCTTCAAGCCACTCCAAGTATTAAATCTCAATGTACTGCAAAGCAAAAAAAAATAAAAGGAGCCAGAGCAATCAGCCCCGGATGGTTGGGAAACCGCCTGTCAGGGCAACTTGATTTACTCAGGAGGAGGAGGCAGGGTCGAACAGCGCGTTATTTCCTCGAGCCAGCGTGGGCTGGGCAGCCCCGGGCTCTTCGCCCTGTCCAAATCCATTCGGGTCACGCCGCGCTCCCGCAAAACGAGCTTGAAATAACCCTGTCCCGGGGGGCTGGGGCTTGCGGGGGGTCCCCGCTCCTTTAGATAAAGCAGCGGCGTGATGAGCCGCGTCATCCCGGGGGGGACAACCAGCCGAGGAACGGCTCCTTCGCTCGCCTCAGCTGCACTTTGGGGTGTCGGCACCCCCCTGCTCGGTTGGCCAAGGCGTCGCCTGCCCCCTCCCTGAATTATTTCACATCACCCAGGGAGCGGCACTAAGTTCAACGAGTTGCCCGCAGCCGTGGGGGGTCCCAGCTTGTCCCCACAGCTCCGTGAGCTCTGCTCTGCTGGTGATACAGGGGAGCATCACGGGCTTGGGGGGAGCCTTTGCCCCCCTCACAGCCAGAGCAGGGGGGGAGTCTCAGCCTTTACTGCTTCCCTTTAGCCCCGTGCCTCAGTTTCCCCACCTCTCCCCCAATGGCAAAGCACGCCCAGCCCGGAGTCCCAGGCTGTATTGCCTGGCTACGAGCAAGGGAAAAATATTAGGTAAACAAACACCATGGTAATCTAGAGAGATGCAAATAAATAAAAAAAATAAACCCAAATCCCTTGTCCCAACACCAGCCGAAGGCAGCAGCAGCCACCCACGGGCCCCTGGCAGGGGCGGCCAAGCCCAGGCTCCTGGGTGGCCCCGTGCCAGCTCCAGCCCCAAAGGCAACGGGTCCGTCTCGGAGGTCTGATCCGTTGGGAAAGAGCCCAAAAGCCATTTCCCCTCATCACCCGTCCCCATCCCTGCTCCTTCAAGTCTCCATCCTGGACTCCAAGCCAGGAGGAGCAGCAGTCACGCCGGGAGGAGAAAGTTCCCATTCAAACACCAGCTTGTTCCAGCCCGGGATATTTTTAGGTCATTTTTCTCGTTTCAGGGGCTCGGGCAGCCGGTCGTGTTCCCAGCGGTCAGCGCGGTGACCCGGGGTCAGGGCTGCTCTCAGCGCCCCGAGGGGAATTGCTGCAGGATCGACTCCATCACTTCTGGATGGGAGAGCCCAGGTTGGTTCAGGATCTGGGATAAAGAGGGGAAATGCGTCTGCAGCGGGCCAGGGAGGACACGTTGAGCTCCATAACTGGGGAAACTGAGGCATGAGGGGGAAAAGCCAAAGGCAGAGGCAGGGAGTGCCCTGTCCTGCAGCAGCCGGGGCGGTGGCACCAGGTCCATCTCCATCCCTCTGGAGTGAGCACCACTCCAGGACACATGCAGGTCTGTGGGCATCAGCCCCTGCAGCTCTTCACTCCCACCTGGCTCTAGGGGCTCGATGTTCCCCTAGGAGCAGCCTCCCCATTCATTTTGGGGGAGCAGAGCATCCCTATTTCTCTGCAGAGCACCCCAAAACCCCCCCAGCCCCCAGGGAGGCTGGTAAGCTGAATCAACAGGCGGGATCACACCCTAGGGCACACCAGTACAGCCCAGTTGCTCCACACTGGGCTTCCCGAAGACCTGAAGCAGCATCCCCTGTTGCTGGGGAGGGAACGGATGCCCAAAGCCCGAATTCCCAATCGCCTTTGGAGCTCAGCTCACCCCGTCTCACCCCGAACCAGCCCCAGGGCAGGCGGCCCGTTTCTGCATCAGGACAAAACGTGCAGAGCTTGTGGCATCAGCGAGCCTGTGCAGGACACCCACAAGTGCCAAAAAATAAAGAAAACGTGATAATGAAGCAACTACCACCAAACCCACCCCAAGTCCAGCCCCATTCTGGCTCCCTCAGGTGCTGGGAAGCACCAAGACGGGCACCTCTGGTTCAGCGCCAGCTCGCTAATGCAGAGATGTACTTGGCACCGCACTTATTTCCCTTTTTTATTTAAATAAAGCATCCGAAAGCAGCACCCTATACACCCCGCCAAAGGGTCACAAGGCTTTTACAGCACCGGGGAGCGCGTCCGCACCCCATCGTCACCCCACTCAGGGTCCTCACCTCCAGACTGCTGCTTCTCACATGTCCCCATGGCCCTGGCATGGAAAGCCCCGACACTTCATCTTCCCAGCACCTCGGGAAGGAGATCGCTGGCAGAGAGCGCTCACCCTAAATAATGCACCAACATTTGCATTCCCTGGCCGTGCGACAAGCTCGCCCTCGCGCAGACTTTAAATCTTAAGGAAGGACTCACCGGCCAGGCAGGCTCATGGCTGTGACCTCCCTCGCTGCAGGGAGAGGAGGAAGAGGAAGAGGAGGAAGAGCTGCAAATCAGCCCTCAGCGGGACCCACTGAGCAGCATCAGGTGTGGGGTGGGAGTGGCCGGAACCAGCTGTGCTTGGGGGTTTTTGGGTCTGGATCCTTCACAGCTGGGATCTGCTGGGGTGTTTTTCAGGGGTGGCTGCTCCAGCCTTGCTCTCTCCATTTCCCCCTTTTTACCCCTTTGGGGGGATGTTTCTCAGGCTGGCTCCAACCCTGCCCGGTTTGAGCTGCCAAGTCCTTGGCTCCATCTCCCTGTAGGTGTTAAAGAGGTGACTGAAGGGTTGTTATTAACCCCCCAGCTCCTCTCCCGCGGGTGAAGTCCCCCAGCAGCAAACCTGGACCTCACCTGGGGTGACCCTGGGCATGGGAGAGAGACCCTCTTACACCATCCCCAGGGCATCTCGCCCTCACACAGCCTGCAGCAGTTGCTTCTTCCAACTCATTTTCCTAATTTTGTCCAATCTCAGCCCAAACTACAGCTTTCCCATAACTATAACCTACAGGTCCTTTGGCTGCAGGGGGTAACTGCAACGAGCAGGGCTCCTCTTGCCTCCATCCTCCACCGCGGTGACCCAAAGGACATCCCAGGGTCAGTTCCAGATGGTCAGCATCGGGGACAACCCCATGATGGTTTTTGCTGGTGTTTTTGGTGAAACTTCCCTTCTCTTGGTAGGAATCCCCTCCTGCAGCAGGCTGGGGTGGGGATGTGCCAGCGAGTGACAAAGGCTGGATATTTAATCCGTAATTTATAGAGCTGGTTCCTGGGCAGGATGAGCAGACGCCATCCAGCATCGTCCTCCACAAGCGTGAGATCTCCAGAGCTCTTGGGATGGTTTAACACCACAGCTCTGCAGCTGAGCAGGGTCAACAAAGGGATCCAGGGTGGGTTTTGTTCCTTTATTTTTAAATTATTGTTTTTAATCCAAATGCATTCCTGCCCAGTGTCATTCCCAGCACGCTGCGGGGACAGCGTGGGGAGAGAGCATCCACCCGTCCAAACCAGCACTCTTAAAAATCCCACAAGCACCCTTGAAACCGTGTCCGCAGGCAGAGCTGCAGGTGAGGGATGTGCCGATGATGTTCTCCCAAGAGAGAGCCCCGGTCTCCTCACCTCACTGGATTAATTAATAAAGCAGCTCGGCATTTTGAAACGATCCCAGAAACGCCTCCCCGGAGGATGCTGCCGAGTTGGGCAGGAGGATGCTGGGGCAGGAGGAAGATGCTGGAGTGGGCACGTGGTGCAGGCAGGGGACGTTGCAGGGAGGTTCCCCTCTCATCCCTTGCCACAGCGGGTTGCAGCCACTTCCCAAGGCCGGGCTGAGCCCCAGCCAGAAAATGAAGGAAAAAAATGGAAACAAAAGCCCCCAGCCCCAAAGCAACTCCTGGTGCAGCTCCTTGTGACGTTCCAGCTCTGGTTTCTTGCTACCGGTTTCTGAAGCGTGGCCCAGGGCCCGGCATTAGCTCTGGCTGCAGCTGGTTAAGCCTGAATGAAAAGTTATTTTCAGCTAAAAACAACCTCCTGGCACGTCCCTTGAGATGCTGCTTTGGGGCAGAGCCCGCCGGTGACTTTTTATCGTTACTGTTTATTGCATTGAACCAGTGCCTAAATAATTCGGAGATTAAGCAGCCAAGTAGAGAGCTGAGCCGAGAGCTGGTATCGCTCCCAGAGAAACCTCAGGGATGCTCTCGACTCCCAGCCCGCGGCCATCGACCCATCTCTGCATCCCAGCCTGGTACCCAGCCTCTTTGGGAGAGTTTGCATTGGAGTAAAGGAGGAAAAGAAACCCAAACCACTGCAGGAGTGTGTGTGTGTGAGCTTAGGGGCTGCTTTGTTTGGAAAAGGGGGTGTTTGGGTGGGGGCATCTTGTATGGGACAGGATGGGAATGGATGGAGGAGCACAGGGGAAGGTGGAGATGGGGCTGGATCTGCTCTGGGCAAGAAGGCACGAAGCAGATATGGCTCCAGTTTGAAAGGCAAAATTGAAATGAAAAGGAGAAAATAGCAATGACAATTGAAGCAAAGCATGCCGAGATTCCAAAGGGAGGGCAACAAAGAACCAAAAAAAGGTTGTGGAAACACTGATTTTTCTAAAACGGTTTTGCTTCTTGCAGGCTTTAATCCGCTGTTCCCTGGCTCCGGTGCCAAGCGCCGGTGGCGACGCGGGTTATGTGGGAGGCGATGAGAGACAACAGCGTTGCCAGCACAACCCTCCCCGGTCCCGCAGCCTCCTCCCTGCCTCCAGCCCCACGGGGTGACCAAACTGGGTGACAAAAGCCCCCAGCCAGGCACGATCCCCCTCTGTCCAGCCCTGGGCCAAGGGGACATTAGTCTCCAAGCCACTAGAACACTTTTCACCAGAAAAGGTGATTTCCAAACCATTCTGCAGGGATGTTTCAGTCTGGAGCAGGATGTTGTCCCCAAGGTTTGCAAGTTCTGAGGCTCTGTGCTCTCTTCAGCCCAGAGAGAGGGAGAAGCAGGAATAAATTACAAAAAAGCCACAAACCAAACCAACTTCAAACGGATAAAACCTATGTCAGCCGTTTACATGCACTACGGCGAGCTCTGGTCTTGGGAAGGCAAAAGGCAGAGCCACGTGCCAGGGGGGAATCCACGGGAGTAGGCTCTGAGCACCAAAGCAGTGACCAGCCTACACCGCCCCTGAGGGGCAAATACCCTGGGAAAGGATGGGGAACAAAATGCTGGAGCAGAGATTGCTCATTTGCAAGAAAACGGGCCCCGACGCTTCCCTTCCCCGGGGCTGCTGTGCCTGGGGGTGTCTCCCGTGGTGGGACGTGAGCTGCATCCCGCATCGCATCCTCACCGAACACAGCCAAACTTTCCCTACTTCACTTCATCCACATTTTCCTACTGCATTTTCTTGCCACAAGGGATTCTTTTTGGAGGGTTTCGTTTCTGTGCTACCTTCTCTCTGGGGATCACACCACCCTGGCTCTGCAGCCTCCGTCCTGTTCCGCACCCAAAAAGCACCAAAAAAACCCCCACGATGGCACCCAAGAGCACCAAAAAAACCCACCCCCACGGTGGCACCCGGGAAATCCAGCCCCACTGCTCACCCCTACCTCCTGCCTCACCGCATCCTCCCGCTACCCGCATCCTTCACCCCACCAGAAACCAGCACAAAAAATCCCCGACCCAGCGACGCCGCGGCTGCCTGCCCTGCAGGAGGGTGGGCAGCAGCACCTCACCCGCTGCCTGCAGCTCCCCTGGGCACCTTTTCATCCCTATTCTGCAAAAAAAAAAACCCAAACCCCACAAAAACCAAGCCCGAACCTTGAGTTTATCACCTTATTCTGCAAATACTCAGCAGTCACAGCACATCCGTACTCGCGCGCTGCCCACGCCGAGGAGCATCCCGCAGGGAAGACGAGGAGGCGAGGTGGGACCGTGTGGCATCGAGAGAATATTTAATAGCCCCGTCGGGCTTACGTGCTCCGGTCAAGCAAATTTCCCAGTGGGTTGAGGCTGGGCAAGGGGATACCACCCCCCAAAACATTCCCCCCCACCACCAACCGTGCTGAAATAAAGTGCTGCAGGGGGTGGTGGGGCTTCACCCACCCCCAGCATCCCCATCCCGCAGTTTGTGTCGGGTCTCAACGCGAGGGCTCCTCCAGAAAAAGCCACCAGAAGGGCTTGTAAGGCCAAGGGCATCTACCGGGAAGCCATCGAGAGGCACCCAGGAGAGGAATCCCGCCCCGGTAAGTCCTCCCCAGGGACCCCCATCTTGGCAGCTGCTTCAAAACACCATCCCTGAACCCCTCCTGGGTGTGGGGTTTTGGGGTTGCCGGTGGGCAGGATGAAGGACCAAGAGGTCCCAGTCCCCGAGGGCGCTGGGGGTGTCAGACCCGCGCTCCCCGCTCCGTCCCCACCGCCCAGGAGCTGGGTCGGGGCTCGCCTCGGCTGGAGGGCTCGCTGGGCTCCAGCAGCCGGTCCGAGGACTCGCCAGTACTTTCCAGTTTGGCGTAAGCCACCAGGCTGACGTGATCCAGCCGGGGCCAGCTCCGGTTCTTACGGTCCTTGATGGGGGCCACCAGCAGCAACCCCGGCCGGCCAAGGTCCAGCGACTTGGAGTGTCCCGGGGTGTGGAGCTGCACATCGGGGCTGAGCTCTGTCTCCACACCGGGGCAGCCACCATCCACGTTGATGACGATGTGGCCACCACCACGGTCCTGGCCACAGGGCACGGTGCCGCCGCCGGCGGATTGCTGAGCCCGGGAGAGCTGCGCTGCTTCTTGCGGGCGCTCGGTGGGGTCCCCCTCGACCCTCTCGCCCGTCCCCCGAGCCACCGCGTCCAGCAAGCAGTTGTTGAGCTTGATGACGGGCAACACCGAGGCTCCAACGGCCGAGGAGAGGAGGGATTCAGCTCCAGGGTGGCAGCAGAGGCTGAGGTTGGCCTCAGCGGAGGCACCGGAGCGGAGGCTGAGGAGGGAGGCGGCAGGGGACGCTGCTGGGTGCTGGAGGAACTCAGCCGTGGTCTGCAGCCTGTTGGGGCCGTAGCAGTCGGACCACTTGCTACCGGGGCTGGGGCAGGGCTGGCAGGAGAGATCCACCTGGTAGCAACCCTCCACGCACTCAGCGTTGGCCTTGGGGACGAGCTGGCTGTCCTCGGGGCCGGTCCCCTCCGGGAGACCCGCCGCCATCGAGTAGAGCCCCTTCTGCATCAGCCTGCGGGTCTCCATGTCCCTGTTCTCGTAGAGCATGGTGTTGGCGCAGATGAAGATGAAGAGCCCGATGCCCATGATGACGGGGCCAATCAGCTTCAGCTTCTCGCTGTGGGGCACGTGGCGGCTGGCAGCCACCTCCCTCCTCATGTCCCCCGCCGCGCTGGCATTCCCCGCCCCGGCCCCGGCAGCCCCGGTTCCCCGGTGGGGCCAGTAGCCCACCACGGCGATGGTCATGCCCACCAGCACCACCGAGATGCCCACCATGACGAAGGCTCCCGATGGCGAGCGCATGCGCAGCTGCCCTTTCACCACCACCTCCGGTGGGGACTTGCGCCGCAGCCTGCGTCCCCGGCGCCGCGGCGGGGCGGGGGGCACCGGCGGCTTTGTCCCCACCGCCTCCAGCTCCCGCATGGGCCCGTTGGTTTCGGTGCTCTCAGCCGTCATCGTCTCCGGCTCGGTCGCTTTTCCTGAGGGATGGGGAGGAGAAAAAGGTGAAGAAGCATCACTGGGAGTCCACGTGCCTGGGATGCTGGGAGCAGGGGGACGGCACACACCGGGAGCAGGAGGGTGCTGGGATCAGGAGGAGCATGAGGATGCTGAGAGCATGAGAACCATGAGGCTGGAAGCAAAAGAACGCCAGGAACATGTGGACACTGGGGCCACGGGGATGCTGGGAACACGGGGGCGCTGGGAACACAGGGATGCTGGGAACATGGGGACCACAGAGACCCCAGGAGCCTGGGGATATCAGGAGCACAAGGGACATGGAGCCCACAGGCTGCACCACGTCCTCCAACTTTCCTCTGGCTACTTCTCTCTCCCCGCTCGAGAGCAGTAGAAAGGCTTAAGGAGCTCCCTCTGCCCGCGCTGCTGAAGCCTCAAAACTCACACCCTGAAGCACCCCCTGGGGTTGCGCTGGGCAGCAAGGACGGCCAGGACCCTGCTGCGGCACCGGCATGGAGATGTCGCTGGCACTGGGGACTCAAGAGACTTGTCCTGGGTCACCAAGTGCCACTACACCTGCCAAAGGATGCCACCAGTCAGCTCGGCTCAACAGCCGAGGGAAGGGAAACTGAGGCACGGCTGCACATGAGCCCCCAAACCAAAGGTCTGCCAGAAGGGCAGTGCACAGGGCCCAGGCTGCTCTGCTCGCTATCCAAGCACAACCTGAAAACCTGCGCCTGAACTTAAACCCTCCTCAGGCTGCCCATCCCGACCGCGGGACCCGCCAGCCCAGCACCCACATGGGATTTCAGCCGAAAGAGTTTTTCCCCAATCCGCTCTGGGGGGACCTGACGCCTTCAGTGCATCCGCAGGGTCCTGACCTCGCACACATTTTGGATAAAAGCTCCACATCCAGGAACTCACAAGGCCTTCCAGGGCTCACTGCATTTCATTTTCTCCAGCGCTTCGTTTCCTACATGAGCAAGGAGGTGTCGAAGTTTCTGCAACAACCAGCTGGTGACCAGCCCGGCAGGGGAACCTCAGCTGAGCCGGCCTCCTTGCGCACAGCGTAAGTGATGCCTCACGCTATAGGGAAGCTAAAACATGCTCTGAGCACGTCCCAGACCAAAAGCAACTCTTAAAATAAAAACAAATAACCTCACGTTGACAGGACTCTGTGTCGGTGCAGCCCAGCCGCTCGGTGCCCTGTGCCCAGCAACGGCTGCAGCTGCGATTACAAACCAAAAAGTCAAACTGAGAAGAAACACCCCAGGAGGGATGGCAGGAGGAGGGAGACCACTCTGAGCTCACTCCCCGGGACGAATGAAGCACCGAGAGCCAGTGACCAGCATCGCCAACGGCAGAAAAATAAGACACTAAGGTTTTGGGGTTTTTTTTCCCCCCCTAGTCTTAATCATCTTAAGGTGTTATTAGCATCAGAAGGAAGGAATTAAACATATGAGTTTCAGGATGACAGCGTGTTCCTGGCACGAGGCTGTCAAGCTGAGACAATTTGAATAAGGGAGATTTAAAGGAAAAAAAATAAAGTCCCAAACAAAACAACCCACGCCCGCAGCCCACTGCTGAGCGGGGTGTTAAAACCCTTCTGCCAAATGAGCTGATCATCCTGCGTCGAAAAAGGCGAAACACAATAAACTCAACCCGACGTTCACCCTGAATGGAAAAAGGAGTTTTGAAATATTTTGGCATTCAAGGGACACAACCGGCCACACAAGGTGAGGGTTCCTTGCCTCCCCATTCCGGTCAGTCCCAGCTTCCTCTAACTCCCACCTCAGATTCAGCCTCTCTTCATTTCACAGCAAATCCTTTGAATGCCTCGGGGGCTACTCAGTGATTAAAAAAAGTGAGACCCCCCCCTAAAACTGCAAGAGTGGAGCAAAGGCTCTTTGATACCAGCTGGGGTGGGGGCAACACGAACCCCCCTCAGGGCTCACGGTCCCCGCAATCCCACTGGACACCCCCCTCCAGTCACCTCCTGCTTTTTGCCCCCAGCCCCAGACGTGCCTCTTTCAACCCAATTCTGCCGTTACCTCCTTTAACCCCCCTCAAACCCCCGTGGGGACCACGAGCATCCCCCTGGGGTCCCACCCTCCTGTACCAGACACAGCCCCCAGGGTTAAACTGTGGGAGCTGGAGGGGGGTGCTTAAAAATGGGTGTCCAACACCCCACCTCTTCTCCCTTTTCCTGGGCGCAGGGATGGAGATGAGGTTGGGTGGGGGTACAGTGAAGCTGCCTGCAGGCAGGGACTGCCCTTGGCCCCTTCCCCAGCCCCCTGCCCCATTCCTGCCCCACCGCCTCCCCTGCGCTGCCCCGGAGCTCCACGCTCGCTCAAGTTGGAGCTTTTAACTGCTCATCGCCGGGGCTGGTTGTTCCCAGAGTTCAAAACCATTATTTTTATTAATAGAATCCCCAAGGTTATGTAAGCTCTTAAAAATTTTTTTTTAAAAAAAAAAAAGAATAAAAAAAAATCCCACCCAGCGCTGCCATCCAATTTTGCAACTCGAAGACACCGACACTCACGCGAACGGATTAATTCGACGTCGGGGAGGTGCGAGACACGGCTGGAGGGCAGGACTGGGGCTCCCAGAGGTGTTGCTGGGGCAGGGGCACAGCCCTTTGGCAGGGACAGGCGGTGGCCCGGGGCTCCCGGTCACCTCCCTCCAGCCCGGAGGCTGGTTCAGAGGGACCCGACGCCTCCAGTTTCGAGGTTTCGGTTGCCGGTGGGCAGGAATGACAGGATGGAGATGGAAACGCCGGCAGCGATACCGAGCGGGGTGAGGGCTGCTCTGCTGCCAGGTTCCGAGTTAAGCTTCCAATCCCCGCAATAAGCCTGGCATTAAAATAAACGCAAATATTTCTCTAATCCCCCCCATCACGAAGGCATAGTGCTGGCTCCACCCTCCCACCCCAATCCTCTCCCGCCGCCTTCGCAGCCAGAGACTCCTAAAATTTGACACTAAACCCCGACACGTCTGACAACGGCGGAGCTGGACGGGGTGGGGAGGCGGAATTTGGGAAGGTGCCTCTTGCAGGAGGGTTCCCGCAGCCCTCGGGTGCCCCAGGGATGCTCTGTCCCTGCCATGCCCACGCTGCCAGCTTGAATTTGCTGGCGTGCCGCAGGCTAACAACAAAAAAAGGAGATTTGGCCTCAAAATCTCCCACCGGCTGCGGCGTGAGGGGCTGTGCCGGTGCCTGGCCATGCCACCCCGGTGCTGTGGTGCAGCGATGCCCGCCAGCGCTTGGCTCACCTGGAAAGGGTGACAGATCCCATCAAATCAGGGACTGAAAACCCTGGGAGAAGCGTTTCCATCGCTGTCGTCCTGCCCCACGCCGGGCTGTGTCGCCCACCCTGGGGGCAGGGTCCCATCCCGCGCCCAGGATCCCAACCCGCATCACCTGGAGGAGGTGCTCCCGGCAGCAGCCCAGGCTGCAACAAACGCCCGATGAAGAGAAACCACCTCCGTTTTCCTTTCTCTCTAAAACCTCGCAACTTTAAAGCCGCTCTCCTGATTTTGGGAAGGCACTGATTTCGAAATCCGTTGCCGCATCAGCCAGCGAAGCCCGCGGCGCGTTCGAAGGCCGCCGTGACGGGCGAGACCCCCAAAGCAGCGAGGCACGGCGCAGCCCCCTCCGTCTCGCTCAACTCCCTGAGGAAGCCAAATCTTGGGGTGGCTGAACCCTCCCCAAACCACCCCCCCACCGCAGGGAAAGGGGGACCCAGGCAGCTGAGCCCTTACGGGTGCGGGGACGTGCTGCGAGAGCCCTCCCTGGCTTCCCCACCCACCGGGGAAGATACGGGGAACGGTAATGACAGTCTGCGCCGAGATGCGACACTTAAAAATAACTCCCTTTTCTTTCAGCCCAACCTCCAACGCCGCCCCCGGGATGGGGCAGGGAGGGGGGGATCACGCTGAGCAGCACCCAGGGGCCGGCTCTCCTCTCCCCATCTCACCTCCCATCCTGGTTGGAGGAGAAGTGAAGGCAGCGGGGGAGCAGAATCGATCCCCGGGCACGGTGCATCCGTCACCGGGGATGCTTGGGGCGGTTTGAGGGTCCTGCATGGTGCCTCCCCCTTTCCCTCATTTTTTTCCTCAGTCCTCTTCAAATTTCCCCCCTTGGCTATGCAGGAAAAGTGTCCGGAGAGTAGAATCAAGATAAAAAGCCACAGAGCATCCTTCTGGGTCTCTCCCAGAAGCAGAGAAACCTGTCACCATCCCAGCAGCTCCCAGTCCCAAGGTGCGAAGCCTCTTCTGGGCTCGAGCCCGAGGGGTAAAATCTCCCTGCCATGACCCCAGAGCAAGCATGTTCCCAACACGGTGACAAAATCTGCCTCTCCAGCTTCAGCTTTGGCGAGGGACACCCATTAACTGATCATAATTAAGTTCCCTCACAGAAGCTTCCATATAAACCCGGTAATGTTAATTATCATGGCGCGGGAAGGGTTATCCACTTCCCCAGCAGGAATCACCTCCTGCTCCTGGGCTGGGGGTCTCACAACTGGTGTTAAAGGGGCTTGTGGTGTATTTTCACTGTTGTTGCAGCACAGCAGACCCCAGGTGTGACAACCCTCTGCACGTCAAGCAAAGGCGATGGCTCAGCAGCCTGAAACATTTCTTCTTTCTCTTTCCACAGCAGCAGAGGCCTCAGTTTCCCCAAGGGAAGGACGGGAATGACAAGAGGTCAACACACAACCCCCACCACTAAGCACTTGCTGATGGAGAAGTCTCCTCCACACCTGGACAAGCCACGGAGAAGTATCTTGCCTGCTTCCTACCTTCAGGTCACACGTCCCCACGAGGAGCCACCGGGGTCACCACTGTCACCCAGAACACGATCCAAGACAGGAGGCTCCAGGGAAAGACAGTGCTGGGGCGGTCTGGGGACACAGACCGGTCTGTCCCTTTGCTTTCACCGCGTGCTTGCCGGGCTCCCCCAGGCCAGAAGGTCCCGATGGGCCAACGGGATGCAGCAACGCCTGTGAGCGAGGAGACCAGTGCCACCAGTAGCTCCAGCTCCATTCACTTTGACTCTTCCAAAGTCCTCCCCCTCTCCCGAAAAGGGGCCAATGCGCTAAACTCCTCTCTGCCCCGCGGGCAAAGAAAACGCGTGGAAACATCCAACTGATTACTAATTACAAAAGCTTGCCTCACCCAGATTTGCTCTGCTAATTAGACTAATCTCTACGGCTGGGAAATGAGCCGCAGTCACCCAGAGCGAGGAGATCACGCAAGTTGGATGGATGCTGAAACTCATGTCAGACCCCCGCGAAGGGGATCATAATTCCCGGCTGCTTCTGACGGGCCATTGTTTCAGGAGACAATAGAAACGCCGGCGAATTTTGTGTTCCTCCTCCAAGCTGGTGCCGAAACCAGGACATCTGCATTGCTCAACTTTTTTTGATATGAACCAGATGCAAATAATTAATAAATCCAAATTCAAGATAATGCAGGCATCTAAATTTAAACGGAGAGCAGATTTCTAATGGCAGCTTTTCGCTCGCTTGGAGGAGGGGGTGGAGTGGGGAGCTCAGGGGGGGTTTCCTGGGAGAATTCCTGCCTCGGGAAGCGATTTGGGGTGGCAGGGCACCCGGGGCTGCAGGGGAGCACTTTGCAAATCCTCGAGGTCAAGAGGAAAGGAAGAAGGGGAAACAAAACAGAAACCCGTAGGCTGGGATTTCCAGGGAAATAGGACCAAACTCTTTCTGAATTTGGCACCTTCCCTGCTGCTCCTCTGAAAAACCCCTGGAGTGGGGAGGGAGGGAGCTGCCAAGCTCTCCCCACTCCTGGCCATGGCCTGAGTTAACCGGCGGGTACAAACACATCGATCCCATCGCCCCAGGGACCCGCATCCCGCTCTGCCTGCGAGCGAGCGGCGAAGTTCCCGGCTGTATTCCCAGCTGGGATTCCTCTTGCCTCCAGCATTTTAAACCTCCCATCTCCCCTCTTCACCCGGCGAACCCTTCGATTTCATGCAAGGAGATCAAAACCCACCTGGAAGCGAGGTGGAGCCGTGGGTCCAGCTGAGCTCGTTACCCCCCCGAGAAGCTGAGCCCCTTGTGTCCTCCAGAGCCCAACCTCCGGCGGCCACCGGGAGAATTTTCACCCGCTTCTCCTCTCTCCCGACCACCCCCCCCCCAAACCTCGCGTGGGGCCGAGCCGACCCCCGCAAAGAAGCGCCGCGATTCGGATGCTACAACCGGCTCCTTGCCGGGGCCCGGCGGGTGTGTGGCCGTGCGGGGGCTTCCCACGGGTGTGCGCACATCTGGGCACATCTGGGCGGGCTGCGCGCCTCTGCCCGTGTCCGGGGGCTTGTGTGCGTGCCCGGGGCTGTTTGGTGGCTGCGGGACCGGGTTTGCGCTGTGGGTGCCCCGTGTCCGCGGGTGCCCCGTGTCCGCGGGTACATCCCGCCGCGGGGTCGCTGCTGTGAGCGCCTACGGCCGGTGCGGTGCCCGTGTCCCCGCCTGGGTCCCCCCCCCGCCGGTGCCCCCCGGGGCTCCCCCCCCGCACTCACCTCCGCCCGCCGAGCCGCGCTCCTCCCGCCGGGGCCGGTCGCCCGGGGACGGCGGGCGCTGGGCTCCGCCGCCGCGGCCGGGGCCATGGAGCAGCGGGGTTCCCGGTTCGCTCTCGCCGCCGCCGGGACGCCTGGGCTCCGGGGGGGAGCGGCGGGTTCCGCCCGGCCCCGGGTCCCCGCCCCGCCCGGCCCCGGCCGCGGCCCCGCCGGGGGGGCGGAGCGCGGGGCTGGCGGGGGAGGGAAGGGGGAAGAGGTTGGGGGGATACACGGGACCCCCCCAAGCCCCGGGGGTGCGGGCTCCGGCGGCGCCGGTAGCCGTGGGAAAGTTGCGATGGGTTTTTTTTGCGCGGATTTTCCTGCCTCCGGAGCCCGGCCCAGGCCCCCTCCCGGGAGCGAAGCGGGGAGGGAGGGCAGCGGCCGGCCCGGCTGCCTTCCTCCGCCTCCCCCCGGGTCCCCGCCCTGCCTGTGCCCGGCACGGCCCCCGCGGATGCTCAGAGTCCGGAGACCCCTCTCCCACGGCACAGACACCCCCCTCCCCTTATCCCCATGGCCTGCGATGCACCAACAGATCCCATTTCTCCCACCCCTGGGACTGGGGCTGCAGGAGTTTCCTCCTTCCAGCTGTGAGAGTTCAGCTTTGGGATAAAAGGGTTGCCCTGAGTTAACTCCGTTTGATGCAGCCCCCCCGCAGACAGGGTTGAAAGCAGATTCGAGAGACACTTTCTCCCCCAGGCAAGGCACAACGAGGCGAGCTTCTGCAAGGAGCCGGCTCTGAGCGCAGCACTTTGCTTTTCTTTCTCTGAACTTGCCCAAGAGACACGCACAGACCTCTCCGTCAGCCCCAGGAATCGTGGCACTGCACCCCTGTCCTCTCATCCCCATCCCTGCAGCCCCATCCCCACATCGCCACCCACATCCAGGCATCCTCATACCTGCATTCCTCACCCACAACCACAATCCTCATCCCCATCCCTGCATCCTCATCCCCATCCCTGCATCCCCATCCCTGCATGCTGACCCCCGCCAGCGCAGCTGTGACCAGTGGTGGCACATCACGATGTGCTGAAACAACCCAACCCAGCTTTCACCAATGTATTCATGCACCAACACCACAATACAACACTCTGGTAAGTGCTGAGGGGTTTCGGCCTCGTTACAGCTCCGAGCCCCCGATGTTTCACAGGCGGAGAGGCTGTTTATCAGCCTTTAATTAAAAATGTACCAAGCTTGCATTCTCCTTCTTCCCCATAGCTGTGGTGGATCTCAGGGCATCAAACCAAACCCTTGCTCTCCCCAGGGAGCCACAAAACCCAACCCCGCGATTCCCTGTGTGACCCCACGCTCTGTAAGGAGATGCAGAATCTATGTGGGCAGCTCCAGGGCAGGGAGCACCACCCAGGGAAGGGGTTTAGGGGTAAAGTTCAGAAATGAGGTGCTGGATGTTCCTCACCTTGGCAGGAGAGCATCATCCAGTGAGTCAATGAGGACAGAAAGCAAATCTTGGCTTCTGAGCTACGTCGCAGAGATGCTGCACAGGGGCATCTTCCCCTGCCCCCTGCCAGGCTCAATTAAAGCAGCATTTGGGGAACTTTGGAGCTTCTTGAGTGAGGAGCGTTGGGGCAGGGCGAGGGATTGTAGCTGGGGACTCAAGCGGCGATGCTTCGCTCATCCAGGCACGCTAACGAACACAACGGCCGGGGGAGGAATGATATTTGACTTTGGCTTTTCACGCTGCTCAAGCGACACGTTCAAGGTCTCCCTTTCGCTACCACGGGAGACCATCTGGGCACTCCACGATCCAGAAGAAATTAATGCTTTTGAGCTAAATTTGATTTCTATTCAGAGGCTGTACCTGTGCCAGGCGGAGTCGGCCAAAGAATTGGAGGGGGGAAGCGGCGAGAGCTCAGCGCCAGCGGCTTTAGGAGCGAGGGTCAGGGAGGGGATCTGGCAGCAGGAGCTGGCAAAGGGCCGTCATGCTCATCCCTACGCAGGAGCCAGCTCAAAAGCAGTTTTCCAGTTCCAGGTTGCCCAGTGATGCCCCAAGTGGGTTGGTCTCTACCATTAATGTGAGAAAAGATGTTGGAAGCAGCGTAGAGGGCAGCTGCCTGCAATTCTCCAGGGGTTAAAGCTGGACCTTTGCAGAGGACAAGCTCCTGCAGAGGAGGAAGAGCTCAGCCAGGCTCTTCCACCCTTCCTGCGGTGCCAGCTCACGGAGCAGGAGGTGGATGTCGCCGTTGCCTGTGGCCTTACAGGCGATGTGGTCACTGTCGGAGGAACAGAGAGGCGAGGAGGAGAAAAGAACCCAGAGAGGACAACAGTGACAGCAGGGCGAGAAAGGAAGGGGCTCAGGAAGGAGGCTCTGGACCAGAGATCCTGGCAGGGCAGGAGATGTGCGAGGCCAAGGGCTCGGAGCACTTTGCCCGATGCTCTGAGAGAGGGTGGGCAGAAGCCGTACTTGCAGACACCTCTGGCATGGGGTGGAACAACAAAAAACAACATGAAAAAGGGTCAACATCAGTGTCACTCTTCAGAGAGAAAAAAATTGAACCTTGTGGTAATTGGGCACCTCTTCTTGATTCTGGGGGTCTGAATCTGCCTCATGTCAAGCTGTGGCCATCCCAGCGAAGCCTCCTCTGCTCTCTGCTGGGGACCGAGCCTGGACGGGAAGAACCATGTGGACGGAGGAAGGAGAACTAGACAGCGAGTGATCACAGCCAGGATCTGAGATCAGAGAGAAGGAATGTTGTTATGGAGAGGCTGAAAGCTCGGGGTTGGGGATGACTCATGCTGGAGAACATACAGCTGTTGGAGCGGGACTTGGCACCCGCTCGCCGAGGCTGCGGAGCCTTCCCCATTAGCAGCGAGGGGAAGAGAGGAGCGGATCTGGCAGCGGCCGCTGCCAACCTGTGCTGGAGGTGATGGGGAGGGGAACGCTGCCTGCCAAGGCGAGGTCACGGCCTTGGAGAGGTATTTTGGGCAGTAGGAAAGGCTTAGCAGTGAGGTTTCTTGCTAGCAGGGTCCCTTCTGGATGAGGGACCTGCAGGGGCTTGGCTGCTTTCGGCTGGGCTCGGTGGTGCT
This sequence comes from Trogon surrucura, assembly GCA_020746105.1. Taxonomy (NCBI): domain Eukaryota; kingdom Metazoa; phylum Chordata; class Aves; order Trogoniformes; family Trogonidae; genus Trogon; species Trogon surrucura. The sequence continues at coordinate 4,401,763 of CM036640.1, forward strand.
GCCCTGGAGAAGGGGGAAGTCGGAGTAGCAGGGGTGGGATGAGGCTGGAAGGGTCAGCTCGATTCAGCCCTGGGGCTGCAGCTGTGAAGAAATACAAGGTAGAAAGCAGACATCCCTCTGCCTTTCCTAGTAATGGGGAAACTGAGGCACGGAGCTGGGATGTGATGTATTCCCAGCACCGAGTCAGCCACAGAGATCAACGAAAAAGCCTCTGAATGGCTCCTGCTCCTCACTGCCTGTGATCACACACCCTGTGTGCTGGGATGGGGCAGAGCATTTTGTGGCTGGAAGCAATCTCCAGCTCTGGAGGAGTCAGACCACTATCACCTCCCCACGCTTGTAGGGCACGAGGGTTTTCATCCGGCTTCCATCCAGCTTCCATCCAGCAGGAGATGCTGCAGCAGTTTCCCCAATCTTCACAAGGCTGCTGCAGAGAGAAGGGGGAAAAACACCATTCCCCCCATCCACCAAAGCCAAGGCAGGCTGGGAAGGAGGTTTGGGCAAGGCATTAGGAGCAGGAGGATGAGCCAGCATCTTCCCAAAGTCCCTCTCTGAGAGATTTTTTTGGTACCATGCCTGGAAATAACCACAGCGCCGGATTCCCAGCGCCAGGGGATAAAAAGCTCCACGGGCTGCCTCAGAGGTGGCCCCGTTGCAGCGGTAAGTGAAGCGACTGTAAATATAAACAGACTCGTTATTAATCATGTTCTGTAAATGTGGAGTCATTATCTTTATGTCGCTGGAAAAGTAATTATCTCCGGCTTTTCAATAAGAACTTGGAAAAGCCCGAACCCTCGAGTTCTGGAAATGTCATCCGTCTCCACATAGAATAAAACCTGCACATTTTCACAGATTAATGGGAATTAACCAAATTTACAAAATGAGTGAGTTTCACCGTATTTCCAAAGCTTTGACTTAAACGCTTCTCCTCTTTCCAGTGATTTATAATTCTGTGTCGCAAACTTTTCCTGTCTCGCACATATCACACTGCACTGTGTGACGCTGTATTTTATTTTCTACCCTGTCGTACTTGTCCAAGAGGCAAGGTGGGATCTGATTTATGGGATCTCTCCTCCACTGCCATGTAAAGCAATTCCTCCTCGCCCGACCAGGCTCACGGCTTGCAGAGCTCTGCATAAAGAATTATTCTTTCTTGTACAAACAACTAAAAAAGAAACGTTTTCCAGTTGAAGGGAACATCAAGCTGATAACTTCAGGCCAAAACGCAGCTCTGTGAAATTTTACGCAACTGAAAGTCCGCGGAAACGTATCCACGCTCAGCAGAAAATATTTGGGAGGATAACATTGCGTGCTGCATCCACATTCCTGATGCTCCAGCAGCCGCGCGAGGCGAGGACGAGGAGGAAAAGAGGGAGCAGCAGAGCTGGGGCCAGCACTAGCCAGAAGCCACTTGCCCATCGTATTTCCATCTCTGACAACACAGCTCCAGCACAAGCTGGTGGAGGAAATCTGCATTGAAGCGGGTTTTAGTATCACCCATTGTCCTCCCTAAAGCACGTTATAAGCGGAACAGAGAGCTCCCATGGCGTGTGCACCCACCACCTCGGTGGATGGCTTGGGCTGGGGGCAGCACCCTGATTTTAAGCAGCCAGAAGCACTCAGGAGAGGGTTTGGGTTTGTTATGCTCTGGAGTAGCCTCATGCTGCCATCGCTTCGTTTGCTTGGTCACCCAGGGGATGGAGATTCAATTCCTCATGGGAAGAGGGAACCATATAGGAAAGGTTATCCCAAAATGCACCAAGAGCCTTGTTCTTCTAGCTCTTTCGCAGAGTTGGGAGACGCTCCTGCATCAAAACGTTTTGGTTTGTCATTTCGGTTATGTTCTAAATTGCTAAGCATTAGTGCTTGCTAATGTCGAAGTAACAAAAATAAAAGCTGGAGTGAAGTGCTTCAGCTAAAGCTGGGATGGGATATTTCACAGAAATGCAATATTCTGAGATTGCCTTTTCATTTCGAAATGAGCCATAACATTTCCAGCTCCACATGGCTCTTGAGGAGGGGGGAGGTAATTTGTATTTTCAACTCTCTCCTGCTTTGTTGGCGCAGGCTGGGGCAGGCTGGGCTCTCCCTGATGTGGGCAGCTCAACAAAACCCTGGCGTTTGGTGGAGAGACGAGGGGTCTTCGTGAGGTTTCATCTGACAGGAGAATTCCCAGGGGAATCCAACAAAACCACCGGGACCAAATTTTAACCTTGGCAGAGGGAAATGAGTTTTCAGACCCTGTTTAACCAAATTGCTGAAGCTGCCACTGTTGGAGCTCAAGAAGGAGCTCAAAAGGGGAGAGCTCGAAGTGATGGTGAAGTGCTCCGTTGCCGGTTAACGAACGGGATTGACGAGGTGTCTGCAGCTGCAGAAGCCCTTTGGGCACCAAAGGAACAGAGCCCCCTGGGAAGGAATCATCCCATCCCCAACACCTCCACACCTCTCATCCCTCCTTTGTCCCCTCCCTTATTAAATGACACCTTCATTAGCACCAGGCCTTCATTAGCTGTGCTGACCTGGCAGGGGGAGAGGGCTGTCCCCTGCCCACAGCCTGATGGAGGAGGTGACACCAGGGCTCTGGTGGTGTCCCTGCTCCTTGTTGCTGTGCAAACGTCTCCTTCGCAAAATGCTTCGATCTTCATTTCGATGACGCAGAAGCTGAGCATCTCCCACGGGGAGGGAAACCACCAGGCTCAGGCGTTTGGGCAGCAACGAGAGGAGAACGTCCCCTCCCCTGCCTCGGCCCACAGGCTGAGGACACACATTAAACAAGATTCATCGGCAATTCAGGTAACCGAGCCCTGCGTCTCCCAAACACAGAGAATATCCCTGGAGCAGAGACGTGCCCTCACTTAAAAATTGTTTCTTGCTGCGTCTGAGCACCAGCTCCCCATGCAGCCCCTGAGAAGGCTCCAGTTCTGCTATCAAGCCTCTAAAGGATTAGTAAGTTAAAAAAAAAAGAATAAATAAATCACCCAATGCAATGGCCACAGCCTCTTCTTGTGCATTAAAGTTGGTTACCGCAGGAGGAGCCTGAGCAGCATCTCGGCACTAACACATTTATCTGCTCCTCAACCCATCAGCTGCATCTCAGCATCTCCCGACCATTATCGCCTTTATCCATGTCCCCACTTCAAATAAACATCCCAGGGCGCAGGCAGGGAGGGGAAACCTCGGTGGGAGCCGGGGAGGACTTGGGCAAGATCCCTTGGAAAAGGAGACGAGCCCAACCTGAAGCTCAGACCCTCAGCTTTCTTAATTGTGGGTATTCGGCAGCTCATCCTCTGCAGTCCTTTCCCCGACAGATTCAGATCCCCCCACCCACATCGCTTCGCAGGCACGAAGCCGCCGTGCACAAAGAGCATCTCTCGCTTTCTAGGGCTCGGCAGGATGAAAAACACTCCCACACACCTCGCCGCGGCGCTGCCGGCAGGGCAGCCCCCCCTGCCCTGGGTGCCAGCAGGGGATTTCAGCTCTAGAGCACCAGAACCCCAGCACAGCCCCCCCAAATCCTTCCTATCCCGGTCTTCAGGGGCACAAGTCTGCGAGCAAGGCTGGAGTCGCACCCTGGTCTTTAAATTAAACAGATGTGGGGTGGAGGTGTGGGGTCAGAGGAAGGTGATGGGCTTGAAGCTGAGGAGAGGAGCAGGAGGCATTTAACACCACATTTCAGGGAGCTCGTTTCCCTCTGATCACTTCAGATATGGAGGTTTATCTCAGACACCTGATTTTATCTTCCCTGGGAAGGTTCCAGGGACCCACCGGCTGCTCAGTGAGATGAGAAGTGGTGGCCTCATCAACGGCCATGGGGTCTACATGGGGCTGTGACTCACCCAAAGGGGCAATTTCCACCCAAAGGGCCCATTTCCACCCCAAAGAAGCCAGAGCGGAGCTTCTTCGCCATATGGCGCGGCCGGCGAGCAGCTGGGAGGCAGGCAGCCCAGCCCTGCGCAATTACATCTTTGCAGTGTTCTTCTCTTGAGTGAGAAGATCAAGAGGAAGAAGAGAGGGGACATTTGCTGGCATCCTTCTCCTTCCCCGTTGGAAAGGTCGGGTGCTGAGGATGGAATCCTGGCACACCAGTTATTTCCAGGGAATTACGTGGGCTCCGGCATCTCGCTGTGCTTGACCTTCCCAGCAAACGCTGGGCAGGGACGGGACCGGGATCCACGGGCAGAGGAGAGCAAGGAGAGCTATTAATGCTAATGGGTGGGACGCATCCATGAATAAATCAGCAGCATCTTTCCAGCCATCAAAGCCTAAAACCCTCCAGTATGGAGTGAAAAGCAGAGTCGATGTCTAGGGCTATTCGATGCTGTTACCTCCAAACCCAAGAGACTTGGTCCCATGGACTCCCACCCCTGCTGGGATTTCGGACCTCACCCCCCATCCCCTGGCAGAAATCTTCTCTCAATGCCACCCCTGAACATCACGGAGAGAAGCCTCCCACACCAGAATGCCTCCGGGCTGGATCCAAGCAGGGGTTTCACACTCACCAAGCAATGCCAAGAAAGGCATCTCTCCCTTTTTGATGCTGCGGATGGGAGAGAAGATGCGGGAAAGCATCCCCAGTTCAAACCTCCCTTTAACCAGACACGTCCTTCTACCTCCAGCCATCCAGCCTGGCCTCAGTAATCCCAAATCCTAGGTATTACGCATTTAATCTTGCATTTTATCATGTCTCCTCTTACCAGGGGGTCTGAAATTAAAAGGGAAGCAGGGAAGAGCTGAGCTTCCTGCAGGTTTAATTGGTTCTGGCGGGCGGGTAGGGAGGAAGGAAGGAGGAAAACGCGGCAGCTTCTTTCGAAGGCTTTCCTCAGCGTTTCCCCAGCAGCTATAATTATTCCAGGAGAAGGGAAGCGAGGCAGCATCAGGAAAGGGAGGGGAAAAAACTGCCCCCTCCCCGGACAGAGGAGGAACTTGGGTTCTCATCTCAGCTGGCCCCGGGCAGAGGGAGCCGAGCGGCTCCGTGGATCCGAGCCAGCAGCCTGGGCTGGAAGCCCGCGGACATTATTTTCCATGATGCAAACTGGGACGGGCTGGGAGATGGAGAGAGGGACGAGTCAAGACACAGACGAGTCAGGGGGTTTCGTGCCTTTGATGTCTTCTCCTGCCTTGCAGGGAAAGCTGGAGGCATCTGCCCCCTGCCCGGGCTGGCACTGGGGAGGGTCCCGGGGTGGGGGCTGTGAGTGGGGCTGGATGCTGAGCACTGGGATGAACTGGGGACAGAGCCAGAGGGGATGCTGGGCAGCGAGTTGGGGGCCAGGGACCCCCATTTCCCAGTGCTGGGGGCTGGCAGCCGGGTGGTTTTAGCTTTGCTGGTGCCTTGCAGGTCCTAGGATTTAAAAATCCCAGTTTCCATTCCCTGCCCCCAGCCCGTTACGCAGCCCCTGGACATCCCCGTTTTTCCTCTCCAGAACAGAATTCCCGACGTGGGATTCTTCACCATTAACGCCATCCCCCTCGTCATCCCCAGATCCTACCAACGCTCGTCAGAAACAGAGCTGTTCTGGCTAATCAATGCACTTGTTTAATTATTATTAGCAGAACGGAGAGTTTTTAATTGCATTCCCCTTCTCCCCCAGATGTAACAAGGGACTGGGCTTTGACCTCAGTGGAAATATCTGTTAGCAACAGGTATGGACCCCCAATATTCTATTTTTTAGGGAAAAAACAGGCAGATTCACAGTGGATGGGATACAGGAAAAAGCATAAACGGTGAAGCTGTAATCCTCCATTCCCATATTTACCAGGAAAAAAAGCAAGTTGCTGGAGCTTCAGCATCCCAAAGCACCGACCATCGGCTGCTGGGGAAGATCACTGGGAACCAAAGGCTGGGAAACTGCAAAATTCCACCCCTGCCAGCCCGCGGGAGCTGCCGCGCCTCGCTGGAAAGAAGATGAATTTTGGAAGAATTACGGGCACTTAAAGAATAATGTGACCTGCCAGCTGCTTAACGCAGCTCGGATAAACGGAACCGACAGCTGGAGCTTACCCAGGTAAAAACTGCCGGAGCGAGAGGGCTCTGGGGACAGGCGACGAGCCCGGGGGTAAAGCGGGACGCTTTCGGGCCCGAATCTGCGAGGTCTTGCCCCAGGCGGGGAAGCGGAGGTGGTTACGGCTTTGGAAACGGGGCAAGGAGGGGTCGGGGGCCTCTCTCGTCGTGCTGACGCTCTGCGGCGTCCGTGAACCGGTTGCATTTGCAGGACCAGGCTGTATCACCTCGCTGCCCCAGCCCTCTTCGTTCGCAGGCACTGCCTGTGAGAAATGATGGAGAAATGAGCAGTTTTGGGCCACCGAGGTGGCAAATCACCCTCCCACATGAGCCCGCTACCCCAGGCTACCTCCCTGCTAAAGACTGCCAGTAAGATTAAAGTCAGAATTCTTGCGGCACCTTAAAAATAGGAGAGAAGAAGGAGAAAAATAAAAGAAAAAGTGTGACGGACGAACCCAGCTCTCTTTCATCTGGTTTATAGCACGTTCCCCCTTCTCTGGTGCCAGGCTCAGCCGACTCGATGTCCCTGTGCATCGGCAGCTGGTGCCTCGCCAGGCACCTCTTGTGGCTTATAAATTCCCACCCAAAGGCTTAGCCCTGACACAGATCACTCAGAAACAAACAGAACAACAACAGCGTCTGGCTGGGGGTTACAGAAAACCCCACATCTCGTGGGGCTGTAGCATCATCCTTCCCAGCCCCAGCCGAACCGCCCAGCTCCGCCGTTTGTCCGTGGGGTGCGGGAGGTCCCTCCTGTCCTGCTTAAGAGTCGAGATGTGCGACCCCCTTGGATGTGACTCCTCCTGTGCCAGCAGACGCCCATTTATCCCATTTCTGGAGAAACAGTGGAAGTCTGGAACTCAGCGCAACTCCCTGCCTCCCGCCAGGCCGAGTGTTGGGCAAACGTGCAGCCCAAGCAGGAGATATCCCGGTGTCCCCTGCCCTTTGCTGCGTCCCGGGAGAAGAAGAGGTGTCAGGACGGCTCCGCACGCATCACACGAACGCCCCCGAACAGCCGCTCTGCTGGCCTCCCAGGCTGAGGGGGAAAGGTGCCCAGAAATAACATTTTGCAGCGTAAACCCGCCGTGAGAACCGGGCTCTGCCCGCTCCCAGCCGGCCGAGCATCCAGATGGCAACCACCACCGCCGGCGGCAGCCGGAATGGTTCGCACCGAACACGCTCCCTGCCCTGCCAGCCCCGGGCCCTTCCTTCTGCGTAATCAAGCCCACATGCCGAGGAGCAGGCGTGCAAAGCCAGCCTGCCCCCTCCTCCCCACGGAAAGCAGCGTTTGCTGGCGCAGGTTCTGCCTACAGGAGTCCAGCATGAGTGGTCCCAGCAAAAGGACGGCTCAGCCTTTCCCTGCCCCATGGTCTGCGCCGGTTCTTGGGGAGAAATACCCAAAAGCTGCTTCCCCAGCCCCTGGCCCAGGCAGGGAGGGGGCAGCAGCGCAGCCAGGCAGTGCGTGCAGTCGCTTTACGAGCAAAGCCGCTACGGCTGTTTGCAATTAAAGCAGCCCAGCCCTTTCCATTGCGAGGTCTCGCTTCTTGCCGCCGGACCTCAGCAAGCTTCAAAGCCCTGGGCTGGTGTTTCTTGGCGCGGGGTGAGTTTTTCTCCCCTCCTCTCCCAGAGCCTCACTGGAATGGACTCGGCTGCTTGGGCCGACGGCGCGGAGCAGAGGTGAGGAGGCTGGAGGCACAGGTGGGAATTCAGGTGAAATAACCCCAGCCACTGTGCTTTGCTGAGAGGTTTGACCTAGAAAACATCCCAGCCCAGCCCACACATTCTTATATCCATCCTTAACCTCGGCGGGCATCCCGGTGTGCATCCTGAGACGGTCACAGCCCAACGGCCACCAGCATGAAGGCAATGACAACCGTGACAAACGCTGGCTCTAATCCCCCTGGGGAGGATTAAGCTGTGCTGATTTCAGAAATGAAGATGTTTTATGGCCACCTAAGGACCGAGCAAGGGAGGAAACACCAGCCAAGGGACCTGCGATGGAGTGAGTGGGAACAACCAGAAACCGGGATTTTTTGGGAACTAAAAGGAGTGACTTTCATTTAGGGAACCTGACACTTGTTTCCCCCAGCAAGTTTTCAATTACAGTCTGGCTAACAAAGTCCTGTAATAATTACGCCCATGTTGCAATGTTATGGAAAATGCTCTAATGAGATTAGGGCTGCTCTGCTGAGCAGAGCGGCGACGTGCTCAGGCTGCCCCACGCCCACTCTCTGCTGGCCTCTCTTGCTCCCCACAAAGATTTCGGGGCTTGGGAACCCTCCTGGTGCCCAAAACACCGTTGCTTTTGCAGGTAAACGTCGTGGGTTTCTCCCACTGTAAGCATGAGCTGGAGGGGAGCTCCACGGTCTCATGGTGGCCCACACAGAAGCGCCCCCAGACCCCTGATCTTCTTCAGCTTCACAATCTCTCTCAGTGATATTTCTCCTGGAGATATTTACGGCTCTTTCTGTGTTGCTTTCCACGTCCCACTGAATATTGTATGTGCTATCACTCCCCAAGGACCAATAGTCTGAAGAAAGCTGATTCTTTGCAGGCTTTTCTGGAGCTGCTAAATGGCACCTCTGCTCTTCCCTGGCGTGATTCTATCTGTGCATTTACCACCGACTGGATTTGCAGGCACATTGGGGTGTGATCATTAGCCAGAACCTGTCAAGGAGTCAAGCTCACTTGTTAGAACATCTCGGGGGGGGCTGCGGTTGAAAAACAAAAGCAGCAGCTTCCCTTTATCAGCACATGCTGGAGGCTCAGCAGAGCTGGGTGGTGGCAGAGCCACCCACGAGGGGTCCGAGACATTCAAGATCCGCCTGGACACACATTATCGAGGTGTTCCTGCTCTGGCAGGGGGATTGGACTTGATGATCTTTCGAGGTCCCTTCCAATCCCTGACATTCTGTGATTCTGTGAGTCACTCGACCCATTTATTCCCATCCCCTCTGCCACGGGGTATTTGGCTGGAGATCCCGACCCATGCCCAGGTAGCAAGAAGAAAGCACCAGGAGCTAAAAACAGAGTTTAAAAAAAAAAAAAAAAAAGGCAAGAAATAGGGAGGAGAGGAGACGTGCAGGTCCAAGGGGAAGGTGGGGAAGCAGCGCCGTGAGGCAGGGACCTTACAAAGCTCCGTTCCTTACAAAGGTGCTTGTAGAGATTATTCTAACTAATTTACGTAGATCTACACATGCACTAGAAGAACTCAGGAACTAATTAAACAGCAATTGAAGAACCGCCCTGGCCTTGGCTCTTGCCCAGAGAGAAGCAATTCCTGGGAAGAAACAATCCTGTAGTGGGAAGGAACTCAGCTGTCGGAGTGCTGCTCTCCTCCACGTGCTGCTTAATCTTCCTAGAAATGATATGAAATTCGGGATGATCCTCCTGAGGAAAGAGGAACGAATCGGTTCACAAACCCTGGAGTTGTCCCAAGCCCAAGCTCCTGCAGCATCTCGGCGTGACCAAAGGGCATCCAGGGGAAAGGGATCATCTGACGAGCCGTGATTTTTGGCACCACGGTAAGTAGAAGACTTGGATCCGGTCTCCAAGTGACTGTGTTTAGGTCAAAACCAGGGGAAAAAAAGGAGAGTAAATTCTCTAACCCTGCTAATGGGCGCTGGAGCAATTACACACGCGACTCGAACAGGCAGGAAAATAATTAACGCTCTGCCAGAGGCTCACGCGGTGGTTTTAGGAGTCCTGCTGAAGCTAAGGTCCCATGGGAATATCAGGGTGGATTTTTTTCTCGTTCTTTCGGGACTATTTCGTGAGCTTATGTGCAACTATTGAATTTTTCTGCCTACGGATTTACGCTGAGCTGACCCTCCCGCCCTGCGAGGAAAGAGCTCCAGGGCACCTCGCCCTGGGGACCTCCCCGGCCACGCGCCCACAGCACCGACCCCTCCAGCCGGGGATATTTCCCATAAGTTAACGAGCACTTGCTGAAGAGTGCAAGGAGCTTTTCTAGGTTAATCACGCTCTGAGCCTGCACAGGCAAGCTTAAGGGGAGAGAAAACTGCCGTGTTGTTACACCACCACACGCAATAAATCCTGCTGTGAGCATCCCATGCCTGCCCTCCATCATCGGGAAATCGGCCATCCTCTGGGTCTCCCAAGAGCTACGGGGGAAAGTCAGCGTTTCCACACACCCCACCCCAAAACCGCTGCGGGAGGGAAGGGGGATGAATTCATTTTCACAGATGCTCGTTCCTTCTCCCTTGACCAGCGGCAGGAGCCGAGACGTTCAGCCGACGTTGAAACGAGTCGCGCTCCCGACGCTGCCCCGCGTATCTCCGGACCGCACCAGATCGCACAAATCCTGTCCCATCTTATTTCCCTTCTCCCCTTCACGTGCCCAGGGAGAAGGGATGAAAGCCGACAGCGCCGGCGTGCGCGAGAGACGGGCTCAGGCTGGAGCTCTTGTCCTCACTCGCCCTCGAGCCGAGCAGTCGATGCTCCGCGTTGTAGCTCCAGCAGATGGGTCTACACCCACCTGGATGATGCTCTTCCCCGAAAGTGGGTGAGAGCAACACACGACGGTCCCTCAAGGTCCAAAACTGTTTGAATTCTGCCTGAGCGCAGGCAAGCGTGAAGGTAAGAGGGAAGGTAAAACCGTCGGTTACTCACAGAGTCTCTGTGCCATAGCAGGTCCTACCCTGCGGGATCAACAGAACACTGTTTCCTTTATCCCTTCCAGTAATTAATCAATTCTACTGCTAAACAAAGCCGCCTCTTTCAAGGGGAGGTCTCCTATTTTAAAACTTGTTTCAGAGGAAGCAGTCGATGATCTTAACCAGACGTGTCTTCTTAAAGGGATGCAGTTGCTACTGCTCTGGAAGGTCAAACGGCGCCTGAGAATTCACTTCACTACATCGTGTTCTTCTCCAAAGACACGGTTACCCAATATCCACCACACAGGAGGATTTCAGCACATATTCCCAGCTCTTCTCACTGATGAAGCTCGTACAGAAACATCACATCCACCTCACCTGGGTGACAGAAAGCTCCTAGGGAGGAGGTGGCCCGGAGCACCCACCAGAAGGTCCCTCACCTCACCAGAGCTGTGACACCCCGCTCGGTTGGGTGTCAAAGACAGCACGTGGAACGAGAATCAAGGCTCATGGTTGACTTCTTCTGCCATGCCAACAGCCTCCAGCCGGGGCGGACACCGTGGTTTTGGAGGTATCAGCACGTTACGCTCCTCCTGGTCACCACCACGAGCTCAGGGTGAATTTAGTTAAGCTGCCGTGCCCAAGTGCAGCCCTTTTCAGTTATAGGGGCAATTATATGTGTTTTTCCTCCACCTGGAAGAAAGCTCCTTGGCTCCACGATCAGAAGCTCTGATTTGGGTTTATAAAGGTTTTCCATTTGTGGATGTAGAGTTATTCACAACATCCAGCTGGAAATAGGGCGGCAAGGCGCCGTCCGCTGCATCGCTCCACGCGTTTCATGTGATTTGATTGTAAATAGACATGAACAGGCGCTGGCTTCGGGGCAAGAGAAAAGCTTCGATGGCTCTGTCACGGGGATAACTCTGTGCAAAAAAAATAAATAAATAAAGAGTCGGCTTCCTGCCTTGCTTACATCAAGTCCTCATGCACATTTTATAAGAGAAACTGCCTGGGTATGAAAAAAAAATGACTCTGAAACCGATAACCTCGAGCACAACGACGTTGCGATCCAAAGCCAAAAATGCTTTATTCATTTTAAAAGCAAATGATTCCTTCATCCGCTGCCTGGTTCACGAGTTTTTTTAGGATTGTTTCTTTCCAAACGGGTTGATCAGCCTCGAGTTTTGCAAAATCCTGGGGAAGAGGAGAAAGCAGCAAGGAAGACACGGACACCTGCTTGGGTTGGTGCTGTCCGAGGGCATCTTGGTGCTGGTTTGTTGCGGGATTTTGGGGGAGCCGGGGTCTGCTTTCACCCTGCGGCGCCCCAGGGATCCCCCCGCATCCTTTGCTGCCCAACCCACCACCTGCGGGAGGGACGGAGGGTCAGGGTGGGCTTCTGGGAGAGCTGGGAATACGGGGAAAGGAGGGAACGGGGCAAAGAGAAGGGGGAGCCTGTGGGATCCCGCAGGCGTGTGCAGCGTTCGTGGGTGGGAAGAGAATTGATGGTGGGAGAGCGAAGCGATTGCGGGAAGAATCGGTTGATGGGGAAGGAGCTTTGTGGGGCAGCGGAGATGAGCAGCCAGAGAAAACCCAGAGAGGGGAAAAACAACCCAGGGAGAAAAACAAAGACGCTGCCGAGCTCTGAAGACTAATTAGGTTAATTCTTTCAGGACACGGTGTGCTGGCACGGGGCAAGAAGGACGGAAAAAAATACATTTTGCGGGGGGAAATAAAAAAAAGAAAATTCAAAAAATCAACATTTCAACTGTTGCGTTTCACAGAATCACAGAATGTTAGAGGTTGGAAGGGACCTCAAAGATCATCTAGTTTCTTCCAGAATGAAGATGCTTGACAAGTTTTTCTCCAAAACCAAAGAGCAAAACCTTCCTGGGGCATCGACCAGCAGCGGAGACGGGCTGGAGAAAGCGGACGTCCGTATCCGAGCCTTTCTCTGGCTTCTTTCAATTCCATCTGTAAGAGAGACGAGTTCAAGACGGTGCGAAAACCACCTAGAGAGACTCATCGAATAGCTGTGTGGTCCCGCCTGGTGAGGCAGCGACATACCACAGCTTCCCCGCGCTCCGCTCCTGCCAGGGATAACAAACCCCAGAGCCGCGCGCGCCGGGCACCCGAGCCCGGAGCGGAAAAGATTTGTTTGGGTTTGAAGCCGGTGCACGAAGCGAAGGAGTTTTGGTAACCCTGACTCACGGAGCCACTGGTTCCCGGCACAGCTGCGACCCCAACCATGGCAACTATCCGAGTTTGGAACAAACTATTTTTTTGCTTTTGTTGTTTTTTAACTTTTTTAACACTTGGGTAACTTGAGTCAACCCAAGCACAGAGCTGAAAGGGAGCCCCGATAACACTTGGCAGGTGGAAAAGCTTCTTAAATCAGTGTTGCTGCAAAAAGCCACTTTCCAGCCCCAAAAGGACCCACCACCAATGGTACCTGGGGACATCAGGGTGACACCAGTGAAACCTTTTAGGAGACAAACCTTACTGCAAACGAGGTGGGAGCTGCTGGGGAATGGGTTCGGGGGGATGCCAGAGCCCCCCACGTCAGCACCTCTCGAGGCCGCGGCACCGATACCCTTCTCACACAGGTCTTCATCGCATTTCTCAGAGAAACGGCTGGAAACGTTCCAGCAGCAAATGTATCCATCTCCAAAAGGGAAAAAAAAATAAAATCTTGCTTACATTAACAACGCCTGGGTGGTGAATAATGGGGAGCGGAGAAAGCATCGTGTGGCAATTAATAAACTGAGGCTGCACTCGGCGGCAAGGGTGTAAATATTAGAGGCAAAGCTGAAAAATAGGGGAGCAAGCGCGTTACTTGGGGAAAGGAACCTGAACCCCTCCAACCACCACGTTTGTCTTCCGTGCCACCGGCGTCTCTTTCTCCTGAGGCTGGAATTTGCCCGTCGCCTTCAGCTGCGCAGGATGGAGAGGGCAGGTTGTGAGCTGTCGGCGTAGAGCAGGGGTGTCCATCTCTGTGGTTCCTGCTCCCGGGAAAGCTGCTGGGCTTGAGAGTTTTAAGGGTGTAGGAAACCAAAGCAGAGACCCCGCCGGGGGTCCCTGGAGCTGGGGGACCCGGCCGTGCGCGAGGAGGCAAGAGCTGGCGCAGGGCTCCACACACCCCCGCTGGCACCCAATGGCGGCTTAACCGAGCCCTGATAAAACACCGATTAACACCCCAACCCCGCTGCAAAAGCGTAATGAAAATCAGGGTTTAAAAGCACTTAAAAGGCAAATGGGCTCGGCTGTGTTTTCATTTAACGAGGTGTTCAGCACAGTAACCTTTGCCACCTGTTTGACCACACAAGGGCTGCGCTGCCCGCGGCGGGCAGGGAGCTCCTTCTCCCCATCGTCCCTTCGGCGAAATCTCACGCCGGCGTTCACCAGAGTGAAGAAACTGCTCAAGGAAGGGGTTCAGGGCTCTGTGCAACCCATAAACTCGCCCGATTCCCCTGTGAGCACGGCAGGTGACGCCTTCCCTGATGGGAAAATCAGCGCAGAGAGGCAACACGTGAACGTTCGTGCAGCGCAGAGTGTGGCACGTCCCTTCTCTTTTCACCTTAAATCAAAGAGACCCCTCTAACCCCTCGAATAAGTGTGCAAACCCCACGGGGGAATCCTGCAAGAGCCTCAGCACGAGGGAAAAAAATCAGTCCCAAGGAGCTGGGCTTGAACTCGAGCGTTCAAGCAGGCAAAAAAATAAACTCCAGGTTGTTCCTGAGCAAGGAGAAACACGACTCGGGACAAAAAATTCCATGTGGGCCTGAGCAGAATAATCTGCAAATATAATCAGCCATTTAGGTGATTAATGCACCCTGGTCTGTTCAGATTTCTCCATCAAAATCTTGGTTAAAAAAAAGTCCCTTCTGCAGGGAAATTCAGGTACCACAACCGCAACGACACAGAACCCCCAGGGAACAAACAGAGCAAGTAAAAGCCAAATCTGATGTTACCAAGCGTGCGAGAAACACCTCGGCCAACCAGGCTGGGAACCCCATCAGGGCAACAGAAGCAAACAAGGTGGGGTTTAAATAGAAGTAAAAATCACTTGGAAAAGAAAAAAAACCAATGATAGCAAATGTTTACCTCGATGATGGGACAGCTTAGACGTTGTGGCTGGGTGCCAGCTCTCCAATTTCTTGAGTTTCCCCGAGGGGACACGTCGCAGACATGGCTTCAGCCTCTGCTCCACCAGAAACACCTGCGGGAAGATCTGGAGCAAAAGCTGCCGTCACCTGATTTTGGGGGAAAACCCACTTTTTTGGCATCCAGCCCAGCGTTTTGCAATTTATCACCTAATTACAATTGGAGCCGAAGCAAACACCCAGGCGAAGTAATTAGAATTGTCAGGGGGGACACAGGGGAGAAGCACAACAGGGCACTGGGGAAGGTAAAACAGACACAAAGACCCCAAACTGCGTTAACGTCGATTCACAGCAACCCAGGTAACGGAAAGAACGAGTCGGGTTCGAACTTATATTAATTTTATTCACATTTCCAGAAGAAAGCATCGGTGGAGTGCAAAGGCACAGCGAGCGCCGAAACATCCCAAGTATTTGTTTGGTTTACACCAGGCAAACATTTCAGAGGCTGAACCGAGAGGACGGGCGCGCGCTCGCTCCCCCTGCACGTGTTTCCAGTTCCAGGGACGGGAATTTCAAAAATAAGCCGCCAGCTCATCACGTGACGGAGGGGAATGTCAAAAACTTTAAAGCTTTCTGTGGAATAAATCCCTAAGCAGGGCAAGAAAGTAGCAGGCAGGAAATCTCCTACAGCTGAGCTGGCTTATCCCTTGGGCTGAATGTCGGTTGGTTTTTTCTTGTTTTTTTTTCTTTCTTTTTTTTTTTTGGTTCCTCTCCTTTGGTTGTAGAGTTTTGCTATCGGTGTCGCCAAACGCTTTTTTTTCGCCCGACTTTAAAGCGATTCATTACCCAGAAAGTTGCTGCTCCCTGATTACAAGGATGAGCATCGGTGATGGCACGGAAAAATTTTAACGGGGCTGAACTATCGAGGAGAAAAATAAAAAATGGGATCAGTTTGGATTTCAAGAACAGGGATACAAGAACAAAACCGTATCCGGGAATAAGACCCGTTTTAATTGAGAACCGAGACTTCCCAACAGCCCACGGGAAGCTCTCACAGCTCTGGGTGGCTTCTAAGTTGAATATTTTATTTTTAAGTGACTTCTGGGTTCAGTTGGGCCAAGGGTTGGTTTCTGCTGACACTGAGCAAATAGCAAAAGCCTCCTAAAACCAGGTGGCATTAACCAGTTTCAGCTTTAGCTCACCGCAGAGCCACAGCTTTTTGGCTTTCTGCTTCAAAGTGCACGTTTCAAATCAGACAACAAGGCATCCGACAAGCCGAGGCGGCCGCAGAGCCCTCGCCTCGAGCGGGACGGGGAGGAGGCGGCAGGACCGAGTCACCTCCCACATGTGACAGCGGGACGGCATCGGCAACCCAGGAATTCCAAAGTTACGGGGCTGAGAAACGAGCTGGCTGGGTTGTTTTTCTGTCCTGTAAATAATACGGAATTTTTACCGCGTGCAGCGAGGATGCTGGCAATTTTTTTTGCCTTTGTGTTATTGTGAAGTTGCTTGATTTTATTCGAATGCCGCTACGGTTGGGCAAGGAGCCGGTAAGAGATGTGTGCACATTCCTGCTTGCTCTGCAAAGACAATTACTGGATTACAGAAAAAAGGCACAAGAAGCACATTCCTCCTCCTCCTTCTATCCCTAAAAGGGTTCCTCCTTCCTCCTCGCTGAAAGCACCACTCTTGCTGTCACTGAACAAACTCCAAGTACGCATTTTCATCTTTGATCCAGCTGGCTTGGAAGCCTCTAGGATTAAAGATTTCTCTCTGTTTGAATAATTTCAGGGACTAGAATCTTCACCGATTCTCTTCATCCTCTATCTATATATAGTAAAAGAGATGAAATAGTATCACGTTTGGTTTTATTGCTGCAGGCAATCTGCTGTCCCCCAACTCCGTCTCCCAAAGGAAGGTGGTAAAACACGAAATCTGGCAGGACCTGCTTGCTAGGAGGAAAATGTGAGGTGAAAGCACACTCACCCCACCTGGCCGGGTGTCACAGAGGGAGCAAAGAGGGGCGCAGGGTTATTTGGTGAGTACAGAGCCAGGAACGAAACAGTTCAGAAACAGTTCAGCTACGGATCCTCTGCTCCAGTTGTCAGGAAGCGATTTCGCTTTGCCCAGAAGGCGAGTCGTGTCAGAGCGCAGGACGTGCCACTTGTGATTTGAGTCTCTTCACTGACGATGGACGTGCGGAGCGGGATGAAAGAATGCGACTCTTTGGTGACCATCCTGGTTATTGTGCTAAAAATGTACTTTAGTACATTGAATGCATATCTTGTCTAGTCCTTAACGCTGCATTAAATTACTCTCCTGCGGTTGCCTGGCTGATATTTAATACTACAGCTGCTAAATATCCCACCGACCCTTCGTCTTCGCTGTGGAAAGCTTAAACTCCTTAACATTTATACAAAAAATCGAAAGTATGGAGACAGGTCTCTATATATTAATCCAAGACTGAGTGGTTTCAGCGGTGCGGATTCTGCTCTATTTACAGTTTTAAGGAACTTACTACTTTAGGCAAGTCACAAGGACTTTCTCAGCAGCTGGAAGGTTGGACAAAGGACACGGAGTGATGAAGGAAGGAAGACCGAGTGTGTTCCTTCTGTCACCACAGGGTCACGGGCAGTGTGCTCCAGGGCTGGGACCGGACTCCAGCGACAACGCTGGTGACAAAGATGCCCACACAGGAGGGAGTCTGATGTGCCTATGGACAGATCACGCATCGTCACGCAGCGCCCTGAGAAATTCCAGCAACCCTGGGCAGGGGCTGGTGGTCAGAAACACTCCTGGCGCTCAGAAGCGTTGACGTACACAGGGTTCAGCCTAGCACCTCTGACCGAAGGGGTGAAAAGGCTTGTCTAGCTGAGATGGTTCTAGCTAAACCCAAGAACAGCCAAACATCTACCGTGGAGAGCGGGCAGAGGAAGAGTCACGAGCCAGCGTGCTGCCAGGCACGAATGGTAACGCTGAGCAGAGCCCCAGCGGGGCTCACCATTTCTCCAGGGCTTCTGGAAGTAACTGCGCGGAAATGCCCCATCCAGGACATCCGGTCCCACATGCACGTTCATAAAACCAGGCTCTGACTTTGAGCAGAGCAGGAAATATTTGTCCTCTCCTCCTGCCGGGAGAGCACAGACTGCCTGCACAGGAACACAGCCACGAGCTTTGCTTCCTCCCGGGCATAAACAAGCTCTCTCTTTCATGAAGTAATTCTCACCTCGGTTCGCTCTGGTCAAACCCTCACTCCCCTCCAGTCGAAGCTCCCCGCGTGCTCAGGCTGCCTCCCCACCAGCGCGGCAGAGGAGCCGGTGCCCAACCGCTGCAGCCCTCTGGGGGGGATCACAGCCCACCCGGAGGCCGACAAGCTCCAAGCACTAAAACCTTCGTGAGTTTCTCCTGCTCAAAAAGAAAAGCCAGTTGTTTCTAGGAAATCTGTTTGCATCCCTGGGTTTCCACCCCATCTTCTCAGCGTGTGGCTGAGAGGGGAGCGGACAAGAATGAACCCATCAGATACCCAAATGCTCCCCATTGTGCCGTTTTGCCCCGAGGTGTTCCTGGACCAGACAGCGGTTGCACAAGAGCGCTGACGGGAGAATTACGGCTGAAATACTTATCTTTGTCTCCCGTGGGAGATGTCTTTGTGAGAGATCTTTGCCCACCCAAATCCTATCTCGACAGGGCTCGCTTCCCACTCTCTGGTGCTACAAGCGAGAACGTTTCACTCGTTACCCAAAAGGATGCGCTCTGTCGCTGGCGGAACCCTCTCGCCCAGCGCTACCTTCCTGCCCTGGTGTGGGCAGCCCCACAGCCAAGGGTATGAGAACAACCAGGATCAGTAGGAGAAACTGGAATTTAAAAACCAGTCCCGAAGAGGTCAGCTCTTGAGTCACAGCACTGGAGGATACAGGTGAGTTGTGTTGAAGTGCATCTTTCTTCCCATTTTCTTACTGTCTCTTCTCGGAGTTTTTTGCCGTACAGGATAAAACGAACACGCTGGTGATAATTCAGTCTCTCTTTCAGGCACTATCACTGGACGCAGCAGTCCTCGTACTCACAGCTTTCGTCTCGCTATTGCAGCTCCACCAACGCTACCCTGGATTCCCCTTAGAACCGGAGGTTTCTTCTAGATCTCAAAAAGAGATTGAAATATCAAAACCAAATTCAATTACAAAATATAATCATATCCTCTTCTTGGAAGTGAAGCTGCCCCGTATTCCAGACTGTGGCAGGATTTATTTTTTTTTTTTTTTTTACGTCCTCAAAATATTTTTAAGAAGTTCTCTTTAAAAGAAACACGAGTTCCCAATCTGCCTGCGGGGCACGTTGTAACGCTCTCGGTTGAAGATTTGCTCCCCGTCAGCTCCTTCGTGAGCTCTCCTCAGTTGTCTTCTGCAGACTTGAACATGAGAATGGCGTTGTAGATCTTCAGGGCAGGACCCAGCTTGATACTGAGGATTTTAACTATGTCGCTCTGGTTCAGGAGCAGGAAGGCCTCACCATCTATTTGCTAGAGGTTGGAAAACACAACGTGAGATAAGCATTACCGCAGAGGGATGGGGGGGATTCTCACCGCGGGTCGTTCAGGTCAACAACGTGCTTTGAACCGAGGAATGAAAGCACGAACACGGGTCTGAATGCTGAAATCTCGTATTTCTCCCCAGTTCTGGCACCCTCACCCCTGCGAGGTTCCCAGGCACGCTGCCCTGGCCAAGGGTCTCTCACACCTTCTCTCCCCACGGTTTTTTTACAAATAGAGAAGCCTGAGTGTGGCAAGGCTTATGGGGAGAGACCGTGAGAGGTTCATCACATCTTATATTCACTAGAATTGCTCTAAAAGCCAACAACTGTCAAAACTCCTACAGCCTTTTCACAAGCTGTGGCCAGAAATTAGATCAGGAAATCCAGAACACGATTCTTCAGGAGGCAGCTATCCAAGAATTAATATATTACACTAATAATGATGATTAGAAATATAAAATCACCATTTCTTAGTGCATCCATTACATAGTGTCACTGCACAGACTCCTCAACCCTTGTTAAGCTCTTCGGGGTAAAATTTCAAGCCAACCAATCTTTTTTTTTTCCTGCTTTTTTTGGGTCAGCTCTGCAAAAAACCTTAGAGAGGAGAAAAACTCCCTGAGATGCGAACGTCTGGCTACTCTCACGACTACGACGTACTGTGCCCACAAACACCAAGTCACTGTTTAAAGGAGAAGCACGAGACTATCGTGAAATTGTTTTCAATGACACCGAACGGGCTTGCTCAGCGCCCGGTAGCAGAGATCATGTGCTACATAAAAAAAGGCACAGCAAAGACATATAATCTGTCTGGATTTACACATCCCAAGGAGATATTTGATTAGGTTCAAAGCGAGAAAAACACACTACCTTTTGAGAATGCAGGATGCTCCAGGAGTGAAATCGCTACGTGTTCTTTTGCGAATAGGTTAAAAATTTACTTGGGTTTACAAGAACATCCACAAAGACAACACGGATATAATTAATATAAACCCCAAATGCTGCAGGGAAGGAGCCAAAGAGTAATGGACACAGACAAACGATATGTGTCTCCCTGAATTATTCCATTACAGTCCATTTGCGGAGTGACAGCACCTCCCCCTCTCACTTGATGTTCACCAGGGCAGCAGACAAGACCAGACAGTCAACTCCTCCAGAATAACAATTCCTCTATTTCTGTCCTCTTCCCAACCACGGCTTCTTCAGACGCCAACGACCGGTGCAAGAGGATGCTCTGAATCAACTCGGAGAGCAGATAATTCGAGCAAAGAGCTGGGAACCAGCAGATTTGGTTTCCCCTCCTCTAAGCACACAAAACACCGTCAGCAAGTTACTCGACCTCCCAGTACCCGCACTGGAAATGACAGCAGTGCTCCCAGTCCAGGGATGGCCACACGGCATCCCCCAGTCTTAACTGCAAGCTGCCCGGAGTCTACTCTGCTGCCATGAGCGTGTTAAAAATAGCCTGAAACAAACGGACTGCTGCTTAAATTAAATAACACAGAGTCCAGAGGAGCAGAAAACTGCTGGAAAAAAACCAGCCCTACGTTTCAAAACACTTTCGAGTCCAACGTTATTACTGCTTCATTTTCACTGCGTTGTCTCAGAGATGCTCAGTTTAAACAGACCTTCCCTGAACTGGACCCAGGACCGAGCACAACCTCAGCGCCTGTGCTTTATTATTCACTTCTTTGTTCCATCGGATTTGGACGGTTTTTAAAATTCTGCGCACAATTTGTTCTCCTCGTTCCTAATGTAAGCAGCAACTTATCCCTCTCCCCTCGCCAAGAGAAGTCTGCAGGGGAATTATTTATCCTAACGGGCGAGCACTCAAAGGCCTGATTACAGCTAATGGACAACGCGGGCGGAGCTCAGCGGTCCCGTCGCTCACACCTGAACTCTGGCCAAAGCCAAACTGCTAAAAGGGTTTTAATTTCCGACTGACAATTTGGTTGGAGCACAAACCTGAAAAACAACCCAAGCCCCTCTCGTTTGGCGCAGGGCATCACGCTCTGAGGCTGCAGACTGGAAGGTATTAGAATAGAATCACAGAATCACAGAATGTCAGGGATTGGAAGGGACCTCGAAAGATCATCAAGTCCAATCCCCCTGCCAGAGCAGGAACGCCTCGATAATGCTACATAGGAACGTGTCCAGGCGGGTCTTGAACGTCTCCAGAGAAGGAGACTCCACAACCTCCCTGGGCAGCCTGGGCCAGGGCTCCGTCACCCTCACTGAGAAGAAGTTTCTTCTCGAGTTTAAGCGGAACCTCTTATGTTCCAGTTTCAGCCCATTACCCCTTGTCCTATCAGTGGTTGTCACCGAGAAGAGCCTGGCTCCATCCTCGTGACACTCACCCTTGATATATTTGTAAACATTAATGAGGTCACCCCTCAGTCTCCTCTTCTCCAAACTAAAGAGCCCCAGCTCCCTCAGTCTTTTCTCATAAGGGAGATGCTCCACTCCCTTAATCATCCTAGTTGCCCTGTGCTGGACTCTCTCCAGCAGTTCCACGGTTACGCCGCTCTCCACACCAGAAAGCAGTCGCTGAGCTCAAGACCTGTTCAAATCTTGACTAGAAGAAATAAAATACGTTGTGAGCAACTGGATTCACTAGAAGATTTGCTAATCACACCTCACCTACCCAACTCTCACCTTTGAATACATCTTCGCTAGAAATCAGGATGCACCTTTTAAACTCGGCTACGCTGGAAGGCTGGTTCATTCAAAGAAATTTCATTATTCCCACTATGTTCAACCGAACAGTAGAGTCTGCTACCTTCTCAGAGCGAGAAAAGTGCTTTCTGCAAGCCTCCATCTCTTTTGCTTTTTGTTTTGTTTGTGTGTGTGGTTTTTT
This sequence comes from Trogon surrucura, assembly GCA_020746105.1. NCBI lineage: Eukaryota > Metazoa > Chordata > Aves > Trogoniformes > Trogonidae > Trogon > Trogon surrucura. The sequence goes on from CM036640.1 coordinate 4,423,861, forward strand.
AGAAGGGAAAACAAAATACAGATACATAAATCCTACAAAACGCACTACAGTCTGATTCATCTTGAAAGGGAGCCAGCTCTGGGGAGCAGCCATCTCTTAAAAACCTGCCCTTTGCAGTCGCTAGGACGCGCAACACTTCGCCTCGGTCCAGAGGGTGTGCTCAGCGCTGAACAGAGCACAGAAGGTACTGACCCTTCCCTGGGGCTCTCACATCCAGAGCTGTGCTGGTGCAAGGGCAGGTATGCCTGTGCCAATTCATCAGGGGCTCCTAAAGAACCTCCGAGTCACACCTGCGATGTAACCTGGAAGCCAAAGCACTCAACAGAGACCACGTGTCTCCGAGCCACGCAGAGAAGGGCGCTAGAAACCAGCTCTGCCAAACCCTGCTCACGTTTCTCAGAAGCCACAGCGAACGCGCCACCAACAGGGAGCAGAGTCCAGCCCGGCCGTGCCCGGGCTGACCGGACACTCCACGTGCAGGAGATGCTCTGATTTCCCAACCGCTGCCGCTGGCTCGAGGCAAGGGCTCCCCTCCTGCTCTCGCCTCAGCCACGGGGGAAGCCAGCGATTCCTGGGAAACCCTACGAGTGCCAGCCTCGCCGAGCGGAGCAGGCACACGCGCTCGTTAGAGGGAGCAGACGAGATCTTCATCGCGCCGTTCCAACAGGACATCTTTAGAACGGTGCCAAACCCGCTGCACAACCGTCCAAGGCAGGATGTCAAGCATAAGCTCGGCGATTGGAACCGCCGGGGAAATTTCAAGCAGCAGAATGCAATTAGCCACACGGGACTTGGGCTCAATGCTGAAGCTGCCTCCTAAATGCCACGGGCTTTTTAACGACGGGGCTGAGCGTGCCTGTGCTCTCTGAACAGAAACTCCGAAGTAACGAGGCACAAGCTGACCTCGCCGCCATCAGACCCGCCAGCAGCACGGCGCAGGGGCTGGGCAGGCTTCACTTACCTCTTCCCTGAAAACAGATGCTTGTTCTTTGCAACCAGGCAAACGCTGGATAAAGCTGACCACCTGGAATGACATTTGAGAAAAGAGAAAAACGGACGATTACAATGGGGTATCGCCAAGCGAAAAGGTCTTATTTCCGTATGAGAGTTCTAGAGGCGAGAATTTTTAGAACTACAATACGTGCAGCTCTCCCATTAATGATGGTTTATACGAAAAACATTACTGAGCTGTTGCTAATACCCATGCACAACACATTGTTGCATGTGTTCTCTTCTTCTCTTCCTGTGTTCTCTTCTTCTCTTCCTGTGTTCTCTTCTTCTCTTCCTGTGTTCTCTTCTGACCATTTATCTCTCTGTGGAAGTCCAGTTCCTCCATTTTGCTCAAAAGGATCGTCATAAAATACCAACAATATTTTTACGGATTAAAAGCCGTATATGACTACGCTATTTTAAACCCATCCACAACTTCACTTTCTCTACGGTATTGCTGGAAAGCAAAATTAAAAGGAAAAAAAAGGATTTAGACAGCTCCCCATGACGACGTGCCTTTAAGAGACAAGATAAACCTGAGTGCTGCTGGTTTACCAACGGACAGAAGAGCTGGGAAGGAAAAGTTTTGGTTCTATTTAATCCACACTGGGTGCAGAGGGGATCCACAGAACCAACTGGACCAAAAGTTAATTTTACATGTCACGTTAGGGAAAACCTTCCTAAGCAGGAAATCCATTCCTGTTTGGAATAATCTCCCGGGGGCCACGCGAGCAGCCCTTGGGTTTCATTACGTAACACGAAGGAGCGCGAGGAGCAGTCCCGAGCGCAGCGGAGGATGACTTAATGCGTATTGTCTTCTCCAGCTGCAGCTTCACTGGTTCATAGAAGATTTGTATATCGAGGCAGAATCAGATCAAACATCTCATGCTAATTGGCTGCTCCCTCGCAGGAACAGCTCTGTTTCATGAGGCATAATCATCTGAATTATAACAGATGTGACAGTGCTCCCACGAACACAAACAAACAGTTAGGAGGGGTCACTGTCAAACACAAGCTCCCCTTTAGCTCAGGCCTGTCAGACTCCCTCCTAAACCGCGTTGCTGCGTCTCCAGCTGATCCCACCACCTGATGAATATTCATTCCCTTCCCCCAGTTCCGACCACGCAGCACGGCGCTGTCAGCGTGCCCTCGGGTTTTGCTCTGCCCTTGCAGAAGCCAGTTTTTGGTGAACAGCTCTGACTCCTGTCGTTTCGGTTACGTAACCCGAAAGCAGAGCATCCCTCTCACGTCCTGCCCTTGTCTCCTGCTGGCGGGGGCAGCTCTGTTTTACAGGGAACCCCTAAAATCCACTCTCCATCAGGCAGGGACTCCCAAATTTTCTTCTGCAGAAGTGCAAACTCCTGTTACAAACAAACACCAAAATACTACTTTCTTTTTGAATCCTTTCCCCTCCTTATAATCAAAAGACAAATGAAAATCCTCTGCAGGGGTCTGGTACCTTCCAGAATCAAGAGGGAGCTGGACCCCTCGGGGCAAGACGATAAGGGTCCTTTAGTGCCTGCGGTATGGAGGGGCTGGCACAAACCTGCAGGGAATGATCTGAGCCTGCCTTGCTCCCGTGTCCTTCCCTGCACAACTGCTGCTGGCTGTTGTCACAGACACCGAGCGACGGGTCTTTGATCTGCCCCAGGAGTCACTTGTGGGGACGCCGCAAGCACTCTACGCCACGGAAGCTTAAATTCCTATTTAAAGAAACAGGAATCCTGGGCTTTACCAGAAATGGAGAAAAGAGGGAAGCAGGATGCAAGAGGAGAACACAGGAGAGATGGTCCCCAGGACATGAGGCAGGCCCCGGGTTCCACCGAGGGGCAGTGACCTGCCCGACCCATCTCCTCCCAGGAGAGACCCCAAATCAAGATGTGGCAGGGGAGGGACAAGGGAGCTCGGGTGCACGAGGCCAGGACGCAGTGACACCACGGGCTGGAGGAAACAGCCCTCAAACAAGGGGAAGGGTGAGGCTGGAGGGGCTTGAGGTGGGGGTGGGAGAGGTGCTGGCCGGGTTTGGAGCAGAGCGGGATCGCGCAGATTCGGGCTTGGCCTTCTGAGAACCCCCGAGAAACTCCAGACCCGTGTGGAAATGGCTGAGGCAACCCCAAATGGACGCGACACATTAAAATCTCACACTGTGCTGGTGTATCTTTGTGGTAAAGTTGGAAGGCAGCCTCTCACAGTGCTTTAATCTCAAGCTAGAGCAGAACTGACGCCGCCTCGTGAGTCTATGCGGAGGGGAGCTGGGTTTAATGCACGAGCAATTAGCACAAGGACAGTCCCCCCCGCAAGGTGTTAGCACTCGATGCAGGATTAACTAATAAACAATGCAACTCCAGCACATATTAATGTTCTCTGTGATTCTATATCCTTCGCTAGCTGTGCTCTGAAAACATGACAGGAAGCTTTCAATAAATAACAAAGCTGCATTAAAGTAACTACTCTTGTCAACTGCTCAGTGTTAGCAAGAGTTTCTTAGCTTGAGGGCTGCTGAACACTGCTGCTGCTCTGCTAGTTCAGCTGTTCCCAACCAAGAGAGAATTAAAGCAACATATTTTTTTTTTCCTTAATGTGGGTTTTGTAAAATAAAACCAGTTCTTGAGTCTGAAAGCAAAAGAGAATTTTGCACCCCCGTTGCTCTTGTCTCGGAGCAGCAGAATGGTCTCCTTTGTGCAGCAGAGTTCAAAGCCCAACCCAAAGGCAAATGTTTGCCCTGTAGGAAGATGTTAGGAGCCCGAGCGCCGACGGATCAAATCTACTTTGGACTCTCTAGAACACACCAAGTCCTGCTGCTTTCATCTCCCAGACCTGCGGCTACATTTCACTGCACGTCCTGATCCTGGGAGCGCTCACACAGAGGCTGAAGCGATTCCTACAGGAATTCGTGATGGACATCATTTGCAAAACCAGACCCACCTGACTGAAACTCAAGACAAAACCTGTAACGACTTCAGCCACTTGGCTGCAGGGCTGCCACTGTAACACGTCGTTCAGGCAGCTGAAACTTCATCAGCTGTTTCAGGCTGCAGCACCGAGCACGGCTCAGCCTACTCTGGGTTTTGAATCGCCGTATCCAGTGTCCGGCATCGGTCCCTTCATCCGTTACCAAACGAACATCCCAGTTCAATTTACCCAGCAGTTGCTTTAAAGGACAACTGCAAAGGACAAATTTTATTTGGCTTGTATCCCGACTCTGCTCTTCCATGAACCAGCCTCCATGTTTTACCCAAAAGAAAGAGATTCTGATTTTCATGTCAGAGGATTAATTGCTTCTGCCTTTACCCATTTTCTAACGGACCTTTGGGCAAAATCATCGGAAGCTTTCTCTAAAGAAGCAAATCTTTCAGAGAGATTTTTTCCCTCCTTGCTATGAATTTAAGTCAAACACATTTTCACTACAAAGAAACCCACACCACAAACCAACAGAAAAAAAGGACCAAGATTTAAAACAGCACCACTAATTGCTCTATCCCCTTCACAACTGCTCTGGTTCCCGTCTCCCGCGACGCTGCAATCCCACCAGTCTCCCAGCATGAAGAGCAAAGTCAAGACTGGATTTATCTGATGTAAGAGGCACTTAGGGAAAACACATTTTCAAAAAGTCTCTGAAGATGCTCTACACAGCCTGAAGAACAGCACCTTTCTCCTGCTTTGTAGATGACCTGCACCCTTGCAAACACAACATTACAGCACCTTCCTCTCGAATTCAACGCCCTGTGACCAAGCGCCGGGATCCAAACTGTCACCGCTTGCCAAGTGGAGACACAAATTATTTACGCCCAAGGCACTGAGGCAGAAAAGAACTACTCAGCACACAAAGATACCGGCTTTTTCACACACCGCCTAATTACAGGAGACATCTCAAGAGCTGGGACTGCAGAGACAGCCCCCAGCTGCGCAGCTACCTCTGCCAGAAACCAGGTCAGGCTGTGGGCAGTTTTGTTCCGGGGGGAACCACGCAGGGAGACGCAGGAGGAGTGGGCACACGCAGCCTGGTTTGGGATTCTCTGCAATGCAAAAGTGAATCAGCAGCAAAGTCAGAGGAGAGGGGGAGGGAGATCAGAGAGAAGAAGAATCTGCTGTCAGAACCATGTTTCAGGCCCGAGGACTAAACAGATCAAGGGGTCAATAAACAAACAAAGGGAAAGACTCCTGTTCAGAGAAGTGAGCTGCGGCCACCAGAGGGTTAACGGGGATCCTCTCCCTCTCTCAGAAAGGGACTTGGGTATAACTTCTCGCTGAGTCAGCGATGGCATATGCAAAGCAAACAGAAGAGCACTGCCTGGGAGAGGGAATAAAATCAAGATACCTTCCAATTAGCACTCTGAAAGAGGAGGGCTCTGGCATTCCCGCAGCCCAAGGAAACAGGGAACAGGGAACTCACCTCTTCCACGGTCCATTTGGCCACGTGTTTGGCCGTGAGGCCCGAGACCTCTGGCAAGAGCTTGCAGTGCTGCTCCCAGCAGAGATGGAGGCGGTGGGTCGGGTTAGAGGCCAGGGAAGGCATGAAGATAGACTGGTGGAGGGCTTGCTGGAGATCCAAATCGGAGTCTGCAAAAGGAAACCAGACAAGTCAGAGAGGGGATTCAAGTAGGAGCAATTGCAGGCAGGCAGGGGAAGGGTCACACTCTGGAGGGAAAAGCAAGGCAGGGGGAGCAGGCGGCCAGGCACGGCTACCGCGTGGCACGCTGAGCTTTCAGGGTGTTCTTCCTACCCTCCCGAGCAGGAGACAGAAAAAAATAAAAAAGATAAGATTGCCAGGCTGGAGTCTTTATCGTTAGCTTCTTCCCTGGAAAATGATGTCATGCTGCTAACAGAGATGTTTGCAGCGTTTTATTGACAAGGTGGAGGAGTTCTGGTAACAGCATCTTCGGCTGGAAACTAATGGCATCATTCCAGCTCCCAGCTGTAGCCAGCCGGCGAAGAGCCCGACGCGTGCCAGGCGAGGGCCCGGACTCGCTGCCTCCCCACGAGGCTCCCGGGGCAGGAGTGCTGCACGTTACCTCCAGACATCAACTCCCTCCTCATGTGTCAAGTGACAGAAGCTTTAAAAATCAAGGCAAGAAAAGGAAGAAATCACCCCTCCCTAATGAGATCACTCGAGTAGTGCAGAGTCATGGTCCTACAGGGACCTGCCTGATTATACAACAGGAAGCAAAGCAGAGGATGGAAACAAGACGGGAAGCATTCCTCTGGTTTACAGAGGTGAACGTGTACGCTATCCCCTCGCACCCCACCCTGCCGGGCTGTGCGCAGGCTGCCCAGCACCATCCTGCAGGAACCGTGCAAAATTCCCATTTTGTCCCCGTTTCCAGAAAGGTTTGGCACGCCCAGCGCCCGTACGGCTGCCGCTCGCCTCTGCTCGGTGTTAGCACAAACAGTTGTTAGTAGGCTGGTGTGTAAGGATCTACGAAGCACAAAGGAGAACGGTATTATAAAGAAAAAAGGAAAATTTCGATGATTTGCCCGCTGATTTGCCTTGCCAAAGTGAAAGCAGTGCTGGAGGCAGAGCCTGATCTAGCAAAAGGTCATCCTCCTGCCCCCAACTGCACCACCCGCCTCGTCTCCACCTCCCTAAAGGACGCGGGACGGCATCAAATACAGGTTTCTAGTTCTAAAAATGAGACCAAAGGCTTCAAGCTTTAAAAAAACAAAGCCTGGAGAACTGCTTAGCTCAAGAGCTGATGCTCCTGGTGACATCGGAGCACAGCACACTGCTCCTGGGAGGGTTGTCACCCTCCCCTGCCTCCCCCAGCTCCCCCCTGGCCTTGTCCCCACTTCCTGCTGCCAAAGAAGTTGTGCCCAAGGTTTTACATGCTGCTTCTATCACAGGCTGGCTCCTTCTCTTCACTAAGCCCAAATCCTCGGGGTAAGCATCCGAACCACGATCTAAACAAATTCCTCTCCCCTGGGGAAAAAAGCTGGGCCCTAATAGTTTAAACATAGATGGGCTGAAAGCCCCGGGTACTCAGGAAACTTCAGGCCAGTGGATTATTGCAGAATTTCCCTCCACTGATTTCCATCGTTCCATTTAAGGTGAATGTGAAGGGAGAGCAGGCAGCTTTCCCCGCCAGCTGCAACGGCAGCTCGTAGCTGGCAGACTTCTTCAGCTCTGACTGCACAAGTCAGCACTAGGTAAAAATTAATATTAAAAAAAAAAGGAAAAAAAAAGCTAGCCACCTGTCCCAGTTTGTGCCTGCTTAGCTATTTTTGATTGGAGACTTATTACCATGTTAAATCCTCCTAAAAGCCTGGTCAGCTCAGTTCTCTGAAATGGCTTTTTATAGTAAATCTGAAAGTTAAGCATATGGTTTGCTAAAGTGATATCAGAAAGCTTCTCTTAAAACTTAACCTGTCATGTACCAGGAAAAAAAAACAAAAAAAGGGGCATTGTTCTTCGGTTTCAGTTTTTGTTTCCTTTTTCATCCTTAGGAGAACCTTAGAAAGGGCCTCACCCAAAATGATTCATATTATGTTTCTGAATACCCAGTGAGGGGTAAAGAAAGATGTTATTTAAACTATCTGGCAGGTTTTAAGCAAGTCTCCCGTGACACCTCTGCTGGCTCTGTCAGCAGAACGGTCACCGACTGCCCGGGGAACAGCCACCCCTTCCCACTGCAGACGGGTGCGCAGTGGCACAAGAGATGGTGCCCTCCTGCCTTCTCGGCTAATAAGTATAAAGCTCCACAAAGTATTAAACCTTTCACTTCTAAGCAACTTCGCCCTTCCTCCTCATTTTCAAGAAAGAAAGGTCACCATCGCCATCACCTGAAAAGCGAAAGCGCCTGCTTTCTCTTGACTGTGGAACCAAAGACAAAAAACACTGTAAAGCTTCAAATGCTCCTTATGACTTGTGTATGTTGCAGATACGCACACACAGAGAAGAAGAAATAAAATTTAACCAACCTTTCCCATTGCTTTCCTGTTTCACCAGCTGGAACTTGATATAGGCATGCGAGCACCCAAGCCTGAAAGCATCGATTACAAAACATTTCAAAAGCTGATACAACCAAAAACTTGCCCCTCTTAAAATAAGCAACAGCTCTGCTCCATCCCCGACCTCTCTTTAAGCCAAGGATTGTGCTATTCAACCCACGGCCAGAATTCAGAATTGAGTTTACTGCAGGGAAGAGAGAGCCCAACACAACGGGAGGAAGGGGGGAGATTTACTGTGTCATTCTAAAACCCTACGCTACCAATCTCTAATAAAATGGAGCTGTTCTGACTTACATTGGTATTTCAGATACAGCAGCAGTGAGAAACGCAGCTGCTAAGGTAGGAAAACACACCACAAACATCTCATTTACTTTTTTTGTTTGGCTTTGATGTCCGCAGACGAATCCTCTTCCACCCAGTCTCTCTCCCTCTTGTTTTCCGACGGACTGTGAACGCTGCTTTGACACGACTTTTCACTGTCTTGTGCACGTTTTCTGGGAAGACAGATAAATGACAGCAGCTAAGCTGACGTCCTCTGTTCCCTTTTCCTGCAGGAGAGCAAAGCCGGCTGCAACTTGCAACCGAGAGCAGCAACTACCACCTAGTGGTGGTACCTTTCCTCTCCTCACCACCACTACTGCCACGGTGGAAAGTGCTTTCTTCCTCTCCAGTGCAGGCTGAGAGAGATTCTGTGAAATAAATCAGCCCCCGGGGACCAAAGCTCTGATCCCAGCAGCTACAAGAAATACGCTGAAACGCGTGTTATGGTAAAATCAAGAGATTTAAGATTTAACATTCAAGAGTCTCCATGGCTGAGTCTGATGCATAAACTGAGCTACAGAGTTGCCCAAGGAAGGAGAAGCAGTGGGGTGTTATCACACCTGCAAACTGAGTTCAGATGTCCCACTATCAGCAAATAAAATACTTGGGAGAACATAAATATTTTGCAATTTGAGAATGCCATTTATTCCGGGAGGATCCTAAAACTCCTTGAAGAGCTTTATGGTGATGGCACCACGGAAATTCCATCCATTCTGGTGTTAAAGTTGGGAAATGGAGATGCCTGCACACTTCTGGCAAACTCAGCCGCATATGCCAGGGTGGGGAGAGAACAATTCCTCTTTCCTGGCCGAATGCATCTTGAAAATGTCCTAAGTCTAAGCAAATAAATGAACTTTAAAATGCCTGTAAGTCTTCATATACCATAAACCCCAAAAATATTGCTGGACCTTTCCCTGGCGAGACTGGATTTGTATAAACTAAAGGTGACAATAATCAAAAGGTTTCACATCCAGGTCTGGCCCACAACACATTTTAACCGCCTTCTGCAGCCCAGGAACTAGCACACAGTTGGCTTTGATGCTACTTGATCCCACGATTTTCATGTAAGAAAATAAAATACAGAAAGGGGCTCGACTCGTTTGCCAGGCGATCCACCCACAGTCATCACGCCCACCAGCGTAACGAAGCCGACTCCGGGGTGGATTGCAGTTACAGTTTAATAGAGCAAAATAACCTTGCCTGACAGTTTTAGGACAGGAAATGAAGGCAAACAATATATTTGAAATTGAAACAGCGAGGAAAAAAATTTATGGAGACAGAATGCAATTTCCTTGGTTGGAATGTGACCAGAGCGGCAGGATTAAGGAATCAAGAAACCTATTAAGGCATATGAGGGTATAAAAGTGCATTGCTCTGTGTTAAGAGTGTCTGGGGCACGGGTCAATACTACAGACAGATGAACTCGAGGCTCTGCTGCTTCTCTGCCAGTTCCTATGGTTTTCAGCCTTGTAACATGGTTTTGCTCCCCAGTATCTGCTCAGGAAAAGGGTTCAGCTCACCCGGATTGCGGAGAGTTCTCCTGAGAAGACTCTCCCGTTCCCAGCAGAAACGGGGCAGGAGTCTCCAGCCTCTTGGCTTTCTGCAGGCTGTTGCCAGGGGAAGGTCTCTCCCCACTCAGGCGGTCTTGTAACAAGTTTTCTCTGTTGAGGTTCACATCAGAATACGGGCAGCCAACTAACCTGTGGCAGAGAAAAAAACAAAACAAAATAACACAAGAGAGAGAGATGGCGATGCTTGTTTTTAAGTCACGCGGTCTTACCAGCTGCAGGCAGACAATATCCATCAATAAACCCAGAAAAAGCGAGGCCAGAAACACTCAGGGAGACGCAATTGCCCAGTTTTAGGCGCAGGAAATCTGGGGCCTACGCAGCAGAGTTAGAAATCAAAGTCATGTTTCACTCTGAAAGACTCAAAGCCCTTTACCACATTATGTACTACTAGATCTTCAGACCTCCCACCTGGGACTGGCTTCCTGCTCTTTAAGTTTAATCGAGAAAGCCCTTCCTTTTCCAGGAGCACGTAAGGAATCAAAAGGCAGAGCATAAACCAGAAGCTTGCTCTCCTCACTCTTCAGTAATCTACCCCCACTCTCGCCCTCTTCAGCTCTCTCCTTGCGTGCTGTTCCTGGGTGTATTATTTTACCACAACATTCCTTCAGGAATGCCGGAACGCAGAAATTTGGAGTGGATTAATCTGTGATGGATTAATCTGTGAAGGATTGCATTGCAGCTGTAATGCCGGTACACACGGAACCGATGATGAAACAGCACATTTGGACACAAGAGGGAGCTGCAATTGCAGTTATAAGTGTCTCCAGATAAACCCCCCCAGATAATTTCAGTGCAGTGCAGGTGCTTGTTGCTGCATCGCTATGACGGGCAGCAGCCAGGCTCCGGCAGGCAGAACCCTGACAAGATCTCCTCTACGTACGTATAATGCGTTCCATAGCGCGGTCCCCTGACGTGACCGATGCCGTGGCAGCCTGGAGTAGGACACGCTTGTCCCACCGTTCCCACTCGGTCAACAGCACCTGGTAATAAGCGAAAAAAAAAAAACCCAAAAGTTGAAGAGATCTGTAAAATGCTCCCTGCAACTGACTGCACTTCGGAAAATTATTCAGCGTAACAATACGATGTCACCTGCTTTACCGAGAGGGACTTGCAAGGCGTGTCCGGTTTTTGCACACCAGCCTACCGGGTGAACGTCGGGGCTGTCTGCGTCGACCCAGAAATCGTAATTACGGTCCCAACCATCAAAATGGATCTAAAAGAAGCACACAGTCTCGGTGAGAGAATTGGTTAAGGACATGACTCAGCTTTTATTTTAGCTTCTCCCTTTGTTCCCCCTTGCTCAGCTTGGGGCTGATTCACTCAATCTTTCAGTCGAGCGCAATTGTCCCTTGTGCTCAGGGTAACTATTTGTTTTCCTGACCCCTGCACCTACATTTTACAGAACAATCAGATTCTGGTGACGCAGCCGAACTACAGGGTCTGCAAGAAAGCAAAGACCACGGGGTGCTCCAGCACACTCTATACTCAATAAATCTACGCAAACACAATTGCTAAGTTAATTGTTCGGTTTTCTGAGGATGCCAAAACACCACAAAAGCCAACAAATTCAGTGAGTTTTGCAGGGAACAAGCCAGAATTTTCTGCAATCACAGCTGAGACCGAGAATCAAATGGCTAATGGAGAGGAAACTTCACTCCTGTCCACATAACCACCCTTTGGGAAGGACATCTGTGGCCGAAGAGCCTCCGTCAGTGCAGTCTCCACTTCGGTGGCCTCAGACTTAATTTCTCAAAAGCCAAAGCCCAACAGATTTTTCAGGCAATATATTTACGTGACAGGAATTAGTTAACATCAATTTATGTGACAAATTCACGCTGGAGAATGAAGCCACTTCCCACACGTACCAGGGTTTGAGTTTTCCTTCAAGTATGCTTGGCAAAAAAAATAAATAAATCAGGTGGGCAGAACATCACCGCTGCCTTCACTCGCGCAGACTGCACAGGAACCGTTACGAGACGGCAAATCGTGCTGTCAAATGTTGTTTCAAAATAGTTACGTTAAAACTGCAACTAACGATACCAGGCAGTTCCAACAGGACAAAACAACAAAATCATTTCCAGCCGGGCAGGCTTGTAGGCTCCATCACGTGCAAAGCGTTTTGTTTGCTGCCCCTCGTACCAAACGGGTATTTCTGCTCTGCCCATCACTCTATTCCTCAGCACAAGGGCTCTGCGCTTCGAAGCAAGGTCATACCTTGATGCGATGGTCGTCTTTGTCGACTATTGTTGCCACTCTTATCAGGATGGGATTTCTTCTGTCCACAGCCTCCAACTTCATATTAACTTGGAATCCGTGGGCAGGACGCTGTAAGAGAGGATTGGAAGCAGAATGTTAAAAAGCCCGGGCGTCCAGAGCTAGTCGTCTGCAGTGAATGAAATGTGCTGAAGTTTTCATCTGCTGTTCAAATGCCTTTGCAGTTTTGGCCCCTGATCTCACACAGTAGACTGCTTCAGAAGTCAAAAATCAGAATTTCTGAGGATTAAGCTGTTTGTCAGCAGCCCAAAACTACCTGAGGGGAAAACCAAGCTTCCTCAGCACAGAGGAGCATTTCTCAGTCAGGGCAAAATGTATTTTCCGAACACAAAAAAGGCCAGACCCTACCACAAGCTCCACCGACACCGACTCTGCAGCCTGACAGAAAAACTCCCAAATGCAGCAGCGAGGTGATCTCACACCCGTCAGGGCCAGTGGCCGGTCCAGCACCACCTCACACCCGAACCACACCCCACGTGAGGTCTCTCTCTGCTACGCTACACGTGACATCCTCCGTGGCACCCGGATGTCAGAGTTACCTTCGCTACGCGGGTTGTCACCTACTTCTCACGACAACAACTGCACCTGCTGAGAACTGTGGCGCTGGGACTCGAGAGCAGCTCCAGCTGCTGGTGTCTCCCACGTGCAGTTGCTGACTTATCCTTTGGCTCAAACCTCGGCAGTCAAACGACTTTGTGAAAACTCCAGAACGTCCTTCGACCCGACGCGCGCCCTTTGCAGCACCCACGCATGTAAACCCCTAAGCAGGGCCCGGCGGTTGTCCATTTTCCCATTTATCTCTAACCGGCCGACCGCAAATCCCTCCTCAGCCGGGGCTTATGGAGCACAGGACACTCATTCCAAACACGTCCCTTCTTCGCTTCCGCGCACAGAGGTCAGGATTTTAGCAAGAGATAGTAAATCGTGCCTTTGAACAAGATCAGGTTAATGAAAAGGTGATTACAGTCACTCTGCCCTCACAATCTCCCTTATCCTTTTCGCTGCCCGTAGCTGGGGGTGAGGAAGGAGCTCCGCTTCCGAGCTAAGGGGATTACAGACTCCAAACCTCAAGTTTCTCTTTGGTCTTTTCACCTGGACGCAGACATTTATCCACAGCTTTTCAGCCACACGACACATGGAAAGCCAGACAAGGCTTTTAGTTTTAAGAGTGTCTTACTGAATCAGCCAACCTTGTCTGTCTGCCCTGAGGAAGGAGCCCGAGTGCTAGAGAACAAAATGCTGCCCAGGAGATGAGCGGGGCTGTTTAAGTCTCGCTGCCTTTTTGACAACCAAATTGTCTCCTCCTGCATTTCTGGGTGGAAGAGAAGGCAGAAATCCAGGCACATGATCTGCTGTTTGTGCTGATAATCAGGGTCTCCAGGCTAGGTACCTAAGAGAGCTCTTGAAAATTGTTAAAAACTCATTTGGTGAGAAATGTCTGTTCTGGCTCTCAACCTGTATTTTTATGTACTGGCTTCCTGTAATTGCTAGCCGGAATAATAATAATAATTAAAAAAAGAATCAATAACTGTGTCATGTATTTGCACTTCAGACTATCCAAGCCAGAAAAATAACACAGTTTATCTTGACAGAGTTCTATTACCTGTTGATCTATCAAATGCCTTTTTTTTTTTCCTGTCTCATTTTTGAAACTGTCTTGGATGTTAATTCATATTCTGGAGTATTCCGAGAGCCAGAATTGGCCTTTCTGCTATTTTCTCAAAACGAGGTACTCGGAGGAGGAAAAAACTGGCTGCAGACATGCACGCGAACCAGGAAAACAGGCAGACAAGGCAGCTGCATTCCCCCTTGTGAAGACACTTCATTTTGGAAGAATACAAAAAAGGGAGCACTCGGTACCGAAAGGGCTCCCTGTCCTGACCAAAGGCCTTCAGGTGACACTTCTCACCACATTTTATATTCCCAACATCTGAGGAAGGAATTGGTGCAACGACAGATTACTGAGAACTCCAAATTGGGAGAATTAAGTAGGTCGTGCTTCACTGTTTCTTTTAGTATCATGAAGAGTTTTATTTCTTCTCAAAATATGTGTCTCTACCAAACCGCTCGTATTGTCCCTCTATTGCGTACAAGACTGATTGCTCCATTCTTTCACTCTCATACTCTCAACGTTCCCATTTTCCGGCACTGCCAGGATTTTATGAGCACGGCTCAGAAAAAGACTGAACCGACGCTGGGGGCAACGACTGAGTCCTGCCGACGAGCTCCACTCGTTATCCCGCTCACGGGCTCCGAAGCGCTTCACAGGCTCCGCTGCGTGATGGAAGATCCTGCCTGCCCACCCCTGAAAACCCGAATTCACGGCATGTTTTGGAGTTCAGCTGCGCTGCACGGAACTCACAGCTCTCTCAAGAGGCAAACCCGGCCTCTTCCCATTCCTGACAATAATTTCAAGCGGACACCTGCTGAAATCTGGCAATTATCAAGCTTGTCTGGCAGGACTTTTACCTCCCTTATCTCAGGCCTCCTTGATTGCTTTTCCTCCTCGGTCCCAAAGAGCTTACCAACACCATACACGGGAGGGCAGCAGGTATTAACCCACAACTCTAATTTCATCGCAAGGACTCAAGACAAGCATCACAAGGGCACCGAAAAGTTTTTAAACGTACTGCAAAATTCAGCAAGGAGAGCCAGCAGCATGGAAGAAGGTCTAAGACAACAAAAATAATCAATTTTCAAGTATATTTTTTTTAAATGAAGTTATTTTAAAGGCTTTTGTTTTGTTAGTGCTCACAGTGAGCTTCCAGATAAATACACTTAGTTCTGTGGAGGGCACAGCTGGCTCCTCCCCAGAAGAACTAAGATCTGTATTAGAAGGTATTTCCCTCACAGGAACTTCTCACTCTACCTTAATCCCAGCCTCACCAACCAGGAGAAGGAGGATCTGCACAACCACAACGCGAAAACATTTCAGAGAAGCTTTTAAAACTTCATGTGGACACCCGAGGGAGGAACCACACGCTTCTCGCTGCCCCTCAAACGCGTCCACGCACCCCACCCCTTCCCCACCAGCTGCAGGCCAGTGGTGTCTGCTTCTGACCCCCTGGAAATGTCTGTTCAAGCCCCATCAATCCTGCTCAGGTGTCAACTGGGAGATCTTCTTTGCCCAGGAGCAGAAAACCAGCTCTTTGTTTTCGACATGTCCCCTCCAAGGGAAGGTACTGCCCGTCAGGCTTCCTCGGAAAGCCACAATTGCCCGCGTGGACTGAAGGCTCTTCCCTCAAATCCGCCAATGGAGTGAGTGAAGATGTTGAGTTGAAAACTCTTTCCAAGAGAGCTTCTCATGGCTTTTTTTTTTTTTTTAATGTCTTGTAGCCTGCTGTGTGTTTTGCTTTTAAATCACAGAATCACAGAATGTTAGAGGTTGGAAGGGACCTCAAAGATCATCTCGTCCAACCCCCTGCCAGAGCAGGGTCACCTACAGCAGAGCGCACGGGAACGTGTCCAGGCGGGTTTTGAATGTCTCCAAAGAAGGAGACTCCACACCCTCTCTGGGCAGCCTGGGCCAGGGCTCTGTCACCCTCACTGTGAAAAAGTTTTTTCTCATATTTTTATGGAACCTCCTGTGTTCCAGTTTGTACCCATTGCCCCTTGTCCTGTCACTGGACATCCCTGAGCAGAGCCTGGCTCCATCCTCCTGACACTCCCCCTTGACATATTGATAAACATTGATGAGGTCACCCCTCAGCCTCCTCTTCTCCAAGCTAAAGAGCCCCAGCTCCTTCAGCAATAAGAGACAATCTTAAACTCCAAGTAAGAGGCCCAGTTTCACCCTCTTGGCACAGACTTGGTCAAACACCGAGTTCAATACAGCAGCTAGCAAGGAAGGGTAGAGAACCGCAGTTTCCCCCACGCTCCTGACCCAGGACAATCAGAGAGATTCACCAACCAGTTTGAACGCTCTTGCTGGGGCTGCCTGGGAGTTAGTTTCCTCCAAGTATTTCTCCCATGAGAAGGCTTTGGAATCCTTGTATCCTGAAAAAAACACCAAAACAGAGAATTAACATTTAAGTAAGAAAAACTCCCACATTTATTGTTAGCAACAACAAAAAAGCAGCTACATAACACTTGGCTGTTACGATAATCCAGCACTTGCAAGGGATGGTGCTGGAAAGGGTCTGTTTATTCACATTCCCCACTCCCAGCACACGCAGCAACGCTACAAGCTCTGCCAGCTTCTAGACGGGGCTTTAACCCTGACCTGCAAAACCTGAAGAGCTCATTTACGTACAGCTTTATCAATGCTTATTCTCTAGAGAAAGCTGCCAATTAAGAGCTAGTCAGAGGCTTTTGCAATGTGAAACGGCGTCACTAAATTAATTTCCCGTTTCATTAACTATTCTACGTGTGAGCTCCTGCAAGACTGCAGAAGCTTCTCGCCTCCTGCTACCTACTCACCCGTGGCAGAGTAAAACTCGCAGTCTGGAGATGAGAGGCTGCACGGCTGTTGCCATCACCTCAGACACCCACACGGGGGTGTTACTCCAACGGGATGTCTCTCCCTGGCAGCTCTATTTAGGAAACCGCTCTGCTTTTTTCCCCTCTTCCTATTTCAGTGTTTTCCAGCCTCAGTATTGTTTCCTTTTGGCAGGCGGGTGCAACGACTAAACACACGGGCCAGTCCGCAAACTGTCGCACGTAAATCTCTGAGCAGAGAAATCAGAAGTGACCGCAGATGCTGCTGGGGGGCACGGGTGACTGCGACAGGAGCCTGGGAGCCACAGAATCACAGAATGTCAGGGATTGGAAGGGACCTTGAAAGATCATCAAGTCCAATCCCCCTGCCAGAGCAGGAACGCCTCGATTATGCTACACAGGAACGTGTCCAGGCGGGTCTTGAATGTCTCCAGAGAAGGAGACTCCACAACCTCCCTGGGCAGCCTGTTCCAGGGCTCCGTCACCCTCACTGAGAAGAAGTTTCTTCTCAAGTTTAAGCGGAACCTCTTATGTTCCAGTTTCAGCCCATTACCCCTTGTCCTATCAGTGGCTGTCACCGAGAAGAGCCTGGCTCCATCCTCGTGACACTCACCCTTGATATATTTGTAAACATTAATAAGGTCACCCCTCAGTCTCCTCTTCTCCAAACTAAAGAGCCCCAGCTCCCTCAGCCTTTCCTCACAAGGGAGATGCTCCACTCTCTTAATCATCCCAGTTGCCCTGTGCTGGACTCTCTCCAGCAGTTCCCTGTCTTTCTTGAGCTGAGGGGCCCAGAACTGGACACAATATTCCAGATGGGGTCTCACCAGGGCAGAGCAGAGGGGCAGGAGAACCTCTCTCGACCTACCAGCCACCCGCCTTCTAACACACCCCAGGATGCCCTTGGCCTTCCTGGTCACAAGCCACAGCCACACGCCACAGCCCTGCTGCGCGTCCCACGAGTGGGAAGAGATGTGGTGTTTCTTAGGAGTAGGCATTTACAGCTTTTTGCATCTGCAGCAAAGGCACAGAGATTGACTCCTCCAATGCAGCGCGACCTCGCAGTGCCACCCACTCTCCCAAACTCGATATGCAGAAGTCACCGAAATTCTTGCTCCAGCGCTGTCAATCTAACATTGACAGATGTAATTTTTTAAAATTTTTGTTATTTTTAGGGTGAACGCGAGCACTTCCAAGGTCTGATTTTCCTGTGAGTTCTGTCCTCCTTCATTTGCCAACATTCTGTTCGTTTACTGATTTCCAGTGCAGAGATGTGGCTTTAGCTACTCCTCCATTTCCAGAAACTCCACCTTATTGCCTATGAAATCATGATATTGCTTCCTCTTTCTTCCAGCCCACCTTAAAGGAAATGCTGCAAATACTTCAAAGCTCTTTCCCCTCTGAAATCTAACTGCATTACAAATTAACCAAACCCCGTTCCGTTTTTTGGAAAAGCTACAAAACAAAATAAAATACACAGTACGAACCACAGCGTCAGCAGACACAAGAGCACTGAACGGAACCTGTAGCTTGCAAATCCGTAATTACGTGGAAGACGGTGCTTGCAGTTTTCTTTGGCTGAGGAAAAAATAAAGTTTCCCTTTCAACCTACCAGGTGGTGTTGTCAGTGGGGTTCCAGTTTCTTGGCAGTAGCCAACGGGACGAATATAGGGGCTGCTAGCTTCACACCTGAACCAAAGGAGGGAAGTTGGCACCAGTCAGAAAGAAAAGCAGAATTTCAAAGGCTGTCTTGGTTGGGTTAGCAGATGCTTTCGGTGGGTGTGATCATGGTGTAAAAGACAAGCATTACCTCGTTAGAATTTATAATGCCAAGTTTTCAAGGCTGCCCCGAAAGCAAGGGAAATACAAAGAAGAACGTCTGGCGCTTTAAAAAAACCACCAACAAAAAGCTCCCCCCTCCCGGATTGTACCAACCACAGCTCAGCCTGGACACAGATCACTCAAGCTAAAACGCAGAGGAAGCAGAGAAACAAAAACCCAAACCTTCGTCCCCAACTGAAACACCATTACCGTGGAAGAAAGAGAAACTACTTCTAAGGTCTTTGCCAAAAACCGCGTTATCCATTCACTCCAGCTGAAACCTAGTGGTAGCTTGTCTGCCTCCCGATTTTATTCCATGTTTAGACCTTCTGAGTCCCTGATTTTGAGGCAGCCCCTTTGGTCACATCTGCTCTGACGAAGGGACCAAAATAGCCTTTCAGACTTAAGAAAAAACCTGTGTTTTCGGCCAACCTGTACTTTGAAGCTTTGTTTGCTTGTGTTTCCCATTACAATTTTCAAATTCCAATCAAAACTTGGCGTGGAAACAAAAGTTTGCAGGCTAAAATGGTAAAGAAACAAGATTTAAAGTCCTGCAAATGGAAACACCAGTGTTACAAAGCTCTATGCGATGTATTTATGGCAGAGGAAAAAACCAAACAAACCTGCTTGCTACCAAACAATTCCGAAAAATGCAAACAGAAGGAGATGGAGGAGAGAACACAGAATACTGATCAAAGCAGCGTGCCTTGTGTTGCTTTCGCAGACAAATTCAAAGATAGGTTGGAAAACACACCAAAAAAAGTACAAATGGAAAGCATTTCCTTGACTACTATTCCACTTGGCCCCAGGTGGGGTCAAGATTCTCAGATGCAGAACAACCGCAGCGCGGGGCAAGTCTTCATAGCCTAAATGTTGACAACCAATATATATATTTTTTTTTTTTCAAAGGGCCTTAGCCCCACTCTGCTGAAGCAAACGGGAAAGATTTTTACTGACTTCAGTGCCGCCGACAGCCACTCCCAGTCCTGGAGGAGGAGATGTTACTAATTCCAGGTGGTGTCACTAGTGGAGCTTACTCTTCCCTCAGCGCTGCCAGAGGAACAGATGACAGGAGCGTTTCCTCGCTCAGCTGCATCCCCTCCAACGCTTCTTACCCGGACTGGAGCGTTTGGGCAGCTCAAGCCAACCCTACTGGTTTCGCACTGATTCAGCTGACGAGGAAAGGAAGGTTGTGGGCAACTGGCACTTTGTAAGAACCCAATGTAATTATTCAGATGCTTGGAAACCGATTTAAGATCCCAACTTTAGAGGCTACATTTAAAATACTAGATACCACTCTTAGTGGAAGGGTGAAATAAACCACAGCCTACTTGTGGATATACCTTAGAAAGAGAATCTCCTTACCAGTAGTCGTAACTCTGGTCCCAGTTATCGAAGTGAACGAGCAGGCGGTTATCCACCATGTCCGTGATGGTCGCGACACACATCAGCGACGGATTCTTCTTGTCCACTGCCTCTAGTTTCATTCCCAGACGAAAACCGGAGGGTGTGACAGGCTGAGGAACAGGACATCGGGGAAGGGAAATCAGGCACGCTCTAGGTCAGGCTATATGAAAGCCCCTTATAAACTCATTCGTTGCGGGTTATAACTCTGAAACCCATCGACCAAAACACACTAGAGTTACAAACAAGAGGTCTACAGAGAGGATTTCCATGTGTTCCAGCACTGACTGGTACTATTTCTAAAAAAGAGCTGATGTAGCTCAATAACAGCCTCTCCAGGTACACAACACCAAGACCAGGACGCACACACCTTGCGGTGACGAGTACTGGCCAAGGATGAGCGTTGAGTGTTGCATGTCCCGTCCTTTTAGTGTGAAAGTTTGAGGAAAACCTGTGTTCCTCGAGAGCCTTCGAGGAAAACAGGTGGCTGGGCTGGAAGCAGAGCAGAGCTGCATAGCTGAGCCCTGCTCCTGCTGAAGTCCACGTCAAATCCAACAGACCACGGCCTCTGTGTCACCTCAGCGACACGAAATGGGCGTGTTACCGTGGAACCGAGGCCAATAACCGAAAAGAAAGCAACAGTGGGCGAAGGATGAAAAATGCTCAAGATCCGTGCCTCATAATGAATCCCACAGCGCACATGAGCAGGCTGCTGGAAACCAGAAATTATTTTGGGAATCATTAAATTAGAGGGAAGTGACACAAATATCTCGACTGTAGGGACACAGCAAAACAGACCGTTGTAATATATTTAATAAATGGTAGAGTAAATCTTCTCCTCCAGTATTAAGTAGGAAGGGAAATACAAATTCTCTCTCTGGCAAGTCAGCGACTGGGGGAAGGAAGAAAAATTGTACTAGTTTCCCATCTTAAAAATAAATCACCGCAGGAAATAGCTTGCATCTGATTGCACCACGGTTGTACCTCTGACAGGAGCGTATTAAAACCACGTAAATATTCTGGTCAAAACTCACTTAGCATCAGACCTATTTGAAACATCTCCTATCGCCACTTACGGTGCTGAGGGTCTTAAAAAGGCTTTTTGGAGCTGCTTGAGCTTTGCAATTCTTCAAATAGGAAGTCCAATTAAATTCTCCCTCCTTGAAACCTAGAAAGAGAGATAAAAAGATTGTCTCACACAGCCCTACTGCATTCAGATTGGTTTTTCAGAAATGGAAATTACCTGGGAAGAACATGAACTTTGCGTGATAGCTGCCCTTCTACAATCTTCAGGGGTTACACATTTCAGCTAAAACATCTCTCTCTTTTTCACTGTAATGTCCAACCATTAATCTCTACCTCGAAATGTTTCTAGGAAATGGAATGAGGGAAAGCAGCAAGTTCGGAACCCCAGAGAGACTCCCTGCTTTGCAGGTTCATCCGATAAAGCTTCTCATCTGCCTAACAGTGTCAGTCCTCAGGAATATCGAAAGCAAGTTGCTTTGTTCTTCTGTGATTCATTATCTTAGCTACACCTCTTCCCTTCAAGCCACTCAACATGGAATTCCACACCGAAACCACACTAAAAATGAAACATGTGCAGCCAGGACAACTAGTTCTTAGTAGAATTTATAGTTTCTTATAAACCGCTCTATTTTTTACCCCGTACCTTTAGGAGGGAGCAGCTTATGGCTTGTTTTTTCACACCAGCCAACAGGGTGGATGTCTGAGGAATCGGCATTAACCCAGAAGTCGTAGCACTCCGGATAACCGTCAAAATGTAATCGCATCCTGTACCCTTGCACCTGTAAGCAGGGGGGCTCTGATTATCATAAAGGGTCATCGAAAAGTTAAATAAGAACACTAACCAAATGCTCTCCCTGTCTGTTGATGTACAGATAACAGTAACTAATCTCATTTATTTCTCAGCAGCCTAGTTTTATTTCTCATCATTTACACGTCTCGGCTTCCACGCTCCTCTTTCCTCACTTGAAGTAGTTGAAAATGAACTCACGTTCCTGGGCGGCAATATCTGGAGAGCAAATTCAGCCCGAGAACGTTCACGCCTGTACCTGATCAACACCGATTTCACAGAACTGAAGACACACAAAGCCATTTCGACTTGCTTATATATATCCTAAGAATCAAGGGCTAATTCCGCTCTTTAAGATTTATCCATTTTACGCACTGAACAGGTTTGCTGTTGTGAATTAAACCATCGGACGGCAGGATTTCAGGTAAAAGGATTTCACCCTTAACCACATAACATCACTCCTCGTCACCCTGAACTCCTCCTAACCATTGACTATTTACTCTCACATTTCTACTTTTCTTTGAAACAAATCCTAAATGTACATGGGACTTTTGGAAGCAAAGATAGGGAGAACAACTACCTCAGCCACCGAAAGGACACAAAAGCGAGAGGGGTGTTCAGGATCCAGCCCTTCCAACTTCATTCCAACTTTAAATCCGTTCCGGCCTTGTGGGAATGACTGATACTGTGAGGGAGGAGAAGAAGGAAACGTTTGCTTTTAATTCCTACAGACAAAACCTATTGCAGAGCACTCATCAGATACACTTGAGGCTTCAAATTTTCAACTCGGAGAAGAAAAATTCTATCACTAAACGGCTGCTGATTTAATAGACAGGTGTAGGTAGGGAGATCAATAATGGCACATTTCAGATTTACTTGTTATTCTAATTAATCTCCCCAAAACACCGAACCCCGCACCTACTGCAATTAGTTACAAACAAATCTTCCAGCAGATGCAGAAACGAGCCCCGTTCAAACACAAAAGAATCCCCTTCGCAGCCCGACGTAGGAGAGCTGGCGGAAACAAAGACCCAGGGAAGCTAAAATCCCTTTGCCTGAGTCAGCACGAGGTGAGCAGCTCCCCAAAAGGTGACCTCTCCTTTCCAGATGGTAAAGGGGACAGGGCACGCTCGAGCTGGAGCCCGTTTACCCAGTCATTCCAGAAACCAGTTGTGGTTTTCCTTTATTTGTGGCCTTAATCCAAATTAAACAGCTGAAGTATACCAAAGGCTTAAAAGAAATCCGGAGTCACAAATGGCTGATTGCCTCCGCCGCAGCGACCCAACTTTTCTCCTCTTCCCACTCAGAAAGGTGCCAGCAGCCCCCGGCTTCGAGGAGCTCCCTGGGAGCTGAACTTTTCTCGGGGGCTGGAAGCGCAGAAGGCTGAGCTCCTCCTCTCCCACCTTCAGCGCATCAAACCGCGAATGACCAGAGCTTCCAGCCTCCCTCTTAACAGCCGCTTCTCCATCTCCGACGTCCACATCGCTGACTGACTCGCAGTTTTCTGCAGAGGAAGGGGTGTTGTACAACCACCGGCGCAGCACAGGACGTAGGAAAGACATTCAGCTGTCTCTCTCCAGCGTTATTTGGAGGTTGCTTAACGGCCCCTTTAGGCAGAGCCACCCAAAACAGATCGGAACAGTCGCTGCTTATTTCCGAGCCAGAGTCAATCAGCATTCCTTACGCCCCGCTTTGGGATGAGATTTCACAGCACAGCCGCTTGTTTCCACAGGGCTTCAGGGCTGGAAACAAACACGTGGGGGTTTCATTGCCCGCCCGCACCGCAACAACTCACGAACGGAACTGCTGCCTCGCGGGCAGGCTCCAGTCCTACCTCCGCTGAGTTAGTTAATTCTGCGGTGCTGCCCGAGAAAAACGACAGCGAGAGAGCTGAAAAAGCTGCTAACCTCTCGGAACAGCTTTAGAGGAGCAGCCGGCATCCGTTCTTCTTCTAAGTAGGAAACCCAGTTCCACACCTTCTTCTTTCCAGGAGCAACTAAGCAATCGAAAACAAAGAGAAAAATCAGTGTTTCTTTCTCAGACGCCTCTGGCTCTGCCCTCCTCTTTCTCCTCCCTCGTACACGCCAACGCCGTTTTGCAGCTGCACCCCAAAGGAGGCAGTGTTACCCAACTTTTGAGCAAAGGTATGAATTCCAGCAGGAGGAAAAGCGTGCTCATTTTTTTCTCATTAAAAAAACCCTAAAAATTATTATATCACAAATGAATTGTGGCACCCGAGGCTGCCCACGGAAAAGCTGCCACTGTAAAGTTTGGATAAGATATAATAATTTTAAATTGTGGAAAAGAATTCCTCCTCCTGATATTTCACAGAGGAATAAGGGGTTAGATATCAATTAAAAGACAGCACCAAGAGGCACATAATTGCAGCTGAAATAAACCGAAACCAAAACAAATGAAAATCCAAGGGATTTCTTTGTTCAGTTCACAAGTTTTTTATACATATACACACGTATATATTTATAAGCTGCTAACACCACAACGCAGCTACCAGTACGCAGATGGTGAAAACAACAACGTGAGTAGGTGCTTGGATTTATTCTAGCAGGACCATGGCCACGCACAGAGAAAATTCTGTTTTAAACGCATTTTAAAAACCTCCCCCCAGTTTCCAGCCGCCAACCCCTTTAAGGTGCACACAGTAAATTTAACCCCTGGTCTGTACAATCCCGTGTTCTTTATTTAGCACCTGTAGTCTGTGGCTACAAAGGTCCCCAAAGCAATGGGAAAAAACATTCTTAATGTCTCCAGCGAGCTTTGGATCAGGCCGTCTCCTTCCAGATCCTCTGCACTGCGCCCGTCACGCCGGCACATCCCGCATATTCTTGTTAATACATTCGAGAAGACTGACTGTGGTAAGAGGGTTATGTACCTAATAAGCTATTCTGGGTGTGCAATGAGCTCTGCCCTTTCCTCTCCTGTTTACTGTTACTCATTCTGCAGCAGCTAGTGAAAAAAAAGGTAAATCTATAAACATTAAAGAGAAGAGACTATGAGCTTAGCTCACCTTGTTTTATTGGTTTAGTGTTTCTGCGGCTTTTCATATTATTTGATTTATTCTTCTCCTAGACACAGATACGTTAAAAAAAAGTTTAGCAATACTGGTTTTGCCTCCCTCTGATCATCTCACAATGCAGGTAACAACACGGATGTAACACGTAACTAACAGGACTATTAGCCAGCATGATTTTCTTTTAAATAACCCTGCAAGGACATTAGTAGGGTACGCTACTGAGATAACTTTGACCCTGCGGTATCCCAAAGCACTTTACAAATTATTTAATATATGCTACTAACGTTCATTCGAATGTGGCTACTGAAGAGCAGCACAGGCCCAGTATCTCCACCACAACCCACAGGATTTGCTTTCTGGTAATACAGCGCTTATTGCTCCTGTAACGCTCCATTTTCCTTTCAGAGGTTCTCATGTCCATCTATGCCAGGGGATGGGTACTGGAATAAAATGGTTTATCAAGCCCCAGAAGGAAGCAGAAGCTTCAAGTAACTACTGTCATAGATGAACACCCCAGAAAATGTGACTTTCAGATTAGCATTCACGTTTCTGCCGTGAGGTTTGCAAACTCCTTTAATTCGCCCGGGGTTCTCCTTTTTCAAAGCAAACCCAAAAGGGCAAACTCTGAGCTGCAAAGCCGCCTGCCAAACGCGCCCCGGAAGAGAGAGGGAGGCAGCTTCGAACGGGGCGGAGGAGAAGGGGAAGGAGACAGGACACAAGTACTTCCAGAACCATACGTACGTTAGAACATCTTGCACACATCGCGGAGAAGAGCTGAGCAACAGGGGGAGTTAAACTGTTCCTGACACCACAAGTTTCAGCGGAAAACCCACCCCAGTGCCTCTGCACTACAAAGGCACACGCGATACGTGAAAATAAGTGAGATGTCTCGGGCCCAAGACACGGTGGCGGGGCGCAGGCCCCTAAAGGGAGTTAAGATGCTTAAAGAAAGTGCAGAAAAGATGAGGCTGGGACTGACCTACTCCTACTCACCCACCACTAACAGGTTCCTGGTGGAGCAGCGAGCGCGCATGCAAGTGCCCCATACAAAGCAATCAAACCCTGCGGTCTGACACTAATCTTCAACATCACATGATGGCACCTGACTGTAGTTAGATGAAGTATTTTTGGAGGCACGTGCTTTTATTCCTGTGAAATACACTTGGTGCACACGGCTGTAACTACACCTGTGAAGTCATAGCCTGAAATCCTGACCTGGACTTCACACGAGCCGTTCACCCTTACGACTCAGAACAGATACTCTCATCCCAGATGTAAATCAGGATCAGGTCACTCTTGTGGGTACAGAACAAACTCCCTCAGCTCGGAGAAATCTGAGACACAAAGCAGTCCCTACTCTTCAGAGATCTCTCTAAAGACAACACATGCAGTCTTGTTTACCTCATCCTCATCTGCATTTTCCTCGTCGTCCTCGGACTCCAGAAGCAGTCTCCTCTTTCTTCTGAGACGTTTGACAGGTCTGTCAGCCTCATTCACCTGAGAGCCACTGCTGGTATTAAGATTTCTACTATTTCCCCTGTTTCTGCAATCATCTGGAAAGTCTTTGGTATCGCTAAACATCCGAAATGGAAAACAAACATCAAATTAAAAGTGCAACAACACTCCTCAAGTACTCCCAAGTGTCTCTGTACCTCTTTAGAAGAACGAGGATGCCTGAGCTGAGAACCTAAAGAAGTGAATTACATCTGCAGGATTTGCCACGTCCGTATCTTTTAAAAGCACTCCCAAGTACTGACACAGCTCTCGCCACCAGAGCAGCTCGAGAGGGTTTTTTTATTCTGCCTTTTTACAACTCTGCAGGAAGCTAAGGCAGCATCCTTATCTGCAGGATGGGGAACCGAGGCGTCAGGCACACAATCAGCGTCTCCTCAGGCTGGGAAGAGAAATGAGGACGGAGCTCTCAAGAGGGGACTTCTGTCGGGCACCGGAGCCTCAAGGGTAAGAGCAAGGTCATCAGCAGGTGCCTCTTGCTCTCACGATTTCAATTCTACTCACAGCAACACTTTTCTCTAACACAGTGTTCTCTTTAAACATCTTAAAACTCAGAACAGGAAGAATCTGGGGTTTCTTTACCTGTCCCTGTGCTGCTGGGAGCCTGTCTGAGTACAAAACTTTCCATTCTCAAAGCAATCCATTTGCTCACAGGCTTGGAGATCGAAGCAGGGCACGTCTTCTCTGGGCACTGCAGAAGCAAAGGCAAGGACAACTATTAAATTAAAATGTTAAAACACCTTTCATGCCATCAGTTCTGTCAAAGTCCTTTACAAACTTTCATTAAGTGACCCTCAGCATCCCATCGTGAGGGAAGCGATCATTATCCGTGCGCTGGCACACAGAGAGAGCGCACCACCTCGTCAAAGAAAATCCCCTTTTATCTGTAATATTTTAATTTTGGAGAAACCCTGCCCCCTGTAAAAGCGATAAAGGAGGATATAATCTCAAGGCTATAACCAGGACACAGTTACAAATCTTTTTAGACTTCTTTATTCCTAGTAACCCTCTAACTTGAGAGACAAATGTCAAACAAGTCTGGATACCTTTAATAGAGTTGGTTAGTTTTAAAAACTTCTGCCTTTATGTATACTTTGCACGTATGAAAATCCTTCAGAGGCAGCCTCTAAAAAGAGCCTGTTATTGATGGGAGAGTAGAAACAATTATAGGACAATAAAGGGATATACATCAACCCTTCACCTGAAAGCACGCATGAAGACGTAAGGAATAACTCCAAAGTATAATTTATGTTTACTTTCTCCTCCGATTTGAGCCCATCCCAGTGCAAGTTAATTTATGTTTAATATTTTAACGAAAGACAATTGGTCCTCATTCCCAGGCACGCTTTGCTCAAGTAACCCGACGTGCAAATTGCGCACGGGGACTCCTACATCCGCGTCGCTCCTACCCTGCAGTCAGCAGCACCGCTTGCGTGCGCTGGCTCGATCAATCCGTTTCCGAATGCACCATTAAACACTTTAAAAGGATAAAAAAAAAAGGAAAAAAAGAAAAACCGCACCGCACAATCCAGCAGGCTGAGCTATGAGTCACTTGGCTTTTTGTTTAAAGCCGTCTCCCCAGTCTCCTCACCAGGACTTGTTCTCGTTCCGCTAAGACGACCGACATTTCTCACCTCTGTTGGATTGCTCCCTGCAGCCCAGTCGGGATGGCAGATGGGCCCGGCTGGAACGGGGCAGGCAGAGCGCCGCCGCGCAGCACGCCCGCATGCCCGCTCCTATCACGACTTACAAGCCTCTCCCCGGGCCATCAGGGACCCATGATTCCAGGCAGGGAAAAGACAAAACGCGTAAGAACCGAGAGCGCTTGGAGAGCTCTGCTCAATTAGAAGTCACCGTGATCTATGGGACACGCTCGGACTAAAAGGGTGTGAAAAATTCTTAGTGCTGAGGTGTTGGTTCTTCTCCTGATGGATCGGCAGCTCCTCAGCTTGCGCAGACAAGGAGGATGATCTGTAATCAGCAGGAGCAGGAGCAGAAGCAAATGTGTTAGTGAATCTGCAGAGCTTACAGGGAAATCTGAGATGAGAAAAGCCAGCAGGGAAGACAGGTAAAAAGCCCTTTCCTACCCAAAAGCAGAAACAGTTCCATCAAAATCCTGCGGAAAGCCAACCAGCTGGCCCCGGCAGGCAATCCCACCAGAGATCGCTCCCTCCTCAAAGAAGAAATTCCCTCAGCCAGGGAATCACTTCAGCGACAGCCCTGCCTTGACCAGGGATGGAGCATCGCTAACACAGACCTTCCACAGAGAGCCAACGTCCTTTCAATCGCTGCACCGGGATGCACTGGTGATGCTGAGGACAACGGGACACGGGACAGACTCCACCTGCTGCCCTGTGGCGCCCGTGTGTCCCAGGTTAATTCCCAGGTCTCCTGCCCCCACCTTGGGAGACCTGTTTGGGTAAGAGGTGTGAGGCTCTGTGTGCCACAACCACGTGCTGTCCTGTCTAACCAAGAGCATCTTTAAAATACGACCTTACACTGGACGACAACTGGGGCTCCTGGGATGGGAGCTCTTCACCCCGCTCCTTCCCTAGCGCTGGTCTCCACGAGCACTCCCTGGAAGAAGCTCAGGCACGCCTGCGAGGGAGCTCTACTACAACAGTGAGTAATTTAACCAAAAGGAAACTAGTGGTTTACCAAAGTAAGTGAGGCTGGCCAGCTTAGTGGTGAGGAATGAAAGACCTCAGAGGTTAATATATAAATATTCTGATTTGAGCTCCTGGTTTCTGGAGAACAGGTCTGCAAAGAGCCAGGATACTCCTTGCCTGTCACACTGATGTGTGTGTCCAGTAGCCTGCTTTTATTATGCTGTTAAAACATCATTTTTTTTCCCTAATTTCAACTACAGTAGCCTTGGAAACCTCAAAACTGTTATGGCTGAGAGCATAACTCTCAGCATGAGCCACATTAGAGGAGATTCTCAAGGATGCTCACATGAAGGTAACTAACACTACCGGGGATTCACCCTGAGCCAGGAATGCCGGGTTGGCACAGCACGGCCTCCACACCACGTGCTGCACACAACCAGAGGAAAGAGTAACACTGGAAACTCTCGTTGCCCCCGAGAGCAGCGAGCCAAGACACAGTTTTGTGAGAAAATCAGGTCCTGCAACTCAGCCACAGCCTCAGCACAGCCCCTCGGCACTTCTGCCCTAGGGGACCTCACGCCAGCCCAAGCAATTGCTGAGCACGGTTCAGGAGCCAGCACGGGGCTGAGGTGTTGCCTGGTGGGTGCAATCACTGTTTTGGAGTCTTAGAATATTTAATAAGGCGCATACGTCCAGAGCATCCTGCTGCCAAAACAGGCAGCTTGGTTTAATCCAGGTGCAGACTTTATTGCTGCCATGACAAGGAAATCACCGGTGCTAAAGAGAAACAATCCTGTTGTCACTGATCCACCGCCCTGGGAAGAAGGGTCTCCAGCTTCCCAGAGCCACCACATTAAGAGACCCCAGGACCTAAGTTAAAACTCAGCGGGAGAGAGATGTTTGACTGCATCGACAAATCCAGCCCAGCTCATCGATACGACCACGCTTACCTCCCACAAAGGCGAGCACAATGCACGTGCCAGGCACCGTTATGACTGCGCAGTAATTAACTTCACTCTAAATACTCCTGAAATACTCGAAATAAGACAGTGACTCACTCCACACGCTGTGCCGGGGAGCACCGCGCTACCGCAACACGCGTTTCGGTCAGACCACTTTCTAGAAGGTTTTTCAGAACCTTCCACAGCAAAAAGCTCACCTTCCAGAGCAGCGCTAGAGGCAGCAGGAGCGTTGACGGCAGCAGGAGCAAAGCTGGCTGGGCTGGCATTTACTGCTGAGGTTGAAAGAGTTTTTATGGCTTTTGCTTCTGCTTCAGTAATGATTTCTAGCAGTCCAAACTCATTTAAATAGAACTGCAGGTAAGAGAAGAAAGCAAGCAAGTAGTAGTAAAAGGGCTGGGAAGGGCGACAGGAAGGAACGGGATTCCTTGAGGAGCAGCTACACATGGACAAAAGAAATGGCTGAATGTACATTAAGCAGCATTAAAAATATGTAACAATAAAGGCAAGGAACACTCAACGCTTCCTCAAAATGCCACCAATGGGCCCCAAAAATCCCTGCAATTATAGGTTTTGCTGTTGACAAAGGAAAGCAACGTGAATTCTACCTGCTTTGGACATGCTGCCCTTACAAAACTCAGACCTCTGAGAAACCAATCAGAAGAAATACCCTCAGAAAAGCAGTTTAACCCAAACCCCTGCCCTGATGATTCAAATTCATCCAGCAAAGCGCAACTACGTTTGCTGCAGTTATCACACGGAGCAACTTGCCTAAAATCTCCGTGCGAGCAACAATCACCCAGCTGCTGACAGAAAGGTCACGTTCCAGTGGGGAACTTGTCCACTGTGTCCTTCAGCTGGTGCTGGCTGGGCTTCAACGAGCTCAGAGCCCAGCAAGAGCCAGGACTGCAGAAACGCAGCGAGCTTCTGGAGCTGCAAGAGGCCAAGCGGTTCCCAACCCTTCCTGAGTGACACTTGACAGTCTGGTGGGAACAGAACTTCCCGGAGCGCTGCAGCGAGAGGCAGAGGCAATACCGCTGAAGAACAGCGGACCCGGAGAAACGAGAAGCCTTCCCCTGTTCGAGAAGCTCCTCCTTGTGCAGCACCACCTGTGAGTATGGTGAGGCCCTGACCCAAAGGGAAGAGTCTCAAGTGCAAACCGTTTGCAAACAGCTTTGAAATACACCTGACAGGAGCCAGAGGTGGTGCAGGTGGGCAGGTGACAGGGACCAGCAGGGCCAGGAGTCGCAGTGCCCGAGCTCCCAATCGCAGCTCCCCCAGGTTCTGACCCTCCAGGAGCTCTCGGTCAGCTACAGGGCTCCGTGACCCCCCCGTGGAGGTTGTGGTAGCTCCGGTACAGCAGCCGCCCCCCAACCCTGCACCCACACGGCCAGTCCCCACCACAAGCTGAGAGCAAGTTCAGAAGAAAACCTCTGGAGGCACCTGGCGAAGCGCTCACACCACGGGTGGCTATGGAAAAGGAACAATTCGTGGCAGAGACTCATATCCTTCAGGCTTAAAACATTTCTTCGGCTATGAGGGAACACTTCATTGGTCCAGATGGAATTATTAAAGAGCACTTGAGTGTCACGTGTATCTTTTATTAGTCCTGATCTGCAAAGTCAACCAAGCACCATAAATAAATCAATAAATCCCTGTTCTCATGAGCAAATAGCTACAAATATTACTCACTCCTCAATCTTCTTTACTGTCTGCAACACGGAGCTACTGAACTCCAGGATTAAAGAGAGAAGTCAAAGGTGGGTTGCGTTTGCAAGCTCTGCCCCAAAGCTTTTATTCACAGCACTTCATTAGTTTGAGATCTTTTCTCATCCACCTGCTCTTCACCCAAACCCTCTAAACCTAGTTTAAAAGCATTTGCCTCACCTCTGAGACCGGGCTCCCCCTTGCCCTGAGAAGCTCCACTCTTCCTCTGCTCCCGCGCGCTTCCGCGGCTCAGCATCCTGCCCCCGGGCACCTTATCAAGGCCTTATCCCAGATTTCTTCCCCTTTTTTTTTTTCATTTTAAATCTGAAGCCTGTATTTCTTGAAGCCTCAAGACACTGGTCAGTGGAAGGAGCATCTCCAGAGCTCGCCGTGCCACCAGGCGCTGGCGCAAAGTGGAGCTCGCTGCTGGGGGTGGGGAAGGGCTCCAGCGGGATTTTGCGCCAGCGGGTCGGTCTCCGGGGGAGCGACGCTCCTGCACACGAATGAGCAGTTCTGATTCAGCCCGAACCGGTGAAGACACGAGGCTGTTCCTTCCTCCTGTAAGAACCTGACGGCGTACCTGCAGCCACATGAACCGGTGAAGCCCAAGAACATCAGTTTGTGTCAGAAAACCAACGAGCACCTTTATTCGCAGCGCCTGATCAGCGCTGGGGTGGGTGATGCCAAGACTGTTCAAGGCAAGAGCCCTCACTCCCAGATCCTGGCTGTGCAACTGTGTTACTCTCAGGACTGCACCTTCCTTTACACAAAGGAGCTCAACACACCACGTTTGCTAAAACGAGATACGCACGAACCCTCCAGAAATAACCTGTTCTTCCAGAGAATTTTCTGAAGGGAATTAAGGAAAAATGTCTATCAATGCGCACACATGAACTGGAATACACCAGGAAGGGAAAAAAAAGGATTAAAGAGCAAAAGAAAAAATTTTGGCATTTCTGAAGGGAAGGAAAAAAAAAGTTTGGTATCTCAAGAATGAAGTGGCTTCCTGTGCAGCTGGTTATGGTGTTCCAGCTAACCATTCCTGCCAGAATCAGTGCTCTTCTACTTGACCATCTAAAATAAAACACGATCACCTAATACCAAACAATACAATAACTGTCTTTCCGTCTAAAAAAATAACGTGGTGCTTTGTTGATCCTCTACAGTTACAAGGAATCGATAAAAGTGAAGCTGTTCTGCAACGGAACGTTGCTGCTGTTTGAGAAAACCTGTAGCAACACACTCTCGGGCACTTCTAAGGGGCAGAAGCGTAAGGACTCGGATTAAACACGGGGCAAAAGTTCCATCACTGCAAAACCATCATCCAAAGGACCTCCTGGAAAGTCAGCGGACCCAACTCCACCTCAGTTTTACAGGAGCGTAAACAACATTCTCTGAACATTTGATGGCAGAATAATCTCCCTCGTATCAAAGCGAGGTCTGACAGCCCCTGCAGCAGATTTTTTTGCACAAAGGGAGGAGGAGCAGAGGAAGGGGAAGACTGGAAACACTCGCAGGGTGGGGATCCTGATTCTGAATGCCTGATGCGACAGCAACAATCTGATTTTTGAGAGTTCTCAAGTCCCTTCAGCTCCAATTTGTTTCACTGAAATTGATCTTCCCCTTCAAGATTCAAAACTTGCAGCCTTGAGGGCACTTTCACGTATTAATTTTCAGCCATCAGAAGTGCAATCAAACTAGAATAACAGTCAAAGGCAATTTGGAAAACAGTCAATTCCTCAAACATTTGTGACCACCAGATCTTGGCTCGGATTTACGCGGGAGCTGTATCTGTCACCATCATGAACACGTAAGATACGGACAAAGCTGCAAAAAAAACCCAACTGCTGATGGGAAAAGAACGTAAAAACTCAACCCCGCAAATGGTAAAAATTTGTCTTTCAGAGCAAATGCCTTTCTCATGCTGGGCTGAAATTAATGGGATTTCTTGCCTGAGTATGTTGTACGGACATTACCGAGAATTAGGAAGATCAGGCCCATAACTTCTATTAGCAGAAAACAATTACTTGGAGCACTTCCTGCCTTTAGAAACCAATTGAGCAAGAAATTAGAAGGGGAGAGGGAGTATCATCCAGCTTTTAGAAACATTACTAACATTTCAACACCCTCTCGGTGACGCCAACCCAGTTTTGAGCCAAGTGTTTTCTCCGCGCAACTTGTATTCGCAGCCTAGAGAATATATCGCAAAAGTTCCACCACGTGTTGTGTTCCTCGGGTTCTTACTTGGATGTTGCTACCAGGCAAGGTACCAATCCCGTCTCTCCAGTCTAAGGCATTCACCGTATCGCGCTCTGCTGTCGGGATGCTGACGATTCTCTCCGAGACATCCTGTTCCATCTTTCTGCTTAGTCATTGGGCTCTTTGTTTAATTTTAAGACAGAAAACTAAGGCGTGAAAACAAAACAAAACAGAATAAACAGGTCTGTCACATTTTGCAAAGGGTTTTTGGAGCAAAGCTAGTTTCAAAATTCGGGGAAAAAAATGTCAAACTTGCATTCTGCCCATGACACCTCAGCAAGTACGAATAGAAAGTGAAGTGTGTCGAGCACAGGGGCAGTTTGAGGACAAAAAGCCAACCCAGTAGGTTTTAACAGTTACCTCATCTGCAGGGCGTTTTCGCCAACTACAGTTGACTGGCAAGATCCTGCCATTTCTGGATTCAGCGGGAGCTTTAGTCCAGACCTGAAGAGTACCAGGATTTAAAATCACAGCAACAGGAACACACCGGTGCACACACAAACTGATAGAGCCCGTAAAAGTGACAGATCTGTACAGTCTGGGTGGGGGGGGAGCAGCAGCATCTCATGCCTGTCGCCAGGTCGCTCTGTACTGCTCTGATGTCCAGGCTCTACGCTTGAAATGCTCTAAAGCTCTTCCAAATACTTAAGCTCCCCACATTGTGCACCCCAGCAGATAAACTCAGGGGCTCTGTTGGAAGACTCGACTAAAACCTGTTCTGCTACAAGGGCTCCCTGTATCCAACTACTCAACTATTTTTGCAGGAGACATTAACAAAACACTGACCATAAATCAACTGTATGTTCCTGCCCTTTGAACGTAACCTGAATATCTTCAATCTATGAACACAACTGCTTGCTTAAAAATAATAAAATATATATATATACACATATATTTGCAACGTTCCCTTTAACTGAGCTCTACTAATTTTTCCAGCATGAGCAAAACCAATGATATAGAATCACAGAATGGCCCAGGCTGGAAGGGACCTTAGAGATCATCTGATCCAACCTCCCTGTCACGGGCAGGGACACCTCTCAACTAGATCAGGCTACTCAAGGCTTCACCCAACCTGGCCTTGAACACCTCAAGGGAGGAGGCATCCACAGCTTCTCTGGACAATTTATTCCAGAGTCTCGCCACCCTCAGTACTGAAGAATTTCTTCCTAAGATCCAATCTAAATCTATCCTCCTTCAACTTAAATCCATTTCCCCTTGTCCTGAATGATGTTAAGTTCAACAAAGCTCAGCCCAAGGGACAAGTCTACCTGCATTCCCGTGGGAATGGGTCCAAACCGCCCACGGTGGGGGTCCCCGCTCTGACACTGGGATGCTGGAGTTTAACAAAGTCATTCCGAGCTCCTAACTCGGAGCAGGAGCAGCAGCATCCAAGGACCACGTGCCGGACCTGCCCTTGGCAGACTGCTCCTCTCCTTGAGCACTGGCAAGTGCCTTAACACCCAGGGCTGGGGCAGGTTTTTAACTGCCCAGCGCTTCAGCCAGGGCAGGTGAGCTCCACTCCCCACCTGAAGCCTTCCACACGCCAGACCTTCTACCTTCAGGCTGCGAGTGTCAATTTAATTCAGGCAGAGGCAAACCCCCAGATGTGATGCAGGAGCATCCCTGCAACTCGAATTCAAGCATCCCAGCTCTTTATCGTTACCTTAACTGGGTCAAAAGCAGGACAGACCTTTGTAAACTGCAACACCAAACATCTCAGGGTATCTCAATGCAGCACCAAACATCTCAGGGTATCTCAATCTAATCCCCGCAGGAGGAGTTCCTGCTCCTTTTTATTTTTCTCCCCCAACATGTGAAATTCCAGCTACTTACAATCCCGCATAGCTGTGAAGGTCGGCAGCACGTACACTCGTGAGAACGAGTCAGGAGGTTGAAAACGGGAGCGAAGCGGAGCAGGAGCGAAGCAGCGGAAGGCAGGTGAGCTTCAACCGCTCGTGACGGAACCGCGGGTACCGGGGATCCGCAGTCGGTCTCCTCGGTTACGCTAACAGAACATCCTGCACCTCTGCCGCGCCCCACAGCTGGATGGAAACCAAACCCAACTAAACAAGCCGTAAGCAGGGCGGTAAGAACTGCTGGAGCCAAAGGTCCACCAGACATTAATATCCGATGTGGCCCTGCACATCTCCCAACGCTTGGTTTCGATGTCAGCTTCAGCAACGGCACAATCCATCATTTTTTAGATGTTATTCTTCACATTCAGGCTTTAAAAAACAAGCTCAAATACCAAGACTACTCACGGAGTTCCCCCTGGGAGAAGGGGTTCGGAAGATACTTGGACAGGAGTAATTAAGTTGTAGAGTTTATTTAAAACAGGGCCAGGAAAACTGTCAGAAATCACAACGTAGGAAATAATCTCTTAACCGGAGAAGATCTGATACAGCAATGGGCCTTTTTCATCTCTACATTTTATACACCCAGTAAAACCCCCAGAAAAATTGTAATAAAGAAATGACTTTTCTTCTAATGCTCCCTATCAGTAAAACCTACAATAAAATCGAGATAGCCCAATAAAAGGAAACAAACTGTGCAATTAAAACGACGGCAGAAACTAACTTGAAACGTTCTGCGGAGCCACAGTCAGGCACAAACGTTCCCCGTTTGTCCCTGTTTGTGACTGCTCTTCATCTTTAACATTTGAAGACTCGAAAACATTAATGCAAAACAAGATACGGCAAAACTAAGATGAGTCACCCAGTCCCGAGCCACAGATTCTGATACATGAGATGACAAACGACGACCACGCTGGCAGAGATAACGGCTCATAATTAATACGCCACCGCCCAGACCTCTGCCCTTTCCCCTTCGAAGCCTTGGGCAGAACCAGGTTTTGATCCCGTTTCTGCCGCTGAACTACGGCACAGCCTTGGGAAATCGCTTCACCGTTACCGTGGGAAAGTGGGTTTGGCTTTTAACATCCATCTTGCCTTAGGAGACAAAGAAGGAAAAAAAAGAAAAAGGCACAAGTTGATACAAACGAAAGTGGGAAGGGTAGACGGGGGTTCACGTATTTCTCTACAGACCATCAGACCTAATGGAAAGAGAAACATTTCAACAGAAATCCCATTTCAGATGCTGCCAGGTTGATTCCCAATGACGTGAGGATTTCAGTGTCTTGATATGAGGCTAAATGTAAGAAACACAACAGTACAATAAACCTGAAGACTGTAAATCAAGTAACACTGCAGTCTGCAGCCCTTCTGGCTCAGCTTCCACGAACCAGGAGGCAAAAATTGCGTTTGAGAAGCAGCTGGCATCAAGAAAACCATCTGATACTGAGCTGCTCTGGGAATAACCAACTGACAAATCACCTTTTTTTCCCCGAAACACAACGGGAAACCTAGCAAAGCCGGTCATTTCATTCAGCACAATATACATGCACTCAAAGCGAGCTGGCATTCAGAGCTCTGTGCATCCCCAGCTTCTCGTAAGATTTGGCAGCGGCGTCTAACACCCAACGCGTGAGATCCGCCAGTCGCTCTTATGACGTTAGCAGAGAACCAAGCCGCAATTCAAACAGAAACACACATGCAAAATAAATGAAAAACAATTCCTTACTCCTTGCAGGGAACAACTAGTCTGATCTCAGGAACTGCTCTGATCACTTACCAGTCCAGACACAAAAATCACTTGCCTGTCCTTCGCTAGGATGATGACTGATGATACTTTACTTATCCTTCAAAACCTATTACTCACCTCAGGCAAGTAATATTTTGCAAGGCTGAACTAATACCTTTACTAAAAAAAACAAAAAACAAACCAGCCTCACCTCCAGGAACCTCATCAGTCAGGGACTGAAGTGAACTTTCAGAGCCTGCAATGGAACCATGCCGATGACTCAAGAGAACCATGTCAGTAGCCACCGGCAAGCATTTAACGGCACGAAGACTTAAGTGCTTTCACTGTGTCAGTGATGGGGGAAAAAAACCCCCAAAGCTACGGATTCAGAACTGAGGAATCCCAGGCTCCATCCATTGCACTCTCCTACTAATTTCTGCTTCTCGTGGAAAGAGAGAAAAACTGTAACTACAAAAAACAAGGAAAATACCGCTCTGAAAGATTAGAGAGAGAAAATGCCTTGGGCTCGCAGCACGGGCTGGAACGGAGGAGAAGCAAACACTCTGTGCCGTAGGACCGCTAAGACAAACTACTTTGGTTTTCGGGAGTTTGCCACGTTCATTTGTACAACACAGCCCTTCCAAGGTTACCCTGAGCACACATTAACATACAGATTAGGCTCAGGTGGCGGTGTGCTGGGAGACAAACGAACAGGCACCAGGGCAATGCGACAAAGCGATTTATGACGATCAGACGGTATCGTGAGTTTACTCTAACCGCAGCAGCCGATCCCAGTATTCAGCCCAAAGCGGCATCACGGCTCGTCAGCTGCTTCCTCTTTGGTTTCTTGACACGGCCGTGTCAGAAATCCACACGCGCACAGACCGATTTCAGCTGTCAAAAGAAAAGCACCCACACAGGCTGCAGCTCCTCGCTCCATGACCGCGCTTTCTGCAAAGCCCAGTTTGACACCCGGGCCCGTCGCTGCGGCGCCAGCCGGCTCTCCTCCGGCTCAAGAGCTCCGTGCAGGCTGAGAGCGGCGCTGCCTCCCTTCCGCTCTACTCCCATCTGCAATCGTGCCTGCCTCGCTGCCTTACGCTTTAGATTTACGCGACGCCGCAAAGCCAGCGAGGAAGCAGCTTTTCTCCCGTTCTTTCTGCCGCGGCAGCTGAAGGAGGCGCTCGGGGCTCGGCTGGAGAGCTCGGCCACCTATTCCAAAGGGACAGACAGGGAGGCAAAAGAAGGCACCAAGCAACTTCCACGCCGGCAGAGTCAACGCTTCCGTTTGTTTACCGAAAGCGAGGAACAGAAGGACATTTTGCCTTCCCTTTCGTAGCTTTCATGAAAAGCGCCCGGTGCCGAGCTGCTTTTCCCCAGCGCTTCAGCTCCTCCTGCTCGCAAGGAAGGGCGGCTCTGGGGAGACGCCTCGTGCAAACCTCACACTCCACGGGCTCAGCCCATCTTCTCGAGGGCCGAGACGGCGGCACCGCTCACCCCGGCCTCTGGGAACCACCCGCAACCGCTGCAACACCCGCACGCCCCGACCGACGTCACCCGGGGCCACACAGAAATCGTGCAGCACGAAAGTCCAGAAGCAGCTCTGCTGGAGAGACCCAAAGCTGGGGTAGGGAACCCAGACGCTGGAACTTGTGGCCATTTCTAAATCTGAGCCGGTTTCTACAACAACGGATGCAAGATATAAATACATCCCTTCCTTCGTGATCAGAACTATCTTCACTCCAAACTTACTGACCTCTAAGGAAACTCTAAGATTCGCGATTCCAGATGAAGTCGGTTTTATCGCAACATAAAAATTGCTGGGGGCAGGGGGAAGTCATCCTTCTAATGGAAAACTCCAAGATCAGCCACACTTACATACTTAACCAAGACACACTGAATTAATTTTGCAATAAATTATGCTCTTAAAGTGGAGGCAATTAATGAAAACAACCAATGGGAGCACACCAGCACCCACCTTCTGCTGCCCTCCCAGCAATTTCGACGGCTGCAACGGCTGCACGCTGGGCGTACGCTCCCAGACATTTTAAAGGGATGTCAAATCTCTGCACTAATCATTTTATTTGCTCCTGTTCTTCACGACATCACACTTCCCTGAAAACTCTGAGAAACAGCTCAGGCTGGTTACCCGACCTCCAAACCACTCGTGTTAAGGGGACTCGTTTTAAACCCTAGAACTATGAGCACCTACTCCACAAGTTCTTCAGGTCTCACCAACACCAACAGCAATTGTTCCACGTTGAATAATGCACGACGAGGAAACAAAAAGTGCGCAGAACCGACAGAGCGAGCTCAAAAAAATAGAAGTAAGTGTAGGCTTGTCTTTCAGATCCCTTCGACGCCGAAGTCAAGAGGCACAACCAGCCGGAGCGCCCGTATTCTCTGCATAATTGTGTAACAAAAACTGCAAACCGGATTTTTTTTTTCTTCTGGTATTTGTTTTCTAAATAGCTTAGCGGAGCACGCCGGCAAATTGTTATTTGCAGATTTAGCATTACTATAGAATGAAGGAATTAAAGCGAGATCTGGCACAGATGGCCACATAAAAACATCCAAACGTCTTTCAGTTAAGCATCACGCGCCTCCTTTGTGTTAGACACCAGGAGAAATTGCAAAAATGCTGCTGTCCCTGTTGCAGAGAAGGTTAGGTCCGAAACGAGTCTCAGAAAATTATCTGAAAAGTGTTTAGTCAAGGAACTAATTAAACAAAGCCGAGAGAAGTACTTTTTTTTTTTCCAGATAATATGAAAAAAGGCGCCACTCGCACGCGTAGATAAAGCCATTTTCCATCCCTCCTTTCCCATCGGAAGTTTCCGCAAGTACCGACGGATGTCACGGTCACGGAAGGTGAGGAGGGGAAGAAAATACACAAATTTCCACGAGCAGTATCGCTGTTCCTGACCCAACAACTCATGAAAGTTTATGCTCAGTCTTACGTGATTTCCTAAAGGATTTTGTGCAAGCTTTGGAGCTTCGCCGAAAGCGTCTGCGCAAGCGCCCAGAGCCCCACGTTTCCTCTATTTTGACTGCATCACCTGACTGGTGATGGAACCTCATTTTTCAGCTACCACAAACCAACCAACCAACCAAACTGCTGGGGAGGTAAGGGTCTTGCACTGTTTGAAATAAATACATCTTTAAAAGTCTGCTTTTATGGACGGAGCTCCTGCTGCTGGCCCTCTCCTGCCAAAAACACAGCACCGGGAAGAGAGCATCTCCTCCGAGCCACGGCACGGGCACGCAAATTCTGCATTAACAAGAGAAGGGAAGGCTGAAAACCACTGCAGCTCACCCTCTAACTTCACCACAGTTACCTCCTCTCAGCTCCAGCATTCGCACCGTTCACGTTCCAGCTTCTGGGGACACCACGAAGTCGGGTCACGGCAACCGAATACGATGAAGCAGCCCAAAAGAAACCAAAGAACAACCCAACAAACTAAACGCAAAGAGAAAAGACAGGGTCAGAGAGAGACATGGAGCCACAACAGCGTAAGAAAAGCCACCACGTGTGATTTGAAAAGCCACTGTGGAGCAGGCTGGGGGGCTGAGCACACCCCTGCAAGCCTTCGACTATTCCTGCCTCCACCAACCCCAGCGGTGCCCGTTTCCACATCTGCCATCATCGGATGCACCAACAGGACTTGAGCTCCGCACCCCGCGCAGGGAAGCCTTCACCAGCCTCGCGGCAGTTAAGAACAAAATCTGATGACGTTCACGTTTCTTGCTTAAATGATGTATTTTGTTCGGTTTTGTTCAGCACAAATAGGGTCATCGAAGTCAAACCCCGTGCGGTTCACAAATACAGCTTCTGCCTCTCGCTTGCTCCCCATCGTTTAGCTGGATTCAGCCAGAAACAGTAAAAAAAAAAAACCTAAAATAAATCAGGAGACGAGTCAAAAGATGCTGAAGCTAATAACAAAACACCCATTCCTTGGAGGTAACGTATTTTGCCAAGAAGTTGAACCATCCTCTGGAGAGGAATCCGCCGAGTTTTGCAAAGCAGATCTGCACACACCCCTCACCTGCGGAGCACGGTCGGCGCTGCTGATCAGGAAGGCCGGGCTTTGCTCAGATCCCTGGTTGGGCTTTGCTCAGATCTCTCTTTGCTTCGACTCCTAATTGATTCCACGTGTCGGGGCTTCCAGCCTTCACTAACAAGCAAACGTCATTCTTCCCCCCAGCTCCTGATCTCATTTTTCAACCCGACCGCGCTACGTTCTTCCCTCTCCCCTACCTCACGACACCACCGCGCCGCTGGAGGGCTTGGGAGAAGGCTGAAATAAATTAAAAATTAATGATGGGAGCGAGGGGACAGGGTTAGTCTGAGGAAGAAGATCTAATGCAACTCAGGAACAGCCGTGTTGTTCCACAGAAAAGCCCATGAAGGTCCAGAGTAAGCGCCGCTGGGGTTTGGTCTGGTTTCAATCCAGTTCAAACTGTTTTCCTGAGAGTGGGACTCAGGCCTCCAAAACCCTTTTCACCACCAATGGAACGTGTCACGATACATCAAAACTTGATTCTACGACTAAAAGCCTTGCATTAAGAGATGCGAGATACGGGAGATCCAGACCTTCTCCTGCAGGTAAAGCTGTTACAAAATTTAAATAAATTCTAGATGCTGCTTCCAATCACCAGCCTAAAGACCCATCCTACTGCCTTAAAATCCCAGTAAATCAAGAATTGATGGTAAAAAGGGCAGACAACCAGCAGGGCTGAGGTGCAGAGATCACAGCCCAGAGCCACGAGGAGCCGGTGGGTCAGGAACCACTCACAGAGCCCATCTGTTGGGAACCCCTCGCCCTTCTGCAACCTGCTTATTAGGGCAATAAAAACCCCAAAGGTGAGACAAATTAGCTCCGGCCAAGAAAAAACCAACGGAACTGGCCCCGCACAACCCGCCCAGAAGTTGCAGCCGGCAGCTCAAACTCGGGCATCGCGATTTATCTCACGGGTGTTCGAGCCTTAATGGAATTATTCACGAGGCGAGGAGCTCTCAATCC
Organism: Trogon surrucura; assembly: GCA_020746105.1. Lineage (NCBI taxonomy): Eukaryota > Metazoa > Chordata > Aves > Trogoniformes > Trogonidae > Trogon > Trogon surrucura. The sequence goes on from CM036640.1 coordinate 4,466,111, forward strand.
CGGGGCGAAACCAGAGCACAGAGGCCAAAACCCTCCTCCGGTTTAACTGCACCGGTTATTACTCGAGAGGACCACGATCCAGCGAATTACCCCGGGGACTCCGTGCTAATTATTATTCCGTATCTCGCACGGGCAAGGAGAAATAGTCACCGAGGAAAAGGCTTTCCCCAACCTCGAACGTACAGAATTTAAATAGACAGAGCGGGGAAGCAAAACCGACGCTAACGAGCCTGATTTAATTGCTGCAGAACCCAGCACCCCTTTCCTCTCCTTTTACCTGTTTATTATTATTTATTACTTGATTATATCGTAAGAACTAGAGACGTCTCAAGCAATTTGCCATGAAATATCAGAGTTCTTTACCCCTTAAGCCCGATCACAGACCAAAACTCGTGTGGGTTTTGTTTCTTTTTTTTAAACTTCTCTGGCCAACGTTTGGATAAATTGAGAGATGTTGCCATATGAAAAAATTAAACCAATCCATCAAGAAAACCATCCTAATCCCTTTCTTCTGAGCAACAAACATCATTAAGATTATCCCAAATCGATCTTTACCCGGGGCACTGATCAATACTTTTAAAGTATTATATTTATCCTCCTATTTCTCCTGCACTGGCCTCCCCTTTGGTTGTAAAATCTTGGTTCTAGCCTTTGAATTTCCTGTCAAGAACATTTTTCTCATCAAAAAAAACTCTGTTTTCAAACATCAATCTTGGCTCGGTCTCCAAGGTCTCGTTCTATTCCACTTTATTTAAGTTATTTTTAACCATTTGGGATTTTCACACCGGCGCTGGGATCGGGGCTGCGTAAACCTCGATTTTCTCATCCGCTTCTTGTGGGTCCCTTAGAACCAGGGAAAAGAAAACAAAACACCCCAGAAACTCCAACTATTTTCCCATTTTGCTGCGAACAACTTCAGCCGCTCCCCCTCTGCCCGTGCCCTCAGCGGGGCTCCAGTCCCGTCGCGGACTCTCCCCTTTAGGGTGGCTTTAAAAGACACTTTCCCCGCACAACTGGGACCTTCAAGTCGAGGCAAACGCCTCGGGCTGTGGCGGAGCAGACCCCCAGCGAGGGGACCGTCCCGGGCCGGGGTCGGGGAGCGGCGCCATTTCCCCTCCCGGACCCTCCGCCCGCCTCCGGCCCGGCCCGGCCCCGCCGCCCCCCGCCACAAGATGGCGGCGCCGCCTTCCCGCGCTCCCGCCGGGCTCCCCTGCCGCCCCACTCACCGCGGCCCGGCCGCCCGGTGCCTCTCTCGCCTCCCGGGCCGGTTTCTCTTTAACTCCGGCAACAATTAGTGCCCCGGCGGGTCCCGCGGCGGGGCGGGGCGCATGCGCGGCGGTGCCGGCCCCGGCTGAGGCGGCGCTGGGGGCAGGGCGGGAGCGGGGACGGGGACGGGGACGGGGACGGGGACGGGGACTGGCCGGCAGCGGGACCGGGAGGCACTGGAGCGGGACTGGGCGCTGGGGTGGGGATGGACTGGGACAGGCGAGAGCTAGGACAGGGAGGCACTGGGAGATGGGGATGGGGACTGGGACAGGATGTCCCTGGGATGGAGAGGTACTGGGATGGGGATTAACTGGGACAGGGAGATACTAGGGTGGGACAAGGCACTGGGATGGGACTGGGGACTGGGACAGGATGTCCCTGGGATGGAGATGAACTGGGACAGGGAGATACTGGGGTGGGACTGGGACAGGACTGGTGCTGGGATGGGCATGAACAGGGCGGTGGTGGGACAGAGCTTACACTGGGGTGGGGATGAACTGGGACAGGACTGGGGCAGAGAGATACTGGGGTGGGATAAGGCACTGGAGTGGGACTAGGAGAGGCACTTGCTGGGATGCGGATGCCCTGGGACAGTAGTGGGACAGGGAGATACTGGGGTGGGACAAGGCACTGGGATGGGACTGAGACAGGCACTTGCTGGGATGGGGATGAACTGGGACAGGAGTGGTGCTGGGATGGGCATGAACAGGACAGGGTTGGTACTGGGACAGAGCTTACACTGGGATGGGGATGAACTGGGACAGGACTGGTACGGGACAGGCAGGCACTGAAACAGGGCTGGCGCTGAGATGGGCTGATACTGGGACAGGGATGGACTGGGATGGGGCAGGCACTGGGATGGGGATGAACTGGGACAGGGGGATACTGGGGTGAGACAAGGCACTGGGACTGAACTGTGCGCTGGGACAGGCACGTGCTGGGATGGGGACGCTCTGGGACAGGACTGGTACTGGTATGGGCGTGAACAGGACAGGGTTGGTACTGGGACAGAGCTGACACTGAGATGTGGTCGAACTGGGGCAGGACTGGTGGTACAGGGACAGGCAAGTCCTGGAACAGGGCTGAGATGGGCTGATACTGGGACAGGGATGAACTGCGATGGGGACCGGCACTGGGATGGGGATGGACTGGGACAGGGTGGGTGGCGGCTGAAGCCCGGGCACGGCCATGGGGTGTTGAGGCAAATTCACAGAAGTTGGGGAAACGAAACAGGAATGATTCCTGCCGGCATCCAGCGGCTCGCGACCGCTCCGCCGCGCTGCCTCCCTCCCCCGTGATGAATATTAAATATTTCCCCCTCTCCTCTGCATTTGTTTAACTTGTTTTTCTTCTCATCTCGCAATGTTATTTGCCTTGGCGTTTGAATTTTGAAATAATAAAAAGAAGTGGCCGTCGGATTTTTTAATGACGCTTTGGGGTGTTTTTTTTGCCGCGGTAAGCGAGGGAGGCGCGCGAGCGGGCCCCAAGCTGTGACAACTTAAATGGAATGGGATTTCGGGGAAGTAATAAATGAGATTCGAAACGGCTCATTGGAAATACACATCATAATATTCTTCAGCCCTCGAGTGAAGCACATAAAATACCTCGTCTTTAAAATCAGGCACAAAACAAATACATTTCTCACCTCATCTGTGTCAGCAAGTTCCAGCTCAAACTAATTCTGCGGATGCTCCCGGCGGGTGGGGAAGCGTTCGCTGGGTCCAGGTTTACAGGGATGCTGAGGAGCCGGAAGAGTTCACAAATAACTGAACTGTCCACGTTTGTCTGGGCGCATATTTTGATTTTAAACGTAGCCAAGTCTTGTTTGGGAGATGCGGGGCAGAGGAAGAAAGACCCAGTTGGGATGCAGAGAGGGAGCAGAGCGAGGGCGTTGGAGCTCGCCGGGCTCAGCAGCTCGGCACGGTTTGGGACAGCTGTCACCTCCCTGGCACGGCCACCCCTTGGGAGTGTCACCGGGTCCCTCCAGAGCGGGGACACGTGGGGACACGGCCCCAACTGAGCCACCTGCTGAGCCTGCTGCTGGCACCGGGACCTTCCTACGGGAAGGCGCTGGGGTTTTCCATGCCCAAGGAAGGGCCGGAGCCCAGAGCTGGGGCAAGGGTGTAATTTTTCACCTCTGCTGGTTGCAGCTGATGAAATCTGCTCTTCAGGAAGATGCTCTCCCCTCGCATCGCTCCTACCACATCCTGTCTGAGCGGGTGCCCAGCGCAAGCCGTAGCTGTGTCACGTGTGTGCGGCGGCACAGCCGGGTCCCCGGCTTCGTTTCTAACTTGGTGCGAGCAGCCGGCGCCGCGGCAACCTCAAGCCAGCCCAGAAAAGCCTTGGGGGGCTGAGAAGGGCACTCGCCCTGGGGACTGGGGCGATGCTGCTGCTGGGGTCGCTTCCTCGCTGCAGCCGCCGCTTAGATCTGAGGGCGTTTAGGGGCAAACCAGAGCGTGGGAGGGTCCAGAGCTGAATCGTAGCAAGTGCTTCAGCACAGGCTTCGTGTCAAGCACGGCAAGAATGACTGCCCTTGCCCATCCAGAAGTGGCAAAAAATGGGACTGCAGTATTTTATATGATGTTAAAATAGGCTGTTCCTGTGTGTTCGTACCACTTGGAAAAATCTGCCCTTTAGATTTTTATTTTTTTTTCTTCTCAGTACTACTTTGGTCATAAACAAGGTCCTATTCACTTTATAAAACACCAAAAAAACACCCCACTTACTGTTTCCTTTCTTTCTCATATCCCCATTTCAACTGTAAGACCTAAATCTTCAGGGCAAATCCATCTGGATCTTGGAGCGAGGTTTGCTGAGGCAGCGGGAGCCTGGAGCGCAGGGGAGCAACCCCAGGCTTTGCAGAGGACCCTGGCTCTGGCAGGTGAGCAGCTCCGTACCAAAATCAAGACGAGAGCTTCCAACCCACTGCTCTGGGTGCGTCTTGAAATAAATGATCTCTAAGGTCCCTTCCAGCCTAGGCCATTCTATGATTCTATGATCCTACTTCAGCGATTTCGTGAAGAGGTGCCCTCGTCGGGCTACGCCGGGATACAGAAGCAGAGACTCAGGCAAGCAGGCGCAGATCTCAGGCCGCCCAACCCTCAGATGCCTTTTTGACCAGAAATTGCTTTTTCTACCCCTCGCAACAACCAGCCGCCCGCTTCGAGGACGGCAGGAAGAACGGCAGAGAACTCGCAATCCACGGCCTCAAAACCCCCCGGGAACACCCCACGGCGCACACAGAAACCTCCCGCTTCGCCCCAGGCGCTCGCACGCGCACCCCCGGGGGATTTTTGTCTTTCCCGTCGCGGGGAACATCCCTTGCTGCACGCAGTGAAAATTTACACCTCGGCCCAAAGTTTTCTGCACACCTCCATCTCCACAGGCCTGTCTTCAGGTATTTTGGGAAGAAATACCCCCAGAGGGCTCGGTAAAACCACGCTCACTTTATTACGAGCAGCCTTGGCAGCCAGATAGCAAAAGCCAGAGGCACTTTTTAGAGTCCTAGCCTAGACTTTATCATTTTCAGATTTTCCTGAAGGTATTTTGAAGCTAATTATCCCCTATTAGCGAGCATCTTGCCTAGCCTGGTTCGCTTCTGTTCTAAGATTAAGGAGCAAAAGGGATTAGAAATGTTATCATGAGAGCCAAAGATGTTAAAGCACTAAATATATGGAGCTGAAAAAGGCTTTTCCTTCTGAAGAAATTAAACATCCCTTCTGCAGAGCTTTCTCACGCCGCTGTAGTAATATGGCATTTGATAAAGTCTGAGCCGCTCGCCAAGCCCCGACCCCTCTTCAACTCCGCAGAAATATTTTGTGTTGAAAGCAACTCTTACCATCTCTCGCCTTTTCATCTTTTTAATAGGGCAGTACAAGTTTCAAATGATCAAATTACACGGAATTACTTGTGCCTACGAAGTTAACATCTAGCTGCGAGAACTGCTGTCGTAAGTATCGTTAGCAGTTTGAAATCCGCTGAAGAAAAGGTTTTGAGAAAGCCATTTATTTTTTTTTTTTCCCCAGACCAGATTAAGAACTCACAAGATACTTTTATTTTTCAGAACGTTCGGCAAGCGCCAAGCTGGGGCTTCATTCAAAGCCACGCATGCAACGGAAGAGCTTGTGGTAGGTTCAGCTGGAGCAATTTGCTAACGGCCCAAGTCTAAAATTGGGATATTTTTCAGGATCATCTCCAAAATTCCCACTTGAAGCTGCCTCCCGTCCTCCCTATGTCCCCGGGAGGTACCAGCAGAACAGCCCCTGCCTTGCTCCGTGTTCCCAAGCTCTGCCAAAGCACAGCCTGCACTTTTTGTTGCCTTTTATAAAGGCTCCCCACAATTGCAGGTGTATTATTGGGAGGAAAAACTCCTAGAAGCTACGCTGAGACAAGCCGAGGCTCCAGCCTCAACTCCCGATTGCTCTGGGGGTAACGGGAGACGTCGGAGCGGGCAGTTCCCTCGGACGGCAGAGCCTGCCGGGACACCTGTTTAGAAACTCACACGGTTCACGAGTGAAATCTCAAACTCACAACCAGGGATGGTGAAATCAAAGAATAACCAGAGGTAAACGGTTGGGACGGCTTCATGTTCTCCCGCTGAGTGTGCTGGGCTAGAAAAACCCATGTAAAAGCATCGTGCTTCTCTCCCCTGCGTTTCCCCAAGGTACCGTGGATGAAAAGGCCAACGGTGTGAAAGCAGAAACAAGTGACGTGATGATCTACAGAACAAAGCAGAGAGCGGAAGAGCAGCCGGTCTGTGCCAGCCACACGTACCTCCACCAGCAGCCGTGAAACACGTGGAATGTCGTGGGACAAACACCGCTTTCAGTCGACTCGAGTCGAGCAAGTGAAGCGGGTGAAATTTTTCCTTCTCTGTTTTACAGAAGGCGAAGCTCACTAAGCTTCATTTATACAAACCCTTCTGGTTCATTTTCCTGTCTTCTCCTCACTATAACGTTAAAGCTCCAAACAGCGCAGTGTTCCTGGAGAAAGGAGTTAGTTTATCTGGATCGTATTTGAGTGTCGTGACCACATTTAATACGAAGTGGTTTTCTCTGCCAGTAACTCTTCTGCGCGTTCAAGCTCTCGCCCATCGATACCGACCCCTGACAACCACAACTTCACGTAACCACCGCCAAATGTCATCAAGCAAAAATAGTCTTTATTCAAATTTCATGGAAACAGGAATCACTGTACTTTGCAAGACAGGGAAAAAAAAAATAAAATAAAAAAATTTTAATATAAAACAAGGATATTGTCACAATACCAGAATATGGAACTGTACTTCTTTTCCCTATGGGTTACTGCAAGTACCTCTATATTTTTTTTTTTCTTTTTGACTGTGCTATTCTCAACTTTGTAAGTCCAAAAAAATATGAAACAGAAGTAGTGTGAAACTTAAAGACTTAGCACTTCCACTAAATGGCGTACATCGAAGGGCATCGATTCGAGGGCGAAGACTGCTCAAGCCGTTGTACCTACCGCTCGGTCCCCACTGCCACCTCACAAACCCGCCGAGGCGCAGCGCTCGCTCTCCGCAAAGCCCTCCCTGGAAACAGGGTGGGTTTGGTGCTCTAGGAAGAGGTATCTTTAAATAGAACCGTCCTACGGGTCAGAAAGGGAGCTGAAGAGCCCTGCACCAGGGAGCGATGCAGAGAGGGAGCGCTGCGGCGAACAAGGATGGACGTACCGTCGGGGTTGGTAAAAATGTACAGCTTGGACATGTTTTCTACTTCAATCACTTGGGCTACAACTACTGAACACGTACAAAAGGCTTCTCCAACCGTCCCGAGTGCGGTCGCAGCAGGGTTAGGATCTGGAGCGAGACCTTGACCGCGATCGGGAGTGTGACCTAGAGGGAGACCTAGATCTAGACTTGGAGCGGGACCTTGGCTTTGAAACCGATTTAGACCTGGAACGAGAATCTGACTTGACATTTGGTTTGGGCTTGGAAATCGACCTAGACCTGGAGCGAGACGCCTGCCGTGCGGCTGCATCCTCACCCTCGCCTTTCGCCTCCTTCTTGTCAGACTCTGATTTTAGATGCTCCTTTTCCTTGGAGGCTGACCTGGACCGCTCGCGGCTGTCCTTCCTCTTCTTCTTGCTACTTGGTTTGCTGTCCCGCTTGCTGCGCCGCTTGCTTTTCTCACTCTTGCTGCGGCTCCTGCTCCTACTCCTGCTGTCATCCCTGCTCCTCTTCCTACTTTTCCTTTTATCCTTACTGCGGCTCCTGCTCCTGCTCTCCTCCCTGCTCTTGCTCCTGCTCCTAGCCTTGCTAATGCTCTTCTCCCTGTCTTTGCTTCTACTCTTCTCCTCGCTCCTACTCCTCACGCTCTCCCTTGGCTCTCCCCGGTCCTTACTCCCACTCCTGCTCCTACTCTTTTCCTTGCTGCGGCTCCTGCTCTTTGCTCTCTCGTCACTGTTATGGAGAGTGCCCTCAGATTTGTCTTTACTTTTGTTTCGGGATTTCTCTGCACTCCTGCTGCGGCTCCTACTTTTATCCTCTTTACTCGGAGTCCTGCTTTTCTCTTTTTGGCCTCTGCTACGGCTCTTGCTTCGACTACGGCTCTTGCTTCTGGAACGGGACACAGACCTGAAAGTGCAAAGGCGACAGACAGCTCCACTTTAGCGCGGCTTGGATTTGACTAGCACTCAAGTAACGTGCACGATACGGCAGGGAAAAAGAAAAACAAACCGTGGTCCTACGGCAAATTCAGGACGCTGCTGCTCATTGAAGCGGGGAGCGCCCATTTCTTCCAACACAAAGACATACCTGGATCTTGATCTACTCTTGGAGCGGCTACTACTGGCACTGCGGCTCCTGCTCTTATGAGAATGTCTGCTTCGAGAGCGGGACCTGGAACGAAATCGATCACCTTCACATTAGCACGTGCCCACGGAGAGATTGTGATCCCCTGGTCCCCTGTGGGTAAAACCCCGTCGTATTAAAGCACGTTTGAAGCAGCGGAATGGTGAGATCGTTACACAATGAAGTCATAAAATTAGAGTCCCCTCCTCCCCACTGCTCATCCCGGCTGCCACATCTGGAAGTGAGCGGTGTTGCTACACTGGAAGAAAACACGCAGCCGTGTTTAAGGGAGAACGACTTTCCCAGTCAAGTCAGAGTTTGAAGAATACAGCGAGACAGGAGGATGAGGCTTTGACTTCATAACCGAGCTGCTCTACAAAGAGGAGAAGTTTGCCCGAATTTTCTGGCGACAAGTTCTACTCCAGACTGGAAAGGGGAAAACACGTGGTGTCGCATTGCTGAAGTGGTTCTCTCGGTCAGACAACGAAAGCAGCAAATCTCTAAGAAACAGGGAGCGGGTGGGGGGTTTCCAAGTCGAGAAAGAACTGTCAGTCCTGGTGCTTAGAGCAGAACAGTGTTCAGAGCCAAAGTGTTGAAAGCACCTTCTGCTTCATTCCGCCCACATGGCTCCACCTGCCTCGCAGCCTTCTGCAAGACAGCGAGGACTGCGGGCTCCGTGTAGCTGGGAAGAACGGGAGCCCACTGCCAGGTGGTTTGGGGAGGACCCCTCTGAGCAGAGGCCTCACGCCCCTTAGTTACTCACAGGTAACTAATACATTCTCAAAAACTCCAAACACTCCCAAGGTGGTTTGGAACCTGCTGTATGTTCACGTAATCGCAGCTCAACTTAGCCCGAGCGACGTTACAAAGAGACATACCTCGAATGGCTTCGGCTTCTGGAGTAGGAGCGGCGCCGTCTCGATCCAGGTCTGTCTTCCACTAATCTAATCTTTCTGCCATTTACTTCTGTCCCGTCCAGCTTTTCAAGGGCTCTTTTCATGTCAGAATAGGATTTGAACTCAATCACACCTTCATTTTTCCTTCCTTTGTGTGCATCTGCATATGTCACCTCCCCTGCCTGACGCATATAATCCTAGAGGAAGAGGACAGAATAACCATTGCCTCGAATCCAGAGCCGGGCTTCCAGGCTGACCCTGTTCATTCCTGCAACGATGCTCACTGAGCCTCTTCTAATCGCACGGGCGTCAGCAAGGGTTGTAACCAAACAGCACCGGCCGTGCTAAGGCCAAGGTTTCTGAGCAAGCCAAGTGACACGCGATGGTTTCACAGAGTTTGCGCGGTTAGAACCGAGGCGGTTGATAGTTTGGAGCCAAACAATAATTTAAGGTCTCCCATGTCGAGTCTAAGATCAAATAGGCTCTGGACAACAGCAAGTTTCAAATGGGATTACAGAAATAAAGCGCTTGCTCCCTAAATCACCTTTTCAAAGGTCATAAACTTCAAGGTGGAACACGAAGAGGCAAGAAGACTACAGGCAAGCAGGCTTCCCTTCGTCCTCCACCTAGGCAACATGTCTCATTCTGCTGGAAGAAATCCCCCCACCAGTAAAAGCTCAATTCATTTTCCCCCTTCATGCTTCCTGGCTTCTCCCTTTCGGTTACTAAACAGTGTCTGCCCAGGGGATCATCCCGCCCCCGCCACGCAGGGACGTCTTTCAACCGCTGCGGACTTTGGCGGCAACAGGGCATGAAACTTTGGTTCAGTCTGTTTTCAACCCAGCTGCTCCCATGTTAAGTACACTGAAATGAAAGCTTTTCCAAAAAAAAAAAAAAAAAAAAAAAAAAAGAAAAGCAATGCATCCAGTAGAAGATTAATCATGCCATGCTCTACTTACAATTTTTAATACCAGAAGCAAAGACAAGCTATTGGTGGTGTGAAGCGTTAACAGCAAAAGACATTTGAAGAATCTCAGTACGTACCTGAACTAGGGTTACGCATTCAATTACAGACCAGTTTCTACTACGGCAAAGTTTGCTTAGAACAAGTTTTACAGATCCATAAACGAGAACCATAGAAGAAAGCCTTCCTTCAAGAACAAGTGTTTTTAACCATTGCTGCCAAGTTGGGGAAGGAAACGCTGCCTTTTTGCACCTACTGTTGAAATTCTGCTCCCTGTCCTGCCCCCTCAACCACGATGCTGATCATCACGAGTCAACACGTCACCTCCAGCGTGCTCGGAGGTATGGCTACACGCCATTACCCAACCTTCTACCGCTGAGAACCACCTTCCACTCCTTTGGACTTAAAGAAAATACCAGCTTTCGGCAGAGGTTTTGCACGACTGCTCATTCTGGAAGCATCTTTTCCCTGCAACTCTCTTTAAAAACTGCTTTAAAAACTCTTAACGGAGGCTGTGCGGGAACGATGCTATCATTTCCAACTGGCTCTAGCAACCTGCCAAGCTGATGAGTGAAATCCGAAGTGACAAGGGCAAACTCCTCCATCTCTAGCGAATCCTACCGCTGGCGGGACTAAAGCCCCTTTTGACAGGGCTTAAAGATAAACCACATCTGTGCGTGATGTCGGTTGGTTTGTGTTAAAGAAAAGAGAAAAAAAAAACTTATTCTCCCACCGTCCAGCGGTACCAAGCGTGCAGGTGCGACTCCCAAAGTCCCGTTAATGATTTCACAGATGCAAATACGCTTCCCTATCGACAGGATGTGTGCACTGCTTCCCAAATCTACTCGGATGCGTACGAGCACACAGACGTAGTAACAAGCTGGAGTGAAGAACCCAGGCAGACACCGCTTTTCCTGGTTGAAACGGAAGCGAGTTTTTTACCCTTTGTGCTCCTTAACAGAGAGAGGGTAAAGAAAGGGGCCCCATACCTTAAGATCTTGCCAACTGCAGCGGCTCGACAAATTTTCCACAATCAATCTGTATTCTGTACGGGTGGGAGGACCGTACTTATCTCTTCCGCTTCTTCTATAACCATATCCACCTTTAGGAGGTGACAAGCAGACAGCAGTACTTCAGCTGGGGCATTGGAGCGCCCGCTCGCCACCCCCGCCGACAACCGCCGCGCCCCGCGCGCTCGCAAAGACCTTAAAAGTTCACCCACCCGCTCGCCTCAACTCCAGCCCCCTTGTCGAAAACGTTACAAAGATTCAAAGCATTAAAAAAAAAAATAAAAATACATATTTTACTACGAGCACGTTCGTTAAAGCGATGCGCGTGCTTACGATTACGCCACAATTAGCATGCAATTAAATTTAACATTGAAATTCAAATTTAACGTTACTTTCACAACCGGTTTTGCAAGAAGAAACTGCATTAAGGCAGTTGACTAATGTTACTTACGTTGCTTAAAGGCTTTCTGAATATCTGACATGAATAAAGCTTTTCAGGTACCTATTTCAGATTAATCTCATCTGTCTCTAACCCTTAGGATTCTCACCACCCAGGTCTAACGGTTAAAGGTTGCGGTCGTCACGTGGCTTCCTTGTTTTTTTTGGGTCAGCCAAGGGCCACAAAGGTCAAAGCCCCTCATGGAAAGGTAACCCAAGGTCAGCAAATGGAACGGGCAGTCATCTTAGCCTCAAAGGACTCTTTCAATTAAAACATTGAGGTCTTTGTTAAATCTATGTTAAACAGCACATCGCAAACAAACCATTCAAATAGTTAAACGAAAGGATAATTGGGGGGAAAAAAAAAAAAAAACCGGCACGAGAAATTGCGTTTATTAATTAAAATAGTTCAATACAACAAACGAGTTAAGAAAGATTCAGATCGACAGTTACATTTACAGTTACAGAACACTATTCACAACTTGGTAGCGTTTTAAAGTTACTTTTAAAAAAAAAAAAAAAAAATCAAATAAAAAGGAGCAAAACGTGTTTTATTTTAAATAAGTCACGGATACAAATGCATGTTAGTGCTTACTGCGTCCAGAACCGTAACTGCTGTCACGCCGCGGGCCTCTGGCATGCTCGACGATCACCCTCTCCCCGCAAAGATCTTTCCCGTTTAGCTCGTAAACGGCGTCGTCCGCGTCTCGCAGATCGTCAAACTCGACGAAGCCGTACCTAGAGAGAGCGGGAGAAAAAGCGTCACGCGGAAGAGAACCGAACGCGAGGTTTCCGGGCTCAAAAACCGACTCGCACCCCAGCGCGGGTTTCTGCAGAGCCCGAGGAGCAGCCCCACGGGGCAGCGTCGCTCCCAACCTCCTGAAGGCTCCCCAAGGGCTCACGGCCACCAGCAGGACCCAACGAACCCGTTAAATACGGTCTGCGCTGCTTTCAATCAATAATTTGATAAATTTGCTCGACAGCAGCGCGGCTGAAGCGTCAAACCCGGCGTCTGACAGCTCTGGCAGCGCGTGTGTTCCACGGACTAGGATTTATCCCGGTTTTTGAAGAGCCCTGGGCTCATTCCTGGCTCTGTGAGGAAGCTGCCTTAGCTCCTACGGAAATAGTCGCTCGTGTCTGCAAAAGCGGGTGGTCTGTAGAGCCTGTGGGAAGGGAAGGAACGAAGGAAAACACAAAGGCAGGTCAGGAAAAAGGACTTGGTTTTAATGGGACTCCTTTAGACTCTTGAAGCCTCGACAGTTTGGGTACGGAAAGCGCGGGGCTGTGCTCACGCAACAGGGCAGATCCTCCACCTGCTGAGACACTCGCAGCGTCTCGTGCGCTGCTGAGGAAGCGTTTTACGGCCACAGCATTCCCAACATCCCGGCCTCTGAGAGAACACGCTGAGGTCAAACTTAAGGGACTTCAGAAAACGCAGCAGCAGTAACAAGGAACCAATTTTCTGGGCAAATGAGTGGCCAGAAGCCTTGCAAGGGCAGCGCAGGCTCCAAGGACGGGCAAAGTTTTGTGTTTGGAACCACCTGCTGTGCCAGCCTCACTCAAGACTTGCAAGTCACGGGCAGATCAAGCGCAAGAAGACACAAATTGAAAAAATACATAATGCTTGACTTCCACATTAAAATCAACATCGTGGCTTCCGTTTCCTATTACCAGAGAGGAAAATAATACAGAGAGAAGAGCTTTGCAGACTTCTCTGCTTGCCTGGAAGGTTAGAGCCATCCCAGGAGTGCCCAGGCCAGGCTGCCCCAGCCCTGTGGGCCAGAGATCCCAAATGACTGAACGTGGGGTTTTCAAATCTTCGGGTCCGGCCGGTGCTCAGGGACGAGCTGGTGACTCGCTTACGGTCACAGAGCAAATCCGCAGCAGCACCGAAGCAAAACTCGAGCCACCGCGAGCTAATCACCCGTTTAAAAACCAGCCAACCATTATCCCAGCGGGTCAGGGGAAGAGGACAAAAAAGCAGCAGTGGCGTTTATGGGAGTTCAGAGCCTACCAGCGGCTGAAATCGCTTCTCCTTCAGCTCCCTGCCAAGCCCAGGTCCAGGCTCCGGAGCTCCCGGGGCAGTAGCCGAGGGTGTTGCAGCCCCGTACACAACCAGGAGCTTCTTTTCAGCCTCACATAATCCTGAACTTGGGTCTTAGCAAGCCAAGGAGGGGAATTTTGGCGAGGGCTGGCGTTCTAAATAATCCAGAAGAACGAACCCTGATACAAAAATGCCGGGCTCCTCTTTCAGGTTACCAAGTTTCTCGCTGCCTCTCCCAGCCCAGGTGCTACCAGGAGCCACAGCTTTGCTGCGGGAGGGCTCGTGTCTTCATAAAACACTCGAGGAGGTCTCCAAACCCCGCGAAGGAGGCGGCTGCTTTCGCATGCGAGCGCTGTAGAGAAACGAGCGTGATTGATTTGTAACAGCTGAAACAATCACAGCCATTACAAAACCATTCGAATGGCAACTTTCTTCCATTTCAAAGAGAGAGGCGAGTGCAAACGTTTATAATGAGATTCTCACCCTAAAAGCCATCACTTACAAGGTGAAGCGCCAGCACTTTCTAGACAATAAACGCGCAGACGTTTGAAGCCGGAATATCTGAACTCGATCAGGGCACGGCGCTGAACTGGCTCGTCCCAGAAGTAGTTTGGGGGGCACTGGGGCACCCCTTCCACACGCCAGACAAAACCCAGCCCCTCCAGCAGCGCCTCGCTGCCCGGCACCAGCGGGCTGACACCCCCAAACTGGAATATGTAAAATGCAAGTCACCCTAAAACGAGATCTTACTCTGACGGAAAAAGTGACAAGAAACTTCCAATTTTATTTTTTTTTTAAGGCAAAAGCTCACACAAACCTTGAGATTACTTGTATTTAAAGGACACCAAAAATCCCACATCACTCGTAAATGGAAGCCACATCACTCATAAATAGAAGTAATACTGATCCACCTGTTAAATATGCATAATATTGCACCGCATCACCTCAAAACACAAATCAAAAGCCTCCCGAAGCACAGTTTCACGCCACAGCGAGCCACGGCTGCTGACACAGCCTTAACTGCAGCAATTTGACCCTGCTGCGATACGACACCACTGCAAAGTAAATCTGCTTTTCAATGTCTACTATTACGACTTCGCGTCTGGCACAAAACGACAATTTACTTGAGATAACGTGACACTACCCCATCTTCTGTTCAGAGATCAAAAAAAGAAAAAGCTACAGGAGCGTGTCCTTATCCTAAGCAATTCTCGTAGACGGAACCTCCCAAGAGGTGAGATTTTTGTTCTGGTTTTTTTCCCGGTTTGCTTATTTTTATTTTTTCAATTCCAAGCGAAAGGAAATACGTGCGGCAGACCCTCAACCCTTCTCCTCAGTCCAGCTGCTGGACTGAGTTACTGTAACTGAAGTCAACGGGCATTGAATATTTTCACGTGGGGAGAGTACAAGGAAATCAAAGCACGTCCCTTTGGGCCAGTGTAGACTTGGAGCCTAGCTGGGTGAAAGAATTAGGAGTTTGGAGTTTGTAGTTTTGGTCTGTGTTCCTCAAGCTGTTGGAGGAGTTACTCCCCTCTCTCTTGGGAGATATTTGATGAGGATGAAGCCGTGAATTCTCAAAAGCCGGTCAGGGTGGCGCAGGGGAGCACACAGGTGCTAACTATTTGTTAGCCCAGCAGGTGCTAACTATTTGTTAGCCCAGCAAAATTGCAGATTGTTTTCCCCATCAGTGAAAACTTGCAGCACCTGGAGTTATCATGGCTGGCTTCTAGCAAGGTTTTAGAAGACAAAAAAAAAATCAGGCTGAGAAGTCCAATTTTCCGCTCCTGGAACACACCCAGCTCCAGCTGTCAATGCCGCTCTGAGCAGGGAAAAAGAACACAAAAACTACGAGCACACAGTCAGAAACTGCAACTTGGAATGAAGAATCCTGCAGAAAGCGGATTTTTATTTTTTCCCCATCTTTCTCTCCGGTAAACACTGCTTTAAGCCTTTGAATTGCCAGCTTAAATTACAATTAGCAGCAAGCGAAACCCAGTTAAGCTTTTAGGACTCCGCTGTATCACACCGTGGTTTCATCCTCTTGCTCAAGTATTTCAGCTTAACTGCTAAAACACCGAGCGGTTAATCTCCCGTCAGCTGAGCATCAAAGATAGCCCACAAATTTCCAGAAGAAACTGGGAGGATCTCGCAAGTCAAACGCTGTGCAGTGGTTTTTAATCGCTTGCTAAGCGCTGCTAAAAATAAGCTGCGGGGAAAGGATCAGAGAGTGAACGAAGCCGACCCAAAAAAGTACCCCGGCGAGAGCAGCTATCCCAGGCAGAGAGAGCCCAAACCTGGCAACTCCAGGGAAATTTTAGTCAAACGTGAATTTAACCGCAAACCAGCAGCCTGTTGAAAGAACTTCAACACATAAAACTAAAATAGGAGAAAAAAAAACCACCTGAGTTAAGGATAGAAGCAGAGCCTGAGCTCTGCCTGTCCCACCGCGGAAGCAATCCGACTCCATCGCGTCACCTCAAGCGTCCCGCATCCCTCCCATCACCTGTGGCTTTTGAACTCGGTCTCCGCCCGAGCGAAGTCAGAAAAACGACTTTAACTCTGGAAGAAAGTGTAAATCCCACAGAGAACCCTGGAATTTGAGGCGCAGGCAGGCTGCGCCCTCCTCCTCTCTGCACCCGCGACCGCCCGTACTTCAGACACCCCAAGCTGGGGCTGCTCAAGCACCGCCCAGGCAACTCCTGCAGCCACTCCGACAATTTTTAAACGCTGAGCCGGGATCGCTGCACCGCTCCTCGGTAGGAACTTCTCAATAAAAGCAAGAAGACAAGTCCATTAGCCACAGCAGCCACATAACGCGGCAGTTCTACGCCTGCTAAGAAAAAGTTGAGGTTTGGGATTTCCCCCCCCCAGGCCTGGAAAAGAGAGCGCTCCGATCTTTCAGTTACGGACAATCTTCAACAGCACTTGAAGCTGTTTGTTTAAACACTGACACGTGCACACTCGTTTGTTTAAATAAGGGATTTTATTCATCTTATAAACTTGTAGGTCCACCTACCAGGACAACCAGCATTTAAACTTAACGAGCTTGCTCTTTTTTTTTTTAATGGTCACAGACTAACTTTTACTTCCCCACTTCTAAACTGAAATTACTTATCAAATCTCCTGACCAACCATAATAAAATCCATATTGCGCTCAGCCTTTCTAAGCAAGACTTCAAGTTGGGTTCCTGGTAAAAAGACGCCAACACTCATAAGGCTTTAAGTGCTGAGGAAAACAAAAAAAACCCACCAAAAATAGAAAATGTTTTTCTCTTGAAAAATCCGCACTTGGATGTTTTGGGCAAGTCCTGGTGGCTCTGACTCTCTCAGATGCAGGTGGGGGCAGCTGCTGGACCAGCACCCCGGGAAGAACACATGGCAGGTTTTGGGGGGCTGGGGGGGGGGTGGCAGGACCCCCCCCCCATGGGCTGACACCACCCTGGGGGTCCAAGAACATTTCTCTGGGCCTGCAGCTGGGGGCTCTGACTCCCCCCCAAGGGTTGTTTTTCTTTTTTTGGGGGGGTGTTGTCCCGGGGTACAGCCTGGCTCACCCCTGGGCGCTCACCCCAGGGCAGGGAGGGGCCTGGGGGGGCGCAGGGAACCCCTCAGGGGACACCGCTCCCCACCCACTGCGGGGACAGGGCTCAAGTGACCTGCCCCCCCCTCCTTTCCTTCGCCCCCAGCCCCCCAAAAACCGAAACAGGGACCCCGCCGCCCTGCCCCGTTGCCATGGGAACCGCGGCGTCCTGCCCCCGGGGCCGCGGGCGTCCTGCCCCCCCCCCCGTTGCCATGGGAACCGCGGCGTCCTCCCCCCCCCCCCACTGTTCCACAGCCCTCCCCCGAGGGGCTCAGGTGAGCGAAGGGGGCCCACCCGCCCTGCCCGCCCCCCCCAAGCGTCCTGCCCATCCCTGCCGGCCGCCGCCCGGGGCCCGGCCGGGCCTCGCTCCGCCGGCGGGCGGCAGGAGGGGCCGGGGCCAGGCCGAGCCGCGCCGCGCTCACCCGTTTTTGAGATCCACCTCCAGGATCTTGCCGTAGCCTTTGAAGAACCGCTCCACGTCCCGCTCCCGCGCCTGGTAGCTGAGGCGCCCGATGTAGACCCGCGGCATCGCGCCCGGCGGGGCCGGGGAGGGGGGGCGGGGGGGGGGCGGCCCGCGGGGGCGGGGCTGCGCCGGCGGCGGGAGGACGCGCGCGCAGGGGGCGGGGCGACGCGGCGGCGGCGCAACGTCACGACGCCGCCAAGGGGCGGGAGGGACTGATGACGAGGGGTAAGACGTCACCGCAGGCCACGTCCCCTCGCCGCGCCTCGCGGGGCTTAAAGGGGCAACGGCGCGTTAGGACTGGGGCGGGTGGGGCCCACCAGGGCCGTACACAGGGCGTTAAGGGAGGGTCCCCTTCCCTATCGGGAGGACGTGTCGCCCCCATTTCCTCCATAGGCCGGGCGCTAGTGGGGTCCCCGCTCTCCTGAGACAGGGCCGGGGTTCTCCTTCCCCGTGGATCTGCGGCCTCGTGGGGTCTCCGGGCCTGTGATGTGATGGGTCGGGGGGTTGTGGGGTCCCCGTCCCCACGTGCTGGGCGCTGGTGGGGTCCCCAATGCCCGGAGGTGCTGCCGGGGTCCCCTGTGTGTCGGGGAGTCACGGTGACCTGGATGAGGGTCTGACTGGGAGGAGCGGCTGACACCCCAGCGGGCTGTGCTGCCATCCAGAGACCCGGACAGGCTGGAGGGCTGGGCAGGGAGAAACCTGAGGATGTTCAACAAGGGCAAGGGTAGAGTTTTGCACCTGGGAAGGAATAACCCCATGTGCCAGCACAGGCTGGGGACTGACCTGTAGGAGAAAGGGACCTGGGGGTGCTGGTGGGCAGCAGGATGGCCCTGAGCCAGCAGTGTGCCCTCGTGGGCAAGAAGGCCAAGGGCATCCTGGGGTGTGTTAGAAGGGGGTGGCTGGTAGGTCAGAGAGGTCCTCCTGCCCCTCTGCTCTGCCCTGGTGAGGTCACATCTGGAATCTTGTGTCCAGTTCTGGGCCCCTCAGCTCCAGAGGGACAGGGAACTGCTGGAGAGAGTCCAGCGCAGCCACAGGGATGATGGAGGGAGTGGAACATCTCCCTGGGGAGGAAAGGCTGAAGGAGCTGGGCCTCTGCAGCTGGAGGAGGCTGAGGGGTGACCTCATCAATGTTTATCAATATGTCAAGGGGGAGTGTCAGGAGGACGGAGCCAGGCTCTGCTCAGGGATGTCCAGTGACAGGACAAGGGGCAATGGGCACAAGTTGGAACACAGGAGGTTCCACAAAAACATTAGAAAAAACTTTTTCCCTGTGCGGGTGCGGGAGCCCTGGCCCAGGCTGCCCAGAGAGGGTGTGGAGTCTCCTGCTCTGGAGACTTCCAAACCCGCCTGGACGCGTTCCTGTGTGACCTGTGCTGGGTGACCCTGCTCTGGCAGGGGGTGGCACTGGGTGATCTTTTGAGGTCCCTTCCAACCCCCGACGTTCTGTCGTTCTGTGGCCTGTGGGGTGCCCCATTCCCAACACACCCCATAAGGATGGGCTCCTCCTTCCCCAGATGAAACAGGGATGGGGTCCCCAAACCCCCAACCCGGGGTGCTCAGGGGTGCCCCCTTGGCGTCCCCCCTCCCTGGGGACACTGCCACCCCTGGCCATTCCTCACTGCCACCGATGAGCAACCACATCCGTCCCACAGATCCCCAAGTGCCATTTCGGTGTCTTATTTATAATCATTTCAGTCGACAAAAATCACGCCAAACCCCAGCAGAGGCTCTCAGGTACCTTTTACCTTTAGCAGCCACCTCCTCCCCCCAAAAAACCCCAAACCATACCCCCACCATCACCCCCTAAAAAATCATACAGCTGGATTTCCAACCGCGATGCTGCTCGTTTGACAAGCTGAGTTAAATTTAATTAGTTATTCCTTCGTGCCCTGGTGTAGGAGTAAGCGCTCGGGAACATTTTGTGAAAGAGCGTTCTCCAAAGCTTGTTAGGATTTATTGCCGAGTCTAATAAACAAGGGGGATAAAAGCTTTGCATTAATTTTTCTGGTTTATGTCACGCTTAGTAGTGCTCTTAATCTTTAGTTTCTTTTCCTCTCCCGACCATCCAGGAGGTGACACGGGAGCACCCGGGGATGCTGCCACCGCACCTCCTGCAGAAGAAAACGTTCTTCAAGGTTTGCCTGATGAATCCTGAACCCCGTCCTACGTTATCATTGCTTGGAGGAGATCTCAGCCAACACCACGCAGGCTTCAGCCCGACGCTTCCCCGTGAAGCTCTGGAAGATCGTGGCAGTCATCGCTTCCAGTCAGCCTGGTGGGGCGACGATGGAAACTGTGCCGTGATCCCAGAAAAACTCTTCAGGAAGGAAGCGCCGGGGAGGACGAGACCCCTGAAGATCTTTGACACCGAATCCGTGAGAGGCTTCGTTCTCCAACTCGACCTCCGTGGATTTTGCAGAACAGAAGGGGCCAGGAGCTGCAAGCAGCAGCAGGGCTGGCTCTGGGCACAAAAGAACCCTCGGGACATTCAAGGGGAGAGGTTCACGTTCACATAAAATGAGCTTTTACACGGTAGGAGATGGGGATGGGAGCAAATGGCCTGACTGTGTCTCCTGGGTCATTTTCAGGAGTGCTCGATGCAGAATTTCAGGAGTAAAAATGCTGATAAAACAGATTTGGGTTATTTCTGCTTACTTTGAACCTGTGGTGCAGAAACATCATTTGGGAGCAGGGTTTAAAAAAAGCCTAAAACCCGCTGGCAGATTCAGGGTAAGAAATGCTGGTTTTGGTGCCTGATGGGGCAGAGCCAGCCCCATCTCCCACACGGCAAGAGGCCGACCACCACGTCCATCCTGTGTCCGTTTTGAGCTAATTGCTTATGTGCAAGTGTAATTAAAGCTTTACAGGATGGAACATTCTTGTGATTTAGGATGGGGAAAGGGCCAGGCAGGAGGGGAGCCCAGTACATTGAACGTTGCCCATCCTCGATGCCCACCCTCACGCGCCCAACTGAGCACAGAAACATTTATTGGCAGCATCTTAAAAAAAATAAAACATATATTAGACATCGATTTCCAACAGGTTCTCATCACAATCAGTAGTGGCAGCAGGAACAGCAGCAAAACTGAATTCAAGTAGAAGTATTGCAAACAGCCCCAGCTGCCGTGGCAGCACGGGCTGGTACTTGGCACTTTTTTAAATCTCTTTTTTTGCCTTCCACGCTTATTTTTAAGATGAAGAGATGCCAAGGGCTGCGAAAGCCCTTTGTGCACCCATCCCTCAGCCTGCACAAGTGTCCTCCCCCCCTGTCCTACCTGCAGTGCATGGTCAGGGAAAAATTTTAAAAAAAGAAAATGTAAAAATAAATTTTATGCACTCCCAGCCTTTCAACACAGGGATTGCCCCCAACCCAGGAGCACTCGGCTGCTGAACTTGGAGAGGTAGACACAGAGGTGGCTCAGAGGTTGCAACAGCCAAAAATCACCTGGAAGGATTGAGCTGAGTGAGCCAACATCCCACAGCTTCTTCTCAACCCTGCAAAAGTGAGAGGGCAGCCTCCCTCCAGAAGCAACCATGCCTGTGGGCACCCAAAAGTTAAGAAAAAAACAAAAACCAAAAGAAAAATAAATGGATCAGGAAGGTTTTTCCCTGTCTGACCATCTCGTTTGTGCACAAGGCAGTGAGGAGAAGCTTGGCCGGGTGTGGAGCAGCCCAGGAGCTGCAGGTCAGAGGAGCAGGATCTGCTTTGACGACGTGAAGGGCTTCATGGCAGCCTCCAGCGCCGCCCCGTAGTCCTCGAGAGGGACCTCGGTGCAGGCCGGCGCCCTGAGCTGCCCCGTCCGCATGAGCTGGCACAAGGCGTCCATCATGCTGGTCAGGCTCTCCTGGTCTGCAAGGGAAGGAGGGAGCTCTCACCACTCCACGTCCCAGCCCAGAGCCACCGACTGTGCCCGGGCAAACACCCGCCTGAAGGCACAGACGGTCCCAGGGATGCCGGGGCGCAACGTGCTCCCAGCTGGGGCACGTGCGATGGGGCGAGACCCCCCAACACGGTGGCATGCCCGAGCCTCACCGCCCAGCGCCTGCGTTTCAGCCTCCCTGAGGACTGTCAGGCTCATGACACAGAAAAGAGCCACAAGGACGGCCCCAGCGGGGCGGTTTCGCACCCGCTCCCACCCCTCGGCGCCCGCGCTCACCCTGCGCGTGGTCCTTCCTCCACTGGGTCATCCAGAAGCCGCGGAGCCGCACGTCCCGAAAGATGAATGAGCTCTGCAGAGAGAAGGAGGCAAGACCTACGTGTCCCCTCCCGGAGTGACGGCGGTGGCGGGAGGTGGTGGTCGGGCTCCTCGCTCTCATTTGCGAGGCGGGATGCGGGGACGGAATCAGGGCGGGTGGGATGTTCCTCTGCATCTGCGGGGCCGACTCCCCGATGGGGTTTCACAGCAGCCCAAAGCTTTCATAAATAAGCCACGACCTGCACCGGGATGCAAAGCAGCTCGTCTCGTAACGGACCCCATCGGTTAAACACGAAGGTTGGAGGCTCTTGATTTGCAGGGAGGGGAGAGCCAAGCTCCTGTGGTGCTGAGCGGGAGCCGAGGGTACGGGGACATCTCGGTGGAGCAGAGGGGACGCGCCCTGAGGGAAGTCAAGAGCATCTCCAGCACTCACCACAGGCACCACCACAGGCTGCTTTGCCATCCCCCCGTAGGTAACCATGGTTCCTTTGGGCCTGGGAGAGGAAGGGAATATTCGGTTACATGGTCCCCAAAGCAGCTTTGACCTTGCCACTTGTCCCTCTGCCCTCCCCAAGCCCACAGGGGCACCGGCGGGGCTGTGCTCACTCCAAGGGCTCCCCCAGCCACCCCTCAGAACCTGCTTTCCAGAGCTCCCCTCAGGCTCCCATGCACCATGAGCTGAATTTGCAGCTAAATACACGTTATTCCTGGCCAAGACCTGGGCGACTTTCATAACTGGACTTCAGGTGCCTCCAGCCACCAGCAGCATTTGAGAAGTGCAGGGACGACGAGTTAACTTCAAGTCACTGTTATTCTCCAAACGCACTTCTCCCCTCTCCAAAACTTCCACGATGACCAACATCTCCAGCCACCTCTTGCTCTCCGGGGGGAGTGGGTTTGAGCAAGAACATCTGGTGTCAGCTGCTGTCCCCAGGGCACCACCCAGCCAAACTTACTGCAGATGCCGCAGCATCTCCGTGGTGCTTTTGCCTCCGACGCAGTTCAGGGCGAGCCGGGGCTTTGGGATGCTCTGCAAGAGTTTATTAAGAAGACTTTTAAATTTTAGGGCTCCTTTTGAGGATGGGACCATGGTTTCTAAGGGACCAACTGCCTTAATCTCAACACTGTAGAGCTAAAATCTAGGATCCTGCAGTAGCAAAAAGAAAAAGCCCTCAACTGGGGCTAAATCCTCATCTAGAGAGAGATTTGTCCTTCCCACCACCCCTGCATCCTTCCCCGCAGCACAGAACTGCAGGGACACCTCTGGGTGATCTCTCCCGTGGGGTCAGCACTGAGGTACCTTAAATATATCTTTCATTTCTGGCTTTCTCAGCATCTCCTCTGTGACAACGTGGTCTGCGCCCAGGGCCATCAGCCTCTCCACGAGCTTTGGGAGATCTGGTCTAGGAGAGTATAAAAAGAAATAAAAAGGACTCGATGAGCCAGAAAACAGTGTAACAGTGTCACCTGCTCCCTCCTGCTCAGACACAGCTTGGGGCCAACAGGGCAGAGGCTGAAGGACACCTTGGAGGGGCAAATACTTGATTGCACGGGATGACCAGCCTCAGCTCCCAAGCTTGCTGAAACCTCTTGCCAACCCCCAGCCCAGGCTGAGAGCAGCTCCTGCCCCTCAGGAGACCTCCCCCTCACCCAGGGGACCCACCTGTCCCTCACCACATTGATGGTCTTGATGCCGGAGGCTTTGGCGATCTGGATGACAGCCTGGCCCACGCCGCTGTTGGCAGCGTTCTGGATGACAGAGTCACCTGGGTAGAAATAAATCCAGATTTTCTTTGCCAAAGCGACCGGCAAATACCCCTCCCCTTCCCTTCCCGGATTTCTCTCCACCCGGCCAAGCCGTACCGGGAGCCAGGGTCTCAAAGTCAGTCAGCATGCGGAAAGCCGTGCAGGGGTTGACGCTCAGGGTGGCCGCGCACAGCACCGGGATGTCGCTGGGCACCTTCAGCAGCACCTTCTCGGGGAACACTCCCCGCGTCCGCCACGTCCCTGGGATACCGGTGGCAGGAAGGGGGGCAAGGGAAGGAAAACGTGATGAGACCCCAACCCGTGCCGCAGCCTTAACGCCGTTCGTGGCAACGTTGCTGCGCCATGCATCGCTTAAATCCCAGAGATGAAATGTTCTCCTGTATGGCCAAACTATTGCGAGAGGCTGGGGATGGATCCCCTGCTGCCCGCTGAGATTTATCGCCATCGAAATCTAATCATTTCCCAGAGGTATAACGAGGCCAAGACTCCTTGGGCGCAGGGAGCGTGCAGAGATAATGGAAATACTCCCCATCGTACGGGTGAGCCCATATATTCGATGCCAATTTACTTAGATTGAGTCCCTCTGTATTTATATCCAATTTAACCCCCCATCATCCATTCACTTTGGGAAAAAAAATGGTCAAAACTATCACATGTGGATCTTAACTAGCTAGCTTTCCTTCTCCCATTAAGCGAAAAAGCCTTTTAAGAAGAAACAGGCAAAGAACAAGCTGTTACACTAAACCAGAACCGACAATTTTTCTGGCCATTGGCATCTTGGAGGAGCACAAGAGACATTTATTGGAAAATAAATTCCCATGCATTCCCATCAGAGCACTATTAAGGAGAAAACTGTAACGAGATACAACCATGACCTTGCACAGGTTAAATACTTTATCCCGGGTCTTTAAAGACTCTCTAAGTAGCTGTGACAAACCGTGGTTGTTTCCACATATTGCTGCGATGCTTTATAACGGCTCAGAAGCCCCATAAAAGGTCCACGCTATAGAAAAGTAGATTATTTCTAAATTAGAGTAAGCAATGGCATTGCTACTGCTTCTGTTGCAAGTGCTCTGCGCTTTCGTGTTACGTGACAGGAGCCCCTTCCCCGGGTCCCCCATCCTTCTCCAGAGCCCCCCGGGCACGACCAACATCACTCGCTGGGGCTGGGGATCAGGTCCTGAACTTGCTTTAAAAAAAAATACATGGTGGAAATAATAAAACTTAAACCAAGATATGAACAAGTGAGAAACGAAGACGCCTTGGTGCACGTCCAGCAGTTATCCCGATGCTTCTTGTCTGAGACCATCCAGCCCATTATAGTTATGGTGAGGCTAATACGGCACTAGACAGGTTCCAAGTGCTGCTTTCCTTGCCCAAAATCCTCTAATGGAGCTTTTTTCCCCCCATTCTAAGCCACATCCGATTAGATGTAACTGCTGTACGCAGGAGGGGCACGTGGCTCTACCCATTCCCAGCAAAAATGGGGTTTTGCACTGGTACCTCCAAAATCCGCACACCAGCTCCTCGAGCATCGGTTTGCACCAGAGCATGACCACGGGGTTGTTCTCCGTGGAGACTTGGGCAGCTCCTGGAGGGCTCCACCATCCCCAGATCCTCTGAGAAGAAGCTCTACGGGTCGGGGGGATGCAGAGGAGGACCCTGCTGGCGAGCAGGGGCGCGGGGGTGCCGTGGCTCCAGGGTCCACACTCACCGAGTCCGGCGTCTGCCGGGATGACCCAGTCCCCAGGTTTCAGAGCTGCCACGTGACGCCCGACCTCCAGCACTTCCCCAACACCTTCGTTCCCTCCCACGGCCGGCAGCGGCGGGAGGATGGCGTAGGTCCCTGCCGGGAAGCCAGAGGTAAGCTGGAGATCTTGTCATACCCAGATTCTCCCATCCCAGGAGCCACCTCCAAACGCTCGGAGATGTCCCGCTGGGGGCATCACGCAAGAATTAACATGCAAAAAAGACCCACACGGTGCGTTACCTTGGATCATATTGATGTCAGCGGGATTTATTGGGGCTGCCAACATCTTGACGTGGACGTCGGAGTCCCCCAGCTTGGCCACCTCGAGGTCTTTTAGTCTGAAGAGGGAGACACAAAGGAAAAATGCATCAATACAGGCTTGGCTGATGTCTTCTGCACCTTGGTTTAGGCTGGGAGAGATTCCCGTACTAGCTACACACACGTTAAGACTTAAAATAAGCAGCACTGGATTCCCCACCTCATCTATATTGCTGCAACCTGGGCTCGTCCAGTGGAGAAACCCCCAACATTCAACTCGGGACAATCCCACTGGGATTCCTCTGTCCCCAGGGAGCGGCAGGTAGCGACGTCCACGTCCACCCCAAGCCTCCCTCTGCCTCGTGCAAATCGCCCCGTCCATCACTCCGGCTGCCCTGTCCCTGCACACCCATCCTGGAGGGCTTTCCTCTCCTAATTAGCAATTAGATGATGAAGGAGGCTCCCAGGAGGTCTCAAAAACCTCATGTGGAGAGTCTGGCAACGGCGAGGTGCAGGATACAGCCCTGCAGCTGCTGAGCATGACCAAGAGTCCTGATTTCAGTGGATTTTGCTCAAAACCATGCGTTTTTTGGCAAAGTCACGAAATATGAAGCCCGGTGCGTGTTGAACATCCAGGCAGGACTGGGCAAACCACGGGACGAAGCCAGCTCCTTGCAGACCCGCCTCAAAGTGACCTGCAAGGCTTCAGCTGGAAAGCACAGTGACTGCACCCTGCTTAAGGTTTTAAAAAATAAAAATAAAATGAAAATCAGCATTACAAGACACAGGAACTGATCTGGAGACTTCGCTGCCTCCCACTCCCTGGCCCCCAGCAATGCCATCTCCACACTATATGTACTTTTCTGCTTGTAAAGCAGCAAATTAAATAATTTTGGGCTTTGCCACTCTCTGCATAACCAGCTGATGGAAATCCCTTCCTTTTTCTTGAATAAGGTTAAATTCTGAGGTTAAAGTTAATACCACGCAGCACCTCTGCAGAGCATCAGTCCTACGCCAGCACACTGGGCATGAACCCACCGCTCAGATCTCTACCCCGTTACAAAAAAAAAAATCAGATTTGTATTAGACAGACGGGCAGATTTTCAATGGAGGCTGCTAAAAGCCAAACACCCGACAAAACCTTGATTCACCACGCAAAGGAACGGTCACAAATCTTAACAAATTCAGGGGTTACGCAAAAAAAGAAAGCCCCTGTTTCAGCTGGGCGGGGGTTTTACGGCTCGTCCTGCCACGCTTTTACGGGAATTCGGGTATTTTCAGAAATGTGCAACAAAAAAAAGTGAAGTCACAAGGCACAAGCAACGAGGCGAGGGCAGCAAACCCAAGAAGCCACAAGCACTGTTGCACAATTAAATGGTCCTAAGGAAAAGCAGCTGTTCCCCTGCAAAAATCCCCCGGGGGCTCACGTCCGGGTGCACCCTGGTAACACGTCGGCACCTCCTGAACTTCTAGGGGTGGCCTGAGCCAGTTCCAGCAGGGCAGCAGGTCCTTGAGGCCTCCTCACTTAAAAAAACCCCCAAAACATAAAATCCACCCCAATGACTTGCAAGGCTTTGGGGTTGTTTTAGAAGGAAAATCCTCTCCTGCTGCACCGAGTGCTGGCCACCATCCCCGAAAAATGTCAATGGGTGCGAACCCATCTTGGTCCCTGAATGGGGACCTCAGGGAGGAACCCCATTAACGTGACCCAACACGGGATGAAGTTGGGGCGCAGCGATGCTGGGGAGCTCGGACCGCCCCGTCATACTGCAAATTAAGTGAGAAGGGGCTTCCTGAAAACAATATATGATTTTAAGGGAAACTGAAGGGGTAAAACCAAGGAAAGGGGGGCTCCGAGCACCTCTGGCACTGCCATGGGGTGCTGCAGGGAGCTGTACCCCATCCCCACCCCTTTACGCTGGGGTGGGCAACCTCTGACCTCCTCCATGAGCCCCCAAAGCAGCTCGCCAGCACCCCCAGACACCTCACCTGCACGTCCCCACCACAGCTAGCCCCCACGCCCATACCTGTTCCCCCCACTGCAACCCCCTCTCCCTGCAAACACCCCCACCTTTGCCCTCACCCCATTCCTGCAACCCCCCGGCAATGCACCCCAGGCTAGATCCCCCCAACATACCTGCACCCCCAGCTTTGTCTCTTCCCCCTTCCTGCACCCCGGTATACCCCCTCTCACCACATACTTGCACCCCCCCAGCAATGAACCCTTTTTTTGCCCCCACCCTATACCTGTAACCCCCTAACGCAATGCGCCCCACCATAGCCCCCCACCCCAATACCTGCACAGCCCCCCACCCCAATACCTGCACCCCCAGCGATGTCCCCCAGCTCTGTCCCCACCCCATTCTTCACCCCTTTTTACAATGCACCCCCAGTACAACCCCCCACCCCAAGACCTGCACCCCCTGCCAATGCACCCCCAGCTTTGTCCCCACCCCATTCTGCACCCCCTGCTGCCCCAGTAGAGCCCCCCCCACACCTGCACTCCCTGCAATGCCTCCTCATTTCTGCCCCCGCCCCTACTGCAACACACCCCACCGCAGCCCCCCCGCACCTGCACCCCCTTGGCGATGCACCCCGAGTTTCCCCACCGCCGCGCAGCCCCGTACAGCCCCTCCCCCGGGGATACCCCCTCCCCCTTCCTTACTGCACGACGGCCGGGGGCTCCCCATGCCGCTCATAGAGCAGCCCCCGCGGAGGGGGCCGCGCCGCCGGGGAAGAGCGCGCCCGCACCGGGGGGGTCCGCACGGTCCGGACCCCCCCCACCGCCCGCGCAGCTGCCCGCTGCATCCCGGCGCCGCTCGGCTGGGTTCGGCTCCACTCGGCTGGGTTCGGCTTCGCTCGGCTGGGTTCGGCCCAACTCGGCTCGATTCGGTGCCGTTCGGCTGGGTTCGGTGCCGCTGGGTTCGGTGCCTCTCGGTTCGGCGCCGCTCGGCCCCTCTCGTCACTCCTCGGTTAAGCCCGGCGCCGCCGCCAGTGGCGTCACGAGGTCAGCCCCGCCCCTCGCCGCCTCGGCCCCGCCCCTTCCCGCCTTAAGGCGGCGCGGCCACAGCTGCGATGAGTTCGCGGGGCCTCAGCCGGGGAGGTCTCCCCCGGGGTCCGGCTTCGGGGCTGGTTTATCCCAAAAGCCTCGTAAAAAAAAGTTTAACCGTGCTGCCGTCGGCGTCTCCAACTCCTTGTGCCAGTCTAGATGCCTCGGTGATGGGCACAGGGGGACACTTGGATCCTGGTGCGTGGGATGCGACGTTTTTGGGGAGGAAAGGCCCTTTTTGCTGATTTCTTACCCAGCCCTGGAGGGGCTGTGCGCGCTTGGTGAGGGCAGGGAGAGCTGTGCAGGAAGAGTTCGTCCGATGATTATTTAAACCAACAGGTGCCCGGCGCAAGCGATGAGAAAAAACCCCACCACTAATAGTAAAATTCAAAGTTTTGTATAATTGTCTTGAAGGAAAAGTGTCGTTCTTCCAATTAAAACCGGTTAGATCAGAAGGAGAGAAGGGAAGGGAAGATGCCTGCCTTGCTGATCGAGCCGCCATTGCGGAATAAAGAGCAGATTTCAAAAATCTTTTCTTCTTTAACCTAGAGGCTGGACTTCTCCGACTGGGTGGCGGGAGCAGCTCCATAAAGCCTGGTTTGCTCGTTGGAGTCCACTTCTACGCGCAATTAGCAGATTCCTTCGTTAACGCCGCCCCTGCCCTCTCTTTCGCCGGTCACCAACCCTTTGGGTGGCTGGAGCTGGTTTCCAGCCCCGTGGGTGCAGCCAGGGTCGGACCCCACACCCGGGCTGCAGACCCCGATCGTGGCCGTCGGCTGCGGGGAGGAATCAGACGAGGCCGTTGGGTTTCAAACCGCGTTTTCTTGCTCTGGTTGCCTTTTACTCGGCGTGACTCCTCGGGGGAGGATGGGTTTGCTCTTGCAGCTTTGGGGATGCCCCATCCATGCAGTGAGTTTGAAAGGGCTCAGAGCAACCCTGTGCCCCTGGTGACAGCACGGTGGGAGGGCTCTGAGTGCCAGCAAAGCCACGAAGGGTAAAACAGGCTTTTCCTTCATCATGGGTTTGGTGGGATCCTGAGCACATCCATGTCCCAGCAGGCTGGGAGGAAAAGGTCTTTGGGAGCTGCCATCTCCAGCACGGCTTGCGCCTTTAAATCAGCATTTTAATCCAATCACAGCAATAAAATAATAGGACTTCGATAGCCTCAAACCCTGCATCTTTCTGAAGACACCAGGAGCGCTCTCCGTGGCGGGGTGGCTGCAGGAGCAGCTCTGCGCAGGGCGAGGGGATGCTCGGAGACGCGGGTGCCCACACTCTGCACCGCGTGGCAAAGGGTTAATAACTAATTATGGCAGCAAAACGAGACGCCTTTCCCGAGCCTTAGAAATGTACGCGTTCACGAATCAGGGCTGGCAGATGATTTATGATTATTTTGTTAATGTTTCTCCTGTAACAAGCACAATTTCCTGGTGATTAATGACTGGCTCATATCCCGGAGTCGCCTTTTTTTTTTAGGAGAGTTGCCTGAAAATCGGCTTTGAGGGTTCAGGGATGGGTGGGGAGAAGAGGAAGAGGAGATGGTTCCTCAGTACCCAGTGTCACAGTGGGTGCTCTGACCGGGGCAAGCGGCGAGGTTTTAAAACCCAGTTATTGCTAACGAGCTGTGATTTATCGCAGCCGTCGATTAAATTTGGGTTATTCATACCTTGCTCACGGGTGAAAAGCAAAAGTGCTGCTGACAAGGTGGGCTTGATCTTGCAGACATGGGGAGCCCCTGGCACGGAGCCAGTGGGTCCGCGGGAGCTGGGTGACACCGGGGTGACATTTGCTGTGGTTTTGTCCTTAAAACCTCGAGACCTGTTGAAGGCAGAGGATTTATCCTTTAGTTTTACAAGGCTGAGTCTAACGGGTTCAACCCAACTCCGGGAGCCTCCAGCCATCCCAGCTCTTCATCAACGTAACGTGGAATTATTAATTAACTGCTTACAAGGTGGACATGCTTTTTAATTAAGGAGAATAATAATCTATTGCCTTTTCCCTTCTCAGCGGAGAAATTGAAGGTGTGTCTGCTTCATTTTGGAATGATTAAGGAAGCTCAGGTGGGAGAGTTTGCCTCGAAGGGGGGGTGGGGGGGTGGCATCTCGGGGGGGGTTCCCGTGGCAGCCAGATGTGGTCCAAGCTCTGCCGCACTTCCCGCAGACCTGGCACCCTCGCCGGTGTTCTGGGTCAGGATGCTGGGCTGGGATTCCCAGGGCACCAACAGGACAAGGCTTGTGAAACAATCTCGAACAACTCGGCTGTTATTTTTCCTGTTTTCAGCCCGATTCGCCCCAAAACGAGCAGCGCGGGTAGATCCCCCTCGCTCTGACGTCCAGCACCTTTGTATTAGGTGTGCCTGGATCTTTGAATAAAAACATACATTGTGCTTAAAGACTCACTTTACATAATCCTCAGTTTATCCCCAAATCCCTGATTTAACGCCTCCGACAGGTGCTGGGCAATCTCATAAACTCTGTTGAATTATTCACCTAAAATCTTGTGCCCGATGCTCCTGGCTTGGGGTAGATGCAACTGGATGCCCAAAGTGGCTTTTTTTGGTTTTTTTTTTTAAAGCACACTAATGGCTGCTTCTTGCCAGCTGATTATTTTTTTTTTAATCCCCCTTCAAATTGTTTCGTTGTCAGATAATTAAAAAAGAAAAGAAAACAGAAAGAAATATAAAAAAAACTATATAGAAAGAAAAGCGACGTTCAGCAGCTAACGGAGAACTGATGGGTTCTGATCCTCTGCCAAGGAGATGAACAAGGAGGCTTCATCTTGAGCTGTAAATAAGGAAGGAGAGGGAGAGGCTGAGAGGATCCAGCTGGGCTCTGCCCGTAACCCCGGGACATCGTCCTTGCTTGGTCCTTGCTCTTGTTTTTTCCCTTCAGTGTGGGTTGTGCAGCAGGCTTGGGCCATCCCCGGGCTCTCCGTGGTCATTAACGCCAAAATCATCACCGATGGGCATCTCCCCAGCGTGGGGCAGTGCAGGAGCTGCTCCCCCGGGCTGGATGTTGGGGGTTGGTATCGAATCGAGGTGTGATGTCCAAAGGGCATCATCACCCAGTTGGGCAGAGGGGGTCGCAGCCAGGGGGGTGAGGTGCTGCTTTTGGGACCCACGTTGCCGTGATGGCACCCAAATACCTGGGTGACTTGGCAGGGAAGATCTTTTGAAATATGTTGAAAAGATGCCTGGGTGAAGAAAGGCATCAAATCAGCATCTTCTCTCCTCTTTTAACTGTGTTTTAGCTCTTCTTTTTTCCCCTCCTGGCCACTGCTCCAGGTCCCGCTACATTTTCATCCTGCTCCCTCCAGGCTCAGACCCCAAACTTTTCCAACATTGAAGGGGACTGTGAGCAGGAGCCGTCTTGTTTGGGAAAAGACTTGATCGATCCCTGGGTTTTGGCGGTTCCAAAGCTGGTTGGTTTAGTTTGTTCCGCTCAGCTCCAGTGCCTGGACGAGCTCTTTCTGTTGGGAACCGCCGAGCGCATCCTTTCAGCAACGGGGTTTGGAAACCCACCAACCTGGAGCTGCCCATGCTCAGATGAGGACGAACAAGAGGGAGGAGAGCTGACCCTTCGCCTGTCGTAAAACCAACTAAAATAAACCCAAACAAGCTGCAAAAAACAAATAAAAAATAATAATAAAAAAGGTTGGCTACAATATCGCTCCCTCTTATCCTTTTAGCTTATCCTTACCCTTATCCATAAGTGAAACACCTGTGTCTGCTCAGGACCCAGCCTGTCAGCACCGAAAGATGATGAGGAGAAATTTGAGCAATACCCAAGCCTGCAGAGAGACGGCTTTTGCAATTTGGAATGTGATCAGAGACCCAAAACGCCCTGGGTGATTGACATCCTCCCTCCTTCAACACCCCCCACCCCGAGGCAATACCAGAGGAGACAGCCCTGAGTGTTTTAGTGAAGAACTGCTTGGGTTTAATGCCTTTTTTTTCTTTAAATTTTTTTTTTTGGCAAAGTAATTTTATTGCAAGGTTTAGGGATGAGCGAGTCCATGGGACGACAGCTGCTCCGGGTTAAGCGTTGAGCAGACGGGTGGACGGTCCATGGTTTTCTGGAATATTTTTGGGTTTGTAAAAATCCCAGGAGCAAATCTGATGCTCCCAGACAGCTCTGGAAGAGGGGAAGGGACCGTCTCTGGCCCTTGTGTCCCTGCTAAAGGGATTTTTAACCGTTTTGCGTGACAACGCCAGCGATGCCAGGTTTAGGACCGCAGACCTCTTCCCCTCCTTCAACCCCACCAACACGGGAGTCCTTCTGGGAGTGTAAAAAAGAGACAAAAATAACTGAAAGTGAGATAAACAAGCTCATAAAAAGGTATCACAGAGGAGCGGCAACAGTGCTGGAGGTTTTGCCTGAAAATTTGAGGAGATTGCATGCAGCTCATAGGAAATGCCAGGGTAGCTTGAGAAAGCTCTCTCTGAGACGGAGGGAAGCGTTTCTCCTTGCAATCAGCACTGGGGGTGAAAAAAAATAGCAGTTTTCCAGATGCACGTGCTCCTCAAACTCAGACACGTGTCGGGCACCGGTGAGGCTGTGACACTTAAGTGCCCAGAAAATCACTGTTGGAGCAGTACCCAGGTGAGGATTTAGCTTTGGGTGCCAGGCTCTGGTCCTTGGGCTTCCCAATTCTTTAGTTTGAAGGAAACTGAGGGGTGACCTTATTAATGCTTACAAATATCTAAAGGGTGAGTGTCACGAGGATGGAGCCAGGCTCTTCTCGGTGACAACCAATGATAGGACAAGGGGTAATGGGCTGAAACTGGAATATAAGAGGTTCCGCTTAAACCCGAGAAGAAACTTCTTCTCAGTGAGGGTGACGGAGCCCTGGAACAGGCTGCCCAGAGAGGTTGTGGAGTCTCCTTCTCTGGAGACATTCAAGACCCGCCTGGACACGTTCCTGTGTAGCATTATCGAGGCGTTCCTGCTCTGGCAGGGGGATTGGACTTGATGATCTTTCGAGGTCCCTTCCAATCCCTGACATTCTGTGATTCTGTGAATTCCCCGCGGAGAAAGCCCGGCGCCCTTTGGGCACAAACCAGAAGGTGGGTTGGCAAGGGGTTGGGTCTCCAATAACATCTTTGAACACCTTGGAACATTTTCCTGCCTATTTCCTCTGTCTTTCAGTCGCTGCACTGAACACGAGTAGGGAGGTTTATTTGGATGAAGACATAGAAGTTATTTCATCCTTTCAGGCTGTGATAACTCATCTAATAGCCCCATTATATCCGGCCACGGCACCGCGTCGGGCGTCTGACCGCTCGGGGCTGGACGGACGGGGAGGAGAACGGCGGGGTGAGATAATCTATTTTGTCTGTTAAGAAAGAAAAAGGATTTTTGGCATTAGAGAGAGGCAGGTGATTTGAGAAAATAGCAGAGACTTGTTAGAGATAAAGAAATGGATGGGGTGTAATAAGGTGAGGTATAGAAAAAGAAAAAAGGGGATGAGAGGGGGAGAGAGACTGGTGTAAAGGGAAAAGCGGGAGAAAAAGGGGAAGATCAAAATTTAGGGGTGAAATTGCTTAATTTCACTGTGGGCTGCTGGGGGGTCACGTCCTGGCAGCTCTGCAAGAGCCGTTTGCTGCAGGGCAGGGGACGCTGGGAGTGATACCCGGGGAAGTGCCGGCCCCACGCTCCAGGGGTTGAATGGGGAAAAGTGGGGAATTATTGTGCTGGCAACAAAATGTGGTATTCGAAAAGTAAATGAAAAATTAGAGGGTTTTGGTGTGGAAAGCCCTGGTCAGCGTGGAGATGCTCGTCTGGCTGGTTTGGGTGAGGCCGGCGGGTGCTGCGGCTCCTTCCCATGGGGGTAAGGGCTCGGGGCAGCCCCTCTCCCTCCATCTGCCTTTTATTAGGGAGATAATTGAGAGCAAAAAAAATCCTTCCCGAAGCACTGTTGGCTCCTAAGACGTTCAAAGCCCCAAACCTCAACTTTTTACCCCTGATCTGGGAGAACTCAAGAGATGTGGTGGAGCCTCGATGGCTGCTGTCACCAAACACCCTGGAGCTGACAACGTTTATCCTTCGTGTGGGAGGGACGGTTGCAGTCGAGACCATTTGCAGGCACAGCGAGGCCTATATTTTTCCTGCAAATGACTATACTTGCGGAGTGATTACTTCATTTTAACTCGATCGCTCCTGCAAGGCACTCGGGGGCTGCAGGCTCATCCTGCGGGGTGCTGAGCACTCGCTGCCCCCCCGTGACACCTCAGCTCTTGCTCAGGATGGAAGGAGGTGCTTGGAGAGGGATCAGGGATGGGATTTGCACTGCGGGAACGGGACGGAGAGCGGTCCTGATGGGTCCACCCT
Source organism: Trogon surrucura (assembly GCA_020746105.1). NCBI lineage: Eukaryota > Metazoa > Chordata > Aves > Trogoniformes > Trogonidae > Trogon > Trogon surrucura. The sequence goes on from CM036640.1 coordinate 4,500,926, forward strand.
TGGACCAGCAAGGAGCAGTGCTGTCTGTCTGTCCCTCCTCCCTCCCGGTGTCCCCCTGTCCCTCTTCTCTACCCGCAGCACAGGATTAGTGCTGTGCCATGCAGGACGGGTGCGGTGCCACCTCCAAAACCACCCCTGCGTCCTGCCCGCCCCCCTGGTCTTGCCCAGCATGGCTGTGCAGCTGGTTCCCCCCCAGCTTGGGGAGGTGGTGAGGGGCCCTTGGCCAAACTCCCCTCCCTGTCAGACCCGATACGCACTTGAGCTGGGTGTGCTGGAGGGGAAGCGTCCTCACTCAGAGCTCCGCGGACAACTCTTGCTTGTCCCCAATCCTGCTGGCAACGTGAATGCATCCCCTCCATGGATGTATACATCCCATCCGTACATCCCCTCCATGCATGCATACATCCTGTCCTTGCATCCGCTTCATGCAAGCATACCTCCCATCTGTGCATCCCTTCCAGGCATGCACACAGCTCCTCAACACATCCCCTCCATGCATCACCCTCTTCATGCATGCATGCATCCCCTTCAGGCATCCCTTCCATACCTCCCCTCCATGCATCCCTTTCATACCTCCCCTCCAAACATCCCACCCCTACATCCCCTCTGTGCATCCCCTCCAGGCAGCCAGCAGCATCACCATCCTGGGGGGCTCCTTCAAGCCCCTTCCCCCTGGGAAGGAGCCCCCCCAGGAGCTGGTAGCCCCTCCTGCCCTGGGCCAGCGCCAGCCCTTGGCCAGGAACAAGGCGCCTTTGTGGAGCTCACGTCTCCCTCTGGCTCCTCTCATGCAAAATTCGGGCCGCGTCCCCATGTCGGGCGACAGGTCTGGGGTGCGTTAATGATCTGCGTTAAAGAGCCCAGTGAATCCCAGAAGTCACCCGAGGAGGTTGTGGTTGGGATTTCCCCCCCTCCCACGGTTTGGGCTGTGGGGTGACAGTTGGATGGTGACCTGCCGGGGAATTGGGGACAATTTTGCTCTAATATGCTGGCTGAAAAAAAAAAACAAAAACAAAACTTCTCATTTCGATTTGTAAAGCGATTGCTTTAGAAACACATTTTGCGGGTCTAAAAGGCCACAGGAAGCACACTGTGTCACGCGAAATAGCTTGTGTGCCTTACAAGCCCTGTGTTTCCAGGTTGGTTCCCCCCAAATCTTGCTCCTGCTTGGCCTCAGCTGCATTTTCACCCCTGAACTGGAATGTTTCACTTCAGCTACTGGGAAAAAACCCAAACGTATTCCTCCCTGTCCCATCCTTTGGGTGCTGCATCACCTGGGTCCTCTTCCCAGAAGGATTTTGGGGCTTTTTCCTTCTGCGGGTACAGGGGAGCCCTGCGCAGCCAGCACCATGCCAGCCCTCTCCTGCCTTTGCTACGGCTCATCCAAGTGCCTTTAATTCCTTTATCGGGAATTATTTTAACAGGCTTTTAGCATCGCTGGGAGAGGATTTGTCAGGATCTCTCTGTGCTCGGCAGGCGCGCTGCCGGGGCTGGCAGGTTTTGGAAGGAGGCGTCCATCACCCTCTGCTCTCACCCTGAAATGGTCCTGGGTGCCGATCGGGATGCAGGTGTTGAGGGTGTTGTGTGTCCCATTTGCCTCCAGACCCCTGGGGACAGACCCATCTCTGAGAGCAAGAGCCATCATGGTGTTCACCAGGCTGAGGGGGGGCTTGCTGGGAGCAACTGGGGGGAAATGGGAGTGAAAGGAATATATCTTGCACTCCTGTGGGTGCACCCACAAACTCCGGGTGGGTTTGTTTCCTTCACGGTTTTCCCAACAAGTGTTTCTCCTGGAGCCCCAATAAATAAGCCAACACGATGCTGGGAAATGTCCCGACAGCATCCTCAGGGATGAGCTAAACCTGGATGAGGGTTTTTGGGGCTGGGGGGCGACGTTGTCCCACTCCCAGGGTGGGTGCACAGTGCTCAGCCCCACCTGGGTACTGTCCCCTGTTTTGTCCCCCCCAACTCCTCTCACCTCACTGGGTGCTGCCTGGTCTTGCAGGACAGGGCTGCGTCACCACCAGGTGCTGCTCATCCCGGGGCTTCTCCCTGTGGGATTTGGGGTAAAGCCCCAATATTTCCAGCGTGGATCCCTTTGCCTCCCAAGTTTCCACCAAGCAGGGATCATACAGGAAAGCTGATACCAAGCTCCCCCCTCTCCTCCCCCCAAAGCTTTGGAAAAACATTTTCCTGCAGAAATAGGGCTGGAGAGGATGTCAGCGAACAAGGCGCCTTTCATCCCTGCTGGCACCGCCGGTGGGGACACCCGGGGGCTGCCAGCTCCTGCCGCCTCCTCCTGCGCCTGCGCCCCGTGGGCTCCCCTTGGGAAAGGGCCCCAAATTTCCCCCCTTTTACAGCCTTTGTTTTTTTTCTGTTTACTCCCAGTTACGTCCTACCCTTCCCTCCCTCCTTCCCACCCCAGGGGATGGTGGCTTTGCTGGAGGTCACTGGGGTCCTCATGTGCCACCCACACCCTCATACGGCCTCGTCCAGGGACTCTTCTGTAGCTGGACACCCCCCGGCAGGCAGGGACCCATCTCAGCAGGGGATGCCCCCCAAAGCTGCTGGGGACTTGGCCTTGAAGCCCTGGGACCCCCTGCAACCAGGGAGCCCCCCCAAAGCCTTGCACCTCCCTGCAACCAGGGAGCCCCCCAAAGCCTTGCACGCCCCTGCAACCAGGGAGCCCCCCAAAGCCTTGTGCCCCCCTGCAACCAGGGAGTCCCCCAAAGCCTTGCGCCCCCTGCAACCAGGGAGCCCCCTCAAAGCCTTGCACCTCCCTGCAACCAGGGAGTTCCCCAAAGCCTTGCGCCCCCTGCAACCAGGGAGCCCCCCAAAGCCTTGCAACCCCTGCAACCAGGGAGCTCCCCAAAGCCTTGTGTCCCCCTGCAACCAGGGAGCCCCCCAAAGCCTTGCACCCCCTGCAAACACGGAGCCCTCCTCGCACCCCAACCCCCCTCCCCAGCCCCCTCTGTAACCAGGGACCCCCCTCTTCAGCCGTGCCCACCCCGCAGCCACGTCGCCCGCTGCAACTGGGGGACCCCCCTCAGGCGTAGCTCCCCCCCGTAGCCGTGTTCCCCCGCTGCAACCGGGGACACCCCTACAACCGGGGACCTCTCTGCAACCGGGGATCCGCGTGCAACCGCCCTCCCCCTCCGCAACCCGCCCCCCCGTTTCCCCGGCGCCGCGCCCCACAAGCAACCGGAGCTGCGGGACAGCCTCCCCGCCGCTGGGCTCCCCCGGTACCGAGAAACGCCTCCCGGTACCGAGAAACCCCCCCCCGGAACCGCGCACCCCTCCCGCGGCAACCACCGGCGCTTCCCCCCCCCCCACCTCTCCAAACTCCGGGGGGACGGGGCTCGCGCTGCGCGTGCTCGCGGCGGCCGCCAGGGGGCGCCCTCGGCCTGCCCGCGCGCCGGTGGCGGGGCCCCGCGCGGCGGGCGCTGACGTCAGGGCGGAGCGAGCCGCCGCCGCCGCGCGGCCGCCGCTATTTGAGGCGCGGGGCGGGCGGGCGCGCGTGCCCCCGCTGCGCCGCCGCCGCGCCGGAACCGCGGGGCCCCCGCAGGCGGCGGCGGCGGCACCGGCACCTCCGCCTCCGCTCCCCCCCCCTTCCCTTCCCCGCCCCCCCCTCTCCCCCGCCCCGCACCCCCCTCCCGCCCCGGCCACACCATGCGAAGCGCCCGGGCGCTGCTGCTCGCCCTCGCCCTGCGGGTCTGCGCGCTGGACACCGAGACCCCCGCCGGTAAGAACGGAGCGGGGGGTTGTTGCGGGGGAGGGGGTGTTTTGCTTGCTCGGTGAGTGATTGCGACTTCGGAGCTCCCGGCAGCTCCCCGGTGCAAAGCGACTCCTGCCCGTCCCGCCGCCGAGGCTTCCACCGGGCGTCGAGTCCGGGGCACCGGGGGCTGGAGCTCGCCGGAGCGCCCGTTGGAAGGGCTGCAGGGGGCTCGGCTGCGCCCTCGCACCGCGAGTTTGTGCGGCCGGGGCTGAGCTCCCCCCTCCCCGAGCACCGGCCGCCTCCGCTCCCTCCCCGCTGCCGGGGCGACCGCCGTCCCTGCTCCCTTCTCCCCGCCCGCCGCGCCGGAAAACTTCACCCCGGTGGTACCGGGGTTCGTAAGCGGCTGAGACGAGAAGCGCCCGGGCACCGGCACACCGGGCACAGCACCGCCGCCGGGGCGGGAGCAGAGGCAGCCCCGGGCGAGGGGTCCCCGTTCGCTCTTTGTAGGCGCCACTCGGCCCCGGGGGGGTGCTCGGGAGGGGCCGGGGGGCTCCGGGGACTCTCCGGGAGGAACAGGTGGCCGCTCTCCGGTTACCGCAAGCCCCGATGCTCTTTGTCACGGGGATGCCACTAGAGCTGTACCGGTGGATTTGTTTATTTGTGAACTTATTTGATGGGTTCCCACCCCCTCCCCCTTTCCCCATAGCACTCCAGCGCCGAGACCTGTTTCCCCCGTTTCCCCCCCCCCCAACCGGCTTGACCCCTCAAACAGGGGCTGAGGGGAGACACAACTCGTTCTCCCCCTTTTGGGAGGCAGGAGTGGGGCTTGGGGGCTGTGGGCTGGGTGGGTTTGGGGTTCCCGAGGGGGCTGCGAGTGCTTTTTGCAGGGGAAACTGAGGCAGGGGGGAGCAGGGTGTTGGCGCCTCACTCGAGGGGGACTCCAGTGCTGCAGCCTCCAGCGCTTGGGTAATCTTCTGTGTGTTAAAGTTTATTTTTGCCTGCTGCTTTAATTATTTTTTTTAACCTCGAAAATGAAACAGCTCACCTGCATGCAGACCTTGTGTTGGTGCATTGATTTTTTTTTTGTTGTTTTTTTTTTTTCATTTTGGGTAGTGGCCTCTCTCCAAAAATTATAAATAGTGACACCCGTCAGCAAAAAGTGAAATAAGGCTGACCCGCGTGGAAAGAGGGGCTGATGGATGGATGGTTGGGGAGTATGAAGCAGCAGAAGCTCTCCACGGCTCGTATGAGGTGGAGGAGACGGGGGGGGATTGCGCTTGTATTTTGCTGGGGCAGCTGGAGCGGGGCGAGTCGTGTGCTGGGGTGGGGGAGATGCTGATCTGTGCCTGCAGCAGCCCCGTGGTCAGAGCAGAGCAGAGAGGCAGTGGGGAAACTGAGGCATGCAGCTGGTGAGGGATCAGAGCTCTCTGCTGGAGAAAGGGGCTTCTGCACCCCCTTGGGTGTCAGAGGGGGGGTGTCTTGATTTGTGCAGCTCCCCAGTCCTGGTGTGTGTGTTCTCTGAGCTGTCGCAACCTGTGGAGAGCTGGAGGGACAGTACCGGGGACCCGGCACTGCTTGTGGGGCTGGGGGGAGCTTTCCCCTCTGTGGGTTCCCTGCCCGGCAAGATGGTATTTGCAAAGAGCAGGATTGAGCCCGCTCCCGGTGTGAATTGGGAGTGTGTTTACTCCAGCGTTTCCCTGGTAGATATGGAGCGGGCTCAGCTCGGTGGTGCAGATGGAGGGGCTGCGTTTGGCTGGAGGTGTGTGTGGGGGTCAGCTTGCAGCCCCCTGGCTCCATTGCAGACTTTTTACATGAATCCTGGCGATCGCTCTGGTGTGGAATTCCGTTGGCTGCGGGAACATCACCTGGCTCGTCCCTGCGGAGGTCGGGGCTACGCGGCAGGCAGGGCTGGTGGAAGACGTTTAAGCCACTACATGTGCTTGGGGGTCACTGGAGACCCCCGAGCCGATCATGGGGAGGACCAGCTGCTTGGCTTTGTGCATATTTGGAAGACGAGTGGTTTTCTTGCTGCTCCTTTGCAAAGAAGGGGTGTAGCGTGATCCCTTCTATGAGTGGGGAAACTGAGGCATGGCATGCCTGTGATGGCTGACCTTGATGAGCGAGTGGCTGAACTGGAAGGGGAGCTGGGTACCCCAGTCTCAGCCTCCCCATCACCTCGGGGTGCTGTTTGCTCCTTGCTGGAGCGTGCAGACTCCTGCAGTTCATTTAAAATTTCACGGCGACTGAGCTATCGGTGCCTGTCTGTGTTGGGCTTCTTATGGAGGGGACCAGGCTGGTGGCGAAAGGCACGTGTGACCCTCCAAACCCAGTGTTCTTGGGGCATCACCTGGGTGTGACTGGGACCTCTGGGCTGTCACCGGCTGGATTTACTGGCCCCACCTTTCCCCTTGCTGAGAGCCTCGGGCTGGCTCGGAGGGTTCCATGCTGGACCACAGCGCAGCGGGTTTTGCAGCTCAGCTCTTTCTCCTCCTGCTCTTGCCTCCCTCTGCTAAGAGGGGGTGGCAGCTCTGCTCCCCTGCGTTATGCTCATGCACCCCAAAACTTCAGCGAGGAGTCGATCTCCAGGCGTACCCCAGCCTGTGTCCCCCCTGCCACACTCCCGGGATGTTTTCTGACGCTGGGAACGGGCGCCTGCGGCCGCCGGCGCTGTGTGGCACTCCCGCCGTAATTATGCGGAAGCTGCTTGTGCTCGGGTTTGACTGCGTTAGCAGCAATCAAGAAGATAAAATATTTGGGTTTTTACAGCCTCCGCTTAGGAGGTTGGTGCCACGGGGGAGACCTGCGCTGGGGTTGGTGGCGTCTCCGACGGTTTGGGGAGAGCTCGCTGTGTGTGTGGGGGGGTGGTTGCTGATTGTGGTGGCCAAGCAGGGGGTTTGGGGACACCTGAGGGTCCTGTCACCCCCCTGGGACAACCCTTGGAGGCTGTGGGGATGACCCCAACCCTGCGGCGGTTGCGTTGTTTTGACCGAGTGAATGGGAAGCGCCGAGCAGACGCTGTTCCTGGGGCTGGGATTGGGGTCGGGGAGCAGAACAAATCTGTGCGGCGTCCCCTTGGCCGTTAACCGCAGCGTCTTCGTCAGTGGGGGGTCACGGGGGGAGAGATACTGTGCCTGGGTGGGGGGGTTAGAGTGGGGGGGGCTGTGCCTGAGGACGGTGCCACTGGCAGCCCCTGCCCCAGCCCTGGGGTGCTGGGCACGGCGTTGAGGTTTTGTGCTCTCCAGGCGCTTGGGTGCCTCATCCTACTTTTCCCAGCGCTTTGCCGGGTGTTTATTTCCCTCTGCCTGGCTGCCGTGGGCTCACCCGTGCCAGGATGTTTTTTTTTTTTCTCCCCACCCCGCCTTCACCAAGCATGTAAAATGTGCGAGAACCTTATGTTTTTCTTGCCAGCTTCTTTCAGGCTTGGATTTTTTTTTTTTCCCTTCTGCCTGTTCTGCCGTACCAGGGAAGAGCCTCTTTTCTCTTGCTTGCTCCTACATACGTGTTTTAATGCCCTGGGAGTGCTGTGCCCTTTCTCAGAGCGCCCAGAAGGTGCAAACACCCTCCAGGCTCCTCCACCAGGATGCTCCGGAAAATCCTGTTGGTGTTGCCAGTTGTGGCCAGGGCAGAGGTTTCCTGCCTCCCCAGTGTCCCCTCTCCGTGCACTGGAGTGTGGTGGATCTTCACTGTCTGTGCAGATGAAGCAGGATTTAGGGATGCTCCGAGCGATGCTGATGCTCCCAGATGGACCCGTCACTGGGGTCAGTATCTGCAGCTCTGTGGTGGAGGGTGGCAATGCCTGTTCACTCCACTCCCGATGAGGCAAATGCATTTGCTTCGTTTTTACCTTTTTTTCTCTCTGCTCCAAAATTCCTGTTTTGTGTTTTCTTTCCTCCGGGTGCTCGGACCTGCCCTGGCCTCGGAGCAGGGATCCTGGTGAGTCACCTCCTGGCCCAGACTGCGCATTTTTCCCTTTGTTATTCAAACCAAAACTGTCCAGCCCCATTCCAGCTTCCCTGGGAGCTTTCCCAGAGCAAAGCCCAGCAGGATCGGAGCCTCGGGGCAGGAGCAGGGACCCCTTCTGGAGGACAAAGGCAGATGCTTGTTGGTGGCTTTGACCCCTGCCCTGGCTGTGACAACCTCCCTGCTCCCTCCTGCTGTTGGCTTTGACCCTGACTGTGCCCAGGATGGAGTTTTTCCATCTCATGCAACCCGTCACCCTGTCCTTGCTCTGCAGAGGGGCTGAGAGCACCCCAAAAGACCCCATAAATCTCCTCTCCTGGTCACAGCCTCCGCCTGCCTCCATGGCTGGGTTTTTGACAGTCATGGAAGGGTTAAGCGTGGTGAGGGGCTGGTGAGGCTGAGGCAGGTATTTCCCTGCTGCCTGCTCCAAGCTGGGAGGTAGCAAAGGCTCTGGAGAGCCTTATCGACACAGCCCTGCCATCTGCCTGCTTAAACCTCCATAAATAAGCTTTTTAATAATCTATTATTAACATGCACTATAATTGTCTTATTAGATGTGTCTGGGAACCTTTAGTTACTACGTGATTAAATGTCAAGATTCCCAAACCTCCTTTTCTCCCCAACGGCAGCAGCCTGGGGTTTGCTTTGCAGCTTTCCTTGGATCCCACCCCCCCATTCCAGGCTGCAGAGCCCCCCCCAGACTCCCTTGTACTTGGGGAAACTGAGGCTTGCCCCTCTGGACAAGGAGGTTTCCCAGCAATTAGTCCCCTCCGGAGCTAATTGCCTCCTCCTTGGCAGCCTTAAAATAAATAAGTCCTGGAGATGGAGCTTTCTCTTTCCGCTGCAGGTGGCCTGGCAGAAGCTGCCGCAGATTTTTCCCTGTGCCGGGATGGATGCGGGTGGGTGATGGGGTGGTGGAACAAGGTGTGCCAGGCGCTGGTGCCCCCGCTTTTCCCTGGCTGGAGGGGACCTGGGGACATGGGACCTGCTCTTCTGGGGAGGAAGAGGAGGGCTGTGGAGCTGGCAGGTGCCAGAGGGGACTTCCCTGGGTGTTCCCCGAGCTGTTTTCTTCCCTGGCTATGGGAGTGGCAGCTTCTACACCCTCTGCCTGGATCCAAAGCTGAAGTCTGGCTCCTCCGGCTTCTGGAAAGCAAAGGCAGAGCCCCTGCCTGCAGGGACAGCCCCGTCCCCCCCGACCTGCTGGTGCTGGAGGGGCTCATACATCTGCTGCCATTTTGAGCTGCTTTTCTAATTATTTAAAAAAAAAAACCCAAACCAGGAGTGTTGTTCCTGCTCACTGGGCAGTTGTTAGCTGCAGCCTGGCTGCTTTCGTGCTCCTCGTGGGGTGTCACAGCTCGTGTTTGCTGCGCACGGGCACTGGCTGGGAAGGGACACAGATGCCCTCGGGTAGCCTGTGGGTCTCCTACAGGTTCAAGGGGTTCAGGCTTTGCACCTTAATTTTTTCCCACCCAGGGAGTGAATCCAGGCGTGGGTCATGGCATCTGTGTGAGCCAGGATGGGGCTGTCCCCACCTTCTGTCCCCACAGCCTCTCTACTAGACCCCAGTCTGGGTGCTGGTGCTGTGCTCGCTGCAGGAGCAGGACAGCAATGCTCTCTCTTTCCCCTTCTCCCCCCGTTTGCTGGAGGGGGGCTGCAGGAGGGTGAGAGGGGCTGTTTGTGGGGTGGCCAGCCTTTGGGGTGCTACAGCAACCACTCAGAAGCAGAGATGGGGCTGCAGTGGGAGTGCGGGAAGGGGGATGCTCCTGTGTTTTGGGGGTCATTTGGGGTCCTGGTGTGTGCCCCCACCTTTTGCCTGGCCAGGCTCACAACTGGAAGGAACCTCCTCGCTCTTTCACCATAGGTTTGTGGTTTCCGACCTCCCCAAAGTGCTCTGGATGTTGAGGAAACAGGAGCCGCTGCTTGGCCACCCCTTCTGCACCCACCGTCCTGCAGCTGGGTCTGGGGGCACTGGATTTTTTTTGGGGGGTGAAGGCTTTGCTGGGTAGTCCTGTTGCTGATGGAGAGCAGGGACACACTGTCTGCCTTGCACCCCTCTGCCTGCCCTCCTGGGGGGTCTCTGGTCATGGGCAGATGGGGGACTGAGGGCTGCCCCCCTGTTCCAGTTGGGTTTGCCCTGCACCCTCACTACAGCCAGGGGGTTGAATGTGGGGCAGCCAGAGCAACTCTCTGAATACCTTTTTTTTGGTCATACACTATTTTTTCTCTGTGTGTTGATTTTATTGTGGGTTTTTTTTTGTTGTGTGCGTTTTCTTTTTTTTTTTTTTTTAAATTTGGCTTAAGAAGCATTGGCAAATCCCCCAACCACTCCAGGGCTGTTCTGGGCTCTGCTTCCGTGCAGCACCCACCGGCTGCCAAGGAGCCCCACGTAAGCCCTCAAACTGCATCGACTACTTCCACACCCCCATGTGCATCAGACCTTGCTTTTGACATTAAGTTAGTCGGGGCTGAGATGCTCTGAGCTCTCCCAGGACAGGACGAGGGGACAGGGACGCGCCGATGACCTGATGTATCTTAATGAGGCCACTGTCCCTGCGGCCGCTGCGATTCCTGCTGATGTGGGGACGAGCTGTGGCAGCCCCGGGGTGTTTGAGCCTGATGTGCTGCTTCGTGCCGGAGACCCTCAGCCCAATTAGCCCAGTTAGCCCAGCCGAGGAGCCAAGTGCTGCTCTGGTCCAGTGTGCCCCCCCGGCAATCGGACTGTCAGCTACTGGCCGGGTCACCGGGAGGAGGATGTCCCCACGAGGCAAGTGGTGGCCAGTCTGGAAGAGGAGCTGAAGCGCTTGCCCAGCCGCTCCCCCAGTGCCGAGGGTGCTGCCCAGGGGTCTTCTTGCTGCCTGACAGGAGGTGGTGGCAATGGCTTTTGCTCTGATGGGCCACAGAGGATGGAGCATCGCAGTCTCTTACGGAGACGAAGGCGGGTGGAGGGATGGATTATGGACAAACTGCATTTCCTTGTTTGGCTGGATTTGGAGGTGTCTCTGGGGCTGCTGTGGTTTTGGGGGTCCTGTGTCTCGGGCTGCGATGCTCTGGTGCCTCAGATCCATCCAAATCCTGAGCCGTGATGGTGAAGGACTCAACAGGAGGGATTGTAAAACCTGGGCAGCAAGTGCAAGCAGACTCACCCAAGGGTGGTGTCTCCTCCAAAGCCCTTCCCCTGCTCCTGGCAGCCACCTGTGGGGACAGGGACTTGTCGTGGGGCAGGGTGGCCCCACGCACCTTGGAGTGCCAGGTCTGTGCATGGCTCCTCGCCCCTCGACTGAGGCGCGTTAACGCCCTGTGTAATTAGCAGAATAAATGCTCTTCTCACTGCAATTGGTGCTGCAATTGGGCTGGTTGGATTAGCAGAGGTGGGTGATCCCTGGCCACCCTCCCCCAGCACCTCCAAGTCCCTGTTGAACCGTTTGCGTCTGGTTTTGGCAATGGGGCACCCTTGGGTGTGGAGGTGGGTGCTGGAGCTTTCTAGTGGGTTTGGGGGGAAGGAGCAGCTCGGGGGTGTCTTTTGAAGCCCCCCCAGTGCCAGGGCAGGCTCTGACCTCTCCCTGCAGGGATGGGAACGTGGTGCAGGTTTGACCACTTGGTTGGGTCCTTTCCCAAGGACTCTCCTATTTCTGCTTATTTTCTTTTCTTACTGTATTTTTAGCCGAGTGATAACGTCCCATTGATTTTCTGCAGCCAGCAATCAGCCTACTTGCCTTGGATTATAACAATATCAAGCTAAAGCAGCGCATCTCTGCGTTGGGCTACTTCTCTTCTTACTAAATGAAAAGTTCAGCTAAAATCTTGGCTGGGCTTCTGTTTGGGGAGCTGCTGCTCGCCGTGCCTGGCTCTGAACAGTATTTCTCTGTGCGAGGGGCCGTCTCCTGCCTTTCTTCTTGCAGGGCTGGTCCTACATGTCCCTGCCTGGGAACAACTGGGGAAAGAAGGAATTGAGAAGGGTGGATGCACCATGTACTGTCCGTGAATCCATCCTGCACCCCGGCTGCCAGCCACGAGTGTGAAAATAAAGGAGGTGGGATGGACTTTGAACAGCTTTCTAGCAGGGAAAAAAAAAAAAAAAGAAATTTGATTTTTTAATTCTTTTTTTTAAACCATTTGCAAAACAAACCTGGCTTTGCAGCCAGTGCTGCCAGCAACAGAGGGGAGATATTAAAAGCAATAAATAAGATGTTGAGGAAAGGCATCTGTGGGCTTCTGTGACTGGATTTACAGCGTGCTGCCCCCGAATGCTATCTGCTTTTGTACGTGGAGGACCCGAGGAGATGATCTGCCTGGTTAAATGGGTGTACTGGGTGGCACTGAGATGCTGCAGGAGACCCTGAGATGAGTTTGCTGGAGCTACTGGCCCCAGGGGTGGCTGAACCCGACTTGGGGACTGGTAAAACTGCACCTGCTGATGGTTTTTTGGGGCTCAATCAGCTGTATCCGCACCTTTGCCTGGCCTGAGGCTGCCCAGCTTGGTCTGACGTGCTCCCCAGAGCTGCAACATGAACCCCCCTGGGCCTCTTTTTTATTCCCCCCGGGGCAAAAAAAAGCTGGTGCCTTTAACCTCCCAGCTGATCCTGTTCCTCCCCATTTCACAGGAGGGGGTTGAACTGAGCCCAGTCCCCACCGGTGCTGGCGACGCTTTGCCCACGCCAGCCGTGTCACCGCCTTTAAACTGGGGTGTCAGTCTTCCCACGTTGCTTTTCCTGGTGCAGCGGGAGGAGGAGGACATTGACCTGGATTTTGCACTGCGCCTAGATGTGCTCCTGCTCTGCCCTGACCTTCCTCCCTGCTCCTCTTCCTCTCATTCCTTTTTCTCCCGGGGGCTGTGGAGTGGATGCAGGGCATGGTGAGGACCCTGCGGCTCCGTTCTGTGCCTTGAAAGGTCGTAAATAACCCAACTGAGCTGCGTCCCTGAGGCCATCGGTGCCGGCACGTGCTCCATCACGGAAGGATTAGACCACGAGCCGCATCCGTCGCTGCGGAGAGGTGGCACCTGCAGGGCGAAGGGCTGCGGGCAGGGGAGACTGAGGGTTTCCCCCATCTTTATCCCCTGCAAAATGGGATTGGTTTGGAAAACTTGGTCTTTCTCATGATTTCTGGTGTCGGAGCCCCCCGAGGCAGCTGCTTTCCCTGCCTGAGCTCCTGCCAAGAGAGCATCTCCCTGTCCTCGGGGGAGTTCCCCCAAAGCAGTGTTTCACCCTTGGGGCTCATGGTCCTCATGTCTCTGGGTCCGTGGGCTGGGTAGCCTTCAGCAGGACCATGGGGACCTGATGGTAGTCAAGAAACCAGGGAAAGAAATGAGCTTTTATCGCTCCTTTTTTCCCAACTTTATCTTTATTCCTTTTTATTTTTTTTCCCCCCAGATGCCAGGTGGCTCCATAGCTGTAGTTGCACGGTAAGCGATCGATAGCGGCAGGACGGAGGTTTCCAAAGGCCTGCCTTGTTTTTCTTCCGATGGAGTCGAAGAGGCAGCACTGACTGTGTTAATTAAGCGACGGCTCATTATTAAAGCACTTTGTATCGCGGGTCGGTGCCCTCCTGGTTGGGATGCTGAGAGTGTTGCTGTGCTGTGGGACCTCCCCCAATCTGGGTATAAATAACAGAGGAGCGATGCTGGCCCTTCCTGGTGGGATTTGCTCTCCCCAGGCTTCGGGATGCCGGGAATGAATCCCCATCTCCCAGTTTCCCGCTGTGCCCGAGGTCCCTCGGAGGCTCTTGGGTCCAGAGCTGGGGCTGGGCACTCGCTGCAGGAGATTTAACGCCTCCGTGGGGACCTGCGTGTAAAAACCGTGAGGAGTCTTTAATAGGCACAAAAGAAAAAAAAAAAGAGATTTATGCTTTCTGTAGTTGCTGGTAGACGGATATTGTTCTCCTAGTCCTGCGCTTTCCAAACACTGAGGTTATCAGGCATAAGTGACTTATTATGCAAATCCTCTGTCTTAATATCTGGCTGCTCTCTCCCTGGAATTGCATTGGCTAAACCCCATGCGTTATTGGAGCCGCTAATGTTTACACATTAGCTTCGCTGGCTAATATACAAGGCTTCAAGTTGCAAATTGATGTTTCTTACAGCTGAGCAAATTCTTTTTCTATTAAATGCAATATTTAAAATGATTTGGAGAAGCAAAACAAACTACTGGTGAGAATTTTAATGGAGCTGCTTTCCATATTCTTCTAATCAGCTTTTATCGGGGCCAGGAAATCGGTAATTTTTTTTTTTTTTAAAACGTTTCTATTTCGTGGAAGTGGGGGGCGGAGAGGAGCAGGGAGGGGGTTTATTGCAACCCCTGGTGTGTGTGATGCCCAGGCACGTTTGCAGATGCCTGTTGTGCTTGTGCCCCGACCCTTCTGAGTGCGCAAAGTGCGGCTAAGGGGGGATTTAGCTCCCCTTTGCTTTCACTAAAAGAGATTTTCTCACTGCTGAGATCAAAGCCCCGGGGTGTTTGTACTCAACCGTGGAGCTGAGGGGGTGCCCGGTGCGATGGGGTCTCTGTTGGTGTGGGATGCTGGGATGCAGGACCCACATCGTGGTTTTCTCACTGAGCTGGATTCCTGGGTGCCGCATCCCCCCGCCCCGAGCGAGTGCTGGACCCCTGCAGCATCATCCCCGCAGGGAGTCTGAGCCCCCTGCAGATAGAAATGACCTTTCCGATCCCTCACCTGTTAATTACCTCGACCGGGAGCCCGCGGTATGGTACCTACGAGACCTTGCTGGATGAGAAGTACTATTTAATTTTAGATGAATTGCAATACGTGTTCCCAATCCCCTGTGTCTGCTGGCGCCCGGAGCAAAGCGGCTCCTGGTGTTTCCTCCCTGGGGCACGTTCCTGGAGGAGTTTGCTGTGGAATTCACCTTTAAATAGCAGCGGGGAGGTGGGAGGCTGGCTCGGCTCCACGGGGCAACCGGGGAGAGGATGGCACCTCAGTTGTGTGCCTCAGTTTCCCCATTTTGCAGCCACGGCATTAACTGTTTATCCTTTGGTGCAGAAAAAGAGCATCTTATACGCATTTAAGAGGAGAGCTCTTGGGTGTGATGGTGCGACTCCATGTAGCCTCCGGCTCCATCCCTGCTCCCGGGAAGCAGTGAAAACTCTGGATTTGGGAGAGGAAGGAGCTCTGCTCATCCCTGCCCCACCTCGGTGTGTTTGAGTCATGGTGACGATAGGTTGTAGCCCTGTTTCGCTGGGCAGGGTGTTTGCATGCGACCAGCCAGCTCTGGGGTTGTTCTGGTACCCGAATCCTGCTGATTTCCTGCTGGTGATTACCAGGGAGGGGATCAGGAGCTGCTGGAAAAGGCCAGGGATGAAAAATTAATCCTGATCCTGAAAGGTTACTTGTGTTTGCTGGTGCTGGGGGCTTGTGCCCCCAAGATATTGCACCCCGGAGGTGAGTGTGGCTCTAACCCACTCCTGGCTAAGCCAAGAAGGGAACAAAACTGGCTTTTTCCCATCGATCCTGGGCACGTGCCCTAAATTTCAGAGTTTTGGGGAGCGTGTTGTTGCTGAAGATTGGGTACAAGCCTTTTTCTTTTTTTTTTGTAAAAATATACTTTTAGGTATATTATAGGTGTAGCATCCCCACCAGATGATGCCTTGAAGGGTCTGGGAGGTGTTGTTACCCCCTCGGGCTACGGGAGCGTGTGATCCCATCACGGATGGTGCTGGGCTGCCCTTCAGCGTGGGAGCCTTTTCAAGGCTGCTTGATAAAAGAAGAGAGAAGCCCATGGAGCATGTCCCACGGTGCAGGAGGTTAAAGAGAAAAGGTTTAAGTGTGTAATTAACTTTGAAGCGAGAGGAGCGTAGAATCAGCGGATGAAAAAGCGCCGGGTGGGCTGCTGGGCAGGCGGCGACGTTCCTTGGTGGCCACGGAGATTTAATTAGACGCCGTCCGTTGTACTTGGCTGCTTGGTCTTTTTTTTCCTTCCTCTTTGCGAATCCTTCGTTCTTCCTCTTCCCCCTCCCTGGCTTTCCCCCTCTCCATCCCTGGGGAGGGAGATGCTGGGTGGCAGCGGTACCCAGGGGATGCTGGGTGGCAGCGGTACCCAGGGGATGCTGAGCCGCACTGGGACCCCTCTCCCTGGTGAATCCATTAAAGCCACCTCTTCTGCTTTTTTTTTTTTTTTTTTTTTAAATGTGGCTCCCATTTGGTGTTTAACCCCCATGTTAGCGCTTGTCCCTCTGCTCCCTCCTGCTTGGGCACACTGCGGTGCCACAGAGGTGACAGTGGTACCCGGGAAGGATGCTGAGTGGCAGCGGTACCCAGGGAGGATGCTGAGCAGCGCTGGTACCTGTCTGCCTGACACATCCCTCAAACTACCTTTTTTTCTTTCTTTTTTTTAAAATAATTTTCAGTCTATTTGGTGTTTAGCCCCTATGTTAACGCTCATCCTCCTCCTCCGCTCCACCTGGGCACGCCATGTGGTGTGTTTAAGGGTCTCATCCTCAGCACGGCTGCCTGTCATGTGTTGGGGCAAGCTCTGAGTTTGCCAGGGGTGGATTTAGGTGATTTTGGGGGGCTCAGGCATTGTCTGGGGTGCTTCAGCCCCCGGGGAGCAGACCGTCACTGCCCAGGCAGTATTTTTTAGCCACTTCTGTGTTCAAGTCTCGCCTCCTGCGCTCACAGCCTTCCTCCCACCGCCCGGAGCTGCTGTGACCCTGCCCCCAGCTGAGCCTGGGAGCTGGGGGCTCCTTGGTTCCACCCGGGGATTTTTAGGGTGCATCCAAACCCGGAGCCCTCCCTGTCAGCTCCCCCAGACCCTGTTCTGCTGCCGTTAGCCCGCAGGGTGGCTCTAACCATCCCCCTTGCTGCAGGTGGGTATTTCAGGTTGCCATCTTCCTGCCTTCCTTGCAAACATTTTGATGAAATATCATTTTTTTTGAAGACTGGGTTTACCCCTTCTGTCTTTCCACGGGGTTTTTCTAGAGCTGAGGGTTTGGCATTTAATTGCTCAGGTGTTAATTTTTTATGCCCCCTTATTAACCTTGAGATGGGAAGGTCGAGCTGCTCCTCAGCCCTCCCCTTGAGCGGGGAGCGATGGTACCAAGAACATCCCATAGCTCTACAGAAGAAAAACCCACAATACTTTTATTTTTTGATTTCTACTGTGTATAAAAAAATCACAGCGAAATTTGTGAGTGAGATGGAGCGGTTGGTCAACACCGTGGATGGGAGAGAAAACTCGTGTGGGGAAAGAAAAGGAATTTAGCAATGGGGAAACTGAGGCACGGGGCTAGTCGGCTGCACTGGGCATGGCGGCAGGATGTGAGTGGTGGAAAAAGAACTAACAAAAGCCCAACGCTGAGAACAAATTTCCTGCAGGATATCCCATTTCAGCCAATCTTGGAAAGAAACACTCGGGCTTTTTATTTTTCTTTAAAATCTTTTTTTTTTGCAAATCGCTTTGCGCTTAGTTTCTGGCACTGTTTTATTTCGCAAAAAAAAATTTTTTTTTTCCCTTCCTGGAAAATTTTAACAGATTTTTTTTTTTTTTTTTTAATCCTCCCGTTCGAAAGCACGGCCAAGTTTCAGACTCTTTAAAATCCAGCGTGTCTCGTGGAGCTGAGGACCCGGGGTCTGCGCTGCGGGGGCACGTCCGCACGTGGGCTGGGCAGACGCTCCGTTTTGGGAAGGATTTTGAGAAAGCTGTGAGGTTTCCGTGCCTCCGGGCGTATAAATAGGAGAGAATTTGCTTTTAGTTTTTTAAAAAGAAATTTCTGGTGGTTCTGAGAAGGGGAGAAAAAAAAAAAATGACGCAACTTGGGCATGGAGCTGGAGTGCACCCTCGTGCTTTAAAAAATAAATGTAAAGGATGGGGGAAAAAAGCCCCAAACATGTTCTTACCTGTGAAAGAGTTCGGAATAATAATTTTCTGGGCAATTTCTGGGCTTTTTTTGTGGTGTTTGGACTCGTGTTTGCACAAGAGATGTGTCCCACAGCCTGATGTGGGGAAGCCGGCAGGGACGAGGTCATTAACTGGCAAATCCCCGGGTGGCGGCAGAATTACTGATGTGATTTGGGGATAAAAAGGAAAAAAAAAAAGCCAACCCAGAAGAAATAATCCCCTGGCCCGGCTCTGCTTTCCCGCTGCCCCATTAGGGGATATTTGCCTTTGTTGGTTCTGCTTGCTCAGGGCTTTCTTAGCCCTCGTCAGCCCAGGGGCTCGGATTAATTAGCGCCGGCGCCCTGGTCCGCCTGTCACCGGGGGTTTAATGGAACAATGGGTCAGTGTTAACGAACCGGCCCTGTGGGCAAAGCCGGGTCTGGTGGGCTGGGGGGGGCTGGCTGGTGTCACCTTGGTACCCGTGGGGACAAGTGGCCTCTTGGGGTTTATTCCGAGCACTCTGCGGAGCAGGGAGGTGGTGGCAGGGCTGTTGTAAAAGGATAAAAACCAACCTCAACCTCCCAACAGATAAATCAAAAGACTGGGAAGTGCTGCCCTGCAGCTTGGGCAGGGGGTTGGTGATGCGTTCGGAGGGGCGTGGTTGTTGCAGGTGTTGGAGGTCCTGGCTGAGACCTGCCGCTCTCATGACAGGCAGTGGTCGGACCCCCAAGAGCTCAGGGTCAGAAAGGGCAGGTGAGGAGGTCACAGCAGGGTTTTTGTGTGACCGCTGCAGTCGAGGGCCTGTTTTTTGGGAGAAACCCCTCGTTTGGTGACTGGCACCAGGGGAGCAAAGCTGGCAGCTGCATCCTGCTCCCGTGGCTGAGACCTGCCAGCTCGTTTCACTAGTGAGGGAACTGAATTGTGGGGCTTAGCAGCTGGATAAAACCATCCCCTTGCTCATGGGTGTGCGTGGCGGGGGTACCTGGAGTCTCCCCGTGTTTTGGGGGGCACGGCACCCCACCCCAGCAGGGCTTTTGGGGAGGGACCAGCGGGGGCTGACAGGTCTCTCTCCCCGCAGCCGGCTGCACCTTTGAGGAGGACGGCGACCCGAACCAGTGCGAGTACAGCCAGGGCGAGGACGATGACTTCGGGTGGGAGCTCGTCCGCAGCTACATGATGCCGCACCTGACGGCTGACCTGCCGCACGGTGAGTCCCGGTCCCCTCCCCGGGGACCTCTGCCCCCACCCCTGGGTCCTGCACCGCAGAACCAGACCACGTGGTTTCTGGTTTAATTCCTGCAGCATCTCTAAGCCTTGGTTTAGCCTCGGTTGTGTGGGCAAGGGGTGTGATGAGCTGTATCTGTCCTCAGTTCGGTGAGGCAGGATGCTCTGACTTGGGGAGGACGTTGCTTGGAGACAGGGGACACCAGGACAGGGACGTGGGGTGGCTCTGGGTACCTCTGAGCCCTGTGTTGCTGCCTTGGTGGGTTGTAACACCCCCCGTCCCAACTCACCCTGGGGCTGGGTGAGCCTGCAAGCTGTCCAACATGCATTTTAGGAGAGGAAACCCAAGCTTTCCAGTTTTGCTCCCTCTGCACGTGACCACTACCATGGCCACGTTTGCTGTCCCCAGGCTGGCGAGGGGCTGCGACGGGGTCGTCCCCTTCATCGCGGCATCTCCCTGTGCGTCACAGCATCCCCCAGCAGGGGGATGGCAGCAGCCCGGGCATTTTTCCATGCATCCCGCGGGTCTTGGCAGCATCTCCAGCGATGCCAAATTCCCCATCTGGTGCTGAGCGTGGCGGCATCTGCGGCTGCCGCCGGCCGGGATGTGCCCGGAACCCCTCGGAAAGAGGGAACCGTCGGAGCTGCTCTCCCTGCCCGGGATCTGCAGCCGCCGCCTGCTCTTTCCTCGCTGGCGCGTTGGCTGGTTCTGCTTTCACAGGCTCAGGAGAAATTCCCATCTCTAGGATATGTGGAAAACAGGAAAAAAATGTGTTTCTGGCTTTTGCAAGGAAGGGCTCATGGCTCTGAGTGGGAGGCATCCCCAAAGACGTGGGAACTGTAAAGAAGAAAATGCAAAAGGGCTTTTAATTTTTTTTTCCACATCTCTGTGCTTTTAAACCATTTTTTTTTTTGTTATTTTCTGGATCCAGCTCCTCTCTGATGGCCAGGCTGGGGGAACAGAGCTGTCTGGGGAGCTCTGCCTCTCCCACAGGGGTGGCCTGGGTCACCTTCGGGAGCTTTGCTTGTTCCCAGCCCCGCTGTGACCCGCTCAAGTTGTCCCTGTACCCGTTTGCTCAAGCTGCTTGGTTTTGGGACTGCAGGCTCCTGCCTGCTCCCAGCACTCCGGCTCCTCCTGCCCAGCCTGGAGGTCAGGTCCCACGGCTGAAGATGGGCAGAGAGAGAGCTCAGTAGTAAAAATGACCTTTTTAAAATTTTAATACAACTTCAGCTGCTCCATCAGTCTGCCTGCAGCTGTTTATCCTGAGCCTTGTTCATGCCAGGGCTTCATCTGGCTTTTCCCCTCTGCTCTCACTCCTCTTCCTCCACCGTCCCCTCTTCCGTTGCCTTTTCTTGCTTTTCCCATCATGTCCTGGCCACTGGACAAGGGCAGAACAACCCTTCACCTGCCCGTAGTACTGCTGACATCCCCGCTTCTCCCTTGATGATTTTCCAAATAATTGCTTTAAACTGAACTCTCCTAATTTGTGGGAGTCCTTGAGGGGGTTTTGGGGGGGCAGCGAGGAGGGAAGCAAAAGTGGGGGTTGAAGAGACTCATAATGGAGGGTCTTAAACCCGTAATTAGTTGGGTTTTCAGCTGTAATTGAAATTTGCAGCAAACTGCCCGAGTTTAAAGCCTGGGGGCTTGTGATGGGAGAAGGAGTCGGGTGGAATGGGGCTGCTCTCTCTGCTTGAGCAAACAACTGTGAGTTAGCAAGAGATGGGGGCTTAAACGAATGCCGAGAGCTCAAGAATTAAACTCCGGAGTTGGTGGGGAAGCGGACGCAGCCGTCCGAGGCGGGATGCTGCCAGCAGGGTCCGGCCCCCAGGGAGAGCGACCGTCCCCGACGCTGATCCGTGGTGACACCCGGAGGGATGCTCATCCTGGTGGCTCCCCTAGCACCAGGTAGAAACTCTTCACTCATGGTCTTGGGGCACCCAGTGGGTGCAGGGACCCCGTTTTTGTGTCCTTTTACCCTGGTGTGCTCAGGGAGCTGCGCGCGAGGCTCCCGCAGCCTTGTCACCTCTCTTGGTTCCCCCCGCTAGCTTGGTGGTTGAAGAGTATTTCACAGCACCGGGGCCTCTCCAGGGAGCACTTTCCAAAGGAGTCTCGTGGTCTTAGATTAAAATGAGTTTTTGTTGGAGATCAGCCAGTTTCAAGGAGCGTAGGATTTATTGGAGCGGGTGCTGGCTGCTGGCCACCCGCCTCTACCTTCCCATCCCTCTTTCTTTTGCTTTCTTGTTTGTTTTGGGGTTTTTTTTTTTTTCCTTCTCCATCTCTTCCTTTCTTGACTTGTCTCTTTTTCGCCTAAAGACGACGGATTGCTTTCTCCCACGTTGCAATCGTGATTTTTTTTTTTGGCTATTTCCCCCCCAGCTCTTTATTATTGTTTTTTTAAAGGAGCAGTTGCAGGGGGCGGGTAAGGCAGGCGTGAGGCTGCACCATCACTGTGTCTGCACCAAAATTACTCTCCCCAGATGCTTAGAGTGTGTTTTTCTGCTGCTCTCCCCACCTCTGCATCCCTGACTTTCCTGACCTGTGGGGCTCTGCAACATCTGGTCTTGTAGAAACTCTGCTCTTTGAAGCTGGAGAGAGGAGGGACAGCGTGTGCCTTGCTCGCAGCACCTTCCCTTTGCAGGGCACCCTCGGGGCTTCCAGGATGTGGCGGAGTCCCAAAGCCCTTTGTGGAGCTGAGGACCAGGCAGGAGAACATCAAAATTCAACAGCGTGTTTGGGTTAAGCCCTGTAGGTAATCGACTGGGGCGGATCCAGGATGGGGCACGGGGCAGAAGCTGCACCTTCAGCTCCCTGTCCTCGCCCCTGCAGAGATGCGGGTGCTCAGGGGATGCTCTGCGGAGCTCCAAGGTCTCCCTTCTCGTTGCTTGGCTGAATTTACCTGTGGAAATTCAAGAGAGAGGAGTTTTGGTTTGGAGAAACTGTGCCAGAAGCTCCCCGTGAAGCCTGCCTGCCCTCCTGCTCTGTCCCGCTGTACCCAAAAATACTGAAACATCATTTTGGTGAATGTATTTATCTTGAATGGCTTTTTTAACTAGGTTGTCCATCCGTAGCCAAAGGTGTTGGAGAATCCTCTGTGTAACTGGAGTTTCTGTTCCCTGCTTGGCTCTTCCCCCTCTCTATGCTCAGAGCTGCTGTCACACTGCCCACCTGGTGATGCCCTCTCGGGGGGTGACCGAGCCCGATGAGCTCCGATGTCCTCCCATCCCCTCGGAGGAGCCTTCCCTCCAGCTGACAGCTCTGGCACCCCTTCACGACCAGCTCCTGCTACATATCCATAAAAACCTGGAAAAATGAAGCTTGCTTTTTGGCTCCTTGGGGGAGTGACACTGCTGTGTCCAAGGGCCCCGTGCTGGTGGCAGATCAGTTGTTGGTGATGGGGTTTCCCTGGGAGATGCTTGTCCTGCGGCTCGGAGCAGAAGTGGGGAGCAGGTGCCCAATTCCCCCGCTGGCTCCGTGAAGAGGAGAAGATCCAGCACAGGAGGAGGCACCGTTGGGCTTCATCTTCCAAAGGGGTTTCTTGGAGGCTGACACTGCAGTGCTCAGACCTGGCACCTCTTGACTGGCGGTGCCACCCTCCGCCCGTCATCCTCCCTTTTAATAGCTCCTTGATTTCTTTTATTTTTCTCTCTCTCGGGTTTTGTAGGAGGAAGAGCTCAGTGGGAGGGGGAGCGGGTCCTTCCTTCCTCGCAGGGCTGGTTCGGGTTGTTCCTGGAGGGCCACAGGCAGCATCTCTGGGCAGGGATGGGGAGAGCTGCTCCTGCCCTGCGGCCGAGCTCGGCAGAAAATCCCTGGCAGCTCGTTGCTCTCGTGTTCATGGCCAAGGTTAGCAGAGACGCCGAGTTATCCTGGAAGACCCGTTTAGAATCCCAAGGAAGGGCTGATGATCCCGCAAGTGGGAAAATTCAGCAGGA
The DNA here is from genome assembly GCA_020746105.1 of Trogon surrucura. Classification (NCBI taxonomy): domain Eukaryota; kingdom Metazoa; phylum Chordata; class Aves; order Trogoniformes; family Trogonidae; genus Trogon; species Trogon surrucura. Next base: position 4,523,578 of record CM036640.1, read on the forward strand.
GGAGTTGCTGGGATGGGGAGAAGGCTTTCTGTGCAGCCCCTTGGGCTGATTCTGCAGCTTAAACCACGTCATTGGCTCCTGTGCCAACAAACTGATGGTCTTCCCATAGGGAACATTGCTGGAAAGTTGTTTCTCTTTTTATTTGATCAAAATATTATTTAGCACTTTTTGAGTCTTTGGTGAGCTCGTGGGCTCTTCTCTGAAAGCCCACCTGAAAATTAAATTAAATTATATTCCTGCAGCTGAGCTGGGGGGACACAGAGGGGCTGACTTGTCGTTGGTGATGACCAAGAGGCATGGCAGCTCTCCTGGGCGAGCATCTCAGATCAAACTGACCTTAAATTAGGATCGGAAAGAAGATTTGACGAGCGAGGTGCGATACGGGTGTGTGCCCCAATCCTGTCCTTTGGTTTGAAGTCTCAACCGGGGGATGCCCCGGCACAGTTTCTGCAGCTCCCATTCCGTGGGAGGTTTGGAAACGATTCTCCCCATCGTTTTTTTTGGAGTTTTTTTTGTTTTTTTTTTTTTGCTGTGTAATGCCAGCATATGGACAGGGCTCAAAAATAACCCCAGCTCTGCTGATGGACTGCGGTTGTGCATCAACCCTCCGGCTGCCAGGAGTGGCCCTGCCTGTCCCCCCCCCGCTCCGGCTTTGCTGGCAGGAATTGAGCTAACCTTTAAAAACTGGAATTTGGCAGTTCTTGCATAGCTCTTGCTGCAGCTTTGCTCTTGCCCTGGTTGGAAAAAACTGCTGGATCCTGGTTGAAGCTGAAGCGCCTGGTGGGGTTGGGGCTCAGGGGGGACCCTGGCAGCGGTGGTGGATTAACAGGGACCCCCAAGTCCCTTGGAGGGGCTGTGCACCCCTCTTGTCCCCTGGGTGCCTGTGAGCAGCCCGTGGAGCATCCTGACAGGATGGAGAGACCAGGGAGGAGCGGCTCGGTGTCCCCTGAGGTGGGTGGTGACCTTTTTTAAGTGCAGGCTGTCACCCCCTTGTCACCAGCTGTCAATCCTGCTGCCTCCCTGAGCTCGCTGTGCACCGGTCCTGGGCTGTGCTGCTGTTTTATTGGGATGCGTTAGAAAAACACCCTAAAAAACCTCACTGGAAATCAAAACCATCCCCTGAAATAAAAAATCCAGGGGTTTGCTGAGGCAGTTTGTAACCTGCAGGCACCTCTCTACGAGGACCGTGCCAGAGATGTTCCAACACGGGCACAGGTAAATCTGGTTCTCCTGCATAACAAAACCAAACCCACCTCAACCCATACCTTGGGCTTGAAGCTGAAGCTGAGACCAGATATTTACGGGGGCAGGAGGATATAATTAGCACAAAAGCGAGCGGTGGGAGCTTGCTTTATCCTGCGCAGCAGCACGGGGAAGAAAATTAAGGGGGGGAAAAATAGCGCGTGGGGGAAGCCCTGCCAGCCGAGCGCTGCGCGGGCGGACTGCCGCCCCTTCGTGTCTGTGGTCCCCGGTGACCTTATTGAACGTTCTCTGTCTTATTTAAAAATAACTTGTCAGTGGTTTAATTTTAGTCTGGGTGTCTTTATTTTGGTCCCCTAGCTTTTTCAAGGGAGGGGAGGAGGAGGAAAGGTCTGCGGTGGTCAGCGCGAGCCTGGCGGATGGAGAGGGTGAAGGTGGTTTTTGGGAGATGTCCCCGGGTGTGGGTCGGGTCGGTGTTGGCTTTCCGCCCTGCCGTCACCTGGACCAAATGGAGCTGATCTAGTTAGTGCAGAAAAAAATTTGCCTGGGGAAATGAGGAAAAAAAAAAAAGTAAAGGAGAAGGAATATAGACATAGTGCTTTCATTCTTTCAGTGAAATGTGGCTGTGCTTGACTCTGAGAAATAAATCATTATTGTTTTATTCCACCCTAAATGTCTGCCCGGAGGGGCTGGGTGGCCATGCTGGTCACTAGCATGGTGAAAATTCACTTTTTGGTGATTTCTTTCCCTTGCCCCAGCTCCCATCCCTGAAGGATACGCTTGAAGATGTGCTGTGGGTACCCAGCGCCGCATCTCCCCAGGTGATGCTGTGACCCTTGGGGTGTTTTGGGGACCCCCAGGCATTTTGGGGTCACTTCAGGTGCAGCCCCCTAATGCTGGGGGAGATGGATGGCTGCTCTCCCCGATCCCCCACCGCCTTCGTTAGGCTTTTCTCGGTGCCGCTCGCTGGGAGCCGACAGGAGGAGAGAGCGTGAATTTGTTTAAATTAACTGCTGGTGAAAGCTATTAATAATTAAGCGCCTACTGTCAGGAAAACAATGGTAGACTTGAATAAATGGCCCAGCTTTGTTACTTACAGCTTCTGCTGTTATTAAAATGGAAGGGATGTTAATAATCCCTTTGCCTTTGGTGATGGGGAGGGTTTGGCTTCGCATCCACCCCGTGTCCATGCCGGCTGCCTCTGGGAGCCGCCACGAAGAGCCGGGACTCCTGCATCCCCCTTCTGGCTCCGGACTGCCTGGGGTGGCACGTACGGAGCAGGGAAAGGAAGATGCTGCCATTGAGCTCCACTTTGGGATTTTCATCCTGCCTGCCCCATAAATTACAGTTTTGGGGTTGCACTCCGTCAAGCATCAGGACTCCGTGTTTTGTTGCTGGTGATTTTGGGTGATGGGAAATGAGGTCCCAGCAGTTGCTGGTGGTGGGGAAGGCAGGGAAGCCGGGTCTGGGGCAGGCATCCCAGAGAGATGCTGTGCTGGCATCCCGGAGAGCTGCGGTGCTGCTGCTCGTTAAGCCGACGAGTGGTTTTTTTTTTTCCCCCTGCGAGCGCTTGCTGAGCACAGTTTAAACTCAGCGACAACTGCGTGGTAAATGATACGAGGCGATGGAAATGGAAATTAAACGGCTGGGGCCCGGCTGGGGAGGGGAGTATTGACGCAGCCGAAGCTGTGAGCACTAAAGGAAAGCAGGCAGAGGGTCCCAGGTGGCTTCAAAGCCGTTACCAACTCTGGCGTCCTGGGGGGACCAGCTGGTCCTGGAGGTGGTGGGTCTAATCCTTCCCTCCTTGCCCAGCAGCCACGTCCCATTACAGTGCCCTGGGTCCCTTGCTCCTGTCCTGCGTGTCCCCGTGGGCTGGCATGGATGGGACCTGAGCGTCATAGCCGGGTGCATCTTTGCAGTTCTGCATCCTCCGCCTTCTCCATCCCTGCGGGCAAATCTCAGGAGATGCGGGACAGGAGGATTACTCCACGCTCTCCCCTCTTCTTCCTCGCGCCGCAGGCTCCTACCTGATGGTGAACTCCTCGCAGCACGCCCCGGGCCAGAAAGCTCACCTGCTTTTCCAGACGCTGAGCGAGAATGACACCCACTGCCTCCAGTTCAGCTACTTCATGTACAACCGGGACGGCCACAGCCCCGGCACCCTCAACGCCTACGTCCGGGTGACGGGGGGCCCGGTGGGCAGCGCCGTCTGGAACGCCTCCGGCTCCCACGGCCGACAGTGGCACCAGGCAGAGTTGGCCGTCAGCTTGTTTTGGCCCAACGAGTATCAGGTGAGCCCCAGCAGATCCCCCTTGCATGGCACAGACCCCCCCCTTGCATCACCTGGCCCCCCCCGGCAGTGGGTGACCCCCCTGTTTGGTGCTGCAGGTGCTCTTCGAGGCAGTGATCTCCAGCGAGCGCAGGGGTTTTCTTGGCTTGGATGACATTTTGCTGTTGAATTACCCGTGCTGTGAGTGCTGGGGGCTGGGACCCGAGGGGGGGCTGGGGGGTGCTGCAGGCTTCAGAGCTGGTGCCCGTTGGAGTGACCCTGATGGACTAATGCCAGGGTGCAGCCTGGTGGTACCTGGATGTCCTCTTTCACCTGGGCTGGTGGAACTCCATCTCCTGGGTACCTCCAAGGCTCCTTTTTTCCATCCCCACCAGCTCCAACGTTGCTTCAGATTTTATAAAACCTTGGAGAAGCACAGATTGAATGTCTGGCCTGGGTGTCCTCACCCAGGCTGGTGGGGATGTGAAATCCCAGGCTGTCCCAACATGCTGGCTGTCGGAGTTCACCCCTTTCTTCCAGGCTGGGGCAGGAGATCTGCTCTCCTCTGTCAACCCCGTAGCCTGTATCTGCCACCAGCGCTGCATTGCAGGGTTGGACTAGATGATCTTTCGAGGTCCCTTCCAGCCCCCAACATTCTGTGATGCCTCCCTGGGACACTGACTGGTTGCACGGGGACAAATCCCAGAGTTTGAGCTCAGGATCTTCACCGTGGGCTTGCTGGGGAGGGATGCTGGCTAAGCTGCGAGGAGGAGGACGGAGCCCATCCGCAGCTCGGCTCCAGGTGAGATTTTTGTAGCAATACCAATATTTGCATCCCTCGGCAGCGAAAGCACCTCATTTCTCCCGCCTGGGCGACGTGGAGGTCAACGCGGGGCAGAATGCCACCTTCCAGTGCGTGGCCGCCGGCAAGGCAGCCGAGGCCGAGCGGTTCCTCATGCAGGTGAGCAGCATCTCCACCGTCAATGTTCTTCTCTGCCTCTCGTTATGGAGAAAACCCCGCTGGGCGGAGGGTGGAGAAGGGCAACCCCCCCATCCTTTTAAGCAGCCGTCCTCTGGGGCTGCGTTCGGTGGCTCTGGATGTCACGCTGTGCCTCCTGGTGACGTCTTGTCTCTTCCCCGCGGGGCAGAGGCAGAGCGGTGAGGTGGTGCCCGCTGCCTCCGTGAAGCACATCAGCCACCGGCGCTTCCTGGCCACCTTCCAGCTGGACGAGGTGTCCAAGGAGGAGCAGGACTTTTACCGCTGCGTCACCCAGTCCAGCCGCGGCTCGGGCGTCTCCAACTTCGCCGAGCTCATCGTGAAAGGTGGGTGACTTTGCTGGGTTTTCTGGGTCACGGGTGGGCTGTTTCTGTTTGGTGGTCGGGGCGGTGGGATCGCGGTTTCTCGTCAGTGAGTTGCTACGCGCGGATGGTTCAGCATAAAACCAGGAAACTACCTTTCCCGGTGGCCTTAGATCATTTATTTTTGATTGCAGTAGGTGGAAGTTAATTAATTATGGGGAAACTGTGCAGCGCCACGCTGGGCAGTGTATCTTATAAAGATAATTAAGGTTTGATCAGATGAAACCCTATTGTAGCCATCAAAGCCTTACTAATAACGGTGAAGGGCATATGCATGGGCTGAAATTTAAAGACTGGATGGTGCCCTCCCACACCTCCCCACGTCCTCTGGGTGGGAGATTTGAGTTTGTCTCCTGCCCTGCAGTGTTTGTTTGGGAAGAAACTATCTCAGTGAAAAACAAAATGGAATTGTGGTACCTGTGGTTGTACCGGAGTTGGCCGGGCTCCAGGGCTAGGGATGCTGTGGAGCTGCTTCTGGAGGGGGATGCTCCACCAGCCCTTGCTCCGCTCTCTTCCAGAGCCCCCCACACCCATCGCACCCCCCCAGCTGCTCCGGGCTGGCTCCACCTACCTCATCATCCAGCTCAACACCAACTCCATCATCGGCGACGGTCCCATCGTGCGCAAGGAGATCGAGTACCGTATGACCTCGGGGCCCTGGTCGGAGGTCCACGCCGTCAACATGCAGACCTACAAGCTCTGGCACTTGGATCCTGACACCGAGTACGAGATCAGCGTCCTGCTCACCCGGCCCGGCGAGGGGGGCACCGGCAAACCGGGACCGCCCCTCATCAGCCGCACCAAGTGCGCAGGTGGGTCCTGTGCTGCGTCCCGGGTGGCTTTGGGCGAGGTCCCTGGGTCGCCCTAGGCTTGGGCAAGGTCCCTGGCTGCCCTAACGTGACCTTGGGCAAGGTCCCCGCATGTCCCTGGGCTTGGGCAGGGAGTGTGGCTGGTGCTGGGTGGGTGCTCAGAGTGTTTGATGCTGTGGTCTAGGAGCTCGAGGCGTCTCTCCTCTGACTGATCCGCTTTAATTGACTTTTTGGTGGCTCTACGCAGCATCTCGGGAAGGATCAGGGATGAAACCCATGTTGGGTTGGTGGCTGGAGGGTAGCAGGGTGCGGCTGGGTCCTGAACCAGCGAACCAGCCTGTGCAGTGGGGCTGAATATCTGTCCAACTCGATGGACGGTGGGGTTTGCTCATCCGTCAGCAGCAGCCGGGCACAGCCTTGGTGCGGGAAAGCCACGGCACCGGGATGCACAGAGTCAGCAGCTGCTGTGTAGCTGGTTTCCATCCCTGGAACTGGCAGGAGATGGTTACTTCTCCTCTTCGGGGCCCAATCCAGCTGAGGGCATCCCCAGATCTCAGCATTGCTGTCCCTGAGGACGAGCCCCTTGGCTGTTCTTAGCGAGGTTCCCATCACGGTCCCTCCTTGGAGGGAGCTGCGGATTATTCCCCAGTTCCTGGTTTTGAGCGGTTGGTGGCTCTAAAAATATTTCTCCTAAAACTATGTTAACCCTCTGCCATGCCCAGGGCGGGGCGATGACTCTGGCTGGGGGGTGTCAGCTGCTTTCCTGCACACAGCAGTGGCCTGGGGTTAACTCAGGGCAACTGATCCCTGCCAGAGCCCCCTCTGGGATGTCCCCAGGGAAGGGCAGAAGCTGGGCTTTTGCTGCCAAAATGCAGAGAGGGTTATCCAAGTTAGGGCTGCGACTTGGGGGCTGGCAGTGGTGTTTAGGATGCTCTGTGGCATCTGCCTTCCTGGTGCTGAGTTCCTGGTCACTGAGCAAAATTGAAGGCAGCAACACGGTGCAACGGAGACGTGGGATTCTCTGCAGGGCAGCAGCGTCCTGTGCTTGAGGCTGCTCCCAGTTTTGGGGTCAGGATTGCTCTCTGCGCTCACCCGTCTTGTTCCTACCCTCTGAAAGGGCTTTTCCAGGTAATACACATAAACCCACGGGATGTTTTGCTTCATCCCTCATCTCTCCCCATCTCTCCCCCTCTGCAGAGCCCATGCGGGCCCCCAAAGGCTTGGCTTTCTCCGAAATCCAGTCCAGGCAGCTGACATTGCAGTGGGAACCGCTGGGTTACAACCTGACCCGCTGTCACACCTACACCGTCTCGCTCTGCTATCGCTATTTCGTGGGCACCGGCCACAACCAAACCTTCCGGGAGTGCGTGAAGATGGAGCGGAACGCCAACCGCTACACCATCAAAAACCTGCTGCCCTACAAGAACATCCACGTCAAGCTCATCCTCTCCAACCCCGAGGGTCGCAAGGAAGGCAAGGAGGTCGTATTCCAGACAGATGAGGACGGTGAGTCTGCTCTGGAAGGGGTGTCATCCCCAAAAATGGGATCCCATGGCTGGCTGAGGTGCAGGGGTGGTTCTCGTGGTGTGGTGCACATCCCTGGCTCTTGGCCAGGGACATGATGGGAGTAACTCCTGCAGCCCCAGGGCTGTGCCAGGGCAGGCGAGAAAGGAGCAGTGGTGGTGGTTGGGGAAGGGAACTGCTGTGGGAGGCTTGGGGGGCTGAGGGAACTGGGTGGGGACGTCCTCGTCCTCTGAGCAGAGCGTTTCAGCCAGTCCTGGCCTGATGGAGCGTGCGAAAGTTTGGTTGATGCTTGGCTCAGCGGTCGTCCTCGCTCATCCCTTAGTGTGGAACCAAAGCCCAACAGCGCTGATAATAACAATTAAACCAAGTAATGCTTTACACTTGGGTGGCATCTTTCATCTGCTCGGTCGCTGATAAATTCAGCATTGCTGGATTTCTGGGAGAGCACCATTAGCCAGAGCCTGGTGCAGCTTTTCTCGGCTTCCCCAGTGCTCTTCACCAGTTCGATTTGCTCTTGGGCAGGTTTCAGTTGTGCAGACGAGCTCTGTGGCTGAGTGCGTGTTGATCAGGGCTGCCTGGCCCTGGTTATTTCCCAGCAGTGTTGCTCCTGAGTCAGCTGAACTGTTTTTTTTCTCCCTGTCCTGGCCATACCCCGGGTTTGGGTCCCCACCACCAGCACCCGAACGGGACCGATGTCCTTGCTGGAGGCTCCAGCATCGCTCCAGGACTCCTGGGTTTGGCATCTCTTGCTCCTACCCAGCCCTTCCCTGAGGATATCCTGGAGCTGAGGCCACCAGAGAGGTCTCCCAGGTCTGATTTGCCCTGAAATACATTCCCTGGCTGCAGCTCTCCATCAGTAGAGCGCTCAGGTCATTTTGGGTTCTGGAGATGCAGTGAACGTGGCAGGAGGTTCAGGGCAGAGCTGGCTCCGTGTCTCCGGTGCCACCCCTCAGCAATGGGCCACGTCCAGGGCTGGCATCTTCTGCTAATGGCTCCTCCTCTTCCTCCTCACATCCTCTTCGCTGCCCCATCAACATCTCCTCCATGTGCTGTGACGACTCGGCTGCTTTGAGGACCACTGGGCAGCCCCCAAAAGCTGCCCCTCCGATGCCTGGTCCTGGTGGGACAAGGGGTCTCGTCTGGGTCCATGGAGGGCAGCGGTGGTTGGAAATTGCCTGAGGTGCAAGGAGCTGCTGTGCCCCAGGGTGGGTGCTGGCTGCTGGAGCATCCCTGGCTCTCACGGAGTTACTGGCACTTACTGTTACACAAGAACATAATTAATCTCCGAAGCACTTTTTTAGCATCAAGAAGCAGCAATTAAGGTGGAAGAGCTGGTAATTGTGAAGGATCTGGCCAGCTCCAGAGCCCTTGGACAAGCCCCGAGGAGAAGCCTGCCATGAAATCCCCCTGCGTGGGACTCGCCTGGATTTGGGACCTGTGGAAACGTGCAGCTTTTGTGCCTGGGCTGCTCATTGCTCCCGTTTCCCAGGCTGGAAAGCAAAACCTGCAGAGCTGGGAGGGTCTCTGCATCCCCTTTTTCTCTCTAAAGCCTGAATTTGGCACCTTTCTCTGCACATCAGCGCTTTGAGCATCCCCAACCCTGAGCCTGCCTGACCCGGGGACACCCACCTTCACGCTCCTGATGGTTTATTTTCCAGCTGTAATTGTTCCAGCCGTTGTCACTGTGCTGTGACCGCTCCAGCTGTTTTCTTACTGAATATTAATACAGGAGCTCCAGATGTTTTTTTGCTGTGCTGTTCTCACTCCAGCTGCTTGCCCCTATGCCTCGATCACCCGGGGCTTGTGGCTTCCCCCTGGCATTGTGCTCGGAGCTGTGTGTATGTTCGGGCTCGGATGGGGTCAACTGATGGATGTTGCAGATGTTACATGCGCCCCATATAGATCCAGGGCTGGTCAGTGACCTGCAGCTGGAAATTTTGGACCATGTCTGCACAAAATGATGAAACTTGCTCCTGGGTACCTGTGGAAATCTTACTTTGACGTGTTGGTGTGTGTGTGTGAGCCCATCCTCTCCCTTGCAGGCAGGGTGTGCGCAGTGCCAGCCAGAACTAATGTATATAAATACATAAATAAATATATTTGTGTGTATATGGATGGCAGAGGGGTACACACACACCTGGGAGCTGTTGTGTACCTCTGCTTGTCTCAACCTGATGCACACACAAGCACGTGGTGCCTGTACCTATATATATATATATATAAATAAAAATATAGGCTATGTATTTATAAAAACGTATATATAGGTACATATATTCCTGCCCTAAAGGCTTCTGTAATTCTCTGCGAATTTAATAAGCGCTTTGTGTACACGTGTAGGACACGTCGCCTCTGATTTAATTAACTTGTAAATCAAGTGGAAACTGTGTATTTGCGTGGTGGGAGGCACGCAGAAGGTGATCCCTCTCTCTCGGCCCCGTAATTAGATCTCAACAAAAGCGGCAAAAAAAATCAAAATAGAGGGGAAGAGCTGACATCCCGCCGCAACGAGAGGGTGCAGGTTTTGGGTGCCCACACCCTCAGAGGAAACGTGGTCTGTGCCGAGCCGCCGCCTCTCCTTGCTGCCCCCCCTTGTGTCAAGAAATCCTTGGGAATGCAGCGAATATTGATCCCTGTGCTGTCGATGGCTGTTATTTGCTGTTATTATCGGGTTTGGTGTTAATTAGAGGGGAAGGTTTGGGCTCATCGAGCCCCGTCTGTCACTGCTCGCTGGGGGAAGCGCCGGCAGCATCTCCCATGGGTGCAGGGGGTTTTGTAGAGGGGGAGATCTGGGTTCTGTGGGAAAAGAGAATTTTGATTTCCTTACCTTGCATTGCTGAACTCAGGCGAGCTGCTGGAAACCGCTTGCCATGTCAGAAACGCTCCCTGTGGGGGTTCATGCCGTGGCGTGGGGACCTCCCCCCGACCCGTGGCAAAGTGTCACCGGTAGACCTGGGAGCATCTTTGCCCTGGGGACCTGCCAGTCCCCTCCAGGGGCACGTGGCCGGAGCTGGGTGACGTGGCAGAGGGGACACGGCGGCTCGGTCACGGGGGAGAGCTGCTGCAGCCGCCTGGGAAGGTTTCCTGGAGGGTTTCTCCTTCCAGCCGGGTTTCTTGCCGCATCCAAGCATGTCTCTTTTCCTTCCCCAGTGCCTGGCGGCATCGCCTCGGAGTCCCTCACCTTCACCCCGCTGGAGGATATGATATTTTTGAAGTGGGAGGAACCGGTGGAGCCCAACGGCCTCATCACACAGTACGAGGTACATCCCGACCGACTGGGCACCCGTGGGGGACCCCTGGGGATGCGGGAGGGTCCCGTTGTGGGGGGATGTGGTGGTGGTGGGGATTAAGGGTGGCTGCAGACTTATTGCTGCTCGTTTGGGGCACGGATCCAACCTGCCATTGCTCTCCTGCTCTAGCCAGGTCTGTCCCTGCTGTGAATCCTGCTTTCAGGGTCACTGCTATCATCCAGCAACGGCTTTTCTGCTTTTGATTTACCCCAAAAGTGCCTGCCTTCTAGGCTGCTCCCATGACCATCCCCTCCTCTGAATTGATCCCTTTAACCCCTTCTCCCCCTGGATCTGGGGTCTCTCCCCTTGCCCGTGGCTGCTGGCGATGCTCTGCCCTGTCCCTGCAGATCAGCTACCAGAGCATCGAGTCCTCCGACCCGGCGGTCAACGTGCCCGGCCCGCGGCGCACCGTCTCCAAACTGCGCAACGAGACCTACCACGTCTTCTCCAACCTCCACCCCGGCACCACCTACCTCTTCTCAGTCCGGGCTCGCACCGGCAAGGGTTTTGGTCAGACGGCGCTCACCGAGATCACCACCAACATCTCTGGTAGGTTCCTTTGAGCTCCATGGCTGGTGCTGGGGCTTCTCCTCTGTGTGTGATGGCAATGCCCGAGTCTCTGATGCTCTCCCATGAATTTTGGTGACTGGGTGATGCTGTGGAAGGATGCTATGGGTGGTGGCAGCTGTGCTGTGACTCTCTCCCCTCCCCAAACCCATCAGCTGGGCTGAATGTGGATCTCCAGCCAGAGAGTCCGTCCAGCCTGGTGGGCTGGGGCTGTCTGAGCTATCAGCGTACAAGCGAGGGATTAATTGAGCTTTGTTAATAAGCCCGTCACAATACTTGGGGCTATTTGCTCATCTCTGTGGCATCGCTCTTAACCGCAGCAAATGGGCTGAGATGAGCCCTAATGGGGGCACCGAAGTGGCAGTGCGGCTGGAGCTGGACCCCAGCGGCTGGCAGGGATGGCTTGGGGACCACGGGGACGTGCTGAGCACAGCGAGGATCCCCTGCCTTTGTCTAGGGGTACTGCTGGGCTGGGGTGCTCACACTGTGCCGATGGTTTGGAGCAGTGCTCACCCCTGGCTGTGCTTTGAGTGTTTGGGTCCTGCTGAAGTTGGATCGTGCTCCTGTCTCCTCCCCTCTGCCAGTCCAGCTTTGATGACCCCCTACCCCCAGCACGCACCCACGAGTCCTCTCCCAACTCTAATGCTTGTTGAAGACCTTTAGGAGTTTTCTTTGTTTGGAATAATTCACATTACACCGTTCAGTGATGCCTTGCTGTGGGCAAGGCTGCTGGTGCCTCAGTTTCCCCCCTAAGCTGGGGACAGCCCCGACCGCATCCCTGGGGACCAGGACTCATCCCCTGCTCCCTTTGCAGCTCCCACCTTCGACTACGGGGACATGCCGTCGCCTCTGAGCGAGTCGGAGAGCACCATCACGGTGCTGCTGCGGCCGGCGCAGGGCAGAGGGGCTCCCATCAGGTAGGTCGGAGCTCTGCGAGGGCGAGAACCCCCAGATGGGGTGTCACGACGGGGGCGGTGGGTTGAGCACCAAGGGAAAGGGCGGGACCATCCTTTTCACAAAGCTAACCCATGCCCGGCTCTCGCCAGCACCTACCAGGTCATCGTAGAAGAAGACCGACCCAAGAAGCTCAAGCGGGAGCTGGGTGGGCAGGAGTGCTTCCCGGTGCCGCTCACCTTCGACGACGCCGTGTCCCGTGGCTCCGTCCACTACTTCGGGGCCGAGCTGCCTGCCAGCAGCCTCACCGAAGCCAAACCCTTCACCGTGGGGGACAACCAGACCTACAGCGGCTACTGGAACCCGCCGCTGGAACCCAAGAAGGCTTATCTCATCTACTTCCAAGCCATGAGCAACCTCAAAGGAGTGAGTAGCTGTGGGACCCCGCTCTGTCCCGTGTCTGAGGTCCTGGTTGGACCAGGCAGGAGCCCAGCTGGGGTCTGGGGAGGGGTGAGTCAGCAAAAATGGGACTTGTTATAGATCCCCCTTCCTTGGATGCCCCTTCTGGGCTTGCCCCCAGTGTCCTGCCCTGGAATACCAGGCCACCCTTACAGCACACTGGGATCAGGGGTGGGTGTCTCTCCTCTTCCCAGCACGCCTGGGCTGTGCCTGTCCCCTCCCAGTGCTGATGCTGGGGGTGGAGGAACCTCTGCCACCCACTGTGGTCCCATCCGGGACTCCAACCATCACCAGGGTCAGGGAAACCACCTTCCTGGGGTGGGGAAGGACCATCTGAGCAGCAAGAGCTGTGTGCATGTTACCGGGACCCGCTGCTGACACAAGGGCTGCTGCAGAGCTCCAGGGAAGCTGCTGAGTTCCCAGGCTGCCATCTCCTTGCCTGCTGCTGCCTGCTCTCTGGCAGCAACCCTCGTATCCTCCCGGAATGATTTCTTTCAAGTCACCAGCTGGACCACCGAGACCCCCCTGGGGATGCTTTTTGGCTTCACCTGTTCCACCAACTCCCATCCCACGAAGCAGCAGGACCATGGCAGCATCCTCATTCTGCACAGCTCTGTCTGAGCCTGAAAGGTGCCGGTTTTTGAATTTTTTCCTCTGCTCCGGGATCGTTCACACCTCGCTGAGTCATAATTAGAGCTGAGATGGACAGGAAGGATCTTGGCTCTGGCTGGATAATAACTGGTTGCTGACGCTGTTTTATAGCCTTCCTGCTGGGAGGCAATGGATTTGTCCCGGCTGTCGTCAGATGTCATGAAAAAGCTGGATAGTTTTTGTGCCAGATGGAGCAAGAGGCAGGAGAAGCAGGAGCTGGTGACCTTGGGGACAGCGATGCTGGAGCTGGCCCTGCTCTCGCCTCGATCCGAGGATGGATGGAGTAACGTTGCCAGCACTGGTGTCCTGAGGGGCTGCAGGATGCTTGGGAGTGAAGGCAATCCAGCCAAAATGGTGTTTTTATTTTGCAACAGAAGTTGGATGCCTGGAAAAATGGAATGTTTTAGGTGGACCCATCCCTAAAAGTGCGAATGCTAAAACTGTTGGAGACCTGAGCTGGAAGCCCTCATGGCAACCTTGGCAGCACGCACAGAACACGGGGGCTGGGACTTAAAAACTTCGATTGGTTAAAAAAACCCCCGTGAAGCTCTGGATGATGAGCTGAGAGTGTTGTGGCTGTAGTTGGTGACATGCTGGTGACCTGCGGCTCGTCTGGTTCTGCTGGGTCCCTCCTTCGATGACCTCGAGCTTTGCCATCCCCTCTGTGCCAGGAGCGACGGCCTCGGCTGAACCCGGGGGGACTGGGGACAGATCCTTCAGCAGCGTCTCCTGGTGCGGGTGTCCCCAGGAGCTCCTCTGGCTCAGCAGCAGATGCTGCAGCACAGATCTCTTGCGAACTCCCTCGGTTTGAGGGGCGAAGCACCAGCAGCCCAGCCTCGGGTCTGCCCAGCCTTGCTTGGAGCGGGGAGCGAAGCTGCCAGGATGCTCCTCTGACACTGCCCCCCCCCTTTTTTTTTTCTCCTCCGTAGGAAACCCGACTGAACTGTGTCCGGATCGCTCGCAAAGGTGAGCCCTCCCTTTCCCAGCCGGTGTGATCCCACCGGGGCTGCGGGCCTGATCCTGTGGCTGCTGCAGCGGTTGGGGAGCTGAGCGTTGACCCGTCCTTGTCCCCTGGCAGCTGCCTGCAAAGAGAGCAAACGTCCCTTGGAGGTGTCGCAGCACTCGGAGGAGATGGGCCTGATCCTGGGGATCTGTGCTGGGGGGCTCATCGTCCTGATTATCCTCTTGGGAGCCGTCATCGTTGTCATTCGGAAAGGGTAAGGACACCTGGTGCCTCCATCCACACCCTCCTCCCAGCTCAGCGCTTCTCCACGACCCCAGCACTGGGGACCTACTGAGGGTGATGGTGCTGTGCTGGGCAGACTCCAAACCCTTCCTTGATCTGGGCTTCTGTGTGCTTGTGCATCCCTCTTCCCTCCTTCCAGACATGTTAGATGTCCCTGGGGACCAAGGAACAAAGTCCCAGGGACAGCCCCTAGCCCCCAGGGCTCTGGAGCTTTCCTCCCCTGTCCCTCTCCCCCACTGTATTTTTCAAGTCTTTCGCCTCTTTTTCTGCTACTTCTTGGCTTTGTGCTGCTCTATCAGTTCTGCACTGATCGGGGAGGGGTCCTGGGCCAGCGCTGAGCCTGGCTGTCCCCGTCCTGCCAGCTGTCCCCCTGCTAACAGCAGCCAGAGTGTGCAGCCCTGCTCCTCTGCAGCCCCAAATTACAAAAATCAACTTAATCAGCCCCAAGGTGCTGCCTCTGGGTTTCCCCACTGCCATGCCCAGCCCAGAGTCTGGCTGTGCCGGTTCCCTGCCGTGGCAGTGGGTCAGGGATGGGGCCGTGTACGGTTCCCTCAGACCATCCTGCATCCTCCTGGGCTTTTTATTTTAATGGGGATCCACTGAACTTCTGGTGAAACGTGGGCAATCCTTTGCTGAGAGCCTTGAGCTGGCTCTAAATGAGTTAAAATTTGGGTACTCCCTGGAGGGGGTGTTTTCCCACGGCTGACAGTCCTTGGGGACCCCTCAGCTGCTCTTCCATCCCCACAAGGATCCCCACGCTCCCCAGCGTGGATGCAGCCATGGCCATCATGGGGGGCTTTCGCTCGGGTGGCTCGGTGGGGTGGGAGGGAGGAGGACGAGGGTTTTTGGGGACACTCATTCCCAGGAGCGCCGGGGATGCGGCCGCTGCTTTTCACTTGGGCGCTGCGCCCTGGAAAGCAGCTTCTTACCGTGCAGGGCTGAGCCTGGGGGGCTCTCAAAGCAGGGGAGAAAGGGCAGCAATTAAACTCCTTCCCCGTGCAGGGCTCAGGATAATGGGAGGAAAGTATGTTAACAGCCAGCGGGGAGAGAAAAATAGCAGAGCACAGCCTCAACCCGCCGAAATCTGCAAAGCTCTTGTCATGGCTTCATTTGCCCTGAAAGGATTCTTGCTGATTTACACCAGCTGGAAAAAGCAAGGCTCGTAGCATCCCCACACCCCGCGAGAGGAGCAGGACTGGCTCGTGGCTTCCCGCTCGCCGATCCGTGCGTGCGGCATCGGGTCTGTCCCCGGTGGTGCTGATGTCTTTCCAGTTCTGAGCCCCTCAGTTCAAGAAGGACAGGGAGCTGCTTGAGAGAGTCCAGTGTAGAGCCACAAAGATGATGAAGGGAGTGGAACATTTCCCTTATGAGGAAAGGCTGAAGGAGCTGAGGCTCTGCAGCTGGAGGAGACTGAGGAGTGACCTCATAAGTGTTTATCAATATGTCAAGGGGGGGTGTCAGGAGGACGGAGCCAGGCTCTGCTCAGGGATGTCCAGTGACAGGACAAGGGGCAATGGGTGGAAGCTGGAACATAGAAGGTTCCATAAAAATATGAGAAAAAACTTTTTCACTGTGCAGGTGACAGAGCCCTGGCCCAGGCTGCCCAGGGAGGGTGTGGAATCTCCTTCTCTGGAGACTTTCAAACCCGCCTGGACGCGTTCCTGTGCGCTCTGCTGTAGGTGACCCTGCTCTGGCAGGGGGGTTGGACTGGATGATCTTTGAGGTCCCTTCCAACCTCTAACATTCTGTGATTCTGTGAGTGATGCTGCAGGTAGGGAGCCACGAGGGCGGCTGCTGTGTTCCCATTGCCAGTGCTATGGGGCGGGAGGAGGAGGAGGAGGAGAAGCAGCAGTTTTCCTTCAGCATCCTGGGGTGAACCTGCTGAAGGACAAACCCTAGCCACAAATCAAACCTGGTGCCGGGGGCCCTGAGTTTGGGGCCTTTGGGAAGCCGGGATGAACTCATGAATCTCCTCTGGGTGCGTTTTGCCGTTGGAGAAACGCTGACGTGGTGGAATGGAAACGCACGGCTGGGATGTGCTCGCTACTGGTAAACGTGATGACCCAACACTGTCTCCTGCTGAGCCCTCATGGGCTCTCAGAGGGATGCCCTGCACATTGGGCATCTTTGCTGCTTGATCTTAAAAAGTGTGGAATAACCCCTTGGATGAGGGTGCTGTGGACACCCCACCGCTGGCGTGGGTGTCTCGGTCACCCTGTGAGCCGGTGCTTGGGCTCTGCTGCCAGGGCACCAACCTGGAGTAAATAACCATGGAGTAAATAACCTACGGATGCGAAAGGGGAGTCACGTTTCTTTACGGTGCATTTAACTTTCCGGCAGTCGAGTTGCCCCGTAACCCCCCCTTCCCTATGCCGGAGAAAAGCTGCTTATGCAACTTTTGCTGTTCTCTTTGTTTGCACGCTTGCCAGGAGGAACTACTATTCTTATTCCTATTACCCGTAAGTAATTGCCATTCTCTCTCTCCTTCATCCTTCCTCCCGGCCGCTCCCCTCGCTCCGCTGCTCCAACAAGTCCTTTTCTCTGCTGAGTATGTTTTAAGGCCTCTTTGACTTGGAGAAAATAACGTTTCCAAGTTCGTTGGAGACTGAAGGCGGCATAAAGGGGAAGGGTCGGTGACTTTGGGTTGAATTTTGGATTTTGGCGAAGTCTTGCAGTGTCCCAGCCCGACCAAGATGCCAACATGGGCTCAGGTCTCCTGTGCACCCTTATTCTGATTTAATTCCTGCTCTGGTTTCTTGAGACCCTGGTGCTGCCTCTCAAAAAACACTCAAATCAGTTTGTTTCTTTTTTCCTAAACATCTCTAGTTTGGGGTGTGAGGTTCTGTTCCACCAGGAGCTCTTGGGCTTTCCCAGCATCTTCGTTAGGTGCCTAATGGGGACCTTGGACGAGGAAGAAAAAACCTCCCTGGTGGCTGCTGAGCACTTGTGCAATCAGCAGGTCCAGCCTGTCCTTTGGAATGGATTTGACCCCCTGGAATGATTTTAGAATCATAGAGTGTGTTGGGCTGGAAGGGACCCAGCGGGCTGTGGGAGCCTTCGCTTGCTGTTGCAGTCCTGCTCCTCGGAACAACCTGAGCCTGGCAGCTTGGAGGAGGATCTTACATCACCACTGGGTCCGCCCTGCTTATGTGTGCTTCTTCTCCCTGCTCCCCTTCGCAACCCCCTGCAGGAAACCCGTCAACATGACCAAAGCCACCATAAACTACCGCCACGAGAAGACGCACATGATGAGTGCCATCGACAGGAGCTTCACCGACCAGAGCACGCTGCAGGAGGACGAGCGCCTGGGGCTCTCCTTCATGGACACCCACAACTACGGCAACCGGGGTAAGGATGGGGAACCGTGGCATCCCCCAGCTCCCATCCAGCGCCAGCAAGGGCCCCCCATAATCCCTAAATATTCCAGAAACAGCTGAAGTGTTTGCCCAAGGCTCAGTAGCAGGTGTTGCATCTATTTTAGCCTGAAGTGTGTGACACGTTGCAAGCTTCTCCCTGCCCTATGTAAACCTCCAAGGACATCGATGTAGTTGGTGTCTGTAGTAGCTTTTATTGTCCTCCAGGCTTTACTGAAGGAAAAACACCCATGGGGGGGCTTGAGCTGGGTCTCTTCATCTCAACGTCTTGAAGCAGAGATCCGAGCTTGTGGCTGGAAGGGTCGAGGCCGTTTGTGGGCTCAGACTCTGGCTGCAGCCCCTTGAAGCTGGATGAACCCCAACTCTGTGCTTATGCTGAGGTTGGGACTTCTGCACCAACCTTCACCCAACACACCCCACGGCCCTGGGCTTCGAAGGGTTAAAGCACCATGGCGTTCACATTGCGGGGAGACTGATAATTTAACACCCACTGGAGTATGCATCGCCGTGCTGATTTGGTTGTAAAATAACTCGTCGGATGCCCCAGTTTCAACCATATGCTAATAACATCTGTTACAGTAACTTCAAGATGCTGCTTACACACGGCTCTCCTCCACCGGCTGCGGGATTAATGCGCTTCCCGGCATTGTCTCGTGGATAATAGAAGCCCAGAGGGCAAACTTTTCCTTCTCTTAGTACATCTAGCTAGGTGTGTTATTTATTCGGTTACTGTCCTTGAAGCGCTCAAAGGCTGGTGGGTCCCTGAGCTGGCTGAGCTGCTGGTCCTCAGTTTCTTTAGGGCAAGGGGGCTGTGGGGCCGGATCCTGCTTGCGCTGCTGCTGGCTGCTCCTCAGCGCTCTGCTTGGAGGAGGAAAGGTGGGGAGCTCGGGCTCTCTGCCCCAGCTGGGGACAGCCCCTGCCTATAAGCATCGTTAAATAATGAAGGTAAATGGACGAGCTGCTCTGTGACTGGTTGGGGGCTGTTCCTCACCCTGCCTCAGTTTCTTTGCGTTTCAGAAGGAGGCATTAATCCTTCTCACTGAAACCTGAGTGAGCTCTCAGCCTTGCACAAGCCTGCAGTTAATTCCTCACTAGAGCCGTCGGCCGTGCCACGGGACCCTCCCGCGCTGTCCCGTGGGCTCAGCCTGGAGGGGAGATGCGTCTGGTTTGCAAAGATGGCAAGGGTGGTTTTTAAAAGTGTTGCTGGGGGAAATGGCATCAAGGATGCACCATCATGTGAAACTGCTTCCCAGCAGCGCGTGGATGCTGCTCCAGGCTGGATGCTGCAGGGTCTGTGCCTGCTGCGTGTCGGGGCAGCAGCGGAGAGCGTCAGGTTTTGTGCAAACCCCAGTTTCAGGACACTCTGTGGGACCTTGCCCTCACAAATGCAGGCGAGGTCTTAGTCTGGCTCTGCTGGCAATTGCACGGCGAAGGCATAAACCAGGTAAATACTGCATTAACTCCCCCATTAAACAACAGCGAGCTCCGTTTGTGTCAGCGCTAGGAATAAGGTGCCGGAATCTAGTGGTGAAGAACATGAGCTGTTAAACTGGGCTGGAGACTCTGGCAACGCGATTTTTCAAGTCGGGGCTTTGTGTGACTATTTGGGCAGGTAGCTCTCGCTTTTCTGCACGGGAGTTAATTGCTCCAATCAATGGGAAATAAGCTTGTTAACCCCGTTAAGGTTTTGCCCACTGGTTTCTAAGAGATCTGCTGTGGTCCTAAAAGTCTGTAATGGCCGTTTTCAGCTTTACGGTGTAGGAATTGCTGCAGAGAGCTTCACGGCTTGTGATCCCCAAAGAGAGATGAGTGGCAGCACCAGCATCTCCCGGGGATGTTTCCGGGTGCCCTCATGGGCACAAGGAGGTGGTGGGGATGAGGTCCAAGGCTTTGCTCCCCTGACAGCCCCATTCTCCCTCCTCTCCTGCAGGCGACCAGCGGAGCAGCGTGGTCAACGAGTCCAGCAGCCTGCTGGGGGGGTCCCCCCGGCGCCAGTGCGGCCGCAAGGGCTCCCCGTATCACACCGGGCAGCTCCATCCCGCCGTGCGAGTGGCCGATCTCCTCCAGCACATCAACCAGATGAAGACGGCAGAAGGCTACGGCTTCAAGCAGGAGTACGAGGTGAGACCATCTTGATGAGAGCACCTCGTGCTGGCTTCTCAGGGAGGGTGGGAGGTAGGATGGACGAGGTGGCACGGGTAGGACCCGTGTGCACGGAGAAGATGCAGCAGAGCTGGAGCTGCAGTGCTTTGGGCGGCAGAAGCTGGAGCTCGCAGACGTCATCAGCACATGGGGTGTGCCTGGATCTGGATTAAATCTCAGGTCTTGGCAGCTCGGAGATTTAATTGTCAGCTTGAACAGATCCTTGAGATGAGCAAACCAGCTCTGCCAGCTCACACCTCTCCTGTCTGCAGTGCATCATCCCGCAGGGACCGGCGATGCTTCTCCCTTTCTCAGACCCTCTTGAGCATCACCACGTCCTTGTGCCCTCCATCACGCTTGTCCTGTGATGAGCACGGACGTAGCCTGGGGCCCCTGCAGGCTGGCACCTGCCGAGACCGTGGAGGCCCCGAGGATGCAGGAGAAGGCGATCCCAGGGGGATGGAAGCCTCCCCCCAGGGGTCGTTGGCCACATCGTGCCCGTCCCCACCTCGCTGGGCCGGGGAGCTTGTAACGGAGCGCGCTGTTCCCCACGCCTCCGCCGCTGCGCACCCAGCGGGGTTGATTTCTCGACTCCTCGGTGTCCCGCGGGTCTGGCAATTGAAATTTCCCAGTGAAATTACTGTTTAATGCTTAGTTGTTTCAAGTGCAGGAGGGTTTTTTTTTCTTTTTTCCCCCCTTTTCATGTATTGGACAAACCAGGGCTTGCTATAATCATTAGTGCTCCTTGAAAAGCTGCTGTATGTTCTTGGAACTAGTCATTTGAAAGCACTCAGATATTACAGGAGGGGAGAAAACATGTAATTTCCTTCTACTTTCCTCCTCTTACGCCAATCTATGAATGTTACTGTTATTACACACAAACCTATTCTGTGCTGGGGAGAGAAAGGGTCTGAGGAGGCTTAGAAAAAACCCACAACCAACCCTGGGAAACAAAAAAAAAACCAGGCGGTGTATAATTTGCAGGAAAATGGGGCATTTTGTGGATGCAACAGAAGCGTGTAGCTGGCAGAGCGTGCTACGGGGATGGGGCTGCAGGAGCTGGGTGTTGGGACCACCCTGTCTGCCCTGCTCCCAGGGGGTGTTTTTGGCTTGGGGGGGGACCCCACAGTCCTGCCCTCGGGTCGTGACGGGCGTTCTTTCCTTACAGAGTTTCTTTGAAGGCTGGGATGCTTCGAAGAAGAAAGACAAGACTAAAGGGAGACAGGATCACGTGTCGACATGTGAGTGCAAAGGCTCAGACACCCCAAACAGCCTGAAAAACCTTCTAAAAGGCTTTTGGGCATTTTTTTTGATAGATGTCCATGGCAAGGAATAAAGTGGTGGGGTGTGGTTGATAAAGGGCAGCAGAAAGGTCCTTGCTCAGTGCAGGGACCTCAGCCTGAGAGCTCCTGTTGGGCATCAGACGCTGAAGCAAACAGGAGGGCTGGAGTTGGATAACTCTTGAGGATGGGACATCTTGAGGTGACGATAACATCACCATGATCAATTCTGAGTGGTGCTGGAAGGCCCCAGATAACCTGGAGTGTGTTTTCTCCTATGGGCTTACAAGAAACTGCGGCCCTGCCCTAGGGAGCTTCTGGTGTGGACGTGCAGAATGAGCCAGAGGGGTTAAATGATGAGTTTTTAGGACAGAAGACTGAGGGAGGGCTCGACCCCACAGGAGAGAGGTTGCTCCTCGCCAGCTCCCTCCGGTCAGTGTGACGTGGTCGCCCCGCTCCCTGCTGCATCTCCGGTGTTGTTCGTGCAGGGATGGGGACACCAAGCCTGGTGCTTTCCACTCCCACATGCTTCGCTCTGCAGCCTCATCCCTTCCACTCCGGCACCTTCCAGGGACCCGGTGGGTGCTGAAGTTTGGGCAGAGCACTTGCTGTCCGGGCTCTGGCCATTCTGGTGCTGTGCTGGGGTGGACAACAAGGTGCTCTGTGTCTTTGGGGCAGAGCTCGGGGAGATAACTGTGCTGAAAGCATGTCCCTGCTGGGCTACACCACCATCTTTGGAAAGACCTCCACCAGCTTGTAATTATTTCTCCCGAATCCATCCCCACCCGCAGGTGTTTTGCAGATTCCTAGTGCAAAATGATTGCAGAGGGTGCCCTGGGACCCGGTGGGTGATGCGCCGCCCCCGTGCTCATCCTCCCTGGGTGCTCATAGTCCCTTCTCCCCTTGCTCTCCAGACGATCGTCACCGCGTGAAGCTGCACCCGCTGCTGGGCGATCCCAACTCAGACTACATCAACGCCAACTACATCGATGTAAGTGGAGGGTGGTGCCTGTCTCTGGGGGAGGTCTGGGATGGGACAGGGGCTTCCTGTGGACCTTGTGGGCTATCACGGCCTGTCCAGCAGCATTTGGAAGAGCTTAGATGGCCCAGGATGAGCTGATCTGTGTATCCCTGAGACACAGCATGAAGAGCCTGCCTGATTTATTGATGTTCATCAGCAATTTCTGCTTGTTGTATCTCTCCTTTCTTCGCTTTGCTCTGTCCTTCCTTTCTACCCCCCTTTTCCATCCTCTCTTCTCCCCTTGCCTGTCCTCGTGGCTGTGGATCTCCCTCCTCCCAGAGGTTGAAGGGGTCAAGGGACCAGCTTGGGGCTCACCCTGGGATCCCCTCCCCATCGTGTTGGTGCATGTGAGGCTGGGCAGAACTTGGCCCTGGTGTCCCCCAAGAGCGACGTCCCCCAAGAGCGATGTCCCTTGTGACCTCCAGTGATGCCGAGACGAGGGGAGGTGCAGGAAGACTCTGTTGGGCACAGGGCTTGAGCATCTTCTGGAAGCAGCAGCAAGTCCAACTCTTCCCAGAGGGTGCCATCTAGCCATGGTGGCCTGGTGCCACTGTGATGGGTCCCCTGTGCCCGAACAGCAACCACACGCCTGTCCCCTGTCCCCATGTGTCTTCTCTCCCCTGTGACTCTCCGTGACCCGCTCCGGGGCTCTAACCTGTCTCTTGAGCTGTGCCTCACTAATGTCACTGTCTCTGATCTTTTTCTCTCAAACCTCTGTCCCAACGGGATCAATTAAGATTCGGATTAACCGAGAAGTAAGTAGATGGTTCCCCTCTGCTCCCATCTCCTCCCAGGCATTGCACCGGGCAACGTGGTGTCAAATAGAGTCCAGAAGAGGCAGAAATAGTGTCAAGGAGAGGCAGGCTGGGAAAATGTGTGGATAAACTTGAGTACTGTCCTGGGAAGGGGAGGTGGGGGCTCCATGGTATGTCCTCCTGGGGTGATGGAGAGCAGGGGTCCTGTGCTCAGACGAGGGCTTGAATTCAGCCCCAGAAAATGCCCTGTGAAAGGACTCGTGATGGATGGAGAAGCTGCCGTCGCCTCCACATGTGTGGTGTGGTTTAACTCTGCTGGAGCCGTGGCCAAAGGCTGGGACACCAGGTCCCCGTTCCCTTTGGCAGTGACCTCTCCGGGACATGCTCTTCAGGCTGTTCCATTCCTGTTAAGAGTTGGAATGGTCCCAGTAAGCAGCTAGGATGAAGGAGGGGAGCGGGGCTGTCACCCAACATCATGTGGACCCTCTCAGGACCGGGTGCAGGGTGGCTGCTGATCCTCCTCCTCCTCCCGCAGCCCTGGGTAACCCCACGCCGCTGGCCAGGACCTGGGAAGTGGGGAGTTGCTGCCACCTGGGTGACTGGGAAATGTTTTACGAGGTTGTGCCCCAGCAATCAAGCGTCCCAGTGTCCCCCCAGCTTGGGACTGACATCTCTGCTTTCCTTGCAGGGCTACCACAGGTCCAACCACTTCATAGCCACGCAAGGTGAGTTGCTCCCTCCCTCCTCCCCTTGCCCAGCAGTTCAGCAGCTCCCGATTTAGCAGCCAGGTTTTATCCCCGGTGGGATTTAACCTGTGTGGTCAAGAAAAGGGAGGGAGTGGGGCCAATTTGGGGCCAAGTGGGGCAGTAGAAATGCAGAGCAGCTCCCACCCCTCCTGCCACCCCATGGCACCGCACGTCCCTGGGGCAAAAAGGTGCTGAAACTGCCGGAGAGGCGGGAGGGGAGACACGGTGGCATCGTAGCGGTGCCCATCCATCCCCGGTGGCTTTTCCTCTGCCCCGCAGGGCCCAAGCAGGAGATGGTGTACGACTTCTGGCGCATGGTGTGGCAGGAGCACTGTTCCAGCATCGTGATGATAACCAAGCTGGTCGAGGTGGGCCGGGTAAGGACCCCATCCCGCCCCCCTCCCTCCAGGGACAGGCTCTACCAGAAGCCTCCTCCGCAGAGCCAGGACCCTCTGTCCCGTCCTCTCCTCGCAGGTGAAATGCTCCAAATACTGGCCAGATGACTCCGAGATGTACGGAGACATCAAGATCACCTTGGTGAAGTCGGAGACGCTCGCCGAGTATGCCGTCCGCACCTTCGCTCTCGAGAGGGTACGGCACCGGTCCCACCGCCGCGACCTGCCCGACCCTGCCCTCGCGGGCCAAGAACCCGCTGCCCTGGGCATCTCTAACCATTGCTAGATCAGTGTTTGCCAATACCCTCTTTATTTACCCCAACATGGGGCTTTTACCCCCGGTCGAGGTGCATCTTCTGAACCCTGCGGATGCTGGTAGCGTCTTCCTTTGCCTTTTCCCCAGCTCTGTGCCCTCTGTCAGAGAGGGTGGCTCAGCCCTGCTTTGGTTTCAGCAGTGAGTGAGTATTTAATTTCTGTGTGAGCACCGTGTAATTGCGACAGGGATGAAGGATGCTTTTCCTCCTCCAGGCTGGAGTGCAGGTTATGTGGCCATTACTCTCCAGCGCGGTACCTGGGGATGGAGCCGGTGCGATTTTACCTCTTAATCTGCAGGAATGGGAAATTACTGTCTAGTTTCAGGGCAGGTAGCAAAGGCTGTGGAATGAGACCTGTGGCTGCTGCCACCTCTTCCTCCTTGGCTGGTTTTTAACCCTCTTGCAGCCAAAGAGGAGGAAGCTGTGGTGCTGCTGGAGCATCCAACCCCTCTGCGGTGCGTTTGGCTGGATGCTGAGCTGGAAAAATAATGGATTCCCACGAAAATGAGGCGTTTGGGTGGCTTTTCCTTCCTCGTGCCATCTCGCCCCATCTCGCCCTTCCCTTGCAGCGGGGCTACTCAGCCAGGCATGAGGTGAAGCAGTTCCACTTCATGTCGTGGCCCGAGCACGGCGTCCCCTACCACGCCACGGGGCTGCTGGCCTTCATCCGCAGGGTGAAGGCGTCCACGCCGCCCGACGCCGGCCCCATCGTCATCCACTGCAGGTACGTGTGCGTGGCCGTGGGGCAGAGCGGGCTGGGGGGGGGAGCATCGCCCTCCGGGATGGGGTTTGGGGAAGGGGGTGGTGGGTGGCCCTGAGGGGCTGGGTCTTAGGTGGGTGTTCAGCCTCAGAATGATGCGAAAAGGTCTGAACGGTGGTAAAAACTTCAGCAGGGGAACAGGAAATGTATAAATTGGGTTCGTAGCAAGGGGAGGCACTGGGGTGGATGCCCCTCTGCGATGGCATCCAGCTGTGAAACGTCACCGCTGGGCTGGTGGCAGCGGGGATGGGGGGGCTGTGGGTGGTCCAGAGGGACAAACAGGGAGCAGCACGTTTTGGGGGCTGCCCCAGCACCCATTTCTCAGCTCTGTCCCTTTGGGTGAGGGTGTCACAGGGGGGACACGGGCAGCTTAACTGCTGCTGATGGCAACGTCGGGTGTTGGGTCTGGCCAAAGGGAGAGGGTTGGGGGGGGTGGCAGGACAGCTCCATTCACAGGGTCCCCGCAGCGCTGTCCCCACAGGGCTCAGCCACCGGGACACCAGAGCTGGGAGGAGACTGGTGGCACTTGTGAGCAGGAGTGGTTGCTTTCTGTCCCCTGAACAGGCATCCCCACGCAGTGGGTTAATGGCTCATCCTCCACTGGACAAACAGGGAGGAGCTGATGAATGAGAGGGATTTTTTATTTTTTTTTAAATCTTATTTCTCCCTGTCAATTGCTTCATCAGTATTCATTCACCGGCAACAGCGAGTGTGATTAGTGCCCGTAGCCTGTAATCACTGATAATCACGACGAGTGATTCATCAGCCCTAGAAATTAGTGTTTCACTGGAAAAGACTTTGTAGGAAACTGGCGGGGGGAGCAGTTCTCCTCCCGACACCTCGTGCAGGAGTCGCAGCATCCCTTGGCCTTTGGCTGTGAGTCCAACTGTGCCAGGATTTGGGATATCTCTGGAGCTGGGTTGTCCTGCTCCAGGCATCCTGCTGGGCTCAGCGTGACCCAGAGGTCTGCCTCGGGGGAATTCAGCACTTGGGGTACCCCCGTGTGCCCTCAGGGCTCGGTGCTGAGCATCCTCCTCCTCCTCCACCCTTTCAGGATGGTTGAGGGGTGACCTCATTAATGTTTACAAATATATCAAGGGTGAGTGTCACGAGGATGGAGCCAGGCTCTTCTCGGTGACAACCAATGATAGGACAAGGGGTAATGGGCTGAAACTGGAACATAAGAGGTTCCGCTTAAACTCGAGAAGAAACTTCTTCTCAGTGAGGGTGACGGAGCCCTGGCCCAGGCTGTCCAGGGAGGGTGTGGAGTCTCCTTCTCTGGAGACATTCAAGACCTGCCTGGACACGTTCCTGTGGGGCATAGTCTAGGCATTCCTGCTCTGGCAGGGGGATTGGACTTGGTGATCTTTCGAGGTCCCTTCCAATCCCTAACATTCTATGATTCTATGATTCTATGATCCCAGAGTTCTGTCAGCTCTCAGATAGTCTAGCTGCTGCTTTTGTTGCAAAAAGCATGCGTTTTGCTGTTTTAAAGAAAAATGAAGCTTAGACATGGGAGCCCGATGCAGCCTGGGGCTTGGTGTGTTCAGGAGGGTGGTGGGCAGGGTGGCTTAAGGCAAAACCAGGCTGTGGTTACGGAGGTGTGTGAGGTCCTGGCAGCCCTGCCTGGACCTTGCACCCCTGGGCTGGGTCCGTACGTCGGGTCCTGATACACGGAGACCTGGCTTTGTGCCCGCCGGTGTCTGGGGCTGCGTGCCGACGCCATGCGGACTGAGAACGTGTTTGCTGTGTTTTGCTTCTCCCAGCGCTGGCACGGGGAGGACTGGCTGCTACATCGTCCTGGATGTTATGCTGGACATGGCCGAGTGCGAGGGCGTCGTGGACATCTACAACTGCGTGAAGACCCTGTGCTCACGGAGGATCAACATGATACAGACGGAGGTGAGCGAGCGTCGAGGGCAGCCGGGGACGTGTGGGGCTGCTGTCACCAGCACGCTGGGGACGCTGAGCCCTCTCCCCTGTTGTCCCCTCCCCAAAAGGAGCAGTACGTCTTCATTCACGACGCCATCCTGGAAGCCTGCCTGTGCGGGGAGACCAGCATCCCCGCCAGCGAGTTCAAGCCCACCTACAAGGAGATGGTGAGGATAGAGCCGCAGAGCAACTCCTCGCAGCTGCGGGAGGAGTTTCAGGTGAGTGAACCCGAAACCTCTGCATCCCCTCAAGCTTGCTCCTCACCCTCCTGGTGCCCACGACCGCCGGGACCCGTGGGCTCCGGCAGGGCTGTCCAGCCCTGGCGCGGGCAGGAGGGGAGCTAAGGGGAGGATGTCTGTGTACCCGCAGACCCTGAACTCGGTGACTCCTCACTTGGACGTGGAGGAGTGCAGCATCGCCCTCCTGCCCCGCAACCGGGAGAGGAACCGCAGCATGGACGTCCTGCCGCCCGACCGATGCCTTCCCTTCCTCATCTCCGTGGACGGAGACAGCAACAACTACATCAACGCGGCCTTAACCGATGTGAGTGCGCTGCGGGGAGGGAAGGGGCCAGCTTGGGTTGCCTGAGGTTGGCTTTTCGTGGCAAAACACGGCTTGGGTTGAATTTACGGCCTCGTTTTGTGCAAGGGCACGAAGGCACATGGCAGCTGGACCGGCATAGCAGGTTCCTTCACCCCTTCTTTTGGGTAGCAGCATCTTTCTTGGCTTGAAAAAGCTTTTCTCCTCCTCTCCCAAAGGGTGTTCATGTATTTTGTAGAAAAATATTCGTAGTCTAGTGAAAGGTGTCCCTGCCCATGGCTGTGGGTTCGGAACTTGATGATCTTTAAGGTCCCTTCCAACGCAAAACATTCAGTGATTCTATGAAAATGGAGCACCCGAGAGAGAAGCAGCTCTGGGAGGGGGTGGTGGCACTGAGCTTCCCTCCCCGTGTGCTGCCAGCACCCTGCCGTGCATCCTGCCTGTGCTGGTATAATTCAGGGGGCTCTGAACTGGTCCCAGAGCCTCTGTGCATCCCCCAGTGCAGTCAGAAACAACACCCGTGATGGCAAAGCTATTCCCTACCTGCCGATGACTGCAAAGCACAGAGGAGGGGATGCCCCAGGCTCTGAGCTCGTGCTGAGCGATGGGTCATTGATCATCTAAAGCACTTTTCTCTTCTTGAAATGAACCCAGGGTGCTTTGCACGGGCGGTGCTGAGCCCCACCGCACCCCAGGGCACCTTCCTTAAACCCTCCTGCTCGCAGCTGAGCACCAGCACCAGGCTGAGCCCTGGGTTTTTCACCTCACGGGTGATTTGTCGTGCTGCTTCTTTGAGCGGATCTCATCTCCCCGATACCTGCTCTTGCAGCAAAAAGCAGTTTGTAAAGCGGAGGCAGCGGCTGGGGAGCAGCACCCGTTTGGCTGCAGGCTTCAGCTGCCGTGGGATGGGAGCTTTGTTCTCAGCGTGCTTCGTGTTTGCATATCCGTTTTATTTTTATGCATCATTGAGCTTCCCCTAATCTCCGCTACAGGGTCGGAGAATAACGTGGTTTTTTTTAGAGACAGAAAAAGCCCTTTGGATGAAATTCTTGCTAAAGGGATAAAACCCATTTCCCTCTTTGAGGGGGGAGGAAACTAAAAAGTCTCATTTTCTTTAAGTGCTCGGTCGGTCTGTCCATCTGTCAGATCAGATTGGTCCGTGTTGCCCATCACGGGTGCTGAGCGTGGTGCCGGTGCCGGCGGCAGGCTGGTGGGGCCGCTCTCTGCTCCGCGCCCGCTGCCGTCATTTACGCCAGTGCCAAAGGACTGTGGGTGCCAAGGCAGAGCTTGGTCCACACCTGATGAAATCTCCCTCGTCCTGCCACTCTCATCGCCCTCCTTGAGGCTCTCACCCAGAGCCGGGGCTCTTGCTGCTACCCTGTGGACAGGGCAAGGGGGAAAGTTCAGTAAAGGCATTCCCTGGGCTAAGTGAGGAGGTTTGGCAGCAGCCAGAGGACTGCCTGTTAGCGGGGAGCTCATTTGTGGCCACACAACATTTTCTGCTCGGTTCCTGTATCTGAAGAGGCTTGAGCTGAAGCGTGTTAATTTAAAAGTCTGATTGATGCCGGGTTGGGCTCAGCTCTCCATCCCTTGGCAAGCCAGTGTCAGGATGACCGAGGGGACAAATCTCACTCGAAGCATGAACAAGAAGTGCAGTCATTTTAATTTCCTACCCCACCGCTTCCTTCTTGCAGTCTCTTTGGGTCTTGTATTCTGGGGTTTCGTTTCCTACTCAAAAACCCCAGTGAGCCCAGGTGGGTGCTGTGGTCTCTTTGCCCGGCGGCATTGGGGCGCTGTGGGTGGGGGTGATGCTGTGGGTGGGGGTGATGCTGTGGGTGATGCAGGATGCGGAGCTGGGGGCTGGGTCCATCAAGCAACCTTCTGCTGCTGCTTGGCTCAAAGGTGACATCTTCTCCTCAGTTATTCATTCAAAGCAGCCACCCGTGTGAGAGTAGAAAGCAGGGCTTTCAGCCTGGCCCAGGGCAGGGATCACTTAGAGCTGTTCCTGCAGCATCTCCCCAGCCCCAGGGCATGGAGGGACTGAGAGGTGCCGGGGAGTCCGTCTCTGGAGAAGATGGCTTTGGTGGCACTCATCTTCTGGTTGCACTGGATTTTCAGGGGGCGCGCGGCAGCGACTCCGCCGCCACGTCCTTCACGGTGCTTGTCTTCCCTCTCCGCAGAGCTACACCAAGAGCGCTGCCTTCATCGTCACCCTGCACCCGCTGCAGAACACCACCACCGACTTCTGGCGGTTGGTGTACGACTACGGCTGCACCTCCATCGTCATGCTCAACCAGCTCAATCAGTCCAACTCCGCCTGGGTGAGTTTTGCTGACCCGGGACCTCTCCTGCTCCGTCTCCACCTCGGCAGTGCCGCAGCGTCGGCGTTTTGTTGGCGTCGGTGTTGCTTTACTGTACCATAATGTGGATGCCCCAGGGAGATGCAAGGTTAATGACAGGTCTGACCTCTTTGTTATGGCGAACTGATTTTTATCCTCCTTTTGCAACGGGGAAACTGAGGCACGGGGCGTTTCCCACATTCATCTTCCAAGGGCGCTGGTGGCTTGTGAATACTGCTTTAGAGATCAGCCTGCTGCAAGGCGGCTGTCCCGTGGGTGTTCTGGTGTGACGGGATGTGCAGATCCGCCAAACTGGAGGGGGAGGGTGTCCCCTGTCAGCTGGGGGAGAGGGAACAAAAGCCGGGGGGGGCACTTTTGCTCTCCTGGTGCACCACTCCCCAGGGGGATGGCTGGAGCACTCCCGTCACCGCGGAAAGAGATGTAAAAGTCTGCTTACAGGTCTGTGATGTTAATTCAGTGAGGAAACTTGCTGGATTTTTACATAAAATTAGCATTATAGGCTCTTAATGGATGTCTGGAGAAGACTTCATTAGCTGCCGTATTTTACAAGTTGAGATCAAGATACTCGATGTAAATGACCCGAAACGGCAGTTGTGCCGTTTGTCACGAGGACGCAGACGGATGCGGCACTGACTGGTGTGTAAACACGCCGGCGTTTCTTTTCTGTATAAATACGGGGGACACGTGTGGAGCTGTGGAGCACACCCGCGCCTGCTGAGCTGATGTCACGTGCTCCAGAGGACTTTTGTGTGGGGGGACGCTGAGCAGCAGCAAGGGGTGTTCTGGGAGCGTCGCTTGCCTTACAGAGGTTTGCCAGGAGAGGAGGCAGAGCTGGTCCCAAAGAGCTTTTCAGCTCGGAGTCGCTCTTAGATCAGGTTTGTGTTTAATCACCTGATCTGCCCATTGCCAAGAACAACAAACCATTTATTCTTACTTATCCCTGTACTGGTGTATTTCTACCTATACCTTAGCCCTATACCTGTGTGTTTCTACCTCTTGCTGCCTCAGATCTCTGCTCTTCCTACTTTTGCCCCCGTCGAGGTCCAGCCCCGTTGCCGACAGGTGCGGGTCGGGCAGCGGTGGTGGGTTGGAGCTTGAGTGGCAACAGCAGAAGCTGCTGCCAGGATGGCCATGGCCAACCCTGGAGCCCAGAACAGGGGCAGACCAGCCCTGGGGACTTGCGTGGCAGCTAGATTTGGCCGTCCCGTGGCTGGTGTGAAGGGACCGTGGGGCCAGACCAGCACCGCCCATCTGGACGTTGTGTCAGGCCATGGCTCGGCTGGTCCGGAACTGCTGGGTGCAAATGTCTGGGTGTCCTCCTCCTCCTCCACAGCTCCTACTGCCGGCTGAGCATCAGGGTGTTGTCTTCTGCATCTTCACCTTGGCACCCGGTGAGATCTCAGGGCTCTCTTTCTTTCACCTGCACTTTGTGTAAGCATTCTGAGGAGGTTGGGTCTCTTAAAGAAGGGGTCGTAGTAGAGGAGCAGCTACAAAACACAAAGAAGAGGAGTTAGTTGCTGTCACTGCAAGAAGGAGAAAGGCAGATACCCGACAACGAAGCATCTGCATCAGCAAAGACAAACGTGGGCATTAAAAAGGAGTCTCTGGGGCATTTTAAACCTCAAGTTTCTGCTGAATAAAATCTTAGGCTAGGGTTTTGTTAAGTAATAATGGCCCTTGTGTTTTCTGCATTTGGGAGCAGAGAAGTGTGAGGTTTTAAAAAGCCTAAAAAACCGATGGAAACACCCAAATACCCCTAGTGATCAGGCACCTCAGCATGGAGTAGACAAGTAGGGAATAACACTGATGTGTGTCTTCTCAGTATTCAGCAGAGGATACAAGAAGATTTCAATGTTTGGTAAAGCCAGATACAGAGCAAACACAGCGGAGGGGACGAGCTTTCCATTTTATGAGTTCAAAGTAAGCAGAAATAACCAAAATCTATTTTATCAGCATTTCTGCTCCTCTGAAATTCTGCATTGAGCACTCCTGAAAATGACCCAGGAGACACAGTCAGGCCATTTGCTCCCATCCCCATCTCCTACCTTGTAAAAGCTCATTTTATCTGAGCGTGAACCTCTCCCCCTGAATATCCTGAGGGTTCTTTTGTGCCCTGCTGCTGCTTGCAGCTCCTGGCTGGAGGCAGGTGTGAGAGAACCCCCTTCTGTTCTGCAAAATCCACAGAGGTCAAGTTGGAGAACGAAGCCTCTCACGGATTCGGTGTCAAAGATCTTCAGGGGTCTCGTCCTCCCCGGCGCTTCCTTCCTGAAGAGTTTTTCTGGGATCACGGCACAGTTTCCGTCGTCGCCCCACCAGGCTGACTGGAAGCGATGGCTGCCACGATCTTCCAGAGCTTCACGAGGAAGCGTCGGGCTGAAGCCTGGGTGGTGTTGGCTGAGACGTCCAAGAAACAAGATCAAATGATGGAGCTTCATGATTAATTTACTGAAGACCGTCGTGCAAAAGTGACTGTAGGACATCAGGAACGACGACAAGCAATGAGGCTTTAGCTGTGGTCTGTGGCTCCTAAGACAGTGATCAGCTGTTGGTGGGCTGCTCAGGAGATGCTCTGAGCAGAGCCAGGAAGGGTTTTTTTTTAACTGAACATGAAAGCAATTGAAAAAAGATTAACAGAAAATTAAATTTAACAGACAGACCTGCCTGGCTTGGCTCTGTGTGTGGAGCTGGGAGGGTGGAAGGGTTTTGCCTGCGAGCGTGGCCGCCGGGGAGAGCAGCTGCGTTGCCCGGGCAGCGGGCAGGTCCAGCTAGGGGAGGGCAACTGGTGCTTCCATGTGCATTTCTCACCTCAATTCACATTTACCCTTCCTGCGTGCTGAGGTACCTGCTGGCAACCCATTGAAACCCCAGCCAGTGCCACCACCTTACTGTCCGTCCACAGTGACTGTCCAGCACCTCTGCAGCACAGATGTGGCGTGAACCCAGCTGCAGCAGAGCATGGCAGGGAAGGAGGCAGCAAAACCCATTTTACTTCTCTCTCTCAACCTGTTCTTTCGTCCCCTGGTCCAGAAAACACCCTTTACTCTCATTCCCTCGTGCCTGGGCCATCCTCCCCCAGGTCCCCTGCCACTGTCCGATGGGCACTCTGCCATTTTTCTTCATTATTCAGCCCTGTCTCTCTCTCTGGACGTCTATTCTTCAGGGATGTCTGTGTTACAATATTTAACTGGATTTTAAGTGTTTACCAGTTTAGGACCAACAGGTAATAAATCAACCTTTACAGCAGGCAGCTCTGAAAGGTGACTTGGAGGGTATATCCCTCGCTTGAGCTACGTCTTGCCAAGGGAAGTTTTAATATCCAAATTATAGCTCTCAGTCTAGAAGGCTTAAAGATCTTGGAGATTTATAGCCCCTATTAATAACCAATTATTTCTCAAACACGTTTGCCATGCAGTTAGGCCCAAGCCGTTCGAGGGCCTGAAATGCTAAATGCCCTGTTAAAGTGCGGTGACAAACATCATACATTTTGTGTCGACGCCGGTTTCCCAGCTGTCTCCGTGTGAAAACGTTCGCGTCCGTGACCCTTGGACCGAGCCATCTGTCAGAGCCGTGCCAGACACCTTTCCAGGGCTACGGGCCAGGATTGCTTTGACTTGTTGGGATGTCCTGGCTGTGGGGTGATGGGGACCGTCATCCACCTTGATGTTGTTACTGACAGGTGGCAGAGCAGCTTCTAGAGATGATGGGGCTTGAGAGGAGGCTTGAAGCAGCCAAGCCGTGCTCCTCCATCGTGTAGGACCAGACCTGACCTCTCCGGGGCTGAGGCAGGGTGCCTCCTGCATCCTTCTGGACTGGCAAAGCCATCTCCAGGAGCATCGGCCATTGCCTTTGTGCGATGGGGAGAGGACTACATGGGGGTGGACCCGACCTTTCGGCTTTGATCCCTCGACAGTGTTCTGGTTTGAGCTGAACAGAACCAATTCTATTCAGAGATTTTTACTTCTTTCAGCTCGGTCTCTTCTAAGAAGTTAACAGCGTGTTTCTGCAGACAGCGTCTGCTGCCAGAGGTGGTAACGCCTGATGTCGCTGCCAGGGACACTTGCAGAAAGGTGGATGCTTGCTCCTGTAGTGACCAAGGTCACTGCTGGACCTTGTGTGCCACGCTGCGGGGGCTGGGAGGTAAAGGGGTCACAAGGAAGCAGAAGGTTGCACCTCTGGTGAGGAACAGACAGGACAGGTGACCAACAACAGTATTCCAGTCTGTCTACGTCATATTCAGTATAAAGCTGAGGGACCACAGAGCTTAAGGCCTCTTCTTCAATGGCTGGCATCTGAGGAGGAGGACTCTGTCTGTTCTGCCCTTGATCCCGATCCTGAGTTCCCAAAATCTGGTCCCTGTGCCTCATTCCCCTCTGCTGCTGAGCCTGGGGCTGCCCTGGGACTGGTGGTGCCGGCTCTGCAGCCCCCTGGGGATTGCTGTTGCGGAGGGGTTGGTTTCGATATGAGTTTTGTGTGTATTTAATTGCTTTCATTATTCCCTTATCAGTACTACTACTGTTTTTTTAAAGCTGTTTTATTTCCCAATCCATAAGTCCCTGCATTATTCCCTTCCCCTTTGGGGAGGGAGAGGGGTTAGAGAGCATCTGTTGGCGCCCCAACCCTCGACAGCCAGAGGGATCCTTCACCCAGCGATGCGACTTGGGGCATAATGGCATCATCCCGTGTCCCGGGACGTGTCACCAGCCATGCTGAGCTGTACTTTTCCTCTCCGCAGCCCTGTTTGCAGTACTGGCCCGAGCCGGGTCTCCAGCAGTACGGCCCGATGGAGGTGGAGTACGTTTCCGGAGCGGCGGATGAGGACATCGTGTCCCGTCTCTTCCGAGTCCAGAACGTCACACGGGTGAGGGTCCACGCCAGCAAAGGGTGGTCGGGGGAGCTTCACCTGTGTCTGTGTGTGTGTGTGTGTGTCCAGGGCCCCCCAGTCACCTCCCAGTGCCTGGTCAGGGTTGGGTGAGCAGGGCTTGGATGGCTTTTGGTAGCTTCTGCATTGGGGAAGGGCTGGGATGTCACCAAGAGCTTCCTTATGTGAAATCATAGAACCATTTAGGTTGGAAAAGACCCACTGAACCATGTCGCTGAGCACCACATCTACACGTACTGCCTGTATGGCTGAAGACTTTCTTTGGAGAGCAGAAGGATGATGTATCTAGTGAGGCCATGCAGTCCTAGAGCTTGTTGTTGCCTGGTCGGGTAATTCTCTGTACAAACTAACTGAATGGTGCTGTAGGTGCTGGTGTCTTCTTCAGCCTAATGCAGGAGCTCCTCCAGAGGATGCAGCCCCAGCTCTCCTTCTGGGAGAGAAGAGCCTGTAAAATTGCTATTGGCTCCATCCAGCCTTTCTGGAGTTCACAGCTCTTTGCAAGATGTTAGATAACTCTGTAGGAACACCTTTCTCAAGGTCCATCTCTGGCCTGCCATGCATGGGATGGAGACTCCTTGCAAGGGCACAGCAGCTTCCCCGGGACCAGCAGAGCCTTTTTGCTGTGGCATGAGAAGATCCACAGAAGTTTTCACCTCTTGTCCTTGTTTCGTTGAGGCTTGGCTGGTTCAGTTTGTCTTTAAATGAAGAGAAACCGTGAAGTTGGGAAGGGACAGGAACTCCAATGAATACCTTGTATGGGTGTAAAACTATGCTAGGGGGAAAAAAAAAAAGCTGATTTAGCTCTAAAAGCCAGCCATGAAGAAGTGGCATCCCCGAGGTGTTTAGATCTCCCAAGGGTTGCCAAGAGGCTGAGGCCAGCGTCCCAGGGGAGGTCATCGGGCAGATGGGAATTGGGGAGCTTGGAAGGGAGCATGCAGCTTGGCTGATGGCCTGGCTGGGAAGGGTGCTTTGGTGTGGGAGCTGGGATCAGGGGAGATAAATCCTGATTATCTGGACTCGTGATACTTAGAAGTTTTTGGTTCGCTGTTCCCTGTGGGAGCATCTGGCATTTCCTGGGTGTCAGCACAAAATCCTTCACCGAATGTGCTTAGCTCTCAGGTGACAGAATATAGCCCATGCTAAATCAAAATGCAGCGTGTTCGAAATCTCTGGATCTAAGAAAAGATTTCCCCAGGGAGCAGCTCGCTGGAGGAGTGCTGGTAAATGCATGGAACCACTTCTTGCCAAGCCTTGCCTGCTGGAGGGAAACCAGGCGTTGGGGAGCATCACAAGCCCTCTCCAGAGCCAAGAGAGAGCTTACACCTGA
Source organism: Trogon surrucura (assembly GCA_020746105.1). Classification (NCBI taxonomy): domain Eukaryota; kingdom Metazoa; phylum Chordata; class Aves; order Trogoniformes; family Trogonidae; genus Trogon; species Trogon surrucura. The sequence goes on from CM036640.1 coordinate 4,559,668, forward strand.
GCTTCAGACTGGATTCCAAAGATTTTCTTCCCAGGCTCTCAGGAGTTTTCTCTTGGCTTAACCCTGATTATTTGTTTCATCTTCCTCCTCTGCTTTCCTGGCTTCTAGCAGGAAGCAGAAACTTGAGCCTGGGGAGGTCAGCCCATCTTGGCCACATCACCAGGCACACTGGAGCTCCTGAAAAGGTTCAGAAGAGCCCTGGAGGATTTGGAGTGTGCGGGTTGGAGTGGGCATCGAGTGCCCCCAGCGCCCACGCCCCAGGCTGGGGCTCCCTGAAGAGTCACGGAATACCTGGTCCTGGGGGTTGGAGGTGGTCTGGTGCTCATCCCACCCATCATGCATCTGAAATTGGGTGGACGGAGCCCTTCAGAGCTGAGGATCTCCCATCAGCATCCGATCCCCCCTTTCTCCTCCAATCTGTGCTCCCGAGATGCAACTGCGGTGTGAGACCCATCAGGTGCTTCTGATGCCCTGAGTACTTCTGAGCAAGACCCCCAGATCTGCCTGGCTAAAGCCTGGCGTCGTTTAGCTTTGTGGATGTAATCCTCCTCCTGGAGCCTGCTAACCAGATGAGGTTTCAACACTAACCAGGTTACCAGGGTATTAAAGCGCTCTTCCACCACTTCCCACCTCCGTGGGTGCCAGCTTCTCCTCAGCCTCTTGGTTTACAGTGAACACAACAAAACCACGTCCTTTGGGATCTGCATGCAAGATAATGGCGTGATGGAGAAGCCTTGAGGAGGCTCAGGGGTCTGGTAACAGGTTTTGGGACATAGAGACAGCCCAAGGTGCTGTGAGTTGGGATAAACCGTGTCAGTGGAGCTTCTCCTGGGTGGGATGGGATGGCGGAACCAGTGTGAGCTGCAGAGGAGAGGGCTAAACCACCCGTCTTAAAGCACCAGGAAAGGATTTTACTCTCTTCCTCTACTATGAGTGTATGACAAACCCCTCTTGTCCTCCATCAAACCTCCAGTGGAGGCAAATGAGAACAGCCCGTGGGTTCAAGCTGATGAGATTTGCTTTTCTAGTTGCAGGAGGGACACCTGATGGTCCGACATTTCCAGTACCTGCGGTGGTCGGCATATCGAGACACCCCGGACTCCAAGAAGTCCTTCTTGCACCTCCTGGCCCAAGTGGAGAGGTGGCAGAAGGAGAGCGGGGATGGCAGGACCGTGGTGCACTGCCTGTGAGTGTCACCTGGAGACGAGGGGGCTCTGGTGTGGGGGAAGACGCCACCAGCTCACGTGTCCATAGTTCTACCTGGAAGTCCTCTAAAAAGCCCTCACTGGGTGACTTTGTCCCCAGATGGTGCTATCTGGGGGGTGAGGCACCTTGTGGTCACCATGTCAAGCCTCCTTCACGAGACGGATGCTGAGCAGGAGTGACACCCGCTAGCAGCAATCCTGCCCTTCGTGCCGGTCCCTGCTCGCAGCGGGGCTTGGCAGAGGTCCCAGCCCTGTCACCACGTCCTGTGCACGTAACAGGCTCCAAAAGGATGTGGCAGGAGCTCTGCAGCTCCCATCGCTTGCTGCTCATCGAGGTGGACGTGCTGTCCCTTCCCCTCCGCCCGCTCACACAAACACCCGTGTGTGCTCTCCTTGGATGGGACCTCGCACGTTCGCAGATTGGTGGAGACAGCAGGCGAGCCTTTAATCAGAAATTAATTACAGCCTCGTCCATCTTCATTAGCCGAAGGAGGATTTGAGAACATGCTTTATAAAACACCGGCATCATGTTCTCTCTTCCTCTCCCCGGTCCCCGTTGCTGCAGGGGATCCGCCGTGATGGTGTGGGGTGGGTTTGGCGTGGGGTGGGGAGCGGTACCCAGCGAGCTGGGTGAAACGTGGGGTGGTTCCTCCAGCCAACACTACCCAGCAGGTCGTCAGCCCGGGGTCACCCTGCAGAGGGGAGCAGGGTGGCAAAGGGACACAGTGACTTCCCCAAGGTCACATGAGGAATCGGTCCGTGGCAGGGCTGGAAACTGAGCCCAGATGTCCAAGATCCAGCCCCGATGGTCCAGAAAGGTGTTTCCATGCTGTGTTGTGGCTCTTGTGAGGACGGGAGGGCAGGATCACAGCTCCTGCCACCTTGTGGGTCTGGCTCAGGTCCCCAAGTTGGGAGGACTCTGGGGTATGAGCCCCTCCTCTGGGACATCTCCTGGGATGGAGAAAGGGGGAGTTCGAGGGAGCAGGAAGATGCTCTAATACCGTCTTCCCACGACCAACACGTGTGTTTCTTTCATCAGGAACGGAGGTGGCCGGAGCGGCACCTTCTGTGCCTCCACCATGATCCTGGAGATGATCAAGTGTCACAACATGGCAGATGTTTTTTATGCTGCAAAGACCCTCCGTAACTACAAGCCAAATATGGTAGAGACCTTGGTAAGCACCAGACACCGCCAGCATCTGCCCTGCCTGCTGGTCCCTCCGGCATCCCTCTGGCAGGGAGGAGAGGTGCTGGAGGATGCTCACCTCCCCAAACACCTCCTTTCCCATCCCAAATCCCTGATTTGCTGCAGGCTGGGGTGGAGAGGGAGGCGAGGCAGCTCTTGAAAGCAGCCTTGGGCTTGCCTTCCTCTCGCTGTGCTGACATGCCCTTGGCGCCGACGTTGGGCTTGTCGGAAACCCTTCCCAGGAGTAAGGAGGCAGGTTTGCATTAATTCATGGGATGTAATTGTGGCTCTTCGGAGGGTTTGTGGCGCCGGGAGCAGCTCCGAGGTGGAGTCAAACAAATTGCTGTTGGGAATATAAAAGGGAACTACATTTGCAGTGAAATTAATTGGTGGACAAGGTGCTGGGGGCAGCGACAGAGCCACGTTTCGTGATGGGAAGGGTGGAGGCAGCAGTGGGTCGGGGTGAAAAGCCCGTGCTGGATTTCCCAGATAACAGGAGAGGGGCTGGAGCAGGCGCGTGCCCGTGGCTCAGGAATCCAGGTGCCTGGTGATGTTTTAAAAGCAATCGGCTGGAAATGTTTATCGTGTTTAGATTATAAAATCCTTAAAGTTGCAAAATGAAATGGTTCGGAGGAGGGGATGTGATTTGCATTAGGAATTAAAGTGGAGGAGAAGGTGAGGGAGGGATGCAGATAATGGAAAGATGATGTGACAAGCATGAAGCCACCAGACCCATTGGGCTAAATTGCAAAGGGTATTAAAAAGAGGCAACATTTTCGCATCAGGACACGAGCGTCCTCCAGCCTCAAATGAACCTGAACCATCTATTCTGGGAATCCCAATCTACCGGAGTCACTGGGAGGCCGGATCCTCACGCAGCGTAAAGAGCCGCAGCCCAGCGGAGAGCAGCCGGCGCGTAGCAGTTTCCTGCTGCCCCTGCATCTTCCCCCTTCTATTTGCCTGCAGCGTTTATTTTTATATGATGATAAATGGAAACAATCACTTTTCTTAATCCAAAAAGCATTATGTGCTTTTAATCTAAGCTCTCGCAGCCTCCTCACTTGGAAGCCCCGCTCCCACCTGGGCTCCCCGCGCCGCCGCCCACCCGTGGTGGGACGTAACAGGATTTTCGTGCCGGTGCTCAAGCTTCAATCCTTGGGTTTTGGGAGATGAGCTCTCCCCTTTCCCTCCCTGTTACCTGGAATGCTCCCGTCTGATGTCCCAGCACTTGTAGCAGCATCAGAAACCTTATTTATTTGTTTTGGGGTTTTTTCCCCCCTACTCTGGCTGCATTTGCTTGTTGGATGCTTGAAGGAGCAATGTCTCATGGGGGTGGGCACTTGCAAGGTCTGAGCTCCCCTAAGGTTTTCTGTGCTGGGAGTTGGATGAGGACAGCAGAGCACAAGAACAGGTCATGTTAAAAGGACAAGAAGGGACAAGACTGCCTTCACAAGCCTAATTTCAGTGAATTTTGCTGTAAAACCCAGCCACGCTGGGCTTTCCCTTCCTGCAGCTGCGGGGAAGGTGCTGACACTGTCCATAGCTGCCTCGGAAAAGGGAAAGAATGGGAGAGGGAGCCCAGCCCAGCCATCACAGACGGGTCAGGCTTTGACTTCAGCACCAAAACACTTGTTTGTCTGGTGTCTTCCTTGGAAGGTTTGGATTTTTGGAAGGGAAAGCTCCTGGGACTTCCCTTCACACCTCTCTCCCCACGCAAAGCAAACACTCAGACCAAATCTCTGCCAGGGATGGAAAATAGCAATTTTTTTTCCTTCTTGATCTGAGCACGTTCCCCCTTTGCAGCCTCCACTGAACTCAAAAATAAAGAAACGTCTTGATTTCAGGGCAAGGGTTTAATTTCAGACACTTTCCTTAGCGTTACCGGAACTTAATTTGCCTTGAAGAGGGAGAGCTTTGGGAAATAGTTTGCTCGGGATCGTAACCCCCTCTTTTCTCTCTCCAAACAGGAGCAGTATCATTTCTGCTACGACATAGCACTGGAATATCTGGAGTCCCTAGAGACCAGATAGCACCTCGCCAGGACAGGGGTGGCAAGGGCTTGCGCAGGGGTCGTGCCAACCGCGCGTTTCGCACTCGGACGTTGCGTTAGTGAGGAGGGAAACAGCAAAGGACCCGACGAGAAAACCCATCAGATGGAGAAAAAACCCGAAAGGACGCGGTGGGGGGACGTGTCGGCCGCTCCCTGTCTTCAGCCTTCCCTCTCCATGTTTCCTTCCTGCCTCGAGCGCGTCCGAGCGGCTGCGGGTCGGATGCCCCGGCTCGTCCCGTCCCCGCATCGCTTTGGGTCGTGGTTGCGGGGTCGGTGGGCGCAGGATGCGGCCCCACGGCACAGCCTGCATGTCTCTAAAGCAGCCCGAGGGGAGGAGGAGGACAGAAGGAGCCAAGGACATTTCCCGGCAGGGAAGGATGGATATTGGGAGAAGAGACGTTGCTTTTTTGAATTGCACGTGGAATGGAAGCTGCTCTGTTGAGGAGCCCAGATGGCTGCCGGCAGGTTTTACCTGTGGTGGGGACATGCTCTGAGCTGCAGCAAAGACCCCGAGAGGAGCTCTTGAGTTTCTGCCCGTTCACACCACGAGTTCGATCTTCCCTTTTTTGGTTCTGTGAGTTGCGACCCTTTGTGTATCCAGCCCTGGACAGAGCGAGGACAAGGGATGGGAGGTGGAGGGTTGGGGCTCAGTGGCTGCCCGGGCTCACGCTGCAGCACGGGGGACACTGGACACGCGATGTCCCTCTGCAGGGACCGACCTGGACCCCTCCTGGTGCCTTTGACAGCTTTTCAACCAGTGGTTCTCCATCTCTGCACCATCTTCTCCATCTGTAGCAATTAATTCCCCCTGGGCTGACCCGAAGGCACCAGCCCACTGATCTGGTGTGGGGCGAGCTGTGCTGAGCCCTGAGCCGTGGCAGCACTTTGGGGCTGGGCACGAGGACGTCCCCGTGTCCCCGGTGCCACCAAGGGACACGCATACGGGGCCAGTAACTGATTCTTTTTCGGCTTCATCCTGCTGCAGGCAGGTGTGAGATGTCACATGTTCTGTCCGATACTGTGACAGTGACAGGGGTTTCTGCGTACAGCCTGGTTGCAATCAAGCTCTAGTCAGGGTTTTCTCTCCCTGCAAATGGCCTCAAGAAGGTGCAGCCAGAGGAGACGTAGGTCTGGGGTCTGCCTCGGAGGCTCGAGGAACCGAGGGGACGTTGCTTCTGTCTTGAGGGCCAGGCAAGAGCCCTTCACAGCCATTTTTTGGGGGGAATGGAGCAGAACAGATGAGAAACTGTCCTGCATAAGCTGAAGGTTGCATGTGGGCAACCCCATCCTTCATCCCCTCCTTATCCTTCATCCCCTCCTTATCCTTCATCCCCTCTACCCTTCATCTGCCCCAACCTTCAGCCCCATCTCCCCAGGGCAAGGGAGGCTTCCCTGCCCTGCCCGCCCGGATCCTGGAGATCCCTCTCCCTGAGGAGCATCACCCAGATCCGTACCACGACTGAAAGCTTTGAAAGACTCCGGTTGGCCAGACCCACCTCCAGCACGAGGGCTGCAGAGCCGGAACGGCTGCATCCTGCGTGAGCAAACCCAGGAGGTGTTTCCATCCACCTCCCAAGGGTGGAGGAGAGCAAGAAGATGCATCTTTGCCCTCTCTCCTCCTCGGAGGATGTCCCACCTGCTGCTTGCAGACGCCCAGGGGTGAAGCTGGGGATTTTGGCAGCATCGGGAGGTTTTGCCCAGACACTTGGCTTTCCTGCGTGCTCGCTGAATAATTCACACGGCCTGAGAAGAACTTATTCCAAGGGCTATACAACATTATTCCCCTCCTTTCCATTCATACTGTCTAACCCTGCAGTGTGCCCGTGCTGTCTCGTGACCAAATCGTCTTTTTTTTACCCCACCAAAGCCTGCAAAATGGTCCAGTTACACCAGTACCTGGTAACACTGGTACTCGCATCGCAAGCCTTGACTTGGAATAAATTAGTGTCCTTTTCCCAGTCCCCATCTCTCTGTAGATGTGTCCTAGGGCGCTGCCGGGGAGACGCCGTACGGTGGGTGCAGAGGGGTCCCAGGGCTGCAGAAACTGTTCGATTTTGGATGAGAATGGCTGAGCTGAGCCTCTGAAATTCCTGATAATGGGATGATGTTGGCCTTGTTCAGCCTGGGGGATGCTGCTGCTTCATCCCAGGAGCCTGGACCATCGGCATCCTCCCTCCAGTCCAGAGGAAGGGAGCATCCCGCAGTGCTTCGTAGGTAAAGTGTTGCTAGAAAGTAGGAAAAAAGGAAAACTGAAACCCCATTTAGTCCTAAAGAGACAACAGAGACTGGAGGAATTGTACATATATTTTAAAAGTGAGATTATTTTTTTTTTTAGTATCTCCTTGCTGGATGTCTCTGGGTTTTTAGGGCATCTCTTGTGAAGGGCAGACTTTGAAATCAAAGTGCTATAAAAACCAAGCGATCTCCAACTCCTACTGAGATCCTCGTATGACATGAGGCAAGGACATCCTGTACATAGAAATATATATATAAAAATATATATATATAAAAATATAAATACTGTTCTTAAGATGGATAATGTTTATTGGTATTACAGATTGGAGTGGTGCTTTTTTTTTTTAAAATAAAACAATAACACAAAAAAAAAAAGAGACGAAAAATCAAAACCCAAGGAAAAACACCAGATTGGAACAATTTCGTTGATATGCAGAAAAAAAGTGATCCCGAAAGCTGGCGGCAACCGAGAGCTGCTGCCAAAGGGACGGGTACCAGGAGGCGGCTCCACCGTGGGACGGGACGACGCGGTGGCAAAGGAGGGACACGTCCGATGCGGGTTGTACCACGCACATCCAGCTGTTAGCTCTTCTTTTTTTTTTATTTTAAATTCTTATTATTTTTGGCTTTCTTTCCTTTTAAGAAAATCAGTTGCATAAATAAATGTTCCAAATTCGTGATGGCCTCTGCGTTTCTTTCGCTGGTCCTGGTCCGTGGTGTTGTAGAGAAGACTCCGTGTCGGTTGTATCTTGCTTTTCGAGGGTATTTTGGGGGAACACATTTGCAGGGCCAGGTTCCAGGACTGCAAAACCTTCGTGGCACAGAGCAGCTGTGTTTGCCCATCGCCACGTGGAGGAGATGGGGTTGCTCTCTGTGCTCGCAGAATCCTCCTAAATCACACCGTGGTGCGATCTGGGACCGGGTGAGACCTGCACCCAACCTGGTTGGATGTCCCCAAGTTCGTACCGCGCTTCTGATGGAAGTTTTCCATTGCTGGAAAAGGTGTTAGGGAGGAAGAAGAGACTTTTTCAGTGCGTTTCCCAGCTGGAAAATGAAATCTTGTAAGAAAAGCCTTCAGGACAAGAAAGCTGCATTGTCTTTGGTGATTTATTTATTACAAAGCAGCCTTCAGTTAAATGTGTTGTGATATTAAACACTTCCAGTAACACTTGAGTCTTAATTTAACAGAGACCAAGGAAAAAAAATCTAATTGACTTGTCAGGACTGTTTTTCATCTTTAATTACAGGTTGTGAAGAGTGTGGTAATTACATTTTACCAATAAATAATAAGAAGTGGGGGTAATGCAAATCAAGAACTGCACTTGGGAAGGGCTCTGGGTGAGCACATCACCTCTGGGCAGGGGTGTCCCTGGGGCTGAGCTCGTTGTCCCTGAGCCCCATGGTGCTGTCCTGGAGGGCAGGGTGGCCTTGGGCAGGGTCGTCAGGGGGCACAAGCTGGGCTGACTCCTGCAACCTCCTCTGCCCTGGTCTGGAGGGGGGTGTTGGGGTTGTTTGGGGACATTGGCCCCAGCTTGGGGACAGGCTCCACACCAGAGCAGCTCCCCAGCAGTGCTGTAGCTGCCCAAGCCATCAGCAATGTCCCACTGCTGCCTATTCCTTTGCACTCTCTTGGTGACTTATCCCTCCAGAGCCACTTGTGATTTCTTCGGTGCCCGGTCACCCTCTTCCCTGCGGTCCCTTCACCGCCCAAACTGGAGCCCTGCTCTCCCCAAGCTGTATTTCAGCCACAGCTCGTTGGGCACTCGCTGTCACCGGCCGCTAATGATGTAAAAACCTTCCCCCTGGTTTTATGAAAGCCATCACTCCGCCAGCTGGTCCGTAATGAAGGGAGAAACAGCAGCTGCTCCCCGGAGCCCTGCTCCCACCAGGAGTGATGAATTGCCCCTTCTTCGCCATGCCCCATTAAGGTAAAGAAAGGAGCTGTTTCTGCAGGGACAAGGGTGGTGGCGGTTGGGTTTGGTGGCTCTCAGGGAGGTGGGCGGCCTCACTTTCCTTCTTTGCTTCATCCCTGCAACACCTGGAAGAGGCATGGACAGCCCAGGAGAGCCGATGGGGAACTGGCACCGTCCTGCAGAGCCGGGGCAGGACCAGCAATCCAGGTCCATGTCCCGTGGAGACGTCCCTCCTGTCACAGCTCTGGTTCATCGGCGTGTCCTGGTGAGTGACATATTGGGAGGTGGCCCAGAGGTGGGGACAAGTTAGACCTCTGTCCTGGTCTGCAGAGCAGAGAGTGCCTGGGCATGGCTGCAGGCACCTGGGTCTCACTACTGCTTTCTGTCAGGCATGGACAGGTTAGAACCACTTAAAAGGAGCACTTTGCATTTCAATAAATAATCCAAATGTGCCATCCAATGCTCAGCATTTGGCCCTTGGGAATTATTCCCCGACTCAACACCTCCTTTGTGTTGTTATCGGCAGCACACATGCCCCAGCAGAGCTGCTAATAATTTCCCAAAGCCAATATCATGGTATTGTTGGAGGTGACCAGGATATTCTTGTTCTGTTCACGGGCTCATTCCCTAATCCGGGCTGACAGACAGACAGTGCTGGGTGTGCTGGGGGAGCCCAGCTCTGACCCACGACTGATGTCCAAGAGTAGCTCCAGAGGTGGCAGGTGGGACCTCTGTCCCCTTCCACCCCTGTCCCCCTGCCCGGAGGGGCTGGTGTTCTCAGTGAACGTTCTGCTCTGCCCTCGCCAACCCCATCGTGACCTTTCTGCCCCGTACAAACACCCGGTGGTGTTCCCCATGCTCTGTCTCTGGATATGGGCTTGTTACGATGTCTGGTGAGATCATGGGATGGAGAAAGTCAACAGTCTTCCTGGCGCAGGATCAGCCCACGTTCCTCTCCTTTCTGCTCTCTGGAGCAGTCGGGTTGTGCAGGGAGGTTGGTCCTTGCACCAGCGCTCCTGTCCTAGAGGCTCAATGTGGTGGCACCATGTACCTGTTCATCAAAGGCTGCAGGAGAAAGGAGCTTAAGATCCCACCTGTGAGTCTTTGGCTCGTGAGGGTCTGGCTTCAGGCAGAGCCCCTGCAGAGCCTGCAAGTCAAGCACTATTTTAGGACACAGCGAGCATTGTCGGGATGGTGCCCAGATCTCATCCACCCATCTCAGTGGTGGAGCCACCCCATTATCAAGGGACATGACCAAGGTCACCAAAGGAGCTATGGGCAGAGCAAGGGCTGCCTTTTCCCTTTTCTCCTTCAGGCAAAGTGGGGCCCTTCCCAGTGTGGGGGTCCCACCTGGGGCTCTCCATCCCTTCCCCTCTCAGCCCGAGCCTGGAGGAGGAGGAGGGGGAGATGTTTTGCCTTGATGTTTCCTCCTACTCGCTGGTTGTTGTTAACACGGGGCTGCCTTGACCCCACACAGCAGTGAGCTGGGATTTCCCATTTTGCTGGAAACGCTTCGTTCGCTTCTTGGGCAGCCAAGAGCAGCTGGAGCTTAAAACACAAGTAAATAGCAGGAGTCGTTTGTGGTCACGATTGATTTTATAGCATGAACTGCTGATAAAGATCGTGCAAGTTCTCCTCTTGATGAAATTTCCCTGAATTTTTGACTTGCAGAAGGAGAAAAAAAAAAAAAAGAAAAATGACTCTAAAATTGAGTCATTTCCATTAAAAAACAACCCCCCTGGGGAGAAAATATGAGTTAGCACCGATGTTGCTTGGTTCATTTTTTGGAAATAAGGGTGTGGAGGGTTCTTGGCTGGGATGACCTTGTGGGATGATGTTTTTCCCACGGACAGCCCAGCTCTGCAGGGATGCCCGAGGCAGTTCTTCCGCTGTGGGCACGAGGAGCTGAGGCTGAAGACACCACATTTCCCTGGAGACTTCTCATCTCTCCATCTCTCCAGTGCTGCAAATGCAGCGGGGAAATTTATTTAAGTAGCCTTAATGGTGCTGTAATCTATATGCTGATAGTGTCACCTCTAAATGTTCCATCAAAAGGCTCAATGGGAAGAATTTGTATTTTGAAATAAATATTTCCTCACGGTGTGCAAAATATCTAATCATGTATTTATCCTTAAGTACTTCCAAAAGTCAACATAATTATTCCAGTCCCATTAAGTTTAATTTGCAGTAAATTATGCATTTAGCTTTAAGTTGAAGTTGCTGGTTAGAGTCAAGATAAAGCTCCTGCTATTTATAAAGCAGTATTTCAGCTCGGATATAAAATACAAATGGTTGGACAAGAAAATCCTGCTCAGGATGTTTGGGGAGAATTTCAAATAGGGAGGCTAACCAAAAAATCTGTAGAGCAAGTGTCTAATCACAGATGTGTGAGCACACTCAGCCAACTAAAATGAACTCCCAGACAGCTTATAGGGGCTCGGGCTGCCAAAAGAATTTTCCTCCGGCTAGCAAATTTGATATTTTTCTCAGGAAAAGGTTTTGAAAAACAAATTAATCATTTAACTTTCCTCTTAGTGTTGTGTCTTTGAGGTTTACAGGACAGCGAAGGTGTTCCTGCTGGAAGAGGTAGAATTGCTTTTATCCATGATTTATGTGTGGTCTCGGGTGTCCCTGCAGATTAATGGCAGTGGAAAATTGATCCTCCCCTCCCAGAGCAGCCTGAAGCCCTTGGAGTCAATAGGAAATATCTGATGGCCAATGATGGGTGCTCAGTCTGCCCTTCCACTGCTGGACCCACATCCCCGTGTGCTGGACCCACATCTCCATGTGCTGAACCCATATCTCCATGTGCTGGAGTCACATCTCCATGTGCTGGACCCACATCCCCATGTGATGGACCCACATCCCTGTGTGCTGGAGTCACATCTCCATGTGCTGGACCCACATCCCCATGTGATGGACCCACATTCCCGTGTGCTGGACCCACATCCCCATGTGATGGACCCACATCCCTGTGTGCTGGAGTCACATCTCCATGTGCTGGACCCACATCCCCATGTGATGGACCCACATTCCCGTGTGCTGGACCCACATCCCCATGTGATGGACCCACATCCCTGTGTGCTGGAGTCACATCTCCATGTGCTGGACCCACATCCCCATGTGATGGACCCACATTCCCGTGTGCTGGACCCACATCCCCATGTGATGGACCCACATCCCTGTGTGCTGGAGTCACATCTCCATGTGCTGCAGTCACATCCTCATGTGCTGGACCCACATCTCTGTGTGCCAGACACTCTGCACTTTGAGGTCAACGGCCAAGGGACATTTTTCTATCCAGTTCCAGGAGGTGAAGAAGGCCATGGGAGGACTTTCAATACCAAAGAGACCACGCTGGTTCTTCTGGGGGACTGAAAAATTGCCTGTTTGCTGGCAGGATGGAGGGTGGTCCCTCAGGTAAGGCAAGAGCAGAGGGGGTCTGGGTCAGTTGCTCGGGTTTGTCGGTGGTTCTTTAGGGGACTTTTAGGACAAGATCTCTCAGCACTTCACCTCTCGCTTCCTAAAGCCAGGATGACCTTGTCTGAGCCGGCGTTGCTCCCATGTGTGCGGCATCACTCTGGAACCCCCCTACGGGGCAGAGCATCTCCCATCGCTCGCTGTCACCCCCGGGACAACGGTCCTGCCGACCTCCAGCCCTGCCCCGCTCCGACAGAGCTCTTGGCCAGGGACGGCACAGCGCTTGGAGAAGCAGGACTTGCTCAGAGCACCTGGGCTCCTGCTGTTGAAAAGGGCTCAGCTGGTTGGTGAAGCTGCCAGATTTTTAAATGGGAGGCACTCAGCTGTGTCTGAATTTCGGGCCTCTCTTGGGGGCAGTCAGAGGTGGATGCACCCCAAATTACCAAGGATTTGAGAAAATGAGAGCCTGACGCATCCCCGCAGGGATGCCCAGGGGTCGGAGCCAGGTCAGCAGCAGGGTGCGACTGTCCCGGGGCTCGGGGTCTGCTGGGAGCCCAAAGCAGCAGTGCCCAGGGCGATTCCCTCTTTGGGGTGACTTTGGGGAGATTTCCTGTGCAGCAGGGGGGCTTTGGTTGAGCACTGGGGTCTGGGGACCTTGAAACTCCCACGCTGGTGCGACAGCAGGTGGGTTCGGGGAGCGGGGCTTTGAACTTGGCTGCTGGTCCCGTGCTGGTTGTGGCAAGCTCTGTGCAGAGCAATTGTCCCCTAGTGAAAAGGCACCCAAGCACCTCGGGCAGCCCATGTCCCTGCTGCCTACTGATCAAGCTTTCATGATTCTTAAATGGATGGTGTTCAAAAAAAAAAAATAAAAAATGGAGCAGCTCAAATCTCCCTGCTCGGTGGGGACACTTTAATGCGGTTTGAAGAGGGACCGTCTGACTCGGCGTCTCCGGGATTTTTGTTTTTATAGAAATCAGAATTCATTAGAAATGTCTGGCTGGGAAATAGGTCTCATAGTCTGCTGGGTTTGTTTTTTTTTTTTGCCAGGACTAGGTTTACAGCAAAAAGTATCTATATCATGGCAGGAAGGCTGGAGTGGCTGTGGGAAGTGCTGGGAAATGCTGGGAAGTGCTGGGAAGCGGAAGACTGGCTGTGAGCTTGGTCCTGAGGATGCTGGTGGATTTGCAGGTCCCTGGGAATTCATTGAATTCCTGGTGTGTGCATGGATGGGGAGCTTCTGGGGTGGGATTCAGAAAGCTGTTGCTCCAAGGAAAGATTAGAAACTTGAAAGAGATTTTTGTCTAAAGGGTCAGCCCCTGCCTCCCTCCGTCTCCCTTTCTGCCTCTTCCTCATGCAATCGTGGCTGTGAGGGTGTCTGGCAGGAGAGCTGTCCCCGAAAGCCACCAGCCGGTGCAAATAGGCTTGGAGGTGACTCGAGAAACGGTCCTTCATATGCAAGCAGAGTTTCCTCGGGTGAAAATTGCCGAGGGGAGGGAGAGGAGAGCTGGCATTGCAGGAGCAGGCAGCGCAGTGCAACGGGCTGCTCCTTCCCCCATCCCCGATTGCTTTCCCCCAGCTTAGACCAAAGGTGTTTTTGAGCTAATGTGCCACATTTGGACTTGATGTCAGTCTGCCAATCTCAGCTCCGATATACCAGTCGCCAGCCTGATCTGACCCGCAGATCCTGGTTCTGGTGGCAGTTTCGCTGCTACAGGTCCAGCGGCGTGAAGCCGGTGCAGTGTCAGCTCCTACGAGATATATTTTCTTTTTTCCTTGTAGGACGTGCACGGCTACAAATCTTTTTGCACCTGAATAGCACCGGCTCTCAAACGTGTTGGATTTGTGGTGCCTGGCGTGACTTGATGGTGTGGGGATGGCCGGCAGGCGGGCAAAGGGCTGCGGGGAGGTGTGCAAGAGGGAGCAGGGTCTCTCTTGCCCGTGGGTGGCTGCAGCCACATCAGGATACACCGGGCTGGGGGCAGCTGCTTTGCTAATTCGTAGGGACCCTGGGGCAGCTCACCCTGGGGAGGTGGAGAATCATCAGGGGGTCAGGCAGGAGCCTCCTCAGAAACTGGGACTGAGATGCAGAAACTTTTCCAGGAGAGCAATAACTTCACAACAAATGTCACACATCAGTCTGCGTTTTGGTTTTGTTTGGGGTTTTTTGTTCCCTTTTTTTTGGAAGGAGGATATATTTCACTGCATCAAAAAATGTCTGCTGGACAGACACTAAAGACCAAATCCCCTCTGGGAATTTCTCCATCCCCTCTTTCGGAGCTAACCTCGCGATCCTGTGCTCTGTCCCTGTCGCGGTGGTTTTCTCCCCAAATCCCAGAGATGCCGCCCGATGCCCATCCATCCGGGTGCAGCCCCTGCTGAACCCAATGGGGAAAAGCTCAAATTTGGGGGAAGGACACATTCTTACGGACAAGAGCAGCTCCCTGCAGTCCCCCTCCGCGGGGCACAGCCTATCCTCAGCCCCAAGAGGCTGCAGAGAAGTAGAGACACAGGGAGGGCTGGGTGAAGCAGAGGTGAAACGCCACATCCAAGGTCATGAAGCCAGTCAAGGAAAAAACCAAGAATTATACGTCAAGCTCGTGCGTTTCAAGTGATCTTCAGACCGGGTCATGCTGTTGTGCAACGCCAAGGTGTGCTCTTACTATCAAATCATATTCCCCTTTTTGCTTTCTCTTTCCTGAGAGCTTTCGGCGGCCGTTAGGAGAAACAAGAGGTGTTTGCAAGGTTAAGAGACTCGGTGTCTAAACTTACCATAAAGGTTTGCAGTAATTTGCAGCTGTAGGCAGCAGGCACTCTTCGTGGGGGGAAGGGAAATGCAATTTAAGAGAACAGAAATAAATAAGAAGCCGCAGCAGCTAACACTCTCTGATTTAATCCCCAACCCACGAGAAAGATTTATTCCGTTATCTGACAGTTTGATCACTTCAGGAATCCCATAGGTCAACGCATATCTGCTGTTATTATCTCCGGGCTGTTTCCACCAAGATGCACAGGGAAGATTTGTTAAAGAAATGAACCCAAGAGGGGTGCTGATAGGAGTGTAATAGATTGGACCCCCCGAGACTTTTGTCACGGAGATAACCCGAGCGACGCTTCGCCATCGTGTGGGTCGGTCTGTGCTGTGGGCGGGAGGAAACCCTGGCGAGGTGTGGGGAAAGCTTGGAAATAGAGAGTCTGCTTGGAAATAGAGAGGATGAGGAGCTGGGGTGTGTGGAGGGGGTCTCTGTGCAGATGGAGGAGCCCCTGCTCAGCACCCTCACTTTGCCACAGGCTCGTCTCCACACAGGGGGTGCAGATCGATGGGGCAGAGCCGGGGGAGCCCCACCGTGGGGCTGACAGCGTGGGTCTGGCTGGGGGAAGAGTTGACATCGCCCAGTGCCTGCAGACTGCTCTGCGGGTTTATTTCCAACCTGCAGCCCACGTTCCGCCAAGGGCAGCTTCCTCATAGTCTGATCTCTGTTACTGAGTCTGGAAGGTAAGAGCCTGGCCACTGAGCAGCTTCCATGATCAGAAGGGCTAAATCCCTTGGTAAGGAGGGGAATTACTGCTCTGCTGTGGGGCTGAGCCCCCCACATAGAAGGTGTAGGTGGTTCCTTTGGTGGGGGTGAGCAGGCAGGTGGGAGGGCACGCTTCGCACACTCACATGCAAAGAGGCACCCAGGAAAGGGAAATTGGGTCATGAGAGGTGGAGAAAGCCAGAACGGAGCGTGGATGGACCATATGAGACTGGCATCAGGCATCCAAAGCAACTAGAAATCCTCTTGTAGGTCCATCAAGATTTGGAACAGGTGCCCAGCCTGTCAGTACAGGGAGAGGGAAGCTCCTAAGGAGGCTGATGGATGAATGAATTACTAAGTCATTAACCCTCATTAGCGAGGGCAGGCACTCTCAGGTGTTTTGCAGGTGATAGCAATGAAGGAGGGCAGGACCTTAGGGCTGGGGGAGGGTTTATGTTCAGACCCCTGGTAGCAAAGAGCTTTTGGGTTGGTGGAATCTGCTGACTGTTGTGCCTGTGTGCTTGAGCAACCGCCTGGTGAGAGGTGGAGGTGGTGTGAGGTGTCTGCAGGATGGTGGTGCTGGGCCTGTTGTTAGACTGGGACAAAGCGGTTCCTGCAGCGTAGATGCACCAAGGGCTTATCTCCTGGGGCTGTGACTGCTCTTTATATGACGTGTCCTTGTTTTGTTTCAGTGTCTGAGCTGCAGACCTGGCTTTTCAAGTTGGTTACCTTGGAGGCTGATGTGTTGGGAGTCACTGTAGGAAGAGTTGGAGGATCTTTCCGTCAGGAAGAGCCCAGTGTCACAGGCATGGCACTCCTGGTGCTGGCAGACAGATGCTTCTTGGTTTAGATGCCATAAAAGGATGAGTGGGAAACACCTCTTTAAACCCCTGAAGGAATCAAAAGCAGCTGAAAGCCATCCGGTGGTCTACCTGCAGTGTTTCCCTCCCCTTGGTCACGGGTGCCTCTTGTGCAACCCCAGCATCCCTTCACAAACACCTCGGCTGCTCCCATCCATGAGTCAGAGAGGAGGCATCAAAAAGACCCTCCAGGGCACTTGTTTCCTTGTTTGGCTTTTCTCTGCAAATTAACAATTTCTCCGTGCTTTCCCTCTCCTTCCCTGGCTGCCTAATAAACCCCCATTGCAGAGCGTGCCTTTTGCTGTCGGAGCTGCCTGGGAATGGCACCAAAAAGCCACGGGGAAACTCTCCTACGCAATCAGGCACGTAGCCACGGAGCCATATGCAGAGGGAAATGCAGCCCATACCAACACAACAGCCAGAATGCAGATACATAAACAGACACAAATAAACAGGCTCAAGACCACCCCCCCTCTCAGTAAGCCTGAAATGCATCTGCACAGGCAGATGCTTTAGCAGCCTAAACGGAGGCACTTGGATGCACAAAATTGCATGTGTAGGTCTTCCTTGCTGCTCTGATGGAAATGCAAGGATGGGGCACAAATGCTTTAAACTCCCATGTGTGTGCTGCCCTATAGATAGACCATTTGGCAAAGGCTTCTCTTGGTTTGAGTTCCTCTGGCTGAAATTAAATGTATCGCCAAGATTCAGGAGCTGAAGTTGTTTGCAAGCCTGCCCTTGCCTGATTTCATGGCTTTCACGGGCTTTTCCATTTAGTGAGAGGCTGGCTAATGACTGCATGAGGGTGGGCAGAAAACTGCTGGCCAAGGTAAGGGTGTGAGGATGGGTAGATGGAAGCGTAATTAGTGGCATTGCCTTAATTGACTGGAGGAGGCGGTTCGGGGCTGCATTTTTTTTGGTGAGAAAATGTTGGTTTTCTCCTGATCCAAGGTTTTTCCAGCATTAACTAAATAACTAGCGACACCCTGGCTGGCCCCTGCACGCTGTGCCAAGAGGGGAAGGAGTTTGGCTTGGCTCCGGGAAGAATGATTTTGCATGAAAGAACCTGCCAGGGTCCTCTCCTTGGGATGAAACCCTGGATTGGGGGCATAGTGGGTTTGGGACTGCCTGGTCACTTTGGAGGTTTTGCTGTGAGTGGTGTGGCAAATCCTAAAACATGACTTTGTATCATGGGGAAAAGAGAGGAAAAAAAATGCTCGAAGTCCCTGGGAAGGAAGAAGGGTGCTTTATTTATTTTTAAAATTATTTTATTCTGTAATTTTAAACGTTTCCATCTGAGGAGCTTACAAAACTTCGTGTTGACGTTGGCTCTCCAGGTGGGAGTGAGGTCTGTGTCAGACCGCAAAGTATTTTTTAATCAGGACCCACGGGGCATGACCTGGCTCATCCCCCTGGCATAAGTTTTGGGATCTCCCACCCTTGCCCAGGTACAGCCGGGTCCCAGCGATGAAGGGACGCAGCTCGGGAGGGAGAGCTGCCTGCAGAGCGCGGGGCTCTGCGGTCTGGCGCTCCCCTCCCTGCTGTGTCCCAACACCTGAGGCGCCGTGTGGCGAATGGAGAGTTCTGGGCTGCGCGATGAGCAGCGAAGCAGCGGGGCCGGGCTGCTGCAGTGCCAGAAGGTGCCTGGGCAGAAGGTGCCCAGAGTTAGGACTTGCTGCCGAGCATTTAATTAGAGTCCAAGGAAATTAACTGATTTTTTTCAAAATTGTGCTCAAGGCATGGGCCGCTCCCACTCGAGAGCCTTCTGCTGATGCCAAGGAACAGCTTGGCAGGGGGATGCATTTGCCCTCCCCGCAGCCCAGCCCGCCCTGCCTGGGGATGTGCGCTGGGTGGGGGGCAGCTTTGCTCCGGCTCAGACTCCGTCCTGCTGCCACCCGATGCTGCGCTCGCCAGGACATGTCTGCAGCGTGTAGGAGCTGCCAGTCCATCGCGCCAGGTCTCCAAAACCAGCAGAAAAGCGAGTCAAGAGGAGAGAATAAACGCAAGGTAAGCCTGGAACATTCTCCATGGTGAGGGAGTTGTTGAGCCCACCGTGTCCCCGTTAGCGCTACTCATCCCACCCCACGGATCCACCCACACCCATCCTCGGGAGCCTGGCCTCCTGCCTGTGGAGACTCTTCCTTTCCACCACCTGCCTCCGGTGCACCATGGTGCAATGTCCACCATCCCTATCGCCTCTCTGAACTTCCCTCCCCCATTGATTTCCCTGCCAGCCCCTATTTAGGGCCAATTAATTTCCCTTTTTTTTTTTTCTATAAGTTGGGTCCTTCAGCAGGCTCTTGCAGATGCTCCTCCTGCTGTGTCTGTCCCGCTCTGAGACCCATCGCACCTTGGAGATACCCATTTCTCCACATTTTGGAGTCTTGGCTGACCAGCTTGGGTTGAAACGTGGGTTCACACACCTGCACGTCTGGGGGAAGCTGCCCGAGACTCCCAAAGGAGCGATGCTCTGTACTTTTACAGAGGTGACTGTGTATGCAGGAGATTCCAGAAAGAGGAACCCTCAGGTTTCCTGGGCTCTTCAACACCTCCTGTGCCAAACATGCCAACATCCATGTCCTCACCAGTGGCAGGTGCCAGAGCAGGAACATGGCTGGGGTGGCGGCTGCACGCGATGACATCTCAGTCTGGGCGCAGGGGCCGGGTGGTGCAGCGGGGATGACAGGAGAGCTTAATGAGGGTTTGAAAGAAACATCTTGTAAACTTTGAAGCAAAGAAGCCTGCAGTTTGATTTGAACATGTTTGCTTGGCAGGGGCTGCCCGGGCCCCTGCTGCTGCCGCTGCTTTTACTGGTGCTAATTAGGCAGATTTCCATCGCCGGTCCAGGCGCTTCTCCTGGAGCCGCTCCACCAGAGAGCCCTGCGGGGCTGGCATCCCACTGCGGGTGGTGGGAGGGGTCAGTGTCCCCCTCCCCAGTCCTGGCTGGAGAGGGTCTATGTGGGGAGCCCGGGTGTCAGCCAAGCCTCCTTGCATGGTGACCTGGCCCAAGGCCAGCTTGGGGACCATGTGTCCTGGCTCGATGCCTGACTTGGTGCAAAAGCCCTCCTGATGCTGATGGAGGAGGTACCCAAACCCCTGGGACCCCTTGCTGGCCTCGATGTCTGGGCAGACACCAGCACCCAGCTTTGCACAGAGCACCTGTGTTAATACGGAGCACCCCGGGGTTTCAGCAGTGATGTGGTGGCGCGGAGCAGAGAGCATTTAGAAACACTTACAAAACTGGGACTAATCCTGCTCGAGTCACTCTGCACGCGTGTTCCCTTCCATTGCAACCACCCACTGCCTTTGAAGTTTGACAAATATTTGCCCCACTGTCTCTCCTCTTCACTCCTCCTCCTGGACAATACCTTGCAACAACCAAAACATCTGCAATAGCACCTTCTGCCCCCCAAAAGTGCACTTTCTGTGTTCTCCCTTTTTTTTTTTTCTCCTTTTTTTCCCCCCCTGGGGCAGCTTCACTTCTGAGGTACCTGCTCAGGAAGGAATCCTGTGCTGACCTGCCTGGGCCACATCTGTGCTGAAGCTCTTGCAGCTGTTTTCCCAGTGTCTCTGCTCACAAGCCGTGCACAGATCAGCTCCGGTCTTGAGGTAATCCATCTCCTTTGTTTAATATTTGCTAGGAGACAGGTCTCTCTTAATCTATTACGGTGTCATTAAAAGGGAAAATGTTTGCTCCATAGGGCCTCAAATGGCCTTTTTAAACCACAGTAAAAATGTAATTACCTGCTCACTTAAGGATTTAACCCTTTCTTGATGGTAATGTTTACTGCTCTGCTTCCACCAAAGCGGCAGCAGATGAGCCTGACTGAGAAATTGGGTAGGAATAGCCCAAATTTGGCTGCTGGGTAGATCTTCTGATGCCTCCATGACTGTTAGGGATGTGCTGCTGCAATGGAGCAGCTGAATGTTTTACAAGGCACTTTGGGATCTGCGGGTGAAAATATTGGTATTTAAGACGTTCATCTTGCCCAAAGCTTAGAGATGGTCTATGAATCTCTGATTCTCAGAGATGGTCACATTTCCTGGAGTTGGATCCCACTCCCCTTGAGATGCTCAAGCTTTCTGGGTTTCATCAGGGCTGGAAACCTCCCCCCCTTTCCATTCCAGCCCTGTGAGGAGGGGCCCAGCCCACGTTGGCAGATGGGATTTGGAGATCGCCTCCATCCAAACAGCCCTTACACCTCGCGGGTGCCAACAGTCCCGGCCATATGGACCCCCCCAGAGCTGTACGGATGCAAGGAGAAAGGCCTGAGGATGCATCAATCTTCCCCAGCTCCGGGATCCCGGGGGTATTGTCGTCATTGCTGTTGTGCCTCCATTTGTCACCGCACCTCAGTGTGGGGTGTTTGTCCCCATGGGTATGTCAAACATGCTCCAGAAACAGAGACAGCATAAGGATGCCGTCCTGGTAATTCTGTGTTTTCACATCGACTAATGCTCCTAAAGGCAGATTACGCCTCTGTGGTGGTTTTATTGTCTATCTAGACTCGGAACTCCTCCGTGTGCATCCAGCTGATGGTACGAAGGGTGCATCCAACTGATGGTACGAAGGGTGCACCACATCCGTGGGGTCCTGCTGCAGAAAGACTGGCCCTTGCTTCCACATGCAGCGGGCTCAGCTCGCCGCGGCAACACTGAAAATACCCTCAACTGGTAAAAGCCAATTCTTTTTATTGGAGGGTGGTGGTGGTGGGAAAAAAACCCCACAACTCATTATTCATTCTGCACGTGTGCTTCAAATTGTAGCAGTTGCACCGTCGAGTGGAACTTAATTACCGGGAAGCCAGAGTTACTTGGTGTGTCACAGAGAGGCACTTCACGCCGTGCGCTGCATACGGCCGAGGCGAGGAGGTTCTCATGAAAACCAGCTCCATCCCAGCTGCTGCCCGTGGTGAGCAGCCCCACCAACGGGGGCAATTGGTGCCTGGAGAAAGGCTTCTGCCTCTGGTGCTTTTGAGGGAGTTATAATGTTCCTTGTCAACGAGTTGTTTGCCCTTTGTTAGCAGCTGACCCAGCCAAAGGGAGGACCAGAGTGCTTATAAAGTGTCTCGTTGATGCCACAGTCCTAGTGAGGAGCTCAAACCTTTGAGTAATTTTAAGTTTTCTTGAAGAATATTCCCACAGGAGCATTTACGCAGAGGAAAAAATTGGCCCGTGGACCCAAATCCTCAATAATGTGTCCAGGGGCCTCCATCCTGCCTGCGACTTTGGGCTTGCTGAGCGTCTCGGAGGAGCAAAGAAAGCTTCGGTTCTTGGTCCCAGGTGGGGCCTTGGCAAATGTCCCCAGCCCAAGGCAGGGGGAGCTGGCATGGAGGGCTTTGGGCATTCTTGTTCTGGCTGAAGGAAACTCTTGTCCCTCTCAAGTTATCCCCCTTCTACTCTGCTTTCAGAACAGGTGAGAAAAAGATTTGACAACCACCAGCTTCTGCAAAGAGCCCTTGCCATAAAGTGGGTAGTTTTGTGTCTTGACAAAACAGCTCCAATATCAGTCACTTTAAGCAAAGCAATTGGTTTGCAATTTTTATTTTTATGGGTTTTTTTTTTTGCCTATGTAGCCCAATGCAATTATAAACATCATCTTCATGGCAACAGCTCAGCCCTGAGCAGTCAACACCCTACGTCCAGTCAATGAGCTGCAGGATCCAGTTTTGGCTGTAATTTTCACTGCTTAATAATGAAGTGTTGCAGGGAGACTAATTTTGTAGCGTGACCCAAAAAGGAAAAAGCTTCAAAGGGCCAGCACATGTGTAGAAGCAACCTTGGCTGCGATGCTCATGGGGCAGGAGCTGGGGGGCTGGGGGTTGCTCTCTCCCACCTCTCCCCAAGCCACTGCACCGTAGGATGCCTTCAGGTTTCAGAGTTAAACGTGTGAGGTGATCCACAGCTCTGATTTTTTGTCTTGGGCTTCTTCCAAGGATTTCGAGCTCGCGTTTGCATCCGTGAAGTAGAAAGATTTAATTTAATGTCAGGTTGGTTTTTGCTCTCTCCGTTGCTCGCAGGAGCGCGGGGAGCTCAGGCGGAGTCCTGGGTTCTGCTCTGCCTTTCGGTGCTTCTGCTCTTGCAGCTGCACCAGCAGCAACACCTGGGGAAAGCAAACCCTGCGCTGCTTTTCCCCCAGCCCCACAGTGATGTCTGTGACACTGGAGGAAGAACTGGTCCTCCAGCCTGCCGAGGGTGGAGCAACAACACCAGGGAGGAGAGGAGAAAGGTTCGCTACTGCCCTTGCCATTTCTTGGGCTCTTTTTCTAATTTTTCAGTGTTTGTTTCCTTTTCTGCAGTTCTTTGTCCTGTGTAATTGAGGTGTCCACTTTAACCTGGGCTTAACGTTTCTGCTGCTGTTGCTGCGAGTCAGCCCAGAGGGGGTCGTGTTTTGTGCCTGGGAGAAGTGTTTTGTGCACCGACAGTGTTTCACAGCTAACTTTGTCTGCCCTTTCTTCTTTCTGCCTTGGAGGTGGAGGGGAAGGGCTGTCTGGACAGGGAGGGAGACCCAGTGGCAGAGACCGGCTGCCCTCCTGAGCATGGTCAGGTAGTTATGAGAGATTGTGTAGGAAGAGCCAGCAGGTGCAAGGAGTGAGGAAATGTCTCCTCCCTCCATCCTTTGGCTTGGCCAAGCCCAGCAAAGGTTGGCACAGCAATGGTGAGGGGGCTTGGGGGGCCAGAGGAATGAAGTTCTGTGCCCAGATGGTAGCCAAGGCTTGGAAGCAGGCAGGACTGCTGCTGTGCCCCTCGGAGAGTGGGGCTGAGCGCCCTCCTCCTTCTCCTCCCACCCCTTCAGGAGCTGCTTCTTTCACCTTTAGCTTCTGAAGGAGCGAGAGGGAGTTGCAACCAGCCACAAAATCTGGAGCCATCACTTCATCATGCACATTAATACAAAAGTCCTTCCCAGAGAGAAGGATTTGGGCAGTCGAGGTCTGTCCACCAGATAGCTGGTGTCGGAGCAGCGGGGCACGTCCCTGGCTACGGGTCTAGCTCTAGGACACCGCTTTGCTCTCGTTCTGGTGAGCTGACAGCAGTTCTAGCTCCACCTATTGTTACACAGTTGGATGCAGTTGAAATTCGTACAGAAATCGAAGTGGCTATTCATGAAACTAACTAGGAACGCTGCAAAAATCCGTAGTTATCAGCCTTTCCTGGTAACTCAGGGAAGATGAGCACCGCTGGAGAGCGACTGTTGACTTTTTGGGGCAGTTCTTACTCCTCAGGCTGAGCTCTTATCCGCAGGCAGTTGTTTTCCAGTCCCATCGGTTGCTTCATTCCCCTCCAGGACACTGTTTATGTCTGCTCAGCTGTCGCTGGTCGAGCGATCTCTTCCCTGTGCTCCTAGTCAAGCTACAAACTCCTCCCTGCACCCAGCCCAGCTCTCGCCGAACTCCTTCAGAAACATCTCCCTGCCTTTTACAGGGAGAAAGCTGTCCCACGTGGGAAAACCCAAACGCCTGAGCCTGCCTGGCCTCGAGGGTTGGCTCCCCCAGGGTTTGTGGGAGCCCCGATCCCTGGGGCAGAGCTGGGGGTGCATTTCCCACCCCCCATCCCGGGCTCTCTCTTAACCTTCCTGGAGGGCAGACAGGCTGCAGCTCTCTGCCTGCCAGCTCTGCAGCATCCCACAAGCATCTCGCTCCCCACCGACAGCATTTCACTACCTTTAATTACCATTGGCTTATTTGTAATTGTTCCCCAATAACACATCTTCATTAGGACAGCAGTGGGTTCTGTTACAGCTGTGACACCCTGAATTTCTTTCCCTGTTCTGAGCTCAGAAGAGGTTTATTTTTCATGCAAAATTACGTGGGTTTCTGTCCATCCTACTCAACCAGCGGTTGCTGGGAACATCTCTTCAGTGCAGTCACAGTCTCAGTGGGGCTGGGGGTTGTTATTCCAGTTTATTGGCAAAACAGACTGGGGAGAAGATAGAGCTGGACTATCTGAGATGCTGTTCCAGGCTGGGACAGCACTGGGACTATAACAGGATCTGCCAGTCCTTAGCTCCATCCTGCCCAGACCCCTCTAGCTCATCAGTCTTGGTCCTTCTGCTCTCTCGGGCACAATCGTGGTTTTTTTTCCTCATTTCTCTCCATATCTTGACATAATGGGGTGAAATTAAACTGCGTCGCATTTCAGCTGTCGGGAAGGAGGAAAAAATAATAAAAAATTCAAAGTGTTAGGCCATGGAATAATCCTTCAGTGGAAATGGTGGGAGCTTTATTTCTTCAGTTGTTCACGTCTAGGCTGGAGAAGAAACGCCAGGGAAAAGAAATATTGGGAGAAATGCTGTAAATATGAGAGTGCCTGGGGATAAGAGGGCTCTTGCACTGGAAGATGTCTGACCTTGACTTGCTTCTTGCATATCCTGAGATGTAAGAGCATGCTAACAGTGGGAAACCCACTTCTTAGGAGGGTCTGCTCTCTAACAAGAGGGTGACTTGACTTAGATGCTCAGGTACGATGGTGTTTAAAGAAAACCAAGTTCATTGGGTCTGCCAGCTTGCCTGCAAGTTAACCACCCTTTGTTTTTATTGAAAATCAACAGTTAGAAATTGAAGACTGTGTTGAATTGCTGACGTTTATTGCCGATATAATGTATAGTCACTCTTTTCAAGCCGTGCAAGCACAGGTTTTGCATTGCTCCCTACAGAGCCTGCCCTTTGGATGGCAGAGGTGGACTTAGCAGAGGCTGGAGGAGCATAAGCCTGGTACAGGGTGCATCCCACCCCCTCCTGCATTTTTTCCTTGATGTGTTTTTTCCTCGGTGTCTGGGCCCATGACATGACCAGTGAGACCAGCCCCTCTGTGGGGGGAAGGCTGAGTGTTGTGTCACCTGTCTGACCCCCAGGAGCTGAGCTGGAGATGTGTCGGTGAGTTGAGTGTTGCTGCCTTTGCTCTCCTTCCTCAGCAGGTCTGAAGGTGCACAGTGGATGTGGATGAACATTTTTCCCGTCTCACACTGCTGGCCTCTGCAGCTGCCGAGTTTCGCATCTCCTGGGAAGGAAACTCTTGGGATGTCCCTCTGCATCACGCTGGTATGGTCCCATCTCCCAGTGCTTTGTGGCAGGAATCGTGGAGCTGGGTCCGCAGGAGGCATCAGGGACAAAGCAGCCAGGTTAGCAGATGTTCTGCAGAGCCTTAACACTGCTCTCCACAGTGGATATGTTCAGAAAGACCTGGTTTTGTATCTCAATGTATGTGGACACAATGTGCTACTCTTACACCAGGTGCTACTCTTCTATTGTATCTTTTTTTTCTCTTTTTCGTGAAAGTTTGGTGGCTCAGAGCTCATTGCTAGCTTGAGAGAAATGGCTTTCCAAGCTTTGTTTTCCAGCCATGCTGGACCCATTTCTGGGCTGGGTTCTTCACCCCATGAGCTGTGCCTGCGAGCTCAAGGTGGAGGTTCACAGCAGGTGCAGCACCTTGTAGTTCAAGATTCTGGTGTGGAAAGGACCAGAAGCAGATGACCTGCAGGCTCACAGCTTTTCTTGGAGGAATGTTTTGTATGCAAAGGAGTTTCTTGCCTGTCTCTGCTGTGAGACGAGCACAAGCAGGAAAGTGGGTGCTGTGCAGGGAGAGGGTCTTCTCCTCACTGAGACTCGGTGCATACTTCAAGCAGGTAGGAGGGATCCTCCAAGGAAGGATGTGGCCTCTTTGGAAGGGTGAAGTCCACTCATTTGGGCTACAGATGCGCAGTAAAGAGAGGAAAGAGAATGCACAGGGCGAAAAAGGGCTCGTGGCACAGGCAAGCTCCCTGGTTGGAGCTCTTCTTTCTCTCCAAGCTGAGCATGATTCAGACCAAGCTAAAGGCAGCTACAGAACATGCCAGCAAATTTCGCCGCAGCTAAGCCCACTACTGCTCTAATAATCCTATTAGTTTCTGAGATTTTTGTGTTTTGCATCTGCGTGTTTATCAGGATTTAATGGCTATTGACTCGTTAATATTTAAACGTCAGCACATGTTGCCATTTCAGCAGTTTGCTCTCCAGAGTGGAGATGCCCTGGGGCTTCCCGCTGTTTTGACTTCAGGACCTTAAAACACCAGAGTGGTTCCCAAGATGTTCAAGTAACCAGATGTAGGGATCTTTGTGGAGGTGCTGGATTTAATCCTGGCCCAGATCCTCAGGCTGGGGATAGATGTGGGGGTTTCTATGCTTATTCTGCCCTTATGAGCACCTCCAGAATTGTCTCTGGACTGCCCTCAGCCCAGGCCATGGCATTTGGAAGCAGTTTCCCTTCGACCCCCAGGTTTTCCCATTGCTCTCCCTCTCTCCTCCAGTCACACCTTCTCAGTGCCGCTGCTGCTGTAGCAGAGCTGTGGAGAAAAGGGTTTCAGGCTCCTGTGCCTGCTGAGCTGGGACGCTTCAGAGAAAGGAAAAAAACCCTCCTTGCACGACTACACTGTTTCCTGATCAAGAATGTTCAGAGCAAAGCAAACGCCGGATGTTTTTCAGAGGTTCTGGTCTCTCTTCTCTCCTGCACCTCCATCACTTTATGTGCAGACCAGTGCGGTGCTGCTCCCAGTTGACACCAGTGCTCAGACCCTACTGCATTTCCAACCTTGATCCTGAACAAAAAGCTACTTCAACCTAACAGATACATCCACGACGATGGGAGAGACTCCCCGCCAGCCCGCGCTGGGCCGGTGCAGAGGGAGGGGAGCGGGTATTCAGCAAAAGCTCTGTGAAATCCACTTACAGGAAGGGCGATTAGTGTTAATAGCACCTAAAATCGATAGAAGCACCAACAGATCCATTTTTAACAAGCTGCCCAGAGAAGGTGAATGCAACATCCAGAGACTAATAAAGCAGGTAAGTGTGCTCTTCAGAGAGGCGACAGTGGAAGCTGCATTAACAAAAGAGCTGGTACAAGGACAATTTGGGCCAGGGAGAGCTTCCCCAGCTGAAAAAAAGGTGGTGAAGCAGAGGTCAGCAAACTTTCCAGAGATATCTAGGCTTGGGAATGGAAAAAGCACATCAGTATTCTTAGGAGAAAGCTTTGACACTTGAGCACATGAGGATGAGTTAAATTTTTTAGCATCTTAAAGGTGATGGGAATTATCAGAGTACATCTTATACCGGGGCTGAGCAATGCAGCTTTGTGCAGCCTGAGCCAGGCACAGAGCAGGTGGATGCTGAAATATTTGCTCATAACTGTCCAGCAAGAACATCTCGCTTCTGATGTGTGTTGGTGTCCCCAGGGCAGGCAGCCTTCTCCCTAGATTTTAGGGTGTTCTGGAGCCACATCATTGCATCCGAACACCTGCTCCTGGGAGTGAAGGACCTTGGTGTGTAGGAGATGATGTAGACAAGAGCAGAACATGGAGACAAAAGCCAGGAAGCACGAAGCTCTCTGAAGATATGGTTGTTGACTGGTGCGGTTTCAAGACAGCGAGGAAATTCTGCTGTCAGCTCCGTGCCCTTGGGAACTCTCTGTTATCTCCGTGATTCTCATGTGTTGGTGTCATCAGGCTTGTAGGA
Source organism: Trogon surrucura (assembly GCA_020746105.1). NCBI lineage: Eukaryota > Metazoa > Chordata > Aves > Trogoniformes > Trogonidae > Trogon > Trogon surrucura. The sequence goes on from CM036640.1 coordinate 4,587,535, forward strand.
GAGACAGAGCTGATTTGATTAAGAGGCAGCTCATCTCTCAGCCTCCTCTTGGCAGGCTCTGAACAAAACAGGAGCTCAAATCAGGTTTATCTGTCAGTGTGGGGACAGTAAGTGTTCTCCATCATAGAAGACTTCATTCGGTCTTTTAGCTTTTCCTCCACTTTCCCCAGTTCCTTTTCCTTTCTTAATACTGATTATCTAAATTTCTTGGGACTGCTATTTAATGCGTCACTTCCCCCCACCAAGGGAGAGTCAGTTTTCCTTCCAACTCTTTTAAAAACTTCTAATAAAACCTGAAAAGGATGGGCGACAAGGCTAGTTAGTAGCATTAAATTAATTAGGTGTGGGAAGATGAGTCTAGGGGGTTTCTTAATGCAGTTTAATTTTATAGGTTGTTATTGCCAGACCTTTGTCATTGATCAGAAGAGATGTCCTTCAGTGTGTGCTCCAGGGGGACTGACACCAGGCGATGCACAGCAGAGATACCGGGATGCTCATGATGGGGGTTTTCTGGCACTTCCTAATAAATACACGAAGGAGCAGAGCTAGCAGACCTATGAATTTTAACAGTTGCATTACATCTTCTGTTGTGCTTGAAGTTCCTGGTGCCGAAAACCAAAATAGACACATTTCTAGGTGTGAGAACACTAGGCTTGGGAGAAAGCAAGACAGCACAAGAAAGGAAGTAACAAATCCCAGCACCTTAAAAGGACCCTAAACCCATGAGTAAGGTGATAACATGTCCTGGAAAGCTACCAGAAATGAGTTAAGCAAAAGACGTGGCTTGAAGAGAGCTTTGCTGGATCTTTCCTTGGCTGCCAGTGGGATCCAGCAGAGCTGCCAAGGCTACAGCCATTTACCCCGGGGTGTGGGTGGATCTGGTGGCTGCTTGAGCAACAGCCAGTCTTGCCGGGACAGAGCCAAGCTGTTGCATGGCACACAGTCGGCAATCCACGTGAGTGTGGGTAATGGGGGCAAAATTGGTTTTGAGCAGAATTACTGCTCTGACATTAAGCAGTGCCTTAACCCCTCCACACTTCCATGGGCTGCTTCTGATTTGTACGCTGAGGGCATCAGATCCCACTGCCCAGGACCTTCCCAGCATCTTCCCTCGAGCTGACCCGCTCTCTGCTCCCAAAGACCTGTTGCAGGCAGTAGCAACGGCAGAGAGTCGAGGCAGAGCGCCCGTGTCTCAGGCTGCAGCTGCCAAGGCAGGTACGTAGGAACTAGGACAGCCCTCCCTTTCTTGAACAGAGACAAAACCTTTTGTTCTGCGCCGCTGTTAGAGGAGATCAGAGAAGCTTGGAGACAAGCTCTTGTGCCGATTCCTGCTCTCAGAATAACTCCAGTGCTGGCCGCTTTCATCTTGCAGAAATACATCCAGTGAAGGTTTCGTTCCTTCCTCCTGTACAAGCACGCAGGTTGCCAAAGGGACTCCTCCTACCCGCAAATGTTTTATAATTATTCAAGGTGTATGTGCACAGGGAGGCACAGTCCCCAGCACACAAAACCTGTAGCAGCCCATATGCAAAGCCTTTCCCTCTGTTTTGTTGACTCAAGGCAAAGGATGGATTTGGACCACGTCTCATGCTGGGCTATAGCGGAGATATTATTGCAAAACCCTGTTTGCTGGGAAGCCTTTCTCAGTAGCCTTGATGTTTGTCCTCCCTTGGTTATTACCATCTCCTTCTGGTCCCTCCAGATCAGGGCAGAACAGGGCTTGAGCTCAGAGCTCTTGTCATACCTCTGCCTGCCTGGTTGCTCTATTATTGAGGTTTCAGGCTTTCTTGTTCAGCAGCTCTAACCAAATTTGCTCAGAAAATTAGAAAATTGCTATGTATACATCCAACCCACTTCTCTTGTCAATTCTTATTTAGTGCCAGAGATCAGAGGGTTATTCAGGTAAGAGCATCCGGCAATTATCCTCTGGGACATCTGGGTCCCAAATGCAACCTTTAAAGGAACTGGGAACTGGTTTTCACCCTGGGGAAGGGGGGTTTGGAGGTGAATGCTGTTGCATTTGGGTGAGTTGGAGCAGACAATTGGGAAAGGAATAGAGGGGAGGGGAGCTGGGCCCCTTTTGGTGTAAACTGCCCAAGGCAGAGGAGATGCTGCACGTTGCAAACTGCCCCCTTTCCTCCAGGTAGGTTGTAAAACTGGTCAGGGCTTGTTTTAAGGGCATGTGAGGGTCAAGGCACCATATGTTTCTGAAGAAACTGCTTTTGATAGTCAACAGCTCTGGGGCACAGTGTTTAGAAGTGGTTGATGTCTTTTGGGGGTCTGCTACTGACCTAAACCTGAGCACCGAGGTCCAGCTGCTCTTGCCCAAACTTCTCCGGGGCAACCTGGCAGGGAAGGGAGGAACAGGTTGCTGCAAAGAAATCTCATCAGCTTTATTATTTTATATGTGGAGCACCGGAGAATTATAAAAACCAAAAGGCAGCAGGAATTCTGAGCTTGCCCGAGCTCCGATGTCCGTGGTTTTTTGGCAGATGGGGGAGGTCAGCGTGTCAGGGCAGGGCTGAAACTGCGACCGCCTGCGTTGGCACACATGGCTGCTGCAAGGGCTTTGTAGGGATGAAACTTCAGGGACACGTGGCTTCTGCTCATGGAGCTAAATGCAATGCAGGTGTGCTTGGCCTAGGGGGAAAAAAGCTTTTTCAAACTTGTTTTTCCTTTTTTTTTTTCTGGCGATGCTGTATTGGGCAGCCCCAAGAAGCCCCATTTCCCCCTGTGCAGTGTCCAGGGACTAGGACCAACTCCTCTTGGCTGCTCCCTGGAATGGCTGGAAAGGCAATTGCTGCTCTTGAGTGGACGAAACCAGAAAAATAATTTGAAATATCCTTGTGCCACATATGCTTTATTTTGAGGAGCGGGCAATAACCCTGTGTCCCCAAGTGAAATATTGAATTTTAAGGGAGATGCAAACACGTACAAATGAAAAATGTCTCCGATCATAAAGAAAGCATTTGCTAAAATTAAAATGGAATGCATTACTGTCCAGGCTGGAGACAGAAATGTCAGCAGAGCTATGAAAGGGGAGGCTGACTGCTTAGGTGGCCAGATACATTTATTGTTTTCTTTCCATTAATGCCAGTGGCAGTATCAGAGAAAAAAATATCAAATTGCCTGACAACGCTGTAGAAGTGAATTAAGCACAGTCCTTGCAGAGGTCTTTTTGCTTCTGTCTCAGCAGGGATGGAGACTTGAATGGACTCGCATCCAGAGGGACAGGGGTGGGGAAAGAGGAATTAATTTTGCTGAGCAGAAATAATATAGATAATGTCATAATAATCATTAAAAGGACAAGTGAAATTGGTCTGACCCTTGAAGCAATCAATATGGCCTATTATCCAGTTGATTTGGCATTTGATGGGAGTTGCTCGTGATTGTATCGGATGTGTCTGTGTTTCACATCATCAACTAATTCAGAGCCAGAGGTGTGTTAATATTGGGCCACGTGCATCTGCAGGGAGTTTGTAGCAGGGTTGTGTTTAGGGAAGTGTTTACGTGGCTGAGCCGAATGGGCATGTGCTTGAGCATCTTATAGGGTTCATCTGAATGCCTCAGCACTGGTGGAGACAGAACAAGCCAACCTCATCCAGAGCCTCTTGAAGTTAGTAAAAAGCATCTGATGGCTCTAATGGGCTTTGGGCCAGGGCTGATGTGTAGACAAACACACTGCTCGGTGGTGTAAGTACCATCTGTAGGTATGTAAATGCTCGATGTGCTGTCGCTGGCTGGGGCAGATGCTCTCGTGAAAGTTCAGGCCCAGCCAAATTGCAGAAAACCTGTTCTGGGGGAATTGCCAGCCTTGCTTTACATCATCCCAGGGCTCAGTAAATGGAGAAGAGTGTGGAGAAGGCTCTGAAAACGTGGTGTCTCTTGCACGGATCATTAGAGCACAGGTCCTGCAGCTCTCCATCCTACTGTAACTGTGAGGTTGGAAAAGTGACACAAAAATGCATTTATTTTTTGTAGAAGCTCCATGACGAGTTTCTAGGTTGCATCATCTATGGCCACAGCTGTAAGCCCTGAAACACGCAGCTCCCACGTGCTTTACCTGAATAAGGACTCACACTATTTTGCAGAATCTTGTCCTCTCTCTCCCAATGGGTTACCCCAGCCAGAGCTGCAGGAGGGCCTCAAGGATGACAAAACAGATGCTGAAACATCTGGCCTTGCTGGTAGATGCTACTCCTTGGTGAAAACTCCCCATGTCTTGGCGCACGTCTCCTGTCTGTGTGGTGTGTTAACTCTGCTGCTCTGCTTCACCGTGGTGAAGAGCTGAAGGTGCCCCAGCAGCGATGGCAGCTGAGATCACTGCTCTGTTAGAGGCACCGAACTTCCCCTAAATTGCAGATCTGGACTTGGAGTTTCATTTTGTTTGGAGTTAGGCTGCGGATTGCACTTTACCATGGTGAGATGTGCTCTTGTGAATGTGGTTGCAGGAAACTGTCACCTTCTGTGGCTCGGGTGGACTGCTGAGCCCTGGCACGGCTGGGGGACTTCATCCTGGTGTGGATGGAGGAGTGGTCACAAGAACGGTTGCAGCAGCAAAGCTTCCAGCACAGCCTTGGTCAGCAAGGCAGGGATGAGTGGCTCAGCCAGGACTTGATCAGCCTTTCAAGGAGCTGGATTTGCAGCAGAGCCCTGGCCATTGCCACAGCTTGGCACTCTTTTGTCAGTCACGAGACAGTTAATTTCCATTTTTCTCCAAGCAGGAGAAAGCACAGAGGTAGAAAAATCTCAGTGATTTCAGTCAATTAAACTAAAACCTACTGGGTCTGTTGCTTTTGGATTTTTTTTTTTTATTTATTTTATTTTACATTTTTGTAAATGAGCCTTCCAGGGTCTTCGAGCACTTGCCATGGGGAGTGACAATCACAATCCGCTGCCTCGCCTCTCCCCACGCTGCCTCTCCACAGGAGCTCAAGAAATCTTAACATCCCATCAAAAGCTAATTACATTCTGACACACCAATTGGAGACATCAAGAGATGGGGGGAGAGAGCAGCTTACATAATGGTTTTAAAATTACATGGAGCATGCTGAATATGTGGTACTATGAAGCACCAATAGTTCAGAGCAGCAGAGGGAGAAGGGTAATGGGAAGGAGTTATAACAGGATTTGTGCTTGAAAGCTGCTCCAGGTTGTAGGTGCAAGACCTGATCCTGCACCTTGTTTTTGCTTTCAAACATTGCAGCATTTTCTTGAAGGGAAAGATGCCCCCAGAACTCCCCATCTTGGGTCTCTCCGTGGGATCAAGGCATTACTAGAGCAAAGGGATGGTTGTTGTCTCCTTGTCCTTTGGGAACCCCTTCCAGCTCCTGCCTGAAACCCCAGAAGGAAAGAGGGGAGAGCTGTGGGTAAGGTGGGAGAAGGAGGCTGAAAGATCCATCCAGGGCTGGTCACTGCAAAGCTGCAAATGAGTAAGGGCTGGAAGAGGCTTTCTGAGACGTGCTCCTATGTAGCCATCCCCTTCTTGTGTTCTCCCCAAGGCGTTTGCTCTTGGCTGCTCCTGAGGGCAGGACATTGGTTGAGAAGAAATGGGTGCACTGGAGGTGATAGTAGTGAGATGGAGAAAGACTGAATCGCTTTGGATTTTTCCCACCTGGCTGGAGACTTTATATATCAGCAGCTCTCTAGAGCCCCTGAGAAAGCAAGACTTACCAAGGAAGCCACTGAAAAAAAATCCACCAAACTGGCTTCTTGTCCTCCAACTAGTGGAGAACCCTCGCTTTTGGCTCTTGAGGACGTGCGTTGAAGCCAAGGATGCCCGTTGCGCTGTGGGAGTGTACTGGTGTGTGACCCAGCAGTGAAGGCCGTTCACCCCACCTCGTCCTGAAGGAGGTGTTGCTTTCTGAATCAAGTCGAGCAGCTGCACTAGCATCAATGTAATTCTTTCTTAATGTATTAGTTTCTATACTGGTGTTATTGGCTGGGCTCAGAAGCATGGCAGGAGGGCTGTGGCTGATCAGGCAGCAAATTAACTGGAATTTCATTATCTAATGTTTTATACGATGCCTATGTATTTTGGCAAGACACCTTCATTAATAGAAGATGCCCTCTGTCCGCTGACTATTTACATTACTGGTTTCCCAGGGACCCCACGTGACGCTTCCCTTTTTAGTGACCTTCACAAAAGAGAGAAAAGTGCTCCTCGTTTCCCTTGATTTTTATAATGAATTTTGTTCCCTTCTACTTCGCAAGGATTTGTTCTTCTGGATTTCAAACATTACAGGCTTAATTTTTCCTCTCTGCTGGTGTTAATCAGGATTCACTCCTCTGACTGACGTTACAAAAGCTGCCGGGCAGCCCGAGAAGGATGCCAGCATGTCCCTGTCTCCTGGGCTTGGTGGCCCCAGACTGCAGGACAAGAGCCAACTTTCTGGACTCTCTTCGAGTTAAATCCATCCCTCTGTGGGGACAGTGGCAGTAGCAGAGAGACCTGCTGGCTCCTCAGGATGCTTGAGAGGAAGCTTCTTTGAGGTTTTTCTTAGCTGAAGGAAACAAAGTCTCATTAAATCCATCTCCAACCTCCGGTGACGCGGAGAGGTGACATCAGTGATGTGACTCACAAAATGCCAGGAGAAAAGCAGCATCCGGGAGGGCAGGTTGATGCTTTGCGCTGTCGGGAAGGGAGAGGAGGGAGGAGGCACCCTGTGTGGGTGTCTGGGGACAGGGGCTGCGCCAGGCGTGCAGACACCTCCTCCTCAGCGCCCTGCTCCTGAGCAGCCTGGGGAAAAGCTCTGCTGTAGGTGCAGAAGATGGCAGCCTGTCTTGTCACCATGCTCTCATTGCACTGTGACAACAGCAGACTTAGGTCCATCTCCGGGTGCCAAAAATCTTCCCAGATCTGCTCCCGTTCCTCCTCCTGAGGGCAGTGGAGGTGGCACCTCCAGCTCTGGGCATTGGCAACGACTCCTTCTCTTGGCCAAAGGCAATGGCCAGCCCAGCCTGGAGAGAGTTTCTAGAAAGGATGTTTGTGGATTTACTCTTCTGGCATAAATCACAGCTCAGACGCCCATGGACAGCATGATCCAAACTCTCTGCCCTGGGGACCCCCATGCTGCCTGGTGGTTGTTGCCTCCATGGTGGGTCATTTACAGGCAGGTGGCAAAACTTCTTGGTGGTTTCCCTGTTGTGCACCAGACGGGGACACCAATTTTTTGCCCAAGCTTGGCTGGGAATTAATTATCTGTCACTAGCGAAGGGCAAAGCCTCCATGGAGTGACAGGCAGGGACAAGCTGTTCCCCTTCCCATCCTCCCGCTCTGATTGATTTGCAGAGCAGTGTCAGCGAGTTGAGTATCTTCATTTCCTAGTGCTCGAGGGCTGCAATGAAAACCTCTCCTGGAGAGATAAGGGTGCTCCAGAGCACCACAACGTCAGTGGTGCCAGCTGGCACAGGACATGGTAATGAGGGCTGGAGAGGCAGCTGGAGCCTCTTCTTGCCCTGCACTGCCAGAAGGTCCCAGGAGGACCGTGCCCTCGAGGGACAGGGCATCTCCCAGCTTCCAGGCATGCACGTTCCTTCCTTTTAATTAGAGCTGAGAGGAGCGGGGGTGTTGTAACGCGGAGTGGGGAGAAGCATCAAAGTTTGATTCATGGCCTCTGTTTCAGAGGACAGTGGTGAGGAGTCAGGGCTGGGGACGTTATTGCCCAGATCCTGTCTGATCTCCCTTTTAGCATCTCTGACAGATGCAATATCCTACACAGCTTCCACCAAAGGATGCTGCTGTGATTGATCGTGTCACCTGGACTTTGCCTGTGCCAGTGTCGCTGATTCAGCCCAGGGCTCGGGGTAACACTCAAACTGAGCTCCTCAGCCTCGTGCCCAGCACTGGTGCCTGGCTGGTGTTTGCTGGGTAAAACCCCCATAAATTATGACTCAACCTGGCCTTTTGGAGTAGTATGAACTGTAACCAGTAAAGGGAGGATAAGGACTTTGTCTTGGGCCAGTAATAATTAGGATATATAGTTATTAGTCTCACATGCTCGATGGGTCACTGGCTCTGTTCTGGTGTGCTCCTTGCTCTTCTGCAGCACCAGTCGCTTTGAATTATTTAACACCAGCAAAAGGAGAGGATTAAATCAAAACAAAAACCCAGCAACACATGAACCTCCAGTTTCCCTTGAGCAGCAGGAGAACCCTCTGATGTCTCTGAAAGGGGTCTTATGGGCATATGGCTGCCCCAGATCTCAGCCTGGATTCCCCCTAGTAAAGCTCTTTTTGCTCCCACCATTCTCGGCTGCACAGCAGGAGCTGGTGGGCACTGGGAGGTAGGCGAGCTGGTTTGGTCCTGCTTTCACAGGATGCTGGTCTGCATCTTCATCTATCCCTTCATAGGTAGCAGGACTCCCGCAAAGTGAATGAGAAGACAAATGCTGACTTTCTAATCTTAAACAAGTGGAGATAGACTGAAAAGGGGCTAAAGAAATGGATAGAAGAACATGTAGGGGGAAGGGTGGATGGGTGGTTGGGGTTTGGTGGTGGAAGTAATGGCCAGTGATGGATGGAGAGGAGATAATGGTGGTACCAGGACACTGGTTTTGGTCCTGGGGAATGATTCCTCCGTGATCCCTGATCTGGGTGCATGTAGGGCTCGGGGATTTTGATGCCAAGAGCTGCTGTGGGAGGGCTGATTTCACTCGCTGGCAGGAACTTGCCACTCGTGCAGCCCCTCAAGCCCATGATCCAGCAGACTGGGTGCCAAATGGCTTTTTCATCTACTGACAGTGATCCCAGAAGTGTGTGCCGCTTGCTCCTGGGCTCTGCAGGAGGGGCCCGGGCACACGCCATGCTCATTTACATTCTACGGCTAATTAGAAGAACTGAGGCTTCTTTGTAGTGTGCGAAGCCCTGGAAGAGCTCCAGGGCCTTGGTCACGATCTGTGGGCCTGGGCTGGGACACAATGCTGGTGCCGGGTGGTCGTGGACAGGGGCAAAAAGACAGAGCTGGGTTGGTGCCTGCGGCAGAACACAGACCCTGCAAAGAACCACCCTCCCGCTCTGCCCCGACCGAGATCCGTGGCTGTGGCAAAGAGGTTCTCCCCTCTCGTATCCTCTCTCCCTGTGATGTGTGCCTCGAATATTCATGGACACTATCTCTCCCTGCTGCAGGGTGCCAGGAGCCAGCTGACACCAGGAGGACTTGCAAACGCATCGAGCGAGCGAGGCCAGGAGGCACATGACTATCTCCTGCCCCAAGCTGAGATTTGTCCTTGGGGGCCCAGCAGAGAGGGTGAGAAACATGTTTTTCCTGTTTTCCTGTTGAAGAAGGGCTGTATAACAGGACACATCAGACCCGTGACTCTGGTGGGGACATTGCCCGCAGATGGTGCTGATGCTGGATGGGCAGAGGTTGGGGAAAGAGAGGGAGCTGCATGCCTGGGGAGTTTGCAGCTCTGGGTATCACCATGAACATCAATTTAGGGTCTGTCTGCATTGTGGACTGCAGTCTTGTGTTGAGGAAAAAACTTTTGGCAGCAGAGTGACCGTGCTGGCATGGTGCAGGTTAAGGAGCCCTGTGTCTCTAACAAGCACCCTCCCAGTGATGGTGGTGGCTTCTCTTTCTGGCTTTAGCCCTGGTGACCACAGAGAGCAGCACAACGGGGGTCCTGCTGGTTTGAAAGGGCTTTACCCATCCTCAGTGTCAACAGGGGTTCGGTGCTTAAAAATTCTGGGCTTTATCTCTTTGTGCCCAAGCTTTCCTGTCTGTCCCTGAGCTTCTCACCATTGTGTCACCTGCCCCAAATGAGGAATCCAAAGTGTCAGGACCCATCCATTATTTTTTTTGAAAGAAAATCAGTCAACTGCACTTTTCCAGGCACCACTTTGATCCCAGGTGATACTCCACCTCTTCTGAGCTCCAGCCACCTGAGCGTAGCCTGTGCTAGTGAGGTTTATTTTCTTTTTCTGGGTTTCTTTTTCTGTCTCTGAGGTTTGTATTAGTTTAACTTAAGTATAAAGAAGTAAATAGTGTTTGATGGTCCATGACGTTGCAGGGGGACTTGAACCTGAGTTGGGATTTTCCAGGATGGAAGGGCGGTGGGCAGGAAAACTGCCCTGGACCAGAAATGAGTAATTTTGAAACACAGGGATGGATCTTTTAGAGAGAGTGAGATTGAAACTACAAACCCATGAGTGTGTCCTGATCAAAATACAAGATGATCAGGTTTCTGCGTTGGCTGCAGGATTTGCCTGGCCCCGCAGCATCGCTGCTGGAGGCACAGCATCCCCACAGGACGCTGGCTCTTGGGGTGGAAGCGTACGAGGAACTCTGGCATCTGCGGGGAACAGGTTACTAATTGCCGGCGACGTTCAAGCAACCCTGCTGCAAGGCAGGCGAGTGGGTGGAAGCGATGGACCAAAAGAGGGATATAAAGAGGGAAGCGTCTGAAGATTTCAGCTGTACAGGAAGCTCTTTCCAGCTCGCTCGGGCAATTATCTGAGGTGCTGCAGAGCTAAAGCTTGCTGGTCTGCAACTGGGTTTCCTCGGTGCGAAATTCTGCTCTCTGTGGTGGGAGAACTTTTAACTAGAGGGTTTTAGCAGCAAGGAAAGATCCCAATTTTTTTTTTTGCAGGAATCAGGTTTGTGTCTGTGAAACATCGTCACTAGTTGGGAAATTATTTCTTCGACTCTGTAAACAGCTAAGTCTAGGATGGCGACTGAAATGAACCTAAATCCAAGGATATGATGTGGGGAAAGCAGGTGCTGAATCAGAGAAATGATCAAAGAAGTTAATATCCTCTCCAGTGTAGCTCTGGAAATAGGGATATGGCATTTAGCTTTGGCCGTTGACACAAAACATTTCAAAGAATAGAGAGTAAGATCCCCAGATTTGTAGTTTTTAATGGCCTATCCAACATGGACTGGTTTTTTTTCGTGAAAAATGAAGGGGAGAACCAGAAGGAGCCTTCTCCCTCCAAGTTCTGTGTTGCAAATTATTGACAACCAACGCAGAAAGTTTTGCAGCAGAATTGATGATGATGGGAGGCTCAGAACTGGAACTCGACCGGTCATTTGGAGAAAGCTGGAAATTGCTTATGATCTCCCGGTGTCAGGTGTGTCATTTACAATAAATAAATACAGAAAATACACCCCTGACGGTTGCTGTCAGATACCAGGAGTTGTCAGCCGGAGAGCTCCCTCGGAATTTGGTATTTTAGGTCAGCCAGCTTTAACTTATTGGAAACTGCAGGCAGATAAATATCAAGGACTTTCTGAGTCAGAGCTGCGGTGTACTGAAGACATTCAGTTGTTCATATGGGGTTTGAGTCAGTCTGTAAATGAATAAATGAAGTGCAGAACCGAGCAGAAGCCACTTTCAAAATTTCCCATGAAATTAAAAAGTAAACCTTCAGTTGTTTTCTTTTACTTCCCATGAATATCAAAGGCGGTGAGCTGCACTGGTGAGCTTGGCTGGTGGGTTCAGAGAGCCCGTACGGCACCGTGCGGAGTGTTCCAGGAAAGGGCAGGGCTCGTTTGCAGCAGTTGAAATGGAAATGTAGAAAATCCCCCTTTGCTCCCTCGGTCCTGCCGGGCCGGAGATGAAAAGCTCTGGCAGAAGCGCCGCTGGACGCGCCAACGCGACGTATCGTTGCATCTCAGCATTTTCAACCCCTGTCAATTCATAAACATAAGTATTCACGGCGGAAAACCTGATTTGCAGAGCTCTGCTCGTCTAACGGAAGAGAAAACGGGACCCTCCAGCCTCTCTGCTCTGCCACAGCTAATCAGCGTGGCTCAAAATCTAGAGACCAAATCCTCGTGATGAAAAGCTTGTGGATGGCCAGTCGCCTCTGAACCAAAGCTCCTGCTGGCACTAATTCCACTGACGTCAGCGCCAACGTCCCCAGCAGAGAATGTGCGCCCCAGAATTATTCCAAGCAATTGTTTGGTGAATAATTCTGGATAATGAAAATGCAGAGGGGAGGAATTGGAAAGTTGTTTGCTGTCAATTCACAAAAGAGGAGAAATGGAGGAATTTATCATGTCAATGGTTTGCCCATGAATTATTCACTCGCTCGCTCACCACCACCAACAAAACATCCCTTTCCCCCCCCCAAACCCCCACCCCATCCAAGATGAGGTTCGCTGGCTTTGTTGTAATGTGTTTTTGATGGGCTGGTTGCTGGTAATGACCCCACAGGCTCCCTCGTGTTGAATTACAGTCCCACACATGACACTTGAGACCCGCTGCGTGAGGAGAGGTCGTCCAGAAGCAGGGAGGGGAAGTAAACCAGCAGTGCTAAATCCAGGAACCCTGCCAGAGAAGCTATAAACAAGTGGAAAGGCTATTAACAGTGTATAACCTGATGCTGCTATACCAATAATGGAAGGAGACTATGCATCAGCGAGGGACGCTAGAGCAGTGTTTTACTGTCCCCGTGCTCCTGAGCATCCATTTGGCAGCAGGAAGGGAAATGCTGTTAAAAGGGGGTTGACGGAGGGAGGTAGAAGAAATGCGCCTTCGCGGAAGGTAGAAGGTGGAGGGTGGGATGGGAAAGGACGAATGATTGTTTTCAGCTGCTGTCTCAACAGAGAAAACCTGAATCAGAGGCAGGGTTGCATTGAACCTGTAGACCGGTCTTTTTGAGAAGAGGAAAGGGCAGCAGCACCAACCCTGACGCATGTGGGTGTTGGACCTGAAGTTAACCACATACATCTCACTTTGCTTGGAGATGAGTGAGCTGAGAGCCTGGCACACTTTGCTTCCAAAATGGGGCTGGGAAAGTAGTCTAGGGAGCGGATAAATGGTCAGGAGGAGCTTGTGTTTATTTGTCTTGCGCTACTATTCAGACTTGCATTGATTTAGCTAAAGATGCTGCTTAATACCCTATTTAAGTTGCCATAGTAAGAAATGTCCACACAAGGGCTTTCAGGGTGTTCGTTGAATTGGTTTGAAATCTCAACTGGAAAGTGGTGTAATTTACTGGAAGAGGCAAGATCTTACTCTCATTTTCATAAAATAATAGTGCTAAAATTGAGCCAATTTCTTAAGAAGCTAAGCTTATCGTGCTAAGCTGAGTTTTCACTAAAAAAAAAAAGGACACACATTTAAGACTAAAAAATGAGCCTAGGAAAAAAAAAACCAACAAAAGTGGGTTATCATCTGCATCACACTTGTACTCTCATGTGTTTCTTCATACCTTCTCAGAGCTGGTATCTGTACAAGCAAGGAGTGAGATGTTACTGCTGCCTCACAGCCCATATAGGAGCAAACTGAACAGATGCAAAGGGACAGGACCAAGAAATGTCTCTGACAATGTTTTTACAGCACTTCGCCTCTTTTCTCAATCGCAGGTGGCGGAAGAGATACTTCTTTGCATGAAGAGCAGAGGTGGCTCCAGCGCTGGAATTCCTCCTGCTGAGTAAGTGAAGAGAAACACAATCACACCCGTCATCAATTCAGAGAGCAGGGGAGTGCTGTGTGTTGGTTTTGTAAATGAGTAGACTCTCCTACATGTTAAGAAATTGTGGGAGAGGTGTTGTGCTGCTCCTCGGTGACTCTGGCTGTTGCTGGATGGATAAGTCAGTTCATGGAAGGAGAGAAATGTTTCCAGGGAAGTGTTGCTTGCAAGTGGCCATAGGCTGGACTTGATCTCAGAGGTCTTTTCCAGCCTCAACAATTCTGTGATTTTGTGATCTTGTGTGAGATGCTCCAGAAAACAAGTGTCTGAGGTATCACATTCATTTCTGCTTTTACTTTTGATATTGCCCTGCACACCCATGGGTCAGTGGAAGAATCCTGGGTGGGCAGAGAAATAACCATTGGGAAATACGGTTTCATTAAGATTCTCATCCCTGGGGAGACAACTGAGGAAGGTCAGTTTAGTGGTCCCTGGGCTGACAAATTTAATCCTTTCTAATTAAGACCAAAGGTGAAAGGATTTATGAGAGCTGTGCACGTGAGAGCAGGGCCAGGACAGGAGGATGCTGGCAGGCAGGTCCCTGGACTGGTTTTACAATCACAACCTGGGGTTAAATGGGCTGAAATTAGCTTTGCAGGCTCTGCCAAGGCAAGAGGAAAGGCTGTTTGCTGATGCTCCCATTGGCTCTGTCCTGTTCAGCAGCACCCAAGTGTGAACATCTAGAATCACCAATCTGGAAAGAAAAACACATGATGCCTGCTTTCCAAGAACATTTTGCTGTGTTGGTTTAGTCAACAGCTTGCCCTCAGGGTTGGGTAGGAGCTACTGGGGTCAAGCCTGGGGCGTCTGTCCCGTTAATCAGGAATGACTGAAATGTGTGTTCCCATCTGCAAAGCGAGCAGGTGGACCAGAAAGTGAAGGCTGCCCTCAGTGAGGGTGGAATGGGGATGGAGCAGAGCAGCAGAGCCAGCACTGCCTCGCAACGCGCTTCCGTGGTGCATCTTCTCTCTGAGGCTCTTGCTGCTCTTCAATCATATCTGGCCTCTGAAGGCTTTCACAGAATCACAGACTCGCTCCCCGTCCCTCTTGATTCACCACAACTGAATCATGGAATCATCGAATCGTAGAATTATAAAGGTTGGAAAGGACCTTAAGATCATCAAGTCCAACCTACAGCCCTGCACCACCGTAACACTAAACTCTCTCCTGAAGTGCCCCACCCAGTGGTTTTCTTTAAACATGTCCAGGGATGGTGACTCTGCCACCTCCAGATGTGTTTAAAAATGAGGAATAACAGTAAATGAGGAATAGCAGGTTCAGCTCAGCCTACTCGACACAGGTCTAGTGCACTGCTCTTTGTGGGAACTCGGACTTGACCAAGAACTGCCGGTGATGAACTGTTTCTCTTCTGGGTGCTACCCCATCCTTGTGCATCGGAATGTCCCCGTCCCTGGGAATCCTGTGGGAATTCTGTCCCTATGACAGGGTTTCAACCGTCGCAGGGGGGTTGGAATTAGATGATCTTCAAAATCCCTTACAACCTGAATCATTCTATGCTCTTCCTACAAGGCTTGCCTGTCTTTTGAGAAGACGGTGTAGGACAGCCAGAGAAACCTTCCTTTCCCCAAGAGAGTAAGAACAAGATTGTGGAAGGAAAACAATTTTTTTTTTCTTTTTTTTTTTCCCCAAATTGAGCTGTCGAGTTTGAAGGATGGGCCAAGGGGAGAATGGATGAGATGGCAGAGCATGCAAGTGGCAGCAGAAAGCTGAGGGGGGGGTTGCATTCAAACCCCCGCGCGTTAGAGAGGCCTTTGTGGGGGTGTCAGGCGGACGTGTTAGAAGGGTGTAAAGATAAAAATAATTAAGTGTATGGGATGGGTTGTGTGTTTGCGTGAGCGTGCAAGCCTGGAGAGACCTCACGAGGTAAGAAATAACACCACGCATCCTTGATTTGGGAATACGTTGGGCATTTGGGGTGAACGTGTGTCACAGACGAGCGTGTCTGGGTCGTGCAGGCAGGGCTGTTGCAAACGGGGTTAAATGGTGAAAAGTGCCTGATGAGAGACAATGGTCTGAAGGCTGAGCTGATTTCCTGGGGAGTCCCTGCTCTCTCCCACCCTTTTGCCTGCACCTTCTTCAATTGTCCCACTCAAGCCAGTTGTCTGTGCAGGGACGGATTTCAGGGAAGCACGAAATCAATTAGTTTCAAAATGAAAGGCTCAATACACCTAAAACTGTCTCTCTCTCCTGCACCCCTTTGGATAGGTGAGCCCAAGTGTTTTGTGCCATTTCCCTACAGCTCTGGAAGCCTTTACCCATACCACAGCGAGGACAGAGACGACGCTTTGCCTGCATGTAGATTCAAGGATAAAACGACAGATGTCTTTCATTAAACATCTCCAGAACGAGCTGTTCAGGAGGCAATATGTATTCAGACGCCATCAATATTTCATAAAGCCGTAATAGATGTTATCATAGATCCTCCATCCAATATTTATTGCACCATAATCACTGATACATTGCACGAGGGCTCTCCATCCACCTTCCCCTGCCTTTCCCTCACCCCCCCACAAGACATGTACCCAGGTACGCAGGATTGAAATGAAGTGCGACCCTAGTGCCGCAATAAATTTGAAGGAGTTTGAAGTTGTTTGTTACTCCAGGCACTTTCAGGCCCGACGATAATGAAACAAAATCTGTTTGCAGAAGGTGTTTTTATGGAAGGGTTTTCAAAGCGAGTCGGCTCAGTGTAAATCTCTGGGTTGAGGCCATTAGAAAGCATTTAAGCTGCAGCGAGGCAGCGGGCTGTGGCTCCGAGTCTGTGGGTGTTGGAAAGCAAAGGCTTAAAATTAGCAGCACGGAAAATACGAATTGTTTCAGGAGTCTGCAGCGATGTCAGCACAGGTAGGAGAGACCCGAGTATGGCTGGAGCTGAACCCTTCCCTCCCTGACCCTACCAGCATCCTGACAAGCTTTCTGAACATGGTGCTTCCAGGGGACCTACGTAGGGAAAGGATTGGACCTGGAAGATTTATAGTTGGGATTTTCAAAGGAGCCTAATGGATAAAATTTTATAGCCGGCGTCTCTCAGGAGGTCAGACCGCTGGCCGTGCTAATCCTTTCTGCCCTCAAAGCCCATCAGTCTAAGGGAGGCCACCTGTCACCCTCTGCTCTTATTCTGAAGTTGGTCAAACTTCTTAAAAGCCTTTGGCTTTGTATCACGGGACATCCTAATGGATAAAGCGGACCCATCCGAAATGGCCACGGTGCACATTAAACACTGGGTTTGTAATTGGTTTCAAATGGAGCCCTAAAAGGAAATTGCACATCAAAGAGCCCCATTTCTTGTGGAGACCCTAAATGGCTGATCTTGACCCTTTCACATTTAGCATCCCTAGCAATAGAGCCAGGATGAAAAAAAAAAAAAAAAAAGAGAAGAATGTGTTAAATCCTCATTGATAAATGTTGAAAGTGACACAAAGACTGGGGAAGAAAAGCAGCCCTTGCAGAGCCCCAGTTAATGATGTTGAGCCTCGGGTTTTCTTGGCAGCCCTGGGTCAAGTAAATAAGGTATTTTGGTAGGGCCAAATGTCAGGCCATTCATCTGGCTTAACCGAGGCCACCTAAACACTAGGTAGGGGGGGTCCACTTGTAGGAAGGGGTGGAGGCACCTCCAGAGCATGAGTTATATTTTTGTACCTTAGATATCCCTTAGAGCGGGATGAATTACCTCTGGACAGCGCCTATTTCTCTCTTCTGACAGTGGAGGCAACTTAGAGGAATTAAATCATATAACTCCTAGATGGCTAAAGCTGGGCAAGGAAGCCCAGTTGTGGAGCAAGGGAATGCAGTGAATAATTGCAGGGTTGGGTAACTGGTGAGTCAGGAAAGCCCCAGGGAGACAGTAGGTCACTGATGAGCAACTTATGATCCTCTGGCAAGCTTTGCACAGGATGATTACGTTACCCCCGTACTTGGCACGGTATCCACGGCCCAGAAAAGATGTGGAAATATTGGAGGAGATTCAAAGAAGAGCCAGAAAAAAAGGCTAATAAATAGGAAAACTCGTTTTCTCGGAGAGAAAATCAAGGTTTGTGATCTGCTTAACTTATCATCGAGAGGGTAATAGCTGGCTGATGGCACTGAAGAGAAAGGTTCACGTTGGAGAACTCCACGACACGGCTGGGAAAAGCTGCACCAGTGTTTGGAGGGCTTTGCCAGGAGAGCCCAGCCCAGGAGCAGGGTGGTTTGTTTCGTTTTTTTTTTAAACAAAGAAGGAAATAATTTGGCTGTATTGCTGGATTTCTCATCACTGGGTGTGTTGGAAGCAATTAACTCAAACCGATCCTTTTTCAGGGTTATGTGGTGCGTCCTACTGTTTTTCTCACAGGCGTTTACCCAGGGTCACAAACTGTAAGAAATGCCTGAGAGACACCTACTTTACCAAAATTTTGTCATCTCTTCAGGTCCCTGGAGAAGCAGACCGTAAGGAATGTGCACACATGAGTGCAGGGGGAGGGAGGATTTTTTTAGAACGTGTGAAAAATATTAGCCTAAAGGCTTGACAGCAGTCGTGAAACGTGGAGCATCAAGTGAAAGAATGAGATGTCCATGTTCCAAATGAGATGGCCATGAAGTCTCCGGTTGCCAAACAGGTTGGGGGAACTGGGAGAAGCTGGGAACTGGGCTGGGCTGGGGTCACAGTGGGACCAGCACCCCAGGAGCACTGGTCTCCACATCTCACTCTGTTGCATCCCTTTAAAACAACACCCCGAAGCCAAGCATCACATCTGTAAACAAATGGGTTTTTCCCTTTGATTCTCCATAAATCACTGGAGCCGTTTTCACTCTGGAGAGCGGCGCGAGGGCTGGAGCGTAATGAGCTGGTTCACGGGGCAGGCAGGGAACGGTTTTATTTGACTCTTTTGGGCCTTGTGAGCCCCCAGGTTCGACTTTGAGTTTCTGGGAAACAGAAAACATTTGCTGATGTAAGGGAGCCTGAAATAGCTAGGAAAGCTTGGGGGCTGCTGACACTTGAATAAATCCAAGTGTCCTGGTATTTGGTTAAACCTGAATCTGAATATTTGTGTATGTTTTTTACAACATTTACTTGCCTCAGGGAGCAATTTGTGGAGCTCAAATAATCCAAGAGCTTTTTTTTTTTCTTCTTTTTTTTCTTTCCTGCCTGGTATTTCCACCCTCCAGGAAGTGAAAAGCCTTGAGAAGATTGGATCATGCATTATTTTTACCCTTGCAAATAGTTCCCAGATGCACAGAGCTCAAGCTGTGAAAAATGCTCAGTGCAAGCCCTCAGCTCTTGAAATGTCGGTCGGGGAGCTGAGACTGGACCGTTCGTCTCCCGGACAAAACCTCGATGGGGCCCCAGCTGGGACCTCATCACCTCGAGGTGTTTTGGCAGAAAAACGACCCTGATTTTCCCCAAACATCACCCTCTCCGCGTTGCTTGAGCAGGGAAATGCAAGCACCTTGAGCTGAATTTCAGATTTCTGAGGAAACCTGGCTTCCTGACAACTTGGCTTCATCTGCTTATTATATGTAACACATAACCTCCTTAATATTACACGTGGTATGTTTAACTGCTTAATTTACTTCGGGAAGTATTGCCAAGTACAGCTATTCTGTTGACATATCATTTGCATGATAAACTAGTATATTTTAAGCCACAAATAGGATGCTTCTGTGAGCTATCTGTCTACCCTTTTACAAGCTACCAGCAGTGTAGCATCTTCACTCCTTAGAGGATGCAGCCTCACATCATGCCCGGGGAAGGAATGAATGATCCTTTCTTCCAGGAGGAGAGCAGACTCACGGCTTGTCTGCACCAGGGAGTCAGATTGTGTAGTTCTTCTCACATAAATCCTTGGCTAGACTTTCTCTTTTGGACTGAAAATGACTTTTTTTTTTTTTTTCCCTGGACTATTCTTGTTTGGGTAAGATTGGAAATTATGGTTTTTTTTTTCTTCCCCAGACAAAGGTGTGTTGTTGTTTTTTTTCTAGACAGAGTTGTTGCCCTGCTGTGTGACCAACCCCCTAGAGAAATTCACTGTTAGGAGCTCCAGCCTGGGCAGATCATGGAATCACAGAAGCATAGTGTCTTAGAATCGTAGAACAGTTTTGGCTGGAAGAGACCTTCAAGTTCATCGAGTCCAACCTTTTCCCAGCCCTATCAACACCACTAACCCATGCCCTTCATGGCAACATCCACCCGTCTTTTAAACACCTCCAGGGATGGTGCCTCAACCCCCTCCCTGGGCAGCCTGTTCCAAGGTCTGACAGCTCTTTCAGTAAAGAAATTCTTCCTAATATCCAGCCTGAACCTCCCTTTGGTGCAACTTAAGGCCGTTTCCCCTCGTCCTCTCTTGGAACGTGCCAGGGCATTGCTACATGGGAGCAGACCCAACCCGCCTCTCCTGGATCCCAAACCCACCCCTTGACCCCCCTCAAAGCCTCCTTACTCCAGCATCACGCTTCTGCACATCTGTCTGCACCCTCTCCTGCCTTTTGGGGGTCGCGGACACGGCTCCAGTGTTCACTAATGAGGACGTGTCCCTCCCTCCATGCCCTGCTCGATGGGGCAGCGTCACCTTCCAGCTCTTCGTCACGCCGGGCTTGCAGTCACGCAGAGCCCCGTGAAGCTTCGAGGCCTTTGAAAGCTGAAGGCTGATATCTTGAAGTCTAATTTGACACATTTCCAACAGGGGAAGCATTTATTACATTAGACAAGTTGATGCAGCTCTCATGTTGGGAATTGCACTTATTTGCCATAATAATGGTGTAAAGACCTCTTCCTTTTATTGTGTTATCTCTCTTTAATCATGCAGAGGCGCTCCCCAGTAATTTTAATCAAAGGCTCAAGCATCACTTATCTGGAAACTAATGACTCAACTCAACGAGAGGAGAAACTTTGAAGAGCTCGCAGTTGAGCTGGGAGGAGCGAAAAAAAAAGGGACAGTTTATTTGAAACTTTTTTTCCTTTCTTTACATGTGTCATTATTTCGTCTGATTTTAGCTGAAGAACCTTTGTGTGTCTGGTGAGCAGGGGCGAGCTGTGTCTTGCTGCTTTTCCTGAACATGCTGCATTTAGGAACACGGCTGAGAGAACGAGACATACCTTCCCAAGAAAGATGGAAAAACGTGGTGTGGTCAAAAGTGTTCTTATCTGTAGAGAAAAAATACCAGATTGCCTGAATCTCTTTCCTTGTTTGAAGAGAATATTTGAAAGGTGTTTTTCTTGGAATGAACCGTTTTACCTTCAAATGCCATTTCTAACACGAAAAGAAAGGATCTTTTTTGGCTTAAACCAGAAATTCTTGTGGAAGCCTCAAATAGTCGTAAAAAAACCTCAAAGAGAGTATAAAAGGAATTCATGCGAGGTTTGTAAATATAAGTTTTCTGGTGCTCATTTCTGCTATTTCCACTGAAGCAGCTCATTGCCTATGTTGGAACTGAACTGTTCTGCTTCACATTTCCTCCTGAGCAAATCCCATGGAGCTCCTGCCGCTGAGACCTTCTCTTTCCACCCGGCACAAAGGCTCTGCTCGGGATTTGCTGTGGCGTAGCTCTCTGTCAAGATTATCAGAAGTGGGTGCCCAGCTTGCCATGAAGTGTGTCTCCAGCTGCCAGGGGCTGGGAGCTTTCCAGCAATCCAGCCTTTCTAGGTTGTCTTGGCTACGGCAAGTAGAAGTGAATCTTTGAAAATTGCAAGTGCTCTTTGGGTGACTCGCCTGGGTAGAGTAGAGGGCTTCCTAACTGAAGGTAAATAGCACCTTCCCTTCTTTCTAACCAGGGAAATTAGTGCATGGAATCAATGTGTTGCTTGACGATCTCAGTGTTGGAAGGAAACTGGAGATTTCCAAGGCTCCATACAAGCCGGTATGGATCCTGACCGTTCTGGGGGCTGGTTTTGCTACCTCATTTTCCATCCCTGCAGGACCTCCTGCCTGAGGAGCCCAAATCTGCCCGTGAATATTTTCTTCTGCAGGTCATTTTCATGCAGCTTTATGCAGCCATGGCAGGGACAGAAGTGCTGAATTCTCCTCCAGGGGTGCTCAGGGGGTGATGAGAAGCAGGAGCGAACATTAATCTTCAGACAGAGATTTCCCGAGAGCTGCAATTTTCAGATTTGCTCTGTTGGGAGACCTCCCGACACAGACCTGTGCTTTTGCAATGAGGTGTCTCTCCTTATTTCACCGTGGTTTTGCAGATCCCCCTCTCCGGGCCTCTTTGCACGCCGCAGCAAGAAGCACTCCTGCTTTACGTCTTGGCGCTCCGACATTTTGCCTGCGGGTTCCTGTCCTCCTCTCCAGGAGGGGCTGAGGTTTAGAGGTGATTTACGGCCGCCGGCGAGTCAGAACCAGTGGGAGCTCCTGGGATGGGGACGGCTGCCTGGTTTGCCATACGGAGGAGTACGAGCCAAAACACACCCAGCGATGCCAGATGGTTGCAGCGTTATCTGTCGCCGTGGATCACTGAGCAGATGGATGCTCTATAAACATTTCACAACTGTGGTATTATTATTGATGCAATTACTATTAGTACTATTTGTAAGTATTATAGTAGCACAAACATAGCGTTTGGAATAACGAACACAAAGCATGCCCAGCATGATTGCTGGTCTAATAATTAATGATGACTATCAGTTTTACTATCTGCTGTTGCAACTAATGATGCAATGGCAACGCCTCTTGATTTCCAAGGGAAGGAGGGCTTGTGGAAAGGTTGCTGCGGTGAGTCAGAGCCCAGGGAAAGCTGTGGGAGTTGGGGGGGATGCCCAGCCTCAGAGAAAATTCTCGTGGGAGACTGAAAACCAGGGACAATAATGGAATGTAGGTCTTGGGAGCAGCATGTTGGAGCTGTCGCTTTTTTCAGGCATTATGGCTCTGTACTGGCTCTCCCTGTAACAGGCTTTGCAGCTTTCTGGGCTCCAAATTCAAGGTGGCTGGAGCATCTGGGTTAGAGCAATTTGAAGTGTACGGTTTGTGCTTTAGCGCCAAAGAAAAAGCATTAATCGAGGGATCTCGGACCTGCTACTTGCCTGCACTCTCATTTCAACTCCGCTTCTGACCTGCTGTGAGACTTCCCATAAATCTGTGCCTCCATCTGTCTTGTCTATTTTTATTGCAGTCTTTTTTGGGCCAGGACTTGGCTGTGTGTGTCTGTGTGCAGCTCCTAGCACCACGGGACACTGAGTCTAATCAGGACCTCTAGATCGCGTAACAACATCGGTAACGAGGTGACTGGAGGTCCTGGTTGGAGCTTGGGGCTTGACGGTGGCCCAAGGGCAGGATTTGTCTGGTCTAACCTGAAATACTGATATGTGTGTTCAAGTCTAAGCTAGTTTCCATAGCCAAGTGTTTACCTTAGAGCTGACTGCAGGATGAGGTAATTTGTTGGGTTTTCTTTTTTTTTTTCCTCCATGAGGGTTATGGAGAAGGCTGAAGGTGTATAAATTTAACGGCTTAACTTCACTGTGCCTGAGTTAGGGTGAATGAAACTCATCCACAGTTTGAGAGAAGGGGCCCATTTTCTCCTTAAGGTGTAAAAGTAATAACGATGAATTTAGAAGTGGTTAATTTTGCTGACATTCAGATTAAAAACCCAAGGTCTTGTAAGTACGTTCTTGCCCCTTGTGTCAGGCAGTGCCACATCCTCGCCAGCAGATGGGGAGGATTAAGCATGAGATCTCAGGGGGGCAATGGGCATCCTTGGAATGGGAGAAAGCACCTAAAGCTTCCTACTACAAGTACCTAGGGCTTGGTATCTACTACCAAAGTCCCTTCCCTTGTGCAGCCCTGGGACAAGTACCTGAGGGAGGTGGTGGAGCTGCCATCTCTGGAGATCTTCAGAAGTTGACTGGACAAGGTCCTGAGTTAAGATTGAAGCTAGCTGAAGTCGTCTGAGAAAGAAGTTAGACTAGAGATCTCCACAGCTCCCTTCAACCCCAAATTCTCTGACATTTGTAAAAATCCCTTTTTGTACACACCCGAATCTTAAGGCATTTATATACCTTAAAAAAAAAAATCTGGTCTAGGCTTTTCTGCTCCAATAGACCTCTTTGAAAAAGCCAGGCTAGCCTATGAATGGCTTTAGAAAATATTTCCCATCTATATACGCCAAGTGCAATAAGGGAGTTGGAGGTTCCTGCTGGATACAACAACGTGGGAAAGATTCGTGGTATGTGCTTTACCCCCCAAAGAACTTCTCGGCTTCCCAGCGCTTTGTTAATGTGCATTGATTATGTTCTGAGGAGTTTACTGCACCGTTAGAAAGTCGTTTAGAGATTTATGGGGCTGGCTTTAAATACTGAAAGCGAGTCATTACCTTGACCCGCTGGTGACACACCTGAGCCTAAAGCTGAAGTTCAGGAGGGGGAGACTGCAGTCCAGGGATGAAAGCCCTCCCAGGAAACTTTATTTGGAAAGTAACAAATGGGTTAAACAGAGCTTATTAAGGCACATCACTGCAAGCCTAATAGTACACAGGAACTGCCTAATTTCCTCTTCTGCCCTGCTTAATCAGAGCTAATAATAGGCTAGCAATAGGAATTCAGACCCGATGGTGATGAGTGCCACAGAGCAAACCAGGCTGTGCAGGCAAAGCCTGGCTCTTCACGCTGGTGACGGGCAATGAGGGATTTTTCACTGAAGGATTTTCATTGAAGATCAATGGGACTTGGCTGTCTGCCTTCCCGTCATAAATTTGAATGTCTCTCCTTAGATTCAGACGATTATTGGTGAGACGTGTTGGCAGTTTCCCTTCAAACAGAAGGAGGATGCCGGAGATTTTCTTAGAATTTAGGATTTGGCTCAATCCGAATCATGGGATAGGCCATTAGCCAACGAAAATGTAAATCCTTTCTGGAAGGACCATTCATATTTTTCTGGGAGGTTTTTGCTGGTTATTTTTTTACAGTGTATTGCAGCAGGGATGTGTTTGGGTTTCTAGATGATAAAGTAATAGTAGTAGTAGTAATAATAATAATAATAATGTTAAGTCACTGAGACGTGCAGTGGCAGTTTGGTTCCTCCCAGCACACCGGCTGAGCTGTGAAGTCTGGCTCCTAGAGGTCCAGGGAGACGAGCTCAGAGCACAAACCAGCCTCAGCATTTCCATTTGCTTTTGCATTCTGCTGGTTTTGGAGCATGTGGAGTCCCCACTTCCTACTGGTGGACCTCATGGGTCAGTTCAGATTGGATGTGAGGAAGAAGTTCTTCCCCATGAGGGTGGGGAGACCCTGGCACAGGTTGCCCAGAGAGGGAGTGGCAGCCCCATCCCTGGGAGTTTTTAAGGCCAGGCTGGATGGGGCTCTGGGCAACCTG
This sequence comes from Trogon surrucura, assembly GCA_020746105.1. Classification (NCBI taxonomy): domain Eukaryota; kingdom Metazoa; phylum Chordata; class Aves; order Trogoniformes; family Trogonidae; genus Trogon; species Trogon surrucura. Next base: position 4,612,254 of record CM036640.1, read on the forward strand.
GTCTAGTGGGAGATGTCCCTGCCCATGGCAGGGGGTTGGAACTAGATGGTCTTTAAGGTCTCTTCCAACCCTGACAATTCTAGGATTCTAAGCCTGGGAAGACTGAGTCAAGCTCATGTGAGTCTGACCCTGTTAGAGAACATTTGGATGGCTCCTTATCCTCATGCCGGCACAGTTTTGGTGGCAGGTCTGCTTTAATCAGACCAGCTTGGGGTCTCTTCTGATTTAGATCACTTGGCTACAGCAACCTTTACCCACGCAGTGAGGTTGGACGTGCTCCTGCTTCGCTGGTCCAAAATGCGCGTTTATGCCAAGTAAAAACATCTCCACAAAGGACTCAATGATGTCGTGCTAAAATCATCGCTCTCGGGTGTAGGGATTTCCTTCCATGTGAGCCTGCAGCCGGGGAGGCGAGTTCCCCTTCCCTCCACCCTGCAGGGACTTGGGCTCCATCCAGCAATGAGAGGAACCAAAACAGACTTGCAGAGAAAGGACAAGGCAATTCTAATGAAGCTGTTCCAATGCAAAGGAGAAAAATTTTACCAGCAAAAAAGAAAAGAAAAAACGCAACTATAAGGAGTTCAAGTCAAACAAGTAAAGCCAGCAGTGTGAGAAGAAGCCCTGAGCACCCCAACTTTAAAAGCTCTGGGTCCCTCAGGTCTCATCACCTTGAGGTGCTGCAGGAGGGGAGCACATCTCACCACAACACAGGATGGGTTTTGGGTGCCATCGGAGCAGGTCTGACCCGCTGAGGTCGGCGGGCAACAGCTGCTCTTGCTATCTGGGAAGAATTCAAAGAGAAAAAGGAGTTCATTGCTCTGGAGGGGTGAGTTGAGGATGGCTCACCTGGAAGCAGGGGTTTGGTGGTGATAAATCAGCTGTCAGCCTTGTCGTAGAGGGGATGCGCTAGCTGGAAGGTGGGCTTCCCTGCTGCAGACGCTGTGCCTGAGCACAGATGTTTACACCTCTCCTTCCATCCCATCTGAGCAAATAACCCCCGTCGGTGACAGAGATGGACATCTGGAGGGGACAGCACCAGATTTACCCAGGGACAGCGCTCGGCGCAGAGCACGGGTGAGGGCTTGTGGCCAGGCTCTCAGCTGCTATAAATTAACGTCGCTCCATCAATGTCAGGAAACACGTGTTGGATTATACCAGCCCTTCGGATTTCAGGTCCTGAGGCCCCGCTCGGGTACCGGCAGCTGCCTCCAGATGTCTGGAGCTGGGGAGTTTGCAGAGGGCTCCGTGCAGTCGCCTCGATGCCTGCCTTTGGAAATGCTGGTGCAACACGTTAAAACAGATGGTTTAGTCTGGGCAGGGCAAGCTTCACGGGGTATATTGAATTCGACCGAGATTGTTCCGTGAAAACATCCTTGTTCTACTTGGTTCCTGTAAAAATGGAGATTTCTGCAAAACATCTCCCCCTGTAAGTGCCAATTTTGTTGGAAGCGTTCATTTCTTCAGGAAAGTAAGAATGAAATACTTCCCCCCTAGGCTGATGTTAAACTGTTTTGTCTGGGTTGCCAGAAGCGGAGCTTTCTGGGTAAAAATTGTCACCTGAGCTGTTTCTGACAGAAAAATCAGAATGGATTTAGTCAAAGTATTTTGCAAATTCGTGTTGAATTGTGACAGCGAACAAAGAAACCTCTGCACAACACCTGGCGTTCTGCCTTTCAACATTTTTAAAATGAAATGAGCCTTAATTCAGGACTCTTCTTTTTTTTTTTTTTTTTTCCCCCAGCTCTTAATTCCTTTTCACTAAAATGCATATATAAAAAAAACTCTCTTGAATATTTTCAGTCTGAAGAATAGGTTTGATTCCTATTAAAATGGTTTTTTTCCTCATTATTCGTACTGTTTGCAGCCAAATAAGAACTCAGGTGTTTACGTGCCCCAAGAGAGCTGCTCAACACTGCAACATCCTCTTTGGCTCGAGGACCATGATGGACAATTTTTCCTCTGTGTCTCAGGGTCCCAGCGTTGCCAGCCCAGCCTTGGTGTCCATCCCACAGCTCTCCCAGGCTCGACGGCAGCAGCGTGGGCAGAGGCAGGTCGGTGTCTCGCTGTGCCAAATTGAGCTGTTTTGACATATCTGCATGGAAATCGCTTCGGATTCCAGTTCTGCCATTTCAGGTTTTTATTATTTTTTTTTTTTCCTGCGTGTTTTGAATTTTCTGTCCTCACCTGGGACCAGCAAATGTCAAAACACCAGGCTGGGATTTTCATCGCCTCTTGTCTCCCGGTCGCTCTGACGATGCGCTGATTTGCTCCCTTGGATCACCCAGGGTCGACACATTGGGTGCGCTTTGTGCTGCAGGGAGACAGACAGCATCGCTCCTGGCTCCCAGATCCTCCCTCGTTATTTTTTTTTTTTTTTCACACCAGCCTGGAAATCGCCTGCTTTTTACTCATTTATTGAAGGCAAGTGCTTTGAAGTCATCCTCCCTGCCCAGGTCTGGCAGCACAGCCCTGTCCGGTGATGCCCCACAGGTGCCTGCTGCCTGCATCAGGTTGGGAAAAACCCCAGGTGCAAGTCCATCAGGACTAAGACGAAGAGCTGGGTGGGTCTTCCTCGGGTGGTTCTGCCTTGAATTGGGCCATCCCCAAGGCAGGGTGGGCACAAAAGCCCCCAGCTCACCCCCCAACGGCAGCCAACCTGGCTCCTCCAAAGAACCTTTCAACTTGGTTTACCCCCGCCCCCCCAGTTGAGCCCAAGGATGTGAAAAGTCCACACCACGGCATCAGATTCCCCAAATTCATTTATTTTCAGAGGTAGCTGTGGGCGGAGAACCGCCTGACCTGCATTTCCACTCTCCCTTGGCTGGGGAGGTTTGCTCTGCTGATGCCTAATTACATCCCGGCAAATCTTATTCACGGAGCTGGGCTCCGATCTCAGCTTCTAAATCAAGCCACTCGCCTGGCATGGAGGAAGAGGAATGAACGTCCATAGGACCATTTAGCGCTGGCACGGGGGTTAATGAGTCTGGAAAAAATCCTGCATTTCACCGGCTGCTTGGCAGAGCGGGCTTGCTCGTAACAGTGGTCTGTCAAGCTGCGTCCTTCCCCTCCTCTTTTAAAGTTACTTAATTTTTTATGAACATCTGTGGGGTGAGGTGTTAGCTTCCTTCTCCACACCAGCACTTGATAGCTTAGTTTTAGATAGTTTCAGATAGCTGTTTTTACTGTGCACTAAGTGCTTTACAGAAATGGTTGTGAAACTGTCAGAGATGCTTCCAGTGCAACCTTTGCCGACGTCCCCTCCGTGCAGTGACAGTCAGTGGGATGCCTTAGATGCCTAGGTGGCATCTAAAAGTCTCCAGTGAGGACCTCGTTGAGCTGCCCCGCTCCGTGCAGATGCTCTGGGGGGTTGCCCGGGTTGGATCTCCCTGTGGGGAGGCAGGGGGGGTTGTGGTCGTTGCGAGGTGTCAGCTTGTGTTTGCTCAGGAAAAGTTTTGCCAGCGGAGGGGCAGCATTAACGGGGATGATGGATGTATCTTGACACGGCCAAAACCTGACACAGAGCTACACTGGGGTACCCATGGTGTGTGTTTCCCCCTAAATGAATCTGAAATTGGCAGTGACGTGAAAGGGAGGGAGAGAGGGATTTCTGTTTTAACCCTTGTGTCTGCAGGGTTATTCTGGCACTTCGTAGGGAGCCCCAGCTTTGCTACTCCTTCGTCTTTGAGGTGTTCAGGCTCTGCTCTGAAATTACAAGTGGGGGAATAGGGTTGTGTTGGAAGAATGGGGCAGGACAAACGCATATGTCAACATCTGCCTTTAAATCTGGAAAATAACTTGTACAACTGTCCACGTTTCTTTTGACTTTGCTTTCCAGCATCAGGGATGCATGGCAGGCAGGAGCAGCCAGGGAAAGAGAAGCTCTAAGAGAATACTAAGAGAACAGAGAAGAGTATGTAGAATGGTTTTAAAAATATATAAACACAGGTATTCACACTGGAATGTCATCCTAAGGGTTAGTGTGTTTCTGTTCAATACTGAGGGTGACAAGTACCAAAACTATGTCCTGTTGCTTCCAGGTATCGTCTGCAAGACCTTGCTGAGAAAGGGGAGTCACAACAGGACCTGAGCCTGCAAGGGCAGGTCCCAGTGCCCAGCTTGTGGCATTCACCTTCTTGTGGATGCTGTACCCCAAATTTGGCACTGAGAATTCGGTGCTGAAGGGTGTGGGAGCAGAGCTAGGATCCTATGAAAAGCCACTTTGCTGAGAGGGAACCCGGCTGCTTATTGTATCTGGCAAAACTTTCCGCAGCACCTCAGGGGAGACACTAGCTTGAAATCTTAATTAAAAAGCAGAAACCAGGGTTTCATGCTAGGCTGATATTGTGACTCTTTTCCCTTTATGGACAATTCTTATGCAAGCTCCTACTGTGTCTGTGGAATTGCTAATTTAAAGGAAGCTACAGATTTGTGCAGCGCAGGGCCTGTGTCAGCAGTGTTTAACATCAGGAGAACGAGGTGTGTGCCGAACCCTTCTGTTGTTAGGAACTTTCTTTTTATTCCTCTCAATTCTTCCTTTCTTGTCATCTACTTCAGAAACCACCCAAAGGAACATTGTCACCATCTGGGGTGTGAGGAGAAAGCACCGATGAAACAAATCATCACCATTCACCAGTAAAACTACTATTTACCAGTAAAACTACTATTTATAGCCAAATAGTGATAAGGTCCATATCAGCAAAAGATACCACAGGTAGGCTTCCCAGTGCTGAAGTCTCCTTTGGAAATTTTCAGGGGGAAGAGGACGGAGTTATTTGGACAAATGCACAAGTATCTCTGACCGAGAAGTCTGAGAACAGCTTTTGAGAGACCTGTGATTTATTTTTTTGCTTCGCTACAAGCCTGGTGGAAACTTTGGAAAGCCCGTCTGGCATTGTCAAACCTGGCCCAGCCTATAACCAGCCTGATGTGACAGAGCTGTCTCATCTCCAGCTGAAAATGGACTGAGGGTACCTCTATAGAGGACTGGCTTTCTTTTCATGTCCTATTAGGGACGTACAAGCTCCTCTTCTGATGCCTGACTTTGAAAAATGTAACTTCATTGCTTTAGTTTCTCCCTCTCTGGAAGAAAATAAAATCTTCTGTCCCATTAGATCAGTGGATGGAAAGAGATTTAGAAAGAACCTGGTAATGACAGGAAAGCTTAACAGGCCTGAAAGTGCAGTTCTTGGGGATGGTCCTAACAGGAACACACCCAGAATTAGGGAGATTTTGGGGACATTCTGCACCTTGTGGACATTGATGGTGTTGGGGAGACCAATGGCTCCTTTGTGGATCCCTTGGGCACATACCAGCCTTTGGCCAGGCATGACTTGCACTTCCTCACAGAGATTCAAGTAAGATTTGACTTCAGATTGATGCCAGCAACAGATGAAGTTCAAGATAACTTTATCTCTCCCCTAATTAAGGAAGGACTTTCTCAGACAATGCGTAATTCAATCGTGAAACTCACTGCCGGGGCCAGTGGAGACCAAAAGCAGAAATGGGTTTGAGAAGTCATTAGACAAATATGCACAGAAAGAGGCCATCAAAGGCTTTTAAATACAAGTTACAGATAGATCTTCTGGCTCAGGAAGGCCCCGAGCTCCAGATTGTCAGAATCGGGAATGGTTTATGGCCCCACATCTGTCCTGTTCCTGTGCAGGAGCCTGGCCCAGATGGACTTTTGATCTGAAACCTTATCACAAACATCCTCTGCTCAACGATTAGAGATCGATCAAAATGGGAGCTGGGAGGAAATTCAAACTGGACCTAGCATTGTTGCCAGCTCCTTGCAGGAAGGCAAGCCACAGCCCTAGGTTTGAACCCAATTTGGGTCTTTTCCCTTTGTCCCAGAGATGCTCGAACTTCATCCCTGTGACCCAGCTGTGAGGATCCAGCCCACATGTCTGCAAAAGCTGCACATCAGTGTATGGAAGGGAAACCCCCTCCCTTTAGCACAGCCGTGGGGCTTGGGGTGCTGCCGGGGTTTTCTCCCGGGACTGTCAGTCATGGGTGGGGGGGCCCAGGAGTGCTTGAGCATCTCCAGGCTGCAAAGAGAGTGAGAAGACAGGCGCAGGCTGGCGTGAGGTACTTGTGCTCGGTAATGCCGTTTCCAGACAGAACAGGCCAGCGGTGAAGTAGGTTGATGGATTAGTCTATCATCTCAGTGAAGCAAGGTTTGTGTCTGCCTAAGGGCATGGCTGTAAATGAGCCCCTAATGGATTCTGCTCCTAAAACTTCCCTGTTAACACAGAAATAGCTGCATCCCTTAGAAGTGGGGAAGGGGGGGGGCAGAGATAGGCTTTTACACCAGAAGGAAGGGTTGATGGAGCCCCAAAGTCATTAGGATAGCAAGGAAACTTCTCCTGAAGCAGCCTGAGCGATGCTGAGAATGGTTTAGAGGCTGTTAAATGGGAGATACAGCCACCCCCCCACCCTCACTCCCAAACTCTGTTTGCCAGTGTTGCTGGTGCTGTAACAACCCCCCTTCAGTCATTAACGCCTCTCAAATCTCACCCCAAAGCAACATCACACCCGGGATGAGGAATGCACTGACTCAGCCACTCTCACATCCCTGCACTTTGGACCCCCCAGTTTGGCTCAGCTATGGGATGGGCACAGGGGCTGGCCTCGGCACTTGGGGGACTGTGTCCTTTGCCAGCCGGGACACTGCTCTACCTGTGCTCCCTCCCTCACAGCCCCCTCTGCATCACCTCTCCATTTGAGCAGCCCCTGTTCTCCGGCCGGGTTGAAGAGAGGGAGACGTGATGCTGCTATTTCCCCTCGCGCTCAGGGTGGCTGAGGACGTGAAACGCTAATCGCGTTGCGTCCTTCCTCGCTGTCTGCAAACAAACAAATAAATGGCGCTTGCTCCACGATGACTTTAGCTTCTCAAAGTTTTCATTGGTTTCGGAGCTCCTGGATGGACAGAGGTGATCCTGACCACGCAGAGGACTCAGCCTCGGGAACTCCACCACCAGGTGCAGAGGAGGCTGCTGGGACAGGTATGAGGTGCTGGGGGCAGGTCTTTGCGGTGGGGGAAGGCTCATGTTGGGGTTTGTCTTGTGCCTCATGTTAGCCCCTCAGCAGGAATTTGCTTTGCAAGTTGGTCTTTCTTGCTGCCTGTTTTTCTGAAAATCTCAAAATACATCCTTAGGAAAGTGTAAAAGTCTAAGTTGTGAGGATAGACAGGGACTCAGACCCATCCTGGCCAGACCAGGGACCCAAACCACAGTGCCTTGCCCATCTCTCTGGTGAAGCTCAGAGTTTCTTGCCTGTCTGTGTGGTGCAGCTAACGCCCATCCCTAGCGGAGTCCAAACCTGCTGAACAGACCCTCTGAGCCATTCCAGCCACCTCGGGTGGAGGGTGCCCCAGAGCATTTCATGACACAGCTCCTTAGACAACGTCATCATCTCTACATTTCTCAGCTCACGGTCTCAGTCCATCAAGCCTTAACATGAAGTGTCGGCCACCCACCTGACATCTTGTTCCTGCTGCCAAGTAACCTGAGAACACGGAGAAGGAAGCGAGTGAGATGACACGAGGCATCACATCCTCACCTCGATGAGTGTGTGATCGGTGCGGTAACCGTAATGCTGTTTCCTCCTGCTCATGCTCAGCCTGAAGTGAGAACAGGGCAGTGAGAAAATTTGGGCAGCGAGAAAAATTTGGGCAGTGAGAAAATTTGGATGTGCTACCCCAGCAGCTCCAGAGCTCAGGTTAAGATGAGTTAATGCCAGAGACAGGGAGAGGTGGAGGGGCTCTACGCCAACCTGATGGAGGCAAGTTCGGTCTGGGGCCCTGAAAAGCCCCAAGACAGACGAGATGTGGGGAGAAAGGCTTCACAGCTGCCGTCTCCATCTTGCAAAGGGGTTAAGAGCAGCAGGGAAATGCTGGGCCCTGTGCAGACATTGCAGCAATGCCCTCTCGTGGGGACTTCTTCATCTGTTGAGCTCAATCCCCTCCTTGAACAAGCTTTAGAACACTCCAACCAGGGTAAACTTCATTTGTGCAGGGCTCATTTCTTTTTGGTTTTTTTTTTTTTCCTCCCTTTTACCAATGTGCCTGCCAGTCAGAACTGTGATTTTCTTTTCTCCCCATCGGTCCTTACCAACGCCAGCGATCTCTTTCCAGGTCGGAATAAAATCCCCTAAACGTGCGAGACTCTCCAGCCCTGGTGGGACTTAAATATAGATCCTCGAGTCCCCCGTCGCCTGCCCTAAATGCAGCGCTGTGCTTTGCCTGCGTAGCTGAGGAGCGATGCCAGAGCCCTCCCGCACGGTGACACTGGTGCAGAGATGCAGAGATGAGTGGAGCTGGTTCTCAGCTCAGGTCCTGCTGGCCTGGCAGATATAAGCAAACCAGGCTGTAAGTTGGGGCAAAGGGTAGCTCATCTGATATCTTTCTGGAGAAAACAGGGGGAGTTTCAAGAGTGCGAGTGGTGCCTTTCTTCTCCCAGTAATGCCACGGGAAAAAAAAAAAACCCCAAACCACTGACCCTGTTGAAGTCAAGCTGGAGAGAATTCGCCGGGCTGCCTGCAAATGTGCCACGGGCAAGAGGGTGGGACCTGGCAGCCCCTCGGCAGCCCTGGAGCTGCTTTCCAGACCTGCTTCCCATTTTGGAGCCCTGAGCATTCGCTTCTACTGCAATTTGCCTTTCAGATGGGCACCCTCCTGCAGCTGCAGCAATTGCCCTCCGCTTGCTCAGCTGGTGCCAGCCTCAGCCCTTGTGCTCACTACCACCGCTCTTGAGCCAGAAGCAAAGTCCAACAGGGAAAAAATGCTTCTGTTGGACTGTTTGTAGGTCACAGGGATAGTCTCAGGTCTTGCACCAAGCCTGGTAGAAGCTACCTTGCAAGGAATCTTTCTAATCTGCCCGATGATTTCCTTCCATCACTTTTATGGCCCCCGTGACCGTGCGCGGGTCTCGTTGCGTCTCAGCGGGAGGTGGGGAATCCAGCCCGCGCTTCGCGGGAAGCGCCTGATTCATCACCGCTAATTCCTTTTGCCGTTCACCATAATAACAATAATCAAAATGAATTAATTCGGTGTTAGCGGAGAAAGAACCTTGCAACTGCATGGGAATGGCGCTGCAATCAAATAAGATACGTGTCAATTTGAAGTGAGATCTCTTTATCTCCTTAATAGCTGTCTACCTACCTAGGACTACATTTTATTCTCAGGGACGGACTACCACATTAATACAACTGATAGTTATCCTAAAATATTTTCCATCTTTCACAGCTTGTGCTAAATATTTTAGTAAACGTAAAGTGGATTTCCTTCTTTCACCCTCCCTTAAAATGAGGCAGAAGATGATAAAAACTGTAGTTTTCCCTACGACGAGAGCACCGTTTTATAGCTTATTGGGAATCAAGCAAAATATATCAATTAGATGATCGTGTGGAGCAGCTTCTTGTTTATGGGGGTGATAACTCTAGGCAGACGGAAACAAACTCTCTGGGTATACGGCCACAGTGTTTATTAGCCCAAGATGTATTTATATGAGGCTAATAGGAAACACCATCAATTTGTTATTAACACTAGAGACAGGTCAGAGCTAATAAAGGTCTTACACATTTATAACGGGCTGCAGGTGTCAGATTTAGGGTCTTGTCTAAAAGAGATGCTCAGTGACTCCCCTCCCCGAGGCTTCCCTGGCTGCACAGGGCTTTGTTGAGGTTTGCCAACCCTGGCAAGCCCAGGCTGGGGGAAGGAGTGAGGATGGTGAGCACAGGGACTGTCACCTCGGCTGGGATGGACCCAAACCCTGAGCCATAATGGGGGGACAGGGATGAGGATGCTCGATCTGTCCTGAGCACGCTGCTGCCTTAAGCCTATTTGAGCTCTGGTGGCTTTTTCAAGATGCTCCAGGTTTTTGTTTAATTTTTCACTAAGTCAGCTGCTGGCATCGCCCATCTCCTCTCCGCTTTGAGGGACAACTTTGGTCTTGTTTCAGGAGGGTGGTGACCTGGAAACGCTGACCATCCCGTGGAGATTTCTCAGTACACAGAGGAGGTAGGAAGCTCTACCCTGAGTGAAGGGCTTGATTTTTCATCCTTTTGCTTCGCAGGGAGGAGACACTGGATGAGAACTGCTTGGACTATGGGGAGGTGAGGGAGGAACGCAGCACACCCAAGGACCAGATGAGCCAGGAGCTCACCTTTGGGGGTGAGAAACCTCCTCTACAGTAAGTGACAGACCCATCTGGGCTTCTGATTTGCACCAACACTCTGCCAGAGCCCTGCTATGAGGTTTGCATGAGGTCTCCATGAAGTCTTTCCACTTTTACGAAGGTTCCCCAGCCCGAGGCAGCGAAGCAGCCGGCAGAAAATCATCCCGCGGCGTTACGTTTAGCCCCGAGCCATCCTAGGCTCTCGTCTCTATTTTCTTACCGTCATTCAGAGTCGAGCTTCGCGGGGGGAAATATGAAAGAAACAAATTGGAATTGCCTCGCTGGTGTGACGGCGAGGAGAGCTTGGCGTTGAGGAAGCTGAATGGAATGATAAATCCCATCACTTAAACCGCGTAATGAATTTTCCTGGAGATTTGTCTCAGTGTAAAGAGAGAGAGGGGAGGGGGAAAAGTATGAAATTCTCCTCCGATTTTGCAGAAGGGTTGCAGGCAGCTCTGACTGAAAAGTGTAAATCTGAAGAGTTTGTGCCTGCAGCGCATCCAAATAAGTTCCCTTTCCTTAATAGTCCTGGGTGCAGTTTTCAATGAAATGTCAAATCTTTGCCTCCACTGGCATTCGGTCTAATAACATTATTTTGTCGAAGAAGCCCGGAGAACTAACGTGTTCCAGGAGTAATTCTGCGGCTAAATATAGAAAAGAGGATTTTTTGCATTACAAGAAAACATTTTTGTGCTGTGAGGGACATCTGTGGGGGTTGGAAAATCCTTTGCCATCGATTTGTTGGGTGACCTTGGATAAACCACTGTCCCCCTCAGTGCTTATTTCTCCTCCCCTCTCTGAACTTCTCAAGTATTTAGGTTTCAAGGTCTTTCAGGCAAGGATCAGTTTTTGCTTTCTCCTTCACAGCACACACCAACAGGCTTATCCAGGAACATCAGAGACCATACGATGGACTTGGAAATACTATTTTTTTTTATTTTTTTATTGCATATAACATAGCTATATACGGCCAATTACAATGTAGGAGTCATGAGTTAGATCAAAGCTGCTGCTTTAACATTAGAATTTCCAGAAGACCCCAAAGGAGTGAGATGCACATGTTAACAGAGCTGCCCAGCCTGGGAAGGAAGGACACCATGACAAAGAGCCTTTCTTTGGATGAGTCTGCAGTAAAACAGGCAAGAAATATGAAAGAGTCAGACTTTTCCTCAAAAGCAGACCTCAGGAACCCACAGGCCATTCCTATTGCAACATCCCTTCCTAGCGAGCTCTAAAGAAACACGTGTGTAATGACTGGCAATCCAAAATATTTCTACTATTTCTCTAAAATACGCATTCCAAGACATGAGTGAATCTATCTATCCAGTGATGCGTTTCGATGACTGCAAACAAGAAAACCCTGCCAGCAGCTCCCACTCTCCTTTCCACATCTGAGTACTGAGCTACACCATATTTTGTTTCAAAAAAAAATTCCCTTTATTTTAAGAGACCACTGAAGAAAATAACCTGCAAGTCGCCTCCTGTGTGAATGGAGCACAGGGCATGAGTGAGCCTACAAATACGTGCTAGGAAACATCTATAAAAAAAAGGATGTTCCCTCAGGTAAAAGACAAATGCTCAGATCACGTTGTCTCACTTCGTTGTCGTTCTTATACAGAACCGAGGTGCTGGCTGTCCTGGCCATGCCCAATCAGTGGATCTGTGCAGAGATACAGCAGATTTTACAGGAAGCTTGAGGATTCTCTTGCCGAATGCATGCTTCGATATTATTTTTATTTTTCTAAAAAAAGACCAATTCATTCCAACGAACCCCTAAGGCCACTGATACAACATCACCCGGCCATGTCTCACCAAAGAAAGGTTTCCAAGCAATTTTCTGAGCCTGGGGGGAAGCCTCGCCTCTAGCTCCCACCGGCAGTGCTCTCCCCGTTCTCAACACATCCTCAAGGCCCATCCATCTCATCCAGCAACGGACAATTAGGGATTTGCTGCACGAGGTACATTAGTTACATTGATTTGGCTTCGCAGCACCAGCCGAGCTACCTTTAGTTGCACGCAGTACATTAATGGGAGCAGTGGGCATGACAACTCTTACACACAAAGGCACTGGGCTACTTACAGCTGGTAAATGAAGCTTGGAACTTACATAAAGCAGAAGGTAATGAAGAGTAATAGAAGTTTTAAGCAATTCATTTTTCTCTCTCTCTCCTTCCCACCGTCTCTTTTCCCCTTTTCCTTCACCCCTCTCCTTCAAGGGCTGAGGTGAGCGGTCACGTCTTGCTCAAGGTCCTAAGGGGTGGCATCCTCATCCCCACCACAGCTACTACGGCCGGGCTGGGGGGGTATTGGTGTCACACGAAGAGGAAGCCACCAGGCAGCCACCTCACTCCCCCCAGCTCTGTTGAGTAAAGCTTTACACCCTAAAAACACTTCACAGTTTTGCAAAAAAAAAAAAAAAAAAAGGAAAAGTGTAGGAAGTGCTTCTTTTAGCACAGACTGTAAAAATGTTCAGGAATTAATGAATTTGAAACTTATAACAACAAAAACAATCTTTCTTCCCCTGCCTTTATTTTTTAATGTTTTGCCCTGGCTGGTCAATGGGAAAGAGTTTTGGCTGGATATTTCTGTAATTAATCAGGTACTAACCCCACCTCCACCTCCTGGCCTCAGATCTCAGCTGGAGGACAACAGGAACTTCTCGTGGGGTGTATCAAAAATTAACCTCGTAGGCTATGGTCCTGCTTGGAGAGCACCAGGATAAAAGCTCTCTGGGGCTCCTGGCCTAGGTGGCCAATCACGGTGGGGCACAGGGGCAGCTGTGCCTATGGGGAGGAGAGGATGAGTCAAGTGACCGAGATGGACCAATCACAACATTCCTTCCCACGGTGCTTGGTATAAAAGGCCCCCTAAGGTGAGCCCTGAGGCAGCTGGTACCTGTTGTGTTGGAGGGATTGTTGTTGGCTGTTTCTTGTCTCTCCAGTTGCTGAGGGGCTCCATGTGATGGGACAGGTTTTTCTTCCCCTGCCTCCCTGGGTGGGAGTGGCACGGCTCCTTTTCTCTTGCTTTTCATTTGTTTTTTTTGATTGTTACTGGGACTCTGCCTTCCAGTGCTCTCATCTGCTGTTGAGTCTGGTCTGGGACTTTTTTTGTTGTTTGGGACCTCGTTGTCACCTTGAAGGCACGGGTCCCATGTTAACATGTTCTCTTCTATCCTTGAGCATATTTGCATACTTGTATCTATATACTGTTTACCATCTTCCTCACTATTTTTAGTATTATTTTTCTTCTTTATTAAGCTGGTTCAAGGTGTTTTTTTTTAACCTCTCCCTGCTTTCCCTGTTATCCTGTTGCTTGGGTTTTGACCGGTGAACACTGGAATGAGGTTTCAAGGATGAGGCTTTGCAATTCAGTGGAGATCTTGTCTACAAAGCTGATCCAAGCTCAGCAGAGACGTGTTTTGGGGGATTGAATGTCCCTGGAAGATGGTTACTTGAATGATCTAGTGGAGAGGTGTCCCTGTCCATAGCAGGGAGGTTGGATTAAATGATGTCTAAGGTCATTTCCAGCCTGGGCCATTCTATGATTTTGGAAGGATGTATACTTTTTTACCTAGCTAGTGGGATAGAGCAGAAGGGCCTGATGCAAGATTTTGGGTGGGCCATGCCTCTAAAGGGCAGGTGGCTTCTCAGATCCAGGTTCTGCAGTGGCTCACAGCTGTCTGCTGTGAACGGCAGCTCTTCTGGGGAGATGTAGTGCAGCCTAACGCAGTGCTGCTTGTCTTAGCCTTGCTGATGAGCTGAGACTGCTGGAACACCTCCCACTCCCGAGACCTTTCCCAGAGGGAGAGAAAAGCTGTGTCTGCAGCGAAACGCCTCAGCTGAGTGGAAACGGGAAGGCTGGAAGCCAAAGGCATAATTTAGAAAATTACCCCAAAAAATGCCAGCTTAATTCTTCTCTATTTCCTGAACTATTTATGGCCTCTGGAAACCTCCAGATGTGGTGGAAAGCAAGTGTTCTGAATGTGTTTCATTGCACAGATTCTTTCTGAGGTCTTTCAATTTTATACTTGATTTGGAGAGAGAGAGTGTAGACAGTAAGAAAATTCCTGTGGACTCTTCGTTGCTGCAGGGTTTCACTCGCTCTCGCTTGAACACTGCAGCAAAAGCCTCCTGGTGCCGGCAACTCATCCGCTGGCAGCATCTCTGGTCCATGGTCTAATGGGTTAAACACTAAAAGATAAAAAAACAAACCACCAGCTCTGCTCTCAACCACCCACTGCACGATCTCGAGCAGAGCGTGTCTTCCCATTTCCTTCTAGAAAATGGAAACGGTTGTTTTTTTACGCAGATTGAGCTGTGAAACACGAGGGTGGTTTGTTGTGAACGCGGCTGAAATTTGCTCTCCCACCCAGGAAGGAGGCAGCGCGGCACCGAGTGCTGCAGTGCAAATTACGCTTTCCTTTATTTGGGCTTTAGATTATGGGACTGAAATTAAATTTAAACTCTTTGCAGAAAGGTAATTTTTCCTAATCACTCACACTGCTGCACAGATCTCTACAACTTGATTACATTCTAATTAGATTAATTGGATGGAGAATAATTTCTTTCTCCAAGACGATCAGCAGCAGAAGACAAGCAATTCTATAGACACTGCAGGGGAAAAAAAAAAAAAAAGCCCAACAAAAAAAACCCCAACCCTCATTCAAACTTGAAAACCAAAGCACAAAATGCACAGTAATTAAATTGTTAAAGAATTTATGAGCATATCTGGATAAGCTTGGGTGTTGGGTTTTTTTTTTCCCTTTTCCCCTCTTTCATCAATTTCCCTTGTGCTCTCCCTCTTTCTCTCCTGACCATAAAATGAGATGTGGAATTCAGATTCCTTCATTGATTTTTGAGATAAAAATTTAAGAAACTCGAGTAACAAAAGGTTGCACTCCCACGTTCTGCATGCAAAATGGATTGCCTTTGTTACAGGGGCAGAAAATATTGAACTCTATAGTGCTGCATGGTCTTTGGCCTGAATACTAATAGTCATTACTTACTAGAAATGAACGTAAGCCAAGGAGGTTCAGCTTCTCTCGATTGGCTTTGGCATCCCAACAAAGGCAGCGAGAGGGGGGCGAGGGGCTCTAAAAGGGGTTCCAGGGCTTGATTTCTCTGCCTGGCCCAACGTCACCCAGCTGAGCTGCCCTTGCGTTGACGCCACGTGGATTTTTTGCTGGATGCGTCTGGTCGGTAGCGCACGTGGTTGTTTCAAAACAGGTAGCAATGTGCTGTTTGGAGGTTTTGCTCCCAGTGTCCTCGATGGATTCTTTCATTTGCCCTTTCCTCAGGCAGCACTCATCTTCGCTGGGCACAAGTTCGAGCTGAGGTGGGAGAATTCATCGCTATAAATTCATCCTTCCCCGGGAGGCTGGGTCATTGACCAGAGTGGCTCTGCACGGATGAGCGATGCTGGGCTGCAGACGCAGCTCACGGGTGGCTGGGACCCAGGAGGGCTACGGGGAGATGCTGGCTGGAAACTCATCCTTGAAGCTCCTCGTGTCTCTCAGCACCAGGACGAGACACGTCAGGGCCCGTTAACTTCTGGGAAGGACACAGAGGCTCCTCAATTGCTCTCCATCGCCTCTTAAAAATCCATCAGTGATTAGATCAGAAAGGAAACTTGGCCGCTTGACCTTCAACATGCCCAAGCAGGTCAATTTTAAGGGTGCAAATGGGACCGGTTTCGTTCCGGCGGCTCTCAGGTCAGCGCGACTCTTTCAAACTGTCCTACAATGCTGCTGAGAAAATGCACCTTCCCGCTCTTCAGCCAACGGAGTGAATTGTACCCGGCGGCATCTGCGCTGGAGAGCATCGCTGCCGAACGATGCGGCGCGGATCCCTCTTTCTTTTTGCTCGCAGCCATTTGTTTCGCTGCGAGACGGGTGGCAGATTTATGCCTCGCCAGTTCAGCGGCTCTGCAAGGTGTTTGGCTGGTCGGTGCTGAATGCTAAGTGCGCTCGCGAGTTTGAAATATGAAAAGTATTTGGATAAGGCAGATAGGCCACCTTGAAGACATAATCCACAGGAATAATGACAGGGCCTGGCAAAGCCAAAGCGAGTACTGAAATTAATAGCAAGAGATCTATTAAAGGGATTAGCCGTGTGTTGTAACACTTACAATGCTTTATCTCTCAGTAGTTGTGGCAGGAACTATATATTTCCCCAAAACAAATGGGTAGGGGATGATTTATAGATTAGAGAAGACGGAGAGAAATTTTGCACGCTTAAACTTCCAAAGCTCAGAGCTTTGGCTGGGGGTGAGGGATGGTGGTTTGGCCCTCATGGGACGTCTCCATGAATGTCTTGGTTAGGATCAAGATGTGCCTGTGAAGGGGTCCTCCTCTCTGTCCCCATCAGCCACGTTTTGGCTGACATTCTGGAGCCATTCTGGAGAGCATGAGCCAGCTCCTGTCTAACACCTTGGTGGGAAGGTGGCCCTGGGAGCATCCCAGCCACGTCCAGAGCATGGGATAGATCTGGGGCCCATCCAACGCATCCTCCTCAGACTCCTAGAACACAGTTGTTAATGTAGGCATAGCCAAGCACACAAATACTTTCTTTATTTTCGAAGGGGAGCTGTGGTTTTGGGGACCCTCCATCCACAGGGGGAAGCTCTCCGGGGATGCCAGTGAGTTTTGCTGCTTTCTGCACCCGCAACACATCTGTGCTGTGTCTCCAGTTCATCCGCTCGGGCAGCTGAAACGTCACGAGTCTCTTCTGAAAAGGTAAGGTCCTGACACTTTGTCAGCGCTAAGTGGACAGCTTAAGTGTATATATGCGCATATATCTCTGTATCTACAAGCATTAAAATGGCAGATTTGAGCTGCCAAAGGTCTGAGTGCTGGACTTTACAGCCTCAGCCTTTTTGGATGTAATTCTGTGTGTGCCATTTGTAAGATTAAATGAAAAACAGAGTATAAGGTGGAAAACCGATCTCCAGGACCACACAGCAGGGATGGGGCACGCTTCTGGATCTCTAGGTCGGGAATATTTAACTTGATTCCTCCGCAAACCTGGGTCAGGGTGATAATGGCAAAGCTCTCCTGGGCTGTTGTGGGAGCAAAAAAAAAACATCCTCTAATTCTTACTGCCTTATTGGCACATAGTAAATTCTGGAATGTTCACAAGCTCTTGAACCTCCTGGTTCAGGGTGCAGCCTAAGCAGGTCCTTTTATGTTTCCTGACGCTCGTTAGCTAGTTTTAAGAGGATGGAAAGAATGGAAAAATGAGATTCAGTCTTTTCTTTTACAATATGCCCCTAAAAGGAGCCTCATAAAATATGAATTCCGCCAAACGTGCTTGTTTCTAAATTCGGAACATGTGTCCAAGTGAATTTGTAGCTCGGGAAATGAAGGACAAACTGCCTGGGACGAGAGATGTGCAGACAGGCGGCTGCCCTCTCCCTGCCCTGCCTGCCCGGGCAGGTCTGCCGGCAGTTCCTGAAATATCCTGCACCCGAGGCACCTCGCCCTTGCTGCCCAGCGCTCCTGCCTCCTCCTGCCAGGCTCCCAGTCCCTCGTTTGCAATATCTACATTAGATGTGCACACGGAAACGTGCTGATACTGCCACTTTCTTAGAGCTGCCCTTGGGTTTTGCTCCCTGACTTACTCCCTAAACCCCCTCCACCTCGGAGTAACGAGCCTGACACTTAAAACCAATGAGAAAAGAAAATTTTCTTCCCCCACCAAATGTTTTTGAGATCAGCAAAGCCCCCCTTTGCCAACCACGCTGGGACAGAAAGAGGAGAACTCAAACGCCATTCGCAATATGAAAGCTTGGCAGAGTAAAATTGCTTTTGATCTGCGCAAATAATTCCCGTGGCAATTTTGGGGAGGTTTTTGTTTCCGTTTCTGCCGTGTTAACTTCATGTTTCTAATAATTAATTTCACGATAATCAGCCCGACATTGTGAAACGCAGAATCGTTTCCAACCAGAAATTTCTTTCATTTTGCAAATATCGAGGCTGAAGCGTGAACAAAGATGAAAACGTCCCAGAGGCAGGCAGAAAGGAGGGGGCTCGGTATAACCTCCTCTGTGCAAAAGTTCAGTTTTACCAAATAGACACTTTTGAGAGTCCCAGCATCCTCCTCGCGCTAAGGATTTCATTGGCCTTCAGGTCAATATTTTTTTTTCCTCCTCTTCTTTCAACATTCTTGGGTTTTAAGGTGTGATACAGCCTTGCCGGAACCTTTTCCAGGGCAGCAGCGATCGTTACGAGCTGAGCCCGTTAGGGAATAGTGTACCAGGGAGGGAAGAGTTCTGCCAGAGCAACAGGGAATATTTACAATAGTGTGGTGTGAGCCGTCATAAATTACCCAGCACGGTGTGAGAGAGAAAGGATGGAGGCAGGGTGTTCAATCAGACCCACATCCAGAAGTTGCGGAACCAAATCTTCACTCCTTCATGGGAAAATTGCCCAGTGGAGGCTCGCTTTTCACTGGCAATTTATAACCTCGTGCTCTCCAAATGGATGTGATCTGCTGATGTTAGGGGGGCTCTGTTTGCTTTGGTTTTTGTTGTTTTAATATATTTTTGAGCTCGGTTCCCTTGTGCACCCTTGGCTGCGCCCTGCCTGGCTGCAGGTGTGCTGTTCTTGCCCTCCTGGTGATGATTAACCTGATATTTAATTGGGTATTTGCTAGCTTTCAGGCTCTGTTTCTCTCCATTAAAACCATAGCAAAAACAAGGAGCAACGCGAGTAATTTTATGGGTAATGAAAAGGGTCAAACACATTTGCTCTTTGATGAAAGGAGCTGTAGTAAATCCTTAACGGGGAGCTGGGTGGATCAGGGTTTCTGAGCATAGACAGGCAGAGAAAAAAATTAGGAGGCGAGGTGGGCTGATAGGTCAGTCTGGGAGGATAGATAGATGGATAGATTAAATAAAGATCTACTTAGCCATCCATCTATCTGTTCTCAGTCTTCATCGTGGAGAGCTCGCTCCCTATGATGGGAAATGTATCAGGATTTAAGAAGCGAGATGGATAGGCGGAGGAGCAGATGGATGGTTGGGTGGCTTTCTACCAATCCATCTCCATCCATCCTTCCACCTAAATCTTTATCTAATCTGCTCGATGCGAGCGGATAAATAACTGGAAACCTGAGTGGGGAGAGAAACAGAGGAAGAATTTAGGGTGGTATGGAGAGAAAGGTTATATTCACCCTCAAATGTGGAGAATGAAGGGGAGAGAAGTGTTTACGGAGCAGCCATCCCTGCCCTCGTTCCCTGCGAGGCCACAGCTCTGCCCTGGCTGTGCCGAGGGCTGCTGATAACCTTGCTCTTCTTCCCTGCTTGCTCAGGCTCTGCCTTCAGAGGTAATACATTTCAGAGGAGGGGGGAAAAAAAAAAAAAGTAAAATTAAAAATATCTTCTTTTGCCTTGCCGGCTGCTCATGTGCCCTTTCCTCAGGCCTGAACGCAGGATCGTTCAACAGAAAGCTATTGGGAAAGTCACCGCATTGGTTTTTGTTATACAAATAACACCATATTTCAGAGCTTCTGAAATTGCAACATGAATCAAACCGGACAGCTGGAGTCTCTGCATCCCGATCCTGCTGCGTGCACACATGTGAGGCCCTGCTCTGCCCTGAGATGTCGGTGGCCACCCAAAGGTGACAGCTCCAGGAGCTGACCCCAAAAATGTGTGCCCATCTGCGAGAGCAACAGCTCGCTGACCGGCTCTCGGCAAGCAGGCAACCTCACTCTGTCTCGGGAGTGGTGATCCGGCAGCTTTTAAGCAGCACGTTCCCCATTTTTCTTTTTTCTTTCTATTTTTTAGGCAGAAGGGAGCCAATGTAGGGATGTTTAGGATGCTCCGTGCATCTCCAGCAGGCATCCTGCTTGGGACATTCCCGCAACTCTTGGTCCTCTCCTCTTCCAGACTCCATCCTAAAATCATGCAATGGGCTCTTGTCCACAATTACGCTGATCCACCATCACACCTCTTCTCTTCCAGACCTTTCCCAAAGCCACGCAAGGGAGCTTAGTCCAAAGCTTGACTGTGACAGCGCCGCCGTCCCACCCTTCAGCACCCCGAGCCTTTCATTCCAGTAAGTGTTATTGCTCCCCGTCCATCAATACCGAGCGCTGCGGCGGAGCTGTTATTTTAACACAGATTTGAATCCCCGCTTCGAGTGCCAAAATCGATAAAGGAATCGTGAATGATATTTCAATAATAACGATCGTGATAATAAATACGGCGGCGTGCTGGGTGCCGCGCTCATCTGCAGGGGCACAGCCTCCCCCTTGTATTAAAAGATCCTGACCCCCAAATGGTTGGATACCAGGAAATCTGCTTATTGATTTAATGACCTTGGGCTGAAGTCATGAGCAAAGAAAAGAGAGAGGCAGGAAGAGGCAGATGGAGTGGAGGCCAAGTATCACAGAGAAATACCGTGTTTGTCTGAATTTATCTTATTCCACATTTTTAGCCACTTTATCACTGTGTCCCAGGGCCAAGCTCGTCAGTCCCTAGGAATGAGGGTACTTTCATGGCCCCTTATTCATCTCACTGGTGATTTTGTGCCCAATATAAATGACTTTGTGCCCAAGTATGAATCAGCAGAACCTCACCCAGCCTGGTGGACGCACCAGGGCAGGGTGTGTGGTGGGTGGGTGGGTGCTGCAGTAGGGTTTTTGGGCGTAAGGTGGGTGCTGCAGTAGGGGTTTTTGGGCATAAGGTGGGTGCTGCAGTAGGGGTTTTGGGTGTAAGGTGGGTGCTGCAGTAGGGTCTTTGGGTGTAAGGTGGGTGCTGCAGTAGGGTCTTTGGGTGTAAGGTGGGTGCTGCAGTAGGGTCTTTGGGTGTAAGGTGGGTGCTGCAGTAGGGTTTTTGGGCATAAGGTGGGTGCTGCAGTAGGGTTTTTGGGCATAAGGTGGGTGCTGCAGTGGAGTTCTTGTGTGTCATCCTGCAGCTAGAGGTGATTTTCTTGGCTTTAGGGAAATCTGCTGGGTATTTCTCTTCACCTTGAGAGCGGTGTCGCTCACCGTGCTGGGGCTGCTTTGCTGCATCCCCACGTCTACTTCCCTCTGGGACATATCCTTGCTGAAAACCTCTCTCCTGGTAAGACACAGCCCTGCGATAAGCCAGTTGCTTAGCATGGATGAAAGTCAACGGGGTGCCGTGCGGGTGGAGGATTTTAATACCTATCCCTCTCTAACTGCTAAGGAAAGGGAAAGTTCATTGGTTGTCGATATCACCCTGCTGTGATAAAAGCTTAAGAAGCTGCTTTGCAGATGCCCACTGCGAGGAGCATGCTATAAATGTTTCCAGAGTGAAGCAATACATCACAGCTCATGGTTGTTCCCACTGAGAAAGATTCTGGCTCTGGCACCTTCCAGGGACACCCTTATGAAATGCAATCTACTGGCACCGGCACAATCAAACGTATTGTTCCCAGGTACAAAACCGGCCACCGGTGAGTTAGTAGTGAGCGCCTTGTTCTGAGGAAGCTGTTCCATACGTCAGTCTTAAAATGAATTGGAAAAAAAAAAATAAAAAAGAGGGAGGGGGTTAGCATCAGTGTCTCTACCCTGCCAGAAGGGAAACTGAGGCAGGGGCGGTGCCACTCGCTGCTGCTGTACCTGTCAGCTACCCACCGACACGATCCTCCTGGTGAGACCCTACACACAGGCACAACTTCGTAAATAGGAAAACTTTCTGCAGGTGTTGAGTCCGTTTTCCAAAGGAAACGAAGCTCAACAGAAACTGCACGCTACATGTATGAGTTTCCACGTTTTCTACCACCTCTGTAATTTTTGAATGTGTTATCTGTTTTCAAGCAAATTTGACAGAGGTTCACGATGCTTCTGCCACCTCCTGTCAACAGCAGCTGAGCAGAGGAGAAAGTCCCCGCCAATGACCCGAGTGAAGCTCACAGCACCATCAAGTACCGGATTAGACAGGGAGGAAGACGGAGGAGACTTTATGACAGCCAGAATTCACAGTCGCCCACGAGACACAAATCTGCAGGAAACCGGCCAACCTGGAGTCTGATATTCACGTAACTTATTTTTTTTTTTCCTTCCTGTTTTTTCCGAATTATTATTTTTATGTAGGGACGTGGAGGTGAGCCTCCAATGCACTGTGCAAAACCCACGCAGGGAGGAGAAGGGAGAGGGAGCCAGGGCACTAAGAACATCAGGGAAAAATGTCCAAATTTACGTGAGAGCAGCTGAGATGAGACAGGAACCTGTTTTTCCTCATTGCCAGCCTGTAGCCCTGCCCCTGTGTCTGCCCTGACATTCTCTCATATGGAATTACATTGGTTTTCTATACAGAAACATGGATTTCATTTAACCGTTTGAGTATACACCTGCTGAGACGTTCTGGAGCTACATACAAAAGCTCCAGAAAGTTATTTCAGTCCCTTCAAATGATTTCTCTAATGTATTCTGCAGAGTGGGTTTAGCATGTGAGTTCCTTAGTAAAAATCATTACTGTATTACTGAGACCTAACCTAAAGCCACTAAACATGACTTTAAAGGAGTATCTCAGAGCTGCTATTGAGATGGATGGGAGCAGACGGAACATGTTTGTAAAGTTATACATAGTGAAATCAAACTGGAACTCATTAAATACAGCAAAATAATTCACTGAATAATTCACTCTAGTCGAATATGAGAGATTTGGAGAACCTTGGGTTGTTTGATTGAAAAAACAGCTTATTTTTATGCTCCTGTGTATGTGACAAAGCAAAAATATGAGTTGAAGGCGGCGAGCTCTGTCACCTTGGTGTCAAGGGCCTTCCATGGCAAAAGGTTCATTAAAACTGAAGTTTGACAAATCCCGATCAGAAGGAAGGTGTGCACCCTTGTTGGGGAGGGTAATTAACAGCAGCCCCGCTGACTTGAGGACACAGGGGAATTTTGAGCATTTGTCACCTCTCAGACTAAGGCGGGACGTGTCTTCTGCTGGGGCTGCTGGAGCTCCGTGAAGCTCTGAGGTTGGTGCAGAAAGTGTTGGCTGAGGCTCCTGGGTCACCTCAGACTCACTGCTCATGTCTGTGGGAGTGCTCTGTATTAAGCCAGGCTTAGGGAGGGATGGTGGGACTAGTAGCCATCTGGTTTTTTTGCTTGCCCTCTAACTTGTGCCAGACCCAAGGCACCTATAGCTGCCACGAGGAGCTGCACCAGTTGCATGCAGGGCTGTGTGTGCAGCACGACTCGCATGGAAAACACGAGGCCGTGTAGTATCTTTCTCTCCCTGCAGAGCGAGAAAGTAGCTCCAAGCACAGCTGAGGTTCACGAGGGGATTCAGGCTCGCAGAGATGGTTGCTGGCTCCAGCAACCCTCGTGCCAGGAGAGCTGTGCCTACATGGCTCGCCTTCCCCAAGCAGGGAGAGCAGTCTGCTCTTAGAGTAGAAGCCATCACCCTTCCGTGTGAGTCTGTAGGCCAAACCTCAGATCTGGTCCTAGCTGCTAAGACATCCCCATAACTTAGGAAATGAGCATCCTCGCTTTGCATGTGACAAAACTCTGGCAGAGGTAAGGTGGCCAGTTCAGGTATCTTCCCCCTGTGCCCCCCTCCTTTAACCCCCTTCATGCCAGCAGCGAGGTGACTCCACAATCCGCTCAGGAATCTCCCAGTGAAAGGAAAAAGCTTTAAACAAAATACAATTTTACAGTTCATTTCAGTTAATCACAGAGTCTATGTTCCGAAATGATCTTCTCAGCATTGCCTATGGAGAGGAGCAACGGCTGATTGGCATTCCATTACTAAACAGCTAAGCCATTCATAATGCAAAAAAACTGACTTGATGGAAAGATTTGATTCAGTTTTCAAGCTAGACTAATTCAAAACTCAGTGCTCTATAAATCAGAGCAAATGTTCTTTATAAAAAAAATATAGCCAGAGCCCACAAGCAGTATCAGATCTATGATTTATGCCTGTATCCCATTAAACTGAAGGACAAGCGAGGGGAGCACGGGGCTGCCACTGAATACTAGATTCCCATCTGCCCTATAATAAACATGTTCAGTGACTGCGGAAATAGCCTCGATGTCCGAGGGACATTTGGGGACATTATGTTTTCCTCTGGGGAGGGAGCACAGCTGAGCTCTGCCCTCCTGTCTCTGCCTGCAGAGGATGGAGCGGAGCAGCTCTCGAGACTCGTCGCGCCGCGGCCGTGCAAACGAGCTCCTCGCTGCAGCGATTGCCAAGGCAGGCACTGCTCACTTACAGATACAACACCCTGTGCAATCCAGGTGCTGCAGACCCAGGCACTGCTGTGGCTTTTGGGAACTACCACAGAGGTATATTCTTCCTTGGCACAAGTTATTAGCTCTCTTCAGCTCTGCTGAAACCCACAGTTTTTCCTTAACTGTACCAGCTTATATCCTAAAGAGTGTCCTGCTTCCAGAAAGCAGAGGAAAGCGATGCTCCTCAACATGCTGACACCGTGGTCAGCAGCTTGGAGATGGGCTGGTGGGTGGGATGTCTTGTCTGGGTAGCTCTTAGCTCATGGCATGTCTTGACAGACACACAGACGTTGACATGCTGCCCCAAGGACAGCCTGTGGGGGAAGCGTTGGGATCCCACAGCAGCCTCCAAATCCAGCTGCATGGATGAAACATGGGGACGTTTACCCTGCTCTGCTCTGTCCTCTTCCCTGTTGAACACTGGTGTGAGTTGTGCTGGTAGTTTCACACTGGAAACGAGACTTCTTCAAACCTGGGGAGCTGTGTTGAGCAATCTGTAACGTGCAGAGCAGATTAAGGGAGGAAATAGTGATTTTGGTGGAGAGATGCTAGAGAACAAGCCTGAAATTTGCAGGATGGAGCATCCCTTCCTGCAGATCCTGTTTGATCTCCAACACCTTCAGCAGCTGGACCATAGCGAGGCTGAGTGCCTCACCCAGACAAGGTCTGTTGGAGAAGGAGGATTTGGCCCAGGAATGCTCACCCTTGAGCTACAGCAGAACAACGGAGTCCAGAAAATGCTCTAAAATAAGTTCTTCCTCCCTAAACTTCTCTATTCAATGGCACCTCCATCATTCTTTGAAAGCCCAATATATTTTTTTCATTCTTGGCCCAACGAGCAGCGTTGCAGACTATACCGAATCCCCAGGTTTGGGTTTTTTTTTTTGTCTCTGCTTCCTGGGAAGGAATTTACAAGCAGACTTCGCTGCCTGTATCCTGATATTGTTTACTTTCTCTATAGTTCATAAAGTATCGGGCGGAGCCGGGGGCTGTTAACATCTGTTGGCAATCTAGAGCTCCCAGGGAAAAGGATGCCATCTTTCAGGAACCATCACTGACATTTTAAAAGCCACGTCTGAAATCCCCAAACAATTAAGAGGCATCTTTTTTTACATTCCCTCCCTATCTGAGGCATTACACAGTTGAGGCACCAGCTGAGAAGTACATGTTGATCTTGACAGGAAAAGCTACGATTAATGAATAATGGAGAACCAGCAATATATAACTTTCAGGCGGAGCCATCATAATTCAATCCAAACAGTAATATCAGGGTCTTTTCTTGGAGGAGTCTAAGCAGCAGTTAAGTATTAAATAAAAAAGATGACATTTTATTTTATTTTCCTTTGGCAATTCTGCATCTCCTGATTCAAATAAGTGTAAGGTAGAAAGTGAAACCTGGGAAGGGGAAGGAAAGTTTAAATGCAGATTCACGTGCCCCCAGCCTGGGCTTGATGGGGGAAGAGGAGAACAAGTCTGTGGCACTCTGCTGCACTTTCTGGACTGATTTAGTACCTGGATTTGTGCCCTTTGTCTTTCCATCATCATTCAGATGGCTGGGCTTGTTCTAGGAAAAAGCTTCAAACTTTCCCCCGCTGGTTTTCTCTTCCAAACTCCGATAAGACACAACCTGCACAGAAACCTTGGTCAGTCATCCCAAGTCGAAGCAGATTTAACAGCCGAATGCAATGGGTACCACTTGCTCTGAATATGGCCTTTTTTGCTTTTGTTCTGCTTCTTTGAAGTTCTGCTCCCACGCAATGCCCCAGGGGCATCTCCTTGCCACCCCGAGGTGAGGCTGCAGTCCTGTTCCAGGCCATAGCGTTTCAAATCACCCTTCACACTCCCTGGGCTGTGGCCTTGGCTTGGTCCTGGTCCCCTCTCCCACCCCACAATCTTGGCATTAGAACAAAAATCTCCGTCGTGGCCTCTCTGCACGTCTCCACCTCATTGACTTCTCATTTCTTCCCAAATCTCGCATCATCCCTCCCCGGGCGCCTTCGTTCTTCCCCTTTTCTTGGCGTTAGGGCTGAACGATTCCATTAATTCCCCCAAGTGCTGCCCACTTCACTGCTTTCGCTAACGACTCCATCAAGCATCTACTGACATCTGGTATTTAGCTCCCCTGACCATTTTCACACGCGTTTTGCCTGTGAGCATCCCTGACCTGACCATGGCAGCGCTGCCTGGGTCAGCTCTCAAGGTGAAATCACACCGCAGCAGCCACCCTCTTTGCATTAGTATTTATTACCTAAATTGTGGTGACTCCTCTATCACTGACCGCGATTCCCCTCTGTGCTACAAAAATGCCCAGAAATGATGCTCCCCACAAGGAACTGTGAGGTCAGGGAGAGGAAATAGGGAGGACTTAGGGTAAAGCAAGGGGTACCTGATGGGTTGTGGGTGCAGAATACTTGTATTCAGCCGCCCTCTGTAAGTCTCATCCTGCAAATATTTGGCAAATGCATGGGATTAACTCTTGATTGTTTTTTTTTTTTTCTAGCTGGAAGAGCACTCCTTGTTCTGATGGTGCCACTGTGAGGGTGCTCTGTAGAGCTGACAAGAGCATTCCTGGTGTGGGGCAAAAACGCACCCCAGTTTGTGCTAAATCTATTTTGCTGCAAGCTGAGCCCAAGCCAACTGCCAAAGCTTCAAAGGGGTGCCCAGTGAGCCATGAACACAGCCGACCCTTGATCCAGGAGTCCTGTAACACCCTACCAAGAAAGGAGTCATCTGAGAGCTGCTCAAGGTGGGTTCTGACACCCAGCATCTCCCCAGGCATCCCTCACATGGTCCCCAGGGCACTGTTGAGGGATGGGTTTGGAGGGTGCCCTGGGCAGAGAGATGCTCTGCAGCACCTTGCTGGCCAGTTCCCATTGCTGTGTCCTCATTACAGCTGCCTCACATCCTGATAACTCCCCCTCTCCACCCTGTCCTCTGCTCCGGCCACACAAGACGAGGAAATGGCCTCAAGTTGCCCCAGGGGAGGTTTAGATTGGATATTAGGAAATTTCTTCCCCAAGAGGCTTGTTGGCTGCCCAGGGAAGTGGCGGAATCCTCATCCCCGGAGGGGTTCCAAAGCCATGTGGCTGTGGTGCTCAGGGACATGGTTTAGTGGTGGGCCTGGCATTGCTAGGTCAACGGTCGGACTCAATGATCTTAAAGGTCTTTTCCAACCTAAACGATTCTGTGATTCTATGATGGTGTGAGTGGTACATGAAAGTCCAGAGCACCAGCTAGAAAGTCAAAAGATCACAGAATCCTAGAATGGCCCAGGCTGGAAGAGACCTTAGAGATCATCTGATCCAACCTCCCTGTCATGGGCAGGGACGCCTCTCAGCTAGATCAGGCTACTCAAGGCTCTGTCCAACCTGGCCTTGAACACCTCCAGGGAGGGGGCAGCCACAACCTCTCTGGGCAGTTTATTCCAAAGTCTTGCCACCCTCGGACTGAAGAATTTCTTCCCAAGATCCAATCTAAATCTATTCTGCTTCAACTTAAACCCATTTCCCCCTGTCCTATCAGTGTACGCTCTTGTAAAAAGTCCCTCCCCAGCCTTCCTGTAGGATCCCTTCAGGTATTGGAAGGCAGCCTTCTCTTTTCAAGACTGAACGACCCCAGGTCCTGCAGTCTGTCCTCATAGCAGAGGTGCTCCAGCCCCTGGATCATCTTTGTGGCCTCCTCTGAACGCGCTCCAACAGATCCATGTCCCTCTTATGGAGGGGACACCAGAACTGGACGCAGTATTCGAGGTGGGGTCTCACAAGAGCGAAGGGGGAGAATCCCCTCTCTTGACCTGCTGGCTACGCTTCTCCTGATACATCCCAGGATGCGGTTGGCCTTCTGGGCTGCATGAGCGCCCTGCCGGCTCATGTTGAGCTTCTCATCTATCAACTTACCCACATCCTTCTCTTCAGGGCTACTCTCACGCCACTCTGTGCCAAATTTGTATTTGTGCCTGGGATTGACTCGACTCAGGGGCAGGACCTTGCATTTTGACTTGTTGAAGCTGATGACGCTGGAAAAGAAATGGAGGAAGAAAGGTGAACCGATGGGTCTGAGGTCACACTGCAGGTTGGGGCTGGAGTGAGGAGCAGAGAAATCCTTTAGCCTCTGAAATCAAATGTTTGCAGGCAGTGTTTAAGAGCCCTGCCCTGAGAATAGATGCAGAAATCTCTGTCGCTCTCTCCAGCGCGAGAGAGGGTTGCGTTTCAGAATTGAAGTCCCGCACAATAACAGAGCTGATCCATCAGATAAGGGAGACAAACAGGAAAGGGAAGAGGTACGGATCTTAAATTCTGCTGGCGTGTCGTGCTTTATTCATGAGACAACACTGCCTCCGCAGCAATGCCGACCGCGCTGAAGCCACGCAGCAAAAAAAAGAAAAGCCACTCGACGAAAAAGTTACAAACCAGAGGCATTTAAGTGGAAGGACTTAGAGAAACAACAGCACAGCTAAGCAAATAGCTCCGTGCATTTAGCAAAGGCCTCATCAGCCCCCACGGCGAGACAATACCCAACCCAAAGCAAACAGAATTAATCTGCAGCTCAGGCCATTTTTCAAAGACTTTCCAGCAGACCTGCCCCACGAGCAGCTTTTGTTTCCTTCCACTTTTCTTTGCCAGCTGCCCGTGGAAGGCTCGATAACTTTCCAAACCCCCTTCACAAAAGGACAATGTTTTACCAATCAGCTTTTCCTGGAAATAGCTTCCATTTTCTTTTTTTTTTTAATTTTTTTTTTTTAAAAAATGATTTAAAGTCTGTAGCATTTTTTTGGAGGGGGTAGAAAGGAGTGGAGAGAGGTGGAAAAACACACTGTAAGGCCTTTAATTCTGTCCAGATAAGAGAACTGCACTAAATCACTTCTGAAAAAGAGCAAAGGTTAAGATAAGGCTCTGTGCTGTTCAAAAGTATCTCAGTAATTCCATTCGAGAGAGAACTGGTAAGAAGTAAGCAGCTGAAGATGGAGCGAAATAGATTTTACTGGGAGTTTAACGTAAATTTCTCAATGGAATTAGAAAGAACTCTTAGCAAACAGGCTTTTCCCCAAGGGAAAAAACCAAGACACGAATAGTCAGACACGACTTGCACCCTCTCACAAGGTTTGCCCATAAACCTTTTCCGTCTGCTGCGACTCCTCCAGTTTGGCTGCTCCGATGCTTTTCTGCTGAGGTCTCTCGTGCCCGCGGGATCCAGCTCACACCCCAACGAGGTCTGATCCCATGGGATTGGTGTTTGCAGAGAGTGTTATGGCCAGGAGGTTTCCCAGCCAAGGCTGGAATTTGTTAAGCTTTTGACACAATGATTTTTTTTTTAAATTATTATTTTTTTCATGAGGTCTGCCTGCTTCCTCCTGCAAATGTCAATATTTCATTGGGAAAACAAGCAAAAATAAAACCCTTTTGCTTTCGGCTGACATTTTATTTGTTTTCCAGCAGGATGTTGTGCCACAATGTTGACACGTTTCCAATGAAAATGAAAGCTCCTCTTGCTTAAGTTGTCTGCAAATCACTGTTCCTTTCCTTTTACCAGTCCAGACTACCTCCATCCTCAGCCTGACCAATAAAGAAAATAACTGCTGTGCCTGAGGCTATTTAAAACTCACTCCATGATGCACAGGTCACGGTGTCTGCAGGCAGCACAGAAGTTCAACTGCCCAGCTCTCTGTGCACCAGAGGAGGTTTCCCTCTCCCGTTGCTTCTCCTTCTCTGGATCAGCTCCCCAGCCCCGTGTCCCACTCGGGTGGCAGCAAGTCCAAGTCCTACTGACTTGCAAGTGGCTTAAATGTATGCCAGGATGGTACGTCAGCAAGGGTTTTCAGCAATATTCCTTTTTTTTTTCCTTTTTTGTTCCTTTTTTAGGGTTTCCAAGGTGTTACCCCAATGATGGGAAGCATCATAACATCTTTCCTTGAGCCACGGGAGAAGGAAAGCAGGAAGAGAGGAGCTGAGGTTGCAGGTGCCCAGCCCGCGGGGACTATCTGCCTCCTTCAAACGTGGAATCGTCTCAAGCCATCGCTCAAGAGGCAGCAGCAGAATTTTCATCCACCAGCAGCCTTGGCAAGAGAATGAGGGTGAGTACAACCCTTGTAAGGCGGAGGTAGGACAGGGTATGAAAGCAAAGCAGCCTGCTGAGCAGGCTGTGGAAAAGAGAGGAGGCTGCCCTATGCTTTTGGGGGATAGTATGAAAATTTGGCCCCCAAACTGTCTCCAGACAGAGTTTACGGGCAGTGTTAGTGGTGTCAGAGCACAGGGCAGCAGCAGAGGGGCTCGGTGCTATGGCAATGCTGTGCTGAGAGAAATGTCATTTCTAACCACCATCTGTAAGGCTCTGGATGTTAAGAATCATAACACAAATTAAGCTGAACTTCCAAAGCACATTTCAAGCAAGCATCTGAAAGCACTTTGCAAACAAACATGAAGGTGTTAAGCTTGACAGCAACTAGGTGAAGAAAATGAGTATTTGTCTTCTAATTAGAGATTCAGAGAAGTGGAAGCATAAGAAATAGGACTGATTCAGCTTGTTGTAAAGTGAATGTTTACACCAAAACCTGATTTTCAGAGTCAGGTGGATTTGATGGGGGATAGAAACATGCTGAGTTATGGACTTTGGGGTTTTCAGAGCTGGCTAAGGGAATTAGGTAGCCACTGACATATAGGGAATTAGGAAAATAATACTTATAGATTAATTTGAGATCCATCTCAGCCCAGGATAGGATGGGATGCACATGGTTTTGAGATGGTACGTTTTGCCCAGTTTCCTAAAGGCCAGCAAAACACAACCCACTGCGAACTGTTTTCTCCAGGGCTGTCAGGTTCCTCACGGGATGGCTGTGAGGAGGGAAGTCCAGTGGTCCAGCCAAGATAGAGGTGCTCTGGAAGATCAGATCTTCTTTCTGTGCTGCTGGTCAAGCCTGGAGCCCCTCCATGCTCTGTGCTCAGGCAAGTATGTGCCCAAAAGCAGCCATCCAAAATTAGACATCTGCCTGGATCACATGTGCTCCAATGGCACAAAGACCTTGAGGATCTCTGCAGTTTTCCCAAAGGCTGGCTGTCTAGCAGGACAGCCTGTCACCATCCATCCGTGTCCTCCTGGCACCCTCCAAGAGGGTGGGGAGATAAAGAAAAATTCCTGTCAGGAGCCGCCGGTGTGAGGCACAGTTTGGGTGCTCTGAGTGAGCTGCCCTTTGCAGGACCTTGTCCACTTCCCAGACCCAAGCTCTGTTCCTTTCTTCTTGTAAGAGAAATTTGGCTACACTGCAAAGGAAATAATCAGCCCAAACTGCTTGTTAAAGAAAGGCCCCAGAGCTGTTTTCCATTAGCTGCCATTTCTAAACAGACTCAGAGTGTGTGTGTGTGGGGAAATAAATAAAAATCCAAAAGCAGGTCTGTAAGCACTGCAGAGCCTGTCCTGGCAGCTCCCAACAGGGACTGCATCATCCCTCTGCTGTACCTCACAGAGACGCATCCCCTGTCATCTCCAAAGGGATGGGGCCAGGAGGGGAAAGTTGTGGGAGCAACACAGCACGTAGGGTCTGTTCTGCATAACAAAATCTCACTGCCATCCGCGTTCGTGTGTCACCCTCTCCACTGACACCAGCAACAGGGAGGTGAAAGCTGCAGGTGCCTCGCAGCGCTCTCTAGGAGTGCTGATGTCCCCACTGCTGAAGGCAATGTCATGTGTGTCACCTCTGAGACGGCCGGAGGAGCACCTCTGTGGACAGGCAAGACCTGGGCAGCTGCTTCTCCTCTGTGGCTGCCCAGGCAAGAGGGACACAGTGACATCTTTGCTCAAATGGGGGATGTGATGCAGCCCCAAACGGGGAGTGTGCACAGATGGTGGGACTTGGCTCAGTGTCCCCCCTGGACAAAGAGTTGGAGGTCGTTCCCTGCAGTCAGAGCCCCATCTCCCTACTCGTTGAAGATCCGGTGGTGCAGTATTTGGGGTGTGAACCCCTGCCTGCTCCAGCCTTGCTTGCCGTACGTCTTCATGTTCCCTGATCCCTGACTTCTCCAGTGCCAGCCCAGCTGGGAGCGGCCGTGCTGCCTGACTTGGGCTGTGAGCAGATGGTCAGGTTTCCGCTGAGACAGGAGCGTGTGACATGATGCTCGTACGGACTTGGGCTTTTACAGCACTTTTGTGATGGCAGTGGAAAAACAGATCAATCTGGCTTGGTGTAAATGTCTCAGAAACACAGGTATTTAATCAAAGAAATGTCCTTTTGTTCCCATCTGCCTCTTCCTTTCATGAGCTGTCCTCGGACACTGGTCTGACCTTAACAGGTCCCTCTGTAAGACAGGAGCATACAGTCTTGGAGAGGGGCTGGTCTGAAAAAAGCCCTCCATACCATGTACAGAATATGCTCTCCCTCTCTGCACAAGTGCTGAAGAGCACCCTTCCCTCTCCATGGGGTGTGGTGTGGAGAAATGACTTAAAAATGGTTTAGCACAGAGCCCAGAAAGGTGCAACAGGACTTATGGGAGGCACTGAATGCTGTGGCGGCATCTGTCCTCCCCTTTTCTCTAGCACTCCTGGTTCTCAGAAGCCCTGTGGGCTGGAATAACACCCAAAACTCAATCACGAGGACACGGCTTTGATCGGAAGCTCTGGCTGGAATTCAGCTGAGTGCAGCTTTTGAGCTGAGCTCCAGACAATCTCTGCCAGGCTTTGTCAGAGCTCAGACCCTAACACCCTCTGTCGCTTCTGCAAAGCCCTTACCCAGAGATAGCACAGACCCAACCAGAACACACTGTCTCATCCCTGCTTGCTGCCCAGGAGCAGGGAGATTTCAACCTTCTCTCTTGTCGAAGCAAAATAAGGGAGGCAAAGAGAGAGGAAGAGGGAGTCAGGGTTGGTCCCTCAGCATCCCTGCTTTGGAGGACTCCTGGGGAAGCAAGATAGGAAGGATCTCGGGGACCTGAGCCAAACCAAACAGGTGCCTCACCAAAACAACATAACACATCCGTGCAGCGTTCCCGGGGAATCAGGTGTTAATGGGGTGTCACATTTGCCTTGCCGACAGCTGGCATCACCGATAAGAATTAATCAGCTACAAATAAATAAATAATAACGATAAGCCCCCTCCAATATCTACTAACAAGGCTATTTGTGCATTTTTATATATTTATTTATTTATTTATTTATTTATTTATTCACTGTTCCTCTTATCTTGCACAGAGGAGGGGAAAGAAACAGCAAGGAAGATAAAAATGTTGGGTAAATCCAGCATGGCTGGATTATGCTACTGGACCCGAGTATTTCAGTGCTATGGAGCAGACATTCGCTTCATGCTCCTGGTTGATAGCAAGCATGGGCAGCTTTATCACTAGTTCAGTTTCCAGGCAAATATTTTTCAAGTGCAAGCAGAGTCTTTCAAAGCCTTGCACATGCAACACACATGAATAACCTGTTTCTGCAAGATTTGTGCTGAAGTCAGGCTGGACTGAAGAGAGGGGATCTCCAAAGAGTTGTTAACAAGCTGCAAGATAATCAATAGCCTTGAGGAAGACACCGCAGGTTTCTGTAGTCTAGAGTTTACGATTTTGTCATAAAGAGAAATAATTGATTATCTGTTAGCGAACGTGGTGGTAAGTGGTATTGTAGAGACTCTGGGGGCATTTGTTCTTCTAGGCAAATAACTTTGGCTACAAACCCAAGCCAGATCCACATCAGGGATCCATCACACTGCTCTGGTCAAAGGAGGAGGTGATGCTGAGGCGACTGGTGGTGACTGCTGCCCCTCCATACAACCACCTCCTGCTCTGCTGATGTGCTCTGGGCACGTGGAAGTAGCTGGATTTGCAGGGGGACGTGCAGGGGGTAGATGCGATTCACACATTTGTGATGGCTGCGAGTGCCTTCTAAAGTCCCTTTCCTCTGAGGGACATCTCTCCAGCCCTGGGTGGGTGGTGGTGGTGGCCTTGGTCTGTGCTCAGCATTGTCCCTGCCATACTATGCTGGCAGCTGCACTGCTCACTGATGGGACAGGGTTGGCAGTTGCCTTTGTTCCTCTTCCCTCGTTCTCCTGTGGCAGGGCACGTTTTCACAATTTTATCCTCATTTTAAGCTGGCAAAATTCCCTTTGCGCATCAGAGGAGAGGGCTTCTCTGAGAATGCATAGCAGCAGCAGCAAACAACTTTTCAAAACGAAGTTAAAAAAAAAAAAAGAATCCAAGATTAAACCAAAAATATGGTGAGACCTCAGCTAAGATGACCAAGTCAGAGCTGATGTCTTGAAAACTACACGAGGGCTTGTGTGACTTCCATTTAAAGCTCCTTGCCCTCTGGTTTGTGGCATTAAGTCCCACGCTCACTCGTGGGGCAAAGGCTCCCTCTGACCCATCACGATTCCTTGGACCACTTTCCATTTGCTTTAGTGACCATCCTTCCATGGCCTGGGCTACCCTAGGAGGATGCAGCTCTTGGCAGGATCCTTCAGCCACCCTCAGCATTAGCAGGTTTCCTAAGCAAAGCCCCATTTCTAAATGTTCGGTGCAGCTTACTGTATTTTCACATAAATATCAACGGGATCTTGTCTGTTAAAATCCCATCTATTTGAGCATATAATTTTCCCGGAGTCAGAATCTATTAGTGAAATCTCAGCCCGTGTGACAAGATAACAGAATCCTCAAATTAAATAGGGTTTCCACAATTACAGCTTCCCCCTTTTCTTTCCCAACATTAACACCATAAACGCTGCTGTCAGGGAAGATAAGATCTGAATTCTTGCCTGACAAGGCAAATGTTATCAGAGATCAGTTAATTACACACTGGGTTTCAACAGAGGCAAATAAACCCCCTGTGGGCGAGTGTGAAAACCGCTGCCTTCCCACCAGCTCCTCCCTGGGCCACCAGAAACGCTTCCCTCACCCATCCCTCACCCTCCGCCACGCTAAGGAAATGGGGTTTTCTGCCTGGTTATAGACCTTGCCCCTGGGCTGAAAGGGGTATCCCACAGCACGTTGCTTATGCTGAGGACATGGACCAGTGGGAGAGAGTCCAGAGGAAGTGATCAGGGGGCTGGAGCATCTCTCATAGTTGAGAGTTGGGGTTGTTCAGCCGGGAGAAGGGGCTTTGCAGTCCTTAAAGGGGGCTACAGGAAAGAACTCTTTAGGAAAGGACTCTTTATCAGAGAGGGCAGTGATAAGGAGTAATGGTTTCAAACTGAAAGAGAGTAAATTTACACTCATTGTAAGGAAGTGTTTCACTGTGATGGTGGGGAGACCCTGGCACAGGTTACCCAGAGAAGCTGTGGATGCCTCCTCCCTGGAAGTGTCCAAGGCCAGGTTGGATGGGGCTCTGAGCAACCTG
Organism: Trogon surrucura; assembly: GCA_020746105.1. Lineage (NCBI taxonomy): Eukaryota > Metazoa > Chordata > Aves > Trogoniformes > Trogonidae > Trogon > Trogon surrucura. Next base: position 4,647,940 of record CM036640.1, read on the forward strand.
ATCTGGTGGGAGGTGTCCCTGCCCATGGCCGGGGGGGTTGGAATGAGATGGTCTTTAAGGTCACGGAATCACAGAATCACAGACTGTTAGGGGTTGGAGGGGACCTTGAAAGATCATCTAGTCCAACACTCGTGCCAAAGTCCCTTCCAACCCAAACCGTTCTACGATTCTGTGAAGAGGAGGATGTTTCAAGTGTCACCTGCAGGAAGGGACGTGCAAACAGAAGAGAAAACTGGTTGGTTTTGTTGAAAATGAGGCCCCATGGCTGTGCAAAGAGCTCGAGGGAGAATCAGGAGCTCAGATAGCAGAAAGGCTTTTGTGGGAGCTGGGGGCTAATGCTCAGTAGAGGTCCTGCCCCAAGGTGGAGGCTGTTTGGTTGACTCTAAGACCCGAAGCATACATTCACGCAAATTGTCCTTTGCATTTCATTTTTGACACCTAAATTGTACACGCTTGGCTAAAACTCCTGCCACGGTAAATGGTATTTATACCTTATTTTAAATGACAGCCTGTGTTGCATGGGGGACATTTCTTTGGTCGGTGTGAGTTAGCACGGTGCTGTATTCAGATCATCACCTGCAGCACTGTGGGTGGATGGGACACCTACACCTGGTGCAGCCCAAAAGACTGATGGGGACATTAAAAACCTACCATTAAGAGCCACCAACCACAGTTACTGTACAGCCCACAGCAAGAAACAAGGGCCAAATTCAGAAAATTATGTGGAAAAACAGAGGTTGCAGATATCTCTGCTGCATTAAGACACATGCTCAGTCCTGCATGGTAAATATCGAATTACTCATTTTTGGCTTAAACACAAATACCACTGGTGTGAATGTAGTCCATCATGGGGACTACACCAGTTCAGGATACGGCCCAGATTGTCTTGTCTTTCTGGAGAACGGCTTTGCTGAATCTGCCCTTATGGCCAAAGTCATGCCTGTCTCTATCAACTCTTTCTTCTCCCCCACTGTTCTGTTTCTTTCTGTCCTGCAAACCTATGCAGGGCTTACTCAACCGCTGATAACTCCAATCTAGCCTAACAAAGAAGTAAATGCACAATGACATCTCTTGCGCGAAGAGCTGTCATAAAGTGCGGCTGGCAATCCAAGTGGTATAAATGCTCTTTCGATTAAGTGCCTCGTTGAGGTAAGTTGATGATGCTCCATTAGGCTGAAGTGATAGACTTCTCGCTCTCGACGCAACGGGTGGGGAGAAGGAGTCGGCGCGGGAGCAGGTGGCACCGTGCTCTTGCTTTCTCTGCTGTCCTGCAATTCTCCTCACTCTAGGCTGATCTGTTGCAGCTTTCCCTCTTCAGAATGAGGCAAGGTTCTTTATGCCCCATCACCCTGTGTGGGGCCCGGGGTTGGACACAGCACACTCGCTGGGCGTCCTGGAGGCCAGAAATACATTGGGCAAGTCCTGTGGTGGGTTGTAGCACGGAAGTATCTCAGCAACCTGATGGGACTTGGGTTCTTGTCTCATTCTTTCCCTCCTTCAACCTCCCTCTCCTAATTTGCCATCTGTTTTCTTGCAGCATGTCCTCCCCTGGACTGGGCTTTCTGGAGGATGTTGGTCTTGATGCAGCTTTTGGAGTGCCAGGGATTTGCATCAAATCTGCTCTGTATTTCTTACAACAAGATAAAAGTAGCTCTACCCATCACGGCAGAGATATAGTAGGTATATAGGTATAATAACCAAATTTTGAGCTTGTTGCTGCAGCTTTTATGTAATTCAGGAGAAAAAAAAAAAAAAGAAGAAAAGAAAGAAAAAGGACACAGATAATGTATGGATCCAGGATGCAGTGAGGGTCCTGGCTGTAGCAACTGTGGTCCCCATCTTTCTGCTCGAGCCATCGGTGTCCCTTTGGCTAAGCTTTGCCCACGTAGATCCTCCAGCTCTGCACTAGCATGATCTTCAGCCCAGCCCAATTCAAGCAAGAAATTAAGATTCTCATTATTTAAACAGGAGCCAACTGCAAGAGAGTGAAAGACGGTGGTACCCCCACTCTTAATTACTTCAGTTCTACTTGTGCTTGGTGACAGTTGCTGTCGTGCCTGCTGGGACTCGGGAGGAGCTCCATCCATCACAGACCTGTTAGTGGTGTGCACTGGGAAAGGCACGGCTGCTGCCTCATTTCTCTTTCCCGTTCCACACGCCGACCGCTTTCTCTCCCTTATTAAACAGAGGAAAATGGAAGAACAAATTGGAATATGTAAAATGCTTGTTGCTTGCATTTTCCACCCGGCTGGCGTTTCCCAATAGGCTGTTTGCGGGGTGTTCCTTATTGTTATTCACCAAGATAGCTATTATTGGTTTTGTTACTTCCTTACTGAACACGAAAGTGCCAACTTTCCCTCTCACCTTGATAAAACAGGATGCGATCGCTTTCACGGTTAACGAGTCTCAGGGAAGTGCCACATTGGCTCGACTGGTGTGACAGCTTCTTGGCTAGTGGGTGACTCTGAGGGATATGTGTGAACCCATCGCTTCTGCTTTAGAATGATGTATTTTACACCGAAGCATTCGATGCAGCCATAAAAAATAAAATAAAGCAGCACTTAATTGCAGGGAAAAATACAGGGATGGGGATGTAAAACCAAATTCAGGTTTTACTTGCTTGCAGAAAGCAGAAGAGGTGGGTCACGCTCAGCAACTGACTGTGGAGTAGCTTGAAGATCCATTCCCTGAGAAGCCTGCCCAGAATTTACACCAAACCCTCTGAGCACATACTCAAACAGGGCTTCCATCATGTCAAACTTGTCAAAAGCGGGTAATGCAGATGAAACACTTTAAGAGAATCTCATTTTCAGGACAAGCTGATCACTCTTTCCTTGAAAATAAAGCCCTTGTAAAAGATCTTAATTTAAGCAGTCAAAGATTAAGCTGCCCAGAATGATTGCCTGCTTTTGCTGACGAATTTACCGGCGTTTAGCGAGTAGCACAAGGCTCCTAATGGTGTGTCGCCGTGCTTCTGTTTGGCCTGAAAAATATCGATTCGGGGGCAAAAAAGGAGACCACAGGGCAGGCTACGGTGAGGACCGTGAATCCCAAAGTTTGACTCTTGCCAAAAATGGAGGCATGTCCAGGTTTTGCTGGACACTGATGCTGGAGGAAACCGTTTTGGAGATGATCATGATACAGCTAGAGGAGATAAGGTTTGAGGATGGCTAGAGGGGGTCACCTGCTGTCAGGGTGGACTTCATGGCCCTATGAGTAGATCTTCATGGCAGAAGAGGACCTTGGTCCTTAGAGGCAATTATATGACCTTGGGATGGCCTGTCACATCTTTGTGCTGCTCTCTGATATATTTAACACCTGCAGTCTAGAAGGCAAACTGGAGATATTGTCCCCTCAACAGTTGTTTAGGAGAAACTCAAGCAACGGCCAAGTCAGTGCTGGTGCAGCTGGAGGAGGGGGTCGTTTTTTTCAGAAGGGCGTAAAGCCAGTGCAGACTGAGAGCTGGGTGTAAAAGGGGAAAACAGAGGGATGAAAAGAGTAGTCAGGGGAAGAAATCAAGTGAACAAAGCACATTTCCTTGAGGTATTTGAGCTCCCGGTCAAGCCTAGTATCAGCAAGCAGCAGGAAGCCCTATTTATATATTATTTATTTTTGGCTTAAAAAGAAATGTTCCCTTGTTTGACAGCTTCTGCCTGGATTTTTATGCTCCTTTCTTTTCCCTGTTGATTTTTTTTTTTTTAATATTTTTTTTGGTATCCTAACGGAGCCACTCCGCCTTCTCTTGCTTTTGCAGACCTGACTTCAAGGCATGACCTTGGTGGTAACGTTGTCAGTTGGGAACTCGGATAGCCCGGGGCTGGCAGCAGACTCTGCCTTGCCCCTGCTTCCCCTCCTTGCCCCGGCTCTGATCTGCCGGGCGCTTTGTATCACAGCCTCCACGTCGACGGGTACTTTGTGCTGCTGATGTGTAAGAGGTAGAGTTGAGCGTGTTACTAGCTGTCCCTGGAGGATAACTTTTCATTATTGATGTGGAAAGTGGAAAATAAAATAGACTATTACACTTTTTATCTTCAGGGAATGGGGTTTTTTTGTGTGTTTTTTTTTTTTTCTACATCCCCTCCCTTTAGATATGAAAGCACTTCAATTCAGAGAATCATCCTGAGTACAATGAAGAGAAGTCAATTCTGAGAGCAGCAGGCACATTTATTTACAGGGCAGGTGACTTGCAACATGTCTCTACCATGTATGCTTTTATTATTCCCTGACAATCCTTGAGACAGGACGTCTCGTACCTGGAGTGCCACAGCTGTGCAGCTCTTTACAGTCATTAAACCTGGCTTTGAAGTCACGAGAAAAACCCAATACCTCAAGTTCAAATAGGCCCGCAGAAACGGCACATCAAGGAAGGGAAACAGCTTTCCTTGCGTTGAACCACGAGCCAGAGAAAGATCAAAGGACAGCGAGTGAAGAAAATTTTTTTAAAAAATAAATCTTTAAGGGTATGCTCTCTGCCCGTCCTCCACCTCCTGTGCCACGCACGGAGGAAGCCTCGTCCCGCGCGCTCCAGATGTCCAAGCCCAGGGACATCTGCACACAGCTGGCACGCAGCGGTGCCCGCATCTGCCAGCCAGCCGGCCAAGTGGAAAATGGGTACTTGTAGGTACAAGCCTTTTGATTTTCCTCTGGGAAAAGAACACGGGCAGTCAGAGATGGGAACGTAAATCAGAGCTCACTGATATGGATCCAAGAAAGCTTCCAGATCAATATTTAAAAGCGTGAGCTAGTCAAGGAAAACCAGGCTCCCTCTCTATCCATCAGCTCTGCTGCTTATCTCATCTATCTGCTATCTCCTCCCAGGCGTCTCTCTTTCCACATCTGCAGCACCATCTAACCCTCTAATCATTTCCCCGTGCTCCAGTCTCACTTCTACAAGGGAAGAATCGGGGTATTTGGCACCCAATATCGAGACCGCTTTCCACTATTTACTCCTTCACAGGAAGCCTGCGAATGAAATGAGGACAAGAGATGCTGAATCGGTGTTTTCTCCTGCACAGGCAAGTCGGTGCTGGTGGAGTTTCTTGCAACTCACTGGGCAACATTCGGCACCCTGGTAGCTCCAGGTAAGAAACTGCTGTTGTTTTTCTATTTGCTTTAGTATTGCTGAAGTCAGGAGAAGAAATATTTGGCTGCGATTGAGAGGGTCAACACGTTGTAAAATGCCAGTGCTGGCTGGAACAGCTGCAGCTGTTTTAGCCTTTTGGAAAAATCACTATTGGTGTCATAGCTGCTGTCCCTTCACTACAGCGGGGTGTTGCCACCTATAGTGATACCACGGCAGAAAAAAAGTCTGAAAAGTGGCTCAGAAATGGAGGGTTACATGAACCTACCAGGCAGCTTTCATTTCACACAGTTTGCCTCTGCCCACTGGGCCAGGGATTTGTAGCTGAAATGCCATCTGTATTTTGTAGGCTCTTATCTCTCTGGTGTGCTGAGATAGCACCTAATTACCATAGTATCGGAGCATCTAGCTCTCTGTGATGTATTCATCCTCGTAGCAAGCCTGGGGAGAGGTAAGTGCTATTATCTTCCTTGTACAGATGGGGAACGCTTCACTATGGCCCAGATGCCCACTTCGAGGCGTAGTGACACAGAGGGCAACAGTTGTTTATTAAAAATGTAGTAGTTTGGAGCGGGATGGCCATGAAATTCATCTCACTTCCTCAGAAGTCCACCATACAGTGGCCTCCACAGGAGATGGCTGTCAGAATCCTTCTGGACTTGGAGAGAAAGCAGCTCTTCCAAGGTGTGGAAGCCAGTTGTGGTTACCCAAAACTGCCCCCAAGAATTATGTTCTGGGTGTATTTATGTGTGCCTGCTGACTGTTGGGGTAGGACAGCCTCATCTACCTTAAAAATATCTAAATGCCTTTGACATTCATCAGAAGAAGACTTAGGGGTATTCCGGGCACACTTTCGGTCTAAGTGACTTGCTCCAGGTGACCTTTGGGCAGTTTGGGACGGAGCGGGTTTTTGAACAGTGAGGACTCGTCACAGACAGTAGATCCTTCACCACTGGGCTGCCCTGCATGATCACAGCATCTGCTCGGGTGGGATAAGTTGCTCTTTGGAAATATCTTCTCATACTGTTGGCTATTAAGGCATGGCTTAACTTTAAGGCTCAACCCTAGGGTGGGAAGTCTACTGGAGTTATGTAGGTAGTTCAAGAGACGCATCCCCTTCTAGTTGTAGAGGTCCCTGCTCTGGTGTTCCCAGTAGCATCTTCTTGCAAGTGTGCTTGGGCACGATTTAAAAATAAGAATTGTGAAGGACCAGGTGTGTGAGTGTTGGTGGGATTTTTATTTATATACACGTTTGTGTGTCTGTATGCACGTGTGTGTGGACTTTGATGTCATTCTGGCAAGTTTGCTCAGGCAACAAACTTCACATTTATGTGCAAATGAGGAGACAGTCATATTGAACTGGAGGGAGAGGATGCTAATGAATGTTCTTCTAGACTTTAAGGAGAAGATATTGCCCAATGCTGTGGAAAATTAAAATTTGTTTCTAATATGTATGGTAAATTTAATGCTAAAGACCAAAGAGAAATGGAAGAGAGTTTAATCCGAGCTGACCCCATTTTTGCTGGAATGTCATTTGCTATGGTTTTTGCTCCCTCTCAGAAAGCAAGAGACAGACTAATTAGTTCTTGCATTCTGCACATAAATTATTGCTCCCAAACATTTAAAGGAGAAAGTAAGGGATGCTGGGAAAGGCGCTAAGGGAACTGTCCTGTATCCACGTTGGGCTTGTGTACGACCAGAAATTGAAGGACCGATGTTGTCGTGTCACTAATGACTGCCAGGAGGAACTCTCCAGTTTTCCTCAATATCTCTCTGCTTGTTGAGGTTGCTACCATGAGATATGGTGGCAATAGGACAAATGGGATTAAATTCATTTTGGGATGAAATCTCCTTGACTAAAGATGATCTGAAGCGTACAGGGCTTGGCTGGTCTTAGGGTTCCTCGAGATAGACCTAACTTTCAGCTTTTTCAAAACTTAAGATATTGCCCCACTGCACATACATATACAAGGATCCTCCTTTGCATTAAACTGTATGATCACACAAACTGATCCAGCTATCCAGAAAGCCAACTTGCAAAAAATCCCTTGCCAAACAGCAGATGAAACCAGAGGACCCCTTCCAGCCCCCATCCTTTGAGGAAAAGATTAGGAAATAACATGATTTATGGAAATTCTCTAGAAAAAGATCAGAGTTTGGGCTTCATCTTCTTTAAATTCCCCGTGAGGCTTAAAAAAGCTTTCCCGACACGCTGGGTTTTCAGGGCCGTGCGACAGGTCCCTGCCAAAGGCACTGAACTTGCACAGCTCAGTAAAATGCAAAGGGTGGCTAAAGCTGAGCCCTGAACAGCATCACTGATGTGGAGGCACCTCACCCAGCACCGACCCGCCACATCTGTCGCACCGACCTTCGCCCGCCAGTTCACTCGTCAACGGTTCAATTCTCCCGGCCGGTGCCGCGCTGGCGGATGGAAATGAGCCTGTCTTCAGCTGACGGGAGCTCAGCAGAAACTCATCAGCAGATGATCAAAGTTTAGAGTTCAGAGGAAAGGCCTTAAAACTTGTCTCAGGGAGGTTCGGGGCCCTTCGTCCCCTGTTGATGGAATTTCATTAGCTTGTAACTATGACAGGTTATAATCAGCCTGTCCAATTTTAATCTCGGCCATAGCTATGCTGCAGGTTTTTAATTTTTTTTTTTTGTTATTTGATTTGTTTGAATTGTGGATGTGCTCTGCTAAAAGAAAAGACTCCCTCACCTGTTTCCTCCAGACAAATGCAAAAGTTCCTCAGGCAACTGGTGTCTTCAAAAGTTGGTGCCCAAGAGGCAGATGTTAAGGGAAAGTGGTTCCTCAGAAAGGGTTAACTACTCTACCTAAGAGCAAATGGCATTAAACAGACAGGCTAATTACCTACAGCTCCAAGTTGTAAGTTTGATTTGGCTCCTGGTGGTGAACTTGTCACTTTAGGATCTAGGAAAGGTTCAGTGAGGTTTGGTAAAGATTTTCTCCCAAGAGATCCTTCAGCTGGAGCACAAAGCCCTCCGGTGAGAGAAGAAACCCCATTTAGCCAGGAGCTGTGCTTCAAACGGGTTGGTGCTGGTCTCTTCTCACAGGTCATTAGGGACAGAACCAGGGGGAATGGGTTCAAGTTGCAACAGGGCAAGTTTAGACTGGACATTAGGAAGAAATTCTTCATGGAAAGAGTGGTCAGACACTGGAACAGACTGCCCAGGGAGGGGGTTGAGTCGCCATCCCTGGGTGTGTTTAAGTGTCACTTAGATGCGGTGTTGGGTGATTTGGTTTAAGGGTGAACTTGTAGTGTAGGGTTAATGGTTGTGGTGTAGGGTTAATGGTTGGACTCGCTGATCCCAAGGGTCTTTTCCAGCCTGAACTGTTCTATGATTCTATGAAACCCTGCGTCAGGGTCAGCCTTCTGCCTAGATAGATGGTGTCAGCTCCTGCTCTCACCATTGATCCTGTGGCAAAAGGGACAGGAAAGCCCGAACGCTCCAAAACCATGAGCCATTTTTGTTAATAGCTTTAGGACTGCTTATAATTGCTTGCTTCTGCATGGCATTTTGGGAAGAGAGGGGCACATAGACCATGCTTGTGGGCTTTCCTCCACCATGGCTGCACACATTTTGAAGGAATCACATGAGTCTAGATCTAACTCCTGCATGATTTTTCTCTCCCAGTTGGATTTGGTAGCGGTTTGGTGCAGCGTGTCTGCATTTGAACAGAGTCCCCCTGACCCCCAAGGTATGAGCACAGGCTGGGGGTCTCTTGGTGAAGCAACCAAGCTCCAGCTGCCCGCGAGTCGATGCCAATCTCTTGGAAAGCCTCTTGGTGGCCTGGTGAAAAGTGCCAGCTCTCCGGGACGTGGCTTTGCAGGCGATGATCTGGAACCGTCTATCATCATTAGAGCGCTTCGCTTTCAAAACCCAGCCTGACAGAAGCGTTTTGTTCCAGGGGAGAGGGTGTGTGCTGCTGAGGAGATGATCTAAGGGAATATCTCCCCGGGCCACCTCAGGGGCTTGGCGCATCCTTGTCCATTCCTGGCACGGTGCTCTATGCAAATGGAAGTTAATAATTCAGCGTTTTTCCTCTTTCCGAGTGGCAGATGTTGCTGGTGTGTGGGGCAAAGGCAGGTTGGATGTGTAAGGACACCGCTTCAGACCACGGAGGGAGGGGACAGAACCCCCATGACCCTACCCAGCTTTTATACCTCCATAATGACCTTTTCTGGGCACGTGGGCTATTTTTAGCCTGCTCTGCCTGAGGAAATTAAGCTCATACGATCATGTAATGAATGCGTGTGCGTTTCCGCATGTTTATTCTGACCTTAATCATTTTTGAACCCATCGGCGGTTTCAAGCAGATTTGATGGGGGAGGAAAGCAGTCTCACATACAATTAAGTTTTTACGCATACTGTGAAAACAGTGGTCAGGTAGTGGGGAGAAAGCCTCTAAAAGCTCCCAATCAGCATTTCTTGTCTGAACGACCTGTAGCATGGGCTTCTACCTTATCAGACATCAAAGACTTCACACCGGGGGAGAGAATTTACAAAACCCCATTCGAGCGGCGGGAGAAGATTCGATCGGAGCTCGCAATCAAGCATGAAATGCAGATCTTAAGGAAGCAGGGCTTTGTTATTCCTGGTGCTGATGGGACTGCATATTAACTGCTTATTAGTGGTATCCGCGCAAAAGGCAAGTGTGGATTTGGTTGGAAGGTATAAAGTCGTTTCCAGCAACACAGCTTGTTCCTCTTCCCCACATAAGTGCATTTATGTCACTAAGGCTGTTTTCTGCACTCAGGGAGTTAATGCCGCTTTCACTTTGGGGCATAAACAGGGCTTAAAAGCCCAGAGTATTTCACATGGAGATTTCTGTGCCGGGGTAAACCAAAAACAGCTGTCAGATTTGGTTCTCTGCTGTACTTAAAGTGACACGGATTAGGGCTTGGGAAGGGAGTTCTAGTGGCAAATCCTCTGTGTTGCTCTTCCTCAGAGACTGCGACAGAGCTCTGCTGCTTTCTGCAGCGTGGGAACAGGCTGAGGGTGCTCAGCTCCTGGGGGCTTTGCAGAAAAACCTCATTAGTCCAGACCTAAACCCTGGGCACGGCTCACTGTCCAGAGCTGCTGTGCTCTCTTCTCTTAGAAGGTGGGAAAACCACAGCCTCTCTGCCCAGGGGACTCCCACATTTTGAAGTGAGCTCCTGCATCCCCTCTCCAGCTTCCCAGGTTCCCCCCCCAGGTCTGTCTGCAGAGAGATACCCACGACGATTAAGGTGTTCTTCAAACACGCATGGGAGCATGCTTAAAATTAATGCAGTCTTAATTCCATTTAGCATAATTCACATTGGGGTTTAATGCAGTTTAGCAAATCTACTGGAAATCCAGGCTTTTGCTTAATTCAGACTAATTTTCTAGAGAGTCCCTGCGTGGACAAGCCTTTGGAGAAACCTGGCAGCAGCCAAGGTTTGGCATGTGTGGCTCGCAGGGCCAAACCACTTGGAATTGGCCATGATGTGCTTCATTTACCCTCTTCCATGCCACAGTACGTGCTCTCAGATAAATGATGGGCAAGCGACCGTACAGCTGCATGCGATCCCTTCCAGCCCACACAGCCTCACACCCAGCCCAGATGAAAGCACCGGCCGTTGCTGGAGCCCATCAGCTGCCTCCAGCCCCCAGAGCAGCTGGGATACAAGAGATGATGCTGCGTTCTCATTGAGGCCAGGCAAAGCCACCACAGCTCAGCGGTGGAAAAGCCGCCGTAAAATCCAGTGCCAGAAGGGATTTCACAAGGAAATGCTCCATATCCCAGCCTGGGAACAGCAGCATCTCCAAAAAAAGAGCCCCACTGCAAGGCAGGGTTACTTTTTCCCAAGGGTCAGCTCTCTCGTGGCTGTGAGATGATCAGTGATACCTTTACAGAAAGCCTTTAATTAATGGTACCGCAAGTCTGTGTTAGCAGTGTTCTACCAAAATAGCTAGAGATCCCATAAACACATCTCATCTCAGCAGCTTGCCAGCTTACAGCAGCTGGAATTAAGCTGATGCCAACCGAATGCCTCCGAGATCATTAAAGCTTTCCCGGACAAAAGGACTTGTATCTCAGGGGTCTATTTGCCATAAACAAGCTGGGTGAAAACAAGAGGAAATATTGAGGAATAACATCCTTCTGAAGAAAACCCTGCTCTGCTAAAACGTGCCGGAGGGAATTGGGGCAGATGGTTGCGCTCATTCTCTGCGGGGCTTTTAAAATAACACGGCTTGGGGCTCGGTGTGCGGAGATGGGCTGAGCACCCGAGTGGCTGCTGGGGAAGGAAAAAAAAAAAAAGCAAAGAGCTTCTCCAGGTGCACGGGACTCTGAAAAAATAAATAACCCGGGATCCTGAATTAGCTGGTGCTCACAATTAGGAAATAGTAGTTGCCCTGTGCGTTAGCAGCTTTGCTTTCCACGGTGAAATCGCGAGCCCCTTTCAGCCTGTCGGGTTCTTGGAGGGGTTTGAGACAGGACCGAGGCGCTCAGGGGTTAAGCTGCTTTGAATCAAACAGCGAAAAAAATAAAAGGGAGAGGAACTCCCGGATTTTCACGTTGTGTTTTGCTCCTATCAGGCTTACTAATCATTTTTGAAATGTTTTATTTGTTTTCTTCAAGAAGGTCAGACTCTAAATGACAAAAGCCATCGCGAAAAGTAACGCGAAAATTTATTCTGAAAATACAAAACAAATGGAATTTTTGGAATTTGTGCAGCATTTTCATCTGCCAAAGCAGCTGAATCCATCCTGAATTCAATAAAGAGTTTCCATCCCTAAGGCTTGGTTTTAGGAGAGGCTTTTTCTAAGCAAATTGCTGTCTGCTGCACCTCCCATGCCCTGCTTAAGAACTCAGTGCAAAATCTCCTGAAATTGGGAGAGATCTTGGTCGAACCACAACAAATGAAGGTCTCGGTTAGCTTTTAGGGTGCCCCTGAGTTCGATGTGCAACCCCCACTGGTGATTTGGGTCCACCTTCATCATCCCTTCCTACGCCTCAACTTAAACACCTGTTTTTGGATGGAAGAAATCCTCCCTCTGAAGGTTTTGAGACGCCAGAGCATCTCAGTAGCTGTCTATACTGCAGACTAGCCCAGCTCTTCAGATGCCCTCAACCATTCAGCAGCTCCCGACTCGAAATCAAATTTCTGTTGCCCAAGACAACCCCATGCTGCAGCAGGTCGGGGTGTTTCTCGGCTCCTCTACGGTTGCCCACTCCATAAAGGACCTGCCTGCTTCCTTCCACCACTCCAAAGAGTAAATTAAACGACACGATGGAACATATCACATTTGCAGCTGGCTCAAAGGGAACATAACGGCGTTAGGCAGCCCTGGTGCTCGTTAAACGCCTCTGACTAGAAGGATGTAATGAAGCAGTTTTATTACAATAGTAATTTCTTCCTATCGCATTTGGTGGTTATATATTCACGGGGGATGCGGGGAAGGGAGGAGATGGGCACAGACTGGTGCATTAGGACGTACCGCCTGTGGAAAAGATGACACTGGAGCGTGTGGCTGACAGGGAGAGGCGAGACAAAGAGCAGAGTATCCCCAAGCCCATTATAACGCTGTCGAACTGACCTTTAAAAAAAAATAAAAATAAATTCCCACAATAAAAACAAGACCCTCTCTTCTTGGCTTCTGAAGCACCAGCAGCTCTGAAGTTGGTTTAATGACCAGTAGTGGCTAGGAGCCTGCCAGAGCTGCAGCTGAGCAGTCACAGATGTCCCCCGAGATGTTGCTTTGTGTCCATGTCCTGGGGTGTCCGTGCAGGACAGAAAGCTGCTGGGTCCCTGCGGGCAGAGCCATCGGCGTGGTGCCTGGAGCACGGCCCTAAAGGGGGTAGGAAGAGGGAAATCGAAGGAGATGCAGCCTGCGAAGGAGCCTGGCTGTCACCCCGAAGTTTTAACGCTGGACTTCTCTGTCTTCCAGTCTGGTTGTAACCAAGGTAGTTTTCTATATTTGTACAAAGAGATAATCCATGATTAATAGCTATTTTAATAAATGGCTAATCAATTTATATGGGTTGCTGTAGAGTCCAATAAATCATAACCGGGTTGATTATAACCGTGGCTTATAGCCATTTTATAATATCTTCCACTGATGTGCTTATAATAATCTGTAACATCCGCTACTGCTGTCGGTAACTCATTCAAAACACCAGCTACTATTTTTTTTTTAACCTGCTAAAAGCACGGAGTGAGTAAATACCCCTCTATGCTTGTAAGTCACATGGCCTTTCATGGCTGCAAATTGGGGGCCAAATCAATGTCCATCAAAAGCGAGGAAGGGCTCCCGTGGCTTGAAAAAGAAGCTGGAAGAGTGATACGAGAAAGGTAATACCGGGTTGGACTTGAATTTATCCCTTAGAGAACCTAGGCCAGAATTTCTGCTGTTTTCCAGCACCTCTATTTTCAAAGCCATCATGACAACAGAGAATAATGACAAATTAAGAAAGCAGAGCAGACTGTGAGCCTTGATGTTTAAAATCCCACAGCCGGTAGGTTTTGCTTTTTTCATATTCCAACTTTTTTTTTTTTTTTTCCCTTTCTTTCTGACTGGATTCACACAACTTTTGGAAGAAGCCTCATTTGCTAAGTATAGACTGAAACCTGTAGCTGCCTGGAAAGAGAAGTGTGGTGATTTCTGAAAAACCCAAGCCTATAAAAGCTGACACACAGCCCCTCACACTCTGTAAAAACCATCGCCTGGTGGATTTATTAGTCCTAAGCAACAGCAGTTGGTCTGAAAAGAAAATGTATTTAACCTTTCTTTTTAATTGTTGCACTGTTAACCTGTCAGTTCTACACGGGGCTGTTAATAATTCCGCTTTAAATGTCTCAAAAGGAACTTTCATGTTTAAATATTAAACATTAAAACTTGTGTACAGTTAGAAAAGGATTGATGCAGCACTTTCAGTAGCAATGTGGCTCGATCCAAAGGCAGCCGGAGTGCCTGGGAATTGTCACACTGAATTAAACAAGCCCAGACACAGAGCAGACTGCAAATCCTGGTCCTGGGGTCAAAGCCTCAGAGCTTTAACCGGGGAGAATAACAGGGGTTTAGCCTTGGAAAAGGCTGAGTGAGACCTTTAGAGGGGGCTTTTATCTTCACCTTAATGTAAGAGGCACATTGAGGGGCACGATGAATTAATTTGGCTCAGCTCACTACATTTTAACTGGCTACTGCGAAGTGAAGTGAACGCAAAGCAACTGGGTTTTAAAGGAGGTTGTGCCTCGGAATCAACTCCAAGCTGCTTTGCAGACATGTGCCCTGCATTAAAAGCCATATTGCTTTTGTTCTTATTGGTTTCATTTTGGTTTTTTGCAAATATACCCTGAGATCTACCTTAACTCATCCCCATTTGTTTCCATGTCACCCAGCCTACAGGACAGGGAACTCCAGCCCCGGCAGGAGGGGATGGGCACATCCCCACCCTGCTGTGGGTTGGGTGATGGAGCAGCCCTGTGGGAATCCTCCACACCTCACCGAGATTGCCACCAGCTGTGGGCATGGGCTGAACTCAGAATTTGAACAGAAATCCCCCCACAGGCTGCCAACAGGAGCATGAGAAGACGGTTAAGCTCCTGCTGGGTCACTCCCTGAGCCGGTTGTGTCCAGGGCTTCCCCCTCGCTGACCCTTAGGGCTGTGGCTTTCTAGATCTGCTTATGGACACCGCCCTCTCCAACAAAGGGGTTAAGTATTAACTGGGATGGAGAGACGGAGCGTGTAACTTGGGCAGCCAGCTGGGAAAACAGGGTTATAGCTCCTCAAACTACAGGATATCACGTGCCATTTGTTCCTTTTAGGTTTTTTTGCCATCAGGGTGGAAAGGTTAATTAGCTTGTCTGAGGTTGTGACGAGCTTTGTTGGCAAGGGCAAAGTACTGAAAAGCTGGGGGTGGATGCTCCGGCACAGGGTGACCCCCCTCAGCCCCTCTCATCTCCTTCCAGCAGGAGAAGAGCCTGCAGGAACTAAAGCCTCCAACAAGGCTCATCTCTGATACCTCTGCAGCACAGCTTGGGCCTCGCTATAGCAATAAATGGTCTCTCTTCTGGCAACAATCCTTAAAACCAAAGGTATTTTTCAGGCTTGAGAAACTCACTGGGACTTTCGCAAAGGCAGGGTTAGAGCTGTTATTCTGCTAGAGAAGTAAATAGCAGAAAACAGAGCTGGGCTGGGAAGCCAGATCTGTAACATCACTACAGCAAGAAGCAGGACACGCTGGTGTACCCGATTAACCAGCATCTCCACCCTGATGTGCCGTGAGCTGGGTACCACAGTGAGCGCAGCTCCTGCACCGCAAAGGGTCACAGCGACACGTTACAGATGCTGCCTTCTCTCTCCTGCAGTGCTTTAAGGAGCTCATCCCGATCACCTCCCTGTTTTCACTCCCACCGTGATGCTGCTGGCAATTCCGGGCATTAGTGCAGAGACCCTGTGTCAGTGTCCAGCCTCATACCAGCTTTCCCTGCATGCTGGAACCAGCTGCTGAGCATCATCTTGCTCGTCACGGGTACCCACGGGCCACAGCAGAGCTGCTTCACAGTCCTGGTGAGTGGAGCTGCCAGTCTGGTTTGTGCTTAGCTGGTGCAAGCAGGGAGTGGAAAGCTCTGGAAACTGGTCTTTCTGGTAACTCGGACCTTTTGTGGAGGCTGAGCCAGGGCAGCTGTACGCTCCTGAGCTAGCAGGGACTGCTTGGCACTGCTCAAACCATCTGCTGCACCTAGAGACTTTCTCTTCCAGCAGAGAGACGTCCCACACTGGTTCACACACAGGCAGCCCCCTCTCTCCTCTTTTCGGCAAGAATATTTGCAAAGCCCATGGTAGCTTTATGACGGTACAACTTCGGTGACACCTCTGCGCTTCCCTTGGTAGGAACCTTGGGCTCTGCTCCAGCCCCACCAACCCAGGGACAAACTCCCAGAGACTTCACGAGTCCCACCAGGCCATCATGGACTATTTATATGGGTCAGAAAAGCAGGAGAGGGGCGATACCCACATCCATATCACGTCTCAGCCCTTTCAGTCACGATGCTCGCAGCAACCTGGGATGCCACGGGGCAAATTCAGTGGTGCTGTCTAAGGCAGCGTGATTTAGAGCCTCTCCAGTTTGCTGAGGCTGCCTGGGCACTTCTTACACCCTGTTTGCTGATGCATAAAGCAAGCTAAATACGTGTAATTTATGCACCAAAGAAAAGGTGCAAGTTAAAGTAACTCCCAGCCTAAAATAGCCTCTAAGTGGGGAGAGAGAGAAAGGGGAGCCTCAACTCCATGCCACATAGAGCATCATCTCTGAATTTGGCCCTGGGCCTCAAAGCTTTTAGAAACAAAGAATAAAGTGAGTTTGGAGGAGGTCATACCCGGCTCTGTGGACCTCTCCAAGACTTGGTTAGCGAGTCCTGGCTCAAGCAAGGCAGGTAGGAGTGAGGCTGCCTGGGAAGCAGCATTTGGTGCTGATGCAGAACAACTTGATTTCCACCTCCAGGTCCTCTCCTGCCCGCTTACACCTCTGCAAAGCAGAGATAAAGCAAGGTAACCATTCCAGTGTACATAAATGCCATGCCGAGCGATCAAGCAACAGATCCTTCACATCTCAGCTGTTCAGCACATCCTGGCTGACTGTTTTATTCTCACTTCGATGCTCCCTTTACGTCCAGGACAAGTCGGTTCCCAACCAGGTGGCTCCCACTGCATCAGGAACACGTGGATTTATCGCCATCAATACTTTGTTAGCGGTCTGAATTATTTCCAAATCTCGTGCCACCCCGCCCAATGCACGCTTAGTGCTTAATTGTCACTAAAAGACACTGCTAATATTGATATTCCGTGACCTCTCTGCAACCCGCAGCCGTCAATAACGCCGTGAGAAGGCTGGCAGGGTAAGTGCCACCACTGATGCTCGGCTGATAACATTATGCGCCTCTGACATGTGAATGAACCCCAGGGTAAGTGAGCTGATTTAGAATATAATGAATAAATATCCCCGGGTTTGAAGAAGGGGATGCTGTCAAAGGCTTTCTAAAAATAGTTGGTAATTGGCTTTGTATTAGGCTTGTTATTGCCTGTGACGGTCTCTTAGAGGTTTCGAAACCACAGCTTCCTCCTTGGGTGCATCCTTGCCCTGCTCTCAAGGCACCAGCACTGCCTCGCCCAGCTGCAAAGGCCCAGCAGAGGAATATCCTTAGCCATAGAATCATAGAATCATAGAATGTTAGGGATTGGAAGGGACCTCGAAAGATCATCAAGTCCAATCCCCCTGCCAGAGCAGGAATGCCTAGATTATGCTACACAGGAACGTGTCCAGGCGGGTCTTGAATGTCTCCAGAGAAGGAGACTCCACAACCTCCCTGGGCAGCCTGTGCCAGGGCTCCGTCACCCTCACTGAGAAGAAGTTTCTTCTCGAGTTTAAGCGGAACCTCTTATGTTCCAGTTTCAGCCCATTACCCCTTGTCCTATCAGTGGTTGTCACCGAGAAGAGCCTGGCTCCATCCTCGTGACACTCACCCTTGATATATTTGTAAACATGAATGAGGTCACCCCTCAGTCTCCTCTTCTCCAAACTAAAGAGCCCCAGCTCCCTCAGTCTTTTCTCATAAGGGAGATGCTCCACTCCCTTAATGCCCTGGGATGAAAATAAAACTCCTGAAACACTTTTCTGGAAGCGCTGTCTCCTGGTGCTTAGGGCATTTGTTTGGTTGGGGACAGCTCTGAAGGGTCCAGACCAGGAACATAAATCCCAGGAGGGTTTCCCGATTGTCACTGATCACCCTGGGTTGGCTGCACTTGCTCCATGAAGGAAGAATTAGGAAGAATTTCTTTACTGAAAGGGTTGTCAGGCATTGGAGCCAAGGAGGTGGCTGAGCTGCCATCCTTGGAGGGGATCAATCACCCCGTGTGCTCGCCCCCCCATATTGCAAGTTGGCTCTAAAGGACCCTTTAATGGCCAGAGCCCTTCAGTTACCCACAGACAGCATCTGAAAGGCTTAAAATAAAGCAGCAATCACACCACTACAGCCTAATGGGTTTTTCAACCAAAAAGCGTGAAATCTGTAGAAGAGGCCTGATGGAGCCTCTTGTGACTCGTGTAAGAGCAGGTGAGCTCAGCCTGGACGCGGCCAATTAAAGCCACTCTTCCAGCGAAACCTCAGGGCCCACCTCAGCCCTCTGCACCAAATTTAATCACATCTGTCTGATTTTATACCACAGGACACAGAGGCTGAAGTGACGGGCACGGACTCCAGCTCCCTCCCTGACAGGGCTGGTGCCAGCGGCATCACCGGCCGGGCTGAAGCAACGGTGAATTTTGGGGAAGAAAACCCATCTGCAAACGACCTTGAACCCTCTGGGTGTCCCAGGCTGGGTAGACATTTCCAGGCTGACCCAAAACGTGAAGGTAATGATGGCTCCTCCTTTCCTCACCTGAAAGCACTCCGCTGTCTTCTGCTCTGTGATCCAACTCTGGCTGCCTTTGATAGGATTTAGATGAGGTGTTTCTTCCTCCGGCTCTTGCATTAAAGTCTGTACGTATCTTTAAGCACATGTGGAGGAAAGCCTTGAGCACTGCCATCCACCCAAATCATCATGACTCCTTTTATTTTTACATTAAATGTTTTTCTTTATGAAATGAATAAAAGAACTCTAACAATCGCAATGAAATAAGAAAGCGAACGCCTAGAGGTAACTACAATATAAAATCATATTCATCGTATCATAATATTTTACATTCGCTCATTGTTTTATGTGGATTAAAAACCGCTCGACACACACTCGAACAACAGCAAGAAAAGCTCCAGAAGAGGAAAGGGAAAAGCAATGGGGATTGGGGCCAGCAAGAAGTGATCTCTGGTTAGCAAGAATCGCATCTGACCTTGGTTCAATGTTTTGCACCAAATGAATGTGGCCTTGGCCCTGCTCCTCAGCCACGTCCACTCATGCAAAAATGCCTGCTCTGCCTCAAAACCAGCTCGTAGCGCGAGCGATGCGGCCACAGCAGCGGAGCATGAGCCGAGTGAAGAGTTTCCCCTGCTCCTGGCCCAGGTTGGCCGGGCTGGTGGTCTCCGGGGTTGGCTGGCTGTTGCATTAAAGGAGAGAAAGTGGAACAAATGACTTGGGGAAGCAGAGCATTCTTCATGTTCTGAAAGGCTTCAGCCCAAGATTAAATGTCTTCCTGGAAGCTGTCGTTTAATAACGTGTGCTGGATGAGGTGCAGTAGCGGGGAGCCTGGATTGCATTAACCAACCTCTTATAAGGGAGCTGGCCCTGATGCTTAAATGGCCTGAACATCTCTGGATGCAGGAGCATTTGCAGAGAAAAATGGTGTTTCCTGACTTCCATGCACCTCCTAAGGTGTCTTCTCCCAAAAGAACTGCTGAAATACTGACTTCTGCATGGGATTTGCTTGTGAGCAACAAGGGCTTTTGGTTCCTCTTTGTCTGCTGGAAAGGAAGGGAACAAATAAAGCAGACCTTGGTCCTCAGAGCTGCTGGGACAGAGCCCAGGGAGTCAGGCTGGGTGTTTGGAAGACAGTGTAGTCATTTTGAGTTCAAGAAAGCAAGTTATGACGACTGCAGGTTGCACGTCTTGTCCTGCATAAAATCCAACGTGACATTCGCTACCCTTCTTGCAATGCTTTTAAATATATTTCTGGATGCTTCCGAAGAGCACTTTAAATTACCCACGTGCCGCTTTTCACATGTGGTGTAAAGGCAGTGCACTCCTTTTATTTTCTGCAGGGCAAGTCAGAACAACGCTTTGTGCGTTTCGTTTGTGTGAAACGAGTCTGCGTGGCAAAAAAAATCTGCCGCACATTGATACCATTGTGCCGCTTCTATAGCTAGAGCTTTTGCTGTGACAGTTTGCAAACATGGTGCTAGCATTAATTAGTCATTAGAGCCTTCCTGCTGTGCAAGCATGCATACAAAACTGCAACACGAGCTGCAATTTAGAATGGGTTAAATGATCTTCCAGTCCCCCCTAGTGAAGTATCGGTAGAATTCAACACCCACATCTGCATTTGGGTGGGCTCTTCTTTTGCCTGTCCTACAAACACATGCTTGTCAGAGAGAATGAATACACTTTTTTTTTCTTCCCTTTCCCTTTCCCTTTCCCTTTCCCTTTCCCTTTCCCTTTCCCTTTCCCTTTCCCTTTCCCTTTCCCTTTCCCTTTCCCTTTCCCTTTCCCTTCCCCTTTCCTTTCCCCTTTCCCTCACCCTTTCCTTCCCCTTCCCCTTTCCTTTCCCTTCCTTCCCCTTTCCCAGATTTATTCACTCTCTTACCACATTCCCCTCTCTCCATCCAAGACACAGCAAATCCTGGGATTCCTAAAGGAAGCCACGAAGCCCCCTCTTCCTTCACCCTCGCATCACTAAATTCAGATCTATCTACCTGTTCACTTTGTTTAGTTCCACATTACTCTACAAAATGAGACCAGTATTTCACCAAGACCTCGTACTTCTGATCAAATTTCTGCAAACTGGGACCTCATGTAGCTGTCCTGCTCAACGTTTATTGCCAGGAGCCTCGGCTGCAGGGACTCTTCACCGAGGGCACATTTAGCACAGCTCTGTTTCTTTTTTTATCACAAAACTACGAAGATAAGGTTTCATTACCTGCATACTCAAAACACAACGAACCTTTTACCTCTGAGGGAATGGCCCTGACAGGAGCACAAAGGAGCTCTGCTCAGTTTGCAGCCCCCTTTAACTCACCAGCACCTGGCAGCAGAGAGCTCGCTCCCTTGCGCTTTCTTAGGAGAATTAATACAGCAATTATATAATGCTGAGGACAGAAAGAAAATGACACGTTGTGGAAGCAAAACGGGATATTCGGGTTTGATATCTGGCTCAAGCTCTATGCTCCAGACCACTAAAAGCATCTCCAGGAGCGTCTCTCTGAGGACACGCCAATGAGGATCCTGATCTCGGAGGAATTTCGCTGCTTCCCTGCCTTGCAAACTTTAAGGGAGGTTTTTGTGGAGTTATTTTCAACATCTTAATTGCTTCTGATGCTCTCCACACTGTGAAAACCAGGGTGCTTAAGCTGCCGACCCTCCTGGTCACCTCCACATCTCAGAAACACTGGAGACAGCTGGAAAACACAGTTTTTCACCCGTGCTCCCCTGGCACCTCCCAGCTGACTGCCCTGCCCTGACTTCCAGCCGCCCTTGTCTCCCTGCCCGGCTCGGACCTCGCTGAAGCACTGCAGAGCAATTCCGGAAAAACCCAAAGAACTCAGCATCGCTGTGCAGGTTTGCAGCACTCGAAGTCAGGGTGATTTAGCAGAAGGACTCAATATCCCTGGGGAGGGCAAAGCAGGGAAGATCAGATTTTATTTGTGCCCCTGCCTGCCTCGTGTGTGACAGGGAACTCGCAGGGCTGAGTTTTGTGGCTGTTTCTTGGTCTCCAAAGCTTAAGCATTGCTTTACCCAGAACTTCTCCTTGTCCTCAGGTCCCTGGGACATATCTTTTTTTTCTCCCCTCATTTTCTCCCTCATGCAGGGCCCTGGATGGGACTGCCAAGCATGTGTGCCACGTAGCTCAAATGAAAAACCCTCACAGAGCAATCCCAATTCTTATATCTGAGTGTGGGGTGGGCAAAAAATTGCTCTTCCTGGCTTTGGTCTGCCTTTTTTTTTTTTTTTTTTCTCCTATTCAATTGAATTTAGTGCCCACACTCTCCTCGAAGCAAACTGAACAAGACAGATGTACACACGATCCCCTTATTCTTCTCCGAGGCGCTCCCCATCACCGGCCCACGGGTCAGGCTGCTGCTCTGCAAAATCAACACCCCAGCCAGCGCAATGGGCTCTGTTCCTTCATCATTCCGTGTGCAGCCCGTGTTTTACGACCCCTCTCCTGCTCCATGGGAGCTCTAAGTGGGTCAGGGACCGGTGGTCCGGTGGGTGTTCTCCTCCATCGACGATTTGCCTGCCTCGCCGCTCGCGTGTCAGAGTGCGGGCACAGGCACCGGAGGAGAGCAACAAAGAGCAAATAAAGGGAACGAAATGATAGGCAGTAATTAAGTTATTCTTCATCTTCGAGATTGCTGCTGAGGACAAGATGGGTACAATGAGCCCGAGGCGCTTCTCCCTTCACTCCTCTCCATCTCAATGCCTGTGACACACAAGATGAATATGCAGCATTTTCTATTTGTGCTACTAAAACGCCCATTAAATGCCAGCAGGGAAAAACGATACATAAATACCAGGATCCTGCTACCCTTTGTGCCTGAGAAAGAGACAAAGAGCATCCCTCTTCCTTCTGCAGAGCGAGTTGCTCTGGGCTGGGGAAGGGGCTGGTGACGGGCAGAGCTCCCCCCACTCTACGCCAAAAAGATGAGGCGCTCATTTGGTTTTGTCTCTCTGCATGTCCAACCCCTATTTTCCAATCAGCAGATGGTGTAAAGGATTTGCCTTTATGTTAAATATCCTCCTGCCCCTGACTGGTTGGAAGACCAGAGAGCAACAAGCCTGAGCTCAAGCAGCCTCTGACTAACGTGCAGCAAAGCAGAGCCCTTCGCTGCAGGTCTCTCCATTCACATCCCTGCCAAAGGCTCCTGGGGATGGGATGGCATAATTCTTGATGTCATGGTACCCCATGTCCTGCCACGGCCACCCAAGAGGTCCTGCCCTTGAGGCAGTACTGTCACGGCGCTGCTTCCAAGCCAGAATCCCAGGTGGAATTTTGGGGAAAAGAAAAAAAAAATCCAACCAAACTCCTCTCGCAGGGTCAGCTGGCGCAGGAGTCACCCGGCCACGCTGCTCCTCCCGGCACTTTCCTCGAAGATAGTTTTGGTTGTGTCCCCCTCCTTTTCAAGCCCATCTGCATTTCGCAGGCGGCAGGAGCTCGTCTCCGGCACCAGGGCTGACTATCTCCAGCCTCACACCTTGCAGGCACCGCCGGCTGCCAGCAGACACCCATCTCCACCCGCAGTAATCTTGGCAATATCTAAATAGAGGGAGCTGCCCGTGAGAGCTCCGGAGGAAGCCATCGGAGGGCAGGTAAGCAGGGATCCTGCTGCCCATGCGTAACACCAGGTTTCAGGCACTGGGGCGGGGAGAGATTAGCATCACTGTGTTATCTACTTCTATCTAATTCGAGGAAATAACCATGTGCACGGCACATATTATCAAACGCGCAGAACTCCTCCGAAAATGATATTAAGCCAGGAACGTCACAGTTCCAACTGCCTTCTCATCTTTAATTCACTTCCCCACCCCTCTGTGCTCCTGGAATGCTGAAAGCTCGGAGCAGTGGGTGGCCGGGCTGCCATATGTGCTCCATAAAGCTAGGTGAGTTACTGGGGGCTGTGAGAGCCTTTAATTCTGCAGTTTTTTTCCTGTTTAAGCAACAAACAGTGTTATTTCAACAACATCTTGCCGCTTTGCTTTTTTTTTTGACGCTGCCCACAGAGAGGGGAGGGCGGGCAGGCACGGCTGCGTGATGTGGGTTTTGGAATGCACTGGTGTTACTGGTCTGGTGCTGGGAGCAGGTGCTCTGCACGTGCCAGTTTTAATCTCCCGCTCGTGATCCAGCAGGGAAGGATGGTTTAATGGCAGGGGAATGGAATGGATGTGGTGTTTAAGCATCATCTCTAGCGACTTCTCAGCCTGACGTGGCGAAGATTTAACATTGCAGCTAGACCACCTCTGTGGGAACCTATAAAAGTGCCTGCACAGCACAGTTCCTCAACAGAAAAAAAAAAGATGCATTTTTTAATGGGGGAGATGTTTCTGCTCATTGTCGCTAGAGACTGAAGCCTTAGTCTCGGAAGCTGCTCTTTAACCAGAGATGTAAATTCAAGGTTTATACCAGGGAAGAGATGCCTCCCTATGGGATGTGCCTGCTCAAGGCATGGCATTGCACCACTGAGCAACGGCGCTTACTATCATGTCTAGTCAAGACTCAATCTGTTCAGATCGAGGTGCTGAAATAACGATACCTTCATATCACCCATAACAGAGCTAACAGAGGGGGGGACACCAGCTCCCAGTACATGACTTGGGTGCATCCCATTGCCAGACCAAGCCTGTGCTTTGCAATGGTCCTGAAGGGCTCGTTACAATGGCCCAGGAAAAGGGTATAATCAGGCTCAGTGCTGAGGAAGTACAGTGGTAGACAGTTGCTATCCCACAGCACTTCCACCCTCACTAACACAACCCATCTGGTTCCCAAGGTGAGGTTCGCAGTTTCTTGGTGCATCCAGGCAGAATGGGTGCTGAGGAGGGTCCTGGCACTAAGGGCATGGACACAAAAGTGTCACAACTCACTGAAAATTGGATCCAGGGGAGCTTTAAGCGATC
This sequence comes from Trogon surrucura, assembly GCA_020746105.1. Taxonomy (NCBI): domain Eukaryota; kingdom Metazoa; phylum Chordata; class Aves; order Trogoniformes; family Trogonidae; genus Trogon; species Trogon surrucura. The sequence continues at coordinate 4,672,326 of CM036640.1, forward strand.
CCGGGGTCTTTGCTCAGTTCTCAGTCACTGCCTGGTAGCACCAAAGGGTAAACAACTCCTTGCCAGACCTATTCGCTCCGAGTCTATGGGGCAAAGCAGCTGGGTTGGAGCTGAGGTTTCCCATCTGTTTTTGGACTAAGTGGCCCACCAAACTGTTGGTGCTTAACTTGCTATGTGCTGAGATCTTCCTATCATGCGCAAAATACGCTGCCTTGATCTGCAGAAAAAGTAACACCCTGGCAGATGTGGACAAAGCCTGTGAACGGGTGACCATGCCAGGTAACCCTCTGGTAGCTCTTCTTCATCATCGGGTGAAGCTCAAACCTCTGTCCAAGGCAAGGGGGCTCATGGGGTGTGTCACCCATATCACAGAATCGTGGAATCAGAGAATACCAGGTTGGAAGCGACCTCAAGGATCATCCAGACCAACCCTTTAAGGTAAAGATGGCCCAGTGCCCCGTCAAGCTGAGCTTTAAAATTGTCTAAAGTTGAGGAATCCACCACTTCCCTTGGAACACTATTCCAGTGTCTAATTGGTCTCGTGATGAAAGATTTTCCTTAGCTCATGGGTAAGCCATAGGGGCAGCCATCAGGCAGCATTTTCAGGGTGTCTTTTGTGATCTCTCTCCAGAGATGGCCTAGATAGAAATTCCCTATTATTCAGCTGATGCACAAACCGCCGCGGTTACAGCGGCTGCGTGCTCGAACTCAGTTTAGGCTGCTGCAAGGACATCAGATTTGGGCTCAGATTCCCCCACTGAGTTTTAGGCAGTTGCTTGTGCCAGTTTAAGGTCACGGTCCTCATTTCCAATGCAGTTCATGGCTCAAACTCCAGCTTACATCAAAGAGCAGGGTTTTGATCTGCGAACAACCATGACAGCCGCGCTCCTTCGTGACAAGGCAGCTTGCAAAGCCAAGAAGGGAAGGTGACACAGCTGGGGACAGAGAGTTCTCCGTTGAGGGGACCTGGAAATCTTCCCAAAGCGGCGAGGTGGTCCAAATGGCTAACTGCAAGCAGCAAAACCTCTCAGAAAATGTGAGTGCTACTCACGTCCAGCACACCTCACTTTGACTGATATATCCAAGGTATTCAACCCCCCCCCCCCGCAAGAATATTCACAGCCACGGACCTGAAGGGCGAAAAAAAAAATAAAAATCACCATTTGCTCCAAGGAATCCCCAGGGGACACGGGACATTTGCATCATGAAGCTTTGCCAGCTACATTAGCTCTCCTGGAGCTGCAGAGAGAGAGGAACCATCCCCACAGAAATTGCAAAAAATTCAGTAACTAAACCCCTGACACCCCTCCTTCCCTGGGTCAGCACGGAGCACCCGTATGGCTGCGTGAGAGGCGGCTCTTTTGATGCCAGCCATCCCGTTTTCTTCCTCTTTTCCAGCTAAACACCCACATGGAAATTAACACCGACCCGCAGCGAGTGTGTTTTCACTTCAAAAAGGTCCAAAAGGCTCATTTCAAACATTTCACGTCCCCCTGTTTATGAAGGGGGAGGGATGCGCGGATCGACTCCCTGCTGTGACCGGTTCGGATGTTGCAAACCTGGCAGGTGCTGCAGGAAGAGAAATCTCCAAAATTCCCTGAGCATCTCTGCTGGATTTCTCCCAAACGCGCCCCGACTCCCACCTCCTGCAGCCCCCGCAGCTGCTCCAGCCCCGGGGAAGCAGAGCCAAGGTCCGGCAGCAGAGACAAGGCAAAAGCTGTCGTACATCACCGAGGCACAAAGGGTGAATAAATCAAATGCACATTTCTGCGGAGCAGCTCAACAAGGGGATGGATCTGGCACACCTGGGACATGGCAAAGCAATGAAACCAGGGAGCATAATTAAAGCTAAATTACCCACGGTTTTATTTATTATTTGTGGACTGCAACAGACACAAATAATAAAAAATGCAGCTTTCCAGCCAAAGTACTTTCTGACCAGAATAATGGCTGGGTTTTTTTTTTTTTTTTTTCCCCCTTTCTCTTGGACTATTTACAAGTGACAAATAAAATCCAGGAAACTCAGCCTGCAGCAAGGAGGGAGGGAGGGAGCGCTGCCAGGGCCACGGTAACATCTCGCAGCGCTGAATTTCACAGATCTGGCAAAAAATACATGTTGTTTCCCCACTTCTTCCTCCTCCCTCCTTTGCCAAACGAAAACAAGTTACATGCATCTATTTTGGGTCATTTGCTGTTGATCCACGCACTCACGCGCTCGGCAGCACCGTAAACGGAAGAGTCTGCATCTAACACGTGGGGCAGGAGCATCTGAATTTGCTACCACCTCCCTATTTTATTTTTCACATATGGGCCCAGCAAGTGGTGTGAAAACAGCCGTTAACGCCTAATATCTACTGGGAGTGGTAATAATTGAGAAAAATTTTTACAAAAATAAAAAAAAAGGGAAAAAACACCCCAAAAAAAAGGAAGTCAGAGTTATGGAGAAGTAGGTCTTACCTATTAACTCTTGAAAACTGTCCAAACCACAACACAAAGAAGACAGAACGGAGTGGGTGTTTGTTCTTGCTCAGTAACCATCGCTACATTACGCCACCTTTTATGATTAATTGCGAGACAACGCTTCCGCACACGGATTTTTCGTTGTCTTTGTTCAAATACGGATTTTTTTTGGATGCGGGGAGGAGAAACCAACCTTCCTTCCCTTCGAGAAGCTGCAGTCGTGAGGTTTTTCTCCTGGAAGGAGAAAGATAAAACAGCCACAGGGTGAAGAGAGGCTTGGAACAAGCAGCTACTCCTTGCTGCTGGATTAATGCTCCATCACTTGGACCATTTTGTTTTGGTTTTTTTCCTCCTTTTTTCTTTTCCTGCTGCTTTCCAGCGTTCTTCGTTGCAGACAAAAGATTAAAATCCAATCTGTTTGCCTTAGGTTTCTGAGGTCTATATACCTCCACCTCAATGCATAATCTTAAATGCAGTGCCCAGGCTTCAGCTGCAATACGTCAGGCTGCTGGAGTTGCTGGGCTTTAGGCTGTTAACGTGTTGGTTTGCACTCTGACACCTCCAATGGGGCCTTTCTCTTGCGGGGGAAAACAAACCAGTCATTCCCAGGGCAAATTTGTCAGCAGGAAAAGGCATGGCTGGGGGTGGTTGAAAACATCGGGGTTAAGAGGTGAAAAAAAGGGAATGAAAGAAAGAGAAAACAAGATGTACAAGGGGAAGAAGCACCACAGTCCGCCATCCGGAAGGGATACGGCCCTGTTAACCCTCATCAATAATTTACATCTGAGAACACGGATTTGTATTATTCTGGAGAGACCAGCTCTGTTGCAAATGTGTTGTTTGGCACCTCAAATTAATCGAGCATTAAAAATTTACTAACACTTATTTTTTTTTCCTTTTCTTTTCCTTTTAGAATACGTCCCCCTGCATTTTTCCCCTCCCCTCATACTACTGAAGCACCTCGCCCAGCACAGCCATGGTTTGCAAACCACTGCAGCTCGGAGGCGTGCACCCGCGTCGCTGTGGGACTGGGTGCTGATGGGGAAATCACACAGACACGGAACATCGGGGGTTGGAAGGGACGTCAAAAGATCATCCAGTCCAGCCTCCCTGCCAGAGCAGGGTCACCCAGAGCAGGTCACACAGGAACACGTCCAGGCGGGTTGGAAAGTCTCCAGAGCAGGAGACTCCACACCCTCTCTGGGCAGCCTGGGCCAGGGCTCCAGCACCCGCACAGGGAAAAAGTTTTCTCTAATATTTTTGTGGAACCTCCTGTGTTCCAACTTCTACCCATTGCCCCTTGTCCTGTCACTGGACATCCCTGAGCAGAGCCTGGCTCCGTCCTCCTGACACTCCCCCTTGACATATTGATAAACATTGATGAGGTCACCCCTCAGCCTCCTCTTCTCCAAGCTGCAGAGGCCCAGCTCCTTCAGCCTTTCCTCCCCAGGGAGATGTTCCACTCCCTCCATCATCCCTGTGGCTGCGATGGACTCTCTCCAGCAGTTCCCTGTCCCTCTGGAGCTGAGGGGCCCAGAACTGGACACAAGATTCCAGATGTGGCCTCACCAGAGGCACAAACTGAGGATGATCAACCCCGAAAGACCCAAGGAAGGCAAATACCAAGGCTCCTATAAGCAAAATAACTCATTCCAAACCATTAGCATGGCCTGAAACGACAAACTTCACCTCCAACAACTGCTCCGTCACAGGGCACACAAGCACCAAACCCCCCACCTTGTGGAGAACCGAGCAGGAAAGACCGACAGCTACAACGTGATGCTGCTACTTAGCTCTGGCAGCAGCAACGTGCAGCGGTGGGACCGGTCCCCGCTGTACCTGGGAAAGCTGGGGGTGTTGCATCAGCTGACCCATCCAGCCGGAGGGAATCCAGCACCAGGATCCGCAGGGCTACTCTTTGAAACCCCAGCCACGCTCTTTGAAACCCCAGCCATCCTCTTTGAAACCCCAGCCATCCTCTTTGAAACCCCAGCCATCCTCTTTGAAACCCCAGCCATGCTCTTTGAAACCCCAGCCATGTGCAGGAAAATAAACCATCGCTCAAGCCTCACTGCTTGCTTCCAAAGTCTCATTTTGGTTTGGTTTTCTGTCAGGAGTGTAACCACTTGAATTTATGCAGATTATGCACTCCTGCCAGGTGTTTATTTTATATGCTTTTCTTCCCCCCCTGCTACACTGTGAAAGAAAAATTGGGTAATATTTGCTAATGAGGCAAGTGGGATATTTCTGGGCCCCTTTAACTTACCACGAATAAAATATATTTTTAAAAAATTGCTGACCCTTTAAACCTCAACACTTAGTTTATCTCAGGGACGTGCCTCTTAGTCAGCAAAAGGTCTTTCCTTCAGGAGTTATTTGTAATTCATTAGTAGTGGAGTAATAGCCACACTCCTAAATAATTCCTGCGCTTATAAAACACCATCTGGTAGCACGCACTGAGGGCCGTACGCTCCGTCGGTGTAAATCAGGAGAGCTCCATCGACTCGAATGAGCTCTGGTGGCTTTTCACTCACCTGCCCAGCAGCTCCTCTCCCAGGTCTCATGTACCCTGTTTTACGGGAGCTCTCACATCTCCTCCTTGCTCGTGGCACCATCGCCTGCCCTGCCAGGATAAAAAAGAAAAATAAATCGCTGCTCGTTGCAAAACCAGGAGGTTCAGTCCTGGCTGCAGAGGGGGCGAGCCCAGCCCAGGGTGCTTGCGAGCTGTGTTTATGGGTATTATCGGCATTAGAGCAAGCAGCACGTCCTCTTGTGCCGATGAAATTTCTGTCAGGAAATTCTGAGTGTAAGAGGGGGTAAGAAAAAGGTCCGGTTTTGAAGCCACTCTAACTTGAGCTTAAGCTTTTTTGCTGAATTAGTCAGCAGAGAGGGATTTACATATGTTAACGTAGATTTGCTGGGGTTATAGTCCACTTTTTTTTCCCCTTTAGAAAAAAAAAATGAGTGAGAGGCAAGAGAGAGATCGACAGGACCCAGCCGGTGAGAAAACTCGCAGTCCATGCTAATCAATCCAAATTAAAAGCACTTCCCACTCACAAATCCTGCCTACAAAATCTGAAAACCGCTTTACAGCCTCTTGGGTTTGATAAAGGACACATCCAGGCAGCTGAAAAGACGGACCTGGAGCAGCCACCAACAGCTCTGGATCTGGGACCAGCCCCGGGCAATGCCAAACCACCCCAGGAGACTTGGGAGGAATCAAGTGCCTCAACCCTCCCCGCGGCTCCAGCCTCCGGCTCGTTGTACACCAGCTGCTTTCGGGACGCTGAAAACAGTCCGTATGTTTCCGAGGTTTCTCCATTTCCACCGGAGACTTCGTGGAGCTGGGCTCCGGGAAAAGCCATCTCCTCTGCTTTCAGACAGGGACAGCATTTCGCCAAACCCGAGCGAGATCTCGCTGGGGCTTGTCTGTAAAATAAACCCCAACGATGGCGAGAGCTTGGTGCCCTGGAAACTCAGCGAAGACAGCAGGGGCGGGACTCAGCGTTTTGCAGCAAGGGGTTCTTTTCACTTCCCTGGTTGTTTTTTTGGGTGGGGTTTTTTGTTTTTTTTTTAGGTATCTGATATCTCAAATCCTCAAATTTGCCTCCCATCCTCCCCTGGTAACAAAACAACAGGGAAGCTTCAGGCAGTTTGCACGCTGCAGTATGGAAGTCGCCAAAAGCCTGTGATCCTCCCCAAAACACAGAATCACACATCATGGGCACCTCCCCAAGAAAACAAGCTTCAAAATAAATTATTTCCTCTAGGATTTCTAGTCTGGATCCAGCCATGGGAAATGTAAATCCCCCCTAATGGTGCAACTCAGCTGAGGGTCCTGCAGAGGCACTTCAACGCTCACAGCAGCAGCTTTAAAGGCTTTTGTAGCTCTGCATTTTCCTTTCCCCTTCCCTCCCCACCCCAGGGAGATGGCAGCTCCTGGGATTTGAGATCCTGTTGGGTTTCCTGCCCTTGACACCCCTCAGTGACAGCCCAGAGGGACCATCGCCCCGTCACTCGCTGCGTGACCTCCCCAGTTTGCAGCAGCGCTGGGAGGCTCCCGACATCACGGCTTTTACACCTATTTCTGTTAAAGCATTTTTGCCTTCAGTCTTGTGACTATTTGAAATTTTTTAACACTCAAAAAAAGGACAGGGTGATCTTAAGGCCATGCAGACTGTTTCCTAAAGCCAAGTGCTGAGCTGGCCTGAGCTGCAACTTGCAAAACTCTTGGCTGGCTCTGAACAGCCCCGTTTCCAATCCGTGACCCTGAGCCAGGGCATCTCCCATGGGTGGGCAGAGATGGGCAGCTCCTGGGTTCAGGAGAAGGCGCCTCGAGGTGTGGCAGCACCCGGAGAGATGCTCTGGGGAAGGGAGATGATGCAGAGGGAAGAAGGAAGGATGAAACACACCGGTGAAACACTCAATTCCTGCAGCGCTAAGCTCAAGTGAATTCTGACCTTAATTAATAAATGTTAATGGCAATAGCAAACAGCTAATAGTGGGAACAGGACAGAAGAAAGGTGAGGAGGACGCATAACAACAGGGTCAAGCAGGGAGAGAAGAATAAAGACCTTTTCAGGTGCCGTTGTCATTTGCAATAAAGCCTTGCAAACCCCGGTGATTTATTAGGGGCTCGCTCTTTCTCCTCTTGTCTTTCTCCGCGGTGTTTCAAGATGCTGGTATTTGAAGAAGGTGGAGTGTAGCCACTGGATAAGGGAGAAGAATGAATCTATCACGGCTCCCCTCTCTCCCGTCTCGCTGCCTGACAGCTTCAAGTCATAAAACTTGGGGAACGCAGAGCTTTCCCTTTGAGACGCGCAGCCTGGAAACACGGTCAATATAGCTCTGTATGCCACTGCCATTAAGACAAGCTTATCAGCAGGGTGCCAGGAGTGCAGAGCACACTGGCTGACAGAAAAATCAAAGTTTCATTCTCTTTGCAATTCATATCTGGGCTAGGCTTGCCTCCTGGCTGGACCAAGCTCCCATCCCGGTTTTTGCACAACGCTGCGCGGGCTCTGCCTAGCCAGCCACCTCTGATTTTCGCAAGGGTATCTTCTCTCAGGCTTAGCCCTGTCCCACACAAACCCCAGCCCTACACGCTTCCACGCAAGATTGCTTTGGTCAGAGGTAAAAAGATCAGCCGGCCACCGAGACTGCAAAGTCGAAGGTGCAGAAGAGGCGCTCTGAAAGCGGCAGGGAAGGACTCCAGAGGGTCATTCTGTCTTTGTCATCCAAGATGAAAGCCTGACATAAGTTTCAGCAGCTGAAAAAGAAAGAAGTTGCACAAAATATGCAGTGGGAGGACCTCCTGGGAGAGGGGAAGGGACAGGACCTGGGCTTCATATGCCATCTGAGAGCTCCTGGAGGGGTCGTGGGATGGTATTTCTCACCGCAGCTCCTTGCTGGGGTAATGCCCAAGTCAGCAGTGGTAAAACCTCTGGAAAGACCAAATTGCTTCGCTTCTATCCCCCAAGTAGAGGTGTAGGGGGTTACCAGGTAAATACCACATGAAACACTTGGGGTTTGCATTTACAAGGCAACCTTTCTGGGAGAGAAACTTCTTCCCAAGAGCTTGCTTGACCTCCTAGTCCTTCGGGGGGTACACCCCCCACCCATGCAGCTTCCCAGAAAAGCACAGAGACAAAACCAGAGCGACGGGCACGATGAAGCGAAGCTGAAGAGCAAGTCAGAGCGGGGAACACCGGCAGGATCAAAGGACCCACCAGCACTTAGACCGCGAAGCAAAAGCAACGATCACACGCTGCTGCTTCCTCAACAGCAGCACCGAAGTCTGACAGCAAACAGCAGAAAGAGGACAGTCACACAAAGCTCAGGCTGTCCCCACCTCCACCTCCTTTTATTTCAAAGCAGAACTTTCTACAGCAGAGTTCAGATTCCTCATAACGTGACTCCTCGTGTACCAACGCGGCTAACAACGCAGCATTCCACCAAAAGGCCCATCACAAGTCTCCTTCCAGTAATTAGAGGCTTTTACAGTAATAATATGAATAGACACGAGCAAAAATATTCTGGTTTTATGTCCTTTCTAGCTCCATTTTTGGCCTTACATAAGATTCCGTGAATATTTTGTTACCCTACGAGAAGCCTTGCTGAGCTGTAAGGACTGGGACCCCTCAACCCAGACTCGTGTAATTCACGTGTATCTTCAGTGAATCGCGTGGAGCAGCAAAGGAAAAGAAAAGGCTCACGTAAAAGGTGTGTATGTTTGCAAGGTTTATTTCTCTAGCTCTCCCGTTTCCCGCTTTTCTGTATCTCACACAAGCATTTTGGAATAGCGGACGGTTAAAAATGGAAACTGCAAACGGGAGTGTGAAGTTTTGCACGTGGCTTTTGGGCCGTAATGAATCTCACCTGCCTTCCCACCCTTTGCAATATCGCTGGAAAAGTGCAAAGACCTTAATTTTCCCCGCGCACGGCTTAAAATGCCTCAGCTCTCGGTTGAAATGTCAGGGCTCCGCCGCGTCCGTCATCCGATATAAGCCCTGAGCACAACCACACGCGTCTTCCTTGCTGCGTTGTAGAGGGATGGGGCTGCAAAGGCAGTTCCCCCACTTTGGAAGCTGCGTCTCCGCGTGGCCTGGCAAGCGGCAAACTCACGACGTGATCCGAGAGACCGACCCCAGAGCAATCTGTCCTTCCAGTGCTGTGCAGAGCTCGGCTGCCAGAACGAGCCAACGCAAGCTCCGCGCATCTTCTTTTGCAAGCACATCGCACGCTCCGCCTGGAAGAGAGGAAAAGAAATAAAAATATTAACGCAGCAATTTTTTTTTTTTTTCCATTTCCACAAAGCTGTATTATTCGTTACGTGATAATTAGCCACATGTACGGACAGCGTCGCAGGAAGCCGGAGCGCGCGGAGCCGCAGCTGCACAGCCCCGCTCAGCCCGGCCAAGGCGCGGTGCCAGCAGCAGGGGTGGGCAAATTGAACCCAGAGCCTGGGGACACCAGGATGAAAGCGCCTGGGTCCTTTGCTTCCCTATGCTATTGCTATGGATTTATTTTTAATTTTTTTTTTAGCAAGCTCTGCTTTACGGGGCTGGGAACCCGATGTTGCACCAGCACCGGTCCCTCCCTGCTGCCACAGTTTAAATCAGTGGTGAGGGTGTGACCCTCCACACGTCCAGCACATCTCAGCAGTCAATACCTGGCATTTTCTCACAGACACATGCCCTTTCTCAGCTCTTAGACTACCTGTTGCCATACACACACCTCTTTTTCTCCTTCCAGGCTCTGCACTTCACTAACGAAGGCATACAATGCTCCTGAAGGATGCCTGGCAGACTCTCGCAGCCCAGGGGACAGCCCTGACCCCTTCCCTGACCTGCAGGGACTTCAAGGGATGAGGCAAGATCAATGGAGACCCCATCACTCCATAGCTGGGGGTCCTGTCCCTTCTGCAGGGAGCAGCTCCCAGCGCCTTGTCCAGCCCTGGTGGGACACAGGCTCTGCTCAGGGGCTGAAGCTGGAGGACTTGCTCCGGGCTGGTGCTGCACTGGGTCCTGTCAGGGTCTGGCCAGCTGAGTCTGGGGCCAAAAGAGCCTTGACCAAGGTGTCCAGAAGACCCGAGAAGTCTGGGATCAAGTCCCAGCTCTCCAGCACCCAAGGCTCTGCTCTGCACATCCAAGCAGGCTGCACAGAATTCAGGACAGACTTAAGCGAAACTAACTGGAAATGGGGATGTTGGCACTCTGGACTAGTTTTGCTCTTTAAAAAGCTAAGACACGATCTTCACTACGAAAGAAAAAAAATACCAAAGCAGAAATAAGATCTTTGTTTCCTCAACTTTGCATTGCACACATACACACATACACATTTGATACAGACACAGCTCTGCATATCAGAACGTCACCCCCAGTCTTTTATGAAATTGCCTTTCTGTTTAGCAACGTGCTGAATCAATGGGGCCACTTCCCTTTCATATTTCTCTAATTAGCCTGTTCTAAATCCTTCAGCAGCTCTTCGGAAAGATGTTGATTATTTACAATACGTGCAATTCAGATGTCACTGGATTATTAACCTTGGCTGTGCAGTCTTAAATATCTGGATTAGTGGATACAAGTTTGTTTCCTCTGCCTCAGGCTAGAAAAATTCTGGGGGAAAAGAAAAAAAAAAAACAAAACAAAAGGCAACATCAACAGGTTAGGAAACCCAGGACTCCACCACCACCTTGCAACCAGAAAGTAAAAGAAGGGAAGAGTGAGTGGTAAGAGCTGCTGGAAATTGGGCGCTCCAGCCTCAGAGCTACCAGGTTTGGTGTGTGCAGAAGAAACAGAGGGACACCAGCAAGTGCATATTTGGAAGTGTTAATATTTATATAAGACTGACCTGAAAACACGCAGTTCTCAATGCACTGGAAATGTCAAAACCCACTCTTTGCCGTCTCAGAAATATTTCACTTTGATTTTGATCTTTTTCAGACAGCTGCTTTTACAATAAAATTGAAGGAAATATTGAAGTGGAAAGCTGTTCTGCATGAAGCCTCCCCAAGGTTTTCAACTCTGCATGGGCTGTTCTCTTTATTTTGGAGTTAGTTTGCAGAAATAATTTTGCAGAACAAACCCAAATATGCAAGGATGTTCTGTTGCTGCTACTCCATGGTTTTCACTGACAGCAATCCATTTTATGCCAGTGAGAAGCAGCAAGAAGAACTCAAGAAAAGAAGAAAAACCACCGAAATAAGTTGAAAATTTCTTAGAGTCTGAGGAAACTCCCTTCAGCTCCAAACCCGGTGAAGAAAATGCCATCAACGATTTTCCCCTTGTAATTAGGTTTGCAAAGGTTGACTTGCAAGGAATTAAAACATGGAAACATTTAAAATACCAGCGAGTTCTGGCATCCTAAGTACTGTGACATTTATATGATAATTTAGCAATTAAATACGCAAGCAAGGATGCTTTTTCTTTTCAGGCACGCCGGCATGGCACTTTCACAAACCAGCTTCCAGTGTTTTACCCTTCTGACTCCAGTGGAAAAAAACGTTATTTGCAATGTGTGGGCCCGGGACGTTTCACACCAGCTCAGCAGCATCTTGGAGCCCATCACTGCTCTGCCGGGCAAACACCATTTAGGGGAGCTCCAGGTGGAAACTCTCTCTGCTGAAATCTCACTGCTGAAAGACTGGGGTGCACGGGGCAGAGCTGCTCGTGCGACCCAGCAGAGACACCTTCACTGCAGAACAAGCTTATTGCCAGGATGTCTAGCTGAGCAAGAAAAAAAACCAACAGCAGAGGCACCGACAGTCTGGATACAGGTTATGTGAGCCCCTGATGCGCATCCCCACCCTACAGCACCTACAAGAACTCAGTACCACCCACCAGTAGGGTCAGGTTCAGTTACTACCTGCACTCTTCTTCAAAATCAACGCTTAAACCCAAGATACCTGGAGAAATAAAATCTTTCTCCAAGTCGCACGACTGGATGAGACCCCAGCAAGAAGTTTTGCCTTTGCTGGGAAGGGGCACCAGGTGAAGCAGACAAAGGTCTCCCTTCAGCCAGGCTCCGCCTGCATCACCCCCCCCCGCACCAACCACATTCTCTCCGGGCATCTCAGCAACTCTCTTCCTGCACTGATGAATAATTTGTAGAGCCTCAGCCATTATTAAATAAAAGATTCTTTTCCTTGCAGAAATAATTGAATACCGGAGCTCAAAAATTGAGGTCACCCTGAGCTCTGGCCCCTCGGACAAGGCTGTTCCCACCGAGACATCAATCCCGACCGGCGCCGGCGGCTGCTGGAGACACGCGGCTTGGCAGGTCCGGGCTCACCGGTGCTTGTCCTCCCACTCTGGCGCTGCCGAGAGGGAGCAAGGACATTTCAGAGCTGGCATTAAGACCGTGGTGACTCCAGACTCTCTCAAAAGAGCCGATGAAGTTTTATCACTCCAGGCTCATTCCAAGAGGATGAAAATTTACGGGCGAGATGTGTCCAGTCTGTCACCCACCAAGGAAGAAAAAGCCAACAAGATAAACTACTTGTAGAACAAGTCCTCACTTCATCTGCATGGAGCTGGATCCAGCCCACCTTCAATTCAGCAACGTCTTTTCCCTCTTCCTTCCACGATCTCACCATTTTTTTCTCAAAACCAGAGAAGAGACAGCCAGGGTATCACAGTTTTCTTTCCATCTTCACACTCACATACGTGCGGTGACAAAATTCTCCTTGTCCGTCACATGAATAATGGCTTATCCCAGGAGTAAAAATCCTACTCATACAGAATCCAGCCACAACGAAACTAATAAGATTAATAACTCGCCCAATTCAGTACGGAATGAGATCCTTTCTGTAGGATTTTCCTGAGCCACTTGGGTGGCACCAGGAGAAAGAGCAGTAATTGCACGAGGTCCCAGTCTGTACAGTTACGAAACCAACAGTGCAAACGTTTCCGGGTGAATTCACTGTATCATGAGAAAAATGCGAGAAACGCCAGCCCCCACCAGCGAAAGATCTCAAAAAGAAGTCAGCTTGCCCTAAGTCAAATACATGACAATGAAGACGTTTGGAAAGACTTTCGGAGCCAAACTTTGTGCTCGGGGACTCTCGGCACTAATCAGGCACAATTAAAACTGCCTGAAGAGCGCTAATGCATTCGCCATGGGCTGACAACTGCCATCTCCTCATAAATACATCATGTTGGATGCCGTGTTTATGACAAGGCGATGACTTACCCTGTCAGGCTGAAGCGAGAACTTCCCCGAAGACCTCGACGGAGCATCCTGCAGGAGGCAAAGCTCCGTTCCTGCCTTCCATCCCCTGGGAACCGCGAAGGCTGAAGCCCAAGGGCATTTTTTAAGTCCCATTTCTCTTCCCGAGGGTGTCACCGAGCTTGACAGGTCGGGCCCAGATGCCTGTTAAGTCTGTGCACATCACAACAACCTTAAAATAACAGAAAACCACACAATGTACTTCTATTCCATGAAATAATAATAATTAAAAAAACGAGTCCCAAATTTTGCAGTCTTACCTTTGGAAAGTATATGTACAGAAACCTGAGATTTCTCAGGGGAAAAAAAAAAAAAAAAGTTAGTTTTCCAGATGCTCATCTAGGTTTATTTATTTATTTTTTAAATGAGTCTGTAATTTCTGTTCATTGTACAAAAGGGACAATGGCATAGGAAGGCATCAGGGAGCAAGTTCATGACTGCTCAGCACAAAGAGAACCTTCCTTAGGAAATTGTCCAAAAGCTGAGCACGTACATTTGTTAATTCTAAATAAGATAATCCATAATTAGAAGTAAAGCCCAAACTGGTAAAGCCTGATATATTTTTGAACTTCCCCCTGCTGCACTCCTACAGCAAAGTAGTTTTGTTTGCATGGGATTTTCATTTTAGCTCCAGCTAATGTGACCTTGTGGATATAAAGGGAAAAAAAAAACCAACCCAAACCAGAACGTGTACATGCATTGGGAAAGTCCCTTCCTCCCCCAGGAGGAAAAAGCACAAAACTGGAATTGTTCTGGGGCTTGTTTGAACTTCTGAAAATTGATTTCAGCACCAAGTAGCCTGTGCTTGCCTCCTCCATCATCTCTGCCTGCCAACGTGCGGCATTCTTGTCTCTGTTGATAAGGGAATTTTTAATTATTGTAATTATCATTCGAAAATTGGGTTCCTGCCACAGACAACTGAAATTAGATTCTGCTACTTTTTATCTTTGTTAATGCCTTTTAATCTGAGGTTTCATTTCCTATCAGCAATAAAATACGTGTATGTGCGTACACACGCGCTCAGCTTAAGTACACGAAGAGACCCGCGCGCCCGTAAAAACATAAGCGAGGGTTATTACACACGGCAGACAGCAGAAAGGGCTGTCACATCAGCCAGTTCCATCTATTATGACCTGAGGGTCACTGCACCCTGTAATTTCTGCATCGAGTCGCCTCTTTTGGAAAAGACACCCAGCCAGCGGACAGGATCTTCAAGGGTGACTCTAATTTAGGACCAGCAGTCTGGGTCAAATGAGTTTCTGAGGTCTTAGTGGAAAAAAAAAAAAAAAAATAACAAAAAAATCTTAAGTTTCAAAGCTCTGGGGCAGCTTTGCCAGCAAAAAAGGACTCACAACCCTTTTCCACCCCTTCTTCACCAACCCATTTGACCCGTTACACACCTGAGAGCAGGCAAGAATCAAATATCTGAGCTGCACAAACCCCACCGACCTTGGTGTGGAAGAAAGGATGGCACTTGTGATGCTGCTGACACGTCCCTGCATAAAACAGCCTTTCCATATTGTTTTTCAGCTAAAAAAAAAAATAAAAATCTACCACTTCTGGCAGGCTTCGGCATCCAGGAGATGAGGTTCGCACCCAGATCTCCATCCCACCTCCGTAAATCCACCGCAGGCAGCTGGTCTGCTTGGGCATCAGCTCAGCTGGCACCTTCGCCCGGGATTTGCAGGCAAACCCTTCTGGCCTCTCAGCCGCTGAACACGGCCAGGAAAAACAGCTTATGCTACCAATTTATTTGTTTCTTAACTTTTTTTTTCCCCCCTCGCTCTCCTACTGACTGTTCCCACAAGTCTTTCAGCCCGCCACCATCAGAGCCTGATGTATTCACCGTTATTTATTGCAGAAAAACGGCTTCTCCCCATCTCAGTGCACAAAAACTGGACTAAGCCAGGAGAAACTGCAGATACTGGTCTCGGAGGCACTGGGGGCAGTTTCCTCCTGCTTTGTTGCTGCTCCACGGGACATGTTTCCTTCCAGCTACAAGCCAGTGCCCGTCCACCAGTCCTGCTGCCCACATCTCCCACCCAAGGGACCTCCTTCAGCACTTCAGCCAGGCCCTGGATGAGCAAGCTACGAGAACAACGCCAAAAACCTCAGATAATAAAGTCATCCTTTCCTTCCACCCTTCTCCTTTGCAGATTTATGGATCTCTACCCAGTTTTCTTCTTCTCTGAAGCTCCACAAAGGTCAGCTCTTTGGAATATGCAGAGCAGGCAGCACCTCGGGCCAGGAGCGATAACTGAACCTGACCCATCATTGCATTTCTATTTTGGCTAGAGCGGGGTTCTGGTGCAGGGGAGTCTTCTAAAATTAGAGGGGATTTAAAAGATAAGTAACGAGCTTTGGAACAACGCTATTCCATGGGTGCACACGTGCTCTGCTTTATAGAAACTGCTTAAATCCAAAGAAGAAGCAAGAAGGAAGATGGTTTAAAAAAAAGTTTGGTGGGGTTTTTTTTTGTTGTCTTTTGAATACGAGAAGCTGAAGCATTGTATTTGTTATGTGCCACATTATGAGCTTCATTCAAAGCAACCCCGCGCTCTCCGAAGTGGCGAAATAAACCTTCCTGGTTTAATCTGCCTGCTCTGGAAAGGAAATAATCAGATCCTGCCTTTTGCATAGACAGAGTTTTAATTACCTCTGAAACTCGCCTGGTCCCATATGAGCAGCTTTTCAAAAGCAATCTATTAACAAACAATAACCCCGCTGCTTGCTGCCTGGTACAAAGCAGATGCTATCGCTGCCTTCGCGTACGCCCGTTCCCTCCCCTGCTTCCCCCCTCCCAAATCCTGCCGCAACACGGATCAATTAATAAACTGCTGCTGACGAGGAGGGAGCGTGGCGAGAGGCTGCCGGGTGGCCAAGGCCAGTGGGAGGGAACACGACACGGACCGTCAAGAAGAAACACGTGCCGGGGCTGCGAGCGCAGCTCCCACCTTTCATTCCTGCCTATGATTTTTGGCAGAAATAGGGAGGACGATGTCCTCGGCGGCGCCGGGGCCGCCAGCCTCGTTAGCTGCTTGACTCCAGCGCGGGGATCACAAAGCCGCGAGCCGCTGCCGAGGAGGAGAGTCGTGCTGGGTGTCCTAGACCCTCTGCCCTCCCATAGAGGAAGGCCAAGAGGATTTTTCTCTTTTATCTCTAGCAGCAAAGAGAAAGGCATCGGTGTTCTGGGCTTGCAGCTTATGTGAGATTGGGAGCACTCAAACCCACACGAGGTGTCCCAAGTAGAGCTCAGCTACCAGTAGAAGTAGCACAAAACAGCCTGCAAGGACGAGACCTCGACCTCTGCAAAGGAAAAAAGATGTTTGTAAGACCTCACGGGTTGCACACAGTGCAAAGCCATAACCTGCAGCAAGGGTCCCTGAGCGACAGGTGCCCCACGGAGCATTGCAACAGAGTTGTTCTGCAGCACAAACAGGGCTTTTTGACAGCAGGACTCATTCAGAGCCAGATTTCTTGGGTGTGCTCTAATAAACTCACAGAATAGACCATATTCCTGCCTGGTTTCTTGCCAGCTCACGAGGGGAATGGAGATTTCCTGCATGTCCAGAGTGAGAGGAACCCTGGACCCAGATCCATGGGGCAGCTCTGCTCAGAGCCCTGCCTCAGACGGTTAGACGGTGATGCAGCATGGCTGGACCCTCTCTGTCACATCTCCTTCCACTGAGCTCTTGCTCTGGAAGCATTCAGGAACAGCTTTTTATTTTTAAAAAAAAAAAAAAAAAAAAATCAACAAAAAGCAAACATTTCACTCATCAGTCTTCCATACCGAATGCACACCTGCCTTAGACCTATTGCTGTCACATTCACCATTTAAATTTGAGAATCTAAAGAACGAAGTTTCCTTATTCCAGCATTAACCTTCTCACGTATCTACTATTTTCAGCCAGGCTACAGCGCCCCTTCCTCAGACCACACTCCCTAAGCACCAAATACCCCGACTCCTCACAGCAAACAAGCTCAAACACAACCAAGAGCATTTACTCCCCAAAGTCAAATCGTACACCACCATGTTACACAGCTCTCCCTGCTTCCCCACCTTTCTTACCAGCGAAAGAAAAGCACAGAATTGACCTTAAGACCTCCCTGCAGAGACTGAATGCTCATCTCTTCCACCACCAGCTGCCACTGCCTCTCTCCAGCATCATTATAGAGACCAGCAAGCCTTTATTTAGTCTTGTTAAGAAAGACTAACAAGGCACAGATGGAGTGGGTTTGCTGATGGCACGGGGCTGGCGGCTCGCTCTCCTCTTGGCCCAAGAAAGGACAAGCTGGAGCGCTCTGCCCAGCTCCCAACAGCCCCAGCTCGGCAGCAGGAACAAGGAAAGGGGTTGGAAAAGCCAGGACATCTTGGCTGCCTGCCCTGGACATGGAAATGCTAACAAATTTTAGGCAAAGCTTGGCGTTTTAGCCTCTGGGGGTGGTCATTCCCTGCTTATCCCTTGCCTGGGCATCACTAGAGGCAAGAAACTGAGGTTTATGGTTGCTCCATCCCTCCAGAAAAACAATAGCTATAAGGGTCCTTTTATTCTTTTTAATGCAAAAAAAAAAAGAGGCCTCATGACAGCAACTTTTAGCACCTACCACCTCCAGGGTCCAACACTTCTTTGGAAAAATGAGCAAATAGCCAATAAAGACCTGCCTTTCCTCACCTCTACTGCTGGCCCCCGTGGCTCTGATTAGTAATTAAATGCAGGAGGTCGAGGACCCCCGTTCGATTGAGAAACACTCCCTCGCTGTTGGAGAACTGACAGAAACGGAAAACAAACGGGGAAACAAAAGGGAAAGAACAGCTTGACCCATCCCCTGGCAGCAAATAAATCACCCCGAACGGGCGCCGCGACCCCCGGCTGCTCCCCCCGCGCCGAGGCAGCCAGTTGGCTCGTGGCTTCCAGATGCTGCCGCGACGTCGATGGTCCCGATCGATGGGGTCTTGTTAGGATCCTGGTGATGAGGGGCAGGGATGCGCTGGCTGTCTCTTGTATGGCAGAGCAGTCATTTTTTGTTTTTTTTTCCCACGCTGATGATGCTCAGGCTGGGATTTCCGAGTTCCTCCTGTTTTTCGTTCGCTCCCCCCCTGCATAAAACCACCCTGGGAAAAGAATCAGCAGCGGCTGAGGTCCCTGGAACAGCGTCCCCTTCCCAGCAGCTTCACTCCTGCGTTCTTCGCTCCTGCGCCCACAGAGCCAATCCTTTAGCTGGTGCAAAGTGGAGGCAAGCAAAGCTCTTGCTGCATCTCCACCGGCTCAGGAAAAGCTGCCTCCACCTCCCCGGCAGTTTTGTGGTCCTGGAGGACCAGAGCCAGGACTGAGAAAAGGGAAAGGAGAGCGGTGGCCTGGCTAGGTGTTAACGAGCAAGTGAATCGTCTCTCTAGGGCGTCCTTGCGCTTCCCATGAAAGTCACAGAGCAGAATTTCTGAATATTTAATACAGCTTCTTAATTAAGAAAAGGGTAAAAAACCTGAGAGACACCATCCCCTCCTGCAAGTTCGAGGCCAAAGCTTTAAATACAGGATAATCACTCATCTCAAGGAAGCAGGAGCAGCTGATTAAAAGGGGGTGGCCTCCCAGTTAGATCCATTCGGACCAGAGGAACAGCCCCTCCTGAGCTCGCTAGTGATGTTACTCTCAACATTCTCCCCACAGACGGAACGTTTTCAGCATTTTAGAGGTGTTTTTACCTTATCCCATCCTACAAAGGCTGGAAATCTAAAATAAGCCTCAGCAAATGAAGACTCTAACAAAGTAATTAAAAAAAAAAAAAAAAGGCCTGCCTGGTTTCACAGAAACACTTCAGTTTGGTGATTTCCAAAGGTTTCATTTCCATTTCAATCTTTCTTTTCGTCCTGTGGCTGAACTTACATTTCAAAGCAAAAAGCAAATTTGAAGTGAAATATAATAGTTCCATTTCTAGGAGTCACGGTGACCTAGCGATAATTTTGA
The DNA here is from genome assembly GCA_020746105.1 of Trogon surrucura. Taxonomy (NCBI): domain Eukaryota; kingdom Metazoa; phylum Chordata; class Aves; order Trogoniformes; family Trogonidae; genus Trogon; species Trogon surrucura. The sequence goes on from CM036640.1 coordinate 4,691,477, forward strand.
AAACTCCTCTCCGTTTTTCCCCCCAAACGTAAAATCTACTGAAATTGGTCCTTCCCTCTGAAATACTCCGGCTTTGATGAATCAACATGTTATGATGGAAATTCTATATTTTTTTTGGCAAACGGCTCCCGGGCACACTCATTTCTCCCGTTAACATCCCGCACCGCAGCAGGGGACGCGGTGGCCTGGGGGACCGGCTCTGATTTAAGGGCTGTAGCGGCTTTTCCCATTCCTCTCATCATCTTCAGGTGTCCTGCCCCGGCAGAAGCGACTGAGACACTGAAACACGAGTTAGCGGCGGCATCTCGCTCCCTGGCCACGTGCACGCTCCTACCTGCATCGAAGCGGAACGCGTTTCTTTAAAACAGCTCTCTGCTCTCTTTAATTAGCATCCTATTTGGCAACGCCGCCCGTGCAGAAGCACGCGCGGCTTGTTCCTGCCATTCGGCTGGCAGGTGGTGGCATCCTACGCAACGATGCAGTCGGTGACTGCGTTAACTTTCTCTCTTCCCCGTCTTCGACTCTTTGGGCCCAAAATTGTCCACAGGCAGAGGCTCAGCCCGCTACGGCCACCAGGTCCAACAGAAATAGAAGCGACGCCTCCAATAAATCATGCGTGGCTCACCTGCACGAGCTGCTGTGTCGACAGTGATGATAAGAAGAAGGAAAAACAAAGTTTTGATCAGTTTTTGTGAGGAGCAGCCAGAAGCCATCGTGTCGTACCATTAAGGGAAATATTAGAAGCCCAACGATTTGGGTGGTGGTTTTCTCCCAGCAGCAGGAACACCCAGGGGGATTCAAAACGCCCTTGAACGTCAGGAATAAAGGGAGGAAGAAGAAGGGGGTTGGAAAAAAAATAACACCACCATCAGTAGCTGCGAAAACATCGTCAGGTGACTAAAAAAAAAACTGGAGGGAGCCTCACTACGCCTTTTTATTATAAGCAGCAGTGCCTAGTCGACCTTGCCTGCTTCAAATAAGGCAGGAAAGCAGAGATTGAAAGATATGCAGCCTCGTGCGCCAGCCCTCCCCGCCTGGAATTTAAATGACGGCATTAGCATGCAGGATCTTTGCATGTGTTTAAATGTGGATTAAAAATGCATTAATTGGTCTCGTTTTAACAAGCTCTTCTCTTTGTATATCAAATATTTGAGAGATTCGGTATTATCACCTCTTGTCTGGGCTGGAATTGAAGAGGAGAAAAGAAATGTAATTGAGGACTTAAGGAGTGTCTCCTCCTGTTTGCTCAGCACAGGGCGATCTGATTGAAAGCCCGGGGGAAAATGACTTTGATAAGTATATGAACAACATCTAAAGGCAACGCGACTCAGCAAATGAGTACCGACGTCCAATCAGAAGCATTTCTGGCAAGGAAAGTGGCTTTCCAGTAAGTGCTGTATCAAAGGAACTGCTGGAGCAGTTTGTGCCACATAACCTGTCCCTAGCAAGCGCCAGCACGGAAGAGAGATGCTCTCTCTGTTGTTAGCTCAGGACGTGAAAAACAACATTCAGGGGTTTCTTGGGCTGCTCTCCTCAGTCTGCCCTTGGGCAGGTCACTCCAACCAGGCACACACCTCTCCTCGGACTCAGTTCCTCCAGCTCGTGATGCTTTCTCCCTGGAAGACTGGAGAAGCTCAGATCTGTCACCAGCGATGAGAACTCAGTGTGTGACCCACATGGAAAAGTGTGGCAAGAAACCACTTCAAACCTGGCCTCAACCACTTGGTTGCAATAGCCTATCGAGCTCCAGCGAGCCTTGGAGACTCGTCAGGTTCACACCTGAATGAAAGCGCAGCTGCTCGGAGACATCAACTGAGATATAAGGCTTGCACAGACGACTCAGCTGGATGATGAGAATGCCCAAGGAACTTGTCCCCATTAAAGATACATAGGACAAGACTGGCACGAAGGTTCTGATCAGCACAGGGCTGTCCTCATGAGACATCAAGGTCTGCAGAAGAGGGGAGCATGACTGGGCTAGTTCCAGAGCCCTGAAACCTGTAGGCAGAACTTATTTCAGCCCTGACCCGTGTGTGTCTACTGGGGCTATTCTTGCTGTCCGGAAGAATGTCTTGCTGCTTTTTCTCTTACTAGATCACCTGAGAAAAGAGGAGAGTTAATCCTAAAGAGGCCTGGGCAGATTTGGATTTAACAACCAACCAAACCCTTCATCAAATGTTCAAGTACATCTCAGGTACTGAGCATTCACGAGTTTGAAAACCCTCAGTGGTCTTTGCTTGCAGGCATACTCACTTTTGCAGACATACTCACTCCCTTTTGCCTTTTCATCTACAAATGAAAGAGCCACTATACTCATGGGATGTGGCAAAGGACCCCTCTTGAATCCTGCGGAACTCCGGCACCGAGTGCAAGGCACTGCTGAATCCCAGAGCCAAAAAACCCTCATGTTCTCATGAAGCTTCACCAGGAAACCCGGTGGCGACGTGAGGTCGTTACAGGAGTTTTGCACCCATCAGCGTTGTGACTGCTTGTGCGAGTCCGAGTTAACAGCCCGAATTAAGAAACGGTCTGAACCTCCAAACCTGAGTTTCATCCCCCGATAACTCGAGCGCCTCTCAGCACTGCCATAAATACTCTGCTGAAGCTCGCTCATTAAAAAATTTCTAAGCACCAAGCTATAGGCTGCTAAGATCTGCTCCATGAAGAGCTCTAGCAATCAGCATAAAAACTTGCTGAACTGGAATTTGCATGTTTATAGCTTTCGCTTAGCCATACGAACACATTTTGCAGATAATCCCTGCTTCCTAGTGGGCAGCAAGAAAAAAAAACCACACAGAAAAAAAAACCAACCCCGAAAGAAAGCCTCAAAATGCACAGGCTAAGAAAATACTCTCATAATTTTCGTAAGGCTCTGCAAGGAGCGGGCGTGTGTGCACCGTTGTGTCCCACCCCAGGTCTGCTGGCTCCAACAGGTATTTAGAGCTGTCAGAGCTCTGCAGAAACCTGGTCCCACTCGGCTGGGGCTTGTACAGGTTTTGAGGCTGATAGCCCCTGCTATCACTTACAGGATCTGAATGCCCAATTCTTATTAAAATTAATGGGAACTCGGCTATCTGGCCTTCGTCTGCAGCTTTGAATAAAAAAAAAAAAAAAATTAATCTCAGCCTGGGATTGGATTTGAGTCACCAAGGTTTGGTACCTTTCGCAGAGTTTTATTTTCAGCTGCAGGCTGGAAGATTTCCAGACAAACTTTATGTAAAATTCACTCCAAACCTCATGTGGGAATCCAGGCTCATATAAAATGCTATGAACTTTTTGCCAGCTCCTAAGCTGGAGGCGTTCCTTTCTTTCAAAAACAAGAAACAGCTGGGGCTTGCATTTTCTCCCCGCGTTATCTATTTACATACCCCATTTTGTCCTAATACCCGAGCCCCACACAAAGTCCTGGTGAGACTGGAGAGTCTACGATATTCATCTTGCACATGGGAACCGTTGCACAAACTCATTTACTTAAGCTTATGTTGGAAGAGCAGAGATTTTGGGGCGGGCTTTGCGAGTCAAAGGCTGGCTTCCCCTATCAGGAATTTGTCCTTCAGGGTACAGCATGAAACAGAGGTTGGACACAGATTGGACCACCCTTGCTGCAGCCTGGAGACCCCCAAGGACATCACCCATCTCCTGGAAATATTCAAGTGTCTTCCAAAAAATGCTAAAAAAATCATTGACATGGAAAGTCAGGGAAGGCGAGTGAAGATTTTTTTGTTGTTGCTCTTTTTTTTTTTTTTTAACAGTGGAAGTACAACGCATTTTCCAGTTGGGGTGTTAATCCTTAGCGTGCTGTGGAATGGAGAAGACACTCTCTGTGCCTCAGAAAACCAAGACCGTATCTCGTAAGGGATAGAAACACGGCAGGTCTTCAGAGCAATACGCACTCGGAGCGCTGCTTCCCAGCACAGGAGATGAAATCATAATAGCATACACTTACTTTTAAAAACCATCAATAACAGGAGATGTATAGCTGAACTCTGAGCTCTTCTCATATGCACTTAAAAACGAAATGAATCTTAAGAAGAAACAAACACATCAGGCAAGTGTAAACAAGCAGCGTAGTTACAGCACAAACCAAACCGAATCACCTGCTTCTTTAAACTACCTGCCAGAGCGTTCGCCGTGATTGGCAACTTGCATCCAGAGAGCTCAAATCAATTGCAAAGCTGGGTCTGTATTATTTTATCATCACTGCTCCACAGACAAGAGGAGGATGGAGGCAGCAAGGGCTGACGCAGGCAGGAGCAGGACCCGTCCTGGCTAAGCTCAGCCAGCAAATGCACCGAAGCCCTGCTCAATTTTCCACCCCGCTGCCTTCCCTTTGGGCATTCCCCCTGCTGAAGCCTCAGCTGATGAAACGAGCTGCAGGCACCTTCCCCTGGGGACATGCAGCTTTCTGGGGAGACGCTTCTCGGTGACAAGGGGCCAGTTGAGGACGTGGTGGGTGGTGGGACAGGGAGCAGGTGGCTTCACGCTGCCACCCTCCACCCCCTGCCCTGGGCAGCAAAACCTGTGTCCCACCTCCAGTTTGCTTTGATTTGTACCGTTCTCCACAGCCCGGGAGATCTCTCTGGGGATTTTTATTTTTCCAGAGAGCCTTCTGCAAGTGCGAATTCAAATCAGTCATCAACTTCCCACTGAGTTCAAAACACCTCTTCCACCGTTTTAAATGATTTTTAAATGGATGCAATGCACTCGATCTTCTAGCTGAAATAACTTCTGCATTATCCTCCAAGCCTGAATTCCTTTTCCCCCCTCCTTGCTCTCTGCTCACTTCAGATAATTCAACGGGAATTTATTTGAAAAGAGGTGGTGGGTCACAAATGAAGTAAAACGCTGACAGCAGGAGTTCCTACCCATTCGCTGCTTATGTGAAAGGCAGGGAGCCAGATTTAGGGAGCTGTGGGATAGTTATCATTAGGCTGGGTGAAAATATTTCATCTCACCGGAGGCTTGGTGCTGTGGGGTTGGGTTTTTTTTTTCCCTTTTCCCATACAAATCGATTTTCTTTTGATTAAATGATATTCTTACAAAAGGTGTCTTTCTCGCCTCGTCTTGCTGGAAAAAGCCAAAGAAAGGAAACTCTAAGTGGCCCTAGCCAGGAGCCTGCCCGGAGGCACCGCCAGGGAAAATGCCTTCTGGGAAGTGTAGTTCCATTTAGGAAATCAGAGGTGCTGCAGGGAAGGGTGGAGGCACCCTGGAGCCAAGCTGTACCTCCCTGGCAGGATTCCTAAATTAACCTGCTCTGCCTTGTGGCTGCAAAGAAAAGCAGCTTCTGAAATCAAACCAAGGAAAACTCTTGGTTTTGATGAGACGAGCTTAGATGCCGGGTCTGTTCCTGGCGAAGTCTCCTCCTGAACGTCCCTCTTTCCTCCAGAAAACGTGGACGAGCCACTTATTCCTGTGGCACCAAGATGGACAGAGGCCAGGGGACCGTCTGAGGGCTCTGGGCAGATGCAAGGTGTTACACGAGGTGACTTTATGGGGAGATGTCACAAGTGCAGGTTGGATCTAGCAGCCCTTAGGGGAATGGGAGACAGATGAGCTTGACTCCCCAAATGTTTTTGGAAGCGGACCGTTTTCTCGTAAAGAAAAAGGGGAGGGCTTCTAAGGAAGGTGGGGGCAGGCTCTTTAATAGCGATGAAGGGAAGTTACAGCCAGGTGGGGACTGGTCTCTCCTCCCAGGCAGTGAGCAACAGGACAAGGGGGCATGGGCTTAAGCTCTGCCAGGGGAAATTTAGGCTGGATATTAGAAAGAAATTCTTTACAGAGAGAGTGGTCAGGCAGTGGAATGGCCTGCCCAGGGAGGTGGTGGAGTCACCGTCCCTGGAGGTTTTTAAACTGAGGTTGGACGTGGCACTTAGTGCCATGATCTAGTAACGGACTGGAGTTGGACCAAGGGTTGGACTTGATGATCTCTGAGGTCTTTTCCAACCCAACTGATTCTATGATTCTATGACAAGGGGTAATGGTTTTAAACTAAAAGAGGGTAGATTCAGCCTAGCTATCACAAACAGGTTTTTTATAACACAGGTGTTGAGAGGTGGTTGCCCAGAGGTGGTTGATGCCTCATCCCTGGAAACACTCAAGGACAGGTTGGAGCAACTTGATCTGGTGGAATATGTCCTTGCTCATTGCAGGTGGGTTGGACTAAATGAGCTTTAAAGGTCCTTTCCAGCCCTATGATTCTTTATTTGGTCCCATCTTCTTTTTCCAAAGCCGGTGTGAGCAGATCATGCCCACCACCAGCCGCAGTGCTAAAAGCTGTCGCTGCTGTTGTTACTGACGGGAGCACAACCCTTCCCTGGGTGAATCCCAAGCTGCTGAGAGTTCATGCATCCTACTGTAGGGTTTCTGAAACCCTCCAGAGACTTGGCAGGAACTGAACTGCAACTGAACCGCAGCAGTTCAAACCAAAAGCAGCAAGTTTTGGGTATCTGCCATCTGCATTAGCCGTGCTGACCCCTGCCTGCCCTCCACTGCTTTCCTTCCTCCAAGGCTTGAGGTCCCTTCCAGCCTCACGACAGCTTCTTCATTTGCTGGCTGCTGCATTAATGACTTGTCATTGTCAGAAACTCCAAAGAGATGCCTTATTTTAATTAACCCAGAAAAATACCACCCCTCTCATGCTGCTGCCGCAGTTCAGGGCAAGCAAACCCGACCTTTGTAGCTTCTTAAATGGCATTAATTAAACAGAGCGTGTTGGCTGGAGTCTTTCTAGTCCCACCACGCAGCACGTGACACCTCTCCGGAGTTTTCCAAAGCCCTTCGGGATCTTCCCTACTTCAGTTCACCGCAAAGTCCGTCTGGACCCTTCCCGCCTCAAGTCAGGCCAATAATCCTCAGGGATCTCTTCCCAGAGCCTGTTGCCAAAATTTATTGACCCTGTATCAAACCCTCTTCTGGGAGCGAGCTTGAAAATCCTGCAAGTGGGAATGTTTTGGGGAGATGGACACCAGCGATGGTTCAGAAGAACCATCAGAGGAATATCCCCATCTACTTTCAGCTGCGGAAGCCTTGGGTCAGGCTCACCCCAGGCATGGTAACAAGGAGTTTATCTGCATGAAAAGGGGTTAAACTGAGCAAAGCAAAGGCATTTTTTGGGGGAAAAAAAAGTTCTGGGGCTCCCTCTCTAGATGGAAAAGGGAAAAACGAAGTTACACTCCCACTGCCTGTTTAAGAGTTTGCTTAGAAGGGGAAATTAATCCAAAATTAACTAGTGGTGTGAATTGCAAGTGGATTAGTTAAATTACATTAAACCCAGGTCTGGATACTTTCGTTTAAAATTAAAGTAGCCTTAATTCAATTTGGCTCAAGTCACTTCAAAAGTGAATTAAGTAAAACTTAATTACGGACCCTTTAATTCCAAATGAGTGTGTCCACATAGGTTGTTTAATGTGCTTTCATTTATCCATTTTAAGAATTAATCTTGATGAACTTTTCCCAATCTCCTCACGGTAGACAGACCCTCATTTGTATAGTAAAAAATTACCGATTCCCTCTAAAAGTGAAAAAAAAAACAGAGTAAGACAAGTGCCTCTGTCTCCAGCCAGACAAAATAATGAAGCGCCGTTTGCATTGCGCTGCGGCACTGGGGACCGCTGTGACTGCAGGATTTTCTCCTTAAACCTATTTTTTGGCAATACTCCTTCCTACCAGGTCAATCAGCACTTCCAGTAACTCTCTCCTTGCTCTGCTTTCCCAGAGCCACCGAAAACCTTCAAGGGCTCAACCTGCTCCACCAGGACCAAGCAGTGGGTTTTTTGCAAAGGATCTCGTACCAACTATTGAAAAAAGCCTTGTCCTGGCTGATATGGATGAGGCGGGGGCTAATTCCTCGCTGCAGTGCATCCTGCAGAGTTTGAAGGTACGAAGACCCGTCAAGCACGTGCAAACGGATCCAGAGGGGAATCACCTTCAATCCTTCTGCTCCCTTCCCTCTTCTAGTAGCGTTGCCCACCCCAGGGATGGGGACTCAGATCTCATGGTGGCAACGGCCACTGCTCCATCATTTCTGGGGGTCACGTCTACTGGGAGCGTGTCCTCCAGCCTGGGAGCAAAATGTTTTGGGTCCAGAAGCCACCACCAAGCCCACCCTAACGAGGTGAGGTGGGTGGAATCGAGATGCACGTGCAGGTGCGGCAAGCGACCACTAATGCCAGAAAACTCCCGGAAATGAGGTGCGAAAAGACAGGGCCAAGCTTTCTCCTTTTCCTCCTGCCGAAAAAGGTGTTAAAACACCGAGGCACCCCCGTTGAATTCAACAGAACTGTATTTTGGACCCAAAATCACCACTTGGAAACATTTTTCTGACCAGCCACCACCACTTGTCGCTGCTGCGGGCGGCTCCATGTGTCACCGCACGAGAGGAGGCTTCATTCCAGCTTTTGCAAAGCGGGGTCTTGGGCTTTTTTCAGGTGAAAGACAGTATTTGCTGGAAAAAAATGACATACGCTGCAAGGGAAGAAGGAGATTTTAAACAAAAGAGCTAAATAAGCTACCTGTGCATCAGAACATGATGTTCTGGGTCAAACAGCAGGTTTATCTTGCTGCAAAAGAGGTTTTTGTGTGTTTTGCCAATAACCCTAGAAAACACACTTAATTTCCTCTGAAATGTATTTTTCCTGCAGGTTTTGTCTGGCTGCCAAACCAACGAATTCACCACTTCTTCAGGAGATGAGGATGACAGATCAGGGAGAGCTCGGGGCAAAAACTAAGGGTGGGATTCGGAATTTAGCCCTGGCTGGATCAAAAATCAGAAGCTCTGGAATCGGAGCTCCTTGTTTGAAGATTTCACCCCCAACAAGACCTGTCGTGAGGTGCTGCTGAGCCCTGGGACAGTCACGGGTGGCATCTGCGATGCCCATGGCTCACCCTGGCAGCGGTGAAGCAAGAGGAAAGAAGCACCAGAAAAAAAAACCCCTAAACTACTTGTCTAAGTTTAACCATAAAAGATGAAACTTTGCAGGGTTAAGGAGCGAGGTCAACGGGAACTAGGTCTGATCGTGGCAGGAGCCGGAATAGCAGCAGCAATGACTCAGTTCACGACTCAATTTGGGCTTGGAAATAAAGGAATAAAGCAAGAGCATTTTTGGTTTTAGTTTACGATACGCAAGAGCGGCTATTACGGGTCAGACCAGAGATGTCGGCAACCCAGGTTTCCATCTTCAAAGTGGTTCATGTGGACACCACGAGATGTCTGTAAGACCAGGGTGAGGACTTTGTTTTGTTATTTCCCCAAGCATTTTCAGCCTGCTGATGTTTTTGTACTTAATAGCCCTTCATGGATCCATTCCCCATTCATCTGCCCACTTGCCTTTGAAACCCACAATATTCCGTGACAAAATTTTAGGGGGCGAAACTAGTTAATTCTCGGTCCTATTTCCAATAGATGTTTCCTCTGTGTGAATCAGCACCTCCTCCAGCCCTCAGCCACTCTTCAAGCCTCCCGAAGGTTAAAGCTGTCAGCATTTGCCTGGCACAACCCAAAATCTCTTCATTTCAGCTTGAATTGTGTGATTATTTTTATTCTTCAAACACATAAGGCCATTCTGAAATGAAAACAGTGTTTGCTGAAACAGTCAAAATGTTCCTGTTAGAAAATGGCAGGGTAAAAGCTCTCTCTCTTTTTTTTTTTTCTACTTTTTTATTCCTATTTGCTGGCCAAAATCATTTACAAAGTTGACCTAGAAGGTTTTATCCCCCCTAAATCTCTATAATTCCACGGGTTTGTTATGAGCAGAGAGAGCCTCCCCCTGCCAAGGGGCATGTGTTCAGACAACCACCTCCAAATATCCCACTCATCACAAGCCCTCCTGCCAAGTGGTTGCTTTTATGTATTTACTTTGCTCATGAAACCTCATCTAGCCTTGTTCTTCTCTCTATCCATCATTCACACCAGACAGCCCATCGCTAAGCATTTGCTCAGCTGTGACCATTCCTCTCACAAAAAAAAATAATAAATGGAGGGCTTATTTATTATTTTGCTAACTGCCATGATTGCTGTTTTCTCTCAGCCTCTCCAGAGTGAACCCTTCCTCTCGAATTTGGTTTGCTCCACTGACCTGCTGCCGCTACCGGCTCTCCATCATCCCCCGCTGCCTGGGACCTTCTCAGCGTGGAGAGTACTCTAGCTTCCACTGCTGACTCACAGCTCTATTTTTTTTCCTTGAAAAAAAGAAAAATGAGCCGGCTCATGCGCCCCACGGAGCTGAGGTGCACCCATCGCACCACTTCAGGACCCGCCTGTGGGCTGGTGTAAATATTCCAACGCGAGAGGAAGATGGCAGCACCCGCGTCGCTGCCGCTTCTGCTTTTTGCGAGCGCCTGACTTTGCCCAAACACAGAATCAGAATCACAGAATCACAGAATGTCGGGGGCTGGAAGGGACCTCTGGAGATCACCCAGTCCATCCCCTGCCAGAGCAGGGTCACCCAGAGCAGTCACACAGGAACGTGTTCAAGCGGGTTTGAAAGTCTCCACAGCAGGAGACTCCACACCCTCTCTGGGCAGCCTGGGCCAGGGCTCCGGCACCCACACAGGGAAAAGTTTTTTCTAATGTTTTTGTGGAACCTCCTGTGCTCCAGCTTGCACCCATTGCCCCTTGTCCTGTCACTGGACATCCCTGAGCAGAGCCTGGCTCCGTCCTCCTGACACTCCCCCTTGACATATTGATAAACATTAATGAGGTCACCCCTCAGCCTCCTCTTCTCCAAGCTGCAGAGCCCCAGCTCCTTCAGCCTCTCCTCCCCAGGGAGATGCTCCACTCCCTCCATCATCCCTGGGGCTGCGCTGGACTCTCTCCAGCAGTTCCCTGTCCCTCTGGAGCTGAGGGGCCCAGAACTGGACACAAGATTCCAGATGTGGCCTCACCAGGGCAGAGCAGAGGGGCAGGAGGACCTCTCTGACCTAGCAGCCACCCCCTTCTAACACACCCCAGGATGCCCTTGGCCTTCTTGCCCACGAGGGCACACTGCTGGCTCATGGCCATCCTGCTGCCCACCAGCACCCCCAGGTCCCTTTCTCCTACAGGTCAGTCCCCAGCCTGTGCTGGCACATGGGGTTATTCCTTCCCAGGTGCAAAACTCTACCCTTGCCCTTGTTGAACATCCTCAGATTTCTCCCCGCCCAGCCCTCCAGCCTGTCCGGGTCTCTGGATGGCAGCACAGCCCGCTGGGGTGTCAGCCACTCCTCCCAGCTTTGTGTCATCACCAAACGTGCTCTTCCACAGCTCTCAACATGCATTCATTCCTTTCTCCCTCTTAACCACCCCCCCCCACACACTTTTTTTAAGCACTAATTTTAAAAGCCTTGAGCAGTTCCATCATGTCTCAGCTCTCGGGCAAAGGGAGCTGCCAGCAGCACTGCCAGGCCATTTATCTTTTGGGCAGACCGGCCTCTGGAGAGGAGAGACAATAGCGGGACTCGGCTATTCACAAAATAAAACCTCGGCGGCAGCAGTGGGAAGGGATGTCTGGAGGTCTCTTGCCCAGCCTACGGGACCGTCGCCAACTCAAGAAGGTTTTCGAAACCTCCGAGGGCTTCTAAGCCACTTTCTCGCACGGATTTAAGGCTGGCTGTTCCCCATCGCTGCAGGGGACAGAAAGACTCCAACAGATGTAGCCCTCACTACGACCACAGCGAACTGGGATTTCTTTTTGGCTCGGTGGAAGAGGAATGACTGGGAAAGCCAAATTTTTGACACAAAGGGGATTTTGCCTCCAAATCTCAGGTTCCTCACTCATACGGCAAGAGCTATTAAATGCATCACGGAAGACATTTCTGTAAAGCAGCAAACCAATAAGTTTTCCTCCGACTCGTTTCTCAGACATAGTCAATATTGCTTTTGTGCTTTCACTAAAATTTGTTTCCTGTTGCAAACAAATAACGAGGGAAACGCGAGGCCAAATATTTCAAATTTTTCAGTGCTCTAACAACTTATGCAAAGCAGGATCTTATAATGAGAGATGTTCAGGAGCTAAAAGAAAAGGCAGTTTCACCAGTTCCCCCTGCCTCGTGTGCACACACAGCAGCCGGGTGTGAGAAACCGAGCTGTTAATGACTGGAAGTCAGCAAATGATTCCTGTTAAGAGAAATTTCCATAATGGCCATAGTGCTGCTCCTGTGGGCAAAATCTAGAGGGTAAACAGGGCTGCTGGTGAAGAAGAAAGTTGCTAATAATTCTCATTCCTTGCAGGTGGTCTCTCTTTCGCTGTCCCTCCTGTTTGCCTCTCTTTAAAGCTCCATCCTTCTCTTTGTCCTGCATTTTCTGCCTGTATCTTTGAATGCCTGCGTATTTGTGAAACTGCTCCTCTGGCCAGCTCCCCTTGCTCGCTTTAATTAGCTCCCTAGTATTTCTGAAGGTGTCTCCCAGGGCTCTCTAATCCCCTCAATATGCTGACTAACTGAACCCCAGGAGATCCCTGGGAGAGAAAAACTGCAGGATAAAAGCAAGTGATTTCAGGCCTCTGGTTTCCTAATTAGCAGCCTGCACACCAAAAGTTCACCGGAGTGACTGTCTGACAGGGAGACTTTGTGCTTGTGCTCAGAAAAGAGCTCTCTGCTCCTTCCTGCATCCCTTGGAATCTCTGCTTTTCCTTTTTTTGGTACTCACTGTGCCACCTCTTCAGCATCAGTGGGACATGAAGGGTGGGCGATGGGTACCCTGGTACCACCTGTGCTTCCCAGTCCTTCCAAAAGCTTGCAAAACCTGAGATCTTGGAAAAGAATTATTTTGGGGGAATAACGCTAAGGAATTCTTTGAAATACTGGAATGGGCACATTACAACTGGTGGCTGGTTATCTACTCTGTAACAAAATAAATTGGAAATTGATGACACAGGGCTTCAGAGAAAGTTAAAAAATTTCTCTTATTTATCTGTTTAAGATAGTTACGTTTTGTGGTTTTTTTTTTTCATCTTGCCAGACTGAACAGCACACAGTTCTAATACAGTAGGAATGTATTTCTTTGACCAAGTTTAGGTATGTTAGAGCAGTTTAAACTGACTTTCTCTCACCATGGCACAGTCCTCTCCATCCTGAAACGAAGTGTTGATGCTTCCTCAGGTGATGCTCAGAAATTGCAAAACGTAGCTCCGTTCAAACCTCTGGCCGCAGTCCACCAAGAGTTGAGTATGTGCTTGCAGATGGGCTCAGCCCCGCTGCCGGTAGCACATATAACCATCGTAATTCTACTGGAAATGTGAGCCCTCAGTCTGAAAGCAGAGGGAGAATTGGGGAGACAGGGCAGGATGGAGGAGAGAGGCACAAGGAGGGGTGGAGACACCATCCAATCATCTCCAGGTCTTGAAAAATGTCACCCGTTGGCAGTTCTCGGAAGGTCTTTGGTTGTTTCACAGGCTGGGCTGTGAGATGCGGGTTTGCTAAGCACTACCATGGAGGGTAACCTCGGACTGATGGAGAAGCAGAGGCAGCCGAAGTCCTTTCCTGGAGACGGCCGAGAAGGTTGTGTCTACACAGGAGGTGAAGCACATCATAGGAAGACAGAATGGTTTGGGTTGGAGGGGACCTTGAAGATCATCTAGTTCCAACCCTCAGCGACAGGCAGATGTCAAGGGTGGTCTAGCAGAAGGCGCCCCCGAAGGAACAAGACTTGGCATTGGACAAACTGAGCCTTTCATGCCCGGGAGAGCTCAGGAGGTGAGGCAGCTCCTCTCCTGCATGTTCGTGGAGACTCATGGTGGACAACAGGGTCAGACCAGGCTTATCTGCCAGTGCGAGTGGACCTCTTACACCGGAGACAGGAGTGGGACTTGCAGGATTTAACAGCAGCTGCTGCATCCAACCACTTCACGTTCAGCAGCGCCAGCAGCCAGGGTGCAATTCAGCTGTGCTGTCAGAAGCTGTTTAACAGCTTTTTGTTTGGATATTCGTATTCAGGCAGCCCGTTTCCCTATAGTTTAGCCGTTCCCTCCGAGCAGCCTCGTCTGATGCAAATAATCTCTAAATGCCTCCTTAGCCCCACGTCGCCTCATCTGCCGCGTGCCGTCGGGGTGCCGCAAATGACGCAGCCCGCCCGCTCGCGAGAGCTGACATTTTCAAACCTGATTTTTAAATTGTAAAATACATGGCACGCGTCCTGCTAAAATCAGACGAAATCAAGTTAGTATCTAATGCGTTAGAATTGCCATTTACGTTTATATCAGAAATTAAAGCAGGAGGCTGCAGACTACAGGCTTCGGAAGGATGCTGGTGAAAAAGCCACAGCCATCCTTGCCCAAAAACACAGGCACGCATCGGTCCTGTAAAGACATTATTTGAATGCTGTTCACTTGGCATCTTAGCAAATTTGCAATATTAAAAGTGACATTAACATCACAGGAGCGAAAGGTTTCAAATCACTGCCGAAAGAACAGAAGTGAATGCAGCTCCATGCGAGCACTTTATCTTCCTTTATTCTGTTAAGCAGGTAAGGGTATCCATAAAACAAAAAAGGCAATGCTAGTAACTCGGCACAAAGCTGCTGCTTCAACTGGAAATTCAGCATCCTCTTGCTGGGGGGGGATGAGAATTCTTGGTTTTAAGACAGGGCTTTGTTCTCATGTTAAGCTTTGGTCTAATTTAGACCCTGCAGAAAACACAAGGTTTAGGTAACAGAGATGCCTGTGTCCCATTTCCAAGAGATGCAAACCCTTAGGGACAAACACGCAAAGGTATCAGGGCACTTAGGTCCCACGCAGAATGGGGGACATCATATATAACCACACAGTGGAACAACTACAAATCTCTTTTCGCTACCTGTAAAGGGACTCTCCACAAATCGCTAAGAGAAGACATTTAAATTTCAGATGGTAAAACAAAGCCCCATCCCAAGTGCCTGAACTTCAATTAAAACCCTTTCCTGTTTAGGTGTCTGTGTAAGGTCAGATGCCTGCACAGCCCTGCATCTGCGAGCCACATCTGGAAAGGAAATTGGGTGTCTAGGATGCAAATTAGCACTTCCAGACTTTGAAATGACGACTAGAGTCTATCCGCTTCTCTGGGCATCAAAACACCTTGAAATATCCGCAGCGTATTTGGTTACTTCTAGACAGGGAACTTTAACAGGCAATTTAAGTCGATCTGTCATACTTTGCACCAGAATGGATGAGTCAGAGACGATGTCCCAGCTCAGGTAGCTGCAATTTGGAGCTGGGAGCAGGTGACTTTTCAAATGGCTCCAAACGTGCTCATGTGACGCGCCCGGCTCTTACACCAAGCTTAGGGCAAACCCACCAGATGGTTTGGAAAAATTCTGTCAATAACTCACGTGCCCAGACTTGGGCATGGAATAATCAGGATTCAGATTGCCAAACTTTCATTTAATACAGATTAAAAACTTGGGTGGTGCTCGCTGGCCCCAGGGCAGGCCCGCATTAGCCTCACGATCTGCACGTTCTGTGCCAGAGCTGACTCACATCTGGAGTAAGCACAGGCAAAACTTTTTTTTACTTCCCTCCCAACTCTGCAATCCCACAGACCTGTTATAAGGCTGTAAAAAAAAAGAAGCGCCTTAAAGTGATGGCAAGAAGTAGGTGTTCTCTCTGCTTTCTTGAAGGTCACCTCTTGTCTGAGCCCAAGACAGGCTGAAGGTGGTCCTACCAGCTCTAGAAGCACGAGGATCATCTGAGCAACATCTCAGCATCATCAGTTTTCTGGTAATGTGAGGAAACCTCAGGCAAAAGACAACTTTCTGTTACTGAAACACAGTCATTAGCAGTGGATGAACCTCAGACAGTTCAGAGATGCAGCTGGCATAACCATGTCCTAAGGGAAGGTGCTAACTTTCTGAAATGGAACCTCTGAGATCCACCAAATACTCTGGAAAGCTCATAAAACTGGGTTTTCTGAGGTGTTTGTACTTCCTGCTTCTTCCTAGAGCACGCACGACATAAGAAGACCTTCTCTCAACAGGCTCAAGCCAAAAAGAGAGGCAAAGATACGCAGAAGAACGAGCATCACTAAGGCAGAAAGCTAGGCAAGCCATTTCTCACTACTCAAAGTTTCTGGGCTGCAAGCTGGTTTGAATTTGCGGCCAGAAGGTTTAGGCTACGGCGTGCTTTGTCCCTTCTCAACACGAGGTGCTCTGCAAGTATTAGAATGACTTGAAAGAGCTCAAAAGCTGTTGACCTTCTTTGATAACCTAACACATCGGCTTTCCATTTGAGGACGGCTCTTTGATTGAGGTTTTCACTTTCTTATTGTTGTTATTTTTTTTTTTACAGGTGTCAGATCAGCTACTCTGTGACTACAGAGAATAAAAGATGACGGCAGATCCTGCACTTCCCAGCTAAGTGCTTTTGATCAGTGGTCAAGGCTGTGATGAATGCTTCTCCATTGCATCCTTCATCCCATGCATTTTCAAGGCTGGTTAGAAGTTGGAAGGCAAGACGAAAGAATGCTGCTATTCCGACAGAATCCAATTTCCTGAAAAAAATAAATCATATTTTTTTTTTTTTTTTCCCCGTGACCTAAATGGAAAACATATTGTTCTGAAAGTGCTGTTCAAACAGAATTACCGAAACCTTTTATCAACAAAGAGACCGTCATATATCAGACATCTGGTGTGGATGTCAATTATAATAATTAATTAGACATCTCCCCAGATGCCTGACACTACATTCTGTCAGCAGATTTTTTGACTTCAATCAAAACTGCTGCTGCATTATGCATGAAACTCATGGAGTAGTTGGGAGTTGAGGAGATCAGCTACAAATCACAGCTAAACACACGGAAGGCCTCCTGGTTCCGATGCTTTTTACCACTTTTGAAGGCTGCCAAGTGAAGGTCACCCACATTGATTTCTTTGCCTCCCTTTAACAACACTTCCAAACGTTTTACATTTTTTTTTCCATGCAGAAGTTCAAATGAAAAGGAGGACCGGGAAAGAATAATACGTATATAAGGGAAAAGGCAACGGCTGATGCTGGATCCTTCGGTGGGACAGGAGAAAGCTGCTCTCGTGCAACCACCAGCCCAAGCGCAACCTCCACGGAGCATCTCCAGCCCCGCCGGGACCAGACCAGCAACACTCGACGAGAACCGCCCTCAAAGGCTGCTGAAGAAGAGAGCCTTGCTTAATTTTCTTCTTTCTTATTAAATGGAAAATAAATGCATTCCTGGAACATTTAATTAATTCAAACCAAACAAATCATTTCTTTGTTTTTAGCTCTTCGAAAACGCTTTCCCGTCTCCCAGGCAAAACCAATCCAATTAGTTCTGTAGGAAACCACTCCCGTCAACCTCAATATATAATTTTTTTTTTTTTCAGTAAGAAGTATCTGAGCAAATCCATCCCCAACTTGATCAGTATTAGCAAGGATAGAAAATACTTTATGTTTCAGACTAAAAACTAATAACAGTCAAGCACAGGGGCCCTAGTCCTGCAATTTGATTTTATTCTCTCTGATGGGAATTGGAAACACTTTGTAGCAGGGACAGAGTGGAATTTGGTTTAAATCCCTGGATTTTTCCTGTTTTCACTGGGGCAAATATTTCTGCCTGTCTTATTTGTCCTATAAAGTATTTAGCGCATGTTTGAGCAGCATGAAATGATAAATGAATACGTAACTACTATAACTACTATACACTTGCCTCTCCGGAGCTGGCAGGTTTCTTTGATTTGAAGGATTCGCCAATGAAAAAGAGAATTACAAACAGCATGTGCATTTTTAGAAGACAAAATATTTGTAGTAATCCATGTGTTTCAATATTTCATGAAAGCGTCTGGGTTAGTTTCAGTTTCAATACAAACAAAAAGAAAATAGATTTAGATTGAAATGGATTTGCACTGAAATAAAACGAAGATTTGTTGAGGTTTCTATTTCCCTTCTCTATTTTTCCCTCTCTCCTTACAAGTATAGGACGGGACTAAACGGTAAGTGAAGCAAAAAGTTTGTTTTTTTTTTTAATTCAAATGGTTAAGCTTTCAGCAGCACCAAAACCAAAAATGAGAATTAAATTATAATTACGTTGTTCACGTCCACATTTCAGAAGAAAAATAATGATTATTCTTTTAACTTCTCATGTAACGTTGTAACTAGGAGTGAGAGGTGAGGTCTTATTAAACCCAAAGATCCGTATCTGGAGAAAGAAACTGTCAGAGTGGTGTCACCAGCGATAGAAAATATCATTTGCAGGAGACCTGAAAGTAGGTAACAGCATCTGAA
This sequence comes from Trogon surrucura, assembly GCA_020746105.1. Classification (NCBI taxonomy): domain Eukaryota; kingdom Metazoa; phylum Chordata; class Aves; order Trogoniformes; family Trogonidae; genus Trogon; species Trogon surrucura. The sequence continues at coordinate 4,709,653 of CM036640.1, forward strand.
GGAGGTTTGGGAGGACTTCTTCTGGCCAAAGAAGTGTTTGTCATTTGCAGAACAAACACGCCGCCGGCGGAAAGATTTTTCATGTGAGGTTCCGTCTCCCTGGGGGCTGCCGAGAAATTTAATCCGCTATTTAATAATCGCCGTTAATTAAGGTTGGGGATTTAAAGTGGATTAGCTAAACTGCATTAAATCATTGTGTAAACACTCCTGTTTAGGAGCAGAGCGGCCCAAATTTAGCTCAGTTGTCCTTGGGCTGGCTGACGGGCAGAGAATGGGAAGGGGTGAACTTAAAACCACATTTTTTTTCCGTGGAGCTATTTTCCATGTGGTTTAGAGCAACTTTCTGCTGCTTACTCGACTGCCAAAGAACAAAACTGGGCATTTCTTTGGAGAGTCCCTACAGAACAGCCAATATCCTGGAAATTCATAGCACTTGCTGCAACTTCGCTGCGAAGAGAAAACCTCCGGAACGGGAACGTGCTGAGTTGAGCTGCGCCGCTGCAGCTCTGCATGAAAGGGTTGAGCCAGGAGAGTTTAAGAATTTAGAACAGTTTTACCAGTGTATTTGGTGTATAATGTATATTCATGTCCCTGAATGTCTTCATCTGGAGATTGTGGTGATGCAGCACAAGGTATTAAGCTAGATGGGCAGTGGTGCAGGTTGGAGGTTTCTCTTTTCCTCTGAAAAACGGAGCCCGTAGGGTAGAGCAGAATCACTTGTTCAAGGGTCGAAAGGAACACCTCCATTTGGACAAATGACGCAGAAATCAAAAAATTACATCACAAGGAGGGAACAACCAAGAGAAGACCTTTGAAGAATTTCTGGGTGTCTGGAGGACGTAGATGTTTGCATTCATTTCTACCCCGTGGAGGCTTGCCTGTGCGTTGACGGACAGAGGCTGAGCTAAGCTTGGCAAGGTCCCAAGGTGTTGGCCAACATTTCTTTAGCACAACAGGGGAAGCTGATTCACAGCACGGTGAGAATCACAGAATTGTCAGGGTTGGGACACAGAGGCTCCTCGAGCACCCGTGCCGTCGTGACTCTGGAGCCATTCCCAAGCCGCACACCGCAAGGCACGCTTTAAAAAATAACAATAAAAATGAGGTTTTTGATTCATTTCTTTCCTGCGTGGTCCCCAAAGTGTTTTCTAGTGATGTCTGGGATTCTGCCAGTCCTGTGTGGTGGCACAGGGAAGGGTTTCACCGTGTGTGAGGGCGGTGAAGGATGCTAATTCTACCCAGATCCCTGATCCGTTCGTCCACCTCACCTGCTGAGCACACGCAGGCAGTCTGAGAGATTAAAATACGCTTCATTTATCTCCCGGAGTTCTTAATTGCTGAGCACTTTGAATCTCGCTTCACGTTCAGAGAGAGGGCAAGAGCACTACGGAAATGCCAAGTTCATAAATAAAATAAAATAGAAAAATTGCAAGGAGGAATAATTACGTTGGATCCCCAGGAATAGTGAATTAACACTGAAGAGTCAACAACAGCAATCACCCTAAGCCACTACTGCCACTGATAACAGAACCAGATATATTTTTACTTTGCTTAAAAAAAAGAAGAAAAAGATAATTCCCCAGTAACTTGTAGCCAAAAATCTCACCAGTCAATTAATGACCTTTGCCTCTGACATCCCCTGCTTCAAGGTTTGCATGGTTATTATTTTCCGTACTTAATCTTTTAGAGTGATTTGTGTCTTCTAATAACTGACTGCTTGTTTTGCTATCAGTCAGCTCCAGGACTGCTACAGCGTCTCTGCAGCTTAAATCTTGCTTGATTCACCTTGTGACTTCAAATACCATTCTGTCTCAAGTGGTTAAAAAAAAAAAAAAAAGCACCCCAAATCCCATATTGCTCCTTACAGTTTTATTACTCAGGAAACTGAAGAGAGAAAATAAAGGTCACAAGAACTTTAAAACAACAGTAAAGTCTTAAGGACAGGGGAGTTTTAAAGGAAGTTAGAAGCTTAAAATTACAGACTTTTTTTTTTTCTTTTAGGATGTTCCAAGATATTTCCAAAAAAACCCCCTGTGACTCCCTGCTCTCCCTCACTTCTCGTGGGAAATTACTCAGAATTATCTCTCTTAGCCTGTCAAGAGAAAGCAGCTTATGAAATGTCAAACATTTATATAGCGAGAAGGAGACCATCACTGAGAACCCTGCAAGTGCCTTGACTGGACACAAACCCTCGATGTCTCAGGATCCTCTTCCTAATCTCTTCATTTACACACAGCGGCAAACTGCTGAGCATCTTCAGAGGAACCAAAGCCTGTGCCCCTCAGCCGAGTAGTAAGAAGCCAACCACGTCCTCCCGGTGCCTTCCTGCTCCCAGGACCCACGGGACAACCTCTTGCCGGACGTGGGGCTTGTTTCAACCCCACTGTCAACACCACAAATGTCTCTGTGCGAGGTGGTCACTCCGGGCCACTGTCCCGGCGCAGAGAGGGAGGCACATCCCCAAACCCAGCTCTCTCGAAAGCACCCCAGATATACACCGCTGCAGAAATGCAGTTCTCTGTCCTCAGCCCATCTAAGGACTAAGCCACTTCCTAAGATAGGACAGCCTGAATGGCTCCTGCGCACATCAGGTGTTTACTGCTCTGCGAGGAGAGCTGAGCAATTGATTCTGCAAGGCTGGGTTGTCAGGGTGCTCCTGTGCAACAAGACGCAGGCAGACACCTTGAGGAATCAGAGAAACATTAATGTTGGAAAAGACCTCTAAGAACATCTAGTCCAACAGTCAACTCGATGCTACCAGGACCATGAAATCACATCCCGATGTGTCTACGCTTTTTGAACACCTCCAGGGATGGCAACTCCACCACTGCCCTGGGCAGCCTGTTCCAATGCCTCACCACTCTTTCAGGAAATATATTTTTTCTTAATATCCAGTTCAAACCTCCCCTGGCACAGCTTGAGCCCGTTTTCTCTTGTCCTATTACTTGTTACTTGGGAGAAGAGAACATCACCCACCTCTGTACAACCTCCTTTCGGGTAGTTGTAGAGAGCACTAAAGCCTCCCCTCAGCCTCCTTTTCCCCAGACTAAACAAGCCCAGCTCGCTCAGCTGCTCCTCATGTGACATGTTCTCCAGACCCCTCACCAGCTTCTTCAAACGTGCTTGAGCAATCCTGGTGCCAAATGCCAAGATAAATCAAAACCCAGAACTTGGCCTCATTTGAAAATCCTCGCACTTAAGGCTGGGCAGTTTTTGTAAGACATTTCATAAATGGGCAGAACAGGGCAGAATTTTCTTAGAGCTACTCCCTTTGCTGCCTTAGTGCAGGTGCCCCATCCACCACGTCTCTACAGGTTCCTTCTCCTTCCCATCTGCTTTTTCACCAGGTGTCCTACACCAAACGGCAACGAGATCTTTTGATCCCGCTGCTCGCCTAATCCAACAGAGCTCCCTAAAGAACTCCTCCGTGCTGCCGCTAACACCGTCAGCCAGACTTCGGTGTGAAACTGCTGACAGAACGCCAGCCACAGCCGCTGATATGTTTCCATTAATTATCATAACTGATATCAATAGCATATGTCAGAACGAGGAAAGCCACTGCCAATAAATGCAAGGGGGAAGTCCTCCAGCCCCCGAGTACTGGCTTCCCAGAGGCATTTTTCTGTGGATCACAGAATCACAGAGTGTTAGAGGTTGGAAGGGACCTCAAAGATCATCCAGTCCAACCCCCTGCCAGAGCAGGGTCACCTACAGCAGAGTGCACAGGAACGTGTCCAGGGGGGTTTTGAATGTCTCCAGAGCAGGAGACTCCACACCCTCTCTGGGCAGCCTGTGCCAGGGCTCTGTCATCCTCACTGTGAAAAAGCTTTTTCTAATATTTTTATGGAACCTCCTATGTTCCAGCTTGTACCCATTGCCCCTTGTCCTGTCACTGGACGTTGCTGAAAAGAGCCTGGCTCCGTCCTCCTGACACTCCCTCTTGACATATTTATAAGCACTAATGGATGTGAATTTCTGCCCAACCTACAATCACGAGGTGAAGGGAGATGTGGCCAGGGGCAACGACAGTGATTCCCATCCTCCAGGAGTCAGGAAAGGGATTCATTTGGTGGAAGGCATTTTAACATCTAGGGGGTTCTATTTGTTGGGTTTTTTCCCTCCCTGGGGGAACTGTTACTGCTTTCAGCACCAGAGAACACACAGAAAAACATCAGCAAGCAGCACGAGCATCCAGCACGGGGATGGGAGGAGGAAGCACAGCCTTCATCATGGTCATGACCACCACCAGCACAGCACAGGCTGAGCTGTCAGCGGTTTCCTCACAACTGTGAAACCCTCAGTGGTAACAAATCGGGAGCTGAGCTCCCTGGCTTAACAGATCTGCTCACACTCACTGCAAAGGAGATTTCTCTTCCTAAAACAGGGAGAAAAAAAGATTTGAGAGAAAGTTTTCAGCCACACTGAGCTCTACACAGCAGAGGGAGAAATACATGCCTCAGCAGTCTCCTTTTTAACTTTCCTGAGGAAAAAAAATGGTGATAAAATGGTACTAGAAATATTTTGGGCAAGTTTTGCAGGATGCTGTACCTTTCTTTGGGCCAAATGACGTGGTAACATCTACTTGCTCGTTTTGTTCACTTATTCTGTTTTTACTCATGGGATAAAAGTCTCTCCCGAGCACCCCTGAAGATTCTCACCTCTGCAGAAAGCACACACTATAACCCTTGAATGAGACAAAGTACGCACTGAAAACATCATTAACAAAATAAATCCTCATCTAAAATCTTATCAGAGCTAGAACAACCAGGGCACTTGATCTTATGTTCTGGGCAGCTCCAAAGTCTTTCATTACTGGGCTCACTGGACCAGAGAGGCTACAAGCCCGTACATCTGAATATAGATGATGTACAATTTAGGGGTTCGTGGCCTTCCCACTTAACCCAAGTTACTGGCCCGTGACAGAGTTTGCCAACCTTGCTATTCCAGGCAGGAACAAACATTTTACATGCTGTCAATTTAGCAAATCTCTTCTCCTGATTCCTCTCTCCCCCCTCTCATTGGCTGTGTTCATTAATCATCCCCTACTGTCGCCCTGGCAAGATGTGTCACTTCTTTTTAGGGCTTGCTCAGCAACTCCTAAACAGCAGCAGCGTGTTGTCCGGGCAGTGGAGCATGGCCAACCCGCTGAACTGCTGAGCCAACGGAGCTTCTGCCCGAGGACAGGTTCCTTCGTGGGGTCAGGGACCACTGTTGCTCCCGTAGGCTTGAATAAATACAGAAGACCTTCACTGAGAGGAAGGCAATGGAGACATCATATGGATGGTAGCTCTTTGGGCCTTTCTTAGCTCACATCTTGTCATTTCAGGTCTCTGGCAGTGAACATCATCGTTATAGACCAACCCAATAAGGTGGCTTGTGGATCTGGCTGGCGTCAGTGGAGTTCTCCACACTGGCCAGGTGACTTTATAGCCAAAAGCTATTCTATGAGGAGAACATCCCTTCAGGATACCCATATCCCACAGAAATAACACAGGAAAGATGCTGTTTAAGTGGGATTTGCTGTCCAGGATGACACCTGGCCTGGAGCAGTGGTGGTGGGGCAGGTAATGCGACCCTGTTGTGCTTGGACAGTGTCCAGCTACCTTCTGCCAAAATCACAGATCCTAGCAAAGAAAAGCTGTAACATCCAAGATGTCGGAGAAGAGCCAATAGCTTCAAGGTGACATTAAGCAAGCCTTACATTACTGCCTTCCAAATGGAAGAAACGAAAGAAGGGTGGGAAAAAGGGAACATCCATCACGCTGTGTTACGGCAGGGTCCGGAGACACAGGGAAGACAACAATGAAAGACCTGACAAGAGCATCCATGGTTTCTAAACCAGTCAGTGCATTAGCCCCAAAGCAACATTTCTCTTTCCTACAGATACTTGGAAAGGCAAAGAGCAGGGAAAAGAGGTTGTCTTGAATGAGGACTACTGGCACCACTTAGTATCAACTGCTGTAATGCCAGTCCATGTCTAAGCTGGCCAGCAAGGCTCTTCAGGGAAATCCAGACACGCCAAGGGCAGTTCAGCCACAATATCTTAAGCACCTTTGTTAGGAAAGGATCAGTCACCCCCTGGAGAAAACTCATCGATTGCTCCACTGACTACAGAGGGTAGCCAGCCTGCGTGAACACAGAGGTTTGGTAGGATTATCTGGGACTGAAGCATTTCTTTGATCAAGCTGGTGGGGTGCGCTGACAGCTCTTCACTTAGAAATGATCAAGTAGCTGGATTATGAGTCAGTGGAAGACTGGAGCCAAACTGGCAAAGCAATTGCAAGTCTCTCCGTATGTGTGTGAGCGAGAGCGTGCACGAAAAAATAACTGTCCTTCCCTTGGTGACTTGAATTGATGGGTCTCTGCTATTCCCATCTTTGAAGAATCCACCGCTCGATACTTCTCTCCTTTGTGCCCAGCCATCCCATCATCTGTGTGTCTGGCACCAGTTCTTGTAGGTGTAAATAAGAATCATTTCTCAGGCTGCTAGCTTTTTGCCCGGAAAACACGAGGCTCATTTCGGCTCTTGACATTCAGCCACATCCCTCCTCCCTTCTCCTGAAACCCTTTGGTACTTAGTCCTTTGCTGGTCCTTTCCTTGGCCCATCTGCATGTAACTGCAGTCGCTGACCCAGAGAACAGATGCTGGATAGATGCATCCTGCCCTTCAAATGCCTGGCTAATAGCAGAGAAGTCAGCCCACTTGTTAATACTCGAGTACGGTCTTTCCACCCTGGGTCAGCAGGATGCTCCATCTCCCTTTTCACAACAAAGCCCCGTGTGCTTTTTCCTTCTGGTGACGCGGGTGGCTTTGCAGCTTAACGCTACGAAACACACCCGTTTCTCCTGCACGCTCCTTTCAAAGCTGTCTGCCCCGTTAACATTACATCCACACCAAAAAAAAAAAAAAATTACTATTTTTCACCTTGACATGTCCTCAAACAAATTACGAGTTTGCCAGGTGAGAAAGTGTCGTGTGCTGAATACAGGTCACCTCCCCAAACCCAGCGAACGCCTCCACTCCAACACCAACCGCTGGCAGCGCTAAGGTGCTGCTGCTGCTGCTTATCCAGTATTCAAGCCCCCCCCTTTCTTGTCCCACCTCCAGCTGGGGAAGACAGAAGAACTGGTCTCACATTGCAAGACAGACCACGGTTGTTCTGCTTCCCCCAGACCAGGACATGGGAGAACTGCTACAATCTCTTGGTCCCTTCTGCCAGTCACTTCATTCTATTCAGATTTTGTTGCCTTTGTTTCTTCAGCTCTACCTCTGTTCTTTTGCCAAAACACCTGGGAGCTATTGGGAACATTAAACCAGAAATACTTTTTTGTGTCCCTCTTCCCAAGCATTCTTCATAACTAAAATGACCCCAACCTGCTTTACAAACCATTTACAAACCCTTAGGTTTTTCTTTTCTATTTCTTACCGGCCACGAGCCGAGCTGGGCAGGAAAGCAACGACTGTGGGACATTTGCTGCTTCTTTCCTGGGAATGCATACAAAGAGGGAGGAAGGGTGATGCCTTTTGGCCACAGATGTCCTAGTCCAGAGAATTTCAGAGGGTTGTGGAAGATGATGTAGAAGGGACAAGCTACTTTACCCAGAGCTATGGGGAATCCATCTCTCCGGGGCAGGGTGTACGTTCACAGAGACTGAGAAACAGACGCCTTGAAAAGCTGGTGTTGGCAGGGAAGGGAGGCTCAGGCTGAAGAAACACTGTCCCCACCTCCCTGAGGACCACGCACAGAACATCCTGTCTCAAAGAAAAGCACCCAACGAGCAGAAACATGGCCTCCTGTAGCAGGTGCGCCCCAGTGAGCGCCGTGTCTTAACGTGGGCACTTAACTCCATCGTAATATTACTGTTATTATTATGCTACTACTGTGCCTGTTACAGCACCGTAGCATTTGATACCAATTGCCGCTGACATTTTGAAATGTGCTGGTACAACGAAACCGCATCTCCCACAGAGCCACCAAGAACTGCATCTCTCCTGTGGAGACTGGCCAGCAAGCTTCTCCCGCCCCTGGCTCTAATGCGAGGTGGCCTCTGATGTTCTCACCAATTTATTCCGGGCATAGGTGGTGTTTTCAAATCAAACAGCTCATTCATGTGGCTCCTGGCCTCACAACATCACTGACCCCGACACTGCTGCTCGCTGTAGCTCTGCTCCTGACCCTCAGCCTGTGCAGAGGCTTCTCAAGTTTAAGCGAGGCAAGAGGGACCGATGGCAAACCTGGCCCAAGCCAAAGCCTACAGCGTTTGGGCAATGGGTTGAACAGGAAAGACATTTCGCCACCCACATTCAGGTTCCTGGAGCAGCCAACTCTGGGAATGACATTCAGTGCTGAAAACCCTTTGCTGCCTTGAGCCGTAATTCCATGCCAAGATGCCTGGTGTGCAAGTATCTTGAGAGCCAGGCGCGCTGGATTGTCAGGCAGACGCAGGCTGCTCTCTTCCCTGGTTGTTCTCTGCAAAGACAAAGCTATTGCCAGGGATTTCAGAGATGGGGAAGGAGGGTGCAGGGGGACAGGGTTGATTCGCTAACCCCAAGAACCCATCACGGTCCTGCTGGCTCATGATGCAGCAGGACCAGCTGGACGGCACTGCCCCATCCCTCCTCTCTTGCTTTCTGTGCTCTGACAGCTGGGAAGTGCCAGAGAAGATGCCCTAACATCCAAATGCTCTTACTAGGCTGGGCTGCCTTTCTTTCTGGCAGAAACAACCTGCTCTGCAAGAAACCATGATCAGTGACAAGGGAACTTGTCATTTTGAGTTGCCAGAAAATACTGGCTTGGTGCACGCTAAGAACTGACTATCTCTATGAACAAGCTGGTAAAAGTATCTTGCTCAAGGCTTATCCAGGACAAAACTACTTTATCGAGGAAAAGGAGCCAAGTTTGACAACATTTTGTCTCCTAGACAACATCAGAGAACTCTGTAGGTTTGACTTGCCTCAAAGAAGCCTCTCAGGAGACCCCAGGCAACAAACCCTCCTCATCCTTGTTCAGACAATGAGAGCCCAAACACAGGGGGTTTATTTGCTTGGTTCTCTCACTATGGCCTTTGTTCTTCCACCCAGACATCTCCCTCCTGGCAGCAATGACACGCCAAGGTACAGAGAGCCAGAGCACCAGAAAAACAGGGCTGTGGCTCAGCATGTCACCTCATCAACAAATATAACGCCCTCCACAACCCAAACCACCGGCAACAGGCAGTGAGGTTGTTTCTTTGACAGCTTACACACAGAAGAATACTTAAAACTACGCAGCACATTATTCTGTGTCTGCCTACCTATCTGCCGGCTTCTTGTGGAACATATCTTTGCCTTTTCTTACACTGTCTTTACTTTGTCCATCGAACCGCTCACCTAATGAAGCGGCTCTCAAGGGCGCTGGTCTTCATTTCTTTTTCTTCAGCACTCCTAAAGCCATCTTTTATCCTCTTTACATACAACCCACATGTTCTCCTTTTTACCTTTCCATCCACTTATACACCCGTTTTTACTTTGAATTACTCTAGTCTCTACTCATCTGTCTCCAGAAAAAGAAAGGACCCCCAACAAATCAATCCCCCAACAAAAACCCAGCCCCCTACAGTCTGCTTCTTCGCATATTTTTATGCCTTTTACTTGCTTATTTTATCCCTCTCAGACATCGCTATCGTCTTCCCTTAAATACCCCAAAGCGTGTTTGCGTGGGGGTGAGCGTTCTGTGAATATCATTTAAAAATCAAAGCCACAAGCTATATTGTGGTAATAGCCTATTACATTTCTACTCGTATTTACCTCTTTCAGCAATTTTTTACTTGATTTGACAGTGAAAGTTAATGCTCTGATATATATATATATATATATAAAAATGCATTTTCTTTTTTATTCCATGATTAGAACTGTGAAAATTTTCAAAGATTTAAATTGAGAAAAGTGACTAACCGGGATCTTTCTGCTGGCTGCAACATTAGCTTTAATTGGTTGCTAATAGCTCCAAGCATTTAGCTCAATCTTCCAATACACAGACAAAAATGCCTTCCTAGAAGATTTCTGAGCAATAAATGGGCTCCTTACTGCGCTGAGCAGCCGCCTGGGTGGCAGCGGGATGCTCCTGGGTGTGCATCACTCCAAGAGCTGCCATGTCCACCAGATGGTGAAAATCAAGGATTTTTGCCCATTCCAGTCCCTTCATGATGTTTGGTAGCACCGACCTTTCCTTTCACACCTCCCAGCTCTGTTCTTGGCTTCTGCTGGCCCACGGTATCTCCTGCAAGAGAGCCAGGGAGCATCGCTCCTCCGTTACTCCAGAGTTGCACCAGCCCTCAAGGGCCAGCTTGTCGCTACAACTCAGCGCTTGGGTTGGCCTAAAGAGGTTTGACAGAAGAGCTGTAACGAGAACAGACGCTTTTGCCACGATCCGAACACTTCACATGGACACATCAAGGGCAGTTACGCCTCCGACGCACAAAATTTTGAAACCAGTCGTTTCCGTTCTCTCGCTCTGAAGGCGTCGAAGCGCTTTGATAAGACAAGAACGGTTCATTGCAGCTTTCTGATTTTTGTTTCCATTTCCTTTCAAACTTTTCTTCTCTAGGATCCCTTTGTGGTTGGAAACACATAGAATTTCAGATGTGAAGCCTTCTGTTAGAGGCTCAACGAGAAGGGGTCTGGCTTCGTCACAACAAAATGACTCAACAGGAGTGGAGGTAGCAGCTTCAACAACTTCAAAAGAGCAGGGTCAGAATTTTCATTACTTTTGAAATCTTCCACTTTGAGCCTTTTATTGTGTTTGCAATTGTGTTTCTAGTATTTTTAGTTTATTTTGATGGCCAGGAAAAAAAAAAGGTGGAAATATGAAGAGTTTCACACATAGCTCAAATCGTACATATTAATAATTTGTACAGCATTCCTCCAGTGCTGTTGGGATGGGTTTTATCAAGATTTATAACAGAAAAACTGAGAGTTGCACCGCTTAGGTTAAAACCAGGCATTCCCCTAGTTTGCTCTAGAAATCGAGGGTTTAATAATCAAGATCTGGAGCAGCTTCACACCTTCTCCAGATCCACCGACCAGCTCTCAGCTCTCCATTCTTTACGTTTCTAAAGGCAGTTGTGGGTGAACATCTGGGAGAGAGCCCTATCCCACCTGGATTTTCACAAGCCTTCCAGGTCAGACCGGGAATAGTTTTGAAGCTGTGCGAGCTCCTACTTTTGGCCACATTTTCTTTTTTTTCAGTTGTTTGTACCCGAATCAGGGATCGGAAACAGAGGATGAAGGTGTCTGCACGTTAAGCGGAGATGTACAAAGGATCTCAGAACCAAAATAAAACCCCTTCCCAGGCCCACAAAGAGCTGAGTAGTTCAGCAGTGAGGTACAGCTCCGCTCTCTGCTCAGATTAGAAGTGGGTAACCTCTATTTCTACGTGTTTAACCTGAACTGCACCGTGCGTCAGAGCACACAAATTAAACAAAACCCGCTACTCTCCGCGGGGCAGCTTCCAACACGTGGACATCTACATTTGAGGCAATTTGGAAAACCAAAGGGACTAGGTTTGAACCCGTATTTGAACCTCCAATGTTTCAGGTGCTGACTGCAGAGTAAAATTGCATTTGAAATTCTGCAATTACCGTGGTTTCTCGCTCACCGATAAACAGGGGGGAAGAGCTTATTTTCTGACAGTGCTTTGTCTGCGAGTCCTACTGAGCTGGGAAATATCAGAAGCTTAACACTGTAAGAAAAAAAAAATAAAATAAAGGGGCAGGACAGGATCTCAGGAGGTCGGTGGGTCTTTCTTCTGCCTCAAGCCAGAAAATGCTGCCTAAACCACTCCTGACAGGTATTTCTGTAACCTCCTGAAGCCTTTCAGCAATAGAAGCTCCACACCTTCCCTGGGCAATCAACTCCGGCGCTTCTCAACTCCAGCTCTAAAGAGAGTCTTTCTAATGTCTAACCTGAATCTTTCCTGCTGCAATTTAAGCCCATTTCTTCTGCGCTTGTTCACCCGGGGCACAAAGAATAAATTCTCCCCTATTCTTTGCCTTTTTTTTTTTGTATTTGAAGACTCTTATCGTGCTGTCTCTTCTTCAGGCTAAACAGTCCCTATGTATTCAGTTTACCTTTCTGCCGTGTTTCGAGGGTTGCTGATAGTCCTCATCGCTGTCCCCTGAATGCCCTCCCGCGCATCCACAGTTGAAGACTCTTAAAGTACAGCCTTAAAAACCAGATGCACACATGGCCTTATTGGTGGGAGGATCACCCATGTGCCTTCAGGCTGATATTGTTAACTATGCTTCCCCAGACATTTGCTTTTTTCCTACACCGGGCATTGCTGAATCATGTGTTGCTACACCGCACCTACAAATTCCCCATCCTCTCCAGCACAACATCTGCCAAGCCAGCTGTTCTCCATCCCACGGCCATGGATTACCCTTCCTAGGTGCGGGCTTGATGCTTGTCCTTACGCAGCCACGTTTTTGTTTTTTCAGCTTGATTCTCCAATTTGCCACGTTCGCCTTGCACACAGACTACGGTCTTCAACATATTTGGATCTCATCCCATTATTATATAACTCTGTAAACCTCATCTCTAGCCTGCTATCCATGTCATTAAAGCACACATTGGGTGAAAGCAGGTATAGAACAAGTCCTAAGGCAGAGAAGACTCATTCACCCTTGCAAATTTGACACATATCTCTTTAGACACAGCAAATGCTGGTGCCTGGCACCCTCTGTTTTTCTCTACAAGCACAGCCCCTTGGTCCACACTGTTTAGATGGAGCTTTCAAGCCTACATCTATCCCTACCCATGCTCTCAGGATTCCTGCTGGGCAAGGACTTGCTTGTTGCTACTTTATCCCATCCCTGTGGGTCTCCACAAACGCTCCTCAGAAACATGTTCTGAGCAGCAAAGGGACTCAGAAGTTTTGCGCCGTCTCTTTTATCCAGCCCTGCTCGCTAATAGCTGGCCACGAAGCAATGATTTGTTTCTGGCATCTGGTTTGTGAGATACCAAAATGATGCTTTTTCTCCTCCTTCCATTCAACTGCTAAATAGGAAACCTCTCTGAAAACAAAACGAACGAGAAACAGTCTGCAAAGCAGCAAGCTATAATCCTTCCAAATGTCAGCAGTGTCTGAAGAAGCCACTTCAGGACAGGATTAAGTGCAAAACTGGGCTGTAAAGTCTGAAATCAGGTGAACTACTCAAAAACCTTAAAAAACTCTTAAGTCCTTCGGAGTCCCAGACACATTAGGTTTCAGAACTCAAGTTGCAACTCTGGAGTAAGTTTCAAGATAAGCTGGAACCCAGCTTTTCATTCCATACCAGCCAAGGGACTCAAGTTTTACTAGGCCCGATTTTCAAGCAAGTCTGGGTATTGGGTCTCAATCACTGCCTTTGGACTCCAGTCTTCAGCTGGGCCCTGATTATGAAGAAAACCAATCTCTCATTCCAAAGGAAACATGGGTCTTCATTTCTCAAGAGCCCTGGACCTCATTTCTCAAACCACCTCGAGCTCAGCTACCTGAGCAAACACTGGATTGTAAGTATGTATAGAATTTATCATCATTTCATCACAGTCCCAGCTACTCTAGAAAGCGTTTTGACTGGTGTTAGGGGAGGTGAATCAATCCTTGGAAGGCTCAGTTCCTCTCCACCCACTACAGAGAGAGGTTGGACTGCCTAGCTTGGAGTTTACCTCTTACTTTGGGACACCTAAATTGGGGCAGATGATTCCCAGCTTAGCACAGGAGCCCAGAACCATCTGTCAGGCCAGAACCAAACTTCTCACCTGCCTTGCTCCTAGCACCTTCGAGGAAGCCACCACTCAAGCCCTTGGGCTACTCTATCCCACAGATTCCTTTAAAGTACATTTTCTATTATTTTATTAATTTTATTTCATGGAGTTCTTATAATCCAGCTATGTCTCCCCCTTGGTGGTAAGGGCAAAGCTAAGGTCAGGCTATTTCGCAAACAATAAAGATCTTATTAAATTTCTCAAAGAACAGTGGGAGCTTTACCCCAGTGTCCAGTTAAATTTCCCTTGGAAACATCACCAGCCCATCGAGGCACAGAGTCGTAGGTTTCTGTTTAAATTATGTATGCAACTTCCTGATAATTATGTGCCCTAAGGAACATCACATTCAAGAAGACAAAGGCTTGGAGGACTTAAGGAAGGAGGGTGCTGAGAAGGAGTTTGGAAAGATAATAGCTCGATTTACTGAAAAGAAAGCAATCCCATCACATCCAATTCAAGGTGGTTTGGTTTAAGGTTGGGTTTTTTTTTTCCTTTTTTTACAACAAAGTCATCCTGCTATTATGTTCCCTGCCGCACAGAACATTCGATATAAAACTTGGCAATAAACTGTACACCGGGTGAATTCTCATAGTTAGAGTCTAGGAAACCACGTAGTGCTATGGGGGGGAGGAGAAGGTTGGGGTGGAAAAGAGATCAGGGGGAGGACTTGAGCATTTCTTCCGATAGCAAGAAAATCCAGCCTTCTAACCAAAAGCCAAACGCTAAAAACGTGGTAGCGATGGGAAACCGTGAGGCTTTTGAGTCAGATTTGGAGGAGATTAACTCCCTGGGGCTTCTTTCCTTTCTTGGGGCTGCAGGCAGATTGAGGCACCAGCACTAGAGAGAGCAACTAAAATTAAGGTCATCATGTCAGTTCTCAGATTTGGGTGGAAAACAGGTGTTTGGCTCCCCAGGTATTCAAGAAGCAAAATTCTGAATCTGAATTTTTTGCATGTTTGGTGCACTCAGAATTCCGAATTAAACAGGGTTTACGGTGCTCTAGGAAAAAAAAGAAATCTAGAAAATCTAGAGAATTTAGATTATAGAGAATCTAGAAAATACAGGTTTTGTTTTGCTTCTGAGTCTTGATGACAGATTAGGTAAATGTACAACTACTTCTGAAAGGGAACTTCAAGACACAAAGCTCCACCAGCATTAAAGTTGGGCTTTCTAACCATTTCAGACTATTCTGAAATGGGAGATTCAATAACATCGGTATGACCCACCAAACATTTTGGTGAAATCTGCTTCTTTTGTGGAAAGAAACCAAAGAAACGAGCGTTAAGGAATCCCCTGGTGCCTGGGTCTGGCTTTTCTCCATTGCAACGTGTTTCCAAAATCAACCACCTCATTGAGAACTCCAATAACAACCCGAATAAACCTCAAACTGCAAGGACAGCCTGGCAAGAGGGAACGTCGCTGGTGAACGATCCCCGGCGTGCGTCAAAGGCCACAACCAAGGTGGTCCCACGAAGGACAGGGGGGTCGATTCTCAACAGGGCTTTATCAACCCTACCTGCTAGAAAGTCTAACCCGATTTTCCTTGTACCGCTCAGCAACGGACAAAATACTTTTTGGGCAAAACCTGCTTTTTCCACTATAAAACTGTCGGTTGGGATTGATCGAAGAGGCTCTGAGACTCTCCCTAAAAGGAGTTGAAAGAGAAATGGAACAGAAAATAAGAAAAGCTTAAAAGACAAAGCAATCTGCTATTAATTTTTTCAACTTTTTGCTTGACTGGAAAAATTGAAAAATTTTCAATTCAGGTTAACACAAAACGTATTTTATGGTTGGTTTTTTTTTTTTTCCCCCATTTGGTCATTGAACCAAAAACTGTGTTGTCTCTTAGCTCTTATTGGCACCTATTTTTGTTCAATTGTTTTGGTTCATTGCCCCTATTCTCAGGAGACAACTACAGCTTTCCCATTGTATCTGCTGTGCTCGTGAAGACATTGCGCAGACGACTCTGGCTACTCTGGATGATTACAGGTTATTTTGTTTTAGTGTAGAGAAAAAAAGAATAATCATTGGTCCACGCCAGCTATAATTTCTGACTCCTCTCAATGTTCAGATCCACCAAATATTCACGTTTAATGTCATTATACAGTAATCCCAGGCTGAGCGCTCATTTTCTGAAAAAACGTCGTTCTGTCAGAAAATGCCAGTCGATGATGAGCAAGATGTTGCTCAGGAACATGTTGACTTCAATCACACTTTATTTGAAAAAAAAAAACCCCACAGAGTGGAACTGTTTTGATTTTCAATTTGACGTGATTTTTCATTTTAGCTTTCTCCCCCCTCCCAACTGGCAATTAAAGTGATACTCAGTTAAAAAATGTTAAATAGGAGGGAGAGACTTCAGTCATTAAGCCTAAAAGGTTTGAATGATTCCCAAAGCTACTGCAGAATTTTACAGAAGATGCGGGGAGAACATCCCATCCCAGGACTGAAAAAAAATGAATGAGAAATTCTGAAGTCTATTAAGAGTGGGCAAAATAATTCCAAGTTTAAAAATTCCAGAGAAAAGCTACTAGAGTCCAACGTCAATAAGACCCATATGGATAATGTCAATAAGACCCATATGGGATTTTTTTTTTTTTAAAAGTTTATATAAACTATTGTGGAAGCTGCTGGCAGCACAGACCTGGGACTCTGGTGTCACCCAAGTAAAACAAGATACTTCAGCGACTCCCCCCACCACGAAGGGATCGCCGTCCTGTGGCACATCAGCGCATCGGGTCATACACCAGCACCCAAACACCTCCCCTTCTACCCCAAGTTTTGGGGGGTCCCCCGTGCTCCAGCCAGACAGTACCAGTGCACAGCAGCTCCGGCCACGGGGCCACAACCATCCTCACATCCCTGGAATTCAGCCTGCAAAGCAGTGGCTTGCCAAGGGGAAGGAGATGGGGTATTTTCCTTCTTTTTTTGACTATATTCTTCCTCGCCCGCCTGCCCAGACCTCCTTGCACTGCTGCAGCCCGAGCTTTTCTGCACCTCCTCAAACACCACGAGCAGCCCACCCCAAAACTCACCATGCAGCTCCCACCGCAGCGCTCTGCTCTGTGCAGGGGATGCAAAACGGGGCATCGCTTTTGTGGGTAATAAACACCCTGTCTCTCTCCCCACCTCTTAGATCTCTGCCTTTCTCTCTTGCCTTCAGTGATCCGACAGCTCCTCTTCCCCCCGCCCCTCCCTATAACCCACCTTTTGTCAAAACACCAGCTTTGATTTGAGCCAAGTAGAATAAAAATGGACGTGTGACTGACAGCAGCCCAAACAGATGCAGGGTTTGGCAAGCTGAGGTTCCAGAGAATGAGCAAATAAATAGAGACACCGGTGCGGTCAAATGTGTCGCTGACACGTCGAGAATAACGAGCTGGAAGAGTGGCTTTGTGCGGGCTGGGTATTTCAGGCTTCTCATTTGTACCCTCTGATCGTCGGCCAAGTGACTTAAGGAATTCTTGCCTTTCAGGGCAAATTTTAAGTCTCACCTTTAGAAGGATGGTTTACAACAGCTCCCTGCCCCTTAGCGTTTCTTCTTGTTGATCTTAAAATTTGTCAAGGGCTTGGAGAAACCTGGAGAAGATACAGTCGAGCAGCTGCGTGTTTTGTGCTCAGCACCAGCTCCTGTTTTCCTCCTCTCATCAGTTTTCAAAAGGACTCTTTGCCTACCAGTGAAGACACAAATAAGCACACGCCAACATTTGTGGGTGCAAGCGAGGGCCACTTCCATGGCGAAAAGAACAAAAGTGTTTGAAAGCTCAGCTTTCTCCTTCCTTCTTTGGAAAGAGAACTTCCAGACCAAGAAAAAATAATTACCCATTCCATCTTAATTACCAAGAGCAGAATTTCTTCTTTTGATCCACAGCACATTAAGCCACTCAGACAATTCTCCGCAAATTACACGGTCAAACTGAACCTGAGCAACTTCTCAAAGGGCGACCACCAGCGAAACCCAGGGAGAGAAAAAGTCTTCCAGCGTGTCACTGTGACCAGGTCCAGACGGGCCCGTTTTGGGAGAGAAGTGACGTTTTTCATTCCGAAAACAGCATCATTTAGAGATTTGTTAGGGCAAGACTTTGTGCAGCCAAAGGATAACCTTTTCAAAAAGCTCCTACTTAAAGCCTCGCTGTGTCAGAAGTTGGGAGAGCTAATTACAGGTTGCAAGCCCTGGTGGGTGCGTGCTGCAATGCCTGGGATGAACCTAACTGGGATTTGGGTGGATATACCGATTTACCTGCCTTTACACTGAATTTATGCCTGTGCCATTAATTGCACGCAACATAACTTCAATGGACGAAGCTGCAGATTCCACATGTTGGCAGGTATAAATTCTCAGGTCAGGGCTTAAATATGTTACAGGAACCTGAGAGGTTCCCAGACCCTGTGCTGAGTTTTGGGGGCATCAAGAACCCTGCAGCCAGGGTACAGATGGGTTTTGGGGGCCCTTAGACACCAGCTGAAAGCTAGCATCTCGCTTGGTTGTCTATCCAAAACAGAAGTTGCAAGCTGGAAGAGAAATCTTGATACGGGTCAGGCTGGATGGAGCTCTGAGCAACCTTATCTAGTTCAAGAGGTCCCTGCTCACTGCAGAGGGGTTGGACATGATCAGCTCTTCCAGATGATACAATTCCACGATTCTACGACCTTTAAAGGTCTCTTCCAGCCCAACACATCCTGTGATGTACCAGCTGTTAGGCAGGATCCCATCCCTCAGCTCTGCGGAGACACAGGGTGCTGCCAAGTGACAAGGAGCAGTTACAGGGGACATCCAGCTCACTGCAAGCTCCCGGTATTCCTCCCCACACGCGTCCCTGGGTTGAAATAATTCATCGGATCGCTTTCCCCAAGAATTGTATGCGAATTGATTTACCACCCCCAGACACAGGGTGGTTGGTTTTCTTGTTGTTGTCACTGCAGTTTTTTTAACAAGTGTATGAAAGAAATTCAAGCTGTGCTGCTTAGTTTCAGAGACGTGTAGGGCAAGCCAGTCCTCTGATTTCTGCGACTCCAACCCCACTTGCTGTGAGTGCTATTTGCAGAGACGCTGTAAAGCTAGAGATCAATGTGTAGTTACTGTTTACCATGAAAATGAACATTTCAGCCTCTTACACTAAAAGGGAAAGAAATTTTCTAGTCACCTGCCATTTAAATAGCATCTCACAGTCACTAATTTAATGCAAATCTCATATAGCTTCCTTGTATTTGTCATTTCAGTGCATTTTTGTGCTTGTAGGTTTTATGCTAATGATCCTGCTCCATCACTAACTAGGTCTTTATACCTATCACTCCAATGATACTTGTAATTACAGTTTTGTGTGGATATATATGGGTGCATGATCAGCGCGCTCAGCTCTCCATCACCTCTTTTTTGTTGCTGCCCGAGAGACACAAGTTCTCCCCGTCAGCGTGACAACGGGGTTTTGTTTGCAATGGCTTTCTGCAACTCTGAGTCTGATCAATATAAAAATTTCAGCAAGTGTTCCAGGTGACAATAAACAGAACCCTGAGGATTTGGGTAAAAACTGGAAAATCCAAGGATGGGAAGCTCTGCTCTTCAACAGAACTGGATTTTCTGTAACCCACTGGTGCCGGACACCAACCTATTCCACCAGCACACCCCATCTTGGCTGTGTCCAGGACAAAACCACTGAGATCTCGGGGATTTATCGCTCAGGATCCATTTGGCCAAGGAGATAACAGGTGAATCTGGGCAGAGGGAAGGGGGAGAGAAGAGCACGTGGCCCTAATTTACAAGTGGAAAAATAAGAGAAGAACATGTAGAGCCACAGTGAGAAGAGATGAGAGAGAGCTGAGACAATCCTTTACCAAGACAGAAAAGAGAAAGCAGCACAGAGTGCCCTGGACAGCCTTTTCTCAGTGCCTAGCACAGGATTTATTGCCTTGCTGCATGTTTTTCCCATGACTCACAAACAGTGGACATGCATCCCCGGCAGCACGAGTTTAAGTGTCTGCTCAGAGAGCTGCAAGATGCAGCAGTCAAGGGGTGCTGGGATGGAGAACTCCCCAATGCAGTCAGGCTAGCCAGGAAGGTAGGAGAACCTTCCCAGTCCTCTTAGATCCCTCCTCACCCCTCAGCCAACACAATCAGTTTGCTCAACGCCAGCAGCAACTGCTCCTTCCTGTAGAATTTCAAAGCAATCTCTCCCTGTGGTAGGGAATCCCAATCTTGGTTTACGCCGGTATAAATGGAGACCAAGGCAAGTGCCCTTCCAGTTCTGGTCTCTTGACCTGGCCCCTCCGGCTCCCCCTCCCGCAGCCACACACCCCCCGGCTACCGAGGCGCCGCAGGACTCTTTGCAAGGGGATGAAGCAAACTCAGTGACAGCCCGAAATGAAACATGACACGCAATCATTTCCAAGCACGGTGAGAAGAGATTAGCGCGCAGCCCCGGGAAAAAAAAATAAAAAAAGAGAGAAAGTTTCATTTTGTCCTCGGTGCTCTTGACAGAAGAATCGCCTGCAACTTACTCAAACTCCAGTGAAAGCTCAGATGAGCAGCCTGACGGGTTTCAGCCTCCTTAAGGATCAAGCCCCCGAAGAGCAGCCGGGAACGAGGATGACTCCCCTACCCTTCTGCTTTGATAGAGATAAGGCAGAAACATACTTCAGATTAGGAGGCATTCAGGCTGCTGGAAGGTGACTGGAAATGCTGCGGAGGACGGGAGCACAAAAAAACTGTAAACAGCAACATGGGGAGAAAATAATTGAAAAGAGCCTGCCAGGCAGAACAAGCGAGCTAGGAGAGGTCAGCCTCATGCGCTGGCTTCTGCTGGGGGTATGCAGAGAAACCTCAGGGATCCTGGCAATTAAAACACTGGCACAGAAGAGTTGCTGTCTGCATTATGGAAGCATTTCAGAACTCGAAGCAAAATCAGGCACCTTCTGTACTTGGCACTGCACAAACATGAAAGGAGAGAGACTAAACAAAGGCCTTAAATAGGCAAAACCTGGGAAAACTGAGGCACGGAGCAGCAGGTGACTCGCTGAATGATTTTTGGAGCGGTGCATCTTTTTCCTGCTTCTCAAGCCAACATCTTCTGCATTTGTTTGTACAGCTCCTTGGCAAACGTGCACCATCACCTTGCAGACAGACGAAGCCTCGGGAGGGCGAGGGGACCCCACAGAGAGAGAGGGGCACCCATGGTATCTCAAGGAAAAACAAGTCAGGGAGGGGAGCAGGAGAGATGCTTCGACTCGGGATTGAGGAGAAACTGCTCATCCAGGTCCAGCTGGCCCTAGAAACACAAGTCTCCGGTCCTTCAGAGGAGACAGGGCTCAGCGCTGCAGTTCAGCTCATTCTTGTTTTGGATCTTGCTCCTTGATCCCAAGCTCAGACAGCTCTTGTGCTCCATCAAAGTCCACCAACAGGCTGTTGTGAGCTTGCAAGAGGAGAGTTTTAATCTGAATTGGTAAGCAGCCAGAAACCAGGGTTTGGGCTGATCTGCATGAAATGCAGATAAGCACCATCAGCCCCTTGAATTCAGATGAGGCACTTGAGCTACTAAATGGCAATTCAGGGGCTACAGAGGCAGAATAACCCCAGAGACTGACGTCCAGCAACCCCACCACCTCTCCTCCTACTTTTCAGACTCTTCCAGGCTATGCTGACCCATCAAAAAGCCACAGGACTGTTTCCAATTTGTGACTTCCAGCCACATCAGGGGGGTACTGACCCCTACCAGTGTATTCTCCCTGCAGACACGGCTTAATGGGCCCGGTGGAAATGGTTGGGAAAGGTGTGCGGCATTGGAGAACCTCATCCAGAGGTGGGAAAAGGGTGTTGAAAAGGCAGAGTCAGGTCTTATCACACTGGATAGCACAGTCTTCTTTTCCATAGGCAATTACATTCAAAGTTTTATGGGTTTTTTTAAAATATAGACTTAGTTTCTTTTGATTCTTAAAAAAAACCAACCTCAAACATAACGTGCAATCTGAGCAATTTGCACTAATAATCAAGAAGTGTGTTGGGGGGAAAAAAAAAAAAAAAAATCAAACCCAAAACCTAAATTCAACACTTTGGCAAATTATCTGTTACGTACACATTCATGATTCCCTTAGCAAAAAGCTGAGTAATGTATCAAGTATTGCCTTCTGCTCATTAACTTGACATATATAATTTATTTTTAATATTCACCCCAGTGTTTTACAGCATTCTAGAAAGTGCTCTCCACTACACACTTTGCAAAAGCTCAGGAACATTTAGCAATGAGAGACATCATCGCAGTTCTGTGCTATTGCATATATGTGGCAAGAACAGAAGGAAATAGAAAAGGCAGAAGAAAAGGAGGACAGTTTTGCGAGTGCTAGGAGAGGCAGATTATTAAGATTTCGTGGAATTATTCTATTCAACAAAAGGTGAAGAAAGGAGCATCTTTAGAATACCTCCCACCCTTCCTTTCTTCTCTCTTGAAGAGGAGACAAAGAAAGGAACTAAATACAAATGAAATTAAATCAAATGAGTTCCTGGACTGCTTAATATGGTGTTTTACCCCCATTTTAAATATCCCTCAGGAGACTAGGCTGAGTTAATAAGCCTAAAAGATGTTGCACTGAAGACTGAACTGCCTTGATGAAAGCACAACTTGGCTGGGACTGTATTAGCCTAGAAACTTGTTTCAGCTTCTTAAAAGGAGTCTTTTAATCCATTTTTGAAATGGAAAGGATCAGGCAGAACACATTCATATGGGGGGGGAGACACATGCAGTCACACAGCTATGTGATAGAAATTGTTCTAATCACAGTGTCTAATTGCAAAGAAAAGGAAGCTGCGACAGTTTAACTGCTGAATTCAGCGTGATCACAGACACTGGAAGCCAGAAGGAAGATTGTCTTCCTGCGTGTCCAATGCTGCAGTGTCTGATAGTCTGGTTCTTCACCACACACTGCAGTATCCCAAGCCTAGAGAGGGCCTGAACTTGAACCTTGAGGTTTCACCTGCTGCCTGCCCTTCCTGCTGGGCTTCCCTGCAAGGCTCAGGTCTGGGTTGCCCTCCCCTCCCTGGTGAGCTGCCCTCCCAGATCTTCTAGACAAAAGGAAATAACTCACATCAGAAAAGGTCTATGCTTGCACATCTCTGTCACAAACTCAACAGCAGTAGACGGTTGTGCTCCTCCTCTCATGAAACCTCCTGGATTCACAGTTCTAGGAGTTAGGTAGGGGAAGGGACAGACTCCCCTCCCCGCTTGCAACAGAAGTGAATAACACCCCCAATTCTGCAGGGAACACTGTTGAGACATTATTAAACCTCTATAGGGTGAGTATCTGCTGTAAAAACAACACGAAGCCCCCCAAGGTCTGCCCTGAGCCATAAAAGACCTTGAGGGACCTTCTCTGCCCACCTCCCCAGACTCTGGGCTAGAAACTACCAACAGCTCTTGAAGCTCCAGCAGCCCCAGTTGCCAACCCAAACCAACACCACCCTGGGGTGAGCAGAGCCTGGAAAAGACAAGACTGAGCATAAACCACCCACCTGGACACAGCCTGGAGACCAGCAGAGCAGAGAGGGCGGCTCCTCCACAGCCCTTTTTTATAGCCCTGGTAATTACAGCCCCAAATGGTCTCAGCTGTAATCCCCTGAGTACAAACTGCCCCAGCTCTGCATGTCTTGCACAACACCCGGTTTTGCGATACGAGTTTTATGAATGTATCTAGGAAGGCACATGATCACACGCGTTTTGGTTTTACTGTCAAAAGGTGCCTGGCGTGCTGCGGCTCAGAGGAGCTGCTCTTTGGGGAAATCTGCCTGGGCAAGACTCCGGGGACGCTTCTGAAATTGTTCACATCTCGTCTTTCCTCGCTGACGATGAAGACAAGCATGCCCGCACACATCACTAACTTCCTGACCTCAAAATAAAAACATAGGAGCTGTTTTCAACAGCCGGATGGGAAAACACATGTTTTTCGTATGTTTGAATGTTTGTGTCACTGCATTACTGTAAAGAAACAAGGGCAATGTGCTTTTATTTCATGCAAATAACTAACAAACAAGCTTCCACACTCCAGAATCCAGCCATTTAGAGCAACTGATGGCTACAAAGAAAGAGGATTTGGTGACCGCAGCAGAAAACCAGTAGGGGAAGATAAGCAAGTGAGCTTCAGCCCTTGGCTTGTAAGTTTGGGACAGGTCAGAGCGGCCAAATTCAGCCACCAGAAATTGTCTGAACTTCATTCGAGGGGATGACTCAATATCTTGGCTTCACTTACAGCGGTTTTCACCGTAGAACACCCGTCACATCTTGTGCATAAACTGTCCCTACGCCCCAACCGTTTCACCAAAGACGGGGCGACGGCTGCTGAACCTCCGCAATCGCCTGCAGGAGCAGCTGCACTGAGCAGGGGGGGATTTTCTGCTCACAGCCCGGTTTTTAAAAATGCCACTCGCAAGTAATGCAAAGCCCAGCTCGGCGAGGAGCTGCTCATGTGCTCGGCTTCTAAGTGAGGAAAGCTGCTGGCTTGGAAACCCTCATTTATCTTCTTGAGTGCTTACTCACAGGAGGCACCTGAAGAGAGCCCCTGCATGGCTGGTGCTTTTGAAATGAGGTTATTTATCTTGGTGGCTAAAAGTGGATCTAAAGTCCTCCTTTCCCCCCTAACTTTTCAGAGTTTTAGTGAAAACGCGTGTGGACGTACGCGCTCTTGCGGACCATTTTCATTTGCTAGTCAAATGTTTTCAACTAAAAGTTTTGACTGAAAAAAACCAGAAAACCTGCGTCAGGATTAAATTTCCCACAGGAAAAGTAGATTTCTGCTTAAATATCTTATTTTTTTAAAACCAAAGTCATCAGTAACTCCAGGAGTAAGGTTTGGATTTATAAATATACTTCTGAGAAATATTTCAATTTCTAGTTCAACTGTTGCCAGACGTATCCCCATAACAAAAAAGCAAAGCCAGACGCACTATGAAAAATCAATGCTCGTCTCAGGCTGCAGATTTCCACGAGCTCCACTGAAGTGAAATGCAAACCCGTGTATGCCAATGGTGAATTGTGACAACTCTTCTCGCCCAGTAAATGCAAAATCCTTCATCCACTGGACAAGAGGGAGCTTATTTGAATTGCATGGGCAGCGAGTCAGACAGTAACACCGTGTAATGGTGATAACAGTAAGGATAGTGAAGAAAAGATACCTGTGGGGAATGTACTGCCTCCATCACTGATGAAAATATCTGCCAGGGACAATACAAGTAACGTTGATCCTGCTGTGGATAGAGAGATGGAGCAGGTGACTTTTAAAGGGTGTTTCCAGACTTATTCCCCTAGCGTTTTATGACCTGTTGAATATTGGTAAATAAATATTTGATCGCACATATCAGAAAAAAGGGTTAAGGGGTAAATCCCAGAAGTTTCTCAGAGCCTCTGCGATAGAAATTCATGTGTTGCTTCCTTTCATGTCAGGGCTACACAGCATGAATGGCAAAACACTTCTAGGTGTGGGCTAGGACTCATTTATAATCGAGATGCCTTCCCCCTGACAGTGGTTAATGATGCTTTGATCCAGGCTGATGGCTGCTGAGGGGTGGAGGACGCTCCCCTGGGCATCGCGCTGGCGCCCGAGGGACAACAGGGGATTAACTGATGGTTTTATTCTTCAGGTGCTCAGTGTTTTGTCCTTCCCTTCTTCCCCTCCCACTTAGATTTAATATGACGTTTTACTGCAGGTACCTGATGGAGATTTCTGGCCGTGATAGCTCTGTTAGACCAAGTCACTGTGGCTTCCCTGACCTGGCCCCGCGATGCTGCTGCTCCTCATCACCCCCAGGCTGAGCCATCACCACGACTGATGCTGATGCTGAACATCTGGAGAGACGAAGCATCCCCAGCTGTGCAAATTCCCATCTCTGTTGTCTGTCCCCACCTTGAATTAAAGATGGGAAGAAAAGAAGGGCTGTGCTCCCCCATCTCCGTGGCTTTCATCCTGTAAGTCCTATTTAACGTAATTTACACCCAGGAAGTTTAACTCTTATTTAAGCTCATTAGAAGCTAAGAGCTTGGAGTATCTTTGACACGGCCTAACACTTAGCGACCTGTCTGTCATTTTACATAGTATAATGCCCAAGATTTAGATGCTACTGAGATCCTCACAAACATCACTCAGCTGCCATCTCCGAGCCCACGGGCGTTTCAGAGGTGAGAGCCTTTGGTCTGCATTGCTACTGCCCCAGACCCGCCTCACCTCAGAGATATATTTATTATTTCTTCTTAATCTGAGAATCCCCATCTGCCTAGAGGCTCAATTCTCTCCCACAAAACCAAACTTAGCTTTGAGAACATAAACGATCAGAGCTTCACAGAGGCTGAGTCTAACTGCACAAAGCGACGATCAGACGATTCCCTCCGGGGACGCAGAGGTTCCTCCTGAAAAAGGGACCCTTGGGGCATCCTCCGGCAGGGGCGAGGAGCTGCCTTGAGCTGTTTGACAGGGAAGTGGCTGAACCTGCACCCTGCCCCAGCTCCCTCCAAAGCCTCTACTCCTCCCTTTGTGGCAAATGCAAAAGAAGAGGCGAGGTGTCACGGAGATGGAGCCCGGCATGAGATGAGCAACCGGCCTCTTGGAGCGCGAATATGGCAACGGCCCTGCTATTGTCCGAACAAGAATGTCTTCCTTCTGGCTAGCCAGCACTCAGAGCTATTTAAAGGCTTGCTTCTATTTTTCTATTTCAGTTTGCAGAGTCATTTCAGGCCAAGTCCAAAGAGAAACTCCCTTTGTCTTTAGAGAAAAATTCAGAAAATCCCCCCCAGCTGCTCTGACATGCTTGTTTGGGAAGAAGCTCCGGGAACAACTGAAGCCGTATCGCAGGGCTCCGAGCACAAGACATGAACCAGAAGCCAGGCAAGAAATTATTACTTCTGTTTCTATTCCATTATGCTTTATGCTAAAAGACTTAAATGATCAATGCTGTGTTAATAAATTTCATTTGGCTCATTTAATAGATGACTTAGTAGAGGAGTGAGTTTGGCCATGACCAGTAATGAATTAATAACTATGCAAGTAGCACATTCCCTTACAGAAATACTTTATACGGGCATAATTCTTTATTCCAAGATGCTCTGCAGGACTGAGCTGCTACTTTACAAGTATAGGTGTAGCTTTGAGTTGGAGACGGGCATAAAACGTTCCTTTAGGAGACAGATTGAGTGAGGCTCTGCTCCCAGACACCTCCAGAGAGCTGAACCACAGAGCCAGCAGCTTATACCCCAAATGGCCTGAGTCCTCCTGCTTTGTTTCCTCGCTAATGACACTAATTTCCCTGTGCTTTGCGGCGCGCGGTCTTGAGACGAGAGCTAAAAATGAAGTTTGTCAGCTTTGTTCAGTTGCACCGTGGGAGTCGCCGGCTGCCTGGCATTTGCACGGCAGCTTTTTCGGCTGCTGGCCCCAAACTCCTCCTCCACAACAAAAAAAATCTGTGGCTGATGTGACAAACGCGGCTGGGTTGGGGCAGGCATGCCGAATGCCCGGATCTCGGTCCCAGTTATTCCAGTGTTGCCAGAAAGCTTGTGCAGGTCAGGAAGAGACCAGGGAGGGGGTTACACCGACCACGCACGGTGCTTCGCTGCTTAAAACCTGTTTTAAACGAGGTTTGTTCCAGAGAGAAAACAGCAGGCACCGTGCCACAAGCAGTGAAGCAGCATGGACGAAACGTGGCAAAGCAACCTGGTCTGGTGGCAGAAGGGGTTGGAACTAGATGATCTTTAAGGTCCCTTCCAGTTCAACTCATCCTACATCATCACCCTATGATGATGTGCCTGAGAGAGGAGCTTTGCTTGGTGTTTTCTGCAGAGGTCTGCCCAGTGCTGAGCATCTCCAGGAGCAGGGCTGCCATGGACCCTCTTTACCCACTTGAAACGCATCAGTTTTGCTCTGAGTTGTGACGTTTCTTCTAGCACTTAAGTGGCAGTTTCCCCGCTGCAGCCCCAGCCCGTTAGTTCTCTCGTTGTTGTCAGTGACTAATGAGGATAATTTCTCCCCCCTTGCCCCGTAACAGCCTCTTCTCCAGTTGCAAAGCACTCCTGCCTCTCTACAGTCATCTTTCCTCCAGCCTGAGCCTGCCTGTCTCTCACAGGTCCCATTGTCAAAACCTTTTCATCATTTTTGTGGCTCCCCTACCAATAAGCGCTGCTGTACGTTCACGATATGCATCAAACTGCTCTAACTCATGGAGGGCAAGATAGGACCACGTTGGTCTGGGGCACAGAGCAGCTCTGTTCCGAAAGCTGGAGGAACCCCATGGCAGGTCACACCGGAGGGGGGACAACATGTGTGGCACAGGCAGCGGGGAGGGAACATTGTTCAAACAGAGCAGTCAGACCTGGTGGTGCAGCAAATCCCGTGCACAAAGCTCAGACCACGCTCTTCACAGAAACGGGAGGAGAAGGAAGCTCCACGAGCTCTGCTGTATGATGTCCCTGTAAAAGACCTTTGGGCTGCTCTAGCCTGGAGCTGGGGAGACACCAGCCACGGTGCGACTAACAGGGGTGTTCCTGCTGCCGTCCCGCTGACGCGCGCAGGAGCTGGAGCCGCTGCGAGGAGCGGGCAGGGAGGCTGCCTCTGCAGAGGCAGGTGGGAAAGCAAGAACAGGGGTAGGGACTGCATCACCGCAACCCTTGGCAATGTCCTCTCAGCCTCGCTGGAGGTGCCGTGCTGGAGCAGAGGCTCCCCTAACAGTGTCCCACACCAGCATTTTGGCATCCGCCGTTTGCGTTCTTGCAGCACAAACCTGTCCCACCAGTGGGTGAATTAGCCCCTGTATCCTGCGAGGCTGGTCACCTTTGTAGACCCCGTAGGTAAACTGAGACACCCCTCAGGAGGAAAAGTTGCTGAAAATGGGGGATTATAGTAATTTCCACAGTGGAACTTGCCCTCTCCAAGTATCAATCTGTGCCTCCATCTAGTGGTTAGAGCTATACAAAGAGGGTAAGAGCTGCCTACAGCACCCAGCAGAAGGCACCCCTCTCTCTGGTGACAGCAATTCCCACCGCTCACCCCAGAAGGTCCCAGCTGCCCATCCAACTGTTGGACAACTGGACACAACTTGTGTTTTACCAAATCCCGTCCAACACCCACTCCAGAGACTGCTGGAAACTTTGGGAAAACAGATGCAGCCCCAACCAATCTGGGCACGTCAGCTTTTGAAGGTGTCCCTCTCCAAAGCCAACGAGATCCCCAGGGACCAGCTGGCTCTCCTCTCCTTCCCTGCGATCACCACACTGCAGTGACCATGTTGGCTGGCTCTGTTTCTGGACGACTTCTGGACGGGGAAAAGTCACCATTGGAGGAATCAAGAACTGGGCTCTCTACATGGATTGCCTGACTCCAAAGATCTGTGCCTGCTCCTTACCAGCCTTGGGCCCTGGGACACCAGCACTCCGAAGTAGTTCAGAAAACCATCCCAGACCTCCCATTATCCAGGCACTGCCTGCCTGGAGACCCTGTTTGAATACACTGCTACTACACAAAATGAGGTCACTTGCTGAAAACAGGACCAAAATTACCCCTAATTGACATCAGGGTTCCCTCTTCCTTAAAACAAAGGGGTCAGACCTCCAGCAGAGAGAGAGCGACTTCAACAAAGCAACGATTTTGCAACTTGGAGCAAGAGAGTTCTCACTCAAGAGTCCTTTTTGTCCCCTCTCCCCTCTTAGCGGGAAGAAAATATGGGGCAGGTTTCTGATTAAGATGCACAAACAGTTCTATTCAACAACTGATGCAATAAATGTGCTGAGTAAAATCACTGCCAAAGCTCGTTGCGGTGCTTTATGGGGCTGCTCTAAAAGTGTGAAAAACCATTTGCTGCATATTATTAAATGATGAAAAATGCCAAGCTCGCAAACAAACAGCGCAATGAATGTGGCTTGACTGCCTCCAGTGAGAACATGATCGAGCCAACGTAAGTGAGGTGGCAGGGAGGGAAAGGGGGGTCTTTCCCTGTCCCGCTGCCACGCTGTGCTGCAGCAATTACGGGGCAAAGAGACCCAAAATAACAGCAGAGCTTCCAACCAGCCCCTCTCCGACCTCACAACTGATCAGGACAAACACAAAAAGCACTCTGCCAGCCACAACCGCAGCCCAGGTGGCTCGGATGCTAAGAAATGTTTTTCTCTACCTTTTGGCTGCTTACATAAAAAAAACCCCACGTGTGCAAGCAGAGTCACACTGCACATGTGATTTCTCTGCTCAGGGTAACAGCACCTCCAGCCCGGCACCCAGGAACATCACAAACCTCCCAGATGGTTTCTGTGGCAGGCTGGGCATCCGTCTCCTTGCACAGCACATGAGGGTCAGGGGGGATTTGGGTAGAAATTTGAGCCAGCTTCCACCTTCCCTTGGAGCTGAGTGTATTCTCTCGTACCTTTGCTATAAAGGAGGGTCTGTCAGGCAGTTCTAATCGCCCAAGAAAGTCACAAAAACAGATTTTCAGGAAACAGGAATTATCACACGTATCATGTACTGAGCACCCAGGGTGTCCTTCAGGGTGATGCTGAAGAACCGGGTACCACGTGCTGCAGGAGTGAGCCCAGTCCCAAAGCACACCTGGTCATGGCTCGGGTACAGAGGCTTGTTCCAACGCTGACCTGGAATTCATCTACTGAGTCAGAGGAATGGTTTTCACCTGCTTCACCATGACAGGAGCAAGCACTGGTGCTCTCAACAACACGGCAGAACTCCCAAGCCCACCCTGGTGTGGGCGGCAGTGCCGGTGCCCATGTCCACCTGCTGAGGTGGCACCTCCCCGCTCTCGAACCTGTGGTGCCACGTGTGATGAGATGCCTGTGCTGATCAAACACACATTTTAGCAGGGCAGGTGAGGAGTGCAGGAAATGGCACTTTATCGTCAGAGAGCCTGCAGTGCCAGACAAAAACACTCATCGAGCATCACTGCAAAGGAGCTGTCTTTTGGCATCTTACGCTTGGGTGAAAAAAACCTACTGGATAAAAACCCTTCAGTTACCAACCAGTTGGATCTTCAGTATCAATGTCATTAACTGCCACCTTGGCCTTGGTCACTCAGTTGAAACCTAAGCTCTATGGATCGGAAGGTGCAAGGGTGTTCTGTCACTTATCTTTTGCTCCTGGCCTGAGGTTTGTTTTCTCAATGCCAGTTAGAAAAAAAAGAAAAAAGTAAAAATAAAGCAAACTGCCCTGTGCACAGACCAAAACCTACAAGCAGCGCATGGGTCTTTCAACGGCCTTTCGGATAAGTAAGAAATTTCACCCGTGGTGCGCTGAGATAAGCTGGAGATCAATGATTTTGTCCTCTCTGTGATCTGAGCTGGACTCAGAGAAATTAGGATCTTCTCAAGCAGCTGCTGGGACCCAGACACATCCCATTGAGCACAAGAAGTGACACCCCTTGGGCTCTGTCGTGTCGACAGACGTGCGAGAGGGACGATAACAGGGAACTGGTCCTGGAGCTCAGAGTCCGAGGGACCCCCCCCGTGCACCAACTACAAGGACCCAGAGACCCCCACACGGACGGGTTTATCGCAGGAGAGAGGTTATCAAAGTAACAGAGAGAAACACCAAGCCCTGGGGAAGAAGCCCGATTTAGGATCACTCGACGAGCTGCGTGAAGTCAGGGATTGGGTGAAAGCCTTGGGATCGGGTGAAAGCTGGGATTATTATTTTTTTTTTCTAGATAGCATCTGCTAATTGAAAAAAACGCAGCATTGGGTCCCCTCCTTATACTCTCGACTTTCCAAAAATGAAATGACACGTATGTTTCTGAGACTACGATAGTTCTTCTTCCAAAACACAGGGCTTCAAACTTCCCTTTATTTTAACAAAATGAAAACCCCGAGGTGTACTCCTTCCCTTCCCCCTAATATACACCTTTATTTTTTTTTAGCTTGAAGTGATTTTGTTTTTGATTGCAGTTGTTAAACCAAAAAAGTCAGTCGCTCTCCATGCTACAGGTAATCTAGAAACCCTGCATAAATCGTCACTCACCTCAGTGCCTAACACCACGTTGCAGCTAAGTACGTATTAAAAATTAGACAGGTGCTAAATGCACCTTTAATGTTTGCACTTAAATGATGATCCTCCTCCCACTTTTACTCTGACCCCCTCCCTTTCCTATGCCGGAGTGGGGAAAGAAGAATTGCTCAAGTGCCTGATTCAAAATTGCAGCTGTTGAAAACCCACCCTTTGCCTCCCGGCTCCCGCGCAGACACGTGGGACGTGACGAGCAGGGAGCGCCCCGCGCTTCGCAGGCTGCAGAGAGACGTGAAAATGCTACAACTGCTGTGAAGACAAAAAAAAAAAAAGAGAAATTTGTTTTGTCAAGCATCGCCCTTTGAGTTATGATCCTGCATCAACTACGTTTTCTACCGAGGAATGGATGCAAGTCCCAGGGGTCTCAGACAGGAATGGTTGGTATAGGCTCTTCGTGCCCAAAAGAGAGATGGGCTGGAAATTCAACGTGAATTCAGGTTTATGGGTTAAATCCAGGTGGATAATGGAGCCCGGAGAGCCCTTGGGGTAGGGATGTTTTGGGTGGATGCCTGCAAGGAGAGGACCTTGAGAGAAAAGGAGCGGACCCTGCATCCTGCTGGCAGCACCAGCTCTGCACCTCCTAAAAGGAGAGGATTTATCCTTATGGCCACAAGCTCTAATTTATAATCGAAACCGGCCCCAAACAGCCTCTGAATAACTTCTGTTCGAGTGATGGCTACGTCCCCACTCATCCTGTCTCTGCAGGGCTGACCCCTCTAAAGAGAAGCCACGGATTTCAGAGCAAATCCTAATTGATCAACATCAATTTACATAAAATTATCAAGAAAGACACCAAAAGCCCCCGCCCCAGACTGATTTCCAAAAGCCAGACGAAGTAGTTGCTGTAGATAATCGCTATAAAGATTAATGCCTTAGAAAATGTTTATTCTTGGAGCTCAGCCCAACATCCCAAGCCAGCTGTCAGGATTCAAGATAGCGGCCACAGTGACGAGGGACTGAGCACTTTGCAGAGGAATAATCAATTTGGCAACTGTCTTAATGCAAAAGCAGAATCCTGCGACTGTGGACTAGGCTGAGGGGCCAAGAGAGAAGAGAAAATAAGCCCCGCGCTACTGGAAAATAAATGAAAAGAGAACAGCCTAGCCTATTTTTGTGTTTGTAGGGGTTTCGTGCAGTTCACTTAGTGTCCTAAGGCTTTAAGAGAAATGGATTATTCCAGGCATTTTGGGAATGGTAATACACCAGTCTACGGAGTCCTGCAGTAAAGACGTAATTTGCCATTAAACGCTGTAGTTGGCTTTACAAATTCCACAGAAAGGCTCTCACTCAACCCTATTGCTCTCCAGAGAACAACAATTTTATGAAGTATTTTTCATCTAGAGATCTCCAGGCGTTTTTTTTTCACAAAGGAGATGAGCTAGAGATGCTGGTCTGCCGCACATGGCGGGCGTGGGCGCGTTTGGTGGCGTCGCGCGGAGATTTTTGAGGTCACGGGGAGGATCAGTGGAAGAGCACAGGCTTCCCTAGACGAAGAGCCTTCGAGTGGCGTAAGACCAAGGTTCAGCAAAGTACTAAAACCAAAGGCTGAGCTCAGGCACAGCAGGCTCCTGATCCAGGTATCACTGACCCAGCGGACAGCAACAGAGGAGCAAACATGCGGGAAATGTGAAACCGGTATCGTTTCGAGCACTCAAATTGGACCTGAAAAGCTCTGGACTCAAAAAGCATTTGGAAAGAAAAAAAAAAAAATAATTGCATGGCCCAACGCTCTGAGCTGCGTTCCCCGGGGCTCAATGCAAAGCCGGGAGAAGCCGGCGTGGTGTGAAGCTTCGGCGGGTCTGGCAACGCTTCCCGCAGTCCTCAGGAGGTCACCAGCAGAGATGTGCAACGCACGCGTTATTTAGCAAGGACTTGGATTCTGCAGACTTCCAAAAATGAATTGCAATAAGATGATTACTTAGCAGTGAAAGTAAATGGGTATTTATAGCTCCTCAAACACAAGGATGGATCATTCCTTTCTTCCACGGCTTAGAATGAGGAATCTGTTCCCAGACAGACAGCTGATGAAGTAGCTAAAAACTTTCTCCCCATGAAGAATAATGAAAGCGGAGGTTCTGACAGGAACTGTATGGTTTTGAGGAGAAAAACCCTATAATGTCCATGTCAGTTCTGGCAAAACAGAGAGCTTAAAGCACCTGTCCCAACGTTACATTCTTCTTCTAAAGAATTGTAACATAATTTATACTAAGAGTTAAAAGTGAAGCGGTTCTAAAAGCAGGATTTGCTAGATGCAATGCGATTTTTACTTTGTTCTGCAGGAATTTTGTTGGGTTTTTTTTTTCCTTCCCTTCTCGTGCAGAAGCCATTTTTAACTTGTGAAATTCCCATAAAAGAAGCAGAGGCTGCTCTGGAATATCTAGGGAATCGCTGACGACAGAAGTAGTAAAATCAAGATACTTCGGATGGCAGGAACACGACTAATAAATCTGCCCATTTAGTTCATATCTGTTCTCGTGCTGTTCCCAACCTTTCAGCTCTGCTAAAAGCTCCAGCTATTCCAGCCTACAGCCTCTTCTTTTGCAAACAAACAAACCAAAGCTTCAGAAAGAGCAGAAACTTAGACATTCCCCCTTTCCTCCAACAGTCTGAGTCAGAGGCTGAAGAGAGCATTTGTTAAATAAGTTTAAGTGATTTACCCCCAGCTGCTGCACACAGCATTATGTGGGAGTCACACACAAGGAGAAGCAGCTTTTAAGTCTTGCTGAGAAGTGCACGGAAT
Source organism: Trogon surrucura (assembly GCA_020746105.1). NCBI lineage: Eukaryota > Metazoa > Chordata > Aves > Trogoniformes > Trogonidae > Trogon > Trogon surrucura. Next base: position 4,744,194 of record CM036640.1, read on the forward strand.
TGCTGTCCACGGACAATAGCAGCGACAAGCTCACTTTGGAGCTCAGTTCATTGGTTTCTGAACACCTTTAAGCTATTGACAAAACCGTCAATATTTTATTTTTAGTCATCCTTCCCGATGCGTGTCGAGAGACATTCTGGGAGAGCAGGGTTTAGAAAGAGAAGTTATCTCGAGTCTGAAAACTACTCTTCCATTTAAGACTGCAGAAAGGGCTTGAAAGTTTCTGCAAAGAAAAGGGAAACCCATTTATTTTCCAACCGTAACGCTGGCATGAGAAACCCTGCAGTAAGTGACTCTAAAACACAATGGACTTCTTTCACTCAGGCCTTCTCAAAAGGGTACTTAAGGCATGAGCTTGTGGGTGGCTGAGAGCTTATGGAATAATTGAAACAAAAGGCACATCTTGACATCCACAACCTCTGCATCCGGCACAGAACATGCTGCAAGTAGCTCACCACATCCCACCCCATCCACGTCTCCCTGTCCCCAGGAGTCCTTGCCTTTCTTGCCCCAACCCTCGCAGCTACCAAAGATGCAATTCTGGCGAGACTCGATTTGAGTTTCCCAAGCCCACTCTCCGGGAATGCTTTCAGGCTTTTATTTCCCATCGTGCATCCCCAGGAGCGAAAGGCAGCGGGATGAGCCACCCCGTCTAACGGGGAGCAAGCATCTAGAGTGCATAAAAGCAGCCTGTCTGCCTCGAAATCATCAAAGCTCATGAACCTTCTGGAGCCCAGTCAAACGTTAGAAAAGCCCAAGCCTATCCTTCCCCTTTGACTGGCGTATTTCACCTCCTCCTCCCTCGCTCGTCGCTGCAGAAGCGACGATGTGGGGCTGGGGCTGTCACTATGAGATTCATAAACAGAGTCGCATTAAGGAATTTCTCAGGTTTTTCCCCAGCACAAAAGGAAAATAAAGTTTACGCGTGAAGTAGCCCCAACCAAATATAATATAGGAGTAATACCAGTGAGGCACAGAGGAAGCAAAACCTCAGCTATGGGGGTTTTATTGCTATTCTGTCTTCCAGAGTGAAGAAATAGAACTGATGGGCTAGAAAGGTGCTGGCAGTGTTACCAGGCATGAAGAAACTGGGTCTTGGTTAAGCTGCTCATGACGTTTCAAGACCAGATTTCAGATTCACGCCAGAAAGGCAAAACTCTTGGTGTTTGTAAGAGCAGTAGCGGTCAGTCACACGACAAAATTTTAAATTTAATCATGCACGCTGCCAGACAGATGGAGGCAAAGTGCCAGGACTTCTGTCTCTGCAGAAAATTTTCCGGGAGGTACCTGTGTACTTCCCACCCATCATTTGCCGTGGACTCGCAATGCTGTTTTCCGTCTCACGCCATTTTTAGGGAGCTAATGGGCAGATGGAAGTGGGACAATAATGTCAGCTTTTACTACTGGACAAAGAAATATTTTTCTCTTGAGTGCAATCACAGCACGAAAGGTAGAAGGAGAAAGGATCTGCACTTACTGCTTCCATATGCTCCATCAGAGTGACCAGCTGCACTGCCGGCAGGAGGTCACCTGTCCTGGCGTGTCTGAGTTATAAAAGCATCGCACGCCTCCGTCATTTGCTTTTGTGCTGGATGGAGTTTCCAGAGCTGTTCTGGAAACAGAAAGCTCAATAAAAGGACCAGAAAGGTTTGAAATCACAGCTCTCGGTCCCTGCAAACTCGGTCCCGTGGTGGCTGCAGCGCAGAGAGCCCCGCGCTGAGAATGGAGGCAGCTCATCACACCTACGGGATGCTCGGTCTCTACTGAGCAAACAGAGCCTGGTCTTGAAGAGCTAGGGAGTAACAGCTCTTAGTAGTAGGTTTTATTTTATTTTTTGGTAGCCTTCTGTTTCAGAATCATGTTAATTTAATTCGTTAAGGCAGGCTTTTAAAATGCTGTGCTGGTATGTATCTAAAACCAGTGCCCTTAGCACGTCCAGGCTCTCTGTGATCAGAGGAGTACCTGAGAACCGTGTTTAGTCCTCGTGCCATTTCTCCTTCTGTTACCACAGAAAAAGTTTCATACCCCAGATTTCGATGGCAATTAAGACTTTTACTGCAGTGTGCAGTGAAAATACCATGCCATTGTAAGCACCAGCTTGGGACTCTGATTATAGGGGCTGCAAAAGGAAGGGACAGGGGAGATAAAAGGGGGTTTGCAAACCCTGAGTGGTGGCTGTTGAAGGGCTCTCAGGTAGGCAGCCACATATCATTTGCCCAGGACATTTATGGGAAGAAGACGAAGCATCCAAGCTAGAATAGTCTTCATTGTAGGAACAATACCGGCGTCTTCTAAGAAAAGGAATTAGCACCTTCTAGGTGTAAATGCCACTTAGCCTGTGCCACACGTTGATCCCAAAGCGCCACAAACATCAGCCAGGTTAGTCTCACGGTCTCCTTTTGTAGTAGGAGTCAGTCCTTTTAGCAACAATGAAATGCAGGCAAGTTATAAACCAAGCAAGAAAGAGCTTGTGGCTGAGGTGGAAACAGCATGGACAAGTCTTGAAAGCGTGAAATTAAGCTCCATCCAGCCTCAAAGTCTTGCAAACACCTCTGGGAGCAGCATCGTTATGCACAGGACAGCCCCTTCCTGCAAGCCTAGAGGGTCACAGGCACAAAAGTCCTCGTGATCGGGGTTTTGCATTTTTTAACTTTAAAAATTTACTCAAGCAAGCCATGGCAGAATTTTTCCCAAAGTAAAAAAAAAAAAATAAAAAAAAATCCACAAAACCAAACAAGCACTAGCAAGGCAGGGAGTACCAGAGGGATCTCGTTTGCCCTGCGTATTTTCCTTTCCCCAGCACAACGTGAGCACACAGACACTATTCTTATGCTGAAACGTTTTGCAGTTCGCTTTGCACGAGAGACAGCAATGACACAAAGCACACGGCCCGGGAGATTCGGGCTGGAATGAAGCATCATCTATTTATATAAGTGCCCCCATGGAAAGCAGGGTGTGTTTGTAAGGGCACAGATGTTTCTTTGTATTTTCCTCAAGTATTTTCTCCTCCTGAAAGGCACTTACTCTGGGACGGTTAACAAGACAGATTAATTCATGTGGATCCTTGCAGCAGAGTAGGGCTGTCACTGGTGGGGAGAGAGGTTTGATTATATTATTCCCTATTGTCAACACAGGCACTTTGTAATAGATTTATGGCTAATAAAATCTTTTAGTAGTAGAGGGTCCTTGAGTTTCAATTTTGAACCTTTGGCCCTTGCTCAAATCACCAGCAGATGCAAGCATTAATAAAACCAAATAGCACGTGGATACTAAAGAGGCATATGGCCGGGTACTCAATAAAGGCAGTAAAACACAGGAGAGGGATCTTTACAATCTGGTTTGACCTAATGGAATCATTCTTTCAATAATAAAATTACTCTCCGCTGACGGATGATATAGCATATCTCAGATCAGGGAAGTAATTCCCCGAAAATTCAGGAGTTTAGGGTTGATGCTGCTCAATAGCACATTTTCATCCGAAAACCTTAGGTGAATTCACAAACGTGGACTGATGAGGAGAAAACTGAACCACGGCTAAGGAAGCAAACAGGTGCAAAACCAAGAAAAGTCAGGGCTTAGCAGTAAGCTTCCTTTATGAAATTATCTCTTTTCAGCCAGCAGCTCAGCCTGAGATGCAGACTCCAGGATCATCTACCAGAATGTACCAGGGCTCTAGCAAACCTTGCCTTAAATTCAAGCCAGAGAAGCTGGTACCCAGAATTCTGGGTACAACTTAACCTCACTTTGGGTTGTCTGCTGATCTATCCTCATCTCCTGTGTTATCGACAAGCCGTGACCGACCGCGTTGAGAAATCCAGACACTTTCCTCCAGCCCCAGGTGTGCAGCCCATGCCCACACGAAGGGAGGAGTAAGCCCAGGAATGGAGGGCGGCAGTTCTGGTTACCGGCCCCTTGAAGCTCTGCAGAGATAAATCCCCTCCTTGCCCGCACCCAGCAGGTCTGCCAGGAGATACGCAACCCAGCACAGGCTGGATTCACACCCGGCTGGATGCGATTCCTATCTGGACGCGGATTTTGCCAAGCTATGCCAGCAGCTGCACAGACTGCCGGTGACTTGCAGAGAACTCTCAACATCTCTTCTGAGACTCGTTCAGCGAAGCTGACAAGGGCAGGCATCGCCCCTGCCATCCTGCCCACTCTTTGCCCCTGCAATGGGCAGCTCAGGACCCACACAGATGCTGCCCACAGCCCCGGGCACGGCACTGCCTCCAGATGGGAGCACAAACCTCTGCTCGGGCTCCCCGGCGTTTGTCGCTGCTACGAGCAGCATCACAGAATCATTAAGGTCGGAAAAGACCTCTAAGATCATCTAGTCCAAACATTTACCCAACGGTAGAGACGTATGGAACAGCCATCACACAGCAGGGTGCTGGGGAGCGGAGAGCTCCCAAAACGCAACTTAAGTCTTTACGTCTTTACGGGCACAAGAAGAGATCACGGCAGCGACACTCAGCGCACGTGCGGCGGTTTCAGACTCGAGCCGGCCGTATGCACCCAGCGTACCTACCGCAAGCGAGTTTTGTTGCTAATTAAATCCTTTCTCCTGATTATTTATAGCCCTCTATTTACTGGCTCATTGATTTTAGAGGCCATGTTAGTTTTCTTTTTTACATGTCTGTCTGAATGGCTAGATTATAACTTATTACACAATGAACAAGTGAATTGGTGTCAGAGTGATCTATTACACAGATGGTGTGTGAGCAAAGGGCCTCTGTCTTTGCCTTTGGCATACTGAGAAGACAGGGAAAGACGCTGAGCCCGGTTCATTTGGTGCAAAATACGATTGCCATCCCTCCCAGTGGCTGTTTTGGGAAGTTTAGGACATTGGCTCCATGCAGTTAGTTCTGATGCTGGCTGAGGGTTAGAGAGGAGACAACTGGGGAGGTGGAAACAGAAGTCATCTGTGAAAACACAAGAGGCCTGGATGGTGAAGAGAAAAGGCTGTTCGCTGCCTGTAATAAGAGAATTATGAGATGTTAATTGAAGTTAGCAGGCAGCAAGCTTGAAAACAAGAGGAGGCTGTTCACACGTGTAACAGCGATGCGGATCTCTGTCACGGGTTGCTGTAGGAGCTAGAGAATGCGTGATTTCAGAACTGGAGAAGCTGATGGGAGAAGACAGTTCCTGAAGAGATGCTGAGCACAAAGTCCCTCTGCTTTAGGAAACGTGCCACAAGTCACTGTGGGAGTGTTGAGGGGAATCAGCACAAACCCCCCAGCCTCATTCCCTGCTCTTGGTCACTGTTGGCCATCGTCAGGTGGAAAAAGCCTGAGCCAGGAGAGCTGCTCCAAGCCGACCTTAAAAACCAAAGAAGCACCTGGAAGCCCATTTAACCTGGGCACCAGAGGCGGTTTCCCAAGCAGAAACGTCCCACAGCGGAAGCTGCCTCTCACCATGAGAGTGACCACAAGACCCTCAGCCTTACCCAAACCCACTGAGATCAAGTACTCAGGCTGCAAACACATGAACTCCACCATGCGAGAGGCAGGAGGTTGGCTTTACACCTACCAAGACCTTCTGTTTAACAGATTCAGATCCGTTTCCCAGGGTGTACGACCCTTTCAGGGTATGTTTATGTGACCTTTCAGCATTAGTGCCTTAAGATCAAGCATTTCCAGTTGCCGTGCTGTGACGTAGCTGGGAGGGAGCTGTTGGCACCCTGGCAGGGAGCTGGAACCGGGTGGCATGAGCAGGGGAACCTCCTGTACTCCAGCTGCCAAGTGGTAGCAGGTCTCCTGCTGCACCTGCTACGGGGTATCTGCACACATCCCTGCCCGTACCGAAGCAGCAAAATCTCAGTCCAAACCAACGCCTGCCTCAGACTCTGTAAGGTCTTTACGACTCTGGATACAGACAACAAAACCTAATGCTCTTGTGAGACTGCAGAGCTGCCACTTTTTATTGCTATTCTGGGGAATTCTTGCAAGTGTTGAGTTGCCCACTGCTATGTCAACTTGTACCTGACCTTTAAATTTACTGTATTTGCAAGAAAAGAAAACAGGTTCTTTCCCTCTACTCCCTGATTGTTCTGTGCTTAAAGGAAATAAACTTTTGTTTCAATAATCATAACCACAAAAGGTTCCCCAGAGGGCTCTTTAAGACTCCGAGCTAGTTAAAAAGAACATTTGCATGAATTAAAGAGCAACAACAAGTCACCACTGATCTAAGCTTCTTTCTAGTGCTTAACTAGTGTCTGTAGGTGGGGAAAAGCAAGACAGATCGGCAGGAGGTAAGAAAGACAAAAACTGGGATGTTTGTTCTGCTCTACGGTGCGTTTCCCGAGCAGCAGTCGAGGGAACAATACCTGTCCTTCACCGGCCACGTGGTCACTTCATGCCTGTATTTGTAATAAGGCATAAAGGACAACAAGCCTTTCTACAATGGTTTGTACTTTTTGTCTCCCACAAGACAGCGTCGGGATTAAGCAGGGAATAAAAGGAGCTTTCACGCTCCTTCCTGTTACTTGGAGCTTCTGCAGCTCAACCAAAGAGGGCAGAGCCGGCAGCGGGACTGCCAGCGCCACCTCGGGCAGCGTCCACACCTACGTACATGACCTGTCACAGAACTACAGAACGACAGAACGTCAGGGGTTGGAAGGGACCTCAAAAGATCACCCAGTCCAGCCCCCTGCCAGAGCAGGGTCACCCAGCACAGGTCACACAGGAACGCGTCCAAGCGGGTTTGAAAGTCTCCAGAGCAGGAGACTCCACACCCTCTCTGGGCAGCCTGGGCCAGGGCTCCGGCACCCGCACAGGGAAGAAGTTTTTCCTAATGTTTTTGTGGAACCTCCTGTGTTCCAACTTGTGCCCATTGCCGCTTGTCCTGTCACTGGACATCCCTGAGCAGAGCCTGGCTCCGTCCTCCTGACACTCCCCCTTGACATATTTATAAACATTGATGAGGTCACCCCTCAGCCTCCTCTTCTCCAGCTGCAGAGCCCCAGCTCCTTCAGCCTTTCCTCCCCAGGGAGATGTTCCACTCCCTCCATCATCCCTGGGGCTGCGCTGGACTCTCTCCAGCAGTTCCCTGTCCCTCTGGAGCCAAGGGGCCCAGAACTGGACACAAGATTCCAGATGTGGTCTCACCAGGGCAGAGCAGAGGGGCAGGAGGACCTCTCTGACCTACCAGCCACCCCCTTCTAACACACCCCAGGATGCCCTTGGCCTTCTTGGCCCCGAGGGCACACTGCTGGCTCATGGCCATCCTGCTGCCCACCAGAACTCCCATATCTCCTCATACTGGCCATACCTCCTGGTTCAGACAAGGTTTGCCAGGGGTGAGACACGGCCACATCCACACGTATGAATACATACACCCACCCACGACTCCATTGTCACCGGTGTATTTGCTTATTTCCCCACACAGCACAGCTGGCGAGCTGGGAAGAAGAGGATAAACTCCCTCAAGGACTAAAATCCTTTCTAAAGCCTGCCACACAACGTGGACATGAAATCACATCCTCTGTAGCTACTGCTGGAACTACAGACCTTCGGCAACAATCACGTTCAGAGAAGTCAACATCCTCTGAATCATCCAAAAGAACCCACTGGAAAGGGATGAAAATGTAAAGTCCTTTTTTTTAACACGAGAAAAAGCTCTTGTTGAACGCATTCACATCGCTGCAATACGCAAAACCTAACAGGAAGATTTGAAAAGATGATGCACAGTTTAAGAGCTCCAGCGAGATCAGATACCAAACGCCCAGGTACAGCGCGGCTCAGATCTCCCTCGATTTTAAAGCGTCGTGTGGCAATGAAACTCCGTGAAAAGTGGTGTTCCAGTCTGTGAAGCCTGGACTGGGTTTGATCAATTATTCAGCCGCAGCCCAAAGTCTCGGTTAATCTACATAAAACCCAAAGTGACTGGCGAGGGGAGGGTGGTTTGGAGGGTGAGGGGAGCAGGAGGGGAGCGAGACGAGGGTGCCAGGGCAGGGTCAGACTCTGGGGCTCCCACACCGAGACCTTTGCAAGGTTTAATGAGAAACTAGTTGTGAGGCCACGCATACTTCTCTGCTAGTCTCTGTGGCCAGCAGGTCCTTGCTTACTGGGTGTTACAGGAAGGAGAAAATCTGGTCAATTGGAGGAGGATGAGGGGCCAGGCTGGCTTTAGGTTTTGCAAGGCTGAGATTGTTACAGAAACCGTTCCAACAGCTCATTTTTGTAAATCCTCCAGCCTCGAGGATTCAAGATTATGTAGCGAGGGCTTCTCCTGTCCTTCTGAATAGCTGTTCTGCAATCACCCAGCCAGAGAAGGGACCGTGCCAGGCCATTAGGTGACCAGTCACACAAGGAGACCATTCCGCGAGCCTGAGCATTACTCAGCAGCTCTGCAGGAGTGGGCTGAGAACCGGGAATCCTTCACAGCCTCTGGGAAGTGGCACAAGCTTCCCAGCTCAGGCTGGCAGGTGGCAGCCACCCCCAGAGCCCAAGGCTCAGGCAGGGTGGTGGCAGGAGGAGGGCAGCGGATCAGCAGTTGGGAACCGATCAGGGGTTTGCCTCTCCTGGTACATCACCTGGCTGCTGTTGTTCTGAAGTCATGTCAAATCCTCCTTCCCCTCCTTCGTTCTGCATCACTGGCACCATTCGCCACCCCCCCAGAGTCACAGCAGTGTCCCTGCAGCTGCGTTTAATGCTTTACACCGAAAAGGCGTCTCCATACGGCAGGCAGAGCCTCACCGCTCACCGCCACGCAAGGGAGAAGGCAGCATCTTCACCGGTTGAAGCGTTTTGCAGGATTTTAAATCATTACCTCTGCCACCCTCTCCACACACGTGCTGCAAGTGACTTCGGTAACGCGGTTTCATGCCACCCGTCTCCTGCTGCGGGGAGAGGGGCTGCGCTTGCCGCGGTGCTTTGTTCCTGCCACACACCGACTCCTCCAGGGAATTTACTCACAGCTGCGAGGAGCTTGGCACAAAGGAAAAAAAAAGATTTTTAAAGTTTGCTCTGGGAGGAGAACAGTCACGCTGGTTAACTGGAACAGTTTCTTGCTTGGCCAGAATCCACGTAAACAGGACTCGAAAGCTTTGTCCTACTTTTCCTGCAGTCGCTGTCTGAGCCCGGGCAGAGGGAAGGCAGCAAGTGGCAAAGGGCGGACGGTGGATGCGGTGGTTGCCAATTCCTGCCCAGAGGCTCCAACCTGATTAGCTTATCTATGAGAAATAGCAACCCACAAGTGTAAAGGTGCATTATTACTATCTACAAAGGATGGGAATACAAGGCTGTTTGCTGCCTGTTTGCAGCTGGCCAAGGCAGAAGGTGACAAGGACATGCAGGTATGTGGCCACCTGGCATCCATCGGTACCACGCTGCCAAACTTCCAGGCATGCACCCACAAAACCAGCAGTGTGACACGTACCAGAGAAGGTTTGATCTTCCTCCTCTGCATCAGTACGGGAGACGAAACGTGGGATGATGATGGTGTCTCTGCCAATCCATCCAATCCCACTTTCAAAGCTGGTTGCTCATGTTCTGCTGGACACTTCACATATTTGAAAGTCATTCAGAAGGGCTTGGTTTTTAGTGCAGCTCTACCTGACCATCACGATCTCATTTGGATCAAAGTTTTGATGCACGGGGCTCCGCCACCTCCCTGGGGCGAGGTGAGCCAGGACACTGGGTTGAGCTCCAGCTGCACGCAAGAGCAGTGGTAAAGTGTGAGTTCTGATCAACAGGATCCCACACACAGAGCACTGTTGTTGGCCAAGTCTGGCAGATGACCAGTATTTCAGCAAAGAGGTCGGTGAATGCCTTGCATCTAAGGTGTAGTCACTAATTAATCCAGGGAATACTGCAAAGGAACAATTTCTCTTTGAGTCAAGCATCTAAACACCTGGGATTACAAGGTTCTCTTTACCTAGTAAAAAATAACCACGCTGACAGTTCTTACATTTCCAAACTCTTGTTTGATCCTTTACAAGATACAGGGAAGCAGAAAGGCCAAGCATCATGGGCATCTGATCAATACACCTAAACTCCACTTTCACTTTGATCTCACACCAGGCCCTGGGTAGTTTTTGAAATGTAAATAGTGCTTTTGAACACTTAATCTTCCCTTAAAGCTTGATTGAGGGGAGAGATTCAGCTGTTCAAAGAGTAGAGGGCAACTAAGCTGAGCCCAGAGCTGATGGCACAAAGGTGCAGCAGGACGTTAACCTGCTCCCCTCTCCCCATCACCGAAGCCCTTCCAGGGATCCAGCTGATGTCATGGGCAGGCTAGAAAGGACAGAACCCATCTAACCTCAAAGCACAGGCACTTGCTCTTTGGGCAATCACCAGCGCCCAGAGCCAGAACACGTGTGGACTGAACGAAGCCAGCCTGACCCCTCGTATGGCACCCTGCAGCCAATGACCCCATCCCACCCAGTTCTAGACAGTTTTGACCAGAGGAGGGACCAAAGAATCTTCTGGAAACACAGGAAGAAAACCCACAGAAAAAACAGATATCAATGTGGGAACTAACAACTCACCCACCTGGGTGGACAGGCACGCTGAGTGAAATGTTGGGTCCCTGCCCTCAGCTATACGGGCTGCTGTGCAGGCTGGAAAGCTTCTGCTTCTCTCGAACCACCACGTACCAAAGTTATTTATATTTTCCTAAAATAATCAGCCCCACCTTTGGAGAGTGCTGGGTACTCAACAGAGCTCCTAGGAAGAAATAAGAACCTTTCACTGTTCCAACATTTGCTGCAAAGCTATTTGTCCTAAGCAAAGTCATAGAATCATAGAATGGGTCAGGCTGGAAGGGACCTTAGAGATCATTTAATTCAACCTCCCTGTCATGGGCAGGGACGCCTCTCAACTAGATCAGGCAACACATGAGGATCGAACGGGAATCGAACCCGTGACCTTTGGTGTTTCAGCACCACGCTCAACCCAGTGAACTAAAAGTCACTAATATCCTTAACTAATCAGGCATTTCCCCTGTCTCTAGTGGCCAGACAGCACAGAAGAGCCTGAACTTGGCCAAAGAGACTTCACTAGAAGCGTGTAGTTTGCTCACCCCAAGGCACAGGGCAAGACATACGTCAGAGGGAAAGGGTTTACCTGTGAGCACTGGGTTTTCATCTGGCACCAGTTTACCCCAATTTCAGGTTGTACATTGGACCTAGTCACCGAGGATTCTTTGGAGGTTAGTGGAGAGGAACACGCAGTAGGCAAAAGGCCATCAACCTCAGACAAAACCCACATAATTGTGGGTAAAAAGACCTACTCTTCATCATGAAGGAGAGCACCTAAATCAGCTCACACTTTCTCAACAGGCAATGATGTACGGCCTGAGTGGAGAAACGTGCCTGCTCGTACATTAGTCTTGCTGCAGGTCTCCAAGCTCTGCAGCAAACTTCCAGCTACCCCTCTTCTACCTCTCTCCATAGACAGACGTCCTGTCTACCTACCTCCAGGAGCTCCTCCTCAGCATTCCCTCCACTACTAAGAAGAAAAATTCATTAGGAAATGGGAGGATCCCAGACACTTTTGCAAGAAGAGGCCGTGTTAAATAAATGAGCTGCTTCAATGAGACAGGCAAGTTATAATCAGCATTGCTAATCTCCTCTGGAGCCCGAGTTAGCCAGGTTAACAATGCGGTCCCTCAAAATTAGTGCTGTGAGATTCCCTTCCACGTACTTCTCAAGCCATTTGCGGAAAGACCTTCCCAATTACTAGTCCCCAGCTATCAGCTAACGCGGCAGCAGCCGACCCACAGGCAAACAGACAGCAAAGCTTGCAGAGGATTTATACGGCTCGGGAGGGGGAAGGTGGCTCAATGGTTGGGCGGAGGATTCACGGAGGGGACTGGTCAATCCCAGTAACGCATGGACGCATGGTATGGATTAATAATGCAAAGCGAAGCAAGAAGGGTTTGCAAGGCTGAAGCCGAAAGCAGCTGCTGGCAGGGCGTCTGCTGGAGGAGAAACTCCAAAATTTCATCCGCTCATGTCAGGTAAAGACAGGAAGAATGATAAATGGAGATCAGATAGAGCGGGGAAAAAAAGTCACCAAAGATTAAAACAGTTTCTGATGACATTTTAAGCTACTTTTTCTGTTGGATCTGCAGAGTCTCTGCCCTTTTATGAGCATTCAGCTATGTTTGGACTACATTCTCAAAACTGAAAGGTTTTGTTTGTTCTCCTTACTGGAAACTAAGGACGTGTCAGGTCTTGATGAGATCATCACTCTTCTCTTAAAGGACTTGAAGTCCTTCATCCAAGTACAACCAAAGGGCAAAGCACGGACCGCCCTGACCTTTGGATCCCGAGATCTCCAAGAAACACCAGCATTTTGGGCTGTCTCTATTGTTTATCATATCAGGAAGGAACGGAGGCCTAGCAACTATATCTATTTATCAGTCCACCTGTCAGACAAATAAAGCAGTCGTATTAATCATAATCATCCAAGCTCTTATCTGAAGCACAATCTTGGACTTAGCAAATCTCCCCAGCACAATGTGTGGCCAGTCTTTGCTGGAAACAAAAACATGGTTAGGTCACAGGCTTGGGGCATCTCTGGGGGCTGGAGCTAACAACACAGCCGAGAGGAATTGCTCAGGGGAAGGACACCAAGTCTCCTTGATTTAATCACATGGAGGTTTTGGAAAGAAAGCTCCAACATCCCCATCATCTTCATCACAAGCAATCGCACAGCGTTGCCTGTGGGCTTGTATGTTCTTGGTAGAATCCACCTATGAGCAACCGTGAGGTGGGCATTTAACGTTGGTCAAACCATGAAGTTGTATCCGTAGCCTTTTCTTTTACCACCACTTGTTCCAGTGGAGCCAATAGTGTCAGAGGATGCTCCGTTTTGGGTCACCACAACTGGAGACAGAGCCAAAGAGTGAATATCAAAGGAAAGACAAAGAGGCACCAGGGAGGTACCAGGGCCTGTGGCTCTCAGCCGAGCTGGAGGTCACCCCACGATGCTGTGCAAGGGATGGGCTGGTGCTCATCGGAGTGCCAGGGCTCCTCTCCACAATGGAAACGGTCGACAGCACAGTGACGGTTTTAATGTGTTTACAGGCAGTGTTGCAAGAGATGCTACAGCTCATTTCTGTTCAGACACCTTGTGTGCATGATGAATGTCCTTTAATAGCTGCAATATTTAGCGTTTAATGTAGAATCACTTGCTCCTTAATGCTTTGCACTTGCAAGGTTATGAAGCTCGATTTATGCCTGACTGCAGAGCTGACAAATCCACACCAGTCCCCAGCCCAGGTACACGGATGGTAAAGATGTGAGTGGGAAAAGCCTTTTTCCACCTCATTCCACCTTTTATACCTTTCCACCAAAGCAACTGGTGTTATACTAGTAAGAGACTCCCTACAACTTCCCATAAACATTTTCTCACATGTGCTTCAGCATCAGCTGAAGAAAACGCTCCCATCCAGACAAACCACCCCGCGCAGCAAAAATCTCTCTGCTTCTGACTTGCCATCCTTACCGCAACCACGCTTTTTCTATCCAGACCTCCGTGGAGCCGACAGAGGGAAAGGACCATGAAAGGAGGAAGGAGGCACCTGCCTAAATATCAAAATCCAGCCTGTGTTTTAGGGAGGTTAAAGAAAAAAAGGGCCATCAGGGCTTCAGGTTGCCAGCCCAGTGCCCCACGTGGAGCTCTGTAATTGCCCTAACGCAGCTCGGCTCTTGGGACAAGGACAAATATGATTTCTTGGAGGGATGATTGCTTAAAATCCAGGGACTAGCGTCAAGAGCACGGCAATCCACTCCCGTTACTGTCATTTATTTTGTGCTGCTGGTGGTTGCCTAGGGGGAAAAAATAGGCAGAGATTTGAAAGACAGCGCTAATTTAATTTGCCAGTATGAATAAAGATAAGACTGTAAAGCATGTTAATGAAGCTACAGCATCACATAATTCACATGCGAGGGAAATACGGCCTTTCTCAGATCACGGTTGTCTTTGCCACATTCAAAACGGGATGAGGGCATTTCATTACACGCCCTCCCATGAACGGCAACGTTCTTCCAGGGACACTGAGGCACATTAGGAAAAGCTGTAGGAGGGAAGATAGATGCTTATTGTCATGGTCAGTTAAATGTATGTATTCAAGTGCATTCACCATATCAACACACTTCACCTGTTCACATCTGCTTATCTTAGCTTTATGACTCTCTGGGATTTCTTCTCTCTGCCCATCTCCTTGTTTGTCAACTGACAAAAGAAAATAGCCCAAATTACGTTAAAAAAAACCCCAGCGCGACAAAGCCCGGGGAGCAAATTATGCTCCTAGAAGAAGGTGGAAAGATTTTCTTCTCAATTAAGCAAATTAGAATTTAGAAAAATCCAAAATTCTCAGCAGCAGATGAAAGTCCTTGTTGGCTCCCTGAAGCATCTTTAGAGCGTTCCCAGGCCTGAGTTTTCACCAGGTCCTGGCTTCACAGAGCGGGTAGAGGAAGACAACTCTGCTTCCTATCTTACAGACACGCGGGCATGTGCTTCTCACTGAGATCAGTGGGAAATCAGTTCCCAACCCTCTAAGGGAATAGCAAGCCAACGCCTGCAACTCAGAAAATAAAAAGCCTTTTATTATTAAAATTAATTACCCATCAAGCCCCTTTAACCTTGATTTAACTGCGTAAGAAAGATGGATTTGCTGGTCTAGCCAACAGGGTGGAGAAGAATTTAAGGGGATTTTAGAAAAGGAGTAAAAGCACTTTCATTGGTATGTAGGAGAGGATCATCAAGGTTTGCAGGAGCATCGTTCATGACTCCCCGGCTCTGGAGCCTGGTTGCGTGTCCCGCCAGGCGCCGTGGGGCACGCGCTGTGCTCTGTTTTAAGGCACTTTGCTGCCGTTGTGCAGTACTGCCAGCACAGTGACTCAACCCCAGAGGGATGTCACAGCGTGAGTCAAACTCTCTGTGCTTCCTCAGGCACGAAGACGTCTGGTTTGGGCCTCTTTGAGGTTTCCCTTAATTGCCAAAAATGGCCCAGACTGAAAGTGCTCTTTGGGATCGGAAGTTGCTGCACAAACACCACATTTCTTTCACTTTAAAACACCCCTTCACTTTAAAACTCAAAAATAATTGCCCACTTTCATCATCTGTCTGATCTGGTCCTGGCAAGCTTCAAGGAAAGCTCTGGGAGGGTGCCTTAGCCCCAGTGCCTAGCACCACCAGGATCTTCTGCCACCAGGACACGACGTGTGGCACAGGCTGAGCGGGGGTTTAGAGGAAAAGGAGGCAGAAAATTGCCCAATTGGGCATCACTGCTATGGACCCCCAACATTATCTTTTATTTAAAATAAAACAGGTTTTGAGGACTACAGCACTGGGTTCAAGCCATCGGTGACCTCTGTGGGACAGAGGGTGCATGAAGTGCTCCAGAGGAGTGGGCAAGGAGGCTGGCCACCCCTGCAGCCCTGGGGACAAGGCTCCATGGCTACATCTATTCCTGATGCAAAGATCTCCGTTGGCCTCCGCAGTGAGGCCAGCTTGGTCATCGCTGTTGGGTGCCCACCTGGAGTTGTCACCAATGCCTTGGTGGTTCCTGCCAGCTGCCTTCTCTCTTGCTGAAGGCAGAGCGTGGCCAACACGTGGGTGTGGGCACGGCTGGGGAGCTCCAAGCGCAGCCACGGCTCACACCCCGATGAAGGGGTCCAGCCCCAGGGCAGGGCACAATTACAGCCTCTTGGCCATTAAAAGCCTCCTGTTTCAAATCAGGCTCCCACAATGCCTGTCCAACATTGGGAAAAAGGAGGGGTGATAAAGCAAAGTGATATTTATCGTGCATGCCATACGTTTATCCCAGTTTTGTTTTTTTTTTTCTCAAGCAGCTTTTGGACATCACACTTCTAAGGATTTATTCTTCTCCTCTGCCCCAGCTCCCTTTGCCACCCTCCCTCCTTCTTCATTCCGTACTGCCGCCTCTCTTACGCCTCCCTCCACCTAGTAAAGGGCCATGAATCCAGGGAATTCATGAACTCCGAGAAAGTTATAGCTCTTAAAAAAAGTATTCATTTGCAACGTGAAAAATGGTTTGATGTATATCTAAACCCAGGTGACTTTATGGAGCCACTGCGGTGCAGGTTTGAATTGTAACGCTATATATCTGTCTGTAATTACTTGGCCTTAACTGTTGCTCAAGCCTCCTGTTTTATACAGAAAAGGTACAAGCAACAAAACCACTCCTGCTTTGCCATGAATCTCCAGGGATAGAGCTGCGCTGGGGAGTCAGGCCGAACGCCGGAGGCACGTTGGGGTTAATCGACCAAAATCAGGTCAGATGGGTTCAGATTCACAGAACAAAGAATTGCACAGGAGAAAGAACTGGACTTCAGAAAATCGTAAAATATTTGAAACAATAAATATTGTCCACTCCTTGTGTTCCTTTTGGTTTCTAAACCTTTGTAAGTCTACTTGAATGAAGTGTTCGGGCTTTTTTCTATATCCATACAAGAAAGCTTTGCATTTGCTGTGTTGGGTTTTTTTTTTCCCTTTTAATGAGAGAAGAAATTCTCCTGTAATCACATGCCTTCAGGAGCAAGGGCTTTATGATACGAGACTTGAAAAACAATTATGATGTTTAGCAGAATGACACAGTCAGCAGCTGGTTCCTCTGAGCCTCACAGCTTTCAGCTTCACACACATCTCTTCCAAACTGGTGCAGCCCTGGCACAGACCATCACCAGAACCAGTTCATTTGGTTTTCTCCAGGATAAAACAGCAGTTCCAGAGCAAAGATCATCAATTCCGCCAGAATTTGGCTGAACCATTGTTTGCTTTCTTTGCCCTCTCTACGCTCTTCCAAAAGAGTCTGTTTTTCTTGTAAATGACGACTTCAACCTTCACAGAATATTAGATATTAATGCACGGCTCTACTGCAGGGCAGCCCGCTGGACAGCTGGGGAAACTGAGGCAGTCACTGTGAATGCAACAGTAATGCAGAATATACTGCGCTCTTCACACAGCCTCGTGCCAAGAACTGATGAAAAGCATTTCACCCAGCCTCCTGCAAATGTGGAGGTAATTACAGATCCTCAGCACTGCTGATTCCAGGCCAAATATTTGATAAAATAAAAAATACATCTGTCACTATTTTGGCAGAGTTCTTATTTCCTGGCAGAAAATGTGTCTTCAACTTTGACTAAAATCTTTTTTTTTTCTTTTCTATTTTTAAAGGAAAAAAAAATGGGCTCTCTCGCCATTGATCTTCGCATCTTCAGAACTCTACCATTTGTTTGAAAAACTCGTTTTGGCAGGTGTTTTTTCCAGAGTCTTTCTGTATTTACCTGCTGTGAGGGGAGGCGATGGCAATGCCGGGCAAGTTTGCAGAGTCCTGGCGAGACCCCCCAACCCAGGCAGCCCTGCAGAAGTGATGCCTTTCACCCCTCCTCGCTTCACACCAGCAGATGCCTATAGAATCAGAGAACACAGGTGGGCTGGGAAAAAAAGGGAAGCTCTCAAAAAACTGAGGCATTTAGTACCCTGGCCATCCTTCGTTACGGCCAGCTTCTGGTGGATATTTGCTCTCCGCGTACCACAAACCTTTTCTTTTGAAGAATCTCTTGGAGTTTCAGTGGCCATGCCCTAACCTCTTCTTCTTCAGCCTGTTCAGCACCGTCCTTTCCAACACTTTTCCTGCAGGTCTGTCTTGTCCAGCCCTGGATGGGGGAAGAGCTTTTGCTCTGCAAGCCCCACGCTCCTTGTAGACAAGGACTTTAGCCAGCCCTTGCGTCTCTGCTGCTGGAGGAGGCAGCAGTTTGGCCCCTGTTTTGCTGTAACTCCAAGCGAACGTTTTCCCTGACTCTTTGCCAGTGTCAAGAAAAGGTTTAGGCTTGAGAAAACAGACCACAGCACCACTTACTTCAAAAGCCTGAGTTTTCTTTTCCCATTCCGTCGGCTTTGATCATTTAGTTTGTGACACAGTCTGTTTGTCCAAATAAAAAAGCCCCTTTGAATCCCGGCCACAAAAAACACCACCAAACCAAATGAGCGGTTCAGCGGAGTGTTCACAGGTTCTGGAAAGAAACTTTACTGTAGAAATCAGGATGGTCATAAAAAATGGCTCCGAATAACATTTGCAGCGTGATGCTCCCCAACTGAATAACCAGAGCAGGCGGAAGCCTAAAACAAGATCGCTTCAGGACAAGTGACTCAATTCAGGGTGTAACGCAAAGAGTCTGAAGCTTCCTATTTATAACTTGAGACATGTAAGAGGAGAAAATACATTTATTACTCTTTTTCCAGCTGCTGTCCCAGATTGATGTTAGGACTTATCGGAGAAATCTCTCTTCTGAGCCTCAGCCTCCATCAACCGCCCAACCTCAACCTGTCAGGCCCACATTATCTTTGTTCATTTGCAGAACAATTCTGCAGAGTTATTAAGAAGGACTCTTGCCGCGTTAATGCTTTTGTGCTTGGAGGCAATAATCTGGAGTCACTGGAAAGCACAACAGATAGACAAAGCCCTCAGTGCATGAACACAAACAAGAGCTGCAACAGAGCCAATAGTAATTCCTTAGCTCTTTCTTTTTGTTTTAAATGTACCAGTTCTGTTTCTCCGGGAAAGAACTATAAGCCATTTTTCACCGAGGTTTGTCAAAAAAAGCCATCCAGCCATTCATCTATCCATTGAGAAACCCAAATGATTTGTCTGCTGTAAAATTAAATTTAGGATAAATGAACTGAGGTTACTTTTGCGGAGAATGAGAGATACTGGAATGCTGCAAACAATCCTCCCCATCAGTAACGCTTTAGCGTATTTTACAAGCATATGGTCAGACAGTCTCTGTTACAGCAGCGCTGATCAGGATGGAATTAGCTCTGAATTGAGCATCGGTGGCCCCACGTCTGCTCTGATGGCAGATGGCTTTCACACAGAGGAAGGGACTGAGTCCTGGCATCTGTGTGCAGAAGTCTAGCTCTCCAGCTCTAGACTAAACCATCTCAACTACACAACTAAATCAAATAATCTCCCCTCGCATCAGTCGAGACAAATAATGAATCCCTGAATTCATGCACTAATATTAGTAGCTGCTTCTTAGGACACTTTTTGCCCTGACAGAGTAGCTCCACAGTCCAGCTAGCACACAATCCAGAAAAGCTGAATGATTGCGACTAATTCTTCAGGGCAACACTTGGGGGATCTCCAGGTAGGCAGGACCAGCCTTGGGCTGTCTCTGTGAATGGGACTGAGAGGCCCAAAGATGAAAGGAAAAGAGACCCAGGCAGGTTGGGAACAGCATCCTGCTCCCATTAGGACAACACCACTGAGCCTCAGCACCCCCCTCTGAAATGAGAAGGATAATACTTCTGTTCTTCCAACTTTCTGTTCTGTTGTTTAGTTGCACGATGAGCTCTGGTCTAAAATGGAGAGGAAGGAGTGATCATTTCTTGATTTGGTATGTCCCAAAAACTGTCCAGGAGTTACACAACGGAGCTCAGGCTGAAGCTGCACTAAGAAATGAAGGTTTCCAGAGTATTTGGTCACCCTAAGCAGCTCCCACCTCTACGACTGACCACAGATCACCACAGCCCCCAAAGCAGCTCTGATGTCCTCAGCTTTCACTATCTCACCGCAGCAGGGTAAGAGCCAATCAATAAAAAACCAGCCATTA
Source organism: Trogon surrucura (assembly GCA_020746105.1). NCBI lineage: Eukaryota > Metazoa > Chordata > Aves > Trogoniformes > Trogonidae > Trogon > Trogon surrucura. The sequence continues at coordinate 4,763,782 of CM036640.1, forward strand.
GATCCGTGCTGGTTTTAAACACCCCCAAAAAACCCCATCGCAACTGCACCAAAGAGCTTTTTAGCTCAGCAGACAGTGGGCTCTGAGATCCTGCAGCACTTCCACTTCTGCTCAGCTTTAGTGACAGCACTGTGCTTGCTTGGAAATGTTGATTTTTCTTGCAGAGATCACTGCATCTATCTCAGGATAAGCACTCACTTACGAGACATGTATAGGAAAGCTGTCCCCATATCTCAGTCTTTCTGCAGAATTCACAGTGTATAAAAGCCTCTTATTCCTTGTATTCATCACCAAGAACAGAAGCTTTGAATTCTTTGATTCCAGTAAACTGCCATTTATTAGACACATGAAATGAAAGACAGTCTAAAGGAGAATGCAACAGAAAACTCCAGCACTGGAAAGCCTGCTTCCACCTTGCTTTTCTCATCACTAGCACAAACAGCCTTTCAGCACATCAAAGGTAGCGCTGCTCTAATAATAAGGCACGTTGCAGCCGCTGAGATAGGGGTGGATGTAAACGCGGCTAAATAGGAAGATGTGTATTTAGAGATAAGCTACATCTCTGAATTCAAATCCCCACTTATCACCTCTGATAAGCTACTGGCGCATTTAAAGTCAGGCCACGGTGTGTGTTTGCCTCCCTTCCCCAAGAGGTGCACACCCTTCACGATACCGAGTCGAAACTTCCAGTCCTAGTGAAAGCCCGTTCCTGGCACCGGAGGCACTGACCTGCAGAGCTACAACATCCATAGGTCTTGAGGTGAAGATGCAAAATTCACTTAATGCTGGCTGGAAAAACTCACAGCAGCTGCTGGTTTCTGGAGTCAAAAGGCCTCCCCTTGATACTGTCTATCACGGGGCTTGATCTGCTGTGAAGACACCCCGAGGTGGGATACCTCACACCAGGTGAGATGCACCCTCCAAGCCCTAGAGCGAGGAGCTCAGCCTGCTCTGATCCCTGAGGCTTCAGGACTAACAGGGTTGTGTTTACAGAACAAACTTCCATTTAATATCGCCCGTCTGACTCAATGAGAAAGCGCGAGGCTGCTGCTGGAGTCCAGTCAGACACCAGCCCCAGAGACAAAACGAACGACGCCCGGTTGCTCTCCTACAGCTTATTCCTCTGAAATGACTGATGAGCTGAAGTCCCCTCTTCAAAGGAATCCAAGGGCTGGATTCCCAAGGTCTTGGCACCACAGCTGCCTCAGTGACCAGAGAAGACGGCAGCTGGTGGCCTGTGCGCCGATTTCTTTGACGCTGAGGTTCCTAAACCACCTGAAAAAGGGGAGAAGAGGGGCTTCTAGGTCACTTTTGAAAATGTCTTTTTAAAGGTGGATTAGGAACAAAGGAAAATCAGAAAATGAGAACCTAAACTGTGATTCTTCCTCATGCCATTTCCCTTCTGTGGAAAACAAGGACATGCTGGCACGGTAATCCCACTGACCACCAGGCTCTGCAACGGAAATTGGGATGCATTTGAGTGATCTTTGCCACTTTTCATGCTATTCCAGGGGCCGTTTTTTTCCTGGTGTCACAGTGGACACCTCCTCTGTCTTGGCAACTTATTGCATGGAAATGTGTCAACCAGCACCTCGCAGGCAGCTGGGACTGACCTGTGCTTCCTCACGTAGGGAATGAGAAGGGGATGCACTCCACTCCTCGTATAGCATGGTCTTCACTCTCCTAATCTAGGGACCAGGCTCAACCTCCGTTTTCAAGACAAATATCAGTCCAGACATCCCTGAATCCTCTCTCATCTATTTTCACTGACGTTTGTCAGGCTGGAGGACATTAGTCATGTCATTACATTAGCATGTCCACAACCAGTAGAAGCAAACAACCAAAAAAAACCCTTTCTCTCCCAATAAAGGTTTCTGACCTGGAGAGTTCTTCAGTAATAAGGCAAAAGCAAAAGCTTCCTGAACAATTTGGGGTTTGAAGCTGGCTAATAAATCTCTCTGGCTGATCTCTGCTGTGAGCGGTGAAAGCTGTCAGAGGTTCAGCAGCAGGATTCTTTGCGGTCCCTGCAAAAGTGCTTCCGAACGGTGCTCGCTGCTACTCGCCGCTCAGCGACGGATGCTCCTTTGAAGGTGAAACCTTGTTTAAATCAGAAGCAGCCCTGGCCGCCACAGTTTCTTTGCGAGGTTTTGCTTGTTTCATCTGCAGAGAGCAGGAAAGGAAGGGCAGCCGGGGTACGTGAGAGCACTGGGATTTTCCCACTCTTTCTCATGAAAGCCCCATCGGCGCAAGGCAGCGTTTCACGTTCAAAAGCCAAGGAGGCAACAACTGTCGCTAAAAAATGAAGCACCACAGAACTCCTTTATCAAACACCACCCATCCGTCGAGGCACTCAGGTTTCCTTGGAAACTACAGAAATGCCAACAGGGAGTGGGACTGATATATCAGGCACAGGCTTGACCATCCCACAGCTTTTGGTGGCCAGTTAGATCTACCAGGTGACTGCATTGCAACCTCAAGGGTAATGTTGGCTTGCAGAGGTGTTAGGGCATGCCAGCAGCTTCAGGAGGCCTCTCTTCTACCAGGACTGCAAAACTAGCCCTCCAGCAATCCTAATGAGGCTGTGTAAGACACGGACCTGTGCTGGTGAAGAGCACGACCATGGCTCACAGGGCTGACTCGCTGCAACGCTGGGCTAAATATACCTGACACTGACGCGAGGGTGAGCATCAGGAGGGTTCATCAAGTGTCCTCTGGAATAGGAGGCTCCAGTGCTGAGAATCCAGCCTGATATGAGGAGCTTAGGGTTTCTTTTCTGCCACTGATTTGCTGTCTGATCATGGTAAACTGGCCTGGGAGCAACATTAAGTAAGGAGCATTTAGGAGCTGCTTTAAGTGACCTGCAGGGCTCTTTGGCTCAGCTAAGTTTCCAAAGACATCAGCAATTCAGACACTCTGACTCTGCACCACCTCCTGCGAGCACAGATACCCTTTGAAGAGACCCACTGAGCTCAGGAACTCAGCCAAAGTTGGGACCTGCTGCACAAAGAGTCCCCAACTCAGAGCCTTTCAGCCTGACTGCAAAGAAAAGAAGTCAGAGAGACACTGACCTGCCCCATCCCTGTCTCCACAGAAGGACCAGAGCAGCGCAGTGACGGGAATCCGGATGCCTGAGACTCCTACACATCACAAAAATCATGAAATGGTTTATAGTTCCAACCCCTTGGCCATGGGCAGGGACATCTCCCACCAGACCAAGTTACTCCAAGCCCCGTCCAACCCGGCCTTGAACATTTCCAGGGATGAGGCATCCGCAGCCTTTCTGGGCAACCTGATCATCTGCTCAGCATCCTTCTCTTGCCAAGCCAGTGATGACGATAACAATCCTGGCATTACTCCCATCACTATTACTACGCTGACTTAACCTCTATGCGACCTGCACCTATTTAAGTTGCAAAAAAGGGGGAGCAGAACCCCTTGCTGCATGTTTTGCTCCCAGGAGGAGCAGCAGCTCTCCCGGCGTGGTGTTTCCATCTCGCGTCCCGCATCACGGCAGACGCATCCCACCCCCTTGGCCCACCACGGGGCTGCGCGGACGCACGCGCCGCACGACGGGGATCTCATCTCGACGGAGGCCCCCGGGCACAGCAATAATGTGAATAATAACAATAACTTTCAGTCACGTTTTGAATGGTGAAGCAAGCCTCTCTCCCTCTGAATAATCCTTTAAATATTCCCTCGCTCTTTATCTTTTGCTTCCTTTAAACTGAGATTGAATTTAGAACTAATGAAAATGCGAGTCTCAGAGCGTTTACTGGAAGCCAGCTGCTTTCGCTTTTTCATCTCTCTCTCTCTCCTCTGGCCTGTCTCATGATCTACCTTTTCAGTGTCCACCCAGTGCAGGCGAACAAACACTTTTCTCTCGGGGAAGCTGGTGCATAATCAGGGTGTGAGCAGGTTTGGGTCATTCATCTTCATGTGGACAACCAGGTCATGAAGTAGGCACTGCTCACTTATTTTCCTTCCTAATATCTTTTCTCAACAGTGAATGGCATCTTAATGATATCGAAGCTTTCCTTTCTGTCTTTTTCAGAGGGAAGAAGAAAGGGTTGTTGGAAAAATCAAAGTCAGAGCGTGTTTTTGCTTTTTCTGCAGCAGGCAATCAGTATTTGGCTCTTTTTGTCTTGAGTGGAAATAGGGACTAAGCAGTGCTCACACCTGCTTTGCACTGCTATGCCTTTAAAGAGGTGGTCTAATATGGGGAAAATACTGACACAATTCTGCACAACGGTCATCTGCCAGAAATTCATTGTTATAAAAACTTCTTTATGACGGTACCAGCAGGTTAACCCGTGTTGGTTGACGGATCCTGTTTTATTGCTCTTTCTGGATTTTTTTTTGCTTTGATAACACAGGAGGGAAGTGTCAGGACCTTAACAGAGGGCTCGGGGATGTGCAATCCCACCACACGTCCCAGGAATACAAGTCATCCCAGCTGGTACTAACACAAGCAATTGAAACCTTTCCCCTTCGCATCTGGGCAAGACGCAGCTTGATAGTTCTTGCAAATGTTGCTCCTTTTGGCACAGGAGACCCGAGCCTAGGTCTGGCAGCTTTCCCAAACGTGTCTACCTGGCAACAGCAGGCATGCGGTGGCCAGAATGATGGATATCCACCACAGCCAGGCTGCTGCTAGCATCACCCTCTGTGCTGGGCTGTGTCATGGAAGAGACGTGTTGTTATTTCACCTCCCTTCCGGAAATGTTAAAAGACTGAAGAGAAAAGAGCCTCTTGCAATCACAAAATAATATAGATGGGCACCTCTATTTTTCAACTAACCTTCTCTTCTGTCCTTTCGTTCACGCACACTACTTAATAAAAAAGCCACGTGGAAAACTTCTGGACTAGAAGGTCAGATCATGCTGAACTCCCCAAGAAATTTCCTGTCATGCTCTTTATCTTGCCTATATTGGAGCTAACGAGCTTGGCAACCGGCTTCGGTGGGAGCAGAATCAGGGCACAGCCACGGTCCAGCTTTTTGCTCTGGGGTTGTACATCACCAAGCACAGGGGCAGCAGAAGTCCTGCTCGGTGTTAAGTTTTCTGGCTCCCTAATTCTTCAACCTCCATTAAATGCAGAGAGTCTATTTTAAGAACAGGAACAAACTACTTAGGGATGTACTTGTCTGGGAAAAATCCATCATTTCCCTCCCTTTTCCTTGTTTGTTTGGGTGTTTTTTGGTTGGTTTTTCTTTTTGTGTGTGTGTGTGTGTGTTTTGTTTTGTTCTGGCAACACCATATACATGGGAGGTGGGCGTGAAGAGATTGGGGTTAAAAAGAAGAGTAACGCCAGATCCTGATTAAATAAACTTGACACATAATTAGAGCACAGGTTACAGGAAAGGGGAGTCCCTTTTTAATAATATGAAAAAGACCTGTATTGTGAATCTACATTAGAAAGAGCCAGAGCAATTAGAATTTCAGCCCGCCACATAACGGGCTTACAGTAAAATTGGAATGTAACGTGCCAGGTCTTTTTATTGAAGACAAATTGTCAAATAGCTTGTGATGGAAACCTGCCCTGTCTGAGAGTGATCAGAGAGGAGCTGGTGAAGTACCTGCTGCTCTGCTGTGAGAGCCTGACATTAAAGCAGATGGGAACAGGAATAGTTTGTGGCTTCGCTAGCAAAGAGCTCGGAGAGGTTGGGCTTTTTCCTCCTTTCTGTGTGTTCAGAAAAATCAAGGAGTTATTTGAAGGCAGACATGGAGGCTGAAGTCCCAGCCTGCTCTCTTGGCACATCTGTGCACTAGGGCTCATTTTCTCTGTGTTTTGAAGCATCACTGAGCTTCAGAGAGGCGGGATGCCCATTGCCCTGCCCAGAGAGACTCTGCAGATCGGTTCCTGATGCCCACCCAGAGAACGATGCCCAAACCCCGGCTTCGTTAGCACGGAGTTCAGAGCTGAGCCCTGGAGCGAGAGGGGAGCTTTGTGCTCCAGCCTTGCTGGAAGGCTGCAGGAGCGTGGGAAGGCAAGGAAATAGAGAATATGCTCCCTCACGGCAGCTCTTGCGCACGCAGCACGTCCAGCCTTCAGCAGGCTTCGGAGGCAGCGACACGGGAGGCTGCAAGGTCCCATCCTGTCAGGCAACATTCAGATGGAATCTATCTCATTACGTTGATGCAATTAGGCAGCTCCCTCGGCACCAGTGCAGATTCCGGTTTTACGTAACATCAGCACTTGGCTGGCTTTGCTTAAACCCCTCCGAAAGAACAATCATGGCCAACGTTACTTATGTTGTGGGACTACGAGCCTCAGCGTCCCGTTGCACCTCTGTAACACCCTGTAAGAGCTGGTCCATGCCCTAAAGTTTAGATGGATAAAGAGGATTCACCAAGAATCTCTGTGTATACGGAGCCCGGCACGGGACTGCTGAAATGAATTGTCCCAACACCACAATGAAGTCATGACGGAGCCAAAATTGAAACTTCTGGTAGCTGAATTTTGAGCCCGGCTCTGCCAGCCACTCTTCAAAATCAACTTTCAAAAGAAGATTATCAGGGTGAGATGTACTGTGCCCCTTCCACCCCCGGCATCGTTCTGGGCTGGTGCCGAAAGCCCTGCAAAGGCTCTGCGGGTTGTGCCGAGCGGTGCCTGCGGCAACTCCCCGCCTGGGTCTGCAGCAACATCTGAGCTCCTCTCAGCCAAGGTGAAATTAAAATAGACAGAAACAATTACTGCAAGGAAAGTGGAAAAGTTAATAGGGGCCTTGAGCGTGCTTGTGAGACGTCCGTGAGGTTTGTGGGGTTTTCTTTTTTTTTTTACCCTTCAGGTCTCAGGAAACAGCTCTAAAGGTAGAAAGATTTTTTTTTTTTTTTAAAAAAAAAAAAGAAGACTTTTGCAAATGTGCGTGAAAGAGCCTAGCAATGCTCTAATGATCAAACAGGGATTTAGTTCCCCATAGTTTATCTCCTACAATCATGAGAATCCTGTAGCGGAGGAAAAGGAGAATCTGGATGACTTTATTATAAAACAGATCATTAGAAAAGCAAAGCTGCCTTGGAGAAGGGAGGAAATTTGATATATGTCTTTGTCTGCTCTAGCGGGAATACATGTAGAGACATCTAAGGCCCATAGAAAACCTTTTTGGCATCATGGGGTGTTGGATCAGCCCCACGTGGGGCAGGAACTGTGCTCTACTCAAGTGCACTTCAGCCTCTGTGTGGGGAACCCTGTTTTTTTAATGCAGTGAGCTAACGGGCACATGAATCGCGACATAAAGCCTTTTGAAGATCGGTCAAAACAGGAATACCCTTTAATGGTGAGCTCCTGCCTAAGCAATTCCACTTCCAGACGTCAGCTTTGGCCAGTAAAAACTGGGGACACCAGAAAGGCTGTGATGCATCAACCGGCCCTGAATATTCTCCTGCTCCGGCAGCAGCTGCCCAAAGGGTTCTTTCTCCTTCACCTTTTCAAATCAGAGCTCGGAGTCTAACACACCGAGCGTGATGGCTTTTGCAAACCCACACACACACATATGAAAAAAAAAACCCAACCAAACCTCAGGCCTTTTAATTTGCTTCTCACACAAGTCGGGAAGATGGATGGCTAGCTGCCTAGATGATGGTTTCTAGATATCCCTGTCTTGTCGCTTAATCATACACTATATCAAGCAAACAGTCCACATTCTTAATGCAACAGTGGCGATGTCTGACCGACTCTCCCCGCTCATAAACCAGGCTGTTATCTCTTCCCACCTGCAAACACAAAACCCCGCAGTGTTATCACACCACTGACGCCATCCTAAAAAGCTCCCCACGTCCTTCCTGCCCTCCTGCCCCATGTTCGCATTTTTACATTCCCACTGACCGGACTGAGACCTTCCGCCTCTCCTGCCATCCCCTCTGCCCCTTCTCCAGAGGGCTGATACAGTGGCCATCTGCATTTTTCACTTTTATTTTTGATAGTGATGGTTTATCCCTCCGGCACGTCGGCTCCGGGCACCGGTTTGATGTAGGTCGTGTCCCCCTCCCGGTCCTTGCAATGTGTTTCCTCTCACTACACCCGGTATAAATCAGGGATGTTAAAGCGTATTTTATTTGGAGCATCTGCTGGAACAGCAATTAATCACTGTCAGGCTATCTGAAAATAACCATTAGTTTTTGTTTTATTCTTTACTACACAAGCAGAAGAGATACATCTCCATTCCGGTTATTAATCCCCCGGCTCGCTGGAGGAAGGCCAGACAAAACCTGGCAGCAGATGCCAACCAGTTGATCCCAGGAAAGAAAAGAGTTTGGGTGAAAAAGTGGAGCTTTGCTGGACATAGGGGTTGTCTGAGAAAAGAGGGGAGGGCTTCGCTGTGAGCGTAGAAGGGATCGTGTCTGAGGAGGGGAAGGAAGTGTTGCAGCTCTGCAAACAGATGTGGATGCTTAACAGGACACATAAAAGGAACCGCTACAAAGCTTGGAGAAGATTATTTTTCCATTGTTTGCTAGCTTTGAGTTCTTTAGGCAGTTAATTAAAGGATATTCTTGTAAAATGTATTTTTCAAATTGTGGCACACAGCCAAAACAAGTGGCCATAAATTTGGCATCCCAGGGCTCTTAACTCTCCCTTAACAATTCCTGAGCGGTGCTTTTTAAGGTCAGACTATTGTTTTCCTAATTTCTGGGACCACGAGTTCTCTTTTACGAGATCTAAAAAAATCCACTCTCTGTTTTTTAAGCCCTAGGGTTCACTGTCAGCAGACAGAATCTTACAAGCAATGTTTTGCAAAGTCCAGTTGTGATAATTCCCATGATATATCAAATTTAGGCAGCAGCACAGCGGGATATCACCTCAGTGACTCTCTCCCAGGTTCAGCTCTGCAGGACTAAAAGCCAAACTACCTTTAAAGTCAGCTGATGTGATTTAAAGACAGAGAAGTCTGCTGGGAATCGCCACGGCAGAGCTGCAGCCACATTCTGAACACAGGCAGCAGGAGAGCGGCGGCAACGCACCATTCACAGGCAGCGCATCCACAGATTCGAGATCTCTGCCAGTTTGTTTCAAGCTCTGTATGTGTAAAAACACGCGTGTATGTGTGTACGTGTGTGGGCACATACACATTAGTGGCTCTGTGTGACGCACACACAAAAAGATGTCACGGTCTGATAATTAGAGAAATATTAATTACACTTATAAGCATGAACAGTGTGTTCATACCTGAAGTTTTCCTGCCTACCAAAACCGACTCCATGATTATCAAAACTGGCTCCATGCAAACTGTCTGTGCTTCTGTGAATACGTTTTAGCACAAATGAAAAATCACTTTTATTGCTCCCTCTTATCTTCACGCTGCAGCACACAGGTCTGTCCCCGGCACCGCGCCGGACTCCCAGGGGCATTGCTGCTGCTGCCCAGTAATGGAGTTACTCCTCAAGCTCCCGTGGTCCAAAAGAATAAATCCCCAACCTCTGCTGATGATCTGGCATAGAAGATCACAACCTGCACACTGTGAGAACGAAGCTCATACACCAGCTGGAGAACTTTGCTAGTGTCATTACTGCTTTTTTTTTGTTGTTGTTTCCCCACTGGCTCAGCTCCGCCTTCACAGTGTGCCTCTCCCAAGCACCGACAGGGCGTGAGCAAGGCTCCAAGGAGCAGGTTGTTCCTCCTCTTCCCCATGTCCCACATAGAATCATAGAACAGCCTAGGCTGGAAGGGACCTTAGAGATCATTTAATCCAACCTCCCTGTCATGGGCAAGGACGCGTCTCAACTGGATCAGGCAACACATGGGGACGCAAGGGAGATGGAATCCGTGACCTTGGTGTTATCAGCACCATGCTCTAAGACACACATGTGGGAGAGCTGCCGTGATGCTCTGTAGGACCCCAGGGGTGGATGTTTCTGCAAAGCTTTAGGCATTTGCTACCATTCATTCCCAAACTAGGAAAAAAAAAACCCAAACCCTTAATTGCTCAGTTTTTTTCCAGCAAGTGTTCCTGACAAATCTGCAAAATTGGTCCTTAATGAATCATTTCATCTCATTGATCTCTTTAACAGGAATCACTTATTTACTTAAAACTTTAGAATTTGCTACTGTCCCTCAGGCCATTTTGGTTTTAGAGATGCAGACTGCTAGGAAGCTAACTATGTAAAACTAGCAATTAATTTATCGCAGGCACGACAAATATTTCACTTAAAAGATGCATCTCTCTCTTGGCAAGCTCCAGGCAGCTGGTGTGGTGCTAACTGTAGTGCCAAATGCCAGGGAATGAAAGGCTGTCCCGGGATATCAAGGTCTTCACCTCACTTTTAAGATACATATGGTTCCTTTATGCTAAACCCGTACCGCCTCTGTCTACACCCATGAAAGAAAAGTGCAGGGGCATCACGTTTCTGGGATTTTTAGGCCTTTCAATATGATTTTTGCCTGAGACAAGATGAAGAAATTCTCTTAAATCCTCCAGACTTCCTTCTCAGGAGCTGAGGTTCTGCACTTTTAGACAGATTCATGTCATGTAACGTTATATATTGAGCTGCAGGATCTAAATGAGGTGTCCAGTCTCCATGAGCAAGTGGAGAGAAGAGTACCTCCAGAAGATGCCAGCCCACCCACAAGGTGCAGGGCTCTGTGAGCTGTTGGTCCAGCTCCATGGACTACAGAAAGAGGCAAGGTTTAGGCTCTTCTAGGCATGACAGAGCTCTTGGAGACGGACACCCTGAAGGACTTCAATGGCCAAGCCGCTGGCAAAGCTAGGAAAGATACTTAAAAGTGAAAATTCCTCATAAGATGGCAACCTCCAGTTTTGTATGGTCTTTGAGACAGTGGTTCCTGGGCTGCACTCTGACTCAGACCCTCAGATCCCACTCGCACAAATTCCCAATCATAGAACAGTTCAGTCTGGAAAAGACCCTTGGGATCATCGAGTCCAACCATTAACCCTACACTACAAGTTCACCCCTAAACCATATCCCCCAACACCACATCTAAGCGACACTTCAACACATCCAGGGATGGCGACTCAACCCCCTCTCTGGGCAGTCTGTTCCAGTGTCTGACCACTCTTTCCGGGAAGAATTTCTTCTTAATGTCCAGTCTAAATTTGCCCTGTTGCAACTTGAACCCATTCCCCCTGATTCTGTACCTACTGACCTGTGAGAAGAGACCAGCACCAACCTCTCTACAACATCCTTTCAAGTAATTGTAGAGCATGATGAGGTGCCCCCTCAGCCTCCTCTTCCTCAAACTGCCGGATGGTGCCAAAGACACCTCATGTCTGCAGGAGACCCCCTGTTGATGCACAGAGCACAGAGGAGGCAGGTTTCCACATGAAATAAATCGCTGCAACTCCAGAGGCTCTCTGGTACTCACACAAGAGGATCAGGTTCTCTACGCCAGATTAAAGAGCTGCTTGCACACAGTATTATTCCAAAATCTGGAAGGCTTCGGGGAGAGATGTTTTGTTTGTTCTTCGAAGTGTGTGTAAAAGATATTTATAATATAAACGTGACAGTACTTCAACCCAGCAAGCCCGTCCCTGATGCCAAGCGTTGCATGGTTCAAGGTCCCTCACGCACTTCCTGTTCATTTGCTTATCTTCTACCTGCAAGAGGGAGCGACCGAGCCATTTTTCCTGTTCGTAGAAACCTTGATATTGCCAGATGGGAAGTTCAAACAACAACGAAAGCATGACTGCTGGACTATCTTTTTCACCACTTTGTGTAGGGAGGTATTGGCTGCAACTCCCTGCCCTTTCCCTGCAGGAAGCACAGCGGCTATGAATCAAAGTCCTTGTGTTACCACGGCTTAACCGACTACCAAGACAGGCACGGCAACGAGCCGTTTGGATGTTCCTTGTCCATCTCGCCGCAAAGAAAACGGGTTAGCTCCATGAAATGTAGTTAAGCCAGCAGTTCTTGGGGTGGCTTAGAGCTCCCGCGCAGCTCAGACGATGAAAGGTAATGCCTTGACCTGTCATGGCTCAGCAGCTTTCGGGGATGTGCCAGCTTGAGTCTATCTAAAGTTCATTTGCTCTCTGTACCAAGCTGAATTTCGCCTCTTCTGAATACAAAACGTCCTGGACAAGCTGCATCTTTGCTTCCATTGGCTCATCGGAGCCATGTGGTTCATACGGGCACTCTCTCCCTCTGCAAAGTCAAGGTCACAGAACTGGAGTGTGAAATGATATTACAGAGAAAGGCAGCATCAAGTAGGAAGAGCAGGATTTGTTCAGACTGGAATCTTATTGAAAACACAATTCAAACCTCACTAGAGATTCAGAGATGAAAATAATCCTTTACTTTTATTTTGCCTTTACTTTCAGACTGTCTCTTTTATTCTCAACACTGGAAGGGCAGAAATACCAGTAAAAATGTCATTCCTATTGTATTTAATTGTTGAACATGTGAACAAGAGCCTGAGATGGAGAAGGCCCGAGGCAGCTAAAATGTCAGACTCAGAAGCTTTGAATTTGGGGAGGAAAAAAAAGCTTGCTAGAGTAGCTGTTGGTTAAATCAAACACCTGAATTGCCGGATGCACCCTCCCCTTTCCCCGCCTGGCAGAGAAGCTGTCGTGTGCCAGTTCACTCCTTCTTCTAACGGGGAGCTTTTCCGCAGGTTCAGTCAAACCCACAATATTAGCTAACGCATGCCTGTCGGAGAATTACCTTGCTTCCTCCCGTATCCTCTCAGCAAGTTGTACAAAATAACACTAATTATCTAAAATGCTGGCTTCCTCAAAATACCTGTTGGAAGAGAAGACACAATTACCATAATTCCACCGCAAATTTCACTTCCCATAATCACTCTCCATTACAACAAGCATCTAGGGTACCTTTAGCTTCACCTGGGAGATGGTGAAAGCACCGACTTAACTTATTTAACTCTTTTCAGCCCAGTTTAGAAAGACTCAAGTATGTGCTTTGTTTCAAGAAGTCTGTGGGAGCTGCACCCGTTTGCTCGATGAACTTGTGACTCAGAACTACATGGAAGGTATCAATCTCTCCTAAAATTTAAATATCTCTCTTTTTGCCGCCTGAACTTCCGTAAGGCCCAGGTGAGAAACAGAAGGTGGATAGTTCATCCAGCTTAACTCCAACGCTGTGTTTAGGACAGGATAAGTTGCCCTCTGAAGGTACCATCTACACGGGCTAAGGGGTATGACCTGTTCAGATTGGACCCCCGCTCTGTTTGACGGCAAAGCTTGCTCCTGCAAACCAAAAAACCTGCCTTTTCAGCTGTGTGAGCACTCTCACACTGCCACCATCCTACCCTATGAGTCCCTGGTTGTTTAGATCTGAACTCCTCTTGTTGCTGAAAAGAGTCAAGAATAGACGGGGACTCAAGCAGATCCCGGGGCAAGGAAAGGCAAACTCAAGGGTGCAGTCGGGGGGTCTCAAGCAACCTCTGAAGACAGGACACTGAGACCCAGATTACTTTGCATTTGGACAGATTAGGATGCTAAGACAGCTGCCCCACCTCGACCACGGGGAACAACTTCCAGCAGAGAGCTGGCGACTTCTTTAGGAAGTCCCAGCCCTTCTGGCTTTCTTTTCTGAGGAAAGCAGGCAAAAACTTGAGCTTTACCCTCCATTTCCGTTGCAAACTCCCTTTACCTTCCTTGCCATATTTATCTGAGACAACCACTGAGCCAGTAACAACGGAACACCAGGCAGAATTTTATTCAGTTCTGAGCAGATCACCTCACTCAGGATCCTCTCAGGTATCAGCATGGCACAGAACACAACAGCCCCTGAGACCTGGTGGGAAGCAAATCTCTACAAAACCTCTCCAGGATGCTGGAAAACCAAAACTCACCCATCATCAATTCTTCCACCTGCCTGGAGGAGGGTGCACCAGGTGCTGTAATTGCTGCAACACACATCTCTGCAATTACAGTCAGCTACGGCACCTCCCGCTTGTGATGGATGTTAGAATCAGTAACCGAGGCCTTTGAAAGATGAGGACCGGAATTTTAACCAGCTCAGGAATATTCATTCTCGCTACCCTCCAACACACACCTTCTCATTTTCTCTTAAAAAAGGAAATGGTGCAACTCCTTGAAAATGAACCCTCCTGCCTGGCCACGGTTCCCAAGGGTTTGCTGGTCTTGTGGCGGGGGCACGTGAGCAGGAGCAGAAGAGATGGAGCTGCTGAACTTCCAGCTTCTGCGTGCCACCACCTCCATGGAGGAGCAAGCCTTTCTTTTTAGCCACTACAAGTTTGCCCATGTTCTCCAGAAATGACCAGAATAGACCTTGTCCTACTCCACGGAGCTGAACTGCCAGTTTTACCACCTCACATGGACCAGATGATCAGAACTATTATTAGCTTGGCTGCTGGCTGCCCTCCATGAGCACTGCTGGCTCAAGCCAGAGATTTTATAACAATAAGTTTTAAATTTTAATCCCACTAGTGACCGTAAAATTGACATAAGCTCCCGAAGTTGGTGAAGTCCAACAGATAAATCCTTTTTTCCTTCATGTACCTACAAATATATTTTATATGATCTCCGCTGGCACTAACAGGGTGAGCCGTCGTGGTAAACACAGCTCAAATAATGAGAAAATTGTATATTAGGTTTCCGTCCTGGCAGACATCAGTCAGGGTATTTCCAAAACCTTCAGGCAGGCTCCCAAAACACAAGCGTAAGGTGCCTTAAAAATAGTAAGATTTCATAAATACAAATCGATGATGAGGTTCAGTTTTGTCTTTTCAGTGGGTTCTTGGGCCTCCATGTGCTCCTTGGTCTCACTCTCAGGGCTGCAAGTCCAACACATTATCTTTTCTAAAATTAGGACCTGAAATATCTTCTACCTCTGACTCCAGGAGCCGGAGCTTCCAGAAGAATACTGAATATTGCCAGCCTCTTAATCAAATAATCAGAGCTTTTTTATTTTCTCTATTTTTCAGAGTTTAAGGATTGTACAGTGTGTTAATGAACAGCTTTCAAGATCCTTCCCCTTTCCCCTCCTGCTTTCTTTCAGGAGTTTATTTTTAAAAGTACCATCCAGGGCATTGGAATAGCAATAAAGAATAGGTTAAAGCCTCTGATGTTTCATTCCAGGAAAGCCGAAAAGATTAATGCACTTGTCTGCAACTTGAGCCCTTGCTATTCCCAGCTCTCCAGAAACCAAACAGCATGTACAGCAATTTCTTTATTACTGAAATCAGATTGCACGATTATTACACCGCTTCGGCTGGAAGGCGGCAAAATTGAGACCGGCCACCGAGGTGAAAGGTGACCACGAGAAGGGCAGCTTGGCAGCTGATGAGAATATCTTGAATATCTTGTTGGCCTAGTGTGGGGGAAAGGCAGAGGCTCCCTGCATTTTGACATCTTCTGTCCTTGCTCTGCACGGGACCAAGGCTCATCCCGGTGAGCAGCATCCTTGGGACTAGAGCTGCTGGGAGCATCAGCTGTGAGAGCTGGGTGGAGAAAACTTCTCCCTCACACCTCAAATGCAGAGCACAGGGTTGCACGTGTTGCCTAAATTTCTCTCTGCCCAGGTTATTCATCCTTAGAGCCCCTAAGTCAATTATGGAATGAAGGAACGGTTCAGGTTGCAAGGGACCTCAAAGATCATTTAGTTCCAACCCCCCTGCCAGGGCAGGAACATTTCCCACTAGGTCAGGCTGCTCAAAGTCTCACCCAGCCTGTCCTTGAACACGTCCAACAACGGAGCACCCACAACCTCCCCGGGCAACTTGTGCCAGTGCCTCACCACCCTCAGGGTAAAGAACTTCTTCCTTAGTTCTAGTCTAAACCTACGCTCTTCCACCTTCCAATCATCAACCCTTGTCCTGCCTCTACAGGTCCTTGTAAAAAGTCCCTCCCCAGCCTTCTTGTAGTCCCTTCAGGTACTAGAAGGTGCTACAAGGTCTCCCTGGAGCCTTCTCCAGGCTGAACAAGCCCAACTCTCTCAGCCTGTACTCCTAGGAGAGGTGCTCCAGCCCTCTGAGCATCTTGGTCACCCTCCTCCGGACTCACTCCAACAGCTCCACGTCTCTCTTGTGTTGGGGCTCCAGAGCTGGACGCAGGGCTCCAGGTGGGGTCTCACCAGGGCAGAGCAGAGGGGCAGGACCCCCTCCCTTGACCCACTGGTCACACAGCTCTGGATGCAGCCCAGGGCACGGTTGGCTTTCTGGGCCACAAGCGCACACCGTTGGCTCATGTTGATCTTATCGTCCACCAACACGCCCAAATCCTTCTCCCCAGGACCATTCTCATTTTATGAAAACGCTACGGCTCTTGTAATGACATTATACACCGCGAAAACGGGCATAAATCCGAGCGAGCTGCATCAAGATCATTATTTGCACAGCACAAACATATAATTAGACGGCATATGAGGACGGAGTTAATGGTATTTGCTAACTTAATATTAAATTTCATATGTTTCAAAAGATTTAGTTTTTACATTATTTTTTAATTTGGATTTTCTTGCTTTCATCTTTATTTTTTTGTTCCTTTTCCCCAATAAACATCTTCTCAAAGGGTAGATTATTGCTGCTATTAATATTTCTGGGTGTTCCTAACTTTAGCTGTACGTATTTTTTGAGATTATTTATGTGTTGAGTATCTTTGTTAATAGTAACCAGACTCTTTAGGATGGCAAGTGTGAGTGACAGCCAAAGAAATCACTTTATACGGGATTCCTGACACAATATTTTGACAATTTCATTTCAAGTAAGACACTATGATTGTCAGTTCGGTTACAATATGGTTGTTGCTCCCTAGTGGGAAAAAAAATAAATCAGAAAATGGAAGGAAATCAAATTCCTGGCTAAGTGATTTTTACAGTAGAACATTCAGGTCTTGCCCTTGCCTCTCATTGCACGTGTACAACATTGCACGATGCTTGAAATGCATAAGGAGAGAGCAAACATCCAGCAAACGCTTGAGAACCCAGGCGTACTTTGAATAAGCATCTAGAAAATATAGGTAATTCATCACTCCTCGTGGGCTGGTAATAGTGTTTTGCCACTTCTGGTCCTTTCCTGCTTAATGCAACGCCCAGAACAAAACACAACATTGCTGATGGAAATGCTTCAGGGATTCCTTTTTCTTTTGAAAGAAAGCCAAAGAAAAATCTCACTGGATTGCAAAGGAAAACGTAAGACAGAGCCCATGCATACATTTCTTGGATGCCGTGGGCATAGGGGAGGAAGAGTATGAGGAAGAGGTGAGGTGGCACTGGCGGGGAATTGTTGGGGAAATATTTATTTCTATCGGAGAAAGAGAAGTTTTTGAAGTGGAAATGTTATGGGAAAAAAAAGCAATTTTATTTAAAAAAAAGTGGTTTTTTGTATTATGAGGTTTTTTGGACACCTTTTGAAGTGTAAATGTTACGGGACAAAAGCACTTTTACCAAAAATAAAAGGTGTTTTTTGTATTACAAGGTCTTTTGGATACTAGGAACAGGTAAAGCTGGCTCTGGGGCCAGAATTCAGGTGGATACTTTGGGAGAAAGTGGGTGGGAGAAGTCTCAGTCTCAAACGTTTAATTTAGAGCCCTGTATAATAATAACTCTCCCTGCCTCAGGTCTGTGATACCAAGTTTAGATGGCTTCCCTCCTGTTCAAACACATAACGAAGATGCACTTGGAAGCTGTAATTTTCCTTTCGAATGGAACGTGTGTTCTCCGGATAACTCTAAATGGTGTGCCACGAACCCAAAAGAGGGTTAGGATGAACTGGGGCAGGACCCTGGAGCATTTTGAAGAGTTATAGGATTAAATTAAGAAAGGAAAGATTCAGGCAGAATATCAGGAAAATCTTGTTGGCAATAAGCTTATTGTTGCTGTGATTTATAGAGACATTACTGCCTAGAAGCTTGCATCAGGGCCTCTCTACAGAACTATAAATTAAAGTCTGAGGCCTCACTTTAGAGCTACACAATGGGTGATAAGATACCAAGGTTGCTGGACAAACGCATCCTTAAAAGCTGGAGCTTGTGCAAATGCAAATTGCAACGCAAATACATTTCAGATAGAAATTTTGGAGCAGGGGGAAGAGCCCAGGCTAAATACAAATGGTAACACAGCACGTGAGGGACAGAGAGTGGGGAGGAAGGCAAGCCTCTACGGATCAGTCTGCCTCGGCACTACTGAGCCTCACGTGCCTCCTGCTGATGCAAATCCATAGTGGTCAGAGCACACGCTAAGGAGAAGCAAAAAGGAATTTTTCCTGGGGGGTTGTTGGAGCACTTTCTCACTGCAGGCCATGCCCGTCCAAACCCTTTGCTCACTGATGGTCCTTCCAAGCTCCTTCTGTGGACCTGAAGACTCTTTTGGTGGCACACTTCATCTTTATTCAATGCCTCCCTGGAGATTTTCCTGCCTTCTCTCCACCACAGATGTGCATATGGGCCGTCAGTGTCCCCTGTAGGTGTACTTGTCCTTGGGGATTCGGTGTCTGGCTCTCAGGGATTGATTGTGGACTTGACTCATGGTTTCTGAACTCAATCCAAGAGTGCGATGTCTGTCTGTCAGCGTGTTACATCTCACCACGGGTAACTATAAGCCTGAGCAGGTTCACGGAGAGAGTCCTGCTCTTGTAACACAGCGGATCCTCATCCTTGTTCAGGTGGGCACCAATGACGACCAGCAGAGCTCTCGTCAAAAGTGACAGAGCCAGCTCGGGGTGGTCGTGGGTCACGTTAGCCCACGCTGGCAGGTCAGCGGTGACACTTCGGTGACACTTCGGTACAACAACAGTCTTTTTACATTTCTTCCAGTGCCAGAGCAGGGTCTGACAGCAGCCAAAGGATCTCCGCCCCATGCCCTGGAGCACCAGATAAGATGCTCCTCATGAGCCCCACGTGGCGCACGCTGGCATGTCTAACTCAGGCACATCTGCGCCACCACCAGCCTCTGCTGACAAAAGTCTAAGAGTCGCTTCACCACCCCACTACCAAATTTTGGACCATCTTAGCCATTCTTTTCGCTAATAAATGTGGTGGTGCTGGCGTCTGCTGATGAACTGTCCGCGATTTCAACTCCGCCACCGCATCGCATTTGATTTGATATAAAGCAAGGTCACTCCTCACCCTTTAGGTTATTCAGGATTAGAAAATTGAAGCCATTTGAACCGAGATGATATTTCTTAATATAATAATGGCTGGGAAATTGAACTGTAAGAATGGCTTCTTCTTATTAGCTCACAGGAGGTGCTTTTTAAAAATTAGAGTAGAAGGAGGATGACTACAGTTTAATCCCAAGATAAATCACGTTTCCCAAACGGCTTGCAAGGCTCAGGAGCTGATATGATTAGGAGACTTGAAGCTGAGGCGGAGCAAGTTAAAGTGCTCACTAATGATTTTCACTGGATTACAGAGGGATACACAGGACTTTCTATATTCCCTCAGTTCTTTCTCTCATTATATGTTGCAGGTGGTTTTCAGTTCAGGATTGTTTCTTGATGTTTCACAATAAAGGCAAATAATGACAAATACAACCAGTTCATCTGATCTTCAAATTTCTTTGGAGTCGCAGGGTTTTTTTTTATTCTAATCTTTCTCCAAATTCCTGAGGCATGGAAGACACCAGCAGGAGAAAACATACTGGACCAGTTAAAGTAATCTTAGTTAAAACTCTTCTCTCTCCTACTCTGTGTATATTTAAGCATGGAACAGCTTTTTAACCAAAGTGAGAATTTCAGCAGAAAGCTGTTGTTTGGGTTAAAATATCTCCAATTTTTATCACTGAACATTTTGATTCTACGCCTTTCTCATTTGCTTCCTCCCTTTTGCTCGGCTTTAGTCCACCGGGAAAAGAAAGCAAGTTTTTTTTAGTTGGGTGGGGGTATTTTTTTTGCTTAAGTTTTAGGGGGGAAAAAAAAAATGCAGTCCAAAAGATATCCATGTATTTGGGTTTTTTTTGACTGGGATAGAAAACACTTTTTCTCAAACAGCTGCTCCTGTCTCTCTTCGCTCATCTGAATTCTTCCTACCCTTCCTCTTTCCTCATTAAATTCCCTCTTTCAACTTGCTCCTCTCATTGTTCAGTGATGAACTTCTGGCTGTTGGAGACGTGACCTATTTAGCTACGTTCGCAGGAGGAGGAGAATGGGCTTCTGTGCCGGCCGTCTCCGAGCCCGGACCACAGGCAGCGCCACAAGCCGTGCATTCATTTTCCACCTTTTCTTCAAACAAAAGTCCCATTGCTGGAGAATCGGAATCCGTGTTCAGCATTGTGTAAAACAGGGCTCGCCTTTTGTTCTCCCGTGAGCGCTTTGCTCTCAGAGAGCTTTCGGACCGGCGACTCCGATGAACGAAGACAGAGACATTGTCAGAAAATGCCTTGTTTTCCTCTTGGAAATGCTCGCTACGACAAAAATGGTCATTGTTTTGCTGAAAAACATGGTGGGTTTTTGTTTTTTGTTTTTTTCTTTTTTTCTTGCCCCAAAGAATCCAAATGCAGAAGGGCGTACCCCTCCCTCGCTAAAAAGTGTGAATTGAGAATTACTTGGATTTAATTCGTGTCATCTAAATAGGTTTCTGTAGAAGAAGGAAACAATCTAATCTCTGTCCGGTTTTTTGACAAAACAAACAGGAGCGGATTGAAATTCATGACACGACAAATTGTTAGCAGCAGGGACAGTAAAGCCACTGGAACTGGCAGGCTGAGGAAAGTGAAATTTCCATCACCTTTACAGGGAGGTTAAGCAATTCTTATTGCAAGTGCTGTGTGTATATATATATATGTATATATATATATATATATATATATATATATATATATCCAACTTCCTACTCTGGGATAATGTGTAGACTCAGTCTTAAGCAACGTTTTGCAGAATATCAAGGTTGCGACAGACCACCAACCCCAGGAAAAAATAAGTGGAACCACTGAAAACTGGTGGAAATCAAAAGAAATGTTCCATTTTCCCCTGCAATTCTGTTCATCTCTCGCCCATTAGTTAAAAAAACCATATATTTCCCTGTACTTATTTTTTACCCTGGTGCCAAGTAAGGCGGAAAGGGCAGCACCAGCCCCTGGATATGCTGGGGAGATGCTGGAGCCCTATCAGACTGGATTTGCAGAGGCAGAAACTCCTGCAAACTGGGGCTGAAACTGGTCAACTACTTCACCGGAGTCATCAGTTATTTAGCTGGGAATACAGTCCCTATGTCTCTATATTAACATAATCCTTCGCAACATTGCTGGAAAAAGGTTTATTTTGCCTCCTAGGAGAGCAAGAGAGAGAGAATGCAACCGAGAGACAGCAACAGGCAGCTTATCCAAGCTGAGGGCACCTCTGTGGATTAGAGTGGCGCAGGAAAGGGAAAAAAAAAATAATTAAAGTATATATTATCTTTTGAGAGCATTTGCAATCAAGTCCTGTCTCTGCAGCGAAGGTGGGCCTTTGTAACGAAGGCCGGTTGGACTCGAGCTCTTGCTTTATTGAAGTTTGTTTTGCGCACAGCAGGGAGGCAGATAGGGATGGGTATGTGGTGGATCAACACACAAGGAAAGGCTTTCACTGGCAGCTTGTAATTTTAGCTGTCAGACGAGTTGTTTACAGAGTTAAATAAACATATCCCAGCCTCACTCCCTCTTATCTCTGGTGCACACGCATGGTGGGAACAAGTTAGAGAAGGCCCCTCTCAAAATATTGCTTGCTCACTGCTGGGCGCTGGGTCAGGAGCCCTGAGCTTGTTCCAGCTGCCTCCATATATTAGATTAGAGCCCTCGCTCTCTCTTCTGCTTGCATCTCCTCCCCGTGGGAGCTCGCACACGCTCAGCGTTGGTTGCACGGTTTTGTTTTCCAGGAGGGTCCATCTGCTCCTGCCTTGTGTAATCCCATTACAGGAATTCCTGGGTTCGAGCCCTGCTGCTGGCTGCTGCGAGTGACAATTTTCATTTCCCCCTCTCGTTTGCCAAGGCTCAGCGCCGTGCTGGGGATGCCTCTTTCCCTTTCCGACCTTTTTTCCTTTGCTATCCGCTCACTGATGCACACCGAGCCCGTTCAGATGCTCTTCTGTCCGACGGAAGAAACGAGGGGACCCTGGGCGAAACCCAGCTCACAGATGATCACAGAGTCATCCATCCTCCCAAGGTCAAGCCAAGCAAAGCTTAAATGCTCTTTTTCTCTTGCACACGTACAGCTGCATCAGTTCACTCCGGGAAACATGGCAGCAAAGTCCGTGCTTCTGCCAGTAGCTACTTGCAGTAAATCAAAGCAAATCAGGCACAGATACCACAGGTTACTAAACTCTTCGGCTGACTTTATTTTAGCTGTGAGGCAGGTGATGTGTCTGACTCTAAAGCATCTTGATTTGAATTTCCTCGTGGGGGAAAATATCAAATCACTCTCGCTGATTCCAGCGGACGTTTTCACCTCCTAAAGGTTTTTTCCATTGGCTCCGAAGAGTTGCTTTTGTTGGAAGGCGGTGGGAAATGGGCAGAAGAGACTTCCCAGCCTTTCCCCTGGACTGCTTCTTCTTAAACAGAATGAGCAGGAAAGAGCCTTCGGTGTAACGCAGCCTTAAGAGCTGAGGATGCCGAGGGACCGCCACGCAAAGCAGACATCCCTCCGCAACACGCACGCACAAAGCTGCCTGACTTTGAGAGCAGAGTCGGCTTCGCTTTTGGCTGAAGCATCATTTCCCAAGCGCAAGTGCAGAAGTAACGCTCCCACCTTGCAACGCAGCCGCAGCCTCCCTAAATCTGGGCTCTGCTCAACGACTGAGTTTAATTCGAGCAGCGAAAACCCACAGGGAGGAGGGCATTAAGAACCGGGCTGTGTCCTGCAAAACACGCGCAAGGCGGAAGGCTCGGGAAGAAGGTTCTGGTTCTGGCTGTACGGCACGACAGCAAAGCAGGACGGCTCCGTGCTGCGGCGTTTGAATTCCTGCCCTGATGAGAGGAAGCCTGCGCCCGAAGGGAAGATGCTGCGTGAAAAACACGGCCTGCCTGCAACAGGGTCACTGAGTTCATAACATCAATATCCAGTCAGCACCTACGGATTGTTTCCAAAGCTCATTATTTCAGAGAACCGCCGTACATTTGAGTAGAACTCATTACCTGAGAGGCTTGTTATATTTTCTAGTCGCTGACAAAGTGTGGGCATTGCTTGGCTACCTTAATTAATGCACGATTACAAACTGAAATTTATCATTTGTGTTTAGATTTGTGTTTCGTTGCTGGAGTTCCAGCCACTGAAATCCATTTTTCAGAGGAGCCATCAAAGGCCAGGCAGGCTCATAAGACACAGCAATTAAAAATATTTTTCCCTGCTGGAGCAGAGAGCTTAACCTCAAGGCTCCAGGGCCAGGGTTGAAACTGCTGCAGCAATTTTGCAACCTACCCAGAGCCTGCTCCGTGGGAGCGATTTAAAAGCTGTGTAGATGTGGTGCTCAGGGACGTGGTTTAGTGCTGGACCTGGGAGGGTTTAATGGTTGGACTCAATGATCTTCAAGATCTTTTTTGACCTAAACAATTCTATAACTTCATGGCTGTGGCCCCCCTTTACAGGTGACACCAGCCTCCCCTACAATCAGCCTTGTGAGGAATACTCCATATATGTCAATCTCTTCTCTGCACAATGCACCGCATCCTTTACGCCAAAAGAAGCCAGCCTAAATGTTTCAGTGGAGGTACCAACAGCAGCACTTTAGGGTGCCCTTGGGACTCACATGGATATCTTGGAGGTAAAGCTGAATTTGTGCGTGGGTTACCCAGCACTTTGCACAGTCCACATCCCTGCACTCCTGAGCAGAAACCACTGGTGAGGATGAAAACATTTCAGCTGGCAAGCTGGGGTTGGGGTTTTCCCAGCTGTTTCCTCTATCTACAACTGCAGTAGGACGGGACCCAACACGCAGCCCGGCCACAGAGAAGCTGTAACGCGACGGATGAGCCATAGAAAGGAAAAGAAAGAAGAAATTATGGATTTGGCCAAGGGCATCCACCAACCTGGTAGGAAGGCTGAGGAGAGCAGAAGTGTCATCAGAGTTAGTATCACTAAACGCAAGACTTACTGGTCCTAATTTGGTTTTCCACCCCCAAGCTGAGCTAGGATATCCGTGCAGGCAATGGGGAGAACCAGGCAGCTCTGAAAGCAATTCATCTCCCCTCAGGACAGGTACTTTAGGTAGACCAGATGCTTCCCTCAATGCTTCTGGGTGGCATGAAGTTGAAATTCCCTCCCAACACCTTAAATCACCAGTGTAATCAAAGCTGAATTAAACCCAAATCTTGACCCGCTGGAATAAACAGGGAATGCGGTTTGAGAGATGTGCCTTGTTTTGAAAACGTCATTTTAACTTTCTGGACGTGTCGCACAGCTGCACCTGGAACTCAGCCAGAGCTGGACGGGTTCCTTGGGAAGGGAGGTGAGCAGGCTGGCAACACCAGCCTCGTCAGTGGCGTCCGCGTCACAGTTTTAATTCCGAGCTTGGAATTTTTCAGTAAATGCTCTCAGAAATAGTTAACTTCAAAAGAGCATGCTCAATTGGCAGGTTCGGAGAAACAGGAAAGGCATTTCTTTTTCTGATGTCTTCAATTTTATTTTTTTAAGTTTTAAACTTTTTTCACTGGAAGAAGAAATTTTCATATGTGCTCAAGTGCCCAAATTAAAAAAAAAAAAGGTTTTTTTCAGCCCACTGCATTAAACGATATTGCTTTTTTTGTGCTGTGTCTGCTGCAATGGAGCACTGTCTTGGACAATGACGATAACAACAATGAATTAAAAATAATTACACAAACAGGTCAAAGATTTATTTTCCCTTCAGCTTTCATACAGTTATCCTGTTCAGCTTGCCAGAAGTGTCTCCTTTTCCATGAGAAATTTCAGCTTCTCACGAAAGCATTAGGAGGTTTTCAGGTTTTTGTTTGGGTTTGTTTAGGTTTTTTTTTAACCTGTCAGGATTTAAAGGGAAACTAAAAGAAAAAAAAAAAAAAAATCAAATTTCTCTGTTCAAAGACAGTGCATAAACTCCAACTGCGAATTACAAATAGCCCTTGGGAGTGAGGTCTGGTGATTAAAGAAGAGGAATGGAAGTCGGGGTAATCGTGTTAAGCCAGTGTGTGTCTTTGAATCCTACAGCACTTAAGAAGGTAGGGAGGCTCCTGACTCTGTTGCTAGCAGAAGACTCAAGGGCAAACATTTACAAACAGAATTTACCCGCTTCTAATATCAGCTGTATCGTATTCACTTACTGCTTGTACACAACCAATATATGGATTGACACACTTTTAAATTTACTACTACATCATTCCTGCAGTCTAAGAGGTGGCTGAAGGGACTTTTACATAAGGGCATGGGATCTGCCTGTAGAGCTGACCGAGACAGAAGCATTAAAAGAGACGTGTTTGCTTCCGATTACCGCAGCAACACCTCTGGGGAAGGGGAATGTGGGTATCCCATCCCTATTATCTGCTCCATGGCTATAATTCCTCAACCAGATTTATCTGCCCATGTTGGATCCACCTGGGTTTACCTTGCCAGGGTCAACGAGCTAAATGTTGGCCATCAGATGAAAGCATCTCCAAAGAGTGATTTCTTCCACCCTGAGGCAGATGCCCAGCACAGGCAGGATGAAGGAGCAAGAAGAGCTGCCTGTCTGTTCCCTTCAGCTCAGGGGGATGTCCTGAAATGACCAACATCTAACTTCTCATACAGCCAAAGCTAAGTGACACGAACTCCACTCTACATCTTCAAGAACACGCTGGGACGCCCAGGATGGACTATGGTGGGTGGCCTCAGCCGTCGGCGAGTGTGGCTGAGATATCGACAGTGCTCCAGCACACTGAGGTGGTATCTCTACACCGAAACATTTCCAAGTTTTGACTGATTGCTTTTCAATGCTTTATTTCCTCTGTGAAAAATATTCCTTGACCCTGTGCAGATGGGGTTCAGATAAGCAAATTTCCTCGGCAGCTGTCCTGTAATCACAGGTCCTGCTTCATCGAGTAAACCCAGCCTCCCCGCTGTAAGGCTGCTTCTGGGCCTGACTGCGATCCAACAACTTCCTAAGCAGATGCTCCTTCAATTTACGGATCTCTTTCAACCGTCTGTTAAAGCTCCCTTCCACCAGCAGCTGTTTTGAGAACTACAGGGGAAAGGTGCAAGACGGCACCAAAACTGCAGGGGAAAGGTGCTCTGCCTATTGTGCCTCGGGAGCGAGCCCAGGTGGGAGGTCACCTTACTACGAGGCGCACTGGAACACGACCTGTCAAGCTGCTCTTAGAGACGACTTCCCTCGCAAAGCACAAAGCTGGCACGCAAATTCTCCTGACTTTGCTCCTTGTG
Organism: Trogon surrucura; assembly: GCA_020746105.1. NCBI lineage: Eukaryota > Metazoa > Chordata > Aves > Trogoniformes > Trogonidae > Trogon > Trogon surrucura. The sequence goes on from CM036640.1 coordinate 4,789,984, forward strand.
GGGTCCTGGAACCCTCCTTGTTGCTCTTTAATCCGCCGTGCTATTGCATCGAAGGGCAGAAGAGCTCTTCTTGCTGATGATGCTCATGGGCATGAATAAACCATCAGCGACGTGGCTGTGCCAGCAGCTCGAGGATGCCGACAGCGGGATGGGACCTACCTGGCAAGCCAGGTGCCACCGCAGCTCCGCGGCACAGGCAGGACTCCCCACTCCAAGGCAACTGCATCGATCATCTCATGGTGCCCCAGCAGCGCTGCAGGGATTAGCCCGCGTTTGCATAACTGATCAGAGGCTCCGGGAGAGAAAACATTGGCCACAGGAAAACGGTTTTGCTCCGCGGCCGTGCAGGGAAGATGCTCCTTCTCTCCGAGCCCCAGTGCTGCTGCAAACTGTGGCTCCCGCCGCGCCGGCTGCGTGTGCACAATTTTGCAAGAAGTTCCTGTGGCAGTTTGGCATCGCTGTGACACGTTGGTTCATATCCTCACCCGGTGAGAGACGTGCGAGCTCCCCGACACTTCGGCAGCACTTGCTTTGGTATCTAAACACACGGTTGTGCCGTGCCGCTCCTGGAGAGCAGCGGGCAGACCCAGGCTAATGTCTTCATCCAGTCAGGATCCCACGTGTCTTGTAAAGGTGCGAGGAAGAGAGACCAGAGATCGAGATCCCATCTGCCACCCAAACAGGGCAGTAAGAACTGGGGTGCGGCACTAGACCCCCACCAGCCCACTCTGGGTCTGGATGAGGGCTGTGCCCACGGCTTGGTCAGAGGGGCACACGTGGTGTTGCTCCAGCTCCTCTCTGGAAGGGAACGAGTTGATCAAGCATGCTCTATTTCATGTTCCTCGTTAAGAAACCTCCTGGTAATCAAAGCTAATCAACTAAATGTCACTTCAAGCCCTGCTGTCTCCTTCTCCTCATGGAGTCATCTATTCTGCCACCTCATGTCTCTATCCTCACCCGAATCCCAAGATTTGGGCTCTTTTTTTAGGGATTAGATAATTTAACAGGCATGCCAGTTAAGAAAAGAGCCTCTCTTTCTTCCTTCCTCTCAGAAGGCTGAGAACTCTGCCACCCCAGAGGACAGCTAGGATGTAGCACGTGTGATCCCCCCACGCCACTACAGGATGATGGACGTGACTGGAACTCTTGGTCTGATGTGAGAGCACAAGAAACATGCTGGAAGCTTCTCACTGCAGCTTGCTGGGCAAGACAGCATCTACCCAAGCCTTCAGCCAGTTGGAGGCACCTACCATGCCAGCTCAGTTCCTTCTCTTGAGGAGGAGAAGAATGTCAAAGCAAGCGCTCTGAATAACCCCCTGGAGACATCTCTTTCTACCCCTTGATGACTGAAGCCGCCTGGAGTGGCGAACTCCCCAGTTTCACTGTAAGATGCCCGGAAGGCTCTGCACACCTCCGGGAGCTCCCACCTATTTGCAGCCACTGCAAACTGGGGACACGCTTCCCTTTTCATGCCCAATGACCCGGTTTCCTACTTGGCTTTCGTAACAGCTCTTGCCAGGCTGGCCAGAGTTAAATCCAAGGGAAGCTACAAAACATTTCCTAAAGAATTAGCAAGAAAAGCGAAGCGGACACAGATAAAACAGCCTCCGGTACGAAGCTTCAAAGAAGCACAGAGACCAACAGCTCGACCAGTGAGGAGGAGAGGATTTAGGGCCAGCTCTACCTGCAGCATGGTGTCCTACCCCTTCCTCACATCAAAGGGTATTTCTCCCCCATGCAGTGCGTAGCCCCCAGTAAAACAGGCAACAGAGGGTAGGAGGTTGGCTGGAGACAGAAACTGCCCACAGGATGTTAGAGAGATCTGACAGACCGGGACAAGGTTATTCACGGGAGAAAAAGCCAATGTTGTGTGAAACGCAAGCTGCTCCTCGTGGCTCAGGGAGGTGGAACAGACCAGAGCTGTCTCCCCTCAGGATGGAAGGGTTAAACTCGGCCGCAGGAAAACACACCTGGAGTCTCTCTGCCTGTCCTGCACATTGCAGGGATGAATAAGCCCTGCTTCGTTTTAAAGCTGTGGGTTTTCAGGTTCTGCTCTGCATTAAGAGCAGGCACAAGCTGCGGCGTGCTCAGCCCCCGCGCCGCAGGGCTGCCCGCGGGGTGGGCTGGCACGTGGCTGCTTCAGGAGTAGAAAGGGATCCAGTGTTCCTAGGAGGAACAGTGGGGAAAAGTCAGCCTAAAGTGCCAGAGGGCAAGGTGACCCTGTTCCCAGTGGGTTACCACACAGGTAGAGGAGACGGCCCAGCGGATGCTAGGAGGGGCTGGAGGCAGTAGGTCTCTTCAGCCCCACTGCAGAGCAACAGGTGGTCACAGAACGGGCAAGGGAAGGGTTTCTGGGTTACGTTTATGTCTATCAAGGGATTTGCTTCCTTGTCCAAGCATGACCAGTTTGTTAGGGCGAGGGGAGTCCCCCAAACACACACCCTGGGGAAGGTGGAGGACCGAAGGAGAGGGGAAGAAGAGAGAAGGTGTGTGTGACGGAGCACGTTTTGGGACTGGTGGTGGATGTTCCTGTTTAGGACCAAAGGATGGGGATGGGCCACAGAAAGAGCAGGCGAGACTCCAGTGGAGCTGCTTGGTGCTCCCCCTCTGTCTCCTCTCCTGGAGCTCCTGCCCAAGAGGCCACCAGACCAGCGTGAGCTCCTCCGGGGGTTCTTATGGAAAACAGCCAGCACCCTTTTTTGTTTGTTCCCCTCAGGCTGGACCTGTCACAGGGGTTACTGCAGTCACAGGAGCTGTTTTCTCCTCTCCACGGCACTGCCCTACCCCACTGCTGCAAGAAACGGAGAAGAGACAGGGGCCAATGTGGGTGAAACAGCTCCATTCCCCGCTCCTTCCGTCTGCAAAGCTCTGTCAAGGATAACAACCCCGTATTTAGTGTAATTTACAGTAACTGTGTTTTAATAGATGTTGTGGGATCCTTAGCCTTATTATGAAAATCCTCTTATGACTAGCAGCTCCTTTAATAACCTGGGCTGCAGAAAGTGTCTGTCTATTTACATCTATTTGCATGTATTTGCATGCAAGTTGCTAATAAAAAAATATCTAAAAAAGCTCCGACAACTTCACATTTCTGAGTCTGTCCATAATCCGAAGGACTAGGAGTCTGATAGCAGCACTTTGGGTACACATGCAGGCGCTGCCCCGGTACTAATGAAGCTGCAGGGTCCAGCCCCCGCGAGAACAAGGCTCCTTGTCTGGACCCTGCAGGAAGGATGTGATTTTGGAAGGATCCTTTGAAACCCCAGCCTTGTGATCCACAGTCCCCCATGCATGGTTTGCGCCGTTTCTTAGTGCCAGATGGTCAAATGATAGAAAAGTGAAGTTGCTACAGCAAAAAGAAAAATAAAGTGTTGTCAGAACCTGCGGAGCGCTCCACCTTGGAAATGACAGGATCGTACGCCCCCGGGGGACTACGGTGCTGTCTGGAGAAAAGGGAATACGCCGGGAGAGCCCAAGGATTCATTCACAAACCTTAGTGATACGGAAAGGGAACCCTGCAAAATCCCAGACAAACTGGGATAAGAATTCAACCAGTTTGCAAATTGGACTTCCATTGCTTGGGAAGTGTTGCCGCTTCCCACTGGAACTTCTGAGTCAGGAAAAAAAGCTTGAATAATAACAGTGGGGAAAAACCAACAACAGTGAAGCAGGAATTCTGGGCATTTTCTACATTGGACACTCCATGGTGGCTTGTTTCAACAGAGCTACATCATCTGAGCTCAATAATGTCAAAACTTATCGTTCTGATGAAGGGAAAATGTTGTTTAGATGATCCTAAACACTGTGATATGAAATCCGAAGTACGAGACAATGTGAATTACGATATAATAAAACTGATCAAAAGAAATGAAGCATAACAACAACACAGGGGGAAAAAAAAAGCAGATTTACTGCCTTGAAACAACAGATTTAGGATACCACTGAAATGAAACGAGACCACTGAAATGAAACAATCCGACTTCTTATAGAAAATGACGTGTAAATTGGTGTATTTGCACAATGCTTCAATTCTGCAGGAGAAAACTCCCAAGTCTTAAGCACAACATAAATAACCAGGGCCAGAAGTACATGCCCAGAACTTAGCGCAAACCCAAAGCTTTACATCGAGAATGAACCTGCCTGAATGCAACAATACACGGCAGATCTGGGGAGAGTTCATCTGTTGCTCCGAGACGGAAAATCTTTCCCCACAATGAGGCCACCACAAAACACATACCTGAAATCCACTGGAAAAGCCTCCCAGTAATTACCAGATACTGCTGGAACTTCTCTAATTGGGAATATCTTGCAGAACAGAGCAGGGAGCAGCCCTGCCAACCTCAGCATCTCCATCCTCCTAACACCTCTTCCATCCAACCCACCGCTAATTTATCCCTCAACTCATCAGCCCCTGGATTCAATCTGAAAGAGCCTCGGATCAATCCCTCTAGACGACCTCCTGACCCAGGCTCATTACACTTTCTTTCACCTCTCAGTTTTGCTCACAAGGAGCACACAAAGTGAGAAAGGCTCTTTCCTCTGAGATTTCCAGTCCTGTTTTTTAGAGTCAGGAAGCCTGGGCAGTTCAGAGAGGCATCCAGATGTATGGACACCAGTATGAATTAAGTACAGTTTTAAGAAATTTGGGGGCGATCCGATAATCTCCACCTGGCTCGCAGAGAGATCCTCAGCAGAGCAACTCCCTGCACCTGCCTCCTGCTGTGGTTTTCTGCAGGTGGACACTTTGCTAGCAAAGCTCAGCCCCAGGGAAATAAAGCAAATGAAATAAAGACGGTGATGTAAGACGCAATAACCACAAGCCCAGCAAATGTAGAGATTAAATGTAAAAGGATAGCTCTCATGGAGACGGTATCTCACGGGCAGCATCGCTAATCCCACACATTCAAAAAGTTTGTGTCTACCTTCCAAGTCACCAGAGCTGCTGAAATACCAGGAGAGTTGCAGAGAAAATAAACAGAGGGCTCTCTTTATCTGCTGTCTCACATGTTCAGCCCACTGCAGAGCTGCCCACATTTTCAGGCTTTTCTTTACAAAGGCTGCAAAGGTCCAGTTTCTTTTTAAAGAAAAGCTGAGACTGTCTGCATTGGAAGCGCTGGCAGTGCCTCACGTGGCCGGACAGCCTTGTGCTCTGGCAGGTGAGCACGGCAGCCAAGAAACTTTTAGCTAATAAACGTGCTTTCCCATCACCTGGCAATGACAGGAATTGCCTAGAAGGACAAACCACGGAGTTTAATAAAGAAGCCACAAAAAAAAAAATCCTGCGCCTCCAGATTCAGACAAGTGTGGAACTTGCACACTGAGCCTGCTAACGTGCCTGATAAATGGGAAGGTGAAGGTGTTTGGATCCTCCCCGAGAGCTGACCTCACGACCCCGACACCTCTTCTGCCTCTGATACCCAAAGGTATCTGATAATCGGAGGGACTCGAGGTGAGCAGCCGGGCACCCCTGGGGCACCATCTCCTCCAGCCCCATCTCTGCCCCTCCCCAGCAACCAACCTGGCACCGTCTGGGAATGTGTAAAAAACTCCATCACGCTCCTCCCCAACCCTCTCGAGCCAGCCCATCGCCGTTTTGTTTGCGGGCGTCTCACAGAAACGCTATTATGTGCCCATCAATTACCAGGATTAGGTTAGCGCCAGCAATCGGGTCCTTGGGGTGGCATCTTTAGTGCTATTAAGAATAAGAAGCAGCATCAGGGTCTCTGCTCATCTCCCCCCGCTTGCAAGTGGAAGCCCTTATTGGAGACTTCTTTCAATATTTCATTAATTCTCAGACATATGCTCTGGGAATGTCAAAATGTTAGGATCTTCTGGAACGAAGCGATAAACAGAACTGACATGGAATTAAACACTGAATCACCTAGAGAGCCAATATTGCTTATTTGGGTGTGCGTCACTATAGCTACAGCCCTTGCAGATGCACCTCAGCCCCCTAACTTTACCCGAAGCACAAAAAAATAAAAAACCCAAGCAGAAATAAAAATAAAAATGTAATAATCTCAGGAAATTTGCATGTCCTCTCCTGTTATTGAATGGATGTGCTTGGCGCGTATGGCTAGCTGATTTAAGCTAATTATTTTTTGTGTTTATATTTATTGGCTGTGATTAGTTATGCAACAAAGACTATGGGAGAACAAATCATGTCAGTGCAGCTAATTGGAGATAACACAAGCGGTGGCGAAAGCAGTAATTTTTATATTTTACGCATGGAAAGGAGACCTGATCCTGCTGGCTGTAAATCAACAAAATGCTGTTGAGGTCTCCACCTGAGGATATGAACCAAGGGCTGAGAAACAGCACACGACACAAGTTACTTCTGATTTTTTGGGCTCGTTATCTATAAAGCTATCGAAAACCACAGATTTTAGTGAAGTAAAGCTGTGGCTAGGGCCAGAAACGCTATTGCAGAAAATGAAATATATGGGATTTTGTTCCTGGGAGTGAAGGCTGGTGTGAGCCCGTCTGACCACAAATTTTAGCACGTTTTAGCAATTGAGTACGAAGCCTTTCTGCTCACTTTAGACCACCAGCCTTAGAAATGTCTATTTTCGCAATGTATGAAATGAGCCTGGCCGGGAAGCCACCTCCTGTCACAGCTCCTGCCTCGCCTCCCTTTCCTTTCAAAAAATCTGGGCAGTCATCTGCATCTGCCCGTGACAGCCCCGGCGTCACTTCATGCTCCGTTTCCTCCGCCGCGCCGGCACGTAGCGACAGGCAAACTCCATCTCTCCGCCGCGCGTACCCAGCGCCGGGCTCGTGCTGCCAACGCGTCCGTTCTGCGCCTCGCCCCGCTCTCGGGGAGGGCGGTGCTGCCGCCTCCGCTTCCCAGGGAGGAACCAGCCTCTCGGAGCATCTAGTGAGAAGGTTTGTCAAGGTGCTGAGGCGCCTACAGATGCAAACAGATGCCTGGTGTTATCTCCAGCATGTCTAACGTGCCCAGTTCCTCTTCTCGCCTACAGTTGGAGCTACAGATGCTCAAACAACCCTTGAAATCAGACCCTGAGGCTGAGATTCGTCTGGCATCTGGCAGGGGACTGGTGAGATGTCACCTCCCAGAGGCACCGGGCTCTCTGCTGCGATCCAGGTGCGATCCATGGGGGATGAATCCAACCTCTGCCGACTCCCTTCATGTCCTGGGGCTGATCCAGGGAGCTCCCACACGTCCTGTGGACCTCTGGAGACATTTGGAGGCATTTCTCTGGCTGCATTCACTCCCCATGGACACCACCGGCACCTGCACCCTCCCGTTCCGACACCGAACAAGAAGCAACCTGGCCCTACCCTTCGCTCCACCAATGCTGGGTGTGTTTGTTTCTTTCTCGAGTGCAGACCCTGTTAACTTATGTTAATTGGAACTGCACAGGTATTTTTTTCCCCCTCTTTTTCCATGTCCCCACCGCATCCTGCTGTGAAATCAAGCTGCTTTTATAATCTCCCACGGCAGCCTGCAGCCTGCTGGAACAGGAGCCTTGGCACGCACAGCATGGTGACGAGTTGTCTTTTTTTAAGCTTTTTTTTTTTTTTTCCTCACGAGGAAGTTTGCATATTTGGATAGCTGAGCCGCAATTACACTTCCCTTTTATTTATTTATTTAGCAAGAAACCGCCATTTAGAAGGCTGGCTGCCCTGTGGCACCAGAACAGCACGGTTTTGCCTCCCCTTTTGCTGTTTCCCATAGACTGTTCTGGGGAAGAACACGCAAGAGAAGGCACTTGTGCTCCTCCTGCCTCTGTGCTGGGACACGCTTGTTGTTTGGTCCGTGATGAGTGTCCAAGCTGCCAGGGAGTCAGGGGGAGCTTTGCCTTGAGCTCCCAGGGGAGCAGGAGCTGTCTTCTTCAAGCAAGTGGAAAAAAAGCACCTTGTCCTGCTCTGTTTTTTTTCCTTAGAGCAGGTTTGAAGGGGAAACCAGATGTGGATGTGCAGGCTGGGAGCTGCGACCCACAAATTACTCTCCCAAGAGATCCCATGGGAGGTGAGAGCACCTGGAGAGGAGGGACCTCTAAGCTCTAGGGACACACAACCCTAATGCTATTTTAAGAAGCTCAGGAAACACAAATCCCAAGAGTTTTGGGGGCTTATATCTTGTATTTTATCTCATAAGAGAATTTGTTTTACCCACCAGACACAGCAGCGGCTTTTATATTCCATGAGGAATTACCCAGATGTGTATCACTGTAATGGGGATCAGAACTTGACCACAAACATCTCATCAGCTTGAAAAGTTACCCGGTTTATTTCCATCCAAAGGATATTTCGCTCAGGTGCTTTCATCTCAAAAAAAAACCGAAACAACCCTACTAACTTCTAGAAAACCCAGCTTTAATGTCATGTGTGATTTTGCTTTCTTTGAGGAGTGGAAAATGCCACACACTGTGGCATATGCACAGGACTGAGTCACAAGGGAAAAAATAAACAGTTGTCTTTCTTGGTTTGATCTATGTACATCTGTTTCCTGGGAGAGAGGTGAAATGGGATATTTACTTGGGTAAGTATTATAAGCCAGATGCACTCCACTGTGAAATAAATAAAAATGATATGAAAATTAGCTGTGTAAAAGGGATCTGGAGCCGGGCTTTTCGTCGGGAACTGGAGGTTTGGTGTACAGCATGCGTAACAAGAACATGAATATTCTCTAAAGTTTCCAAACCAAATGTCAGTCCCATCAGAGATAACAACAAAACTTCGTGCTTTTAAGGAGACTGGGATTTCCCTCTGTGCCCGATGGGGCTGCTCAAATAGTCTTGCTGTTTTGGGGGTAAAACCAGCCACAGGTGGGCAGATGGCAGTTTGGGCTGGCACAAAATATCACAAAATATCTCATCCCTCCCTTCCTGCCTGGATAGAAAGTCTGATGGAAGATGCAGCCCCAGCGCCCCTCTATCATGACAGGAGACACCCGCTCCCCGGGTACAGGACGTGTCCTCCTCAACGAAACCGTGATTTTGGAAGGGACTTGCAGGTTGCTCCTAAGAGTAAACTGTGATTTGCTCCCCATCCAAAGTAAGCTGTAGGAGGATGGCCCCTACCAGATGCAGATCTGATGCCAGGAGGTCCCTAACCCAGGCGACGACTTTCAGCAGCTCGCAGAGGAATATTCACAGAATCCTAGAACAGTTCAGGCTGGAAAAGACCCTTGGGATCATCAAGTCCAACCATTAACCCTACACTACAAGTTCACCCCTAAACCATCTCACCCAACACCACATCTCAGCGACACTCAAACACATCCAGGGATGGCGACTCAACCCCCTCCCTGGGCAGTCTATTCCAGTGTCTGACCACTCTTTCCGGGAAGAATTTCTTCCTAATGTCCAGCCTAAACTTGCCCTGTTGCAACTTGAACCCATTCCCCCTGGTTCTGTCCCTAATGACCTGTGAGAAGAGACCAGCACCAACCTCTCTACAATGTCCTTTCAAGTAATTGCAGAGCATGATGAGGTCCCCCCTCAGCCTCCTCTTCCTCAAACTGAACAGTCCCAGCTCCCTCAATCGCTCCTCGTAAGGTCTATTCTCCAGATGAATATTAGAAGAATTAAAGGAGGAAACGAGCAAGCCATGTCTGAAGAAGGTACGCAATTTCTCGTTACAGGGTTTACTGAGGGATGACATCCATCCTCTGTCATCTCATGGTTTATTTGGAGATGAGGAGCCTTGCTCTAAAAGATACATTCTAGTTTAAAGTTGGGCTCAGAAAAGGAATCGCTCAGCGACGTTGTACAGCAGGAAATCAGACTTGATGGTTGTAATTGTGCTCCCATCTGGCCTCAAAAATCTATTGATCTGTGAAAATAATTGCCACTGTTTACTCATTTTCCTGCATGTTTGATGGTAAGTAAGAAATACTTCTGTCTCCTGTGGCCCGAGCTGCCCTAAAAGAATTTCCTCCTTGCACTGAGCAAGAATTAAAAAAAAACCAACAAATTGATTCAGCATAAGCAAAGAAAAAATTTAAATGGTTCTTTGCTTAGTTGGTTGATATTTTTTTTTTTCCGTACTTGCTCAATGGAATCTGGCTGTCAGGGCTACTCAACATCATACTGTGGGTGGGCCTGGGAATGCTGGTATGCAGAGAAAACAGGGGCACTTTCCGACTTACTTGACTTAATTGCGAGCCATCACATCACTCTCGCTCAGCTGACGTGACTAAAATCACGCACGTACAGAAAGCTGTGTCCTAATCAAGGTTGAAGAGTAAATATAGAAAGTCGGTTTTACCTCACACGCAGAGAAAAGCTTGGGCATGTAGAACAGAAGGGGAGATTTTTGTATTTTTCTGGGGAAGAGTCCTGATCCTGCGATGCTCTGGGCTCTGTGAGGTATTGCCGGGGGAGCCCACATCGTGCTGGAGCTGCTCGAGGCCTGGGAAATCACACTCAGAACTGAGTGTAAATCCTACAGAAATGGTGCAAACATCTCCCAGGGTTGTGTAAGTGTGAGGTGTTTCTGCCCCTGCAACGGGCAAGCCCTCCTGACACATCACAAGATGCTCCTTTGCCTTTGGTGTTCTCCTCCCGCACACCAAGCCTGCCCCGTCCTCTCGCTGAGACCCGCGTGCTTTGTCTTCCCAGTCATCACTGTGCAAACTCACACACGATATTAGTTTAATTAGAGATCAAGTCCTTTTACGGGATGCAAATGCCCTACCCGACTAAATCCCCCTTCTGAAGTTGGCAGATGCAAATTAAATCCTGGGCACTGAAGTGTAATTTGGCTTTGAAGGCTCTTAAAGGCCCTCAGTGATTCAGTGGGTGGAGGGGAATTAGTCTTAAGCTGCGTTTGTTGCTCTCTCCTCCCTTAATTTGTTTATGTGAATGCTACTGACGCGGCATTGAATGTCGACGAGGCACCAAGTGACACACATGAATGAAAGCCAAGGTTTTACTGCTAGTTTCTGGAGCTGTAAATAGCACAGGTCCAGTCTACCTGAAATAATGGTAAATAATGGGCCATCTGCCACTTCACGTCCCGGCGCGTTCTCGGCGACCAGGAGCTCGCAGCAGCCACGCGGTCCCTCCCGCAGTCATGCAAGGGCAGCAGCACTGGCCGAGGCTGTTTCTGAGCACTCCAAGAGCTCTTTTTTTTTTTTTCAGGGAAATGTTTTTCTTTAATTGTTACATCCCCAGCCCAATGGGTGCCTTTGGAATCCTCATCCCACCTGGAGAACCCTTGAAGCTCTCCCCGCTGATGCACGAAGCTGGTTGCTCCAGACCTCCTCTGGCAAGCCTCACGGAAAACGGCAAGAATTTTGTCTGGGATTACGTCAAGAAGATCTGCCGGAGGCTCTTGAGAACTCACGTAGCGCATCGTTTCTCAGCTTCTTCGACTTAACAGACAGCACAGACATTTTGCAAAAACAACCCAGGACAGTCTTCTGGCATTGCCACAACAGCTTTCACACAGAGCCAGCGAACACTTTGAATGACCAATCTTATTTCCCTCCACTGCACTCACTTGGAAGCAGCTGTCTATGATTTTGCAGGCCAAACAGCATAATGCGAGTCTGATCACATTTTATCAGTCTGATCAATCCTTCTACTCTGTATATCGCAATTTAAGCAAGAGGTTTGAAGCCAGCCCCAACAGACTAATTACAGCCCATAGTCAGCTTTTTCTCTTCATTGCTCTTAGATCAGACAGCGATCTCGCCCAAGTACTTCCACTTCACCATAACGTCTCTTACAGCTTTTATTTTAGAGTCTCTGTTTCCTCCCATGTTCTTCCTGTCTCTGACGATTTATTCTTGGGTCTGGATGCAAAGTCTATGTTCATCTCGCCAGCAGGCGCATTGTCACACCGCACAAACCGCTCGTGTCCCACACTCACCAAACGGCTCCCATCCAGTCCCTTCGCGAGTCTTTTTTTATAAGGAGCGATTTTAAAAAGCCTCCCATGTGCTGTTTTGTAGAAATGAATCAAACAGGAGCATCTGTAGGTAACAGGCACTTCAATTCCTATTCCTGATTTTCTGCTGAACATTTTAACAACTGAGCAAGTAAGTGCCTTTCAATTACATGCTTCTTGCAGACACTCCCTGCCTATGTTTTATAACAATGATTTGGGATCAAGAGGTTTGCAGCTAAAGGGATAAACATTTAGCCCAGATAAGCAGATTTGTAGAAATTATTGTTATCCGGAGCTGGTTTGATTCATTAGGAAGCACCAGTGGACAGTTCGTGAAATCCAACGGGGATAAATTTTTCCCACCAAAGCGAAATCTGCTGGGGGATGAGTCTGAATTATGTTATATTCATAACAGCATTTCCTTCTGTTATTTAATACGGCAAAAATAGTCATGAGAGAGAAGCGATTTTCTCCACCACTCTCCCTGACCTCAACAAAGACCTGAAATACACCTGCAGGGAGATTTTCGGGTCCCTTCAGCAGCAGAAACGGGGTAGCAAGGATTCAGAGCCAAAGTGCAATGGGATCCTGGGCATCTGCTTGTGCGGGCTCTGGGGATGGGCAACAGGACAACGGGTGGATAAATCTGTAGGGGACACTGATCCCAAACCACTGATTTTCTCAGTGCATTTTGGTAACATTCGGAACGTTTCACTGCAACCGCATTTGCCCAAAGACTTCTTTGACCCTAGATGTAGGACTCACCACACCTTGCATGAAGATTTCTACCTTTACCATTCTCATCTAGCAGCTTTTCTCATTTATATTTCTTTCACTGTCTCCCTCAGCCTTCCCTTCTTACCTCCTTTCCTTCTTTCTGTTTTCACGGGCAATTTTTTTGCATAGAGGGACATTATTTTGAGGGACGGGTGAGTATTTGCCTGCCCTATGCAGTAGGACCTGGGCAGAAAGTCACCTAGAAAGACCTCACACATCATGTTGTTCCCATCTTTTAATCTATGAATCGGCCAGGTGAGAAGGCCACTGAAATAAAGCACGGACATGGGTGGGCAGCAAAGCATGCACTTGTCACAGAATTAGTGCCTGAAATATATGGGCGATCAATCAAAGTTACGGCGTGCTCTCCTTGTGCTTAGCTGATATATAATACCCCCAATCAATAACTAAAGAGAGGGGAGAGAAGGAAGGGGATTTGATTTAATATTTGCCTAGGCTTTGTAGAAAAGGAAGATTTATTGCAACATTAAAAAAAAACACAAATTTAGCTTCTAGCTTAATAGCCAATTGGTCCCTGTGATATTGCTGGAATCATATTTACTGTGCATCCTAATACAACGGCATTAATATCCCTATACCTGCTCAGCCATGTCATGTTGGGTATTAGCCAGTGCGGAGCATACATCTGGTCTTGACTCGTGAATAGCTCGCTTAAGGAAACATTTCCTTTATTGCATTTAACATTTCGAATCTGTAAGACGTTTGCAAACTACCATGGACATCAGCAAGGGGATCTCAGGGCCTGATCTGGCTTGGCCCCGTGTTACCGGGGCTGCACGCGTCAGACCGAATCGAAGGCAGGGTTGCAAAATGCATCTGGCGGGTCCAGAACTGGCAATAACCACTCGATATTTCTGCCTGCCCTTTGCTGCTGTATTTGAGATTTAAATTACAAGATCACACAAGACATTTCTTTTTCTCGTGCCTTAGAGCCAGGACCCTCAAGGCTTCTGGTCCGTGTGATGTGGCTCACAGGGCTTCACACCCAGGTCTCCTATCCTGCCACAGCTCCCTTCTAGATACTGCATGGAATGATGCTACAGTAAGAAAAGGCAGTTCGAAATAAAATTGTCTTCCAAAGGCTGGCCAGAGACACGCAGAAGTTGTCTTTTTATGCACAATCAGCTGAGGCTGGGAAAAAAACAAGCAGAGCCTTTAGCTTCAGCTACTAATCCCTGTTCTTGGCCAAAAGAGCAATGAAAGACTCTAAATGTTTGCGAATCCAGACCTTAGTTAGGGCAAATCCTGTCACGGAATGTAGTAACAGGTGGTTTGATGCTGATTTCAGCAATTAGAGGATTTAGCCAAAAGCATAACTGCCCTCCCAGTCGTGTTTGCTTTCAGACCAGTGCGAGACGATTCCAACCCTTACCCAGATTCTCAACAGATCAGCTGAATCTGCAGAATTTGACCAGACTGCACGGTTCTGAGCTTTTTGGTACTTCTAAGTTCTTGTCAAGTTGACGGTAAGAGAAAGATAACAACGCTGAGGGGATCGCGACACTCGCACTCGCAACCTCCATCACAATCCCAACAAAAAGGTGTGGGGAGGGTTGGGCTGGGCTGGCCACTGAAGGCTGACAGATGCTCTCTTATCCCTCTCCCTCCCCAAAGAGGAAAGAAAAGGGAATTAGGCAGAGAGACTTACGGATTGCAAAAGAAAAGTAAACCAGTTTTAATACACAAGAATAGTATGCTGGCCATTGAAGAAGAGCAAAAAAAAGGAAGAAAAAGTGCTTAACGCCCATGATCCCTCAACTTTATACTGAATATGACATATATAGACTGGAATAGCCTTGTTGGACACCTGTCCTGTCTGTTCCTCACTGGAGGTGCAACCTTCTACTTCCTTGCAATCCCTTTCACCCCCCGGCACCCCCAGCGTGGCACACAAGAACCAGCAGTGACCTTGGTCACTGCAGGAATAAGGATCAGCCAGAGCCCTTCTGCATCCCGATCCCTGGCAGTGACTACAAGTATCAGGCGTTACACCTCTGGCAGCAGACACTGTTTGCAAAAAATAAGCTGTTAACTTCTTAGAAGAGACTGAGCTGACAAAAGTAAAATCTCTGAACAGAATTGGTTCTGCTCAGCTCAAATCAGGACAGGAGAACAGCAATCTGCATTCCCATTTTGCAAGAAAATCAACAACCATCACCCCTCTGTCTCATATTCTCTTAAAAGCCCTGCAAGTCCGGCTCAGAGAAAGGAATACACCCAAGTAAGGAGGAAAATGCTCGGATTTATGACACAGGCACTCAGTTCACAGAAGTATTCTTGCAGGATCCAACTATAGCCTCCCTCCTTGGAGAGGACTCAAGAGTGACACGTGAATCTTGCCAATCAGTTGACCCTCTGAACCAGGACGCCTTGTATAATGGCAAGACTAATGTTCTCTAGCTTAGGAATTACTTCATGTGTGACCTGAGCTATGCAGGAAATCATCTACATAATTTCTGTGATATCTTCTGGCCTTCAACTCCATTGCCCACATTATTCATCCGCCCAAAATTTATGTCATCAATTTGCAGCAAAGTGCAAGGTGAGTGCAGACCATCAGGGTGCTCGTTTAACACCTTTTTATACCCAATTTGTAGGAGTACAGGTAAAAATGCAAAAGGCAGGGCAACGGCATCTCAGACAAAACCCGCAACTCAACTGGAATTTCACAGACTATTTACTCGTAGTCCATGGGCAAGAAACAACTATATCCACAGCAGGAAAGTTACTGAAGACAGTTCAAAAATAAATACAATATGGGTCACTGATAGACCCTTCACCGCAAGAAAAACCAGCTCATTTTCCCCTCTAGCACGTCAGATGTTTTAGGAATGTTTTGTTCTGTTGATTATTTCTGTTAAATCAGTCCCATCATAATTACGAAGCCTGCGATCTACAGTTAATCCCTGGCTCCAATCTCCCCAGTCCTTGAAAAAATCTGATCTCAATCTTGGCATGAACCATTGTGTTCAGTCTCCTAAAAATTCAACTCAGGGTAGACAAAGCTCCATAAATGTTCCTGAGGTCGGAAATGAATGCGTATTTATTGCAACAATAGCTGTATTACCAGCCATTCACAGCCCGAAGAGCAAAACACAGGAGTTCCTTCAGAAAGAAAAACCAAACAGATGTCTCCAAAGAACACAGTTATCGGATCGGCAGAATATTTCTTTCAGTAATCTCCCCAGTAATTAATTTTTTTGTTATCGCGAAAGCCATTTCAGAGAGTGGGAAATAAATAAAAAAAATCTGCTTTTCTCACCGGCCCAGGATCGCAGCTCATCTCATCCCAAGACAGGTTCCGACCGGAGCAGCCACTTGAGACCCCCCCTTGCTGCTGTTCACCCACCAAGGCCGGCGGTTCCTGCAGAGAGACAGATAATAAAGCATTTTTTTGGGTGTTTTGTTTTATTTTTCCCCACGAAAAAAAAAGAGTTCAAAAACGCATTTACCTGTAACAACAAAAGCAAGCAGATAAATAAGAAGAAAGCACACGTGGTGCTCAGGATAACATGCAATTAAAGGATTAAAAATTCATACATTTCGATGGGAAATGGCATTGAAATTGCTGAGCCGTTAATGAGTTGGAATGAAAGGGGGACTTATCTCTTCACTCAACCGGAGTGTTCAGAACCAAGATAGACCTTTTATCATTTTTAATTGTTTCGCTCATGGAACGCTGGAGATGTGTGCCTGCCAGAGAAGTTTTTGTTATTCCAATGACTGAAAGAAACTTTGCCGTAGCTGCTGCTATTGCCTTGGGTGGTGGAGCTACCAGGGGAGGATGAGGCAAGGGGAGAAAGACTATTGCTGTCATTCTGCAAGAGCTGGATGGGGGTGTAAGCCCAGTCTACAGCCCAGGCTCATGGACACAGTCTGATCTGGAGATGTTTAGTCCTAACACAACAGTACCAATCCTCCTGTGTCCTAATTCACTTGGCTGAGCCCTTCAGAGAATCACAGAACGGTGTGAGTTGAAGGGACCTTAAAGATCATTTAGTTCCAACTTCTTGCCACGGGTAGGGACACCTCCCACCAGCCCAGGTTGCTCCAAGCCCCATCCAACCTGGCCTTGGACACTTCCAGGGATGAAGCTTCTACAACTTCTCTGAGCGACACGTGCCAGGCTCTCATCACCTCACAGTGATGAAAGTTGCCACAGGACTTTTACTAGGAGAACGCCAACCCTTTCGACAGGGTCTGCACTAAACCTCAACCCCTTCTGGTCCTCACAGAAAGACTTGAATAACATTTATGGGACGCAAGGATGTTGAATGGCCATCACCCTTCTTACATTGCTTTTTAAGCACATCTGTTATTTTCAGAAACGCAGACAATCAGCTAGCTAGGTGGGTAGGCACAAATAGACATACTGGAGAAAGAGGAATTCAGACCAGCATGTTGCTGCCCATCTCTCTTTAACAAGCAGCGTTTTAAACATGACTCTTTTCACAGCCATGAAGACAAGCCGACCGATTGTTTTTTTAAAGCGAGCCGCCTGATCACACAACTGGTTAGAGTGGAGTTCAAAGAAAAACCTCAGCTCTTGGGAGAATTGCCACAGAATTGTAATTGGACACTAGCCAGTTCCCAATTAGAGATGAGGCTGGGCTACGATAGCTGCAACACAAGACGTTGGCAATGGAGAGCTCTATTTTCATCATGTTAGAAAAGTGGCCTGATTTTTCTCATTTCTGGAGGATGATGGGCACCCTTGATTTATAATTTGGCCGTTCCATTTGTAGGACTTGATGATTCTTTCTTTTATAATTGTGACCAAAAATGGCAAAAAAAAAAAAAAAAAAAAAAAAAAAAGGATTTTGCTTACGGAACCCAAAGGCACAAAACAAACAAAAAAAACAAGAAACCATCTTAATGAAAGGGATCAATCAGTAATAATTATAGCCTGGAAGATGGAAACTTTGGGAAGCAAAGGAGGTGTGAAAGGAGGAAATTGGAAAGAGTTTTCTGAGCTTAACATCTGGTGAGATATCCTATATGCTAATGAGGACCAGACAGATTTGCTTCTTTACAGGGAATGGGAATTATTCACCCACGGTGTTCGCTGTGGGTTCCCTCGGTGCTCGACTCGCAGCATGCAGAGGACCACCCCTACGGTGATGCCTTTGGTCCCGCTTGGAGGGCTTTAAGTGTCATTTCAGTGGGGTTTCCCCTCCCTTATTTTAATCTTGGTACGGATGAATGAGTTCCAGAGCTACGTAAATCTGTGTAAGCAATGAACAGAAGAGTTACATCAGCTCTTTCCAGCAACAGACCTTTCTCTCCAGTTCAGCACTGTGAAGGGCACAGCTAAGACCTGGTAGCTCTGACCTGTGCTCCCACCAGAAATGTTCACGAGCTCTTGATTCATTAAGTTGATCCCGCAGAAACACTTAAATTTTAGGTGTGTGCTGAAAATTAAGAGAGTCGCTTTGAAACGGGGCCATCGTTGTAACGTCTGCGGCTGCTGTAATAAAGACCATTTGTCTTTGCTGAATTTTAACGCGCAGATGTAGCGTGTCCCTTTTATTTCTCCGTTTACAATACGAAAATACCAAGAGGTGAATTTTTTCAAATTACTTTTTTATTGGCATTTTCATTTTTTAAATATAAACATCATCTGGTTCGCATTACTCAGTCAGCCACGCAGGAAATGGTAATAAGTTTTGTTGATATTATTTTTCTCCGAGGGATTAACAAGGATAATATTTAGATACGTATTAAGAGATTGGTGCGCACCCTCAGGCAACGGCGAAGAGAATAAGAAATAGCAGAAGTCTCAAAACAAGTCGCAGGTGGCCGATACTGCATTTCAGCAGTACGGCAGGACCAAGGGCACAGAAAGGACATCACTTGGGAGCCTGGCACTGGGTTATTCGAAACTAAACCATCTTGTGCTGCTCATCAGAAAGGGGACGATTTTCCAAGAGAGATTCCAGCAGCATCATCGATCTCATCAGCTTCGTGGGCTGAAGATTTGGGGCCAAACCTAGCAGCTGTATTTCAGCAGGGAGAATAAGGGAGGGAGCTAAAGAAAATACTACATTTCCTATACCCTAATTCTCTGTTAGTCTGATCTGGTACATAAATGATGGTGAAAATCAATGTGGTGGATCCGTTTGGGGATCCCAACCCGTACAGCCCGTGGCATACATCCACCCATCAAGGTGCAACTCTGCCCCTTGACTGAACCATCGAAATGAAGAAGCACATGAGCCCAGCTGGCAGCAGCAAGGTCAGGGTATCTCCAGACAGGGTCAGGCTATGTGAGGACCCAAGTTGGCTTCTGTAGGACATCCTGCCACCTTCACCCACCGAGGAGGGATCAGCGCGTGGGATTTGCCTCGCTACGTGTTCGTAATGTGGAAGCCAAGCCTGAAATAGTTACGCAGGTCATGTCCGCAGCTCCTTCTGCTACAGAGATCCTACACAAAACATGTATTTCCAACCACTTATTATCAGGGAGAAAACTTGGTCTGAGAATTGTAACCGAAGAGAGGGAATGAAGGGGATGGGGGGAGCGATGTGCTGGAGTTCACAGAAAGGCAGGAGCCCATCAGGTGCTGACCCCACCTCCTGAACCCCTGCCCTGTGGCTGCTCTAGTCAAACGTGAGAAGATAACTGTAAGATAATATCGAGATTTTCATCATACACACTATTGTCCTCTTTTGTACGCCCGTTTGACACCAGACCCCCAACCATCTGACGTCGCTCTGTCCTTCCAGTGGCTCCACAAGCAACAACCTCTTTAATCCACACCAGGTCTGTGTAGGATGGAGAGCAGTGAAGGGAAAAAACCTCTCGGCATTAGAGACGGGAGGGAAAAAGGCAAGCTGTGATTGATGCCTGTAATACCAGCCACACAAATCATAGAGCTCAGTGAAACTCCTATAATTTAAGAGAGAAATACGAAGTGAAACATAATGCCCGTGTCACATAGGATGGCTCTTGGAAGGAGACAAACACTGTGCAATCAGTTCAGGCAGCAGGACACAGCAGAGAGGCCACACACTGAGATGATAAATACTACGGACCCCAAATTGGCCATTCCCAGGTCCGGGTGTCTGGCATGACAGCACCAATCTGCAACAGGCTGCAGCATCTACTGCAGGAGACTCCTCGGAGAATACCGTGAAAGGCGAAGCATCTCTCTCTGATTTAATTGCTTTGAAATGTTTTCCATTCTTCCCGTGCAAAGATTTTGTCTGAGCCAACCTCCTTTCAGGTCAACAGAACATAAACTTTGTGACTGACTTTAATGAGATTTCGTTCATGCTCTGAAGAGTAGAGCCTGCACTGAGTAAAGCTTGAATGCTCCTAATTCCCATTTACTCTTACTTCTTCAAATGCAGGTCTGGCCCCTCGAGAGGACTTGCTGACCCTGTGCTGAGTGGCTCCCTGGCCAGTGAAATTTCAGACAGAAAAGGGTACAACTATCCTGGTCTCATCTGTAGTGCCTGAACACCCACGTAGCTCCCAGATGAGGTCCTGCAGGAGGAGAAATGCTTCATTTCCAACTCCTAGTAGACCTAAACCCAAGTTTTACTGTGTCTGACTGCAGCATCTCAAGGCATTTAAGCTGAATACTGTCTCCCCTCCCACATCATGTGCAAAGAGAAGCCTTGCACACAAACAGGGCTTCCAGGAGGTGGATACGGGACACGCTCTTCCCTCTCCAGCGCGCTGGTGCCTGGAGAGGAGGCACTGAGGTATCTGGGAAACCTTCCCATGGCTCCAGCCTGAGGGCGGGCGCAGGGAGAGTGGTCCCTGCCTCAAGGCAGGCAAGGAGAGATGCTTGGCAGATCCCTTGTGCTTAGCAGAGGAGGAGGGGGAGATCTCCCCTGCTTCCTCCTCACACCTTTGTCCTGACTGACCAGCTCTCGGGCTGCAGAGGAGCCCTGTGGATGCCCTGGCAGGCAGCAGCAGAAGCATGCCTGGGAGGAGGATGCAGCCACGGTTGTGTTAGAGCCTTTAGAGCTGGCTGCTAGATCTGTTAATCAACTTTATGAAAACCTTTGGGGTCATAAAATAACTGAGGACAAGCCCACGCTGCCCCTTTGCACTTCCCACCTTTCTAAGTCACAGAATCACAGAAGTCGTTCTATCCTTCCTCCCCACAAAAGCAGCTCGCTTTGGCCTGACCTTGCAATGCGACAGCTCTGTTCAGCCTGGCAAAATTAAGATGATTTGTCCCCCTTCGTGCTGCTGCGTTTGCTTTCACCGCGCTCCTCCAATCTGTTTGCTTCAAGCTCAGGGCTCCCTAATTGTATTCCAATGGAGACAAACCTCATGATTAAAACTCAGACGCGAGCCTCTCCAGGCTTCGGCAGCGCAGGCGTCGGGGACCCTGAGATTGCAAACTCAATCTTTCTGATGGATTTAATTTGGGGATCTGTTTTGTCACCCTCGTGTGACAACCCCCACCCCGCCTGCCCCTCCTCTCACTCCCCCCTCCTGGCAATTTCCTCATTGCTTAAAAATATTCAGCGAGGCCACATCAAAGTGCATATTGAGACTTGTATTATTGTTGCCAGGGGTGACATTAGATGAGAATTATATGAAACAATAAGGGCGCTGGAGAATAATCCATTTGACATTTGGAACATGTTCCCAGCGCTCTGTGCTCCTCGAAACACTCACACAACAGAACTGTCTTCGTCTTCATCACAATCTTTGTGCACGTGAGTAGATTTCTGTCTCTCTTATATTTCCCTGCCTGGTCATCCTCTGCAAGGCCAACAAAAAGAAAAACCTCACTTCTGGGGCTGCTGTCCTGTTCAAACACCATTTTCGCTTGTTTAAACCCGGAGGACGAGAGGAGCAGTAAACTGGTGTCAGCCAAAGGCTGGTTGGACAAGTTCTCGTTGCTCTCATGCAAATCCATCAAGCTCTCACCTCTCAACTGCCGTGCCTGCACATCCTAGACCAAGGTTTGAATTTTTGGGACAACCTGAGAAATACAAAGAAGCCCACGTGAAGCAGTTTCAGTCAGAATCGCACCAGAACGGCAGCTGCGGACGGCGAAGGAGCATCTGTGACCGGTCAGCTCCTGCTCTCCTGCCTCTGCCAAACTCACGCAGGGTCTCAGGGCAGGAACAGAGCTTGGACCCACCAAGTTGCTGCCTGCTGACACGGCCATGGGTGGCTCTGGGTGCTGAGCAGCTCAGCTTAGGCACAGCCTGACACAGACGTGGTGCCGTGACTTTTAGGCTGTGCAGAGCCCAGGCAAAACCTGCCTCGAGCACCCAGGCTGCACTACACAAACACGCAGAAGCACGGCTGCAAAGCAAAGCCTGAACTCCTGAAGACTTCAGAAAAAGTTTTCTGATCGGCCAGACTATACCCAGGAGGAAGTATTTTGGACTGCAATGCTGGTTTGTTGTCCCAAGAATTTGCAAAGGAGCCAGAGCGGGTCAGGAGCCTTGTTGCCACTGGGAGAGGGCAGTGGTGGCACCCAGCCTTGCTCCTTCCTAAGTCCACCTTCACGGTCGCTCCTTCTCCAATGTCACACACAAAGGTTGACATTTTTAGGAATAAAAGCCTGGTCTCCTTAAGAGCATCACGGCTGAGTTCAGCTGGTCCTGATCCCCAGCCAGTGAGTCAGCTCGAATACTCGTGTATCGGCACGGAAAGACGCACACACACAAAAGCTCCTCCTCCGCAAACTCGATATCCCTGTTCCGAGTAATTATCTCAATTACGGATTCGACAGGATCACCCCCTTTGCTTGCCAGGTTCCCCGTGCACAGGAACTTTCCACTCCAAGAGCCCTCCGTGCCATCTGCTCACCCCCTGCCCAACGCGCGGGCTCGCAGCTCAACGATTTAGCTGTGAAACGACCCCGTGGAGCAGCGGATCACTCTTCATCTGGAAAACGTGCAATATTGCATCTTAAAGAGATACTGCCAAGAACAGACAGCACAGGCTGGATTTTGCTGAGGTTTTAAGGCACTTGGGGCTACCATTTAAATTGCATTTGATTTGGAAGCTTTTGGTGCTTGTCACGTTTGCGAGAGAGAAAAATGTGGGGAAAGTCGGAGTGGTCAGAGCAGGAGAATTTACATTCTAAGATTACAACAGCAAAGTCTTCAGCATAACTGCATATAAAAATGTGTTTACCCCATATAATATCTCTGCTTTATGTCATTTTCACTTTCGAAATCATTATCTTGCTCTCCGAGCTGCATGTTGTGAGTTATTTCCTCCGAGAACCATGCATTGAGCCGGAAGATTCAGCCCAGCCTCGTCTTAAGTTTCCTGAAGGTTCATGAACTTGTTTGAGTGTCTGGGCTGATTTATGGGGCTGATGTGAACACAGGTGAGACTCATTGGCCTCTGCTTGAGATTCTGGGCTCGCTCTCGCTCAAATCTCAAAGCGAAGCTTAAGGAACATGAACCTTCCTAAACTGCCCATGAATCAAACGTGTGTAACAATTTTTGCACAACGGAACAGTGAGAGATCCCGCACAGGCTGTCCCTGCGCTGAGGATGTTTCCATCCTGGCAGACAAGCAGGGAAAATGATTTTGTTGCAGGTTCCCACTGCTGAAGGACTGGAAACCAGGCTGTGTTTTGCCTTGCTGCAACTGCTGCTTCTGCACGTGGTTTTTTTCAGGGGGGTTTGTGCCCCCTCCTTTCCTTCCCCAGGAGCACTGGTCCTTCTGACCAGCAGCCACAGAGCCACTAACACCCAGGCTGCTTCTGACCAAGGGGAAGGAAATGATCTCTGATGTGATTTATGAATGAGTTCCTACACCGGCTAACAAGAAAATGAAAGATGCTCAGATGGCAAAAATGTATTTATATAAAGAATGTAACGGTGAAATAAAATGCCCTTTGCAACAAAAGGATTAACGTTTTCTGGTTCGGAAACCACATACGACGACTTGAACGTACTAAAATTTAACTCCCAAGACGGAGATGTGTTGATGCGGCTTCTTTCCCACAAAATCACAAATCAAAGCTGGTTTCTCCATGGCAAAAGTCCTCTCCGCTCATACCCACTGCCTCCACCGGCTGCCCCGATGTCATTTTCCTCACACCTTTCTGATGAGCGATACTAGAAGATCAGAGAATAGAATCATAGAATAGTTTCAGCTGGAAGAGACCTTGAAGATCATCGAGTCCAGCCTTTGTCCCAGCCCTATCAACCTACTAAATTATGTCCCCCAACGCAACATTCACCCTTCTCTTAAACACCTCCAGGGATGGGGACACAACCCCCTCCCTGGGCAGCCTGTTCCAAGGGCTGACAACACTTTCAAGTACAGAAATTCTTCCTAATACCTAGCCTGAACCTCCCCTGGTGCAATTTAAATCCAGATCCTGAGCTCTCCTATTAGGAACAGTATCTAACAATGCACCACACTGGCAGAAAATATTTGATGGGGGATCCCTTACACTTCTCACCACCAAAAAGGATGCCGAAAGGGACAAGCTCTGGCTTCAACACCCAACCTCCCCGTCCTTGGGCAGCCCGAGCACCACGAGGTGAAAGATTTCCCTGCTGAAAAGCACACGTTGAGCTTTTTACTTGGCATTTGTGCAAATGACTCCAGAAGATATGGGGCAGGGCAAAGGTTGGCTTTCTAAGGTGAGATCAGCAGCTCCCGACCCTGCCAGCCCCCACGCAAGGTCCTGGTTCCGACACCTTTGTACTGTCCTTTCAACTAAGTATGAAGATAATTAAATTTCGCAGTGTGGTTACACCTCAGTAAATATTGTCTATAAAAATCAATGGGCATTTACTGTACTTAAGGTATAATAACGATTCTTATAAATCTAAATTATCCTTATAAATCTAAATTAAATGCCTAGGTTTAAATGCATTTAGGACATTTAATTAATAAAGTGTTACCAAATAACCATTACTAATCTGTTTACTTCAAGCCTGATTTCCATTTCCAAAGGATTTATTTCCCAGCAGCGTGTGTGGGAGGGTAAAAGTGAAAGTATGTGAAAGGGTTTTAAAAAGCTGCTGCAGGTACCAGAAAAATTCAGAGACTTCTTGGGAAACTCCAACGTCTTTTCCCCCAGGAGGAAATGCCGATGTGCTGGAACCAGGACTTTTCAAAGAAAAAAGGTCCATTTGGACCCACCTGTACTTTTAAGTGTTCAAACAGCTCTGAAGTCTGAAACATCCTGTTTCAACATCTTCCTAATGAAAGCTCTGGGTTTCTGTTTAGGCAGATTTTCCAACTCAGGGTTTAACTTACCTTACCAAAGATAGAAAACAATTAAGGATGAAAAGGTCAAAATCAGAAAGAATAGATCTAAATAAACCCTTTTGACTAGACATAAACACCATGCGGGTTAACCATTTGTGAAAAGCACAGATTTCTTCTTTTTTTTCCTTGGAAATTCTCATGAAATTGCTTTTCCCTGAGGTTGAAATGACTAAGTGGCTCACCCGGGGTCCATCACGGAGCCTGCGACAGGCAAGGACTTGAGGTTACCTCCTCCTGGAACAGCTGGGCTCAGCTGCTTTATGTTGAAAAAAGTCAGATTTTTGGTAAATCCAGGATATGACACGAGCTAGTGCTGAGTTCATTCACTTCAGCATGCCGGTCCCCTTCCCCCACTTCAAATTCTCCCATCAACACATTGTGAGGTTTCATTCTGCGATGCTGCTTCATTACTCAACGTCTTTCTAGGCAACTGAACAAACAAAGACTTCGCCATCTCCCCCAAACGAAGCAAATGTTTTTGTCAAGCTGAAACGATTTCTTGTTCGGTTTCTGGAGGAAACACAACTTGCACCAAGTCAACCCTCAAACATTTCGCAATAGCCACCAAGCACAAGAGCCCAGCCAGCTCCGCTCCGGAGCACCCAGCTGGACTTCAACCAGAGGATTATTCTTTCCTCCCACCATAATTAACATCCACAGACTCGGCTCACACAAAGCCAGAGGGTCAAATTCAGCAAGCGTAGCACGGCACAATTCTGTTGAACCAAACACTAGATCTAATCCGGCGATTAATTTAGCTAAAAACATATAATTATGGGCAATAAAAGATTATTTCTTCTGCTGTGGGAAACCGGCTGAGACTGTTTCCTCGTATAATAGCAACACCTGCCAGCACCTAAGCCTTGCAGCTCTCCTAGCCCAGTCCATATTGACTTAAACCACCAATCTCGCGCCAATTCAGTGCAAATAAGATAGAAATGGATGATCACAGCCCGGCGACGTGAGGGGAGGTATCGATACGGGGTGGGCTGTTGTTGGTACCTTGCTGGGCTGAACAGGGAAGTTCCACAGAGCTTAAATTCACTCCTTGGCACAGAGAGTGCAGACAGGTTTATGCACTAAGCAAGCCAGCTGAAGGTTATGGTCAGACATTTGCCTGGGGTTGTTGCGGTCTGTTTTAATTAGTTAATCACTCGCACAAGTTGTTTTCCCGTGCCCAGCGCGGGCAGGGTGATTTGTTCCAGGACGCACTCCCGGTGCCTCATCGTGCACGGAGCAACTGCTCTCTCAGTGAGGCCCCTCAACAACCCCAGGTTCCCACATCCCCCAGCCCCATCTCAGCCTCCAGCCCAGCAGGGAAATCCAGCTCCCACTTCAACACCAAGTCTCAAATTGTGCAACAGCCCCCGGTCCCACTGAGCCACTTCCAGCAGAGATGCAGGCAGAGGACCTCAGCGTGTCCAGCTCCCTAAAAGCCTTTTCAGTCACTATTACGTTTCAGTCACTATTACATTCAATATGGAAGAGCAACAGAAAACACCTTCTAGGAAGATGAGGCGTTTTATAGGCTTGTCCATCTTTTTCCAGTTGATTCAGACTGAGTTTGGCAGACGGAAGCCAGCCCAATCCTAAAGGGAGAAAGAGGTTGAGAAAACAGTTTGAAAGGGAGCCTGGCGTCTCTGCCTTAACCGCTGCTCATCTCTTGGAGTGACATTTGATTTCATCTGTCTAACTAGTCTGACAGTCTCTCAGTGTTTTTTTTTTCTGATTGGGATAATTTATTTGTTTTCATGGTAAGTTTTATTGCTTATTGATTTTCCAAGTCATTCTGAACCTATGTCAGTTTTTATCTGCTCCAAGTAATAGAAATCGTTCTGCAGAAGATACACTGTGTAAAATCTTACTGCCAGCCAGGCTAAAATCTACAAACACTGTTAATTACCGTGATTACAATCCCCTCAGATGACAAATTCACACCTATCGTCCGTCTGTTGCACCACACAACCCCTCTGTAAGGAATCTGTCTGCTCCAGACACCAGAGTCAACGAGTGAGTAAATCACACGCTGAGGACAAGAAGTGAGGAGCATCCAAGCTGTCACTTCTATGAAGTTTGGTGCTTTAGACTCGCACAGCAGTCCTCTCATGCAGTCTGAGGAAACATGACAAACTCTTCATGCCATGATCCTGCTCAGATGGCTCCAACATGCTTTTTTAACGACTTCCCATTATTTCAACCCGATTTGAATCAAAATGGGAGAATGACAACAAATCCAAACACAGTGAGAGAACGAAAAGGTCCTTTATGCGCTGCTCACCACCGCTTCACGTCATTTTGTGTTTGTCTAGCATGAGGTGCAAGGGCTGCCAAAGGAGAAATTGTTCTTAACAACTATTTCCCGTAACCCTGCTCTTGGAGCCCTGCACCTCTGCGCAAGCCAGGACACGGGGCTTTTGTTGGAGAAGCTAAGCTCTCCTGCTACAGCCTGTCCTCCACGGTGGATGAGAGTCTCTCACCTGAACAACCCAAACCCATCCTTACTGCATGACGGGTCTGATTCTGGTCACAAACTGACACGTGCAGCTGTCACTAACCAGAAAGTATGTCCTCCTGCTGCCGTTTGCATGCTGGACGAGGGAAACGAGCCAAACGAGGGAAAAGGCTGTGGATTTTCTTTCTGCCTCCACTGCTGGTTATTCACTAAGGTTTAAGGTCCATGCACTCCTCCACATCAGCATGTGCCCCCAGCTTCCACCACCTCTCTGAAGACGCTGCAGCAGAAGGGGGTGTCTGGGGGGAGTTTCAGGCTGGTCAGTATTGCTCCTCTCCAAGCTGGTAACAGGACACAGAGGTTGCAAGGAAGGCTCGGTGGTCACTCCCTGCTCCATCTCCTCCCTCCTCTCCACCTTGCAGGGCAGAAACCCATTTTTCCTGTCACCCAGGTCCTGTGTTGAGCTCACAATCCTGCCCGGCACCGAGCATCCCGCCTGGGCTGGGAAGTGCTGAAGCTGCGCCGCGGTGAATCGCAGGGGAGGAGGAGGAAGGAAGAGGGGAGCAAAGAGAGGAGGGGAAGCATTTCTCAATTTAGAAAGAAATAATGCAGCTTAATTGCACCAGCAGCTGGCAGCGCTAGGCGGAGTGAGGTGAGGCCTAATTATTGCACTTGGCAGCTGTCTACTCTGCTGAGCGTGTTGACAGGAGAAGAGAAGGCTCCTTCCAGCAGCCAGGTTGGGAAGGGCAGGGTGAGGGATGCTGCCCTCGCACCCGCGGCCGTGGGGGCTGAGCATGGAGAGGGGGGGCACACGTTGCTCGAGAGCATCAGGTGGGACATCCCTCTGCCTTTAAATGGAGGGGTGGGGAAGGAGACAGCTCTCCCAGGCGCTCCTGAAGGGAGTGTGGGGAAAAAAAGACACAGAAACAAAGCGTATCTGTGCATCTGAGAGGCCAAACTCCGTAAGAAAGGCAAGGAACTGGTGGGGAGGCGAGACCCACCAGTCACATTCCAGTTTGAAGTTTCTGACTTTCCACAGCCCTTACACGTGCTGCTTCTCCCAACAGTTCATGCTTCCAGCTCCCAAAGGGTCCAGGTTACCTTCTGGCTGCTGGGGGGCCCTGATGGGATATGACCTTGGGGACTTCTGCTTAGCCAAGACTAATGCCCGCCGTTTAACGCATGCAATTTTGCCCCCCTTTCAGCCTTTTTCCTCTTCCATCACTTAGCAGAAGGAACGGCAAAGGCAACTGGAATGGTTTGAATTTCACTAAGTAGAACCAAGCTTGATTTTCATTAGCACTAAGATCCCTTTCCACCATTTAGGTTATAGAAAAGGTCCTCAAAACAAGGCAAAATCATTTACATCTGCTTTAAAACTCCTTCACGCAGTCCGAGGGACATGAACGCGTTCCCACATAACTGCAAAGAAAAACCTTCATTCTCCTATTTCTCAGCTCACCACCACGCAATGATGCTGAAATTGTTGATTAGCTGACATCCAACACTTAAATGTTACAAGTATTTATTATTTATTTCTTGGCCAGAGAATTACCACTACGTGTTATTTTTATTTTACAGATCTGGCTTCTGAAACTACTTAAAAAGGTTTCGATCAAAGATGTACAGTGGTGCTGACAGAACACAGAAGAGTTTTCGCTGGGGAAAGCCATCATTAATTATCAGACTGTAAGTAGCACTGATAGCGCAAGCATTTGATTTTGATTTAATGTCTAAATAAGCTCGCTTACAATGGCAAAGTGCTTCTCGTTTAATTGAAAAGCGCTAAGTTTTCTATCTCCCCCTCTTGCTTTTCATTCTGGCCATGATCCAGGTGTAGAAATAGAAAGAAACATGAACAGAATGCAAAAAGTCAGTGCGAGAAAGCATCAGAGACACGGGAGCCTGCTGAGCCTTCTGCCGACACCACTGCTGTCATGTGTGGACCACCTTGCCTCTTCAAGGCTGCCCTTTGCTCTTCAGCTTTCCTGCCTGTTGGTCCATCTGTCCATCCACCCATCCACCCACCCATATGACCATCCATCCACCCACCCCTATGACTATCCATTCATCCACCCGACCATCATCATCCATCCACCCGACCATCCACCCATCTGACCACCCATCCACCCATCTGAACACCCATCCGACCATCCATCCATCCATCCGACCATCCACCCATCCATCCGACCATCCTCTCTCTTTTTGCATACCCCTGCCTACACCACACTTTGTGAAGTCGTATCACCACGAGTCCCTCCCATCCTTCCCCAAAAGGGGATGTTCATCTTAAAAAAGGGCTTGCCTCAAAGACAACTAAGTTGCCGTACAAGAAAACAGAGACATCGCCTTGCCGGGAGCAGAGGAAAGGCTTTGGAGAGCCTCACCCCGGGTCTGCAGGGGTGCCCCATGCGTTTGCAGCCTCACAGGCAGCAACAGTTGATATTTTTAGTTCTGCCTGCCAAGGTCACTGTGTGACAAAAGCGACGATGAGCCGGCGTGGCAACGTGTCCCAACACCATCACTTCCTTGCTTTCGCAGGCGAGCCGCCGCTCGCCAAGGAGTGACGGCTGCCTCTGCCCTTTGTTCTCTGCTCCACGCGCCGACGGGTCGGGTCCCCGCAGACGCTGCCCAAAGAGCGGCAGATGCTGCCGAACAGTTCGCGCTGATGAGGTCTGGGACGCGTGGGGCTCTCGGAGCAATAGCTGCCGTCCCCGGCTGGGGCCAAGCGGGAGCCCATCAGTCATTTCATCAACAGGGAGACAAAAAACCAGACGGACATGCACTGGGTGGAAAAAATGGAAAGCCTGGCTTGTTTTGCCTTGAGCCCTGTGTGCCACAGAGGTAAACAGTGAAATTGGTATAACTGGGAGAGAAAACCATTTTTCCCCCTCTTTTTCCATGAGTTAAAATAGGTACAAGGGAGGGGAGCTGACGTCCTCTGCCTGCAAAAGGCCATCCCCACTCTTTGGGACCAAGCAGCGTTCTCCAGCCACCAGGCTGGACCGTTTTGTACAGCACGTTTGTTGTAGTCAATTATTTACCTCACTCCCTTCCTGGACAAACCTCCTGCTGGACTCTCGCTCTGCCTGTTCAGGCAGATCAAAACCTGTCTGAGACTTAAGAGCCCGCCCAGATGATGCCGGGTGGGAGTTACATCCGTGTCCACTCTCCGACGCTGCGCAAGGCAAAACCTGAATGGAGGTGACACTTTCCTGGGAAGCAGCGAACTGGCACGACAGCTCTTCTCCGTCGCCCGACCGGCACGCTCATAAACGATTTTCCACTTCAGGTGCCTTCTACAAGTCCTAATGAACTAACCCTCGTGACAGCTCGCTGCAGCAAGGGCGACGTGCACAGGGAGGGGTGAAGCCAAGGTTTGTCTGAACTCCCAGGAGGAGTGTCCTCCAGAGCAGGTCTCCCGGGCAGCCACACCACACACATCTCCCTCTGCTTGGAGGCTGACGTGTGTGTGCTTGCACACGGGTGTGTTTGTTCACCTGCAAGAAGTCTCCACGGCTCAAACTGCTGCCCAAAGTTAGCGCATTGCTGCTCGAAACAGCGAAGGTTGGAAGTAAAATACGTTTCTTCCATTTTTAAATTAAATCAGTAGGTAAGAAAGGTAAACTGAGGCACAGATTCATCACATTAAGGTCTTAAAGCCTGAAGTGAGTGTCAGACCATGACAAATGAAATCAAGTGGCACATACCAGACAGTTCCATCCAGCTGCAGACTAATGTCTTTGCTAAATGACTTTAAACCTAATGACATGTGACATGCAAAGATCAGGCTGTTCCGGATTGCAGGGAAGATAGCAATAATGATCGGTTATGAAAAACAAACCCGAGAAGGACCCAGTGCCACCCGGAGCAAATATGACTTTGGATGGGAAGAAATGCAAGAGCAGAGTGAATTTGCAACCCTGTCAACACAAATGTTGGATTGGCTATTCAGGAAAAGACAACAGTATTGCTGTGTCTAGTCTGCACTGAAGAAAACAACATTTAGACATGGAAAAAGTTACCAATTCAAGATGAAACTACAGATTTATATCTTGGCTATTTTTTTTCCTCTTAGCGTACGTTTGTTGATATCTGACAGGCAAAACTGCAAACTTCTGCAGGTCCTGAGATGCAATTTGCTTAATAAAGGAGCATTAGTTTGACTTGCTAGTGAAGAAACCCCAAGTTTTGACAATAACTGCCCCACTCCTTCCTCTAGACAGCAAGTGGAAATCTTTAGGCCGAGAATTACAAGTGCAACCCAAAGCCTCTGCAGGGATAGATAGAGAACTGGAGAGAGATTTGCAAGCACTCATCTGAACAGACACGGCCCCGGCAGATTCTCCCACCTAAACCAGAAGGGAAACAAGTGGGTCTTTTCAGACACAGGCGAGATGCCGCCACGGACCTGAAGTAGTCAGGGATGGAAGAGTCTGACAGCTTACAAATTCCATACCCAAAAGTCGTAAGAGAGACTCACAGGCAAAACCAGGACCTGAAGAGCAGAGCCTGGGGCTCCCTGCTGCTCCCCTCCGCGGGATGTGCTCGCTCTGCCGACGAGCTGAGCATCGCGCTGACGCTGAGGAGGGGAGCAGCTGCCGAGAGCGCTCGGAAAAGCAGCTTTGGAAGCCCAAGCTGATGCCGACTCCTGCAATCCTGCTTGCTCATCTCTCTGTCGCTGGGTATTTACTGATTGGGGCGGGGAGCTGGAACCATCTGCCAAAAACTCCCTTTTTCTCCCACAGAAAAGAGGAATCCACCAGGACAGCGTCGTATCTCCTGCAAGAGCAGAAAGGGAACTGAGCTGGGTGGCCGTGGTGGCTCCCCAGGCCAGAACAAGCCAAGGAGCAGCAAGTGCAAACCTGGGGAGGAGGCTCCTGAGGGCTCCTCTGACCCCGGGAACCCAACGCATTGCGCTGCACAGGACAATTTCTCAGAAGTGGGCAGACAGGGAGGGAAAAAAGCTGGGAGACAGAGAGCAAAGAGCAACTGCAGCGGAACTAGTGGCTGGCATCACATCTCCCTTACACCAGCGAGGTTATCTGCTGTAAACCTAATAAAGCAAGAGCTAATTAACAAGGAAGGCGATTGAAAGCTGGTTCAGTCCTTCCTGCTCTGACACTGCAACTCCAGAGACAGCACCGGGTGTTGGATGCAGATGAGATGGTAACAAGAAGTGATGCAGGAGGGCTCATTTCTTGCCCCGTGTTCTGGAGTGCCGGGGAGAGATAAGGTTTGCAGAGCTTTCCCCCCCCCGCCCAGTCTTGGTGCTGGTCTTCCACTGCAAGAGCAGGATTTGTCCTTCAGCGTGGGAAAAAGCAAAAAGACTTGTTTGAATAATTGCTTTCAAGGCTCTTTGGTAATGCTGCGTAATTTAAAGTAGGAAATAAAAGGTATTGTCTAACCTTTTCTTTTTTTTGTTAAACTTTTTCTTTGGGAAATTGGAGGGAAGAAAAGTAATTGCAAGCCCAAGGGGAAGTTTTACTTCCAGCTTGAGCATCTTCAAAAGCGATCATAAAAGTAATGGCGAATTCTAAGCAAGACTGCTTCTAAACCGGAAAATGTAAATGTTTCACTTTAGCACTTTCCAAGGGGACACATGTAACTCCTCCCAAGCACAGCCTGCAAGCGCGAGCTACTTAGCAGAAGAGGGATAAGTCTGCTCGAGATTTCCATCAGGCACTCTGCAAAAAAAGGGTTTTCCTCCATCAAATCACCACGGAACAACCTGTCACCTCCCCGAACACGCACAGCTGCCGCGGATGTGCCCGTGGCACAGACTCTCCCTTTGCCACATGTCAAGAGCTGCGTCTGATCTGCTTATGGGTGACAAGAGATCCAGCTTGCCTTTCCCAGCTACACTCCGTGAGCTGCTGCCAAGCCCGTTCCCCCGTGGGACGGGAGGTTATTTTGTGCTCAGCTATAAACGGGAGGACTTTGCCAGAGAAAGGAAACCGGCAGCTTTTCTGGGGCATCTTCCTCCTCCTTAATGCAATGTAAAACACAGTGTCATTATTTTCATTTAATAAAGTGGAACAAACTTAAGATGCTTAAACGTTGATTAAAGGCTTTGATCTCTGAAAGAGCGATTAGTGTCCTTCTGTCGAGGAAAGTCACTTTGAGAAATGTATATGCTGATTCCGCATAATCCCCCCATTAATTCTTTGTCAGATATTGTGTTTACTGGAAGCACACGACAAGCCTGTTCTTCTTTCCCCCTCCCCGAACTGCTCGTGACCCAGCATCTCCACGCAGCTTGTCCCAGCCCTGCTGTCCCTCCCGTACAGAGATGGCGAGGGAAGGAGGTGACAACAAAAAGCCACTCTCACCTCTGTGACATGCAGAGAGCCGAGCTCAACAACGTGTAACAGCCCAGGGGCTGCAACAGCTCCTCTGCAGCCTCTTAAAAAGTTGGACTCTCTTATAGCTCTGTAGGAGAAACAGAGACCCAGCAGAGAGCACTTTGGTTCAGGTCTGGGGTTTCCTCCTGGTGGAGATGAAAAGCCATGCCTCAGTTTCCCCATCTGCAAATTAAACTTGAGAGCCACGTTTGACGAAGAGGAGGCTGAGGGGGGAACCTCATCATGCTCTACAATTACTTGAAAGGACATTGTAGAGGGGTTGGTGCTGGTCTCTCCTCACAGGTCAGTAGGGACAGAACCAGGGGGAATGGGTTCAAGTTGCAACAGGGCGAGTTTAGGCTGGACATGAGGAAGAAATTCTTCACGGAAAGAGTAGTCAGACACTGGAACAGACTGCCCAGGGAGGGGGTTGAGTCGCCATCCCTGGAGGTGTTTAAGTGTCGCTTAGATGTGGTGTTGGGGGAGACGGTTTAGGGGTGAACTTGTAGTGTAGGGTTAATGGTTGTAGTGTAGGGTTAATGGTTGGACCTGATGATTCCAAGAGTCTTTTCCAACCTGAACTGTTCTAGGATTCTATGATCATCACACTACACGTGACCTCTCTGCTCTCCTCTGAAATCTCTTGGATTTACTTTTTGGGGAAGAGGGTGAAGCTTTGACGTGTATCAGAGCTGCACGAATCCAGGAGACAGGTAAAAAGAAAACTAAAAGGAGAACACAGATCAGAGCACCTCCAAGGTCTGACTCAGCTGCTCTTTTGGATTGTTTTGCAGACACTTTCATCCTGTTAAAACATTTGCATTTGGGATCAAAACAGCTTCATTTCGGTTTCCCGAGTAAAAACTCGAGTTGGATAAAACGTGCGCAGAAAATCGTCCTTACACATCTGACAAAAGATAAAAACTAAATGAATTCAAAGATTTGTATCGCTGCAGCAAGCTCTCTGTCGCACAGTGAACATCTGGGTTTATTGTTCCACACCACATAATAAAAATATATTCTACTATTAATTTCAGATGAACACTTTAAGGGCCCGTTAACAGAAAGCAAACCTTCCAAGCAGCCTCTGCTGGACATGGAGTCAGAGGGCTGCCATTCTTGGTGTTTTGTTGACCGTTCTGAACAAAAAAAAAATTGGGGAAAAATTAAACCCGTTTTAGAACTCTCTGGCAAACAGAGAAATCAAAATGCCATGAAATACTTCACTGATGTGCAGCGATAAATAAATAAACAGGTCCTTCTCACCCACACGCAGCTTTGATACGGGTCAACGTGCTGGCAAGGAACGTCAAACCCAAGGATTATTTCAGATTTCAGAAGCGATCCCCGTCGGTCGAAAGCCCTTGCCCCGAAGCATCTCACCTGGGGTGGGGGGGGCTGCTTTCACTTGCCCATCGCAGAACGCGGGCACAACCCACGCCAGTGAAAACAGGAATATTCCAGCATCACCAAACCTCTACTTTCCTCGCTCTACAAAAGCTAGAGCTGAAAAACAACCCCTGCTGCTCCGGGCAGACCAATCGCCCGCTGGAAGCGCTCTCCCTCCAGAGGCC
The DNA here is from genome assembly GCA_020746105.1 of Trogon surrucura. Taxonomy (NCBI): domain Eukaryota; kingdom Metazoa; phylum Chordata; class Aves; order Trogoniformes; family Trogonidae; genus Trogon; species Trogon surrucura. The sequence goes on from CM036640.1 coordinate 4,825,241, forward strand.
CCTGAGCAGAGATTTTGCACGCCCAAAGCCAGGAAAAGCGCAAGAACGGGAGGGGAAGGTACGTGGTGACCTCCACACTCTGCTCAGCAGAACAACGCGCGCAAACTTCTCGAGAGGAACGGCGCTGAAGTTCTACCACACCTCTGCCTGCCTCCCTAACAGCCCCGACTGGTGACTACGCCTTCCGCTGTTCTTAAAAGACTAATGAGAAAATTTCCCTGCGATTGCTTCCCTTACGCGCACGCCCTCTTTCTCTCCACGCCGAGTAGCTAATGGTAAGAAGATTTAATAGCATGATATCACTTTAATGTGAAGAGCATAAATAAAGCTCTTATAACTCTGTAATTACGCCTGCATTGCACCTATTAGCCATTCATCTGCATACAAGGCTCTGCGCAGTGACAGGGTGATTTCAAAGGTTTTTCCAGGCTGCAAACCTCGGATAGGAAGGGGGAGGAGAGGAGAAAAAGAAAGAGGAGAGAGAGGAGGGGAAGTCTGAAACTCTGGCTCCAGACCTGCACATCTCCTGGGTATCGAGTGCAGAATCCAGAAGCAATCCTAAGGTTGTGACCGCTTAGAATTGCCTGGTGTGTGGCATTTTATTTTAGGAAATAAGAAGTTAAAAGTGCCATCTCTGCCCGTGGCATCACTTGGCAGGCAAGACTGATCTCCCAAAGCTTGGACGTCGTAGATCGGCTTCAGTGCTCAGGAAGCCCAGCCAGCAACGTCCCATCTGCTGGAGTGAGCTGAGCTCGATAACCATCTTCGTCTTCACCAAAGCAAAAGCAGCTCAGTCACTTACAGCAAATAAAAGCAGCGTGTATTCGATCGGTTTAACTCTGTGGGCATTCGAGAGTACAAGTATTCCCGGTCCCCGCTGCCCCAAGCGCATCATGTAGATCAGATAGAGCGATGACAACAGGCGAGCGTGCTAAGAGCTCTTCCTAAGTTTCTTTGTTGTTAAGGCTGAGCAGGGGAATGGTGTTTTGTGTGCCCGGAGGTCTCAATTTTCTCACTGAACCCAAAACGCTGACATTCCGGTTGCAGCGTGTCGGGCTTTAAAGCTGACTTTTTGATGACGTAATACATTATCACTTGCCAGGCAAAAATAAGCATTCGAAACGAAAAGCGATGGAGAAAGGAGAAAGTGAGATGCTGGATTTAAAAATACCAGCACTCTGACTTTGGCTGAACTTTGCTCCAGTTCTCCGCAACCACCAAATTCGAGGGAGACCGGGATGGATCTGGAAAACGCTTCCACGTCAACCAAGCCTCAAGTGCACGTGATCCGTCCCAGCTCCCCCGAGCCAGTTTGTGTCCTTTAAAGGTTATTAAGGCTTGAACACGAAGCATGTTCCTGCAAGCAAAAGGTGAAGGCAGCCTTTGCTCTTACGGGATGATTACGCTGCGTGAGGCACAGCACGATGGAAAACCCTCCTTCGGAGCTCCCTCCTCTTGCTCCTGGGAGGTTTTACGCCGGGTGTCTGCGATGCCACAGCTGCTCACATCCACCGCTGCCGCAGGAAATTGCAGAGCGTGGGTAAGGAGGAGAGGCTGTCGATGATTTGCATAGCGCAAGAGCTTATAAGCCAGGGGATAATTTTTGCCACTCGCAATACGTCGTCTCTCCAAAACGGCTTTCGAGCTCTCTCGCTGACGTGCAAAACCTGCGGTAAGATGAGGTTTAAGCGGGTGCCTCCATGTCTGTGGGACTCCTGACCGGTTCTAGAATCTGAAGATGCAGCTGAACTAGTGGTAAACTCGGAAAAATCCCATAAAGGAAAAGAGACTCGAGTAAGTGATGAAAACAGAGATGTACCAATGGAAGATACAGACAGCGACGTTCATCATTTTAGTTTTAAAACCTTGGATTTCAAAGCATAAGCAATGATAATGAGACTAAAACTCACTTTGAAGCTGCAGCAGACAGAGAATTACAGCAAAGGTTGCGATGATTAGTATACAATTAGGACCAATGTTCCATCTTCACTAGCGCCACTGAAGCTAAATGCAGCTCGTTTCCCGCACTATGAAAAGGGGCGATGGGAAAAAAATGGGATTCTAAGCACACGGCCAACAAAATTAAACTAAGAATTAATTTCATCCATTATAAATGATTGTTGTAAATTAAAACTAGAAGAAATAATTGGTAGCATGTAGCTTTTAGTGTTTGATACAGATTAGGGGAATTAGATGTTTTTATTAGCAACACTAAACTCATTGGCCATGCTCTTCTGTCCTCAGCAATCTGCATTTTTCCTGATTACAGCACGCAGCCTGTTGGCACAGTCGGGTTTGAGGCCACGAGTATTTGCTTCATTAAGACCTAAAGCCGCAGTCACTCCTGCAATCTAGGTAGCTGAGCTGGGTTTGGAATGAGTCCTCCAGAAAGCAGGACAAGTTTTGTGCAGAGCAGCATCAGTATTTCAGCTGGGACCCACCGGATACCCGCTGCATTGCCGGAGATGCTCAGCACCTCCAGGGATGAGCCAATATCCAGGAACACAACTGCCTTCTGCCAAAGACGGGAGGGAGAGCTCCCCAAATCCTCTGCTGTGGTCACTACTGCCAAGTTGGGATCATCCTGTTGGGTCTCCTCTAATTGTTCCTGCTTGGTACCACGCAGTGAGCCCTGAAAGCCCTTTGTTAGAAGCATTCCTTTGTATTTTATAGACATTAAAAAATTCAGAGAATGAAGCTGCCACCCTAATCATAGAATCATGGAACAGTTCAGGTTGGAAAAGACCCTTGGGATCATCGAGTCCAATCATTAACCCTACACTACAACCATTAACCCTACACTACAAGTTCACCCCTAAACCATATCACCCAACACCACATCTAAGCGACACTTCAACACACCCAGGGACGGTGACTCAACCCCCTCCCTGGGCAGTCTGTTCCAGGGTCTGACCACTCTTTCCGGGAAGAATTTCTTCCTAATGTCCAGCCTAAACTTGCCCTGTTGCAACTTGAACCCATTCCCCCTGGTTCTGTCTCTAATGACCTGTGAGAAGAGACCAGCACCAACCTCTCTACAACATCCTTTCCAGTAATTGCAGAGCATGATGAGGTCCCCCCTCAGCCTCCTCTTCCTCAAACTGAACAGTCCCAGCTTCCTCCATCGCTCCTCGTAAGGTCTATTCTCCAGGCCCTTCACCAGTTTTGTTGCCCTCTTCTGCACTCGCTCCAACACCTCGATATCTCTCCTATACTGAGGTGCCCAAAACTGAACACAACACTCAAGGTGTGGCCTCACCAGAGCTGAGTACAGGGGGACAATCACCTCCCTACTTCTGCTGGTCACACAATTTCTAATACAGGCCAGGATGCCGTTGGCCTTCTTGGCCACCTGGGCACGCTGCTGGCTCATACTCAGCCGGTTGTTGATCAGAACACCCAGGTCCTTTTCCGCCAGAAGCCTTCCAGCCACCCTTCCCCAAGCCCGTAGTGTTGCATGGGGCTGCCATGACCAAAATGCAGGACCCTACACTTGGCTCTGTTGAAATGCCTGCAGCTGGCCTGGGCCCAGAGATCCAGTCTGTCCAGGTCCCTCTGTAGAGCCTTTCTACTCTCCAGCAGATCAACATAATACGGCGAGAGGCCAGAGTCTCGAGGGTTAAATTTCCTTCTTCTCTATCTGAAGATATTTTCTCACAAGGTGAAAAGCATCAGAAAGACCCAGCTTTGTGCAGTAACAGATTTTAGAGAGTGGCAGGAAATTAAGTTATATGCTAGCTTATTTTTTTTCTTCCCTGAGAGGTTATTTTTGTGCATTTATTTAATTAATTCCTTCGGCTTATATAAGGGTAATGAGATTTTGCATGTCTGCAGCGCTCCCTTTCTTAAGGAACTCGGAAAACACTTTGCAGGAACAGAAATAGCCCTCGCAGCTGCCCCCGTGCAAAGACAGAGCACGGTGGCAGCCGCTTAACACCAAGCAAGAGCGTGCGATTCTTTCCTAAGACCGTACGTAAAGGTCACCGCCACTAATTAAAACTGCAGAGAGCGGAACTGAAATTATTCCAAGCAGGGACATGTTGTGGCATTGAGTTTTACACCTTGATTTTTTTCTTTATTTAGTTATTTTGATTTTTTTTGCAGAAGATGCTCTGGGACACTGGGCTAGAACCAGAGTTCAAGCGCATTTCCCACTGCCAGTAGCACCTTTAGGAAGGCAAAATTCTTCTCATGGCACCGGCCGAAGCGACAGAGAGGGAGGAGTGCCACCTACTGAATCGTCAACACTTGGCTTGCTTTGAACACGTCTGCGCGAACTAAAATAGAAACTTCTTGTTTTGTAGTTGGAAATATAAAGGAAAAGGGAAAAAAAACCCCACCACCATGGGGTGGGGGGAGGGAAAAGAAGCAACCTAAAAAAAGGAATTTGCTGAATGGCGTTTTGTGCCAGCATCGTGTTTATAAATAGTCGAAGTGACACTGCTCTTTGCAAGATGAATTTCTGAATATTTCTGATCAGCAAAGAGTTCGAGCTGCAAATAACAATAAATGGGGGGAAAAACGTATATAAATAAAAGGCATTAAAACCCATTCTGTGTGGGATCAGCGTCACATCTTGAAGCTTACATCAAAGGGACTCAATTAGCAGACACATTTTCTAATTACATGTTCTAATTCACAACAAATCTGGGTTTCTAATGAAGCCTTGATTATTGGTCCAGATGGTAAGGACCGGACCTGAGAGCCGCAGCACGCAGACGCGCGGTTGGAAGTGCCAAGAAGAGCACTCGATGCTCAAGAACCAGCTCCAGCTCCTTGCTTGCCCAGACATCTTCATTTTTCCCAATTCCCCAGGAATTTCCTCAAGCTGCCCCTTTGCCCAAATGTACGCGAGTAAGCAACTGGTGAAAGCAGGTGCAGACAACTGCTGCTGTAGAAGGAAACTGCAACTAAACCACCTCCCCGGTCAGTCCTTCCACTGACTATTAATATTTTCCCTTTCCAATATTGATTTGCACATGCAAGGACAGGGAATGATACTATTTTTTTTACAGACATAACCCAGAGGCAGTCACCCAGGCGTTATTTTTATTCACAGAAAACGCTCCCTGTAAACTCCCCATAGCTATTACTTGCAGTTTTTAGTATTAATCACTCCAAATTAAACGAACACCGCGGAAGAGCCATTCCCAGGAGGGAACAGCCAGGGAGCCAGCAATAATTCGAGAAACACCTGGATCTGGCGTGCACCTCCAAAAGCAGAGATTGAGAGGGAGCAGGGAAGCAGAAGGTAACCACAAACCCTGCTTTTTGCCCCATTCCACGCTCTGGCCACAGAACTGCATCTAGAAACAGAGCGGCTGCCAGCTCCTGCGAGGTGCTGGCTGTACAAAACTCCTCCCATTCTGCAGGGTGCGAGGGTTTTCCAGCCGAGCTGATAAGAGCAGGAACAAACAGCTCTTGGCTGAAGACCCCGTCTCTCTTCCCTTTTTGCAAGACAAATACCTGGATTCGATTGCTGTGCCAGCTGGATGCCCCCACCACCCTCTTCTAAATCCTTCCAAGAGACATCTCTGCCCTGGAGATCTTTCAGTCTAAACAGACACGACAAAGCATTGGAGAGAAAGGGAACGGAGGCTTGGAGAGAGCACAGACAACCTGGACGCTTGTGACAACAGCAAGAAAATCTATTTCCCTTCCATTCTAACACAAAGAACAAAAATTCTTTTCTTCTAGGGCTTTCTTTTTTTCTTTTCCTTAAGATGCTGTTACGGTACTAACCGAGCTTTGCTCCATTCTTCATGGCTGGATAGCTGTATGCTATCTCGGATCCAACTCTTGAATCCCATTAGCTTTTAAACCTGCTAAATGAAAAATTCAACTCGCAGCTCGACCTCCCCCGGCACAGCAGTGGAGTTTACAGACCCATTTCAGGGTCTCTGTCCCAGAAGCTGGCCCAATGCTTCAGCTGCCCTTCATTCACAGCCAGGACTGAGCCCCTCAGACTTCCCAGGGGTCTTCCCAAAATATCGATATTGCAGCTGTACGTATTTATTATTACCTTTTTTAACCCTCTACAGACCTCTGACAAAATCCCCAAGGAACACACTGCACTGACAGAAGGGCTACACTTCCATTTCCATTTATTTTTTTTAATCTAAGGATGTCTGGATCGAGACAAGAGTGAAAAAAACGCTGCAAGACCCTTATTCTATCACCCGAATCGCCCCAAGAGCCTTTTTGGCTTTTGCTTACTGTCTTTTAATAACACAGTCCTAAAAAGCAGTGAAACCCAGGCTAAACTTGAACAGAATTAAACTGGAAGCGAGCAACACCCGAGCAGATCTTTCACTGTTGAATCCCATTCTCTCGTACCGCTGCAGTCCCGCGCATAAAGAGACAACTTATTCCAAAGGAACATGTTGTCTAATATTGCTGCTTGGCTTGAAAAGCGCTTCGAGGGAAATTTCTCTCCAGCGTCAGACCTAGTCGGACTAAACTAATACTAATAAAAAACCGTCAGCGTAGGATTAATTTTAAATTTGAACAGCTAGTCTGACACAGTCAGCAGAATTCTTATCCTATCATCTTTCATTCCTCTCTAAGACAGGATACGCTTCTAAGGGAGGTGGATCAGGCTGTGCTTGTTTCTTTCTACAGTCTATAAAGGGCTCGGGCTAAACTTACTCCTGGAAGGCTTCAGTTAAGTAGGATGAAGTGTCTGCTGCATAAAGCTTCGGAAAATAAAGGTCAAGTAAAAAGAACCTGCAAGTGTTGCCGAGCGTCGTGATTTCAAAACAAACCCCAGGACTTCCTGGAACCTTGGGTTAACTTCTGCAAGCTGAGCGACATTTATACGCCTCTGCCAGCAAGGTATTTCCCTCGACCCAACAATTGTTCCCTCTTCTCCCATAACCTGAAAGCTAAGCTCCGCTCAGTGAGCCCGTGCCACAGCTTGCATCGCCCGAGTGAGACTTCTGCCTCTCTGGAAACGAAGAAATTATCGAATGACCACTAATTGGAAATCCTACCAGCCCTCAGTGGATTAAAGAAGATTAATGGAGAAAAAACGAGATCGGACGTTCGTTCGCATTAATGCAGCGGCTGAGGGCTCGAAGTAGCTGCACTGCCCACCCTTAAACATGGTGTAGTAGCTTTCAGAGAAGACTATTTTTTACAGATAATGATTATCATGTGAAGACAAAAGGTTCCAACAAAAAGTAATATTAGCAGAGGATAAGAGCAGCCAATTAGATCGATGCTTAATGCACTCCAGCCTGCGTTAGCGTGATCGAGGTGGGTCTGATACCTATCCCCTTGCCGGGGGATTTTGCAGAGCAGAAAGCTCCGGCTTGGGATGTGCACCAAGGTCTGCCTTTATTTCTTTAGCAGTAAAGGCAGAGCTGGTGTGACAGACCGCTGAGAAGAGGGGATGCACAGTGGGACCACCCACGGTCGGGGCGCCGGGCACGGTTGCACCACTTGAGGGACGCAGACGTCATCCCGCTCTCCTTCCAGCTCTCCAGATGGGAGCCGAGGGCTGGCCGGAGCCCAAACGGAGTGATTAAGTGCCACTTAATCTCCATGTACGATATCGAACTTTATTTATTATCCTAATTATTTTTTTACGCTAAGATGGAGTCACTGCTGGGAAATACGTCTCGGAGCAGGATCCAGGCTACCTCAAGTGGTAAAACTGGTATTCACAAACGCAAGGGGGAAAAAAAAAGCACCTTATAGCAATTTCTGGGCAGGTTTACAGCTGGCGAGAGGTGGAGAGTGGAAGCAGATGCCAGCACAGGGTAGGACAGGAGGAGAACAGGGGCAGGGAGGACAGGAGAGGGTCAGATGGCAGATCCTGTCTCTGTGCGCCTGCGTTTCTCTCCACCCTTTCTCAGTCCATTCAAACCATAAAGTTTTGGATCTCCTTGTGCTCTTTTGCCTGGGCAGCAGCCGCCCTGATTCAGGACCAACACGAGCTCCAGATGGGACGCCTGGGACGGGATGCTTTTCGAGGAAGAGGATGGGTGCATGGCGTTAAGAGCGCACCTGGTCCTCCGTCTCCCGCTGCCGACGCACATCCCACCCACCACACCTTTAGTTCACGTCTCCCTGGCCCATTCTGGTTCTGGAATTTTGGAGTAGAGGGCCAACACAAGCGCTAATTAGTGCCAACTGTTGTGCAGCTTTTAATCTTCCAGGAGCCGGGCTGAGAATATAAACTAATTTTCCTCAGATCTTTCTCCAGCTGCTGACAGGGCTTGGATTTAAACCTGGGGAATTAGATTTGAAAAGCTCCATATCTCGTTAATAATCTGTCAAGCCATTAAGTGCACTCAATAGAGATTTTACCACCATTTTTTTGCCATTGCAGAAGAGAATTACATGACCTTCCTGCCAGCCTTGGGGGTAACGGTACAAGTGGCTTTTCCTGCAGTTAGCTAAGGAAAAAGCCACGTATCCCATGCCAAGGGCATCATTTAAAAAACAATTATTGGAGAGTAGATGAGAAACCTTTTTTATCTTTGGCCTTGATTGCATTTCAAAACTGGTACCTTTTTCCTCCCATCGTTTCATTTACATATCAAAATAATTGCCTTCTAAATTCAACAGATTGCTGGAGTTCTGGAGGTAATCTGCCTTTCAAAAGCTGGTCAGACTCACCGGGTGAGACCCGGGCACAGCGAACTCCATGAAAAAGTACAGAAATACTTCAGCAAAGCCCAACGCTGAAGAAACATCTTTGCAGAGAAGCCGGTCCTGAAATGTGGATGTCATTACTATAGTGACACGAAACCGCACAACACCCTTTGCTTCTTATCACCTCAGATCAATAGCAAAAAAAAAAAAAAAAAAAAAAAAAAAAAAAAAATCCCCCCAAATCAAACCAGCTTTTCCCTTTGTTCTGCAATGAAAGTCTATTTTGATGTGCTTCGTTTTGGTTTGTCACAATGAAGGGAATAGTTTGGCTTCGGCTTTGTCTGCCGGGCTCACGAGACTTGTGGCTGGTGTGGTTGGCATCTCCGTTTTGCAGGTCACCACGGTGAGCCCCGGACACCGGTGCAGCAAGAGCCTCTAAGCCAGAGGGCAGGGAGAAGCATTTAAATCCCGTACGGGGAATCACGTGGGAGTTACAACACCACAAAACCTTTTCGACCCTGTTTTTCGCATCCGTTTTGTCACAAACGCAGAAAATGCAGAAGGACAAGGAGAGAAAGACTAAGGGAGATGGATAAAGTAAGTGCGAGAGCAGGGAGAGACGTGGGCATTTTGCAACGCTGAACTGCTCTGGACGGTTTCGCAAGTTTTCCATGAAGACTCACAAAAGCTGGAGCACTCAGCACAATAGCCTGAAATCCCGCAAGGATTGATTCCTTGTGCAATCGTAGGAAAAGAAACTCTTTTTGTCTGGAGTCCTTAATAAATCTTACATTAAAGAAACCAAACAAACCCAAAACAAAAACAACAGCAACAAAACCCCACCAGAAATAATGCTATGTCTCATTTGCCCCAATGACTGCCTGTCTCCTTCAGATCTAATGGGAAACTTAATGACCCCCGAATTTTACTCCTGCGCAAAGTGCTCCTGAAGGACCTGGTAAGCGTTCAGAAATGATGAAGCTCAGACAATCTTGGTCAAACCTCTTGACAAGGATTACATTCCAGTCAGGGGAGCAGGGCGAGAAGGCTTTGCCAACTCCAGCAACGGGGTTAACCCTGGTGTGTCCTATCCGGGTTCATTCCTGATCCTGCAACGGTCCGGTCCAGCAGTGCTGGGTATTTTCCTGATCCAGCCTGGCTCCTCTCCCTTCGCCCTGGCAGTGCAGCCATGAGGCAAGATTGAGCCCATCACATTACTTGAGAAAGGAGCCAGAGCTCCAAAATGTTGGTGCAATATCCTGAGCCCTTGCAAGACGAGAGGTTGCCCAAGTGCTCTGTGAGATCCAAATCCCAAGAAGACAGAAGGGTCAGTCTCCAAGCTGACCCTGACCAGTACTATCACCCCAGGATAGTTAATAGTCCTTTGTGACCCAATTGATGCCTTCCCCATGGAAGTAACATCCTCCTCTGTAAAATGTTTTAGGCTTTAAGCATAAGAAGAATTTTACTAAAGGGGAAAGACCTTGTGAAGAGAGGAAAGGAAGACCTAGGAGATCTCAAGTCCTCCACAAGATAGTATTTTCTCGGCTATGGTTTCTCTCCTTAGTTTGATCCCATTCCTGTTCTGGGACTCCTAGGGGAATCTGGACACTTAGCTGAGACACAAGGGTCCGCACCACAGCTGCGTGACAGCTCCTGTCTGAGCACAGGCATCCTCCCATCAGTTCCCTCTGGTTGCCAGGTATATTCTGGGCTCAAGTTTAGACCTAACACAGACTATACATATATGTAATCCCTGCTTCTTTTATCCCTAAAGAAAGAAAAAGCAATAATAGTTTGTATCTTCTAAGGCTGCTGAGGAAGAACCCCTGTTCCTGTAGACAAAATGCTCAGATTTTATTGATCATCTCAAGAGAAACTTGTGAGAAATCAACTACTCTCCAGCATTCCGAATACCACAGGCTTCTAAAGTTCAGCAGCTAATAAAATCACATTCTACTGCCTTGCTCGTTTAGTAAGTTGCTGTTGTGCCAGACCTCTGTGGAATTACAGGAGTCAGTGATAGATCTTGGCCAAATAATAATATCTCCATCAGCACAGAATGAAATAAACTATTTTATCTACTTTCCCTTCCGGGAAAAAACGATCTCCTCAAAAAAAAAAAAAAATTCCAAAAAACAAACAGAAGGAAGCCACGACACATAGGACAGCAGTTGAGCTGGTACACGTGCACTTGCTTCTTCCCCTCTCCAGCTGTGCTGCTGCAGGACTGACAAGGAGAGAGATGACCCAAATGACAGATTCCCTTGACGGCACAAGCTCTCGTAATAAAATGAAGAAAAGAGAAATAAATCTCCCTATTCATTTTTAAAACTGTTTCGCCTCCCTCTCCGTGAGCTGTGCGAGATAAATGGCAGCTGAGGCACACGCTCAGCGGGTCTTCACGCCGGCGCTCCCGTACATCACAGCCCGTCAATGCCACCCACGGCCCCGCGCGGGGAGGGGGTGACAGATGTTCTCACTGCCTGTCCCTGTGCTGGGAACCACGGCACCCCCACACCTCACACTGAGAGCCCTTCAGCTGGTTCCTCCCAACAGCAGCAAAGCTCGTTTGATGGAACCGAACATCTCGCCAGCTCTGCCACCAGCCAGGTTTTCCTTCCCTGACCCTCAGCCAAAGCCTTGGGCAGTCTCCTGCCCACTCTGTGGAGCAGCGCTCCCTAAAATCTTCCAGTTTCTCTCTTATAAAGCGATGGAGCTGAAGGAAGAGGTGTGCACACCACCATACTCCAGGCCTGCCAACCCATCAACGTCCCCAACGCTCATCAGGCACTGAGTGGACGCAGCTCCGTGGCCATTGTGGCGAAGGTGAGCTGAGCCCATGGCACACAGCAGCTCAGGATAAGGCATCTTCGTACTCCTTGATGCAGTCCCCCAAAAAATAGCTGGAGTGGCAGTGGAGACTTTCCACCTTGGCACACGCTGAGGACTCTAAAGATAGACCCGTCCCAAAGCCAGACCTTGCATGTGCAACCTGCCACCGCCACAAGAATTAACTGAATAATGCAAAGAGAAACTGCTCTGCGCCGCTGATGCAGGTGGTGGCGAATGCTATTCATGGGACCACAGTAAAACGCTCCGTAATCGGTATCTCAGCTAGCTTTGCGGGGAAATGTGTCGGTCGTACAGCTGCGGTTGATTATGACATGACCTGATTTTCTTTCCCTTCCTTAATTGCTCACTTTTAAGAGGTGGCAATAAAAGCCGAAAGCGGTTTGTTGCGTAAATAGGGCTAAATCAAACGCTAACTGCTTTCACATCTCTCATTATGAAAAAATAAAATTATATTAAAAAAAAAAACACCTTCTGGCGAAATTTGCGGACGGTCTAAGAGCTTGCTCACCTTGGTTCCAAGTCACTAATCACACACAACATTACAAAACTGCACATTTTTTTTCAGAAAGCCACTGGTGTTGGTGTCTCACTTTGGGAAAAAAAAAACCACCCCAATACTTCCATGCAGAAGAGGACTGCCCTTTTTCTCTTGGTAAACAGAGCGACACCGATAAAAGAAAGAGTGTTAAGTTGCAGATGGAAATATAAATAGCTCCAGATAAGACTGAGGCAATAGTTCTCCTTCCAGCTGTCACCCAGCCAAGCCAATTGCATTTGAAGAACCTGTGACTACATATGTTATAATTTGATGGAAAATAATACTGTGACCTATCACAGACAGGGAAGCTGAAGGTCTCGTAGGTCACCAAATAAATGTGAGGCAGAGCTACGGATATAATCATTTAAGACCCGAAAATGAAAGTAATGGATGAACACTGGATTTCAATTATCCTTAGATAATTCAAATTACTTTAAATAGATAGCTGACCTACTAAAAACTGCCTGGTCTCCAGTCTTGCATTTGCTGGCCAATTCAGATAATGACTATTTGATCCCGTTCTTCTCCTTTTTTCACGGAACAGTAAAACTGTTAATAACAGTGACGGGTTTCTTTTTGAGCTGAACTTGCAGTAACCTGCTGCTCAACATCTCCCCATGTTAAATTCAATTGTTACACCACTGACATTTGCAACTTGGTAAGTTAAGGTTGTATTGGTGGCATTTTCTCCGAGAACAAGCAGGCTCATTTACAGCATGGGCTGAAGGAAACAGCTGGACGCTTTGCTGCGGGACTAAGGCGCAGACTCGTTTCCGATCGTCTCGCCGGCTATTTTAAAATTAACCTTGCGCAAATCTCGAAGAAGGAAGGGGGATAAAAGGTTTAATTGCATGACTAATGAGCACCAGGGATACAGCCAGGACGCACACACCTGCTGTGTGACATCGCATTTCTGGAGTTCAGTATAATCACTGCGTTATTGCTATCATTTGTATTTTGTTAAGATACACGAGTTCTACTCCCGCACCAAAATCCTGCTGTGCCAGGCAAGATACCAACGTACAACAAGAAGATTATCTGCAATCTAAGAGGCAGAGGGTGGCTTTACTGTACGGCGATTGCTTGCTCGAAAGTTAAGCCTCTAATCTCCCCCAGCGAACCCGGCTCTCCCCGTGTGGGTGCAGGCAGAGAGCACCGATCCTGCCAAAATCAGAGACCTGCCTCGGAATCACGGAGGCCCCAGGATCACACCACTGTCAGGCAGTGAAGTCTGAATGAGAAGGTTAGATCAGGTGCTGTTCGATAAGATAAATTTCCCTTTACGGTCTAAGGAATGTCACTGGCAACATTAGAGCACCTAATAAGTATTCTTGATACGTGTAGACCATGTATTCAAGCAACAAGGTGGACAAAATGATGGAGAAAGAAAACATTTGTGGTTAGACAAGGAGCCGAAAATACAGGTGTCTGCATTTATTGCACGTAATCTATTTGAGTTTAGGTTTGGAGCACAGTTGCCAACATTCCCTTTGCAGTCGGTGGATGCAGACAGAGATTTCCAGAGGATGGCTCAGGGGACTGGCAGGCTGACCTGATCTCTGGCGGCGTCCCTCCATCAAGTGCCTAAAATCTCACCCACGCAGTGAACTCCTTCCTGGAGCTGGGCAGAATTCACAGGAATTTAGGCAGCTCTATCCGCTCTCACCATTGCAATACATCTCTGCGGGGAAAGACAGACAGAGGAACCGAGACCACGAATGACCACGTCCAAAAGTCCGTGTCTGAAAGCAGCAAATTGAGCCCCTTTACGTGTCCATTTCTTTCCACTGTCTGCAAAGGGACCCCAGGACCCCACAGTGGCTGGATCAACCTTAGACATTCACACGCTGGTATCTCACATCAGGTGAAGCCAATCCTTGCCATGCAACAAGTTAAATCTAAACCTAAATTCTATAAACTCTTCCCCATCCTTGCTTAAATTCTCACAGCAATATAACCCGCATCAGTAAGGTTCTCCAGATACCCCCATCGATGCTGCTGGGCATGCACAAAACCACAACAACATCCAAATACCCCGAGATCTTCCCCAAAGGTGGCATTCCTTCTGCCTGGGGGGTTGCTCAAGTACTCGATTTTCCCTATCTGTTGTAGAGTAAGCTCAGGAACACAGTTACAACCAGGAGACTACACAAAACCCAAAGGCACTGACCCCCTTTCCCTTTTGGGTGCGTAACCATGTGGGTCCATGCAAGTCAGACGCAGTCCACGTGGGCTAGCAAGGGTTAGCTCTGCTGGAACCTGCCCCCAGAAATATTCCAGCCGCTTTGCCGTGTATTCCCCGGGCACGCAGGGAGCACACACCTGTGCTGGAGGAGCTGGAGCATCCCAGCACATTAAAACACTGAACATTTAGGAGGGAGAAGATGGGATGCACCTGCTGGTGACTCTTTGAGCTACGTCCCAGTTACATCTGCTACTCTGGTAAATGTCCCAACAATTTGCTAACAGACGATTGATTCAAGCAGTTTAGAGAGTCAAGGGAGATGTATGGAGACAAGATGCGACTTTGCTGACTTTATTCATCACTCCTAATTGCTAAGGAAACGATGAGTGGAAAAATATCCTCAGGATTCATTCTCTCTTGTGAGCGACTGGTTACTGAAGCTACAGATTTTATTTGCGAGGTGGAGAGAGGTAAGAATCCAAATTTAAGGAAACTGTGGCTGGAATATGGTTATAGCCTGTTGTCAACAAGGGGAGCGCAGCTCTAAGGCTCAGAGCCAAGTCAGAGTTAGTTTTGGACTAGGCACATCAATTTTCAGTGAGAGCATAAAGAAGGCTCTGCAGAGTGAGATAAAATCTTTTATAAATACCAAAAAGTTCTCATATGTTGCTGCTTATATTAAGACATGGGTTGATATAACTGCATTGATACTACTGATAACGCTTGCATGCCTGACGAGACATCTGACAAGCTTTTCAATTAGAGACATCAAGTTCCTGGAGTCCCAGCACTTGCTTTATCCTTGACCCTGGTTACCCCAATTTAACCATGTTTTAAAGGGAAACAGGCTGTGAATCAAAAATCTAGCCAGACGGGCTACGTGACTCTGATGTGTTTTTCCCATGCAGCCCAAATTAGCCAGACCAGACTGACAACGCTCATATGGAGCCGCAGAACAGACACGGGTTATTGCATTAAGTAAACAGGCACAGAAAAGAAAACCTCACTCAAAATATAAAAAGGAACATCGCAACCCAGCAAAAGTCTGAACCCCTACCCATGAGGGTTATACATGGAACAAAAATTAGTGTTGCCATTTCCTATCGGGCGAGGGGACGGACCTGCTGTGTGAAGAGGGGGAAGACTCACAGCACCCGATCGTATTTTCCCCAGAAATTAAGTAGAATAAGTAGAAGCTACAAAAAAAATTGTGGCTGGCTCTTTTCACACTGCAGCGGATTTAAATGGGGGCTTTCTGGAGCGCTTGATATCATCCCGACCCCCGAGGACGCCGACTATCCCTGAAAACCTGCTACTGGGTTCAGGTCCACCCAAACAGCACCCAGTTTCCAAACCCAAAGCACAGATGCAGTCTGATGTGGAAAGCAAGTCACGCTTTAATTAACCAGTTCTAATTATACTACAAATTGTTCTAAAATTGCATGCAATAATTTAAAAACCAAAACACAAGTACATGCTCTCAGTTGCTGAGTTTGCGAGCATCTGGTGCCCTTAGAAAGATGATGAACAGTACCATTTTCTTCTGATCATCTCTTTACTAAGTAAAGGACCTTCCAGGCTTGTATTAGTTAATATTAATAGTGGAGTTTTGTGTTAATTGACTAAGAAAATGATGAAGCAAATTAGTCTTGTAAGAGAGAAAATGATTCTCAATGCTTCCACTGGGATATCTTCTACATAGAAGCATCCATTAAGTTACATATAATATTATTTAGCAACCCATCCTAGGAAACATTAAGTCCACTGGCTCCACAAATACCTCCTGAATTCACCTGAACATGTCTGGATTTTTTTTACACAGACTCTGCAAAATTCATTCTGGTACAATTCTACGTAATTCAATGGTAATTTTCTTTCCTTCTCATACTTCAGAAGCAACAGCTCATGGATTTTCCCTGCACTCCCATTGCAAGATTCAGTCCATATGAACAGCAGAGGAAGCTTCAGGTATTTATGACCTTGTGGCACAACGGAATAACAAATAAAAAGGAGCAGAAACAGGGAAGCAGCAGAGATTTGACTAAGACTTGGGGTACCTGAGCTCTACTCCTTGGTTTCTCATTGCCCTCTTACATCACCCAGGGCAAATCTCCCCTTATATTCGTCCTTCGCTAGTGCACGATTGATCAGGGATAAGATTTGCAGTGGGTGGAGGGGGTGATCAGCTTCTCATTAAGCAAAACCAACATGCCTGTGCCCATAAGATCAGTAGGGGCGGGAAATAACACCACAAGGGAGGTACTTGAGAGCTCACCTCACAGGAAATCCGAGATAAGGAGCAGACTAAAAGAAATGGGGTCATTAGCACAGTTGTGCGAAGGGAGGCAGAACATTGGCTGAAGGAGCTGGGGCTCTGCAGCTGGAGAAGAGGAGGCTGAGGGGTGGCCTTATCAATGTTTATCAATATGTCAAGGGGGAGTGTCAGGAGGATGGAGCCAGGCTCTGCTCCGGGATGTCCAGTGACAGGACAAGGGGCAATGGGTACAAGCTGGAGCACAGGAGGTTCCACAAAAACATTAGAAAAAACTTTTTCCCTGTGCGGGTGCCAGAGCCCTGGCCCAGGCTGCCCAGAGAGGGTGTGGAGTCTCCTGCTCTGGAGACTTTCAAACCTACCTGGACAAGTTCCTGTGTGACCTGCTCTGGGTGACCCTGCTCTGGCAGGGGGTTGGACTAAATGATCTTTGAGGTCCCTTCCAACCTCTAACATTCTGTGATTCTGTGTGGCCACCAGACACTGCCAGAGCCCTGGGGAGGGCTGAGCCCGTCCCCTTCCCAGAACATGCTGCTGCTGGGAGAAGCACGGCCAACGCCACCCAGCTCGTCTGGCTGCCACCCCTCAACCCGCTCCTTCTCCACGGGGTGGCTTCTGGTGTCGCTCAGCTCAGGGCTTGACAGCCAAACCCCTCAGCACCCATTCCCCCGGCAGCGCACCAGTGCGAGCCCAAACATCGCCGTGCATGAAGCACCTCCGGTCCCACCACAAACCCTTCGTAAGACCCCAGCAGCCCTCAGTCCTCCCCGTGCTCCTTCTCCAAGGCTGCCCATCAGGCGAGCTGATGCTGCAGCAACACAAGAGCTTCATTTCTCAGGCTTTCGGTGATTTCTGGGGGTTTGTCGCATCTGCAGAGCCCGTGGGCAGCAGCTCTGGGTCACACCTAGAGCCACGAATCAGCAGGGCAGGGACTCTGACCTGGGAGAAGGTGCAGGACTCTGCCCTTGACACATCCATCTGCATCTTCTCAGAGGGAAAGGAATTGCAGCTGGAAGGGTTGTGCTGGTTTTGCTCTTTTTTGGGTGACCTTTGGAAAGCGCGCTATTCGCTTCGTACTTTTACAGAGCAATTAAATGGGAGGAAACATGAGTCTGTCACAGCTCACTGACCTCAGGAACCGTTCCCTATCGGAGCTGTCAGGAGACACATCGTTCTCGCTGGCCTGCTCCTCCGTGTTTAAGGAGGATATTTAAATAGCTTTTTTACATTTCATATGGAGCCAGCTCAGAGCTGGCTGTTGCCTTGTTTCCAGATTGCATTGGTCACACACCCTCCATAAATAAATTCACCTTTGAAACTCCTATTTGGAATATTTCAACCTAAGACAGCTAGAAAACAGCACCATGCTCTGAGGGCGTGGAGGATTCGCAGATCCTGGAGAAAAATATCTTGTCCCGGAGCCCTGTCCCCACTCTCCAGGTGAATGCACTTCAGCTTTAACTTATCCTTGGGATGAACGGGGACATTCACACCCCGCAGAGCTATTTTTCAAGCTGTCTTCCCAGCCAAACCTTCCCTTTGCAAGCAGGAAAGCCAGGAAAATCCATAATTTTTCCACAAAAACCTGCTTAATCTTTTGCTTTTACAGAAGGCGGGCCTAAAGGCACAAGACACACTCGCCCTAGGAAGCTTTCAAGCCTTTCACAGAGGTATTTTTTTGAATTTTGTGTTTATTTTCAAGCCAGAATAAATGTTGACTGATTTTACTCTAAGGTCTCAGCTGATTTTAAGTTGGGATGTAGGAGGAAGAGTCATTATCTCAACAACATAGTATTGTGAAGTTACTGATAACGCCCTTTTTCTCTAAAAACTCCACTGTATGTTAAATTCATAGAGGAAAAAAACATCCTCACCCTGAAGATGGAAAAAAAAAAAATCACCAGTCTATTCCAAGCTGGCAAAAGCCAAACTAAAGATGGATCACTCATTTAACCCTCATATTCATAAAAAGTGGTGAAGAGAGAAGAGGCTTTCAACCTTAAAAATTAGATTTAAGAGGTGAGTGTTACCCTCTTGCAGCTCTGTGAAATACAGCAAAATCAGCAAACCTTGCAAGAAGCAGCTTTTGCATCTCTTATTGGATTCTGCACAAAAAGCACTGTGAGGTTTCTCAGATTTTCTTTGGCTAAAGGAGGATTCTTTTCAAGCCAGCTCTCTCAAGTCCAGCTAAAATACCCTCCTCATTCCAGTCCACTGAACCGAGCTCTTTATCTCCGGCGTGACTTGGGCTGCTCTGGGCTTGAACAAACGCCCTGAATCAAGGTACTTCAACTCCTTCTAGGACTTAGTCTTGGAACTCCCACTGGCACCGAGGGCTCGGCAAGACGGAATCAGCTTTTCATTACGTCCATCTGCTCTTCCGCCCCCTCGGACTCCTTTCTGAGGTGGGCATCCCTCCGCCCAAAGAAAAGGAGGAGGAACATCTCTGTCCTGGGAGCAGTTACCCACCGGGCACGCCGAGTTCTCCAGGTGGAAGCCACTTCTCTTGTTGACTCGTTCTCTGTTGCCTTCGCTTTCCTTGTGATCAACAAAATATGTCAAGTCCCCTGACAACAATCTAATCTTATTCCTGGATGTATCAACTCGAGCACTCTCTCTTTCGCAGAAGAATGTTTCTTCCCAGAAAAAGCAATTTTATTTCGGCTGCCGTATCAAGCTGTTGCCTCTGATATTAGTGCTGAGCTTCTCGGGAACTTTCTCAGCTAGAACGTTTCTGTTCTGGCAGATCCTATCAGAGAAGTCGGGAAATATGATGCCTATATGCCTGTGCCTTGGCTATTATGAATAAAGAGGCAGATACGGCAAGGAAGAAAACACAAGATAGAGATACAAACAAGCCAAATGCGTAGTAATACACCATGGGTTTTGTGGAAGGGACAGATAAAGAAGAGTCTCCTGACTCCACAGAGGCCAAGGCACAGTCTCACAGTCCACCCTTTCCCTTGCATGTGTTTTTTTCTTTGGTTTTATTTTTCTTTCCCCTTGAGCTAGCGATATATTTTCCAGTCAGCCAGTGATGTGCCTGCTTGACGGGGAATAAGGTGATCGGACAGAGCGAATGCAGCCTTAATGGTAAGGAGACAGGGGCAAGAGACTGAGCAAAATGCAGAAATTGCTTGAAAACCTACGGGGAGGGAAGGCAGCGACAGAAATTCCTGTCTGTTGAACACAATCAGTGGCCTGTTGGTATCAATCACTGCCGAGCTCTGTGCACTGACTGATGATTCCTGCCTGTCTGCAGCAAAGATAAATGGGAACGGGCACGGGAAGGCTCGGCCACGGCACAGGAGACACCGGAGAGCTCCTCCAGGCTGCGAGAAACCAGCTGCTCCGAGATGGCTCGTGAGACTGAGACATCACTTATTAGATACTTTCTTAATTAATTTTTTTGGAAATAATATAGATGATTGCTGGAAAGAGACTATTTGTCAAAAGCAGTGCCCTTTTGCAGGAACACACCCACTTCAGTGAAAGCTCCAAGCTGAGCATTGCCTGAGGTCTGGGAAGGACTTTGATTGAGTAACAACAGAGCCAGGTTCCCTAACAGCCCCAGGAGCAGTCGTGGTCCAGGTTGAAAACCTCTTATTTGCATGAGAACTCCCACAGGAAGAGCGCATAGCATATCCCAGAGCAAGATACCTAAGTCCGAGCTATTCGTAAGGTGTCATTTTCTACTGAAAACTGTATTTCATCAGTGCGTATTTGAACCTGAAGCTATAGGCCAAGTGAACACACACACTTGTTTACTCAAAAAATAATAAAAATTTCCAAACCCCAAACCACGAACAGATCTCCAACTCGAGAACATTAAAGAGAGCTTCAGAAGTCTTCGTTTCTTTAACGGTGCAAAACAAACAAAAAGAGACAACAAAAAAATCCTTCCCTCCCTCCTTTATCTACACTCTTTGATTTATCTGAGTTTATGGTGACAGTCGGGAATCCCCCCAGAGGTACTTACACATCAAATAAATCAGAACATGAAATAAAAGACCATACTCTTGCTTTACGCCTGCTCTGGGACCCCAGTGCAAATGCTCTTTCTTCCAGGGCTGACGCCAGAGCCCCAGGGACTCAAACACCATCATTTCCCCTGGTAGGAGAATGCGGATCTCCAAATCAGAGTCACATACCTGTCCCAGCAAAGTCTGCCTCCAGGATTTAGCTGCTTCCATAGCACAAGTACAAGCTAATTCCTCAGCCTCAGATTTAAAGCCTTCCAATGATTTCTTGAAGGTTAATTTCTAACCTTCTCTGTCCACAGCAAAACACTAACCCATTTTCTCCTGGAGACAAACGGCCACGAGGGGATGGAGGCACCTCTTAAATAGGGTTTGGTGTGAGCCAAGTTGTGCTTTGACAGATGTAAAATCTAGACTTTGTCCCCTTGTCTGTGCAAAATCTCTTCACAGCTCCAACTCAGTCACTTGAGGCCATACTTTCCCCCCAGGGCCGACAACTCTCTGAAAGACTTCATGACAAAATTCCTAATAACAGACAAGAAGGGTGTCTATGGGATGGCTAAACATAAGAAGGATGGTGCCTGAATAAGAATTTAGATTTCACCACGACGTAATGTCTAGAGTTCAAATCAATGGCTAGAAAGAAGGAGAAAGGTCTACAGTGAATAAAATACATCTAGGATAATTCTTCCTAAGCATTTCGAAGTGAGCAGGTCTAACTGCACGTACAGCTCTGCCAAAGTGACCAGCCCGGCTGGATGTGACAGAGCTCCCTGCAATAACAGGGTCACTAAACACAACTGGTCTCACCCCGAAACAGAACGGGAGAAGATTTAACAGCATCCTCATTGACAGAGGTAAACGTGAGGCTGGGACAGACCCACGAGACATCCCACTCCTCCTCACCTCCGAGCCCCCTGTCCTGTGCACCCAGCAAGAAAAAATCCCTTCAGATTTCTCTCTGCCCTGTTGCTCCTGCAGGGGCCACGCTGGTTTAAGAATTTAGCATCATGACTGCAGTCCATTACCCTGCTAAAACATGCCCAGACCTTCGGAAACCATGTCGCTCCTGTGGATGCCACATGAGGAAGACTGACATTTAACAATTTTCTCTCAAAGGAAAATTGCCCATTCCTCCCTAGAATGAACCTGCAATTTTTTTTTCAAAGCTGAGGCCACATAGTTCAGATGTTTCGATTCAAAAGGGAGGACAAAATTGTTTACTTTGCAGTGGAGAAACAGAGCATGGCAGAAGATGCTCTGATGACAGGCTGTCCCTTTTGCAACAGGGGTTATAACTTGTTTTTAATCAGTGTTTGCCCTCTTTTCTTCCTCGTTTCGTTTTTAGCTGCTCAAGGCAAAAGCTAAAGTCAATTTACTGTACATATAGATTACCCGCTGTTTCAGTGCTGCACAGGGTAACGGGTGGGCAAGGTCTCGGGCGCTGATGAAAGGAGATGGCACACAGGGTTGCCGGTAAGGGCGAACCGCGCCGGGTTAGTGAGTAGGTGCGAGAGCCGGGTCTGGCATCTGAAAGGCCCAGGGGAAGCACCGCACAAAGGTTTTTACACATTAAGACAAAGCCTGAGATTCAACCAAGGTTCTTCAGCAGCTGCTCCAAGGCTTCCTTTTCTGGTTTTAGGGCTCAGGCATTCCCAGCTGCTGCAGAGCCCAGTCTGGGACTTTTCTGCTTGGGACCTAGTTGTCACCCAGAAGGTGTGGGCTCCATATTACTCTCTTGTATTTTTGAATATATTTGCATACTTGTATAATATCTGTATATAGTTCAACTTTTTTTTTTTTTTAATTCAACTGGTTCAAGTTTTTTTTCAACCTCCAAGTCTCTTCTCCCCAGATCCCATTTTCCTCCCCCTGGGGGGGTGGGTAGTGCAATCACAGAGAGCATCTGTCAAGAGTTTAGTGGCCAGCCCAGCCTTGAACTCTGACAGATTTCAATACTTTCAGTAATAAAAGCTTCAGGAGCTGGTTTTGAATCTCCCACAGCTCTTGCATCAACCAAAGGCACAACTTTGTTTTGGGGACTCTGGAGGTATCCCCATATTTCTTCACCCTCCCAGGGAATTCCTCTCCCACCCACCAGACACCTCAGCATTTCCTTGGAGCACGGCAATGCTGTCACCACAATTATCTCCAGCTAATTACATTACGGGAAGGCCTCTGTACCAAAGATGCCCATTAACACACGCTAATGCTACAGTGACGAAACCCTGATTAGTCAAATCCCACACCCAATCCCTGGCTGGTGCTGGCATTTAGCAGCGGACTCATCCTCTCCGGGATACCTGAAGCAGCCAGGCATTATATTCTCCTGCGGTCCCTTCTCCATAGAAAAGACCCTTTCGCTTGCTCACATGCGGCTCCTTTGCGAGAGGCACGTAAGAGCTGCTGGGACGCTGCAGGCTCTGATATTGCACAGCACAAGCGCTGCTGCTGGGGTTGCTGTAGGCAGCTCGCTGCTCCCAGCAAAGCCTGACATGCCAGAGAAAAGGTTTCCACAGGTCTGGAGAAACAAAGGGGCTCTGAAGTCCCTGTGAGCTGCTTACATTCAAAAGCTTTCAGGAAAAAAAATAAAAAAGGAATAAACATGAACTTCAATGCCTCCTTTGTTGAACTCACCCACCTCTGCAATGGATTTCAGCCTTTCTCAGATTGCAGTTACTGAACACTTCCCAGCAGAAGCGCTGGGTACTGAATTTCAGCCTTTCCCACGTCTCCTCTGCCTGCTCAGAAGCTGCCCCAGGAACCTTGAGGCCCCACGGACGGCTTCGCTGTGGCAGTCCTGCTCCCTACGAGAGCTTCCCACTAGGTTGCCCAGGGTCTGGAGCAGGGAGTGCTCCCCAGGGCACCGCAGCGCAGGTGGGCTCTCCTCGACTGGGGCAGGGCAGGCGACGGACAGGGATGCAGGAGGTCCTTGGAACACACTGTGACAGGTCCACCCAGGCTGATTTGTAATGGAAGTTAAGAGAGAGACAGCGTGAGCAGGAGAGCATCGTGCCCGTGCTCTGAGCATGGCGAGGAGCCAGCGAGCAGGCTCCCACCCCTTCTGCTGCCTCCAGAGCTGGCCCCGCGGGAGTCTACGGAGCAGCTATTTATACCAGGCCAGGTGGGAGGAGATGAAGGTATTTCAGAGCTGTGTGTGCAAAGAACAGCAGCAGCTTCCCTCGTCATTTTCCATTTCTCCACACATTTATCCAGGATCCTGCAAGCTGCTCCTGTGACGCTGCCCTCCCCTTGCCAACAGCCCCTGCATAACTGCAGATGAGCTCTACAGCACGAGCCCCACTCTCTAGCCTAAACACCCACTACGTGCATCCATTTCCTTATTTTGCTTCTATTCTGTAATATTTGCCTGCATTTTCTCTGGTTCCTTTTCCCCAGCCGAAAAGCAATGCCCGCCTGCCCACACAACACACAATCCACAAAACTAATTGGCTGCTGCCGCAAGCCACAGAAGTGTCCGCAGTCTTTTAATTTTATCATTTAAATCACCTCAGTCAAGGGGAATTTCCTTTCTTTCCCCTCTCTCACCTAGACATCCCTTTTACATTTTATATTTGCAGTGCTCGAGCCTCAGCCAGAAGACCACAAGGAGGAAGGGAGCCGGTTTGCACCCATGATGAATTTGGCCTCATCCACAAATCAGGTGGTTCAGCATCCCACCCGTGGCAAAGCATTAAGGGGCTGGGAGGAGGATGAAGCAGCACCTCAGCTGAATTCACAAGTCCCTGGCTTTATCCACATCCTTCTGCTTTTCCCTTCCTCGCTGAAGCGCTGGCAAATTGCATGTCCCAGCCTCTCTTTCCCCCCTCCTCGCTCCCTGGCTGCTCCCAAGCTCACGCATTTCTCTCTCTGCTGGTGTCAGTTCAGCTGTCAGTCGTTAGGGCTGGAAGGAGCTGGTGGGAGATGCTAAAAACCAGGGATGAGGTTTGCGAGATGCTGCAGTGCCATCTTCAGACAGGAGGGCAGCAACCATCAGGATGGGCTTAAGTACAAACAGGGAGGGGAGAAAAAAAGAGAAAACCGAAAGCCCACCCAGTTCCAGATCTCCGCAGGAGGGAATATGCAACCTGAGGCGAGGAAAACAGTTGCAGGGAATGGAACAGCACAGCTTATCGAGGGTTCCTGCCATCTACGCATCTCGATGCATGCAGCAAAAGAGCAACCGATTAACCTCCGCGCAGCCCTAAGACGGCTGAAACTCTTCGCTCTGCGCTAAAGCTTGGGAGATTATGGGATTCGGCTGTATTAAACAGCTAAGAGGTTTTAGGAAATGCAAAACCAGATTCTCCCTCTCTCCTCTCTGATTTCTTTTTCCATGCTGGGGTAGAATATTGTAATGCACATTTTTATGCCCTCCTCCTCCTCTCACTCCCTTCCAGCAAGCTGAATAACGTTATTTTATCCCAATGGCTTACTCTGCACTCGCAAATAAAAGAGGGCAGACACTTCTCTGTGCCCTGAGATCCTGCAGGACTGCACAACCTCTGCCCACACAGTCTGCCACCACCCACCCACGCCGCCCCGGGAACAGCCTCTGCAGCCTCCCGCGCCGGGCTGCAGCAGTTTTGGGGGGAGACAAAGCAACGTCAGGAAGCCACAAGGGTGTTTAGAGAACTGAGGGTTCTGGGACACGTGCTTGGGTCATTTAATTCAATAGCACATTAGCAGAAACCAACAACCGCCCCGCAGGTAAGCAGTGTGCCTGTGTGCGCTATTTAATGCTTCTCAGAGCATTAATCAGGTGGGGTTGGGTGCTAAGACAATTTCAGACTCTGACCCACTCTCCTCTTATAAGTTGTTTTTTTCTAGTAACACTGGCTATTTGGGCCAATTTTTAGTAATTTTAGTAATTTGGGCTTGCTTGCACACGTCACTGCTGACTTAAGTCCCTTTGGGCTGCAGGAGACAACAACCCAGCCTGCGCTGCAAAGCTTGAGAGAAAAGCAAGCGTTCCTCAGGATTTCACTGTTAAAATTTATCATGATCTCACTGCTAAAATTTATCTTGTCTTCCACGGACAAACCTCTCCATCAGAGCCTATGAGCAAAAGTGCATGCTGCGGAACACCGCTGAGGATGGAGGATTTAAAGAGCTAAGGAGGAGATTTCTGTGACAGCTAGAAAAAGTGGAGATGGTTTTCTGCAGCAAAGTCACAAATGCTGGGTGCTCCCGGAAAGCTATTCGCCTTGCTGGGTTCTGGGTGTTTTAAAGTTCAATTTCTGAGATGGAGCTGGTTAACGTTCCTCTCTCTGTAGTTAATGGAGAAGAATGAGAGTGTTAGAGAGCAATTCTTCCGACCTGCTGCTAACGCTTGTTTTCACATGTCAGGATGAGCCCCCTGGAGAGGGCTGTCTACCCCAGCATCACCAGTTCAAGCTCTCAAGACCAACTTGTTGCCAAATCTCAGCTGAAGCACTGAACTGATGGGGGCTGGCTGCGCAGGCACCTCGTGCCTTGCTCTAACCCCTGGGTGCAGCTCTGGCTGATGGGACTGCCCCCAGCCCCACCGAGCCACCAGAAGCACCCACCCCTCCCTCCGGCTGCCCTCCGGTTAATCCAGTGAGCTGAAACTGCCCGGCATGGAAAGCTTGTGCCAGAAGGAAAAGGGTCAGGCAGGTGTGATGCAGCACCCACTATTCATAGAATCATAGAATTTTTAAATTGGATTTTGGCTATTATCATAGAACGGCCTAGGCTGGAACGGACCTTAGAGATCATTTTAATCCAACCTCCCTGCCATGGGCAGAGACGCCTCTCAACTAGACCACATATCCGTATATCACATATCCATTCAGACTTGCACGGACACACAACCTCAGGAACTACAGATTGCTCAGGCTGAGAAACTTGCCTGGGGTCAGCCAGACAACCAACTGCAGCTCCAAGACTTGGCCTCGTTTTGCCCCGCTACCTCAACCACAAAGGCAAAATGCCTGGTAACAGAGAACGTCACCCCCAAAAAGCTTCCAGACAGTACTGAAGCCAGTTTGAGCAATTCCCAGTTTGGCAAGGAAGACAGCACACAGCAGCAAACTGGATCTTTGAGTTACACGGAACTCGAAGCCCTCCACTCCCTTTCCCCCGAGTCAGCCCAAAGACCTAGGCCTATTCCTTCAAAGCTCCTCAACAAAGAACTTTTTTAACAATTAAAAACTGGCTAGAAGCCCAGGGAAGAGACATCTCTAACCCCACTCGAGCTGCAGCCCAGACCCAGGGGTCCCACTCATGACCTGTGCACCCACACCCCTCACCGGTGCCCCCAGCCCCAATGAACAGCACAAAGCTGCGTACACACGTATGGAGCTTTCTCCCTGTCTTGTTGCAACAGGTATTTGCCAGAGTTGGGACAGTTTTATGACAAAAATGAAGAAGCAATCCCAAATAGCAAACCGGAAAAACAACTCGCCTCCCCAAACCACTGTTATTCTGCCTCCATGGCAACTTTTAGCAGCCTTAATTGCTTCCTATTTTAACACTCGAGGAAGAAAACCTTTGTGATCTTCTACCACTTTATTATTAACACTCATTAAAACAAAACTAAAATGCAGACGAGCACAATTTTATGTGCGTGAATATTCACAGCTGGCATTTTACCTGTAATCCCTGTGTCTGTATCTTTGCTACTCTTTCAGCAACTGTCAGAAGGTTGTTAGAAATACCTGAATATTTGCTTGCTCATGGCTCTACCCTCCCCAGGCTCTCTCGTTACAGGTCAAACTGGAATAAACATCTCTCCAGACTGCACACAAGCTCGGAAGAAACAGCCAACACCGACATTTCTCTCTCCTGGCACAATTTCCCTCCTGGAAATTCAGTAGGAGAGAACTGCTGAGGTACACTCCCACATATAAATTCCCAGATGGAGAGAACCACAGCACAGGATTTGTCCTCAATTTCACGCTGTTGTCACCAACAGGTTGGGACCAAACCTTTCCCACTTCCAATCACAGTTGTGACCTGGGGTGGTTTCCCCCAAGGGAAATGTCCACATTGGGAAAAACTGGTCAGATCACATCCCACCTGCCAGATGACACATCGGGGTGTTTGTACGGGTGGCTGAAGGTGCAAACTCACAGCCCAGAGCTTCAACCCACGCCTGACGTCCTGCTGCAGCACAGTGCAAGGGAGTTCAGGTCCCCAGCAGCAGCACAGGTCACCTGGGAAGCCCATGGAGTTGCAGCAGAGCACGTGGAATTGGTCCAAGGTGACCTGAAAGTCAAATTCGCCTTCATGGCACCTCCCTTGCCATGAAACAAAGATTCTCAGGCTGGAGCAGACCCATCTCCTTCTTTTCCTTGCCAGCATTGTCAGCAAGTTTGCCAACAACACAAAGCTGGGAGGAGTGGCTGACACCCCAGCGGGCTGTGCTGCCATCCAGAGACCCGGGCAGGCTGGAGGGCTGGGCAGGGGGAAATCTGATGAAGTTCAACAAGGGCAAGGGTAGAGTTTTGCACCTGGGAAGGAATAACCCCATGTGCCAGCACAGGCTGGGGACTGACCTGTAGGAGAAAGGGACCTGGGGGTGCTGGTGGACAGCAGGATGGCCATGAGCCAGCAGTGTGCCCTCGGGGCCAAGAAGGCCAAGGGCATCCTGGGGTGTGTTAGAAGGGGGTGGCTGCTAGGTCAGAGAGGCCCTCCTGCCCCTCTGCTCTGCCCTGGTGAGGCCACATCTGGAATCTTGTGTCCAGTTCTGGGCCCCTCAGCTCCAGAGGGACAGGGAACTGCTGGAGAGAGTCCAGCGCAGCCACAGGGATGATGGAGGGAGTGGAACATCTCCCTGGGGAGGAAAGGCTGAAGGAGCTGGGGCTCTGCAGCTGGAGGAGGCTGAGGGGTGACCTCATCAATGTTTATCAATATGTCAAGGGGGAGTGTCAGGAGGATGGAGCCAGGCTCTGCTCAGGGATGTCCACTGACAGGACAAGGGGCAATGGGTACAAGCTGGAACACAGAAGGTTCCACAAACACATTAGAAAAAACTTTTTCCCTGTGCGGGTGCCGGAGCCCTGGCCCAGGCTGCCCAGAGAGGGTGTGGAGTCTCCTGCTCTGGAGATGTTCCTGTGTGACCTGTGCTGGGTGACCCTGCTCTGGCAGGGGTTGGACTGGGTGATCTCCAGAGCTCCCTTCCAACCCCTGACATTCTGTGATTCTCAATCTTGGCAAAGCACTTGTCTGTTCCCTGAGAACCTAGAGCAATCACATCAGCAACCTCCTTGCTGCAAAGCTCTCACCTGCATCAGTAACAATGCAAATATACAATATTTTACAATCTGCTCCCTATTCATTAGGACTTGCTAAACATAATAAAGCTGCCACTGGACCAGCCACTCTTGTAGCTCTCAACTCATGCTGAAAAATATAATTATATTGCAGCGAGGTTTGTAAACAGCCCCAGCTTTGTTTATTACAAGCCTCTCTCTTTAAAATCCAATCAGATTAATTTTATATGCAACTTAAACTGCTGCTGCTAATTTTAGGTAATGTGCTTGATAGATTTCTTTTCTGTGCCTGCATGAAATGTAGAAAGGCAGATTTCAGGGAGGTATCCAAGTGCTCAGACACACCGGCCCCAGTTTGAGGCCTCAGAGGTCTGGGGAGAAACACAGTGACCAGAGCTCCTGGCACTGAGTCTCCACCTGAGGGTGCTCCCCAGGTCTCAGAGAGGCTTTTTTTGGTTCAACACTCCTAGAAGGTCCACCTGCAGCTCCATTACGCTAACCTGGGCTCACACCCGCCCATGCCGTGGCCAAGGCTGGAGATGCAGCCAGCGAAGCAGCAGAGAAGCGTGAGAAAAAGTCAAAATATCCGAGCCTCACACTGCCAGCATGAAGGCAGAGCCACAAAATTTGCCTAAGGTCAGAAGTCTCATGCTTTTTACATCTTGCATGTGCATCGGAGCTACAAGGCTCTCCCTCACTGTCCCCTAGAAGCTCCAGCCTTTGCTGCTCCCCCTCGTTTTCACACCGGTTGGCTTCACACACAGGTAAGCCTGGAAAATCCGTTCCTTTTCCTCCTTGTCCTAAGCTTGCTGCAGTGGGTAGAAGACTCCCTGGTTTGATTCAAGCCCAATGTTTTTTGCACCTGTAGTCGATACCCAGGCTCTGCTCTTTCCTCTCACTTCAGACCTAATTCCGGATCACAGGATGCAAAAGTGATTCCAATAAGCAAAGGGAAGGTGGGTGCTGAATACATAAGAGGATTTGCATTTCTTCTTAACCATAAGACCTTTTATTTTTTTTTAAGTGAAAGGAGGAAAAAAGAAAGATTAAGTGAATTTAACAAGAAGTTGGTCAATCCTTTAATACCAGGAGGTCAGATCCATCCCACATGGATAATCAGTTTGCTTTCAATTTCTCCCTGGTGGGCTGCTGCTTTGAAAAAAAAAAAAAAAATAAACAAACCCTCATTTCAAGACACAAAGAGTCAGGTCAAGAAAGTCACAGCTCCTAATTATGTGAAATTAAGTGGGACATTGTGGATTTGAAGCAATCTTGGCTGCAAACATCTGTGGGAAAGTTCTCCAAAGCCGCTTTTAAAGCGGGGATTGGATAGTATTGAACCTCAAGTATGAGGGTGAGAAGAAACAGAGAAACTTTCTTTGGCTCCACCT
Source organism: Trogon surrucura (assembly GCA_020746105.1). Lineage (NCBI taxonomy): Eukaryota > Metazoa > Chordata > Aves > Trogoniformes > Trogonidae > Trogon > Trogon surrucura. The sequence goes on from CM036640.1 coordinate 4,855,301, forward strand.
GCCTGGGGCTAAACCTGCTCCAGCCTCGATACCCTTGTCTCAGGGAAGCAGAGAGTAAAAGACCTTGCCCTGCAGCATCATGTATCATGCACCTTCAACTGTCAAAGAGCAGCATTTCCCAGACTTTCTGAAATAATTATTTATGTCCCACCGGCCTTCCTCATCACCAGATTTTGACGATGATGAAACTGGTAGGGAGAGAAGAGAAAACCTCTCCAGAGAGCCTGGCAGCAGGTAGATTTCTCCCCAGACCTTCCTGAATCATCCTTCTAAAGCAGATCCTGACCCACCCCAGGTCACATCTTTGGTCACAAGTGAGAGCTGGCAGATCCCGAGTTAACTCCTCTAACGGAGTGACGCCAGGCTCACAGTCCTTGGATTTCTCTCAAATGCTCCTTCCCATCTCCAAGCCTTAAGAGCTTTTTGTGTCTCCACTTGTTGCTGGAGAGACACAAGGAAAATCTCTTCCCTGGCAGCTTCACGTCACTTGAGCTGTGCAGCCAAGGATGGGGGGACAAGCTCATGGCACTCTGCTCCGAGGAAATCCAAGCACCACTCCAACTTCTGTGGAGAAATATGTCAGTCACAGGCTGGCAGAGACTCTGTTAAAACCAGCACCTGAAGGAAGAAGCTACAGATCATAGAAAAATGTAGCATTAAGGGGTTTTTTATGACTGCCCTAGTAGGCTGATGTGAAGGATGGTGGGTGGGCAGGAAGGATCACACCACCAGAAGGATACAAAGCCACAATATCCCCCCAAATAAACAAAGAAACTAGATGTTAGTACCCCCTTTAAAACTAAATCACAGTCAAGTAAAGAGGAGAGAAGGCAATTTAATGCAGCAGCTGAGAAACATCTCTCATGGGTGAAGCTAGCAGAAGTGACAGAATGGAAAGAAGAGGGAAGGCTTTCAGATCTAACCAGGTTGCTGGGCAAGAAGATACAGAAAACAGTCTTCCCTGTCTGGAGAGCTTTAGCAACACACCAGGAAAGGGTTCCTGTATGTCTTGGCTCTGAAATTCATAGCTTTTTTTTCCCCTCCCCCAACAAAAGGAGCCCAGCTGCAGCTCCTCTGAGGTCCTCAGCCCCACACATCCCTGCCCTCCATGGCTTCTTCACTTCTTCCTTACTAATAGAGGGTTATTCTCCATCAGCGACAAGCCAATGTAATTCAGTAGGGAAGAACACATGGGAACATGCGCAGGGAAAGGTGTTCCACACTTGCTTGTTATCTTATTACCAAGGCACTGCAGACCAGCAGCTTGCTAATGGGTTATATAAGTAGCTTTCCCTTATTCAAACACACCAACTTACATTCTACATGCTGGCAAACAGTTATCTTTTAAACGCAACGAACAGGTTTTGGATGTTTCTCAGTCAGAACTTCAGCTGCAGATGCAGAAGGAATATTGTTAGGAAACGAGAAATTGCGGCTTTTGTTGCGTTTCTTTAGGAGTGGAGGTAGGAGCTGCAATGCCTCCCACCAGCAGAAGTTCCCCTCAGTCATCTGCAAAAGAGCTCCCAGTCTGGGATGCTGCTGGCTTTTTGGTTAAATGTTGTTAATTAAACAGAATCTGGCCATGCCACTGCTCAGATGAGAAGTTTTGTGACAAAAACAAACCCAAAAAATCCTCTCCATAATCCTCTCGCAGGCTTTTGTTTTAAAAAAATACTCCCCTAGCCCTTTTGGTGCATGGAAATATCCCAAGTTTCATCTTTACGAGAGGTAAAAAGCACAGTTAGGCTCCTCAGTGTCTTCAGAAAACATGGTTATGTTTCTCACAATCAAGACAAAAAAAAACTTTAAATCAAGTGCTTCAAAAAATTGTGATCTTCTGCTTTTACAGCACATTCATAGGTATATGTGCGTATACAAAGCTTTCTAAGCAACCAGAAATGCTTCATTTTGCTTTAATGAGAAACTTTAAACTGGGGAAAAAAAAAAAATAAATCAAGAAAACACCCTAAAGCAAGTTAGACCCTAAAGCGAGTTAAAATGAAACTTGACAGCACCACAAAACAATCAACCCTGACCCAACCTGTATCCAACTTTTCCCCATCAGATGTAGCACCCTAGATAAGGCCAGTACTCACAAACACTGTGTAGACAAGCTTTTAAGCCCCTTAAAAATTTAAATGAATTAAAGGTGTAAATTTAAAGTGGTTGCTTGAACTGCATTAAGGCCCCTCACAGGCACTTGCTTATTCAGAATTAGAACAGCACTAATTTGATTTAGTTTAATTGATGCCAGGTCTGCAGATGCACCGAATTAGACTGCTCTTAAGAGTGCCTACACTGGGATTTAACGCAATTTAACCTGATGCCAAAGCAGGTAACTAAGACCACACGTAATGGACTCGCCTTGAGCCATGGCCTTGGGTACCAAAGCCTGAAGAGTATCATCCAAACACAAACCTGAAATTCTCTTGAAAGCTTTAGTCAGCCTTGCCCTTTGAGTAGCCTCTAGCCCACAAAAACTTCATTCGATGCTCCCCACAACCCCACGTCCTCTGGCACTTCCGTGTTACTCCCTCTCCTCCCAGTACCCCACTTGCAATTCTGCATTTCCCACCTGCTGAAGCCTTCTCAGACACTACAAATTTTGCACGAAAAGATGGTGGTTTGTGCCCCAGGTTCATCCTGCACCTGATTAAAGTATTTGTCTTCACGTCCCGGGACCGGGGGAAAAGGTCTCTCTGGGTAACACAGAGGGTGCTGAGAGGTGGGAAAGGGCTGTGGAGCAGCATCGGTAATTTTTAGTTTTAATAAGAACATCACAGCAAGTCCAAAGGTTTTTCTTTAATAGGTTTATGGGAGATTCTGAGGTCAGGAGTGGCTTAAACCACTTGCAGAGCTGGGCTAAAACAGAGGATGAAAATGTAGGAAGATGTATTAAAGTGTTGACTATGTTGTATTTAAAACAGCAACGAAACACTGGGAGAGAGACACCAGCACAGCTGGATCCGAACCAGCTCAACATTGATATTAAAAGATCAAATTAGAAAATTCCAGAAGGCAAGAAACCCAAGCACCCTCTCTGTTCACACCACCACAGAGAAGCCCCTGGGGGCAGCACCTCTCGCTTGAGCCCCGCACAGGAGGAGCCAGGATCAAGCATTCCAACTCAAACACCAGAAGAGCACAGGAGCTACCACCGCATGAAAAAAAATACCTCCAGCCATGAGGTGACGGGGTCTACCAACCTGCCGTACCCCGAAGTTTAAAAAAATCAGCCAGAAGAGACAATTAGGGGAGCATTCCCCTTGGCCAAGGGGGAGAAGCAACCCAAATCCTTCAGCAAGAGCTTCCTGGGAGCCACATTTAAGCAGCGTCACAAGCGGCAGCTTGCACACAAACCTGCAGTTACCATCTCATCTGATAAATGAACAAGTTAAGTAAAAGCTTCACTCTCTTTTCCTCCCCACCCCCAACCCTTTTTTTTTTAATTCTACTTGCTACAGCAGCTAGGCATTGTAAAAGCTCCATTTAAATTAAAACGATCCTCCAGCCTGGAGAACAGAAACACAACAGAGCCATCCATTTCCAGGAGAAAACAGGGCAGGAAATCCAACGAAGATTTATACAGTTATTCCTCTGTAATTATCCAGAAGAGAGAGAAAGCCCACGGGTCAGCAGTATCTCATTCATTATCACACAGCTAGCTTTTTAGGCTTTAATTTTGTTTTATGTTGCTGCAATCCCCTGCCTGCATCCAGATTAACGGCGATGCGCTGGGAAAATTGAAGCGCGCTGCCAATAATCGGGTGAAATACGGCTCTGCCCGTCCCCTCCACCGCGTCCACCCGCACGGCGGCGGCAAGGACAGGTGAGGAGCGCCTGGGCTGTAATCCCATGTCAGGAAATTAAGAATGAAATGAAAAGTAATTCAGAGAGAAGTGGAAAAACTAAGGAGCCGTTTGAGCTCCAATACTTTCATTTGCCTTTTTTTTTTTGTAATTGTTTTATCCGTTTTTTTTTTTTCATTCTCTAAAAAACTTCCTGGGCTATTGGTGCTACTTTTATTTACAGCAGGAGAAACACCTGAGGGCCTGTGCTGGCAGCCCATAGGTCAATCTGGCTTTTGGGCAAGATTTCAGCAGGAGGACACCGATCTGATCGTAGAATCATGGAGCAGTTTTGGCTGTAAGAGACCTTCAAGATAGAGTCCAACCTTTTCCTAGCCCCGTGAACACCACTACCCCATGCCCTTCAACACAACATCTACCCATCCCTTAAACACCTCCAGGGATGGTGATTTAACCCCCTCCCTGGGCAGCCTGTTCCAACAGCTGACAACCCTCTCGGTGAAGAAGTTCTTCGTATGCAACCTGAACCTGCCCTGGTGCACCATCACCCATGGTGCCTCATCCCTGGTCATCCCCCCCCGCCTGGCAGACGGGGATCCCAGGAGATGGTGAACTGGAAACAAGAGCAAGACCTGCAAAACCTGGGGTCTCCAGTCCTCCTTCTCTCCTGACCCCAGCCTAGGTCAGGCTTCACCAGCTGCTGGAGATGGCTACAGCATCATCCCCCACTGTGGTGGGGCTTCCAGATCCCACACCATGGGGACCCTGGGCCATTGCTCCCTCATTTACCTCCGCTGGTTTCATGGGATTTATTCTGTTAGAGGGAAGGATTTGCCCCAGTACCTCAACAGGCTCAGATCAACTCCTCGAGGTGTTCACTGCAGGTTGAGTACAATGAACTGAAGGAAGATTAGAAAGGGAAGAGACAGAGAGTGCTGCGAGGTAGAGGAACAATGTATTTGATTAATCACCACCAAAGTACTCCTGGGAGGAAGCAAGGAGCAGCTGCACAGATCCACACCTGGAACAGACTATTGCCTGTCACCTCCCACAACAACTCGAGGTGTTTTGGTCCTGAACTGCTGCTGATCCTGAGCTGAGGCTTCCCCAGGAGCTGCTGCTCCCCATCTGAAAACACACCAGGAGCTTTTCTGACATTATGAAAGCCCCAACCAAAGGTATTGATAGGAACAAGCTAATAACTCTTTCTGATGCTCAGGGTGGGAATAGTAAGAACATGAGGCTCTTCTCGGTGACAACCAATGATAGGACAAGGGGTAATGGGCTGAAACTGGAACATAAGAGGTTCTGCTTAAACTCGAGAAGAAACTTCTTCTCAGTGAGGGTGACGGAGCCCTGGAACAGGCTGCCCAGGGAGGTTGTGGAGTCTCCTTCTCTGGAGACATTCAAGACCTGCCTGGACACATTCCTGTGTAGCATTATGGAGGCGTTCCTGCTCTGGCAGGGGGGTTGGACTTGATGATCTTTCGAGGTCCCTTCCAATCCCTGACATTCTGTGATTCTGTGCTGGGAGAGCACAGGAAGCAAATCAGCTCAGACACCGTAAAACTTGGAGGGCTGTGGGCAGCAAGACATCAGAAACTGTTTTCTGAAGAGACAGATTTTCACAGTCAGGCTCCCGCAGAGCTGATGGGGCAGGAGAGGGGGACAGCCACCTTCCCGGGGGTCCCCAGCTTCACACACACCTGAGAAGATGCCGATTAGCAAAGAAAATTTCACAGCAGTGTTTAAAGCTCATTAGAAGAGCTAATGGAAGTAATCTTTTTTATTTTAGGGACTTCAATTTTTCTAGGACACCATCACACGTGCAGATGAGACTGGCATAAAACAGGTACATACAGGAACAGAGTTTTATGATCATGATTTTCTGCTTAATTAAAGATCCTCCTCTCGAATTACTGCAACTTAATCTGGGTGCACAGGACTTTAACTGGCACCAGCTGAGGACACAGCCCTGAGCAGATTTAACAAATGACAGTGATTTAGGCCTCAGACAGCTTTTTCTTCCTTCCAAGCAAAGGAAGATTATTTTGGTTTTTTAAGAGTCAGAGCTGGTGTCCTTAAGGCTGCAACTGCATCTCAGAGACATGCTGTGACTGACAGTTCCCATGTGTGAACAGGATTTTCCCCATACTGTTTTTAAAATCATCAAGCATTGAAAGAGCCCCTTATTTTCCCCAAAGTGTGTAACAAGGAAACAACTCACAGCAGAAGCACTGAACATCATGGACCAAGCAACCACACGGACAGAAGAATTGGTTCCGGCAGCTCAGCAGTCAAAGTTCACACAAGAAGCCCCGGTAAATCAGTATTTTTAATATTCCTCCATCTGGAGATAACACCCAAACTTGTTCCTGGAGTCATTAATACCATTATTAAAAAAAAAAAAAATCACACAACATCACAAAATCGCCACCAACAGCGGTTTATGTCCTTCTGACTTTTGAAGATGGAATTCCAAGCCTTTTCCTGGCAGCCAGGGAAACGCCTTCGGAGTCGGGCAGCAGTGACCCACAGTTTCCAAACTCGAACTGACACACAGATGCTCTACACAGGTTTCTTTTGTTACAACTCGGTCGTAATCACCCCGTATCGCATCACGGATTCTGCGGTGGGAAACGTTCAGGCAGAGGACTTGAGATATTCAAGTGACCACGAGAAGATTAGAGACTGAACTAGGAAAACCTAATTCCACCTTAAAGCTGATCTACACAGCTCCCCACCCTGACAAATAAAAAGGACTTTGACTCCAATTCTCTCTTAGGATGAGAGTATTTTACAGTAACCATGCAAGTAATTAATGATCGTGTCAGGACTGCTTTACATTCCCAGAGTGTGTGCAGGAGTTTTACTATAAATTAAAACATCCATGTTTTTATTGAATTTTTTTTTGTACCACAGTTCACTTACAAAGGACAAGTCTTAGAAAGGTCCAATAATTAACTCTCCTTATTTTCCACGATAGAAATTCAGAACTTATAAATCATGGCTTTAGCATGGAACAAAGCAGAAAGACATTATGGGGATGAACTGAAAAGGAAAGGGAAATTCAGTCAGATTTTTTTTACATATTTTTAAAGTGTTGGATCTGGATTTATTATTTTGTCAACTAAATTTTTCTGGCAGCTAAAAAAAGCACCTCAGAACATTTTAAACACTTCTGCAACAACACTGCGAAGTCTCACCGTAAGTGTTTGAGCCCGTGACATTTTTATAAAAACAGTGACAAAAAAAATATAATAGTCTTTCTGATATTAAAGCATCAGGAGGAGGTCGGGGGGAGAAACATCATCTTTTTTTTTAAAAAAAATAATAATCTAGCAGCTTCCAGGTCTCTGTAAGGTCAGGCAGGCAAGGGTACAGGCAACACAAGGAAAAGGCTGGTTCATTACAGATATTTTCTTGGTTGACTGCCAGCCCAGAAGAGAACTGAACGCAAATTATTCTCTTCTCTAACAGACACAGCTGTTGGGGAAAAGGTCCCAAATCCAACCAGAGCAGCATGGGACCATTTTTATTCTCAGATATCCTTAACTAGATTTCTGCTCAGTAAGGAAATTATTTAGGAGCTTATTTACCACCCAAACTATTTACCCCCATCCTCAACTTTATTCCTAGCACAGAGAACTAAAGAATGGGACTAACACTTTGCAGGGTGGAGCAACAGTCCGAGCATCATTATCCCTCTTGCCATACAAAGAAACTTCTTCAGCAGACAGATAATAGAAACATTGCTGAACTGTTGGTATCCTTTTTTTTTTCCCCAGTTTCCCTCATAAAAGATGCAAGATCTTCAACTTAATCAAAAAGTAGAGTTCTAAGCAGGAAAAGAATTGTTACTGTTGAGCTCAGCTCTCTATCGGTTCCTGCAATGTCTCATCTCGCTGAGAGCACGGAGCAAGAGTCCTGATTAAATAATAATAAACCTTGCTGCATTTAATCATTGGGTTTTATAGTTAATAATAAGGTTCAAAACTCCAGCCTGTCGCTTGTAAAGACATCACCGAAAACGTGAAGCGGTGTAAAAAGCTTCATCCCAGCAACACAATCCCTGTCTTAGAAGGGCCAAACAGGCTCAGAGTGCTCAAGGGTGAGTCAAGTGTTGGAGAAAAGACTCATTTCTTTTATTTCCATGTGGAATTAGACTGGGCAGACCAGGACTAGAGGTGCAGCTTCCCGAAGCACAGAAAGCTGAACCCTCTGAAGGCACCAGGTGCCCACGTGGGGATTTGGGCTTCCCAGGTCCCACAGATGCCTCCGGGACACCTGAAGAATTGGGATCACGGACAACACGGAGCAGCTGCCTTGGCCAAAAGTCACACAGTAGGTCAGTTGTAAGCAAGGTGACCTCAAAAAACATCAGGTAGAAGAGGAAAAACAAGATTCTGAGCAGTCACCTCTGCTGGGCAGCAGCAACCGCACGTACTGCAGGACCATCGCCCTAATAATGGAAACTTTTTTGGAATAACAGCTTACAGAAAGTGTTCTCTACAGGTGTCCATTATGCTAAACAGACATTTTAAGGCCTTTTTCTACCCATAATTAACAGTGTTTTCAGAGCTTTTAAAGAAATCACCCAGGGGTTATTAACTAAAAATCTCTCTCTTTGCTTTTACTGGTTAACACTCTAAAATTCTCATTTGTTTTCCAGCTTATGCATTTCTATCAAAACTGTCCTCTTGTTAGTCTCAGTCTGAAGCCCATTTGCAGCATGGAATAAGACTTTACACCCTCAAGAGGAAGAAGTAAAAAAAAAAAAAAATAGAGAGGGCAAAAATAATTTTTACAAATTACCAAAGACATATCCAATTTGTTTGCTTTGAGTTGCAAGTACAGGTCCTTAAAGCACCCTCCGCGCTGCAGAATGGTAAAAATTAAGCTTGACATTCAACTTCAATTCAGGTGGGTGTTCTGGAGCCTCCAGCAGATTCTGTCCTGCTGTGACATGTAGGAAATGGATCCTCGGGTGTCCCAAATGCCGACTTACCATTTGTCCCAGTTTGAAAAGAAAAACATTTCAGATTGCACCACATTAGCGATCTACATTTTGCCTTCCACGGAGAGTAAAGGTCATGGCATACAAAATATTTTTTCAGTAAAACACGAACTCTATTACTGCCTCAAGCAAAGCTACATCTGCAATCAGGCTTCTCTACAGGAACTTGCAGCCCTCAAGTCAAGCCTGAAGTTTGCCTTTTCTCTTGAAAAAGGACTTGGTAAATCCACTGCAGGAAGCATCGCGCTGGATTAAATCTGGCTGAATTGGGTGTTGACTAAGAGTAGGCTTTCCAGGGGAGCCAGTTCGAGAACGAGCCTGTACCTCAGGAGCATGTTGAGCAACAACTGTGCAAAACCAACTTCTGATCCATGCTCTTAAGTTGTAGCTTGGACATACTGGAAAAATAAAAAGGTAGCTCCTACTGTAACAGCTCATCCACTGCACACAGCTGAGAGCAGGCACTAAACGCATAAGCTGTGTGCAAGTACATTACACACTCTGCATGGAGTTCAAGACAAGAGTTTGGAAAAACCGTAGGAGAGGAGTTACAGCAGGGATCAGAAGTGGTTTTGGCTACAGTTTCCCAAGGGAACTCCAGACGCTTGGCTCCTCCGTGTGCCGAAACATAAGCTGAAGTCCTTCACCTCTACCCTCTGTTCCTGACACTGAATCCCTCTGACCCTGGGCAAGTCCAGAATCAGACACAAGGTGTTTCAGCATCAGCCTACTTGAGCTTCCCTGGTGGCTTAAAACAGGCTGGAGTTTAGGTGTCAAACAGGCATAAAGGATGAGCTCCAGTACCCAAATGGTGACATGTTATTTCTAATTATCTTCACACAAGCAAAACAACCACCACCAGGGCAGCAGGGAACAGACACTGTCACACCTCAGCAAGCAACAGCTTTCTGACAGCTCTGAAGTAACTTCACAAGCTGAAGAGACTAATGACCATATGCTCAGAAAGCATCGTCACCAGGACACAAGAGGCAGGTGGCATCACTTAAATCTAACTATGCCAAGTATTGTAAAAAGCTCCAATGAAAAAGCCCTCACAGCCTGCTTCTCACCCAGATTTTACTCTTTTCAGATTAGAAGCAGCTTTATATTATCATCCTCAGCCCCCCTCCACCAAAACCATACTTCTTCCTCACACTGATGAGATCTGTTCTGGTCAATAGGTCCTCACATATAGAAGTAACAAATAGAGGAGGAAAAAGCAACTCTGTGAACACTGGATATTTTCCCCTCCAATCATATAGCCTTGGGACATCTTCAATAATTCCTCTCAGTTTGTGTTTAAACCCCTTCTGAATAAGTTTTTACCATTCCTTCTATTTTCTAGCTTTTAACTCTTTGATATTATCCAAGATCTTTAGGAGCCTTCAGTTTCTTTCAGGAGCACGGTTCTCCCTCTGCTTCTACAAGCATCCATTACTCCACTCTTTAACCACACTGCCATTCTCTCAGAAGGATTTTAGCTACGGTGCCGATAAGCGGTAAAACATTTACTCTGAACCTCTCGCACAATGTCTTTAAGCAGTCTCCAAGCCTCCTGCGAGCCTTTTGCCCTCTGCCCCTCCTCCCCATTCCCCGTTAACAAGCTTTCTCCACTTCAAAAAGAAAAACCACATCAACAGCATTGCCGTAATGGGTTTTTTGGCTGTTTCGTTACTATAAAGCATTGAATTTTGAGTACATTTGGGCTCTACAACTGAACGGCTGTTTCACAGTTACCTCTTGAGCTAGGTGCCGTACACAGCTTCCAGCCAGCAGAGTTACACGTCCCTTGTGGGTTTTCTGCTCGACTGCTCCAAGGAGCTGTCAATCCTGGTGCCTGAAGACATTTAAACAAACTGCCATGACATTTAATCAGTCTACATGGGGCAAACTGAAGACTCCTGCTATCACCGAGAGCAATTTCAAAGTAAAAGCTTGATGAAACCGCAGCCACGACTCGCTCCCCCGCCAGCTCCATCAGGTCTCTCTTGGCCAAGGCACTTCTCCGCTTTTAAATCAAGCACGATCTTTGGACTCGTACTTTCCACTTCCTTGCTGTGTTACTGTAGAAGCAACACCTAGGGATAAAACTGCCAATTCTTTCCATTCCTCTTTATCTCCCTAAGAAACAAATGCTTCCACATCACAGCAGGGCCCCTACGCTGCTCTTAAAGCAAGAGAAGACTTGTTTGTTAACACACCCCTGCAAACCTCCTGCTTGCATCTTTCTGGTTGTTTTCCTGATCTAATTAGTGGTGCAGAGAATTAAACCTCAGTCTTCAAGACCAACAGCTCCCCAGGAGAGCAATCCAGCTATAATACTATAACACTGTTTAAATATGAAACAGCTCCCGTCCTCAGCTGGAGTCCAGGAGGCACAAACCAGAGAAAGTTGTAATTACGAGGAGTGATTAAGAATGGCAAGTTATTGTCAGAAAGTGCAGAGCTGCTCCGCGCGATCCTCGTGAGACAGAGAGAACATCTCTGTGCTTGAAGAGGGAAGGAGTTGGTTCTGGAAAGTGTTATTTAACAGATTTGAACACAGCTGCACACCACCAGTCCCTACACCTGACAGGGCAGGCTCAGCACAGATCCCAGCCCTGGTAAAACCACTCACACACGACCCACACCGCAGTCCTTCAGGGAGGACTGAGGCATAAACTCTGGGCTAAGCGCATCCTAAAAGGTTCTCCCTCCAAACGCCACCCAGCATTTGTCCTCCAGCCTGCAGGAGGTATTTGCACACACAGTACCTTTCTGATAGGCACCTCCACCTCCAAGTTCATTTTTAAACTTGGCTCCTATTAACTTCTTTGACAGCTTTCACTTCTTGGGCTGGAAGAGAACAGCTATTGCTGTCCAACACCACCAGACCCTACCTGGCTCCACAGACCTCTGCTGGAGACCTCTGGAGAGCACCTTCACACCCAAAGTCCTCTTTTTCCAAGCTGAATCCAAGCCTGGATGGCTCTTGTAGAATGAAATCACTGCAGATTACAGCCATCCTTCTTGTTCTTCACATCCCAAACTAATATTGCTATTTACAGATGTGGGAAGAGGAACTGCACAAGTTCAAAGCATGAGCAAATCCCAGATTTTTACAGTGGCGTAAGGCTGTACTCTTATTTTGTTATTCATTTTCTGATGTCCAACATTTGAGAGTCTTTAACTACTCTTGGGCACTGAGCTGAGGTCACATACATCATACTCCCAAAAATCTCACTTGTCTTCAGACCTAGACTAGGTTTCAGGCATGAAAATACACAGCATCCAAACAATCCAACATCAGTAATCCAAAAAAATCTGTAAAATAAAGCTCACATCATTCGAAGGCAGCAGTGGAGCCAGACTCTGAACCCTCAATTCCCAACTCAGCTGTTGCCTCTGGAGCCAGGACCAGCCCAACACTTTGGGGGACACAGGATTCACTGGGAGCTGCTGGATGGCACAAAACAGAGCCTCCAGGTGAACTACCTGTTCCTCAAAATACTTTGCAACCCATGCCAGCAATACAGAGCAACCCCAGTATTAAACTAACAGAGCTCCCGTGCAACTCAGGCATGCTTAGAAATCTCATATTTCCTCCTGCAAATCAAGGGTAATCCTTCCAGATCCAGTCAGATTACAGCCTCCCCAGCCTGAGAAACCGTTTACAGAGAATATTTACAGAGACGAGCACCTCTTTGGTACTGTGATAGAAGCAAAAGGAAATCCCTAGGAAAGACTGGAGCCCAGCCAGGATTTGTAACTGGGGTCTCAGTGGGATCTACATCCCAGAAGATGATGTGGATTTGTTCACATTCAAGTAAATATAAAAAACCAAACAAACAAACCCACAAAGAGAGTTGGATGCTTTTTCATAGCTTAGATGAGAAGAGCCAGGAAAGAAAGGACATGTTTGTATCCCACTCTCCTACTCCTCCCACTGAAAGTCAGCACAATACCCCCGGATTCCAGAGGATTTGCATCTTTTAGGTGACTCAGCCAGCAACTGCAATTTAATACAGACAAGTGCAAAATGCTAAGTCCAGAGGGACAAATGTTAGATGAGCAAGTGCAGCTTAAATGGAGCAGTCATGCAGCATGATGATGGCCACAGAAGGGATTTATGGTTCAGGATAGAAAAATCCCTGCAGTCATGACACCCTCCCTCTTATCACTACAGTTCAAATGGCAACCAGAGAGGCAAAGCATGAATTGAGCAAGACAGCCCATCCCTGCAGCACCTCCACAGCCTTAGTTCATTACAGCTCTCCTCCAAAAAACAAGGCTTGTTCATGGAGACTTATCTTCTCCAAGAAAGTTTAACACACTTGTCAGTGGACTACGTGACAGCCGGGGAACTGTGGTTGAAAGCTGGAAGCCTGCAGCCATCCGTCACCACCACAATATGGCCATTAGGGAAGCGGGTGATCGGCACTAGGAAAGAATCCAGAGGCAGTCACGAAGTACCTGGAATTCTAAGTCCTAGTGTTGAGAAATGGATGCTGGGACTCGACACAGAAAAAGTCTTTCCACCGAAAATTGTAATTCACCTGCTTGCCTCTACATAGTTCAAGATATTTACACCTTTTCCTATCCCTGGTCATTTAAGGATCCAACCCAGTGGCCAGTAGGACATCTTTAAGGTTGAATTTAAGATGATGAAATTTCTGTTTTAACTAAACAGCCCTGAGAGTCCTGTGCTTTGGAGGCAAATCTTGAGCATCAGCAAAGGAACACACAAATGGGACAGGTGGGTTGCTCAGCACTCCTCACCACCTACACAGCTGTTAATTTTTTTCCTCCCCTATCTGGTATTAAGTCCTATTGCCTATCATTCAGCAATTAATGACAGATAAACAGTATGTAGTGGGAAGGTGAACCCAGGGCCACCTTCGTCTTACTGTCCTTCACAATTTCCAGAGACGGATTTAAGCCATACCCAGTCACAGGCTCTACCACAAATTCATCTGTTTGAAGAATGACACTGGTTTCCATGCAGCTGAAACTCCAGCAGACACACTCTGGGAACTTATCTCCACAAACCCTGTTTCATATATAAGGCTCCTCGTGTTTAGAGAAGAGCCCCATCAACTGCTTACCCATCACTTCACCATCTGAAGTGGCACTTGAAACTCAAGCTTTGATACAATCTCCTTACGAGCCTTCTGACACTCAATTTCTTAAGAAATCTTCAATTAATAAAAAACCACCCAACAACAAAAAGGTACTCCACACCGTTAATTTCCTTTACTACCTTTGCTTTAATGAAAAAGGCATGAGTTGCTTCAAGAGCTGCTGCTTCTCACCTTTCACAGCTTTGATTCTGTAATGAAAAGGCACCTCTGTGCTCCCCAGCCCACGAACCGGGTCAGGATGTCCTGATCCTGTGGTGCCACTTCCCCGCGCACCACTCGTACCTCTTCACTGTCAAGTCTGGGAGACTTCAAACCCAATTTGCAACTCCTTTGAAGCAGGGTCTTAGTGGCACCTACATCAAATTACAGCCTACTCAAAGCCACCAGGAACTGAAAGAACAGAATTCAGGCAGAGCCTTCGTCTTTGTGTATGAAAGGGGTTTCCCAGTAGGACCAGTATCCCCTCCTCTGCTATGCCAGGGGAGGCTCAGCAGCAACTACAGAGCCCAGACAGCGACAGACTATTTTTTTTCACCTCCTCCTACATAGAGGACATCACCAGATCACACATGTTGTTCTCAGGGACAATTCCCTAGGACAAAAACCCCACAAAAGGTTTTGAGTTCCCTACAGAGGGCACCTCTTTTGTTAAACTGCCAGTTTTCTCCACACAATAACGTTACCCCAAGGACTTGCTGTTTTCTTTAAGTAGCCACAGGGAGTATTTTAAGTATTGTGATAAGCAAAACTGTTTCACCAGTGCTAAATTGGCATCTTTATTGCAGCCCTGCAATTTGAAGCCAAAGGACTGCTCGATGTCCAGGTGCTTTTTATTACAAGATGAGGGTTACAGCTGCTCAATCTGAACTTCACACTTGTAGAGTTTACAATGCACCATGTGAATGCTATTAGCACTTCCCCACAATCTGCTGTAAGTCTCAAAAAACATTCAAGTAATCCAAAGACTCGGATATAAAACAGAGTTACTGTAGCTTAACACGTTACCATGCATCCACTGACCTATTACAACAAAAAAGCTTCCTATGCGTTAACACCTCTGAACAAAACCAAGGTAAAACACAGCAAAAAGCTTTGTGCTGAGGCATTTTGTCCCTTTCCTGCAGGCTCAACTCCCCCTGGCAGCAGGGTTTCTCTGGTGTGAGGCTCCCCAGGAGCTCAGGATTTACAGGATTACTTCAGGGGGACAGCTTTGCACTTCACATTGCCAGAAAAAAAGGGAGTCTGCATCGTATCAGTGCTCACAGAACCCCCCCCAAGAGCTGAACAGCTCTTGTGAGATATGCCAGAGCTGCCCCAAGGGTAGGTAACCCTACATTTCAAAAGCCCAAACCACCACACATTGGGGTAAGATCATGAAGGGACAAGCAATTCAACCAACCGTATTCACCAAAGCATCCCTGCCTGGCTGGAGGAGTGCCTTTTGCTATTCCCATAGAAACTGATGCTTCCTGGAAGAGTCTTATTCCCACAAGACCATTTTTAGCTGGGTGACCAGAAAGAATTTTAGCTATGAAACCACCTGCTAGACTCAGTATATCTGCACCCTCGCCATCTGCTGCAGCTATTTTCAACTCTTCAGCAGTTACAAAGTGCAGGAGATCTACAGCAACTGCCCCCTCTCGGCACCTCTAACCAAGGTTCTTCCACTGTTAGAGCAACTGGCCTTCCTAAGAGAACTTAAACCCTCACACGAAGATCTGTCCCAGCTGCCTGAATCATCTAGGAGCTTTTTTTAAAGCCTGAAGGCACCACTCAGAAGGATGGGCCAGCAGCTCTGTCCTTACCTTAGGCCTCTGGCAGCAGGTCTTAGCTCCTTGTTCTGCAGTTGGGTTACAGCTCCCTTAGAAGAGGGGTGCTGCAACACCCAGTCTCCAAAAGCCCTTCTCCAGCACCCTAAATAACACCCTCTTCCCCACCTCCTGGTGGAGGTATTTATATTCTCTCCCCCAGCAACAGCTCTCACCTGATGACTGATGGCAGCTGGAGCTGCCCTGCTTTAATTCGCTGCTTACCTCAGGTGCAAGGGAGAAAACTTCTTTCACTAGAGTTTCCAGAAAGAGCTTTATCTGCTTATTTCTTACTGTTCACCTGTCCTTACCCAGCTTTTATTATTATGTACAGCTCAGCTATTCAAAGCAAGTTTAATTTACCTGCAGATCATATTACCTAGCCCACATTTTCAGATTTATATCTGAAATGGTTTCTTCTAGCATTGCATCATTATCTGAATGGAGCATGCTGCCGTGATGGATGGACCTCAAACCACTCGTGGCTCAATTGAGTAAGAGAATCACCAAAAATGCGGGGCTTTTTTTACTCCTATGTAATTGCCCAAAACCACAGAAGTCTACAAATCTTGGAGAGCGGTATCAGATCCACACATGATTTACTCAAACACTCTAAGTCAGCTGCTGAAGAGGGTATTTTTCTCTTTGCCTACAGATAGTCTTCTAATACAAGCAGCACGAACAACTCTCATAGCAGGGAACAAAACCGTGATATTAAACTCCTTATGTGTGCCTATTTCCCACATCGTTGCAAGACTCAGAGGAGTGTGTCAGCTCAATTGGAGCTTTTTCTTTTTTTCAGAGAATGGAAGGTGGAAATGCAAACCAATTCCTTACTTTATCAGCAGCAATGTTATTTAAGTTCTCCCACTCTTGTTCTTGCTGCATGACTTTTATCCCACAGCTCACACAAGCCCCAGCCATTGAAATCCTGCTCGTACTACAACTGAATTTTCTAACAACTATTGTAACAGTTTCATACGGAACAGAACTGTTCAAAAATGAATTGTGTGCTCCTACGTCAGTGACTGCACCATGAACTGAAGGGCTTCTTGTGATGTTGGTGAGCTTCGGGGCTGGCCCTCAAGGGCGCAGAATTTAGTTCACAGGTTTTAGAGAGGAAAATTCGGAACAGCACAGACTTCAGGCAGAATGAATTTCAGCCACAGATGCTCATGTCCCCTTACGATGCTGCTTGTTAGCTGGGAGCTTTTTTACAGAGGTTTAATCTGCCAGGCAAGAGTGGCGATGTCACCTCCACTGAACCAGGCACCAGAGGGAAGGACGGTTCAGAATCAGACCCGGCGAGCATCACCTTCCCTCCTCTCTGCCTTTGCCACCTTGCAAATCCAAGTCCAGGCTCCTGCAGGCAGCACCTCCCCGCTGCGGTACGTTCACATCAGGCTCAGCAAACCAGGATCCCTGGTTTTATTCAGGACTGCCAATGTTCAGACAATACAGGCAAAATAATGCATTATGTTCAGGTGAAACCTGTCCTGTGCTACTGGTCAATAGGGCCCCCCCAGCCTCCCACCTCTGCTGCAGCAGCAGCTCCAGGACTGGACACAGAACAACCCGTTCTACCTCTGGCCACTCAGCGGCTGGAACCTGTCCCCCCCAGACAGCTCTGTGCCAGCCAGCCCCAGAGACAGGACACCGAACACGAATCTGGACGATGTACC
Source organism: Trogon surrucura (assembly GCA_020746105.1). Lineage (NCBI taxonomy): Eukaryota > Metazoa > Chordata > Aves > Trogoniformes > Trogonidae > Trogon > Trogon surrucura. Next base: position 4,872,737 of record CM036640.1, read on the forward strand.
CACCCTGAACCAAGAGGTCTCTTTGCACTTTGCAAAAATCAGCCAACGTGTGACCTGCAAAGCGTGATTCATCCACCGCTACCGCGGGTAACGCTCAGTACAGTGTTTACGTAGCAGCACGGGTCTTTAGAATGTTTTCTCCTTAATTCATTTTCTCTAAATATCACGATGGTGGCGAGATATATATACACAGACTTTTAAAAAAGTACATTTTTGTGCACCGTTTCAGATAAACAGCGTAATTAAGACAACAAAGCCCACATTTTAAAACCGCGCGCAGTGTTTTGTGAAGAAAGCCATCGAGCGCCAGGTCTTGCGTTTCTTGATTGGAGAGATGGCTGACTATTCTTCTGCAGTTAAAGCTAAGTGGTTTCTATGATTTTCTCTTATCTGAAGGAGGATGAAATCAAGTAAGAGATTATAGTCAGTATTGCGAAACAGTGAAACACACTCTGCCAATCACAGCAACGGGTGCGCCATCATTACAAAATGCCTCTTCTCTATCTCAAAAGACCCATCACCTCCTCCCGCAGAGCCCCCATATACAAATCAGACCAGGAAAACACACAATAATGGGCAAAGCTTCAGGGAGCTGAAGACAGAGGCTGAGGAACTTCAGTGCAGCACTGACAGTGTGTGCAAAGGGGAAAAAAAAAACCAAGAAAAATGCAAGTTTTCTGGGGTTTATTAAGCCATATCACCCGGATGAGGAATTGCTCCACAAGTTCATCCTTAGGAAGATTCTGCTAGAAATTTCAAAGCGTTCTCCGAAAAAGGGCAGCCAGGTGCTAGCAGAAGCTTTCTGTTGAGGTTACAGATGGGGAAGAAGATGAGTGAATTTAGCTGGAGGGACAAAGGGCCCTTGGGAGATTCCCCTGAGCAGGACTTTGTCTCATCTACACTTCATAAAGAGAAGCCCTTCTGGAAAGTCACAGTTTTCTGCGATACATCCAGAGACGGCCGGTTATCTGGTATCTAGTTATCAGAAAATCCCATGAATTGTCTCTGCTTCAATGTCACCGCGGCGTCTTCACAAACAGCATCTCCAACCACATCTTGAATTAATGATTTGTGGCAGGTTTTTATCTACCAATAGATCCATACTGCAGAAATTGAAGTTTTTATGTGTTTTAATTTTCATCCTTCTTTATAGAAGGGACAAAACAATAATGAAAAATTGGAAAAATGATTGAAAAACGCAGAAGCTGTTCTGAGGAGTTAGCAGTGGTTTTAAGAGTTAATGGGAAAAGTTGCCACATAACTCAGTGCACAGAGTACAATAAAGACTGATTTTCAGATTGCTTCTGTAATTCGGCTCATGCAAACAAAGGCACAAGGCCCTAAATAATATTTCCCAGTATTTCCCTCAAATTCTAAGGGATGGGAACCAATTCTGATGCCGTCCCGCGAGGCTGAGCCTGCTCAAACGTGTTCCCTCTAGGATTTGTGACCTTCACACCATCTGGCTCTACATGGGCCAAGTTGCCATAAATGCTCCAGAACAGTCCAGGAATCAACCAGGAGCCACAGCAGAACTAACCAACATGCAGGGAAGCTTTGGTTAATCAACCACAACAACAACAAAACCCACCCAACCCGTTTTTTGCCTTCTCTGTAATAGTTGGTGAGGGCTCTTCAAGCATCAGAGTGCTGTGATTACAAGCAAGCCATAGCACAGCCAAAAAATTCTAGTTCATGTAGTTGTAAAAAAAAAAAAAAAGTTGGAGGGAATCTAAATGCATTGTAAACTTAAAAAAAATCAAAAGAAAGACATTGATAAGCATTTCATTAAAAAGCCGTGGGTGTACGACAAATGAGAGTGTGTTTTGGAAGGTGTGCTAGGAAAAGTTTCTGCTGTGTAATTGGGAAACAACCACGAGCTCGCTGTAGTGTGCTTAGGAGAGGAATTTACTACAGAGCAAGCACTCTTGTAGGGACAGAGTATTTGCTTTAATAAGATTCTCTCCTTGTGGCATCCTCTGGGACACCATCCTTCTGTCTGGTGAAGCACTTAAACGCTTAAGTTTTGCTTAAGGTTACAGCTTCTCTGGGTAATTCTCATTTGAGGAAGGGAGGAAAAAAAGACATAAAGGAAATCACAATGCGGCTTTGCAGGCACTGGTCCATGGCTTATTGCAATGTACTCAGAAGCGGGCTGTGCCTCGTCTCCGGAGATTAGACAAAGCAAAAAGGTGGCTGGGGATCTTCCTAGCCCACGCCGTGTTAAAAAATTTTAAATTACCTTTATGAAGTGTCTGAGGTTCTCCACCTTGCTCTCAGCCACTGCACGCCGCAGACACCTCCACTTTTCCCCAAGGAAATCACAGCCTGTGACAAATCCCCACCCTCTGTCCCGACTAAAGCCAATACAGATGCACCCACGCAAACCTGCCTCGCTCGCTTTCATAAGGTGCCTTGTAAGGCTGCAACATCCTCAAATTCAGCAAAATTTCGGAACCACTACAAGAACCTGAGGGAAGAGGGGACAAGCGGCTCACACCGAGTTTCACATCACCCTGCCCAGGAACTGTGCTCAGGGTAAGGGCAGTTGGCTGGAGTCATGGCCATGACTACGAGCACAGGTAATGCAAAAGCGCTCACTGGCAGGACCTGGCACAAGATACAGAGATCCCCAAGTCTGGAACGACAGCTGGAACCTTGACAAGGAGCGAAGAGCAAGGTTTTATCCTCGGCAGATCCAGGAGGGACAAAAAACCAAGGTGAGTTCTAAGGGCGCGGAGCCAGCAGGCTGTTTTGTCTTGATTCCGTCCTTGATTCTGTTTGACTGCGGGGATGTTCTCTTCATTCAGTACCTTGTAGGCAGCGATGCGTTTGGAAAGGTTGCCTGCTTCTCCATAATCACTCCTGGCTTTACGCTTCCCTTGGAGAAGCACCAGGGCTGGGAGAGGAGTGGTTTCTCCGAGCAAAGCACTAACAACCCCGAAGCTGTCGGTGTCAATTTATAGATTCCGCTCAGGATGCGCTCGTGTTATCCGGGAGACAATCCTGCTCACCTCGGTTACACTCCTCTGCCTTCAGAGCTCTGCTGCTTCTTTGCAAGCCTGTGTTTATTCGCCCCAAGTTTGCAAAGAACTTTCTCAAAGCGCCGCGATTCTGACAGTCCCCTCTCGACCCAGGTAAGGAGATATTCAATAAGAATTGTACTGAGCAGACTTTTCACTAGCACCAACAAATTATTAGTCTCTTCACTGTTATCTAATGGTGGTGATCCCATAGAACCTGGCATAACTACAAGCATTGCTTGGATATAGAGTACATATAATGTATTTCATAACTTTTTGGTTTATTATGTATATTTAAGTTATTTCATGTCTGTGATACTTTGTATTTCACTCACTGATCTTTGCGTTACCTTCATTTTAATAAGCATTACTGAAAATCCAACGCACAATAGGACACACTGTGTCAAAACGGGCAGTTAGCGCTGACGTTCCTGATAACTTTTTATCAAACAATTTTGGATATCCGGAATTTCTAAAGTATTGCTGTTAGTATAGCTTTCCTTCATTCCGTTCCTCTATGTCTGAGGTTCACTCTTTAACAACTTCCATACTGTATGAACGCAGAAAAAAGGGAGAGAGAAAGCTTCACTGATCAAACCATTGACAAAAGGGAGGGTGAAAACATTGTCGGGTTTAGTGGAAAGAGGTTTGAACAGAAAGGACTTTGTACTACACGGTTTGAAACAAATCTATGAAACAAGCCGCCCTGCCGTCTTCCTGGATATCAAAAGAGGGAACGTGAAAAGGTCACATCTCACATCTCCCAGCAGACCCCCAGTATCTGGAGGTCTGCGAACCAGCTTGCCCAGCTACACAAATTCTTTAGATGTTTGTACCTTGTGCAGAACGTCTGACAGGGCAAATCCACGATCCAAAGACTGCCAGGCTTCTGACAGCCAGCGGGCTGCCGGCATGAGAATTAGCTCGCAGCAATATTAGCAGTGGCAGGGAAGGATCCTCTGCGGGCTCTGAGCCCCCGCTGCTACCAGCAGAGGTATTCTGCACACCCCACAACTTCCGCAGTGAACGGCCGTAGGGAAGGGAGGAGATAATGGCTCATTGATTAACCACAGGGAACGAGGAGAGAGAAACCTAATCAAGATTTAGCGGGAAAAGGTAACGATGACTGCTGATCTCGGGCACGCAGGAATGGATCGGGTGTAAAACGTTCTGAACTCATGCAAAGAAAGTCTTTGCAGGAGTACACAGCTCATTTCACTGTCACATCAGACACGCTCTTCACTGGTCCTGCCGAGAGAGGCACGGCTATCCCGCATAACCTGGAGAAATCATTGCTGATTACTAGCACCATGAAACTCAAGGACTTCCTCCTACCTCACTTGTTTCTTCTCTGACGGGAGCAAGAGATCAAAAAAGAAAGAGGATGTCACCTCTTAATAGCCTCCCAAGTCAAGCAAGGGTATTAGGATATAAATATACGGTCCTTATTTACAAAAAAGAAAAAAAAAAAGGCATGAAAGAAATTGCTACGAAGGCAAGCAGAAGTAATATCCAGAGATATCCATCAAGTGAGGGATGCGGCGCCGAACAAAAGTATCTCGAACAATAAGAGATCTGCAGTCTGAGGACAAAGCTCCATTTGCCGATAAAAAGTGATGTAGGATATTTACCCCAGCCACGGCAGCTGCACGTTTGGCAATCAATTTGAGTTCATGCGACAAGAGCAGCAAAGAATAAAGACCTGGCTGGAGTAAAGGGTAATATTCGCAACGGTGTTTAGGCGGCGGTGATCACTTGTTTCTGCGGAGGGAATGGCCTTTTCCATCAAGCAAGTCTGCTAAGGTACGCAAAGACTGGTGTAAATCAAGGACATGAGGGAGAAGAGCAGCTCTCAGGTTGGAGGAGGAGAAGTCCTACACAGGGGAGAAACAGCACAGAGAGAAATGAAGGTCAACGTATAACCCTGGGAGAACACGAGGCCAACCTGGTCCTGGAGACAGCAGCAAAAAACACAGCGGAGCAGAGCTACTGCTCTCCATGGGACAGAAAGGGAGGAGAAAAATAAACTAAACAGAGGTCTGCCCACCCAGCTCTGTTGCTTCTGACTCAGCAAGACAAATAAACTAAACAGAGGTCTGCCCACCCAGCTCTGTCGCTTCTGACTCAGCAAGACGATCATCCCCAGACAAAAATCAGTACGAGTGGCTGCTCACAACACACTGAGTTATACTGAATGTATTTTCTACTGGAAGGCAGACAGTGCAAGCCAAATCTAAGCCATGACTTTCTTAGTTGGCAGGGACATTTAGACACATTCTACCCAGGTACATAGCAGGTAACTTCACTCAGATAAATCTGCCACCATCCAGAAGGTGAAGCTGTGAAAGCCTCCAGCTCTTTCAGTCTCTTCTGCTTGCAGTCAGGGCTGAAGTCCTCGCTGCTGAGGTGGTCCAAGGCATAGTTTTTGCAGGAGCTGCTGACTAAGCAGTGAAATACTATGGGAAAGCAGGCACAACAGAAGCTCCATGTGCAGCTTCCGTTACTGTTGTTGTTAATCAGAATACAAGCAAATTATTTCTTCCATCTGTGACTCCCACAAATAAGATCTGCCTGCTGCTATTTTCTCAACTGCTCCCCTCATCAAGTCCCTTTGTTTTGCGTGTCATGCTGGCCATTTATGATGGAGTAAAACGGATTTGCCTTCCAGCAGTTTTTTTTTTTTTTCATTTGGTTTGGGTTTTAAAGGCATTGAACAAGAACTTTTGAAACTTCATGATGCCTGAATGCTTAGAGCACTCATTAAACATTTAGTACGTGGAGGGGGGGGGGGGGAAAAGGCAAATAAAACAACAGTCAAAGCCCCAGCTGAAGTATAAAACAGGGGAAGCAGAGTTCAAGCAAACTTTATGCAGAGGCAGATTCCATCCTCTGCTCAAGGATGAAGGAACATTTGCTCTTCCATATTCAGCAGTTGCTGGGACCTGGCAAGCTACAGTACTACTCAGGGCTGTTTTAAGTTGCTACCCTGGTACAAAGGCATCTGTGGTGATCTGAAAGCATATGGAATAATATGAATACAGAACATCCCCCAGGTTCAGAAAGCCTCTGTCTTCCTCCAGCATGCCACTGCCTCTCTCCACCTCAGGGCAGGACTGTTTTGCATCTCTCTTGGCTCTGTATTGCTGCAGGAGTGGCTGCGCAAGGTCTGGGCACAGCAGTCAGGACAACGTGACACGGGAAAGCGTGGCACGGAGTTGCCTGGTGCCAGCAAGGCTGGTGGGGCCTCGAGCCCCCAGCAGCTGCCTGAACGTGTCAATGGAGACAGAACACCCAATGGTCTAAGTTAATGGCCTCAAGTTGCACCAGGGGAGGCTCAGGTTGGATATTAGGAAGAATTTCTTTAATGAGAGGGTTGTCAGGTATTGGAACAGGTTGCCCAGGGAGGGGGTTGAGTGGCCATCCCTGGAGGTGTTTAAGAGACGGGGAGATGCTGCATTGAGGGACACGGTTTAGTGGGGTTGATAGGGCTGGGAAAAGGTTGAATTTCATGATTTTGAAGGTATCTTCCAGCCAAAAATGTTCTATGATTCTAGGTACAGGGCACACGGCGCTAACACAGAAGTGGCAGAAGGGAAGTTTTTCTTTAGCTTGTGAATAGAGAGTTTCCAGGGAGGATGTAAATGCACAGGCTTCCTACATGTTTGAATTATTCCAGGGGATCTGTTAAGCATGAAGCTCTCTGAACAGAGAGCAAGGTTTCAGGGATGCAGCCTTCAGTCGGGGATTTAACGCAGTGATTCCAAATGTAACTCCCTGTATTTGCAAGGGTTGAAATAATCTCGCAGCATCTCGCATGGCAGGTTATGGGTCGTCATCCATCAAAATCATGGGTAAGCAATGAACAAGGTTGAGGACGGGTGATTTAATAACAAACAAACAGATATAGTACCTTGTTCTTATGGAGCATGGATATTATTTTATTTTCTATTTACTGTCAGGATCTCTGTGATAAATAGCCCTTCATAACTTTGATTCTCCCATGCTAGAGTTATTAAACTTAATTGTGTTTCCCCCCATGTTTTATTAGGGGAAGGATGAATTTTCATGATTCATCCAACTTTCACAATTCGTTATAATCTCATTGTTTTGCTCTTTGTCTCACAGCTATAATATTAACCTAGGTCAATAATTCTGTCAAATGGGAGTGATGATACTTGAAATAGGGAATTTAAAGCATGGGAACTACACCTTATCTCAAAGATGCAAACATGAAAATCTTGGATAATCACTGGATGAATGTGCTGAGCACAGCTGTGGTCCATACAGCCAGGGAACATTTGCCTACTGGACATTTATATGCTTATATGATGTAAAAGTCCTCTTCAATTAACCCTTGGCTTGGATATGACTTAACACCACAAGCACTTTTTCCCTTCAGCTTTTGGTTCCCATCTACCAGAATGTACCGAATTATCTTACGTATCTTGAAATATCCACAGATCTCAGAAGAATTTCAGGGCCCAGCTGCAACCCAGAAAAAACTCAAACAATTGTGCCCTGAGATTTGGTGTATGGTTTCAGATATCTCAAGACCTGGAAACTTTGCCACTATAAATCTGGACCTGCCATTATTTACACACTCATTTTCTAGATGCTGAGCTTCCTGGCCAGAGGTATCATCATGGGCATTCATGCACTCCTGGAAATCCAACTGGTCTTTAAAAAAAAAATTCAACTGGTCTTTAAAAAAAAGGAAGATTTATTGTAGTCTCATGTGCCCAATGTTGCACCTAGAATGGAAGGTCAACATTTTCCTTCCAGATTTCATATGGATCCTTGTTTTCTGTCAAAGACTGAATTTCCAAGGAAGCTTTTAGAGTAATCTTACATATTACACTTGCCCAAGTTAGATCTGAATCTCCTGAGATTCATTATATTTGAATCAGCTGCCACACAGACCTGGGTCTCACCGAGCGGATGAAATAGGGATATGGGCAAGCCTGGAGCGCTCTCTCTGCGCTGTGAAGAGCTCTAATGTATTCGAGGGAGACTGTGTCCCCGGGTCTAGAATTACACAGAACTGAGTAATGAATAAACCATTCATTTCCTATTGTGTTACTGGGACTGTAATCTCTGGAAATCCAAAATTACTAGGAAAAGAATATAATACTCAACAGTAGCATAACAGCAAACTACCCCCCAAAGCACAGTGTTCAGCTTAGCACATACTTTCAAGTGCCCTCTTTGGTGGGAAAAAAATTCTGTCAGTCCTCCAGTAATTTGTCAAATTTAGTCTCTTAAAGCTCTGAATCCCCAGACAGCAAGATAAGAATACGCACTGCCTTAAGCATTTCGGGTCATATTACCAAGCTCTTCTCTGCAATCACAAGAACTAGATATTGAAAAAAACCATCCCTGAGCACATGCACATATATTACTGCCCCTCTCCTTTTCTTTTCAATTCCTCTCGTTCTATTCTTTCAAAATTGTTATTTCAAACGCAGACGGCAGCGTAACGCCACCTCTCAAACGTGACCCCGCTTGTCTCTTCAAGAAGCTCAGGCTGGCCATGCCCTCGGGGGCCGCGTCCTGCCCATCTCTCCCAGCCCAGGCGGTGGCTGTGCTCGCCTTCGCCGGCTCTGCTCCTCCCTGACTTGCTCTGCCCCTGTGCCCACCATCAGAATGCTTTCAGTACAGGCAGTCTCATACCTCAGCTCACGTCCTGTTCTCTTTTTAATCTCTTTGGGCACTGGGGAGGGGAAATCAATCCGCTTTGTATGTACCGCTTTTTGCAGAACTTTCATCTCCTCCTCCTCCAGCCTCCGATGTCTGTTCCTTTTTACTGCATGTGCCTCCAGCCTGTGCTCTTAGTACATGAGTTTGATATACTTGTTACATTGATAACAGATACGGGTTTGGGTTTTTTTTTAAAATTAAGTTTGATTTCATCAATCACCAAGCACTGAGTAAGTAAAAGCACCGCCAGAGCAGGTTCACTCCTCAGACTGGGATGGCTCAGATGCTGCAGTTTTACAACCAGCTCCACGTAAGGGAGCGGCGGAACAAGCATCACGTCCGTCTGCCTTCTCCTCCACAACCTGAATGACCTTCTGCATCCGCGCTGCCTCGGGGTGGCCTTTAGCACACCCCAGAAGAAAAAAGCTTTCAGCTTTTACTGTTGATTCCTTTGGATCTCAGGGCTCTCTCCAGAGCTGCAGGACTGCTCCAGACACGGATCATTTGATGAACGGGGTCTTTGAACGGCTTCAGCCATCTCCTGATTCAAACCCGAGCCAGCCACAACCTGAACCTTCCACTAACTATTCCCCAGGTCAGACTAACAGGTCTGAAAAAGCTTTAAAGATCTGGATGACTTTTGTTGTAAAAGACACAAAGACTACGGAGGCTCCATGAGAGAAACCACGAACGGCTCTGAAAAATCCTCCATGCCCAGCGCAGCTTCTCTGCAGCCTCACCAGCAGTTTTAGATTAGATAATAGGAAGAAATTCTTTGCTGTGAGGGTGGTGAGACCCCGGCACAGGTTGCCCATGGAAGCTGTGGATGTCTCATCCCTGCCAGTGCCCAAGACCACGTTGGACGGGGCTTGGAGCAACCTGGGCTGGCGGGAGGTGTCCCTGCCCATGGCAGGGGTTGGAATAAGATGATCCTTAAGATCCCTTCGACCCAAACCATTCTGGGATCACATTGTGCTTTCACTGGAGACAGAGCACGTAACCTTGTTTGAGCAGATGAGACATCGACTGCCTGTGTTGTCCATCAACTCATCATTTGCTCTTGTGAGCACAGTAACACAGAGCAGGCTTCTGGAGAGCTCAAGCTTGGGGAGAACTGTTTGGCTCCTCTGGGAGACCATGGAGACTTGCAAATTTATGGAGACACCCTATCTTGACAGAGAACAAGATTAACAAGGTAGGAAGTGTGAAAAATTATTTACTTCTAGATAGCTGCGATGTCAAACTAACATGTTTCTTATCATGAAACTCGCAGCTAACGGGGAAATTTATGTTCCATTTCTGGAAGCCACATGATCTGAAATCTTCTATTTTCACTGAGAAATAAATAAACTGTAACTAGGTTTCCGGATCTTTACATCGCAGGGAAAAGAAACTGGAAGGCTGATTTGGAAGCATCCTTATGACTTTAGAAAAAAAAAATTAAGAAATTTAAATATTTGTTTATGAACCCCTTGATTTTTAGTTTCCTAATTTTCTCTGTAAGCCCTGACTCATGAATTCTGCCTGCTTGAAACTGCCCATACTGCTGTGTGCCATTCTGGCGGCTCAGGAAAACCTCACAGTGAGCATCACAAAGATATCCTTTTCCTTTAAAACACCCTCATAATGCGGGAGTGATAAAAAACCAGCTTATATATATAAACAAGAAGCTGGTCAGCTGTACTTAAAATATTCAAAGTAATTCTCATCTCAGCACTTCTATAAGTTACAAAGCAAGGTTCGCTGGCTGCTGACATTCTTGAAATTCAAATAAAGGCACTCGGTAAGCCTGCTTGCTTTTTCTTCTGCGTTCGCTTAAAAATGCCTTTACAAATTATTTAAGGCAAGTCGTCTTCATGGCTTTCAGTTCAATACAGAAGAGAAACAAAGCTGAACAGCTCCCCACTGGCAGTGTTACAAACGCCACACAGGTTCTTGTTTCAGTCTCAAGCTTTCTATTAACTGCAGGCATTAATCAGGAGGCAGCTCCTGATTCTGCACCAGCTTAAGTGAAACCAACATCAGACCCATGCATATTTGCTTTTTAAAAATAAGCAAAGCGAGTAAAACAGCAGAGAGGAATTAATTAATTAGTGGCATTTATGATAAAATAGATGGCTGTCAAGTTTTCTCCCTGCAGCTTTTTAAAGAAATTGTTTTAACCACTTGGAAGCTAGAAAACTGTTGCCAAAACGTTGAAAATAAAAAAACAGGGCACGTTGCTTGCAAAAAAAAGAACCTAAACAAAAAACGACGAAGCCAAATCCAGAACAAGTCCATGAAGATAATTCAGACAAACCAGGTGGCAATCAAGAGGATGGATGTGAACTTTCCGTGTCCCTGAGAGATATCAAGTATGATGAGATATGATATGATACGATACGATACGATATGATATGATATGATATGATACATGAATGACATAGGCAGGGAGATTTATGCTAAACTGACAGCCCACCAAGCTTTGCTCCAAAACACCAACCACAGGCAAAGCACCCTACCTAGATCTGTCAGCTAATTCAATCCAATTATCAATTAATTGAACACTGGAGGTGATTATGGTGTGACTGGACCGCCCTTGGAAAACCCGCTCTGCAAACTCCCAACTCCCTCGTGTAATTTTAGCACTCAGGTCAGGATGTCACCAGCTTCCTCTGCAGGGTTGGACATTTCCAGTCTGGAAAATAAATGGGTCTTTGGCAAAGTACGTGAGCAGTTTTCTCTGGGACACTCCTGGTTTTAGATTTACGCTGTTAAAAGCTACAGAAGTGATTCCATGACCAAAACGCGTATTTGGGGAGGTGAGAAAGAAAATGTAAAAATATAAACAATTCAGTGTGACTTTTTCCAGGCAAAACCATTTAATTTTTCTTAGTTCAAACAACTGTTTTGTTCCATTTACAAATGCCCTCGCATTTTACCTACAACAAACAAAAACAGAACCTCAATTTGTAAGAAAAAGACTCAGGTGGGGGAAAAAAAGTCTCTTCAACTTCAAACAGCACTTCTTTCAGTTATTAAAACTATTGAAGAATTCAAGAAATTATTCACCCGGCATTAACCATTGGGCCACTGCGGAATCCAGTGGAACCCAGTGCTGTCCCAGGGTCCCCTCTCGCTGTCCCAGGGTCCCCTCTCCAGAGTGACAGCGCTGGCACCTTCGGAGACTTCAAAGCAAAGTTCAAACTCAACTAGGCAGCAGCTTTCATAAAAGGAGAACTGTACAGAGATTAAAGCCTGGCTTTTTTTAAAGACTGTTGGAATTGGAGGAGAAGACATAATAATTTATTTTTCTAATAAAATCAGTTGAATAAAAAAAAGCGCCTCACCGATTTTTTTTTTTTTCCTTGAAGTAGACCAAATGACTGTTTTAAGGACATGTGACTGTTGGAGAGGTTGGTTGTTTTCCAGGTCGGGTTTGCTTTTTGGATGAGGATTACTTAAAAAATAGATCTCCTCCTTTCAGTAAATGTCGAGCAAACCCGAACAAAAATAAAATCAGGTAGTTTTTCTCTTGCTAACACCTTCTTAAATGTAACATGGTTTGATAGAGATTCCTCAGCCAGCTCGACCCTCAGCTCTCGGGCACATTGGTTGAGCTGCCTGGGAATCAAAATCAATTCCTATTAGAGAAAAAAAAAAAAGACAGACTGCACAACTCCACATCAGGCTGGCAATACATCCCAGCTGGGGTGACGCCTCTGCTGCTGGAGCACGTCGAGACAACCCTTCTGCAAGAAAATAGAAGTTTCCTGCGCTCTCCTGCCAGAAAGAACCAGCTCAGCTCCCTGGTGACGTCCTGCTGCCAGCGCTGGATCGAAGTGGCGTCACCTCACCTCCAGCCTGGCCCTGTCCCCGCAAGGTGGATGCTCAGAGGACGGTGGAAGAACCGCCAGAGCCTTTTTCCCGGCCATGTTCACGGCCTGGAGCAACCCATGGCTGCTGCTCCGAGGCAGAGGTTGACAACCTGCACGTTATGTCAATACCGGTCGTAAAGTCATCCAACCTTTTCACCAATCCAACTGTAAGGTCTGACTCCAAACGATAACAAATTATAGGGGCCAGCTCTTCACAGAGAGAAGACAAACAGCCTTTTTATTAGTTTTAAATTTACTGGCTGTTAATTTCACGGGGGAACAGGACAGAGTAAAACACCAGAGTCTTCAGTTTTTGTCGCTTCACAGCCATAAACTTCTCTAACGAGTCCTCTGTGCATCTCTTACCCCATTTGCCTCCTCCTCTCATGGTGCCTCCACATCCTTCCTGCCTCCTGCTAAGGTTGGAAATGTTCCAACAAAACTCTTAAAATCCACTTTTCTCTTTATGAAGTGGACTTTTTCACCAAGTCTGTCTGCTTTCCGCGTCAAAAAATACAAACAGAAATTCAAGTTTCCTTCAAAATGCGGAGCATCGGGAGGGGAAATATTTTTACTTTTCCAACTCCTGAAGATATTTCGATCTTCAGTTGCGTGCTGAAGGTAAAGACACCAAGGAGTCCTCTAAACTGCTTCACAACCTGTCCTGTCCAGATCATTGCCCTTCAGATGAGGAATGTTCTTTTCCACAGTTCAAGAACAGGACGACGACAGTCTCAGCTACTCGACACCACTGAAATTCAGTCATCAAAGAGAGTGGGGACAGCAGGGAGAAACCTCTGTTTGCAGGACAGTCTCAGCTCCTGCGAGGGTGACGATGCCCAAGAGGACAGCCCAAGAGGACAGCGCTGAGAAAACAAAGAACAACTCAAGTCACAGGTGAGCCCCACAGCACTGAAAGCAGGAGCAAGACCCGTGACTTGACTTCTTCTGGGTCCTCAGAGAAATTATTTTGGAGAGAGGCATTACATGACCCAGAGTGAGCTCTGCTGGACGACACTTCTCCGACTTCCCATCGGGCACTCCAAGTTATAAGCCTACAGCATTTATCTGTGTCTTTCAGAACAGCAGACACACGCCTTATCCAACCAAAAGCTCTGTTATGTTATTTAATGCCCATATCCTTGCGGCATCCAGGAATGAAATTAAAACCCATCACACCGAGTGCCCTACAAATCCATGGAGAGAGGCACTTCTCGCCCTCCAAGGCTGCCCGCTCAGACACGTGCAGGGAGGTGCCGCGGGGAGCAGAAGGGCAGTGGCAGGCGGGGACAGCAGCTGAGGCTGCCTTGGGCCATCAAATCTTTTTTTTTTTTTTTTTTGAAGTGCTGAGATTCCTCAAATGTCCTACCCAGTCCTGCAGCTTAATGATGCTTTTGAGTGGCTGCTGTAAACAAGATTTCTTTATTCCATTTTAAAACTGGCATTTTAAAACTACTGGCATTTCTGCCAGGTTCTTCTCTGCCTCCTTCTTACTGGATACCCTTCTCCAGCCAGGATACATGAGATAAACCTGCAGAACCCACCGGGTAACAGATGGACCTAACACCAGGAGCCCTAATGAGCTACAAGAACCAGATTTTATTAGCGAAGTCCATTTGCTGGCTGGGGGTCCCAGCTATCCAAGCCATTCATTTCTGCCCATCTTTCCATTTGTTTTATTAAATAAATGGCTCGTAGCCATCACCTCCTGCGTCTGAGAGCAGGGTTGAGAACCAAGCAGACACCAACATTTGTAGATACCTGCTCTGTGACGGGTAAATTTGGGCTGGGAGAGCAGAGCACAGCAGTAGTGGAGGTCACGCCCGGCTGTAGGGTGCAGCTCGTACTTTAATGTCTATTTACTCAGTCCAAACTAATGACCCACGGATTAGTCCTCACTAGCAGGTGATCCGTTCTTCCATGGAGCACTTTACTGCAGCTCAGCAGTCAGGCGCAGATTAAAAAGGGGCTCGTGCCACCATTACGAAAATACTTAATTAATAAAACCAAATGAATTGCCCAGCTGAGGCTGAGTAATCTGCTGGTGGGAGACCTGAATGAAGTAGAGCTGAGTGGAAATATTCTCCTGGAATAAATTCATGTGTCCCCTCCTCCCCCAAAAAGAAAGAAGTAAAGGGAAAATAAGGGAGAAGGATCCTTGTGGAGATATGTGGGCCAAGCAGGGCTGGGATCTTTGTCCTGGAGACAGACGTCCCGGGAGCTCTGCCGAGACGATGCAATGGCAACACTGCTTCGAGGACCCACATTTCCATATCCTGCCCATTCTGAGGGAAGAAAGATTCTCAGCGTCTTCCTATTGATGTTTTTAAGAGTGTAGCCCGTCCCCAGGGCAAGCCAAGGTGACACTGAGGCAACCAGCTGGTGCCTGCACTGCGGATGTGCGGGCACGCAAGGGAGCCCCGGGGCTCTGCTCTTAGAGCTCCTCCATCCCAGAACACAGCAGGAAGGGACAGCTTGGCCTCCCCTCGGCCAGGGCTCCTGTGCAGGGCACACAGGGCGGTCCAGCCGAGCTCCTCCAGAGCAGGAACCCTAAACTTTGCCAAAGGGACACAAACTCAGGCAACAAAATAAAATTCTGCAGCGGTGACATATTTTCCAAGCTACGACCAAGCTGCAAAGCTTCATCTTTCTACACTGCTGGTCTTAATTATAAAAACCAAAGTCAATACCTTGACACGTATGACGGAAGACAACAGCACGAAAATCTCCAAATAACAATGAAAATAATAAGCTCTGAAGACAACAGCAGCGCAAATTGCAAAAAGTTTCAGAACTCTGTTTTAAAGGAAAACCTCCTGTTAGGTGCTGATTACTGATTTTTTTCCCTCATAGCTACAAAATCAAACCAGCTCAGCTCACAGAAGACACCACAATGCGATGTCAGATGGCTGAAGGTTCCCCATGACGGCTCTTCCCGGTACCCTCTCCCCTCCACGACCTCTGCCAGCCAAAGAAAATCCAAGCACTCGCTGATTTTTGCTGTAGGGACTTTTGGCCAGGTGCCTCTCCAGCCCTGGAATAAGGAAGGATGTGGTGTAAGACTCTGCCCTTTGCTTCCCACGGTCTGGAGGGGCAGAAGTGTCCTTTCTAAGGCCCAGACGCCGGCAGGGTGGCTCTAACGACAGGATCCCACCCCCAGGTACCGTTCCTTCTTCTACGCGGACGTTGCTCTGGCTGCAATCACGACAGCAGCAAGTTTTGCCCACCAGGCATCAGCCTTTCCAGCTCCAAACACAACCTCATGCAGCCACGCTTCTCCCAAGGAACCCAACATTGTCCTCTCCAAGGGCTGTAGAGTCTCTTTACAGATGCTCACCCAAAGAAACCATGCCTGTAAAACAACTTCAGTGCATCAACTGCTCGAAACCGGCTCAGCTGAAGGGAACTTACTTGCAGGAGATAACTGAGTATGGCTGCCTGCCCAGTTTCCACAAAAGATGGATTTTGTAAAGCCAACTAAAACTATGCCATCCATTAGGAGAACTACAAAGCAGAACATTTTAAAGTTAATTGGTTTTGCAATTAAAAGAAACACGGAACATGTGATGCAATTAATTTTCCATAAACTTGGTCAGGAATTAAACGTAAAAGCACTTGGTTACTTCTTTAAACGAAGCATATGTTTGCTTCCAACACAACCAGTTTCTCTGCATACCAAAAGGGGAAACACTCACACGCAACTGGTGCCAGAATAACTCTGTGCTGACGTATTTTTTTCAAAGGCCGCGCTGTTTTGGGGAGGATTCGATCTGAAGCACGAAGGCCAGTTTGGAAATTCAGCAGAACTGCACGTGGAGACGGAGCTGCTTCCTGCCCCTCCGCATCGGGAAGCCTAAGTCAGCAAGGTTTAATTGCTAATCCAGCGGCGCGTGGTTTTCAGCTGATAAACACGTACAGTTGTTTAGTGCTGAACAGCCAAGTGGCTTGTGCAGAAGTTCAGATGCTGAATAAGCTCCAAGACTGAATTTTCAACGCACGAGCTGGTTCTTACTGAAGTACCATAAAGTGGGCTTTCTGGCTAAGGTATCCTTGCTATAACACATCAGGAGATCTTTTGAACGTCGGATAACTGGCTGGATCTGGAAAACTCCTCTGCAAGCTTCTTATTAAGAACCATGTCTGGTCTTGGATTCAGGGCAGGGAACCAGGACACAGCTCTGACTGTGTCCTACTGCAAAGCTCTGGCCAGACTGATCTTAGTCACCGTGCTTCTGTCTGCTGGAACCCACGCTGAGAAAAGGCAGCCCCTGGGGTAGGCAGGGCCTTTTGGTATTTGCACAGTTTGGATCTCCTTTTGATTGCCGCTCGTCATAAATCCGAAAAGAAAAAGCCATTAAAGTCAGGACTGGTCAAGTTTCAGCAGGGCAGCTCCCTGACTGCGTTCAAGCTGCCTGGCCTGAAGAACACAGGCTTGAAGTGGTGGTGAAATGAAGCTCCCTTAAACCAGCCTCAGCAGGAGACAAATCCTACAAATCCCACCTGCCGAGGCAGCGGGCGATGACGGCAGCTTCTTCTAAAAAGGACCCTGGGCTGTTTTTTTAACCAACCCTGCAATTGCCTTCCACCAGCTCAGGGCTGGCCCAGCAGGGTTACAGCTGCTGCTGTATTAGTACCTGTAAGAGGAAAATTAGACCCCAGGGATCGATTTTACACCATTTTGCAAGACCTCTGGCCCTAGGAGAGGGTTGGAAAGCCTCCCTGAGATAGTGCTGGGTGTATCTGAGGTACATCGGAGGCAAATGAACCATTCAAAGAGCCCCACAAAGCCTGAAATTCGGCATTTCAGCCGTGCAGAGGTTGTATAAACATTTCCTTCCATGTTGATTAGAGCCCAGCAGTCACAGGACAGGCTGGCAATGGCAACACATGCCCAGGCTGGTGGTAACAGCTAATTAATCAGTCAATCAAACAGAAAAACTTGATTCTGTAGGGCTCTGAAACTCATTTTTAAATTCCTGCAGCTATTTATGTCTTCATCTTTAATTCAGTCCTGCAACAGCAGAATTAAGTCCAATATTACAGCTATTGTGCAGACAAATTGGGGTTTTTTTGTGAATTCAAACCAGAGCCAGAATCTATCTGCCACAAACAGAGGATTTCAGGGAATGCTTTCAGGTCTATAGGGGAGTGATCGGAAGGGAAACATTAGCACAGCAACATTTTTCATGCCCTATCTCCGTATGAAGTGCTAGAGAACGGAAACACTGGAAAATGTGTCTCTTACTTAAAGCGTGTTAAATAGGAACGAAGCCAGAAAAAATATTTTTGTAAAACAGAAAATGACCGACATTTCAGGGGAATCACGATCACTCACAAATACGGATCAGATACTAGGAAAAATTCAGGCAGAAAAAGCTCTGGTGGCAGATGGATTTCGCATAGGTTAGAAAGTGCTGCTTCCACCTTAGCACAAGAAACTTCACCTAAAACGTTCCAGAAGGATTACGAGTGAGACAGCGTGTCTGAAATACACCTGTGAGGTTTCATTTGAGTTTCAAAAAAAAGGGCTTGGGTTGTGGTTTTGTTTTTTTTTCTAAACTGATTCACTTTGAAAAGTATTATTTCTATGGAGGTGCAAGGGAGGCTGCCTTGAAAATTCCTTCCTACTCGTCGACGGAGGATGAGCCCAGGAGGCAGAGAGCACGAGGGCTGGAGAGGCTGAGAGGGCGAGAGAAGTCTGGGCAAGTGCTTGTACTCGGAGCATCCTGCCGAGAGAGCAGAAACCTTCCGATTGCCAGGATTGTAACGTGATTATTGGTCTGTCCGAAAGCACCAAAAAGCCCTGGGCGAGAGCACTGGTTTCACAAAAGCTACCTGTCATCTTCCAAACAGGCTGGTCCCACATCAGCCTCATTAAGGAGGAATCTCCATAAATTAACCGCAGCTCCCTGGGACATCAAGCTCTCATTTTCGCAGCCTGGCTGGCAGGGCACCGAAGCCAGGAGCAAACAGTACCTTAATTTTTTCACTCCTCACAAGATGTTTTTATCTACCGAGGTTTCGACAGCAGCTGACAGGGAGGCTTTTCTCTCTGTTGTATTTTGTGCCATCACTCGTCCTTCAAGGCGATGCAAATTTACTCCTTCCCACCCCGCCGATAGCTCTTTCATTCTGAGTGGATCTGATGAGCTGAAAATGAAAAGCCAGAGGAAAACAGCCACAAGGAACTGGCTTGGATAGCACCTGGGGCCGAAAGCGATGCCGATGGAAGGGTCTGATGCCTGCAGGAGACGTTAACTGCTGTAGCTCAAGGAACTGCAACACGCTGAGCTGCTCTTGCAGTGACGGGGTCACTTCTGAAAATACCCTGCCATGACCACCCGCAATCCCCGACCACGTGCGAAGAGGGCACGGACTGCTCCTCTCTTCTTGTCCCCCACGTCCCCACGCGTGTGCCTACGTTTCGAATACGTGCGGTAGGTATGTTTTAAATATAACTTTTTCAATTTTCCAAGCTGGGGAATATTACAGCAGGTTCTCGTTTTATACTTAGTAAATCTATTCAGAATCCACTTAGCCGAACGGTAGGCTGCAGCCTTCAGAAAAGAAGTGAAAGGTAAAAATTAAGATAGAATGGACTTTTTTTTTCCCTCATTTTACCCCCGGCAGAAGTAACTAAGCACTGGAACATGCGCTAGATTTTCCATCACTTAACAGCAGTTAAGTCAGGGCACAGGAACACACGTTGAAGTCTTTATGAATTAAAAGATCATTTTGGACCATATCTCCCCATCCCACCTCAGAGCACTATCAAAAGTGAAGGCTGCGTAGGCTGAAAGAACTACTTGGTTTCGTCACTTTTTAAGGATTATTAAAGAGGGGTGGAAAAAAAAGAAGGGAAATTTGAGAACAAGATGAACTGAAAATGTTTCATTTTAAAACGTCAGGAAAACCTCTACTTTTTAAGGATAAAGACATAACTTTAAGCTAATAGTTTCACAAAACTAATACACTTTCAGAAAACATGATGTCTCAAATGTGCCATTACAACTCCTTTCTCCCCTTTCACGAGGAAAAGTAGACAGGAAAACACCAGACAGCATCTTGCAAACAAGACCCTCTATTTTTTTAAGCTACTGATCCCTCACAGAGATGCTACAGTGTGACACAGAAATGAGCAGGGGAGGCTCCTGTGCACAGGGGGAGGCTGGAGTGAGGTGGGTGCTGGTCTCTTCCCACAAGTTACAATCAATAGGACAAGAGGAAACAGCATCAAGATACATCAGAGGAGCTTTAGGAACAACTTCTGCACCGAAAGCGTTACCTAAAGCTGGAACAGGGCAGTGGTTGAGTCACCATCCTCGGATCTATTTAACAGCTGCCTCGGTGCGGTGCTCAGGGACATGGCTGAGAAGTGGGACTGGTAGAGTCTGGTAATGGTTAGACTCGATGATCTCAAATGTCTTTTCCAGCCATAATGATTCTGTGATTAATGGGTCACAAATTCCCCCTTGCTTTACCAGCGCTTGGAGGGTGCACAGAAAGATCTCACACGCTTGCACGAGGCTCAAGGACATGAAATCAAGTCCACGGGAAAGCAGCCTTTTCCCCAGGCCTCCAGGAGTTGTTCCTACCTAAACACCTCCACCCCGGTTGGAAGGCGAGACCAGAATTGATCTCAACAGCAAGAACCAAACATCTCTTTTCCAGCCAAACCCCCTTCAGGTTCTCATTCAGGGTTTCCCAAGGGCGCAGCAAACACCCTCGAGATCCCAGGTGCTTTCTGGAACCGCAGGGTGACGATCTGACACGACGAGTTCTGCTCTGAGCTGACCTTTGTTCAGCACCTGGTCTCAGAAGGGGCAATGCTCACCACAGCACCTTCCTGAAAAGGCCAGAAAATATGCCATCAAATCGTTCAACGTGATGTCTAGCTAGCTATGCGCCCCTCCTGCATCCCACAGCCCTTGCAGCAGGCGACACCACTTTAATTAGCAAAGACAGACACCTTCTGAAGCATCTGCCGAGTTGGAAACAAGGCGGATGGTTACAGGCTTTCGCATGTGCTCACAAGCAAAGCAAAGCTCCTCATCCGACCTGGCATGGGGAGCAGGCAGGGCAGGACTCTGTGGGCTGGGTTTTGCACTTCTCCCAGGATCACTGCACACTTTCTGCTTCCATTAAGTCACAGCTGACTTTGGCCTCTAGGCCAACACAAAAACCCGCATGCAAGGATGTCCAGAAGGCACCTGGAGGTTATCACGGTCCAATGCATCCACCCGAACGGGCTCTTCCAGGCACTCTCCTACAGCAGATGCCATCACATCTGGCTGCGCCTGCGCTGCTGCTGTGCTCACCCCGCCAGCACTCGCTGCTGACTTGCTCCAGCGGCTCGGGCAGGCACGCGCCGGGTAATGAATGAAGAGCAGCACATCTGTGTGCCACACAGAGAGAGAAGAGGCAGCAGAGGGAAACGAAGCCCAAGCACTTCATTCCCTGAAGCTGGAGCCCCGGCTCCGCCAGGCTCGGCGCAGGTTCCAGCGTGCTCCTTTCTGTAGCTGCTGCCTTCCTCAGCAGACAGCTCTCACACCTCCTAATATTTTCTGCCGTGTAGCCCCAACACACGGGTGTTTGCATCGCCCGCCACAGCCCTTCCCACCTATCTGGGGCAGGAGCATTGTGGAGCAATTCAAAGCAATGCTTTTTTCCCCTTCAAATAACTGATTGCTATATAATTAGCTCCTTTGTTCTGGATACACAAACGCAGCTAGTTAATTACAGGCCACCTTGCCAGTGGTTTTTCAATTCTCTCTGGGTCTGGCTGCTGGGAGGCACACTAAATGGCAGGGAAGAAAGCTAGAAAGCCGCTAAGAACGAAATTTTAATAAGTCCTCTGGAGTTGTCTATGAGAGCTTTTATTTTATGAGTAGCCACAACAGTGGGTGCGCGTCCATTACGCCTTGTCAGCCTGTCGATCAGGAATGCTGCAATCCGAATGACTCTTTTCCCGAGCTTTGCACACACAACAAAGAGTTCAAAAAAAAATAATAATCAGACCAAGCAACGCTATCCAGCTGTGGTCTCTGAAAGCGCTTTCAGTTACTGACCTGTGCTGTATTTATCTCTTAGAGCTAGTGAACCATTTTTCTTTTTTTTTCCCCTGCCTTTCCCTCCAATGAAATGGAAGAAAAGATTTTTTTTTTTTTTTTTTAATTCCTTATATGCATCTGCATTCCACAGGGTGTCAAGAAAAGCTTCACAAAGAGCGGATGATGCAAAAAACTACATCACTGCAAGAGACGGAAGCAAGGTGGTAGGGAGGGGACATGAATTTAAAGGTTTTAAATCAATCTGATGAGCAAATGATGGGCCGGGGATGTCAGCATCAGCCTCCTGCTCCCTCCCTTCTGTCCGGGAGAGCTGGGAAGAATCTGTGCTAAAGCCTTTGGGACATTTCTCTGTCCCAGCTCTTCTCCTGCAGTGGAAGCAAATCCCTGGAAAACTCCAAAGCAAAGAGCACAGTGACGCATCCGCAGACCTCGGCCTTAAAGCCTTCATCACCCGGCGGGTGCTGCGGGCTGGGCCGGCCGTCGAGCAGCCACCTCCAAGGGTGAGCACCAGCGAGAGGAAAGAGGTGCCAGAGCACAAGACATCACCGTGTCCCCACGGAATGTGGGGTGACACGGGGACTTTGTTACCCAGAGGGCAGGTGTGTCCCCCTGCCCTGGACAAGACCTGTCAGAACACAGAGGATGGTGCCACCAGGGATGGTGCCGGGGGAGGGAAGGTCCTTCGGTGTGGGGACAACCTCGTACACCAGAGGTTGCCTTGATCAGAGGCATACGAGTTTTTTCACTGACATTTCCAGTAGCCTTCTGCCTGAAAACTGGCTCGCAAGTTTCGGGAGAATTGGGTTTATTTTCTCAGATTTTTTTTTTTTGCTGGAAGACATTGTTTTTCTCTGATTTTTTCTAAATGGGATAAAAAAGTTATTCTTCCAGCTGAAATTTTAAAGTTCTATAATTTAGGCCAAGATCCCAAATTGAAAGGCACTCAGTCCCATTTCTCTTTTTTTAAAATCAGATAACAGAAATTCTTTCCAGAGGAAACCTGATTTTCTTTTTTCACAAAGAGAAAACCCATTTTCCTCTGAAAAGTGGTTTGGGTTACAAGTTGTTGCTTTGTACAATTGCCAGTGCCTCCAGATTCAGTGGGACCTCACAGCGACAGCATCTCTTCACCTGGATCAGAAAACATCTTGGTTCAAAATAAAAGCTCCATATGTTTTCTCCCAGAATCAAAAAAAATCTCAAAGCAAAAAAAAACCAAAACAAAAAAACCACAAAGCCACCCACAGCCAAGGACACCAATAAAAAAAAAGCTTTTCAGAAAATTTCTTTACTTCCAGACCTCAGAACAAGAGGTCTCTGCGCGAGCCTGCTTCAACACTCTCTTTAGACCAAGAGCCAGTCGTACACGTATATGGTTACTAAAAAATGAGACTATTAAAGATTTATGCATTCAGAAAAGTGCTGTACAAAGAGAAAATGAACTTTCAGAAGAGTGGCAAAACTACTTAGATGCACCTGATTTTAAATGAAGTCCTTAATGAAGAATTCTTGCCGTTGGTTGTCTCACAGCTCGAAGCAGTTTTCGCTCTCTCCTCCTTTCCCTTTCTCCTTTTCTCCTGCTCTTTCTTTTGTTTAAGAGACTTCCCTTGAAGAAACATAGAACTGTAACTTCTGCTTCATCTAAATTCGCAGGACAGAAACAAAATTAATTCTTTAGTCATTGTCTCTTTGACTCAAACTTTAATTTCTCTTCGACAACACGGCTGCCTGATAAGACTTCTCGCCTGCGTCGCTTCTGTCCGTCCCTGAAGAGGAACTTTCCTTTTCTCTGCTTCAAGTGAAAGAGGGAATTCGCGTGATGGGTGAAGCCTTGTTTCAAGTCTTTTGGGCTCCTGCCAGGGGCTCCAGCAGAGCCAGGCTGCACGAGGAGCGCTCGGGTCACCAAATCCCCGGCGCGGGGACGTTCTGCCAGCCGGCTTCGGCGGCTGGAACACCACCAGCTCGGCGTTTGAAGTACCCACAGGCAGTTGCTGAGGTTGGAAAGCTTCAGCTCCTGGGGTGACACGATTACAGGAGAAGTTAGGCTTTCATCCTCCAAAAAAAGAAAAGAGCCCAAAGCGCACAGAGACTCGCCCAGCCATGCCGCCGCAGTATTTTCCTGTCCAACACTTCCAGGCATTGGATTAAAAAGTCAGTGAAAAAAACAGGCTTAGCTGCAAAACCCAACACTTTCAACATTAAAAAAAACCCAACCAGAAAGTTCCTAAGTCCAGCTGAGAGAGGGAACAATCCAGTCCTTGCTTATGCAGGCAACGCCGTACCTGATCTGAATTAATATTGTGTAGGGGGAGAAATTTCACAAGTGTTCACTTGCTTTTGACAATAGTTTTTTTTGCTCCTTCGTGCTTTTTCTACCATAAATATTCAAACAATCTGAGTAGAGGAAAGCAAATGCCTCCACGCAAGATTATTTCAAGTAACCAAAGCTCTCCCAAAAACCATCCTTTTTGCCACCTGGGGAGAAAGCTGCCGTGGCTGCTCACTCAGGTTTAATGTAGGGATTTGTGACCGCAAATCCCACCTTCGGTCCCGGTGTCTGCAGTCAGCACGTGGCACGGGCCAGCAGTTCTTGAGAGAAAAGAGTCCAGTGCATTTATGAATTTCACTACCTGAGAAGAGGGATGAATTAATCAAGGGGAAAAAATTCAAAGAAACACTTTTTTTTTCCTGCGAAGCTTTGTCCTCTGCTTTGTACCTTACTCTGCCACCAGGTGGGAAAAGGCTCCTGTTGAGTAAGGGGACATCTAGGGTTGAGTGGGGCTTCTAGACCCCAAATTTGTGTTCAACGCCTCGGTTCCTAAGGTCAGCTAAACCACAGGTGGATTTAGCCGGCTGCTGCTTGAGACACCAGACTTTATTATGAATTTCCTTCCTTCTATTGGCTACTTTTCCTCAGAACATGGACGCCAGCTGAATGTGGCTTTCGGCAGTTCTGAAAATGTAAATTTATTCTGTATTTCCAGTGTCATGTGCTCCTCTTATCTGCAAGTTACAGTTATCAGAATAAATACTAGAAGACAAGTCCTTGGAGAGATCCTGTATGTACATGAGCTAAATACTCCAGCCAGTAGCTAATCCAGGCAAAGAATTGCAAAACATGGATTATTCTTGTATTAATTGCAAAAGATAGCACAGCGAGGGGTGGGAAGTCCCTCCTCCCAGGAGTCAAGACGGCTGAATGAGGAACCTTCTCCGGAGAAGATTCAAGGCACAGACCAAAGATGAGCTTCCCCAAGGATCAAGAGAAGTGACTTTCAGCATCGCAGAGCTCGAAGCGAAGGTGAGCAAAGAGATTTTACACAGCACTCGTGTGGAATTCAGCCACCCACGTGTGATGTGGCAGCTCTGAAACTCCCTTGAAATTCACTACAAATTGCACTTTGAGATTTTTTTGCTCTCTACGAACCTAGTTCTTACTTTCCCATCATGCGGCTTCCAGGAAGACACCTGTACAAGCCAGCTGCCCGCGTCCGAGCAACTCCCTTCAGACTGAAGCTCCCAACACCTCAGCTCCGCACTAGTGAACCACCACCCCCCCAGAGCCCCCCTCTCCATCACTGCCCGGCGCTGCAGCAACCAGCTTCTGCCTTCAAAACGCAAGACTCTGCCCTACGACCTGGAACAGTCACTCCCTTCAGCGGGAGAAGCAGCGGTATCCTCATCGCTGTACCCACAACCTTGGTAAGATGGCCCATGAGCAGAATCCACACATATATACATATATATATACACACACACACACATATATATAGCTTTTTTGTGTCTCTCTCTATATATACATATATATGTATATATACACACATATATACACACACACACATATATGGCTTTTTTTGTGTACATATATATATACACACACACACATATATATGGCTTTTTTTGTGTATATATATATATACACAGACACATATATGGCTTTTTTTGGGTGTATATATATATACACACACACATATATATGGCTTTTTTTGTGTCTATATATATACACATATACACATATATATGGCTTTTTTGTGTCTCTCTCTATATATACATATATATGTATATACACACACATATATACACACACACACATATATGGCTTTTTTTGTGCATATATATACACACAGACACATATATATGGCTTTTTGGGTGTATATATATACACACACACATATATATGGCTTTTTTTGGGTGTATATATATACACACACACATATATATGGCATTTTTGTGTCTCTATATATATACGCATATACACACACACACATATATATGGCTTTTTTTGTGTCTATATATATACACATATACACATATATATGGTTTTTTTGTGTCTCTCTATATATACACATATATGTATATATATACACATATATATATATACACACACACACACACACACAAGCCTACCTGTGCCTTTGCCTTTGCCACCACGGGCTGCTGCAGAGCTGGTTTGCTCTACAGGAGCCTCAGCCCTGCAGCGTGTTCGACCCCGCAGTCAAATCAGGCCTGAACCACCCCGAATTCCAGGAAGAGTTGGCCAACTCCAGAGCTGTCGGGTTTAGCCCCGTCCGAGTCAAGTTTTACTTTGCAACCGCTCCCCGCAGCAGCGAAAGGACGAGGAGCACTTTGCACAAAATGAGTATTCTCCTTCCGTTTCACCAGCTCGTTATATTAATTAAATATGAATTGATTGTAAAGGACACTAATTGAGATTTAAAAGAGATACATTTAGGCGCCCATGTAATTAACTCAAACTAACAGAGGCAATAAACGTGGAAGCTTATTAATACAATCACCTTGCAAGGATCGTTTGGAGTATTTCCTCCCCGCACAACTGGCTATCACAAGTTAGGTATCAATTAACACACTTTCCGAAGATAATACACCTTTTCAATTAGCTGGTCCCTCACTCGCTGGCTCTGCCAGCGGCTCTACCCTCGGAATCCCCCATCGTTCAGCTCTTGGAACCTCCTGCCGTTCCCACTTCCAGCTCTTTTGATCCGCATCATTGCTGGGCGAGTTCAACTCCCCAGCTCTTTCATAA
Source organism: Trogon surrucura (assembly GCA_020746105.1). Classification (NCBI taxonomy): domain Eukaryota; kingdom Metazoa; phylum Chordata; class Aves; order Trogoniformes; family Trogonidae; genus Trogon; species Trogon surrucura. The sequence goes on from CM036640.1 coordinate 4,899,429, forward strand.
ATGCAAAAGAGGAGAACGTCACGTTGGGAACAGGTAGAAATGACTCTGATTATCAGATCCAGACATGGTATTTAAAAAAAAAAAAAAGAAGTTTTTTTTTCCTTTTTCTCTGCCTTTCTGTAGGCAATAAATTATTCAGGGTGTTCCAGCCTCTACTACGCTTTTTCTGTTTGCCAGTTAATCTCCAAATGTGGAGAATTGGGGAAAGTGAGCCTGTATGCAACAGGAAACATGTATACATAGTGCTCAGAGGCTTCTGTTTAAAGCAAAAGGCACTTTTTTTTTTTCCCCCCTTCTTTAAATCAATATCCTTTTCCAGCATGAAAGTCCCTCTTTGAAATAAAACTGTGCGTGTGGCCCTTTGGGGCTAATTACCAGATGCTCATCTGGATGTTATCTTTTACAGAGGCTAAAAAAGGGAAAAAATGCGAAGTCAAGTCAGGGTATTAACACTCTTAAAAATACATACATCATTTATCTACCAGAGAGATGAGGTTTTGAAGTCTTGTTAATGAATACTAGCTATTCTGCCTTCCTATTAAGGAGTGCTGCTTTCAACGGAGTCGGATGAAATTATTGCCGATCAGAAAAAAACGGGTTTCCCATCCCAAAATAGTTCTAAGGATTTCCAAGATACTCTTACTTTGAAGAGAGAAAAAAGTTAACATCTATACATTTTTATAACTTAACCCTCCAGAATCAGAGTGTTTATATTGGCTCACAGAAAACATATGAGCATTCCCCAAGTATATAATTTTAATGTTTGTTAATGTAAATGAGTATTTCCAAAAGTATATTGTATTAAAATAAGCAATATTAAAGCATCCACACTTCCAGAAAGGAAACACTTTGATTTCAAGTAAGTAACACCACCAGCAATCTTTTTTTTTTTTTAAACAACAGAACATTTCATGTGTCTAATCAACTGTAATTACGTTTTGCTACTGCGGGAGAACTCGTGAAACGATGCGCATGCACACGAGAAAAAAAATACCACGAGCAAACTGAAATTTGAAGAGTGTTTTGGTTTGGCCTGGCCAGATTTCGGCGGCGGGGGGGGAGCTGCAGGGTGGCTTCTACAAGAAGCTGCTAGAAGCTCCCCAAGATTGATAGAGCCAATGCCAGTCGGCTACAAAGAGGGACCCGCCGCTGGCCAAGGCTGAGCCTGTCAGTAAGGTGATAGCAGAGAAACCCTCTGTGAAAAACATATTTAAGAACGGGGAAAAGAACTGCGCCATAACAGCTGGCACAGAGATGGAGGAGTGAGAGTCTGTGCAGACACCAAGGTCAGTGAAGAAGGAGGTGGGGGAGGATGAGCTCCAGGCGCCGGAGCAGAAGGAGTCCCCCGGGTCCGTGGTGAAGACCATGGTGAAGCGGGTTGTCCCCCTGCAGCCCATGGACGAGGTGCAGAAGTCCACTGTGAGGATCACCGCGTAGATGTCCACTGAGGACTCCACGCCGTGTGGGTAGATGCCTGAAAGGGGACTGTAGCCCGTGGGAAGCTGCATCAGAGCAAGTCGCTGCCGGAACCTGTAGCCCGTGGAAGAGGGAATGCCCACGCTGGAGCAGGTTGGCCGGTGGGACTTTTGGGACGCTGCGGGTGGCTCACGCTGGAGCAGTTTCCCCCGAAGGACTGCGCCTCAGACTCACGAGGGGTGGGCTGCCCCTCGTGAGGTGTCTCGCGTTGGGCAGTTTGTGATGAATTGCCCTTCGTGGGACGACTCACGCGGAGAAGAGAGCGTGAAGCTTGTCTCCCGTGAGAGGGACCCCACAGTGGCCCTGGGGAAGAGTGAAGAGTCCTCCCCCAGAGTGAAGAAGCAGCGGTGGGACCAACATCGGATGAACTGACCATAACCCCCATTCCCTGTCCCCCTGCGCCGCTCGGGGGGAGGAGGTGGAGAAACCGGGACTGATGTTAAGCCCGGGAAGAAGGGAGGGATGGGGGGAAGGTGTTCTGTTTAAGATCCATTTGCTCTTTCTCACTTCTCACTACTCCTCTCTGATTAGTTCTCTTAATAAATGTACCTAATTTCCCCAAAACTGAGTCTGTTTTGCCCGGGACGGTAAATGAGGGTGATCTCCCTGTCCTTATCTCAAAACCCTGAACCCTTGGAAATATTTTCTCCCCCTGTTCAGCAGTGAAGGGGGAGTGAGTGAGCGGCTGTGCGGGTACCTGGCGGCCGGCCAGGGTCAACCCACGACAAAGAGGAATCTTCAAATCTTCAAAGCCCGGGCAAGGACAAGGAGAGGGGCAGGAGGGAGGGAGCACACCCATGGTGCGGGCAGCGGGCGCCGGGCTCGTTCTGCACCTCTGCCGTGACTCCAGCTGCTGGAGGCACGTGCTGCCGCGCAAGCGACGTCTGCAAACGCAACGATTACACTTCATTTTAGAGATGGGGCACAGGCAGGCTGAGGCTACAGCTGTGCACGCTCCAGGCCAGCACAAGCCAACGCCACTGCCAAACCCTGGGATGTATTTTCCCCTCCCGCTGCAACACTTCTCGCAGTGCCAGGGTGAGAAGTTATTTTTCCTCCGATTCCTTCCATGTAGTGGAGTTTTGTTGAAGCCTGCTGGTAGGAGTCAATTCTGCAAGGATTTATACAGTTGAATTAAGACAGCTGAAATGAAAAAACGACTAAAGAACAAAGAAAAATAAGAGCCAAAATGCAGACCCACCGAGATACGACTTTTTTTTTTTTCTCCCTGAAGCCTTTGATGCCTTACACCGAGTTTGGTTAGAAGAAGTAATCACGATGTGATGAAAGTCAAAGCAACATGTTGGCATTTCCCTTAACTTTTTAAGCAGGCAGTCGCATTTAGTCCAATCTCACCGATACTCTCAGTTCCTCCAAAATCCAAGTCTGAAGCAAACTTACCGTTTGCCGGGGTTTGTGGGAGGAAGGTTCTCTCCTGCTCCTCACTGGGATGACAACTGCAGTTCCTACAGGCGGTGGCTTTTTCCTGCATCCCACCTGCACAGCATCTCGCCAACTCCGTAGTGTTGGAAGACCCGCCTTTGGAAGCACAACGCCCTCTCCAGCTTGTTTTTATGCTGGTTTTATCGTGTTGTACTTTGCCTTGAGCTCCTGACTCTGCTCTCTAAGCCAGGCACGTCTTCCACCCAGGGGCAATGAGCCAGGCAGGTGCGGGCCACGTGAACCAATCGCTGCAGCTCCACGTCTGGCAGCAGCCTCACGTCCGGGCAGCCTCAGGTACGGCTCACCTGGCTCTGGCACGCTCCAGCGAGCCAAGCGTCGTTCAGTGCCAGGAACAGCAGATCCTGGTGGACCGAGCATCCTCCCCTCCGCTCCCAACGTGGTCCCGCCAGCCTTAGGGAGAGGCACTCGCCATCTGCCACCACGTGCCACAGCCCTTTGTAAGGAAGATGCCAACAGCTCCTCTTTCCATTTGCAGTTGTTTGCTCTTTTCAGCCCGCTCTTCCCATGTATCTGGCACCAAAGCTCCTTCACATAAAAGGCTCACATTTTTTTTTTCTTCGCCCTGACGCCCGTTCCATCTGGCCTGACTTCTTAGCGGTGATGCACCTGTCTTGCTCCCCTGCATCCCAGGAAGTCTTTGGCTGGTCCAGGAACTTATTCACCCAGCTGGAAAGAGCAATGCCCGTATCAGCTCGGTGCTGGTTCAAAGAGTAGAAAGCTGGGGAGTGTTTTGGATGGTGTTAGGAAACACAGCTTCACAGCCATTTTTTATTTCCATCCCATTTAATACATTTTAGGCTGGCTTTCCTCCTTTGATATGAGGGAAGTTAGGGCCATGCTGAACTTGGATAACAAAATAATGCGTTAAAAAGGCAAACCTGTTACTTAGAAAAAGCTATTAAAGGGTTTGGGAGCTCAACAAAATAATACATAAAATTCCACTTCCACAGAAGGTGATGACAAGATCCTTATGACCAATTTCTAATGATGGCATATATTGCATCAATGTCTCCCAAAAACTTTCAGATCTGTTGAGCTCAGCCACATCGTTTTTTCAACAAAAGCACAGTCCCTACCTGGTTGCTCCAACTGTTAGTCCTGGAGCAGGAGCATCAAAGAACCAGCTCTTTCCAGACAAACTGGTTATGTCCAGGGAGACCAGCAATGCCTGCTTATTTTTCCAACAAGGTACAAATCTCTATTGTACAAGGCAGCTGCCTATTTGCTTAACTTTAAAATATTTAGTCTTTAATTAAAACCAGTAAGATCGTTTGGGGTTTTTTTTCCCAGTACTGTTTTGGCACTTGGAAAGAAGCTTCTCCTTAGGTAGAGGACACAAACCAGAGGAAATTCCCTTCAGCAAGTAAGTCAGTTCTACTGGGTTCTGCAGGAGGTGTTTATACTCTGAAGCACACAGAGCTCTCTGTGTCTGAGGGCTTTTCTGATGGAAATTGTACAGCAGTGGCAAGGAGCATTCATTTCCAACTATTTGGTATTAGAAGTTTACCAGTTTTGTTGGAAAATGCCTGAAAAATTGATTGCAAAGGACATTAACTGAGATTTAAGAGAGATACATTTAAGCGTCCATGTAATTAACTCAAGAGAGGCAATAAATGTGGAAGCTGTGGAAGGCAGTAAACGTGGAAGTCCACAGAAGCTGTACATAATTTTTCCGAGATGATGGTGCAAAAAGAACGAGAAGTCTTCGTTCGCTCTCAGGCGGCCTTTTCTGTGCGAGCTGGAGAGAAGGGGAGAGATCACTCAAATCTCTATCAACAAATGGTTTGAAATTGGTGACTCGGATTTCCAGATTTATTTCTTACTCTCCTCAACAGCGCCGAGATTTGCTGGATTTGCATATCAGGGGAGATTATTTTTTTCCTGCTTTCAGCCTTGGAAGAGCAGGCAGGTGTGGAGTAATCAAACACCATTGAGCTTTAAATGCTAAGGAAGCTACTGCTGTGGGCCGCGCAGCTTCCTCATCTTCCTTGTCATCTATTTATATTTATACACAAAACCCTGCCTCCGCACTAAGGGCTCACTTGTCCAACCTCGCAGCTGGGCAAGAGTGATCTTTTTCAAACAGTCCGTAGGTCTGATAACTTCAGAAACTATTTTAGACCCTTGTCTTGACCTTATTATTCCTCTGGTCTGCAACTCCAAGGCTAAAAGCTCCTTCTTCATGGGGAAGAGCTTATTATAGCAGGTTTCAAAATAACTGGATATAGCACGATATTGTTTATAGAGCAACGGCACACGAGGGTCTTTGTCTTTTCCCCTGTGAGAGTCAATACCAATAGCTAATGCTGCATGAAAACAGCGTTGAGGAAAGGCAAGAGTCACATCATCACAAGCAATTCAGTTACTCCTAGCTTCGCTTCTCCCCCAATTTGTCAAACTGTTGCTATTAATTAAGAAATCAGCATGCTTCCTAGCTGGTTAAAAAGCAGGGCTCTGCAGCTTTTAAAAACAGATCTCTTCCTGTTAAATACGCTTTCCAAAGCTAAAAAAATAAATAAATAAAAAACAAAGCCCAAATAAGAAGCAGCAGCAAGAGCAGAGTCCCAAGGCGGTGCAGTTCGGGTATGTCGATACAGAGCCGAGGCAGCAAAACCCAGTTTGTGTTTGTGCTGCTCATCCCCAGGGGAAATACAGCCCGCGAGTCCTCCCGGCTCTCAGAGATGGGAGAAGCCGAGGTGGAGGGAGGGGAGGAATCTGCCTCTTCTCCATCAGCCGAGAAAGAGCAAAGGCAGGGGGAGAACCCAGAGCTCCTCCTGCCCTTCAGGACACCACGAGAGGCTGCTGGGCTCAGCCGTGGGATGCTCATTAGCTGGTGATGGATGGGGAACGATTGAATGCTACTTGCTTTTCCACAGCGAGACGGTCTCCAGGCAGCAGCCAATGCTGAGTTTTCGCCCATCCACCAGACAGATATTGATGAAGATACAGCAGGAGGAGATAAATGGACTCAGAATCCAGAGTCCCACTCCTAACTCACACCACTACTTTAATAAGAACACGGGCACAGGGCAGCCGAGCCAGGCAGGTGTGGTTTTGTGAGCTCTGTGGAGGCTTCAAAGAAGAGATAAATGGAGCATCAGTTTCAAGCTGGTGAGTTTGTGATGGATAGAGGATCTTAGCAGAGAAATGGAGAACATTCCTCACAGACTCCAGAAGTCAATTCCCTTTGGAAAATGAGGCAGTTACGGCTGGAGGAAGAAGGGGGGGATCAGCATTACAGCACACACGCAACTTCAAGCTTGCAGACACCCTTCAGGAAATTATTTGGTTGTGCAAAATGCACAGAGCTCAAGGTGAATAATCCGTGAGGAGGGGGCGAGGGGCTCTGTGCCACGAGGATGGACCATCTGCAAGTTACTGCTGCTGGCAGGAACACAAACCAGCAAGGACTTTGGTTTAGAAGCATCCAGATGCACCCGGCTCCCAAGGACACTAAATCACATCCAGTTATATCCTCTGTGCCCTGTCTCTAGGGGATGGACTTTGTGTGCTGAATTTCAGAATAAAGCCCTAGGGTTTTGTTCTTGAAATAAACCTGCTGCTTATCTTCTTCTAAAGCTCCAAGGGCTTCCAATGGATAAAGAAATGGAATTTTGCTCTTTCCCCCAGAGTGCCCTGTTTAAATCCAAAGGAGTGGATAACAACGTCTGTCACTGTAAGAACTTCCACACCTTGTCCTGTGACACAAGTGACAGGGAACAAAAATCAGAGCCTATCTCCAAAACCTTGACAGAGACACTCTTCTTCCTGGATAAAGCTCATTAAGAGCTTTATTTCACGAGAGTTTGTGCATTAAAAGCACAAACTAAGGATTACTGGGTCTCCTCGGCTAGCTGATAGCCAGAAAATGATGTCCCAAGCCTGTACATAAACCATCAAGTTACTCCGTAAAAAGGGCCAGAACCAAACAACCCATTAATGTCAACAGGAATGGGTTTTTAAACCCCTTGACAACTGCAGCTTTGGCTCAGGCTAAGTGACATTACCCTCAAGATGCTCAGTTCCAAATCTGAGAGGTCCCAGTCGAATTTCTCAGCCTGCTGCTTCCAGCACCTCCGGCAGTTAGCGCTGCTATATTTACTCACACATGGCCAGGTGCTTGCAGAATAGACGCTATCATTGCTGTTTAAGCTCCCAGATAACTACTCCAGGAGGACAATCGGTTTACAAGCAATTCTGATGAGGCCATTAGACACAGCCATCAGCGCTCATCAACACGACTGGAGTTGTTGAATATACTTGCAAAGCGCTCCCGTCAGCTCCAAGAAATAACGCAAAACCCACGTCGCCTTATAATTTCCCTTGCAAATTCATGGCATCCGGTGAAGGTACAGATTCCCCGTCATGTCCAAAAGCTGTCAAAAAAATTTTTAAAAGGGCCTGTTTTCCGCTTAACCATTCACTGCGATGATGGGTATTGCGACAGCTCATTTCGTGTAACGAGCTCATCAATGTAAAACAGCATTAGGGATATGGCAAAACATACAGAAATGGAGCGGATCTGCAACAATTTTAGACTTTCTAGTGCCACCTCACACCAGCAACTGGCTCTGTGGTCATTACTAGCCCGGCAGAGCTATGAGTAGGAACAGCGCCCAGAGACATGGTACCACACTTAATGCTGAAGCATATCCCATTTAAAAAAAATAAAAACAAACCAAAACACACCAAGCCTGCATAGTAACATCGCAGTAAGTGGTTCTGATGAGCAGATTTGTGGAGCTTCGTTACTCTGTGAACCACAGGCTGCCGGTGCAGCTGGAGAATTACGCAGATGTGAAACCTGGACCCAGCCATTCACTTAGTCAGAACCGCTCAGGTGCCTGGTGTTAGAGACTGCGTCGTACTCTTTTAAATGACATAAACTGGGGGCACCTTCCTGGCTGTTTACTAGAAGGTTCAGTTAGAACTCTCTTAGCTCTCTATCTTAACAGAAATCCACACTTTTTCCAGAGGCTTCTGATTCAGTTGTCCCGTGGCAGTACCAGGGCTTCACTGGCAGCCAAGGGCAAAATGGACAAAGCCCCAAAGGGGCTGCTCTCGCCTCCGGGATTCTCCACTTTGCACACGGCAGCCACTGCTGCAGCTCAGGATCAGGAGCTCTGGGGGGCGCTGCTCAGCTGGCTGGGGCAAAAAGCAGCCAAATTTGGTTTATACAAGCTGAGATTTCGCCAGTTTTGATAACATGAGTTCACCGAGTGCTCTGCACTGATTAAGAGGAACTTGGACAACCCGACTGTAGCGGGGCTCTGCAGCATGGTCTCAGCGCGGGCTGTGAACAGGAACATGCCCCAGGAACACACCCCAGAGACTTGGAACCAGAATTTACCATTTGCCAGGGTGAGGAACTCGAGAACACTTGCGTTTCCATTCAACTCACCAGCCTATACCCCAGCTAACAGGATTCCCTGACTAACAAGCTGCTCTTGCAGACACAAGCCCTTTCTCTACACAGCACGGACAACCCACAACTCAAAACCCAACCACCGATAATGGAATTACGTATTTTCTCCTACATCTCCTTGCACAGAAACACACTGAGACCTCGCTGACCTGCACGATTTACAAGTCCTCTTCCCCCCATGAGGTGTGAGCAGTCACCCCTCGCATCGCCCACGCCACCTCCACGCCGCAGCAGGCACAGAGAGCAACCCCAACCGCGTACGGCACAGCCGAGCCCCCACAGAGCAAGTTTGAGTCATACAAGTCTGTCATCACCCTCCTCATTTATACTGGCTGTAGGCATGTCTGAACACAGAGAAACCACTGTCATCATCCCCCAGTTCCCTTGGGGTATCTCGCAGCAGGAGGAAAAGCTCTTCATCTTCAGGAATCAAACCATTCCAGGCAGCACAGTTCAAATACGCTCATGTTTTACTGTGGCTATATTTTATGGTATGGCCATAAAGGCAATAAAACAAAAGGTTAATACTAGCAAGTTCATAAATTTAGTAGTCAAGGATTAGTACATTCTTGTTCATCTTCTCTTTATTTTACTGGAATTTTAGAGGCAAAGGTTTACATTTGCCCTTGCAGCAAGTTTTTGAGGCAGAAGTGCCAGCCTGGCTAGGTAAATAGTTTAAGCCTCAGCAGTAATTGCAGCTGAAAAAAAAATAATCTAGTCCAGGCTGGACTGATACGGAGTTTTATAACAACTCCTAATGTCTGTATTAGAGCAGTGCCTGTTTTCAGCAGGCTGAGGTGAAACGTCCCCTTCTAAAACTAGTTCAAACTGTTTGATAAATCATTTTCTGCAGCCAAGAGTCACCCATCTCAGCTAACAGAAGAGATTACCCAAGTGCTTCCACGATGGTGCAGAACGCTTGGCTGCCCCTCCCTCGGCACCAGCCTCCTGGGAGGTCTGAAGCTCAGCAATTTGACTTTGCACTGACACAGGAGCAGCGCTCAATCTCTTCCATTGACTCTTAACAGCGCAGATAGTTTACACCAAAGGTTTGATTTCTTCAAACCCCTTACTGGTCAGTCTTCCAAGAGGATGACCAGACTCAGGTATACTTTTATGCTCAACTAATATGTGTTTGATACTACACATAGGACTAGAGTTTCATATATTCTCACTTTAGTCATTAATATATCCAGAAGGGCATACAACCTCACAGACAGGCTGCAGCACTCAGTAAATTGAGAAAATATTCCATCCTAGGTGTCCTCTCCTTTCTTCAACACTGGGAAAAAGCCCAGAAATCTTCACCTGCAGGGTTTAGAAACACAGGGCATGTACCAGCCTGTTGCCTGCAACGGGAGAGCTGTCAACAAGATCGCATCCCTGTTCTGCCCCTGAAATGGTGCCATTGCGACGCGAAAACACCACCTGAAGTCTGAAAGAGATCTCTAGCTCACTAGGTAGCTACTGGTAGGTAAACCAATAAAAGAAGGCTACACTAAAGAAGACTACACTAAAGACTTCGAGACTCTACACAAAAGAAGTCATCAACTTAAGTATTGACACAGAAACACCCGAAGGAGTGAAATGAGAAAGAAGCCCCTGGAGCAGCTTTGGCCCAGGCAGCAGCTCAGAGCTCAAGCAATGCCAGGGCACAGCTGGAGGGCAGCACAGCTGGAAGGCAGAGCTCCAACCTCTGTGTTCAGGGACTGTTCTTGATACTTAGGATGGACAAGACACCCACCTTCTGAGGAGGAACAGCTACTTTCCTTTTGGGGAGGAAAGGTCCCAGCTGTGCTGTACCATTTCACATCAGGGTCAGACAACGTGTCCTTGGGTATTAATTACCATTATTGATTTAAACTCTGCTGCCCCTCCCACCTCCCAAACACTCTTAGGAAGCAGAGCAAATCCATATTAAAATGAAATGCCTATAAAAAGTTTTTAAGCTTATTTGAGGGGAAAAATATTTATCCTGTTTCTCAGGAATATTTATGTCCCATTCTGCCTCTCAACCCACTCCCATTGTTTTTTTCCATAGTCACTGAAAACACTTTATCTTGAGCCAAGATTAGTTCTGTGCCATTTACTATTCTTACTACAATCTCCATGAGAACAAGCCCTCCACATCTTTAATGCCACCTGCAGTCAGTGACTTACAGTTATGTTTCTGTGCTGTGCTACTTTGATCTCTTCAGTATTTGGCTGTTTTTATGGGGCTGCTCTTCTGTTTTCTCTCCATTTATGGCCTCGCTAATCTGTGTGAAAGGAGCAGAATAGGCAATCAATCACATCGCAAAATACTGAAAAGGACAAAACAGCGTGTTGCAAAATCTCTGCTTCTAGCTGAACTGACATAATTAGTTCCCAAGGGTATGAAAAGTGGTTCTTCTCCCAGGTGATGTGAGCTTCCTTCCAGAAGCCTTGTAATATACATGTCACAAGATGTCACGCAATGTTACTCCCTGGAGTTTGATAGTCTCGCCGAGTCCAGATCTCTCCTGACAGGGTTTATTAAGTCAAGGAGAGGAGCAGCAGCAGGAGCGGACGCCACTGCACGGGGTTAACCAAACCATGTTTCAAAAATGCTGTTTTAACAAGTACTGGGCCTAACTGAGCTCTGAGCCAGAGGTCTCTCCCTTTATTAACATAACAACGCAGTATCTGCCGCGTACCAGCATCGTCCCACGGAGCAAAGCCCCAGCTGGGGGCATCCGCGGCAAAGAGACACAACGAAGGAAGAAGCACTCCAGCTGTGCACACGCTTCAGGTTTGGTATTAAACTGCAGTTGTTTTCCATCCTAAGCAGCTGCTCCTCGATGGGAACCCTGCATTCACAGGCACCGGGAAGGACGTTCTTCTTCCCAAGAGGAGGCTACACAAACGTGTCCTGCACGGCGGGTTTGCACATCGGCCACTTGTGTGATTTCGTGGCTGGTCTGAGGCCATTAGTTGCTGGTTTATGGTTCCTGGGGGTCACACACGAAGAACGTCCAGTAAGTACCTGGCATCGCACTGGTGAAATGACCTCAACAGGACTGGCAAGATGTAGAACTCCCGTCTGAGGTTTCTTATTCATATACCGGCAGGCCCAGATCAGGTTTTGTGTAAAGAAGTCAGCTATCTATCACAAGGCTTCATCTTACAAAATTCCTCCCCAGGCTCCAAACAGAAAGCCAAGACATTAATCTTGATAAAATGACAACCAGGTGAGACACAAAAGAGAATGAGGTTGTACAGGACGTTATAAGTAGGATGGTCGAAGAATTACGACCTTAACTTCCCTTAAGTTAGCCTTGAACGAGTGTAGCACAAAGACTTTTTGTTAGAAAGTTAAATCTTCCTGGGAACAATTGATTTAAAACGAGTGAGGTGGCTAGGAAGCTTGGTCAGTAATTTTAGAAGTAAAATTGTGATTAAAAACACTTCGCCACTGAAAGTTTGGAAGCAGATTGCCTGATGGTGATTAATACGACACTACAGGATCTGGCTGCGAGGAAGAACGCAGAGACTAAACTTGAGCTAAATTCTTATCAAGTGAAATGTATCCAGCGTAATCTGATAGGTCCTCAAAGGTTAATGTAAGCTAAATCAATGCTGTCTCCATCTAGATACGGTGTGGGAAATTGTCCTTGAGTACGAATGTTCAGGAATCTGAAGATGAGGGTAATAAAGGGCTTTCATCATCTGCTAATCTTTGCCAAGTCCACCGCGAAGCACGGAAGGTTGATGATAAGGGTACTCTGATTTATCAGCCAGCAGACACAACACTGCAGTGGGTATGGGTTTAGAAGTTCCATCTCCCCGGTTTATGTTAGCTACCTTAACAAACATTTTAAAAATGCAAACGCTTTTTAGGCAGTCAAAGGCGCTGGATGCAGAAGGTCGGTACCGCGTCCCCCTGCCTTGTGAGGTCTGCAGCAGCAGAGCACCAGGAGTCCCCCTGGGATGGGGAGGAATCTGGAAGCCCGGCTCAGTCAGTGAGATGACGTTTGAGAACACTCTTCTATGGGATAAGGAGCTAAATGGGAGCAGAGCCTCAGCCATGCACTTACCCTTCAAGCACGTGGTTAAATCCCAGGGATCAAGGAGATTTCCAAGCTCTACACAAATCCATGGGAGCTAAAGGGCTGCTTAGCTTCCGTTCGTGACTTTGAAAACATCCCTCCAAATTTATGGCTGAACTTAAAACATGAGCGCTCTTCTGGTGAGTTAAGTCAGGGGCTGAAAACAGGAAAGAGAAGCGTGAAAGCTCTGACTTTGCCACGTGCCCAGAAAGATCGATTTCTCGTTTCAGCAGGACGTGTCTCTGCGGTTCTGGTGCTGACACCCCGTGGTTCAGCCCAAGCACACGTACGAATACCCAACTGCTCTCAATTCACTTTGGACACGCGCTGACAGACACACCTTGTGATCCTCGCTCCCTTCAACAATCCAGTACCCCAGGATCCGTACGGAACCAGACAACAGCAGAAATCAGGATTGCAAAGACTAAAACAGAAAAGCACCTGAGGTCTGCCCTCGGGCAACGGAGGATTTTTTCTGTACTGTATTTTCTTACTTTGTCCAGCCCTGGCTTTAAGGCTCAAGCTCACTTCAGACACCAGTTCCAGTTCAGTGGAGACCACAATGTCTCGACGATGTGGTGATAAAAGGGACATAATACAACGAGCAGATCTGAATTAATTTGTAGTTAGCTCTGGCCGTTACAAAGCTCAGTCTCCTACGACACTCTCTGCTAAATCACAAAACAGCTCTTTTGCCAGCTCCTCAGCCAGTGCTTTCCTCTACCCAAGCAGATGGTGCTAGAAGAGACGCACTCAGCACTAGCTCCGTGTATTGCTGTTACAGTTGATTAATATCTGAACACTCCATAAAGACATAAATTACGATTATGTATACAAACAAGCAGCATATACACACAAAACTTACAGGAGATGCATTTTCCCCAAAATGAGCTGTCAATTACCAAGTATTTATGTATTATGTTTACACAGGCTTTTATAATCAACACTCAAACCACTTTAGGTATTAAGTGCTTAAAACTATTGATTTGATTAATTCAACCACCTTCATAAAAGCAGCTCTTTTTCTTGGGCTGCCGTTTTGATGTGCAGCTCCCCCCCTCCATCTGCTGGGGCCCTGATGCTCTTGCCTGAGCACACGGGTCCAGGATTCCCATTTTGGAGGAACAGGGCTCACCTCCTGTGAACCAAACCCTCAAAACCCGAAGCAGCGTACACGCTTTAACAACCCTCCCCACCTCCCACGAGCCTCGAGCCGGTTTCCAAACACAAGAGGGGCTTTAAGTTAAATGCACGAGATTCCCTCTTGCAGCATCGGTCTCTGTGAAGCCAGTGGGATCCATCACGCCAAAAGCTGACCTGAAGCCACCGTCATGCATTTAACAGTAGAAATAATCTGCTGCTTCACATCGTGAGATACCTCGTGGGGTGAAGAGCATCCCTAGGACACACTGAGGAGAAGCACTGCTATTCCCTGCCTCTGGCTCTCACCCACGGCTCAGAAGCCGTTGGGGTCTTGCTGGCTCTGTGATCTCTCCAAGCGTGAGCATGTACAAATTAGCTCGTTTATCTGTCATCTCATTATAAGGCCAGCTCTTGAGAAACGGGGGCATTTCTGCATCTGATTTGTGTAGCGCCTAGCACAGCAAACCCCAGGTGCTCAGCCTGGCTAACAGAGCAGCCAGGCTCTCATCATCTGATAAAACAATTAACATCAATCTGCTTCTCACAGCTACTGCTGCCTCCCCCTTCTTTGAACCCAGCCTGAGGTACCAAGCTTTCCTCTCACCTGTGCTCTACCCATCAAATCATCATTTTACAGCCCGTGCTCAAGTTTGGCTGAGGAGACAAGAGGCAAAAAGTAGCATCTCAGCTGCTCAGAGTGAGAGATAGAAGGCTAAGTAGTGGTAAGAAGGGCAGCCAAATCTCAGAATATTATTTAGGAGAGAGTAATAAATAACGAAGCCGATGTTCATGCAGGCTTTAATGGGTTTTTATCACCAGAAAGTATGCATCTTAAAGAATGAGGGGCAGAGGGAGCCAGGGAACAAGTTCCAAATCCAGAGATTTGTGACACCCTCTATCTTCTGAAAAATGAGGCAGGGGAGTACCGATGACAGATGATACAGATGGTTCTTCACTGCCCCAAACTCTTGGAAAGTAATAATAAAAATCCCAGCAAATGGAAGCTATATCTTGGAGGAATGTATCACCAACACGGAGAATCATGCAGCAGTGAAAGAGGGGCCACTGCTAAGGTCCATCCCACCCTCAGCTCTTCCCACGTCCCTCCCTTTGGCAGCGGAGGGGACAGGAGGGGATGTGGGGCCGGAGAGCAGCAGGGCTGTAACACACTGAGTTGCCTCGAGCACCCAGCACCGAGGGCTGGCACGTCCCTTCACCCGTCTGCGCTGCTGGCCCCAAGCAGATATGGGTACTTCACCCAGATCTCGGTGTTTTGCAGCGGGTTTCTGACCTTCCAGGGGCTCTCTCTAGACTCTCAAACAACCGCACCCACCAGTACAGCCCCGTCTGTACCAGAGCACCTGCCCAGCACCCATCGGACTTCCCTCACGTGTCGCAGCCCCGCATGCAATTCCAGTTATTTCTTGCAGAAAGAGAAAGGTGGATGTTTTAAGATGTAGGCAGCACCGTCTGATAAGCCAAGCAGTGTTCAGCATTTGGTATGACCCTGGCAGTTGTAATAATCACTGTGCACGTAAAGAAAAGCATTTCCAAATGCAGCCAGCTTCAATGCCAAAGCAGAAACGTTATCCAGCAGGGCAAGTGCTCCGCAGCTCTACCAAGCCAGTCATTCGAAGAAACTGTTTACGAAAAGAGATTTTAAACTCTTAATTTGGTGCCACTGGCTAACAAACCCCATTAGTAATTCTCCCCTGCATGGGATAACATTTGTTCTGCAACTTTTCCACCCACTCGCTTTAACTCTGGCTTTGACTCAGTGGCGGGGAGCAAATAACATCAGGATGTTGACAGAGCTCCTAAAGCTCCACTTTCTTTCCTGAAACTCAGCCAGACGCTTGCAATCCCTGATACAGAAGCAATGCTCGACTGAACAATGTCAAACTAAACCGCTGTTCCAGAAAAGCCTCAGAAAATAAGAGTGAAAAAAGGACTTTTGACATGACAGTAGAAGAGGTTGGGGGCTCGCCCGGGAAGGCTGTACCCATGCACCAGCTCCCAGTCGCTCCAGGATACAGTTCAGGTGGAAAAGCAGATCTCAAGCAGATGGAGGGATGAGGAAACGGCGGTGAGGACAACATGCTCCGAAACCCTGAAATCACAGGATCACAGAATCACAGAATGTTAGGGATTGGAAGGGACCTCGAAAGATCATCAAGTCCAATCCCCCTGCCAGAGCAGGAACGCCCAGATAATGCTACACAGGAACGTGTCCAGGCAGGTCTTGAATGTCTCCAGAGAAGGAGACTCCACACCCTCCCTGGGCAGCGTGTTCCATTTCTCCGTCACCCTCACTGAGAAGAAGTTTCTTCTCGAGTTTAAGAGGAACCTCTTATGTTCCAGTTTCAGCCCATTACCCCTTGTCCTATCAGTGGTTGTCACCGAGAAGAGCCTGGCTCCATCCTCGTGACACCCATCCTCTAGATATTTGTAAACATTGATGAGGTCACCCCTCAGTCTCCTCTTCTCCAAACTGAAGAGCCCCAGCTCCCTCAGCCTTTCCTCATAAGGGAGATGCTCCACTCCCTTAATCATCCTAGGTGCCCTGTGCTGGACTCCAAGCGAGGGCGCTCTGTGGATTTCGAGATTCAACCTGCGTGCACTCGCTTCCTTGCCTCTCACAGCCCGAACTCCAACACCAGTAAGGGCTCACACACTGAGAACGGCCCCTCGTAAGCACTGCCCCAGACAGGCAGCTCGCTCCCCTGGCGGATCTTAAAGTGTTATCTGTCAACATGTTTTAAAAAGGAAAAAAAAACAAACTGCTCTTATCAGAAAGCAGGGAGAAATCAAGACTCTGGCCACTGGCATTATGAAGCCCAACAAAACAAGGTTAAGAAAAAGGCATCTGAGGGAAGAGGCTGCACTGAGCAAGCACCCACCCCTGGCAGCCGAAGGTTTACGTGTCTGAGCCGGGGCAGCCGAGCGGGACCGATGAGGCTTCAACCCTCCGGAGGGGAAAAGCCCAGCCCGGTCTGCCCCTGGCTTTCGGGGGCTCTGCCTCCCAGCAGAGCGGATCAGGGCGGCTGTGCAGGTGAATCCTCTTATGGGTAAACGAGAGGTTTCTGCTGGCAAGCTTCCTTTGATAAGAGGTCAGAAATGGGTTTTATAGTCGAATAGTTTTTGCTGTTGCATGGAGACATTTTACCTTCCAGACATGGAAGGAAAGGCTGCTGAGATGCAGCTGAAAGCCCACCAAATCCAGGGTACTTCAAAAGCACCGTCTGGAAAATCCAAGCTTAAACTGAGCCAAAATCTTTTCCTGTGAAATCACGGTATCAGCTAAGCTAAAGCTTTGCGTGGGTTTCTCATCTTCTACACTGACTGTCAGAAAAAGCCTTTAGTAGAAAGGACAAGAGGGAAATGCTTTCCAGGGAATGCACCCAGGTCGACGAAACGCGGGATGCAAATACGTGTTACTCTTACACGTGCCTTGTAGCCATATTATAGAGTAATATATTTTTTGTCACAGAATTGGGAAGAGTAAGGTGCAGGGCGTGAGGAAGTTGCCTTCGGAGGCACAGCGCGTTAGTGCAGCTGTGACATCCAAACTGGGATCTCTTCCCAGTTTAACTCTGGGTTGAGTCAGTGAGTATCTAAGAACTTCGCAGAGCTCTTAAAATTGCCAACACACATGAGTAATAATAGCTTACCATTACAAGGGAGGTCTGCATCATTCTTCCGATAGTGTTGCAGTGTTCTTGAAAAATGAGTGTTATTTATTTGATCGTCCCCTAAAGATTCTTTTGTCACAGGCTATTGTGTAAATTTGTGTTCAGACAATTTTTAAAATGTTGAATTATTCACTTGATTGGTCTTAATGTCTTCTCCTGAAACACCTCAATATGGTGCGATTATTATCAATATACAGAGGGCTAATAAAAATGTGGAAAAAGTAACTGCAGCTGGGTTTTCAAAAGGTAAAGGATAATTTTCTAACTACTAAAACATTAGTAGTTAAGAAAGTTAAGATAAGGGTAATAAAGCCTTGTGCTTCAGGGCTTTGCAAAAGGGGTTAGGAAGTAATTATTTTAAATTGTTTCTTCAGTATTATGTAATTTAACTCGCGTTAATAAAGGACCCAATTTTCAAAGGCAATGAAAGATGTAGCTAGGAACCAGATGAGACTTTTTAAAAGAGAAGTTAGTCCTCAACTTGCCCCAGTGCTTCCCAAAAAACGCCCCAGACACTTATTTGCATCTTCTAAATCCTACGATAAAATTTTTTTTTTTTCCTTTCCAAAATGTCAATTTGTTGAAACTCGACCACTTCACTGCGATGTAGGAGCACTCGCTCAGATTTCTGAGGTCCCAAGTACCTCAGTTTGAGGCGCTGAGCTGGATTCATCCATAATTTGTAAGTCCCCTGATGAACTGGGGAGATTTCAGTTCCTCGCTCCCTCTCAGTGCACGACTGGGGAGCACGGGCAAGGACTGTCTGCCACTGTGCTCCACTGACTGTGCAAAGGACCACGATTTCTGTGTCTAAAAGCCGTTTGTTCTCACCGTGTGTGACACTACCTTCTCGTATTTTGAGGTATTCATGCTTTTTTTTCCCCCCCTCTCGTTTTTGTATCCTGCTTTTTTGCATCCTGCAGCAATAGCCACATACTAGACTGAGAACATTTTTATCTGGAATGTCACTCATGGCTGGTATACCTCTGCCTGGATGGTGTTTCTGTACATTTATTAGCATTTAAAGATCTCCTTTGCTACGAAACTAACATATTTTCCCAAATCTTTATCCACTTTGCTATCTTCCTCTCAGTCTAATAGTTTTGACAGTGCCACTTCTAACACCACCAGGCATTAGGAAGAAATTCTTCCCAGAAAAAGTGGTCAGACACTGGAACAGACTGCCCAAGGAGGGGGTTGAGTCGCCATCCCTGGGTGTGTTTAAGTGTCGCTTAGATGTGGTGTTGGGGGATATGGTTTAGGGGTGAACTTGTAGTGTAGGGTTAATGGTTGTAGTGTAGGGTTAATGGTTGGACTCAATGATCCCAAGGGTCTTTTCCAGCCTGAACTGTTCTATGATTCTAATCCATGGTCTTAGTGGAAAATTAGATCCAAGTGCTACAGCTGGGTAATGTCGTTTCCCAGCTTCTTCTTCCTCTCATGGGACGTAAAGGCTCATCTCCATGACACTTCCAGTGTGCCTTCTGCTTCTCAAAGAAGCCGCACTCAATGCCAGCCCAGAAACTTTGTTCCCCTCCCCGCGTGCCCTCGCAGAGCTCTGCGACAACCCTCGCTTCATAAAGGCACGTTAAGCATTTCTGATGGAAGAAACCTGTACCATGAATAATTGAGAGACATCACAAAAGCTTTTCAGAAAATGAATGGGAGCATCCAAATTGCCTGGGAAACGCAACACGCCGAGCGTTCAGACACAGCCGGCTCCTGAAGTGCCATCATCACCCACCCTAATTACGAGCGGCCACCGGAGAGCACGTGGTGGAGTTGTCGGAGGCGATGAAACGTCTCCTTTACCCGAGATCCCCTCCCCTCTTCCCTGCTCTGTTTTCCACAACACTGCACAGGGCTAAGACAACGGCTTCCACTAAAACAACTTTCTTGCATTTTCTGACAGAAGGCGAACCAAAACCACTCATCTTTGACAAGTTTCCCTCACACGTGTGCAGGGAACGTGTGCTGCCGGGCAGCAAGAGCTGGAATCGGATGGAGAAGAATCCAGCGACGTTCCTGCCCCTGCCCTCACCTCCAGCTTCGCTGAGCTATTCCAAGGTTTAATTTGACCGTCCTAGCACCATAAGTCTTGCTCATCCTTCACATTCTGCAGAGCAGCTCGGTGTGTCCTTCTGGGTCATCTTCTCATCCGAGTGAGAATGTCACAAGCTGAGAGGTTGCAAATGAAGTTTCCTGATTCTGCTTCACTTCCTCAAAGTGTACCAGTACCTAACCTGCAGTGATTCACCTTTTTGTATGTATGTTGATTGATTTCATTTTTTTGGAGGAAAAGGGGAACTAAAAGGGGGGTGACCTTCCAAAACTTGGCATAAATCCCTCATTGCCACCAGCTTTCAGGACACCAAGTTGTCTCCCAGCGCCTGACACTTTCGAAAGTGCTCAGTAATTCAGCAGAAAATTTAATGCTGGCATCGACAGGAGTCAAATTAAACCCATATTGCACAGCACTGAAAACAAACTCTAGACTGGAGCCAAGCCCAAACACGATGTGTTTGTGAGGAGTAAATTTCTGCAAAAATTTTTAAACCCATCTAGGTCATTTCTACTGACATGTGAGGAAAAAAAAATTATTCGCCTGGATAAGGTGTTCCAGCCAAATAAATCATTAAGTGAAAGAGCTGAATAATTCTTCCCACATTCTACCTCACAAGGAGGATTATATTTGGTTCTTCCTTTTTTTTTGCCTGTTTTGTGTCAAACTGCAGAATATGGCTAAGGGGGATTTTGTTCGCTTTGTTTACCAGCTGTGCTGACTTCAAAACTGCTGCAGTTGAAAAGCTCACCCAGAAACTATAAAATTGGGGTTATGTCCTTGAAAATAAAATTTTCAAGTTTCCATTTAATTTAACCTCTCAAGAGCTTAAGACATCAAATCTTCTCCATTAATAGGACTAAAGACTTCTCCAAATGTCACCGAGCAGCACTGAAAACCCAGTTCAGGGTTCTAATATTCCAGCTGTCAGTGTTTTGCTTAGAGATGTCATTGCCATGCTAAAGACTCTGGAATCAGAACTTAATTAGCTGTTTTGTCTGCAATGAATGAAGAAGAACAGATGATGGATTGTTTGGGTGGGTTTTTTTCCTCTCAAAGTTACCAGGAATCAAAAAAAAACCCCCAACAGACAGAAAGATCTATTTATGACTATAAATTAAGTAGTGTTAACTCCAGAGACACATGGGAGAAAAGCAAAAAAATAACACCATGATGCTATTTTTGCAGTCACGGTTTCACTGAAATAAATGTGTTTGGAAACTACACAGGAAATTACCAAATATCCAGACCAACCAGGACTGACTTGAAATAATTTGACTCGCCGAGGCAGGTTTCTACTAAGACACCAACTCACGAAACCTTTTCAGGAATAAGGTTGGGAGGCTTCAAACACGGCACCTTTACGCACAGAGCCAGCCCTGCCCTCCAGCCAGATGGGGAGAGGCGCGAAGCCACTGCCCTTCCCTAGAACGTGACCTGGGGCACTTCTCAGCCTTATGTGCAGAAGCAATAGCTCAGCAGCTCGCCTACACACATGAGATGTAACATCTTCCTGGAGAAATGAAAAGCTCCTCTTTTTGGCCACGTTATTTTTTGGTGTTTCAAGATCTGTGGCGAAAAAAAATGTGTGTGAAGTAATGATGAACAGCAGTCTCTAAAACGCCCGATGGATTTAGACTCGCAGATGCTCAGGCACGTGAGTAACCTCCTCCCTGGGAGACAAGATAAATACCGAAATCGCTCATGAGCCTAAATATTTGCAATGCTAGATCTGCTTTTCTAGCCAAAGGCACTGGCATCCCCGGTTCTCATACTTGCCCGCTCTCGTCTGCTCCTGCTGTCGCCCCGAGGGCTGCACAGCCACTGCCTACGCGCGACAAGGCTGTCACAGGTACGTGACACGCTGCAGCACGGAACCGAGTCGAGTAACCCGACGGGTCATTCTTTTTAGCTTGATGTCTCCCGAGTAAGAGGATTATTTCATCTCTCCCCTCTTGCTTCCAGGAAGGGACTGCAACAGCGGGGCTGTGAGACAGGCAGCAGGCTCCTAACTCTGCATCCTGGCTCCAGCGTGGGGGCTTTTCAGGATTAGTGTTTCTCCTCTCTGGCACCGAGATAGAATTTAGCTCATTGCATGGCAACGTCTGCCTTCAACATCAGCACCAGCACGCTTACCGCGGCAGGAGAGGGCTGGGAAGGGCTCACAGCAAGCAGGGACAAAGCAGGGCTGGACGGTGACCCATGGGCTTGGCCCCAGCAGGACTGGCACGGGGCATTCTCAGGCTACCCGCGGGCTGCGGAAAGGAGGTCACCTGAGCTCCTGACAAAACCCCATCCCCACAGGCGTGGCAATTCTGTTCTGCAGCATGTGGGATTTGTTATCATCCTCTGCTGAGTTGCTGCTCTTCAGGATGGCTGAGCCAGGAAGAGAAGAGAGCACCCACCATTTTCTCTCATTGAGAAAAGCAGGGAAAAAGGGCAGGTCATCCAGATCCTGAGCTAGAAGTCATTTGTACTTGCAGAGCTTCCAGCAAAGCACAAGCTGGAAACCACAGGTATAGCCCTGCCACAGCTGGGGAACTGGGGAGACAGCAGTCACCTGGTGGAGAGGTACCAAACTGGTAGCTGTATACATCCTGCACCGATATGATTCAAGCCGATTGTTGGCTTTAACAATTCTACTTCCTAACCCAAGACCACAGAGAAAGCAAAATAATGAGATTTCATCAGTTCTCAGAAATCTCACAATGCCTGGTGAGAAAGGAAAATGCTTCATAGCCGAGCAGGAGAGCCAGGAAAGCCGCTGAACAGGCAGCTCAGTCAGTCATTCCCAACACTGTGTGGAAGAAGCAACCACAAGCAGAAAGATGGGAGTTTGAAAAGGACTCTCCACTTCTTTTATTCCCCCGGAATAATAGAATCAAGATGTTTTTATTGTAATTATAATTATTATTTTTCAGACAGGATGCAAATGGTAATAGAGCTCCTCCACAGTAGCCTGAAAAAATAATATATATGTATTTAAGTGCCAGAACAAGCTATTCTTGAATACAAACTGATGCTTAGTGAGACTTCTCAGCTTCTCCCAAGGGGAAATCTGTCTAAACCAAACGCATTTCTCCCATTCGGTATCATTACATCTTAATAGCATTTTGCATTTAAATCCATTCAAGGTGGCATCTGGGTCATCGGATCCCGTTTTGGCCTTTAAGTGGCAGAATGTGTCAATCCTGGCTCAGTTGGGTGCTTTCAGACGTCTGTCTGCTGCTTATTACAAATACAGTCTGTATCACATTATGGCCCCTGGCATGAATAATGTGGAGGTACCAAAAATACGGTCGCCATGGTAACAGCTTCACGACGATCACAGGGCTGGGTGGAAAAAACTGGCCTGGGAAGAGGTCAGTTCCACACCGACGGCGTTTCGGAGGGGAACGGAGCATGAAGTCCTGACCGGCGATCACACAAAAGGCTGCTGCCGGAATCCCGTGGCTCAGGGCAGCTCCCTCCTCCCGTTCTTGGCGTAGAAGGTGCAAGTCAGTGCTTTAGTTCCAAACCCTCCAGAGACATCTCTGGCTTCCTCTGTGGGACTCCTGTTCTGGGGGACTCTGCCCTGGCAAGGCTTATCGCAGAATCACAGAATGTTCGGGGTTGGAAGGGACCTCAAAAGATCGTCCAGTCCAGCCCCCTGCCAGAGCAGGATCACCTACAGCAGGTCACACAGGAACGTGTCCAGGCGGGGTTTGAAAGCCTCCAGAGCAGGAGACTCCACACCCTCTCTGGGCAGCCTGTTCCCATGTTCTGTCACTCTCACCGTGAAAAAGACTTGCTTGATGTTTTTGTGGAACCTCCTGTGCTCCAGCTTGCACCTGTTGCCCTTTGTCTGTCAACAGACACCCCTGAGAAGCGCCTGGCTCTGTGTTCCTGACACTCATCTTTCACGTATTTATAAACATCAATGAGGTTACCCCTCAGCCTCCTCTTCTCCAAGCTGCAGAGCCCCAGCTCCTTCAGCCTTTCCTCCCCAGGGAGATGTTCCACTCCCTCCATCATCCCTGTGGCTGTGCTGGACTCTCTCCAGCAGTTCCCTGTCCCTCTGGAGCTGAGGGGCCCAGAACTGGACACAAGATTCCAGATGTGGCCTCACCAGGGCAGAGCAGAGGGGCAGGAGGACCTCTCTGACCTACTTGCTACTCCCCTTCTAACACACCCCAGGATGCCCTTGGCCTTCTTGGCCATGAGGACGCACTGCTGGCTCACGCTTATCCTCAGCACTCGGGGATTCCAGCAAAGGCTCCTGACATTTCAGCATTTACAACAGCAAAACTCAAGGTCAACACCCAGCTGATGTTTCTCACGTTTCTGTATTGCTCATCCAACCACAGCTGATGGAACACCACACCACCGGCCCACCTTTAGGAATTGTCCAAGGACCAGCATCTTGCAGGCATCCAGTCCCCTGGAGTCCCCCCAGTCTGCTCTGGGATTCCTTCAGCAGTTAACAAATCCCTTGTGATTTCACCACAGAGGTTTTCTTCAAGCATATTCATCATCCAAAATTATCTCACAGAACTCTTAGGAAAGGCCATTTTTTTCAGCCTGAAGGTTGTTCACAAACAGCTGACACTGATTGTGTGCTACCTGTGACATGCCTTTGATTGCCTGAATCACTGGCCATTGTTTCTGGTCTTCAGCCAAGTAGCTGAAACAATTGTGCTCCTCCTGAAAGGAATTAAAAGAAAAGTACAAGCCATTTGTGACAGAATTCTGAAACCACTTGAATCTGTGCTTGAGTTTCAGAGCTCTCAATGCCTTTTTTGTGCTCCCATGATAATTTCCCATCATCAATTGTAGAAAATCACATTTAAGGCATTCCTGGATGATTTTGAAAAGCATTTGCTAGTTATGTGTTTCCTTTAGGGTTAAAGCCCCACATGGCCTCTGCTCCCACCAATCCATCATCACTCCAGCGCAGAACAGCAACAGGAACTGAGCAATAAGTATTGCTTCAGAGAGTAGTTTATCTAAAACCGAGATTCCATCAGTTTATGTTAGAAGGGGGAGTAGCCAGACGAGCTCTGTGGCAATGTCTTTAATGGAAAAAAATCCCATTTCGTTCTGGTAAGGACCTTTCCACCCTTAAACAAGCTGTTTGAAGGTAGTTTCTCCAGCTTTTTCCTGTTTCTTTTTGCATACGACGCCGATCAAGAAAGGGTATCCCCATTTGCAATCCATTAGAGGATTAGTTGGAGCTCCTGAAGTATGTGCAGTCAAACTCCATCCTCACACAGACCATGGCTAGAAAGGGCAGGGAAAAGCTGAGCTAAATGAAGTGCTATTTCCCATGTAGAATTGTTCCCTTTTTCTGGAAGGAAACCCGCAATCACATTGCAATTAGCTGGGCTTCTGGTTTATTGCTGGTTTATTTTAGGCAAAGTCAGAGGCTGGGTAGAGTGAAAGACACGGAGGTCCAGGATAATGAGAAGTTTAGTTTTCAAAAGACACTAAGGTCACATCTCTGCTGCAGTCACAGAGTAATACCTGTGCAGCACAGAAATGTTTGACCTATTCAGAAATGTTTCATGCCTGTTGGAAATTAGTCCAGGCTAAGCTCTGCGCTCGTGAAAATATACTATTATCAATAATGAATTTAAGACGTCCTCATGCATTTGGCTGGGTAGAGTGGGTAGGGATGTAACTACGTGGTACATCTCTATTCCCACACGTCCAGGTGTAGCAAGTCCTGAAGAGAACTACCTGCCCACAGACCAGTAAAGCCTCTGGTTAACCCCTTCTAGTGCCCAAATCTGAAATTCCCAATCTGCCAATAACCATAATCAAACAGCTAGAAGAATAGCTCTGGGATTAAGACACTGGGCTGGCCGGGTTGGATGTCTCCTGCCTCGTTTTTCTCTGTGTCTTACTTCTCTGTTATTAGAGAAAGGTAACTTCAACTCCGTTTTTAGAGCTTTATTGCAGTGATGAATTCTGATGGAGGTAGAGCATCGCTAGAATTGGCTACCTGGGTAGTGTACAAACACAAATTCTAAATTTGAGTATTGCGGGATTGCTGCAACAACTGAATAGAGTGAGATGTAAGGGAAAAGGGATTTTTTTTTTTAGAATTGCATTTCCAGCACCTACCAACTGAAGAAATACTGGCTGGAGGTGGGACACGCACACCGAGAGGAAGCCACACCGGCATTTCGCTCGTGCTGTTTGCACACAGGCAGCAGCAGAGAGAGCTGCTGCTCTGGGAATTCCGTTTTTTTGTTCTCATGTAAAGGCTTTTATGTGTCCATTTCAACTATGATACCAACGCCACAATTCTAAGTGGTATTTAGCGGAGTTGACTTGAACAACCTTCCTTGGAATTGAGCCAGCTCACTCACGTTCCCAGCGCTCCCCGGAAAAGCTTCCCTTCACCCTCCCCGCCCACGTCTCTCGGTGGGTGTCCTGTCCCTGCGTGAGCACGACGACAGCTTCCAAATTCAGCACCAACTCTACAGTGATCTGGAACCGTATTTCTTTGGGACATGCGTTAAAACACGAATTTCAACACTCAGGGTAACTCATCACTGACAAAGAAGGTAACAAATAGGAGATGATATATAAACACTCAATATGGAAAATATTTAGGATGGCATCAGGCTCTCCCTGTTAGCGATGAAATTATAACTGGATTAGAAACAAAACTCCTGTTGTGGTTTGTAATGTTTTCAAGTGAAAGAGAGTCTACCACTTAAATACACGGTGCTTCAAACAGCTTTTTTTTTTTTTTAACAGATCTACCCCCTTCCTGGTATCTTAACTCCTGCTAGTGTGTCCTGAACCCCACTCTGAAGGTCTGCGCTGAATGTCTCAGCGGTTTCACCCCCCAGCCACGCCAGGAAAGGGTGTCCCAACCCAAGCGGCCACCGCTCAGCCAAGCGCAGCAGCATCGCCTCTTTGCACCACGGTCAGGTAAGTCGATTTTCCCTGAAAAAACTCCACCACGGCTCTCGTAAGGCTGTGAGTTACGAGCCCACGCAAGTCCCGATACATCACTCCGAGCATTCGTCCCAGCATGGCTGAGTAGGACAGTTCATCACGGAAAGTTCAACATTCTGGAGCAAACATCGCTCGGCTTTTAGTGGTTGTCATTCTTTCATTACTCACCGCAAATGGGAGAACAACAAATGAAAGGCTCTTCCTTTTCCTGCAGCGTTTCAGTGGAGCAGCATGGACAGCCAAGGCAATGCGGTGCCCGATACGTTGCTTAACTTAGAGGTCTCTGTGCTGTAGCTCCTTATAACTTATTCATGATTCATTACTCTTTCTGGGCTGAAAATTGAGAGAAGGCCATTAAGTAACCAGAATGCATATTTATTCAAGACTAAACAGATGCTGTGGAAATGAGGCTGCAGATAACAAGTCGGCAAGAGACGTCCGATTTTTAAAGGCAAACCAGCAACAAGCACAGAGAGAGAGACTCCAGTGCCAACCGTGGAGCTCCCAAGCACATCAAAAGGGCGTCCCAGCCTGCTCTGGGCAGTCACGGGGATCCCCAGCATCACCCTCGGCATCAGGGGCCAAAGCCCCGCGGCGCTCACTGTGTGCACAAGCAAAGTTGTTGCAGGGCTGATCCTGCGCCACCGGGAAACTGGTGCCACTCGGCAGAAGCTCTGATAATTTGCCACAGAATCAGAGAACACCAGGTTGGAAGGGACCTCGAGGATCATCCCGTCCAACCCACGCTCGGCTGAGGACCCACATTTTGCTAAATTCAAATCTTTCCATCCGCCATTCCTGATGAATATTGCGAGACTATTTTTTTTTTTCACTTCTCAAATGTCAAGTAGATCTTTTACAGCAGCTCTTAAGAAGATAAAGGGGATTAAAGGATCATTTTATCCTATTTAAAGTTAGCTCTGAGACGACAGGAGTAAACAGGCACATTTAAAGGATGTTAATCTCGTCTCTTTCTTATCCCCTGTTCTGTTCTTTTTCTTCTTCGCTAGCAAAATTTCTCTTTACTGGATGTGTTCACTTTTGTGGGTGAAGAGATTGCAAGAAGGCAAATTTTGCTACCCTTTCTCCTCACTTCAAAAAGCTAACACAAAATATCATTCTTTACTGCAATATTAAACATAAATTTAAATGAGGCTGTCAATCACTGGCTTAGATTTTATGGTAAAAAGATGGAGGGAATCAGGGAAACAAGAAGTTTTCTGGCAAACGAGGGAAGCCGACAGGCACACAGAAAGCAAAGCGACCGCTTATTAGCAGCAGAATAATGGAAATAACATTGTTTAAAGAAAACCAAGTATCAGAAAAAGGAGCTCTGGACTGTTTGTGGGGATTTCAAAATAAGCTGTCAGGAGACTGAGAGACAGAGACAGGCTCGTTAACCTCTAATGAGGGACGGTTAGCTCACACTTCGTACTTACCAACTAAACTCCCCTAGCTTGCGTTTTTGACCTGAGCTGAATTATTGGGACTAAAAAGTACCAGAAAGGCATCTCATTGCCCTTGTTTAGGACGGGCTCAGGAGCAGAAAATGCTTTCTCCCTGTGGTCAGAAATGTCCAACTCGGCCCTCAACAAGTTTTTCAGGGCGGGATGAGAAAGGCGCCTTGACTCTGTCCAGATGGGTCCCCTTCGTGCTGGAGGTGACTGCAGGGGGAGCTGCCGGCTGCTGCCTGAATTTTAACAGAGGAACCAGCACCTTTGATATGAAATGTTGTAAACTTCGCTAAATCCAGGATCAGGGTACTTAGATGCTCCAGAGACAGACACAGAAATGGACTGTCTGCAATGTCAGGCTTCTAGCAGAGCAGCAAGAGCTTCTGGCTGACACGAAGACCATCACCTCGTTCAGACCAGACCATCAGTTTGTTCATTCTTGTTCTGGATTGCACCTGATCTAGCAGGTCACTGCTGATTTGCAGAAGATCCCAAGCAAAATCTCAGTTTTCTGCCCCTACTATAGACCCCCAATAAATTCAGGACATACCAGGAATCTGACAGCTAAAGCCGTGCATAAAACTCCTGTGCAAGTGGCAAAAGCATGCTAGAAATTTCTTGAGGTGTCTTTCCAAGCAACAGCTTGCCACAACTTCTGGAACAAAACCCTTTGGCTTGCTGTGCATCCGGACCACCCTGTGAAATCCTGGCCAGCACCAGTGGAGCTCCTGGTGATGCCGATCTCTCATGAGGAGGATGCTGGGCGAGGAGGAATGGAGAGATGGACTGACAGCAAATGAGTCATGGCTGGGTCTCAGCAGACTCTGAATAACCAGGTCTATTATTCTCCTTGATGAGAATAAAGAAACGTTTGCGTTGCAGGAGAGTTTCTCCTACACTGAATTATGTGCTTTAATTGCTGCTTCCGTGAACACCACCCTGAGATTTGATGAGCAAGCGGCATTCTCTCCTTCTCAAACACCATCTCCAGGAGCCCAAACCCAGTGTGAGCTGCACCGCACGGATGCAGTTTGTAGAAGGAAGTGTCATTACAAAGCAGAGGGAGGGAGATGACTTCCAAAGCGCTGCCAGTAGCTCTGCTGTGAAGAAGCCTAAAACATCATTTTAACCAACCAAGCACCCATTGGCTGGAGGCAGAGTCAGACCCACTAATGGTACAACTGTTCCAACAAAGAAGGGAAATTCCTCCCCGGCCCACACGCTGGGGGCATCAACAAGCCCCACGCCAGCCTCCCTCTGTGAGGATGCTCATTCTGCCTTGTCAGACTCTGCAAGGACAGGAGGCACTTCCCCGGTACACGTTCCCAAACCAGGAGAGTGTGGCTTGAGCAGATGTGGTTGCTCTCTCTCACGGAGAGTTTAAGAATTGTTCGTTCTTTGTTTATTTCCCTTAATCTAAAATAAAAGTAATGGAGACTGCAAGTGCATGTTTTACTCTTTGTCTGAGAAACGTAACAAAGAAAAAACAATTGCAAAGGAAGGCAGTACATTTCACTTTCAAGCTTTCAAGGGATTATTACCAATGACAGGAGAGAAAAAATAACAGTCTTTGAAACTTAGGGGAAAATACTTTGACAGCATCCCCATTAAACAGCTTCTCTCATCTTTAAGCTGCAGTAATTACGCTCACTTAATACCAGACAGTAAAATATTTACAAACACTACAGGGAACTAAATGAAGTTTCCAGCCACGGCATAGCTCTGCCTCCAGCTCAGCCTCTCACCGGGCGGGCGAAGCCCTGGGGTTTGGCTGCCGTGACCCGTCCTGGGGCCCCTACACTAAAGGCAAGAACCGTCTCCCACCGCCCTCCCAAGAGCCGCTGGGCTGAGTCTCTCCCTGGGAATGCCTCCTCTCTGCCAGGGCTGGGGACACTGGAGTCTCTCTCTACAAAGAGTCTTTCTAGGGTTTTTTTTCCCCCCACTTTGCTCCTTTCCTTTTTATACTTGGCTCTATCCCTCCTGTCAATCTCCCCAGCAGTGAAGGAACACTTAGCAGCTGGAATGAAGTCCCGCCAGTCCCCACGTAGCTCAAACCACACAAATCCAGAGACCTGTTTCTTCACTTGTCAGAGGAAGATGCATCAAATCCACCTTTGGAAATTGGTTTATTCAAAAACAACAGCCTAGGTTGCTACCAGGTGCAGTGTCACTAATAGTGATCGTCATCCAGATAAAAATGACCCTCGATTTATACGAAAATGTTTTTTCAGCAAGCGAGTCTGAACTTCGACACCCATAAAATTTACACAGGATATTCTGGAGAAATGATTGTCAAAGAAAACAGTAACCTGGCTTATCAGGCACTGTCACAAGCCAAGCTCCAACACAGCCTTTCTCGGAGAAAAGCTGCAGGGCTGGGAAGCGAATGAGTACACAGGAGCACATCGATCCCACAGCCTGGAGTCTGGCAGATAAAGACTTCAGGAAAAGATTCCAAAAAAACCAATCTGGACATATATTATCGCAGACAGTCCAGCAGTGCACACAGCCCTGGCTTTTCAGTGGACCCCAGGCGGTGGTTTCAGAGGGGGGTTCATGGCCTGAGCGGCACCACTGCAAACCACTGATACCTGGCCAGGGAAGAAATAAAACCATGTACAGAAAGGAGCAGAATCAGCCTGTGGCTACAGCGTGTTTGCTTTGAGCGTGTGACACAATCAAACCAGTTCTCAACCTTCTCTTCTGCACCGTCTTCCTGGTCCCCTTTCACCCACACCCGATCTATGCGAGCTCTCACTTGGCTTCTCCACAAAAATAAACCAGTCATGGGTTTTTTTCAGAAAATGAATATGAGCACGGACCAGAGGACAAATCATGTCACCACGCACGTGCCAGACTGGGGCCAGAGGATCCCCCCAGGGCTCTGCTGGGGAGCAGAGCTACAGGCGGGAGCGCTGGTCCCTGCCCCGGGGACTTTGTCCAAGCCACCAGACACGGTGCTCAATGCATTTTGTATTTTGTGCCTGCCACAGCCCAGCTCTGAGGACACAGATCTCTTTTTTCCCCCCACACAGACGGCCAACGACATTTCGGGATGCAAACGAGAGGTAGGCAGAAGGGACAAAGCCACGACACAAGAATTAAGGAAAGGGCACTGGAGATGTTGGAGAGATCTCCCAGTTCCTGCGGCTGCCGGCTCCTCCCCTTACGGGGGCACCACAGCCAGGGCCCCCTAGAGCCCCAGCTGCTCCGGGCACTGCCTGTTTGTGTGCTGAAGCTGGCCTGGCCCTCACAAGTCTATTGTGAAGGAACAGCACGAAAAATTGTGAGGAACTGAAACACACGGGCACAACAGGCTGCGCAAGCACCGCGAGGTTGGGCTGAGAGAGGGGCACGGCTGTGCTGCAGGCTGCCAGCTGGGGGAAGGCAAGACCCTGCCCCAGAGACTTGTAACCAACAAAGAAAAGACTGAAAAACAGAGTCCCGGAACCATTTCCTTGTCGTCTCTCCGTGACGGCGTTGCTCAAGTCCAGCCCTAACCAAACCAGCTCTGTAGGCTGCGTGTCCGGAGACGTAAGCAAATACTTAAATGCTCTGATGAACCAGAGCTTAAACCGAACAAAGCTAAATTGATTAAAGCCCATTTTAACTCTGAGGGAGCGTGGCCACATAGGTGGCTAATATGGTTTAACCGACCCACTTGAGAAGTTAATTTGGATTAATTTTCCTGAAAACTCGCAAGTAAGGGAGTCCTGCATCACCAGTGGCCTGGGGAGCATTAGGAAAATGACCTCTCCATTAACCTGCTGTCACTAGTTTCCTTCTCAGCAGCTGTGCACTGCTTCTTTTTTAGCAGTTTACCATTATACTGGACAATATAACACCACAAGCATTAAATTACTCTGCCACTTGCCAGAGAACTTGAGCCATGTAGATGGATTTTAAATCACCACACCGAGCTAAACAGGTCTTCTGCAACAAGTACCTTACCCATAATTGGAAATTTCTTTAATACCTTATTGATTGATTTCTTTATTACCCTTTGATGAAGTTTAACACAGTAAACAGAATCGATCTCAGAGGCCAAGGGCTGGGGCCGGCCGCTTTGTGCCTGCTGAGAGTAAGTTGGATTCTCAAACTGAATTATAGTTATTGTTCTGCTTGTAGCATTCTTTTTTTTTCACGTCTCATCATGACAGATGGCTTTCTAAATGATGGCAGATTTGTATTTCATTAGGACATTTAGTCAACAGATCAATACCCCTTCCACGCACCTTTCTGAGAACACACATACAGCCCATACAGGCTGCTGGGGGCTTAATGCGATTTAGACAGAATTAGCTACAAAGCAGACATATGTTTTATTTGTAATAATGTTTCATTGATTGCAAAAAAATCACCAGTCCTGGAAACCCAAGAGCTCTTACCGCCACGCTTTAGCTATTTCTCTGTGTGGCACAGGCTGGCATTTTTTTGGGTGCTGTAAAGGAAGGTGGGCAGAGCGAGGAGGCAACATCCAGAGCCTGGGCATGGCTCTGTCTCCAATCTCCGTTGCCCTCTTGTGGTCCTTGAGCAATATCTCATCTGAAAAGAGACCTCTACAGACCCGGAAAATTCTTTCTAAATTACAGCCTAATACACTGAAGGAGTCTGTTCCTTAGAAGAGAGACCAAATGTTTTGAAAAGGCTTTGATTTAACACATTCCCACTCCTTCTCCTTGTTCTATCCTTCCACCCCCCCATCTTCATTGGTGTCACTGATTCCATCCCGGAGTTATTTACAGTTACGGGCTGTATTGACTGATTTTGGTTGTAATGAGCCTTTTCAGTGTAAGCAGTGGCGCATAAAAAATTGGTTTTGAACCTCCCCCTCATGGTGCATTGATTTAGTGTGATTAAAAGTGGATATAAGGTTGTAGCCATTCGTTGTTTGGTTCACAGGTATCATCACCCCAGAAAACACCGGAATGAGGTTTCCAAAAATGCTGATAGCACTCTAAGGTATTATGAGCAAAGGGTATGTGTCATCCTGCAGGTTAAGGTGAGAGGAAAACTCCTTCACCTCTGGGGAGGAAGGACAGGAGTACCAAGGAGTTCCTTCCCCCCTAGGATGCTGGAGCCAAGCCCTCCAGGACAAGAACACATTTCTTTTAAGGTGGACTCCTAAGGCCATCCTGTGGCTCTGTCTTGTTCGAGGCACCTTCAGAGCCAGGGAGGAACACCAACTCCCCAGCGGACAGGCTCAGCACCTTCTGCAGTAGAGCTGCAGCCCAACCTCCCTCAGCCCCAGCCAGCCCTGCAAGCACTCCGAGGCACTGGGACGTCGTCTGTCATGGAGGTTTTTGCTCCACGTGAAGCCTCACCCACGTAGAATCATTCCAACATGAAGGAGCCAGGGATTTGAGCCCCAGTTCCCCCCAGGCACAGACCCACCGACTGCAGCCAGGTTAGGGCTGCCCAGCCCCACGCTGTGCTACGGAGATGAGAGGCTGCAGGGGAAAGAAATCCCACAAATGCTGGCTTTGAGGCTGCAGCGGATGTCCTGAGGGGGATAATGCAGCAACCTTCACCCAAAACACCCTGACAGCTCTTTCTGGTACTCTGCCCTGCTCCTGGACACTCCCCAGACTCTCATTCCTCTCCCCATGCACCACAGATGTCAGCTCGGAGCAAGTCTCGCTTAGATCACCCACACTCCAAACTGGGCACAGATCCCCAGCCACTGATACCCCACAGCATCGACGGAGCATCCCACCTGCCCTCACACCTGCCAGCAGCGGGAGAAGCGCTTTCTTAGCAGGATTGTGGTTTCCACCTCCAGACCTGACCCAGCCGGGCTCACAGAGCACTCCCAGAGCACAGACATGAGCCTGGCACGAGGGTAAGGGCCACGTGTCCCTCCCCAGGCACTCGCATCACCCAGCGCCGCCGTCACCGACCTTAATCCTCCCCCAACATCACGTCACTGACTTCATGGCTGTCACTTCTGATTTACCTCGGGACCACCGAGATCAGTCCCAGGCCTCCCCTACTCTGTGTGTGCTTGGTTTCGGGAGCCTTTGACACTTCCCCTGAGAGAGGGGAGGGGAAAAACCTCCTGGTCTTATAAAACACATTTCATGTTGAGCAGTGCTTACAGCTTCATGAATTGCAAAACCATTTTAAAATCTTGGTATTACAGGAGAATCCGTTCTGGTTCACTGCCTCTGTCACTAAAACTCATCGCATGCACCTTGCCAAACCAATTAAAGGCCACCGTTAAGACTGGGATCCTGAATCATATTTTCTGGGCCAGTCCCTACTCCTCTGAACAAATATTTCATCTTCCAACACAACTTAGGGAGCACGGAGGGAGACTGAGAAGTAGAGGGAGCATGTTTGTCAGAGAAAAGCCCGAAGAAGCCCAAGAAGCATATTCTTTATAATATAATATCTCTTCAATTTCATTTCCTCGTTTTTGTGTACCGAGTGCCACGAACAGCAGCTCCAAAAGCCTTGAGGGAAGAGAACTTTTGACCCATCCCTGACTTGTCATCATAAAGTCTCTGGCCTCAAAGTCCCCATTATAGTTTGGACTTTGAAGAGCAATAAAGAATGTCAGGCTGACAAATATATGTTATCAGAAGAGATTTCTTCTTCAGTTTACAAGATGATTCTGCAGTTTTATTGCACCTCTCTGGTGGTCCCAGACTGTGCACTGTTATTTTTTGGCTCCCACTCCGAGAGATGAACAAACAGCTTCCTATTAGGTTTGTGCCCTGAGTAGCTGCCACTCCAGGATTAAAAATTTTAAAGGATAAATCTTAAAAGCAAAATGACTGACAAAATCAAAGCAGATAGCTTAGGAGGAAGGAAAATATAGATGAAGACATTGACTCAGGCTAATAGGGATATATACTTCTTGGACACCACTCTGTGCCGTGACAAATGAACATCTCCACCACCGAAAGGACACAGCTATTTGCTATAATCACTCCAAACTTCTAGATATAGGAAATCGTGCAGAAAAATCCTCACTATACTGAGAATTATCACATCATTATCACTCATTTCTCCATTGTCCTTAAATTCCCCAAACGACAACCAGGAGAACCCAATAGGTACCAGCTTTCAGCACCTGTCCCACAGAGCTGGTGACACCAACCCTAGGCTGACACAACTTCTGTGCCCACCCGACCTCCAACACTGCAGGGAGCCGACAGGGGAGACCCAGCGAGAGGCAGCCATGTGCAGTGGTCAGAGCCCCGTGAACGCCTGGAAAGACGTGGAAAAATTCTCATTCCTCCCCAGGACTAAGATTCCTTTCATAGTCTTCCTCCTCTCCTTTTACTCCCGTAAACCAGGGATGCGAATAGGGATGCATGAATTCGTGACGAGCAATCAGATTTAAGCTCTGTCCTGCTGAGTGGCCCCATTATCTGCAACAGGGCTGCCCTGCAATAACTCTCTGCTCTAATGCACGGGAAAGTAGCCTTAAAACATACCCGGAATGGCTGGAAAACGCTCACTACTTGTCCTTGTTAGGGAGGTTTCAGCTGTCAAGAGAGCAGGAGCTGTCTTTACGGGCTCTGCAAATGGGGTGGTTTGATTGGCAAGGGGACCATGTGCCCACGCCAGCGCCCTGCCGCAGCGGCATCTTCCCGTGTCAGACCGAGCAAACAGCTGCTGCCGGACAGCGAGCGACACCCGTCTGCACCGGCACCGAGTCCATCATTAGCTCTGACCAGCCACCGATCTGCCTCGCAAGCCTTTCTCCCTTCCCGTGCTGCTTCTGTGGTGTCACTACGCCCAGTTAAACAGCTGCTCCGCTCTGTTACAGATATTTTTAAGCGGCGGGTGAACTTGTCGTTGTACAGAGTGACGGGCCGGCGGGCAGCCAGACCGAGCACCATCCCCTCAGTATTCTCTGCCGTCCCTTTTCGGGATGCAATTGCAATACAGTAAATTACTTTATCAAAAGGACATCTACGGGCTTTGTACTAGAACCTCCGTATTTCTGCTTCGACACCTGTGCTCATCTATGTCTGCGAGTGCATTGCATTTCATACCTTCTGTGTCTGTAGGATGAATGATATTTCTCAAGTTTATCTTTCACGAGTTTTGCTTTGTAAGCACGGTACCTACCAGAAAAAGAGGTCTGTAGAGATTTTTTAAGAAGCGTCTGTGGGCCAGTCTAACGGATATTTAAGTAGCTAATAGTGCTGTACCTACTACCTGAAACACCCCATGAAAGAACAGGTTTCAGAAAAACACATATTGGGAGTAACTTGAAGGGAAGGGCTGGGTTCCGTGATCTGTTCGCCGCGGGAGCACGAGTCCATCGCGGATGTGCTCGGAGAGCGGAGAGGTACAATTAGGTGAGTTGAGTACGATAACAATGAAATGCTGCATACTTTCCATTGCAATAAAGATGATAATGTTTCTGCTGAAAAATATCATTACTTCACACTCATTTAATTCTGGAAATCTAAATTCACAAAGGAAACAAGAAGCCCTTTAATCTCCCGGTAGATAAATAGCCCAATTTTATTTCCACTATTATTTTTTTATCCTTTTCCGAGACATTTTATAAGACTTCAGAACATGAGAGCACAGCTTAATTAACATTATCACATTAAAAAGCCCAGCCAAAATTTTCATGGAGTTTTAATTGAAATATAATACTGTCTCCCTTCATTTTTTTTTTTTATTATTTTTTTTTGCATCAAGCATAATGATGAAAAACACAGTCTGCCCTGATTGCCAGATTGCACGCGGTGTATTAGCAAAGTGGGCTTCTCAAAAGCAGCCATTTGGCTAGCTGAGGGGTGATCTTTTCTTGCAGAGATGCACCTAGTTGCTCTGCGAGCAGCAAGACATACTTTCCATTTCCTTTGTTCCCACCTCCAAAACGATTGCTTTGTCTCCACAGGTGATGCCAATTACATGCAAACATTTTTTTGGAGGGAGGTTTGTGCACCTGCTTCTCAACCGCGCGGAGGATAATAAGGCGGCTTTATACTCAAATAACATCTTCCATCAGAGGATCTCGGAGCTCTTTGAAAATGTTCCATCCTGTCCCTCAGGAGCCTTCTGGCAACAGGATTTAAACCCGGGACTTTGACTAAAAAAATGCAAGTATTCACCTCTGGACACAGCTACAGCGATGTTCTCAGCATCTCGTTCCAACCGAGCCAACACTAGAAGGTCACCGGTCCCCCACGGCGTGGTGCCGCCCCCCAGCTATTGATTCTGCCCGTGAAGGTGGGTGGGAGGTTGTTCTGCCCACAGAAAGGGGCAGGGAACAAAGCGCCGCGGGTCACCCGGCAGGTCAGCAGCAGTCACCGCACCCAGACGTTCCCTTGGCCGTGCCAGCCCAGGAAATAATAGCTGGCATTTTCATTTACAAAGCCTTCTAAAGGAATAGACAGGACACGTTCTGCAGGCTGCCTGTGAGTTTTGGACATCGCTGTCTTATCGGGCTTAACAGGAGCTGCGCGCCCATCTCCCTCGGGCGGTGAAAATGTGCCCTGTCCCTTTTGATTTTTGCTCAGTCCCAACCTGAGACCCGGAGACCTCATCCAAGGACGCCGAAAGCCCTGTGCACTGAGCAAACCTGCCGCTGCTGGTGAAAGTGCAAGCCCTGTTTGTTTCAGCAGAATGAAGATTTCACAGCAGCGATAGGGAGCGTCGGGAAATTGTTTTTGTCCTCGGTGATAAAGTGACGAGAGACAGGACAGCCCGTGCTGCTGAGGTGCAGAGCCAGCCCCGCACAGCTGCCTCGCTGTTTCTCACCTCAAGGCATCCGAGGTGCGGATGCAGCTTTAGTCTACGACCAGTCATTGCTGGGTTTGACAGAACCAGAGCTTGGCCTCGCTCTGAGAAGTCTGCTCTGGCTGAACAAGGAGCCGCCGCAGACGGTCGCAGAGGAAGTCCTTCGGTTTTCCAGCCTGCCAGATGTGACGACTCTGATTGTTTCCTCCAGGCTTTGGACCGCCCATCTCTGCAGGACACGCCGAAGCGTTGCGTTCCACGAAGGCACTGCTTTAGAGAAGAGCTGATTTTCCAGTCGGCGTCTGGTAACTCTAGTTCACTCTTTGCTCTTAGGGAAGCAAGGCCACAGCAGAGTGCTGCACTCACTTGGTCACTAGCTGGCAAAATTCCCATGTTTCATTTCCCGGAGGCTGTTCTCACCATGTTGAAGTTGCAGTGGGAGATCTGCTGGTCAGAACATTTCCGCTGCCGCTGTCACCCAAACATGCCGTGCTGCTGTAGCCGACTTCTCCTACAGAATTATATTGGTTTGGAGGATGGGTTTTGACAGGAAATTTTTTGGAGCTTTATATTCCTCACCAAGAAGGGAGAAAGTGCTAGAAAGAGAGAGAGATGACAGAAAGAAAAACGTGTAAAACCGTGTGTCAAGAAAATAGTCTGGATTTGCTGTTCACTGAAACCTCAGGGGTCTTTGTGAAATAAAATCAGGCTTGATTTATTATTTTTCTTCCTGCACAGGAGCGCTAGAACCTGAGCACCCAGCCTGGGCCCACCGAAGGCAGTTTCCAGTCTGATGTTTTAGTCCATCCTTGCCCTAGACACAGCTTTCTTTTTCCAACCTCTACAGCAGAAATTACACTGCAAGTAAAATTTTCTGTACTGGATCAATACATTGGCTTATGTGTATTGATCTGAATAAATAAACTACCCTCCCAGGAGCACCAGGACTCTGATTAGGATCTAATTATAAGACTTCTGTTCTGTATTCTCCTGTGTTTCTGAGCGGCCATGGGATTCTTAGAGGACTAAGGACCCTAAAGCAGCAGACTGAGGGCGGCCTGCGCTACTCCCTAGATACGTAAGCGGGTAAGGTGACCTTAACTGCACGTCTGGCTGGCAAAGAGGTATTACATGTTCCCTCCTTCGGTATAGACAAACATCTTTAATGAATTGCTCGGGAGCATTTTCCACCGTGCATTAGGAACGATACCCAAATAACTGTGGCTATGAATTTATATTCCTTCTCAAAGCTCTCAAGTTCTTGGCAAACACAACAAAGGATAGATCTGACGACCCAACTTCAATTCTCCTTTTTGTTTACCCCATCCTAAATCAATAGATATATAAAAGTTAGAGATGAAAACAAATCATGATCGTGCTGCAGCTTGCAGGGGAAAATACCGTCTACAAGAAAACAAATCAATAAAACTTCGTATTCTTGGACATGGTCTTCTGTTTTGGTCAATAAATGCACTGTGTAATGCAGTATATCACCGGAGCCTGCAGCAGTTTGCCAATGACTGGGCGCGTGCGGTTGGGGCGGGGGGATGAACCGGTAACTCCAGTTGTTCAGCAACTGTTATTTCTCCAATGCAGCGTGGTTTGGTTTTGACTGGAGAGTTATCCAACAGGCAGGGGCAAAGCCAAAGGACAGCTGAGACTTCTGGTTCTTTCTTTGCTCCTTTAAATTCGGAAGCGCTCCCTTAGCAAGTATTTTCTGCATTGTTTCAATTGGGACGGCTCATTGATTTTAACAGGCAAACTGACACAAAAAAAAAAAAAAAAACAGGTTTGAAGGAGGAAATGTAGGCAGATAGATCAGATTAGATTGAATCATCTCTTTAATGTTCAAACAGGGATGCGTCAGCAGAGAAAAACGAATTTTTATAAATACCCAGAAAACCTCACCTCAGAATATAGATCAAGAACCAAAGAGGTTGCTTTATTCTCTGCAAGAAGGAGGCAGAACCTAATTACGCCAGTTAGAATTCAGGCACGATTCAGATGGAATTTTCTCAATGAATAATAATAGGAAATAATACAGGAGGAGCTGCAGAAAGTGGAAGTGGTTTAAAAAGTTGTTCTGCACTGATGTTAGAAATGCAGATGCCAGGTGTGTTGCTCAGCTTTCAAATGTCACCCCTGCCTTTACACAATGCTCCCTTGTAGTACAGAGCTGTGGAACAACTCAGAGAGGGCCCAGACAAGGATGCTGGTCTTCTGTTTTATTAAAGGACACCTCAGGTGATTCATTAAACCAAGCCCAACATGCTGTACTCTGGAGAATATGGGTGGCGACAGGCGATCAAGCCGGCCTGGTGTAACGAGCAATGGGTTAAA
This sequence comes from Trogon surrucura, assembly GCA_020746105.1. Classification (NCBI taxonomy): domain Eukaryota; kingdom Metazoa; phylum Chordata; class Aves; order Trogoniformes; family Trogonidae; genus Trogon; species Trogon surrucura. Next base: position 4,939,217 of record CM036640.1, read on the forward strand.
CCAATGGATTTAACTTTGGAGCAGCGATGACTGGAGCACCAAAGCAGCCTCTCACCTTGATCTGGCAGGGAAGTGGGAGCTCATCCACCTCCAGGAACTGCATTGGATTTGATCAACCTCTGCATCTGCCAACACGACCACTGCTCACAGAGACTCGGGGCACAAGCAAAGAGCTGCTGAGCAAACGAACAGCCACGGCTTGATATGGCAAGAAGGCGGCACTGCAAACGCTGCGTCGCTTTGTTGGATGCCCCTCCTGAAACTGCTGCCCTCATGAAATCTGTCATGACTTCTCCCAATGAAGATCTTAATTTTGCTGGATGGGCCTCCTCCGAACAGCACAAAGTAACCATCTGTCACAACGAAGCGTCACAAGGCAAATGAATCCTTCTTGGCTGCCACAAACAACGCGCCGAGCTTTCCGGTCTATTGATTTTCTTTCTGTCTTTCCAAGTAGAATATTAATACATGTCTCTGAAGGGTAAAGTCAGAGATTATCTCAGAGTTAATAAAGGAAGGTGTCTCGCTTTGACACAATATATCCAGCTGCCGTTGCAGCCTGTATTGTTCCCGAGCATGGCTTCACCTGAACAATGAGCTATTCCACGGGAGAGGCTGAAAGACAGCACATGATTATTCCCCCACCTCAAACTTCTCTACCGTTGCTTTGCTGGAGGTTTGCTTTACAGACCTAAGCTGGCTGGGCACCCTAAGGTTGTGCCACAGAGGGTGGGGAGGAGAACCCTTCAGCTGCCAGCTCAGTTGGTGTCGGCGCCACATCAACACGACGCCGAGACGTGCTGAGCGTGGTGAGCGCCTGGCAGCGACCACGCTTCTATGGCAGGTGAGCGCGAAGATGATAGAAGCCAGCTCAGGACCTTTATTCCTATCATGTTCACGGCTCCGAAGGGCTTTTGCTGGCACAATTATAAATAAAAGCCACTCCTCCTGCTTGTCGGCTGCACTAACTATTTTGATCCCTTCTGCCTGCAAACCATCTGTCAGTCAAGCGTCCCATTCGGGGCCGTTATCAATCCTATTGTTTCGTGTTGTTCGCCAGCCAGACGGGCTGATTAAGAGGGGCAGAAGAGAGAGGGAGGAACGCAGGATGCCCGAGCAAACCTGTCCTGGCACGCAACGATTTCAGCCTCCTCTTCGTTAATTTGTCACACGGCCTCGGGTAGGCAGCTTGATCTTCCCCCGTCTCCGCGCACCTTTCTCTACAGATCTGTGCCTCGGGTCCCAGCAGTCAGTGCCAAGCAGGCACTCCTGGTGTGTGTCCTCAAATAAAACCACACAGGAGAAACAACCCTTTGTTACGGGCACTGTCCCCTCAGCCGTACTCATTAAGCTCCCTGCTTGCTCCTACAGTTGTTAATAATTGTTATGATCTGCAAATTTGCAGCTGATCACTCAAACCAGTCAAATAACATTAGTCAGATAAATGGTTTAGATTTATTTTGCAGCCCATTTTCAAATGATTATTTGATTAATATTTTTCCCTAATGCTTTCAAAGCTGCGTTTTTTTTCCATATTAACGAGAACTGACATGAATCACATCACAGCGTGCGGCAACCACCGTGATAGATGTGTTTGCTGAAGGCACAACACTTCCATGTACCTTTAAAAAGTCACGACTCTATGCAGCAACAGTTGAATCATCTTCTGGGAGAGTCCGTGCTGAAAGACAAGGCTGGTTATCTGAATCCACCAACAGAGAGACCAGGAAGATCAGCTCCCAAGGCCTAACCCAAGGCACAGCAGCATCCATCTAGCTATCATTTACCCTTTGTTAACTGGAAAGCACAAGTAGGCAGCTGGCAACCTCCTTCCAGTGCTGCCTTCACATGAGTACAGACTGCGCACAGGCAGTAATTAAATCATTATTCACTCACCCTTTCGGCAGGTGTAGAGCTCCTTGGGTGGGTTTTCACTGGTAGAAAATTGCAAGTGAAGTCCAAGCAAAGCATTCAGAAAATAATCAGGAATTATTCTGACCCAGCTGAGGTGGTTGGCTGACCAAGGGAACAACTCCCCGCTGCAGGAGCCTATTTCTTCCCACTGAGCCTACAAGGAGTTTACAATGACTAGCTCATGTTTACACATCTGAAAAATAAACACGTAACTTAGGGCAGAGGAATCCCTCCTCTAAGGGACACATTTATATACATACGTGGGCAGATGGAGTTGTGCATCTTACAGTAAAGGAAAACATAATGCGTCGGCGGACGGGAGATACGGCAATAAGGGAACGTGAGAGTCGCTACATTCTTAGATAAAGCCACCGTGCACGTACCTTCTGCTCTGAGGCTTCCCTCCTATAAAGCATCACCAGAACAATATAAACTATAATTATGTTTCTCCCTGGAGCTGAGCTACTACTCCCAACCCCTCCCCACACACGGTAAATTGTCGGTGTGTGCATGAGAGGGTGGGAAAAGCGTGCACGAGGTAGAGGAGGCAGCGGCCGGCAGCTCTGAGCAGACTGCTCGTACATTTGCTGATCGTGGTGGCGGATGCGCCCGGAGCAGCCGTGAATGACTTTGAACCCTGAAGCAGCATCTCCCCATGGAATGGCTACACCGATTTATGGGTTGAAGAGCAAGGGTGGCAAGAGGGATCACCACGTGATCAATAACCAGGAGTTCTTCATCACACCAGCAATACCAGCCTGCCATGGCTCGCCTGCAATGTCTGGCCCTTCCGCTGCGCCCCGAAGCAGGGGAGCAAAGCGTGGGCAGCGCTCGACTGCTGGCACCAGGACACCCAAAGATCTCACCTCGCTTCGTTTTCCTTGGGCCTTTTCCTCTCCCTTAATGCACCTCTCCCACGCACAATTCACTGTCAAGCACAAGGATCAGTAATGGCCAAATAAAATTCCCTCTGTTGTCTCTCCACCCGTTTCCGCAGCCTGGCGCGGTCCCTCCCCGCGGCAGCGCAACCTCCTGCTACATCGGCTGTTCCTCCCAGTTTAGTGTCATTTGCTATTCCAACACCCAAACACTTCTGAAGAGCTGCCCATACTGTTTAACAAGGTAGTGAGTGTGAGGAGAAGTGAGTTAATCTGAACAAAAACCTCTCAATGGTAATTTCAGAACTGGGAATACAGTCTAGACCACTGACGGGTGTCTTCCCATCCAGGCTGTACCGCTTCTCTCAGCCAAATCTGAACGTGGAGTTACACCGAGGCCATTATTAGCATCTCAGCCACTCCAGAAGCTCCCGCAGCGTGTTCTGTGCAGCTGTGCTCGGCACCGCACCCAGCAGAGAAACCACCTTTTTGCCAGGGAGCTCCCCTCTAGACCTGCAAGGGCACAGCAGGGTCCGGACCAGCCCATTCTGCCTGTGGTACTTTCTGGAGGAGGGATTAAGAGCAAAATCCAGGCTCAAACCGGGGACGATGCCCCCTCCTCGCTCTGCATCCAACGTCTGAGAGGAGGCAGGCGGTGGGTTTGCTTGGCCAACAGTCTGGGGAGGGATGGAGGGTGCAGAAGAGTCTTTCCTGAAATGTATTTGCCCGTTTGAGCATACAGCCTGGAAAAATTCCTTACTGCTTGCAGCAGCACAGTCACAAAACAGCAAAAGCTCCCGTGCAAAGCTGTGGTTTCAGTCAAAGCCACACGCTAATGCCTTTTCTAAGCTTTCTGTCACGGGAAGATCCAATTTCTAATGAAATATTTCAGTCCTCTCAGAGATAGCGCCAGTATTTTCAGTGCAATTTTGAAATTACGAGATGAAATTACTATTTCCATTTTGAGTGCGTTTTTTTAAATTCTCTTTTTTTTTCTATCTAAAGAAAATTTTAAAAAAAAACAAATTACGTGGCTTATGAAAATAATGCCGGCAAATTAGCTCTCAGGAAGTTTCTGCTTAACTTAGTTTCTCTTTTGTTTTATGGAACAACAACAACAACAAAAAAAACCTCCATGTAATGACATTTTAACTCTCAAGTAAACGCAAACTGGCACTTTGTTTTGAAATATTGATTGCACTATTTCCTCCAAGCCCTAAATCACACTGTAGTTTCCATTGCTCACTCTCAAAGGAGACCAAGCAGCACTAAACCACGTCCAAGGCACAAGAAAACAAAGTACAAACGCGTTACACGAATCGCCGCAGCCGCAGAGCACCTCCTGACCCAACTCCTGCCTTGGAACTCCCCAGCCCAGACTTTCCCCACGGGGCCACGACTCTCCCGCACAGCGCACTTAAAAGCACATCGTGTAGGATATTGGATTTTATTAACCTGTTCCAGAAGTCCTTCCACATCTGCCTCCTGCCTGGCTCAGCGCTCGGCAGCAGAGGCGTTCGCATCTATTGGTTTTTTTTCCTCATGTTTGGCCTCTTTATTGTCTGGTGTAAAGCACAACCGAAAAGCGATGTAAAGCAAGGCGGTAAGAGGCAGGTTGCTATTTTATACAGTGTTTCTAGTAGAAACAAAGCTTTTTTTTCTTCATATATATAGAAAAATAAATCCTCTTTTGACAGCCAGCAGCTACCTGGGTGAGTCTTTCTGCAAGGATGAACATGCAAGGATTTTTAGTTAAAAAGACACGCTCCCTACTTCCTAACACCCATCCAGATGGCCTGGGCACAGACAATTAACCGACACGGCCCAGGGAGGACAAGGACAAACAGGTTTGCTTTCCTGGGAGTTCCGCTCTTGGGCACAGTCCTGGTGGATAAAACAGCTGGAGGGCACCTTCGGATTCTTCCTCGCAACTAGAAAATCGCTTGCTGGAGCTCTCGGCTCCGGTGTTAAATTACCTGCTCGACCTCGTCTTTCTGCAGGCTGGAGGTGTGGCACGTGTAGAGTTAATGAAAAAAGCAAGGGGAGCGAATTGTGAAATTCCACAAACTGACACAAAAACGAATAAAATCCAACATTTGGACGATTTTGTAAATACGTCCCATTTTTCCCTTTCACCTTTCTCCCATGCGAAACGGGGAAAAAAAAGTGATTGGGGCCGCACACGAGTGAAAACGGAAAGAAAAATGAAACTTTCAACTTTTTTCCTCCTCTGCTCCAGCTTTTGGTTTTCATTATCTTTTTATTTTTTTTTTAAGAAAAGGTAATCTTATACCATAAAAAGAAAAATGTTAGGAAAAAAGCGTTGTGTCAAACTTCAAAGCAAATGTATAACACCGTGTTACTTTAGGAGACGGTCTGAATACCGGTGGGCTCACTCAACTTCAACTAACTGTATGTACACTGGCAGCACAAGGCCTGGGATCAAATAATTGAGGCTTTTCACAAAAAGAAATCATGCCATCAGCTGTATCCCACCCAGAATTTTTGGTCTAATTACTTCCCTGGGGTGCCCTTACAGACAATGCTTTCCCATTTGCAACTCTCTTTGACCCTCTTTGATTTCCTGTTTGCTGAGTTCAATTTTACACTCTAACCACTTCGGAGTTCGCAGTAAGTCGTGGTTCCTCGTAAAATGTCACTCAGGCAATCTTGGGTGGAAAGGTTAATGCAAATAAGGCTCTCACTGTTCCCATCCACTCTCTCCTTCACCGGCAGACGGAGATTTCCTCTCCCTCCGGAGCACTTCTCCGCAAAATAATTACCTCACGTAGATGAAACACGCTGAGACAGAGTTATTCCTCGGTTTCATCAGCAGATGACAGAGGAATCACTGATGCTCCCCTGGTGCTCCCCATTGATGAGTCCAAAGCTCTCAGCGATTTCTCTTCCACCCGCCATGGCCGAGGCAGCTTTCTGCCTCCCCACCCACCCTGCACCCACCACTGGAGGATGCCCAGGCATTTCATCACGGCTGGGCTTCACCAACAAAGGCTCTACCCACGCTTGCTACAAACGTGCTAAAAAGCCCGATGTGATGCACTCTCTGAGCCCTTCCCAATAACCAATGGTGTGAAACAAGGTTGTGTTCTCGCACCAACTCTATTCACAGTTTTCTTCAGCACGATGCTCCAAAGGGCCATGGCAGACCTCGATGAAGATAATGGCACTTACATTCAACGTCATACCGACAGTAACCTGTTCAACCTAAGGCACTTACATGCGTTATCGTACCGATGGTGACCTGTTCAACGTAAGGCAGCTGAAGGTCCACACTAAGACCCGAAATCACCTTGTCCACGAGTTGCTTTTTGCTGACGATGCCGCCCTCGTTGCTCACTCAGAAGCAGCTCTGCAGCGCTTAACGTCCTGCTTCGCAGAGGCTGCTGAGCTCTTTGGGCTGGAAGTCAGCGTGAAGAAGACAGAAGTTCTTTACCAACCTGCACCTCAGGAAGTCTCCCATCATCCCCACATCACCACAGCTAAATCAGAGCCTAAGTCAGTCCAGCAGTTCACTTATCTAGGAAGTATCATTTCCTCGGATGGTGAGATTGACAAAGAGACAACAGGTTAGCAAAGGCACACAGAGCTTTTGGAAAACTCCCTAAGAGTCTGGTGCAATAAACACCTGAAGAAAAGTACAAAGATCAGTGTCTACAGAGCCATCGCACTGTCTGCTCTTTTATACAGGTCTGAATCACGGGTCCTCTCCTGCCCAGGCATTACGTTTCTGAGGTCAGACACTTTGGGTTTGATGCACCTCATCACAAAGCATACGGCAGGGATGCGAGGGAACGCGCGAGGCCGTGCTTTTCCTTTCCTGGAATCATAACAGATTTCATTCCCAGGACCCAGAGCTCCTCCCACGGGCTGGGGCTTTGTAGCAAGCAGCTCCCTAGAGAGCTGGTGAGAGGTACGGAGCTTGTGCAGTGCGATGCTAAGACAGGCAAGGGGAGGGTGAGGTGGTTTCCACACAGCAGGCAGGGCAGTCCCTTCCACAGTCCCCTCCCAGGCACTGCAAAGAGACGCAGCAGCGAGGAGGGTGGGCAGAGGCCTTTGCTCTCCTGTTGCACACCCCAGGGCTGTTCCCAAGGGCACCGCTGCCCCTCTGCCCTCAGCCCCTCTCCTGAGCTCTCAACCCAGGCCTAAAACTCACGTGAAGGTCAGCTGGCAGGTCAAAATTGCTTCAGGTCACACACTCCTTCCTCCTTGCTGGAGTGATTTGTTCCCTTCTGTCTTCTCTCCTTCCCAGCTGGCTTCAAATCAAAGCCATCTGGGGCAATAAAGCCTTCGCGTTCTTCACAGCTCTAGCGCTGGCACTCGGTTTGCAAAGTGCAGGGAAAACATTCAACATATCCAGACGCCCAAACTCTGTTACTAATAGGACACGTTCTCCTTTTTCTTCAGCCTTACTCGCTGGAAGGAAGCAAAGACTGCATGGAGGAAATCTGCCGTTCATCCAGGAAATCACAGTAATCTACGTTATCTCTAAACGAAGGCCAGCCATGCAGATGTACTTGGTGGAACACAACCGACACGGCAAGGCTGCCCAGGGAGGGGAGGAAAGCTGGCACCACCACCTCTGCCCAGCACAGGGCCACCCTGGCACACCACCGAGTGTTCACACACCCCAAGTGGGGCAGTTTCACGCTTGAAAACGCCAGCAAAACCCTGCCTTGCAACTCTGTAAACTAAATATATAAATTTTCCGTCACGCAAAAGCACATTCTGTAATTCCTATATAAAAAGCAGGGCATTGTAACAGTTTTATTGTAATGGTAACTTGAGGATGCTTCTTCTTTATGGCATGCAATAACCGTATCATAGACAAAATAAATTCCGAAAGGCAGCGCTGGAATATTCAGCGCTGAAGTTCATTAGCTCAGGACGGAGTTATCACCATGTCAGCTGGAAACACCCCCATCTTGCGGCTGTTGTTATGATGATAATGCTTTCAATTAAATATTAAAATACTAAAGGAAAAGTACTCAGGAAGAGTATTCTACTGCGTAGAAAGGCTCAGTAGGAAAGACACTATTTTGGTCCCTTTCCTTCGCCACCAACTGTCCCTATCTCACTGTGCTGCAACTTCACCTGCACTCCAGACACTCTCCTCTCCTTCTTTCTTTGTTTCCTTCCTTCCACGGGAACAAATTCCTGTAAGATAACAGACCCTCCTGGTAGCCGGTGTTGCCCCTCAGAAACTGCAATAGGTGTGCGACTGCTTCCCAGCACGCGGACACTGCCAGCAGCTCTGCCAGAAGTAGCTAATACCGCTGTAAAACCAGGTGTTACGAGAGACGTTTGGATTGTCATTAGGAAGAGAGATTTCCCCGTGACATCGCGTACCAACCTCTCTCTCGCCATCTCCATAAACACAGGAGCTCGGATGATGGAGCAGAGGCTCACGTTGATTTACCAGCAGTGGGAACGGGGCAGTGTAGAGCGGTACGACGTACTAACGTGTCTCAGAGTATCAGCTATGTATTTACAAGGGCTGCAAGACAGAACCATTTCAGAGCAGCAATTAACTGCAGAAGGGCCCTGGCCCAATCTGAAGTGTTCAGCTCAAAACACGGCGGAGCAATACGGCTTTGCAGAGAGGGGTCACTGCTGGTGTCGGGCAAGCAGGGCCTCTGGGGTGTTTCAGGCTCGGCTCACTGCGATCTGGAGCCGTGTAGAAAATATTCAGTCATTTATTTTCATTGCAGAACAAGGCTGCAGTTCTGCTCTGACTCGGGCAGGCTGGCTGCACACCGCAGGCACGCTCAGGAGATATTTTCCCCTCGGGCTCATTCTCCAGGTTCTTGCTTCGACTTCTCAAGCCCAACAGTCTGGTTCCGGTTTTTACTGAGCAACCTCAGAATTTGTTGGCTATGTTCTAGCTCAGGAATGTGACAGGAAAAGGAGACTGTTACAGACACTTTATTCAAGCCCCGCTTCAGGAGAGTTTCACAAGCACTTTCTCCAAATCCTCCACATAAAACTCCAAGTGAGATGGTCCAGCCCTCACAGACAAAAATGAGAGCTGTAATTTTGGATTTTTTAAGCCATTTATAACCGGGAACTGGTTCCATTCTCTCTTCTAATCTGAAGAGGCTGAACTTGCTTTGCCTTTTATACCATAACAACGGCATTCAGAAATTCTCTTATTCTCACATTAGAAGTTTTAAAGGCCGTACACTTTACTTTGGAGAGTCATGCTAACACAACATAATAAAACACAATATGATTAAGTCTCTGACAGCAAACACGGTGGGAGATAAGACTGGGAAATGTGGTTTGATTGCTCTGAATTCTTATACTCTCACGGCAATAACATTTTATTAAAAAGAAAGAGCACCGATCTTACTGAAGCAAACTGCTTTGATAATGCTTCATCGAAAAATTCCATAGGCCTGTTTTCCTGTGATACATCATTTTCTTACCACGGAATGCTACAACCTCAGTAGGATGTGGCCTCTGTGCTGACACCCAAGAAGACGGCCACGCACCGAGTCAGCCCTGCTACTTCCCACAGAGCCCAGAGACTGCTAAGAAGCCTCCCCTTCGTGTATTTCTGTTACCTCCAAAAGATCAAAGCCCGAGTCCGAATTGCAGCTGGCAAGGGCACGAATGTGGAGAAAAGGAAGAGGTCCTTCCGCTGCGAGGACTGCCAGCCGGGGAGATTTATCTTCCACCTGATACGTCCCCATCAGCCTGCCAGCTCAGATCGATTCACGGCTTCATCAAACGTCACAGCTCATCATTAAGCAAGGCTATAAAATCAGGGAGATGAATGGCACCGAGGCCACGCTCTGCCAGGCTCCGGTTTTCTCAAAATGCCTTGGCTTCCCTTCTCCCTTTTCCCTGCCGAAATATTTCTGAAAGACGTTCACACGGCTCTTGAGCAGTGACGGCTCTGATTTAAGGAGCACGGAACCCCTGTGGGGATATTAGCAAGAAACTAATTTCATCCGGTGGATATATAAAGAATAACATGGTTGTTTCTAAACACTGAGTTTGAAAGTCTAAAGGAAATTCCCTGATTCCTCTAGAGAGTGAGTGATTTCAGTTTCTAAAACACGGGACAGTTTGGTTCACTTGTCCCTTTCACATGGAATCATAGAATCGTCAGGGTTGGAAGGGACCTTAAAGATCATCTAGTCTCTCTTCTGAAAAGCTGTGGGAGTGGGATACCTGCCTCCCTGTTGGGGCCTCTCAAAATCTCCCTCACTCCTTGGTGCCGGCACAGCGAGGTGTCACAGCCGTGATCCAGCTCCAGGCAACAGCTGGAAATCCTTGAAGTAAGTCCCGCTGAGCAGTTCCACCTGAATTTTAGCTATTTTTACCACTGTTTTCCTACCTGAGCAACAGTATTTTACCTCCTAGTGTTGAAGTGAGGATTAATTAGTATTTGCAACACGTCTGAGGACAGAATAGGTTCAGATATTCAGGCTATGTGGGCACAAGATCATCTTGCGTGTTACTTTATTCTCTTTACTATCCGACTCCAGAGGTTTGTCTTAAGAGTAACGTAACACAAAACTCAACACACAAGGTAAATCTAAACAAACTGGAGAATTCTGAGGACACCCCATGAACTTGGGAGTACCTGGGAGAAGTTGCCAGAAATTATTTATGATGGTTGTACTTTGATTCGTTTCACGCATTTTTTACCGAGTGGTGAAAACCACCATCATGAACTGTAAAGTCCTGCTCTGCCCCTCTCTCCACACACCCTTGAAGGACCCTGCAGAGAAATTCTCTTTGAAGCCCAAGGTCAGCACACCCTGCTGACTCTGCCAGGCTGCTTGCCTTGGGTTTCGAGGCTTTTTAGCAAAAACAGCAAAAAAAAAAAAAAAAAAAAAAGGAGTTTCTGCTCCTTCCAAGAGCAGTTTCTTGTTCAATCTAATCCTGTGATGCTGAAAAGTGTGATCATGAGATCTCGCAAGTGTTTTAATGCCGTGGTTGTCAAGTTTATGAAAAGGAACTGAGGCAGAATGTGGGATGGAACTGAATGATCCCAGGGTCCAGTGGTTGAGGGACCAGAAAAAAAAAACAAACCTCATATAAGATAGATACATACATATAACACATTTGCTATGTTAAAACTCTGTATTTAAATATATCTATTGCTCCAGCAAATAGAGACCTGGCTTCATCAAGATGTAGCAGCAATGAATAAACTAGCAATTTCTACAACACTCAAACAATCTTCTGCTTCTTTGCCTACCCACACAACAGAGATAGAATTTCATTTACCTGACAGCTTTTTGGGAGGAGAAGAGCGAGCTGCAGGCAAAACACAGACCATTCAGAAGTTCTGAGGCCTGGAGAAATCATTCCTGTGTTAGCACTGAACAGCAGCAAGGAGAGGAATTTCTACAAGGAGGATGACGGGTCACTGACTTTCGCTTCAAAGGTTTTAGAAGCAGCAACAACAATGACAACAAAAAGTAGCCTGAGGTTCCAATATTTCTGAAACAGAGAATTCAGTTCTGGCTCAGGCTGAGCTGAGATTTCATTCTGCCATACAACTGCGATTTAACAGAACACTGGCTTGAGCACAGATCTAGGACCTGACCGAGGAGCAGAGAGCTCGGTGTGCAAGCACCAAGCGCTGAGCAGGGGGGCTGAGCGCCACAGCCCATGTTCTGCATCATCTCGGCTCTGCTCGGCGAGTCCCCAGCTCAGCAGCAGGAATTGGGCTCGTGGCTCAACATCCTCAGCTGTGTTCTTCACCTGCCTCTACCCCAGCCCTCGCTCCATCTCTGAGACTGTTTCTCTCGGCTTGAAACAAAGCAGCCCTGCTCCAAGAGGCAGAAGGCAGAGGGATGAGCCTCACACCCAGCGCCGACAAGCGGCCACGTGTACACGAAATTCAAAGCTGACATAAAGCGTGTCATCTCCTGGGTGGGAAAATATATCTGTTCTTATTTCTAAGTCAGTGGATTTAATAAAGTTGTTGCTGTTATTTATCTTGTAAACATCTTCTTGAATCTACCACTGTCAGCTACCATTATTTTCTTACAAGTCTCCTGATAGTGATACATATCATCATCCCTCAGTTCCTCATTTCTCTGTGTATGTGGAAGCTTCAGCTTCCCTTTATAAAAAGATTAGATTCTCACAGCCCACCCAGATCTGCAGAAGAATTTATACAGGTGACTAGAAAGAGACAGTGAAGAAGAAAAATGTCAAGCTACCACTGACAAATGAAATAAAAGAAATGATTTGTTAAAGCATTAGCAGAGCGGGCTGATTAACGGCTCGTGAGGGCTGTTTCCTCTGTGCTTTTGGACCCTGCTGATGAACAACTTTGTTGAATGAGCTTTAAACATCATTATGCTCAAGCTGCAGGGCTTTTTTTTTTTGTAGACCAGTCCCAAACTAAAGTTATTAATTAAGCAAAACCAGCAGTGGATGTAACAGTGACGCCAACATTCTTCCTATTCCCCAAGGACATCGTCTGAAGAAACCGTCCAGAGCAGGAGCAGGCGGCCTGACCATCAGAAGCCACTGCTCATCCGCCATTCAGTCACCTAAAATTATCTTGAAGAGGACTGTAGTCAAACACCAGAAAGTTTCTCTACTAATTCTTGGAAAAGCTATGATGAAAGACAGCAGAACGGCGCTTCTTGCCTTGAGAGCTAAGGAGGATGTTACGGCTGAGTGTCCGACTGTCCAGAGCTCAACCAGTTGTCTCCAGCAAAGAAGAAGAAAGAGAGCAGGAAGCTTTTGCTAATCCATGTATTAGCTACTGAGCCACATGTTTCAGCCAATGTGGCACTGCCACTTGGCTGGCCATCAAATAAATTCAACGTTCAGGAGGGATTTTTCTCCTGACGGATGCATTCCTGAGAACAGATAGCCATTAAAGAGAAAAATAGACTGGCTATGCCCCGGTAGCAGCAACCTGTGAAGTCATTATCATCAGCTCCCCCTCGCGAATTAGGATTCTGTGTCTGTGCAATGCACTTTATGAAGTAAGTTACCAGCACAGAGATTTATGGACTCCGCAAAAGCTGTCATGGTCATTGTTTTCTCCTCCAGTTTACTAGAATTACCTCTGCTCAGATTTTGTCAAGATTACTGCTCCTTTCCATCACTGCGAGGTGGGAAAAGCGGTCTGGCCTCCCAGCAGTGCAGCTGAATGCTCCCTGCAAGAGGAGGGAATCCAGGCGGACAAGGGCTTTCAGAGAGTCTCGCTGCTTGCCTTGCCTTAAAGGTGCCCCGAAGAATCCATTCCCATCATTGTCCAAGATGAGCAAGTTCTTGCAGGCTACACACCTCCTCACAACGTCTCCCCTTGGATCGCCTCGTGTTTCCACAGTAACTTTTCCAAACGCTTGGAATGGTTTAAGCTTGGAAGCGTAGTCACCACTGAACCACCAATCTCCCAATCGATGCACTCCTGGATGAAGAACAGCTCCTTCTAAAGCACATGGCCGTTTTATTTTTATATCTGGGCAGTCTCTGAGATCTTTTGAATTCCTCAGAATAGTGGGTAGTGTAAGTCTAACCAAGCCTGACCGTGCACCACTGGCACACATCCAGAGCCTGGCTCAGCTCTGATTTACCTCAGCAGAGTTTGGCCTGATGTTCCCTCTGAAATTGGTTCTATCTTTATTTGACCAGCTCTACTGACAACACTGGTTCCAGCAAGGGCGTAAATGGTGCGAATCAGGACAGAAGCAAAAGGGAACATAAGGGCGATGAAAAACAATGTTTATAAAACATAAATGCAGAAAAACAACAGGGAAAGGAACATTATTTTGAAACTCCAGCAAGAATGTATTACAGAACACCATTTTTTTCCTGAATATTGAAGGGAAGGAGCTGATATAACTGGAAATAACCCAGCTCCCCCGACAGCATGAATAAAAATCCCATATGTACAATGTGTGCTTTCTACAGATGGCAGCATGTGAAAAGATCAGAGAGTTAATGAACAAAAATATCACCGTAAAATAACCTGATGCCGTGCGTACTTCCCAGCTCCACGTACCTCTCAGCTCAGTTTTGCTCACGTGCACTTGTTTTCATGGTGGAACTCCAGCGCAGAGCAGCGTGAGGCTGCTGTACCTGAGACAGGCTTCCTGTCCCCTCCGTGGGTCTACTCTCGCTCCCAAGCGTAGGTTGAACTCTGCTCTGAGGCTCACACCGCACACCATCGCAACACAGGCTCCCAGGTGTGGAGGAACTGGCTTAGTATGTGCTCCGAAGCCATTTGACACGGGAGGAGGACGTGGCTGGCATCTCCCCAGGAACACAAGCTGCCACTGCTGCGACTGGAGTAGTTCTATTCCGGACAAAGCCCACGGCCCGTTCTACCAACAGATACCTTAAACAGTTCAGCTGTGGAGAGCCTGACCTCACAGAGGTGGCTGAAATGAAGGGGTTTATGACTAAGCTGCTGTCCCTGGCTTCCCCCTGCAGTCAGTGGAAGGACACAGACACACCCAGCAGGACATTCGTCTCCTCCCGTGACAGGTATCCAAGGCAGGTCGGATGAATTACCCCTGGAGGTGCCTGTTTCTCCCCACTGGCACTAATGCAGAGGTGTCCAGCTCAGAATCAGGCCACCAGTTCTTTGTCATCTAAATTTCCACTAAAAAACCTCATCCTTTGAGTCCGAGGTGCAGCTAATAGCTGGCAAGGGGGAGGATAAACGACTGAAGAGGTTGACTAAGCCTGTTCTTTACTCTCACTGCCGACAAAGCTCTGTTGGCTCCTTTCAGCATCTCATCACCGGCTTCCTCGGGATTAGGCAGCCCGGGCTCTGTGCCGGAGCACACCGGAGCATGGCAGTCCCCTCGCCCAGCAGGAACTGCCTGGATTTGAGAGAGACGATCAAACAGAGGGGTTGGAGGGAAATTATTAGATCAGAAGAAAAGCCAGCAAAAAAATTCCACCAAAATCACAGCAAAGGCTGAATTTGAACAAAATCTCCTCTACGGAGCCTGGAACAATCTTGATTTTGCAGTAACCGAGTAGACACTTACATCATGGGTCCTAGCGCCCAGTTTCCCTCTCTGGCAGAAGATGGGGTTACAACTCCCCCCATTCTTGCACAGTCTCTCCTAGGAGTCTACCACGACTCCACTTGACGATCCTACGTATTAACTCACGCACCTACAGGGCTGTGAAATCGTGCCCAAGCTACTCTTTCCCCTCTCTTCAGGACCAGCAGTCCCAGAGAACTGCAGAGTCAACAGTTCTGTGTTACTGACAGGTATTTGCTCTCCTTGCCAATGCTATCCGCAAGGCAATAAAGCTGGCATTAGAAATGGATCGCGCTGCTGCAGGGCTCTCTTGCTGGCAACTAACAGGTGGAGCGCCTGGAAAGAAAATGGTGCAATTCATTAGAAGGCGGAGGGGCTCTGACACAGCTTAGGGCACAAAAAGGATGAAAGGCAGTTTGTTTCCTGAAGGCAAAAAGAGGCACCTTGTGATTCCTGGGGCCAGAACTCGCTGCTGGCTCTTACTCCAAGACCCAGCCTAACACAGCCCACGCATCCCCAGGGCCGGGGATAAGCTGGGACCCGCGGCCAAGCAGCTGCTCCCGCCTGCCTGCTCCGAGCCCGGCTTCTGCCCCAGCACACGGCTCCTTTGAAGTTTCACTTCTCATCCATTTGGAAGTTATCCTCTAGCCATGCAGCAACTGCCTTTTTTTTAACCTCCTCCAGCCATGCCTATCCAGCATCTGCATGAAGTCAGCCGGGAAGGCTTGTGTAGGCAGGTGAAATTAATTTCTTTCTTTGCAATTCCAAGCGCACACCTCATCTCAAAGTTAATAATGCTGCGTTTTGAATAAATGCTGAAGGTATGTCAGGTACAAAACCAAAGTTAAGCAGCCCTGCAGAACAGATGTATTTATATTCAGCAGCGGTAAAGCTGGGCAAATACCTTTTCAAAATTAATTGTACCATAACTTAATAAGTTAATTAATAACCACGGTTAGCATTCTGCTTTTAAAACACATGGGTGCAGGGCATTTTTTACAAAAAAATTTTAATAACGCTTTTTGTCCACTTGAAGAGCTGTGATGAGTGACACATAGCTCAGGTTGTGCCTAAAACACAGAAAAATCCTCTGGTACTCAAACAACTGACTTTTTCATAGGTAGAGACAAAAAGACTAGTTCCACAAACCAGATGATCACGTTAAAATTATCAGTAGAGTTACCAAGACTGGTTACAGGAAAAGGATCGCGCTACGTCTTTTACAAATCTCACAAATTGCACTCGCTGCTATTAGCTCGCACTCCAGTATTATACAACTGTCTCATGAAATGTTAATTCAGCCCTTACTGGAGATGAATAATTTAATGGCAGACAGTAACCGACAGTCATCCAGCCTACGGCCCTCAAAGCAAAAAAGAGCGATGTCACGACAGTCTCCAGCTGGTAGCAACGAGCATCACTCCCACGCGTCTGCACCAGTTCCCTGGAGCTGAGGGACCAGTCTGCACGTGCAGAAGATACTGGTCCAGGTGCAAGAGCACTGGCCATTTGCCTTTTCCCAATGAGATGATCTGACCGTTACTTACTTGGGGATCAGCAGATGGGGTTTTTTTGACCCAAAACACCATTAGATCAGGTGTAGCTACCACCTACACATCAGCAAAGATCTCCCTTCCTCAGGGAATTGCCTGAGGTGTGTGATTGGCAACCTAGGAACAGCTCGACCAGCAACAGGAAAAAACCTCCCCACCTGCTCTAGCTTTGCCCCCAGCCGAGTTCCCAGTTTCAGCTCCTTATATTCAGCAGGACCCCGGTATGAACCCGCAGAGATCTTCCCAGGGGGTATCTCTGACTCGTACCAATGATGCAAGATGGATTTATAAAAATGGTTCCTGATCTAGTCCATTCTTAACAAGAGCTGACTCACAGCTACAAACGTTTGTTTTCTGGTGGACTCAGTATTTCTACCAGGCTGCATTTTTGTTTTGCCACAGAAGCTGATGCACAGAAACCCAGCCCACAGCCCCACACCATCTAGTCCTGCTGAAGCCCTCACGACCTGAACACCAGACACTCTTTGACTCTAGAAAAAAAAAAAAGGATAACAAGGAAAGAATATTTGCTATTCACCCTATGGAGTGGCTGCTCCCAATTCACTCCTCTCATTTCACAGTTCAAATCTTCTGAGTACGAAGCAGAAGCCATATGGTTAAGGCTGAGAAAAATATGGGATTTTTCTTCTGTGGCAAATCCCCATGTTCCAATACTTTGTTTTCATCCAAAACTGTGATGGAAAGCAAATGTTTGTTATTGAACTTCAACTCCAGAAGCGTTTCAGCGAGACATTTTTTGAACAGGCTGACATATCACAAGCTGAAAGATTTCACTGCTTTTTGTTGAGTTGATCTAAAACATTCCCTTTTCAGCGATGTCAATATTAGGCCGTTGTTTCCCCTTTCTGGTGTGCTGGCACAGCACAGCTGAAGATTTGCCAGGATGAATCCTGCAGAACACAGAGCATGTAGCAGAAATGGCTGAACGAGGAAATATTTCATGAGTCACAGTTCATACAACTCTCTCTTAACGGAGCAAAGTTGAAATTTTGCCTATTTCAATAAAACAGTTGGACATTTATGATGCAGTCATGCACCAAGACACAAATAAACTCTTTCCCATCATCGCTGCTCCCGCCAGACGACGTGCTCAGCACTTTACAAGATAAAACTCCAAGAAACCTCCAGCGCGCTGACCCTAAACCCCAGGTCCCTGCTCTGCGGTGGGAATGTATTTGCAACTCACTGGTTAATATGAAGCGGGAACCTTGAGGAAGAAATAAAGGTGTTACAGAGGGTCAGATTTCTTCCAACGGGAGCAACACAAGAAATCCAGAGTTAGCTGGGCTTACAGAACGTGGGCATCTGGGCTCAGACTACTGGTTTAATGGGGCTGGAAAAGGCCCCTCTGTACAAACTGGGAATCTCCTGTCACCAGCTTTTAGGAAGAGAACTGATCGAGATGCAAAGGACTTAAGCCCCAATCTGTTAACCATGCTTAGTTAGAAGGGAGCTTTACCCTACTAGAACGGGTCCTGGGCCCAGAAGACCTTCCCAAGGTCAGAACAGGAGTGAGTATTGAAGGATCAGCTCATGCCCTCGTTTAATCGAAGTCATTAATTTAAAGTATGAATTCTAACACCCCTTTAATCCTTCTTAACAATAAGAAGCACTATTAAATCCTTAATGTGCCTACTTTAATTATAACCTATCAAACACAGAATCAATTCGAAGCGGTAAACACGAAAAGCAGTATTCTGGAAGTGGATGAGATCACGCCTTTTAAAATGCAAATTGAGACTGAAGCATTAAACCTATAATAAAGTCCAATTAATCTTTCCCCTTAAAACACACACAAAATATTTAATCTTGAGTCTAATCTCGGAGGCCGACTGCATCAGAGCCAAAGCAGGCAGCTTTGGGCACAGGTAAAGAGGCAGGAGCTCCAGTGCCTTATCCTCAGGAGTCGCACAAATCCGGGGAGGTGGAGGTGCACGGGGGGGGCAGGGCACCGGACTCAATCAAGTTTAGAATGATGGTGATTATTTCTGGAGGACTAAATATACTGAAATTTCCGATTATCTCATGAACTATTCAGAAATCCCTACCTGAAGAGATGCCCACAGGGAACTTAACAGCTGCTCAAGTAAAGGGGTAAGAGCAGGGCTGGGAGAGCAGCATCCTTGGCCTGAACCCACCTACGGTTCTTCTCTGCTCGCTAGTGCTGAGGAGGAGCACAGGAAGCAGAGCTGTAAATTAGAGGGGTAAACTGCAGTAGAAACGGGAGAGGGTTTTGCAGTACAGAGAACCCCAAAGGGCGCCGCAGTGTCCTGTGCCCTCCTCATCTCCGTCTCGGCGCAGGGCAGGAGCAGTCCGGGCGGTTTCGGCCATGCCGAGGACAAGACTGCGGTCACCTCCTCCTGGAGCAGGAGCCTGCTACACGGCAACGACTACGACCTGTTACTTCTCCCAGTCCGCTGAGGAAAAGCACTGGGAAGCTGCTGTGTTTGTGTTTGCTACAGCTTCTTCTGCAGGAATTTCCTGAGAGCTGCACGGAACGGGCAGGAATCCCGTATTCCATTTCCGAGCGAGTTTGTTTTCTGCCACTGTAGAAGTAAAAATGTAAATGGCAGTCCTGCGAGTGTTAAAAAAATAGAGGCATTTGGGGATAATGAAGCTATTTTGTTTTATGAAAGAGAAATGTTCCAAGCTGGTTACATATTTTTAAAGGAATGTTTATATTGTAAAAACAAAGATACTTCCAAACAAAAAGTCACTTGAAATACAAATAAACATTTTTTGTTTTGACAATCTCCGAACAGGATATTGATGTATTATTGAAACAGCCTGAGTATTTCTCTTCCCCTCCTGAAACATGAGTTCATCAAATTCAGCACGCTGTTGTGAAACACGCCGCTTTGGAAAAAAAAAAAAGCTGCTTTTTGCTGAAAAAAAAATTGTTCAATTGGAAGATTATAGAGCAAGCCTACCTCTGAACAAAGTGGGTGTGGAGAGTTATTAAATCAACTCCGGAGGGTTCTGATATTGCTGAGGTGCATGCGTTGACACCAGATCCACTGTACTGGAGAGATATCCCTTCTATTACCAGTGTTATTTAGCTCTGATAATGGGTTCGGTCCTGCAGAGAATATAAATGTGGCTGCACAGCTGGACAAATAATGACAGTATTTGTCTTCGTGTCATTTTTGATGAAAAATATTGGCGAAAAGCCCAATGAAATTTATTTGTAATGAATTACCAGATAATGTGACGAATGAAGTCAGAACGGTTGGAAAACACACGGAGGACAACTCGCCACCACCTCGCAAGCGTCTGTTCCCAGCAGCAGCAAACGACAGGTCTAAAAAATTGTCAGGTCAGCTGGACAAAACCTGATGCCTCCCAGCCACTCGACCTGCATTTCTGTACCCAGTAACCCATGGTTACTGGGAAGCCTGGGATGGTTAAGATGCTAAATTCAACCTCAGATCCCCATCTTGATAGACCTGACCTTAAAAACAACAATAAAAAATGCGGGGAGTGACGGCGACAGATTTGTTCGCTTTTTTAAACGGAGTGGAAATGGGGCTGAGCAGGCAAAGATCAAAGAGATCTTGATGGACTGCAAATTCCGAGGATTCGTGATTGAAGCGAAAACACGAGTTAATTAATTCAAATCCAGATGAAGAAAACTGTAGTGATAGATTAGAAATATAATACTGCACAGAGTTAATCTCCATCATTGGCTAGAAGTGAAAGCCACGCGCTCAGAGACAAAGGAAGGGGTGAAGCAGAAAGCTGAGTTTCTAGTGATTCTCTCATGGTTTTTACTGTTTTACAGCCTCGCCAAAAAAAAAATCAATTCTTTGCAGAGCTGCTCTCATAACCCACGTGGTGTTAATACAAGGCAGGAGACAAACAGGGTACTCACAAGACTTGAGAGTGCCAGGTCCTCAGCTGGAGTGAGCAGACCTACTCCAGAGAGCTGATTTGGTTCTGATGAAGACCTGTCCTCGAGTTCCTATTTCCCGATGAACTATCACTGATTTTCTTGAACCGTCTGTAAAGGGCCGAGTCTCCCTTTTCTTCTACAAAAGGAATAACCTCTTGCAAAATGAATTAGGTCACACAGAGTAGAACTTGATCAAGAATCAGCTTCTTATCTATGCAGGTTTCATCTGGAATAGGACTTAAAATAGTCCTTTTGGAAAGGAACAGCTGCCTTACTCTGGCCAACACGTTTTCAGCACAGTTGAGAAAAAACAGAATAAAACAGAATAACATTTAGGTTTCAGTGTGACCAGCTGAAGACACGATGCTGGATACCGCAGTTTACCTAGAAAGTGTTGCATCAATCCAGCTTGCAATAATTAAATTATTTCAGCAAATGCTAGAAATGCAGTCTTGAGTCAAGGCCCTTTTGTGCTCAACAATGTAAAAATCACAGAAAATATCAACTAACAGAACACTTTAAACCCTGCTACTGGGCAAACTGCTAACGGGAGCGAACCACCTCGCTGTGAATGCACATTCCTTCCCTAAGAAAAACTGTTCCCTGCTTTGATTTTGCTCATATTTGGCTGAGAAATCCAAGTTTCCCGAAATGCCCCAGAAAGGCAGGCGACTGGGCAAAAATATTTTACTGTTATGACCATGACAGCTCATTATCTTTGCAAATACAGTTACCTGAGGAGAAGGCATGTGAGATGCAATGTGCCCATCTTGCTCGCATGAGAGAGAGTGATGAAAATAGAATTAAGTTGTGTCACCTCCAGTATGTCATTTTTCTACAAGCAAGCCTGAACAGATTGATTTCTAGGTCTCCTTCAGCGTAACTTAATCAATTCTGAGTAGATTTAGCTGGGCATATGGATGATCATGTGTCTGGCACCCGCTTCCTCCCCTAATATGGTTACAGGAATTTCAATCAGCACCACCAGTGGCTCCCACCGTACAACCGCTTGGAACATAAAAGGCTTTAATGCATTTTGAGCAGTAATTCATCCTGTCTGGCGCCTCAGATCGTGCGAGAACACGGGTCATGCTTCCCGCGGGTGCCTGAGAACCTCTGCGTCCGTTCCAGTTGACTCTGAATTCCCCGTAGAAGAAAGGCTCCACATTTATTCATGAAGAAAGTCCTCAGGTGGGCCTTCAAAAAGGTTATTTTGAGTGTGGGCTCTAGAAGATGACCAAGAGAGGTTGCCTGAAGGATAAACACATGTTCAGTTCCTGAGTCATTACTACTTTGAGGAGCAAGAGGGAACGGAGAAAAATGGGGCTTGATTCCTTTCCATAAACGTAGGCATCCAACTCTGGCTGAGATGGCTCTGGCTGGCCTGGACAGAGCAAGAATCTGGCTGATCTTACTTCAGAGTCAACGGGAGCCCTGAGAGCTCTGGGAGCCACAGCTTGAGGCCAGCAGGATTTGCCAGAGTGTGTCAAACAGGAGAAATTCCCATTTAGCCAGATTAATTAAGAGCACAAACCCAATATAAACCAGAGCTAATCCCTTCCAGCCAGCTGCTGAAGGAGCAGCGGAAGGAAAGACAAGCATGGGTGGGGATTGTCATCCTTGGAGATTCCGCTGGAGGAAAGACAGGATTTGTGGAAAATGAGTCTTAAAAGACAGAACAGGTACTGAGAAACTGAGAATTAACTTGCAGCTTTTCCTCACCCTTTGGTGATCCACAAGCAAGAGTACGGTGAGGACAGCACCTCTGCTCAGGCTTCAACCCTCAAGGCTCGGGTGGCCCATGGGTGGGTGGCACCAAGCGCCAGAACAATCTCAGCAAACTCTGCACATGGCCACAAGGAAGGAACCGAGGGAGTGATTAGGTCTGTCTGCAATTATAATGACTTCATTTAGCCCTGATGCTTTTAAAGGCCTTTTGGATTTTTTTCATGATTAACTGAAGGCACTTTGCAGCTCTGCACTTGGAAAAATGGCTCCGTAATGAGATAATCAGAAGCTGACATACTAGTTGTGCTTATCGATTTTTTTTTTTAAACAAGTAGTGCCTCTGTTTCCAAAAATATGGGGAAAATATTGATATTTTTTTAATGGCTGTTAAATTTTTTTGTATTTTTTTTCTTTGAGCTATTATTTAGAATCCTATTGACATTTTTTGTTTACTTATAACCACGTTTTCATTAAATGTAAAAATTTCAGTGATTACTTCAGTGTCTTCATATAATTGTCAATGAAAATGTTTACAAACATTTTGAAAGAAGTGAAAAAATGCCTCCACTTCAAAAGAAGCCAAATAGAAAGAACTTGGAAACTATTTGTTCAATTATTTGCTGTCTCTCTCTTGGAAAAAAAAAACAAACCTCAAAAACTTCTGAATAATGCCGGAGTCAGCAAATGGGTTTTAAAAAACATCTTCCAAATCTCCAAGATTTATTAGTTTACCACTACAATGGAGAGGAATATGGAAATGAGTGAGAAATACATTATGCAAAGCACTAAGTGACACGCAGCAGAACAGAAAGGCAACGCTGATGCCGTTGAGCAGCTGGGTACAATTTACTGCCTGCACAACCGAAATGGAGAACCAGCGACTTCAGGGCAAGACTCGACACTCCAGTCCATCCGCCAGTTGCCACCAGTTGAGTGGCTGCAGCCGGGCAGGTCCTGGGGTAACACTCCCCTCACCTGAGCCCACCTAGGTGCGGCAGACGAAGGCTTTCCCTGCTCCACGTCACCCCGGAGGGCAGGCAAAGGCACAGAGCCCTCCCAGTGGCACGCTTTCTGTCTCTAAGCTCTTCCAGTCTCATTCTGTCTGAGTCTCTCTCTGAAGCCTCGATCGATTCAGGCATTTCCTGGTGTCCGTTTCTAGGGTCAGACGTCCATTACTCCCTAAAAATACAATCTGCAACATCTACTGCTGTCCCAACCTTTGGAATCCTCCCAGAGAGAAAATATTGGTTACTAGGACGTGCACAGGTTGTTTGCAGCGTAGGACAGATCTAAGCAGAATTACCTAAAAAGACCTATGGTGCAATTCATAGATATAATGGCTAAACAATCAATTGCAGCTCAGGCTGTAACGGCTACAGCTGACACCATTGCCAAGAAATATTCCGACCCCCTTTCACTATAGAATTACACTTTCTACTTGCAGTAGTGATGTCACTCTCAGATTTTCCGGATCTTTGGACTAAAAACAGAAAATGAGATAAAACTGCTCCATGTTGGTTACATGAAATACAAAAAGAAAGAGGAAAGCAAACCACAAATGCCTATCTGGAGACACGCAATAAATCCCACCACGTTCAGCTCCCTAAACTGTTAATTAAAACACAAACTCTAGTCTGAACCTGAGGACTAGCCCATCCATTCCGGTAAGTTCTCGTCGCACACTTTTCAAAGGAAATGTGCATTACTTTCAGAACCACCAAAGGGTGTTGGCAGATGCACTTCCAGCCTCGTGTATGTCTGCAACCTGTGACCGCCCAGGCTGGGGCAGGGTCTCTGTGCTGCTCTTACCTCTCACTGCAGGTGGGCCAAGGTGCCCTGTACCTGCTCCTCTCCCCCACTTCGGGAATGGAGATGGGAACTGTAACCTACTGAGGAGCGGAGAAGCACCAGGCAGCTGAGAACATGAACGTTTTTCACTGCTGCAGGGTGTGCACCAGTGTCCTAACGCAGAAGCAGACACCAGTGGCTACTGGAAGCCCATCAATCTTCTGAAAGTGGTGCTGGGGTAGGTGTCTGCTCCCAGCACGGCTGCATTGGCTTGTTAGTGTTTGGGAATTTTACTCGTGCCTCCAGGCATAAGCCCCATTACAAAACAGAGCACGGTACAAAGGGCCCTGAGTCAGCCTGAACATCCTCAGTGTCTAATTCCTTGTCAGCTCCAGTCTCTACAGGCAGAACTGCAAAAACACACAGAGGCAGTAGGTTAAATTTATCCCAGTGACATTCATTAACAGTATCTCCATGACACTTAGATCTTGAGGAGTTAATAAGTGCTGGTACACATCCTTCTCCTCAATTGAGAGCTGAGGGAGGTACCACCCTGAGGACTAACCCAAGGTCACGTATCACAAAGTTAAGAGAGAACAAACAAAAAACACTCCTCAGGTCTGACAGACTAATGCCTTCTCTACTGGAGCATCTGCAGCAGATGTGCCAAAATAGATTGTTTTAAATGGCCTAAATACGTCCAACCCCTGAAGTGCCGAATGCTCTTAGCAGTGTTTCTTGCTGCCTAAAGGCATCTGTCAGGAATGCTATTAATAACATTAGCAGATAATGGGTTTACAGCTTTTAAATCTCCCCCCGTGCCCTCCGTTTATTTATTGTACATGTGAGTAAAGACGAGGCAGACATCCCTCGTTTCTGGGAGATCCGTTTTGATTTCCCTGACATGCAATTTCCCTGCACAGCGGTCCCAGGAGCATCTCCACACCCCATGGCTCTCCTTGGAGCAGAGCCAGTCGCTGGATTTGCGCTGCTCTCACACGCAGAATCTCCGTGTGCGTGTACGTCCAGCCCTGCAATCATGTGCTGCGTTGGTCTGCAAACCCCTGCACTCCCATGTGAGTCTAATTGGTCTTGTGTCAAGAGGTTTCGTCAGCAATCCCAGGTGCCTGGGAGCACCACTTTTTTATTACAACAGTAAAGCTCTTAGGACTTAGAGCTGACCGTGGAGTCCCGAGCACACGATGCATTCACGTTCCATTTGGTGCATCCTGGAATGTGTCACTTAGATTCCAGTTGCAGCTGTTAAAATTTCATTAGCAGATGTCTTGTGGTGCACCAGCAGTTGCCATTTGAGAGCTCTGGAGCTCTTCAGTTCATTAAAGCTACCTCAGAGAAGGCTTGCCTCTGACTGATCTCAGCCCTGCTCCTTAGTTATGTGCTACATATTTACACGGAATAAGGCAGCTGTGTACCAAACACCCAAAGCGTGCCTGTCAGTTTACGGGGGCAGAAAAAACCCTACAGCCCAAGTGATAAATACCATTTATAGCCCCCTGGGCAAAATCAGTATGAGACAATCTGCACTGAGTCCATCTTAGTAAGGGTTAATGCTCTTTGTTCCCTGCTGGGGCTGTCTGGAAGACTGAGGTGGTTGACTTCAGGAGGAGAGAACTGCAAACCCGATGACTTGTCCTCTCCACACACCTCAGACTTGGAACAGGGGCGCTGGCTGGACAGGAGGTGCTGCCATCAAGTTGAGCAGGACCTCAGTTCTTTTACTGGTTGCTTTAAAACCTTCATGCAACCAGCTGCCACCACTGCCTGATGTGTGTGCCTTGGAGTTCCCCCTTCTTCAGTGGGTGGGAAGGTCTTGCAGACTGGAAGCCTTGCAGTGTTGTCCACACGAGGACAATTTCTGCAGGGCTGAAAGGAAGACGGCGTGCGGTACCGGAGGGCTTGCACCAACTGCACCTCTCGTGCCTTGCTGACACAAGAGACCTGGCCATGAGGGTGGCTGGAGTGTGCATTTGGCCCATGTTCCTCCGGAGCTTTTTAAAAGCCCAGTGATAACGATGTTACATGTGAGGCGAAAAGCTCGGCCAACGCTGCAGCTTGTAGAATTGTTTTTAAACACAGCAGCTGTCCGCAAGTTTGTTTGCAGATTTGCTGCAGTACTGAAAAAGAACAAAAAAACAAAAACCCACAACCCTAAACAAAAAAGGAAAGTTTTAATTTCTATGGCAGCGTGTTTAATTAGCTTCATTTATCTGTGAATTTGGTTTGCTTGTTCCAGGCATAATAAACACTGCAAGTTATTGTTAACTCAAGAGCTTCTGCCTGTTCCCACTGATGCTCGCACGGGCTCCCTGCCGGCTGTCCCCCTTGTCTTCTGCCTGCACAGCAAAACCTGCACAACCCTGCTGTGATTCCGGCATCCTGAAAACTCAGCAAGGGGATGGTTTATACCTTCCACTCTGCGTCACAAAGACCTTTGCAGGTCTCCTCTGGAAAGTTAAGTAAGAATTTAAAAAAGGGGTCACAAGTGGCAAGAAAAGCAGCGTGCGGAGGGACCGCAGGGGATGGGCTTGGAGGTGACTCCCAATGGTCATTCTGGGAGAAGGGCTTTGCCCCCCCTCCTGCCCTGGCCGGCCAGGCAAGGCACACGGTTGCCTGGTGCTGAGGCATCAGCCGGGCAAACCTTCACTCCCTATTTGCATTAAGGAGAGCTGTTCCACTGATTCAACCTGACGGTACTCAATAGCTCCCTAACACGGGATAAAAGATTGTCTTTAGCAGGAAAGAGAGAGGAAGAGACAGAAACTCGAGTCTTTAATCAGAAACCTGAATTAACCTTCCCAGAAGGGGAATCCATGTGGACTGTGGCTTTTATTTATAAATCTATTTCTTCCTTCAGGCTTTCTTTACTTACGAGGAGAAGCAAAATCATGTAGAAAGGCAGTATTTTGAGAACATCTTGGCTGAGGATATCTACACAGCTGTGCTGGAAAGTCCAAAGAACGAGAATTAATTCAAGCCCCAAAGTCAGCAAATACGACTGCGCTCCCACAAAACGAAGAAGAAATCTCATCAGCATCTGTAGAAAGTGGTCCTGCTGAGCTCCAAACAACCTGAACCCTCTTCTCAGGACTTTTGCAAATAGAGGGATTATTTCCCCTTTATTGTATTAGAAGGTGAGTGGAAGGGTGAGCAATTGAGAAATTTCATTATACATTGAAAGAAGGAATGATTCCAAGAAAAATGTGGTTTTGCATATGGATAAAGCAGAGCTATTTGGGACTCATACTGTGTTCTTCTTCCACTGCAACTTGCAAAGGCTTTTCATTCCGCTTGTATTTCATGTTTCAAGTGGATTATTTCCCTTCAGTTGATAAGAGTGTAATTCAGTTAGGCCTTGGAGATAGTTACTTCACTTCTCAAAAGGATATTTTGCATGGAAGGATACTTTTTTTTTCCCTTTCTTTTTTTTTTTTTAAACATCACCTAGAGCCTGTGGAAATTAGATATATTAGCAAGTACTAAATGGCTAATCACACAGAGAGCGAGTGGTAAATTAAACCATGGTGGGATGAAAGCAATACTTTGCCAACTACAAAGAGTTGTGTAACTCATTGTGTGATAAAGTCATGTTCTGCCACTTTAGGCAGCTCCACTGGGTCCCTCTATCAGCTCAGCAGCTCCAGTGAATGTCTTTCTGCAACCACGGAAACACTGCAGCGGAGTGGCAGGAGGGGCAGCAAAGAACCTTCCTCCTGCTCCTTCCCAACGCCAGCACCTCCGGCTGCTAGCCTGGTTGCTCTCGGCCTTTCGGCAACAGGAGACACCTCAGGTGGGAAGAACATGGGCACGGACATGGACACTGAGGCCAAGAGCGCTCCTGGCACCCACAGGAATATCCCACAGACGGCTGCAAAAGGAGCTGCAGCGGGAAGGCCCTGTTTTCTCGGTTTAGCTCCCTAGGGAGGTGGAGTGAAATGCTGGCATCAGCACCGGTCAGTCACAGAGCACCATTGTGTGTGTGTGCGTGTGGAGCGGTGAAGCTGCAGTGTGTGATTCCACCGTGCGGGTCCGGCGCAGCTTCGGCCTCCTGGCACAGTTCAGGACAAGCTTATGTCAATCCCCCGTCCCTGACAGCAGCTTGAATACAGCCACCAGTTTGGAGACTAAGACAGTTTAACCTCATGGACACTTCCGTTGGGGTCAAGGCCAGAGAACGGCCACCAGCCCTTTTTAGGTAATAAGCACAGGCAAAGACATCTATACGGTGAGATATGGAGACAGACATGGGTCATAGCTGCTCTGTGCTAAGAGCCAGTGCTCAAACTCGGCGTGCCGGCTGGCATAAGCCAGCTGCATTGTCACCGCCCCCAGGGAGGGGTCGGTCTGAGCCCCACCGACTGCTCCAAGCCCTCACAGCCTTTACGTGTAGGTCACTCCACGTACGTTCCAGAAGGAAAAACCCCGGGGAAGAGGGCATCTTGGGTTCTGGCATACGGGTCAGAGATTCGTCTCATAAAATCAACAGCCATTTGTCCTCGACTTCAGGCCAGGTTTTCACAGCTCTGTGGTTTGCTTGTAGCTCCTGCTGACCGAGTGCCACGGAAGCGCAGCAAGGGAACCGGCCGAGGGGGCGGAGGGACAGCAGGTGTGAGGCCGGGCTGAGCCGTGCATGTACGGCACCACCAATATCCAATTACCCAGATTTTCATGAAACACCATGACAGACACTTGAAGCTTGTTCAGACAAGTGGCTCTGTCAATTTGCTTCTGTGGGGACTTGGAAGAGCAAAGCATATTAATGACTCCCTTTACAAGAAGAGCTCTGCCGTGGCAGAGGAATGATCAGAGACTGAACCACTTGGAGGGAGCACACGGTGCCTTCTGGCTACTTGCTTATTTTTAGAGACGTTGAAAACATCGTGTCAAAGCCCGCTTCACTATTAATTTATAGGGTCACACACCCTGACACAAAGGGAAAGTGAAGATTCTCATTCATGCCTTTCGGGACAAGGATCACGGCCAGTCTGCCTCCCTATTAAAATGTTACATATCCTTTTACCAACGCACAGCTTTGCACTTTTTTCTATATGGAGCTTGTTAATGCATTAAGCTGCAAGCATGTTTTGTAGAAGCCTTCAATTAAATACCTCTAAGGACAACAGCTCTTTAGTATGAGATTGTTGCTGTCATTCTCTTCATCCCCTCCTGGCTACCTCTGTCTTGATTTGGGTGAATTACACAAGACTTTTCTGAGCTGCATTCCAATCAGACCCTCAGTAAGAAAAGTGCTCGGTGTTAGGGAGGGAAGATGGGCTGGAGCAGCTGTGGCCTGGAATATTAACGTGTTACATCAGCTCCAGAGAAGACAAGGCTACTCCTGCGTGCACCGACTAACTTAGCGCTTGGATCGGGCTCTTTTCCTGCTTTGAAACTGGCTTCGGCAAGTCACTGAGCAAGCTGTAGCCAAGGACGTATGTGACGACTCTAGGCTCTCGGAAACACAACTGAATTTGTCTCCCTTTCTCAAACTCATACAAAATCCACCTAGCTGTGCCTGAGAGGGGCTTAGCTCACACACCTGGGAGCAAATCCACGGCCAGAGCTCACCCCAGCTGTACAGAAGGAGGGCATCAACCAGTCACCTGCTGGTGCCTTTTAGTCTGGGAAACCTGAGATCCCAGCCCCTCCACTGGGGAGTTTAGTGATTTAATCCCATTCCGAGCACCTTAACCAAACAATGTGGGAAACCAAGGCACAGGCAAATTCTTTCCGAAGTATCACTTGTGTGCTCCTCTGCTCCGCACTGCCAACAGCTCGAGGTCGGGGCTCTCCGGGTCCTGCTGCCGTGCTCCGGGTGGTACAGGAGCTGCAGAATTACTCTGGCTGAGCTCTGGATCTCTCCTTTATTTCCTTGCATAAAGGTGGCTTAAATGTAGCCCGTGCATTCTCTGCATGATTACGCAGGCCCATACTTGTAGGGCAGATGGTGACAGCGCTGGCACTTGGATGTCTGAATGCATGCCTGAGAGGGGGTGGTGGGCCTTGGAAGCATTCTGCAAGGGTACGTGCTAGTGAGAAACACACCTTTTAATGAACACTGACGTGTTTTGGGAAGGGCAAAACCACCAAAACTGCCTTTACAAACGACAAGGTGATTCTCCCTATCACCCGGTAGAGACCGGGTAAACCTGTGCAGCTACGAGTCTCCGGAGGAAGCCACCCCAGCACACGAGGTCCCCCTGGTGCCTAAACGTTCTCTCAGCGAAGAGCTGCCTGCCAGCCGACACGCCACGGGAGGTACAGGTATGTGAAGAAGGCAGCGCTGAGCCTGGCTCTGCCCCTGCTCACCTCTCTCCCGGCGTGGGCGTGCGGGTGTTACGGAGGGAACCAAACCCCCACCTCAGCTCCTGCAGGTCCCATCGCGTGTTTCCCATAATGGCATTCATTAGTCTATTTGACATAAATACTGTTTTCAGGTTAATATGTTTAACTTAATGAGGCATTTATTTTCAGCCTAAAAACTCTTTAAGAAGGTATGTTTTCTTCCAGTGAGTTGAACAGACGAGGGGATTAATAACAGGCTTGAACAAGCAAGCTAAGAAAATAAATCTAACAAACTCCTCCGCAAAGGTTATGAAGTATGCTTGGATTGATCCAAGTAAAGGCAATAATTTCTGACAGTATGGAGAAAAATAAAACCCATTCTCCTTGCCTGCATATCTCACTTACTTCTGTCAGTGGCTATCTTCTTCCTCTAATGCTTCTCTCCCAAACTCATGAAATCATAGAATGTGTCGGGCTGGAAGGGATCTTTAAAGGTCAGCGAGTCCAGCGCCCCTGCACTGAGCAGGGACATCTCTAATAAGATCAGGCTGCTCAGAGCCCCATCCAGTCTGACCTTGAATGTCTCCAGGGACAGAGCCTGCACCACCTCTCTGGGCAACCTGCGCCAGGGCTTCACCACCCTCACAGTAAAGAACTTCTTCCTGATATCTAGTCTAAATCTACCCTGTTCTAGTTTAAAACCACTGCCCCTGGTCCTGTCACTGCAAACCCTTTTGAACAGCCGCTGCCCAGCTTTCCTGCAGCCCCTTCAGGTACTGGAAGGCCGCTATGACCTAAGCACAACCAGCAACATCACGGGACTCCTCAGAAGTCAGAGGGGCTCAGACGATGTATTGGATGGATGCAGACCCATGTATTAGCAACAGAAGAGTTTTTTCCCAACCCTCCCGCAAACCAAGAAGGTGGGGTATCACTGATGTACAGGGATACATCCTGAATTTCTTCCCATTACAGGAAAGGGCTTTACCCTGTGTTCCCTTTCCTTCCTGGATCTAGTGGGAGGTGTCCCAGCCCATGGCAGGGGGGTTAGAACTCGATGATCTTGAAAGTCCCTTCAACCCAAACCACCTTATGGTTCTATGAAGCTCACACAACTAAAATAAGACTGAACTATCCGACCAGCACATCTCCTGTTGTTTCTTTCAGGAAGTCCAGATGTTTGCAGAAGTCCTGCCAAGAATTTTAAACAGGGACCAAACCTCGAAAGAGATCACAGAGGACTGGCTGCAAATGAAGAGGATTTTGGTGCATAGTACTGAGAAGAGGGCAAAAGATGCAACAAAACTGTCCCTTAGGATATCTTGTAATGATTTATCTTTTTTGATTTCTAGTTCATTGCATCGTTAAGCGTGTGAATTTTCTTCCCTTAAAATGTCTGTTTATTTGCAGAGAAACAAGCAAAGTGAGGCTGCTGTACTCTGCAAAACTAAGTGCAGTATCCAAGCTTCTGTAGGATGAATTGCATTGATTTAATACAGTTATATGACAAAGATACGGAAACCAGTTTTCTTAAATCGACTCCCATATTATTTACCAAATCCCAAAACCCTTGCAGTTCATCTGCCATGGATGAATGCCACCTTGATTTTCTTACTGAAACAAAGATTCCTCCACCCGTTAAGAGCGGTCACGCTGAGGGACCATAAGCCAGACCCACGCCCGACTCCGCCGCACGCACCCGCGCATTTCAACACACAGGAGGCTGCGTGAAGATAAATGCCCTGTCTGTAGATGTGCCACCAATTCCTTTGGAGGCATCCTCACTCCCATGGAATTTCTGTGTAGCTCTATTTTTCTGTAATTAAAATAAGGAATAAGAGCACTGACCTTCGCTGAGCATATCGAGATCCACTAGTTAGGATGCATCGAGTGTATCATGACACTTTTTCTTCCAGTGGTTCTTGGAGAATGAAAGCTCTGAGAGAGTTCTGCCCCCAGGTTCCTGAATTCAGGAATGCTCTCACAGAATTCAATATTAACCACAGATAAGTGCCTTTAGTGAAGCTGGCCTGACTCCTGGCTCAGAAACAGGGTGAATAATGCATGGAGAATGGTATCTGAAACTTCATATGAAACTTTCCATTCGCTCAAAAGTAAAATCTGAGGGAGAACTTGGCACTAAAAACAGTCTAGAATTTGTGGCAACACACCCTTTCCTACAGTTCAGGAATGCCTTTCTCACAGATCTTTGTTCAAATTAGTTTAGCGCCGAAGCTCGGTATTCGCTTTAAGAGGTGACAATCCAGCACAGCGCGGGACAGAAAAGGTTGTCCTATCCAAAAATATTGGTGCCACTTCTCAGGTCTCCAGTGGAATCCCCATCCATTTTGAAAATCATTTAACAACTTCTAAAGAATGCAAGTAAGGGACCTTCTGTCAGGTCTTCTTTGGAGATACATCTCTCCCCGCAGCGAGGAAGGAAACTTGCTTCTCACCAAGCAGGATAGGAACATGTTAGTTACTGTCCGACTCCATAAAGCACATTAATTGAGGATGGGAAAGAGAAAGAATTGTGATCCCCTCTGCTGGTGGATCCTATGGAAGGAGAGGTTTGACTGCTGGGGGCAGCTAAGGAGGCTTAAGCCAGTGGTAAAGCTTTAGAAGTTTCATAGGCAAGCTGTAGCAGAAAAAATCCCCATTGCAATGGCAGCTTGTCACAGGGACGTACAATTAATTGCTGCTTACATGCCAATGGGGGCTGGGAATCCTAAATATTCTCAGTTCTCATTAAGTTCTCATTAGTTATTGAATCTTGTCTCCTCTATGGATCCTCAACCCTTAGTCTCCACAGCTGTAACATTCCAGAAGATATTGCGATCGAGGGAAGTGCTCTGTTTTAACCCTTCTGGAGACTTCGGTGTAAGAGGTAAAAATCTAAGCCAGAAAAAAATGAAAGTTTTGCTGCTACTTCAATATATGTAAGAACAGATACATAAGAAACTTTCTTTGCTTCCTTTTATTTTTAAATTCTGCACCTTGTGTCAGAAGATCTTCACCGTGAACCTGAACCTCTGCAACCAAACTGCACTGTCGCACTGCCTCACCTCGGGTCATACCAGTCAGGCTTTGTCCTGACCTCCCTTACCTGCTCCTCATATTCGCAGACTTCCAGGCTTTCCTCTAAAATTCATTCAAGAGAGTAGAAACCGCCCATCTGGGCTTGGCCTCTGGCATTGGCTAAGCTCTCATGCTTCCCTGACCCACCTCAGTAAAAGTCTTGTCTTTTGTACCTTGCAGCACAATTTTTAGCAAACAAGCTCCCTGCGATTCCTAGAGACTCTCCCATCAGTACTACCTGCCTGTTGCTAATTAGATTTATGCAGGTTTGTTTCTGCTCAGCGATCCTTAAATATCAAGTTTCGTATCTTTTAGTCCCAAGGCATCCAAGAGGGAACCTGTTAGTCAGCAGGATACAATCTGGTGAGTTTGAACACATTTCAAATATTGCAGCATAGCCAGGAATCCATCTGTCAAGTGAGCATCTTTGGCTTACAATTCAAACTGCTTTTTTCCGCAGAATATGAGAAATTTAAAACATGCTTCTGCTTTTTTAGAGCAAGGACAGAATAAAATCTTCCCTAATCGCCTGATATATCACTGGAGCTCTTACAGTATCAAGGATGAATCAATACGGAAGAACTATATGAACGTGGGTTTGGACAGTTTCTGGATTGATAGGATTTGCATTAGAGAGACAAGAAGCAGTTTAGGAAGAAGTGGAAATTCTGGTACCAAAAAAAGAAGCCCAAGAAACCTTTTAGTCTTTCCTGGATGCTTTCCAGCTGAGAATCTCAAAGTGTTTCATCATTTATGGGCACGGGATATGTCTACTCTCTCCTCACAGAGCCTAACAAATCGATAGCAGCCGAGCTGTCTGTACAGAACTCCGTGTGGGCTAATTTACCATCCTCAGGCTCACAACAGCCACGGGAGTAGGTGCACATCTTAAATTTAACACCTAACAGACTAAGGAAGGAGAGCACACGACTTCACCTTTATCGTGTCTCCTCCTGTGACACTGGTTGAAGTGCCTCGTCCAGGCGTTTCGCTGGGGTAGATCCAGGCTGCAAAACCAGCAGCGACTGCCCTACAACAGCCAAGTACAACGAGCTCAGAGAGGAGCTGGGACACTTCCCAGCGCTCCCCATCAGCTACCGAGTGCTTGTTCATGCAGAGAGAAGCACGTTGAACACTACATCGTGAGTTACAAATGTCCTTTAATTCATGCAAATACAAGGAACTGAGAGTAGATGAATTCTTACAGTAGCCCCTATTCTTCAGAATATATATATATATATATGAGAAGAATCAAAAAACCTGACCTATGCACAACGCTTGTAGAAAATGGGGCTCTATCTACATTAATCAGCATGCACATCTGGGTGAATTTACACAAGATTATAGGAAGGGAAGTATTAATTCAGCTATGGATATTAATACAGAAAAAGAAGGAGCTCCTATTTGCTGCCTCAATTGTAGACAAAAATGCAATTCTTCTCAATGATATTATACTGGATTACACACTGAACCATATTAACATATTCCCCAGTGTTTTGTGATCTTATAATGAACCTTCTATTACAAATCATCCATGAAAGAGATACTACTGTGGGGAACAAAAAAACAGCTCAGAAAAACTTCCAGCTGAAAAGCAATACCCTGTCAGCTAGTTTAAAGTGTCACAGTTTCACCGGCAGCTTGTGATGGGGGTCACCAGAGGACAAACAAGTGGGAGGCAGGACTTGAAGAAAATCTCACAGAATCACAGAATCACAGAATGTTCAGAGTTGGAAGAGACCTCTAGAGATCATGTAGCCCAACCCCCCATTTCAAAGCAGGATCACCTAGAGCAGGCCGCATAGGAATGGGTTTTGAATGTCTCCATCCCTTCCTCTCATGAGCAACCACTGGTTTGGTGGATGCTCTGTGCCCTGGCATGGCAGAAGGGCTTCACCCCTGCTGCCCTCCCGCTGCATCAGCATCACGCACTCCAGGATGCCTCTGAATGGAGGGATGATCCGTCATCTCAGTTAGATCAGAAAAACTGACGCTCTTGGAGATCCATCCAAGTCCTGCGGGTGGTGACAACTTCCTGCCTTGCTGAAAAATGCCGCCACTGATCATGCAGAGCCCTGCCTGTTTGAACAGAGAGTGGGTGACTGCATTGGCCTGGGCCTGAGTTGTACAACTACCAGGCACTGAGCCTGGCTCCAGCTCTCTGCTGCTGCTGAGTAGACTCCAGTGGACCTCAAGAGGTTTCGGTCAAGTCATATTAACCTAAAAGGTAGCTGTAACTATTATGGAAAGAAACTCAGAGCTGTCCTTCTTGAAATTTGCTGTGATACTCTGAATTACGTCCATTTAGGTTTAATAAGAATGTTATTATAGGTTAAACAAATACCACCAGATCACTGAAGACAAGAATGTGTTGTGTCGTAACTGTTCCGGAGAAGATAATTTCCTATTATATTGCAAACCTCAAACATGTTTTTAATAATCATTGTTTAAATAACATATATTAACTGCCTTATTAAAAAGTAACCTTTGAGAATCCTAATTTAATCATAAATTGCCAGATTATACTTAAGGTCCATTCCAACTCAAACCATCCTATAATTTACTTTAGCAATGCTTCCACGTTTGAAAACCCAGAAGACAGGAGTAATGTCTAGTGGTGAAATCTGCAAGTTAATGAGTCTTTGATTCCTTCCAGGTCTCTGCCACAACCTCTCACTGTGATCTGGGTAATCTGACTTTCTACATTACCCTCATGCTATTCTTTCCATTTCTGAATGAGCATCCTCATCAGCTACGAGCAGAATGGATCATACATGCTGTGATTCTGTCCTGATTCTTCAGAAGAGCAGGCCACCATTTCCTGATGCAGAGGTCACCTGGGAGCAGTAAGAACAGGTTCAGGAAGGAGGGAGGGACAGCTCTGCACTTACTGCTTTCCACCTTGAGGCAGGCAGGCTCGAGAAGACACCGCCCCATGAGAAGTTACAGCATTAAAGCTGAGCCAAAGGAGAACAACCTCTGCAGTCATCTGAAGGCTCAGAGCAGACTTGGAGATGTCTCTCGTCCTCTCTGGAAGCTGGAGCTCTGACCCATGCATTCAGTGTTAACCTTGTCATGCCAAGGTGTACCCCAGACTCTGAAAGGAAAGTCAGCGCATTTTCTTCTTTCTTATGTTGTCCCCACTACACTGCGGGTATAAATCTCTGCAACAAGCACAGTCATAAGGTATCCTGGTCCTCTAAAACAAAATACTCATCATTCTTGGAAAGAGCTAAACCTCCCCTTCTAAAGGGAAAGGCTGCCTTCCGGGGAGTTGAGTCCCTCAATTTGCATTTTGTGAAAATTAATATAGCTGACAAAGCACCTTCTCATGAAGAGCGTTGCCTGGGGCACTGCATCCATAAGAGCCAAAGCCCCTGGTGTTGATAAAAAAGCTCCGACATCCCTGGGAAGAAGATCTGACCCTTTGATTTCCCTCACGGGAGACCTGTTCAGCAGGAGGTAAACGTGTCAGCAGTCACTGAACTACGAACGCTCCTGCCTTGTAGGAGACTGTCCCACCTCGTGCAAATGTTCCTCGATTAGTTTTTAATGAAAAACAAGCTTACATCAAAACTAAGATTATATTGTCAGCAGTTAATTATCACTTGTCAAACAGAGCACATGCTGCATCGTGGATTTAATTCTCATGTAGTTTTGTAAGACTGCATTCCTTTGCCTGGATGAGTGAGCCCCTTTTTGTCAAGAGATGAGCATTGTTTGAACTGCTCTCAGTGGATCCTGGTATTTAAACGCGCGTTTGATTTCCTGGAAGATGACAAGGCTCAGTGTTTTTAAAGTTGCTCGTCTGGAGATCAGACAGCACGATAGTGAATATATCCTAACGACTGTTTACATTGTACTCTCACACTGACAGAACACTTTTTATCCTCAGGTATTTCATAAATTATTTGTAGCTGTGGCTCTAGTGTTGGATACACCGAAGCACTACTTGAATGTTCTAAAAATTACGTTTGATAAAACACAGGTTTTGGTACACCTGAGGTATCTTCATTTCCTCCATTTAAGGAAAAAGATCATCAGAATATTTCAGCATGTTGCTTCTTCTGCAAATTCATTTTGAATCCTTTGAGACAGAACAAGCTTGTGAATTTGGATGTTCCTTCCGACACTGCTGGCAATTTATAAAGAGCCCTTCTCTTGGCTTTTAGAAAAACTGATTATCAAAGACTGTTGAAAGAATAATTGTTCTTCATCAGGAGAGGGCTGACTATTTTATACATTCACAGCCTGAGTACCTCAGTATCTCCCTGGGGATGCATCTGTTACAATCTCCTGGGAGGGAAGATGGTCTCCCAGCTCCTGTTGACAGTCTCGACACTGGAGACTGCAATTTATGAGCAGTCACTTTAAGGACATTTCCCTGCTAACAGACCCTGGAAGATCTGCACATTCTGCACACTCATCTGCAAATCTCTCAGCCACAGAGTTGATGTTCCTGCACCCACTGTAATCCCAACAACATCTCTGATACTTCTTACTGGCGGAGTGACTGGCACCACGATCTCTGCACATCTGAAGATGTGTCTACACAGCCAGGCCTGTGGAGTCAGGCTGTGGCGATAAAGGGAGCAATGGCAGAAAAAACAAATAAAATATTACACTGTCACATTACAGACTATGGAAATTACCTTCATCCTGCCAGAGCATAGCCAGTGGAGGATACTCTCTCTTTCTTTTTGGCAGCCTTTATTTCTTCCTGGTCCACAGTTTCCTTTGTCCGATTAGGGCCATAAATGCAGTCATTTAAATGAAGGATTCGCACAGCTTGCATCTGCTAAGTATCTTCCCATTAACCAGGTGACACTCCTACTTTGCATAAGGCAGGAATTCCTTTATTTGGTATGATTAAAGGAAGCAGCACTTTCAAGATGCACCTATAAATTCTCGCATTCATTTAAGCCACAAACAGCGTTAGTACAATGGACAGATTGTGTCTGAGGCTGGGAAAATAAAACTGCCACACAGTATTGATTTAAGTGTCATCCGACCATCCACACAGTTCAAAAACCAGAGTATATCTGTGTTAGCACAGCCATCGATAAACACAAGAATTAAAGGGACGGCGTGAAGGAGAGGGGAAAGAACAGTCGATGACGTTAGAGACTTCAATCCATTATCTTTTGGCCTGGGGAAAGGAACACAGGCATGCAGGCCAGGTTGCCTTGATTTACTGTGCCACCCAAACCCCCGTGTGTGTTGCAGATGTGTCTGTTCCACCTTCATCTCCTCGATCAGAGACTGAGCATCCTGCTCCGAGCCCAGGGGTGCGTGTGGTACCAGCTGGCACAGGAGCTCAGTGCTCATCAACACCCAGCGGTCAGCAGCCTGGGCCTGTCCCAGCCAATGCTCTGCAGAAGCAGCTCGTGAGCTTCTGCCCGGCAAAGCTAAGGAGCAGAAGGCAAAAAGGAGGGTGTAGTTCCCTGCGCTGTCAGCTCAGGCAGCATTTGCTTCTGGAGGCTGCAGCTCCAGGAGCCCTGTGATCGTTGCCAGAGTTGCGGAGCATCCAGCCTGCGTGACTAATAAAACCCACACACAACCTAACGGCTCAAAAGAGGAGACAAAATTCTTCTCTTGAGAAGCAGGTGGAGGGTACAACTGCATTTCCTTTGCATACTTTATGCATGGATAAACCAAAACAGGTCCACACGACTGTGCTCCGAGGCTGTGGTGGGAATCTGCTAAGGTGGCTCCTGGTTCTGTGCTGCATTTATGATTTACGGAGAGTCCTGAGCTGTACCACACACATCACGGCAGTTTTCTGGTTGGTTTCTGTTCATTTAGGGTACACTGCCTGTGTGGGAGAACTTTCCACTCAGACCAAGGCTGTCTACACTCATGCAATGACAAAGGGTAAGAAAAACTGACAAGAAACACAGCAACATGAGAATTAAAAGCACTGAACTCCAGGCAGTATTCTCTTATTTTACAATTCCGTATCAATGCCACCATCTCCAATTTTCTGCATTGTGCTGTAATTTCCCTTAATGCAGAACTAGGTTCTAATCATTCTGCATAATTTGAAATATTGTTTCTCTGGATGAATTTAAAAGGTTCCGCAGGGTATTTGGGGGTTTGATTTTTTTTTTCCTCTTTCCACAGAATGTTTTTATGAAAATTATGCCTCTACAGCAGCATCCTTTACTTAAATCAAAAAGGAGTGGT
Organism: Trogon surrucura; assembly: GCA_020746105.1. Taxonomy (NCBI): domain Eukaryota; kingdom Metazoa; phylum Chordata; class Aves; order Trogoniformes; family Trogonidae; genus Trogon; species Trogon surrucura. The sequence goes on from CM036640.1 coordinate 4,978,563, forward strand.
GGAGCATTACAGGATCAGCCACGATGCTTATTACAGAGGGATAATGTGAGCGGAGCCATTTAGCAAATTTAGGTTTTAACTAAGGGTTACACTAAACAGTTTCATTGTGATGCAGAGGGAAAAGCTTGCTGTACCGACCACACACCTCCCCACCTGCTCTCCTGCAGGTGTTGGCGCTCAGGTTTTTTCCAGCCACTTTTCCCAGCTCAAGCAAAGCCTCCAGGAACAGCCACCCATCATGTCAAGTGAAACGCTCTCTTTGAAAAACAGTGGAGTGGTATAATTAAAAATACTGCAGTTGCATTCTAGCCTCTGAGAAGTCAGCCATGCCCTGCACTGCAGTCCTAATGTTAAAACGCTTTCTCCAGCCGTGGATGGAAATTTCACAAAATTGCCTTTGAGAGGATGCAGACGCAGCGGATTTTACCCCCAAGGAACTCATGACAGCAAGAAATGTGTGATACTTTGCACTTACACTATCACTTTTCATCAAAAGTACTTTACAAATGCCAACAGACTGAGCTCCACAGTATTGTGTCTTCAGGAAGTTTTCAATATATCAGTTCCAGCCAATTTTTTTTAGTGAAGTCTTCAACACCCTTGTGATTTTGTTCGCCCAGGATATCAGTTCGCTCTGGTCCAAGAAGGTCGAGGAAGGGTGAAACAGACTCCTGCAGATTGCTCAAGGAATTTCCAGACACTGAGAAAGCAACTTTACACTCCAGTCTTGCGCTGCCTCTAATGCTGACGGGACTGAAGGCAACTGGTAAAACCACAACCAAGGACAGCCCTTACACAACCTGCTGCTTAAAACCAGGTGTTACCGGCTGCCCCGCGGATGTGCTGGGGCTGCACACTCTGCTCTGACACCCCAAAGTGCTCGTTTCCCAAAGCAGAGGGATGCACCTCCACAGAACCGAAGGGAAACTGGAGGTGGAAGCTGCACGGTTTGTCCCGCAGGTCATGAGCCATCCCTGCAAAGTGTGGGAGCTGGGGAGAAGCACTCCTACCACAGAGCTGCAGGCACCCCAACTATCCTTGATCTTCCATACAGCCAGCTCTGAGAGAGGTTTCATGGAACGGGACCCACTAGAACTTACGTACTGTCCCTCCTTTATGTTTTTGCATTAAGAGTATTTTTTTCTCATTTTACAAGTTTGGGAACAGCCACAGAAATCATGGACTCCAAGAAAATGAGATCTCTCACCTTTTAATCTTTCGGAGCATGATTTCTTCCTTACATCTCGGCAAGAACTCTTTTCTTTTTTTTTCAAGTGTAAACAAAATGCTTAGAAAGGATAAAAATCCCACAGGACTGAACCAAACCAGGGCACCAAGCATCCCTGTTTTCATTTTGGCTGTGGATAAACTCCAACCTCATTTCTTATCTTGAAAGTTGCAGCACTCCACCTTGGAAGCCAAACCTTCAACTGGTGCAAGATACTGAAATCAAAGGCACTCTGCAGATTTACACCAGCTGAAGTTCTGCTTTGCTGAAACCCACAACAGACATTAGGTAATTGCATTGAGAAGTGAATCAAAGAAATGCCTTTTTTTTTTTTTTTTTTTGCTGACAACTTTAAAATCATGCTTTTCATGTGTGAAATGAAAGATTTGTATAATTGCTCATCCTTTGAACTCCGGTTTATTAAAACTGTGACATGCACATTAAAACGAGATTATATATAAAGGGAGGAGAAACACACAGTAAGTAATTGCCACATAATGCAGTGGCTTGGGAACAGAAGCAGCATACATTTGTTGTCAGCGCTAATGAACAGGCCCTCCAGAGTTGTGATAAAGCTTCTCTAAGGGGCAAAGGCGAAGAAAGAAATTGAAGTTCTTCAGCGTTTGATTCTTGTATCGTTCCTCAACAACACTGTCTCCCTGAGAGAAGTCAGAGCTCAGCCCTGACCCCACGTTCTTGTGGATGTTCAGTCTGGTTGGTCCACAGGTACGAGAGCAGAGTCACGTCACAGGCTTCTGCACAGACCTGAAAGCAGCAGGAACCAATTTAAGGAGCTTCAGTGTCACTTCCACAAATTCAGGAGTAGGTGCAACTTGCCAGGGCAGCCTCCAGACTCCCTGTGGGACAGCTTAACCCCCACTGCTACCTTTCTATAGTCACCTCTGTTTGGGGGGAAAAAAAGCTTCAGGGAAAAGCAATGCCTCTGTCCCTTGGACAAATTCAGAGAGAAGTTGCATGATCCTAGAGAGAAGTTATAGGAGACTGGATGATTCCTGGCTGCTACATCACAGGCTCTGGAAGTAACCTTTGCTGCTGAAAACCCCTGAAGCACTGGCTGCTGGTGGAGGTAACAGGGCAGGTTATTTCCCTGCATGTCCTGTTGCATACGCGCTCCTCTATGCCTCTACCACTGGCCAGCAACCAGAGGCAGAATACCAAGCAGAGAGACCTTTGATCTGACCTGGTATTTTGAATTTTGTCCACCTGACAAGATAAAACCCACTACAGTTTACAGCTTCCTGCAGCCTTCCATGGCTCTGACAACTGTACTAGTTTAAATCTATCAGATCCATTCTGAATCCAGCTCAAGAACACTGAGGAGTGATTTCACGCTGGGCCATCAAAATCAATGAAAAAATCAGCTTTTAAGTAGCTGGGAGATCACCTTCTGAGAGATGCAAATGTTGTTCGTGGGCTAAAGGGACTAGCAGAACATGCAAATCGCATCAGCTGTATCCCAAAGACAGGCCAGAAGAATAAAGAGATTGAAGACATGGACAAGCCACCCCTTCCTTCAACTCATCCAACCCCTCTCCCAAAGGGAGATCTTAGCCTCTCTTTAGTAACGAGTGAAATTTAGTTGCAGAGGCTCACACACCCCTGCACCACCATCACACCTCCCCACTGCTGCGGAAGTCTTACAGTCTTGGTACCTTCACTGCGCGCCCTCAAGCTTGGGTTCTCATACATGATCCCAACCCCACATCACCCGGCCACACACCTACTCGCTGAGGAGGAGGAAAAAAGCTGAAAGGAAAATTTGGTGTAAGAAAAAGGAAAACTGACAGGGTTATTTGAGATTTGTCCTCTTTCCCAACATGACTGACAGAGTTAAGGACATTTTTCACAATGCTTGTGAACTATCGGATGGGAGCGGTGGTGACTGCTGCGCAGGAGACAATCATTCAAACGGATTCAGGCCGTTTCTCCTGTCATCCTAATTATTGCTGTAAGAGAATGGGATGCAGGGAGAAAAAGGAGAAAAAAAAAAAAAGCAGCTAAACTGACAAGCCCTTTCTTTTAGTTCTAAGTCCCTCAAAATCCTAGCTCTCTGGATTTACATGGTTTATTAACAGCGTGTCCTACAAAGTGGAACAAAAGTATTAACCATTCAGGATAAATCCTCACGCTGAGCTGACTGTGTCGAAGTCCCTGTGTTACCTCGGATCCTCAGCTCAGTGACAGACCACCCAGCACATGCTGGCAGAAGTTGAGGAGAAAAAGCCTCTCCAAGAGACAGACCAGTTGTAGCCACTCAGCGTGGGGTATTTCTCCTACACCCGCTGGGACATCTCTACCTCGTTTCACGGTGTTCAGACTAAAACAGGCAGAGAGAAGCTCTAGGGCTGCGCTGGGATGGCCGAGTGCTACGGATGGCAGGAGAGGGAGGGGTGCTGATACACACTTAAAGCACTTTATCCCCGCTTCTCCCAGGCCTTGCTAACTCGTGTGCTCCCTCGCGACACTGTGCTCCAATAGAAAGGGCAGGGTGAAAGGGTGAGATCTCAATCTGAGACGAACATCTGCAAGGTCTCGCCCCTGCTCCCAGAGTCCTGCCAGCGCAGCCCCTAAAGCAGCAGAGCTCGAGCCTCATGTGGGCACTCAAAGTCCTACTGGAACATATATGATATAGACTGTGTTGCTACAGAAAGGTAAAATAGTCTCAAAGCTATGATTATCCCATAAAATGGAAAGGAAACTCAATGAAATGCTGTTTCACAGACCACGAGCTTGTCCTTTCCAATTCCTTCATATACAGCAACCCAACCACGAGTGACTCACAGCAATATTGCAAAGGCCTGAAGGTGCAAAGTTAACGCTCTCCTGAGCGGAGGCAGAAGAGAAAAGAGGCGGCAGAGGGGTGGGAGGAACATCCATGTGTAAATGCAAGAGTTAGACCAAAAGGCTCCCAGAACAAAAGTCCTCCCGAGGGTCAAAAATCATTTTGCACAAGGAAGAGACCCGGCTGAGAGGTGCAGAGCGCAAACACTGGAGCAGCCAGCACAGGAACTGAACTGGGCTCGTTCCTCACAGAAGCGTTTGCCCGCGTACGTGTGTACGTGGATTTGGTGTGTCCCGCCACCCCCTACCCCGTGACACCGATCTCGCTGCAGACACTGTCTTGCCGGCAGAACCCAGCCAAAGCCATTTGGTGCCCGTGGAAGGTTTCCCACTAAGGGCATGGGCTTTGCCATTGATTAGTTTTCTTCAAGCAAAAGGCAGCAGCCACGGTGGGACAGAAAGCACACAGGGCTGTTGGTCTGGCTCCCCCACCCCATGGGCAGCAAGCACATGTCACTTAAGATGGGGCAAACTGAGCCCACAGCCTCAGATGTCCCCCAGCTCCCAGTAAACTCATCCCAAGCCAGTGGCTGTTTTCCAACAGGTGGCCCTCGCTTTACATCCGCACGCTGGAGTATCACTAAGGAAACCAGCCTCAGAACAGAACCCTTGGCTATTCTCAGATTCGCCTTCATCACCAGGCAAGCTCTCCCTGTAGGGACAGAATCCCAAGCAACGACATCATGGCCAGAAATCCTGCGCAGGAAAAGCAGTGTGTGCCAAGTACCACTTCATTTCGCCGTCCTGCTATCAAAGCCTCACTTGTACTTGTGTCTCATTTTTAATTTGTATGCTGACTTCACTGCACACTTCGCTCCGTGTGTGTATTGGCAAAGATCCCGCAATGCAGTTATTAAACTCTGATACATGTGTAGGTGTGTAATTGCGGAGAGGATTTTTTTTTCAATAATGTATTTTGATCCATCTACAAATATGGGATGCAATTATCTGCAATTACCGCATGCTTATCTAAATAACTGTGTATTGTTCCCCCTCCCGCTGAAGAACATGAGCTTCCTATTCATGGCACAGCTACAGCGACACCAAGTTCACAACCGTGTGCCCCACACCACCAATTACAGCAAGGATGTTTATGCGAATGCACACACACAGAGCTTAAGAAATCATTAAATCTAGAGCGAGGAGACTTTTGAGCCATTGTGTGGATGTGAAGATGAACAGAACTGTATTGAACTTGCAGACTGCCAAGGGCAGAGATCTTGTCACGTCTGGCAGCAGATGGGTTGTTCAGTTAAGAGGCCAAAACCCGATACTTTAGGAAACAGCTTAGTTTTCGCAGTTACGTTGCAAACTTGTAGGTAACGCAGACAAGTATGCAGATTATCAATTACATATAACGGAAATATCTAATTGATTTTCCCCCCAGATCCTATAGATCAATCTCCATTTTCAAATTCATTTGGTTTAACTTCAACCGATTTTCAATCCCATTATGCTTAAATTACGAGCTTTCAGAAAGCAGGGCACTTTCCTCACCATGAGTAGTCTAAACACAACAGTCCTTGATGACACCTTTCCATTACTAAGAATGTGGGACAGAAGGGACAGTAACACCAGGGACAGTAACACCAGTTGAGGAACAAGAGCCGCTGATGAATTTCCAGCGGATGTTAACACAGACGGTATGTGAGGACATGGAAAGCTGACCTAGTGCATCCTCATGGCATAAATGTATGTCTGCAGCAGACAGCAGCCTAGCTAAGTGTGTGCTCGCATCTGTTCCCTAGGATTCATTCACCCTTCGGAACTCCATCACCTCCCCATCTATCAGAAGCCTGTGCTTACTGCTCTTGTAGCGCGCGGGAAGATGAGGCAGCTCTAGCCCGGATTGGACCAGGTCATGGTGTCAGACTGAAATCTGACAATCACTTCAAGTTGATCTAATTCTACACCAAAAGCAAAAACTTCTCTTTTTTTTCTTTTCTTGTTTTTCAGCTGGCCTATTTGCTGACTCATACTGGTGTTTAGTTAGCCCTACACAGCAGAAAAGCTGGGAAAGGGCAGGCAAGACCTACCACTTTTGGGGAAATCCAGGGTCTCTACTGCTTGAAACAACACCAGGACATTGTCATGTGGCTGCCTAATTATGAGGGGAAAAAACCTACTCGTGTTAGCACCCAAAGACTCCCACAAGTACGTATTGGCCAGGTATCACCCAGTCACACGGCAGGTGAGGGCACAGCCCCATCGCATCACTCCTTCCCTACTCGGAGGCGGAGCGCGGCACAAAGCCTTCCCCGGTTCCTGCCCTCACTTTGCGGTTCCAGCTACAGCTCACCATGAAAGTTCCTCTTTCATTCCAGTACCAATACATGGAAAACACAGAAGCAAAGCCTTTGTGTGTACCAGCGTTTCGCAGGAGAGCCTTGATGTTTGTTTTATCCCCTCAACACGAATACAGCTCAGACACCAATACAGGCACACACCTGAGCACGTTTGCTGCGCTCTCTATCCTTCAGCAATTAATGTCATTTACTGATCATAAACCACCAAGCAAAAGAATATGCTCGTTTAAGCCGTGTTATGAAGTGGCACTTCACAAGAAGAAAAGCATGTGAAAGGGAAGGGAGGGAGACGACCTCAAAATATGTCCAATACTTTTTAAAATCTATTCCTGAGTGACTTCACACTGTGGCACCACTTCTACCTTTCTCCAACAAGTTCAGGAACTGCTCCCTGCTCTGCGAATTCTGCTTCCCATTGGGCTCAAATATTGACAGGCTGGTGCGTTTGAATCGTGGTGCTTTCTGGAGTTGGATTTGAAAGTGATTATTTGAAATATAATTGACCGTGACACCCCTACGACAACCAGGTATAAGCACGGAATGGCTGGAGGCAGACTTTGTAGGAGCCCTGCCACTGCATTTGCAACCGTAGAGAAGAAATATCGTTTTGTCCTTGCAACAATTTACTGTTTCTTTGTTATCTTTCTCAGTGTTGTCCCCGACAAATAATGTATATTCTGTGCATCGGTCTTATACATATATACATTTTGCACTTCATTCTAATTGCTGCTGTTATTTGACAGAGATTTTCTTCTTCTTTAACCCCACTGGCTCTGAATATGGGCTATAAAAAAAACGCGTTGTAATTTTCCATGTTTTTTAATATAAATCATTCTGAGAAGCAAAATCGTTGTTATTACGCCTGAATTTTCTTGCTTTTTTTTTTTAAGAAAAGAACCTTTAACAATAGCAGTGAAGATGAAGAGAGGGTGAAATTACATTTCTCTGCAAAGTGGCTTTGGAATTTTAACACTATGATTTTTCAGGAGAAAAGCTTAAGGGATCATATCAAATGAATTTTGCCATCAGAGTAAGAGATCTGTCTTCAGGTGAGGAAAATATATTTTAATTTGACAGAGGGCTTCAAGGGACTTTGACAGAATTCATTTTGCTGGCAGATACGATCTAGGTATTAGACAAAAACACATTTCATCATAAGAACACCGTTAGCTATTTGACATAATGCGCTTTGGACACAGGCGGGATTTGGTGGTAGCGACACTCATTTTCTTGCCAATGAAGTGCTGCGTTGTTGTTTCCGGTCAGGAAGACCCCAGCCTCCTGCTGAAACCTGGGAAACAGTAACACCATGCTCCCTTTAGACGGGGATGAACAGTGGAAGTTACCACAAATTTCTGACCCATCTTCCCCCCTGGGCTTTGCACACCCTCTCTGTCACTCCACCCTGCAGGACTCTGGCCCGGGGGCAGGTTTGGGGGAGATGTGCAGATGGGGGGGGTCAGCACTCCTGTGTCAGCAACAACTGTCGGCTATTACAGAAACCGGAGACGAAAATTCCTCTTTCAGCCGATGCATCCCTCAGCAGAGCTGTCACTGTAACCTCCCTACGCACTTGGTGATGTTCTCGTTGCTATTTTTCTCCAGTTTCACTTTTCAAGTCTCCCATTTTTGTTTTCTTTTTTCTTCCTCTCTCTCTTTTTTACGCTTTAAAGAGCTCGTTGAGTTAATTCTGTGCTTTTGCTTCAATTTTGTTTGGAGAAGTAATGATAGAAGCATGAGTTCCTTTGCGGAATCTTTTTAATAAACTTCTCTTTGGTTAGAGGGTTGTGTGCGATAAATCACAGCCTCCATTGTTGTGGCTTCTGACAGTAGTGTGGAAATATTTTTCAACCAAGAAACCAAAAAATTATATATTTTTCTAATGAATAAATCACCCTTTGTGCATAAATACACTAGGTAAGCCTTCACCATGGCAATGAGAGAATATTTACAGTATCTAGGCCAGAGAATAGCAATCTAATCAGTGAATCCTTATGTAAGCAGGAATGAGAGAATAGCAACTACTTCACACGAAAACTCAACAGCATCACTGTGACCAGGATCTTTCACAATTTTGGACTGGGTCAGTTTTTCACAACGCAAGACTCTGGCACACTGAAACTTCTGTGCTGAAACCTGCAGCTCGAGGTTTCGCTATGTAGGACCCTGAGTACTACTGAAGTTTTGTGAAAAGCCCTTGGCAGAACCGAGGGACACGTCACTAGGGAAGAAAGGAACCAAGAAACAGAATATCCACGACTGTGAGCCCTGAGGGCATCAGGGTGGTAGGAGACTTACGTGACAGCAAGAGGTGCCAGCCAACAATTCCCTGAAGAGAATAACTGCAGATTTGTCTCCCGTGCTGATCTGTGTGGCTCCACCAAAGTCAACGGGCATCACGCTTAGGATATAGCCCTGGCAGTCTGAGCCCTTGGACAGGGCATGAGCGGTGACAGATGACACTCAGAGGGGCCAAACCCGATGCCGCACGCATTGCAGTGGTGCCATCAGCACCAGTGAAGCTGTGCAGACGTACACCGATGGAGACACCTGGCCCAGGCCTGGAGGAACATCTAAAGTTGAAGAACCAGGGGAAATGTGACATGCTAGAAGTTCGGCATGAGTGATGCTCAACACCTCCAACTCGTCAGACTGGGTTTTCAGATGGGGTCAATTCAGAATTTTTCTATTCCCAGTGGCAATGCAAATTTACAACAGCTCCACCTGGCCTACGGGCAGCAGGTATTCACCTCACAGGAGGAGGAATTCAACATTGTGGAGGAATGGAGATTTGAAGAAGTGAAGGCAAAAGTCAAGAGGAGCTCCACTGACTGGTGTGATTTCCTCTGCTTAATAAAGAGGGCTACAGCCACAGACTACAAGAGTAAAGCTAATGCAAATTTCAGTTCCTCGCTTGTCAGTAGCAAAGCAAGAAGAGACAAGAGGTTGGCAAAGACTGAAGGAGGCTTAAGAGCAAAGGGTGAGACACCAGCCCCCTTGTTTTAGGAAGATTAGCTTGCCAGCTGGGCATCTGTTCAGCCTCGATGAAAAGGAGAGCTCAAGATCAATGCATGTCCCATTATGCTGCTGAATTTCAATGTAGAAAATGCGTGAAATATGAAGTGAAAGTTCAAGCAACTGAGCTAGCCTTCTGAATGTACGCTGGGCAATAATTAGCTAATTAACAATCTTTTGCTTGGCTGCAGTGGAATTCATAATCAATTTCATATGGACTGTGTCGTAATGAACCTGTAATGGGATTCTAAACACCCACCATCACTTGTTAGGCACAGACAAGTGTGCATGTGAAAGTCAATGTGCTTTAAGCAGCACGAACCAGGTTCTCAGGCAGCACAGAGCGGCAAGGGTCTGCTGACACCACCTGACCATCTACAGCGTCGTGGTGGTGGAAGGAGGAAGGCGAGGAGCTTCTTAGCTGACTTCCAGCAGCAAGGTCTTGAGGCTAGCAGGACCTGTCCCCGCTGGGACCAGCAAACTCCACCTGTCCAGGTCAGGTTTGGTGAGAAAGGGCTGTCCTGGTCTCCTGCCAGGGGAGAGCCAGTGGCTGTGAGCTCAAAGGGAGGGTAACCTTCTCCTTTAGCCCAGAGATGGACACCTCTGCTCAGGTCATACAGACAAAGCTAGCAGCCTACGGAAGTAGTTGACACAGGGTTGAAGGGATATAAACCTTCCTGCCTACGCTAAGGACCTCTTAATTCACTCACAGGTTCATCCTGTGAGGTCTGGTATTTTTTTAAATGTGCTTTTCCTAAGCCATATCTCACCCTATTCAACATTTCTCTCAGTTACACCAATACAAATGTTTAAGGGACCGCAGCGGAAACAACCATTGCAACAATCCACTTGAAATTAAAAGTTCTGAGGGAACAAGAACACTTTTTGGTTTTCTTTTTCCTTTTAACGTGCATTATTTCAGCAACCTGATTCGCAGACAGTCCTCCAGGTAACTCCACCGGCACAAGTGTGCAAGGCTGAGGTCTGGGAGTGCCAACCTCTCCCTGGGAACGACAGCTCTCCAGGGTGTTCTGCCCCTGCAGAAACTGCCAGCATCCAGCATCCTTTGATGACACCTATCGATGTGTTTATCTCTGTGCATTACGTTGATTGTAAGCACTGATTAGTGTTTCCTTATAAATCGAAAAGACATGAATCAAAATAGAACACCGCGCTGTAATATTAATGAAAAGCAAATTGATCCATCTATCTTGCCACCTCACGTTCATCACTGCTAAGGCACCTCAGCACCAATGGCAAAGTCATCGGTTATTTCTGTTGCTTCCCATCAGCTCTTGGCTTTTTAAGCAATGCCTTTGGGAACATTGCTACCGCTGCAGCCATCTGATTAATTAAAAAGAAAAAACAAAAGACAGTAACTTAATTCAGAGACACAACAGCTTTGGCAATAGAGTCTTATTATTTGTCTATTTTTTTAATTTAGCTCTTAGAGCAACCCTTCATTTTCATATTAATGTGGCAGGGTAACTTTCCTGTGCTAGTATGCCACTGGGACCACCATAATTAATGTATCTAATGTGAAAGTTTAAGGTTCATTAGGTTTGGAATTTAGGCAGGTTTTTAATCAAGCATGTTATAGCAAATCATTAAAAGCTAAACACAATTTGTAAAATACCGCAGTGCTGTTTAGCTGGAAGTTCGCTTGGGGCAGCGTAGGTGGGTCTGAGAAACACTCTGCACCTTTGTGACCTGTCAAATCAACCGGGACAGCAGCAGACAACTCAAACTGATCTTCTCCTTCGGCACGGAACAGAAGAAGCTGGGAAGGAGTCGATTTTCCTAATCATAGTGGCAATTAAGAGTACAGCTGAGTTGAAGTCAATTGTGGTAACGGCGATCTCCTCTCCCTGCTATTAACAAGTCACTGATCTGAGGAGAAGCGGGTCCCACGCAGAGTCAGGCCGTCCCACGCTGTCAGTCACTGCTCGCTGGCGTGCCCGAGGCCCACGTCAGCTCAGACCCACCCGGTGAGAGGTGCTGTGCGCTCACAAGAGTCCTGCACCGAGGAGTCTGCAACCTAAGCAGGCCAGAGGGGCTGAGAAGGGAATGCTGTCCCCACTCACCCACCGGCAATGAAGGACAAAGCCACCTCAGGGAGTGGTCGGACACAATGCCAGGCTCTCAGCAAGGTCAGGACGTTTCTAAGCTGAAGGGTTTAGACCATTTTTCAAACATAAACACCCGAAACTCCAGAGAAAACTACTTCAGGAACATGTTCTACATGAGTAGAGCACCAAGTGACAACTCTGAAGGAAGACTGTGATAGGATACAAATCTGTGGCTCCTAAAATGTCAGGCTATGTGGGGACAGTAGTAATGCCAAAGACACAAGCTGAGGTCTGCAACTGTGAGGAATTCTGTCTCCCTGAAAAAAATCACAGGCATGTGCGAAACCTTTAGCAGAGTCCAGATAACACGGATAGAAAAGACTTCCATACACCTCCCAATTCCAATTATCTTTCCTCTTTGTTCTCTGCATTGTTTTACTTAAGCTTCCTTTAAGCTTATACAGGTTTTTTCTTCTTCTTTTCTTGTCTTTCTTCTTTTCTCTTTTCTTCAAATAAAAAAGCACTTGGCAAGCAGGCTTTCCCAAGCTTCAGCGGTTTCAATTGCATTCCAAGTAATAATCTTAAGAACACAACGTGACTGAGACAGCTCAGCTGGGCAACAGCAAGAAGAAAAGAAACGTTAGAAAGTGAGTGTCAATCCATCGCTGGTGTCATTAATTATAAGTTCAAGCCGCCCACTTCTATTCATTCTCAGAGTGATCTATCAGTGGTGGCTCTACCCTCCAGACACTTCTCTGTCTCCGTGCTGGGATCCAAATTCTTGGAAAGAGGACACAGCTACCTTGGCCATCAAAAGGGTACCAGGAGGGGAAGTGGTGAAGATTAATTAATGTCCACTGGATTTTAAAGGTGAGAGAGGGATGAAGCTGATGGGCTGGCTGGGAACTTCGGAGCTAATGTTGCTGGAAGTGTTCAGGACCAGGTTGGACAGGACTTCCAGTAACTGGGCCTGGTGGGAGGGGAGTTGGAACCAGGTGATCTTTAAGGTCCCTTCAACCCCAACCATTCTATGACTCTGTAACATGTATACAGTCTGTATTTCTGAGGAGTTCAGGCTGCTAAGGTGCCTGCCACTAAAACTGCAGGGAAATCAGTGCACCCAACTTCAATGTACACGCCTAGACACGAGGTGTTTTGCAGCTTTGCCAAGCCTGCCTGGGAGAACTTTTCTGATGACCTCCTGAATTCTTTCCTGCATTCTCATAACTGTTTCCAGTTCTGTGCTTTGATTCCTCAGGCAGTCTTTGCTGGCAGATGTAAAGTTTCGCTCAAATACGTTTTGCAACATTTGATCTTCATTTTTTCAAGTTGCTTTATTCCTCCCTGTCTCTTGTACATATTGTCATCCATCTGCTGAAACCTGGTTCATCTGGATTAGAGCGTGAGTTAAACTCTAAATCTGACTATATCGGTCCCTTTTGCCACTAGAGTTTCTGGGACAATTAAGCAGGCACAACAGATAACCTCCTCTTGCACCAGACACTTTCAGATTTAATGCTTAACATCAGCATTTGGTTTTATAAGCAACGTAATTGTAATGGGTGGGTAATACTTAACATCAGCTTTTGGTTTTTTATAAGCAGAGTAATTTTAATGGGGCGTGTCTTCATTCTCCACCAAGAGCATTTCATCTTTCAACAGAAGATTAAAAAAAAAAGAAATTAAAAGGAAACTTTTTTGCAAGCTCTACTTAGAAGTAAAGTATTTTTTTTCTCACTGGTCTCTCTGCTTCTAAATCTAGACCTTCCCAATACCTCTTAGTGACCTGGCAGCCTCCTGGATGTGCCTTTTTAATTGTGTTTCTGTTCTGAACCAAACATATTTGGCCTTGGTTTTGCCAGAAGATGGGATTTACAAAGGATCTTTTAGGAGCTGACCACCCACATAACACTGAGTAACCATCTGATTTTATAAGCCCTCTAAAGGCCACAGTCTTGTTACGTGTTTCTTTAATGCCTCCAAAAGTTACAAAAATGGGCTGAATCCCTATTTTAGAAGTAAGAGCATCTGAATAAATTAAGACTCCGTTTTACTTTGTGTTTGGAAGGAACTAGGAATGTACTATCAGTTACTGCAAATCAAGCAAAGCCTGCTAACTTCTAACTGATAGAACTTTTAAACTGATATTAACTTTCAAAGTCATTCTTGCTCAATCTCTGTGATCATGCTGCAGCCTTAGGAGCATTAAAAAACAACTTCACACATTTTTGCAGCTTAATACTTCTGAAAATGGGATCGTGTCCAATTACACAATAAAGATACATACTTTTCCTCAAAAGTTCACAACCCAAGTCATTTTCAAAGCTTCTTTTTTCTTTTCCCCTAATTTAGATCACCAACAAATCTCAGCTTTGTACCAAGTACCACCACAAATGTCAATACAGATTCCTGTCTCAGTCAGGAATTCTACAATATGTAGCTCCTTCTCCCCAGAGCATACATAGCACCTTGTTAAAAACTGAATTGTAGGCAGTGATTTACAGTGTGCTTTCACCATTTCTGACACTGTGTTGAGCATCTTTTCTTTGATGTTCACCTCAGTACTAAGAAAATTTAACAGTCTCTGTGGCATTTCCAAGGACTTTTGCATCAAGAAATAGGGGAGAATTCTGTAAACTTTGACAATCTTCTTTACATTAGCTTCATTGCTTCAGTATTTCTGAAAGATAGTAGATTTCTGCAAAGAAGATCTGATTCACTACAGGGCACAACTCAGTAGGAATTACGTCATTTGTCCTGCCACAACGGTTGTTCCATCTCTAATTGCATGATACTATCCTAATTAATAATAAACCACTTTGTTTTCCTATAATACTGCGTATGCTTAACACTGGAACTCTTCAGAGTCAGCCCAGAAAGGAGAACACACGATGCCAGGAGCAGGGAAGAGACAGACTGATGAATCTGAAGGGTATTTTCCTGCTCTCCTGTGGGACAAGACTAAAAAAGCCAGAATTAGAAAGAAGAAAGCCCTCAAGAAACACCTTTAAAAACATCTGACCTGAAGCAGCTACTTACTTCGTGGAGTTGTTTGCTCCTTGCCGACACACTGGTCAGGAAAGTGGCTGGAGCTCACCACGGTTTGTGTGAGCTAATAATGTAACAGAGAACTGCAAGTGGGACAGAACCAGTGTCCCAGGAGCAAGGGGCAGCACAGAAGAGCATGTGAGGATCTCATCCATTTGGCTTCTCAGCCTGGCACAAATGTGCTTTCCTTTAGCAACTTCTTACTGTTCATTATTTATTATTTTTTTCCCAGAGGGAGAACTCCTTACAACAAAGTACTTGCAAAGGCCTTGGGGCTGGAAGATGTGTTGCTGTGCCTGACGACCAGAGGACAGGCTGAAGACATCTCGCCCACGGCTTGGCCAAGGTTCTCTGAGGGATCTGGCCCCCAAGACAGACGGGATGTTACAGCAAACCCGAGTCCCTGCACGACCTCCTTTCTCCCAGCAGTTCAGCCCGAACAACAGGGTAGTCTGTGAAAAGCAACCAGGTAAACCTCATCTCCCTGACCTAGTAAGGTACCATGATCGCCACAAAACAAATACCAAAGGCCAAGAGAACCCCTTTGCTGAATATATGAGAGGTTGGAGAGCTCCTGCCTCAGGACCAATTCTTTAACTGCAAAGACAGCTCTCCCGTGGGAACGCAGAGAGGTTAGAAACTGCTCACAACTGCTAAGACTGGAGCTGGATTTGGTGCCCTTGCCCTGTCATGGCAGGATTTTCCCCCTTGCACACACTGCACATACTAGACCTAATTTTCCAGGTCTAGTTTTGAACCTGAAACCCCAAATTTTGCAGTTAGAGGAAAGATTCTGCCTCTTTGCTCTCCACATTGCCACGTTTCACCACAAAACTCCATTTTTCACTCCCTTTAGAATCTTTCAGCTACCTTCCCTACTTAAACCAATACAGACTGAGTATTATTTTTCTGCAGGGGTTATGAAATGCTTTATAAAATATAAATTGTCATGTACAATGGCGTATATCTTATGCAATTCAAATGCTTTTCATCCTCCTGGGCATAATTACTGGGAAGAATGAAAAAAGGTTCCTTGAAACCATGGAACAGTTTACATCCCAAGTCCCTCCTGATGCAAATGAAAGCAATTTCATTACTGTTTCAGTTCTGATAAACACTGAGCAAATCAAATATCAATCAGGAAAAGCTTTGTTCACCTATGAGATGATTCCAGAGTGACTCTGCCTTGGTAACGAGCCCCTGTGTGGCAAGAAAAGAATTCAAGCTGGCTTTCAAATTCCTGGTGTGGGCACAGGCTCACTGCACAGCCCACAAACCCGACTCGAGTCTTCCGTCCCTCTTTTCCTTCTGCCTGGCACTGATTTGCAAAGCGAGATGGGCTCATCTGAGTTCATTCCCCCCATTACTTCAGAGCACCGTGGGGTTGCAAGCACAAAACCTGACAAGCGAAACCCGCAGTCATTTACTTAAGTCTGGGCATGATCCTAAGTGAAGAAACAATCCAGCAGCTTCATATTAATCCTGCCAGCTCTGAACTGATGAACACTGAGCCGAAAGCCCTTCCAGGGCAAGTTCGTAGCTTTGGGAGAGTTACAGCAAGGCTAGATGTCCTTTCATGTGAAATCACAGGCAGTGTGTGATTTAATCAAGGGGTGGCAGTTCTGAGTGGTCGTTTGACAGTCAAAGGGCCATTCTGACACCAAAATAGAAAAATCCTGCCAAAAGGCATTTGTTGCTCATTATTTTTTTTCGTAAGCTCGGCCATTTCACTGCTCTGAGTCACCAAGAATGGGAACTAGTGGAAAGACCAAGGTGAGGGAGGGCAAAGTCTGAAGCTGCTTTCAAAGACTGCACCAGTAACGCACAGCCTGAGGTTCATGAAACCTGGATTAATTTGGGCTGGGATCTGGTCTCACCCTCTTTTGGTCTTTTGCACCATTCAGCCCTTTGTCTTGCGAGTAGTGCTGCTCAGACACTCCCTTTTATGACCATATAATACAACTGCTATGATGAATCTCTGCTGCGATGCCTTTGGATTACAAAGGTCTACAGTCTCCTCTCTTCAAGGCTTTGATATGTTCTGCAGCATGTGAGAAGAGCAGAGTGACGACGGAAGGTATTTCCAAAAGAAAATGTCTATTTTGTAATTCAAAATAATTCACTATTCACATTCTCACCCACATTTTGTTCAGTTGATTAATTTCTCTTATACCTATTTTGTTGATTATTCGGAACCTACTAAAGAAACAATTCCATCTGGAAATCTTGAGAGCTGCTGTTATACAGAACTGTCACCCGTTTGTCATCATGAGTTAAGCGCACTGAGAATGAGATCTGAGCTCTGCAAACGGCTCATCGCTTTCTCTCGCCACACCCCAACGGGCAGATCCAGACACAAAGAGTTTGAGGGTACAAATGGGATAATCACTAAATTCTCAGCTGTCCTGGCACCCATGAAAGCAGCTGGATGCACACATGGAACTGACAGTAGATGGGTGTGAAGTGAGCAGTCCAGAGGAAGGAACAATATTTATTTACGGGAAGTCCTTCATTTGTCACGATCCTCATCTCGTCTCCATCTCACCTTCAGCAACACCGTCATGGATAAATCATCTTTCCAGATAGTCTTTTAATTTGCTTGCTGTCTGCAGTAAATTTGAGCTCTTCAGGTCTCTCCAAATATCTGATTCTGTCAATCCAAAGGGCTGAGGAGGTTTATTGAACAAGCTGTCCTTAGTCTCAATGGTTTATTTCTCACTTTCTTCAGTAACACTCCCTCGTTCTTTGTTTGAAGATCTCTTTAGCCATTTAAAACCCAGGACCATCTCTTCTTATCAGGTTATTCACTTTAACCTCTTTAGTGCACTTCTGTGAAGCAGGTCATAACTTATTGAAGCTTTATTTCTCCCTTCTACAAAGCTGTGCTTTTATTTACAACCAGTGGGTCAAAAATGACAGCTTAAAATGCTGTTCTTCTTAGCTGACTAACCAGTCTGGAGAACCTGACAGCCATCATGATTTGCTAGAGGCTGTGAGGAAATGCAGGCTGAGGTATCCCAGTCTGACAGGCAGGACAGCACGTGCAGAGATGAACCAGTGCACCGGTCCCCATCCAGAGGCACTAAGGGGGACACAAGGGGACAGATCTACGTGGGAAGTGACTAAACACAGGTTTTTTCATGGTATCAGAGCATTCATTACAAAGTCTGTAGTTTAGAGCTGGACTAATGAGAAGACATGGCAGAAACTCCCACTGGAAGTTACTGCTCTATATTTCCTATTTAGAAGCCTTAGGTAAAAGATTTTGACAAACAGAAGCTCCCAGTGAGAGGAGTTACAGCTACAACTGCTTCAGATCATTTTCATAATATGTTATCATGGAGAGGCCAGTCCCAGATACTATGAGGAAGAAAAGAAAACCATAGGCTTCCAGTAACTACAGAAACACAGAGAAGGCAGAGCAGAGATCAGTTCTCAACACAAGATGGGCAGGTCAAAAGGACTATCGCTGCCTAACAGCAAAGCCACTCTGCTCCCCACGAGTGTGCCATCAGCTGAAGGACAAGAGGTCTAGTCCCATCTTCTCTCCTGCACACACAGATTTACACAGGAATTGCTGTCTGTTGGGTGCAGCACATACCCTCACTGCCCCCGGAGTACCAGCACCCGACTGCAGCTCCATCCAGATGCACCTGACACGTGCTGGCTGGGGACTTTGGGCAGAATAAAGGACACAATGTGTCCTTTATTCTGCCCAGAGTCCCCAGCCAGCACGTGTCAGGTGCATCTGGATGGGGCTGTCTACACCTGACAATTCATAATTGAGTTTGGCCATTTGCGTTTATTTCAGCTCGACTTGGCAGTTCTGTTACCCTTTTAAGTGTCCTCAGGTCCAATGGCCCAATGTAGATTTAAAGGAAAAAGATGTACATTATCAAAGTCCCACAGATCAATCAATTTCTCTCCGTGGTGATTTGTGGCTCTTCTATAGATACACCTGTCTGACAAAGATGGTGGGGTTAACTACATATCTTTACAAGATTACATCCTTCTTTCGGTGGAATGGTCTCGGCCATCCTCTGGTTCAGAGCACAAATCATTCTCTTCAGCTTCTTTGTCATTTTTCAGCTTGATGTATAAAGAGTTTTGATAGCCCCTGCAAACTTGCCATTACAGTAGGCTGCCCATGAATCTATTCAATGACTCTGTGCATCAAGTGAATTTTGCTGACATTTTCCCCCCTCGCTTTAGATGATTGGCACTGCAGTGATATATTTTGGAAATGCACACAAGTGGGGCTGATTTTCAGGCTTGGTTGGAAAATCTACATTCTTTAAAGTTAGAAATTTCTTTTTGGTTTATTTTTTAATATCTCACAACTAACATGGAAAATTTCTTCTGAAGAGCTTTGGTCTGAAAGACAGATTAATCAGGGACACCCTCTAAACACTGCAAGAATAACGTCTGCAGATGAGTTACTGGATGAAGAATACGAAAAAGTCAGATTAATGCCGGGCTCCGCAATCAGTGAAACCAATCCCTTGAAGACTAAATTATTAAAGGTCCTTTAGCATACAAGGATATTAAATTATTTTACAGAATCCTGTCCTACATTTGAATGCATTAGATGGCCAGCCTTTTAAGATCGTGACCATTGCCTGAGATTTTCTGTGTCCAGCAGCTCAGCTGGAAGAGCAGCCCTAACTAGGCTGCCTGGTGTCCAGAACTCCTGTACAAAGCATAACTGTTCATACCCAAATCAACTGTACCTGGTGCACCCAGGACATATCTAATTCACCGAGCTGAACGTGTGCTAACTACCTTCATGATTTATCACGTGAAATGTGGGAGCTCTGCTTTGATCACTTCATATACGAACGCACAGACAGGCTACCAGAGGTGAGAGTGCACAGGTTATTTCTAGCACAGTAGCCATAGAGCAGAAATATCCTATCTCCATTTGCTTCCAAAACAGCCATCTTCTTCCACGAATCCCACTTTATCTTTCCCAAGAGTTAAGCAACTGTACACGGGCAGGAGGCCTCCAGCTCACCTCACTTTAGCTCTGTGATTGCTGGGATGTGTAGCTCACGTGGGCTGTCTGGGCTCCTTTCCGTCATTAGCAGAGAGATCAGCATTTCCAGGAGGGTAACTCGTTCCAACCTAACACGCTATCACTCCCTCTCTCTATTAACAGTGCCGTGATTGCCTTCCTGGGTAACACATGCAACATTCAAAGAGCTAAAAGTTTGGTCAGAAATGTCCTGTTCTGGCTCTGGACTAACGGATACTGCTGTCCCATGACGCTGCTCACTGCATGCCATTTTAGCATATACTATATTCCCATTTCCCCAGTGCTGAAGCAGAGGAAATAATTCTTCCTCCCTCCCAATCTTTTTTCACACCATGTCAGTGTAATCTCAAAATTGCTGGAGTCGAGGTGGTTTAGCAGTTATTCTTGCTGCATAGGAACCACATCTAGCACACGATACTATCATCTCAGCTGAACTTCATAGGAAACAATAATATAAACAAGGTTTACTCTAATGACAAAATGATCCATGGAAGAATAAAGCATGGCATTGTTCTAATCTCTCCAGGCCAGGCAGATCTTATCGACAATGATTTGGTTTTGTGCAGTGATTAAATATGGGCGGGGATTGTTTCACTTCTCTCCTTTCTATCTTAATTCCCTTCTTCCCTGAGTATCAGGTCAGCTGTCTGGATCCATTTCTCATAGGCACATGTCTTCTCCTAAGAAAGTATCCCCTAGAACACCTCTATCCAAGAGGGATTCCTAACAACAACTTTTTAAGAAGGCATAACGCCCACCCCAAGACCTCAGTTACGCCTCGCAGCCGCCCTGGCTATGGGTCTGTGTCACATCTGCACAGATCGGTACTGTCACCCTGCATCGGGGCCAGTATCTTCAATTTCGCTCCAGGGGAGAGTGGAGTTGGGTAAGAGCAAACTGAATTTGACAAACTGTGTTCTTAATTAATTTACATCCAATTAGGATGTAATTAATTGCTGACTAAAATATCAACCCATGTAATTAGGTATCAGAATAAATAATCTTACGCGCTAAATGAGGCGGTTGGTTACAAAGTGGTGAGACACCACTACTGCACAGAGCCTTGCTCCCCGCAGAGCCCGGGCTTTGCTGTTCAGGTGAACCAAAGCTGGGAAATTCCTCCAGTCACGGATGGACTGGTTTTTAGTTACCCAGCACACCCCCAATACAGCTCACAACACGCAGCCAGCACCTGCCTGCCCACCCTACTGCCTCTTCCCCAAAGAGGGGATGTTCTGAAGGGCAGGACCAAATCCTTCCCCCTGAGCCAGTGGGTCAGCAAACCACACACACTGGGACCCAACTCCTGGGACCCCCCTTGCCCGTGCTCTACCCACCAACCTGCGCTGCCACTGCCAGCACTAAGCACATGCCTAATCTCTGGGACTGCAAGCTTGGAGAAGATCAGAAGATATTCAGGTGACCATCAGATCTTGCGATAACTACCTGACCCAAGCCAAACCTGATTCTGGTATTACTGACTTTACATTTTGCTCTTTTGAGATGCGTCAAGGTTTATTTTCTACTGCCGGCAGGTTCTATGTGTAAAAGTATTCACACGGATAGCAGTTAATATTTTTTTTTCTTTTTCTTTTCTTTTTTTTTTTTACTGTGGCAACAAACATGTAACCAAATTTACCATGCTGGGACGTATGACGGAGAGAAGGCCTGGCTCACAGAGCTAGCTGAGGTCAACGTGGTATCAATCTGAGGCCCAGGTGCAAGGATAACGCAACGCAATGCAAGTATATACAGGAACGGGACAAGAGAAACAGAAATAACAGGAAAAAAGCCTCCTTTTAGAAGAATGAAACTAGAAAAAGAAATATCATCTTACGACAGTTTCCCCATCTAGTTTTAGCACTTTGCTCTCCAGTTCACTGGTAGATACACATTGTTCGACTGAGCAAATTCAGTGTGACACTCACAAAGAAGTCATTCATGAAAAATTGGGAGATTTTTGTCAGGTTGTATAAATGAATCAGCCAAAGTGACACCGTGTAGGAGACAGAACCATCTGAAGAAGAACAAAATAACCTATTTTGTACAAGGTCTAGATTTCACCTTAAATTCAAATGCCAATTGGAAGTGGCATTGAGGGTAATGGACTCTGTGAGATGTTAAATGAAAAAGCACAAGCAGGATAAATAATCTGGAAGTGCCTGTGTTGTCAATATGGCAACAGTAAAAGCCAAGAGCTGTGAGATGCAGCAGGGTAGGACTGGGTGCAGAGCTGTTAAAAGGTTCTTTTTAATATCCCAAATATGCGAGTTTGAGTCATACTTCAAGCGTCTGCTACAAGATGACCCCAGCTAAATTTATTTTACAGCACTGAAAGCTAAAACTGACCGAGTTTGACACAGCCACAGCTCTCCTCTGTAGTTACTGGCTAAACAACCAAGTTGCCCTGACGCTGCTGGGTGGGACAGGTGGTACCTGATCTCAGATGAAACTGTGAGTTTATGCTTCCACAGAGCACAGTCCTCACAGTGACAGGAGCTGGAGGCAGGACAAGGTTCTGGTTTATTCCCACAGAGACAACTTCTTGTGCCCGCCCTTTCCTGCAAGGAGGGATTCGAGTTATCTGGGCAAAGTGAGACTGAATGTCTCTGACCTCTGAGTCCCTTCAGCTCTGCAGTCTTACAGTGATGGAAACGTAAGACACCCTCTGCAAACACCACATAGCTCACACCACGCATGATGATATCCCGGGAGCCAGAAGCCCCGATTTTGCTACCGTCTCTAAGCCACATCTACTGAGTCTTCCCGCCCAGCCCCACTGCTTCCCAGCTTCCCTCGGGGTGATGCAAACAATCTCTGTCTGTTGCGTGCTCTGAGACCTGCGGAAGGAACTCCATTCACTGCACAGCCGGGAGGAGGTCGACACTGGGCTCTACTCCTCCTAAAATCAACAGTTCCAACCCTGCCCATGCATTTTGCTCAGCACCGAGCTTCACTATGCCTGAATAATGCCTAGTCTGAATGCCTAATCTGGTTCTTTCTGTGAACAGCCGGTTCTATGAAAAATATAGCTTGAAAATATATTTATATCTAAGTGTTCTGAAGAGCTCTGTTGTAGATATGAGAATTTGCGTAGGCCCAGCTCTCCCGACAGTTCTCAGTGACCATCTAATCACCCTGCTTTCATCTTAATACCTCCCTAATACTTGTTCAAACAGATCTAAAATTACTCGTAGCTCTCATAAATAAGAGGATGTCGTCCCTGTTCCACCTGGGTAAATAAGCACTTGAAGCAGAGGAGAAAGCAGTGCAGTGAGATCCCCCGTAGCTCCGCCTGAATTAACCACAGGTAGTGTCTGAGTGCATTCTTTATTGTGCTTCAGCTGCCGCTCCACCTCTGTTTAGCTTCATTTCTTTCTTTCATTGCCTGGGTGCCTCATGTTTTGTCTGCATTCACTCAGTCAGCATCCCTGCTTGGTCTGTGCAATTTAGCTTCAGAAAGTCTCCAGAGTGCCTGCTGTGAGGTGGTCCTTGGTATTTTATTTTCTTCCTGATTTGTAGTTTGAGTATCACTGCTGAAAACCGCATCATGTAGCCCATGTCTCTCCAGCACAGATTTCCAAAGCTAGCACCAACAAGGAGCAGAGCAAGCACTGGGCTTCCCAGAAGTGCAGGCAAAGATGAATGCTGCCACCCCAAGGCTGAAGACATTCCTGGTCCCAAAGAGACAACGTTATTCTCTCACATGGAAGAAAACAGGTGAAGAGATGCAGAAGTGTCTGTCAACCCTCATTTCATTAACAGGACAAGGCTACACAAACTTTCCTTCCAAAACCCAGAGGCACACCGGAGGCAAGTCCCGCCTGAGGCCTGGCCTGCTGGCAGCAGGGCTGTGCCTCCCTCCCATGGGCCTGAAGAGCACACACAGCCTCAGCACGCTGGCCCTGGCAGAAAGGAGGTCTGAGGGAATTATTCCCTCACTACTCTTTTTTTTACTTCCCCTGTTCATACGGCAGTCAAGTGCCTGGGCTGAAGTGGGAATTAAATGTCCCAACATGCTTACATGCTCTGGAAAATCTGGCCCTTCACTTCCTGTCTTGGCTCCCCTGTTCTCTGTTTGCACGAACCACAGTTCCCAAGCATCTTTTTTTTTTCTACAGCACCACCACTCCTTTTACTCATTTCATTCTTTTCCATAGCTTTAAAGCATTTTAGGGACTGCTACACAGGCACCACATCTTGGGAACTCAGCTGTCTTCACGATGTGGGTCACTTCAAGCTCCAGAGAGACACTTTTCCTCTGGCAACGAGGGGCTAATGCCACCACCCAGGCTGGCAAGTTGAAGAAGGTGGGACAGATCCCCCCCAGGAGTAAATTGGTGGAGCTCTGTAACTTCAGATCTGGAGGCATCAACATGGGCCAGGGGATCTGACCCAGCGACTGCGAAGCTGAATGCAAACGCAGATGCTGAATAATGCTGCCTTTGCCTCAGCAGCACTCTCTGTAGCTCCTGTCATCCCGAGCTCAGCAGCGCTGAGTGGTCCCTTGAGCCAACAGAAGGGTTTAAATCCATAATCTCCTGTATTAAAGCCTCTACTGTAGAAACATTTGTCCTCTGACAGCATCACCAGCTACTTATGAGACAGAGAAGAGCAAAAGCTTTTTCACCCACTTGTTACTTTTTTAACATTAGTAGGAGGTATTTATCTTGCCCTGGCTTTCTGTCAGGTATGAAATGAGAATGTGCGTAGTGTCTTTTTCCGGAGGTAAATTACCTACATCCTTCAATAAAAACAGCTAGAGAACCGTCTGAATCAGTCCCTGGCAATCTCAGGAACAGGAATCTAAAAATTACACTTCAGCTTATCCCCACAACATACATTGCCCTGAATTAAGATTAAATTCTTTCATATCCCAAGGCCAAGAGCTATTTAAACTACAGTGTGCCATGAGAGGAGAGCGCGGAAGACTTTCTGCATTTACTCTGCTCTGTTGACTACCTATAGAAGAAAACTGATGTCATCCCACAAACGCATTGGGCTATGTCTCTTGCAGGTATGAATTTTGCTACTCTGTACACAGGTTTGTATCCACTGAAATCATTCCTTGTTCAAGCAATGCAAAGACTCAATGCAAAGCCCACACTTTATTTTCTACGTGCTGTCAGGCACGGAATAAGGTGGGCAAGAAATTGATTGCGCGTGTGAAACTCATGGCACTGGCTCCTACCAAGGCTAAGTCCCTGCTACAAAGGAAAGGCATAAACACACAAACAAGGCTGACTTTTTTTCTGGCTCAGCATATGGGCTGCACGTTATTCTCACAGTTGGAGAGGGAACATGTACACTGCTGATCAAAAATCACTGTTACAAACCAGATCCTAGGATCAGCCCCCAGTTGAGTAGGTATTAAGAAAAGGAGATTTATTTCCTTTTTCAAGCTAGCAATTAATCCATGTCCTAGGAAAGAAAGAGCAACCTCTGCTTCAACTGCGCCAGAAATCAACTGATGCCAGACTACCTGTGCCAGGCTTGGGATTGAACACCACCATCACTAAGTCACCTCAGTCAGAAACTTTTCCAAACCTACCACAGACACCTGCTGCTGTTGATCTAGAGGAACAGTTCTTGGCCTCCTAGTGCAGGCCACAAATCTCTTTTCCAGAATTTCACAATATTTACTAAGGCACCTTTGCTTCTGTTTTATAAAGAAAAATATTTCTTGTCCTCTGGGCAGCAAAGAAAGAAAACTTGTCAAAAGTAAATAGCTACAGTAGCTGTCCAGAGAACTCCCGATTCCTGTTTTCAGCTCACTGTGTGACTTTGGGCAAATCACGATGTCTCTGCATGGTACCAGTTTAGCAAAACACAAAAGCATGGGCTTATGTCCCGTGGAGCTTTCAGCTGAATCACAGCCAGTCTGCTCCAGTTTCCCCTCTCATAGCATGAGGACAACGATGCCATCTCTCTGTATAAAAAATCCTTAGCACCTACAGATTAACTTTTCTCTAAGGAGAAAACACTCATGTTAGTCTGGCTCCAGCAGTGATTACTTCAAAGGTAAGGAAAGGTACCGCTCCCAAAATATTTCCGTGTGTCACCACAGCCTGACTGTGGTGCCAGTTCGGTGAAAGAGCATCAGAAGAGATGCTTTCAAAAGATGGAGCCAGCCTCTTTTCAGCGGCGTCCACTGACAAGACAAGGGGCAATGGGTGGAAGCTGGAACACAGGAGGTTCCATAAAAATATGAGGAAAAACTTTTTTACTGTGAGGGTGACCGAGCACTGGAACAGGCTGCCCAGGGAGGTTGTGGAATCTCCTTCTCTGGAGACTTTCAAAACCCGCCTGGACGCGTTCCTGTGCGCTCTAGTGTAGGTGGTCCTGCTCTGGCAGGGGGGTTGGACTGGATGACCTCTAAGGTCCCTTCCAACCTCTAACATTCTGTGATTCTGTGATTCTGTGAAAACTGGCAAAGCAAGTAACAGGCCCTAAATGTTGTGAACCAGGACCAGTCCCCTTAGTGCAATACAGATCCCCTGAGCAGCACGCCCAGCTCTTGGCACAACAGAGTCAGCATTCCTAGAAGTCAATGGGCATTTTTTGTTTCAAGCTGCTTGAAGCTCTAGCACGTGGAGCCGCACTTGGCACTTGGGCTTTGACCAGTCACAGCAGAGCACACATCTCTGCCAGGACTACACTCAGGCCTTGGGAAGGTGTCGCCTGGCAGAAGAGAGCCGGGCGATCTCTGGAACAGAGTACTCTTCCTTCCCCAGGATTTGGGCTGAAGTGTGGAATGGACGCTTTCCACAGCAGTCTATTAACTAAACACCCCTGGGGGTTCTTTTGGTTTCTTCCTCGGCTGCCAAAAGAAACTTCCAAAACAAACTGTGGAGTTTGTTTTGGACGCACATAGAGTTAACTTCAGCCTTGTGCTGCATTAAATCATGCAGCATATGGAGATACAATTCCAAGCCATCTGGATTATCATTAGCCATCAGATGTTATGCTCATTACACCTGTTATAAAGAAAAAGGATAATTAAATGGGGGGAAGGGGGAATTACATTCCACTCACAGCATCACTGCATTTTATCAATACTTTCCTGCTCCTTTTGGCTATATGACCAAAGCATTTTTTTGCAATATGCAAAATGAAAACCATTTGCATGAGGTGGAAGTAAAGATGAGTGAACCTTCTTAGCCTGAGCAGATGTTTTTCATTAGAAAATAATTTGTCAAAAGGTAGAGAGACTCATACTACTAATTTTCAGAACAGCTTCTTTCACTTTGGAGGGTAACTAGACTCAATTTAATTGCAAATAGGCTGCATGGTCTTCAGAATAAGGAGAGGAAAAGCAATGACAATGTGTGCTACTTTTTTAATCAAAATCTTTCCCAAAGTAAAGAACTTGCATCCTATTTTCCCTGGAACAATTGTTGCCTCCTGATTTAACCTCATAGCTACTGGATATTTATCTGCTGAAGGGAAGTACGGGCACTGGAGAGAAACAACACAACTTTACTGCATCCATGTTGTGAGTCCATAAACTAAAAAGTGGTTGCTAATCCTCGGGGACAGAGAGTACATTTCAAGAAGTGGAGACTACACTGGGCAGAGACAGAACAACCTTCCACAGGGAGAGATACAGCTTCTGATCCTGCTTCCCAGCTGTTGGGTGAGGTGGGACCAGGCTGGTCCTCTGCTTTGGTTTACCCTCTGGTGTAATTAGATTGTGAGTTCAGAAGCAACTGTGGTCTCTTCCAAGGAGCATCTGACATAATGAAACACTACTCTCCGCGAGGTTCTCTCAGCAATGGCAAATGCAAGTATTAATAATTGATCCGGCACAATTAACATCTGGCAGACAGGAAAAAAACTAACATGAGGGAACCTGGAATCTCTGTTTCAGAGCTGAGCCCTGTGGAGAGAATTGTACTTATTTGTATCACGTGAACACCTCACTTAAGGTTGGTGATGTACACCCCTTTGCATTGAGAAACGCTGGCACTGGGTTTCTGCACGCACACAAAAATGCGTAGGCACGTGCTTGATTATCTCTGTACGCCAACGTGTAACTAGGTACAAACACACACACACAAGGGTATGTGGCTCCTTTGTTCCCAAAGCAGAACATAATCACACACCGCGTAAGCGCTTGTGCTGAATCACAGTAGTGCCAGGCCAGGGGCTGTCTTTCCTTGTCCTTGTGCAGTTACTTATAAATCAAATTCCAATCAGAAGAGCCAACTCAAATAAAAAAGTACTCTGAGTTAAAGTCAAGGAACCAGGTGTTGATGGAAAGGACTAAGACAGCTCTTGGAGAGTCCCAGTCAGTGCTGCTTGTGCACATGGAAGTTTCTTGTTTCCTGAAGCCAGAGCATGACCTGCATTTATACCAAGCCATCAAAGAAAAAAAAAAAAGTCCTCACCAATTCCTGGCTTGAGCTGTCAAAGGCTCAGTGTAGACTTTAAAGTAGACTTTAAACTGTAAGGGATGATTCTTCCTTCTTCATTCCTAAAATCATGAGATTTTTACCTCCACTGAAGAATGAATTCCACTCCCTTGCTTTTCAATTAACAGATCATATCCCCGGAGGGTCTCGGGGAATTCCTGCCTGCATTGGAAGTGAAGTCTCCCCATGACTTCCAGGAGCCAGGATTTCACTTCAGAACATTTTTACAATGCAAAATAAAGCAGATCACTTGCACCATTAGAGACGTGCAGTATACCATCCCTCCTATGGTTACAGTCCCATCCTGTGCACCTGCTTCGTCAGACCCCAGCTACTCCTGGGCAAAACAGACACAATGCACCCTGCTATGGTTCTACTGTGGGATGAGCTTGCTCACCCTTACGCTGGTCTAGTTACAGCAGTACAGAAAAAAAAAGCAGACTTTCTATCTAGTCACTAGTGCTCAGCTCAAAAAAAATAGAAGTCATCACCCTTATCAAAAAAAAAAAAAAAGTCATTACCCTTATCATCGCTCTGCAGGTGAGGAAACTGAGGTATGCTGTCTGTGTCCCTGTCATAAGCAACTTTTCTTTCCCATATGATGCAACCTGGGTGTTGAAACAGAATAGAGCATGTTTCATTCATCCAAGCCATTCTGTATGGCTGCACTGGTAGCAGTCAGCATGGCAAAGGTAAGAAAAAAGTAGATCTGCAATTTAAATGGCACTGGTTTGTTCAAACAGATGTTTTTCTAATAACAATAGGTAATCAGGAGATCCAAAGGAAATCCAAAATTTTTAAAGACAAAAGAACACAGCTTGGACTTTCAGGGAGTAATTCCAATTTATAATTAAACTTTACTTCAAAACATACTGCATTGATTCTTTATTGCTACAGTTTTGTGGGTATTTTTTTCTTTAAGTTTCAACGGCTTTATTTTATCCTTTCAGAGGTTTCTTCTGTCTTCTTATACTACTTTCTGAAGACAGAGATACAGTTCAGGACTGGGTATTTATTCTAAAGATGAAGGTACTATTTCAACATTATTTTATTTGAAAATGAAAATGTGTATTACAAGAAAAGAGGCCTGAATTTTATAAAGCAAACAGGAAACAGGTAATTACGGAAAATGGTGGAAAACTAAGCTTAATGTACTTGCTGAATCTTCCCAAATCTGTAACAATGCCCTGCAAACCAGTATTTGGCTGCTTAATCAACCCATGGAGATTTTGCAGGTCTGTAAAATTGGGGTAGAAATCTCAAGAGAAAATAATTCCTTATTGACATTTCTCTTTCTGAGTCTGGTTTGATGCAAGAACAGAGTTGCATAAAGATGAGAAATGACAAGGGAAAAAAAATATCTGAACATTTCCCACCACTGCTGAAGTTCCATTTAAATCTGTACCCAGACCTAAATTTCAAACTTCCTAAAAATCTGAGGTATTTAAATCATCTCATTATATACTTAACTCTTCTGCCATGCGTGATAAAAACAACCAAAGCCATGCTTATGATGTCTAGGGGGCCTTCTTGGAACTGAACACAAAGCATCAAGATCTCAGAAAGTGGTTTAGTCTCATCCCACCTCTGGGAATATGAAATAACTCTTCTTACCCAGCCTCAGCAGACAGTTCTTTCCCTCTTCATGAAGACTCCTGAGCCTAATTAGGGAAATAAACAAACGAGCTTTTACCATGAGAACAGGGTTGATACCTGGTCATACCCCGGGCTCGGCCAGCCATCCCCGCGCTGTCAGTCAGCACAGCCCAAGGCAGGCAGAGCTCACGGGAACTCCCCTGTCACGGCTGGACCAGAGGTTGCTCTGCTGGGCTGGCTGGGCCTGGCTGTCGCTGCGGCGATGCAGATGCTCGCCCTATTCACATGTCTGCATACCAGGGATTTTCTCTAATGCATACAGATATAAGCCTAAATACATATATATGCATGCACATATACACAGAAGCATGGTATGTCCTAGACACAGACAACATTTTTCACCAAGTCAGTTTTGCACCTGTAGCTTCCCTGTTTCTGAATTTCCCTTCTCTGCTTCCTATTTGCTTCCTATTTCTGTGACTGCTTCCCTGTCCTAATTCTATCAGGAACAACAGAAATAACTAGTTCCTTCTGTCCCAACACCTGCAGTTTCTCTGATTTTGGGGGGGTTATTGACAGCTATGGATTACCTCTGGTTTAATTTGCAAGAAACACAGTTTTAAAGAAGCAAGGGGTGTCTGACTGAAGCTACCAAGTTCTTCTTTACCTCTGCGATTTGCAGATTGCTTCATACGTATCATGCAGTGCAGAATTTTAGGGACTTCAGCTTCAAGAGTCAAGCAATCCACGGAAATCAAACCGATGTTGGCACTCGAGTTCCTCAGGCTTCTCTGAAATAACCATCAATGCCCAGGAGCGAGGAATCTGTGAGTAAGTCAACCTCAGTCTGACCAACAGCAGGATACTGAGAGCTCTTCCCACAACCTATGCCTTACACCACACTGTTCCAGCCACCAAGAAACATCCCTGTCCACAGATGTTATTTCTGCATATCCACATTACTTTCAAACTCTTGTAATACTTCTTCAGCCCATTTTTAACTGCCTATCCTGGCACTGAAACCCACACTGGTTGCCAGTGACATTTCTTATTGATTTTTAAAAAGCTTCTGCTTGCATACACTATAGTGCAGCAACAGTCTTGCTCTGGAACTTCTTTATCATTTACTTTCTTTTTATGTTCCCAGGCTGCTCTTGAGGTACATCCTTCTAATTTATAAGTTTGTCCTAGAGAAAAAATATAGTAAAATTGGAAATATTTGTAGCTAGAACTGTCAGTATTTATGCCTCACAGTTGGCAGAATCTCCTTCCAATTGCTATTCAATGGTTTGAATCTCTTCAGAGATGTGTAATAGAATTTCATTTTTAATCAGGTTGGAACTGCAAAGCATCCTAGGACATCGCTGGCCAAATGCCCCCAGAGAAGTATTTATGTTGTTGTAACACCATTATCATCCCTCAAACACTAGATGTTAATAATAGTATTTAATTTGAAAATTGAGCTTTGCTTTTATGTTATTTCTATGTGCTTTATGCAAGCAGGAATGGCTAATTATCTCCATTTACGAGAGCGAGAAACAGAGGACATACTGCAGAGCAGGGATTTGAGCCTCATTCTGATATTTGTTCACTGTCTGGCAGAAGTGAACTGTAGCTACATCTTCAGACACAGAAGAGACATCAAATGGCACCTAACACTTGCGAAATCGAGCCCCAGCTCTGCCACTGCGACCTTCAGCAAGCCACACCACCTCAGCATTTCTTGATTAAAGTGGGCAGCAGTGCAAGGGAGAGGGTACAAACAGCTTCTTTTTGATAGGGAATTAAATGTTGCCCCTACTGTGTTCACATTAACTCCAATACTAGTCTTTAAGCACAATCCTTAAGGCACATTTCATTTATTCGTTCTCCCTCTTTGGCTTGTCTACAGGGACACAGTCAACAGGGGCTCAGATTACCCTGTTGTTGTCTCCAGTATCAGGTTTTTACAGTAGATCCTGCTCCCTCTCCTGTTTTGGAGGGGCTAACAGTCATCTTCTCCCTTGACTGTATTCTGTAGGCCTGTAATATTCAGACACTTCAAACAAAAGATGATGAAAGCGCAAGGAAATGACTAAGTGGTGGTGCTAGCAACAGAGTCAGGCACAGATTTTCTTTCCAAGTCAGGAAGCATGACCTGAGTCCAGCTCTGCCCTGATGTCACACTTCCCACTCCTGCCACCCATGGCCACCGCTGCTGCCTGCCCTGCCTTCACCACCCTGTCCCTTCACCCTTCTGTGTTCTCCTACAAGCTCTCTGCTGTACAGAGGAGCATTTCTGTTCTGGACCCACTGCAGTAATGAAAGCTGTGTGCAGAAACACAGCAAATCTCTGCACTCCAGGAACAACGAAAGGAGTCATCTATCAAACTCCTAACTCCTTGAGCAGGCTTGGGAAAAAAAACTAATAGCGTAAAACCTGTAAATTCACTTGGACACATTTGCTGCAGAGTGGAACAGTGACTGTGTCAGCTCATGACTGAACAGACCCACTGGAGCCCTGCAGGGGTCTCAGCTAACAGCCTGCTTCTGGCACAGAGAGGAATGGAATGATACGGGCAGATGTAGAGAGAGGAAGCTTCCCACTGCATTTAAATTCTCAGTGAAGCCGGGAAGTGTGTTGTATTTCACATGGAGAGCGATGGATCTTGCAGTAAACTGCCAGTGGAGGGTGACATCTTCAGCCCCAGGGCAGGCCTTCGCCTGAAAGTAAAGCCTTTATGCTCTTTAAAAGGGCAAGTAGGGGCTCCGACTTGAGGTGTCTAGAAGTCACATGTCTAAGGCTGATCTACTCCCTCTATGCCTCCTTTATAGTCAGGGGAGAGAGAAGTGAGTCATCTCTTCCCAAAACATGCTGCTAAGCCAGGTCCAGTGAATCACCTTGAGGACCTTACTTTTTCTCACTGAATATAAAAAGGGGCTGAAAAGAGAGGTTCATGAGTTTTGTCTTTCATATACTGAAACAGTGAGATGCATTCTACCTTAAAATCAGCCGCTCTCTTCCAGCCTCTAAGGTCTGCACATCAGTGGGCACATCTGTGTTACCCAACTGGTTCCCCTTGTGTTTTCCTCCAGGGCTCCAGTCTTTCACGCTAAGCAAGTGTTCAGTCCCTGCGACCCAGCATAGCATGGACCAACTCCTTACACTAGTGGGGGAAGCAGGACACTGAACTCAGGACACTTTCAGGGGCTACACGCTTGGGGTGGCATGGGTACGCCAGCCTGGGTGCAAGGACCAGAACTTGCTCTTTCCTGTGGACAACAGAGCAGTTGTATTATGAAAGCAGGGGAGGGAGGTTGTATTTTCAGAACAGGAAGATGCTTCCTCCAGACTTAGTCCTAAGTGCCAACACTCCTTTCGCGGACAGGAGTGCAGACTCTCACTGAAGGTGTGACAGGCTGCCGCGTAGTCAGTTCCTCTCCACCATCCAACTCGCTTCATTCTCCACCCTGCTGAGAATTTTGCCTTTAATTGCATCAGTACTGACATCAGGCCATGATGTACCCCTCGAATTCATCCACGAGGGGTCCCAAAATTCTCAGTTTAAAAGGGAAATTGCTGACAATTTGTGTGCCACAAAATATGAATAATGCAAGAGAAGCGCGAAAAAGGTGATCCATTATTTAGTATTGGCTTTATTTCTACACACAACAGGCAAAAGGCATGCTGTGTCACTCAGACCGCTAGAAAACAGAAAAACTGTTTACTATAGGCTCACTCCAACTCCTAGTCAGTGCAGTGCTCTGGTATCACACTGAGCCCTAAAACTGGTAACAGAAATTAAAGTAATACGGTGACCAAAACAAAAGCCCAGGAGCTGAATTCTGTTCTCATTCAATCAGTTGTAACCTTGAATAAGGACTACTGATTCCAGCAAGACTGTTAGATTTAATAACCCAGTGCACAGATCCTACTCCAGAAAGACATTCCTGAAACAAGATCCCTGCAGGAATCCCAAAGTAAGCACTGCAAGCTGCCAACACCAGCCACGCACTCTCCTACCCACCCCAGCACCTGCTCAGCTCTGCAGCAGTTCAGGCACTTCCGGAGTAGAGTAATTAAAACAAACAAACAAACAAACAAAACCCAATAGTGTTAGGAGTGGATCCTGCAGAAAATGCTGCAATTCCATAAAGCAACCCCTGCTAGAACTGGGGTGGACTCAGAGCTTGTGAAAATTTCTGTGAAAAAGGAATATGCTCATCTTCATGGACTAAGATGAGCACACAGCTAAAAGGGAGGGGAATGGAAGAGGCAACCAATATTGACACATCAAAAAAACACACCGACAGACTTAGTACCTGCTTAGTCCCACTCCTGCCCAAACATCAAACCACAGTCTCACCTGCCCTGTCTCTTTTCTCCAGGGTCAAGAAAGAAGTATTTAGGGTCAGGCTTTCCCAGGCTATAACAGGATAGTGTTTTGAAATAACAAGCTGAAATAGCAATTTCTTAGACAATTCAAGAGTTTGGTTTGTACAGACTGGACCCAGACCCAAGAAATCCTTCCAGTCCAGCTTTTTCCAAAATTCACAGGTCCATGTAAAACACTGATTTTAACTGACCACCATGCACAATATAGCATTTTTCTCTGCCCGAGAAGAGAGCAAAATCCACAGGTCCTCCGCAACATTGCATTTTGGGGATACTTCCTCCAAACACTGATACTTCCTCTCCAACTCCAAACCTTCCTAAGCTGCTTCTGCTTCAACAGCAGGGAGAAAGGGATTAGCTGTCATCTGGAGGAATGGATGCACCCAAGGTTTTGTGTAGTTGTCGCAGCAGGAGACAGCAAAGCTGGATTAAAAAATCTTGGCAATTTTTATTTTAGCTTCTTTTAGACCGAGATATAAATAAAAAGTAGCATCTTAACAAAAGAGAGCTGCTAAGACTGCTACTTGACTGCGTAGTGTGAATTGGCTCCCGAGAAAATCTGTTCTAAGACAGTTACACTATTAGAATAAGTATTACAATTAATGAGGCCAAGTCACCTAGAAGAACCTATCAGGGAGATGCCAAATGACAGGTCCCTGTTTGCTAAAACCATTCGTATGAATGTATTTCAGAAAAGTGCAAAGGCAGTGGGTGCATCTCTGTGTACAGCCAGCTGTGTATTTTTGTCAATGTTGTAACGTGCACTTGAGTAGTTTGGGTCAGTGAAAAACAGGATTGATTTGGGTTATTAAGTTAATCCTCCTGCCCTGGGGTGAGATGTGAATTTTGAGATTCTTCCATTTTTGGAGTATTACTCTACTGTAGTTCTTCACTCAATCTCTACACATGCTAACACAACCACTTCCTTTGTCCAGGAAAAAACACAAGTCTGGACAGAAGCTTCTAACAGACCTGGTCCATGGGACGACTGCTGGATCACAATGCACCAAGCAGGTATTTAATTAGAGGAAAAACAAAGACACAAGCTTGCCTAAGGTCACTCAACAGACAAGCAGCACTGCGGGCCAGGTCTCTGGACTGCCCATACAAACACGGCTGGTTTATAATCTGAAGAAGAACAGGAGCGGTTTCAGTGACTTCAAACTCAGTCACTAAAATGCAGAGTCGTTTCCAAAGGAAATGCCCTAAGGTGTTTTCATCACTTCAGAGCAGCAGTGGAAAAACTGTGGGAGTGGACGAGCTGAGTTAATGAACAGGCTTTTCCCATCTTCACTTGTCTCTGACCCCTAGCTGATGAAAATAGAGGACATTTAAACACTGAACTTACAGCCCTACCTTGTTCAAATAAGAACTCTGCTTAGCATTCCAGCCCTTGCTAAGGGACAGTGTTTATTTTATTCTAGAGTGTAATTGAATCCCCAGAAGGCTGTCCCTAGGCAAACTCATTTGAGAGCAAGACTCTAAAATTAGGAAGTGTTGGGACATATTTGGGACAACTGTTAAGAGAAGGTGACTTTCTAGAGCTATAAACCCTTCCCTCACGCCCATCCCAAGCACAAAGTTCTGCCAACGCTCTGTGAGTCAGTGCTCCTGGAAAGTCAGATCTCTCTGCTTGCCTCTGTTCACTTTCAACAGAGAAGAACAGTGTCATTTTGACCCAGGTTCTGTTAGTTTCACACTGCTAATACTATCAAACTTCAAAGAATCAGTTCTAATTTCTACCACCAGAAAAGTAGAATTCATTCTCCCACAGTGCTAGTTACTATCATGATTATTCCATCTGGGTTAACATGGCCAGTTAAGCACTGTCTGGCTGGAGATGTTGTGCTCTGAACGAGATCGAAATCTCAGGCCAGCTATGATGCATCAAAAGCCCACGGGAGTTTCTTCCACGGAGGAGATTCCTGATCAAACTCTAAAAGGGGTCATTAAATGTGGTCCATGCAGACACCTCCTAGCACAGGTTGAAATTCATCAGGCTCCTGTGTGAACAACTCTCCTTCAAGACTGAAGCTCTTCATTCAACCCACACCCCACTACTCAAGCCTGAAAAAAAGCATATCCATATTCTTCCATTTATAGAAGACAAGCTGTGCTTTCACTTATCTGGCTGATGTGCCATGACCGCCCTGGAGGTCATCCTACAGAGGGGACCCCCAACCCAACCCTGACTTCAGCTGGGAACCTGATCAGGACTGTTTACCACGTTAACCCCCACGGTCCCCAACCCACATCAGACGCGTCAGGAGCTCCAGACCCCACCACATCCGAGAGCTTCGCTGAAGAACTTGTGTCTCTTCCTGCCATGATCCCACAGAGTTAATTCCTGCCACGTTACGGACCTGGCAAGGGCAGCTTGGGCTTTTTCTTGCCAAGTGCCAGTCACTGCTATTGTAACTAACTAGCTAATAGCCTGGAAGGACGCCATGAGCAGCCCCGGGGTTAATGAAGACTTCTATCAAACACCCTTTGCATGGGTGAAGGTGACAGGGAGATTTAGCACGCTGTATTTGTTTGGAAGGCGCTGGCAATAATTAAAAATTAAATGGACTTTCTCCATTATGCATTCATTATTGACAGTTCTATATTAACCGGGGATTTCAATTAATAGTTCTTCTTCGCTAGTCCAACTTTTCTAGCAGCCAAACTTATCACCAGAGCTAATTGCTAACACCCCTTTTATCCTCCATTTCCATGTACTTTAAATGTGTAGCAGGAATGCTCTTACTTAAAAATACTGCAGAAAAACTTAAAAATACTGCAGAAAAGCAGCAGAATGCTTCAAAGAAAAAGTTCTTGCCTCCATGCCATCCCAGCTTTCTGACCCCTAAAAGAACCGAATTAACAGAAATCTCAAGGTTTTTCTTTCCTCTACAGCCACAGGACACAATGCTGACGTGACTCTTTCATGGAACCTCACGCACATGCTAACTCGGTTCAACTCATTTTTTTATTTGATATCTTAACACCGCTTTCAAGCTTTACTGATGAAGTTACTACTGCTGTTAACATTATTTATAGCTGTAGCCTTATCGTGAAATCAGATTAAGCACCCGGTGACCCCGGTGTATTTCACAAAGCCTTGCTAGACTGTTTACTCATGGAAAAAATAAAATAAAATACCAAACACAAATATTTAGGGAAACCTTGGAAATAAACATTTCCCATTTTTTACTGCATTTTTACTTGGATGCTGCTTTCACATTTACTACAGAAAATTTTGAACAGGAAGAGCACACAGTACTGAAAAGAAATGTTTCAATCTGCATCAAATAAGTTTTGAGGGAGTAAAAATGTCTTCTTTCATCAGAACTAACAGTAATTCCAAAATATCTACTTTTCATGCCAGAAATTTCTTTGTCCCTAATGTCATTCTTCTTGTATTGCCTATGAAGACAGTTCATTTCCAAAGTACATGCAGTTCCCTTGGGCATCCCGGGTCAGGAAAGCCCCTCACAGTGAGACCCAAGCCCACGTCAGGGAGGTGTTGATGTCTGTGCTATGGGATAGTGGATCACACAGCCCTTTCCCCCTTGAACACCGGAACAGGTTAAGGGTGTTTGGCCAATGACTTGAAAATATCTCACTCTGGCCCATCAAGAAACCCCACCTACATAAAAACTATCTCCACAAAGACAGTTCTCCTCCTAGGAGAGCTGGTTCTACCAGCCATTTCTCAGCCATCTTTGGTAAATGCCATGTTCCCCAGTGGCAGGTAATAGAAGACCACAGAAATGGTCGCAGGAGTTTAGATCAAGGGTTCATCTCACTGAGTACCCTCTCTTTAACTCCACCCTTAAAAATGAAAGGAGGGCAAGCCAATACATAATCTGCCAGCCTCCAGACTTTTCCAGCTAAGAGTATTTTCTCAATGTCTTTATTTTCCCAACTTATATATACCTGCTATGGTGTCTTGCATTTATTAGCCCTCAGTGGGGCTCTCCAGTTAGCCCTACCACCATTCAAAATGATAAATCAATGAGGAAAGTGATTGATGAATGCTTTTGCAATGAATTGACAGACTTGAATAACTGTTCACGCTCCTCTTGCTAAAGACGACATTTCTGATGCAAGGGGAACTCGATGAACATCGGCATCACAACCTCTCACCAACAGAAAAATCTGCAAGTCACCCCCATGGAAATGGCACTGCCCTGGGAAACCTGGGCTGTGGTTTGCAGTAAAGAGCATCCTGAACCATATCACCAGCATCACAGAGACTCAGCGAAGGCCCCACGCTGGGTAAAACTACAGCTCTAGAGGGCAACGCGCCCTCTTCATTTTCTACGGCAGCAACTGGCAACTCTCCAAGACCTGGAAGCCAGCACTGCTCAGGTCTGTTCTTCTCTCCCATGCATGTGTAACTCCTGCTAAATTGTTACAATAATAATACAAAACATTAGTAAAGTGTCCTTCAGGAAATAGTCCCAAGGAGATTTCCTATTCAGGCATAATTAAGCAAGCAGTGAACACAACCCTTTTCTGCTCAGTTAACAGCAAAAGCAGATGGGGCTCTCCCCAGTATGAGCCAGTGTCAGACCGCACACTGACCTCAGGTCAGGGGTGCAGCGAAGCTGCACTGAGAAAGGAAAAAAAGCAGAACCAGCAGTGTTGGAGACCAGTTCATGGAGTGCCTTTCTCTGCTGACCTGATTCCCTCGGAAAAAGGCTTTGGGGTCAGTCATACATCTGAGAAATACCATCCAAAAGAGAGAAATGTGGAGGAGAGAGGTCGTGAGAGATAGCAAGGGGGAGAGGAGGACTGAAAGAGAGCAGAGGAGGGATGGAGGTAAAGACAATTTCAAGAAACTTTCTTTTTTCTACAGCCAGGGATAGCCTTGCTCTGTGGTCACTGTGGCACAAGCACAGACTCAGGCTAGCTTTAATCTGCCTTTAGATTACCTTTACCTTTAATCTAGCTTTAATTCACCATCTTTAGATTACCTTTACCTTTAATCTAGCTTTAATTCAAAAGGGGCCTGCTTCATCATAGATTTTTCCAGTGTTACTGATCCCAGTTCATCCCAGGGCCTCAGGTGGCTCAGAGAGGCTGCTATGGCCACAGGACTATTCATACCCTAAATAAAAGTGAGCTGAAGTACTACAAATTCTGCAGCCAAACCTGACTGCACACACAGATACCTGGCACACAGGGGCTGTGCTTCTGGCCTGCTCTCCAGAGCAAAACAGAGGGGGCCACAGGCAGCATCTTGCCCTCAAAAAGGCCAAGGTAGTGGGACTGGTGCCAGAACAGAGCGCGCTTAGAAACACAGAAACAGAGTGAGAGTGCGGGTCTGGGGTTTTGAGAGGTTTTTAACTCTCCCAGGGAGTGGGAACCTTGGTTTCTGTTGCTGTTGACACAAGGAGTGGGAAGAAAGACTATTTACACCTTTTACTTAAGGTCATATGTGACTTCAGTCTCCAGCACTGACCTTTCAGTGCTCGCATTTCCTCTGCCCACAGAAGGTGACTCAGGGGATGAGCTTGAATATCTTGCTCAGTGTAAACAAACCAAGTGAGCTGGATTGACGTGGGATCCCACGTATCCCCGCAGTGCACACAGATGTTTCAGGAACAAGGATGAGAGGAGAAAGATGTGGTTAAGATCTCATTCACAGGCAGACTTCAAGGCTGAAAGGAATAGAGGCCCAGCCACTGTTCCAGTGCTTGCCTACCCTCACAGTAAATAAGGTTCTTCTTAAAATGATCTGTATTTCAATTTGTGCACCTCAGAAAAGCATTTAGCTCTTCCTTTACTCCCTCCCATCAAATACCAGTACCAAGACCAGCACAACATGTACAGCACAATTGTTCTGTGCCTGCTTGTTGAGATCACCACCAAATAAAAGGTAGTAGGACCACCCCTGTGTGCTTC
The DNA here is from genome assembly GCA_020746105.1 of Trogon surrucura. Lineage (NCBI taxonomy): Eukaryota > Metazoa > Chordata > Aves > Trogoniformes > Trogonidae > Trogon > Trogon surrucura. The sequence goes on from CM036640.1 coordinate 5,018,406, forward strand.
CACCACAGAGAGGGCAATGGTGGCACCAAGAAATCAAGTGACATTACCAAGATCAAACACTGGTGGCAAAGGCAGGAGTTCAAACTCAGAAGTCAGTTCTCAGCCCTCATCCCTCCACCAGCCCCCTTTGCCTTGTGCAACACATCCTACACTCACTGCAAGCCCTGCAAAAGCCCAGACCCTGGCAAAGCAGACAGCAAGATTTTGTTTCAGGAACCAGATGATGGGGGCGTGAAGGGAAAGAAAAGCAATACTATTCCGCTGCTCTTTCTCCATATAAGAAGCCAGTGATATGCACGCACAGAAGAGCACCAGTTGCCTCCTTGCAATTTATTTAGCTATGTCTTTGGAAGGCATTTTCCATGCTTTGCTTCTGAACGGCTCCACAACTACAGCGATTTCCAATAAATTAGAAAAATCTTCAAAAAGGAGGTTCCAGGAGAGCCACTGTGCATTTCCAGCTCCTCTCCTTTCCTTTTACACACTGAACCTCCACTGGCTCTTAGCACGTTCCTACCCGCTGCGCCTGCCAAGCAGCACCCTTCAGGTGGGTGCTCACCCAAGGGAGGCCATGGCCTGAGCTTCCATGGCTGTTGGGAACCATCTAGTGGTCCTCAGACGGATTGCAGGGGCATCCCTCCTCAAGCAGAAATAACACCCGGTCAGGTCAGACAACAACTGCACCCTGATGGTTTATTTCCCCATTGGACCTGCATGAAATTGCAGACGATGGCGTTAGTTCTCGCAAACATGCTGCTCTTCAAAGCAAGCTGAGATTTCTGCTATTTTCACTGCAATGCATACCCTCTGCCCCTGTTCTTGCCCTGCCACTTCGCACAGAAGTATCTTTGCCTCCCTCAGCCGCCTTTGGACAACTCCACTGCAAGAGCAATGGACACAGGTCGGCAAGGAGCATGGTCCTGGAGAGGTGACTTACGCAAACCTCCATAAAACCTGCTTGATGCTTACAGCCATTCCCACTTCCCACCACCCAGCTCACACCTGGGCAGGTCTTCTCGCTGTGCCAGGGAGCTTAGACCCCACGCAAACACCCCATGTGCCCTCAGGGAGCGCAGATGCCATCGCTGCCCCAAGGCCGGTGCAATCCTCGGGTCCGCCTGAGGAAACGACCTTCCCAAGGTGACAACAGTTATTCATAGGAAAAATAAAACAAATTCCCGTTTGCACGGTACCGGAGCGGCCAGGTTAACGAGGTGTCACAGCAGTCTCACCTGGAGGAATTTCTAGTTAATCTAATTTATCACCGATTAGCACCAAATTCTTAAGGCCGATCGCGTTGCCGACGCACACAATTAAAAACGCTGCGGGCAGCGCCTTTCGGCCCCTCCCCAGGCTCAGCGCCGCTCCCGGAGCTCTGCTCCCGCCTCTCCTCCCCGGGGACGGCGCCTCACACCGGGCCCGGGGCGGGCCGTGCCCGTCGCCGCTCTCTTACCGCCCTCTCTCCGCAGCTCCCGGTGTGCGTTCCCGCAGGCGGCGCTCCCTCGGTGGCGAGGATCGTGCTCCCGCGTGGGTCCCTGCTGGCCGCGGTCTCTCGGGGGTGTCGCTGCCCCGGCAGGGGTGACCCGCTGGCCGCGGTGGGGTGTCCCCCCTCGGTGTCCGTGACCAGGCTCCCACTGCCCACCCCCCCTCCCCGTGCTCCGGTGCCCTCGCGCCTCCCCGCAGGCGCCTCAGAGGCAGCGAAACCGGTTCGGACCGGCCCGGGCCGGTTGGGCGCCCCCTCACACAGGGCGCGGAGCCAGGGGGTTGCTTTTTTTATTTTTTTAAATTTTTTTTTCGTGTTGATTCTCGTACTAATGATCAACAGAAGGGTTGGAAGGGTGAGCGTTTTCCTGACAGAGCCAATTACGAGGACGAGGTCAAACGGGCTTAGTCTAGACGAGATAGTTTGAGACTGTAGCGGATATAACTGAGGTGCAATGTGCGGCGTTGGGCTGCCGAGCAATGGAAACGGCTTGGAAGGGGGTCGGACAGATGTCCTGGTGGAAAAAAATGAAGACGGTAAAAGCACTCAGGAGGTTTGGGTGGCTCTTGTATGGCACCCAAATCACAGAAATTGCGGTTTTGCTGGCAGAAAACTGTGCTGCCCTTGAGGTTGTGTCAAAATGTCATGGTGGAAGGAAGGGATAATCCACGTAGGAAGGGATCTCATCAGGGCATCTGCTCCCACCTCCTGCTTGGGGGAATCCAGTTGAGATTGTGCTGCTCCGGGTTTCGCCTGGTTGCGTCGGGAAGTTGCCTCGGTGTATTTGCGGATAAGGACGTTCACAACTGCAATTTTAGAAAACAGAAAGAATGGGCTGATCTGAAAGTAGTTTCATCCCTCCATATTCAGCTTCCTGGAACTTTTCTGAAGAGTGCATCATTCCAGGGGGATTAGTTTTCCCTGTTTTGGAGGGCAAAGAGAATAATTTTAATAGGTCGGAAATCTATTCTGTGACCAGTCCCGTTTCTGGCAGAGGCAGGTCATCACGCAGGAGCAAATGAACGCTTGGGGCTGTTTATACTGAGTCACCCAATAAGCCACTTTCCCTCGTTTGATATAGTTTGCCCCAGTGAGCCATCCGTACTGACTACAAACGGGACAACTGAGCCCTGGCGCTTTCAAGGTGCTGCAAGAGGAGTGCTGGGTCTGCCCTGGGAAGCTGCAGGGCTCTGCTGCCACCCAGGGCTCTGCAGAGCTCGTCGCACTCTCCACCCTCCTGTGGGAAGCTTCAAGACGCGAAGAGAAAAAAAAATAAAATCCTGCCCAGTTCAGTTTCCTTTAATTGTTTTCTTTTGGCTGAGATGACTTATGGCAATTCATCTCCCCAGCAGCGGGTGTGCCAGACTGCAGTATAAATATTCTGGATGAGTAATGAGCCGGTCGAGGCGTGCTGCTCTGTGGCTGGCAGTCCATGGTGGCTCCCCAGCTGCTGTCTGCTGCAGGTAGTGCCACGCAAACACAGGAACGATCGCCCTTCTTGCTGCCCCAGCATCTCTGTGAACACACAGAGCTCAGGTCAGCTCTGTCCCGTCCTGAGGAGCTGTGGATGAGCAGCCAAGTCCAGATTCTGGATCAAAATAGCCAGATGCTAATCTGATATGCTGTACTGTTATTGTAATTGCTATTACATGGTAGTATATGAAGGCCCAGCCATGATCAAAGCTGTTCTGTGCCAGATACCATCTGCATTTATACACTGTGACATAATCTTCACCCTGAAGACTTCAAAAGACAATGAGTTCTGGTGTCACATCTCGAAAAGGGAGTTACTGCATGAAAGGTGCCTTTGATACATGTGGCCTGGAGAGGAGAGGAGAGGAGAGGAAAGAGGAGAGAGGAGAGAGAAAAGGAAAAACAGAAGAAACTTTTCAGTGGAGCCCTGGACCCGCAGAGCAGTAGCTGAAAGGCCCGTGAGCATGGCAAGTTGCTGCTTTTCGTTCTGTTCCCTCATCGCTTGTTACCTCTGTTGGATGGTGAGATATCTGCACTGAAAAAAGACACTTGCATACATCTCTAGAGAGGGACCCAGAGGGCTGCAGCAGGCAGATCAGGATGAAATGGGATAAAGAACAAGGAGACCTGGAAAGTCTGCAGGACAGTCACAGCAGCTTTGTGAGGGAACAGTAACCCCAGTTCAAAGAGATCAAAAGGCATGAAGAGAAGATTCATCCATTTGCTGTGGTCTGCATGGATCACTAGAAGGTCTCCTGTAAAAATGCTTTAGAGAAGCTCAGCAGCCAGGCAATTAGACACAACGTCATTGCGTAGATAATTTGCTTAAAGATTGGCAACAGTGAGTAGAACAAAGGTCTTGGTTCCTGCAAAAGATACAACCCCAAAGCAAGTTCATTGCCTCCATGGAATCACTTCCAGTCAAGAGATCTCAGTGTTTCAGACTGGTCAGGACATGACAAGCGGTGCCAGCCAAAGCCCGTTAAAGCAAGAACTTTCTAGAGCCTAAATAACATTTACAAACTAGAGGCACTTCTTTATGTGTGTAGAGTCACCTGGACTTTCTATGAGACTCTGGAGAGCAGAGCAATGCAGAGAAGGAAAAGACAAATGGATTTGCCCCTGACGGCATGGACGTTCCCAAATTGTTAAAAGCAGTTCCTTTGAATTAAAGTTGTGGATGAAACCATCAAGCAATAATAGATTAAATTTGCAGAACCAATATACTAGGAAGAAGTTGTACGAAGTCCTCTTTTCAGAGACCTGAGGTTCTCCGTACCGAGTTAACACTTCAGAGGAACAAACATGGGAAGCCGTCAGCATTCATCTTAGCAGCTTCTTACTGAACGCTTTCAAAATCCTACTGAAAGTGGGTGTGACCAGTAAAAAAGTTGTAGCACAAAAGGCAATATACAGCAATGACACAGTGCATGGGATAAATCACCTGAGCTGGACAATGTCAGAAAAATATTCTGTGAAAAGAATATTCCTAACAGCCCAGGTAAGAAAGGAATCTTTTTCTTTGAATGTAACTTTGGAGGGATTCTTTGCATCTTGTACAAAAGCAACTCTGCCTTCAACTGCAAAGCTGCCTGGAGGTCTTGCACACAGTATTTATAGCTTCTAACCCCGTGGCTAGTACTCATCCTGCAAAGCATGTGTCTTAAAAACTAACAGTGGAGTTTTGAAGGAGCTTTGAGTTGGATTCCCAACTGGTTCACAATGTTCCATATTTCTTTGCAAATCTTTAAGATCAGGAGTGGATGACCCCATTAGACTTAAACAGGAAATGACCCAAACTCTTCCCCCCACACTCAAGCTGAACTGAAGCTCAGTTCTTTTGGAGGATTGAAGAAGTTAAAATCACGTTTTCCCCTTCCTACTTTTCATGCTTCCAAAGCACCAAAGCAGAGCCAGGAAAACAAGATGCCTGCGTTTATGCTGCAGCTGTTTGCCAGTCCCCGAGGCGAAGGGAGAAAGAATTGTCTTCTCCTGGGACTTCCCAATGGAGATCCCCACCTTCTCAGATGGAGAAGTGTCTCTAGAAGTTGCAAGGAGGTGTCACTCTTCCCCACCCTTCAGCTATGAGTAGATAGGGAGGTCCTGCCCTGGGCAGGAGGTGCAGAGGACTGTGTTAGCAGGCCCCTCTGTGCAAAGGGCAATGGATTCAGGGACTTTTTGTAAAGAGGGCCCCCTTTTCCCTTTCCTGCTGCGTCCAACAGCAAGACGTAGGAGATCAACCCAGTGATGTGGCAGTGTTTGTACTGGGCGCGATGCAAGAGATGTTCTCTTGGGAGGGATAGGGCTGTCAATTGCTGTTGTTCCCACCCGTCCATATCCCCTGAGCTCAGATTTTTAAGAAATTCAGGCACTAAGGCAGTTCAGTGAATACGGATTAACCGGCCTCCACAACTGCATGGATGCATCAGTTCCTAGGCTAAATTTCTTTACTCTCTGTTAGCGGCTAATTAAATCAAATTTCCCATTGCATACTTGAAGTGGTAATGAGCCTGGGGTGACAGTAGCATGCAGCATTCCAAGTTTGAAAGACAAGGAGGAGAAAAACAGTGTAAGTATAGGAAAGTGCAAGGGAAAGGGATTTCATTTGTTTGAAAAAGCAATGCAGCTCCAGCACACACTTTCCTGTACCGAGTTGTTTGTCTAGCCATAAAGTTAGCATTCTGTGACTCAACACACAGCACTGTGCCCTGGCTGCTAGATGCTGATGCTAATGCAGAGCAGCACTCTGCATGCTTGGAGCACCTTTCATCCCTGGGCATCTGACAATACCTCGCCAGCTACATCCGTTTGCGTGAATCGCCTTGTCAATCATGGCTATGCTAATAACAGCACCCAGCACTCCCAGCATGCTGCCTTCCTCCCAGCCGGATACAATTCACTCAACGGAGGTTTGTTCAAATGTCAAGCAGCAAAGAGTTGGTATGGAAGGGAGAATTGCAGATAAATAAGCCAGGGGGAAATTTGCAGATAAATAAGCCAGGGGGAAATTTGTTCATCAGCATGGTCATCTGATTAAGGAAATAGGTTTCAAATATTTCTTCCTTATTTCAATTTAAAAAAAAAAAAAAAAGTTTTACTGTCAAATCTGGAGAGCTGTTTTTCAATAAAAAAGGCAACCCCTCACCCCAGCAGCAGTGGGTGGAATATCTCCAAAGAGCTTACAAACATGAGCTGGCCTGGTGTTGATGATGTCTGAGGCAAATGGGTAGTTCTGCTACAGTGAGGATTTGGCGTCCTACAGAGGATTGGGCTGGAAAACTTCCAGGAAGGAAAGGACAATCCTGCTGAGCAGAGGTGCTGGGGAAGCAAGCAAATGTCACCAAAAAGGTCCCACAAAGCTTGTTAGACTCACCCAGCCTCCAGTGCCTTTGGCTGCAGCAGAACATTTTTCTCTGACACAGATTAAAAACCTCATGTCCCAGAACAAAAGCATCATACCAAAGCAAAGAGGCTTTCGCCCAAAGAAGAAATGGAAAGTGCAACTGATATCTTGCCTCTTTGGGAACTTTCATAAGTGTTTTTTTGGCTGGGTTTCATAAACACTTTATTTTATCCGGGGCTGCAAAGTTACAAGTAGCTGATGTGTTTGTGGCCGTTCAGGCTGAAGGCTGCACCTCTGATGTTAATTGAATCCTGTGATCCCTAGCATGCCCTTGCAACACCAATAACAGAAACATCTGGCAGAGCCAGCAGAAGTACATCAGAGCCCTGGTTCCAACAGCAATTAAAAAAGGGGGGAGGGGGAGGGAAAAAGCCAATTACATGTAATTGGATTCAGTAAACTGAATTATCTCACTATTAAAGCGGTGCTTGTTTTTTAGATAGTGGGACATTCAAACTATCAAAAGCATTAATTGATTCATCCCTTTTTTCGAGTGGTTTCTCAACAGTGCCTCTATTCGAGAGCTGCAACCTTTTGTTCACATGGGGAATCTGAATTATACAGACCATGTTTATATCTTGGTAGCTCTATTCATTCGGACTTTTTTGTCATGTTGGTGTTTTAACTCAAAAATGAGCTGAGACTCCTGCAAAACACAATGGAAGGTTTATTTCTTCTTTTGTGATGCTTTCACTGTTGCCAGAGGGGTAATTTAACAAGGGAGAAAGGGAGAGGGATGTTTCGAGTCTGATTCTTAGTCGTTCAGGTCTCAGAAGTGGGAGCTACGTGGTTGGGTGGGAAGCCAAAAGGAACCAGAAGCCTTCTCTGCGCTGTTGTGCAGCTTGGCACAGGCACGTTCTCCTCAGCTCCAGGGCTGCCCTGGGGCAAACTTTTTTTCCTATGCTCTCAACAGCCACCTTTCAACGAAGAATATTCAGTGCTCACTGATATATCCAAAAGGATTTCTGGGCCACTGCTGACCCCAGGGGCTCAGAGCAACGCCACGAGGAGGCCCTTCTGTCTGTTGTCAGTCGCTTAAGAGAGGTTGTCTCCATAGCCAGAGATGTCAAGGAATTGTTCTCTGAAGAAGTGGTGCATTTGTCACTGTGCACAGCTGAAGATGAGGCCCCCAACATCTTTTTTCTGCCTAACTAAGTGGATACTGAATGCCGGAAAAGCCAGCCATGAGAATAAGTCAGATACAATGAGTTATTTAGGCAAATTGAAAGCATTATGTCAATTTGATGGGCAGTGTTTCAGGCCAGAATGGTACTATTGGCATTTTCTTCCTCCTGAATCAATAACTTCTAAAGGATTACAATTTAATTTTTAAAGGCTAATTCAATCAAGAATTTGAAAACAGAGGGCATTCTTAAAATTAAACTTTAATCAGATTTATTTATTTTTTAAAATTGTACTTGCAGAAAAAAAGGAGAGCAATCTCCAAACTATCCCTCACCTTGGACTTAAAGAGGCTTTTTTTTCTTACATCCCTAGTAGAAATCTGTCCTTTTGCTTACCTCAAGGTGCTCTTGCCTGTGCCAGTTCTTTTCAGACAGATTTCCATTAATGTCCTGAAGAGACATCTTCCAGAAAAAGCCAAAGACTTGGCTGTTTTTCATTGGTGACTGCCACCAGCATCAACTGATTTCTTTGCATGTGAGAATCCCCTGACAGAGAAAAGCCCATTTGTTGTGTGACAGTATTCCTCCTCTTTTCCACCTTCTCTTGCCTCTTTGTCTCAAGTGCTCCAAATAAATGCAATTTTGAGGCGGGACCTGGGGTGGAGGATTAACAATACATTTTGTTCACTGAATTTTAAAGCAGATTATTGGATACAGATGAGATGATTTGGATACAACTGCTCTTCAGAGGCAGCTGAGCACCAAAGTTCTCCAGTCCCGTAGAAATCCTAGACCTGATAACTTCAGCCCAGTCTTCAAAAAAGTTTTAGGCTTCTTCCAGCCAATGCAGTAGTTTGAAAGCCACATAGAATCATAGAATCATAGAATCATAGAATGTTAGGGATTGGAAGGGACCTCGAAAGATCATCAAGTCCAATCCCCCTGCCATAGCAGGAATGCCTAGACTATGCCACACAGGAACGTGTCCAGGCAGGTCTTGAATGTCTCCAGAGAAGAAGACTCCACAACCTCTCTGGGCAGCCTGTTCCAGGGCTCCGTCACCCTCACTGAGAAGAAGTTTCTTCTCGAGTTTAAGCGGAACCTCTTATGTTCCAGTTTCAGCCCATTACCCCTTGTCCTATCATTGGTTGTCACCGAGAAGAGCCTGGCTCCATCCTCGTGACACTCACCCTTGATATATTTGTAAACATTAATGAGGTCACCCCTCAGCCTCCTCTTCTCCAAACTAAAGAGCCCCAGCTCCTTCAGTCTTTTCTCATAAGGGAGATGCTCCACTCCCTTAATCATCCTAGTTGCCCTGTGGTGGACTCTCTCCAGCAGTTCCCTGTCTTTCTTGAACTGAGGGGCCCAGAACTGGACACAGTATTCCAGATGGGGTCTCACCAGGGCAGAGTAGAGGGGAAGGAGAACCTCTCTCGACCTACTAACCACCCCCCTTCTAATACACCCCAGGATGCCATTGGCCTTCCTGGCCACACGGGCACAGTGCTGGCTCATGGTCATCCTGCTGTCCACCAAGACTCCCAGGTCCCTTTCCCCTACACTACTCTCTAATAAGTCATTCCCCAACTTATACTGGAACCTGGGGTTGTTCCTACCCAGATGCAAGACCCTACATTTACCCTTGTTATATTTCATTAAATTTTTCCCCGCCCAACGCTCCAGCCTGTCCAGGTCTCGCTGGATGGCAGCACAGCCTTCTGGTGTGTCAGCCACTCCTCCCAGCTTGGTGTCATCAGCAAACTTGCTGATAGTACTCTCTAGTCCCTCATCCAAGTCATCGATGAATATATTGAATAATACTGGTCCCAGTACCGACCCTTGAGGCACTCCACTGGATACAGGTCTCCAGCCAGACTCTACCCCATTGACCAAAACTCTTTGGCTTCTTCCCCTCAGCCAGTTCACAGTCCACCTCACTATCCGAGAGTCTAGACCACACTTCTGCAGTTTAGCAGCAAGGATGCTGTGGGAGACTGTGTCAAATGCTTTACTGAAGTCAAGGTAGACCACATCCACCGCTCGGCCATCATCTATCCACCTTGTTATATCCTCATAAAAGGCTATGAGGTTAGTCAAGCACGACTTCCCTTTGGTGAAGCCATGTTGACTGTCTCTAATGACTCTCTTATCCCTGATATGCCTTGAGATGGCACCAAGGATAAGTCGTTCCATCACTTTCCCAGGGATGGAGGTGAGGCTGACCGGTCTATAGGTACCCGGGTCCTCCTTCTTGCCCTTTTTGAAGACTGGAGTGACATTTGCTTCCCTCCAGTCCTCAGGCACCTCTCCCGTCTCCCAAGACTTGGCAAAGATGATGGAGAGTGGTCTAGCAATGACATCAGCCAGCTCCCTCAGCACCCGTGGATGCATCCTGTCTGGACCCATGGATTTATGGATGTCCACATAACCAGTGCAAGGTTCAGGTAAACACCTACTTAGATTGCTGAAATCTCTAAGCAGGTCTTAATTATTGCCTTGCAAATGCCTAAGCCACGAAGCACCAGAAGTCTTCAGGTACCAAAGTGCTCATGTGGGCCACGGAGCACAGCGCAGTACAGAAGCCTTGACCTCTCTGGTCCCTCCTGGCACAGAGCAGCAGTGTTCGGGTATAGCAACACAAGCCCAGGACACCTGCCTTCAAGCCCTCCTTCACCTGCTTTAGTACCGTGGGAGCACAACTTCTAGGTGCAGGGCTCTCGGGGAGTTGTTTTGGATCTCAGCATCATTGCCATTGGTGCTACACTTCTGCCTGTAAAATCCTCATTGCTTCTAAGTATCATCCACAGGACTTTTGCAGCATCACAGCTTCTAAGGAGGGAGACTCGCACGAACTCCCACAGGAACCCAGGAAGCCGTCCTTCTCCTGGGTGTCCCTCCCATTGAGCCTGTGCCAGTCACAGGCAGTTTCAGGCAGCTCTGAAACCGATTAGAACAAGCTGTTGTGCGCCAGAACTTCAGCCAGGCCCAGGAGCACATGGTGCCTCTGCGAAAATACTTGTGAAAGAGTGGCAGCCACTTGGGGGAGGGACACAGAAGGAGGTATGTGAAGAGGCAAGAGGACACGCAGAACAAGACAGTGAAGAGACACATTAAGTGACATGAGAGGAGAAAATAGAGCAATGGGAGGGATCTGTGCAAGGAGACGTGGTTGGAAATGCAGCTGTAGATGCCCTTTAAGAAGGAGGCACTCCGTGTAAGAGGAGGTACCTCCAAGGAAAGGAGAACCCGTGTCAGAGCAAGTACACCTCCAAAGCCATCCCTGCTGTGCCTCACCTGGCTGACAGAGGAAACTAGCTTAGGCAGCTATTGGGGGCTTTAAGCACTTTACTGGTGCTCCATTGTAGGATTTAGGTCCTGAAAGTAGCGGTGAGCTTTTACTGAGCATTTAATCTGCATCTACAGGCATCTGAGTCAAATGCCAAGACTGTGAAGACATCGTATCTTATTGGTGAGCTCTTGACTTTGGCAGAACTAAAAGTGTGTTAGAGCACTCGGTGTGGGTGAGACGCGGTTGAACAGTGAGCCATTAGCTATCAAGTAGGAGCTGCTGTCTTGACAGATGATGCAGTCAGGACTCAGGGGAGGCTGATCTCATAGGAATGCGTGACACAGAAATGGCAAAGAGCACGCCCGTTCTGGGAAGTGGACCTGCTCAGTTCTCCTCCAGGTCTTTCACTTCTATGACATTTTCATTAAGTGTTTCTTCTAATATTTTTTATAACTTGCTTTTCAGGCCCTAATCCTGCTGCCCTTTGAGATTAGGAACCTCTGTCAATTCAGTGACAATAAATCTGAAATCAAATCACCGATGATCACAGCAGCTTTCCATTTGCAAAAGTCACAGTGACGCTGCAGAAAGCGAGGGATGATAAAATACTGCTGTAGCGTGCAGTAAAGCAAGATGTATTGTTTCAAAAACAAGGATACCTTCAGATTTCATTAGAAACCCCCATTAAGTGAACTCACCAGTAAATAATGTGTTCCTGACACTTTTCATCATGCAGCCACGCAGCAGTCAAGGACACTTTAGGTGGAGTAGTGCAATAGGGTAACACATGGCACAGAGAAACAATAAGGAAAATAATTATGAAGATAAGGTCCCTTTGGGAGACCATTGTACTAAATGCCTCAGAAAAACTGAACTACCAAGAGGTTTTCCCATAAGCACTATTTTCATGGAGAAGTACTCACACACCCCAGAACATCAAGGTTAAAAATGCTTCCTCCTTCATTATTGTAAGACAATGGTTTTCCTTTGAACTATTGTTTATGTGCCAGATGGGCCGTTGAAGCTTTGCTTTTGTGATTGAACAATGCAATCAAAACACCTCTCTGACTGAAATGTGATCAGGAACAGTTTTGTTTGGGTGACATCTAAAGCCTGAAAAACTTGCTGTAATTAACCATGAAGGAAATAAAACAAAATGAGACTGCATGTGTTTTTTTCAGCATTTTCAATCTGAATTAAAACCGTAGAATAGGGAACAGGTGGAACAGAGTTCTTCTGCTAAACTGAGGAAGGAGAGCAGTCAGGCACTAGAGAGCATTTTGCCATAATAATAAAAGATGTAGAAAAATGTCATCATACCTACAGAGATCAATAAGTGCCTTGGAGAAGAATCCAAGAACAGGGAGGTACAGGCATAAGTGCAATGTAGGCTGGGACAGCGATCCAGGAGATGTTTGCCCCAGCAGCTGCAAAACCCTGTGTGTAACATGTTCCCACACCTAATTCCAGAATATTTTCTCATTTCTCCACTGGGTTGAACACTCTTCATAGGACTGTCTTGGTTTTCTGCACCTCGTCACATAAATATATTCAGAATGACTGTTCCATATATATATATATAAAGGGACAAGAGAAGAAGTGGAGAGAATGGATTTCTCTTTTCTCCAATTATCAAGAAATGAAATTTTCATCTATAGTTCTCTTTTTGGTTTATGTACTTGGCATTTACTATTTGTTAAAAAAAATAGCTATGTCTTTTTTGTACATTTCTGTTTCTGATTATCAGAATGTGTTGTCAATTCGTTGCTGCAGGCACTGTTTTGTTATAATCCTTTCAGAATAAGAAAACTAAAAACACCCCAAGAGTAACACGATATGAATTCCAATGATCTCTCCTTTTCAATTAATGGTTCAAATAAGCATTTGATTTACATTTGCAGAGACACTTGCTGCAGGCTAATTAGAAATAACGTATTGTTGGCAGATCATTTATTGAGGGAAAACAAATTGACAAAAGATAAATTAAGTTGCTACATAATTAGCTAAAAAAAATACACAGCTGAAATAGTAAATTAATACATACATTTATCAATATCTCAACCAAGATTCAATAACGAAGGTTAAATTTCCCTGTAAGAAATAGGTAACAAGCAGACGTGGCTGAAATAATGGTTTAAGTATTCTGTGACTCAAATTCACGTGCACACTGCTGCAAGGAAGCCACAGCACTGCAAGATTTCATGTGCTGAGACCTTGAACTTGTCAGTCCAAGGTCTTCTCTCCCAGCCACTACCAGATGTTGCAGGAAGGAAGAAATAGTGCAGGAGACAGTCTGTGAGCAACCTTCCTCCTAGAAATTTGCCTCCTGAATCCTAATAGTTCTGCTTCTGTATTCCTGAGGAACGAGAGTCTGTACCCATTCCACAAGTTCTTTTATAAAGGCTTTTAAGTCAGTGGCAATTCTTAGTAGTTTTGTTATGTGAATAAATGTCCAGTCTCTTCATTTCATATGCATTTTCATGCTATTCTCATCATTGTAATATCTGTGGGTAATACTTGTTTTATTAAGCCATGTGTTTAAAAATTGTCAAAAATTTTCTTTATGTGTGTGATGGCAATTTGTTACAATTATCAGAGATTTGACTGTCCAAGGGAAGACTGAGTGCTCAAAATTATGGCGTAAGAGACATTGGGTGGAAAAATTCTACTCTCTGGCATATTAATACAAAAATAATTCATACAGGATTGCTGAGGCCTGGGGAGTGACATCAGTCCCAGGAAACAGGTTTGGGAGGACTGACAAAATGCAGCCGGACACAAACTGTCCAGGAACTTCTTACAATGTGTTGAAAACAGTCTTTAAGTGGGAGTTATGCAGGTGGCTGTCCTAGCTAGGGCTCTAACCAAGAGGGAGCAGTTGGTCAGGAATAGGAAGGGAGGAGGCAGTTTGGGTGAGAGCATCAAAAATCTGTGGAAGTTCATCACTCCTTGGCAGGATAATAGAGTATAAACACAGAAGACTTCAATACAGGCATCAGTACACCCTGGTGAGTGTGGAGTGGCAGCTCCTAAGACCCAAGTCTAAAGGGAAAAAAAAAATAATTTAGAAAGCTCTCAGTTCTTTAAAGACTTTATGTTGCAGGTACAAATGCAAATTTTTCCAAAATGAAGGAAGGATTTTGGAGACATCAGCCTGGCTAAATGAGAAACGATTCAGTGTCCTCAAAGATGAGCAATACAGAAGGTGAAGTCTACAACAGATCGATAAGGTTGACTCTAGAATAACAAACAGCACAACCCATAGGTACAAAAGGTCAGATCTCTGTGAGATATAATCACCAAGGGAGAGAAAATGTTGCCAGAAGTAACCTGCACTTACATGCCTGGGAAGAGGATGAGCAAAGAAAGAGTTCATCTGCCTTTCAGAAAGAAGAAAAAAAAAACTGCTGACGGATGTTGCCAGAAGACCAGTTTCTCATGGGTTTGTTTTTGGTTTTGTCTCCTGGAAGTTTTCAGTGTAAAGATCAAATACAAGCCTGTGGCTGTAGTCAGTTGGGAGAGACATGGTCATTTCTGCAGGCCAAGCCCCATCAGGAACTCATTCTGAATGCTCTAAACTCCTTTCAGAAGAAATCCATCCTTCTTTTGGCCCTCGGCAAAGGTTCAGATGAGCCTCTCCAGTTTAATCTCAGCCTGTGGAACCTCCATACCCTAAGACCATGCTGAGTGTGTTACAGCAGTCAGGGCCTGTGAATCCCAGCGCCCAGTTCTTTCTACATCCCTGTGTAGTCCTTGCAGTTAATACCCGATGCAAGAAGCCTCTGGTGCTTAGTGCACAATCTGTATTTTCATGCCTCGGAAATAAGAAAATAGGAGCTGGATTTCCAGATCTGCGTAAAGAGGGTATATTAGCATTGTATTTGGCTAGGATAGTTTCCCACCTTGTCTGCTGAACAGAACACGAGCTTTGAATATCATATCAAACCTTTTCTGCTTCATCAAGCTTCTCTTTTATGCTCTGTTGCTTTCCATTGGCTTTTCAAGGTATGTCCATTATGGAAACAGAATAATAACTAGGACCAGGGATCCCACTTCAATTGCACGTTCACACAAAAGCCATTGCTTGGCTTTCGGCAATTGTGTATAATTTGGAAACAAGAAAGAGAAAGGGAAAAATAATTTGTTATACTTCAGCAGGCAAATGAGCGGATCCAAACGAGAGGGGCTTCACAACAGCATGACAGATAACTCGGTAACTACTCACGAAGCCGTTTGGGAATGGACTTTCTCAGCAACACAGTGTTGTATGCTGACCTCAGTCATTCACATGGGAGAGCTTCATTGCCCAACTCGGTGGGAATATAAATGATGTTCGATGGAAATAGTGCCAGCAGAGCCCCTCTGGGTTGGGAGATCAGCTCTAGAATAATTTGGGTGGAAATTTGAAGAGTTCCATGGGAGTACAAAACTGATTTCTGCTTTCAACTGCAAATGAAAAGAAAATACAGCGAGCTAGTAAAAATGCTGCATACATAAGTGCAAGGAAAGAGAGTGTGAAAGAAGATAGAATTCTCTGATATTCTGTCTAGCATTAAAAAATCATGCCAGTAGGTAACTTGTCAGCAAAGCATGGCTCTGTGTTGAGCCTCCCACAGCATCCATATTGCAAAGTGCATTTTCAATGATTTTTTTGTCCCACCTGGGACAGAATGTCCCTAAAGCCTGTCAGTCCCATCACTGCCACCATATGTAACCTGCACCAGGAGAACATGGAATTTGCTCTATCTTAGTTTCTGAGTTTTCTTACACATTATTTTTCGTGTATTTGTTGAAGCTTCCTTCTGCTTTTTATCTTTGGAGGTTCAGCTGTTTATCCAAGCTGTAAGTGCTAACTAGGGTTTGGCTTATTGTAAGGATCTAGAGGGAGAAAAGTGGTTGAATTTTACAAAAAACACCCTAAGTCTGGTTTGTTTTATCTAGAAAGAAACTGATTCTGCTACAGTCTTACATAATTTTCTCATCAGAGCAACTCCATGACCTTCCGTGGTATTGTCTCTGGTTTACACCTGCACATGAGAGGAAAATTAAGCCTCGGTGTGTCTGAGAGACAGAAGCTAAAGCCTGTTGATGTATTGTTACCAAAGTGGGGTTTTGGTTGTTGGCTTGTTGGTTTGTTGGTTTTCTCTATCTATTCCTTCAGCCCCAGTACTGTCTTGATTTCCAGAAGCAGCATGTCTGTGGCAGAAAGGTTTCAGTTTGTTGGAGGGGGAAAATGGATTTTACTATGTCAGACCAGTTTTTCCACTAAAGAAGAGAAAAAAGTTTAGAGTAATGAAAGAAAAGTATAACTTTTTTTTTTTTTCAGGACTAAAAATATTTCAGGGCAATGTCTATTTTGCTTGAAAATGCAAAAAAATAAAAATAGAGAGATTCAAGAGATGCAACAGAATAAAGAGATTCAATAGAGGATTAAAAATGGACATTCAGCTGAGTCCATTTGCCTCTGATCCTAGCTGTGAAATGCTGACAGACTATGCCTGCCCTATGCATTGGCTTCCATCCAGTGTCATGTTCCTCATACTCTGCACCAGGTGTTTATACTGGCTACACCAGTCCGAAGGTTCAGAAGCACCAAAAATCAGAAAGCCCAAACTAGGTCTGGACATTACAACTTTAGTCTAAGTTTAATGGGGCCATATGTCACTGGGATTTTATATAATCTTTATTCCCTTTCTGTGGCTCGTTCATCAGACTGACTCTTCCTCCTGGTTAAGGTTTTTTCCCCAGTGGAAAACATCGCTTGTTCTTATCCAAAGCCCTGCCTTCCGTTTTATTTAGGGTCAGGTTTAGCCTCTTTTTATGTTGTACCAAGAACACAGAGCATCTGTTTTTGCAGCTGTCCTTGTTCTAACATAGCTGTGCGGTTGCCTTCCCCTGGGTACTGTTACAGCCATAAGCAAATGTCACTTATCCCCACTGCTGATGCCTTCAAGTCCTGTTGTTTAGTCTCCTAACCCTGCCAATATTCAGTCCGTCCAATGTCACTCAAAGCCTAGATCTGTCATCCAGAGGGACCCATTTCTGACACACAGCGAATCCGGCTGTAGCTTCACGAGATGCTGTCCCCAGAGCAGCAGAACTCTGAGCGCTTCTTGCCCACGCTGGTAGGAGGTCACTGGCAGGTTACCCAACACAGAGTGGTCTCAAAGTGAACAATATCGTTGTTCTGGGATCAAGACCTGGATGTTAATCAGAGGGGCCATTCCAGGGCCCAGGTGGACTCTGGGAATGCCAGAAAAAGATCAGAGACTACTGATGTCTCTCATAGCAGAGGAGGCTTGAGTGCAATAAATAGAGCGAGAAGACACTATTAAGGTGGCTAAACATATGTAGACACTCATATTTTATCCTGTTCCTATACTAGTGCCACCTACTGCCACTGCCACAACTATATGATGAGGAAGCAACAGAAATGAACACCCTGAGCTCTTCAATTTGCCTGTTCTGCTGCTTGTAGCTCGAGTGCGGGATGAATGATGCACACGGGTGATCAAGGTCAGAGCTATGCTCAGGTATCAAACTTGCAGGGAGCCTGTCTCGGTGATTTCTTAGCATGGACTTCATGCGTTACAATGTGATTTACTGTGTACCAGTGAGCGGCGAAATATTTGCAGTGCCCCAGCACTGATGGAAAGATCTACTGGCCTTGGTAATAGTGATATTTCTTCCCTGCATCTGGAAAACTTCTCATGGACTTTTTTTGGGGAAAAAAATAAATAGTGGCTATGAGCAAAGCTGACGGTATACAGTCAAGATAGCATTTCATTAGCATGATGATTAGATTTGGTCTGAAATCCTGATGAAAGCAGATCTTGGTAACAACTAGAAATGAAATCCCTGAAGCAGTTTTGTAATGCAAGTATTTGAAAAGACCAGGTAGCTCCAGGCAGCAGAGGCATGGCTATGATGAATTTAATAAGCAATGGGAACTTTGTTTATATCAGATATAGAAGGAACAGCCCAAAGCCAGGTTGCTGTAGCATATTGTGGTAGTACATATTTTATTTATTATTGAGTGCTGTATCAGAAAGAATTTTCTTTAGATCCTCCCTTTGCTCCTCATTTTTAGTTTTTCTCTCATCTATTCAACTCTTCCTGATGCTTGATACATTTTTCATCCTGTCTACACTGGACTTCACCTTTCTACCTCTTTTCCAAAAGATTTCTGTGTGGGCATGGCCCACATGGTTTATCCTAGGACAAATCCCTCTATTTATGTACCAAAGAGCTACTCTTCCTAGAAACTAGTGTTCACGTCAAGAAATCACTTCTCTAAATTGCAATTTCAAGTGACATTTGGCCCATTAATACATAGAGGGTTGAGGCTGACTATGATCATTCTTTTATTACATTCTCTGGCCTCTCATATCTTTCAGTACGTTCAGTACTCTACTTTGACTGTAACTGTTTTGTTCCAGGGGCCAGCAATATAACCCTGCTATTACATCTTGGCATCAACCAGAAAGGGGCAGAAGACAACAGCTGCATGAAAATGTGCTTTTTGCAATACAGAAGAAAAGCTGGCATGATAGGAGTCTTTATAAGATTAAGAGTGGGCTTGAATCCAGATTTAATTTTGTCTAGCTACACCAGTATTACGGTTTTTGTTGCTAGCAGATAGGATGACTGTATCTTGGACTGCAGTAATTCACATGGAGGTTTGGAAGAGTCAGGCTTGGAGCATCTGTTGATGGACCGTGCAACTGCAGTACTTGTGCCGAGCCCCATACAAGCTGGCAAAACAAGCAAAACCTTTGACATGCCTCAGCATTCACCTTGCCTAAGCTCTTTTTCTTCACATTTTTCCAAAACTCAGGCTAAAACAATCTCTCAGAGTAGGCTTGTGGACTTGTAACATGAGCAATGAGTAAATTAATTTGGTTTTCGGTGGCTTGGACTTACACTCAAATACCAATCGTTAACGAGTCTAATCATCTGATGACCTTCATCCAGCCCCACTGGCTTTTCTCTGCAGAAGGGCCACACGGTTGCAAGAGCAGGTTGCCTGCACAGCACCTGGCTGGTTTCTGTGCAAGTGTGCCACGGAGCCGTTGGGACAGGAGGTGCATGGGGCCTGATGGCCTTTCCTGCTCGATCAACATTATCAGCAGTCACTGCAGCTCTGTAGGGAGAAGGAAAAGAGGTTTGGCACTGAGCTGCAGCAATAGAGGTCAGATCATTGCTGTAGGTACATCCTCAGGGATTAATTTAGATCGGCGTAACAAGGCCAGCTCCACAACTTGAAACACTCAGGACTCATGACCTGAAACTTTCCCCACAGGGCAGGTGCCCCTGCCGTTGCCTAAAGAGAAGAAGAAAATGAAAAGCTGAGATTCATTCTTCTTTTGAAAGAGAT
Organism: Trogon surrucura; assembly: GCA_020746105.1. Classification (NCBI taxonomy): domain Eukaryota; kingdom Metazoa; phylum Chordata; class Aves; order Trogoniformes; family Trogonidae; genus Trogon; species Trogon surrucura. The sequence goes on from CM036640.1 coordinate 5,037,558, forward strand.
TATTTCAAATCCACCTCCAATGCATAGAGCCTTTTATACTAAAGGCTATAAATAGCAATAATAGCCCAAAGATATAGGAGACCCAGGTCTGATTCTTTCTGCTTCCTGAGAAGATTAAAACTCACTGTTTCTGACTCTTAAGAAAACAGTTTGGCCACCATGGACATGTGGTAAATATGGAGGGGCTCAATTTCTTTTTAATTCTGCATTTAGTCACTGATGCTTCATCTACATGGGCTCTACTTCCATTGCTTAAATCTTTTATTTGGTATGGTATTTGTCCTACAGCCTTTTTGCTTGACATTGTGGTTTAACCCCAGCCCTCTGCAACCGCTCACTCATTCCCTACTGGAGGAATGGGAGAGAGAATCGGGACAGTAGAAGTGAGGAAACTCGTGGGCTGAGATAAAGACACTTTAATAGGTAAAACAAAAAAGCTGCCCATGCAAGCAAAGCAAAATGAGGAATTCATTCACCACTTCCCATTGCAGGCAGGTCTTCAGCCATCTCCAGGAAAGCAGGGCTTGACTCTGTGCTTTGCTCAGCATTAACTAAACCAGCCCTGTGTTATCAACAGTTTTCAGCACAAATCAGAAACATGGCCCCATGAAAATTAACTCTATCCCAGCCAAAACCAGCACATCTGAAGAGCTCCCGTAGTCCGTTAGAATCCTATTTGTATCTTTGCAGCCAAGGACTTACTCCACCCCCGAGTTTACATCTCATTTCCCGCTTCAGCTGCAAACGCAACCGTTAGGAAGTGAAGGGCATTTGTACAGCACAGCTTTGTCTGCAGTTGGGTGTAATCGCAAAAGATCTGGGAGAAATGACTGTGGTAGAAAATGAGCTTCCAACACTCTGAGCCGTTGCTGTGAGAAAGCCTTGTTTCCATTAGTAAAATATAGATTTGTTATGACATTTTAAGTTTCAGTGGTGATATGCACAATATTTCCTTGGAATATCTGGCAGCTGTATCACTGGTTAATATATCTATTAAATACTACATCTAGATGTAAGAGCAACCAATAAAACTTGTTTATTTACCTCTGAAACCTTTGACAGAGTAAAGCGTATCACTCTCTAGATATATATCCCCATTCGAATCTACTAGATATTTGAAATTGCAGCAATAAAAGAAGAAAAAACTGGAGACTTTCTTTCCACATCTGCATTTACTGTGGACAAAACAAAGACTATCACAGTGCATTTATTTATTTATCTGTTGCTGCTGCTTTTTGAATGCACCAGAAGTAAAAATCAAAGTGTTGCCCTGATGTGCTTGTACAATTGCATAAAATATCCAAGAGGGACCCATAATCACTATCTTCACAGAGGTCTTCTCTGTAATCAATCTTCAGAAAAAAACTCAGCATTTTGTTTTTATTGGCATTTATGGTCATATTTATTGTTCCTCTGCTGGGACAACTAAGGGTTTTCTTGGCTGGCGCGTGCACGTACATACACCTTCCAGCATCTCTCAACTATCAATTCACAAAAATTGCTTTCAATTCTGAAACTATAACATTTCAAACAAGAGTGGATGAAATAAAACAGAACATTAAAACAGCCTTGTGGGTTCAGACAAGTGCGTGGCAACCTGGAAAGCCAAGAATAAGGATCTTTTTGCTTTCCCACTTGATGAAGGTTACAGTCTCCCAGTGACTTGTTTTCTTAGCTTTAATATCTTTTGATATTTTTCCAGTCCTGTTATAGCCAGAGCTTTAGACACATGAAATAGCTTGTGTATCAGGAGGAGCAAAGGGCAGCTCGACCTTGTCTCTTGTCACTTTTCCGTTTGCTCAGCGGGAGACAATGCACTGTGTTAAATCGCTAAAGTTTATAACGAGATGAATCAAGGTGGAGGCTGGGAAAAGGGAGAGAGATAAAAACCAAGCATGTACTTTTTGTGATTCCTGTGAATCTCTCAAAGTAACTGAAGAGATACACGAACAAGGGAATATTTTGTGATTTTTTTTTTCCACAGCAAATGTAAAAGAGATTGTAATGCTGTTAATACAGGCTTACTTCTGAAGCACTGAAGAAACAGGTTAAGAATTGAAATGGTTTCTTTATTTTCCCATTTCCTTCTGTTTATTTGTGTAATTCTACAAGGTGACTGCTTAAAGAAAGTTCACAGTGCAGGCTCGAGCAGAGCTGAGGAAGGAGAGAAACGGGGCAGTGGGAAGGGAAGGTGCTTCACATGCAGACCTGGTGTAAGTACTAACCTTCCCAGTGTGTCTCCCCAAGTAATTAGACAAACATTAATTACCAATTCAGAGCTTGTACATGCTAAACATGTACATGTGCTCATTGATAAGCCAAAACTACCATCTGTATGGTAATTTTGTAAAACAGCAATGAGAGGGAATGTAGGTGCAATTCGTAAGAGAGGAAAATACTGTTTTCATATTTTTCCCTATGATGTTCAGTGTATAGTTCACCATATAACTATATCTAACAGATGTGAACTTATCAGGGTTCCAGCACCCTTCGTGGAAGATGTCCCTTTGTACAAATTACAAAATGCTCCATCTGTGCTAACTGGATTGAAATGTCAGCCCCACGGTTGGGGTAAGCCGAGCAGAATTTGTGTTTAACAATTTCGCAAGTATATTAGGTTAGCAATTATCCTGTTCTGGTTTTAAATTCTAATTTCACCTCTTTTCTTACTGCTGCGGGATGCAATATTCATGTACTGTTAAATCAAATACTCCATTAACAGCTCCAGAGATAAATATTGAATTAATGGAATAATGCAGGTTAATAGTAGATTCATAGGATGATACTGGAAAGTACTGTGTATGAATTATGCTAGCAGCTGAATCACTGACCCTCGCTGTGCTCTGACTGCAGGTGCAGTAAAAATAGCCAAAAAATGCTAAGCTTTCTGAGATTTAAATATTTACTGGGAGTAGGTAATAGTTCACGGATGTGGACAAATGCTTAGATGAAGCTGGGACAAGCCATAAGCACTGAATTTTTCAGGCTCTCCCTTCCTGCTGAGAAGTAACAGAATCCACTGGTTGCCGCTGCTGAAAAAAATGCTCATTTTCCACCCCAGACTCCTCTGTCTCCTCCCCCCCTGCCCAGGGCCAAGGCACTCGGTTTGTAGCTCCTCACAAAGGCGTCTCATTGAGGCTGCACGAACCTCTGCATGGCAGAAATGGCCTGAAGCAGAGACCTGCTAGAGCCGGGCGCAGACCCGCGATTGCCGGCTGGAGCAGAGCTCCCTTCGACTGCCGGGTGGCAGGTCCCACCCTGTGCTGGTGAGGGCTGGAGGGGAGGCTGCTCTGTGAGCTGTGGGTGAGACCGACCTGCCAGACGGATTTCATCTCCTGCTCTGACCAGCCAGACTTCCCCAGCTCATCCACTTTCTGGGGCTGAGCGACTCAACAGACGTAGCCCTGCTCCAATGTGCTGGCTCGACAACTGGGCAGCATCGGTCGCGGTGCAAGGGACAACCTCCTTCTGCCTGTGACAAACCCAAGGGCAGGCAGAATCCCCAAACCAAATAAGTTGGGAGGGTCAGATGCCTACCAGGACATGGCACGCTTTTAATCTGTCCCCATGGCTCTGTCCTTCATTTTCTTTTTCGACAAGTCTGTCTAGTCAGTTACTATATTTTTATGCTTGACTTCATGAATATTTCAAGTAGGAAACTCATCCTGAATTTGTTTCTTTTTTGTCTTTTCTTCCAGGAAATGTATGTGTGCAAACTCCCCCTAATTTATGTAAATACGGAGGCGGAAGAGTCTCACTTCATTGTTACAAATTAAAAGTTCCCTGACATTTCCAATTAGCTGGAGAGAAAAGCAATGAAACTATAAATACATCACAAAGCCAGCAAGTCTGCTCTGGCACAAACAGCGCGCTCCCATCGCGACACCGAATGGTGAGGCTCCACAGCGTGCTCGTTGCAGTGGAGATTAATGGCATGGTGGCCCATTGCCCTGGAAGGTAGCAGAGAATTTGTGTCAGGGGCTGGCTGAAAACGTGGGTACAAAGGCAAGGAAACTGCTGTTAAGGCTAAACCCAACTCAGTGTTGGCTGGTGTGAGGCTTAAGATGGATATCCCGAAATAAGAGCAGGAATAAGATGACTGCCTTCCCATGGGAGCCCACCACCTCTGATTTATCCCTTCCTCAAAATCCCATCTGGTCTGGACTAGAGAGGCCCCAGAAAAGGTCAGAAAGATGGGAAAGATTCCTTTTCCCTATGGTGTGTCCCTGCAGGAACCTGTCCCTAGCGTGGAGGAAGGGCACTGTGTGGGGGGGCGAGCCCAGAGGGCAGTGCAGTCGGTGCTAACCAAGCTCAGGAGAAATTTGTGACACCCTCTCCACCCCAGAAGAGAAAGGGTGCAGGAGTCACACTGGCCCTGCGGGGTGGTAACACGCTGCCGTTGTCCCTCTGCCCTCTTGACTGAATATCTTCTACGTGGGGTCTACCCACAGCTGTGGCTGGGGGGGTCCGAGTAAAGAAAGGTCGATAAGCACAAGCCTTCAGGTGAGTGACATAAATCTAAGCCTCTATGATTTCAGCTGCATTTGGACCTTTTGAGGTGGTAATGTGAAACATGTCATGCCTGGCTGCCCAGGTTTGGGGTTTCTCTGGCTTCCCCTGGACGTTAGGGTGCCCAGGAGTGGGCACTGCAACGCTTGGCATCTGTCACTGGTTCTCCTTCAGATGCAACGGCCAGAGGTACTGTTCACGCCGTCTCCCAGGTCGTCTCACAGCGAAGGGCAGCCTGGCTTTTGGTGGTGGGTGTCTCAAACTCAGGCGACATCATTTCCCATTTTACAAATCCATCAGGCTGCAGACACAGCCGGGTACAATGTGTTCAGACATCCAGTGCAAGGAAAACTAATAATAATACTGATGCTTTTTATTGGCTTCACACACCATAGCTTGTACTTCTCCTCCCCAGGGCTAGATAAAAGTTTTGTGGTGTTGTTTAAGAAAAAGCCCATTTTGGCACTGTAGCTGGCAGAAATATTGAGAGCTTCATTTCTTCCCCTTCCCCCTCTCTTCCTCCTCTTGTAATCTTTGATAAAGAAAAAAGTGTTCTCCAAAAAAGGTATGCTAATTAACAATTAATTCTTTTATCTTATAGTGCCGAGACTGTAAGACCTGAAGAAGATGTAGAATAAAATTAGTGGTAATTAGCTTTTTAGAGCATTAAATAAACAGTGACATGAACGATGGAGAATTAATGTCATGCATTTATTTTTAACAATATTTATACAGGCAGTTTTTGAACAAGGCCCTGTGGCATTAGCTTTTACTAATACAGGCAAAACAGCAATGAGAAATAATTACATTTAGTCTGCATTAAGACAGCACTATGCAAATCAAAGGAATAATGAAGAGAAGCCTGTTAATACGGGTTTGGGAGACTCTGTACTTGAATATAGTATTTGGGCTTTGTATTCCTCTGAAGAATTCAAAAATTACCCCCCTCCATCATTTCAAGTCACTGTATGAATCACCACTGGTAGGAATCGGAGTCGCCAGCCTGGGTGAGGGTTTCTGAAGCAGTGACTTGGGCTTCAGAGGGGACCCGCTTGCAGGAACCACTGGGCAGAGAAGGATGCTCAGCCCACGGCTCCTGCCACAACGCAGCCCTCCAGAGTGTGGCGTAACACGGCGTTTCTCTCTCCAGTCCCTCTTGAAACTCCTGAATGAGGTGCCTGGATTTCCAGAAGGGTGAGTGCTGTCTCTTCTAAATGACACGTGCAGAAAAGGCTGAGATTGCGTATTTCTGCACTGACAAAACCATTTTTCTGACTGGGTGTATTTATTCTATGCTATTGCTGTTTTGGTTTTTCAGGGCACCTCTGGAAGCTGGTCTTCACCGTGTTAACACGCTCAAGGATGTGTAACTGCCATCCAAACCACTTCATTAGCGAGCCCTCTGCATGCACATGCTTCGCTTTCCAGGGTTCTTGGCACAGATGAAATCTCCCTCATCCGGACGTTGCTAACGCTCGGGCAGAAAGGGACAGAGAAAACAAAAATCTGACTCCTAATCAGCTCAAACACCCACGGATTATCCATTTGCTGTTATCGCTCCAGCAAATGTAGGAGGTGAAAATGGGATGATGTGTAAAACCTTGTTTGTGTTACACAGTTTTGCTGCTAATAGGGTGTGCTAATTAAGAAAGGAGCCTCAGCGGATGAATCCTTGAAAGGGTTTTTAATTAACGCTCTCTCCAAAGTCAGAATCAGAAGGGAGAGAGGGGAAGGGTCCTGCTTGGACTCCCTCAGCCCAGCACCTGCAGCAGGAGCTCAGAGCCCTGCCTGACGCCAGGCGCACGTGCTGGCTTCCAGCCTGCCTTCCAAACCGCCCATTTTAATTAAAAGAGAAAAGGCATCGGTGACAGCCTTCAATCAGGCGTTTAATGAATAGCTGACAGGGTGCTTAATGCAATCAGTCCATTGCTGTTTCAATGAAATGACAGCAGACACGTATTAATATCGCAGCCCCCGTTTCAGAGATCCGGTGGGGAGCACTGAATCCTCCTGTCACGGTTTTGCAGGGCTCGGTCCCAGCTCTCTGCTCTGCATCAGGTGTAAATCACAGAGCCTGAGTCATACCAGGTCGGCGCGTGGTGGGACACCCCTGAGGGATGTGGCAGTGGGTGACCAAGAGTGAAGGAAAACCTGCAACAAGCAAAGAGCGGGATCAACCCTTACTGCCTATGGGCTTGGATGAGTAGAAGAGGTGTGGGGGGGAGATGGTGAAATTCTCTGATTTTAGCTGAGCCCTGGGGAATGGGAGGTAATGTGTTTTCTTCAGTGTTTTTTGATTGTTTTCTTTTTTTCTTCTTCTTCTCAATACCCAAATCAGGCATCAGAAGTTGGTGTTAATTGGCAAGAAATTAAATTAAGCAAAAATTCCCCACGTTGAAACTGTTTTGCCTGCAGCACGCTGGCACGGAACATGCTCTCTGTCCTCCAGCCTGCACAGTCCTGGGCTGTCAGCTCAGGTACATCGGGTGGGAGCTGGTTGTTACCGCTCTATTAACCTGCTTGGTCCTTTGGTTCCCATATTGGGAACGTTCTTGGGCTCCTGGGTTTGCCTGTGGAGGTGGGATTAGTAGGTAACAATTAAGGTTGTAACATCTGACAGTGGTTTCAGTACATAATCACAATTTCTAAAGCTGATCACTCCCGTTAGTGTTTAACTCTGGTGTAACCATTGCTCTGTGTGCTGTTGGTAGCGAAAAAGGTTGGATCCAGCTACCAACATCTCCTGCCCCTTCTCCCGCAGTAACCCCAAAGACCTTAGCAGGAACCAAGTCTGTGTTGTATCCTTCCTTCTTGGAAACAGGGAAATGACAAGTTTAAAATAAACGGAACTTTCTGGGGATGGGAAAACAGCAAAACAAGAACTCAGTGTGACTGCATTTATATATTAATGATGCTCATCGAGACCTTTCTCCACTCTCCTTTTCTTGGATGGGGAATTTTGTGCCCTGATGGACAGCCTGGAAGATGATGAGACTACCCTTGCAAAATGATTGCAAGGTAGACAATGACAGTTCAAACCCCTGCCTTGCTCTGCCAGTCCCTTGACAACACTAATGGGACTGCCGAGAGAACACGAGAGTGTTATTTTCTCTCCACAGTCCATTCTGAGCCAACCTTCCTGTGGAGACAGCCCCAGAGTCCTAGTTAGGCTCTAGTGGTTGTGATGACTGAGGTGTGGCTGCTTGTCCTTTAACTTCAGACCCAACTGTCTCACTCCCATCTGGATCAGTCAGTGGTAATTGCAGTGCTGTGACCTGTTAGGCTCTTGGGAGGTAAAAAGACCCATTCCTTCTGACAAGATAGAGGTCACAAAAAGCTCGAGTCATGTTTGTTTATGGAATCATTTGGTGAAGCAGAGCTGTAGGTGATGTTGAGCTGCCATATTCAGCAATATCAGATACAAGCTACTGTGAGATGAGACTGAAAACTACTGGGCTCCCACCTGCAGGTAAGTCAGACGGAATTACTTATCCAGAGAGGAAAATGTTTCCTGAACTCACTTTCCTTGGTCTCTCTCTGCAAATTTGTTTTATTTCTCTTACTGTATTTTTCTGATAAACTCTTCCTTTCTTCCTCCCTATTTAAGTTGACTTCCCATCTCCCACCTGCAGTTTAGCGCCTGCACTTCTGCCAAGATGGCACATAAAACAAAATTAGGAAAGGAGACATCAGCTAATAAGCCGTTGCTATCCATTATGGGAAATGGCAGCTTTTGTGTCTTCATGGAGTAAACGCCTGTCAGCTCCAAACCAGAGACCTGTTGCATCTGACTGCCTGGCTTATGTGGGTGGATAGGCTTAAACGTCCTCCAAATCGTTCCTCTTCTTAGCAGAAATTGCTGCTGCTGTCCTCAGTCTCTGGAGACACACACGGGTGGGATGGGGCAGGTGGAGAGGACGTGCTCCCCTCTGCTCCTTTTGCTTCCCCTGTGACCTGCAGTGCCTGGTCATTGAACCAGCACCAAGATGTGACTTTTTCTGAATCGCCACAGCATGTTCACCAGTGACGAGCAAACTCCTGGAGGTCTGTCCTCATCCAGGTGAGCAAAATTTTCCTTGCAGAGATGGGAGATGGCCACTGAGTTAACGACAGTGGGCGAGTGCTGGATGGTGCACTGCTGCTAGCGATAACTCTGGCAGCAGCATTCCTGTCACCAGGCTTTGCGTTGGGTTACAAAGGCTCTCCTCTTTTGCAGGCACGGGAGATGGAGGCAAGAGGCACATGAAGCAGCCTGAGAGCAGTAGATTAGAGAAAAATGAGTGATGAAACCCAGGCCTCAGAGTCCTGCTCTGTGTCCAAGTACTAAACAGGACTTTGCCATCCTTGCCTCTTTCATTTATTACCAGCGTATCTTGTTCCTGCAAGAGTGTCCTATTTCAGAAAAATCATCTCTCTAAAGACCATCACCTTTTCTAGGGCCTCCCAGGCCCAGTATCCATCTTAATTCAGAGGTTTTGCTCTGGCAGGCCAAGATGATGGTTTCCACAGACCTGCTCAAAGCCAAGAAGGCAAGAGTGCTGGCATGGGTGAGTACCGCAGGAGTATTTGAGGTCTAAGCTTTATTTAGGACACCTGTGCCTTTTGTCCTCTGCCTTTGCATCTGAGAGGAGGACAATGTCCAATTTATATGGTCAGATTTGCCTTACTTGTAATATTCCACCTTCCATTGCTGTTTTCATTGAGCTGCTCAGTAAGAGGGGGATGGAAACTGCCACCTTGTCAGGGCAGCTTTTCTGCCCTCTTGTAACAAAAGAGCTTTTGAATGTCTGAGCTTTTGAGCATCTTTTGTAAGAACTTCATAAGCAGAGTGATGTTGTTGGCCCATTTTACAAAGACGAAGACACCTGTGGAGACCTGGAGGAAATTGGGTTTGAGTGCTTGGGTGTCACATCTAGCACAAAACCTCACTGGTTTTCTACCCCCGCTCAGGGACTTTTGCCAAACTGTATTTCTGGGTTTCTCAGAGCTTTATACAGGGTATGCAAGGGGACCCATGAAGAGGGGTCCCTTCGGAGAGCCGGCCAAGTTAACGATCATCACACCAATATGGCTACAGATCGTCCTCTCTTTATTGCCCCGGACAGCTCAATATATACAGTTCAGCAGTGTCCCCGCGCCTGCCCCTTAACAGAGTTGGTCAGTCACAGGTTTACACACGCCAGCGTTTTATTGGATAGTGCCATTCCACTATGCAAGCGGCTCTCGCCCTCCCTTCTCCCCCTGGGGCCAGCACCTCCAGCCAAGCATCTAGCAAAGCTCTCACAAAACAGATAAAACCTCCTCCTCCCTGTGTTCCAAGGCAGCTTCAAGGAAAGAGCCTCTGTTTAGGCCTAAGCTGGGTTGTCCACACTTTTAAAGTTATACCGCACCTCTGCTCCACAAGAAATTCCTCTACATATCCCCCTTTTTCTTTTTGGACAACCCAGGCTTCATCCGCTAGCTTGCTTATAATTTTCTTGATTATACTTATCAAACAACTAAACATAACTAAGCCTATAACAATTAAAACTGCAATAACCAAAAATGCCTTAACTAAACTCTTAATTCATCCTGTCAAAGTTCTCACACCCATCACCCTAAATCATACTTTGATCCTTAATCACACACTTCTAACAAAGCAAAAGGCAGCTGGTTTCCCTGCCTTGCTTCTAGCTAAAGAAAGATCACTCTGCTGGTTAGTACATAAACCTTAACACCTACTATGTGGCTTTGATTACACAACCAATATAAGCTTCATTGTTAGTCACACAAAGAGGATACATATTAATACAACAGGTAACATTGAGAACAGTCACATTTTCCCATAATTGCTCTGCCATCAGCCGTAAGCATCTTCTGCCAGTCCAACCCATGTCGTCGTTGGTAATCGGTACCTCAGGGTCCCATCACATCACTGGGTGAAACAGAGGGGTTCAACAGGCAGGCCCAGTGCACGTTCATGTTGCTGCTGCGCTGTTGAGGTGACAGGATGCTGCACAGCCACATCATGCAGGATCATGCGGTTCCCAGGTCCCTTGTCCGTTATTAATAATAACAGGACATGCAATCGAACTGGCTGCTTCCCAATCTCCCTCTGTTATAGCGTCTCTGATGACACCGCTCCATCGCTGTTGCAAAGGATCCTTTATGGTTCAAGCTTGAAAATCAGGCTTGAGTGAGGGAGCTGATGGTAATGGGGGAGCTGAACTGGTTTAAGGGTTTCTTCTATTTCTTGCTGTCTAGTTGATAATTCAGCGAGTTTGTTCAGCATCTCTTTCAGGGGTTCATCCTGATCTTCCTTCTTCCCCTCCCCCTTTTTATTTTTTTTATTTATTTTTTTCTTATTAGCTCAAGTATTACTTCAATCACGCTGTTATCACACAGGGAGAGCAGAATTTCCCAGGTCTGTTTTGATCATACTCTCCCGTTCACTCCCATGCACATCTGGTGTACAAGAAGCGTCTTATCTTCATTCTCACGGACAAGCTCTCAACATGAGCTGTACCTGGCTGGTCAGGGTCTCTTTTCATAATTAGCAAGCAAGAGTTATGCACTTGTTTAGAAAAGAGCTCAGCTCAAGGACGAAAGTCTTAATTCTGCAACGCAGTGCAGTTTCTCCTTTTTCTTTTTTTTTTTTTTCTTTTTCTTCCACCCAGTCGGGACGAGCAGGGAGTTTCTTCCTTTGCCTTTTTCCTTTCCTGCCCTCCCCCCAACGCTTCGATCGCTGCCGCAGCAACTTTCTTTTCTGCTTGCATGATTTCTAGAGTGCGTATTACGATTTTCCAAACTGTTCCTAGTTCTTTCGCTTCCTTTCCTTCTTTTCCTCCCTCTAGAGTACAGTCCCACAAAAAGTCTCCTACTTCACACCATTCCGTGGAACTAAAGATTAATGGCGGGTCGTCCATTTTCTCCCGTTTCCGAGCCCATGGGGCTAATACGTCTCGCTCCTTTACTTTTTCTCCTCTCTTAGAGAGTATACTAAGGAGGCGAGTTGCCGCGTCCGTTTCCATCGCGGTCTTACCTTGGCAGGGGCTTGATCGGCTGCTCAAGCTCTGGTCTCCGGTGCCCTTTTGGTCACACTCGGAACTCTCCTGCCTCCAGCTCTCCGGCTCCCAAATCGGCTCACGTCCGATGCTTTGGAGTCTTCCCGCATTTCAGCAATCCGCATTTAAGCGTCCATAGAGGGTCCCTTGTTCAGGCGCCAGATGAAGAGGGGTCCCTTCGGAGAGCCGGCCAAGTTAACGATCATCACACCAATATGGCTACAGATCGTCCTCTCTTTATTGCTCCGGACAGCTCAATATATACAGTTCAGCAGTGTCCCCGCGCCTGCCCCTTAACAGAGTTGGTCAGTCACAGGTTTACACACGCCAGCGTTTTATTGGATAGTGCCATTCCACTATGCAGGCGGCTCTCGCCCTCCCTTCTCCCCCTGGGGCCAGCACCTCCAGCCAAGCATCTAGCAAAGCTCTCACAAAACAGATAAAACCTCCTCCTCCCTGTGTTCCAAGGCAGCTTCAAGGAAAGAGCCTCTGTTTAGGCCTAAGCTGGGTTGTCCACACTTTTAAAGTTATACCGCACCTCTGCTCCACAAGAAATTCCTCTACAGACCCACTGGAGTGGAGTGGGTACCAGGTGTGGAGGTACTCACCAGGGAACAACAGGACGTAGGGTACAGACTGGATAACTCTAAAATTCACATAACCTCGATCAGTGGTGGAGGAAAACCCCAAGAGCTCCAAAGCACACAGCTCAAACCTGAGGAGGGCTGAACACCGAGGCCATGATTTCTCCCCAGCTACGGAGCATCACCCCCACTGCAGAGATGGCTGCAGGACACGGGTCCAAGCACGGCAAGAGACAGTTCACAGCTAGCAAGGCTTCCCGGTCTGGACAGACGCGCAGCACGCCTGGCTTCCCGCATAAGGCATGGACATGTGATCACAGCTTTTGGCCAGGGTCTCCTGTTTGCACACTGGAGCAGAAATAAACAGAACATTCTCAAAAACAAAGCCCCAAGCGATGCTGAGATACAAGAATTGCCTCTTACATAATGTAAACCAGCCCGGCATCCCCAGGATGCTTGCCTGTATGTGTTGGAGCTTGCACAGTATTTGGGAGAGAGCACAGACAGTATGCTAGGAGGTGTAGCTGTTGCTATGGCTCCCTAATTACCTTCTGCAAGGTTACCATAGAGAAAAGCCCAGGGCTGTCTTTAGAAACAATAGCACTTCAACTTTGTCTACACGGACTTCTCGGTTTTTAAATAAAACTTTACATGAGCCAGAAATTGAGCCTTCAGCCCACTGCAGAGCAGGGAAGAGTTTTAGCACTGTGGAAAATTGAACAAATATTTCAACGTTTGTTTCTCTATTTCATATCGTGCTCGAACAACAATATTTTTGGAGGTGGGGTGGGATGCTTGGTTACCTAGCTAGTGGGTTATTTGTTTTACAGTTTTATTTTTTTCTCATAGCATCCGGGAAGAGACAGTAACAGTTTGGAGGTTCAGCAGAAACGGTCTCTGCTGCAAGACTCTGTTATAGAAATGGATAAACTCCAACAGAAATGCATCAGCGAGGTCCTGCACCCAGAGTAGGTGATAAGCTGGAAGCAAGTGCATTTTCCTGGACCACAGAAGATACAGGTTCCAGTGTAGACACTGAGGAGGTCCAAGGGAGACCTTAGCCTTTTGACCTCAGCCATAATTAGCCAAAAAGAAAAGAGCTCAGATTTGATTACGGGGCAGACAGGTCCTGTTTACTATTTCTGGCCAAAATGAAAAAGATATTGTCTACAAAATTTTTACTTATGGAAAAGATGCATTCCCTCATAAAAAATCAGGTTGGCACAAACCCACATTTCCAAACAAGAACCTGCATGGCAGAACCGTGGCTTTGTCCAACACTATCCACTGATTTAGAGCTTCCCATGAGGGCAGAGCATGTATGGATCTGAGGCAATATAAAAGCTACTTGTAGTCATGACACAGCGGAACAGCTTTTTTTTTGGTGGAAATAACTTAAATTTACTCCACTGAAAATCCTCTGGTATTGCACAAGGGGCTTAAACAGTTGTGGCACTTAGAGCCAGCTGCCATCAGCAGTCTCTTGGTAAGGGTGGGTTCACTGTGCAGGTCATGAGGTAGGAAGGGAATTGAAGATGTCACTTGGGACCTGATGCCTGCGGTATTTTACAAAAAGCATCTTGGGATCAGTAAGAACCTTATCACTACAGGCAGAGGCTGCCTCCTCACATTGCTGTACCCTTCCATGGGTTGAAAAACCTACATCCTGAGACTCACCTTTCCAAAACGGGGCTGTCTAGAAGGGTTGGCGCCAGGACAAGGGAGTCACGAGGTCTCCTGTTATTTCCGCCCACCTCAAGAGAAGGTGGCATGGGTGACTTTCTGAACGTACTGAGCTTGCACAGCAAGGGGTCTTTCTCCAATTACACGTGGACGTTTGCAGTGCAGGCCTCTCTGATGCATGTGCAGTTGGTAGAGTCAGCGCTGCTCGGGGTTCGTTTTATCTCGTCTTGAAATAGGTGTCTACACCAGTTGGAAGAATTGCTCCTCACAGTGCCTGTCTCTCTTCACTGACTTTGAAAGGAGTCTACAGGGTCTGTTTCAGCTGTAGCAACACGCTTCACTGACTTCTAAGCGAGACGAATCCTATCCTGAAGTGCCACCTTGATTTTTTTTAATATCTAAAGTGACTGTGCATCTTAGTGATGTGGCAAACATAGAAAATTTGACCTCATCGATTGACCTCAGCAGTGCCACTGACTCTGGAAACTTTGAGGGATGTAGTAGATAGGTTTCAGCATTTTGAGAAAAGCCAGGTAAGGGCAGCCACGGAGTTGGTGATGGGCTAAGAATTAAGAACAGATTCACCCCCCACAGCTTGGTGCAAAAGGAAATTTAGAAAACTTCTCTTTCCTGCTGCAATGATACACTTATTTTTTTTCACAATGCTGTCAGAAAGACAGAGAATGCCGTACCTGCTTTTTGGCATCAATAACATAATAGTTTATTAATTCTGCAGAAGAAGAAGTTAATTGGCTGGGGATAAATTATGAACATAGCAGGAGGCAGGGGAGGTCTGTATTCCTCCCGCTCACAATAAATGAAATTGAGTATTATTAATATGTAGCAAGATTAAAGCAATTTCCGACTGATTCATGGCTCCTGCTTTCTGTAAAGACAAGTGAGGTGGACAGAATTGTCTGCTTCTGCTTTCAGGTTTCAAGTATTTCCATCAGATTTGCACTTGCTTTCTGCCCTAATGACGAGAGGACAAACAGTTTCTACTTTCACCTAAACCCAGCTTCAGGTGGTCAGAAAAGCCAGAAATCCACTCAGCGGTTGTTTTGCAAAAACCTGCTGTAACATCTTATCGTAGAAAGGAGAAAAAAATCAGTTGAAATTTCTCATGTCAGCTTTTTCTATAATCTAAATTTTAAAAAGCAAAAAAAAAAAAAAGGAAAAAACCCCGGGAACCAAATCAAATTGAGTTAACGATTCCTAGTGAATAAGAGCACTGGTGCTGTTTTAGCCCCCGTGCTGGCACTGAAATGCTGAATAACCTGCAGACACTTCCACCGTGCCCTGCTCAGAGCGGTCTTTAGGCCTTTTTTAGAAATGAAAGGAGCAATTCAGTTTGCAAACAAGCTAGAAAAGTCGGAAAGCAGAAGACCAAGGAACTCACAGGGGAAGCCAACAAAAAACTGCAGAGTCCCCTCGCTTAAAGGAGTGCGTCGTATGGGGAGGGACCCTCTTTAAAACGGGGCAAAGATGACAGCAGAAGAGAAAGGTGGTTTTTTTTCAACGCTGGAAAAATCTCAAGCCATTCAATCTCAAGCGAATCATTCCACGCTGCTTCAGAAGCATTTTACACCCTGCCTCCATGAATGGAAATGCCCCAAAAGAGCATCAGAAAGCGGAAGATCTACCAACCATCCCACCAGCATGCATCAGGTTCTCTCTCCGTGTGCTTTTTGTAATACTTCACCTGATTTCTTTTTCATAGCTCTGCAATGACTGGGCGCTCAAAAGCCCTCCCCTCAATGATACCAATTGTTCTAATTCTTTCTCCCTGCAAACCTTGTCTCCATGGAATCCTTAGACCGTCATGGTCAAAGCACTGCTGCCATTTTCCCCTCTTGCACAGCCGTCTTGTTAGCACTCCTCCAGCATTCAGGTCCCTCACCACCCTGTCCTCCAAGAGACTTCCAACCACCCTTATCTGCAGACCTCTCTGTGGGCTCATACCGTGCATCATTCCCTGTCACACTGCTCTCCTCAGTAGCCCGTGAAAAGAGTCCGATGTGTACAACCCTTTTTACAGCACCACATGCGGAAGTCTGCTCCCTTACCTGCAGTCTCTGACTTTCCCTCTGTACCCGCCACGTTCTCCTCTGGATTTCACAAGGTCCTTTGGTGGCCAAAGGTAAGTGAGCGAGCTGGAGCCTCTACACTGAGGAGATCCACGTGTGGCAACATGTCTTTGGTTTTGCGCTTTCCTTTGATGTCATACCAGCACAGAAGGTGCTTTTAGACCTGAGGTCCAAGGTGCAGTTACTGCCACCAACAGAGGAGCTGCTACAATCGCATTCAAAGCATTCTGCCTGTGCTCGCCACGAGTTTGGTTTATTTTCTTCTAAAACCAGGAATCAGAGCACTCTATGTTTCTCTGCAGATCTGTAAATTGGAACTAAAGAGCAGATTGAAAAGGAGCTGCTTGTACCGTATAACCAGTGACCTTCCTGAAGAACTTTAATGCCTGAAACATCCCAAAATTTGTTTTGAATCAATTCAATATCACCTCCGCACAAGGCAATCTCTATATCTGAAAAAGGCTGCAAGGAGGAACAAGCTTGTCTAAGGCAGACTGGCAGTGTTGCAGGTAGGATTTTGATTACAGGAGTGCAGATACCACTTCTCTGTAATGGGATTGATTAAAAGCTTCAAATGTATTATCCTTTACACGGGGTCACTTTTATCTTGGGATATGCCTTTTTTTTTTTTTTTTTCTCACAGGTGCAGGTTCATCACTTCTGCTGATGCTAATGGAAATCACACATTCTTGCTGGCAACAGGGCCACAGCAAGTTACACAAATCCTTTTACCCTCAAGTCAAGCTGGAAATGGTTTCATTTAATACAATAAAGTGCGTGTATGAGGAAGTGCCCCCATCTAAAGAGTGTCTTGTAGTATGCTGGAGAGAATGCTGTGTGGTGATTTAGGGTGAGACATTTACCCTTTGCGTTGCAGGTTTTTTTACCTGTGAAAGCAGGACAACCCCCCTTTTTTTTTGCCCTGGCCCTGTTCTCCTCTTAGCCATTTGTGCTCTTCACAACAGGAATCAGCTCTTGTAAGCTATTTGAATTGTACCAACTGCAGAGCTGGGTGTTCCCAGCATCTTCACCCTGCAAGAGCAAGCAGGACCTGAACTCTGGAGTTTTACAGCACAGACCAGTGCTCAGGTACAATTTCTCAGGCCTGATGCCACCATTGCACAGGCTCCCAGAGAGGAGCATTGGAGGGAGAGCAAAAAATTGCAGCAGCAGGGCCATGTACTTTTGCTGGTTTTCCCATTCCTGGACCATGGATGCTCTTGGTGTCAGCCATGGATCTTCTGTTCCTGCTGCTGCTCTGCAGTGGAGGTATTCCCGTTCGGATACTTAGATCATCTCACAGCTGCTTAGTTTGTGTAAATTATACCCCTTGTAGGCCAGGGAGAAGCCGATGCTTTGCAGCTGAGCCCACTGGCTTGTCAAAGAAATCTCAAAAGAACAAAAAAGAAGGAGAAAAAAAAAAAGAAAAAGGGAAGAAATCTTGAGGCATGGTAGCCTGGGAGCAAGCGGCAGCTGGTGCTGGCCAGCACTGACAGCAGTGAAAAGAGCTGATGGCCTGAGGTCCTGCAGGGTGTTGCAGGTGGACACTGCCCTGTGTCCCAGACGTCACTTATCCCAGCCACTGGGGAGCCAGCACTGTCTGCAGACTCAGGCGAATGCTCTTAGAGTGGCCCCTGGCAGAAAAAGGGCTGAGCTGAGAGCCCGAGCTGCAACCTGGGAGAAACTCACCTCTGCTATGGTGCTGGCATGATTTTGATTTGTGCTTGTCAGCAGAGGCATCGTGCTAGAATGGCCCTGGAGCCTGGGCAGCCTCTCCTGCCCTTAGCTCGTGCTCAGGGTTCAGTGGGCCAGCAGCACGTGAAAGCCTGGCCAAAGTTGCTGATTCTGGACTCCCACCCCAATACCCTCTCAGTTATGTTGGCTGTGACAAGAATTTGAAAATTTAAAACTGCTTCCTCCTGGGCAACTATATCCCGTGAGGAATTAATGGCTATATTGGTTATCTGAGTTCCTGAAATGACTGGTCCCTGATGCCAGCCACCAGTCACCGAGAGGAACATCATCACTGGAAACCCACCTGATGTCCAGCTCCTATAATTTTCCCCTGCGAAGACAACCTTGTTTTATCCATTTTGGTTGCGGTAAAGCTACTTTCCCTCCTCTGCCGGGGAACATTAGGAGATCTTTGCTTTCTGACCTTGTCCACACCTGGATGATTCGCTCTTACTTCCTGAGAGCATCCTCTTTGCCAGTCTGCTTCTGCCCTGGGCTGTGTTCCCTTGGACACCCGAGCACTTTGGTGCTGAGAGGCAGTGGGTTAGGAATCACAGATGATTAAATAGATCAGTACAAGAATGCTTCTCCTTCCTTGTCCTTATCCTGAATACCCCAATAGCTATCGCTCTCCTGAGCCGGGCATCCTCCGTTTGTTCGTTCACAGTCAGGCCTGAGCTCTGTGTGATGGATCACCCCTCCAGGCAGCTGAACAAAGTCCTCCGTTAGCTGCCAGAGCCCAGGCGGTGGTAGCACCATCAAACTGAGGACGTGGTACCTGAGGCTGCTCTGCCAATAGACTTCACAAGCAGCTGGGCAGGCGTGCCCCAAAGGATGCTCTCCGGAGCGGGTGGTGGTGGGCGATTGCAGATGGGAGGGGAGGGGGGAGGGAATCTGATTAATAAAAGAAGCAATTCTTACTCCCCCGCTCTCCTCTCATTACTGGCATTTGAAAGCCAGGATTCACATTTCTTTCTTCAGCTCGGGTGTTGCGTACAGATGTGAAGCTGTCTCTCTCGGGAGTGCTGCCACCAGCAGAATTCAGATGGGAGGAAATGGGCTGGCGACACCCAGCAGACAATAATCCATTGGAAAGTATCCTCTGCAGATGTGCTTCCTCTTCATCAGCACTTATTATTATCAATGAGATTCCTTTCCTTCTGCCCCACGCTAAAAAGGGACTGATATTTTATCTTTTTTTTTTTTTTTCCCTCTTCCCCAGAAGGATGAAACCAATGAGTGAAAGAACAGCGAGAAAAAGTATCCGTTCTGGGTGGGACTGCCTCCTGTGCACAGAAGATGAACGAGCCCTCTGGGTGACACTAGTTCCACTGAAGCCTAGACACTAGCTTAGGCAACATCTGGAGATCAACGTGCTCCTTAGGTTTTAACCGTGACACGCCCTGCGCTGGCTTTCACCCTCTGAATCAAAGCGATGTTTTTCCTCCAGAATCTTCTGGGTAGGCTCCATTGCTCCCCTGGAGGTTACAGTAGCCTCGTAGACCATTCCTTTTGAGCAATGCAAGCATGGTATGAGTCTACCATCTTTGTGCCTTGGGGCCGTTTCATGACACTGTTGTGTTTTATCGATCACCTGTGAGTTCTTCAGACATCAGCACCTGAACTCCCTTGGGTCCTGAGTAGCTGCCTGGCCAAGGCAGGAGCTCCACCTGCCAGAGCTGACCTGGTACTCCCAGCTGGGACCTGGGCTTTTATTTTGAGCTCTGACCATCAGGGATGCTCTTGAGCCTGGTGACCTCTTGTGCCTCTCACCCTTCTAGAGGTGAGAAGGGGGTGCTGCGATGGTGGGGGGCATAAAATATTTTGGGCCCTGCTGCAGGTGGGTGTGAAAGAAGAGCTGGTGCGGATGAAGCTGCAAGATGAGGGGCTGAAGCCCTTGAAGGAGCACAGGCAATTGGAGATAATTGGCATTTCAGAGGTCCTGCAGCACGACATTAGTTGCCTTGACACTCAGGGTGCTGATCTTTGTAAACACCCACCCTGTAAAGCCTCTGAGAAACCTTTAACCAAGGCAGATGGGAACAGGCTGATTGCCAGGAGATGGGGAGGACAGGGGTTTGCTGGCTCTTGTGAAGTGGAGAACATCACCGAGCTCTTCAGGAGACCACTGCCTCTCCTACGGAAAGTGAGGTAGGGAAAGCCTTGGTTAGAAGTGCTGCAGGTGAGTGGGATTATTTTGTTATACTACTTTTTTTTTTTTTTTTTTTAAGTGGGAGGAACATGAAAGTTTAGGGGGAAGAAAAACAACTCTCTGAAAACATGCAAGGAATGGAAACAGTTTATTTTGTTTCAACACAATGAAATGATACTGTTTGTTTCTTTTCAATTTAATCTGTGACTCTCGGTTTGTTTGGGCTTTGTTTTAAGCAAAAAAAACCCATCTTTCTGTGCTAATGTTTCAGTGTGTGGCCTTACTCCCTACTGTCTTGCATTTACTGTAATTTTGTCTGCACAAGAAGTCTGTTTTTCCAGTTCCAGAAATTCCAAACAAAACACAATGATACATTAGTTTGACTCCGGAGTTGTTTTCTGATGGTTCTTTTTTAGAAAGTTCTTTTTCTTTTGTAGTAGAGTTCAAATGTCTTCAGAGAAAAACAATTGCAAAAAAAATTCCTTTTTTAATAGGAAGATCTTTTATATAAAACTTAATTGAAGAAAAGGGTCCAGTGTGCATTTTATTTCACTGCATCTAATTTAATGTATTAAACCTTCTGAGCACTGGCTTTCATTTAAATGACCTTTTTTCTTTATTCAATTCAGGGAGGGTTAGAGGAAAAAAAATCGGATTCTTTTTTTGAGGGAACAACTGCGGGAAAAGGTTTCTTTCTCGAGCAGAATGAGAATGAGGATTTGAATGCTCTCTGCCACCCTGGGAGTTCTGGAAAAGCTTTGAAAAAAAAAAAAAAGACACAAGACAAATTAAAAAAGAAGCGTTAACCTCAAACAGTTGTTTCTGTTTGAAAGTGTTTTGTTGGGATTGTTTCAAAGGGGAAACAAAACAAAGTCTCTGCTTGCCCACCCTACTGGGGCAGCCCTCATGTTTGCAAACTGGAAGAGCTGCCTCCGGCTTTTTGCAGCACTAAGAATCTGAGAAGACCACAAGGATGCCCCGCGAATCATAGAATCACAGAATGTCAGGGATTGGAAGGGACCTCGAAAGATCATCAAGTCCAATCCCCCTGCCAGAGCAGGAACGCCTCGATAATGCTACACAGGAACGTGTCCAGGCAGGTCTTGAATGTCTCCAGAGAAGGAGACTCCACAACCTCTCTGGGCAGCCTGTGCCAGTGTTCCTGGAGCCATGTCCTGGAGAGGCGTGCAGGGATGCTCTTGCTCCAGCTCGGAGAGGTTGGAGGCTCTGGGGGTGCTGGCCCCGTGGCATTTGGGGGAATTTTCCACCCAGGCCAAGCAGATGATCCCTGGCCAGCTGAGCTCCTGCCTCACTCACCACCACGTAATCCCTGTATGGAGCCGGCTGCGGCTGCGTGACCCGGAGGGGAACGAGCCTGCACGCATCCACCGTGCCAAGGAGCTCTCTCTTTGGTATCCATGTTTTCCTACTTCTTGTACTGCTCTGGACAAAACAAAACAACAAAAAAGAGCCAAGCCCCTTGATTTCTGCAATCTCCGTAGACGTCGGAGGTAGAGACAGCCGCAGAATGAAGATATCCTGTTCAGAGGAGATAAATAAGATGTTGATTGGCAAGCTAAATCCTCCACAGCGTCGCTGCCCGTATGACTGGAATCCCAAATGAGCCAAACTGCAACATGTCTTATGCTGTTTCCGCACTCCAAATGCATTTTTCAATCTATTTCCTAAAGCCTGCAGGACCGCTGTCTCCAATTCCACTTCCCCTTTCTCCACTTGGACAGAAACACTAAATACAAGCTCTCCTTAGCGACAGCACCTTTCATTTCATTTCTCCAATTTCTAAGCACATCAGAAGGGTTAGCATGTGTTAACAGAGCCATTGTCATGAGATAATGGCCTGCTATTAGAACGTATTTTTTTTATTTTATTTTTTTTTTCCTCCTCCTGATGGCTGTGGGCCATTTTCCTGTGATGTGGGAAATGATGTCTTGCAGTTCCCGGGCATATTACGGGATCAGCCTTGTCACACAGCCCAGTCACTTCTGTGATCTCTCTTTTGAGACGGGAAGAAGAAAAACGTCCCCTGGGACTGTGAGTGCCTGCGTGACAAAACCAGGCCACTGGAGAGGGAATAGCTGATCCCAGGCTGAATAAACCCTGAGCCTAAAGATCAGCATCCTCAAGCAGGGCACTTGGGAAGAGCAGGTGGGGAGCTCAGCCATGGAGTCACCCTCTGCCTTTAAACAAGAGCGTGTCTCCTCCAAGGGGAATAGAGCTGCTCATCCTCCTCTGCACAGCCTGGAGAAATGGAGAGCATCAGCAGATAAATGTTGAGGTCAAAGTCTAAAGATTTATCAACTCCAGTTACAGTCTCTGCTTGCCTCTCCTTAAGGAAATAAAGCAGCTTAAACGACCTGAAAATATTAAGTCTGAGATAAGCAGCCAGGTAAAACAAGAGAGAGGAGTGGGGAGGAGGGGGAGAGCTTACAGCAGCCACAAGGACTGTTCAGAGCCAGCTGCTGCTGGAGGAGCAGCCTGGCCTCCTGCATCGCCATCCCTGCCTGGGAACCAGCCCAGCACGGCCCAAAACGTTCTGACTGTTCCCAGAGTATGAGATCAGGGAAGGAGCAGAGTCTGCCCAGCCAGGCATCCAACCTCTTCCTGTGAGGTCTAGCTCATGTGCTGTGTCAAGGGGAGCAGACAGGGAGATGAGGGGAGTTTGCAGCTTTCTGAGCCCTCCTGAAGTCAGAGAAGAAAGGAGAGAATCTGGTTTTGGATCTTCTGGTCCAGACTTTAGGTCAGGACTCAGCGGCTGCAGAGGATGCTGTAATGCAGAGTGGTGGCAGCCTGCTGGGTAACACCAGGATCCGGGCAGCAATGGCCAAACTACAAAGCCCAGGGAGGTGTCTGGAGGGGAGATGTCAGGAGACAGAGCTGTGTAGGTGGGAGGGGGCCTCTGGAGGTCTCTGGTTCTGCACTTTGCTCAGAGCAGAGCAAACATAGAACAGGATGCTCAAGGCTGTGTCCAGCTGAGCTCTGAACAGTTTAACTGTCCTCACCCTGGCTCCTACTGCTGAACTTCTGAGGGTGGAAAATCTCGCATCCACCCTTTACCTGTGGCTGGTTCCTGCTGATTAGTTTGGCTGCCTCCATCCCTGGCACAGACTCGCTCTCCCTCCAGCCATTCTTGTCTCCTACCTCTGACACAGCTCCCTGGACCTGGGCAATTCACGTCACTTCTGTGCCTTCCTTTCCCTCGCTGGAGCTACCTGGCAAGCAATCAGAAAACCCTGCTCAACCTCAGGGTTAATTAATGCACCCAGCATGAAAAGTGAGATGGCAGCCGCTGTTATTGCCAGTTCTGGCTCAGCACAGCCCCGTTTCAGCAAGGAACCAGCATCTTTTCTTTTTTATTCAAGAACAAGGCTGAGAAGCAACCCAAGGCAAGAGTCCTCTTGGCTCGGTCGTACGCAGAGGGTGTAGGATGGGACCTGGGGCTGAGGAGTAAGCACGACCCCAGTGACACCTCCCTGCAGCCCCCCTTACCCACGGCTGCCGTCCATTCCTCCTTCAGCTGTGCACCCTGCAGAGGTGCTTATTTATTTATTTAACTTTTCTCTTTTTTTTTTTGATGCAAAGGTTAAACAAATCAAACATTACCGATTCGGTGCGAATGACGGAGGGCTAAGTGGTGTTATCTTTAATTAGCGTCAGTGTCAAGGAGAACAAACGCGTGGTGGTGCCAGGATGTGGGGTTGGTTTTGGGAGGGTGTCGGGAGGGGGGCCAGCTTATAATTTGTATTCAGATGGGGACATCTAGCGACCGCTGTGACATATTGCAAAGATTGAGCATCCCGGCACGATGTAACCGAGGTGGAAAGCGCAGTTTGCAGCCCCTCGTTCTCTCGGGAAGCGGCTTTTGCATTGCTGGTGCTGCTCCCTCACCTTCACCTGCTGCTGCAAAGGGCATCCTGCAGAGGACAGCCCCAGGGGCATCCTGCTGCCTCCAAAAGCACCGTGGGCTTTGGGTATCTTGCAGAGGTGCAGGGCTTACCCAACTCACCGTGAGTTCCCTACCAGGCTCCAGGCAGTGCTGTTGCAGGGCAGAGGATGTGCCTCATGAGCAGAGTCTGGCCCGAGTGTTGGTACTCAGGGATGTACGTGGTGCCAAGGGACATCCTGGCTTGCCAGGAGAGTTGTGTTTTGTGAGCCTCCACTGGTAGCACAGGGAAACAGAAAGGTCAGTGTCCTGGTGCTCCCAGTTCAATTCTTGGAGCGCTGGACAATGGCTGCTCCTGGTCCTCTTCCACCCCTGGATACATCCTGTGGTCTGACACGCTGTCAGCAAAGCCATCCCGACTCCTGCTCTGCGTCTCCCTCATCCAGAGCAGTCCCTTCATTCAGTGCATGGCCAGGGCTGGGGGTGGTAACCTGGAACCAGGTTCCCCCTGAGCAGGTCTACATCCAACCTGGCTGCACCCACCTGGCCTGGGCACCCTGATCCCACCAGCTGCTCTGCTGGGGGAGTGTCTTTAGGCCCTCTCTGCTGTAGCTGTTGTCCCAAATATCCTCTGCTCAGGAAAACATACCTGAAAAGAACAAGCTTTTTTTCTTTTATTCATGCTCTAAGGCAGACAGCATCATCCAGGCCAGGAAGACATGCATTTTAAAGCGAGGATCCTTTCCCTCTCGCATCTATCATACTCTCTTTTAAGCACCCAGCCAGCTATCTCCCTGTTTTCAGAGCATCTGGCATTCTGAGGCTTTCCATAATAAGC
This sequence comes from Trogon surrucura, assembly GCA_020746105.1. Classification (NCBI taxonomy): domain Eukaryota; kingdom Metazoa; phylum Chordata; class Aves; order Trogoniformes; family Trogonidae; genus Trogon; species Trogon surrucura. The sequence continues at coordinate 5,062,089 of CM036640.1, forward strand.
TGAGGATATGGAGAAACTGAAGGTTTTGGTAAAAGATGTGGCCTGCTATGATTTTAAAGAGAGTGAAGATGTAACCCAGACCTACCCTGAAAGCTCCCACTGCCCATCTGGAAGAACACTTGGGTCTCTGAGCCCAGCATGGTGAGAGGAGAAGCATCCTGGTCCCCTTGGTACACCCAGGCATCGGGGAAGACAGAACTTTGATCTTTGTTTTGGCCAAACTGCCACCAGCCCTCAGAGCCCAACACAGCACTTGGGGGGCTGCGACGTGTCATCTCAGATGGTCCATTTGAAGCAGGTCTTTTGTTGGCTTAATGCCATCCCACCCATCCATAATTCTGATTTTGGGGACAAGTCCCTGCGACATGGAAAAACCCATCTTTCAGTCACGGCTTTCTGTCTGTGAGTGTTCTCGCTTAGTTCGGTTATTGCTGGAAGGAAATGGTCCGTGGGTTTGAGAAGTTCCTATCGCTGTTCTGCATGCTAAAAAGATTGCACTTCAATTCCACGTATACTTCTGCTATTGTATCTCTCTTCCCACATTTATGTCTACCTTAAATTTTCTTTTCCCTTTACACCTGCTGCTATCAAGATCTCCTATGTATATATTTGAAATTAATCCTTTATTTCCCAAAGCAGCCCTTGCTATCAGCTCTGGCGGTAGCACCAGTAATTACTTTCTTCCTATTAGTTGGTGAGACACCGGTGGCTAATTTGTGGGTGCGCTGATAAAACCCAGAAGTGTCAGGTGATTACACTGAGGTCTGACTGCTTGAAAGGTCAGGAAGTGATTTCCCCCATGTAGGTGGTTTATTGGTTTTATGCCTTTCTGAAAGGTCTGGCAAGAGAGTCCCTGAGGTTCTGGGGAGCCCTGGCACACGAGTGCAACCACTGAGCTGCTCATGCCCTTGCTGTCTGTGCACGGTAATTCACCAAGAGCTCCAGGACAGGACATGCCCAGCCCAGGTCCCTGCTACCTGTTAGCACCCCGACCAGTGCATGGCTGGGTTGTGATGCCAACGTCCCTCTTTCCAGCTGACTGAGGGATGTGGAGGAGTTGTCCCTTCCTAACTCCTATGCCCTTGGTATCAGGGGCTTCTTCCCTTCTAGGGCAGCGGAAAGGAGCTGGCTGTAGTACAAACCTGCAGCATTCTGGGCTGCACAGTTCAGCTCCGAGCATAGAGACAGCCTCCTTACCTTCCACTCTCTGAACGTGGACTTTTTCATTGAGAGAAGGTCACACCGGTTCAGGACGGAGAGCTGGGTGTGAAGGACAGTCTGCTGTGAGCCCAGAGATACTGCTCCCACGCGAGGTGTGCTGAAAGCTGCCGTCTGTCAATGGTGGATGGGTCTCCATCATCCAGGATGGACAATGAGAGGTGTGAGGGTGTGCTCAGAGGTGTAGGAAGCAACGCACCTCATTGCTCAGCTCTTGTGTTCTTTGTCCTTCATCTGCCTTGGGACAGTCCTCGCGAGCAAGGACTCTCCGTCCTGCCCATCCCTGCAGCCCCTTCTGTGATGCTGCCTGCTCTGTGTCCTTAGGGTTCACCTTCTCCATGCAGAGGAGATCCACCAAGGAACGTAGCACTGCCTGAGGACAGATACCTGCTCAGCGTTTACTGCTGTCTCTAGCTTAATCTGTGCGGTACATAATAGTGGGAATGGGCCACAGAACAGTAAAATACTACAACAACCGTAAAACCCGCAGAACAGTTCCTGCCGTGATTGGTGATTAAAAACCACATAAATCCAAACGACTATCAGAAGCATAAAGCCACTTACAATTTATGGCCAGAGCTCCGATCCTTAGCAAGTTCATCACTAAAGGAACTGCACAGGGTAGCCCACTCTGGCTTGTTGAAGGCTCTTCCGAAGTTGAACGTAAAATGACAAAGAATAATCTGCACAACATAAATTTAGTAGCACCTTAAACTGTCCACTGAATTACCTCAGAGGACTGAGAGAGGGGAAGCTCACTGTTTTTCAGAAGAAACAGTGAATTCATGCAGCCTGAGACAGCTTTCGCTGCCTGATGTTGCTTTGAGAAAAATCATAGTAGGAACTGGTCTGCTACCTACCCATTCATTAGCAGCAATTACACTGTATTAGTGTTACAAATTGCTATTGAAAGATGTTACCAAGCTAGAAGCCCTCAGTTTAATTGAAAGCACTTTTTTATTTGATTACTAATGGCCCTGTGTTATAATATCAATGACCTGCATGAGAAAATCACTTCCCTAGAGGGATCTCGTTGGCAAATGAGCTCGGCTGGAAGACAGAGCTTTCCTCCTGCCTTTGGGAGAGGTGGAGATTTCAGTCTTCCAGTGGCATCCTCAGCACCCAGGAGGAGGCAAGGAAGAAGTGGTCAAGGATTTTTTCCATACCCAAAGGGCAGCGTTTTACGAACGATTTTGCCAGAAGATCTAAGGGAACTTGGGATTTGGTGGCAATGTGGAGGGTGCGGCAGCAAAGAGAGGGAGAAGAAGTTCGGTGCCTGCAGAAGGATCATTTTAAACCCTCTGCCAAAGAGGCTTTCACTATAAGCTCATCACTCCACGATTTGGGACATGTAAGTGTGGGTTTTTTTCATTGTGTGCGGCATCTTTTGTTTCCAAGATAAGCATGTAATTAGCTGAAAGAAAATGCAAAGAGACGCTCATCTGGTAGGTTTCCATCTTGCTGCCGTTGGCGATCCGTTAATGAAGTCTAATTACAATGTCAAAAGCCTATGTTCTAGCCCAGTGACTAATTGACTTTTGAGATGCAAGAGCTCTTTTGTTGTTTTAAGCCAGGAGAAGTGAGAAGGGAGGAAAAATAATTGTTAATTAGTTTGGTTCTGCTTTATCTGCAACACAATACAAAATATTAGTTACAGAAGTAACTCTAAGCCTGATAACGAATCTTGGCCCTCCTGCCATTGCAGAGCACTGGAAAAGCATTCTTTTCTGTTTACACCTGCAAACTAGTTATGGTCCACTCCTACTCTGGGCTCCTTGGGGAGGATTTTACTGTGTGAAGTAGGCCTGGTGATGCTAAAAGGTTGGCTTGGACTGAGGTTTTCAGTGAGTAAGAACCATAGTGTAGAGAAATATGGAGGTTGTGACTTGACTGATTGGAGGGAGGGAGGGAGGGAGGGATGGATGGAAGCAAGGATGGACAGACAAACTCTAGGAAAGATAGATACGATTATATGCTGTCCACAAAAACTGAAAACGAGCTGCTATATCTGCATGTAGGGGCATTTCTTTGAAATAAGAAACCTGATGATTTAAGAAGACACTGGGTCTCCTAGGTCCTTCCTCCATGTGGCTTGCTGAGGTCTGAAGGAGCAATGCTTGGTATATCAGACCTTCACATCCCAGTTTGAGTCAGTAGCCCCTAGGCATGGTCCTACTCGGGTCCCTAGAAAGGGATGGGGGTTGTTTTGCTCCCCAAAGACATGAGCAGCATTGAATTTTATGGAAGTTGTTGGACCAAATTGTCAAATGACAATTTAGGCTGAATGGATGAAGTTTTCTGTGGAGGTGAGGATCCAGCCCTCACTTTAATGAGTTTATCCCATCACCAGAAAAATTCAAATGGCTTAAACTGCAGGATGACAACAGTAATATCTTATCGTGTAGACATTTCTATGTGTGCCACGACAGGAATTAAAATCAAATTAATCTTTTAGTTCATACGACTATTAAATTTTACTTTCAAGGCCTTTAAAGAATAAATAGGCGTATAAGAAAATTAACTACAGGAGCTCATCTCTGCGATTGGCAAACTGATTATAGCTGAAAAAAAAGAGAGAAAAATAATAATGCTGTCATCATCTTATCAGATGGAAGTGAATTGCTTCTCATCAGCTGTTAGATTGAAGAGACATAGAGAAAATGCAAAAGAAGATAAACAGAGTAAAGAATAAGTCCAGAAAGATGTCAGGGAACCTGGATATTGCATTAAAACTTGATAAAAATTTGAGAACCCGAATGCAGAAGCTTCTGTTTACTGGAAAGTTTTTTTTTTTCCTTCATTATAAATGTATTATCTTTAAGCTGGAAAGTGATTCCACATAGCCAAAAGGTTGTGACATGAGATAGAGGCTTTCTCACCCTCTAACCAGACCATAGAGAGGAATTGTTGTCAGGCAACTGCCTCAAAGCTTACGCGAGGAAATAAGTTAAATTCGCTTTTAAAATTTTCAGCAAACTTTTACTGTTCACCCAAACCACACCTGCTACGGTGGCGTTTCTGAACAGGTCAAGTTATTCTGGAAAGCTTTTCACATAGTCTCAAGTATAAATATTTTGATACAAAAAAAAAAAAAAAAAGAACCCTCCAAGCCCAACCCCTTGTGCTCACGTTCGATGCCGTCGTGCCATGAGTAGACGCGGCCACTTCCCCCTACGCGGGCCCACAGCTGTAGGAGACAGGCAGCGCTGGATCCTTCCATCCACGTTGCTCTTTTGTCTTGCCCGCGCTGGGAATCCAGGAGCAGAAGAAGAGTCTGAAAGGTGTTGAGATGAACTTGCTGGCTTTGGCGGCGCGAGAGGTGTGGGATAAGGAAGGAGCGGGTGTAACGAAGGCACCGCTTCCGTCGGCAGCAGCTCCCTGCGGTTTCGGTGCTAATGGCCTTTCGTAGCTTTGGTTGAGGGCGTGGAGACCGGGGAGCTGAGGAGGCAGGGGCACATCTCCTGGGGTCGGTGTGACCTGCACCACCTTGCCTTGCACAGAGCCACGGCCGCCGGCTCGTTGCGCATTGTCAGGACCTGCCCAGAACAGGTCTAGCCCAGGTGCTGGTTCGCTGGGATGTGGTGAGACCATTTGCTGGCTTGGAAAGCTGAGCTTTTTGCTTCCTATACTGTACAGGAGCTATGGATAAACCCAGCTAGCAGCAGCATCCTATCCTATCTTGTCTGCAACACGCTCAGAGATCATTACTGTATTTCACCTACTTACTGACAAATGCGTCATGCTTACAATAATAAGCTGATCAGCGGCTTTGACATTTTACACTCAGCAAATGAGTCGATTTTAAGTCACTTGGACTTTTAAATTAAATTATCTCATGCATAGAAACAGAAGACGCAGAAGAACACAGCAAGGATTCACAGAACTCGTAATCAAGTACTTATTAACACACACACATATATATATTAAGCTTTAAATCAAAAACAAATCTTTCCATATTTTTTTTTAATATATGCACTCTATACGATGCGACAAACATTAGCGTGGTCTAGCTCTCAGTCACCCACAGTGCTCTGTCTGCTCTACTGTTATGCTTCTTCCCTTTTAAACAAATGCAGGTAGACTAGACTCTTTAAAACAAGTTGCAAGCTGGCTGTAGCCCTGTGGCTGAGCCGCCCTCCGTTAACAGGCGAAGGAGCTCGAGTTTTTTCTGTTAGGAAGGAGGCAAATCATCTCGTTTGGGGATTTTAGATGATCTTGTTCTCCAGGGCTTCGATCCTTTTTGCCACAGCTTCCAGTGAGCAAGAGTTAAGGAGAAAAAACCAACAGTGCACGAGTGGTTCATTGCTCGAGCCCTGCCCTGACGCGAGGAACAGAGCGGGGATGGAGCCGCCGTGCCGGGAGCGGGTGGAAGAGCAACGCTGCCATCCCCTGCTCTGCCATTTCCTGAACTGTTCAGCTTGACCAACTTTTATCGAAGGTAGAAAGTGGTCACGCACGCACACGTACCCACACGCAGCCATACACTTACTGTGAAAGGAAGAGTAAAAAATGTGAGAATGATTGGAGTGGGTTCTGAGTGGTTGACACGGAATTCCTGACCTGGAGCAGGACGGGCTGTGTGAAGAGCGGAGCAAAGTGCTTTTCTTAGAGTGTGTCGCAATTTTCTGCTCTTTTCACTAATTGCTTTTCATGATGTGCCTGGGAGCGGCAACCCACTGAGTGAGAACTACTGATTTACTCTGACCTTTTGCATAACACAAGTCATGGATTTCACTCAATTTGAGTTAAAGAGTAGAAAATACTCTGTGCGACTGACATAGCAAAGCACAGAAAAGTGTGACTGAATTAGAACATTGCTCTGAAATTGTATTTTCTTTATTCTCAGTAATGAAAAATCCCTCTAGCCCTGTGTGAGCCATCCCAAGGTTTCACTAATTCCTCTTCCCATTAGAAGTTTGAATCTTATTTGCAACTTTTTTTTCTCAGGCCTCACAACTTGTCATATTTCACAGGACTTGGAGCATCATTCCATGCATGACCCCTGTTTCCACACACGTCACACTGACATTACTTAAGCATCTTTCTAAAACCTGACCCAGGTCTTGGTGCCTGCAGCTCACTGCTGTCTTGCAATGGGTCGGTATATTCTACTTTGGCTCTATCATTTTTGGTCTACTCTGTGTAAGACCAGTATCTGTTGACTCTGATGCAGGGACTCCTCGTTACACAGATTCATAATCCAAGTGTCGTGTTTTCCAGGTTCCCGAACGCCGACCCAACCTCCTTCCCCCATGAACAGACTTTCCTCTCTGGTCCCTCCAGAAAACACAACCCAGCCCACTGAGATCTGAACAAAGCCAGCTTCCAAAGGATATATTTCTGCTGCAATGAATTTATGAGCTCTTCTACTTTTGTCTGGAACTTCACAATAGATTTACATTCGCATGGATCTTCCTCTGTGGGTCAGAATATCAAGAAGATGAGTTAGGAGGCTCAAAAAAAAGGATTAAATCAGCATCACTGAGACAAATGACATCAAGCAATTCTGATTTTATCAGAGACATGAAAGAAATCAAAGTATCTTTCCTTCTAATTATCTGACTGATCACTTCTGGCTTTAACCTCAGATGACTGGAGAATCTCACATTCTTTTGTTATATAGGCCAGGCTTGGTGCACAAAAAGTCTACCCTGGTTTCCAGGTTCCTGAAAACCCACTGACCTCTACTACTGATGCTTCAAGTTTGCCCCAAAAATTTGAATCTGACCAAATACTCAAAACAACCTCTGTCTTCCCAATAACATCACCATGGTGAGCCCTGTGATTTGTGAAATAAAAATTGGAGGCACTGTTTACCACCTGTGAGTCAAGACTTGTTTGAGCTTTGCTCCAGGACTCCATTTCTTGAGCAGGTGGAGCAGTGGGCATTGAACAGTTTGCTAATCTATATCAATAATTCCCATATGTTCTTCAAGAAAAATTAACTCAAACTGGAATAGGAACAAAAGAGGGCACTGAGACGACTGGGAAAAGATGTTTACAGCACCACACTGAGTCAACTCAGCTGCCCAACACATCAAAGGAGTAAATAGGAGAAGGACTTTTTTTAAGGGAAAGGACATCACTTGCACAAAACTACAACAGGATTAAGCCAGTCATGAGTTAACTAAAGCTGGATATTAAGAGAAGATTTCTAGCCATCTGCTGACAAACCCAAGCTGGCACTGGAAATCAAACAAATACAAATAATTCTTTTTTTTTTTTTAAACACAAATGTTAAGATATTTACCAAAAATTTCTTTTTTTGCAAACAAATAATTCTCCCCAAATTTACTTTTACTTTTTTGGAAGGATGAATCTTAAGAGTATTTACTTTCTCAAAAGATAGTTAAATACAGTTTGTTGGGGTTTTTCATATAGCTCCCATAATCTTGTTCTTGGATTGATTCCTAATTTTTAAAGTAGCCGTGGCAAAGAGAGTCTCTATCTCGCAAGCCTGGCTGCTGGGTTCGGCAGACGCAGGACCCTGGAGGGTGTTGTCCCTCTCAAACTTGCCCAGGAAGGGTGGAAGATCCCATCATTAGGAACCTGGAGAACAGGACCTTTGCCCAGCGTGACCCAGGACACGTGTAAGGATGTGAGAAACTGAACCTGATGTTCCTGAGGCAAGGCACCTGACTTCTCGAGTACTTTTTCTCTCTAATATGCATTCAGGGAGAAAAACGGATGAGTGTCCTACTGTGAACTCAATAATATTTACATGGGTATCGCTCAGTTTTAGCACAAATAACGATATTAGAAATTGGAAAGAAAACAAAACCTGAGATTATCATTTGCCAATGTGCATTGTTTCCTCCAGCTGATGCTGTAGTGTCTCCACATGCCATGAGAGCAGTGGAGGTCTTGGCATTGCATGGGGCCACGGTCAAGAGCAGGTCTACAGACTCATGGGAAGTAAAGCTGAGCTTGGCAGAGTTCTCTTAGGAGTTAAAGGAGCTAGGTGCAATGTTTGTTGTTGGGGACTGGATGGAAACACTTGTCTAATGGGATAGAGGAGCTGGAGCACCCGGACTCAACAAGCGAGTGCTGCGTTCCTGATGAACCTGACAGTGCAGCTCTCAGAAGGGCTGCGAGGTATTCGGTGTCTTAAACGAAGCCTGGGTGTTTGGGATTGACTGTGACCTGCCTGATGAAGCAGATGCATTGCAAAGGGCCAACACTGATTCCTTCAAAAAAATCTAAAGTAACTGTGCTAGTTCCTTTTTTTTTTCTTTTTTTTTAAAGTAATTTTTAGGCTCAGATTGGTTGCAGGACCTCTGAGCATTTCATCGTTCCTTATGTCACTTCTGGCTATTTTCAGGACGTGGTGGAACCTGAATGAATAATTGCCAAAGAGGAAAGTAGAGAAGGGGGGGGAAAAGGTGGAAAAAAAGGGAAGGATAAGGCAGTTTGTGAGAGGGACAGCTGGCTGAGGGGCAGGGGTGGCTGTGGTTCAGGTAACCACCCAAAACGTTGATGTCTCATGGTCCTTCCACATACTCTGTCAACTCAATACACTGAGAACAGAGAATTTACTGGAATATTCATCCAAAGGGGCATTTTTGTCCTGCTTCCAGCCTTCCAACGCTGTGATTCAACCTCCCCCGATCCCCACTCTCACCAATGCAGATTTTCATCTGTAGCTTCTTCCCGATCTTGCTGATGGTTCTGAAGTCAGCCGTGTAGAAGTAGTGCTCGGCTACTGGTTCCGAAGCAATTTCCCTCAGCTCATCCTCAACTGCGTTGCCGACTCCCACAGCAAACATCTTAAAGCCTGCGAGCAACGGGAGCCTGTCAGTCAGCCAGCCACAGAGCATCTTGCTGCTATGGGGTCACCCCTCCGGCAGTCTTTTACATCCTTGCTCACCTTCTGGAGCCCCGGTCTCCACACAGCCCTGCAGAGGTTAACTGGAAAATTAACCCCCTTACCCTCTTCTATTTTAGACTTCTCTCAGTCAGGGTTCCAAAATGTTTTTACAGGCAAAATCTCAGTGGGATTATCCAGACAAGGACCACCATCACCGCGAGAACAGTGTTTTGGAGATACGAGAAAGGGCAGGTGATCATAACACCCTGACAGGGTCATGCATCCAGCTCATATGGAAGCAATAACACAGCAAAAGGCAACAGTGGAAGTTTAAAAAGTAGCCTGCAGCCACCATTCAGCAGCCCGTGTGGTGGCAGAGTCCCCTGCGCGACGGAGACCTGCGGTTCAGCAAAACTGCAGCCGAATCTCTTTCTAAAATTGCAACTCATATTGTCTGTCAAGCACAACCCGTGCTGTGCGTTAAGAACATGCCCAGGTACTCTGCTTCACTGCCAGGAGACTGATTGGCCACCTCTGGCTTAAACCTCTTTCTATCGAACCGAGCTGCAGTTTTCCCATTGACTCGAATGGTGATACTAGTTAACCTCTGTTTCGAAATACTTGTTTCTACTCCTCCGTGTCTGGACATTGGTAATGCTTTCCTCTCCTCCCCTTTTTGCCTTGTCTGTCTAGCTTGGGATATATCCAATATTTGTTTGTTTTTTTCAAAGTTCAACTCAAAGAACATATTTGCAGTCTAGTTATAAGCATCTTGTTACTTATCCCGCTGAAATAAGTTATGGACAGATGTTGGAGATCTCTGTGCCCCTACGAGAGAGGAGGAAGAAACAAGGCATAATGTTTTATCACCACAGAGGAGTAAATTCCATAGATACAGTTTATAAGGACCTTTTGTTTTATAAGAGCTGAACATCCACATATCATGTCAACTTCCTTTGTAAACATCAGCTTTTCATGAGCTGTGGTACCTGACCTTTTTTATTATTTTCCCCTTAGTCCCATCTAGTGGTCGAGACTGAAGTTAAAGGGAAGGAAAGGATTTAGCAGTTCTCGAGCGTGCACACACGGGCTGCATCCATTTGACACAGGGATGTCAGGAGTCGGGGAACTTGTTCAGCAGGTCAGCAAAGGGGCAGATCTCAAGATATTCGTATTTCATGGTGTTTAGACGTATAAATCTATCTATATGTAGCCACTGTGCATTTTTAATATTACAGTAGAAGCTGAAGGATTTTCTTAGTGTGTCTGGAATTTGGACAGGGAGTCCACAATTGCTCCCTTAATCTGTGTTTCTGTTTTGTTTATTGTTTCTTCTTTTTCTTTTCCAGGCCCTAAGGCTGATACAGCCGAACCACACTTGACCTTACAACTCCTGTTACTCTCCAAGGGGCTGCCTGAAGGTTGTCTTTGCCTCACCACGAGTGCCATTGCTGCTGACCCGACTTAGATTACCAACATCAGACAAATCCTCAGTTTTTCTCTATGGTTTCCTCTGCATTTGTGTGAAGCACCAAGACATTGCACACCAAATGTGGGAAACCCCATCCTGCGCAGCACAAAGACAACGAGCAGGCTTGGATCAAAGACACAGAGGGGCTGCGGGAACAAAAAAAACAGCTACTGGCAAACCAAGATTTGTCTGAACCGCAGCCAGAGCTGCTCCAAGTTCTTTATGGACATGCAGGGAGAGCCAGGCAACATCTCAACAAAGTCATTCTATAGTGGCCTGTTTCCATCTTAAATAAGAGATATCTGTGAAGGAGTTATACCCAGGTTGTTGCTAGAGGCAGTACCTGATCCAAGGGAGAAATTCAGGAGAATTCAGGAGACCTACCTAAGTCTTTGGCTTTCTTAGCAGCATCAGTGATGTAATCTTGCGACCGTCCATCAGTGAAGACTATGCCCACCTTGGGGACCCCAGGCCTAGCTCCGTTGGCGATGGAAAAGGAGCTGTCAACGAGGTACTTCAGAGCCTGTCCTGTCATTGTTCCTTTCTCCATGTAGGCCATTTTCTTGACTGCTGCTTTGATGTCCTTCTTGTTCTTGAACTGCCCCAGTGGAAACTCCTGTCTGACAGAACTGGAGTATTGAACGAGGCCAACTTGGGCCAGTTTGTCTGACACCTCCAGCGAGTCCACAATCTGGTTGATGAACTTCTTCACCAGTTCAAAGTTCTCAGGCCGCACACTCTTGGAGCCATCGATCAGGAAAACGAGATCCAGAGCAGAACCTGACCCACCACTGCAAGCTGAAGCAAAAAGAGAGAGCAGGGCGAAAGAAAACGGCAACTAAGCTCCGAGTTAATTATGTAGGAAAATACAACCCTAGTGTCATTTTATCCCCAATGAAGTAGGTTTAATCAATCAAAACTCAACAACAGTTCACACTAATGTTTTCAAGATTATTCTTGGTTCTAAGAATAGATCTACCCAGTCTCAGTCCTATCCCCACCATACCACTGGAGGTCACAGCTCTGCTCGGTGCGAACGACACCCACGACATACCGCTGCAGGTCTTCCCGTCGCTGTTCAGCGTGAAACCCTCTTTACAAGCACACTTGTACGCTCCTGGGGTGCTGATGCAGATCTGCTCACAGTCGTGGTCTCCGGTGGCACACAGGTCCGACACCACTGTAAGCAAAGGTGTGGATTAAAATCAGACACCGTGCCAAGACTTCTCAACCCAGCCCAGGCACAAAGCACGGCATTTGTCTCATGCCCTCAGTGCTAACCAAGCCTGCTCTGCAGCAAGGCAAAGCAGCGGAGGTCGTCACTCTTGGGCAGCCACCAAGAAGCAAGAAGAGATTGTCACAAGTCTCCAAAGCACAGCCAGGACTAGAAATAGTCTCCATACGGAGGGCAAAACCCATCTGTGTTGAGCGTATCGCAATATACTTCACTCTCCAAAGCTGCTGGATGAGATTTAGTTTCCAGCCTACCATCTGCGCTGGCCAATACCCATTTTTTCCAGCTATGAAGTACAATTATGTCTAGTGAGTTCAGCCCTGTCTTTCCTGGATAAGATCCATGCGCAGACGCACTGGGAATGAACTTCAGAGCTACCCTCACACGTGCAGCTTTCAGATTCACTGTCTACAAACATTTCTGCCTGCTGGTCTTGACCTGGATCTGACTCCTGAGATGCTGAGCAAACAGAAGCTGAATTGCAGCAGCCTGAGCCAGCAGCGTTCAGTGACTGACAGCACTGTCACAGCTACAGCAATCAGGATGGAAAACGAACTCGCGAGTAAACAGATCTGGTTGAAGCAAATTCGTTTACAAAACACCAGGGGAATCTGTGCAGAAAACTGAGCACCAAGATCTAGCGAAACGCTGTGAGGTGGCACAAAGTCCTCCAACTTTAAAAGGTTTCTATTCATTGCTACAAGTCATTCGTAGTCTGCTCTGCATGTGTTTTGGACTTCTGGCTTTCCCAGTTCACGCGTTGGCGTAGCGTGCCAGCACTGGTAGACCTTTCCAGTGTATATGTAGCTCAGATCGTTGGGAATACAACTAACCAGGCAGATGGCTGTGACATCGGGGTCTCAGGTTGAGCTCTCTGAAGCCTACTGAGATCTTGTTAACCTAACGGGTGGCTGGATCATCAGGGGTCTCGTGTTCCCCCGCGTGTTTGTTGAGCATTGTGGGAAACAGTTTGGACAGTGCTGCGCGGTTCCTCCTGCTGTCAGCACCCACCAACCAAGCTCGGCAGGAGCAGGTGCTGTTTGGGAGCGTCTCCGAGGAAGGTTCGTGCAGCTGCTTGCAGAGCACGATAACAGCCCGCTTGGCAGCTCGCGCAGCGCTGTCAGCCAGGATAACCCTCGGCACAGCGCTTCCCTCGGGTGCATCTCGGAGGGTTTTTAACATGGGGAGAACTTTGTCATCCGCACGTTACAAATTTGAAAAGCAAGACACAGAAAGGATTTTTTTTTTTTTTAACCTTCATCTTGTTGAATGACACCAATGCCAGAACTTCAAAATAGATTGTCAGGCCTCTCTATCTCCAGCTGACTCCAGGGCAGCCAACACAAATTATTCACATCCTGGATTCTACCTTCTGAAATTTTGTCCTTATCTCTCTAAAGTATTTGTTCCCCTCTTTCATGAGCTTCTGGTGCAGTGACACCTGATTATAATAAAAGATTTGCTTTACGTTCAAAATTTTCCTTCTTCCTACAGAGGAAATTTTCCTCGACAAAAAAAGCTGCTCGCCCCCACCATTTTTCAGCCTGCGAGTTGAACCGCGAAATTTCACACCTCTTGAAGAAATTGGTCTCGGAGAGTTTTGCAGGTCCATCCATCTGGGTGGATGTGTTTGCACAGCCTTGCTGCAGGCGCCGCGGCGGATCGCACCTTTTTTAAGAAGTGTGGCCACACGTCTGTGCTCCGGCGGCGTGGGCGTGCGCAACTCCCGGTCCCCTCTTGCTGACACGTAAAATGGGTATTTATGGACCACCTCCTACAGGCTTGTGGGTGTGTTTGAAAGCGATAAAGCCTTCTCACTCCATTCACTGGTTCGTGCAGGAGTGAATACGTGTTTGTAAGACGATCGGGTGCTTTTGATGTGCTGTGCAGAAAGGCATTAGAGACTGCACCAGCCAGGAGAGTTTCCTGCCTTGTAAGGCTTGCGAAAACCACAGAGGAGTCAGGCAAAGGCAGTTCAGCCTCTAGCTGGGAAGTGAAACCATCCCTTGCTTAACTGGGGATTTGGAAGTTGTGGGAAATTACAAGCCAGATTCTCAGAACTGCCAGAACAGGCTTTACCTTAAGGGCAATGATTTTAGCTATATAGAGATCATGTTTTCCAGGTTCTTTTGCAATGCCTCAAGGAGTACGTGAGTCATGTTTACAAACTCTTACATGCCAATGAAATCGAGAAATTTCTTTGAGTAGAACCTACAATTCCCTAAACAAAACTCGAAATTCTTGAGAGGCAACTTCAAAGAGCATCTGTCTTCCATACCGCTCCGCGCTCCTGCAGACCCAAGCCCTTGAAACAAGGAAGCAGATGGATGCAGGATGATCACGCACAACTTCCACATGAAAGCTCGCTGGCAGCCCCTTGCAGTTCTTGGCTAGGAACCCAAGGGTTGTGGCAAGGACTCACCACAGAAAGCCTCTTGAAACTTGTGGGTCAGCTTCTCTATGACGCTGTAGCTCTCCACATAGTCCACGTGGTCATCTAGGGGCTCGCTGGCGATTTGCCGCAGCGTGTGCATGTCCACCCGGCCAACCCCGATGGCAAAGATCTCAATGCCAGCTGCTCTGGCCCTCGCTGACACATCCTGCACTCCGTCCTGGGGACGTCCGTCCGTCACAACGATGGCCACCTACGCAGAGAGGGGCAGAGGGGAGGTGTGTGCTCGGATGGACGTTAGTATCACTGTTGCTTGTGGAACAGGCTGGGTTAGTAAAGAGTTTCCAAAAGTCAAGAAAAAGGAAATGCCACCCCCTCTTCCTGCCTTTCTTTTACGTGGGGTTTGTTTCCTTCTGAGCTGGAAAGGTTAAACTGTCGGGGACCTGACTGATTTAATTAAGGCACAACTGGTGCATCTCGCCCCGAAGGAAACAAAATAAAGGTTACGTTCTTTATACACAAGCTAATGCTCAAGCCAGACTTGAACTGCCTTCATGAACGCCCAGCCGACCCCAAGGACAGCTCTAACTAGGTATGGGACTTAAAAGACTCTCAAGAAATGTCATGGAAACGTGAGATGAAGACTTTTCCCCATTCTTACAGATGGAGAAGTTGAAGCAGAGAAAGGGGAAGAGAACTGCCTAAAGTCATGCTGTGTGTCAGGGCCTGCTGTGATTTCTAATTCCCTATTCCACAACCAGTAACAAAGATGAGATCCTACCCCTGGTAATATGAGCATTAAAATGACAGCTCGTTTAAGTGGCAGCTGGATTTCAGCTTGGATTAGATGAACCAGTGGAAATCCTCCAAGAGACCTGCTCCTGTTGCTAGTTTGTTCATTTTCCTCTTTCTTTTTTTTTTTTCTTCTTCTAGGTGACATTGACACAAAACCTTTTTTTTTTATTCTTTGGCAATTCATCTGCTCCTGCCACTTTTCCTTACAAATGTTTTATTGTGACACCGCCGTCAGCTCCAGAAGAACTGATTGGGATGTAATGCAGCATGGAGAAATATAATCAGCAGGAGCACGTGAGCTGCTAAGGAGGAAAAAACCTCCACATTGCAGGCAAATACCCTCAGTACTGTAGAAATTAAACAAAACTCAAATGAAAAAGGCAGGAAAAAAATCTATCTGGCACCAACAGTGAGTTTGAACATGTTATCATCTGGTCACCAAGGTGCTGTTTGCTGTGCTCCTCTATATTATACACCCTCTCCATCTTTCCAAAGATAAAAATCGGACCCACCAGCTGCTCAGTTAGGACAGGGTGAACGTCCTTGGGTGGACAAAAATAATCTTAGGTAAGATCAGAAGTGGGGTTCCCTGCCCCACTGTGGGTGAAGGGGCTCCTTCCCCCTCTGCCCACCCTTCAGCCGAGTGCTGCGGTCATCTGCCCCAGAGCAATGCTGCAATACCGAATTTCAGAGCTTTCCTTCTGTGCAAAATATGGATAAATGAGACAAAAATTGGGGCTTTTCAATCTGGTGTAGATCTATAAATTCAGGTGTTTATCTGCGCTTCCTGAGGGCCACGGAATTAAAAATTCCTAGTAGCATCCCAATTCTCTAACTGGAAGGAAAAAAAAAAAAAATCAATCAAGTATTTCTCTTCCTCTTGTGGCCAAGATAAGGAAAAGTGTCACCTGTGGCAGATGTCAGTGTGTGATATAAAGGGGAATGAACGTGACAATCAAAGATGGACCAGAAAGGAGCCCTCGGGTTGTTCCTGGAGCAGATCCAGGAGTGCAATCGTGCCTTCTGCCAGGAGAGAGAGCCCTCACCTCAGCTGCTCCACTTTCTGCAGCACCCAGCTGCTCCGGGGTGGGGGCTGCCAATTAGAGCTTATCCAAAGCCGACCTGTCAGGAAACAAGATGCATTATCAAGTAGCTTCTGCCAGCAGCACCGCCCTACCAACAGGTCCCTGTCAGCCGCTGAGTGTCTTCCTCACGGTGCTTGTTGCAGGGTGGAGGTGGTGTGTGTCATCCCAGCATTTCTCTGTCTAGACACAGTGATTCTCCGAGTTTAATCAGTTCTTTTTGCTCTTCGCATCAGGGCGGCATCTTCACACAGGCCTGAGCCCCAGGGGTGCCCTAGGAGGTGTCTGGCAGCAGCATCCACATCTGGATCGGATGGGAAAGATCTTCAGGCACCAGCCAGCCAGGGAGCCTGTGTGGGACCATGGCCAGGACCAGGGGCTTACAGAAAAAGTGTAAGAAATGAAGTGATCTTGTTTTCATACGTAGTTATTCTGTTAATATGGAAATCCTGGGGCTTTTTCCCATAGGAATCCCCTTCCAGATACTTGGCCTCCCTGCCAGCCCAAGGCAGTGAGTTCCAGTGTGGAAAAAAAAAATAATTTTTTTTTAAAAGTTTGGGTTTTTTTTTAAAAAAAAATTCTATCTCCAAATTATTTGAAGTCACAGGTTCTCTGTAATTCTCTGTGTTATGACCTTGTCTCATTTAAAAAGCTGTGAGTCCTGGTATGTGTCTTGTTTGATAAAACAAAACGAGACACGGGTTGGAGGAAAGGAGCAGCCGCCGCATCCCGGAGAGTCTGACTCCTCTCTGCAGCGCAGGGCTTGTGCTGGCCTCAGCAGATAGTCGTGTGAGAAGAATTAAGAAAGGGTGGACGCTTCTGCTGTCTCAAATGGCTGAACACGATCTCCAGTTTTGCCCCGAGAAAACTCAGGAACTTCTGCTTCTCAAGGGCAGAGCTTTTACTCCTTTTAACCACCGCCTTTCATTTTCCCGTGAATTCCTAACTTGCTGGATCCTTCTTGCGTTACCTCTGTCGTATAGAAATCCCCCACGTTCCCGTGATAAAAATTCTTCTTAACTAAGGCACCAGAGTATTCCTGGGCATCCCTGGGTATTCGTTTGTCAGGGTTGCCATGTGCAGGCAATCCAGCAGCTAACGAGGGAGCTCTGTCTCGTTAGGCAGCGTGGATCATGAATGTTGCAACAGCACTGGAAGGAGAATTGGGCACAAAGTTGAATAAGCCCTTGATTTTTCCCGGCAAATTGACAATCTGTTTGTTGTTCCTCCTAAAGAAAGATAAAAGTAATTGGGCACCCCTGTAGGTTTTTATAAAGGTATAAACAGGCTTTACTCTGAGCTCCTACAGCAAGAAATGGTGTTTTTCCCTGTCCTGGGGTGACATTTGTCACACGAAGCACAGCAAGCTCAGACGGTCTTGTGATGCTCCCACATGGCTGACAATCATAGATTTTCACAAGGTCTTACTGGACTTGTGTTGTGTGAAGGAGCAAGGACCGTGTCCAACGTTTCTGGAAGCTTCATCTCCCTAAATTACCGCGTGACCGATTCATCCACCCAGGATGGAGACACCCTGAGCAGCACGAGGGTTGTGGAAGGGAAAAGTTTGCTGGACTTCAAGGCATCGTGATAAAAAAAAAAATATATAACCAGGGAACAAAGGAATGCAAATGAACTTAGAGTCTCCCACCTTGGCGGTATTCAAAAGCCATCTGGACATGGTCCTGGGCAACCAGCTCTAGGTGGCCCTGCTTGAGAAGGTCAGCATGACCTTCAGAGGTCCCTTCCAACCTCAGTCTTTCTGTGATTCTGTCTCTTCAACCAGATCCAAAGCGGAAAGAAAGAGGGATTTTTTGTTGTTCTTTTTTAATGTCTAAGATAAAGCATGAAAAAGGCCATTACTATTCTTCTGCTTTTTCAGATGTCCATGAAATACGGTTTCAGGGAGACAAAGCTACTTCAGAGTTCTTTGCACCACTGTCCACAGAAACATCGATGCTTTGGCCACTAAATAAATTCGTTATTTTCCCCCAAGTATTCGGATATTTAAACCGAAGGCTTTTTTGGTGTATTAGCAAGACATAACAGCTCTTATGTGTACTGAGATGACAGGAAGCCACAAGGATTGCAAGAGCATGTTGAGTGAGTTGTCTGGCAGCCCAGCCGGGGAGTAGATGAGAGCAGAAAAATAGTGTACGATTACTTAAATGGTGTGGAAGAGATTAGTTAGATAAAGATCCAGGCATTTTCATAGATGGCGCAGTGAAAATGTCTCTTCCATCTGCAGTAATGGCCAATGTTGCGTGTAGGGTGTCGGGCTGTATTATGGAAACAATAGAGACTAATACTGAAAGGATTATAATAGTGTTGCATAAATCTGGACTACGTCTCAATCCTGACCCAAACATGATCACCTTGTCTTAAAATAGGCATCGAGGAATTAGATAAAGACAGGAGAAAGTAAAGAAATACGGTGAGGTTTCTGAAGGTCGTGAACACATTGAGTAGCGGTCCTAGAGGAAAGTGAATGTAAAAAGGTCCCATTATTTCTTCCATTTGAAAGGTAGATAATAAGAAAAACAGTGAAATCGATGGGAGCTGCTTTCAGGCCGCATGACTGGAAGTCAGAGCTCTCCTTTAGGAACCTACACTCATAATCCAGGCACCATTCTAGGTGCAATGACTGGACATGGGCTTCCTGTTTCTTGACTTCCCCCATCTATTGGGTAAAGACGTCTGCCCAGCTCGGAAATCAGAGGATTCTGTGGGTGACGGAGCTGTGCCAGCTCTGGACAGCAATGGACTGGTTGCGTGTGGCTCTGGATGACCCTGCTTTGAGGAGATCTGGGTTTTTCCACTATAAGGTGCGCTGGTCAGGCTGAGGTGGCAGGAGGGCTCTGCTAGAGACCTGTTGCCTTCCCACCCCCTCCCCTGGAACAGTTTCACTAGAAGAAACATCTCTTTCCTGTGCAATATCTCAAACAGCTCTTCAGTGAAGTCATGTGTGGAGAAACTGGGCAGCCTTTAGCTGAGAAAACAGTCTTTTTCAAAACCTTTTGAGGGCAGTGGGGGAGCAGCACGCTCTCTGGGCAACCTGTGAGGTGCTGGAAGCCCCTTCCCTGGAGATTTTTAAGACCAGGCTGGATGAGGCTCTTAGCAACCTGATCTAGTGGGAGATTTTCCTGCCCATGGCAGGGGGTTGGAACTAGATGATCTTTAAGGTCCCTTCCAACCCCGACAATTCTAGGATTCTATAATTCTATGATTCCTCTCTGCCTGGAGAGTTAGTGAAGCTGGATTACATCTACGCCAACAACTTCTGAGCAGCTCTGCCCAAATGCAAGTCAAATTTTATTTTCAAGGAGAGCTGGGAGTTTTCTACCTCCCAAAGATTTGTCACCTTTGGCAATTAACCCCTACATGTCCCCACACACTCAAAGCACAGAGAAAATCACCTTTTCCTCCTTTTCTGATTTTTCCAGCCACTCTATCATGAGTCACGAGAAAGAAGGAACGTCCAAGAAACGGATAATTTGCTTACCTTATTAAAGTTGGGAGACTTCACCCTGGCCCCTTCTGAGTCACTAAAAGCCCGGCTAATGGCGAACTGGATAGCCAGGCCGGTCATTGTCCCAGTGGAGAGCGGCTCAATCCTTCTGACGGCTTGCAGGAGCTCGGCTTTGGTTTGGTAGGTCTTGAGGGAGAACTCGTTCTTGACGGCACTGGCATAATTGATGACACCCACCCGGGTGGCATTGGGGCCCACGTCCAGCCCCTCGATCACGCGGGACATGAAAACTTTGACTTTCTCAAACTCTTGTGGGCGCACGCTTCGAGAGCTGTCAATGATGAACACCAGGTCGGTGGGTTTGGTTCTACACAGGGTGCCTGGAATGAATAAGGAGGGAGGAGAAAAATACAAGAAAAATAAGAGGAAAGTATCCTAGGAAGGAAAGAATGGTCTTGTTAGAGGAGCGGCTGAGGGTGGAGAACGTGAAAGCTTCCATCCTTTCTCTGTCTGTCTCAGAGAGGCCCACGGAGAGCACTTTAACCTAATATTTCTAAATGTTCTTTTTCGTTTTATAGGAAAACATCTGTAAGGAAAGCACAGTTACCAGCTGACAACACGTACTTCTGAGGGAGCGAGCTGAGCAGGTACGAGTGCGGCACTTGCGGGAGCGGTTGCCCACTTGTCACCCCGGGCTATCACTAATGTCTACACGAAACTTAATTCACTTATGGCAGCACGGAGGGAGGGATAAATGCTGTCGACGGAAGGCTGTGCGTGCACTTCTGCATCAGGCAAAGGCTCAAAAGGAGTTATCACGTTTCGAACGTGGCTAAGCAATCCACATGGATATTAATTAATGAGATTATATCTTTGTCACGCATGACCAGAAGCAGCCATGAAACTCAGCAGTTCAGCTTCAGTTGTGAATCAAGATGCCAAGATTAAGAAACCAACATAACATGAGCCAGTCTTGTGTTTTTCAGCTAGTGGCACTAAAAATGAAATACTGTAACATGGCAAAAACCAACACCATTTTACTTCTGTGAGCTGGTGATGGAGAATACAACAGAGAGATGTAGAACCACGTAATTGATAGTTAATCTCTGCAACCCCGTAGTAAGACATGAATACCCGCTGCAGAAAGTAAATGGTATAAACAGGAGGCATCAGCAACGCAAAGAGCTGAGTGATTTTTATTATTTTTTTTTAATTTCTCATTTTCATGCTGTTTTCCATCTTAATTTTCAACTGTGGCAAAACATAAAAAGGACCGATATTTTTTACGATTCTCTAAATGAATTGTCTCATGTCCCCCACCAGATCTATAGCATTCTGTTCTTTTGACTTTTTTTCCATCGTTTAGCCTGTCTCCGTAGCGGCATCAAGAGCTCTGTTAATATTTGATTCCCGCAGAGAGGGACGACGTCGGTTATATCATAGAGGAGATTTCTGCGGACAAATTTTTAAATATGAGCTTTTGGGCCAACAAATCTGCTCCAAATTATGACATAAATATTATAGCTAGTCCTCAGTGTGAAATCTAATGGAGCTTTCAGTCTTTCAGACAGATGAATATAAATACTGTGTGATATATCCATAAAGAGTATAATCAAGTTGGTTTCCTGAGAGACACTGATGCCGAATCTGCTTTTGGCTCCCAGAAAGGTCTCTCTAAAATGTGTGGAAGGGAAGCAGGCAGCGGTTACTTTGTCAGATGCTCTGGTTTACACTAAAATGCAATATAACCTTTTCCCATAGGGGTGATTTTTGCTTTGCCACTATCACTCGTTGGAGAAGAAGGAAGAACTCCGTTGGCAGCCCATCTACAGCACCGCAAACCCCTTTACCAGGGGTTGGTTATGCCCATTTCACAGGTGAGAAATGAAGGTACAGGGAAAAACTCCGTGTCTTGCAACCAGTTCCTCCAGAAACAAAGAACAGATTTTCCTGTGTTGCTGTAGCTAATTAATCACCTCTGGTTTTAGTGACAAACCAAGGAAGAAAAGTGTTGGTTGTTTGTTGTTTTCCCTAGGAACACTTGGATGAAACAGAAGTTTTGAGGTATATTTTCTCTTTTGCACGGAAGCTCTGTCATGTTGCCCTGAATAATATCTTTAACCCCACTTAATGAGAGCGAAGCATATTTCAGGAAAATTAAAAGAAGAGATAGTGGATGGGAGCTTTGGGATTTCAGCCTGTCTGGTCACAGCCTCTGTGCACACATCAGGGTCTGCAGGACAGGCCTGGGTTATCTCCAGGAGGTGACAGCCAGGCACGCTTGCTCTGAATGACATCTTGACTCAGCCGAGTTTATGTTGAAGTTGAATTAAACCAGAAATAAAATCCTCTTCTATTTGCAAAAATGTCTGCACCTGAAGTTATTCAGGAACAGCTGAACTTCACGGTCTGATTTAGCAGAAAATATCTCTTAGGGCATCTTTGCCACATGCATTAAAAACCAGGAAACCTGCCTAGTAACTCGGAATTAAAGGGTGTTTTGCTTTAGAAAGGGCTGAGTTGAATGAATGCTCTGTTTAGTTTCCTGACTTCAGTAGAGCTTAGCAGTTCTGCAGCAAAGATAACTCTCCCTTTCCAAATTACCCAGGAGAAACGGGTCAGTATTCCAGAAAACTCTCCTTCATAAGCAACAGCTAACGCTGCAGTCACTGCCAGCCTGTTTTACAGCTGCCAGTCTGCCCAGGTATGTGCATTATGCATCATCATAAGATCATTCAAACACTTTTAAAACCCAGGAGTAATTTTTGCCTTGGCCACCTCCCTGGTGGTGAGTTCCCCAGGCTGGCTGGAGCGCCCAGGCACATCCAGCCCCTGGCAGAGGAGATGCTTCCTCGCCACCAGACCCTCCAGCCCTTCCCTTTCTGTTCGGTACTTGCTGGCACCAATTCCAGTCTAGGAGTTAGAGACCGTGCAGCCTGAAGAGCAGGCAGCTCCTCTCCCATCTGGCTGCTCTACATCTCGCTTAGAGGGACAACCAGAGAAGGATTTTGCTCAAGAGCAGGCAAAGCAAATCCTAGGAAAGGCCCGTCCTCATCAACCTGACCCAGATCCTCCTGCTTGGTGGGGTTAACCAGAGTGTCTGGCCAACTCCTCCTCGAGCTCCTGGCAAAACTAGCCCTCTGTAGAGCTGTGGAGAGGAGAAGCAGTTTTAGAAGGCAGAGGAGGGCTTTTCTTCTGTCTGGGCCTTCCCCAGCCAAGAGCAGTGAGCTGGGAGCTAGGGTTGACCTGATGCCACCTTTGCTGTGCCTTTCCGCAGACCTCCTGCTATTTGTCTAAAACAGTGCAACGGGCAAAAGCAAACACATCTCCAGGTTTTGCTGCCTTGGGAAAATATTTGAGAAAGCTCCTTTGCTTGCCTGACTGATGTTGGGTATTTCTTCTCCCTTCATCTCTTTCCCAGGCTGGTGGCAAGGAAGTGGAGAACCGACGCCGCGCATCCCGCCGCTGAGCTCCCGACTTACCTCTGGGCTGAGGAGGTGCCCCGCAAACCCCATAGCTCTGGAGGAGAAGCAGCAAGGAGAGCAGCAAAGCAGAGAAAATCCTGTCCATGGCTGCAGAGGAGCTGGAGGCTGGATGCAGAGTGGCAAGCAAGAACCTTGGCCCAGAGGTATTAACCTACCCTTCCTTGGGGAGGCAAGGGGCCAGCCCCTGACACGTGTGAAGTGCTGGAGGCGGAGGGGGGGGCACCAAGGGGAGAGGGACAAGTGAGAAGAACTAGGAGAAAATATTGCATGAAGGTGGGGAGGGGGAGGATGTCCAGCCTCGCCGGCCCCCATCCCTTCCACAATGGCTTCATTGCTGGGCGAAGGGGATGGGGAGCTGTAAAGAGCCCCGCAACGGCTGGTATGTGGGGAATCTGGGACCCTAACAGCGGGACCAGTGAGACCAGCCCTGGGGAACTGGGGTTAACCTGTCAATCACCAGCTCCGGTCTGCAAACCCTGGGCTTTGCCACGGTAAGCAAAGGGTCTGTGGTGTGTCGGGCTTGTGTCCTTCCCTCCGGCAAAGCCCAGGGATGGGGAGGGGGGGTTCACACAAATCGTCTCTCAGTCCCTGCGTTGGCTGAATGCGGGGCTGGAAACCAGCCCGTGGGACCGGGGGCTTTGCTTCCTTGGCTTGGTTTGTGGGCAAACGCTCGGTGGCAGGAGGAGAGGAAGAGGAGAGGGGAGGCACGGGCGAAAGCTCGGGACGCAGAGCAGATTTCTTCCTGGGGGGAACAGTGAGTTCTCTATGATGCTGTGTCCCCTGTGCAGGAGAACAGGAGGGGGGAAGGAAGAACTCAGTAGCCTAAACTAGACAAACAGACGTGAAACTCAGTATAGACAGGCAGATTAGGAGTTTGATTTATTTTTACAGTGCAGCATTCAGGTCTGTACACACGAGGGAGATACAGCTCCTGTCACAAAAAGCCAATAATCTAAATCAACAAATAAGACCGATGGTGCTGCAAGTGAGCAGAAATCCAATGTTTTCTCTACGGAAGAGCAGCAGGGAGAGTTGGTAGCAGAGGAGAATGAATTTAATGATGGGTTCATCACAAAGCAGTGCGTCTATTTTATTTTTTTCTAACTACTGTATTACATTATTGTCAGTTGATTAAAGCCCTTCTCCTCTGATGGATTAGTCTGTGCTCACCTTTCTAGCTGCACACCCTTGGAGCACTCAGCCATTTAATCTGCATTGTGCTAGTGCAATGCCATGGCAAACTACCTTTAATTCAAAGCCCACTTTCTCTTCCCTTATCCAGAGTCACTCTTTACTCCAAAAGTGCTTGAACAGAGACCAAGAGCTCCTGTAGAGAAAGGCTCTTTGATTAGGAATAAAAGGACCTGTCCTCAGTGAATTTGCCAGACTATTCTTAACTCTTTCAACATTAAAAGTGTTAATTGAAATATTAAAAGATGGCTATGTTCTCATGCAAAATCAGCATGGATTTGTCCCACTGCTGTATTCCCAGGGACGCGCCATCAGTTGCAGGCTTCCCACCATCCCTGGAGCAAGCTGGGAATTTTTAGTCAGAAGGAGCAAAAGCTCCAGGTGTGTGGGGTTTTTTTGCTCCCATTTCACCTTCTTCTGTCATTGAGGCCCTTTTTTTATTTTACTCACAATCTTGTTTTATTTCCTTGTTATTTCGGAGCCCCTGGGATTAAAAGGGTTACCATGTAGGACGTGAAAATTGCAGATTGTGATTGTGGAGTAAGACAGAAAACTTTCACGTATACATGTGCAGGCACAAAAAGTCGGGTATAAAAACTTCTTGGGTAAATGCTTATGCCTGTGAATGGATGCATGAAACGTACACATGTGTGACCATACATGCATATAAGAATGATGTATATAAATATATATGCGTGCACATATATACAGACACATAACTCTCCTCCATGCATGCTTTTCCTGGTTGTATTTATTTATGCATGGATGCTAATACATATAAATCCTCCTCACTCATATCCTTGTGTGCTTATATACACGCAGGTACGTTTGCTCCCCGAATACATAGAACACCTACACCCAGACTTTGACAACTGTTAGGGAACAAAGTGAAAGAAAAGCATAAAATTTGGGAGATTTTACTTCCAGTCCTGTCTAGGATGGGGTTTCTTCCACTGCTCTGCCATGCATACCGGGATCTGCTGGCACAGACAGCACTTGCTTGCCGTGAATGGGGATCATTCAGAGCTTTCCGTAAATGAAGCCTCTATGGCTGCTCTTGTTGAGGAAAATATAAAGTTTCTCTGTGTCATTTTGCTGTTAATTAGCAAAGGAAGATAAATACATTTCAGGTGAATATTTTCACTAGCAGAGGTTGTGGCACACAAGCAACATTAAAGCTCTGAAAACAAGGCAAGAGGCAAAGGTGTGCTGGATACTGTAGGTCTGCATTTATACCTCTGTAAAAGCAGTGTTTATTTTTAAAATATGAAACATAATTTTTCCCCAGGCCTCCAAAAACGCAAACACTGGGTTCAATATTTCGAGAGGAAAATATGCATTTACAGCTCTTCCCGAGCCTGCTCGCAACGTAAACAGACCAACCATTAACGGCTCCTGCTGGCCCCAGTGCGGTCCTGCCATTCTGCAGAGCCCCTGTTGCAGGCTTCACGCGTCCTGGCATCAGGAAGGTCTGCTTCTCCCTCCAACACATTCACCTCCATGTCTCCTCACTAAAAAAGTGCCTGGTTTAAATTCCAGATGTCCTCTTTCCTTCCACCGCTGGATGGTCAGCAGAAGACTCTGCTCCCACCTTGCTCCCACTGGAATCAAATGCTTCAGCCTGATGGAAGATTGTGGTGTGTAGCCAGGGAGATTTTTCCCTTCTGCCAAACAACAGACCCATTGTATTGTTCTCTGAGTGCAGATGGAGGGGAAAAGTCAGGTAGATGCTTTGTGTGAAGGCAAAGAAGGTGGCAGTGAAAGACAACGGTCTTTTCTGCTGTGGGTTTGCACTGCATCCCATCCTCTCCATATCTCTGTTCAGATTGTGACTATCGGAGCTATTCTCAAGGTGGAGGTGAAAAATATTATATTTTTTGAGAGATCTGCAATAGACGATGAGCTGATCTGCTCTGCCCTGGCAGCACTATGGGTACAAGCACCGCAGGCTCCCTGCTGCCCGCAGCGGGTGGGCGAGGGGCTGGGGCTGCTGGGGCTGTCTTGTCCTTGCTGGTGGGAGGCTCTGCTGGCTGATGCCTGTTGTGGGCTGGCTCGGACAGGATGAGCTTGTCTGCACTAAAGTTGTCTGCAGCGTCTGGATGTCGCAGCGCAGATGAGAGGCGTTTAACGACACGGCAGCGTGAGGCTCACCGTCAGAGGGCTTAAACTGCTGGGAGACTTCAGCTGGAAAATAATAATATTGGAAGTGCTTAGCAGGGCTGGGGAGCCTTTGCCACACAGCCTGACCACAGCCAAGGCTTCTGCCTGCAGGCGAGTGGGACCGAAGCAAAACAAATGACTTTCTGGAGGCAGGCAGGTCCAGCAGAAGGCTACGGGGTGAAGCTGGGAGACGCAGCTTGTCCACCGCAGCGTGACTGGCCGGGGAAGGCAGTGTCATCCTTCGCATCCAGGCAAGAGGAGGTTTTCTTTCTTTGGTGGCTGGTGCCCTGGAGCTCTGCGCTGTGCCCCAAATCTATTCGGGGTTTGCTCACCGTGCTGCCTTCTCTTTCCCACCCTCCCATGTTTTTCTAGCGACCTTTCCTTGTTCCGAATATCTCAACACCAAAACACCTCCCCGCCTCCTTCCTTGGGTTGCCAGATCTGCCAGCCTTGGGCTGGGGCAGAAAAGAGCAAAGCCCAGTTTAAGAATAAGTACTAAAAGTGCTAAAAAGCAAGCATATACTCAACACAGGTAGTATTACAGCTGGGAGAAGTGGTAACTTCTCATTTGGCATGAGACAGGCAAGTCCGATGGCATAAACTATATAAATGCAGATTTTTTCTCGATAACCATATGCATAATATTTCACAGGAATGCAGATCAGATGGGAAACACCAAGAAAAATGACATTTTACTTTCAATAGCGCAGATACGCTTTGTTTGGATTTGGCATTTTACTTTGTCAATTTGTTTTGCTCACGTTTTATTTGAAAACAGTACTTTAGTATTATATTTACATATTTCCAATAAACATACCATTATTACATTTAGTATCTTGGTATAAATTTCACACTGCAAGGAACTAAAATGGCAAAATCAAAACGAATCACTCCCTAAGGCGTTTCTGTGTAAATGACCCAGAACAATGTGAAGGTTTTCTGTGAGAAAACAGAAATCAGACTTCAGGGTTCTCAAGACATTTCCAAACTTCCAGTGGAGTTCAAGAGGAAGGCATTTAAAATATCGTATTTTGCTTTAAAAAAAATACCACACAGTGTTTGTAGCCCTGGATGATAAATGTTTCTTAGACGGGATGGAGATGTGGCTAAGTCACACTAGTTAAGGCAGCAGAGCAAGAAGAGGGTTGGGAAGGGACAAGCAGCCAAATCCAGAGTAGTTTACTCTTGATTTTTATTTCATCCTAAACAAACCTGGTAAGCGTAGTAAATACAGCTTTCTTGCCCTCCAGCCTTGCAGAAAACTCTGTGATGTAACAAAATACCCAGTAGGTTTTTTGGTCTCTTTCAGGCTTCCTTTGACGATCCACGTGAGTGTTTCGGAGCTGGATTCACAGCCTCCATTTTTCAAATACTCAGAGAAATGGTGACAAAAACCTGCCATTTAATCCAAACTCCAATCTTTATATTTTATCCCCATGGTGTTTCTATTTCGGTTTGTCCCAGGGAGCGGAGGAGTCCTTCCCAGCCCACCTCATTACCAGGGAAAATATTTACTGCACTGCCTCTGTACAGCGAAAACGATATTTACAGCGGTGGGATCAGTGCAAAGCATAAAACAGATGATGTAGAGGCCGAAAGACTGGGGAGAAATTAATGGCTTTAAATACAACCCTTTCGACAACTCGGGATCAGAAGAGCCGCTGTTTATCCCTTCAGCTGCAAACGGCTGGCAAATATCCTTGTGCTCTGATGCTGTAAATAGTAAATGCTGTTTATGGCTAGGTAATGTTTATGTATTTCATGGGTCACATTTATATCAGAGGGATCATTTTTTATTTGACCTGGCCCACATCTTCTCCTGGGACTGAGTGGCCTCCTGGGCACTATTCCTGGCTCTCCTGCTGACCACCCGCAGAACTCGGGGCAGCTCGTGTCCTCCCTCGGTGCCTTGACTTCTCCACCTCTACGGTGTGACCAACAACGCTGGCCTGGTCCAGAAGCCCCTAGGGTTAAATGTGTCCTACTCAGTTGCTTGAATGAAGCAGTGATACAAGACTTAGCATTCGTGAAGATGAAGGTCATTGTGTGGGCAGCTCTTTTTCTTGAACGTGAATGAGCCAACGTGCGGCACAATGAAGGGAAGTTAGAATCATAGAGGCATGAAATAGTTTCAGCTGGAAGAGACCTTGAAGATCATCGAGTCCAGCCTTTGTCCCAGTCCTATCAACCCACTAAACTATGTCCCCCAACACAACATTTAGTTGTATCTTAAACACCTCCAGGGATGGTGACTCAACCCCCTCCCTGGGCAGCCTGTTCCAAGGTCTGACAACCCTTCAGTAAAGAAATTCTTCCTGATATCCAACCTGAACCTCCCCTGGCACAATTTAAATCCATTTCCTCTCACTTGTACAAAAGGGTAGGAAGATGTAGTCGTAAAGACCCTGGGATCATCCAAGAAGAGGAGCCGCTCTGCAGAATAACTCTCGCTAGCGGAAACGTCACAAGGATCCTGCGGGCAGACGCACGGATGAGTGAGATCCTCCACTGGAGTCTGTGGGGATGTGTGGCCTGATGGATGAGTGTGCAGATGGAAAGCAAACAGCAGTGAAAGGATTTGGGCTGATGCATGACCACGCTGCCAATTTCTGTCATTCTGGGCCCACCACCGGGGACTGCACTTGCAGCAGCTTCGTTTGACTGATACAAGTGAGTAATTATCTTAATAAAGTGTCTGCAGGAAAGCTGAAGTAAAGCCTGTCTTTTTTCTCTTTTTTTGATGCTGTTTGATTTTTGCAATTATAATGGCGCCTGTCCCGGGCCCTAGGGTCTGTAACCTGGAAGGTTTACAGGTGTCATTCGAATCAGCAGGAAGCAAACCAAGAAGGGCAGCACGGTCCTTGTGGTGCAGGACAGTCTGCAGTGACAGGCTCCTGGAGAAACACCACACACCCATCACCCGGGATTCCCTCTGCCGCCCCGGGGCCCGGCAGCTCATTGCCTTACGTCAGCTCGAGGAGATGCCAGGGACTGCTGCCAAGTTGCTGTCTTTGCCCTCTTCAAGGTCTATTTATACCCACTCATGGATATCAGAATACCCTTAAGACAGGAGAGACCTTTCCATCATAGTGGATGCTATGACTCGGTCTCCCTGGTGTTGAGCACTGTTGTTTCTGTTGCATTACGCATTATTTTTCCAAGCTGTGAGCAGCCCTGCCATGCTTCCAGATCCCTTTTTAAAGTCTGATAGAAGCCAGCACCAGAAAAATGCTTCCAATCTTCCCCAGGCTTTATTGATGCTGTATTTTCTGCCAGCTTTGGTGCTGTAAAACCTCCAGGAAGATTTGTAGAATCAGAAGTTTTACCAAGTTTCCATGTCAAAGAGTGTCTTACAAGGAGATGTGGCCTGGATTGCTGGAGCGACCTGTGCTGGTTACCTTCACCCGAAAACATTTCCTGTCACTGGACAGGTTTGTCAAACGTTTGACTGAAAGACTGTGAACGATGCACGGGAGCACTTCCAGAACATAACTGGGGTTTGCATCATCATCTCACTGGAACCAGCCCAAGGCTGAGAGAAGGAGCCTCAGGGAAGGCTATCCTGTTTCAATAAACCAAAACACTTGTGCAGTTCCATCTCCATTTCACCCGGCCACGAGGATGACCTGCAGGCAGGCTCTAGGGATTTGCTTAGACCTTTCGAGCCTTTTCTTGCAGTCGCAGGTACTGAGCCTGGTTTGAGAGCAGACCAGGGTTGCTCTCCCCATTCTGCAATTTCTATCCCATATCTAACGGGGGCCATAATATTTCATGAGTTATTTCCTTTTCCTTCATACCTCAGTTTTCCTTTCTGTGGAATAGGAAGACCAATGATGGGGAGTTTTGTGGGTTTTTTGTCAGAGCAGAGGGAGAGGCATGTCTCCTCCAAGCGAAGGCAGTGGTACCAGAATGCCTAGAGAAGAACGAGAAATTAAATGAAGAAGTATCTCTCAAAACAACACATAGGCACTCAAAGCAAAAAGTTCTTTTCCACTGGTGCTTTAGCTCTGGGTCAGATGGTGGAAAAAGGCACAGTCAGTCAGGTAATCTAATGGACATCTCTGGAGTCCTGGAGTATTTCCACCCCCATGAGATGCTGCTGCTTCTAAAGGTCATCAAGTCCCTCCTACACATCTGTTCTGCCAGTGCTGAGATCATCAGCCCAGTCCACTCTCTACATTGAAGACTTGCTCCTCATTTCTCCTCTGCTTTGGAGAGAAAAAAAAATTAAAATAGCGCCCCAAAAGCAAAGCGTGGAGCAGCATTTATGCGAATTGGTTCTCAGCTTCTATTTGAGAGATTTGCATCAGTAAATCAGTTTAGAGAAAAAAAAACAAACCACCACAGTATAACAGTAGCATATTAAAAAGAGTCTTTTATCAGTTTCAAAACCAGCATTGATAGCAGCATCGTCTGACTTATTAACAGGCTTGGGATAACTTGTGTTCAGTTTGTTTTGGCCAAATCATCTAACGTTTCAAAAAACCAAAACCACTTCCCGTCTAGAACTCAGCCCCTGACCTGGCTGGAAACTCACAATAAATCTATACATTTTATCAGATTTCAGGGTTTTTTTTGAGCCAGACCTTCACTGGGAACTATTCTGAGCCCTGAAGAGAAAATACTGCATGAAGCAGAAGGATCATCTGGCTTGCTAAGAGCCACGAAACATGAGGTTCTTTTAGAAGATCAGGTGTGTACCTGAAGGCTCGACAGCTCATACACACTGAAACAAACTCTGCCTCTGCAAAAGATGTGTTGAACATGCATCAGCTGCTTTAACTGTATTATCAAAGTCAATTAAACCAAAAGGCTTAGGGAACGTTTAACCCTACTGCAGTAACTAAATAGCCAAGAGCATTATTAATGGGAATCTAATAAGAGGTAGAATTTGAAACGTTTAAAGAGATGGAAGATGATTTTTAACACAATTTGGTTGGATTACAGTGAGGAGCCCTCATCTAGTTTAGAAACCAAGTGCATTGCCAGCATTTCTAACAGCATATTGGGTAGACCCAGTTAAGGAGCTTTTGGTCAAACCTGGCCAGAGGAAGGCAGGCTGGTGACATTGTCCCAGTGCTGTGATGGTTGTCACACATCGTCTCACCACCTACAGACTCTGACGGGGAATCTCAGGAGGAAGCACTGCGTTTTCAAATACCTCCCTAAAGTAACGAGAGAAGCTCTGGCTGGGTAGCTCAACCCATGTCCTTCTCCAGACACAGCTTTGAGGAGTGCAGCCAAAGTGGGAGGAGGTAACTGGTCAGAAATGAGTAGCAGCCACTTTGAGCATCCGGCTTGTTCTTCAGGACTATGATGGAAAGGGCTGACAGGTGAGACCTGCAAGGTACTGCAGCTTATTGGTTAGTCACATTTCAAAGATCCTGTTTTATTTCACCTAATTAAGCAAGAGCTTGGGTGGACCTTGATGCAAGAAGCTGGGCTCATCATATGCTTCTGCAAGTTTTTCTGTTTGAATTTTGGGTTGGTCTCTTGCTGTTTGGTCACAGTTAAACAAATGCCAGATTTTGGGTCAGAAAAAATTCTTTTCTGCTTGAAGAATTTGAGGAATTTCTCCTTTTGTGAGTGATTTTAAGCATGTTTAAAAGCACTGGAGACATTAAGATGTCATTGTGGTACACCCTTCCAAAA
This sequence comes from Trogon surrucura, assembly GCA_020746105.1. NCBI lineage: Eukaryota > Metazoa > Chordata > Aves > Trogoniformes > Trogonidae > Trogon > Trogon surrucura. The sequence goes on from CM036640.1 coordinate 5,094,045, forward strand.
CTTCACAGCTGTTGTTGAGTATCCTGGTCCCTAGAACCAGGGAAGTGAAGCACAGAGGAAGGGACTCATCACCCCTCTCATCACTGAAGATGAGAAAACCAGTTGAAAAGTATCTGACCAACATGGTTATCTTCTTCTCCATATACATAAACATACATCCAGTGAAGGGAGCATTAATTTTTTATTTATACTTTGGCAAACCTGTCATCGAAACTTGTTTTGTTTCCGAGCAGAACAAAGACCCCACATTGGGGACGGTGCTGGAAACGTTACTACAGAGCAAATTACATTTTTATACTGAGCCGTTTTAAAAAGCGGGCAGCGATCTAAAAAGGTGAGCAGATGCTAAGTTCCACGTATCTCTCACCTCTCATCAGCAACACTATTCAGCAATGGGCAGATCACTGCAGAACCTGACTTGTGTGGTCGGGGTCACTCATGAACGTGCCACAAAACCCAGGATCTTTATCGCTGGACATAACGTAGAAGAGGAAGGAACAGGCTAGATTTGTAGACTGAATTGCCAGGCTGGCTGTTGGAAATGCCATCTTTTCCTTTGCAAGCAGCACACACATAAGATAACAGCCCGAGGCCAAAGTACCATTTTCATTAACTAAATTTTTTAGAAGGAAAACTATTTCTTCCTCATGACATGCCTCAGACGGCAGGGACAGCGTCAGAAATCAGACAGCAAAGTATCGAAGCTATTAGCATTTCTCTTTAATTGAAACTCATCTTTCAAGTCACACTAAAAGCAAACAAATTGCAGACACTCATGGCAGAGCAACTCCAGTATGTTGTATAGTCCGGAATACACGCTATTAATCTTCATCATAAGCAGAGAGGATGAGACCTGCATCGCAGTTCATGTGAAATCTTCATTCTTTTGCTGATCCCTTTCCCGCAGGGTCCTCATTAACGACGCTGGTTAGCAGAGCTTCAGGGTTGGACTGGCTCAGCAAAAAGGTTCTTGCCCATTTCCCCCCCAGTCCACTTCCTAAATCTCTCAGCTGCTGAGTTAGATGTGAGACAGATGAGAAACAGCATCTTGCTGGCACAAAGCAAGCCAGACGAGGGATTCAGGCCGGTGCTTACACTTCACATTAGCCAGATGTCAGAGGCCAGTGATGGGAACCTCTGTGGTACCTGGTGCCAAGTTTATTAAAATTAGCTCTACAGCTTGGTAGTACCAAGTCAAAACCGCCAGTGTAGAACCGGGCACCAACTCCAGTGGTTCACTATCACTCTTTATAAGCTCATAAAATGAGCTGGATTGGAATAAGCCTGATACTGCTACAAGTAAGGATTCTCAGTGAGGCTGACTATCTTACAGAAGGGGTGAGAGGCACTGACAGCAATACAGACGTCTTCTTCTGCCCATGAGCGACACTTAGATTGCTACGTAGGGCGGTGGGGATTCCTTGGAAGGCAACTCTAAGGCTTCCTCATACGATGGCAGCACAGCCTGAAAGAGAAGACCATTAGTTAAGCTCTGGGGATCACATGAAAAGTTTCAAGTGGATTTGATCTTGGATGTGTTTCTCCACCTGGTTCAAAGCAGGGTTACAAGAACATGAAGGGCAGAAATCCACAAGAGTTAGAGGTCATCAGCACTTTATAACCACTTTGCTGCCAGTCCCACCTCCTTCTCTTAGCGCACGGTTGCAATAAATGGACCAAGACCCTTTAACACCCAGAATATAAGCCTGATTGCCTAAGCAAAGAAGATAAGCTCAGATCTTTGCAGAGGTCCATGATGCAGGCACAGCAGGGGCACACACTGCTGGCGAGACAAGGCTCATCACATTTGCCAAGTTTCAACAAGACAGATGCCTACACTTAGCATTCTATATTATTCCTCTTCTCATCCGTCTTTACAGTAGCTCTTACTATTGGAAGGTCTTCAGTATCTTTCCATTGTGTCAGAGCAGCTGGATACTGCTATTAAAGAGATCAGCAGTAGTCTCGAGAAGGACATTGATATTCATTATTTAGGAAACTGTAAAGATGGAGTGCAATGCACCAAATCTCTCAGACACTGATCCAGTGAAAGGTGAAGACAAACTGAATTTTAAACAGGGGTAGCACTATCAGACAGGAAACCAAAGTTCAACTGAAATTAAAAACACATCTCTGGATCAGAAAACACGAGTGATATACTCCCATTTACCTGCTTTGCCTGCAGCCTGAGTTTCAGGTTTATTGTGAATACTACTGACTGTGAAAGATTTTATACGAAAGAAAAGTTAAAGGAATATAATTGAAAACTGGCTATTGGTACCTGTTAATGCACATTTGAAGGGTTGGTCTATATCTCAGACCATAGAAGAAGTTAAAGTAAGGATCATCAGGCATCTCATCGTGCCTTTTCATGGTGTAAATCTGAGGCTGTTTTTACTCACCTTTTCAACTGCTTGTGGGTCAGCTTTCACCTCTCTCTTGCTGGCTTTAATGTGCTTAAAGCAGTTCAGGACACATTTAAACATATAGGCCTGAAAAGGAAAGGGAAATCTGCCATTGCATTTCAAGTCATCCAGAGCATTTCTGCTTTTCCATCAGGCTGCTGTTGTCCTACTCCCATCTCTAGGGATAGAAACCTGGGACCAGGGCTTCAGTCTCTCTTGATCCCTCACCAGAAAGGTGACAGCTCCATCTATTTGGAACAGTTCACTGCTGTGGGAAGTCAATAGGACCAGTAATACCATTAGATACAAAGCACACGCTCAAAACCTCTGAGACCACAATGTCATCAGGTAGGAAAGGAAAGCAGACCTTTCGTGTTATTTTTCTGAGGGGGCTACAACGTTTGGATGTCTCCAAAAAAGCACTGTGGGCACAACATCCACCTCCCAGCGATCCAAGGCTCCCTGGTCAACGAGGACTCACCCTAAAAGGTCAGCTCATTCAACAAAATTCAATACTTGCAATGGTTACGCTTCTCTGACAAGACCACCTCGCACCTCACAGAGTTACAAGATGCAATAGAGCTTTTCTGAGAAAAATGGATCGATTGACGGATTGTGGCACAAGAAAATAAGCAAGGCCGGTGAAGCATGCCATATTAAATAAATATTTTCCCTACTCTGCACAGTGAGACGAAGTCGTGTGCCTCTTATTTTTATTGGCATGAGAGTCTACTTCAAAAATGGTTGGCATTTTCAAAGGAACACAGGGAGTTATGTGCTGCAAGAACAAGCCATGCAGCTTAGGATTTCCTAGAACAATAAGACCTGTTTGTCTTGTCACAAAGCCAAGACAAAGAACGAGAACAGGGAATGAAGTATCTGAGTTGAAGGAATCCATCTCTCAAACTTCCAGAGATGAGGAGGTAAATTCAAATTTTGTCCCTCTGTAGGGAATACTGCAAATACCTTTCCCCTTCCAAAAGCCTCTTCACACAGTGAGCAAACATGCAAAACACTGAAGCCAATATAAAAACTGTGCAAACCCCCCCCACTCATCTGCAGAAGAACCCCTCCCAAAAAGATGGACAACCAAAAAATCCTTTCTTTGATTTTGAGTCTGAAAGAGTTTGCTGCAGCGTCTGCACCAAATTCATTGAAGTTGATTTCAGTTAAGACTGCTGCAAGCAACAGCAGGTTCAAGCAGAATACGTTGGTACACACAGCTTATGTAAAGGCAGCCAGTGACCTTGGGATCATCCCATTACTGGCTAACTCAGAACACTCAAGGGTCACCGTAGGATCCCCTCCTCCACATCGAATTGAAGAGGGAAAATTTCTCTGGCAGCCCTTGACACAGTAAGTGGATGGGAAGCTTGTCCCGGAGGTCAAACAGCGAGCTACTTCAGAAGTAATTACGTTAAACCTTTTCTTTCATTTCCCATCAGAAATATGTTATTCCCCTTCCTTCCTACATTCTTACTGCCCTGTTGGTGGAGGGGGTGACATTATGATACTGATGTGAGGTAAAGATTACTTGTGGATACACAGATCAGCAAGGGAGACTGCCCTGAGCTCCTTCACCACTCTGCCCTTTGAATACTTGGCATCTCCAAGGAGTTTAGACTTGAGCAATGGCTGATATCACCATAGGGGCTCTACAAATACGTACACAACCAGTCACCACACTGGTAAGGAGCTGGGAAGTTGCATGGAGAGACTTCTGTGCTGCAGCAGGTCGTGCTCCCTGCAAAGCGTGATGTTATACGAAGGAAAGGAGTGGATTGTTACCAGCCCCTTATCCCTGCCAGAGAAATCTTTCCTGCTGAAAGGGTGAGTAAAGTCCTGTGGGTCTCATATGAGGTCACTGGCAGGTGCCCCATCTCTTCTCCATCTGACAGATGACCTTTTAGCTGAATTATGCTGTGGCGTGGGATGCAGATAACTATTTGGGGACAGTAATTGCAAGCTGGCAGGAAAACAGCACCGAGTACACAGAGACAACATTTTAGCGTAAGAGCAATAAATGCTTGTGATGGGTCATTAAGCAAGTCAATTTATGCAGAAAAGATCCTGAGCTAGTCCAACATATTTAGATGCTACCTTGGTGTGGGCATTCAGTGAATTGAAACTGATGTGCTCTAAATTGGCCAAATGGTCTTCCTGGGTCTAAAATGTTCCGTGTTGCTGCCACATGTCTCATCAGATCTTTGTCACTTGGAAGGAACTCTCTCATGAAAATGGTTTTGCTTCATGTGGGAGACAGAAGGGATTGTCCCTAAGTTTAAAGGATGAGGTTCCTAATGACTTGCTCTGGGGAGCTTAGCAGGCCAACGAGTACCTGTGTCTGTCTGTTGTTTTTTAATTATCCTCCCCCTCATCCTTCCTCTTACAAACTCTAGCACAAGAAGTCATTGCAAGGTAGGCGGTCTCGAAGCTAACCCCATGGAAAATTCAAACCAATTGATTTGCCAGGTCAGTGAGATTTCTGCTGAAGACTCAAGGTGCCAGCTGAGTTTTGGGGTTGTCTCCGCTCCTATTGCGCAGCTTACGCAAATATTAAAAGATATATTAAAATCACGTCTGCAGTGCAATCATACAAGACCCTCCACTCCACATTGTCTTGTCTGGCCATCTGGGAAGAGTTTGAATAAAAAATGCTTCCTGACTAACAAGTAGCACTTTTCACTGTGACAGAATCTGCTCAAGTACCTGGAAAGATCTGGTTTTCTTCGCTGGTCTGAAACCCTTTGGTGAAAAACCTGTTCTCTGATCCATTGAAGCAAGAAGAATAGAAACCCTCTCACAGTGGAGTTTTCTGAGATGTAAGCAGGATTTAGCAGCTCACAGGTTTTAATTAAATTTCAGGCTTTCAGTGTGCATAACTCTGCTTACAGCAGCGCGGATACACCAACTTACCCAAGTGGAAGATCTAACCTGCTGCTTAATGATCTAATTTATTTTGGCACACAATAGAAGAAGAGTTTCCTATATTTGTTTTCAAACATCATATTCTTCTAGAGGTGAATGGGCAGTAATATTTTCTGCATATAAGAGAGATTTCACTTTATAACTCACGTCTGCAGAAGCCTAAAAGCAGTGATTTGAATATTAGACCTGCCTCAGACACTGTGCTGAGGCATAGCTCCTCTTACGCCCAAGGAGAGACCAACAAAGCTTTCCAGTGCCCTGGCAAATCTGAGAGAGAAGTAGAACCGATTTCTCCTTTCCCCTGGGCAAGAGATCTTCATTTCAGCCTCACCAGACCCTGCAGCCATTTACCTTCAGGAAGAGGACAGCAATAAATGCAATGGTGAAAGTGACCATCACTTTGGCATATTCCTCTTTTGGTAACCTCTCCAGGGTTGGCAAAAAGCTCTGTGAAAAGAGGAAGAGGGTCCCAGTTACAAACACTTGTACCAGCATCATACAAAGTGGTGGAAATCTCAGCACGTCTCAGCCTGCCTCTTAGAAAGGTGGGGCAGGGGGACAGGTCACGTTCTTTTCCTCATCAGAAAGAGGAAGGAGATATTTTCTCCTTCTGCTGTTTACACTCCTTTGGCAAAGATTTTCAGAAGACTGTTTAAATGAGAACCAAAAGCGTGACTGTTTAATAAAGATGAAAAGTCGATGCATTTTTAACGCATGCAGGTAGTCTCTACCCAAATCATTTTGCTCTGCGATTTGCATCCATAAGATTCTTACAAGAGAAACGAGGTGTACTTTTAAGAAACACATGCATAAGCAACCTGTCAGTCAAGAACACTGTGCTGGGTGAGAACATACGGAGAATCCTCTTTTGTCATCAGAGCTGTTCCGGGTGTACCGTAGAGATCTGAGAAAGTTTACTCTGTCTTAACAGGCACTGAAAGAAACTTCACAGGGGTTCATTCACAGCATGAAAAATCAGCTGAGCTTGCTCATCACCCACCTCATTGTCTGAAGACTTGAGGCTGAGGTAGGTGGGGACCTCCATGCAAGAGCTGCAGAGTGTGAGAATACTCAGGCAGAAGTCCAGCAGCTGCAGAGCCAGGAAAGGGACCTTCGAATGTCCCTGCTGCAAGAGGGGCAGGAATTTGGTTATGGTTACAAGATTGCGTCACTTCTACAGATTTTCCACATTTTACACAGTGCTTTGTTCACATCGACAGCCTAAGCTATTTAATTCTCTTAAACTAGCCAAAAATTATAAGAAAACCGTCTAGTTGGGCTGATTTCTACACAGAAGACACCTCTAGCTGGAGCAGTGATATTCCTAGTTTATCTTCAGCAATCCCTTCCTAGCATGGGCACGCCCAGAATGACCTCCCCAAAGCCATGAGACAGAAAATGAGATCAACAGGAAGATTCCCAGACATAGTGAACTAAACAACATCCCAGCTGTCACTAGTTTTCCTTTACGTACCCTCCAGCCCCCAGGGATTGCATCCTGCCTCCAACCAGGATAGAAACCACCTCATCGTGAAGAACCGTGCCCCAAGATCACGTTCCTCTACTCCTACATTAACTGTGGGTCTCCATTTCATAGAGAACAGAGAAGATCACCCCAGATGTGAGGTGTTACCTACCACGTGGCTAAGGGAGGACACAGAAACCATCGCTGGGACTTGTATGTAGGAACTGAACATCGTTAGGAGGGTGAGGAGAAAGTCAATGACTTGCAGAGCAAGGAATGGGATCAGGAGACGTTCCCTCTTCTGAGAAAGAAAAGCAATGCCAGTTACTTCTGTTCTGAGTGGCAGAATGAGACCAGTTAGCAATACCTGAAAGGTCATATTTTAAGATACTCCAAGAATAAATACTCTCTGCATCTAATTCCACATGGTGTGGTGACGATTGATTCAGAAACCATGGAGGGCACCAACACTGTTTGTTTTTTTCCACCCCCTTGGAAAGTTTCTGTGAATTTTCACTATGTGACACTGCCACTTGATCCCGTCAGAGCTGTCATTCAACTGTAGCCAAAGGTTACTGGTACAGAGAAAGCTGGCTTCCCACACCAATGCATGGTCATTTCTTCTCCTGAAGTGGGAAATGAATCCCCAGTGTGATAGGGGAGTTACAGTTCCCCCCCCCAGGTTCTGACTTACAAAAGAGCAAGGAAATGAATGAATAAAATGACATTTCCAAAACGTAACATTTCCATTCCTTAACACAAAAAATAGTCTTGATAGAAATGTCACCCAGATTTGCTAAATCTGGCAGTTAGTACCCTTGCAGATGAACCTGAGACTGCAAACCAGCCACCTTCCCCCTCTGTGAGAATGCAGAGATATTTATCTGTTTTTTTTTTGATCATACTTCAGCATTTTCAGCGAGCATCCTCCAGTCCCCTCCTCTAATACCTCCTAACTCAGAGAGGCCTTAGCCAGCAGCAAAATGCCCCTTGCAGAGAACGTACCTTCACCACACCGAGGAGGAGGTTGAAGCTGATGACAAACAGCATGATGATCAACAGGAAACTGGTGGTGACATCAGCTAAAGATAATAAAAGCAATTACCACGTTACTAAAAGCTGGACCCTGGTCTCCCAATTCGATCATACCTCTAAGGCAAAGTTACTGTGAAAATAATTGTATGTATAGGGAACAAATGCCACGCAGCTGGAAGGTAGTACTTTTTCCTTTTGTACACCCACTTTTTCATCTGTCTCTGAAGTTTCTGTTTCTTTAGCCACTGGGTTGAGCAGGCTGTCAGCTCAGGTGCGTGGGAGCCAAAAACCTTTATTGCCTGGACTGAAATTTTAAGTATCCTAGGCTACAATATCAAGGTAAAATGAAATTAAAAAAAAAAAAAAAAAGGCAGAGTGCTATTAGCTAATGATTACTGAGGTAGAAAGTATTTTGAGACAGCTAAAGCAACCAAGAGTGAAAGATCTGCAAGATTCGCAAGCAGACAAGAAGCATGAGTTTTAACCACCCACCGCTGCTATGGACCACAGAGTTTCAGAGTGAGACATCTCACCTCCGCTCCCGGTAGCTGTAGGGTGCAACATGCACATTAAAAATAAATGTGTGAGGAGAACAACATGAGCCAGCTCTACCTACGGGGCTGTTTTGGTGCAGGGAGGTCACGTCTTACGTACACATAGTTCCTGCTGAACAGTTCCCAGGAAGAAGTTTTCCCTCTTGGTATTGCAGCCTGCCCTGGTGATGACTTCCAGAGCCTCGCCTGCACTATACAGTATGTGCATTTCATCTTCATAGCAGTCTAGAGAGCGTGAGGATTTTTTTAAAGTTGGTTTGCTTCTTTAAAAAAAAAGAAAAAAAGCTCACTCCGAAGGCAAAACTCATCTTTAAAATGCAAAACTTTCTTTATCTGCCTCTGCATAATGCACAGCCTTCCACAGTGCCTCCTCCAACTCACTCTCCAATTTCTTTCTTATTGCTTTACCCAAGATTAAAATAGGAAGTCTGTTTGGGGTCTCTAACTTCCAAGTGCTTGAATAAAGGGTTGAATTCTGTTAGAAAAGAACCAAAGTTTTCTGCCTTTTTTTAAAGCAGCTGATCCTTCCCATGGGTTTTTCGAACATCAGAAATATTTGATTACTGGTTTGTTTTCCCCCTTGCCAATTGCCCAGTTTATTCCACGGCTATTAAATAAACACAGCTCCTAACCCTGTTTTCTCCGTTACCCCTTCAACTTACTTCCATAAGGAAATCTGGAAAACTGTGCTTTAGCCTGTTGGATCCCTGATATGTTCTGGTGGCTCTGAAATCCTTCATTGCTCCATACTATCCATTCTTCCCCCCTGAAAATGGCCGTCTGTCTCCCCCAGCTTTGAGTGTTTGCATATAGAATCATAGAATGGCCTATGCTGGAAGGGACCTTAGAGATTGTTTCAATCCAATCTCCCTGTCATGGGCAGGGACGCCTCTCAGCTAGATCATGCAACACATGAGGACCGAACGGGAACCAAACCCACGACCTTTGGTGTTTCAGCACCACACTCAACCGAGTGAGCTAAACCAGCCCTCAAATATAGAGGTAATACATTATATTTTTAGTGGGTGGGGGAGAATTTCAGTGCTTGGGCATACACCAAACTGTCCTTAACCGACTTCCTAGCTTTGCTGACAACAGAATAAAATAATTTACAAAGATATTGTGGCAAAGAAACTCATCCCCCCTTTTCAGGCAGATAACACCCACGTTGCTGATTGCAGCAACACGTGCATCAGAGCAGTGGCAGCTGTGTCACACCTCGGCCAGTTGCTGTGTTTGAGGGAGCAAACGCAAACAGTCAACCCAAGTCAAAGGAGAGCTGTGCTGGAGAAAGGCAGACCCACCAGCCAGCGCTGCCCACAACATCTGGCAGGAGGTGGGCACCCATCACATGCACCACGCAGCATGTGCAAACTGTCAGGTGCTGCAGCCAGGCACTGCTAAGCAGTGTGGGGATGGACGAGGGCCAGCTGAAGGAGCGAGGATGATACTGAGAAGCTCTGGAGCCTTCCCAGGACTGTAGAGGATCTGCCTGACAGCTGGGCTGAGCCACATCTGGCAGCAAGGGCAGGTGGCACCACCAGCAGCACTCCTCACGTCCCTCCTCTGAAGCCAAGAGTGCACTTTATCTCATATAAATTTATTGATTCAAAAGGTATCTTAACTTCCCTCGCTATCTTCTCAAGAATTAGCAACACCCTCGAGTCTCAACAGCAAATCTCATTTCTAGAGGAACCACCTTTAGTCTGAATAGAAGCTGTGGCCACAACTTCCCTCCATGAGGATGAGAAGCCTCTTCCTCCCTGGGGCTCAAAAGAAAAAAAAACCTTTAAGGAGGCTGCATCCCTCAAAGAAGCAAAAATAGCTTATCTTAAGAAAGGGAGAACCACTACAGGAGTTGCTGCCTGTGGAGGTGTCAGATGTTCAAGACTTAAGTGAGTGATCCAAACTATTCAACAAACACTTAACCTACATCACAATAAAAGAGGTTTGATGTCACGAAACAAGAAAATAGCTTATACTTATAGCCTGATAAAAAACCCCAAACAAACAAACCAAAGAAATGCAGTGTCTCTTTACCACAAAATAATGAGAATGGAAAAGCACAAGAAGACGAAATCTTAAGAAACAGCAAAAAAGAAACTCCAAATCCAGCAAAACCCCCATGAGAACAGAGAGGGCAATGGAGAACGTGGCTTTGCTGCCGAAGGGGCTGCTCACAGTTTTGCAGCTCACAGGGGTCGTGGGAAGAGCCTAAGCTTCAAGGCAGAAAACCAAACCCACCTTCCAGAAGCAGGAGAGTAGAGACAAGGCTGTGATCTGGGGCACAAAGTACCAACGACTAACGTGAGGAGAGCATAAACTCAAAACAAAAAAGAGCCTCACAAAGGAGCCAGTCTCAGCCTTTGCAGGAAGAGTCATAAGAGGAGGCAACCCCCGTGCCATTAAACCCCAAACTGCCTGAAGCCACTTTCCCCGATTTTCCTCGCAGAACCATCAGTCATTTGCCACAGAGAGGATTTCTCTCTTTAGCACGGCGTTTCCTCAGATTCAGGACAGCTGTGGTTTTTCTGCCTCTTTCTATGTGGTTTCATGCTCCAGCTCTCTCGGCAGGCTCGCTAATTAATTGGGCAACTGGCTGTTGCTTCTGCAGGCTAATTGCCGGCAGAACCCAGCTGAATTTTCCAAGTGGAACCCAGCTCAGAAAAAAACCCTAAACAAAATAACAAAGAAACATAAAGCCCACAACCCTACAGACACAAAGGGATGGAAAGAAAAGGGCGAAACAAGAGAAAACAGCTTTCCGCAGGCTGTCTGCCTCCTGTTTGTTGCCAGCCAATGCAGTCATCCTTTCTGCTGGCAGCAGATCTCTCCGTTCCAGAAATGTCTCGGTACCAACGGATTTGATTTCAGCAATCAAAGATTTTACTTCAGTGAAACGACTCCTTGCTTTGTGGGCAGCACATTCAGCAGGTGGGCTGAAGGGGTGACCCCCTCAAGGTAGCTGCCCTCTCCGTGCAAACCCTTCGTGTGTCACCGAGAGGCCAAATGCCACCTGGAATACTTTGCAAGGGCTGGCAGAGTAGTGAGGTACCTTCCAGAACCAGCGGTAGATCCCTGGGGATCCCTGGGGTTCCAGGCACCTGCAGCCACAGCAGACCCTGGGGACTGGAGTATGTGACTAACAGGCTTTTCCCACGCCCAGCATCTGCTGTCCAAAAATATAAGACATCGATTTTTATGTCTCTTCAGTATTTCCCTTCATGTTTCGGATGAATGTTTGTCTCTTTTGTGCTTAAAAGCCCTCAGAAAAGGGCAAAATTTAGGAATCTTGAACCAAGTTTGAGCACTTGTCTAATCTCAAACACAGGGGCATCATTTCAAGGTTTTCCTCACTGCTCTTTCTGCATGTTGATGTGGGTGCCTATCTCAGGAATAACCTCTTTGTCTCTACAGCACCTTAGAAGCATCGGAGTATTCAGAGAATAACAGAGGTTGTCCCTGTAGAAAGTGCATTGGCTCTTTGCGGGCTGTTACTGCAAGAAAAGAGGCAATTGTAACAATAAAGGAAATTTCAGATAAAAGGAAGAAAAAAATCTTACAATAAGTGATGCAATCTTGAACAGGGATGCAGAATTTTAATTTTTGGGAATCTGCAAACCTCAACCAGACAGAGCCCTGGGCAAGCTGCCCCACCTTTGGAGTCAGCCAGGTTTCTAGCAGGAGGTTGGGTTGGAGACCTCAAGGCATCCACGTTACCTTTGCTCTGATTCAAGCATTACAAAGGCAGGCAGGGAAGAAACGTTGCTCCTCACAAAGCCTTCTTCACTCCTGTAACTCTAGAATCTCCTACCAACAAGTATATTTCAGTTCCACAGCCACCTCCAGGCTGGCAGAGGATGTGGTGAGTTTGCCCACCTTGAGGTGCACCTTTTTCCAAAAGCACGCAGGCATAAACAGCAGCAACAGATAAATAAATGTGCTTTTGCTTGCTCCAGTTCTCTGAGACCACTTGTGTCTCCCAGAGATCCCAGGGAATGAATGAGAAGGACTATATAGAAGTGCTGTGAAGTGAAGGTCGTTTTATTTGGGGAGGTGGTGTAACCAGAATGGGCACATACGACAGAGCCTCTGAGAGCTGCCCTAGATATCTGCAAGTAGTACCCAAAATCCCACCCATCCAACAGTAAGCAAGAACATTTATTTGCCAAATGTCTATTTTTTTTTTTTTTTTAAATTAACTTCACATCAGGGATTTTGCGCTGAATGTAGCCAGGAGGGACACTGAATGACTCCTAATATTTCCCATGAATGCAGAGAGATCCCCTCCTATTTTATGGCCCAATAAAGCAGCAGGGGAAATGCAAACAGGGCTCGTAAAGCTGGGCTTTAGCAGTTGCCTATCAAGGCCAGCAGTGTCTGGTTTGGTGTTACTGATAAGCTGCAGGGAGTTGTTTCTGGACAGCCCTGTTCAAAGCATAGGCAGGACCAGCCAAGGGAAGGAATCCTCCCAGTCCCTTTGGCTGGATTTGCTTTTCACGAGACGACGAGGGAATATTTTCTGCCTAGGAAATGGTATGCATAGGATATGGTATATGCTGTGCACACACGTCTTCAGGCATAACTGAGGTATTTTTCTTGGCCGACTGGACAGAAATGGAAACAGCTTTTTCAGTTGTACTTTGTCCACAGCCTCAGTTTTTATAGTCATTAATGAGAGATAAGAGTGATTAACGCTCGGACTGTACACAGGCATGAATTGAAGATATCCAAAGGATCTGACCTGTGGCAAGCAGTGGGGTGTGATCTTTTCAAGGCAGAAAACCATTTGTGTTAGCAGCTTAGAAATGGTAAGGAGATTTTAATTGAATTGAAATGTTTTGGGGAGGGGATTGCGTTTTGATTTTATTTTTCCAGCAGGAAAAGCTACTCTGCCAAAGCTCATATGCTTGCAGGAATGAAGCACGGCCAAGAAGGCTTTTGCTAGGGAGGCTCCTCAGCTCCGGAATGAGGTTACTGATAGACTGGAAATGGGGGAGGCTGCATGGGAAATGCACATCAAAATTTCTGTTGCACATGAGATAGAGCATAGAGACGTGAACGTAATTCTTCCAACTGCAACTGAATGCTGCAAATCACCTCACAGTAAAGTTTGTTTCCTGTTCCTTTTGCCTGGCCAAATCAATTTTGTGTTATTTCTCAAGTACTAGTTAGGTAGTAAATTTAGATCTACTTTAGATTATCCAGCATGCTGACCTTGACCCCACTAGGGGTGGAAAAATCATCTTCAAGGCTCCCAAAGACAAAGAAGAACCTGGGTCTTCTTCCTGTTTTAATTCAACATTTCCAGCAGGTCTTATACTCCTTTCTTGGTCAACTTTCATCGAAAAGCAGATTTCAGAGGACTGTTCTCAGTCCTGCGCTGCCATGTAAGCCCAGACAGCAAGGAGTAGCACGCTGCAAAGGGTAGAGCATCCCTCTTCTAAGGGCAGTTGGCCCACTCACCCTTCCCCTTAACCTGGCAATCACAAAACCCCACAGCAATCCCAATTTTTCTTCCCCTCCCTGCCCATACCTGTAGAAGCCAAGGCCCTTTCCATACCCTTCTTTTAAGGCAGCGAAACACACTGCTGAGAAATCTTGAGGGAGCTCTGATTCTTTGTAAAGAACTCCTATATATTTTTTTTTTCCTGCCGTATCATGTGAGAAGCATTTTCGCATCCACCTCGCCTTGTTTATATTCTCAGGCCGTGACTACAGCGTTAGCATTATATATTCTGAGACGTGCTTTATTCTGGCAGGCTCTACAAATAGAGCAGCAGATGCTGAGGGCATCGACAGAACCTCTCCCCAAATCGTTCTCCAACTCTTCCATCTGGGTTTTGAAGTCAAATCGAACTTTTTGTACCGCTTTGCTGTGTCGCTTCCCTGCTAGTTTCTGGAAATAGAAGGGCTGCACTGCGTTTATTCCAACTATAATCAGAAAACACAATCTCCCAAGCAGAGCCCGTTGAAATGCTTGGGAAGAGAAGCCAAGTGGAAGTGCTGGGGATTTCATTATAAAATGTTCTCTTTTTTTTTTGTGTAGGAGGCAGTGGAAGTGCTGGGAGGGGGAAGACCTGTCATTTTTGATTGTGTGGGAAGAGCGGGGGGACTGTTAAAAATGGGGCAAATTGCACTCAGAACAGTTCTATTCTTAAAGAAAATCCCCTAGACTTGCAGAAATGCACGTCTTGCTTAGAAAGCTTATAAAGAGTTCGTATGGAAATGATCTGAAAAGTCTGTCTCAACGATTTGTTTCTTTTCCTTTAAAGAATATTTTACTTAGACGCTCAAAGAAAAGTAAAAATTATTGGCCTTGGATGATCCTTCTGCAAAAAAAATAATGCAAAACAATTGTCATTTTTACATAATTGTAACGGGAAAGTACTCTGATCTGCAAATACCACGTTCAGTTTCCAGCAGTTCAGATCACTGTATTAGTTGGAATTCATGCACATATTCCATCACCAGGAAAAAATATTTCCAAGTATGCCCATATCCAAGCCAGATTCATCAAAATAAAACAAAACAATGAAAAAAAAAACCCAAAGAAAAAAGAGAGGAAGACCTTAAGGTCATACTTGTGTCATGCTTTTCAGTTTTCATCTGTAAAATTAAAACTAGAAACATATATTAGAGCAATGGGAAAAGGGACTCTCCTACCTACGTTGTGCTGATCGCAGCCACCCAAAACACAGCTTGACTGAGGCTGTTTGCTGTACTGCACTGATGGGAGAGCTCTGCAGAAAGCAGTCACCATGCAAGTCTACACTGGGTGTTGAGTTGAGCCACAGTTGCAGAGGATCACAGCTAAGGAAAGGAGCCTCCAACCCACCCGGACTGGACTCCTTTGGAAATAATGCCCTGTGGGAAATACGGGGACGGTGACAGCAGACCCTTGCTCTGTGTCCTGTTAGCAGGAGTCACCCAGTTTTCCATTTTCCACTCACTGTTGATGTCTTTCAAACAGCTTCGGTGAGTCACAGTGGTGCCTCCTAAAGCCCAGCTGGGCTCTTTAGAAAATTGTGAACCCATTTGTTAGCACTAACAGTGACTGTGCCTGTTTTGGTGCTTTCCACCGTGCCTGACTCCCACCCTGGGGACGAGCGAGTTTGGGATGTGCAGGAATCTGCTGTGCTTGGTTTCTTTTTCCACCACTCTGCGCGTGCTTGCAGCCTGGGGATGGACACACTGGAAAAGCACAGAACAGGCAAGTCCTTGCTGCTTTGAGTTGCATTTTTCTCTGACTATGAGTTTTCTCCATAGGGAGAGACAATGCGGGTTGTGGGAGCCTGCTCTCTATCTTTTTGCACACAGTAGAGGAGAGTTATCTCAACTTGTGGTTTTACACCGAAAAGTGACTAAGAAAAGGAAAAAGCACCCTGTGTTTGATGCTTCCAAACAACTTAACACAGAATTAGCCTGGTCAAGTAGTCTCTGAGGTTCGGGGAGCTGTTTTCTTTGAAATGACATCCCATGTGAGCTACCTGCCAGGTCTCTGAAAGCTAAGCTAGATCCTTCTGAGCTTATGACGTAGGGATTCAGTCAGCGGTGATGAATGCAACGCTTGTGACTATTTGTGGGATATGAAACAGCTTGGCTGCTTCTGCCACACAACCAATGTTCTGCAAAAAACACCAAGAGTTGGGGAAAATCTGGAGTTGGGGGCCAAAGACACAGTGGGGAAAGGTAGGTGGGCTGGTGTGGCTTGCTGAAGTGCCTTCAGCTGTGAGGTGGGGGAGCCCTGCATGGCATGATGGATGATGAGAAGAGGATGGCTCCATGGCATCGAGGAGGTGCAATGTCAGGTAGCCCACACACTCTTGGGATGCAGTGTGGGGCTGTGATTTCTTCTTGCTCCAGGACTCTGAGGCCACTGGCCAGAATAGATTCATTAAGGAGCTGGTCAGACACTTCAGTGTTGTCCTGGAAAATGCCCAACATGGGAAGGAAGTCAACAGTGTGTGTGAGGCTTAAATGATCTGGTGAAAAGAAAGAGAAGAGGAAACCAGGACTGTCAGAGTGGCGAAAAGCACACTGCAGAGGGAGCAGGAAGGCTGGAGGAGTATGAGGGTGCTGGAGAGTTCGGGCTGAGGGCCTGATCCACTGAAATAAAGACAACTTCTCTGGGCTCCACATTTGTCTCCAAAAAGCCAACAAAGCCACGGCCTAAAGCAAAATCCAAATCTTTCGAGCTTGTATTTTGTCTCTGGGTCTGAGCTTTCGGTCCATCATACCAGTATCCAATTTTCTTTGATCAAAAAGAAAGAGGGACCGGTGCAGGACCTTGGGCTCCCTCTCAACCCCACAGACCCTTGCTGCTTCCCAACATCCCCGTGACCTACCAATCCTGTAGTAATCTTTGTCCAGGTTTTTGCAAAAGCCTTTTCCACCTGCCACCTCCAGGGAGTACTCAATCAGCAGCAAAATGCTCATAACCTAGGAGAATAAAAGGAAAAGACACAGTTCAGTGGGCCTTGGACTAACTTCCTACCAACAAATTTGTTTCCAGGGATCACGCAATGGCCACGGTCCTAAATACAGTCTCCAAGTGAGACAGTTGTGAAGGGTTTAAAATCCTGCACAAGGAAATATTGAGGCAAAAGTTACCAGTTTTTTAATGGTTTGGGTCTACCTGTTTGTGTTTTTTTGCCAGCTTCTGAAGGAGGATGGAGAAATTACAAAGTTAATGAGTTACGTTTTGACGTTTTTTTATCTGGAAAGTCCTGGCTTTACATTTTGAAATTGTGTTTTGCTTGAGGTTGAGCTAGATGCAAGAATAGCATTTTAAAGCATAATAAGAAACACAAAAAGAAAAAAAGATCTCTCTGTAAGTCTATCTACACTCCTTCATTGGCAAAAATATCATTTTCCTTCTTTGATTTGAGAAAAATCTCCACATGTGCTTTTTTTTCACACTGAACCAGGATGATTTTCTCCAAGCTGGACTATAAAACCCCAGACTCCAGAGTTCGTTCCATCCTGAGTGTAGCAAGCTGTGAATTGGAGTGAGGTCTAGAGCTGGGGTCTTGGTCCTAGCACTAAACTTCTATATCCAAACAGTAATGATCTGCAGCAAAAAAAATCCATTTCTAACCCTCAGATTAAGGAGAGATCCCGTAGCATGTGGGACACTGGACATCCAAAAGCTGCAGAAGCCCTCCATAAGGCTGGAGACCCCACCGTGGAGCACCTCAGACAGCAGGTCGAGAGTATTTCCATACCAGTAAAACCAGGAATTGAGTAGCCACAAGGCCAGACACCCCACCACAACCCTCCTGGGGACAATCCCCCCCTGCCAGTGAGGACACGTTCCAAGGGGATCAAACTTGTAGAACCAAGAACAAGATGTCCAAGGCCACAACAGAGCAGCAGTCACTGCTCACACTGCTGTCAGAGAGCAAGTAACACCTCTTGGGGTAAAGAACTACTCTGAGACCATTTACTGCTCCTTCAGCACCTTATTGACAGTTTCAGCAGAGTTCTGACTGCCCCGTGCATCTCTTGTCTGTCCCTTTGTTCCTCGTTCTTAGATCTCTGCTGTCCTCCCTCATGCTTGGTGTATCTTTCATTTCTTCTGCATTTTCAGGCTGGAGCACAGCGTGGTCTGTCAGTCCTATACCTACAGCTGCACTTCCCAAAAGCAGCTTGGTGTGCACTGGGTGATTTTAAAATCGGCTTCGCAGTGCTGGTGGCCGGGGAGGAAGCCTGCTTCTGCGTTCCCCGAGGATGCAGGAGATGCTTGTCACCACGCAGCTCCATCTCACCGTCCACCCAAGCTCTCTGACCTCTCTGCTGCTAAATATGCAGAGGGTATGATATCCCGGAGGGCTTCTAGCCCCAACAACAGGGCACAGCCTAAGAGCAGGAGTCAGACCAGGAGAAATGCACAGACTGTTGTGCCCTGTGTCTTTTCTCCTCAGAGAAGTGGGAACAGAGTCTGCAAGAGAGTAAATCCTGAGGTGTGCAAAAAATGGAGAAACCTTGGCCAACATGATACTCCATCTTCACCCCGCCAACACCAGGTCCCAAGCGAGAATTCGTTCTTCAGCCTACCAGGGACAGAAGCCATCAACAAAAGTACCATCAACAAAAAAAGAGGTTTTTGTGAAGGGGTGAATGAGTGAAGCCGTTTTATCTTGACTGCACAGCCTCTGCCTTTGAGTCATCTGAACCTCGCACAGATGCAGGAAGCAAGTTTGTATCTGCCACCAGGATCAGCACAAGCTTGGGTACCACAGAGCTAGAACAACTTTTCCACAATAGCTATAGCAGCGCTGTGTTTCAACAACTGCTTTGAGAAGTCACGCAGGCAAGGAGGAACTGGAACTCTTGTGGTCTGCGCTCGTGTTTGCAAACTTCATATGTGGGAAACAGCAGATAACCAGCTGGGGAAAGCAAATTGTTAAGCGAGCAGAAGAGACAATGTATTTTGTTTTTTGCAGAGCAATGCCTGGAGATGCCATAGGAGATCCTGACAGCTCAGGCAGGAGTAACACATAGTCAGATGTGCCAGGGCTGACGTTGCAAGCAAACAAAACAGAGAGGCACGGAAAGAAAAGTTTTGCATTGCCCCAGAAGTGGGGAAGCATGGCTGGGAGGCATGGCCTGCGTGCAGGGTCTCCCACTGTCTCTGTGGTAGCTGCAGAAGACCTAGGAACCTCAAAACCAAATCTATAATCTTCCTCTGCCACAAGTTGCAATATCCAGAAAAGCTGCAGCACATCCTCCAGAGCCCTGTGCTTCTAGAATCAGTTTCCACCAAGTCATGTTCTTGCTGCAGCGGGGACTGGGACCCTCTGTTCCACCACGAGCCTTCCCTCTGAGTTCAAAGTACTGTGTAGAGCCTGAGTTGGAAGAAAGGTTGTGTCGTGTTTTCTCCTGGTCTGTCTAATATCAGGTTGTTCCACAGCTACATGGGACACGCTGCTTTTCTTCTCTTTTTTCCATGCAGCAAATGAACTTTGCCTTTTGATCACGAGGCTGATAAGAAAAGAGGAACTATCTAGATCTCAGTACATGACACAAGAAAGTTAACATGAATTCGGTTTTATGTAATAGCATTTAAAGTGCAATGGCACCACTGAACCTTACCAAGGATGAAGCTGCGTTGATCTGAAGTTTCTTTGCACCTGGTGGTCTCCCCTGGGGTGTCAAGGATCTCTTAACTAACTATGCATGGAGGTGACATGCTGGCTTCAAGTGCCCTGACTTGTCTGAGAGGCTTCATTTACATGCTCACGAAGAGATTTCACTTCCCTTGTTGCTACTGTTGGCCAAACAGTCAACATGGGAAATATAGCAAGAAATTGCTTTTTCAAGTTTCTGTTAAATGAAAGCCAGAGCGAAATGGATGACCTGAGCCCTAAATATCAGTTTCATTGCTGAGATAAGTGAGCAGAAGAAGGATGTCAGATCCAAAATGCTCCCATCCCAGCTGGATTTACAGCCAGAGCAGAGCCAGGGGCTAAACTTCAGTATGAAGATCCATCTCTAACGTCTACCAAAGAGGGCAACAGTGGAGCAAAAGAGGTCCTGGTTTCCTTGCAGGTGTTGAAACGAGCCACACAACCAGACCAACAGCAGCCACACAGGATAAGTACACTTCAGATAGAAAACGCAAGCCCAACCTGAAAGATTACGGAGAAGAGTTTTAAAGTGAAAGTTGGCTTAAACTTTCTGTTTAAAAGGGCTTTTGCACAGAAAGAAGGAGCCACCGACCTGTAACAAGTTAAAACAGGCAAAGATCTCTGAGCCCTTCCCTTAGCTCTCCATCACAGGTACCATGTGAGGGCCAGATACCATTCCATCACCTGACTTTGCATTGGACATGCTGCTGCCTGGCATGTGACAATCTCATTTATTCCTGTAGAGAATATACGTACAAGGTGATGAAACCTCTACAGTGGGCTGTTCACCTCAATTTGAGAAGAAGGTAGGGGAAGACTTATATGGTGTCTGCCTGGCACTCCTTTCTCTGCAAGGCTGGATGTATTCTTGCTTCAGATTCACCCTTCGGCTCCAGAAGAAACCCAAAGGTTCCCGTTTCAGGCAGACAGGGTTGCTCAGACAAGCGCCCAGTTCTCTTTCTTATTGCTGTGTCACGGCAGGAGGAAGGCAGCTTAAGACATGAAATTTCACCTCCCGGCACTCAATTTGCAGCTCTCTTGGTGTGGTGCAGTCTCCCAGCCCCTCCACCAGCCAGCCCTTGTTGCATCTCCTGCGGCTGCGACTGTGGCAGGACACTTCTTGTTGCTGCCTCTGTTTCAAATGTCTTGGTAAAACATCTACAACACCAGGAAAGGAAGTGAGTTGGCCAAATAGGGTAGGACTGAGGTAGAGCCAGCCGTTAAATCAAGGCAGCTAAATCGGGGGTGTCTTGCAAGGCAGAATCTCAACAGCATGGTGCACACAGCCTCCGTTCCCTGGTGAATAATTCTGCTCCAGCTGCAGTGAGGTTGAACTGTTAGAGGTTGGCCCATGTGCCTTTTGTTTTTGGTTTGGTTTTTTTTCTGAAATACATGCAGTTTGAGTAATCTCCAAATAATTTATCTTTATGCACATGGCCTTGGTGCTCTTGGTGTGACGGCTGCTCCTTTTTTTCTTGTTTTCAAACTGAGTGTTTCTGCAAGAAGAGCTTCAAGCCGTAATGAAGAGGGGTCACTGGGGACAGTGACATGCTGCTCCAGCAGGGCATTAGGTGCGGTGAAGGTTTCTGACAGTGGTGCACACAAGCAGGTGACACCATCCCTTTGAAAGCAAATAACACCACAGAGAAATGCTGCACTTGCAGAGCTCTGCCTTTTCTTGCTTTAATTTAAAAGTGGTTGCTGTGGCAGGGTAGGATGACGTGAGGAGTGGTTTTAGCTCCCATTTGGTTTCCTTTCAAATCATTTTATCTTTTCCTTCCTGCTGCCTCCTTCTCCCCGTCTTGTTTGTGCAACAGAGATACTCCAGGAGGACGGGGGAGCAGCACAGGGGCTGCTGGACATCTCAGCACAGTCAGAGTTTCATGACAGCGCAAGGAATCGCAGCTCTGTACCAGCACAAGTCCTGTCCGCAGGTGAGGACTGGACCTGGGGAAGGTCCCAGAGATGAGATTGCTGCTTGAGTCAAAGAGCTCCCAAAGAGAAGAGCTCATCTGCAACTGAGGCCAGGCCAAGGTGGAGACACGCACCTTTCTAAGACCTCCTTTAGTTCTAATCAAGGACTAACAGCAAAGGAATTGCTGGATTTCTGCCCACGCTGTGTGCACAGAAACAACTTTCCAGCCATGTTCTTGAAGCTAATGTCAAATAACTTGAGGTCTGTTCATGCCTGAGGAGCAGATGGGCAGGAGGACAAGTTCCTCCATGCTTCCTTTGGAAGTCACCTGCAAGTCACCTCACAACACCCAGTGAGGCTTCGCTAATCGCACAACTCTGTCCCCTCCCTGGTCCCCTCCTTCTCCTTCCTTGTTTGTTTGATAATGGCCGTGATTTATTTCAGCTGCCTATGGAGAGATCAGCAGTGAGACAAACCTAATTTACAGGGGGACAAGACATCACCACAAAGCTTGAGAGCTTGTGTTTGACGGCATTACTATCACTCAGCATCACTGTGATTCATCACTAGAATCCACAGCAATAATTTATACTGATACAAACCAGCGGTATTGACGCAGCAAATCATCCAAGTCACTTCCAAGTTATAAATTCCCTTTTCTTTTTCCCTTCCTCTGCCCAGCTGCAGCTACGTGATCGAAAAGGTGGAGAAGAGGTAGGGAAAAAATGGTTGCTATTCTGTGTTCTCTCTCAAAGAAGTAAGACAAGACAACCTTCCCGGAAAACTAAAATGTTTTTCAAAGGATTCTGTGTAAAAGGAACTATCTCATGGTAACCACCATTCTGGTTTTGCAATGATGCACCACGAAGTTTCAGAGGGTGACACCAAACCCTCATGACCACCAGCCACATCCAGCTGGTCACAGGGATAGTGGCTGGACTGCACAAGAGCTGTCATTTAGAGACGCAGGGCTGCTTCCTACGCAGGCAGCCAAGGCGCTGGGGACTACGAGTGTGGGCAGGAGGAGCATCTGCTCCCAAAGCCTGGTGACATCCCATGTCCATGTTGCTTGTGACCTGTCTGGTGCAGGGTGAAGCCAAATCATGCCTGGAAGAGCAGAAAGGGGACACGCGCAGGCAGCTTTGACGGTGGTGTGAGAGTTTGGTCCCCATTAAAATATCAGCTGGAGTTATTACTGCTAAGTCCTGTCACGTGAATGCACTTAAGACACGCTGCAGGTGATGGGCAAGTCTGTTTTAAAAATGGTCCAAGAATCTAAGTGTTTTTTCACACATACTTGTCCTGATATTTATCTGCGATGAGATAGAAACTACATCTAAGTTTATCACACATAATTTCTGGTTTGAATTACTGCTAACAGTCAGGGGAGGGATAAAAAAATTCCTTTTCTGTACCTCTGTTTCACCCCTGATAACAAATAGCTCACATCGCTCGGTGTGCCTGTAGCTCTCTGAAGAAAACATGTTGAGGTTCCCTGTCTTGTGTTTCCCACCTTTGCACAGACCTTTAATTTTGCCAGCTCCTCTTCATACAGTTCTTACCAGGGTCCCATTTCACAATCCTCCCTCTGCCATGGCATAGTTATAATTGTCAGAAATTACTTGTGCTCTGCTGCTCTGCTCAGCTTCGATATATCTCAATTTTTGTGTCTTGGAGTCATGAGAAGGCACAAGAAATGCAGGAATATCTTTTTCTTTAAAGCAGTGAGACGACAAGATTTCAGCTTGTGGCCAAAGAGGAGTTGCCTGCCCAGGGTGTGATCCAGATGCTCAGAAAGCAGAACACAAAAAAAGCTTGTAAAATTCTGTGCTTCTTTGAACCAATCTCACAATGTTTCTGAGGTCCCCAAATGATTAAAATATGGCATGGAAATGCTGCTACAAGCACCTGGCTTACAAGTAATGCCAGGGGAAGGATATTGGCAGCTGCATTGCATAAAGATGAGGTGTAGACCCAAGTCTCTCTGCTCTCCTGCTCTGGGCTGGCACACGACCATCTCCCGCCCCAAGCCAGGGAGATGCAGAGATGCTGTGCCCAGCACAGCCGCCCCCTCGCTCGCTGCCTCCTGGAGCATTTATAAAAATCCTGTCGCTCACTGGATGCTTTCCCACCCAAAAAAAGCAACGAAGCTGATCTCCAGATTTCTTGCCTTCCATTTCACGGGCCGAGTCTTTCGGCAGCGTGAGCAGGCGTGGCGTCGTGGAAGCCAAACCCATTCAAGCATCCCGTCGGACCTCTGCCTGGGCTTTGTGCGAGTGAGGAGGGGGCTATGGTGCCGTGGGGCTTTGCCCAGTCAGCTTGCATTGCTCTTGCTGCCCCAGCAACGCAGACTGGTGCTGCAGGGGACCACGGCATGTCCTTCCCACGCCACAGCTGCCATGCCCTGCAGGTATTTGCAGGCTACATCTCCTCTCACTCCACCCCTGTGCAAGGAGCAGTTTAAGAGCCCTCACTAACCGTTATCACCCCAACCCCGTGACGGTGCACAGCGGGTGCAACAGAGGGGATTATTTTAAGTGCCTCCGCCGGGCGAGAAACCACATCCTCAGAATGACTTAAAGCCACCTGAAAGCACCTCTGTGCAAACAGGTGGTGTGGAAGCAACGTCCCTCCAGGCTCTGCTGCCTCCGCTCGCTGCCATCTGCGCCCACCCCGCAGCAGTTTTGCCGGCTGCTGAACGCAACCGCGGGTGCAAACGGAAGATGAGATGCTGCATAGAGCGTCCAACTGGCCGTGGAGAGAGAAATGAGGCAGCTTTGCTCACCCGCCTTTTGCTCGCTTCCCTCCTCCTTCCAGTGGCCCATAATTTCAGTGCTCCCATTGCCAACGGGCTGCCCAGTTTCTAACCAACGGGGCCAGGGAGCTGCACCGAGCCCTGTCAAAGCAACACACCCCTGCATGGGTAAGAGCTCCTGCGTTAAGCTGCAAGGAGAAACAGGAAGCAGAGTGAGTTCCCATGAGCTCCAAATGGTAGAGCCAGGGAAAAAAAAAAAAGAGTTAAAAAAACCTCTCAGTACAAGAAACGTCTTCCCGTCTCTCCTCTTCCCCCCCCACTCTCTCTTCTTTTGTCCATCCCTCTTAAACCATTGTTTTTTCTCCCCTGGAAACACAGAACAGTCAACAGGCAGGAAACCTCATGATCTGCAATGGTTACACCTTCTGCAAAGCCTGCTTGTCCCCCTCTCCCTGCCACCCCTTTTCCAAGCTGTGACTTACCATGTGGAAGACCCCTAGAGCAACTGTTGCTGTCTTGATGTTGAAGAAGCAACATTTGGGGGGCTCGGTGGTCGTCTGGGCAATCATTTTGCAATCCCCCTGCAGAGCCGTGAGTTAATGAGGCTCAGTTTGCAGCAGCCGCCCCACGGAAAAGCGAAGCGAGCAGTGCAGCCCAACTTCCTTCCTGGCCTATAAATGTGTTAAGTCATCTACAAAGTCACATGAGGTCTTTGATTTCTCAATAATAAAGAAAGCAAAAAATTGTGTTGCTCTCCTAACAGATCTTTAACCGCTTTGCACATCCCAAATGGCAAACGTAAGCACAAACGCCGCTCCGGGCAGGTGGCGCCCAGCGAATGAGGTATATGGGGAGAGGAGGGACCCGAAGCAGGGTGCAGCTCTGTCCTACAAAAATCAGCAGAAACAAAAGCAGGGGGCCAAGAATGTCACCTTAAACTTGACCTGCTGTTTTCGCAGTGAAGCATCCAAGTTCCTCAGTTTGAAGGAGCTCGTTCCTTGCCAGCAGAGTCACCGTTCCATGGAAGCGCTTCTGGGAGCCAATGCTCGAGCAGCCCTGGGCTCTGGGACCAGGAGGATGGTGGGACTCTGAGGGTCAGGGCTGCTAGCTGGAGGATCTGCAGGTATGCTCCTGGTTCCTGGACAGCTGATGTGATTTATGTTAATCAGCCCCTGCAAAAGAAAAGCAACAGAGAGATCTGAGCCTGGTGACTTAGCCACTGTGCAGGATGTCAGAACGGCTACCCTTGAACTTACTAAAATGTGCTCTTCGCTATGTATTCATAAACATTCTCATAAATCAACTTTTTTTTTTCTTTTCCCACCCTGTGGGACAGAAAAATCGTGCTTCAGGCCTTCTGTGGAGCAGACTGACCTGAGCTGCTGGGTTCCTGGAAAAGCTCTGGTAGGTCACAGCAGGGTGACAGCTCTCCAACAGGTAAACGCAGGTAAATGTAAGAGAGAATTGGGCACACTCAAACCCAGAGGCCTCAGGGGAAACACCTGGTTTCAGCATCCCAAATGCACCCACTGAGTTTGTTGTTTTGTGCTTTCAGGAGCGTTCCTAGGCAGCGTTATCAGCAGGGCTCTGCAGTGCTTAGGCAGGAGGGTTTTCTTGATTGTTAGGAGGCTAAATGCACAAATTCCAGCCCAGCGCCAGGAAATAGCTGTTCTGTAGCCCTCCAAATCTGTACAGAGTGCCACCCGGCCAGCTGTGTTGTGGGAGGTGTGCTGGAAAACTTCCGTCTGGCTGCGTGGATGCTCTCAAGTGCCTTGGAAATTCCACATGATCCGTTTTTAGAGAAAGCCAGGAGTTTTGGACAGCGGTGGTATGAAATGCAAGTAGCTGAATGCCCCTGGAGACACGGCATCTGAGATAAGGTCAACTTAAAATTTAAATCACACGGTCTATAAAAGATTGGTCATGCCTTTAGGTCCCCTCCAGAGCCAGGGATCTCTGCAGCACAAAGACATTTCAGGGCAGGGCAGGGTCAGCGCTGTTGAGTCCTGCTGCATATTCCCATGGTTTTCTTTGGAATCTCACCAAATCTGACAGTTTGTTACTTAAGTCCCAGGTTTTGAAGTCACATGGTTCTCTCTCCTGATTTTTTTTTTCCCCCCTCCCTTTAAGGATGCTTCTGTGTTTCTCAGTCTTGCATTTGTGGGAAACTGTTTACAAACAAGAGCTAAGAGCGAGAAGAAGCAGCAAGAAGAGGAAGAAGGAAAGGGAAAAGATTCTCTTTGGTTTGGGGCTGTTTGGTGATTACACTGCATTCTAGCCAATCTCATAACAAGCTGGGGAAGAAGATGGACCCATATTCTTCAAAATGCTGCTGACAGCAGTACAGCTCCTGCCCGGTGGTTGGCAGGAGGCTGAAAGCAACCTTAGGGTACCTCTGGGGACCAACTCCAAGTCAGAACTGTAGGATCAATGGAAATGGTCAAACGCAAAACCAAAAAGCCACTAGAAAGCTGAGTGTCCTGGGAGAGAATGGAAGTTGAGTCACTTTTAAGTCAGCCCTGAGTGGTCAGTTTGGTGTGTTTTATTTCAGTCCAAGTCCAGGGCATCAACTGCAGTTGCAAATTCCCTTGCAAACTCTGCTGAGCCCACAGTAAAGCTGGAGAGGTCTGATTTCCTTCTACACAGCTTTCCACCCTTTTCTACAGGTAGGAAACTGAGAAAGGTGTGCGGAAATGCCCCAGTTCATGGCCACGCTGGTCAACAGAAGAGAGCTGGGAAGGTAACCAGTGCCTGTGGATTTGCAGGCTGCTCAGTTTATAAGGAGAAACTTCCTTGCAAGGAGATTTATAGAAGCAATGAGATTTACAGAAGCTGAAATTATAGCTTTGGCAAAAGATGGCATCATTCTAAGTCATATTTCTGCAATCCACTCAAAACTGCTTGGCTTCTGAACAGCTCCAGACCTCAAAGATACGTTTTATATGTAGAGTAAATTTGAAGTATGTTTGGTCTGATTCCTCCCCAGTATGAATTTTTACAGACTCTGCCTCTTTTTAGGATAGGAAATAAAGTAACTCCTACAGAGTATAGGTGTGGGTCTCTTGTGACAAGAGACCTCCTGCAGCTCCCTGTCTTCACATGCAAAGGCAAATGCATGGCAGCAGCTGGGAAACGCTCCATCCAGATAGTTTCTGGTTTTTTATAGATGCAAATATTTTGTCATGCCTTATCACAGTGATGAAGGGTTTGGACTGAGCCCCTAAGATATAATCTCTTATTAGTTTGGAAACCATATCTTTCTTCCTTCCTTTCTTTTCTTTCTTCCTTCCTTTCTTTTCTTTCTTCCTTCCTTTCTTTTCTTTCTTCCTTCCTTTCTTTTCTTTCTTCTTTGTTTATTAACATTGATAAACCCAGTGCACCATCGGTCTTGCCTGCTGTTTTAATTTCCCCAGTTTTAGGTGAGATTAAGGCTTGTCCAGACATCAGGACCTTTCTGTCTAGTCTAAATCGCACACTGACCTACCCATTACCTAGGGCAGGAGACATTTCTTTCACATTCCCTCTTCCCTTTGCGGGGTTGGACTAGCTAACCTTTGAAGGTCCCTTCCAGCCCAACACGTTCTATGACTCTGTCCTGGGTTATGAGCAGAGCAGAGCAGGATGGTGCTGCCCGCCTCAGAGCCCTCACGCCGACCACAACCTCCACGATATTCGTAGCTCTGCAAAAACTTTGCCTTTCTGTGGTCACATTTCGAGCTGAATGAGTGCAAAGGCCTAATATTAGCTCCCAAACCTAAAAACTGTCTTCTCCCAAGAGACTCAGCTCTGTCCCCTGTGTGTCTCCACTGTGCAGCCTGCAATGAGCACAGCACCAGATGGTCACCGACCCTCCGGAGCTCCACAGATGCTCAACACTGAGGCAGCAGACACCTACAGTACCATTAATTTAAGTCTGGTCCATGAGGATACAGCCAGAAAGCCCTGCCACTAGAGATGCAGATCATGCAAACTGCATCTCTAGTAGACATCACAGCTTCTGCCTCCTGCATCAACGTCACCCAGAAGAGCAAAGCAAGTCTTGTAGGGCAGAAACTGCTGCTCTGGAAATGAGGAGAGGCAGGTTTGCTTGAATTTTATGTCTGACAAAATTCTTTTTTTTTTTTTTTTCTCCTCCACACACAGTGGAGCAATGTTATGAGTACATACGGGCAGGTTTCCTTTTTTTCTTTAATTCCAAGCTGTATTATGAGCATAGTCTTTACTCCAGTTTTTCAGAACTTGCTTCCAAGCATCCATGAAACCCTCAGGTGGAGAAAGGAAGAAGTGGGAGAGAAATGATGCAGATCTGACAGCAAAGATTCACTGGTGGATCCACAGTACTATATAATATTGGAGTCTTCACACTCAGCGAAAGCACAAAACCATAGATGAGGACTGAAGACAGCACAAACATCAAGTCCTGCACCTATCAGCACTCCTGGGGCAACTAGAGCTAATCCAAACCACAATAGTATCTGGAGCATCTTTGGGGAGACAGGGTTAAAAATAATCCTTGGTTTTAAAATTGATCCATTTAAGCATCTCTCATTTACAAATCAGTTGCAAATACAGGCTTTGCTTTACCTTCTCCACATGACACACACATGCTTTGGGGGCTGTCTCCCATCAAAGTCATCTTGTGGGCCCAACTGAATGAAGGTGTAGGAGGATCAAGTATTTCCTGCTAATATGAAAAGCCGGTTCATAATCTGAACCTGTCTTTGCTTGCAAAGTGTACTTTCCCTTTGCAATCCCCCCCTCTCCTTTTTGAGCCAGACAGAGGCTTGCTTGTGCCTTTGAGCATACCATACCCAAACTTAGCTCACAACGTGTAAAAACAAATAGTAAGTGTGGCCCAGGCTGGGCCATTGGCTTCACACAGTCCCAAATGCCACTGCATATTTGGCTCACAGCATTACCCTGAGTGGCCCCTTTCAGTGGTCTGCATACCAGCCTCTTCAGACACCCAGACGGTTGCTGAAAGATCGGCGTTGTAGGAAGTCAGCCTGCTCTAAAGGAACACAGCCTTGCATTTTTCCTGGAGTTATGGACACATATTTTACCCGTTTTGCAGAGCCTTGCCCCCGACTCCTTCCTGGAAGTGATTCTGGGTGGGACCTCATGTTTGAAGGGTCTCATCCTTCGTCTCGATTCGCAGCCTGCTGCTGTCAGAAAGCATCTCCCGCCAAGGCATCTCCTTCAGAGGGAGCATGAGGAGAGGCTGAAATGAGCCACGTGTCTCTCTCCTGTGCACCTGCGGCAGCGAAAACCTTCCTGGGCTCGCATGTGCCTCTCCTCGATGAGAGCAGGGGCGAACCGGAGCGTAGGACAGCCGCCGTGAGTAAATCAGAGCTGCCAACGCGCCCGTGTTGCTCAGAAGGGATTAACACAGCTGTATGTTCCCTGTCTGAATCTTTACACCTAATTCAGACATTGTTTCAGGCAGGCACTTCTCTGTATAAAGAAAATTATGGAAAAAGTGAGAATCCTGCAAGCAAGAGGTCGGGTTAGGAAGACAAAGGTTTCAGTCAAAAAAGCCTGTGCTGACTTCACAAGTGAGGAAACAAAGCACAAGGAAATTAAGAAGCTTTTCCCAGAGAAACAACCAGTCTACAATAGAGCTGACTTGTGCTTAAGCTGCCTGCACAGAAACCTTCAACACCCTCCCTGTAACAGGCTCACAATTTTCGTGCAGCCCTGATCCCGCTTAGCCCTGGGTCTGGCCCCAGCCAGTGGGAAATGTTGCTTCTGTCCTTCCTAATTGGCTTCCTCAGAAGCCTTGCTTCGTGTATTTGCACTTCAGAAGAAGCCAAACAACAATGTGAGAGCCTTAATGAGAAGTGCTGCATGCCAGCCGGGCAATAAATCTCTGGCAGAGCCTGGCATTGGGTTTGCTACCGCAAATTCCTGTTGCAAACCAGTTCGGCTCAGGCATCTGCTGCTGCCAGGAAAAAGGGAGAGTTTGGTTAAGTGGCCGACAAATGACTTCTGTTCATAGAGCCTACTAATTAAGCTTAGTGCCCTTTCCTTTCAGACCTATTTGCAAAAGGAGGTTTG
The DNA here is from genome assembly GCA_020746105.1 of Trogon surrucura. Lineage (NCBI taxonomy): Eukaryota > Metazoa > Chordata > Aves > Trogoniformes > Trogonidae > Trogon > Trogon surrucura. The sequence goes on from CM036640.1 coordinate 5,124,291, forward strand.
TAAAGATGCAGCAAGCAAAGGATGCAACAGAAGTGAGATGTGCAGCCACTGAGTCGTTGCTGCCTCTTGCCATGTTGCAGATGAAAGTTTTTTGGGGGGGTAGGGGAGCATGCAGGCCTTTCTCCAGAAGCCATCGGGTCATGAGAATTTGCACCTGCTTGTGGGCTGTGACCAGAGCTCTGGGTTGTGGGGTCGTGCCTTGGACCAAGGTGAAGGATGCTCATAGGCAAAAGTACTCCATGCTCAGAGAATTGTACAAGCGAGTCCTTTATTAACATCTCAGCCCCCCACTGAATCCCACTGCAGCTCTGGTTGTGCAGGGGAGTGTTTCCTGCTCTCTAAACTCAATTACTTGAGTTCCTCTGTTTCTTCCATAAAGCCTCCTGTCTGCAAATATGATAAGACGGTGAAACCTTGCATTCGGAAACAGTTACGATACAACGTATGAATCACACCACCATGATTTAAAAAAAAAAAAAGCTTCCAAATGTGTTTTTAACAAAGGTGAAAAACAATACCCTGAGAAGGTTAGCCTGTCTATGCTTTTGTACTTACGTCTTATTGAGCAGGCTGTGTTTCACCAGGGATATTTGGGGAACACGTATTTTGCCAGTCAGTACCATGGCGCTGTGGAAGGGGCCGTGGCAAGAGCAGCACAGCTGGATTTCACAATATTCCCAGCCTCCTTCCCTCGAGATGTGCGAGCCGTGCTGACCTGTCTTCCTCCTAGGTCCCCAGCCCATGCCTTCTCTCCCCAAACCCTCACGAAGCCAAATAACAAAGGTTTTCAACCTGCCAGATTCTGAGACCTGATGAAAATATTCACTGAAAGGTATTTGCAGGTGTCAGATATTATGAGCTTCTAAGAAAACCAGAAAGCCCTCCCCACAGTCCTCCGTAGCCAGAAGCTCTCTAAGGGCTCAGAAGACAAAATGATCATTTTGCTTATTCTGAGTGACAAGAGCAATCTATTCATTAATGTGACTTTCATCCATCAGTTCATTATGCTTTATGTCTATGCTGATGTGTGTTTTGCCATTTGCTACCTTTTTTATCGCCACTATGTGACATGCTTTATTCATCGCGCCGGGATTTATATCTGCCCTGTTACCTGCTTTATTCTTTCATTATATTTTATATCAGGTTTGCTATGCTTGATGTCCATACAGCCTCCCTCTAGATACACCTTACTATATTTTATATATTACTTTACATGCCTTCTGCTTTACTCAGACATAAAAAATAATAATCCTGAGTATATTTAAGTGCTCACAGAGGTAAAAGACTATTGTTTTCATTCAGCTGGATAGAGGAAGCTGCTGGGTAAGCTTTTACTCACAAAGCTATGCAAGAACAAGCCCGTCCTCTAGTTTTAAATAAGGCAGGAGTTTAATCTAAATAGTCACCAGGAAGGATAAATTAATAAACTACTACTTCTGTTTAATTGTAATTCATATGAATGGTTAATGGAGAGATCACTCCCACCTTGACTTAGCCTTATAAAAGTAAATATGGGATCCAGCTCCCCGTTAGGACACTTAAATTTAGGTGTCTACTTGTGTGCCAGGTGTCTAAATTGCCAACACATATATGAAGATCTGGCTCAATGGTGGAAACTGGAAGGTGTTTAGGTCACTTTATAGGACACACTCGCAAGAGACCAGCTCCATCCTACTCATGGCTCTACGGGTCACATCTCCATTACTCCCCCTAAGAGCTCCCACCATCAGCACACAGAGATATCCCCATCTAGTGCCAAAACGCTGCTCCTCACCCTGGGGCTAAATCCCTCCCTGGGTGCCCAATCTGAGATGCGTGGGATGGTTCCCTCTCCTGAATTTAGGAGCCTGGGTGATCGGTTTGATGCCTTGCTCATAAACAGCTTGTTAGCAGAGAGGACTCTCCTTTGCAAGGAAATGCTTCCGTGCAAGCAGCTGAGATGCCTCCACCTCAGTGAGGAAACCATGACCCTGAGAGCTTCCAAGGACAGGACAATGGGTGTACACAAAGACTTTGAGGCGTGTCCTACAGCGCCCCTGCCTCAGAGCTCCTGCAGCTTTGGGAGGCTCCGCTTGAGCGGTGGCTCAGACACGGGGCGTCCACCTACGTGCAGGCACAAGCACCAGCAACGTGCTGCTGGAACAACGTGTCTCCAGCCTCCCAGAGCATCAGTACACGCAGTTGTGAGTGTCCACCCGACTCCAAAGGACTGAGGGTGCTGGTCCTCTGCCAGCACAGAGGCCAGCCCGGGATCAGGTCAGGCCAGGAGAAGAGAGGCACACTCCACAAGAGCAATTCACATCCAGAGCCAAACTCACCTTATTTGAGGGCAGACAGTCCTGTTCCACAGTTCGGACCCGGACCCTGCCCACTGTGAACTGCGGCAGATTTGCCCAATTAGTGGGTTGCTGCTTGCCACAAGAGGAAAACAACATATTTCTGGAACCTGCTCACCATATAAAAATCCCTTTTGCCCTTTTCATCCCCAGGTTTGTTCATAACCTGCCCTTGTCGCTCACTGTAACCATCTGCAATCACCTCCCACTAATGATGTTTTTGTTCCTAGGCCTGATGTGCTCAGGAAACAAACAAACAAGCAAACAATGGATTATTTAGCTGCAAAAGGGAGCAGGACCGCCTGCTGCTGCATTTGCAAACCCCAGAAGATTTATTAGGAGACACCATGAAAAAGGTGAGCGTTTTCTGCACAAAGCTTGGCAGAACATACTGTATGAATAACTGAATGACCTCTCAAATATTTACATGTACATACAGCCTGTACGGAGGCTGCTTTTGCTCCTTCACCCACTCTCAAGCTTTCCACCCAAACCGACTTGCAGCAGCTCGAGAAACACTGAATATGTTTTTTTTTTTTAACGAACCAGCCAGGGCCAACAACAATAGCCAAGAAATGTAGGAAAACACGGGCGATTTGCACAGCAGAGTGAAGCCTCCTCAGCACCGTGAAAGTCAACTGGAGTCTAAACCGAGCTCAGGAAAGCGGAGAGTTTCTAGGAGTCAGTCACGCTGATGAAGGAGGTGTAAGAAATAAAGGCAAGTGTGGACCATAAGGCTCCTGTTGTCTTGATTGGAAAGGAACATTTTGCTGGGTTAACCATGAGCATCTCTGTAAAATTTAACTGCTCTTACCTCCAGCTTGAGGGACTGGTGCTATAGCAGAATATGAACCTTTGGAAGTCAGCGGAAAGCCTGTCAGGGAAGTTTTTGAGACAGTACGAGAGAAGGGACAAGGCTCACTTAGGAGGAGTTGGGACTCGAATGCCGTACTGGTGCTGTCCCTGAAACAGGTGGCCTGTCCCCAAAACTACCTTGCAAAAAGCACCATGGGGAGGAGGTGCACACAGCCTACGCTGATGCACTGCAAATCCCAGCTGTGTTTGTGAAAGTCACCCCTCCAAGGGATTTCCCAAGCTAGAATTACAGAATCGTAGCACGTTTTGGGATGGAATGGACCTTTAAAGGTCATCTAGTGGAAACCCCCTGCAGTGAGCAGGGACATCTTCACCTAGACAGCCATCCTTTCCTGCATCCTAGGGCATGCAGAAGGACAGAGGCCGTGAGAGGTTTAGCAATGCTCCAGCTAAAGAGTGTGTTTCTGTGGTGCGGCTTGTGTGCCCTGTCCCAAGAGTTTGGAGGGGTGGAGAGATGCTGAAGAGGGACAGCAAGAAGAACAATTTGGTGGCCGTTGCATAGAAGCAAGACCTTCCTGTTTTGCTCAGAAAGCTCCACCTGAAGGCATTTCTCTGAGGTTGGGAGACCCCGGCTCTGCCTCACCTGGTCTGGAGCCCAGACCACGCTAACACCAGCCTTGTAGGCTGCTCTCAGGTGGGTACCCCACAGCAGGTCATGAATCACCCCCTGGGGTACCCAGTAAATTGCAGCTCTTGGGTGATTCCATCAGCAAAAACCCTGCTCAGCTCTGCAGCTTTTTCTGTAGCCTCATAAATCTGCCTCAGACACAGGCGAAGCAGCGTGTGCTGGGCAGTTCAGGGTTAGGATCTGGCATGTCTGGGTCATCTCTCAGCTGTGCTGGGACCTCAGTAATGTCCTTGAGGAAGTTCCTGCTCTCCTCAGTCTCCTACCTGCTCCTGGGAGACCACGAGCTCTGCAGAGCAGTTGCATCCAGCACAGCAGTGGCCTCTTGATGTCACCGTAGGACAACTGATGGGTTTGTTAGCTCAGATGGCTTGGGATCAGGCTGGGAGCATTTTTAAAAGAGAGAACTCTTTTCAGTGTTTTTTCTCCCATTCCTGAAAGGAAACATCAATCTTACAGGGTTGCAAACGGTCTTTTCTTGCGACTGTCCTCAGCACCATTGTTCTTAAAATATTGCTGCAGTTCGTGTTCATAGATCACGCAAACATTCATCTTTTCTGCCAGGATGAGAACAATCTATTTTCTCCATATCTGCCCACTGTAACTGTCTATGGAGACAGACCCTCTTGTCCAGGTGCTTCATCTGTAGCTTTAGCAGGGAAAAAGGACTCGATGCCATGGGTACAGAAGTCTGAGCCAAGCTTCTGAACCCCAAAACCCAGATGTGGATGAGTTGGAATCCTACATAGATGTATAGAAACTTTGCAGATTTCTATTTTTTAAAAAAACCCTCCCCTTACAAATTCTAATATAAATACAGGAACGTTTTGTTTTGCCATTTTCAAAATGAAACGTTTCGCTTTCTCAGGTTGAGGAACCACTTGACCTCGAAATATGTTTCAGTGTTATATATGGTAAAAAAAGCCTGTAGCAATCAAATCATAATGTTTCACTTGACCAGACTTTGACAGACTTATTTTTCAGAACACCACATTTTTTAATACTCTCAGGTTGAGTTTTTTTTTTCTCTTCCAAATTTCAGAACTGCCTAAGGACCAAAAATGCAGTTATTCACAGATGTACTGTAATTAGCTGGAGCTTCTCTGTATCTCTTAAGAATCCAATCAATGATTACTCAAGTGAACTACAGAGGCCTTGCAGGAATTTAAGTAGGGTAGAGTCCTTAAGCTGATTTTCTGCATGGAGATTAATTTCATTCTGGTTAGAAACAAATGGAATATATCCTGCTGTCTCTGTCCCCTTGTGACTGTCCTTATTAAAGGTCTGAGCTTAAAATTCTTGGTCAGACCGGGCTCCCACTGAGTTAATGAGGTCTTTGAATGGGATTTTGAATTGCTTTTGAATAGAGTGGTTGGAGCTCAGTGTTTTGCACAAAGAGCCCTTCTTTGTTCTCCTTGCAGAAGACCCTCACCTTGAATCACACCCTTCTCTATTCTGTAACTCTGCCATCAATGTCCCACTGCAAAATCCTGCAAGGAAACTCAGGTTTAGTGAAATGGTTGAAAGTGCCACCCTCCCTGGGCTGACTCTGCTGACTACGTTCCACGTCAATTAGGAGGATTAAGGCTGTCCCTGGCACTCATTTCAAGAGACAAGATGCTTCACTGCCTGCAAAACTATTAATTTGGATGCGTTTACCTAAAATAGGAACGTAAATATGGAAGAAAATATGATCTGGTGGTGAGTCTTGGGACAGGTCCTGCTCAGACAAACTCCAGCTGGATGCAGGCAAAGTGAGCCTGTCACCTTACATACATGTCTCAGCTAGACAGCAGATGCAGAAAAAGAAATAACAGCAATATTTCATTGCAAGAAACCTTGGGTTAAAAACCCCAACCGTAATTATCACAGGGAGTTTCATCACCATAAGTGGAACGATCATAGTTTCAAAATTTGGACCGAAAGTTCTTTAAAACGTGTGAAAGAAATTTCTGTGATAGCTTCTCCGTGTCACTGTTGAACTATAGAACTGATTGGATATTTTTAAGATTTCAGTGAAGGGAAAAGGAGAAAAACAGCTGAAAACATTTCGCAATCACCCAGCTATTCTTCTCAAGCAACACAGAGCGAGAACAGAACAAAATACAAAGCAACCACTTCCTCTCCTTTCTACACCCCAAGAAAAAAATGAACTAAGCAGAGTTTTATGTGGCCCAGTAGGAGAAAAGAGCAGAGATTCCATTAAATTCACTGACGACTTCATCTATTTTATATGGATACAGTCTGGATGGCCTAGGTCTCAAAGGGAAATTTCTATGACACACAAAAAGACACGTTCTTTACATATTCATCTGCTGTTCCCACGGATTTTAAAAGCACTATGTGGGCAGCAGCTACATGTGTTTGATAGTAGCTATAGAGGAACCCTATCAGCTGGGAGTTTCTTTTGATCCTGGTAGCTGTCCAAAACGTTACACTTATTTCCAAGTTTTCTTTTATGTCTTTGAAATTCAGCTGAAGAGTCTCAGAGGAATTGCGTTCTGGCAAGACGTCCGCTTTGAGATCCCCTTTGGACCTGAGGAGGGGTCTGGATTTAACCAACACTTGGCATCACAATCCAGCTTTTATGTCTGTTCCCTTCCCTGCTGGATACACTGAACTATGTGAAAAGTTTGGCAAACTTGTCCTTAAATTTTGGATACAAGTTATTGCGGGAGAGAAGCTTTTTCCTCTAAACCAGCTGTGTCACATATAAACGGGATTTTTTTCTTTTCCTGTCCCCCCATGCTTTGGGCTACTAAACTTCAAATCAGAGAAAACTCCTTAAAATGATTCTCCTGCTGTTATCTACGTGTTTGACTGCCTCTATTTTGGGGTGGTGCCTCAGGATCCCCGGGCGAGGGCTTTTCCTGTCTGCATGGACCAACCCCTCGAGATGTGAGCCCACCAGAGCGTGTCTGTGCTGGCACTGGTTAGGTACCAAAATACCCTGGATGCCTATTCATCACAGCCTCATGGGGAAGAAAGCATTTATCATCCTTACAAGCGTGTTACTGCGTGTGAATTATGGAGAGGGGAAGGGAGTGGACTGTGTGGTCCAGTGGTTGGGGTCACGGAGCCAAATTTTCCCGGCGTGAATCAGCAGCGACTCCAGCAGCTCCGGCAAGGTGGGTAGGTGTAACGTGCAGCTTTTCTTGGAGGAAATCCTTATTTACACCTGCGTGAGTCAAAGGAGCATCTGCTCTGTGAGCTCTACCTCTGCCAAGTCAAAGAGCCGGCGTGTGAACACGGGGAATCCTCAACCTCTCTGTAGTGGAGGGGCCACCTGTGTAGAAACTGCTTTCCAAAACCCAAGAAGAGGACACTCCTGGAAAGCCCCACTGACACCTCAGAGAGAGGATTAGAAAACCACATTATGTGTGTTCGGAGAGAAGCCTTGGCCTCACCCAGGGCAGTGGTTTCCCACCATCACAGATCCAGAAGCAATAGCTCCTCCCGAGGACGATGTTGCAGCCTTTGCTCTCCTTGCTGGCCCCACGGTCACCTTGTTTGCTGCGCAGAGCTGGGAACTGAGCCTCCAACTTGTTTAAAAGGTGCTTCTGAGGAGCCAGATTCTGCTTGTATTTTATTGGTGTCCTTTTATCGGTATTATTCTATCCCCCTGACTTCAGGATTGTGAACACAAAGCAACCCCACTTAAGTCATTGGTGTAAATCCTCTACTAAGGGTAGTTTTACTCTAGTTTTATGCCAGAATATCTGCAAACTCAATACGAATGAAAGGAAAAGTCATTTATATTCCTGGCCAGCTTTTCTTTCCCAGCTCCTACCCAGAACAATTTCATATCTATAATGTTCTTTCGCAGCTGTGGGGAGTAACAGAGAAACCTACTCCAAGGTAACAATCATATTGGCTACAGAGTGTTAGGTTTTAAAATGAGGAAATTAAAGGCTGGCACTCCTCTTTAGAATAATACAAAGAAACAACGTGAACTTTCTCCAAAACTAAATTAGCCTGTTAAAAAGTTGGGAAATAAATATAGCTCATTTGCCCATGTAAAGAAAAATGAAACAGAAGGATTCGTTTCCAGTCGGGCTTCCTGGTTGCAGGTAGAATTCTGAGAAGCAAATCCCGAAATAAAGTAGTAAAGAATAATTTTACCGTACCAAATCCTTGATGTTTTGCAGAATTGCTGTTGTTTCTCTTTCCTCATTTAGCAGATGCGTTGGCAGAAAAAGAAAAGTTAAAGCATACAAGATTACTGTGTGAGAAGCTGTGATGTTCTAGAAGATCAGAAGCAGCTTAATTAGAGGTGGAATTAATTATACCTGCAGAGAATGGGATTCACCTGTCCTAACTAGCTCTTAAATAGATCCTGCAGTTAGTCCTAGCAGTGACTTAAGCTCTGGGGAATAGCAGGGAAGTGATGGAGATGTTTGCAGGAAATGATCTGTTATAGCAGTACAGAACTAATTTATTTTTATATATATTTTTACGTGTGATGGGGCAAGTGCTTTTGTTTAACCTCCCATCAGATGAAAAAGCTCCTGTTCTTACAAAGGAAAAACCCCACCTGACCTTCCTAGTTTCTTTAGTCATTTACTTTCACCTTTATCTTGCCTTTTCATTAGTACTGTGTTCTAACTGCAGCTAGACACAGAAATGATCAAAGGCAAGATTAAATGCTTTAGGGAGCAGCCCTAAATAGGTTCCCCACGCTGGGAGTATTGGCTCAAGCTGCTCTACATAGGCAGGTTTTGGGGATTCCTTTTCCACAAGAAAACGCTGCCTTCTCTGCTTTGCCCCCCTCCACTTGTTAGCACCGTTGTGTAGCCTCGAGAAGATTCGAGCTCTGTACCTGACAGCCTGCAAATGAGATTCCTGCCTTTCGATGGCGCAGAGCTGGAAATCTCATCACGGCACCTCCTTTGGAGTCCATCTGCAGGCAACACGTTGTGTGTGTGAGCCCAGCAAAGGAGATGCAGCCAGGTTCTTTGTTTGGAAAGAAAAGTGGGGTTTTTTGTTGTTTTTTTTGTTATTGTTGTTTTAGATTTTTTTTTACTTCATAAAAATCCCTAAATGCTAGCACGTGGGTCAGTTCTGGAGCGCAACCTCTTCCTTTGTTGGCTGGTAGAAAACACGGGCCGGTTAAATGCTGCATCTTCTCAACAATCACGTGGAAATTATTAGATTTATTGGAATAAAAGCAATAAAAAAAGGGCAGACAGGACACCCGTTCAGTACCAGCTGTACTCTGGAGCACATAAGTCTTCTAACGGAGCAAAATCTGTGGTAACTTCTGTTACAGGCTGATTTGACAGCAAGAGGACCACGGCGGTTGTCGGTGACCTTATCTTGGGAGAACAGCTCTTAGAGCACACCCCTCGAATATGCCCTTTTATCTCCTAAAATTACCCCAATTTACATACTAATTTATTACCTATGCAGTCTTGCATCCCGTACGATACACTTAGCGAGACCTCATTCTACTGTTTAAGATTACACTCCTATCTCTTCGACCTTGGCAGCAGCGTTAAGCCCACCCAATGCATCACTTTCGGAATTCTCAAATATATAACAAAATGTTTGGTTCGTCACAGCCTCACTTCACGAGTGTCTCATAAGGACACTTGACGCTAAAACAGTTTATTATCTCCTCTCTGCACACTTTAAATTTAGTAGCTAGTATAATACAAGATTAATTGCGTTCATTACTCCACTGTATTCATTTTCTTACATTACAGTAAACTTCATGTAGTTATTTCTATCCCATATACACTGCTACATCTGCTAGGGAATTTAGCAAATGGTTTGGTTGGGTCAATTAAGATTTTCCTTGTTTTAACGCGTATCCCTTCATCGCCATTATTTTTAAAAGACTTAATCTAGACAAATGCCTTTCCGCAGACAGCGCCGTGACGGTGTGAATCCACGCTGGGATTTAGGGAGTTCCATTATGGCGAGGCTGAGCAGTGGGCGATGGAGGAGGCAAGTGAAGCACAGGCTCTCCTCTGTGTTTTACAGCATGGCAGGAACCCGGCTGCTTTCAAGGCAGCAGAGTTTTGCTGTGAGGCGCCAGATGATTATTTAGCTTTCCAGCTCCCTCTGTGGCAGACACACTTCATTTCCATCACAGTTACATCGAGGCACCAGGAAGTTTGAAGTGACTCAAGGCAGGGTCTGTGGGTCTGTGACAGAAACCTCCTGGGACTGAACTGTGGTTGTGTTTGCATTATATCCATATAGGTTGTGTTTGTATTTTAACCATATAGGTTGTGTTCACATTATAACCGTATAGGTTGTGTTTGCATTATATCCATATAGGTTGTGTTTGTATTTTAACCATATAGGTTGTGTTCACATTATAACCGTATAGGTTGTGTTTGCATTATATCCATATAGGTTGTGTTTGTATTTTAACCATATAGGTTGTGTTCACGTTATAACCATATAGGCTGTGTTCACGTTATAACCACATAGGTTATGTTCACATTATTACCATATAGGTTGTGTTTGCATTATAACCATATAAGTTGTGTTTGCATTATAACCATATAGGTTGTGTTCACATTATACCCATGTAGGTTGTGTTTGCATTATATCCATATAGGTTGTGTTTGCATTATAACCATAGAGGTTGTGTTTGAATTATAACCATATAGGCTGTGTTCACATTAAAACCATATAGGTTGTGTTCACATTTTACCCATATAGGTTGTGTTTGAATTATAACCATATAGGCTGTGTTTGCATTACAACCATATAGGTTGTGTTCACATTATAATCATATAGGTTGTGTTTGCATTACAACCGTATAGGTTGTGTTCGCATTATAACCATGACCAGCTCATAGGTTGTTGAACCTATGAGTCTATTCTGCTGCTTCTGATGAGGATACATCCCAGTTACACCACTGCAACTACAGGGACTGCCTCCCAAGCCCCAGGCTGCGGAGCAGCGGGGCAGAGCTTCAGCTTGAAGGTTTCTTTTGCTGTTGGGGTAAGGAGCCAGCCAGCGGCACGACGGCTCCTTCCTCACCTCCTGTTCCCTGTCATCTCTCAATCTGTCCTCACCTCGTCTGCTCTTTCACTAATTTTCACCTCTCCAATAAGCAAACAGGGAGCTTAGCAGCTGTTCCTGGGCACCGGTGTTGATTTCCAGCTCAGAACTGGGATCTGCAGCACAAGCGGTCACCGTGCTGCTCACGATGTGTCTCACCATGAGCCTCCAGCCTCCCATCTGTGCATTGTCCAGCCAGTAAAAAAGTCTGAGCTAATTGCACCAGCCTGAAAGGAGAGGGGGATTTAGGTTTGAGGAGCTGCAGCAGCGGGAATGGCGCGCCCAGCGGCTGCACACAAGGGGAAGCGCTGCAGAGAAAGTCCCTGCTCCAAACTCCGTGTTGTGATTGATCCGAAATGCCCAGAGATTGGTGAAGGGGGGACACTGCTTCTTCTGGCTTTGTGCATTTATTCCCCTGGAGGGGCTCTGGGGGTCCGTAGGGCGATGCAAACAAGCTTTTTGGTGTAAATGAAGTGCAGAGAGTTTGGGCCATGGGTTTCCATTCACTCTGAGCACAGCTCCTGCCCGGAGTGCCAAGATGCTGCCGGTGTCACCCATCCCTCAGCCAGGCCCTGGCACCCCGACACTGAGTGGGTGAACAAGCTGCCGTGTGTGAGGGAGAAGAGATGCTCTTCTTCTGCGATCAAAGAAATCAAAGATTTAGCTGAAAAAAACAGCTCACCGTCTTGCTTTCTCATTTTCTCTACTTCAACCACGCTCAAAAACCAGTATAGTCGGGTAAGGCTTTCAGCCACCGTGCTAGGGCTTGTCCTGGTAACCCTCCAGCAAGACCTGCAGAGCCTCCCTCCACCCCACGGGTGGTTGCAAAGGGTGGAGGAGACCTCAGGAAGGGCTGTGCATGTTTCTGTCTAAGCCAAAATTCTAAATATATCAGCAAGAACCGTATCAGCTGTGGTACAGAACTGCTGGAAGCTTGGCCTGGATGTCCCCAGACAACAGGATTTGTTTATTTATTTACTTGTCCCTAATGGAAGACTTAGAAGAAAATAGGAGGAAATCCACAAATATGTATTTTTTGCAGAAATAAATAAGCTATGCTCTTTTTTTGTGTGTGTGTGTGAGGGACAGAGGCAGTGCAAGATGTAAATACTGGGCTTTAAAAATGGCAGCACTACTCTATTGCATACCTCATACTTTCATTCTTTACTGGGCATTTTCTTGGGCTAAAATTCCTGCAATGTCTCACAATTCTTTTTCCTAAAAGACCTAAGGCCATACATCTTGGGATCTGCATGTAGGTGATTCAAGAAATACACAAATTCAGCTGCAGAATTCAGCTACTTTTGTGTTTGGATGAAAAAAAACATCAAGCATTTCCCAGGAAAGCAGAAGATGCCTAGGAGAAAAAAAAATAAAAAAAAAAAATTTAATTGAAAACCTACTTTCCTTTCAAAAGCAGTTTTGATGGAACATTTGCAACAAGCTGTAGCCAAGAGCCACGCTAATGCAAAGGGTAATGTTTCTTTAATTTTTCTCAGCATTTTTACATGTTTGTTCTCCCAGAATCCTCTTTCTTCTCCTCCTCCTCCTCATCAACAGACTAATTCCTACTGTTTCTTTTAATTCCATTAAAGGTGCACATTTATTTTGGCACAACTGACTGAATTTTCGATGGTGTCGTAGCACCTGAAGGCACGACCAAGAGGCTGAAGCGGGGTCCTTGGGACTGCTGTCTGCACTTGTGCATCCCTGTACCAAAACACCAGATTTGGGGACTCAATTGTTAAGTTCAACGATTTGTTCGTGTGTTTTTTTCTAGAAACGAAGGCATCTTGCAGCAATCTTCACGAGAGCAGCACGTCTGCCGCTCTCAGTCTATAGCCCTCCTCTTTGTAAGTATGAAAAACTAAGATCCGTTTCATACCAGACTAAATGCTGGAATGCCATAAATCCCACCACACACCTTTTTAAAAACAGATTTTTTTCTTTTTCTTGTTTTTTTTTTTCCCCCCCAAGGCGCTCTGGTGGGTTGGGCAGCACAGACCCCACCGTTGTGCCGGGGACTGCTGTGAGACTTCATGGCAGCCTCCCCAGAGAATTCTCCATCCTCAAAAAACGTGTCCAGCTCCCTTACCCCATCCGCTTCAATAAAAACACCCTTATAGGGCATGTTTTTGTGCTGGCTTTCAAGGCTCTTCATTCATTTTTTTTCTTTTTCTTTTTTTTTTTTCCCCCCCTGCTAGACCAATGACTGCGTATTTCTTCTCCATTTCTTCTCCTGGGGAAGGGAAGAGAAATGTTTTGCAGATGGGAGCGACTCAGAAAAATCCTATTGATCGTGATTTATTCCGATTCTGCATGTATAGAAGAGATCACCCTTACCCAGTAGCACCCCAGGGACTTCTGCCCTGAGCCAGGTCTACCTCAAAACCTGATTGATTTCTCTGGATGGATGAGGAGTGACTAGTTCCCCCTATGCCTCTGTTTCCCAATTTCAGCCCTTTTTGCAGAGCTTTTCTTGCCGTGAAGCTTCTACGAGGTGGTGAAAGGATCTGGGCAGTGGGTGCTGGAGGGATTTTTTAATTTTTTTTATTTTTTTAATTTTTTTTTTAAATTTCACTCCAAATTTCTGTGCCAGAGCACCCCAGACTCTCTTACTGCCTGTTCCCCAGCATCCATCTCGTTCCTGGCCAGGGTGTGGAGGGATGTTGTGGGACCAAAGGGGTCCCAGGACACTCCTGCTCCATTGCTCCTAAAAGAGAGGGGAAGTCCATCACTAAAATTAACCAAGAAATATTTTTTCTTTTTTTTTTCCCCATTTGTGTTGGAAGATGTCAAGGCGTTGACTTCTAATCCCAGACCAGAGCAGAAATTTAAAAAACCCACAAAACTTCCACCCATTGGCTGCACCAAAATGGGTCTCTCCTGCAAGAAATAATCACTTGCACCATCAGAGCCAGTGAGCAAGCTAATGGAGGATGGATCTAAAGCTCTCATTTATGAAATAACCAAAGACATCATTTTTTCCTCAACTTGGATGACAAGAGATTAAAAAAAATATAAATTAAATATCGGTAAACTGAAAGGTGAAAACAAGCCATGAATTTTGGGTTATGATCACATCCAAAATGACTCATCTCACTCAGGTTTTATCAGAAGGAAATGTATTATTCATCTTGAAACAAAAGATTTTACATCAATTTCCAGCGATATTGTTCCTTTGCTTCAAAATTTGTGTATTTATATTTATATATGTATATATATATTATGAAATTTATAATGGACACAAACAAGTCTTCATTTTGAAATGTTGCCCAACTCCTCCTAGAAATGGAGAGAAATGGAGCACTCTGTTGTCATTGTTTTCATTGAATGGTTTTAACAATTTCCTTCTTAAATTCTAGGGTCCTGACTCTTTTTTTTTTTTTTTTTCACACAATAGAAACCCTTTTATTCTTACACTTCCTTTTATGCTTTGCAGCAGAACCCAGGTGAGTCACAACCCGAGGGTCCCACTTTGACTTTTTTTTTTTTTTGAATTAACTATCTTGATTTATGGCAGCATAAAAGAGAATAGATTTTCACCTTAAAACTCCACTTCTGTTTCTGCGTGAAACGAACTGAAAGCAGCGGCGGTTAAGGCTAGTGTTTTTAAATAAGTCACTTCATATATATTCATGCAATTTGCACTCTGAGGAGCTGCTGTGTCTGGATATAGCTTTCATGACTATTCAGTAGATTCTAATCACTTCAACCTTCACACCCCTCCATGTGGATATGTGTTTGTTTAAACGAACCAGTATTAAAAATACCCAAGGAAGATATTGCTCTCTGGATTAGGGACTCTGTGCCGTCGACGGGGGCAGTGCCGGCCACAAAAAGGCTTTCGTCTACTCAGAAACCCAAACTGCATCTGCTCCATAAATAGCAGCTCCATAATTCTGCTTGTGTCCAGGCCCTCGTGCTGTGGTTTTTTTTTACTGGAGCGGCTGGCTAGAGGGTGCAAAACGAACCTATCTTGAAGAAAGGCTTTGGGGGTTAGATTCAAAAATAACCCCACCTACAAATCCCACACGCGCAAATCTGGCGGGAAAACACGGGTTAAGTGTCCATGTTGGCGGTGAAATGGATCCCAAAGAGGTGAAAGCCCTAGAGCTTGATTTTCAAGTAGCTGAAGTGAGAGTATTTCTGGCAGCCCAATGTACCCCATGCTGAAAGCAGCCGAAAGCAGAGCATGTGCTCCACCCTCTCTGCCTTCCACCCGTGAGTCTCACATTGTCAGCCACGGATCCCTCTGTGGCACTGCCGTGCCAGGACAAGATCCTGTGTCCACCAGAAAGGACACTCGGTGACATGAATGTCACCTGGTTTTGTGGGAAACCCCCTCCAGAAGCAGCACAGACACATCCACCGATGGTGCCAACGGTCTCGATAACAGTGCCAAAGGGAGATCCTTGGAGAGAGCCACGAGCACACATCGTCTCTGCAGCATTTGGGTTCATGAATCAAACCACCCACACTTGGTCCTCCAGGCTGCATCTGTGCTGGGGCTGATGGAGCTACTCACACAGAGCTCTCTGCTGGCATAGGTGCCATGTCATTCCTGAAGGAGTCACATTTGGTTTTCGACTGCTGCTCCAGAAAGGCCTTGTCCTCAATCATATCTGTCAGTCCCATGTAGATGCCTTGGATGCTCTAGGGCATCTGCATTTGTAGTCAGTAATGATTTATTAGCTACTGAATGAAGTCTTGGATCTTCACTGGCTCAAAGAAGACCTTAGGGTCCCAGGTTACATGCGGACACCTTGATTTAGGTGTCTTAACCTGGAGTCAAATCTTGAGAAGGCTGTGGGTTAAATACAAAGGTCTGAGCTGATAATTGCTGTCTCTCTTCATCACCAGCGGAGAGGAACAGACACCTCCTGGGGATCCCACCTATGACAATGTCTGATTCAGGAAGAGATGAGTCGAGTTTCAAGGACTGTCTGTCTATTCCTCAGCCCTGAGAGGATGGATTCTCCCCCCGTTTCCTTCCGTGACTACTAATCATTCACTACCTCTGAATCAGACACGCCTGGAGATAAGAGCTATCTCTCATCCTACATCTGCCACATACCTAGCAAAATGTCCTCTCTGCAAATACCAAATCGCAAACTGCAGAACACAGTGCTTGAAAACAAGACTTTTCTCCTGAGAAATGCTTTTTAATGATACATGCCTTCTGGAGCACAGATTATTAAATGAAGTAGAGACCATTAAAACACGAAACAGGTGGGTGCTCTGATAATGCCAGCATGGCTATCAGCTGCGTGTGAAGGCTCTCTGAGCCTGGGCTCTACTTTCAAAGCTCCTTTGTCAGCAGCTGTGTTGAAGGAGTAGGATTCAGATCTATACCTCAAGGTCAGCAAAGGCTTGGCCTGGTAAGAATAAGGTTTCAGAGCAGGAAAACATCTCTTTCATCGTGTGTCCCAGTTCTATATTCCCTAAACATCTGTGTATGTCAATATTTACTTAGTGATGTTTTTCTGTGGTCGACAAGGGTGGAGGGACAAGAGTAGAAATGCATCAAACCCAACAAATAATGTTTGAGCTAGCATGGGACTAGCCAGCTCTCAGCTCTGTGATACAGGCTAAGGACTCATTTACATATTTATGTGTTCAGCATCTCAACCAGTTGAGATGAGGATAAGAAACAGAAGCTTAATACCGCCCTGCTCCCTCTGCTAAGCAAGCCACCTCTGATGGCTTTGGCAAATGTTTCACAGAAGAAAAATAAAAACAAAACTCTAAAGGCAGATTGTCTACTTTCGTAACTTCGGTTAAGTTGCGTTCTTCTGCTTTACTTCATCAGGGATATGTTCTGCAGAGCTTTCAAACTATTCAGGATTAAATGTATTCTGAGGGTCAAGAATGAACCCATTGCAACATGCACACACGAGACACATTTAGACCAGGCTGGACCTGAGAACTTTCATGTCTTTGTGAACAAAACTGGCACAATTGATCATAGTACTCTTGAGAAAGTGGGGAAATTGAAGAGTAGAGACTTTTACGAAGGAATGAGCAGATGTAGAGATTAATTCTCTGAATGCAAGATACCGAATATTTTGTGAGATGCTATCGTTGGAAAGGGCTCAGAATGAAATTAGTGTCTTAAAAGCAAGTGAATGCGGAGAGCAGTGCATGACAAGGAGATTGCCTCAGAGGTGCACGCAAATCCATTAAAGATTTTCTGGAGAAATTAATGGTTTCTCTACAAAACAAAACCTGAGATGAGTGCAATCAGAAACAGCTCTGAGCCTCGTGAGCCCTTTGCTGTGTTTGGAACAGGAGGTATGTAGGCTTGGACCAGAAATCATGGGTTTGGTTGAAGTCTGGTTGACTTTCCAGAGCTCTTTGAATCCACGCTCAGAGCAAAATCTGGTGGGACACCCTAAACAAGGTCACATGAGTGATAGGAAGGGGTTCAAAGTTCTCTCACAAGCTGCTGACATCTCTCTTTCTGAGAGGTCTCTGATGGGACCTCAGATTCCTCTTACACCCGTGTAAACTCAGGGAACCAAAGTTGCTTCTGCTCTGCAGTGTCAGAGGAAGGAGTTGTGGGCTGAGAGCCTTCTCCTGCAAGACCAGACACCCAAGCCTGAGCTCGTTGCTGAAGCCTTTCTCTGGAAACAGAAAGAAACAGGAACCTTCAGGGACCAGTTGACACAATGTGTCTTGAATGCCTCTTTCAGGCTGGGAGAAAACAGTCTGAAGTGCTGTAAATGTCTGACTTTTTATTATAGAATATGACCAGGGCAGACTTGGACATCTAACTTGTAGATGCGGAAGATAAAGTGGATATTTTACCCTTTTCCCTGGGAACTAAGGAAGGCAGCTTCTACTCAGCTCTCCAATAGTTTTCCCTTTGTCATATTATAAGAGTTATATTTAATCTAAAAGTTTTATTAGTATAATATCAAGCCCAGTAAAAATATTAAGTATTTTTTCAAGTCCAGGAGTGTAATTATCATTTTATCCTTAGGGATAGCTTAGCTCAGGACTGGTTAGGGCTAACTGGTCAGGAGAAACCTGGATCCACCGTGCTGTCTGTTTTCAAACCTCCCATACCATGATCTTAGGTGACACAAATTTCCCATGAACATATGAGAAGGGACCTGAAAAAGGAAAACTGTGATAATTTTCTAAAGGCAGAAATCTGTGAAAGGGGTTGTGATAAAGAGCTGGTCAAGAGAGGCGACTGTTCAGAATTTAGGATTAAAAAAAGACCAGATGGTCAAATCTCCAAACTCCAAGTAAACTGTCAAAGGAGCTAAGGGAGCTGCTAGAACTAGAAAGATGGTGCATGAGAAGCTTCCTTGGAAGATGGAGAATTAACAGTGGACAAAAGCGATGCGTACACAACACCTGTCAGAGGAAAATGCTGTAGGGAACTGCAGAGCAAAACTACAGGCCAGTGAAGATTGACATTGCCAAAGGGGAAGATTCTAGGGAACAAGGATGAAGGACAGGTGAGGAAAAAGCTCCTGGTAAGTTCTGATTTAATTAAAGAGAACAGGATTCACAAATGGGACATCATGTACAGCAAGCCAGGTGAAGCATTTTTGGCAGAAGGAGCCGCAGAGAGAGTTTTATGAAATTTCAGGAGTGCAATGCAGTGAAAGGAAACTTCCAAGGTCACCCGGTTACGGGAGCTAGGCATGAGAGAAGTTGCCTGGTATGAGGATTTGGAGGAAGCTGGGAACCTAAAGAAAACATTTAGGCACCCCATATTTGGACAAATTTTTTTCATGGGTTTGTAGCACTTTTTGAAGCTACTTATAAAACAGTCCAAGATGCTGGACCTTTCTAGCATCTGTGCAACAGGCCAAGTAAGGATTTATCCTGATAAAACCCAGGTGTAATATCACACCAGAGGATGAGGCAATAGGAATACTTTACCTTAGTATCCATTTTGCCCTGATCTGCATGGCATTGCCTGAGTTTTCTCAGGTTCTCAGTCTTGGAAATAATACAGAATAGGTAGAGGTATGTTTGCGGTGTTGTTCCACCTGTGGACAAAAGCAAAAATGCCGTGGAGGCAGTTTGAGCTCAGCATCTGTGTCATCTCCATTCCTCTCCCCAACATACTTAGTATTGTTGTCAACAGCTATGGCCAGCTTTCTCCTTCGTTCCATTTTCTTACACTAGCTAAAAGCATTTCCTGGTTACTCATGCAGACATTAAAGATCTATAGACATTGCTCCCAAGGGCTCTTTCCTCATCCTTTTCCAGGCTGATGCCTCTTTCCATTTGCAGGAATCTTAAATTTAGATATGGTCTTTTGGATAGCTGCTGAATTTATCTCCAGCTTGGTCTTCCCAGCACTTGTTTGCTTCATCTGTGTCTCACTAAAACCGAGTTACAGTGCTGGCTCCCAAACCAGGAGTGCTCCAGCTAGAGACACATTTTTTCCCCTATTCCTATGGCCTATTTCCAAATCCAGCCCCAGTTCCACATCTAGACACAGCAGACACAAGTTTTAGGTTACTAACCAGCTGCATTTGACATTTGAGGTCCCAGGGTGGAAAGGAGGCTGGTGGTCACACTCACAGCAACCCCCCCGTTGATGTGGGTCTCCCCTTCCCCATTTCCTTCTATCACCCCCATGTTCATGTGTCCCACAGGCATGCAACACCCCCATGCTGGGAAAAAAAATGGTGATAAATGCACTAGGGAGAGCAGCAAAGCACTTAATTTACAGTGCAGCGTCCAGATTTGCAGACACACACAGATATTTCACCAAACCCATCTAATTTTCATGCTTGAATTATGTTTTGCAAGTAGGTGAGGTGAGAACCCTGGCTGCAGCCTCTCCTGAACAACTGACAGGAGCTGAAGGAATGAGGTTTTGAAATCAGCTCTTGGCCCTGCCGTGAATTCTCACAGCTTTTATTACTTCTGCACCTCTGGTGGAAAATTCATTTTGCATTCCCAGAATGCAGCAAGGAGATGAAAACATGAGCGCTCACTCTCCATACATAGATATATCACCGACTGAACAACAGTCTTACAGCAGTCTGTGGGCTAAACATGATCAGAAATGAGCCAGGTAGCCCTGGACAGACTCGAGTATTTGGGTTTGTCTCTCTTTTTACTTCTGGTCTTACTCACTTGGGCTTAGACCATGATTCATTCCACTGAATCAACACCACAGACCAAAACAGGGCCCTGTGCAAACAAAAAATTTAGGGTGATGCAGAAATATTCAGATTCAGTTTGTGCTTGACATGATTTGATCAGATTGAAGAGGCTCTGTGTGCTTGACTCTGCTGTCCTGGGCACGGAAGCTGTATGAGATGAAAATTAAATCAAACCCACCGATTTCACTGGAAGGATCTTGTGGAGGCTCATTAACTGCCTCAAGGAAAAGTCTGCCCACGTAACTTAATGTGAGCCAGCATAGGTGACTTTGCATCAAAATAGTTGGAGGACAATGGCACAACCACTTCTACTGGTTCAGCCATGGAAGTGGTGACCTCCAGAAGAGGAAATGCCACCAATACCTATCAGGGTAGGAGCATCTTAAGGTGTTCCAGCACCTCTGTCGGTTTTGTGTGACCATATATCTAGTCTTCCAGGATTAAGTAACTCCGTACTCCTATGGGGTCATTAAGCTCATCATGTTTGTTCCTGTCTACTCCCAGTATTAAAATACATAATGTGATGCAGACTCAAAGCAGCAAGAATCTGAACCATGCATTCAAGTGTTGCATTGACCCCAGCTTCCTGCCCTTTTTTCATCATGGGGAGCACAGTTTGGAAGCCACCCTGGCTTTTCAAGCACCTCAGAAATGGCGCTGTGCTTTCCCATAAGCCTCCACCTTCAAATCCCAAAGGTTTGATGCATCGTGACCATAGGTACAAACCGTTTGCTGGCTCAGACCTGGGGAGCCCCTAATGTTTATCAACAGCCTCTCTGGGCACACTCGAAGGAAAACAACAGCCCTTCCCTCAAACCTGCATGCACATTCACAGGCGTTTGGAGCAGGATGAATGAAACCTCAGAGAGGGGCCGTTCATTTTTTTCTTCCATGGAGCTGGTGCCTCCAACACTCCAGGCTGTGCAGATCCCAACAGATCACATCTGTGCTCCCTAAGGGATTTGTGGGCATAGAAAAACGTCCTAGAAATGCAAACACTGGTCCAAGAACAAACACGTCCTGGAATTATGGTCTCCTTACGTGCGTGAGGAAGATGTTTTTGAAAACCAACCCACAGTCACACAAAGGGGAATTTGTATCGGTCACTATGTATGCTTGGAAGGGGCTTTCGGACATCTTGTTATCATAATAAACCTGTTTACAGAAAGAATTAACACCTTCTCACACCTGCCTGCATGTGAGGAACACATTCTTGCTGGTCTGTTCACAACTGCATGCGTTATATAATGTCTCAGGAACTCTTCCAAGCCTGATTCTTTCTGAATCAATGACGATGATACTTAAACCCCAACAGAGTTGTCTAGCATGGCCCAGGGAGAGGCCACGGTCACGTTGTTTGCACACATCAGAGCCCCTTTTACATCAGGGATAGCTCAAGCACGACTGTCCTGCTGCCCAGAAAGTATTCACAAGATTCATGGAAAAGGTACACAAGAACTGATTATTCATTGCTTAATCCAAAACGAGAGCCACAGCCCATCAAATCAAGGTAGCAGAAGAGAGTCAAATCAAAGAAAATGAGATGTTTCTGCACAGAGACGAACACCGTTACACAGCGTCAGGCCAGAGGATGCCATGAGTTTGCAGAGGAAGGATGGACGAGTTCAGAAAAGACAAATCAATAGAAGGTTATAAGCCCCTTTTGTGACCCATAGAGGTTTATAAAACTACAGCAGGTGAACAAAGTCCCTCAACTGAAAATGACTGAATATTGGAAAGCGCCATGTTCTGTTCTTGTGCTCTTCCCAGAAGGTCAGTTTTGGGCCCTGTCAGAGCCATGGCTGCATGGATGCATTTGTTCTAATGATCCAGTGAACTGATGTGTGGTTGCAGAGAGGGAGACAAACCTCCTCATGAGTCCCTGAGCTCAGAGCTGGGTATCAGCCCAAACCCAGTGGCAGGCTGCACTCTCACCCGCAGACGTGCATGTGAGGATGGAGCTTTTCACGCCTGACAGACCATGGCATAACACCTCCTACACAGCTTTCCTACGGCAGGCAAAGGTCATACTGTGAACCAAGCACCATGAAGTCTTATATTTGGGGCTGATTGAGAGGTTTTCAACTCTTTCTTTAGCAGAAAAAGGGCTGCCACACAAGACCTGCTGGGCTTCCAGGGCTAAGAAGCCAGTAGCTGCTCTCCTACAGCTGATTCTCTGGTTTACCCCCCAGGCACATTCCCTGGATGGATAATAAAGGGGTCAGGTAGCGGTGAGGGGGCAGTAAACATCATGGAAGAATCCTGAAGGTAGCCAGCATGACATAATGAGCAATAACTTAATTGCATGACAATATCCCCTAAGGTACAGGGAGGTCAGACACTTTACTCTTTCTCATGTGGAGCTACCCACTGCCCCTTGAGACTTCCATTTCCTGGCTTGATGAAGTGCTTCCCCAGTTAAAATGTCCTTGGAGGTTTAATGAACTGTGAGGATGAACTCCTGAAGTGCAAATACTGGATCCAAGGAGCTTGAAATTCCTATGAACTTGCACGAGGCCCTCAGCCCACATGAAATTTTGTCCTGATTATCACAGAACAGAGACTTGCATTACACAGGTGAAGCCCTTCCCTTGAACTATCCTCAGATAGAGACTTTTTTTCCAGCATTTTCTGTCAATGCACTTGACTGGAAAGGAGGAACACGCAATAGAGCCGGCGAGATATTTTAAGCACTCTGCTGTGTTTTAGTTCTGTCCTCAGAAGAAGTAGCAATCAAGAGCATGAGTAACTTGATGGTTTCTGTTCCCATGAGCTTACACGAATATTTTGGTACCTGATTTGATCTGCTTCAGCTGTAGCCCTCCTCCTCACACCACACAGTTTCAAACTTCATGCTGAAAAAAGACCGAGTGCTATGTGAGCAGCTGAACTCCAGGGCAAAGCCATGAAGTTCAAATCTAGACGGAGGTTTCTTCCATGTTGAGAAGTTCAGGCAGCTTCTCTGGTGGGAGAGCAAGCTCTGAAGATCATACCCACACCCAAATGTGGGAAGGTTGCTAAAGAACCAATTTGAAGTAGAGCGTGATATTTTTTTTTTTTTTAACAGAGAAACAAACTTCCATCAACACCATATTAGATTCACTTGAAATTCCTGGATTTTAGCATTTTTAGGTTTCAGGCTGCCTCTTCTGTCTGTGCAACAGTCACAGCAGTGGTTAAATTTAGGTGATTACGCTGAATATTGCAATGTAGCTCTGGTTTGGAAATCTCAGGCCTTTCACTGCAGTTTCAGACCTGACATAGTCCAATCCCTTCCTAATTAGCCTTGACAGCAGAAAAGGCCCTACAGCATTCAGCTATCTCAGAGTCATTATGAAATTAGCAGGGTGTCTGATTTTGCTTTGAAGTCGGTGAAATAAATCTGATGTAAAGGTTGAGACATGGCGTGAGGCCACACGCTCCTAATACCTGTAAAATGATCCGATAACGAAAAGATTTTTATAAGCGCAAAAAAGTTGGCAGAAGCCAAAGATGCTGAAATGATACTGGAGAGGGAGCAACGGTCATAACGAGATCATAAAGGCTCATACCTTGATCCCAAAGGATCCCATTAAGAAATATTAGTTATAGGATTCATCTCACCTTATTTAACCCATCTAAAAGTTTGATGCTGTTCTGAGGTGGGTATCACATGCAAAACACAAGCGTTCCTTGAAAAGATTTTGGCCTCTAAAAACCTCTATTCCCACCAACATCACTATAAGCCCAGTGTTAACACAGCGATTTTAGACTTCTCCACTCACACCACAAAGGAGAACGTACCCTGTGAATTTTACAAGCTACTTTGCAGCTTTTTGTCTTGCATCTAAGTCCAACATAAAAGGCACCTCCTGTCCTCCTTGCAGCAGAAAAAATATTATTATTAAAGATTCTGGTTTTCAGGTTCCAAGGGCAGGTGTGACACACAACAGCACAAGAAGAAAACCTGTTTTCAGTGAAGCCTGGATGGCAAAGGCTGCTGCAAAGCTCCTGGCTCTGCTCCCAGCACTTTTTTCTTCCCACCGCTGGATTGTGTTCTATTTCTTTGGGTCGGTCGAATCACTCACGCCAGGGTCAGCTCAGATCAAGCATTCTTCACCTCAGCTCACCCTACGAGCAGCTGAAGTGTTTGTCCTTGGAGTGGAGGAGTCAGAACCACCCCTGCAGCACAAAGTGTTGCAAAGCAAGGCAATGTTCAGGAGAGAAAGTCACCCCATGCTTGCAGAAAGCACGCAACTGTCTCGTGACCATATGGTTTCCTGCTCATCTATCTGTGGAAAAGGTCCTGGTAGAGAGAGATCAACAGATGTCACTTCTGCTTCTTCTTGCAAATGTTCTGAGGTAGCATCCTGACAACCCGAATCGCAACAGCCTGTGATCCAGCCCCACCGTTGAGTTGAGTATCTTCTTTCGGTGTGCATTGGGCTGTAAGCAAAAATAAAAATGTTTATTTCTTGGTTATTTCTTGTCTACCAACTCAGTTCTTCTGCACTGAAAGGGTTACCAAAGGCTGGAGCAGGCTGCCCAGGGAAGTGGTTGAGTCACCATCCTTGGATGTATTTAAAAGCTGCCTAGATATGGTGCTCAGGGACACGGTTTAGAAGTGGGACCGGTAGATAACAGTTGGATTTGACGAACTCAAAGGTCTTTTCCAACCATAATGACTCTATGAATTCACTCGGTCTTTTTTTCTTTTTTTTTTTAATGACTTCTTCAGAGGTTCATCTATTTGGCCAGCCCCACTGCCTCACTCCTCAGCACCTTGCTGAACTGCAGGACTGAGTGAGCCAATGTTCTGGGTTTGCCAAACTCCTCCACAGAAACTTAATTTGTAAGAATAATCCTGCACTCTCAGGACTTCTCTTTTTCCACCAGGTATTAACGATGAGGGCTGCCTGGTGAATGACACTCTGAGGAATTCAGGTCCTCATTGGTACAGGGTGAAATCACAAAGTCCCTCACGGGATTCATATTTTCCTTTTCCTTTCTATTCCTGTTCCAAGAAAAATGAAACGCATTGGTTTCACCTTAAGCTGTGGTGATATTGAATGCCAAATACGTTTTTCACTGAAAATCAGGGCACATTCACCTGGCTGCTATTGACTGTCAGGGCAGAAGCAACAAGGCAAGTCAAGATTCTCAGACTTGTCAAATTAGCTCATGTGATGAATTCATTTGCTGATGAAAATGACCAGGAGCTGGCAAAAAACATTTGCCAACTTGAGCTGCATTCATCAAACGTGTCAGTTCAGAAAAAACAATTGGGAGATTTCAGATGCGATGAAACATCTTTTCCTGCTCTCACCAGGAAAGATAGGAAAAGATTCTGTTCAGAGGAACTAGCGAAGAAACAGAAGGTTGTGTCAGGCCAAAACAGGTGAGTTGAGGTTTGCTGAGAAAATGGAAATGTTTTCATTTTTAACAAACAGAACATATTCTTCTTTTTAGTTTTCTAGGCAGTAATTTGGGCAGCTCTGCTCTGGCGATCCCAAGCCTGGTTGTGCCACGAAAACATTTGGACTAGCATTTGCAAACTTGGATAAATAAAATCTTGGACCTTCCTGGGGTACCTGTGCCCTGACATACTCAAATGCCACAGCCAGGGGCGAGCAGAGCCTTCGCACACATTGCTCCACCTAAACATCTCGGCATTTTGACGTTGACCAAGCTCTGCCAGTCTGCGTGGATGAGATGAGTCAACTCAGGAGCTGCTCATCATCTCTGAACCTTTGAGTGGCTTTTTCAGAGACATCACCACCACCAATCCCCTGTGCCTCTGTGTCATTCCATCGTGCTTGTTGTCACTTCTCCCATCCATCCTAACTACTCCAGGACACAGCTCAGGGACACCGAGCCTTCCTCACCCAGGGACCTGAGGAGGACACGCATGTGTGAGCTGGTCAACCACACCTTCAGCAGATACCCATGAGGGCCACCCAAAGGAGCACAAGGTGTTCCAGGCAAGATGGTTGAACCCTGCTTTGCAGCCCTGTGAATGCCTGAGGAAATCCAGAAGCCAAACCCGCTGTATTTTTACCACTTTTCCCTCTGACCCTCTCTCCAGTCAGCAGAATGTTATTTCCTACCACATTTCCCTGTTGTTTGAAGGCAGGACACATTTGGTTTCCTGCCAAACACACCGGCTATTGCCAAATACAAAGAACTTTGTGTGCCCTGAAATGTCCCCAAAGCGACCAGGTATGAGGCACCTGTTCCCACCACCGAGCCAGTCACACCGAGGAACACGGGACTCGTGTGCTTGCCAAAGATTACACGTGCATCGGGTTAAAAAGCATCTGCTTAGCAAAGCTCAGCCAGGCAGAAACAACCCGCTGTGCTTCTAGACGTGAACAAAGGTAAAAAAAATGACCCTTCTTCAAAGAGGCAGAAGGAAGCAGAGGGCAGGAGAGGCACCAGCGGTGATGCTTCCCAACCCAATGGCTGGGAGCAGGTTGTTTCGCTTTCTTCTGCCTCAGTTTCCACAAAACGGGACAATGGCCGATGATTTCCTTTCCAAAGCACTCTGAGCTGCTGCTGAATATATATGAATATTATGAAACACCACGTCCAAGTGGAAACACACAATCTGCCGTGCCTTCAGGTATTCCCAGGTGAGCTCCGGTGGAAAGAGCCAAGCGCACACAACTGATGACTCTCTCTTGGGGAGCTTAACACTAATAGGAAGATTCTGCCTTATTTTTTGGCATGTTTTACAAACGCACCGCTGATACCTGACTAATTCTGTCTTAAGGGTGTTGTTTTCATGAGAGGCTAACCAGGAAAAATAGAAATGAGAGTAAGCACCTGCTTTTAATAGCAGAATTAGTAGTTTCGGTCAATGTCACTTTTCAGTATTTATTAAAGATGAGAAGAAAGAACATTCTACATCTTGCTAACCTGTGGATGTAATGCTCTTGATTGTTTACAAGCAGCTGCTCTCTAACACAAGCAGTTGCCTGCATTATCTCATTAAGGGAAAAGAAAAATATATACTTCTCTCAATAATCTAGGGCTATTTCTTTCCCGGCTATTTGCATTTGAAAGATCTGACTGAATTAATTTCAGACAAAATGTAAATATGGCACCTGGATTCCGATCAGGAGAACAAACTGTCTCTGGGTTGTTTTTTTCATGACTGAAGCAAAATCTTCAGGAGGAAGAGTGCTGGCGGGCACCCACCTCCTTCCCCAAGCGTGTACTTTCATAATGTCCCTTCATTAGGCACGGGAGGAAAATGAGAAGATGTACAAGAGATATGAAACACGGCTTGTCTTTCCATCACAGGAGGGAAAAAAGTCCTAAATGAACCATTCCCCCAAGGCAACGAATGCAAAGATCATCCTCCAGGCTCTTGGCTTGGAAGAAAGCAGTTCTTGTTGGGTGAGGACTGCACCCGAACAGGGATCCATCTGGATGATGTCTCTGAAGAGCCAAACTCCTCTCAGGTTTGTGGCTTCGGCACAGGGCAATGATCTGAGAATGTGCAGAGGGGTGGCCTTTGGGTTTGTAACTTCAGGGAGACTCCTGTCTGAACTCAACCCCTGTATTTTTCTCTGGAAAACTTCCTTGTCTGACACTGAATAAACGGCTCCTTACTCCTCCCTGGCTGGTCACAAGTGTCTCTTGAACTTCCCATTTGGGCTAAGGCATTACCCCTGCAGTGGTGTTGCTCTAGGGGCTTAAAAGCTTTGTAAAATCTAAACAGTGCCCTGACACTTAGGCTGATGTACATTCATTTGTCCTGTGGAGGATATTTAGTGTCCTACACAGAGGCCCTCAGATGAGGACATGCAAAATTGTGAAAAATAACTTCCCGTTGCAACCAAGAACTTTATATGCTCCTAAGACTTTCTGGAAATGCTGGGAGGCTGTTTGCTACGCTGCTTAAAATCAGAAAGAGCCCTAAAAAGCAAGCATTGATTTAAGACAGCTGCGTCTTCTGTAAAAGAGTTTTCCACAGTGTTCAAGCTCCAGCTTTGTACACCTTATTAACCAGGAACAGGCCATGGGCTGGAGCAAGCTGCAGCCCACAGCAGCGTCTGCAGGCAGAGTAGCAAGCGATGCTACTGGGGGATGCTGCAAAGTGTTTTGCTCCTTGTGATGCTTCCACCATTAAGCGGGCTCAGCCCAGCGGGTGTAACTCCAGAGGTGGGCTGGGAGTCAGCGGTCTCTGCTCTGTGTGGTGAGAACCAGGTGGCAGGAGGCAGCAGGAGAAAGGCAGGGAAAGGGAGGGATTCCTCCAAGGGGCAACGTGTCTGATGGCAGAGATGGTCTTAAATACTCTCCTGTGCTATGCTCTCAGGAGATGTGCGGTAATCATGGTTTCATTTTGTGGAAAATACAAGAGAAAGGAAAGAAAAAGTAACTTGTAAGAAGTTAAATTAGAAACTGCGCTGGCACGTTTCGCAGGGCACTGCGTGCTGTGGGTGATCCCAGCAGGTGAGCCCTGTGATGTGCAGCCAAGGGGGTTGTGTGTCCCTGTGCAAAGACCAGGAGCTGCCCAGTCCCACTCAGTCATTACGACTGGTCCGTGGTGGTGGCAAACCCACAAACCCTGCCACTGACTGGCAGGACACCCCTGGCAGGTACTACTGACCCAGTCTGTCTCCATATCCACATCCAAGTTCATCACCACTCTCAGCCTCAATGTTCTGCTCACACATCCAGGTCACAGGCAAAGCAAAGTCTCAGGGTCCAATTGGGTGAGCTGAAAGGTCTCCAGATCTCCACTGGCTACTGCTGAGAAGCTCCATGTTGTTGCTTCTGTATAGACATCTAGTGCAACTTAATTTCCTCAAGGTACCTGCATGGCCTCCTGATGTCCCTGCAGAAGAGAACTACTCTCCTGAGATCCTGTGTCACATTTTCCAGGCCATCGCACATGTCTGCAGTGCCCTCAGGGTGTTCCAAAAGAAACAAATGCTGAAGTAATTGAATTGCACCCAAGATCTCTGATAGAAGGATAGGCACTCAGCCCATATGGAGCCATGCACATTAAACCACCTTAATCTGAAGATAAATCTCATTCAAGCAAATGAGTCCCATGTGGCAAGCTGATTCTCTTCACCTCTCTGTGTAGATGGACAGTTTCTGTCCCCTCCAAATCTCTGACCCCATGGTTCTAGCAGAGGAACTGGTTTCCAGCCTCCCCCTTCCTAAAACCTTTGGGAAGGGAGTGCCTGCAGGCATCACTCTGCAGTTATTTCTTCAGCCTTGCAGCTTTTTTTTGTGGGCTTAGCTTCCCCCCTCCCCTTGCAATACGAGGGCCATGGCGGTGCTGTGCATTTCCAATTATAAATTTTGCAGCATCTGGTCTCATGAGAATTCACTCCATGAGCATCACGCCGAAATCTCTGAGCTGAAGATACAGAAACCTCGAAAATGTTTCTTGAGGTGCAATTTGCACAGTGAGAAGAGCACGGGGCTGCATCTGTTGAGTTAGATCAAGGCTAAATAGCTCATGGCTGCACATGTATCCTAGGAGAAGTAGTGCACGTTTCCCTAAAATGCTATTGTAAAAATTATTAATGAGAAAGTATGTTAACTGAGCAGAGAAGGAGTGTCTTTTCTACTTGCGGGGGAAATGCTGTGTTTTGTTGAAAAATCTCATTTGGACTCCAGATAAAACCATCCAAAGTCTTACGTAAAAGACAGTTCCAGGACTACTACAGCTTCAGATTCCTAATTCTGTTGTCAAACATTCAGAGTGAAGCCGAACAGTTAAAAATGTTTTCCTCTTAGTGTGCTTGACTTTGTTGAGAAAAATGGAAACACTCCATAAAAAGTGACCGTGAAACAAAAGTTTCAAAAATCCCCGCTTTACACAGAAAAACAGTTTTGATGCAGCCAGTACTTGCTCCGTTACTCCAGGCTGGTTTGCACCCCTGCAAAGACTGCTTCTGGCCAGGCAGGGGTTAACACCTTTCAATCAATGCAAAAACCTCAGAGTTTGCAATTTCTGACTGCAGTCAATTCCTTTCCCCTTCCCTTGCCAGTGGTCTGCCTTTGAAGCTGGATCTTGCAAAACTTGCCTTCATTAAACGGGATTGACACTGGAAAAGCCAAAAGAAATAGAAAAAAAAAAAACAAACCAAAAAAACAACTCGACACCCTAAATAAAGCCCCCCAAATCTTTTAGTCTGCTTCCTTAAGACCACAACCCAGCTCTGCCGCCAGACGGGCTTAGCCACAGGGGTGAGCATCCTTCCCTTTGCATGCACAGGAGGGAGGAGAAATCTCCACGGATGATTCCTGGGCTCATTTATGAGCAGGAAAGCTGTTAAATGCCATGCCAGCATTGTTCACAGCCTTTGAACCCGCCCGCTCCAGGCCCGGTGGTCCCCAGTGCACCCGCCCCCACGGTGCAGAAGGGGAAATCTCCAGAGCCCCGAGAGCTGAGATAAGTCAGTCCTGCTGAGCCCTCTCCTTCCTGAGCCCATCGTCCCCCTCTTCTATTTCTTTATTACTGCTGAGTAAAGTATTCCCTCTGCTGACTGGATCAAGTAACTCTTTATTGATGCACCAGAGAATTATTTTTTTTGTTTTCTTTTTTAGTGCACAACAAAGAATGATTTGCTAAATCTGAGGTAACATCACCGAAGCCAATATATCTGGGGATGAATGAGCTAAATAAGGTTTTGGGCAGGTTTTTCTGCACTGAAAAGTCCTAGGGTTTTGCACCCAGCTATCAGTCAAGTTATGCTGAGAAAGCTTAAGAGCTTGATCTTTCTCTGGGTGGTGTTTTGTGAGCGCAGAAAGCCTAGAAGTTCGTTTTTGAACTAATAAACCTGCACACATGGTCTGCCATCTCCAGCTAGGTAGCACTGTTAGCACTCAGCAGTGTCCCAGCTAAGCAGTAAGTTTTACTCATAACTTGTGTTTGCCTCTAGAAGACCCAATTCTTCATTCCTGAGTTGTTATTTCCATACATTTATTTAGACCAAATTTCAAAAATACTAACGGGATGGTATAAACCAACTGAATTCCGGCATAAGGCACTACCTGCAAATGGCTTTGGATTTTGAAGGAGAAGGGTATTCTTCATGGTTGTTTTAAGTGAGATTTACAAGATTTATTTCTCCATCACCCAGACCCTAAGGACAAAAGCAATGCCTGCCCCCCTGTATCAATAACTGCAAGAGGGAAGGTCTGCATGGGTGGCAAGGATTCAAGAAGCTTTGTTTGAAATCCCTCCTGGCTGCAGCGTTGTCGCTCCACTGGTGTGAATTTCTGAATGGAATTCAGAAAGCCCTAAACTTCCAGTTCTGCTCAGCCTGGGGTGGCCTCAAAATGGAATGAAGAGGGGTGGTAACGGGGACAGAGAGCTCCACAGAGGAGTGGTGTGGGCTCCGTTGTCTTGGCAAAATGAAGATCGACGGAGGCTGGGCTCTGGGGAGGGAGAAGAGCTGCTCAGATGGAAAGGCAGCACCGACATAAGAAGTGAGCATGAAGCAGCCATGAAACAATTCAGACTGGAAAGTCAAAAAGCCCACAAAGCAATAGAGAATAGCTTTTCCGCAGCCGAGGGAATGAGATAATTTAATATCCCAGGCTCGTGATGTGATTCTTTCCATCAGATGTAGGCACCTTTCTCGCAGGAGTGGGCATGATCCCTGTAAAATGGGTTATGGTCTCACGTGCTGGGCGAGCAAGAGGCAGCAGAGCAGCGTTGCGGCTGGGTTATATTATTCAGCTCATCGGCAGAAGCAGCCTATGCCTGTTCAAGACTAATTTGAACACAAATTAAATTATTTGATCTATAAAATTGGGTTGATAATGTCATGTTTTGTTCCCTCTGTGGAAAAGACCAACCATTCTTAGAGGAACATCTCTATTCTTGGCTCCACCAGGAACAAAACATTGTGATTTTACACGGCTTTCTGATGACTCATGGAGAGAATGAGTTGGGATAAACCTTTGGAGCACTGTGCAGAACACCCCCCATCTCTTTTAGGGGAGGGTCTGAAGCAGGAGTTCAGACTGAATCCTTGCACAATTCAAACTCGGATCCAGAATCCAGAGCCCTGAGCCCCAGGGAGTTTGGCCCCAGGGCTGTGAGCACAGTTCAGCTTCTGCCCTACAACAAGGCAGGTACTGCAAATTTGCACTTAATTTCCTAAGGCAGTTCATCACTACTTAACATACCCTCATAAACCCACATTACAGCCTAACTGTGTCTGTGTGTGTTGGAGAGTTAATTCTGCAACACCAGGATACGCTGAAGTATGTCTATCCCTCTTGATTCTGTTTTAAATTTTTTTGCTCCCCCTCCTCAAGTCCTTCAATGCTGCGTGTATAATTCCATTCTGCTAGAAAATGCTACCAAAAAAAACCCAGTTAAATTAAATTTGACTTCCATATGCAAATCACGGCGCAATTGCATACATCAGTGAGACCATAACCTTAACCATTGTCCTCCAGACCATGCTGGGGAGTGAAATATATGCAACTCTGAGGTAACCTTAAACCTTCAGACCTCGGTCAGTCAGTCGTTAAGAAGGGCAATTCTTAATTAAGGTATTTTTTAAGCCATGTGACATTAATTGTTATAGAATGGAAATTATTTAAATGACATCAAGGTCTCCTTTTCTATTAGCAACGCTGAAGGTGTTTTGACTTGTGGGTGGAACAGCAAAGCATCCCCTGCCTGTTGGGCAGAAGGAGCTGGGGTGGAGGGGAGAAGATTCCCCTTTGAGACAAACTTTCCAGATCATGGTGTGGCCACAGCAGGACCTTCTCTCCGTCCTACCTGTCACTATGACTTGCCACGTGACTCCAGCCTAGCGTGAATTTCCCATCATCCCACAATCCTGATTTTGCCATTTTAGGGAGTGAACTCGATCGGACACCACGCCGATGTGCCTTTCAGAGCTTTCTCGTGAGGAAAACACCCCTCTGAGGTTTGTTTTTTCAATGCTAAGGAGTTTGCTAAACTCATCAAATCAAAACAAATTTGTTGCACAATAAAGTTACCACCCCCCGTGCTGCAGTGCCTTCAAACCCGAGCGTGGCTAGTGTTCAATTAAAATGTAATCGTATCAAAGGCGTTTTGGAGCCGTACGACAATGACTGTACGCAGCACTAATACTGTAATGACACAGTAATCAAGTCTCAGTTGCATCCTATTCAAGTCCCAGCTGTTCTGAGTGAGGTATAACTTTCATCAGGGCTAATTATTTCGTATTAATCTCAATACTTTAGCCCATACAGCTTTATAATATGCAGATAATGAGGGTTCTCTTGTTGATGCCACAAACAAATGAGTTGAACCTCCTCTGCAGCACGGCCATAGGAGAGAGACGGAGTGACTGATTGAGATAGGGCTCCCATGGAGGGAGATGAACAATTTAATTGTGATTGGTTTTTATAATTGGATTTTATTTTAATGGTTCATGCTGCTCCCCAAAGGCTCTTGGTGAGGGAAGTGCTTTATAAATAACACTATTAATTGTTGTAACCTCTTTTTCTTTCGTGGTGGCAGGGCCTTCTGAAAGCAGCTCTCCACCCTGGCCCGTGCTGTCCAGAAGGACATGCAGTAGGGATGCAGCTTAACCTCGTGTACAGCATCTTCCAGAAGGGGGAAAGGCAACATTCCTACATCTGGATTTTCAGTGGGCATTGAATATCAGACCTTTCCCATTTCTGCCCACTCAAGCTAAGGAATTAACCCACTGAGCTTTCAGCAGCGCCTCTCTCTGAAGTAAAACAGCCACTTGAAGGGTCCTGTGGCACTTTGGGTTACTTGCATGGATGATTAGTTATGAGGCTTTAGGCTTAAAGCTTTAATCCAGTTTCCTTTAAAGCTGATGGGAGATTTAGCCCTATATGTGTTAGGGTACATATAGCTTATGGCAACTCTGGTATAGGTTGCAAACCCTTATAAATCCCCTCTTTCTGTGAACTCCTAACATTTTCTGAACCTTTCATCTTTTGGACTGAATTTTTCACGCTTGGTCTCTGCCAGGAGATTGTTTTTAATGGATGATTTGAACACAATCCCTCTAGCCATTTGAGTTCAGGGACAGTTAGCCACACAAAGGCTCTTCTATATTTAAAATAGAAGAAAAAAAAAGTATTGTGACAGAAGTGAATCAATTTAAAAATCAATCTTTTACAGATGTGAAGTAGCTTATTTCAGTATAGCCATATGCGATAACTTTGTGAAGCATAGACAAATTCATATGCCCCGATTCCAATATGTGTGTGTCATTGCTTACACTGTAAAGAGATCGTGGTGACAGTACCAGGTACAACTGATCTTATCCAGCTGTGCTTCAGAATGGGTTCCCTCTGCTGGTCTAATTCAGACTCGCGGAAAGCAAGAAAACGAGTGCCACTGCCACTTCTTGCAGTTAGAATCACATTGGATGGCTTTAATGGCGTCCCATAAATATGGGATGAAATTTAACAGCATAAAGTCTATGCGTTCCAGTTCTCAGGAGGCTGAGATCTGGAGTCTCTGCCCTAAGCTAGAGCTGAGCAAGGAGGAAAACCCCAGAGTGTGCTCAGCAATCCCAAGTCTTGTCTTGAAGAAACTCATCTTGTGGGTCCAACCCAGTCAGGAAAAACAACTGGCTTTCCATCACCATTTTGCATTCACAGTCACAAATAGCTTATTTATTGTCAGTTAGCTATGTCAGGGGACATTACTGTATGGCATCCACTTGTTACCTGTTTTGTAGGTGGGAAAGTGAATCTGCCCAGACGATAAATTGCTTTTCACAGCAGCAAATCAGCAGCAGGTTCGGGAACAGAAGTCCTCACCTCTGATACATTCGCCGATTAGAGAGGCTAGTTATAAAAAAGTGAGATTTGTTCCCCCAAATTCCAACATTTCTGATCTCATTCCCACTCTGAGGGCAATCCAGAGCTGCAACATCAGGATTTCCTGAGAAAATGCCACTCCCAAGCATTTCAGCTCACAACCGTTGGCTTATTGCAGCCGCGTGGAACAACTTCCCGT
Source organism: Trogon surrucura (assembly GCA_020746105.1). Classification (NCBI taxonomy): domain Eukaryota; kingdom Metazoa; phylum Chordata; class Aves; order Trogoniformes; family Trogonidae; genus Trogon; species Trogon surrucura. Next base: position 5,159,253 of record CM036640.1, read on the forward strand.
CATGCTGTCCAGGCTGCGTGTCTTGGTGTACTATACAAACACTCCGCCAGTATCAGAAATTCAGGGCTAAACTCAACAAGATAAAGTTGCAGTGATGTGTTAGGCGCAACTGCAAAGAAAGGAATCATGCCAGCTGCTTTCTGATGGCACATTTCACCAGCGTTGCAACGTTCAGGCAAAACAACCCGAGATAAAACCACGTTTTGTAGTCAGCATGGCTTTATCAGCTTCCAGCTCCTGAGGATATTACACCAATTACTACCTCTGTATCCTAAAGTAAGAAAAGAAGTGTCTTTAAATGCAGAATAATTACTTCTCTGAATGCTTACAACTCTTGGAAATAAAAAAAAACCCAACAGCACAACACTTCTCTCGTTGCACGACTAGATTTAAAATTAGACGAAAGAATAGCCGAGATATATCTAATTGGGATACGGTTGAAAGGAAGCAGTAGATGATAAGGGCCAAATCCATCACTGGTGGGTCTGGAGAGCAGTCAGCAGAGGTAACAAGCAGAGCAATGCTGGGTGGGGATAGCTTCTCCTGCAGAGGAGCCTTCAGCATATGTTAATGGCGACAGCTCGCCGTGTGCATCACACAAATCCTATTCATGTCCAGAATTCCTGCCACTCTATTAGTGCCACAAGTTATTAAAGGGACATTTCAAAAATAGGTCTCTCCAAGTGGAACCGGTAAGAAGTAACCATGGCTGTTTGATATAGTCATAGCAACAAAGGAGCATCACCTTGGCAACACACCAGGCTTATTTACCGAGGTGCGTGTCAAAGCATATTAAAGTCATTTATATCTGAATGAGTTCTGATGCCATCTTCTAATCCTCCGAGCTCCTGAGCAGCCCCACAACAGCTATGGAAAAGTAATCAAAGGAAGGGTTTGTGTCATATTGCCTGTACCATGCTCACAAATAAAGGCGTTTGCAATTCTGTCAGATTTCTGACCTGTTCAAAACTAATAACTTGCACGTGACTGAAATAATAAAAGCATCAGCTGGAAACAACTATGAAGGAAACCCTTGAGGTGCAAATTAAATGTAGAAATCAAAATGGACTATCACGTGTCTCTGCCTGGAAATCAGGAAGGGAGAATCTGGAGACATTCCTCGTAGCTGGGATGCAACAAAGCCCCATGGCCATGAGAGAATTCGTGCAGAGCCCGAGCTAAGAGGTGACAAGCTGCTGGGCATCATCCTGCCAAGCAGGGCTGTCTGCAGCATCACCATCTTCATCTGAGCTAGCTGATGAGATTTCCATCATTAAGAAGGCAGCATTTCTAATCGAGCCTGTTAAAAGAGACCAATTATACGATGCCAGGCTGTCTGTATCTGTAAGAACTGTGCATCCCTTACAAGGCACTACGTAGCTCTGAGCCCAGAGGATCATGACGCTTAAAGTCATAATTCAAAAAGAAGAAACCCGGGATCACTGCAGCTCAGGACCCAGAGGAATAAACGTCAGCTTGGCACAAGCATTTTGTCGTGCAGGGGCAGAAGTGCAAGCCCTGACAGCATCGAAAGCGCACAGAGCATCCGAACGGCACGTGGGATTCCTTTCAGAGCCCTCTCCACTCAGCTCTCGCAGGACTCTCACACTGGCACCTTTGTATCCCCCCACGGCTGCAGCTGCGGGGCCCATTGTCATTCATGTGCCTTTGCAGCAGATTAGGTAGCAGAGCAAAATGCATCTTAATAGCGTCTTGTGTGGCAAAGATGCTTTAACAATTTAATTCAATTTCTTTACAAGCGTGAGGGGCAACAGAAGCTTCTTAAACAGCCACTCAATTAGCTTTATCCCTCCTCATCTGCTGAAGTTTACTCATGAGAGGTCACCTTGAGGAATTTGTCTTGTTCTGACCTGTCTCTCTCTTTCCCCTCCAATGCCTTAGGAATTCAAAGAAACTCTGGAAAAAAGAGGAAAGAAAAATACTTTTCTTTAATTCTGCCATGTACCACGGGCCACACTTGTGTGGCTACATAGCCTTGGGAGCAAGACACAGCCCTTGAGCATGTTGTGGCACTCCTTGACCACTCTGAGCTCAACACTGGAGAAAGAAGCCACAAGATCCTTGTTTTCCCTGCCCGTGCAGGATTGTCCTCCCACCTCTGCTCTGAAATCAATTCTTCCAAACACAGATCGCTTCCTACACCTGCCTCCAAAGCCTCCTGCATCGGGATTTGTATGGTCAGACTTTAGACCTCTCTTAGATAAGGAATTGCCCTCTGGAGGCTTCCAGTCCTCTCAGCTGACTGTGAAGGAGAATTAGGCAAGAAGCAGACACTGAGCTCTCCTCATGAGGTAATTCATCCCTCTGGCCTTTTGCTTACTCTCCTAATCTCTGTCCCTTTTGTTTAGCCTGATGCTCAGAGCAAGGAGTGACTGGTAATAAACCCATGCATGTACTCCAGGAACGTGGCGAGCTCTTTTGAGTGCTAATCTCCGCTATAACATTTCCAAGTTTTTATAAAGGGTTGGATCAGTTCAGGTACGTGCAGCACAGCTAGCTGGCAAAACTCAGCAAGGGCTCAGGAACGTGTACAAGGGAGGTTGTATTTACAGCTCAGATACACTCAAGACTCGTGGAAATGTCACCAGCCAGGCAGGGATGAGCCAGCACCAGACCCGTTCGAGTCTATTATTGAGAGAGATGACAGAATTATTGTTATACCTGTGTCTCTGCACGATGAAATCCTGGAGAGAAAAAGGGGTCAACAGGGGCACCGAGGAAATGAAAACACTGAGACTCACTCCCTGCAGGAAATTGCTGCCTGCGGGACAAACCCAGCTCTCGGAGGCAGGTGCAGCTCCCCGAGGTGCCCTGGTGGGACCTTTGTGCCACCGCTCAACACGGTCCTGGTGCAGGTAAGCCAGAGAGGCTGCACCAGGCAGAGGGGGCTACAGGCAGAATCCTTGGCATTAATTAATGGCAGGGCAGCTCCAGCTTCTTAGAACATACCAAGAAGAAATTAAGGGCTGTAAAGATAGACAAGAGACCTGCAAGTACCAGGCACTGCATCACAGCAGAGAGAGATGGAGAGCAGCCAGTGGGGTGGGGGGATCGTAGGAGACACCCAGCCCTGCTAGGGAAAAGGCCAAAAAGGCTTCTCAAGGATGCAGTGGGCTTTGTGGGGATGTGTGCTGCCAGTAGGTGGTAGGAGGAGTCGACTCCTATGCCAGATGGCAAGATGGGAATGTCGGGTGATCCCATGCTGCTGCCCACCAGGCAGCACTCACGGCAGGGGCTGATGCCCACCCTGGCATAAGCCCGTGCTGCGAGCTCAAGAAAAATGCTTTGTCTCCTGGTTTCTGTGTCAAATGTAAGCTCTTTGGGGCAGGAGCCGTCTCTCTCTAAATATTTGCAGCGAACCTAGCAGAACAGAGCTTCTCAGCACCCCATGAGACAGGAGCAACCTGGCTGAGCTGAGGAGGCATCTTTGCAGCTAAAAGACAAACCAGCTCTTATGCCCTGTGCACTCATCCACAGCAAACCCTTTTGTGCTTTAACCCTTGGGCTCCCAGTAGCCACGAGGATCCAGATAAGGTAGGGTGTGGAAATCACTCAGTCCTAGGGCTGGCGCCTATTTGCAATCTCTTGGTTTCACCTGTGGGGAAAGAATTGCATGGGAGCCTGTGTATTTGCTTGTGCTCAGTGGTGGGGTTGGCACACAGCTCCGCAGCTAAAAATGAGAGAGCGCTCTGCAACGAGGAGATAAAAAGCCTGTTGGCAGAAAGCTTAAGTTCATTATAACAGACCCCTATTCTGCCGGACAAAGTGCTGGGGTCTGCAACTGTTGGAAGAAGCTAAAAGAAAGAAATATCTTGGAATATATTCAGCAAATACAAGAGCAGTGAACGCGCTGATTGGAAAACTGAGGTTGCCACCCTCATTTCTGCATCCTGCAACCCCAGGCATGCCTGGTGGCTGTTTTATTTGCACTGAAAGACTCTGCCTTTGCTATCCACAGGATTCACCCCCTCTAATTTGGGTATCTTACATGGTTCCCCATGTTGTCTTGTCGTCAATAAGCAAGAAAAAAGCCCTGCGAGAAGAGGATTCATCTACCCCATTTTTGATGCCCGTCTTGGAATGTGATGAACCACTCTCTGAAGCTGCCTGTTTCTTTCTGCTCCCTATTCAAGGTGCTGAGGGAGATCAGCCCAAATTATTTAGATGCTGGAATGTCTCTTTCCTATCTCAGGCATTTAAAATCTCACCCTTCAGGCAGGAATACTCTATCCCAAGCCCCTCCATGTCCTCTCAGGCTCACAGCTGCACAGGCTTGCACTCCCTCCATGGAGATTTCATTTGTGTGTGTTTCCCGAGACTGAACTAAAAGCTCTCCTAGGCTGTAAATGGATGTTTTGCAAACAGGTATTTTTCTCTGTGTGTCTGTGAAAAAGAGCATAATGCCAGGGAAGTTATTCCCTTCTTGTAGCATGTCTGAAGCCTTTCGTGCATAAATATAAACAGTAACAAAGCGGGGCTTCAAACTCACAAATCCCAGTGAAATACTTTTCCACAAGTTCTCGGTGGGGCAAAGGAATTTATAAGTTATGTATTCTTACCTTGTTACTGAACACTCTTTGAGGTTTAGCCTGGTTCATATAGATCAGCTAAACAAATATACTTTCCCTTCCCAGAAATGCCATTTAATCAAACTACCATGTGCTTTGTGAAACAAGCTGGGCAGGTCAGCCCTAGCAGTCTGAAAAGGTGAGACACGACCATAAATAATTGAAGGGGTGAGAGAACTCAAGGCAGAGAGGAAGATTTCTCACTGATCTTACATTCAATTTATAGTTTCAACATCTCTTTTTTCATCAGCCAAAGAGAAAGCCTACAGAGGTACAGATACAGACGCTCACACACTTATATAAATACCTGGATATATAGAGATTTTCCTCGAAAACTTCAGTTATGCCACTAACTCTGTATCTTCCCTACAAACAAAATCCATGTAGGGTACATGTTTGTGAAAAGCACATTCTTTGGTAAAATATTTCCGATGTGGTATGTGCAATGGGACTGCTTCGGATGTCTTCAGGCATTTATCCAATCCTTCTTCATGGAAATAGATTGATGCTTTAATACCTCTAACCTAATAGTTCTTTTCCATGTCTTGGGTTTGTTTGCTGCCTTTTTTTTTTTTTTTTTTTTTAAATCTTTTCTCCTGGCTATATCCTTGATTTCTGTTCAGTGAAAATGTTCCCTCACAGCTCTGCTGTTTGATCATCCCCAACAGACCTTTATTCTGCAGAGAATGACTCTGGCAATGGAGTGCTAAATGGCCATTTGTGTCACAGGGATGCAATAAAGACCCAATTCAGGACCCTGGGCTGCGGAGATCAGCCCGGCAACAAGACAGCGTGAGGGTGGCTCCTGGGGAGCAAGGAGGGGAAGACGATATTTCTGAACACATATGGGCTTTGCAGTGCTGAATTTCTACGAATTCCTGAAAACTCCAGGCCTGTTCAAGGCAAGGAGCCACCAGACAGTTAGACCTGCCAAGAAGAGAGGTCAAGACAAGGATCTCTGTTGAGACTCTCCCCCGAGACATCTTCTCCACGTGATGGAGCTTACTGAAAGCTCCTTCTCCCAACAGTTGTGCAACACAACCCCCATACCAGAAGCCCTTTCATGGAGTTGTGAGATTTACAGACAAATGTGTGTGTAGATGCTGTACAATGATGTGTCTGACTTAGCAAACACACCCAGGTGCTCCCCTGGCTTTGTGCACCTGTGCTGCAAGGTTATCCCAGGAAATAGTGACTCTTTGGAGACTTCAACTCCAGGCTTGCTTATAGACTCCTTACATCTCAGGGATACCTACCCTTAATCTCAGAGGGACAGTTATTCTGCCTTCTAGAGACATAAACTGGGAGAAGCATATGCTGCTTCATCAAGCTATGAACCCACCTCTCCCTCACCCCCAGCACCCTTTGACAGTCCTGATCCTCCAGCTCTAATTGCAACTTGCTTATTGTGCTCCCGGATCGAGGTCAGGTGATTACACACGCCAGCAACCTACTTGCTTACTACATGAGTGGTGAAAACTAGAGAAATGTGGGGTTTTTTTATGAACCACTGCCAGAAGGACCTTCCTTCCCCTTCTGCCTCGCACAGCTCCAGCCCTCACAGCCATAGCTCCTGCCAGCAGCCCCTCAACTCCTCCTCTGAGCATCCTCATCCCATCTGGGTCTCTGAGGGGTTGCAGCACCCAGTGTGTGCAGCACCGAGCTGTGGGTGCAGGTCAGCCCAGCCAGAGCCCACCCGGGTAGCATGGCCCTCTGCAGGTAGGAATTTCCCAAATCCATGAAATACATGAAAACATTGCACCTTTGCTGTCATATATAGTTGCAAGCAGCTACTGCGTTCAGAATTGACCACGAGAAGGTGACGCCTCCTCACTTCGTTAGGAAAAATAAATAAATATGCCTAAAAGCCCCTTCCCCCAGGGGCTGAGCGTGCAAGCAGCTGACAGGGAGAGTCCCTGATCCCACCCCACCCCCCCCTCCGTGCCCAAAACCTTCGAGGTCCAAGCCTGGCTTGGTCCACGATGTGCAGCCACAAGAGGGAGATCGAAGCTACCGAAAGCACCCCGGAGGCTCCCGAGGTCTGGCTGGGAGTGGGGATCCCCCCAGCTGAAACCACTCTCCAGTAGCCCCCAGCACCCCAGCCCCAGGCATCACCCTGGTCCCAGCTCACAGGAGAGCAACGGGACACGCTCACAGGCTCTCATGAAGGTTAGAGTTGGATTCTCCAGTGTTTACCTCAACCTGGGAATCATAAAATTAAACTTAAGATGCCTTTTCTCCTCCTCACCCTGAGACCTTGATATTAATGAGGTTAATTTTATGACACAGACCAATAAATAATAAATGAGATTTAAATGGACCTGTCTCTCAGAAAAGAGAAAGAAAACATGCAGAAGTATTTCTTTTTCCTTGCCGCAACGTAAATGGAAGCAGTTCGGGTACAACTGACCCCTCTCTATATTACACGTAATAATTACTTCATTATCGTGGATAAAAATATCCCATTATCCACATGCCCTAATGACCCTTGGCAATACTACAGGGACCTGTATTTGTAAGGAAGAAGAAAAATTACAGCCTGGAGACACGTTTGATAAGGCCAAACCCATGCAAGGAACAGTACACCGTATAGCCAGTCCCAGTCCTGTCAATGACACAATTTGCATAAGTCAAGTGGTGGCACAACAAGCCTATTAAAAGCAATGGTTAATTAAAAGACAAAATTACCAACAATATACTTAGAATTTCCTCGGCTTCTATCTAGCTCCAGCAAGCACCAGGTTTTTTCTCTGCACTTGCTTCGATTTTGACCAAAAGCTGCTCCCCTGAGGACTGTGATTTCCACAGAAGTTTCATTTGGGCTGGGCCCCTCCTCTGTAAGTTTGGTCTTGGCTAAATGCACTTTTCCAACTTGTAGAGAAAAATGTTCGGGCCTGTACGGTGAGGTTTTGTCCATAGCCCAGTCACCAGCAGAGGGGGAAGGAGCAGCAGAAAAAAAGAGGAATCAGCTAAATGAGAGTTCCCCAAAGTCAAGGTGGAAAAGCAGAGAGGACCTTGCAGCCTCACCCCAAACCACTTTCAGCAGAGCTTTCCCGGTGCCCAAGGAGGCAGCGAGATGAGGGGGCTCAGAGGACGAGGTGTCCTGGATGAAGAGTGGGATGCGGCATCACAGGGCTGTGATGCAGGAGGGGCCATGGGGCCAACCTTGAGCCCCCCTGCAAACCTCTCCATGAACTCTGCAAAAAAAAATCTGTCCCAAGCGGCTCTCTGAGCTCCTCTTCCAGCCTGGCAGTCTATGGAAAGAGGTTCAGCCCATCCTGAGGATGGGAAAGATACAGGGCTTATGTGTGGTAGCCCCCGAAGATGTGTTTTTTCCTTCTGTAACAAGACCCAGCTTGGCTTAAATGTTTAATTTTTGCACGGCTGAAGTTAGGAATCTTCCGCTCCATCTTCAGACAATACATTATTTCCCTAAAGTTTCAGAGCAATTTTCAAACGTAGGTGCACTGAACTCTCAAAAGCCACGAGATATGAGGATTTTTTAGGAGGGAGAAAGAACTGGTTTCTGCATCTCAAGGGAAGGGAATAGGTTTTCTAGGTGGCAAAACCCTCCCTCCCTTTTCAATCAACTTTCGTGAAATTGCTCTGTGAGAAATAAATATTACATATCAGCTTTATTTGATCATAATTGAATATCCATCAGCCTATCTGCCTGTCTAGCCATCCTTGTATAGCGCTGGAAACACCAATCTCTGACATAAATGTAGGCCTGTTGGAATTTAAAATTAAATTATTATTGTCATTGTTAATGGATGTTCATATGCTACAATGCTGAAGCTATAGAAGAAAATTGACAGTTTATCTCGATAGATCATCCGACCCGTAAGATAACATTCCAGGCTGCCAATGAAGGCACAAATTTCCCTGCATGTCATTCTCTGCAGGAGCAGAGCCTTGCTGTCTGTGCAATCAAGGTCTTTTCCAGTCCGAGGAATATATACAGGGCACTTTATAATGGGTTTTTTCCTCCTCCTCCTATCAAAACTATGTTCAAGCCGTACATGCCAGCCTCTGAAATTGCATTAGAGGACTGCTAAGCTGCAGAAGAGCTATTCTCATCCCACTGCTGTATTTATTTAGCTGTGTTGTGTCTGCTGGAGGAAGACGAAGCAATTTTAAAAATTGGGCGCCTGTTGGTCAGACAGCTCAGGACAGATGAGAAACCAAAAGCCAGGCAGATTCTGTAGTGACTGGTGGGTTAGTTTTCATTCCTTCCATTTAAATTCACACCCTTTGCCTTTTTGCTTTCAATATATTCAGAAGCTAGAAGGGAAAATTGCTCCCGTGGTGTTTGCTGTTGCACAGTCAAGCATCGGATTCCTCCAGCAAAAAAAAAAACCTTCTTGGCTCCAAGCGTGCAATACACTTTCAGAAAAGGTTAAAAATAAAACAAATTTAGTGCCAGGAAAAATTCAGGACACACCGTTGTGCATTCACCTGCAAACCAAGGGAAGTAGCAAGACCCCTCTGCGTCCTGGAAATGAGAGTCTGCTCATGCCCCGTGGCCACGCTGCTGTGGCCAGCATCAGCCCAGCCAGGCTTTTGGGCACCTTCCCACTAGAGACTGCTCCAGGATGTCCCATCCTCTGCTCACAGATCACAGCAGAGACCTGAGTGAGCAGCCCTGGAGACCCAGGAGGGGATCACAGAATGCGTTGGGTTGGAAGGGACCTTTAAAGGTCACCTAGTCCAACCCCCGATGGGGTAGCCAACCAAGGCACACCAACTGAGACCACTGGACCAGCTCTGGGAAGTGGTTGTGAGGGCACAGGGCTCTCAGTAGCTCTGAAACATTTTCTTTCAGGTGGAAAACCTGAATTTATAGCCCATTACAATTGCACTCAGAGCTCCTCCACGAGATCAGAGCATCTCTGGATGTGCTATGGTGTAGGCACGAACTCATCCCCTGGAGATTTACAACATAAGCAAGTGGAGGCAGAGTGTGCTCATGCAATAGTCTCCTGGTCTCTTGGCCTCCCTGGCTGGTGTTTTACCCACTTGAACACAAACTGGAAGAATTCAATGGCTCTTGACTGGTTCTCAACCTGCTGTACACAAAGGGCTATGAATTGTAAAGAAAGGGAGCAGGGAAGTTACTTAAGAGGAGCATTTGCTTTCATCCCAGAGGGCATTGCATGAGGAATTCAGTGAAACAAGGGATGGAGGAAGAATGCACACTCCCTGCAGATGTACCCAGTCCTCGTGCCTGTCCCTTTCCCCAGATTTCCCCTCCTGCACAGCACCCGCAGCTCTTCAGCTGGGATTTGAGAGGAGGCAAGAGCTGTTACCACCCTGTTGCTTGTCTCCAGCCATTCACTTGGGGTTCCCCAGAACATCTGATACTGTCTCCAAATCCACCAGAGCTCCAAGTCACTAAACAGTTTTAAAAACAACCCGAGAGAGCAAAGTCAAGAAGATACCAGGTAGGCAGGACATTGCCTGTAGGGAAATGTATCTTAATATGTTGCATTAACATTTAACACCCAAAGTCAGCAACACTGATCACAGCAGTAATTGCGCTGCACTTGACACTGCCCCAAGGTGATGCCTAGAAATTATATAAACTAGCAGATTTGATTGAAAAGAGAGGGGCTTCCCCCACTTAGCCATAAAGCCTCTGTGATACAGGTGTCTACTCTTCTCTTGGTCAAGCCCCAAGGGCTCATCAAACCATGAACCAAATTAATTACTATTTTGTGTGTGTGCAGATAACTGGATTAGTTACATGTCCCCACACACTCCCCACCTCTTTTTTTGTTAACCCCTGTTAACTTTGCCCTGCCTTTGAGGGCAAACATACACAGCAGGAGCTGCCTGAATCTCTGTCTTCCAAGCAACGTCGTGTTTTCAGGCTGTAATGATGTGATTATTATTGCTACTGCAGCACTAGCTGCGGGTCATAACCAAAATCAGGGTCCTACTGAGCCAGGTGCTGTGCAGAGCCACAGCCCCATCCCCACACAGTTGAACAAACAACAAATAGCTGCAATAGGAGCTCACCCCAGATTTTTACACTCCCAAACCAGCTGTCCAAACCCTTGTGAAGGTGCTTGTGTGGACCCTGTCTGCTGTATAGGAAAGACAAATTGTTTTCCTCCCTGCTTTCAGGCAAACTTCCACCCCACAAACCAAATATTTCTGCAAGGAACCTGGACTGTGTGTTGTACATGCTCTGAAGGGAAAAGCTTGATTTAAAAGAACAGGGATGAAAACCCAAGGCTTCGTACATCCCCTGCTGGGCCCTCCCTCTCCACATTTTCCCCCTCCCGCAGCCCCTTTTTGTTGTAGCTAATGCTGTAGCAGACAACTAACTGGCTTGTTAGTGTTTTAAGCAGGTTTTCCCATGAATATCACGTAACCATCAGCTCTCGGAGCAGGGTAATGGAGACTGCTACGTTTTCTTGCTTGGCCACGTTACAGAGATGATTGCTAAGCAGGGGGATGATATCTGCATGATTTACAGCACTTAGAAATCCCTGCTGTGGTACAAACACTCCCTCAGATTAGCTGCAATTCTCCTGCCCAGCTCAATCACAGCCCTTCCTTGCTGCCATGGCCACAGCTCTGAATAGGAAAAAGTTTGTCAGCAGGGTAAGCGTCAATATTTTTACACATCTTGACTGAGGGAGCACTTGGAAGACATAAAAATATCCTACAAGTGCTGATGACAACCTCAGCTGTGGCACACCTCTCCTCTATATTACTACCAATTGGTATCAATTGCTCCTGACTTTACCAACCTTCAGATATTTGTGCTAAAACTGAGCATTTACTGAGCTGTAGAGAAGTGGTTAAGGTGTAGCCTGGCATGACTTAATGCTAATCAGGCTGGGTACCAGGTGCCCACCAGCTTCGGCAGCTCAATGTCAGAAGCTACATCCATTATAGAACAAAAAAAAACCACTTTGGTATCCACCTCCTGGTGATCCTGGAGCTGCTGACCCTCAGCTCCCTTCCCCATTCATGGGGCAGAACTTGAATCTTCCAAAAGATGTCTGGGCAGGCAGTACCAGCACAACAATTTGCTAATAAGGACGCAGCTTGGCCTCACTTCTGCTCATAAGTGCACAAGGAAAACCCCTCTTCCACACTCCCCAAAGAGCGAGCATCCATCCATCCATCCATCCATCCATCCATCCATCCATCCATCCATCCATCCATCCATCCATCCATCCATCCATCCATCCATCCATCCATCCATCCATCCATCCCCACCTACCTGGAGCAGGTCTGGGCTCTTCATATCCCCTCAATACCAACTGTTTTCAAGGAGGACCGTAACAATTAAATAGCCTCACACCCACTAACCCCACCTGTGCCTCTGCTCTTGAGTGAAAAACAACCTGGAAGCAAGAATAACGATCATCAGTCTCTTCTTATAGGTTTAGTGAATTGAGCTTTGTTTTTAGGGAAGGCATCAAGGTCAAGCAGTGCTGGTGAGCTGCACAAAACAATAACTGCGCTGCTCTCAAGGGGATGGAATTTACACCAAAATAAGGGAAATAAGAGGACACGGTGTGTTTGGCAGGTGTGTGTCACATAGGTGGGAAATTGTTGGGAGGTAAGCGGAAGGCTGCGAGTCAGCACGCCGAGGCTCTGTTCCCGCTGATGACGAACCTGCGCTTCCAGGGCTTAAATCACTTTGTAAATTATAGAAATTGTACTTTGGTCTGCAACTTTGTTCTGCAAATTACTGACTTTCAACCTTTCTTTAAGGTGTTAAGGTAATTTCCTGAAGCAGCAGCAGCTGAGAACAGCTGACACATGGTGTAAACCTACATGAGTGCCATTAAGAATGTCTTTTTTCCTTTTCCTTTTCCTTTTTCCCATCCCAGCCGGCTTTCCAAGAACTATAATTACCAGCACTTCATTAAAGCCCTCACATCAGTGCCAGTTCACACCAGAGGTGGATGTGGCTCAGGTATTATCAGCCAACTAGACGTGAGACACTTAGTCCCTCCACTGGGACTACAATGGGACAATAGCTGGTAGCACCACTGAGATCGATGCTATCACAGACCAGTCTGACCAGTTTGTGCCTTCTTGTCCATTTTCAGCCACCCTAGTGGGTGCAGCATCTTCCAGAAGGTCTCATGAATTGCAGCACAGGAGTGATCGATACTCTATCTGGTTCCCTGACAGAAGAAAAGGGAATCCTTTTGTAAGATCAATGCTTGCAGCAGCAGAGAAAGTGCACCTATCATTTCCAGTCTTAAAAACCTGTGGCTTCATTGAGACTCTTTGACTTTTTTTTTTTTTTTTTTTTTTTGCAGGGAGTCAGATCTGATGTTCCTGTGGCTCACCGGCCTCCTGGTTCTCTCACTGTATGTTGGCAATGCTAATTACTCAAGAAGAACATCAACTTTTTGAGCCCCCCTACCAAACCAAGGGTGGGTGTTTTGAACAGACTGGGAAAACTGGATTTGTGCCACTGTTTTGAGGGTTTTTTGTTTGTTTTCTTTTTGTCAGCAATAGCTGTTGAGCTATCATGAAGGTATCGATCACTTAGGGCTGAGAAAAAGCAAACTTCTATATCCTGAGACACACAGACGTTTCTAAAGGTTGTTATGTGGAAAACCTGAGATCCAGAGACGCGATATAGCTTCCTCCATGGTTTAAGACATATCAGAAAGTCAGTTTTCTTGCTGGTCCCTGGGAAGGGAGGGGTGTTCCCTGCTCTGCCCCTGGGACCTGGTCTGCTCTGTCTGCTCCTGGGTGGGGGAAAGTCTCAGCAATCGAGACGGAAAAGCTGACACGGTAATGGTGCTGCGATTGGCATTAATTAGGCAGCCCGGGAAGTGGGTTTTCATCCTGCTTTCTGTTTGCTTTTTAATCAAAGCTATGTGGGTTGTCGCAGGCAGGGAGAGGGGGAGGAAGCGAGGGGAGATGCTTTTCTAATATATGTTCATAAGCAATTTGGAGGGCTTTGAAACACGACCCTCTGTGGCAAGCGAGTGGCTTGTTGATTAACTGCCGCAAGCGAGAGCCACGAAGCTACAAAGATCTTCCGTCAGGTCTGGCTCTCCAGGCAAAAAAAAAAAAAAAAGTACATTAAAATCCACATGTAATTCAATTGTGCCTGAATCGCCATTGCCCGAGCTTTGGTGCCATCGTTTCTGTCTGGGCAAAGAGGATGAGAAAATGTCACTGGTCAGATTTTCAGGGATGGAGCACTGTGCCTTTACACCAGGGCATAAATAACTGCGTAAGGTGTCGGGCAGAAGGCACCTTTGTTGAAAAGTTCTTGAAATTCCTGGCAGTTTGAGCGTGATTGCACACCAGTGCCAGTCACCTCGGAGAGCCCTTACGCCTGCCTGCGTACGGCACAGAAGGGGCAGGAGGGACCTCGCTGCTGCCAACGCGCTTGAGCCCTCACCGAGTGTCAAACAAACCTTCCTCGGCTGAGGATCTGGCCCTGGGTAGAAAACACAGTTCTTGGTTCTCCATAAACTCCAACAAACTTGGCAGAAAACCACCTTCATGCAGACAAAAACCACATTGCTGACATCACTTCGGGTTTTTTTTAAGTAATAAATCATGCAAAAAGCAAAATACGCCTAAGTGAAGAATTAAGGCTGATGAACTCTTATGGAGTGACAGTTAGACACCTAATGGCTCCCAACAGCGCAAAAATGCTGATCCCAGAGAGAGAGCGCGCGACGGAAAATGAAGTAGAATCACTAAAGCCTCACGAAACATAAATCACAGCAGAATTTATTAATCACACAAAATACAAACAGTCATAAATCTACGGCAAACAAGCAGACCAGGCCATCCAGAGGAGCAGGGAAAAATAAAGTGGGAGGAAATGAAAAAAAAGATGAGGTAAAAATCAGGCGAATGAGAAGCCAGTGACAGGGGAACGGTACGCAAGCTTAACACTTCGCAGGAGAGTGATTCAAGCCTTTTCTTCCGTCGCTGTTAATGTCAGCTTTTGTGTGAATGCCCTCTCCCTCACAGCAGCCCTTTTTGGTCACCTATTAAAAAGTGTGATGGCCACAGCTCCTGGGGATCTGGGCTTGGTGCCTGTGGAAGCTGGTGTGGTGTCAGGCACGGGGTTGCTCACCCTGAACCCAACTAATTGGTGACACATCCGTCCCTACCGATGCGAGCTCTGAGACTGCGGCGAGGCTGTAGCCTTGGTGAGGGGAAGATCCTCCACAGGCACAATCTCAAGCGTCTTCATCGTCCTTGATGGACCAGCGTCGGTCACGGCGTGGGATGGATGAACCTCAGACTATGCAAAAGGCTGCACGTTCAGCTGGGACTGCTCTCGGCAGGAGGTGGTTCTTAAGCAAACTGTGGATTTGCAGGAAAGCTTCACTGCTTTCGCCCTGAAATTCATGAGAAAGAATCTCAGGAAATGGTTTTGGAAGGAGAAAAACTAGGTGGGAAGGTGAAGTGGGTGTGGAGGAACCGGAGCGTGTGAAGCCCTTCTTTGAGCCCCTTGCCCAGGTGCTGGAGGTGGTGCTGCAGGGGTAGAAGACAAGCCAGATGCTGGGAGGTGTGAGCCCACCACCCTCTCCCCAGGAGACAGCCACGGGCATCTGAGGAAGTGAATGAACCCAGTCTCTCACTTTGTGATGAAGCATTCACAAGAGCATGGGTGTGATCTTGCCACACCGTGTCTTTGGGGAGCGACGCGTACCTCTCGCCGCCCAATTTAGGAATTGTGTCTGGCAGAAAAGAATCCCTCTACTCATCTCACACCACCTTTCAAAGGGACGATCCTCCGAGTGGCATCTTCTCCACACGTGTCCACTCTTTTCCCTTTGCAATGCAATCAGCTTCGAGCTATAGAATAACATCATGATATTTTGCAAGTCATGCCTCATAAAAAGTTTTCTGCATTTTTTTGGTGGGTCATACTCAGTCATCTTTGGTTTTACTGTGACCACAACTCTTCCTTTTAGGACAATTGCATCACGTCTCCTGTCTCCCAGGGTGGGCATCCTTGCCTTTAATCTTCAGGGTATCCTGCTGTAAATCTTCTCCAGCCTCTCCACTGCAGAGAAACAAAGAGACCAAGTCTGCAAATTGGCTGAAAGAGCCCTTTGTTCTCTCCCTGTCATATGGAGTTGCAGCACAACTTTCCAGACCACTAGTAACCATTTCAAGTTCTACATTTTTTTTCTTTTTTTTTTGGCATTTAATAATTTTAGTAATTTCCAGCTACTAGCAGTAACTATTTTAAGTGTGGAAAGTTTTAAAGCAGCAGACCATGATAGTTTTCACCCAGGAGTCCTAAAATAATTGGCTAAGGCGAGCTCTGGCCCAGTTGTGCTAATTTTTCATTATCTTGGATTACTGGGAGATGCACAGGAAATTGAATTAATGCCAACAGTGTGCTCATGTTTGAAAAGAGTATATATAACTCGGATGTTTACTGCTCAGTTAACTTTATGCTAGTCCCTGCAAACTAAGAGACTGGTCAAGGACTCAAAGGAGAACAGACGATGAGGATGTGATTAACGCCGGTCAATAAGTTTTGCTGTTTTCTTCTTTTGCCTTTGTTTTGCCCAGAAATAGGTCTTGAAAAAAAAAAAAAAAGAAGAAGAATTGATTTCTGCTAAGCTTTGGGTATCCTGTTGCACAACATTCTGATATATTTATAAACGAACTCGGTGCCAAATTAACGGAGCGCATGTTAAATGGACTGAGGTTGGGTTAGCTGACAGCTCTCAAAAAGCGGTTACCAGCAGGAAGGCATTGCTGAACGGGCATGCTACGCGTGGATTCTGCCAAGACCACTTCCAGGCCAAGTTATTCGATATTTTTAGCAATGATCTGGAAGAAAGTCACGGCTGATAATCGCAGATGTCACAAAGATCGGCAAAGCAATTAACAACGGGGAAGATAATGCAGCCAGAGTCACCCGATTTCCTTAATAAATCAGATCCGTTCAAACAATGTATAGTTTGAATAACAACAAATCCGAGGCCAAATGAAGGCCAGGCCTCCAAAACAGAAGCTATTTGTGGAAGTGCAGCTTCCAACAAGGGTGTGGGAGCGAATCTTTCTGATGGGCAGGAGCCCCCACGGCGGCGGCGGCGAAAAATGGGCTCGCATGATGCTGGGAAAGAGTAAAAGGGGAATTAACGAGTGGGAGTTTGGAACTGACTTTCCCTGTGTCTGGAAGAAAGTCTTTGGCTTTGGTTCTGACATTTGAAAAAGGTTATTAAAAATTAGAAGGGGGTGAGCACGGGTGGTGGAAGTCCTTCCAAATACAGTCAGAAATGGCAGAGCTGTCTCCCAGAGACTGCGCTCTCCGTCTTTTCGGCTCATCCGAGGAAGATCAGGAGGTGACTTGATTATACTGCGCGAGAACCATCGCGGGGAAAAATCCTGAGTGCTAAAGGGCTCTTTAATCTTGCAGGGAACGACAGAACCGAGACCTAATAGCTGAAATTTAGAGCCAGACGCATGTAAATGAGAGAGGCGGCACACTTTGGTAACAGGAGGGCTGATTAGCCGCCGAGACAAATTGTGGTCATTTTCAGAGAACATTGTGTCAGCATTCAGAGCACCTATGGGTTTTGTGAAATATCATTCCCAATTGCTTTAGCCCCTGGAAATCAGTTTGCCTATTTTCCAGCAGACCGTGAGACGAAGGGCTCCGTTCCCGGCCGTGGAGCATCTCACAGAGCATCCCTCTTGGAAGTGGGGGGACTGTAAGCAGGGATTAGTGGGAATTCCTGCCCGAAAGCTGATGTGTGGCAAGAAAATCCCCCGCTGTGCATTTGGCAGGGTGGCAGGGCTCCCCTGAGGCCAGGCTGCCCAGACAGAGCTCAGATCTGCTGTTTCCTGGCAGACGGGACATTCTCGGTTCATCCCTTTCACCGTATTTCACTCTGCCCTAAATACCAGCCACGTTTCACAGTAGCACCGAGGAGACAGCAGTCTTCTAAGATTTAAGGTCAGATTTGTAGGTACAAGATTGGAGGCAAAAGGTGAGAAGTAAAACAAATACAAAACACAAACCGAGCTGAGCTCTAACAAGCCTGTACCTCCCCTGACACGGCTCCGATCGCGGAGCTGGCGATAAGCGCTCACAGCCACAATCCATCTTCCAGGTGTTATCCTCATCTCCAAACACTTCCCTCCTCCAGCAAGCCCCAGCTACAGTTCCGTGGAGGTTTGTTTCATACGTGAATGCAAAAGACCTTGTTTGCCCTACGTGGGGCCGGGTCTCCAGGGTTCTTAAAGGATGCCCGTGCTCACACTCCATCTCCTCAGCAACTCGAGTGCTCGCCATGACTCTTCTTGGACTGAGCTGCGAGTGTTTTTAAAGCAATTCCCACTTTGTTTCTAGCTGGCTTGTTGGTGTGACTGCCACCCACCCAGCTGGATGGTTGTTTTATCATGGGTTGCTAAGTTGCTCACACTAAATATTATATGAGACATCAGGTACACAGACGTCGCAAAAGCACATTTTGGCTCGTTACCAGCTTCTTGCATAGACCACACACCACGCTCAGAAATGCAGATGGCAGCGTGGTAACAAGTGGTTTCCCCAACTCTTGCCTGCGTTGGGAACACAATCGCACAGCGTCTGGGCACAGAATGAAAGTCTTGTCTGGAATACCCTGCCAGGTCCTCCCAGGGAGGACACCAGACCCGTCCTTTTCTCCCTGAATGGATGATCTCTTTGCAGGCACCTACAGGGTACTGGGAACCTCCCAGATTTAAGTGGAAGGACCAGATTACTTCTCCTCCTGCCACATTGCCAAGCACTAAAACCCCGGAGACCTGTCCCCTGAGCAGAGGACCTGAGGACCTGGGGCTGAGGGATGTGAGAGAAGTGGGGCAGATCTTAACCCCTCCAAACTATGCATGTTATTAGGAAAGGGACAAGTTCTCCAAGAAAGTGATGAGAGAGAAGAGTCCTGGGATGGGGTGGTGGGTTGAGAGAACTGCTCTCCTGGCTCCTCCTCAACCTTTATCTTAATGCTTCTTCTGAGAAACGTCATGTGTGTCCCCTGCAGACTAGTAGTTTTTACCCATTCTTGTTCTCAAAGAGTGAAGGCAAACAACAGAGAAGATGAAGTTCAGGGTGGGTGGAAGAAGAGTAAGATAGAGCAGAGCTCAGCACTGGGGTGCTGGGCAGACCGTGGTGCAGGGCAGCATCGAAGGGAGAGGATGCACCTCGCCCCAGCAGCCTCCTGCACTCAGGAGATCATTCCTTTCCTACCAGGAATCACGAAGGGGAAGGTGGAAGGAGTG
The DNA here is from genome assembly GCA_020746105.1 of Trogon surrucura. Classification (NCBI taxonomy): domain Eukaryota; kingdom Metazoa; phylum Chordata; class Aves; order Trogoniformes; family Trogonidae; genus Trogon; species Trogon surrucura. Next base: position 5,178,086 of record CM036640.1, read on the forward strand.
GAGAGAGGCTTGAAGTACAGAAAGCAAAGCTTGCTGTAAGCTCTGCCCGCGTGCAATTTATCTGATACAATAAATTAAGCATTATAACAGAGACCACCATCATTCTCTGCAAAACACCTGGGTTTTTTGCCTCGGTGGCAATTACTCCATCGGCCAACATAAACAATAAATTCTGTCAGACCTCTTTTTAGTGCATTGCGTATGTCTCTGGCTGGTGCTTAGTGCAGGAGGCTCTTCCTTCATTTTAGTAAAGACTTTGACTAAGAAATGTTAGGAAGGGGGGAAGAAACAACACTTATTTTAATAGGGCAAGGGTGGGGGAGGGTGACGAAGTACGATGAAAAAGGAAACCTTGTCACTATGTCATGTTTAATTTGGTTCCTTGCCAGGGTGCTAAATTCAATTCAGATGCATGATCACACCTTAATGAATTCAATGGGGAAATTAAAATTTAACTATCTGCTCATGAAATGTTCATGCTGTTGGTTGTGTTTAATGACTAAAGGCAGGATATGTTGAGTCAAAAAAAGGGAGATCCCAGTCTGTTTTGCTACCAGGACACTCTATCAAATTTATTTAATCTTCTAGGTTTCATATTGAGAAGTATATATAGGCTTAGACAGAATTCCTAGGAACTTTAGGACAGGGGGTTTCCACAGGTATGTATTGAGGTCATCCAGGAACTCCAGAAGAGTCCATGGGCTGGTTGTAAGAAGCTGTGATGTGGGACTCTGGGCTTCAACTGTGATGTGCACCTTTGGAGTGCCCTTGAACATGGTTCCCGGGCCCATATCCACACCTCCCCGCTTCGCTGTGCTCTACACTGCTGCTCAGGAGGGGTTGGCTCATGGTGGCCCCAAGGCAGCAGAAGCCATGGGCAGGCAGTGATCTATGAGCCTGCAGTGAGTCCCTCCCCCAGAAGTCCCACCGCGGAGAGATGCTGCAGTTCTCCTCAGATCTGCACCATCCCTCCCCCCAGGACACAGTCCCCGTGCAAAGAGGCCACAGAGCTGAAGGTGCCTTAGATGTCCCTCTAGTTGGGAAGGGGGCTGTGAACGTGTGCTGGGGGTCAGTCACGAGTGTCACCCATTCAGCAGCAGCTTGGAGGATTCCAGAAGGCACTTGGCAACACATGAAAGACCTTGTGTCATTTCCAGAGGTCCCCAACGGTGGTAGGAAACCAGCTCACGTGGAGTCATGATGGGACCCAGGTCCTGGAGTAAATACTTGTGATCTACCTGCAGCTGCAAATAGGGAGTGACTTTTAAGGCTATCAATTAACCTCTCTGTGCTGCAGCCACCTCTGCTAGAGAGAGTTGCATCTGGCTACCGTGAAGATGAACACGTTGAGGTGCTTGAAGTCTCATGGGAAGGAGGAATAGGCAAGTATCACAACTGGAGGAGTGGAAACTGTCATTGCTGCACTGGGTTTGACAGAGCTCAGCTGATTCACATCAGAAAAGCACCCAGTGCTGTGATCTGGGTTGGATCAAGAGCTTCAAAGGAACCTGCAGATACCACAGGAGGGTTTTTCATAACAAAAATTAGAGGACCTGTGCCCCCATCAAATCCTGACACAGGCTCAGATCTGGACACACAGCCTCTGCTGTCAGCAGGGAGTTTAAATCAGCTACATGTAAGAGATAAGCAGGGAGCAAACCCCTCTAACATACAGCCACACTCAAGAAGCTGGGGTATATGGAGATGGCTTGGCAGTGTGGCTAAATAAAAAACATCAGTGCTGGGTTTGCTTTTACTCCGCGTTGTTTGCAAAGTTATACAAAACCTGCCCTGTTGATCACTGAACACTCCATAAAATTGGGAGTGGGAGGCCTGGAGTGCTGCTAAATCCAGGAAAAGAGCAATCTCGCTGCAGATGTCTGATAAAAGAAGCATAAAAGGCAACAAAGAAAAGGTCAAACCAAAATGGCTGCGGAGGCGGTGTAAGAGCAACACACGCCAGCCCCCCCTCCCCACCATTGATTCCTGAAGAACATGCATGGCTTGAAATACCAGAAATATCTCCAAATTTTACTTACTTCTGCGGAGATGAGAAATAGGCACTTTATTTGTTGGAAGGAAATCCGTGAGGAACCTTTGCATTGGTCTGTCTGACATTCACTATTACAAATGTTTCCTGTAGCCTTGGGAGAAATTTTAACCTCTCCATCCTTCCAGGATGCTTTAAAGCACAGCAGAGACCACAAGAGGCGTGCACCCCTGTCTTTTCAACTTCTAGCAGGAGTTAGTCGAGGTGAAAACATGGCACATCTTTAGACTTTATTCATTTGGAGAAGTTTTAGAGGCAGATCGAAGGTTGGAGGGATAACTATTAAATTGGCAGTACTTTGACTTTGTAATCTGAACAGCTTTCTTTTAATCAAGCAGTTTGTTTGTTGATTTTTTTTTAATGGAATATTCATTGCTATTAGAGAACCCAGCCAAGCCTGAAACCCCTTGTGCTAAGTATAGTACACACGTAAGTAACGATCCCTGCCTCCAAGAACCTACAGTCTGAGTAAACACAGCAAGTGATGGGCTGGGAATGGCAAAGAAGGTCTAACCAAGGTGGGTAGCCCAACCCTCTACTCACATGGGTTCAACCTGAGCACAATGTGAGCACAAGGAGATGCAGAGACAGATACCCTGGTTTTAAGATCACGAGGAATTTCTATATTCACCTGACTGCCCAGCATGTTAGGAAAAAGAAAACTCTGGTTTGCCCATGACGTGAGCTGGCAGTCCCATTGGGTGGTGGAGCCGTGTCAGCTTCATGGTGCTTCAGCCAACAGTTAGATGAGGGCACCTAAAGGTCTTCAGGCAACACTAGGGCTGACAGAGCTTGGCTGGAGCATCAGGTTCAAGAGCTGCTGAGCTACAGCACATCCCCTAATTTAACCTTCCCTCTCTGGAGCTCACTACAGAGCAGGGAGCCAGATGTGCTGGATTCTTACACAAGAACACGATCACAGTGTGAATCATAGAATCGTAGAATTGTCAGGATTGGAAGGGACCTTAAAGATCACCTTGTTCCAACCCCCTGCCATGGGAAGGGACAGTGCCTCCCAAGATCAGGCTGCCCAGCCTGGCCTTACAAACTCCAAGGGATGGGGCTGCCACCCCCTCTCTGGGCAACCTGGGCCAGGGTCTCCCCACCCTCATGGGGAAGAACTTCTTCCTCACGTCCCATCTGAACAGACCCATCTCCAGCTTCAATCCATTCCCTCTAGTCCTATCAGTGCCCGACATCCTAACAAGCCACTCCCCAGCTTTCTTGTAGCCCCCTTGAGATACTGGAAGCCACCATAAGGTCTCCTGGGAGCCTTCTTCTCTGCAGACTGAACAGCCCCAACTCTCAGTCTCTCTGCACAGGAGAGGGGCTCCAGCCCTCTGAGCATCCTCATGGCCCTTCTCTGGACCAGCATGTCCGTATCCTTCTTGTAGAAGTGTGGATCCAATTTCAACTTTCTGCAGAAGATCCAACCTGTCACACCGTGACTATCACTGTCAGTGCATGGGAGAGCACATAGGGCTGTCATGCTTTCAGATGGAGATGTGGTGGGACACCCAGCCCATGAGAGGCAAAGCCGCAGGACACCTTTCTGTGCAAGAAACGTGAACCCGAGGCAGCGGCGCGGCGGGCAGCAAAGCAGCATCTCACCTGCTCTGTCCCCCTGTATTTGAAATGAGTCACAGATCAGACTGTGATCTTCAGATGGTGTCCATAATGAGGAGAGAGGCGGTGGTTTTGGGTACGAGACCTAACCTCTACGCTGAAAAGTTTCTTGCAAAGATCAGCAGCGTGTGTCTGATGCTTAGACCCGTGCCCAGCACCTGACCACTGACACGAGCCCATCTCCTAATTAGCGCAAGAGGGCAAGCCAGCAGCCTAAATAAAACCACCAGGATTCAGGAGAAATTCTTAGTTGAAAGGCAGCGGCAGGAATGCTGGAGCCAGTGTGGGCTGACGGGCAGGAGCAGGGGAGCAGGGAAGTGGGACACGGTCCTGGGGGAGAGGGAAAGGGCACGTTCCCTGTGGCTCCCTCAAAACCGCCCCGCGGGACCGTCCACTCTCAAGCAAACAGCCCACACAGCCCTGCCATGCCTTTGCCTTCCCTGATGGCAGCTTATTAGCTGCAGATATGCAAAATAATGCAAATGAGGCTATAAAGATGTTAATTATGCTGAAGGAATTAACTGCTCATTAAGTTAAACTTCCTGCTCAATTATTTTCATTACTGTCCCTCCTTTTCCAGCGAGAGGAAAGGACACGTACGGGTTCCGATGCTCCCTGGCTGCCTCCCTTTCCCACAGCCTTCCCATGGCCGTCCTCCCCCACGAGACTGCTCACCCCTCCTCATCCCCAGTGGTGTTCCAGTGTGGAGGCAGTGACTCACATCTGGGCATACTGGTCCTGCTGGCCATACTGGCCATACTGGCCACGGCGAGTACCCCGGCAGGCGGGAAACCCAGCGGGTTGCACCTCTTGAGGGCGTGAATCTGCTCCCACCTTTGTCACTAATACAAGAGATCATGTCCCTGTGCCTCAGTTTCCCCATCTGCAATACAACAAGAGTGACAAGGAGTTGCGAAATCCACTCAGAGAAAACAAGAAATGAAAGCTGGGGTGGTGGATAAGGTCAAAATAAGATTTGGCAGCATGTTAGGAAATGTAAAGAGTCATTTTGTGACAGGCAAGGAAAGAGCCACGAGATTAAACACTGGCAGTTGTTGCCATCCCTTGTTTTTGTCCACAGATATGCCTGGACCGATATACCAAGTCGTTCCTCACGTTAGCAATTTTCTTCTCTTTCCACTCCAGCAAACCCTATAAACTGCCTGTATTAAAACAATTAAATTCCATGCACAGCGTTTACACAAATACTCTGGCACCATCACTAATGGCAGCCCTTGGAGAGGTGGCCGGTGTCCGCATGTGCTCCGTTATCCATCAGGGAGAGGCATCAGATTTGCCAGCCGGTTCGGTTGAAATATTTAAAGGAGAGGTTGCTGCACTTCAAGACGGAAGAAATATTGCCAAGGAATGTATCCGAAAAATCGCAGCTCATCGTGACACCTCTCAAAGGACCATTGAGTCTGATCTGCTCACCAGAGGTACCCACCCTGGGTCCCTGCAGCCTGGATGCTGCCTGACACATGCTGAGACCTGCCTCGGAGAAATTAGGAAACGAACTAAATCCAGGCTGAAAAGGGAAGGTGGAAAAGGAAAAGGCAAGTGGCTTCTCCGGCATTTTAAGAGTCAAAGAGTGGCTGCTCACAGTCAGCCTGGACGTCCTTCTAGCCCTACCTCTTGTCTCAGAAAGGACAAAAGTGAATGTCAAGGCAAAATTATAACAGAGCAAACATATATCACGCTCCTTCCCTTTAGTATCACCCCAGCCTTCAAGCATTTGCAGCTCAGAAGTGGTTTCTATGTAGTTTTTACCCCTCAGTGGGTTTCCTCCCATGTGCTTGCCCACTTTACCAGTGTAAACTTGCAGCAGATGCCTGCAGCAAGGAGTCCCAGTGCCCAGATCTGCAGTGAAGAAAGAGCTGCCTCCTCTGGTCTGCCTCCTGCTAACATCACTCATGTCCCCTAAATCTCACTTCGGAGGAGGTGACACGTGACAAATCCCCATTTCTACCTGCCTTCCCTCACAGAGGTGAGGGGATGCTCCTAGAGCACTGCTGAGAAGGCTGCCTGAGCAGGGACTGCTGCATTTGGCTCCTTCTCATGCCATTTTCATTTTATTTATCTCCATTTTATTTATACAGGTGAAGCCATATAGAACAACGGAGCGAGAAACTGGCCAAATCTTTAAAATCCGGATGGCCATTTTCTCTAGCTGGCTCTGTTCCCTGCTCCAGTTCAGCAAAGCGATGGCTGGGGCACGGCAGAGGGTTGTATGGAAGAAAAATGAGCATGCAGAGGTGAGCCACGTCCCTCCCAGGTGCAGTGGTGGCTGCTGAGACTGGCAGCCCAGTTACCCCGTGCTAGGTGTCTCCAGCAGACCCAGTCCAGCACTGGAGCCACAGGACTCGGTGTGGGAGAGGCCCACGGCGAGGGCTGCTCACCAAGTCAGAGGTGAGCTGCCAGAAGAGGCTGAGAGCCAGGAGAAAGAAAACATCCCTGGGAAGAACAGACTTCACAGAAAGAGCCTGTGGTTTGTTGAAGGCAGGGTTTAACAGCGGTTTGTTGCAGTCTGTAATTACCAACAGAGGGGAAAGATAGATGATACTGGGAGATGCTTTCATCCAGCAGACAAAAGCCTGATGAATCCAATGGCTGGAGGCTGAAGTTAGCAAAATTGAAATGTAGGATGCAAATATCTAAGACTGAAGATAATTAACAAGCTCCCCAACGACTGCTGCTCAGCTGTTTTAAGAGGATTGCAGGCAGAGTGGACGAGCTGGCCACGCTGGTGTTGGCTGCCCACCCCTGCTGAGGGCTGTGTTGCACAGACAGTGGGGCAGGGCTGGCTCCAAGGCTCTGGAAGCTGAGCTGGGGTTTGCCTGGGTATGAGAAGACAGAGGAAGGTCCTAACCTGCTTGTTGTTCATCATAGGCTGCCCCATAAACTTCATACTCGCACTTCAGCATCGCAGGAGGACCTGGTGGGCTCAAACTCTGTTCTGCTCGCAGAACGTCTCTGGGTAGTGCCAGCCCATGGGACACAAAGGAAATCAAAGATGCCAAGTACCCATGCCCAGCCACGCCACACGTGGTGATTTTAATTATTGTGTTGCTAATGTCTTCTCTGTTTTGTGGAGTGGGACACGTCATGGGATGTGTCAGACTGATGTGTCACAGAGAGTTTAAGTGCCCACTGTGACGACTTTCCTTCAGCTCCTGCGTTTCAGGGACTCCAAATCTGCATGGGGTGTATCGTGCCTGATTAATTTCATGGACTGCAGCGGGTCAAGGTTGATTTCTTTTCCAAATAAAATATCAGTTTAAGAGTAACTTCATGTGCTTGCTAGCTTGGGGACATGGGGTGCCATTTTATTGGCTCGTGTAGATTGCTTGCTGACTGTTTTTATTCTTTAATAAAACCTTCTGGCAGAGCTGTGACTTCTTGTTGCCTTACAGTTAGGGGGAGAACAACCAGTGCTCAACTCCGACACAGAAGTTTATGAAACCAGCAGAGATACGCAGGGAGACCTCTAAGAACAATGCGGGCAGAGCTGCTGGCTGCTAACGAGGAGGAAACGTGTTATTTTTAGCTATCCAAGAAGGTGGAAGGTGGAAAAAACAACACAAGAACAAAGCCAATCTATAGTTCAATCCAGGAAGCCAAAAAAGCAATGCCAAAAAAAATAACAAGCTGCCTCTCTGGCAGGGTAACTCTTTCACTAATGGGAAGGAGGGGGCTCTGGAGCTGGCAGAGCCCCCAGGGAGCCAGGGGTCTGCCCACCACCAGGTGCTCAGGACCGTGGCCGGCCCCGCTTGGGGACCCAAAACTGCAAAACCACTTTGGGGTGAGCTGAGGTCCACGGGCAGGAGCGGGGCTGTGGGTGCACCCAGGAGACAGCCCCGCTCATCAGCACGGGGAGGGCTCTGGCAGGACATGGGGACAGGACCTCCAGCTGCCCAAACCCGCAAGTCACGGAGAGAAGCAAATGAGTTGATGTGAGAGCAAAGAGCAGCAGCGCTGGCAGCCCAGGGGAGAGGAAGGACAGACCAAAGCCCGAGCTCCGTAGAGAAAATCCGAGAGCAGAGCACTGTGGGGTGCCCGTGCAGGGCTCTGGGCAGCCGTGCCTGCAAACCCCACAGCCCACAAGGGGTTTGCTGGCATCAGTGTGGGTACAGGATGGCAGGAAGGCAGCAAGGATAAGCCTGGCTGAGGTGTCTGGGTGGTCTTGCCTTCACCAATGAGCCCAACATCCCCAGGGCTGCGAGAGTGACAGGGAGAGGGACGTGCAGCAGGGAGCTGCTGCCTGACACGGAGAGCAACTGCCTTGGGCTCAGTGCCCCGACAGCCAGATCAGTTTTTACTATCAGCCTGTGCTGGGTTTAGCATTGCAGCGGGTCCGCCTGGTTGTGTAAATAAACACCAGAAAGAAAATTCCTCTGTCAGAAGATACACATTTGCTAATGTCCAAGGGCACAGACAGCGTAAGAACAGGACAGAGAACACAACTAGGAGAGAGAAGGGGGGTATTTTTTTAACACAATTAGTCCCACTTCTAATAGGAAACATTATTCTAGGCTGGAGCTGACCCCCTGCCAGTGAAGCATCCTCCCAGGGAGGAGTCGGTGGATTATCCTGTGTTACAGGTCAACCAAAAAGCATCCCATACTGCAAAAGCCTGATCCAGCACCAGAGAGGGCATTTCCAGCTAGAACTAGTCTCACTGGGAGGACCCTGGAGCTGACAGGCGGTGAGAGAAGGTGACACTAATCAGCTGGCAAATACAGCGTAGGAGCCAAAGGGAGAGTTTTGTAGGAAGGGAGCAGAAAAAAACCTTGGCATGGGACAGGAGGAGCCCCCAGGGTCGGCTTTATGGCTTCTTTCTTTGTTAAAAGTATTTTGTTTTGGAAAAAAAAAGAAGCATTCCCACTTCTTAACCCTTCTGTCCTGCTCACACTTTTCGCTTTGTACAGGTCATACCTGCACAACCCTGCTAGGAAAGGGGTAGATTGAGAGAGGAGCTGAACCCCCAGCTCCAGCCCTCAGGGCAGAGGTTCACAAACACCTGAAACACTTAAACTGATCCGGTGCTGCCTGGATTGCTGGGCTCATCCCAATATATCTCAAGCTGTGCAACGAATTCCAGCAGGGAAAACCCTTTGCTGAAGGGAAACCAGTTGCTTTTTGTGGGTTTAACCCAGACCAGCTCCCCGGTTCACCAGGAGGTTGCACTGATCATGCACACTCTGGTGCAAGGGGAGGGTGTGGGAAGGAGCAGGCAGCAGCAGGAGGAGGACAGGTTGGCTCTTGCATTTCTCTCCCCTGATTTCAACTCCCAGCCTGCATACACAAAGGGGAAGATATTTGCTTTGGCGTTCATCCGTCTTGCTGCCTGCAGCCTCAGCAAAAAAAAAAAAAAAAAAAAAAAAAAAAAAAGAGCAAAAAAACCCCCCAAACAGCCTAACCCCAAACCAAAACACAACCAAAAAACAGTGTCAGGAGCTGCAGTAAGTTGCTGTGTGTGCACTCATCTCCACTGCCTGATGTTCACATTAATAACGTGGCAATAGCAATGCTGCGTTACAGAGTTATAAGCCAGCCCAGGCAAAGGGGTTCTACAAATCTGGGCAGTCTGGACCCCCGGGGGCAGCGATGTTAATCTGCCCAGGGCAGTGTTACAGGAGCTGGCAGCAGTGGGAATGAGAAGAGCTGCGCTCCCCATTTCCCATTTGCTGGATCCCCAAGGGGTCTTTTGCACCGAGGAACTCCTGTGTTGAGACATGGGCTTGAATTGTCCTTTATATGCATGGATTTTACGCTTACTCGACTTCATCAAGTGCAGGCAGGACGTTGCATATGTTCCCTTCGCAGGCATTTACTGGTCTGTCCCAAAATGAGCACGGCACAGAAGTCTAAAAGGACTTTTAACATCACAAACACTCCGGGCTTCCCCGAACCAGAGAGCGGGAAGTGCTGCCCAGCTGCTTCATGGGCAGCAGTCGTGATAAAACCAGCATTTAGCTCTTTTCTAACTATGTGTGCCTGAAAGCACCTTCTGCAGGAAGGTATTCCTGAGCCTGAACAGTTTGTCCCCCATCACTCAAAGCCCAGCTCTGTCTCCCAGCCTGCACAACGCCCCAGCGCTCGGTGGGTCTGCAGCCCACTCCTCCTGGCTGGCAGAAATTTGCTTTTCTTCTCCCAACGTGACAGTTCCAAAGGCTGAATGGGAGAAGAAAGGTGAAATTATTGTTTCCGTCAAATTTCTTTCTGTCCCCACCCTTCCACCTCTGATGCAGCTGCTTGTACACTCGTATTTGCACAACTCATGTAAATCCCTCGGGGAAATCATGTTCTCCCTCCCGCTGTGGAGCAGCAGGATACCAGCAGATGATAAAACACACGGAGACAGACAAGGCAAGCTGGAACTGCTCGCCTTCTCCGGAAATCTTCCCCGTTTTAGTCCTGATGGAAACACACTTTTTCTCTGGTATAAAAAAAATGGTGATAGAATTATTTTTTTTTAAGATATGCATGAAGAAGTGAAACAGAAGTGTCCCAGTGCTATTGTTTGTGGCTGCCAACATCTAGGAAATTCTTCTTATTATTTGGCATTCAAAGCTTTTGAGTGGTATTTGCATGCAGAGCTTCCCTATAAAGCAGAACAAGTGTCTCCGGGAAGATGCTTTGATTTTTGGAGGAGGTGGAAGCTTACTCCTTCGCTTCCAACACATGACATTTCATGGGGGTAGAGACTCAACCCATGGCCAGCCATGCCTTTAAAGCACCGGTGTTTTAGCTTGTAGTGCAGACAAAATGCTCCCAGAGGGCAGAAATTGTGCTTCAAAAAATTCAAATTCTTCTGAAGATCGGGAGTTTCCCCTCATCGTTTGTGACTGAATGACACCAGAGCACTATTGAAGATCTTCCAGCCTCCTGTGTGAAATGACACCCATCAGAGAGTTTTCAGGACAGAGCAGGCTGCCATGACAGACCTTCCAAAGCTGTTTGCACTGCAGCAGAAGATGATGCTAGACTGGGATGGATGAGTACCGGGATGTCCTAGAGCGGTAAAATCACAAAGTTTCTCATGTATTTCCCTGTTTTAGAAACATCCCTGACACAAGAAGGAGAGAAAAAAGCCTCTTAAATTCCCATAAAACTCAAAAAAAAAAAAATCAACACCTGGGTGAAGGGTGAGTTATAACAAGGCAGAGTCTGAACCAGGACTTGGAGCAGGTGCCGCTGGGCTGGCTGAGGATGCTGAGGTGCTGAGGGCACCCATCAGAAGCGAGATCGAGAGACCTCACATCCAGAAGCAGTTCGTGATGGCAAAAGGAAGCCTGTGATGAAGCCACAAAGAGTCTTCCACATATTTTAAACCCCACTGGGCTACAATAGTGGTGGCTGCAGCTTCCTCAATCTCGGGCTTCTCAAAGTGGGTTTCAGACTATGTCAGAACTCGGTGGTCTTGGCACGCGAGCCCGGAAACCCTCGCAAATGCAGTGAATATGGATGTTGCTCTAGTATGAAGGAAAATATTCAAGTTCCATCAGACATCATCTCCCTGCACAGTGCTGTGAGATCAAGGAGTCTGGTCTGGAAACTGGAGCTGTAATGAGAACAGCCCTTCTGCTTCACGACTTTGTGGTAGGTGTTTCAGACCTGGGATTTCTACATCACAAAAGCTATTGAGGAAGGTATCTGAAAGCAACAAAGCAATGTAATACCCACACTATTGATTTGATTGGAGTTAATTTACCCCATGTTTTCAAAAAAAACCCACCCCAACTTAACCCCTCAGAATAGCAAATAGGAAGAATAAACTAAATATTAACATAAATCATGTGACAGACGTATGGCAAGGTTTGTCATCATGCAAATCTTTTTCTAGAGCTGATGAGAAATGACAAAAGTGCTGCTGTTATATATTATATATTGCTTATTGATTTGCCATCAATGGCTGATGCTGTATTAGTCCCCAGGGCTGCGCAATGTAGGCATGGACAGGGAATATCATGACCCTAACATTACCTAGAGGAGTCTCTCCTGCATCCCCTGGTCCTGCTTTAGACATGAGAGCAAACTGCGGCCAGGGGAGCTTGTTACAAGTCTATTGGCCAAGCATTGCTGTCATCTTCTGCAGAAAACAACAGCTTCCCAGGCTGATGGGTTGAAATCACTTCTATTCCTTTCTCGGAGGAAAATACAGGGACGAGCAAACTCTCCAGCGAAGTGTGTTGATTTCTGGTAAAACAGTTCATCCAACTGCCTGTGCAAGTCAGGTCTGGCCGATAATCACTAAAAAAATTTAATGCTGTAAATATGATGAAAACATAATGAGCAATTAAAGACAAGGGTGAGAGCCTGGTGCTGCGGATGGAAAGAATGGGAGTGTTGTTCTGCATCTGATTGCTGGTGGAAAGAGACAGCCTTTCGGGGCTGCTGTTTTATGTTCTGCAAGGCACTAATTGAAAGACACTTTCCTGGGTGAAGACCTCAGCATCTCCGACAGCTCGGGGATTACTGGCACACTGGGGAACCGGCTAATCCCATCCTCCCTCGGAGAGTGTTGGCACACGTGCCTGTCTCCCAGGCTCTGTGCTACCTGGTGCTCAGCTCCAAAGCAGAGCTGGAAAACAAAGCTTCATGAGCTGTTTTGGACCAAGTACCTGCCCCATGGCTCCTGCCAACGCAGAAGAGGGTGACTTGGTAACCCGAGGGGCCAAGTTCAGTCCTCTGTCATCTCTTTTATCTTTCTCTGCTATCAACATGCTTGTGAAAATCTTGAGTTTTGCAGGCTAAGGGCTCAGCTTTGGAGGACGTTAACTACACATCAGGAAGTATTTGAGCCTGATCTCGATGGGAAGCAGGGCACAAAGATCTCTCACCGGGATGGAGGAGTCCATATAGATTTATTCTCCTCTGCATCTTTAATTATGTCAAATTAGGAAACGAAATGCAGAACGTTCAACATCATGTTACCACACTTTGGCCTCCTCCCCGTGCTCAAAACCCTCCTTCACCTGAGAGCAGCAATTATCTCTTGCCTCCTTCACAAGGACAGTGAGAAGTGTAATTAAAGCAGGACATGATTTCTCTGTTAGTTGTGTGATGCACCTCACATTCAAACCACTGGTAGCTGAGGGAATAGCTGAGCCACTGGTGTTTACAAAGCACTTTGAGACCTTTGGGTGAAATGAGGAGGTTTGTGGCTGTGACCGCAGCACCCGGGGCTTGCGCTGACACTGGCGTCCCAACCCAGGTGTCCTTTTCCATCCTACCAATGCCACGTCCAGGCACAAATTCACAACGCAATTGGTTTTTTGCAAGACGTACCGCAAAGGCACTGCCTAGGCAGGGGGTGATCTTTTGTGTCTAACTGTGTAAGTGACCTTAAAAACCTCTGGCTCCCTGTTTTAAAAGCTGAGAAAACTAAATTTGTACACAAGCCACGAGGGAAGGAGAGGAGCTGTGGTTTTGTCCATCATGCACTGCTCCAGCCCAGGGATCACTCTGGGCTTAGATCTTCACAAAGGCAGATGGCAACATCAGTCTGTGCGAAGCTCAGATCTGAAAGAGCCCATTTATTGACACTGGCTGAAACCCAAATGTTACCTTCCATCAGAAATTCTGACATTCTGAACTCCTTTTTTGGTCCAAATCCAAAACCCAGCAGCCCAGGCTTAAAAACTCTTGGAGGCTGAGAAAGTTGCTGTCACATCGCAGAAATAGTATCTCGTACCTGGCCAAGTCTATCCCAGGATCCAGCCTAAAATATGAAGTCTCAGCTTTTAATAAGAATGGGCTTTAGCTTAGGAGAGCAAATGTTTGAGTGATGTTAAAAAAAAAGGTCTGTATGTTAGGGGACAGAAACGAAAATGTTGAAACTATTTGGTTTTGTGCCTCCCTGGGTGAAAATCTCTTTGCAGTCGGTGTTTGAGATTTTCGAACGATGACAGTGTCACATTTTTCTGTCGGAAAACACCTCTACTGAAAGCAACTTAACCTCCCGTAGAGCACCAGCATGCCTTACCCTCTGCCTTTTAAGTGTAGTCCTCCCCCACCGAAAACTGCTCCCTGGCTTAATACTTCATGAGAGTAAGTAGATGTGATTTTTATCTTCAGCTGAAAGTGGTTTTGGAGCCCCGGGAAGGTCAGCAGTGAGGGTGGTTTCTAACTGCCCTGCAGATCAGACATGCCTGGAAAGGTAGCTTAAGATTAGATAATAGTGAGAGTGGTGAGACACTGGAAGAAGAGGTTGCCCAGAGAAGTTGTGGATGTCCCCTCCCTGGAAGTGTTCAAGGTAAGCTTGGATGGAGCTTTGAGCAGCCTGGTCTAGTGGGAGGTGTCCTTGCCCATGGCAGGGGGGTGGAACTAGATGGTCTTGGAGGTCTCTTCAACTCAAACCAGTCTACGATTCTATGAGCAAGGAAGTTCCTAAGCTGCTCTAGGGCTCCTTGGCTCAACCTTCCTGCTTAGCAGGGTCTCATTCTTTCACCCTTCTCATCCAAACGTTTGACCCACCCCATGCTCACCCCTCCTTTGCCACTCAGCTCAGCTCATCAGGACCAGTTTGCCTGGACTCTGTGTCTAATGGATCTCTTTACTTGGCTCATATCTGTTACCCAGAAGGATGGCGCTAAACCTGGATGACTGGAAACAAGTAAAAGGGTTGTGTCCTGCTGTCGATTAAAAACATCATCCGAACACCATGAAAACTGAATAAATTTCTCCCGAAAAAATCTGTACTGGGGTGATTATTTGTCACTTTCACATCTCTGAGCCTGGTGTTAAAATGGTGAGTTACTATACGTTGCCACAAGGGATTTATATCTAAAGTAATAACTTAACGCCATGGCAAATGCTTTCATTTCTTCGTAGTATAAATTAGCATACTAATCTGATAATAATACATTACAGCCCAAAAAAAAAAAATAGAAAATCACACATGGCTAATCATTATAGGAATTGAAACCAAGACAAAGGACCTCACTGTAATTTGGCTGAAATTTCATGGTCACACACTGGAGAAAGTGAGGGGGGGTAGATAACAGAAATACTTCTAAGGGACCATCAAAGCAAAGGCTACTGCAAGCACAGCCAGCCCAACTTTTGACTGTATATTTACTGATCTCTCACCTTCTGTGTGAGAAGCATTTGTCAGGTCCTGCTAAAATAAAAAGTATAACATGGGAATGTTGCCGAAACCCATCTGGGGCTGGTTTAGTCAACCTGTGGCCTGTGATCAACATGGCAGCAGAAGGCGGCGAAAGCGTGAAATGCTATTTTAAAAAGCCAAAACGCACACACCGCCGTCTTGCCAAAGAGCAATTAGATGGAGAGGGAGAGCAGAGTCCAAGGACGACACGGAGAAGTCTGTGGTGAGCACGGCACAAGCTAGGACACATAAACCTACCCATGTTCAGATACCAAAATTTGGGTACCCTGACGTGGAGCTGAACCCCAATCACAACCGCCCCCGCGGCAGCGCGTCCCCAGACTGCCAACGGACCCGAAACAAGTCCTTCCAGCAGAGCAACGCCTCAAACAGGGACGGTAATTAAGCATCAGAAGTGATTGCCAGGAGATATAGTGGTATCTGCATCCCCTGAAATCCTTAAATCCAGACAGAGCAGCTTTGGCAGAGCCGCGCTGCAGCTCAACCTGTAATTACCGGCTGGAGCCCCACCAGGAGCTGAGGAGCTGTGGTCTGTGTTTGTGCAGGATGATCTCTGTTGGCTTTCTGTGCTGCTGAGAGACTCAAACGTGCTCGTTTTCCAAGGTGAGCACACGAGGAGGTTGGAGCTGGGCTCTTTGTTCAGCTTTTTGTGAGTTGTCTTTTTTTTTTTGAAGGTTTTTTTTTTTTTTGTCTTTTGTCTCTGGAACAGTGTCTGTAAATCCTTAACGCTCCTGAAATGAAGCGTTTTCGCAGAAATAGCAGAGATTGTAACTGGAAACAGTTCTGCACATTTTCCTAGCAGACAAATTAAATTGCTGTTTGTGGCTGTGAATTTGACAAAACCCGTAATGCAAATATCCTAGTTAGGTTCCTTTAAATTTCTGGAGATGGACCGAGGATTATTCAGCTCTGCATTTGACATTCCTTTTCCTCTATTACATCTGCCAACAGAATTCAGGGTCCTTTTCCCCCCTTCAACGTGAAATAAAATTCTTCAGCTTGCAAAGAAGAACTTTCTCATTAAAATATTCTTTGCACAAATTAATACCAAGTAAACACGTTGCACCCGGCTTGTACAGCAAAGCATTAACAGCACAAAGTAATGCACACCAAACAAAGAATTCTTCCTTCGGGGAGCAACTAGAACTATTGGAAAGGAATAATTTTTATAACACCCCGAAATATTTTACATACCTCTTAATGAAAGAACTTTTAAAAGTAGAAGTCATGCTTGACTTCATTCTATTTTTTACTTCGTTTTTAAGGAGTCCGAACAATTTCTCTGAAAAATATGTGATGTTTTCCTCTTAGGTGATGAAGCCTTTCTCATTTTTTGCTACTTTTTTCACCAGCCTATGATGTGACCTCTCGTGCCCATGTGCTTTCTGCTCAGGCACTGCACCACTCCCTTGGTTGGAGGATTTTTGGGGTGTTTTCCCACCTTGTCTCAATTTTACTGTGCCATCGGTAAAGTGGGATTAACGATAGCGAGAGTCTCCCTCTGATTCAACAGGTCTTTTCTGAATTCTGCAGAAGAGGAGCTGACATCTGCCAAATTAGAGATTTGGGGGGGGAGGTTTATCAGCTGGGAATACACGCTCCTTTTCAAAGATCATAGAAGTCTATAGTTTTTGCAAAATGCATGAATTCTGATTCCAAATCCCACCTGTTACCAGCTCAAGTAAGCTGTTGGGTTTTTTTAAGGTTGTGAGACAGCTAAAGGTAATTCTATGGAAGGGTAAGGCTCAAGTAAGGCTGGAGCACGGGGAGCTCTGGTTAATACAGAAAATATCTCTGAAAGTCAGGCAACTCCTGAAGAAGCAGCTGACTTAAAAGTAGGTGTGTGGGCAAAGTCTGAATGGTTGTAAGGTGATTTCTAGAATGATTTGCTTTATCTGAAGATCCAACCCCAAATGCCTGTATGGCCTTAAATACCTGTATGGCAGTGGGAGATGTTTAGAGGCAGAAAAGGAGATATGGGACTTCATGTAATGGGCAAAGACACCAAGCTGCCACTTGCCTGAGTCAACGTCAAGGAGGAGGTTTGAGCCAGCAGTGATGCTCAGGAGGAGCATCCACTAAATTTGCACCACTTTTTCATTTCCTTTAAACATGAGGAAATGAGGAAAATCAGAGGAAAAACAGTCGTCTCCATCTGAGCAGATGCAAGGGGGTCTTGTTCTTCTTGCTGTCAGGGCGTTGCCCAGGCAGAATTGCTTTCACCTTCACTTCTACATTATTTTTTGTCCCTCTTCCTGCAGACCTGAACCAACCTGCAACCTGTTCTGCTCCGTGTTGCTATGGCAATTGGGGAGGTGTTCCACAGCCCTTCTGCAAACAGCAGCATCCCTGCAAACCGCGGCAGCTGTGCGTAGGCAAAGCGTCTTGCAGAAAGCAGGAGAGCTGAGCTAACCTTAGGACCAACCCGAAATGAAATAAATACAGCTGCGCTGGGCACACATCGTGTCTTATGTCCCCCCTGCTGAAGAGAAGGAATTTAGATAAGTCGCAAGTGAGGCAGACGGATGAAGCGCACCAAGTCAAGACCTTGTCTTCAAAATTCAACCGTGGAAGTAACGGCGTCATGGCAAGAATCCGGAAACTGCTTTGTGAAAAATTAAGAAGCAAAGAGGTAAAATATCAGGGGAGAAGCAGCTCCAATATGTCTGAGTCAAGCAATTAATCTTGTGAAAAACACATCATGTCGTCCAGATTTCCAGAGCAAAGCTGAGATTTCCAGGGGCATCGGAAGAGACTCTGGAGACCTGAGCCCGCTCCTCTGAATTGCCCTCCTGCTTATCTTCAAAATCCTCAGCCAAAATCCCCAAGCAGTACCGAAACTTGTTGTGTTTCTCTCCAAAGCTCTCTGTCACCTCAGTGCACTAAGAGTTCCATTTGGGAAACTTTCCAGCCCTCCCAGATTGCACGATTTTCCGCAGGAGAAGTTGAGACCCAGAAGGATGGTTCATGCCACGTCTACGTTCTCCCTGCAGTTTCCCGGGCATAATAAGCTGGCTGTGTTACCAACTTAATTTCTAGCTTGAGAAATCAAGCTACTGCCTTGCTTTAAATTATTCCCAAGCGCAGTGCTGGAATTTTGATGCGTATAAAACTCCTGACTGAAAGCTGGAGGTCCCTTGATGGATCCCTTCCAACTCAGCCTTGTCCCACCAGTTCAGATGAAAGCATACCGATATTGGTCCCAGCTGGTCACTTGAGTCATCTCTTGACTTGCCAACTTAACCAGGATTAACATTAATTATCCCCGTCAGCAATTTTAGCCCTGCGATTTCCCCCGAGCCCTACACGGATACATGTGACGTGCGTTAAATTTATACAAGGTCTTGGAATACTCCGAGTGCCTGTAACATCTGGCATATCTCAGGGTTTCCACGCTCTCAGGGTCTCAGACCTGTCACAGATGGGTCGACCCCAGAGGATATAAAGTCCCTGGGTCAGGACCTATTGATTCTCCAGTGCTTTGTACAGCATTTGTCAGTGATTAGGGAATGGGAACTCCACCCAGCATCCGCTGCTGCAGGCTACGTGCACACAGACACAGTCATCAGGCTTGAGGGAGAAGTTAGATTAAAGGGTATTTTTGTTCTTCTGTCCCCTCTTTGCCATTTGGGGCTGGAAGGAAGGTGCAAAAAGCTGTTCTGTGATTTCCGTAGCCCAGCATGCTGACCGAAATGGTGAGTGACATTTTACTGTCTGGTCCTGGAGTGTCCTGGAAAGGTGTATTTTGGAGTCAGCAAGCAAAGAGCTCTTAAACTACCTTTTCCATCCCTGACTAGGGGCTGAGGTAAGTCACTATCCCTATTGTGCTGGGGAAACTGAGGCACGGGAACACTGCAACTTGCTAAATAGCATCCATTTGGCAAGTAGCTGGGGGGGGGTGGTGACTGAAATGCAGCAGGCTGAGGCTCTCCATGCCATTTCTGGACCATAAAGCGTGCGCCACAAATGGTGCAATGAGAGACTTTTTTTTTTTTTAAATAGCAAAGAGAGCTCCCATGCGCTGCTGAGCACTGCTGCTTCTCATGGAGATACATACTCTTCTCATGGAGATACCTGCTCTTCTCATGGAGACACCTACTCCTTTCATAGGGATACCTACTTCTCCCATGGAGACACCTACTCCTCTCATGGAGATGCCTACTTAACTTCTAGTTTTGGAAATCAAGGTATTGCATTACCTTGTGATGTTCCCAAGCCCTGCATGAAACCCTCGGTGCACATCAACCTGTCACGGATCAGATCTGAGGACTTTACCCTGCCGTGGAAAATAGTTTAAGGTCTGTCTTGAGTGCTTTGGAGAGGGTAACAACCTGCAAGTCTAATCCCTGTCTGCAGCAGCATAGAGGCACCGGAGGGGAATAAACATGCCCAGCACCGGGACAGCTCTGCAGTGGCCGAGGACCTTGTGATGAGCTTTTATCTTCTGCAGGAAGGTTATTCAGTTAACAGCAGCACAACTTTTGGATGGCATAAAAGCTTGTCAGGAGGGCAAGCCTTGAACCAGACCTCCGCTGCCCCTGCTCCCCTCTCCGGAGCATCCCTCCCTCCGCCGCCGTCAGCACCTTGACAGACCGCTGTGATTAATTGTGCGAGCTCCCAGGCTCTCGTCTAGGGCTAACTGACAGGAGGCGAAGCATGGCAGTGAATAACAGCGAGACCTTTGGAAGTCCAGGAGGAATTAAATCAACGCAGCAGTATTTGTTTGCTTTCGAGCCGCCTGTCCTCCCTCCTGCCCGCCCTCGTCCCCCATCCTAATGGCATTTCAGGCTGTTTGGCTGCCTTCCCCACCTCATAAACCAGGGCTCAACATCACTGAGAGCAATGACTTTAAAACCGTGGTTGATGGGCTGTTGGCTGCGGTGGTGCCAGGTTTTAACCCTTTCCCCTGCGAGGTGGAGCAGGGCAGCGCCGAGGCAGAACCAGCGCTTGGGCAAAGTCGCTGAGATGAACTGGTTTTTAGTTTTAACCGACTGTGAAAATTGCATGTGCCCAAGAGCCTCGGAGACTGAAATATCAATTGCCCAGGGCAACTCAGCTAGCAAACGTGTTCATTTGTCATTCTTGGCTGCTGGAGGGAGAAAATGAAGTTGCATATGCGGACTTCTGTCTCCCAGCCTAATCGGTCCTTAATGTCTCTGCTTTTGGCAAAGGCGGGGGCACAGGACCAGGTTCTCTTGGAGATGCCCATCGCTGTCTCTGGGCATGCAGAGACCTCCCAAACTCATCCCTGGCCCCGACAGCATCGCACGGCAACAGCACAGCCAGCCTGGGTTGGAATTTGCAGCTCTGTAATCCTCTCACAGACCTCCCGGGTCAACTTACTGAGCATCAGTGACTTTACGGCTGGAAGAAGAAAGTTTCTCTCTATTTCTGGGATTTTGTATATTCTTTTTTTTTGGGGGGGTGTGCTGTTTGTGCTTGGGTTTGTTGGGTTTTTTCGGAGGGAGTGGTGTGGGTTTTTTTTTTCCCCTGGGCTGATTCTTGATCAGAGGACACAAACTCATCAAACCTCTTGTTCTGCAGGGCCAAGGAGTTGAGTTATGAACGAAAGGTGTAATCAGAGTGAAAATCAGAGCCCTGCAATCAGGGTGCTGCTACATGAGGCCTGGCCTCAGCTCCTTTGGTGACTTTTAGCGATGTTGCAGGGGCACCAAAGGGATAATTCAGACAACAGCAATTGTTTTGCACATTGTGGTGTCATTTCAGACTGTTTGACTCCATTCCCCTGGGGTTCCCCAGCACCAGGCTGAAGTTAATCCCTTTGCCATTAAGCATCCCAGTGTGTAAATCAACCCTAAGACCGTCCTAGTCCATAACCAGCTCCTCCTTGAGAGAAGCAGAAATGCATTCAGATCACAAACTCTCTCCCCAAGGAGAATCAAACCTGAGTTTCCTAAATGTTAGAGGAGCTCCACAAGTACAGACAGACTGAATAAGGGCCTCCAGCTTTGTTATGTACCCTATAAATAATTTATTTTTAATTATGAACAGAGCTATGAGCAGCCTAAACCCAGACAGCTTACATTTTATGTAGCTTACAACCAAATTTTAATTTATTCTTCATTTGTTTTGCCGTGATCTAATCAGTTTCTTTCCCACGTAGAGAGGAGACAATTGCAGTCCACGGTGATGATTTAAGGGTTAAAGGAAAGGTTTTGAAAAATCAGAGTATAGTGTCTATTGAAGGTCGCCTGGTTCAGCTGCTGTGACTCTGAGGACACCCAATCTGCTGGGATCTGTGTGTCCAAGTCCAGCCTAGAGATGCCAAGAAGCCAAAGCCAGAACTTCCTCCAGGTGTCCCCTGTCACAAGCAAAATATCATTGTTTTCTTTTCTCCTTTGTAAAAAGCAGCTGACGTATCAAAAAAAAAAAAAAGCAAAAAAAAAAAAAGCTCAGCATTGCAGCAGAAGGGGTTTGGTGGGAAAGCGATGCTTGCAATGAGCTGTGGTCTGCGAGAAGCCCCTCAGGATGCCAGCTCCAAGCACACGTGGTGCTCCGCGCTGCTGAGCCCTGCCTGGGCACGGATCCCTGCTCCTGGCAGCTGGGACACATCACAGCAACAGCAAACCTCACCCAGAGCAACAGCAAACCTCACCCAGAGCAACAGCAAACCTCACCCCTCCGGGTCGCAGGGAAACCGAGATGGGTTTCAAGGTGGAGCAAGCCCCTGGGAGAAAAAGGAAGCTCGAAAACCTGCAGTGAGACCCCTGAAGTCAATCCAGCATTGCTCTTTATACATTGCTCCGTGTGTAAATCAGGACACTTGTGCCTCACATGTTTGTTTTTTTTTTCCCTCTGTCTTTATATGAGAGAGATTTCTAAATCCCTGACCCTTCAGGGACAAGCATTCCTCCTGGCCACAGCTACCTGCACGGCTGCCTGCAATTACACAGCACATTAGCAGCGTTATTGAGATTATGTTCTGCCAGCGACACAAATGAGCTTCTCTGCTTCCAGCAGTCGCAGACGCAAAGGACCCTTCGGCAGGGGGGTCAGCAATTAAGCCAAACAAGAGCTCCCAGGCCCTGATTAGAGTCAAACGGCTGCTTCAGCCGTGCAGCTCTTGTGCTGGGGCATGTGCTGCTTGAAGGACTGCTCTGTTACGGAAAGGAAAGCACGTTCCTGAGGTCTGTTGGCTTCTGGGTCACATCCTCAGATAGAGCAGCCTGGCAGCGCCCTGCAGAAGTCAGTGGGGGGTATCAGATGTAAATCAGCCCCGGACCTGGAGTGTTTCACTTGGTGAGCACATCTCTCGGAGCATCACTGCTCTGCTGAAGCTACCGAGAGCCTTTCTGCTGACTTCTCCGGGGGCTGGCCTGCTTCCTAGAACAATGTGGAGCCAAGGATGGCAATGAGCTGTTATATACAGCTTGAGCATCTGTCTGCCTCGGGAAAATTTAGAAAGGAGGAAGGTGCCACATCACCCTTCTGCAGAGGAGATGGAGGATGCTTCAGCTCCCATTAGGGAATGCTACTGTTTTCCTGACGGTTGGACCCAAAGCTGATGATTAATGTTTGTGTGAAATCAGGACCAGGCTCCTTGCTGTCCTTTTCAGACCTTGGTGTTGGTAAATTTTCTCCACCTCTCTTGCAATCCAATGTTGGAAGTGCTGGTTACTCCAAGTGAAGCCAAGAGAGCTTCGGTTCCTCTCTTCACCTGGAAACCCGACACCTTAAATTGCTTTTACAATTTCACCCAGGTACATCATTACTGTCCTTCCCATCCTAATTGTCCTGCAGAGCTGTTGTGCAATGTCCCAGAACACAGTGGTAGGCAGGCAGTGTGGCTGAGTGGAAAAGACAGGAGGAAGGAGGTTCAGAAGCCTGGGGTGCAGATCTTCTGTGCTACTGCACCCTCAAAGGGCAAGATCTTGTGCCAGCTGCTGTACATGAGGTTTTTTTAACTCTTCTTGTCCCTGCTTTTCCACTTGCTGATGCTGACACAGCCAAGAGTCAGAAAGCCCCAGGCATGTGACAGCCTTGGATCATTCCAAAGCAAGTGCTGGAGCAAAGCACTGTCACCCCGTGTCCCCAGGGCAGGGCTCTGGCTGGGGTGCAGCAGCAGTGGGGAGGGGTGTGATGCCAGCAGCACTGCAGGGTGAGTAGCTGCCACCTCCTGACACTGGTGAACAGGCAAGGACAGAGATGCTGAGGGACCAAGGAGGGGCCAGTAACCTTGCATGACCCTTACACCAACCTCTGAGCCTCAGGCAACAGCCACGTTTTGGCATTCATTTTATTTCTTGCTTTTTGGAACAGGAGATACAATAAAAGCCACCGCAAACTGCAGTTTCCTGTGAGATCTCAGGTCTGAAATATTTACTCCAATCTGGCTAAGTTGTGTAGACCCAGCACACGTGCAAGGTAACATAACTCACTTTCCACTTTACCAAAATCCAGGAAACAAGTGGCAAGTCACCATCCCTCAGAGAACACCCCATGACTCGCTGGGCTGTACTGATGTAGAAATGGGACCCCATCCCTCATCTCAGCAGATCCAGCTCAGTGCTATCCTTGCTGAGAGGACTCCACCAGTGTGCCACCCGTCCACTGACACAGCTTTTTCTCTGTGTCCAGTGGCAGAAAACAGCTCATCTCCTCTGTCCCAGACTGATCAGTGGCAGAAAGACACCATCTGCCTCCGCTGTGGGAGCATCCCTCTACCCAGGGGCACAGCAGCCCGGTCACTGCATGGGGCTGGACGGGCCAGCCTTGTCCCCAGCTGTGTCTGTGAGCAAGGAGGAGCCCAAATCTTGTCATTACCCTGCGGTGAAGCTTCTGCTTTTTCATCTGGGCAGCTGGCTGCTTGATGAGGAAACCCAAGCCCTCCTTTTGAGGAGTAGCAACGGGCCGTGCCTTCAGCAAAGGCTAATGTAGCAGAAGGCAATTGCAAGGGAAATTACATCTTGTGGAGGCAGGTAGCCGTGCAATGATGTGAAAAGTGTTCTCCCTCCGGCGTGTGTGTGCACGCTGTTGGCGTTTTGGCTTTTCTTTATTTTTCTTCTTCTTTTTTTTTTTTTTTTTGAAAGGCGGATCAGGACTTGATGCTCACAGTTTACTGCAGGGAAAATGATTTCACGGGTCTGCACGCCTATGCAGTTGCTTCCAGGCATGGCTGCTTGAGCTTGGTACACCTTCGAGCCCCTCACGCATTCCCCACCATAGCAGCAACACCCTTACTTGGAGGAGGGTGAGCAGTGGAAGTCAGTGGTGCCAATATCGGGGCAGTGCTTCAAAAGGAAATGGTATTTGAGGAGGGGAAAGTCTCCTGGGAGGAGCTGGGTGCAGGGAGCCATTCTTGCCACTCACAAGTCCCTGTTTAAATGCTGAAACCCTGTTTGTGCCCGTGCTGCCTGCCCTGCACAGGATTTCTCCAGGCAAATGGTTTTCCTCGACACAGCATCCAGTTTCTCCCTGGGTTTTCTTTTTAGGAATGCTTAACGTCACTAATCCATCCCTCCTATCCAATGCCAAACCCTCTGCACTGGTTTCTTGAGCTCCCCTTAGTGATGGGATGATTTCTTGCTGACATGGGGAGAAGGAGAGAGGGACAGACCAACTTACAATCACAGAAACCAAGTTACAGCCCTTGCTGGACAACCTGATTTCTGACCTGTAAAGAAAACTTCCCTTCCCGAGCCCTAAAAACAAGACATTTGCTGAGCATCTCGTGCCTCGCTGCATGCATTTGGGATCTCTGGGCCTGGGTCTATATATCCAGGTGCGAGAATCTTCAGTGCTGGATTATAAACCACTCTGTCAACCCTGTGGGACAGGAGATGGCCCAGAAACATCAGCAGTGATTCTATTTCTCAGCGGGTCAAATCCAGCCTGGGTCTAAGCAGCCTCTGCATGCTGATTTGGGAATCAAGTTTTGTGTGGTACACAGCTCATCAAGGATTAAAATGTAATAACGGCGTTTATAATGGATTTAAGGGGGAAAAAAAAAACCCATTCCCTTCATGCATAATTTATTTACTCCATGTGTATCTATATAGCTGAAAATGTGCTGCGTTAGCTGTGAAAACTGCACAGCTAGGCAAAGGGAGAGGGAAAAGCCCACCCATCCTCTTCATCTGACGGGTCAAAGAGACGTTGTAAACTGTCAGATGCTGCTGGCCCTGATGAAAACGTCCGTCGTTTCGGTCTGAGCTCTTTCTCAGAAACAGATCGCAGCTCTGGTTTCCAGGGCTGTGTCCCACCGAAGTGGCAGCCCCCAAATAACCAGTACAGCAAACATCACCCAGGAACGTGGGCAACCTGGATGCCCTCTGCCTTGCACCGTGTCACTCTATTTATTTGAGCAAGCTGGGCTGGGAGAGACACCCAAACCCTTTGGTTTCACATCCAGAGAGTTCAGGCTCATGCTGTGCAGATGGAGAAACCACATCAGCATCGCACAGACCTGTGCGTGGCAATTTAATGTTGGGGGAGATGTGATGGCTGCTGAGGGTGTCACCTGGCAGATGGAGATGGAAGCCACCGTGGGGAGAGCTGGGGACCAGAGGGCTCATCTCTGGTCTTGCTTGCACAAATTAATTTTCTCCTCCCTTCCTTCCCTGCCTGGCAAGACGTTTAGTTCAGTTCTTCTGGGGTTTAGTGACCTCTCTCTGACCTGGTAGCTGGGTCTCAACAGGCCCCAGGGAAAAGGGAACCGTAAATTTACCTTCACTCACTAAAATAAATTACAAGAAATTAATGTCCCATAATGAGACAATTTGTCATTGCTGATAGGCCCGGCTTTAACGGAGGGTTTTAAAACAGCACCATTAATTTATATGGCTTTGCTATTTAATATTTAAACAGGATGAATCTTGCTATAAAGGCAGTTTATGTGGAAAGCAGGCAAAGAGAGGGGGAGGAAAGGAGCAGGAGTGCATGTGTGTCTAGGGAGCACAAAACTGCCTCTTGGCTTCGATTGAATGAAGGGTGGGTTTCCTTCTATAATTTTGGCTGATGCATGCAAACTCCCCTTGGGAAACAGGCTGAGACTCCATAAAAGTTAAGAGTGACAATGTATTCCTTAAAAACAGGAGCATCGTATCTCTAAGGGCCCATCCTACACACCCAGCGAGGTGCTGCCTCCTGCTTTCCACATGCTCTAAAGTTTGCCCGTCTCCGTGACCTTTGGCTTCTTGTTAGAGCACGAGAAAAACGAGAACACAGGACATTTCTGCCAGCAAGGAAATCAGAGCTGCCTGTAACGTTGACTTTCCTCCCTACCGCCTCCTACAAAGCTTCTGCCTGAAGTTTGCAGGACTGTGACAGGCTTCACAGAGGCATAGAGTAGAGCACAGCTTAAACACCCAAACTAGTGGAGGTCTGAATTCCAATCACATTTACTTCTTACACTTCATCCTAATTAGAAATAATTTTGGTGGCATGTCCTACATTACACTCCTTATTTCAATACCCAAAAGCATTTGGCTCAATGCCTTCTTAGGATCACACTGCTTACGAAACAAAGGTAAAGCCACTTCATTAAAACCATTGTTCTCCAAGAAATGTCATCAGGCTTCATTTACTGCAGGGAGTTATCACGCACAAGGACAATATGAAAATGCCCTGAAGAGCCTGACCTAGAGCATATATAAAGTAATCTTCTTTGCAGCGTGGATTTTCTGCTACTTTCATCAGAGCAGTATCTCAACAAGAGCCTTGTGCTGCTGCGGTGTCCTGTTCACAGCAAAAGCCCAGCAACCTCCTGCTGCTCCAAGGTGTTTCATCCAAAGGCCACCCATAGACAGGGATTCTCCAGAGGGGAAGAGACTTTTAGCAGATGAGCTTTTACTTTTTCTCCTGATCTCTACCATTCAAAGGAGGACATTTAACAAATCCTACAGTGCTTCGGGCGTTGTGAGAGGACCTGGGTTGGCTCATCTAAATGTCCTGGCAAGTTGGCTAGACCATCCATGAATCACTGAATTCATTTCCCTGGCAGAGTTCACTGAAAACAAAGTGTGGCTTATGAACCTGATATAATTCTGCACTGGGATGAAAGGAAGTATTTTTCAGTAAAAATAATAGTGTCAAACTTCTGGCCTGGAATTCGAAAGGCTGAGATTTCAATTCAGAGCCCTGTGCTTCTCTGGAGAGGGCAGAAAAAAAATCACCTTGGACCTCAGAAACCTTCCTCTTGGAAACACAATGGGAAAATATCCTTGTCACATGTTTCAGCTGGAACAAAGCATTTAGTTTTGAGGAAAAAGGAATTGGGTCAAAATATTCTGGCTGGCTGTTCTTCTGGGACAGACGTGGAGCTGCTTCATTACTGCTCTCAAGGTTTTCTCTAATCTCAACTTTCTCTCTGTCCAGTGACGATGGTGACACCGGTGAGGTGTTTGAACCCCTTGTTTCACACATCAGAAAGGCTTTTCACACCTAGCAGTACGTTACATGGCACATTGCAAATTTAATCCTAAACATCTTGTTCTTAAGATGTTGAAACTAATTTGGGGGGGAGCATCAGGCTGTTTTCTCCAACTCAGAACTCATTTCATGTACTTTCAAGTTGCAGGGCGAGCAATTTGCCAGCGTAAAGTCTGCTCAGGTTAAATTGGATTAAGGTGGGAGTGATTTTTATGATGAAACACATTTAAAATTAAGATCCCTATTCTGAACTAGCTTAATCCACTTAAATTTCCTGTGGGGAATTTGGATGCTCTTATCCCATAACAAGGACGTACCCACCAGGAATTAGTAGCATGTGGTATCCTCTTTTCACACCTTCTTTCAGGTGGTGTTTAGGGCTCCTTCTGTCATTCTACAAGTATCTTTAGCAAATAAAAGACTTTATGAAACTCAATCAGTCCTTCAGGACCTCGGTTTTCCTTGTAAATCCACGCCTGACCCTGCTGTATCAGAAACAAAGGCAGCGAGTCCTAACCCGGTTCATGTTCATCTGATTTTTATGGCATGTTCCTCGACAGAGAACTTTGCCATTTTCTCTTCAGATTGCACACCAACTCTATTACTCTTTGGGGCCAAAGAATCAATGAGCTTAATGGAGCTGACATCCCATTTATTTTTATGGGATTTAACACAGTGAAAATCACCTTTTTGGGTAGTAAAATTCCACGTCTGACCAAAACATTTTCGATTGGGCTCCAGCCTCCTCCACCCCAAAGTGCAGATAAGGCCCGAAGCTTCAGAGAAAGGGCAGAAGCGCTCATAATGTGCTTAGCCAGCTGTTCAATGAGCAAAAGCAAATTCATTCCTCTTCCCTTGCAAGTGTTCTTATGTCCTGAAGCATGAGGTTTCATTACCCTTATCATAGCCTTAGTTTGCAGAGCATCAAAGGTTATTAATGGTCATAAAATTACCTATTGCTGTTTCATCTGTAACCACTGTATTTCTTTTTATGGCAAGCTCGTTCCACACTTTGATTACCAGGAGCACTTGCAGAACAATGCTGTAATCCTGCAAGTTGGATCAGCAGTCATTTTATTCGCATTATCTATGTGCACAATATAATATAAGCAATAATCTTTGCCTATTATTCCGACAACACCAAATCCCATTAAGGTCAACGGTTCAAGATCTCATTTGACTTTGGTGGAACATGGGCTCATTAAAATAAGGCACAAATGCCACCTGAGGGGGACTCAGATCATCTCTGGAAATGGGAGCAGAAGGGCTGTATTCTTCTCTCTTTCAATCCCCACCACTGATACTAACAGAAGGAAGTATTTAGCAAGATTTCCATTGTACAAGAAATCCCATTCTGGGGGAGCTTTCCTTCAATCCCCAGGAGGGTTAACATACCCAGGGCCAGATTTTCAGAGTCTGTTTCAGGCAAATAGTGTTTGGCTGGACCACACAGTCAACGTTGGCAACAGCAGAGTACCTGCACATGCTACATCAAGGGAAAAAAGTGAGTTGGGGCGTATTCCAATAAATCAAGTACTTTCGGACAGACCTTTCTTGGTAATGTCTGGAGCACCTGATGACCTGAACGATGCAGGCTTGTCGCTGGTGTGAATTCTGTCAAGGGCACACGGGGCAGCGGTTTTTGAACCAGCTGGAAGAGGGCGAGCATCGCGCCTGCGTGTAGGGGAAGGGAGACCCAACAATTAGGTAGCAGTTACCTGGTTCAGACCCAACACACATGGAGAAAATCAAACCTGGCTATCTACAGGATAACGAGGAGATGAACAACAGCCAGAAAGGATTTGTCAAGAACAATCCAATCTCCTCTCATGACAGGGTCATAGGCCTTGTGTGTAAGGGAGAAGGATGGGCTCTTGTGGGGCTTCAGATGTTGTCCCACACTGTGTGTTCAAAAGCAAGGTGGGAAGACACAAGTGGCTACTCAATGAGCCCAAAACACTTAAAAAAAGCCTGTTCAAAGAGTGGCTAACAATCCCTCGGGCCGTTTGAGGTAGAGCAGGGACCCACCTTAAACCTGGTGCTATGTGGTGTGTTTATTGCTGACTCTGGTTACAAACTGAAAAGCATTTAGGTTAGGTGTGGAGGAAGCTACAAATGCTGGCGTGCACGATTAGTGCATTAATAATTGAAATACTATAATACTTACACACTATAATAATTGAAATACTATCTCAGGAAGGAAGTGGCTTGTTTCTGCTCTGTGGAAGAGAACCAGAGAGTGACGGTGGATTGCACAGTCAGCATCAGCAAGAAGATGTCCTGGTGTGCACAGGAGAGTTGTAGGAAGACACGGGAGGAACCTTCTTGATTTGTTCAGCCCTGAAAGGTCTCGGCTGAAGTTGAGAGTTCATGGATGGACCCAGAGAGGACGTAGACGTGCTGACGGCAGCAGCAAGAAATTCCAATTTGGGGAAGGAGTGGATGAGCTGGGGCTGTCTGATCTGCAGAAAAGTGACCAACGGGAACATGATAATCACCTGCAAACATATAACAGAAAAATAATGAGAGGAAAGGGGTGAGCCATGGTCCATCAACTTTGGAGACAGGACAAGAAGTACTGGGTTCCTCCGTCAAAGAATATTCAGATAGGCATTATGAGAGCCTTTCTGATAGCAATAATGACACACCACTGGAACAGGTTGTGCAGCTGATTGACTGCAAAATCGCAGTTTCTAGAGGTTCTTAGAAGCAGGTTATGTGAATATCTGCTAATAAGAGTTTCTGCAGAGCAGATCTTACGTTGTAGCTGTGACTAGATTAGATGTCTTCAGCCCTGTCACTACAAGTCTGCGCTCACATATAAAATGTCATTCTTAGTATTAAAATCCACGTAGAATGGATGATGTCATATATTTATATATTCCGATTTGTAAACATACACCTGAATATTAACCTTTATATCCACCAGTCACATAGAAGCCTATATTTAATGATGTTTTTAAAAAATTAAGTTATTTGAAATGAGAACATCAGCATTTTAAATTTCTCACTAAAATATCACTGAAATCAGTGATGAAGGATTTAATTTTGAAGAGATAATAGAAGCGACCCTGCGTTTTCCAATAGGAAATGGATAAGTTTGAAGCGTAGAGTCACCCTAATTCCCAGCAATTAACTCTGAATGGCCTCCAGAGATTTTTCTGCTGTAAAGAAGAGAGTTAAAACATTAACTCACTACTCTCTCTGAGTCTTTATATGTGACTTATTACTGTCATTAGCAGATCCTTAGCATTGCACGGATATGGATGAAGTAGGGAAGTGTTAGCTCCATGCGGGGAAGCTTCCCCACAGCCCCTGAGGGGCTGGAAATCCGTCGCCACCTTCACAAATCTTTGCCCCTGGTTTTACAAGCAAAGAAACCAAATCCTGAGGAAGAGCAGAGTCTTGCTTAAAGGTTATAGGGTGAAAAGCAGCCGGGCACCCAGGGCAAGTGCGAACTCAAAATGCTTCTTCTAAGCAACAGAGGATATAGGAGGCTGCACAGGGGCATGAACTCCGGGATGACTCCGTAGAAGGGCTGGGAAGAAGGTCAGGTCAGGGTTATGATTTTCATCCCCCCACTCCAGCAAAGAAACAACTTGCTTTTGCACAGGAGAGGCTCCTTGCAAACATAATTTCATCCCTGCAGCTTTCTCAGGAACTGAAATTCATCACCGGGCAATGCAAGCCCAGAGGGCAGAGAGGTGAAATGCCGCTGCAGAGGTCACCGGGATGGAGCTCATGAGGTCCCTGTGTCCGCTGTACTGCTCACGCTGCTGCTCTGGGCTGATATTTGGTGTAGTTTATTAACAAAGGGCCAAGGCTAAAGTTCAAAAGCAAAGAAGTAAAAGGAGAAGGAACAATTAGTAAGGAGAAGGAACAACTGGTATTTACTGCAGATTTTCCAGCTTCTCTTTTTTTGTGGTGTTTTTTTTTTTTCTCCTGCTTACTGCTTCTTTTCCCCAGCTGAGAGACAGAAATGACTCTTCCTTCCTTGGAGGATCAACCTAATATTTTATTCTAAAGAGCGACCCACAGGCAAATTTGCCTCTCCATCACTCCTGCAACAGAAACAACCCAGTCAGCAGAGATGTCCCAGCCCTGGGGGGAAAAAAAAAAGGACACAGAGCCTCAGGGCCCCTTCTTCCCTGACCTTTTCCCAGAATTTTCATCCCATCCTACCTCTAACACATCAATTCTCTCCACTGTCTTTTCTCCTACACTCAGGGAAGCAGCACAAGTGCTGGCCCAGGCTGCTTCTGTACATGCTGCCCATCTCATCTTTCTGGGGATGAGCTGTGGGATCCCCATGGAGGCAGGAGGTGGGTCAGGAAGGGTGGATAATGCAGAGAGAGAAACTGAGGGGTTCGATCTTGCTGCGTTGCGCTGGGGCTGGCACAGCTCGTACCACCTGCCTTAGGAAGATCACTGCTGAGTGGCCCTGATGTGGCCCAACAAATGCCAGCACCACCTTTAATTCCACATTGCAAAGACCACAGGTGCGTGAGCAAAACTCTTAGGAAAGCTTTGGAGAAAATTTACTCTTTTTTTTTTTTTTTCCAGCTGATGTTTTGCTCCTTGCCACCGGGCACCATAGTGGTGTAAGCATGGATAGGAAGGAGAGAAAAGCAATGCATGCACTTTTCCAGAAATGATGTGTAGAGGATGTGTTCATGCCACAGGGAGGTCTGTCAGGTTGAGGGATTGAACTTGGATTTTTTGTGATGGCAGCAGGAGCCTGGTTTTAGCTCTGTGCCTGCATGAGGCTGCCCAAACCTTGGGTCACTGCTGAGGAATGGGACGTTTCTATTCAATGGCTCACCGAACACTAGCCAGGTATCAGGATATACAAGAAGGGAAACTGAGGCACAGAGGGAAAGCTCTGACGCTTAGAAAATCCCAGGTGTTGAGGCTGCAATTCCTAGCTATGCAGGAAACCACTCTTTCAAAGTCTATACAAGCTGGAAGCAGGAAAAAGTGGTGAAGAGCAACAGAAATGGAAATTCTGATCTCCTTGTTCCTTCCACCTGCAGCTGCTTCATCTTCCTACCTGTGCCAGACTTCCCAATCTATTTTCTAATGCTCCCATGACAATAAAGTCATTGAAAACTTGAGAGCAGCACCGTAACAGCAGAGCTGGCCGGCACCACTCTGTCGCTTCTGCCCCATCCATGTAAATCCACCTGTAGCCCCTCACAAATACTTTAAGCTCTTTAGTTATTCTGGGTTTGTGCAGCCTCGGGAGAATTCCTTCACACTAATGAATATGGCTTTTACTGAGATTACTATTATCACTTTCCAGAAGCCTTTTACTCACTTGAAGCATCTCATCTCTTGCACTGGGGTTTCCTTGCAAGGAAACCTGGAGTCGTATTTCTGAGGAGTCCCTGCACAAAGCAGCCAAGGTAAGACACAAACACCCACCCCATGATCCACGGCTCGCACAAACGCAGGCTGACTCCAGCACTTGGTATCTGGACCTGCTGATGTCTGCTCTATCTCAACCCAGAAAAGGATCTTCACTCTGTCCTTCCTGTGGCTTTGACGAATAATCCAAAGATCAGCCCCTGATTGTTCCAGCAATGAAAGGACGTAGACGACACAGCTCAGCTGCTCCAAAAACTTTGCAGAATTCCTCCCTGCCTCCCTTTATTCAGCCCCGTTTCTAAGGTTGCAACCTCCATGAGAAAGGTGAGTTGCCCTGGCAACATCTCAACACTCCGCCTGGACATAAATTGCCTGTCAGTCTGCGAGAAAAATGATGAACTGGATGAATCTGCAGGGTCTCTCCTTCTAAACCAGTGGTTTTTTCATTCTCTTCCCCCAGATAACTTAAGCTGTGGTGCTTAAACTCTCTAGTAAATAAGGGAAAATTAAAAAAAAAAAGAGGTGGAATAGCCCATTTCTGAGAATTCAGTGAATATCTGACTGTCAGTAACCAGTAGAGCCCCAGAGGAAGGTCCTACTCGCAGAGGCTCCACAAGGGTTGAAGGTGGTTGAGGGGAGGGGAGGGGAGACAGGATGGTCTGAGGGAAGGCAAAGGGAGCTGGGGCAGCTGGTTTCTGCCCCGAGAGGAGCTGCAGGATGGTTGGGGCCAATCAGGGCAAGACAGCTTGGTATTTTCTGAACCTTAAACCCTGGCTTAAACTCTGCAGCCAAAGCACCACAGGTTCCACAGCCTGTCCTGCAGGAGGAGATGCAGCTTCTCCCTGCCCAGTGCAGCTCAAACCCCTGGAGACAGCGCTTGGGAAGCCATGGGGATGCTCAATGCCTTCAAGGGAGGTCCATCTCTCCATCTTTCCCGCCTTCCCTCTCAAAAAGTAGAGATGTACGTGCACCACGGAGCATTTACACCACTTGCTGAACAAGAGCAGGCAGGCACAGGCTCAGAAAGGTTAGGGGGAAGCCCCCACTCGTGCACAGGGAGAGCTGGGCTCTCCACACCAGGAATGGCTGCAGTCCTCAGGCCGTAAATAATTCAGGAAAATTTATGTAACCATAAATGGAGCATGTTTGTGTGTCTTTGTGAGATCTCCAAGGCACCCTGATCAGGCTGAGGAATCCTAGCCACAGCATGTGCTGGTGTCCAGATCCTCTGAAAAAACATTAAAAGAATATAAATCACCTATAGTTTCTTATCTAGAGCTGAGTGTTTTCTGTTTGCAGGAGGTCCTGAGGTCCAGTCTGTGGAGAGAGGAGGGAAACGATGCACTCCCTTGGACGCACAGAGGAGGGTGATGCCCCAAAGTCTCTTACAGCTCTGACCATTTATACCCTGTTACCCTCCTATTTGGGGGCACTGAGCCACTGCCAAGAAACCCTGAAAGCCAAGCTACCAAAACCCAGCACGTCCTAATTCAGGGCAGGAGGATTAAAAGATCCCAAAAGAATGATGTGCCCAAGAGCCGTCAACGTTCACAGGGAGTGAAAAATTACAGCTTAAATCTACAGTGAATGTTCCCGCTGCTGCTCGAGTTTGGATGTCAGGAACATTTCCACGGTGTCCCGTAGCATGCAGGGAGATTTCAGTCCTCAACTCAACTGCTTTCATGGAGTTTAAATCTGAAAGTATCTTGCTTTTCTGAGTGGGTTGTTTTTTTTTTTTTTTGGCCTCTTGCATTTAGTAAGAAGAGAGAAAGAAGGGAGAAGATCAGCACAGATCCTGTCAGCCTGCTGCTGGCAAGGCGGACAGCATTTGAGTCGTGATTTTGTTCTTAATTTCCAAGCAAATTTAATAGGTCACTTAATACTGAATGAGTAAGTAGAAGAATGTCAAGAAGAAGAAAAACAGAGCCCAGAAGCAACATTACAGATATTGAACCCTGTGCATCAGGGCTTTCTGCAGCCCAGCTCCTAGGCTTTCCTTCAATGACAAGAAACAAAGGTGTTTTCCAACTCAGAGCTAATTAATTCCTAATGAGCAGCGCAACAAGCCGTTTTGCACGCGAGTCACCAGGTCAAGGCATTGCCTGGCCTGCATCTCCGCATGAAAACCACCTCCTCCCTTCATTAGGAGCTGATCCCACGGTGCAAGAGCTGATTCAAATCACGTCACCACCTTCCTTGTGGGAGCACAAGCCTGCAGCAACGGGGATGAAGCTTAATGAGGAGGACGGGGGACGACGTTCCCCATCTGCCCGGCGTAAGGGATGGAGCCTTTCAGGTCCCTTTTGGAAGCAGTTGGTGCCAGCCCCGTCGCAGCCCAGCCGCCGGGCCGGGCAGGCGGCAGCTTCGATGCCATCTGGTCGTTTCGAGGGGGAAAGAAGTGGGAAAAGGGGAGCAGAAGTGATGCTGCTGCCCAAACGCAAACACAACAGACAGGCAGGAGTGATGAGGTGGAGTAGAGGGACTTTTTCAACCAGAGTTGTTTGTTCTTTTTAATGAAAAACATTATTTTTTTTTTCAAAGAAAGGCTTTGGGAATGCATCTTCTTTTAATTACCCTATCTGTGAAAATAAAATGAAACATTCCCTCCCGCGCATCCCCACGCTCACTCCTCCCCTACCTCCCTTTCTTCTGCCGATGGAACGAGCGACAAGGCAGAGGGAAAAGACCAAAACCTGGAGGAAACATGGTCACACTTCAGCAGTTGATGGTCTTTTTTTTGTGACCAGTTTTATTTTTCTATAAGAAAAGGGAGAACAACTACAGCTTTTTGATGGAAGAGGATTATGGCAGACTCTCCTGTAAAAATCAACCTGTACATGTTGGTCACCTCCTACTATAGGACATGAAATAATTTTTTTTTCCTCATTGCATTCTCCCATAAGCGCTGTTGAATCCTGTTAACAGGAAATTGAGGCGGGGAGAGTGAAGGTGAGATATAAAGTCATGCAGTAAATTCTGGGCGGGAACTGAGCCAAGTAGAGATTCGCTTGCTCTGCAGACAGGTAATAGTTCATTATTCAACTGTTGGTTTTAATTTAGTCTAATGGGGACCTCTTTCTATTCACTCTGTCCCTTCCAGCCTTCTCTCCAGAAGGGTGGGGACATGGGGACATGTCCCTGTGGTGTCATCTCATGTGAATTGTCTCCATCGCCTGCTGGGGAAGTAGCAGAGCCCTGCAGGGCTCGTGGGCACAGGCATGAGGTGAGCACAGCCCTCTTTGATGGCTGCAGCAAAAAAACCACTCACTAGTCCCGTCAGGGCCCCGTACTGGGAGGGAATGTTTATGGGCCATGACAGCCTCTGTCTGATGGCATAAGGACCGGCAGAGTGACGGGTACAGCCTTTTCTTTCTCTAGCTCTGAGGAGCGTTTTGCTGCTTAGTTGGCATTAAGGCAGCCAGATCACATCTGCTGCAGTCTTCAGAACCCGTTACGGCAGCCGGCAGCGATCCCTCGGGATGAGCAAGGCAAGTGCTCCCAGATAATGTTTCAGGAGGCTGCCAGGGCACGGTCCCCATGCCAGGCATCCTCTGACCTGCTCTAGCAAGAGGTGTCAGTGTAAGCTCCAGTCAAGAGCTGCACATACAAAGCTAAATGAAAAAGCCCAGAAATCCTTGGGGAACCACCAAAGTCCCCGAAGCTGCGCGTGCTCCAAGCTGTCATCACGCAATTATTCACCACGACCCAAAGTCCAGCAGGAGCAGCCCCAAACAGCGCGGAAGCACAAACTGGCGCTCCTTTGGAACACCAGCACTGCCCCATCCCTCGATAACACCCCTCGCCGTGGGTGGAAGGGGCCACCTGAGGCTCTTGGGGGCCAGCACCAGAGTAATTGCTTGCATTTAAAAGCCAGACAGGGTATTTATAGAAAAACCATTAAAACAAATCCAATCTCCTTACGTCCTCTCTCGTACGCCGTTCGTTACATTTCATTTGCTCTTGAAAGCAGCCTGTGCCTGCGCCCGAGGACATCACGCTGCAGGGACCGGATCGCGTTCGTTTTTTGTTTTTATCTACATCTGGTAACTAGGTTAAAATCTAAAGTAGGACTAATCAGGCTAAAAATAACGCTGCTCCCACCACAGGATGAGGCTATCATTACCGTTCATATCGCCCCTAATGTTACTGTGCTCCTGACACCTGACAAATAGCATGGTTTTTAAAGGTAATTTAATAAAATTGTTAACTTTCCCCAAGCTCTGCCTTCTCGACGTGCTCATTTGTATTTATGCCCAGTATCGGGCACTGTGCTCTGCAGCATTTCAGGCCAGCACTAAACATCACAATCATCTTGGGATTATGAAAACTCTCAGAGCAGAGATTGAGTTGAAAAAAAATCATTACTGTATTTTAAGTTTCTCTAAGAAAGAGAAGAGTGGGGAGAGGTTATCTGGGATGGGTGAAACTATTGTGTCTGGACTCAGGGTGCTGGGGTAGGTACATCTTTGATTCATCTCGGCAAAGCCTCTTTCACCCCAAATTTCTCTACAGTCTTTACTGATTTCAGCTCACTGGCTTCTCTAGACTTGGCTGAGAGGCAGAGAGATATCCCACAGCTCTGGCAGAGTGGGCTACACGCACTGGCTGACCCAGCGGTACCTTTCATACCATCAGTTTTCCAGCCATTTTGTACTTTTCAGGAGACACCTACCCGCAAAGCCAGAGGAAAATCCATTGGTACCAGCAGTGCACTGGACTGAGCAGGACACGGCCGGCCCTGAGGCAGAGATGCTGGTTTTTCCCTGTGTTTGTACAGTACTGAGCATGGGCGAGACCCTGCGTGACCGTGAATTGTCACAGTCCCCTAAACCCCACATTTTCTCCTTGTCTTTGAACCTGCTGGTGTTGGAGCGAGTGCAGAAGAGGGCGACAAAGCTGGTGAAGGGTCTGGAGAATAGACCTTACGAGGAGCGATTGAGGGAGCTGGGACTGTTCAGTTTGAGGAAGAGGAGGCTGAGGGGGGACCTCATCATGCTCTGCAATGACTTGGAAGGACATTGTAGAGAGGTTGGTGCTAATTTCTTCTCACGGGTCATTAGGGACAGAACCAGGGGGAATGAGTTCAAGTTGCAACAGGGCAAGTTTAGACTGGACATTAGGAAGAAATTCTTCAGTTTCTTCTTCTTCACTGGAACAGACTGCCCAGGGAGGGGGTTGAGTCGCCATCCCTGGATGTGTTTAAGTGTCGCTGAGATGTGGTGTTGGGTGAGATGGTTTAGGGGTGAACTTGTAGTGTAGGGTTAATGGTTGGACTCGATGATCCCAAGGGTCTTTTCCAGCCTGAACTGTTCTATGATTCTATGATTCTATGTAGCTCTCCTCAGCTAATGAGAGCAGACCTGCATACTTAGATTTCAAGCTGCTATGTACTTAGGAGCCTCTTGTGTCCTTGGATATAAACAGTTTCAGGAACGGAGCCAAATCACACCCCAGGCCACAATTTATTGTGTTTTTTTAAGAAAACAGGAGTGTAATTGATCTCTGCACAAACTCTCCAGAAAAACCAGCTCCACGCAAGCCTTATCTCAGTCCTACTCGCAGCATCTCAACATAATGGGGGCTATTTATGTCCCTGCCTCCTCTAAAATAAAACACATTCTTTAAGCCATTCACAAGCGAGATCATCTCTGTTTCTTCAGCAAATGTATAAATAATGATAATGCAGCTAGAAACATGCTTTATAACTGGGTCTTTGGCAGCACGGGGAGTTGCATCAGTCTATGCAGATGTTCAGCCTTCACGGACAGGCACATGGTGCCTCTTCATTATAGTCCAAAAGCCTTTTGCAGGGAGGAGATATATGTATTCCTGCCCTGGGTCGGCCTCTTGGGAAGCCTTGGTCCCCCAGAAACACAAATGGATCTTATTCATTTCTCTTTATCTCCCACTACACATCACCACCTGACTCTCCAGAGATGCCAAACGCTTCCAAAGAAGGCACGGACCCATCCTCTGCCCCGCATCCCCGCTCACAGCTCAGCACCGGGTAGGAATGCTCACTTGCCAAGCACAGGCAGGGAAGGGGTTGTTTTTCATTGTGGGGATGGACTCCAGCAAGCAAAGGGTAGTAAAACAGAATTACCAACACTTGCATTCACTTACATTTCACACAGCCTAGCAGATTCCCTGCTCCTGGCAGAGCTGTGTTAACCTGCCCTGTACAGCAGCGGAGGGGGCATGCTAAGAGCCCAGGGGAGGCAGGTGGGAGCCAGGGGCCCTCAGGGTGCTTAAATTAAAACAAAACATGAGAAAATATTCATGTTTTCCCTTCTGATGACAACTGTTTTCCTTTAGAGATCACACATTGTTCCATCCTTCATGATCTGCCCACCGACTCAAAGCCATCTGCAGCGAAGCCGAAGTTGACCCCGAAGTCCCAAGCTGGGTTTCAGGTTTCCTTAATACTGCCAAATATTTCTGTTGTCTCGCTCTGAATTTTGCACTTGGCAGGAAACAGTTTGTTCCCCAGGAGAACGCTTAAGATCACATTTGGCAGGTCCCAGTTGTGCCCCACTGCACTCATTAGAATAAGGAGCACGGCCCTTCGGGGAACGGCTTCCCCATCAGTGCAGGGATAAATGGGGCAGGATGCAAATTGCCCTAACTCCTGCACACCCTGCACTGCTGGGAATGTAAATGCATATTGGCAATGGAGTTATCAGCAGAAGTTCTACCAAGAGGTCTGGGAAGGGATGGATAGAGAAATCCTGGATTTAAGGGATACCAGGGAAAATGCGTATTCGTATGAAACCTCCAGGGAAAGCAATTTGTAGGAATAACAAACATTTTCATAGTGTGGAGAGCTGCTGGCTGACATAACCTGTAATGAAAATGTCAGTCAACAGCTACCCATGATCAAGCCACATCAGCACTTGTCACAGCTCGGGGACGAGAGAGAACGGGCAGCGCGGGGCTGGGATGGAGGTGACCACAGGAAGGCATTGGAGTGTAGGGTGGGTCCACAAAGTCACGAAGGCACTTCACACCCCAGGCCATCACCTGCTGCTCTTGTCCAAGTTAAAACACACATGGATGTTGTCCTCTTGCTGACCCAGACCTGTTCCCAAGGTGAGACAGGGCAGAGATGCTCTTCGATGCCTGGGATGAAAGTTCAGGCTAAAGACTTGCAGGATGGAGGAGACATGACCCAGTTTCCTCACCCTGGTAGGTGCGATTCAGCCTGGATTCAGATTTTGCCCATTATGGTTCAACTCCTTTGTCTCAGCACTGCTGCAGATTGTGCAGGAGCTGATGGCCAGAGATGGAGCAGTGGGTTTTGGGAAACAGGCATCAGACTGTGGTATGGATGGAGCCAGAGCACAAAGGAGCTCCAGTAAACCAGCATTAATGACAGTGCTTTGGTGCTAAACGAGACAGCACCTGTAGATACATTTTAATAGTGGCTGGAAAAAGGCTAGAAATAAGCAATGACCCAAACACTGATAAAACCAGACCTACTCTGGGAATTTCTGCCTTGGTTGCACAAGCAAGAAACACATGCTGGCAGAAGGTCATAGCAGCAGACTAATTCACAAGGATGAGCAAAACCTGGATGCCCGTGCTCGGGGAGTTCTGTCTGAGGGCATTGCAGGCCAGCACGGTTTTACTTGCTGCTGTTGAGGCTCTGGGAAGCAAAAACCCTTTGTCGCTTTTGGGGTGCACAATGCCA
Source organism: Trogon surrucura (assembly GCA_020746105.1). NCBI lineage: Eukaryota > Metazoa > Chordata > Aves > Trogoniformes > Trogonidae > Trogon > Trogon surrucura. The sequence continues at coordinate 5,218,343 of CM036640.1, forward strand.
AGAGGCTGAGCTTTGTGGTGACACCAGACACTGTGACCTCTGCAGCCTGGCAGCTGCGGGTCCTACACACATACACGGCGTGGGAGTCCCGGTTCCTGCCTTTCCTCTTTGTTCACTGGGTGAATTAAACCCACTCCGTGTCTGGGTTTGATTTTTGAGTATTCTCTCCCTCCCTTGTGCCTGAAGCTCTTGCCGGCTGCAGCAGCAAGTGCAACAAATAATGTTTCTTCAGCACAAAGATAGGAACCCCTACTTCTAAATGAACTCAGCAGAAAAACAAGCAGGAAAAAAAAAACCCTCAGTGTGTCATCCTGCTTTTACGAATCCAGCCTGTGGAGCACAATTAAGAACAAGATCCCTCAGCGGTGGCTTTTCCAAACCCTCTTGCGTTGCTTTTCCCTGCCTGGCAGGAGGGAAGAGAAAACATCAGCCTTCTCTGGTGCAGCGCTTGATCGTGAACTAATGCGCAGCTCGGAGCCGAGACAAGGGAACTGAACCAAATCTGATTAATTAGAGTACCCAGACAGGCAGAATCCTTCCCACGCTCCTATCAACACAGCAACAGGGATTGCATTTTACCTTCACTTTCCAGAGAAGGAAGGACCGATATCCTCTGGGGACGGCTCTTGTGCCTGCACCACCGCTGGGGCACTTGGTTCGGAAGCAGGGCATGGGCAAGGGAAGGCTCACAGGGATGCTGATGGCTTTCAGTTGCTGGACGTGGAATAAAATACACAATATACAAGTCCTGCTTGAGACAGGAGCTCAGATGCACTTTCAGAGCAGGCAGAAACCTGTTTGCTGCCAAGTGATGTGCAGGAGGCAGATCTGAAGGGCTTGTTATCTTAGTGTCTCACAGACTGCAGTCACATCACAAGAAACAGTTCTGGGGGGAAAGCAAAGACTGGATAGAATCCTAGAATTGTCAGGGTTGGAAGGGACCTTAAAGATCACCTCGTTCCACCCCCCTGCCGTGGGCAGGGCCATTCCCCAATTGATCAGGTTGCCCAGATCCCCATCCAGCCTGGCCTTAAAAACTCCCAGGGATGGGGCTGCCACCCCCTCTCTGGGCAACCTGTGCCAGGGTCTCCCCACCCTCATGGGGAAGCTAAGAAAGATGTTCCTGCTGTGCTGGACATGTAGCACCATCAAAGGGCTCTTTGCAGATGCAGTGGCAGAGATGGGCTCTGCTTTACAATTTATTCAGCCTGTGTAATCCTAAATAGCCCATGAGTGCATTCACACTAACAAATTGGGCAACGCTCCTGCATGTGCCCTGAAACAGGGCTGTCTATTCTGCTGAAGTGCTAAAATGGCCCCAATAACGTTCCCAGCAAACATTTGGGTTGCTGGGAAGTAGATGTCCCTGCTAGATGTCCCTGCTCAGGAAGATAAAGCTCCCATCCTGAGCTACTCTCAAGCTGTGCCAAATCATCACCTGGGACAGCACTTGTTGGCGCAGGCCAGTATCACAGCAGGAGACCCATTGACAGTTATAAAGTCTACTCGTGGACAGGTCATGCTCAAGAAATGCCCTGTCCCTGTCCCTTTTGCCAGTGTAGTTGAAGGTTGATGGAAGAAAGGAAACTGGCCCCTATTGCTACCCCTCCCTGGGGTGATTTAGAAACTATTTGCAGCCACCGTGGGTGCATCCACACCTTCCAGCAAGTTTATTCCAGTAGCTTGTCTTCAGCCCGCAGAAACATACCAGCACAGTGGCCCAGGAACAAAGCAGGTAAAGAACAATAGGAATTCATTAAGCAGCACAGCGTGCTCCAGCAAGCGAGTGCTGGGCTGTGATTTCACTCCATCCCTAAGGTTTGTGGAGCTATTAGGAGATAATTTGGGCATGCGGTAGGAGAAGCGACTTACTCAGCTTTGAGGCTGTTGATTTGTTTTGGAGGTTTTTCTCTTTTATTCCTCCCAGCCTTTTCTGATTTCTCTCGCAAACTCTTTCAACATCCCCGTGTTAATTTGTTAATTCAGATTTATTGACTTGGTTTATCCTCTGCCTTGGCATGATGCCATAAAAGACTAACAGCATGCGTGGCATAAGTCTCCCAAGTGGGCTGGAAAATTCATGTTATTGCAGCCCAACCTGAAGGAAGTTCAATTCCTAGAAAATGCTGAATACCCCAACCCTGAGATACCCACAGAGTTTTTGATTCCTTTTGAAAATGTTAACGTCAAGAGCGGTGCTGCTCATGGCCTGCTCATTGTATCAGGGAATTGTCCATTTTTATAACGCTCTCTGGGTGTTTCTAGTCTGCAAAATTTAGTTAGCAAACTTGCATTAGACTTTTTGTTCGTGTTCTTGAAAGAGCAGCTCAAACATGACATAAATCGTAGATCTGAGGGGCTACTTAGCCAAGGACTGGCAGTTCCTTAACTGCTCTCGAGCAGCTTGAGTCTCATCCTTTAAAGCAAAACCTGTCCCTTTCCAAAGTCACAAATTACCACAAAATTGTTCTTCGTTTCAAACTTAACACAGGACTGCAGTGTCTCTGAAAGCAGGCAGCAGTCATTGTGTGCAAGCAATGAACTTCTTAATGATGCCTGTAGCTAAAATGGCTTCTCTGATATTTATTGTGAAGGTCTTTAGGACAGCGGGGTGACAGAAGCATCGTGCAGCTGCCAAGAGCATGAGAGCAGTGGTGAGAATAGGTGTCTTGACTTCATCCTGCTCTGCAGAGTGGTGCAGCCGGGCTGGCACTGCTTTCAGAAATTGTCATTTGTGAGGGGTTAAGGAGGCTCTGGAGAGTCACAGAGGCTCTGCTGGGGAAATCCTGGTGGGGTGACACATATTTGAACAGGTCGTGCACGGGGCTGAACGTGGCTGTCATCGCTATTGTTCCAGTATTAGTCTTTTTTTTAGTTTTGCTCTTTAAAAGACACACTTTAATTGTACGAGGAGGTGTGTACCTATCCCCTCCTGGGAGCACAACACCCGCTGCAGCCATGTAGCGCAACGCTCTTCTCACTGCCCAGCCTGATCCCTCAACCCCTCGCTCCCAGGAGACACTTCCAGATTGCCAAAGCCTTGTGAGCACTTCCCTACAAATCCCTAGGCTGTGGAGCACTCAAACCCAGCCTTCAGCTTGCTTTCAACAGCTGCAGCTCTGGAAGAGTCTAAAGGAACCCGTATCTTTCCTCTGCCCCCCCCCGGGATGCCCCATCTCTGCGGCGACGCTGGCTGTCAGCAGCTCGAGCTGGGCTGCCTGAGGTTCAGCCTCTTGACTTCCTCTTGTGGTGGAGTTTCTCCTTGTCATCCTGACCCTGCTGGGTCCTTGTGTTTAATGAATTCCTGGCACTTTATTAACAAGAGATACCCAAGTGTGATAAAGGCCATTTTACAGTGTTGGATGAGTTGCAAAGAAAAGCAGAATCGAATGCTGTCATCGAAGAGATGCTTAGCTACAGATTATAAGAAATCTTTACAGAGCAGCAAAGACCATCTTTAAGGCACTGAAATGGGACTTGGCAGACTGGGATTCATGTCCTTGTTTTGTCATGGACAACCTGTATGGCTTTGTTGAGCATACAAAGGATCTAATCCTGTGGAGTGCTGGACCCTTTTCCATTGATCCAGGAAAATTCAGCAGCCCCTGACAACCAGAGTGTGACAGGAGGGTTTACCGAACAGACATCAGAGTCCTGACTGCCTTGATGGATCTGTCCCTTTTGTGTCTCTCTTGCACATCTGCAGTAGCACATCTGCAGGGGAGAAACCATGGTGCTTTGCTCTGCTGGTCAGAAAGAATCTCTGCCAGTGGCTCTCAGACCATCCCTCAGCCACCGCCAGAGTCACTCCTGATGCCCTCACTATCTGGTTAATGTTACTAGATATCTCATCTGGAGAAACCAAGGGACAAGAGAGACTCTCCCAGAGACAAGGAAGTGACTGGTTTAGCTGTGAAATAATCTCCATCCCCCAGTTTTACACCCCGTCACCCCAAACACCAGACCTTCACACCTCGATACTTGCAGGTAAGAATCCAAGACCAGTCACCACCTGGCTGTAGGAGTCAGCAACTGCTGCAATCCAGGAAAAAAATGGACACATCCCACATCACCCGTCACACATCACCCATCACATGTCACCCATCCCCATGCCAGAAACACCACAGGCATGTGGGCTGAGGCAGCAGGAGCTCAGGGTGGTCTGAGCTCTCCGAGACCTTTTCCATTTTGTTTGCATGCAAGGTATTCAATTATTTTCTTTCTGGCGCGCTATAGCTTTGCTGAATTAATGAACTGTAACAGGCAGTGCCCACTTCAGCTTTATCCTTGTCATCTCCACTTCCATTACCTGCTCCACGATCCGGTGTTTCTGCTGCGGCTCTTATCTCTGCTCTCTTTTTGTCTCCAGCCTCTTCCTGCTACGTTTGCTAATGGGGAGTATTCCTCCTTTGCATTTCTAAGGGCTCTTTCATCCAGGGATCCCAATGCACCCAGCCTCCTCAAAGCCCCTGCTCAGCAGACAAGGTGACATCATAATTCACACACACAGACACACACAGACACACACACACACAGACACACACACACACACACACACACACGACTGAAGCACTGAGGAGTTAAAGGGATGCAGCCAAGATCAGGAGATGCAACAGCAGCAAGGGTGTGAAGTGTTGGTGTGGTGCAGATTTTGAGCCCATTAACCCCTCAGAGGGTGTCAGCTTGGGCTGCAGGGACCAGGGGTGCTGCTGCCAGCTCGGCCCAGGGCTGTGCTGTGCCCAGGGGTGTATTGGGCTGGACTTGTTGGGGCTCTGAGCATCCCACCCCCCTGCAGAGCGTAAATGTGCCCTGAGGCTTTTTCCACAGCTGCAATTTTGAACTGGGATTTAAATCTTCAGCGACACATTGGTGATGCAGGATCTGAAATCCCCAGCATTTTCCCAGAAGGTAAGCTCTTTAGGGACCGAGTAACATCACAGTTGTTGCTACTAGAGAAGAAGGAGGTGGAGGAACTCACTGGAGCAAATCCTTAACATGGTGCTGCTGCTGTCCCTCCTGCCAAACACCCAGCTGGCATCTCCACCTGCCAGACAAATCCTTCAACACAGGAATGGCCTTTTTTTTTTTTTTTTTTTTTTTTTGTATTCACAAGCCAGGGCAATGAGCAAAAGTTGAGTCACGGTTGAAGTTCAGCCCTTCTTGGAAGGATGAGAAGTCAAAGGAAAAGAGAGGGATATTGCTAAAGAAGGAGAGAGAAGAGATTTTCTTCATTCCTAGTGAAAAAGATAAAACAATTTCAAGACTAATACAAACAAGGGAGAGAAACATAGATGAGAAGGTGGGGAGAAGGGTTGCACTGCTGTGATGAGTTGCAAGTACTCAACTAAGCAGTGTCTGGTGGAACTCAGCCTTGCACAATGAGGACTTGCAGTGTCCAGGCTGGCAGGGATGTGTCAGAGAACTGGAGAAGGCAAATATAACATCTTTGTTTGAGAGACCCAGAGCCTAGAAGCAGAAATAGACTGATTTCCATATCCCTAAAGACCCTCAAACAAATCATTAAGCAGTTTCTGAGCACCTGGAGGATAATAAAGTGATAAAAAACACACAATGTGAATTTGTCAAGAACAAATTTTGTCAAACTAATGTAATTTCTTTTTCTTACAGAGTAACTGGCCTTGTGAATAAGGAGGCTGGGGCAGGGGGGCTTCAGTTGTGTTATATCTTGACTTCAGCAAAGCTTTTGATGTGGTCTCACGTGACATCCTAAATAAATACAGTTTAAGGGAAACCCCCGTGAGGCAGAGGCAAAATTGGTGGGAAAATTGTGCTCAAATAGTATTTTCACATTTGGTTGTCAAAATAGGGAGGATTTCTCATCTGGAAACTGGTCCAAGTCCAAACACTTTTCTTGAAAGCCACAATGATGACAAAGATAATACATTTTAAAATTACTTTGTGTGATCCAAGGAGGGGAGATAAGCTTGGGAAGTACAAGCTTAGAATTCAGAATGAAAAGGATGCTAGCAAAATAGTCTGAAATAAGTAAATGTGAAATTAAAAACAAAAGAAAAGAAAAAGACAGGATTGTGTCAGATAGAAAGAAACCAAATGCTCAGAGACAAGATGAGGTAAACACTGGGCAGCAGCGTAACAGGGAAGGGTCAGATGTGGGCTCTGTGTCTCTTTTTCTCCTAAAGGTTCATTAAGCAGGGACACAGCTACAACCTGCTCTGGGGTCCCTCTTGCCGACCCTAGTGAAAGGGCAGGAGATCAGTTTACTCCACCTGTCCCATGGGAGTAGGGAAAGACACAACTGGAACATCCCCAGCAATGACCAGGTAGGGTGAGCACTAGGAGATGTTTCTAAAATAAGGAGTTAGCTCTGAACGAGGCTGCCAGAGGAGGTCGGGGAGGGGACACACCAGGGACAGCCAGGCTGATGTCCTCCCGCAGGACAGCAGAGTGAGCTGGTCTCGATGAGACCCTGAAGCCACTTCCAGCCATTCATTTCTGTGTCCTCCTCATCCTCCAGACCCAGCGTTTTACAAGACCACAAGGACCATCCCAGCATACCCTGCCTTCCCCTGCTAACTCGTATTTCACCACGCTCACACTTTGGTCGTGCTGTGTGAACACGTTGCGTGGATGCACTAAGGGAAGACATGGCTTGAGTTGGCTTTTAAGGCAGATGGGTGGGTTTTCGAGATGATCCTTGCTGCCCTCTTTGCTGCAGGCAGACAGGCTTACATGATTACACTGTCAAGCCTCAGTGGCCTCCTTTCTGCAGAAAAAGAGGTGTTATTTTGCCAGTCAGACCCCGCTGACATCAGGACGCAGCGTGGAGTGCAGACAGGGAGGACCCTGCATCAGCTTCTTTTGGAGCATCCTTGTGTGTACCAGGGACACTCACTCTGACAGCTCCAGGAGCATCCAACATACCCACCCCATCAGCCAGAAAAAAAGACAATCTTGGTCAGAAGCCCAACAGCCAAAGAGGAGGGACACGACCTGCTCTAAGAGCAGCTGGTGTCCCCCCCCAGCACAGTGCTTACAGGGGACAAAGAGACTTGTACACCACATTTAGGGACACATTGTGGAGCCAGCCTGAGAGCACAGCAGTTTGTCACCATTCAAGAGTTTAGATATGATCCCTGTGTTCATCCCATGCTGATGTGTTTGGATGTTAGAAACACATTAAAAATGCAAATAGAGGCAGATCCTAGAGAAGCTGAATGTCATCCCGCTATGTCTTTATTTAAAATCAAATCCAGCTTCATTTTAACGTCCTCCTTGGGCTGGGGCTTAGCAATAATTTTCACTTGTATAAATACACTCACAATCTGCATATACATATTTATGCCGTTCCAACAGGAAATAAAAAGTCATCAATAAAGCATATTATTTCTACAACTACAGCAATACCATAAGCAGCGACACCAGGCACAGAAAAAGACCAGCTCTCTGGGGCTTTGGCAGAGAGAGGGTGCTGCATTTAGCCTTGCACGATACTAGTTCTGGGAGACAGAGGATCCTGTTCAAAACACCAGCCTGGAGACCTGGGACTGTGGCAGCCTTGTAAATGACGGCATCTCCTCGCGCCATCCTTCTCACAAAATGCCTGGGATGGAGCGTGACATGGATGTTTCGGCCAGTCTCTAGGTCTGAGCTGTGGGTTTCAATCAGCCTGGCCAAATCCTGCCTGGGGAGCTGTGGAGGAGAGCGAACAGCACGGGAGATGATAACCCCTGCTCTCTGCAGCTGCGCTGCCCGGCAGCATCTCAGCAGCAGCGGGTTAACAAGCTGCCTCGGCTGCTGGAGTGTTGCAGGTGCCCAGGCAGCGGCCGCTCGGGCTGCTTCCCATCCAGAAAGGGGCACCGAGGTCCTTTTTGACGTTGACGTGGTGCAACGCTCGCTCTCGGGTCTGATCTCTGGCAGGTGGCAAAGAGCACTGGCTGCTGGCTCGCTGCGACAAAAATAGCTGATGTGCACATGCCTTCTGTGCATTCAAATCCAAATTTCCAGGGAGGAGAGGAACAGGCTGGGTCATGCTGTCAGTGCAAAGATCAGCTTTTACATCTATCAGGATTTTCTCTGGTCTCCTCCTCCTCTATCCATTCCATTTTTCCCTATACTGTATCAGATGGTGTTGACATACAGAGCTGCGAACCAGATGGGCCCTTAAGGTGGGTCTGGAAATCACTCAGTACAGCTGAGAAAGAGGATTTGTATGTCAAGAACTCTTGAGATCCCAACCCCCTGCTCTCTTGTAGATCTCCTGCGTGACAGGGGGTAAGTCGCTTTTGGATATGTTACACAGACGGACCTGGGCTCCTTTTGTCCAGGCTGATTTTGGCTGGTGTGAAACGTTTTGGGTGCCTCATTGACCCCTCTCATGAGGGCAACGCTAGAGCTTTTCCCCTCACTCTTCCTTCCCATCAATTATTAGTGATGTTGCATCGTGGAGAAATGCCCTTTCTGCTACACAGAATCATAGAATCACGGAATTATAGAATACTTCAGCTTGGAAGGGGCCTTTAAAGGTCATCTAGTCCAGCCCCCTACAGTGAGCAGGAACATCTTCAATTAGCTCAGGATACTCAGAGGCCGTCCAGCCTGACCCTGAATGCTTCCAGAGGTGGGGCTTCTACCACCTCTCTGGGAAACCTGGCCCAGTACATCATAAAGAATTTCCTCCTTACATCTAGTCTGGATCTACCCTCTTTCAGTTTAAAATCATTACATCTTGTCCTGTTAACAATAGGCCGAGTTCTGCACCTAAAAAAGAGGAACTCAGCCCTGCTCAGAGATCTTGGAAACAAAGACTATTTTCGCCTGCTGATTCCTGCAGCCCCAGGAGACCCTGATCTTCATTAGGACTCCAGCTCCTGGCGTAATCGAGTTACAGCTTAATATACTGAATGCAGGGCACTGGACTCCAGTTCAAGTGGAATATATCGTAATGCATTAAGTATTTCTCTTCAGATAAATAACTGAAGAAGATGTGTTTCCATTATTTGTGCACGCCCTCGTGCAGAAATGGCAGAAGGCCTAGGAGAGGATTACATTCCTTTTTAATTAAATAAACAAATGTATAATGATATCTTCTGGGAGCCATCCTGCAGAAAAGAGCAGAGATTGGCCTCCCTGCTCCTAAAATCCAACCCTGGTTAAAAGAAATATAAATAAATAAATAAAGTCAACAGAAGAAGGCTCTTTTTTGTCCACGCTTCAAGGCAAGAAGAGAGCTTTATCCTCCCTCTCTCATCCTGAGCATCAGCCCTATGTTAAGCCCAGCACTCCCGCTGATCTGGGATTCTCCATTTGGGTCCAAGGACAGAGCAGAAAGTCACAGTTTGAATCTGGTCCCCCACAAGCTCTGGGCAGACTGTGTTTACAGCAGAGCAGTCCATGCTGAGGATTGTGAGGAGGCTGATTCCGTCGCCAGGAGAATTTAATTAAGCCCGCTGCTGGAATACGCAACTCTAAACACTCTAAATATAGGTTGTGCTTTATGGAGGGAGAAGAGGCAGAGAGATCCTTTATCGAGACACAAAGCAGAGATTTCAGCGGCAGAGCCTCCGAAGCAGCGATACATCCAGCTGCCAGAGGCATCTCTTGCACCAGCTGCTTCGTGGCGGGAGAGAATCACGCAGCCCCCGCTATCGTCTTCCTTGCGCCCAGTCGTATTCGTGAGCATCTGTGCCTTGTCTCTGCAGGAAAAGGCCTGGCTGGCCTCAGGAAGGAAGAAAAAACCCTCCTAGTGATGCTCATAAGGCAAATTGTGCGACATTTCAGCTTAAACCTCGTGCTTGTGGCATCCTCTGGAGAAAAGCCACATAAAGACTGCTGAGGTCCTGCCTGCATCCCCCCGCCACAGCCAGGGGTGCAGGTGACCCCCCACCCCTGGTGCTGCCTGCAGAGCACTTACAGCTGAGTGACCCAGGTGAGGGAAGAGCAATCTCTGAGGGGTTTCCCATATGCTTTCAAATCCTGCCAAAGATAAGAGCAGCAGCATCGCCACCCTTTTGAAATCCCTTCTCTCCCATCCTGGGGCAGAGGGATGACACTCCACAGACTGGTTCTTCTGGGGGAGGCAACACTCCCCACCCCCTTTTTTAATTTTCCTTCAAATTTTTCACCATAGTAATTTAATTCAATAAGAAAACTAATTCATAGGAATTCACCAGCATTGGTCAAAATGCTCAGCTGGGCACAGGGTGTTACATGGGATGATGCCTGGTCATCAAGCTGGTCCATATTAAGACAAGGACCATACACTTGATACACTCAGCAAAAATGTGAGCTATTTAGAGAAGGTTTCCAGGAATTTACAGCTCAAATTTATGAGTGTAATTAGGTGTCTGGCTGAAGGGAGCTGGGAGTCTCAGCTGTTCAGTTGATTCACAAGCTCTGTAGCCATTACTCTCAGGTGCCAGCTATGAACTGAACTGGGCAGCGGCCAAAGGACTTATTTGAGGTCATCAGGAGAGTCCATGGGCAGAGGATGAGCTTTTGACCATGGTAAACTACTACAGAGGTTTGTACTTTCATGCAACCAGCCTGTCTCTGAGCACAGCTGCTGCTGTCGCTGATAGCTCATCTAGGAGCCATAATTTTCCCAGTGAACAACAGACAGATGTATTTTCCTTGCTGTTATGATCACGCTCGTAGGTGACGGCAATAAAACAGCCATAGTTGTGCTTCAGCTGGCTGAGAATCAGGAGAAAGTACCTGAAACGAGGCGTTTCTGCCTCCTGTGCAAGCCTTCCACAAAGATGCTCCAGGTGAGACGACAGCTAATTCCCCCATCTGGCAGAGCCTCTGCTGGCAGACAGGCTGGTCCTTCCCAAAGCGTCCCACTGCAGGCAGAAACTGGAGGCCAAGGCAGAGTGATGGGCTCTAGTGCACCTACAGTTTCTTCCAGCTCCTGTGCTGAAGCTAGACAAACCAGTGGCATCATCTCCTTGATAGAAATTAATTTCCTACAAAACCTCAGCATTCCTCTGACAGGGATGATGGCAGCAAGGACGAAAGCTGGAGCTGTGCTAACTGGGTTTTGTTAGGATTAGCAAGCTGTGGAACAGCAATAACCCATGGTAAAAGGAAAAAAAACCCTCAACATGCTGCTGGGATGCTGAGAGGTGGAAAAGCTGACCTTTACAGTCCTTGCAGCACAGCACATCGAAACAGGCTCCGAGTCCCTCCCAGGCAACCCAGGTTGCAAACACCTAAAAGACCAGCTAACATCTGGGATGGTGAATGTGGCTGACAGATGAACTCCTTGGAAGTAAAGGCAGAGCTTATCCAGGAGGGGAAGAAGCTTTCTCAGGGAAGATGGGCTAAAAAACAAGCTCTGTCAACATGGGACCAGTGCAGACTTCCCTCAACTCCAATCCAAGGAGAAGAGACATTTACCCAACATACCTTCTGTATCCCAAAGGCAATGCAACCACTGCAGCTCAAATAAGCAGCACAAAAAAGCAACTCATTAAAAATGAAATAAAGCTTAAGAATGCCTGGAGAACAGCTCTGGAGAGACTTCACATGGTCCTCACCGGGGAAAAGATGAGGAAACTTCTTACGGTACCAAACTCACAATTTTTTATTTATTTTATTTTCTTCTCACAAACAATAAATCCTGCAAAGGAATGAATTTGGGAGAGAAACCGTTTCCCTAAAGTCTGGAGTCGTTCGCTGAAAATTTGTGTCATTTCCAAAACTGTAAGTGGAGAAGAAGAGCGAAAAAAAATGGTGAAGCTGCAGCCGTGTCCTGGCAGGGCTGGAAGAGCCACATGGTTGGGAATTAGGGCTGCAGTGGCTCTTGTCCCCCATCACCACCCTTCCTGCAGTGCACCCTCAGCACCAAGGCAGTTATAAAGCAGCTGAAACAGCGACAGCTTTCAAAAGGGGGGAAGGAAACCCTCCCCCTAATCCTCCAGCTAAGCTGCTGCATCCAACCATTTTAGCAAAGGCCGTCTCCGTGCCATCTGCCAGGCTGCAGCTAAATCTGTGCCCCCAACGTTGCTTAGTCCTCAGAGAGGATTCGGGAGCTAGCAGGGGGCTGAGAGGAGAAACACCCTTCTGGTGCAAACCTGCAGCCTTTCACCTTACCCCAAACGATGCCTGACAACATTTTAAAATAGATGTATCTGTGAAACCGGGCGTATTTGGAGCAACATATTTGGAGCAACATCTCAGGCAGAACAGACTCCTCCTTTCTCTCTTTTTCAGCCCTTTATCTCTGCTGGCTAATGCTGCGGATGGATCTGAGCTAACTCTGGGTGCTTCCTCCCTTCCTCAGGCTCTTGTCCCATTTATAAGGGAGATTCAGTCTGTCCCCAGGGAGAGCTCACCCAGGGACACCTACCTCCGTCTGCCAAATCCTGCACAGAAACCCGTGTGGCAAAATACTAAATGAGAGTCAGGAGAATTGTTCCTAGAAGAGCAGCACTGTGCTTTAAGAGTGGCTTTGATGCGAGTTATAGAAAAGAAGAAAAAAAAAAAAATGGAGAGCCTTAGTCCTGAAACAAGTCAGGTCTCAGCACCCAAAGGGATCAATAATGCCCAAAGCAGGAGCTGCTCAGGATGGAGAACCCAACAGGTGGTTAAAAAAGCTCAGGCTTCTGCCTTTTGTCTGCTCATCCTTCCTTCCCAAGCTTTGCCTTGTGGGATATCGTACGCGTGACAGCCCAGACCCAGGTGCAAGAGACCCAGCGACATGCTCTCAGGTTATTCCTTGGTCTGGGTCATCATTAAAAGCATGTTAAGTCAAAGTTTTTCTAGTTTTCTGAGCAGCTGTGTGTCATGAGTGACATCACACAACCAGAGGGGTATCTTCACCTTAGTGGGAGCAACAGGAGGGGTTTAGAGGTCATCTCTGAAGCTCATCATGATTTGGGGTCAGCAACTGAAAAATCTGGTATTCTGTATTTGACTTCATATCAGTCTCACATATAATGCCTATCATCTATCAGTGCAGGGTCATCAAACTCACAACAGCCTTGATATTACTGTGCAAGCTCTCTCTTCTGCTGCAAGTTCTTCCTGTGAATCCCAGAGAAGTTATGAACACCACATTTAGGCTGAAGCATGAAGTTTTCCAGGCAAAGCTTGATCTCAGTGCAGGATGCATAAAAAATTATATCAAAAAAGGACTTCCCCCCCTCTTCTGCATTATTGAAACAGTAGAGATCACGTAATTAAAATCAACATGATAACTCTGGCCAGAAAGTTGAGACAGGGAGAGGGGAGAATGAGATTAAAGGGGAGAAAATCTGGAAGTATTTCTGCTGAATTTGCTGTAAAAGATGCATCAAAGCAAATTGCAGTGAGTCCACATCTTTGACACCTTTCAGATTCCACAAGGTCACAACCACCTAGGCAGCCAGAAGCCAAACTGACATGAAAGGTTTCATTGTAAAGCACAAAACTGCTTCTCAGAAAGTCTGGTTTTTCTCCTGAAGTGAAGCTGGACTGTGCAATTAGTTGTCTACAGTTGAACTACCCCTGCCTGTGTCACATCAAGGTGCTGATGCGTTCCCTGGCCTGAGTCCTTGCCATGGGGTAGACAGTGCTCAGAGGAGCTGACATTACTGCTCAATAACTTCATGACCAAAGGTACTTACCCATGCACCCACAATCAGAGGAACAGACCTTCCCCATCTTTGGATAATTCATCTCTTTCCTATGTTTTCACCATTTGGTTTTTTCAGTTGCTTCATCTTTTACGGAAGAGGTTTTCCCTGAATCACCCATCTCTCCTCTCCAGGTTCTCAGTCTTTGTCTGAATTTTTTGGACGTGATGGCTGGAGCTGGACACCATTTGGTGCAACTGATTTCACTCCTTGCAATGGATTTCCAGTGTTTCTTTCCCTCCTCCTCAGAGCAGAACGTGCTACTGGTCATTGTTGAGAGGGGTCCCTTAACACCACTCTCCTGTTTGCTCCTCCCTAGGGATCCACTGCAGGATATATGCATTTGTGTGGCTCAGCACGGATCATCTCAAGTTATGTTACATCAAGAAGACCATGAGGTAGAAGAGAAAGGCTGTCGACAAGTAGGATGTCGCCTGTGGAAGACAAAGGGACCCATATCCCACTGCTTCATCCCTTGTGTCACAATTTGCTCTCTTTGGGAAGAGGATGGAAAAAGCTGCTGTTGCACAAGCTGTTGAACCAGCAGTAGGCTCGAAGGAGGCTCAAGCATGTCCCTGTGATGAACTGTGGGGTTCTCAGCCTGGTTCTCTGCAGGACGCCTCGAACATGCTGTGAACCACGAGTTGGCCTCCTTGCAAAGAGCCCCAGCCCTGACCCAACACATCATAGCACACTGACCCCAGCCCACAACAGCAATCCCTGCTGAGAGCAGGGGTCAAGCCCCTGTTGCTGAAGGCAATGGTTGCATCTTCTGCTGCTACTTTCTTGAGTGGCTGCAGGACTGCCAGCCCAGGACACAACCCAGGGAGGGCACCACTGCAGACCAGATAAGGTGCGAGGATTTGCAGGCTGAATTCTGACGGTAACGACAGAAAAGAAATCTCAGCATGAGCATCTGAGCAGCTCTTCAAGGGCAGGGCTGCAGAAGGCTCCCAAAAGCGCAGCTGACGGAAGGCATCAGGCAGACGGCAGGTCCTGCCCACACCATCTGCCTGCTTCCTGCCTCCCTGGGCCCGGCAAGTTAGGCAGGAGAAATAACCCATCTTCTGCTGACTGGCACCCTAGGGTGCCAAAAGCCTGGCAAGAGGCAACTGTGCACGGAGCAGAGCTGGCAACAGCCTGTGCTTCTGGTCCCTCCAGGAGCACAGAGAGCACGGGAGCCTTCACCCCTCAGCCTCCCCTGAGCTGGTTTGTCAGAGGCAGTTACAAACTCAGTCTGGTTTTGTTGAGGGGGGAGAGGAGGTCCAAGGCACAGTTGTTTTGATCTGAGCAAGGAAACATCGCTTTAATCACATCTGCAGAGGGAGCTGAAAGGCCACTAATGGTCAGCCCTGGCTCAAGCGGGTCACCTGCACTTCTAGAACACGTTTGTTGCTTCCAAGATCTGCAAAATCAAGGACATGTCCTAAACCCAGTGACATCAGTGGGTGTCTTCTCCAACACACCTCAGATTGAGGAATTACTTTGGGTCTCACAGATTTCCACACTGAAATCACACAGAACCAGGGACCTGCAGCACGTGGGATGTTTTCCAGTTAAGTCAAGAAGCCCTGTGTCCTGTAAGGGACATGGGAGTGGGAGGGGAAGAATGTGGTGGGGAAACCTGCCTGGCAACACAGCACATCTGCAGCACGGCCAGGGAAGGAGCTAGGCAATGGCATGGATGGACTTGCCCTTCCCTTGACATCCATTTGTGACCGTTGCTGGAGACGCAGCTGGATGGGCTTCTGATCCAGTACGGTTGCTTTAACAGTCCAGCTCATGCACTTTAAGCAGCACATATAAGAAGAGGCCAAAATACGTTGAAAGAGCAGCAGAATCTGGGCCTGATGTCTACTTGCCTTTCCCCGAAGAGTTCAAACAACCTGACCCCTGCTGACCCCTGTGCGGGAGGTTGGTAACCCCAACCAGCATAAACCTTATATTGAGTATATCCCTGACAAACCCGTGGGGCCACCGGTTCAGTTCACAAGCCAGAAACATTACTGTGGGATGCTTCATCCCTCTTGGCCCCAGCTTGATCGTCATCACCAGCAGCACAAAATCCCCTCCACGTCACTCCCACAGCAGGAGTTGTGCTCTGCCAAGTGCTCTCAGGAAAATGTAACGCAAAAACCCCCTGAGTTTCTTTAATTTTTCTCCCCCTGCTCCAGACTGGAGAGATTTGTGTCGCACCAGAATCCAATTAAGTTAGCCAGCATCCCTAAATCCTCCAAGTAGAACTAATGGATGTCACCGTCTCACCGAGCAACCCATCAGCTCTCTCCTGCAGTTTCTCCACGGAGACCTGCTCCGTGGGTTAGGACGGGGCTGCCATCAAAGCCCGGGGCCCGCTCTCCTCCTCTGCTCAGGGGAGGCACAGCCAAGGATGTGTGCCATCATGGGGACACCATCCCCGGGACTGACCCTGAGATTCCTGAAAAAAACATTTGAAGTGGGTAATTAGCTTTGATTAAAAGCTTTTTGCTGTGGCAGAGGCTCCTGTAATTTGCCTGGAGGGGACAGCAAAAGAGCTGAAGGAGCAGATGTTTGGGTTTGCTCCTTGCAGACGGGGTGGGATTTCATCCGCTTTTGACCGCCTCATCCTGCTCCTGGGTCCCAGGGCAGTGTCCTCTCCCCATCCCTCTGCGAAGGGTTGCAAGGAGAGGCAGGCGATTGCAAACCAAGCTGAAAGGGGCACTGATTACTGTGAGAGAAATACTCCCAACCCGCCTTTGGTATTAGTGCTGCATCCACTGATAAGGGTCAGGCACAGACCAAAGAGGATGTGCAGCTACCCACATGTGGAGGAGCATCCCTGGACAGAGCGATGAGTCCCTCACCCTCCCCTGCTGGTGCCTTCAACAGCATGAGGGAAACTGAGGCAGCATCTCTGTGCCTCTGTGCCACAAAATTTGGTGTAACATTGGCAGGCAACTTGTCTGTAAGGCGAGGAAAACCAGCCTCATGAAATACATTGATATCTATAGTTGAGAAGAGCTATTATTTTTATTATTTCCATATGCTTCCCTTGTGAGGTGCAGCCACTGGAGTCCTCAATATATTTCCCCAAAATACAGACAATAAAACAATGGCTGTAAAAGTTAACAACAAATCCAATTCTGAGTTGCTGCTGGGACCATCCTTGCGAGAGGAGATAATTCAGTCTTTTCCCCGCTCTTGCTCCCAAATTAAAATGAATTGATTCCTCCAACGTCAACTTGTTTATCATGTCTGCAGGCTGTCAATGCATGGCAAGTTCCTCGTGTCCTGTGGGTTCCTCCTACTTCAGGAAACTCAATCTATCTTTGAGATGGCCTCGTTAAAACAGCTAGAATAATCCCCATCCACAATGTACGTATTCAAATCCATCTTTGCAGGTGCATCCCCAAACCCAGTGCTCCTGGAGGCTTTCCGACCTTGCTCCCAACCAGGTCCCAGCAAGGGACCAACACATCCCTTGAGAAGACAGCAAGCCAAAAAACACATTAATTTATTGTGGTGAGCACCAACAGAGTGGTCAGAGGGGGAAGGTCATGAGGCAGAGAAAGATGGAGCTCTGCACCACGATACAGAGATATCTGGGGATGTCCCTATCAAGGGGGGTTTGTTTTTTCCATTTCAGAATATGGAATTGCAGATGTTAAAATCCTTCATAAGAACACACCAGCCCAGAGAGCATCCTTTCAGACAGCCAATAAGCTGGTAAACCAGGACGGTTCCTCCTGGTTCAAGCTCCAGTGCTGCTCGAGCTGCAGCAAGGATTCCAACGGGCGTTTTCGTGCCCCGCCGAGCAAACTATCGACTTGGAGTATCATCATGAGCAAAACATTTCAAAACGTTCTTGGCTTCACCCAGAGACAGAACAGATCCAGGACAGCAGCACATTAAATTAAAGTATAACTGGTAGATATGACGGCTGGGCAGGTTTGGAAGGGCACATGTTGGGCAAACTCCTGCTGAACTCAGTGGGAGCTGCCGTCGCTCGCTGTGTATTTAACCTCTGCTTTGGGAAGGAAGAAAATGTTTTGCTCTGAGGCTTATCCCTAGCCTCTAGTTTGGGAAGAATGCTTCTCGTGGAGTTGCCTGTAGCCTAGTCCCTGGAAAAATGAGGAAAGAACAAACCCTGATATTTTCCCAAATGACTTTTTAAAGTAAGGTTTAGAATGGGAAGAAATAAAAAACGACCCCTTTTTAAAAAACTGACCCTCTCAAGAGCCACAAGCCTGACAACAACACTTCAGTCTTTTTCAGCCATTATGAATCTTCATGAAAACAACAACAAAACAACAAAAAAAATCTGTTATACTAATTTAATAGGTTGTTGGTAAAAGTTTCTCCCTATTCCCATGGTCATGACTTCTCACGGGGTGAATAATTCAGGTGCCCTGTGCTGCCAGACCTGCAAGCCTTGTCCTCGGAAGCAAATCTGCTTCCTGCCCGCTACTACCCTCCTCCACAAGGACTTGCCAGATAAAATGCTCCTCTAAAGCTACATTTTTTTGGATGCCCCAGCCAGCAAATCCTTGAGGGGTGGCTCACCCATGGAAATTAAGCCGTCAGGGTTGAACCCACAGAAAACGTCTTTATTGCACGAGGAAAGACACCTCATTGCCCATTCTGAAGACCCTCTCTGAGTAGCAATTAAATGCAGATATAACCTAATGGGAAATTCTGACTTACCAGGCTTTGCCATGAACAAGAGCTGCCCCGAGGGTGAGGTTCCCTGTCAGTAAGGACAGCCATGGGGTGGGTGCACGTTCCCAGCAGGACACCCCAGGATGATGGGTGCCCAGGGTTTCTGAGCCCTGTGCTGTGCCCCTGCTTCAGAGGCACCAGCAGAAAGCTCTTCCTCCACAAGTAATCACTGCCTTGGGGCATCCAGGAAATACTTCAAACACCCACCCTTGTTCAGACTGGCTGCTAAGAAATCCTTTATTTACAGGTCCCTATTCCCATATTCCATCGGGAAGCTGCCCTTGGGCACAGCACAGCTTTGTCTTTGTTTGACTCGTGTACTTCTTGCCTAAAGGATAAGATTTTCTTTTTATCTTCTCCCCCATGACATCCATCCCAGGTTTATGAGATAGAGTAGCCCCCAGCCTTCCGATTACACCTGGTCTTCCCGCTCAGCCTCCCTCCACCCCGATGGAGAGCAGCCAGGATTGGTTTTGTGTAGACACACCTTTTGTGCACCAGAGAGACCGTCAAAGTGGTCAAGGAAGCTCAATTAAAATGCAAATATCCAAGATAGGATGTGGGCATGGAGGAATCATTGGTAGAAGAAAGGGACTCAAAGCAGCATCTGGAAACAGCTGGCAGAGGGAGACAGCTGCTGATGGGAGCAACACAGCTGGGTCTGGATGTCAGTACCAGGGCATTGGGTCAGACTCATGATCTTGGTTCTCAGAGTCACCCAGAGGTATATAAGCAGGGTAATTATACAGTGATCCTCCTCTTCCAGAATAATTTCAACCCCCAGCATATGTGAGAGAATTTTAAGGGTGGAAGAGAGGTTTCCGTGCTTGAGCCCTTGAGGCTTTTCCCCCAGCACCTTCCTGTGACTGGTTGTGAGCTCAAAAAAACTTTCAGCCTCTGCAACATCCTGTGGCCAGGAGTTCCACCGGATAAGCGCTTCTCACAGGAGGAACAGCCTCCAGTTATTCGCCTGAGCTTTCTTCTTGTACTGGGAATGGACCACGAACAACAGACCCTTGTTCAGCTTCCCCTGTACTCCATCCCCTGCCCCAGCTCCTTTCCGTGCTTTGCATGGTGGTGCCAGAAAAGAGGGTCACGAAGCCCTGTGCTAAAACCCTCCCTTTTCCGAGTGAAATCTCATCCGGGACAATGCATTATTGATCAGGAAAAGGGAGAGGAGGTGATATTCAAACCACACAGCCCCGCAGCGCTTACAAAACCACCCGTAGCTGCCAAGGTTTCCATTTTCCCCAAGGTATCCACTCTGTCTCCGGCTGGTCGCTTCCCCGGCAGCAGGTTACAGCGATTGAGGCTACAGGATGGAGAAGAAGGAAAAGGTCAAATGCTGGGTTGTGTTGGCCCATCCTCAGCTGCAAGGCCACTTGCTCCAACTCCAGGCTGTTCGTTCAGCCAGCTGAGAGGTTATTAAGGCTTTAGCAAAGCTCAGAAATGAATCTGCCAAGCTTTTGATCCAAAAGTCCCACATATGGCAGTATATAAGGGTTAATCAAGCATTGGTGGCCGTGGGTAAACAGATATGTGGTGGCTGTAGAGCTCGCTGGAGCAACAGGATTTTTATAAACAGGATTTTTCTAAACATGGATCCACACCAGTTATTCAGAAAAAAAAAAAAAAAATCTCTCTTTTGTCCTGCCAGAAGTTTTTTCCAATGAACAGAAAATTGGAGGGCTTGGGGGATCACTGCACCAAGTGTCTCTCGCCATGGGGATGAGCAAGGCTCTGTGAAACCACCGAGACTTTTCTCCTCTGGCCCAGCAAACACAAACTGAGGCTGCAGATGCAGAAGCAAAATTGTTTCTGTGTTTATTCTTCTGCTGTATGTCAAGCTTGCAGGAGACCTAGCAAAGGAGCCAGGGTCCCTGCAGGCTACTCTGAGGGAGGCATGAAGATGATGGTGTCGGGTTCAGGAGCCCGAGCTTGCTGACCCTTCCTCCAGTCACCTCCAGTCCCCAAATGACCTTGCTTCCCTCCCAGTGTTGTCTCCAAGCCCCGGGGACAGGAGCAAAGTGATGCTTGCCACATGCCCAAGGCTCACCACTTCATCTCCTTTGCATCTGTACGCTCTCCAACCCCAGGGACAAGGGGAATTTCTGCCCCTTGGGGTGCCATGTTCCTTGAAATAAGCCCTTTGGGGAGCAAAAATCCAATGTTTTCTTAACTTTTCATAGGTAGATAATTCCAGGTAGATCAGCAACGTTGGAGTGATTTATTGAAGTTTCACAACAGGAGTACTCTGGAAGTTATGTGAGTCATAGAAGTGTGTATTTGCATATGTCCATAATAAAATGGATTTCAAAAGGACTAAGACAAAGTGATTGATAGCTGAAACAGGTATTACCGTGTCAGCGAGAGGAAATGTCTTGAACAAGCCTAATTTTTTCCTCTCAAAGTTTTGGGGAAAGTTCTGCTTCCTCTGAAAACCTCAGGGGGTGGTGGGTGGCAGAGGAGGTGATGGGTGGCAGGAGGAGGTGATGGGTGGCAGAAGGGGGCGATGGGTGGCAGGAGGGGGTGATGGGTAGCAAGAGGAGGTCATGGGTGGCAGGAGAGGGCGATGGGTGGCAGGAGGAGGTGATGGGTGGCAGGAGGAGGTGATGGGTGGCAGGAGAGGGCGATGGGTGGCAGGAGGGGGCGATGGGTGGCAGGAGGGGGCAATGGTTGGCAGGAGGGGGTGATGGTTGGCAGGAGGAGGTGATGGGTGGCAGGAGGGGGCGATGGGTGGCAGGAGGGGGTGATGGGTGGCAGGAGGAGGTGATGGGTGGCAGGAGGGGGTGATGGGTGGCAGAATGAGGTGATGGGTGGCAGGAGGGGGTGATGGGTGGCAAGAGGAGCCAGGCTTGCCAGGTTGCTGGCTCTTCCCCTTGGCAGATGGTTGCAACCGTCTGGATGAGGCTTGGAAAAATAACCCATGACTGGATGGATCTCCAGAGAAACTTCTTGCTCAGCACTTCATTATAAAGCTGATAAATAAAAGTAATTGTAGCACAATTAGATTTCCCATCTTCTCCGACTTCTTAATCACATCAAGATTAATTATCGGCGCTCTTGTTGTTTTGCTTTATGGGTTTCGGTCGGTTGTGTGTTCTTTTTGAGCTGCTCTGAGATGAGAAGAGGCTTTGAAGTGGCTTAAATGTGAAGATCTAGGCAGTAGTTTTGTTAAAGTTGCTTCCTTTTAAAAGTCAGCTTCATTTTCTCATTGGGGCTGGGCTTTCTGAAGTCATTTAATTGCAATTTAATCTCCCTACTTTCCCCTCTAATACATTTTGGTGCAGTTCACCGGGTTATATTTGCCAATTCATTAACAGCCTCTCTGATATTTGACATTTCGCTTTAGGGAACTGCAGGTACGCGATCTTCAATATTTTGAGGATTTCTTAATGAGATTTAGGTGCTGTGGGCCAGGAATTCTGATTTTTTTTTTTTTTTTTAATTTAAATGTTTACTTCAGGGTAACTTTGTGGGCATTCTCGATTTTTTTTCTGGCCATGCTCAGACCCAGAAGGGAAAATCAGAGGAAAACAGCAGCAACATCTGTAAGAGGAGAAACATGTAGCTCCCTCTTGCCTCCTGAGCATATAAAGATTGAAAATCAGGAAAGTTTTCTGGCCAGGCTGGGATGCAGCTCCTATCACTTGGCTTTTAATCCAAAATGATGTGAACATTTGCCATGAGTGCAGCTGAGGGATGGATAACTGCCTTTGAGTGACAGCTCACCCCTCTCAGCGTGACGCCGAAATGAACTCTGCTCCTTTCCTTTCACTTTATTGTTTAGCCTTGAGCTCGCTCCTTCACCTCTTTTCACCTTGCCTGTAAAGGAAATCACAAAAATCCAAAATGCACATATATAGAATCATAGAATCGTAGAACAGTTCAGGTTGGAAAAGACCCTAGTAACTACAAACCCAGACTTTTGAAGACAAAAAAAAACCCACCAAACCCAACCTAAAAGCATTTGAGACTTTCTTTTTAATACCCAGGACTCCTCTCTCTCAAGGATCAGTGCTCGGCGCAGAAAGCCTGCAGCCTGCACAGGCAAATCCCATCGGATCCCAAAGGGAAGGAGCATTAAAATGGAATTTGCTGGTGTGACACTTGGCATCGGCTTCAGCTCCATTTCATGCCTCATTCTCTCTTTGGACGGCACAGAGCGCGCTGCAGAGAGCTGCTGGGGCATGAGTTATTGCACACATGCAGCACCTCGCATTAAGTGATCATTATTAGAAATGCAGAGTCAAATATTCATGATTAGAAATGCGGAGTCAAATATGCGAAAGTTTGGAAAAAACAGAAATTAAGGCTGCCTTCACCTCCCTAATGAGGCCCCTGGTGAGCATGCATCAACTCCCAGCATTAATTACCTCCCTACACAACTCCAGCCTCTGTTGCTATTGCATCATTTATTTTTCTTTTTTAATTACAAAATATTTATTTTCCTGTTAACCTTTCGCAAAGCACACATCCCCTTCCTGCACAGCAATACCTGCGTGTGCAGAAGAAGGCCTGTGAGATACCCACGTGCTTCCTTGGGCAGGAGCCAGCTGATGAATCCCCACAGCCGCTAAACGCCATCAGCACAACTGGCACCTGGAAGAGGGTTTTGCCTGGCAGGAGGGCCGCTGCATTTATTTGTTCCAAAGCTATCTCCAGATAAAGAATGTTTAATTTTGCCAGCTCTCCTTGCGAGCAGCAGAGAGCAGAGGCTCCCCGCGTTTCCCAGCTGTGCCCTCTGCCCCTGGGCTGTGCCACCCAGCAGTCAGAGCACCCACACCCACAAAGTTGCTGTTAGGGTGACCTGTGGCCCCGCCAGTGTTTTTTGGACTGGAGAAACACTTGTGGATCCCAGAGATCCCAGTAAGGGCCCATTAAATCGAAGCAAACTTCCAAGTGTCCTGGTTTACTTGCAGGCTATTGCTTACCCTGTTTAAGCCAAAAGGAGAAAAAAAAAGCTGGCAAGATGCAACTGTCCTGACTTTGTTTCTTGAGGGGCTGTCAGCAATGGGAGTTTGCCTTTGGGCAGGATTGTGATGAGGTTTATTTGCTTATTAACTCGAGGCATGAAAGGCAGAGCCGTTCTTGCAAGGACAGTTAGACTCTTCCACGCAAATCCAGCCACGCAGCGAAAGCAGGTTGTGTCCAACTGTGCACACCCATCTTGGCTGGAGAAGCCTGGCAGGGAGAGTTGTTCCATGGTTAGACTGAGGTATCCAGGTCCTTTCATCAACTCTATTCTCAACACTTAGTTGCAGGAAAACTATAAACCAGGAGTCTTTTCTCTGCTTTAGTTAAAACCGTATAATTTGTTTTTTCTCCTGCATCAAGAGGTAGAATTAACCGATGGATGCAAAGCACTCTGAGAGCCACAAAGAAAGCCAGCTCCAAGTAATATGATATTTAAACTGGCCAGCTAGTGAGGTTCATAACTGGATAAACAGGGCTGAGAGGTGACCTGCCACACGGAGAGCTCAGATCCTGCAGTCTCAGAGTGGGGAGCAGAAGGTGTCCATGCTGGAGGTGAGACAGAGACAGAGAGATGGGAGACACCAGGTCAGCTCTCAGCAGGGGTCACCTGGGCACCATCAGTGACGCCAAACTGCACGAGGAGGTGAAAACAGAAATAGTTCTGCAGAAAGAAAATGCCACATCAAGGGTAAAGAGTCATGTCTAACTATAAACCCAGGCTCTGCCATGGTTTTTGTTCCCCACATACTTCCCCTTCTTAACGACAGTGTATAGTGCGAGCCGTATGCATTGGGTTATTGCCTCTGAAATGAAGCCTAACCTAATAACACCATCAAAAGTGGAAACACTGTTTAGTCATTAATAGAATTCTAATACCAAAGTCACTAATTGAAAACCAATAACACTTTTCCATCCCAGTGACTTACTGCGATTGTCTGTGCTGAAGAGGCCCAGGCTGGCATCTGCATCTCCCTTCCACGTTCAGCAGTGACCAGGACTGGTACCTTTCATCATTCCATACGCCTTTGGATCAGGGGATTTTCTGCTTGTTGTTCACTCTTAGGAAATTTAACAAGTCTGCACAGGCTCCTTAAAGCTAATGTTGCATGAAATGCAGGGACAGACCAAAGCAGACAGCTTCATAAGTGCAAACATACCACCAGACTGCTCCCAGCACCCAGGCTCTTCCTAATGGTTTTATTATGTAAAGTGGTTCAGTCTGGAGAAAACCCACCACTGCCACTGCAGCGGTGCCAAACAGGTATTTAATTTGTTATTTAGGTATGGAATTTAACAGGAATCACGCTGTACCCGAACAAACTCCTGACGGGATTTGTTACCACCTAGTTCCCAGGTCGAGGGAGTGATGAAAATTGCCATTTTTTATTACAAGAACAATTAATTTACTCCAGGGACTTCTGGATGGTGAAGTGTCTGAAGTGTGTGACAACCCTTATCGCTGATTATCCAAATACACTCGTTCTTCAGATCTTTACATTTTTTTAATTCTCATTGCAAACTCACGTTTCATGTTTGTTAATAACGCCGGCTGCTTGTGTTTTGAACCCTTCCCTTCATGTCTTGTCTGTTGTTGGTCATCTTGTGGAGACCCAAATCAAGTGTGGGTCCTCTTTTTCTTGTTTGTTTGGTTGGTTGTTTTTAATTTCATTCATCATAGGCTGAAATAAAACTCTGGGTCTTCTTTGCTCCTATTCTGAGCATTCCTGCTCTGCTGGGTGATGGTTGCTGGGCTGAGTCCTGCAATTTTTTTTTTTATAAGACAGAGTGCACATCCATCGCCTCAGAGGAAGGGGACAGACTTGATTAATTTTAGTAAAGCATTATGAGGTCAAAGGTATATTACTGTTCATTCTTCTACATATTGAAGAGGTGTCCAGCATTTTCCGGAGGACTCAGAGCACAACGCATTCAGCATCAAAAAGCCAAGGTGTCTGCTGGCACAGCCCGTGTCCTTTAATCTTTGATGTCACCGGGTAATTTTAGCCAAATTTGACAAACGGGTAAAGGTCTCCAAACTATTAACATCCCACCACTTGCTTCAGAAAAGGAGAGATCTGGGCACTAAAGTAACTGATGCAATTTTACCACCCTGAAAGGGTAGACGTTTCCCGTTCTTTCCATATGGGAAAGCCATCTTGGTCTATAGATTTGCTTCGGATAACATAATACATTCATAAATCCAATGGCGTACCTCATACATCCATAAACTTTATTGCCAAAGGCTTTGCGAAACCGACCCATGCGCCCAATATTTAAAGCCTGTCGTATGACACAGTATGCCCCAAATCTGCTCAAAAGACTTTAAAAGTATGCACACGTAGCATTAACGTGCCCCAGCTCCCTGGGAAGCAGCTCAATAAACTCCCTTGAAGACTAAACCGATGCCTTGAAGTATCAGGGGAATTTCCTCGCAGCTTTGCGCCCAGACTTGTTTTGGCTGCGAAAGTGTCAAAGACTGTCACGTCCTTGTCTTTACAGATTAGATGCTTCTGATTGCCTCCGCTTTCATAAACCGTTTCTTGAGCTGCCAGCAGAGATAGATCTTCTCAGAGGCCCAGGGGATTACAATTAAGTTAGAGGAGGCTGTTGTTGTCATCTTAAAGCCTGAAGCCTTTTGACCCCCTGGCTCCTGCTGGAGCCGCCCAAGCTCCCCATCACCCTGTAACTCAACCTCTGAGCAGAGGAGCTGCTGCAAGTCCTTCTTCACCTGTTTTTTTGGGCTGAAAATCCAAAAGAAATGAAGCCTCCCCATGCAAGAAGATCATACTGTAGAGGAAATTGTCCACTGGATCAGAGCAGTGGCCCTTCCAGGCCAGCACCATTTCCAGCAGTGAGAAGGAGGTGGTGTCCAAGGAGGACATCACCCAAAACCATCAGCAACGCCTCATTTGCACTAGTCTGGAAAGTGATGGAGGGCTGCTCTGCTTTAGCTCTTGCACCCTCCACGCCCGTCGAGGTGGTAGATGTCAGAGCAGCACCTCTGCACTGCTGCCAAGCAGCAACAAATTGACTCCAATTAAGTCAGACAGCAAACAAAAGGAAGAGCGGAGCCTCCCTTCCACTCTCCTGGAACTTGGGGAACGGACCAGGCTTTTGACAACTGAAGGGGGGTGGGATGGCTCCTGGGGCATGCAGAGCATGGTCTGCTGGGTGATGGGGCAGCAGGAGCGCTAGAGGAGAGAGCTACACAGCTCCTAAACCAAATCCTGAAGATGCCAGGTGGCTCACAGGCAGGATCAACGCCTCCATCCACACAACAAGGCTGTTGTTCCTCGTAGCATCTAGCTCATCAATGAGTTCTGGTTGCCAGCGACAACGTTGTGGGGGTTTATTGGCAACTTCCCAGCCCCGAGCCAGCCACACACCTGTGTTAGGGGAAACTCTTCTCTCTGTGCTTGGAATTCTACTTGGTTGCACAATATTTTCCTAAATCTCGCCTTGTTACTGACACACCAAAAAAACCCCAACCTTCCCTCCTCCCTCCCTTCTCCATGAATTTAACATCCAGGTGCCATTATTAAGGCTCCATTACTTTTACAAAACGCGTGACAGATCATCTCGTGGTACTCTGTGAAGTACTATAAATAATTAAACTTCAACTAGACTTGTCAAAATAAATGAGCAGAGGAGACTCCGCTCCGTGGTGCCTTTGATTTTGTTTGTATGTGTTGCTCCTTTTATTTTGTTACCCGCTAAATTGCAAAAAATGCAGTGATGGGAGCAGGGAGGCCCTGCCACCAACCTCACGATTGCATCCCAGGGATGAACTGCCCCGCATCCTGCCTAGCCAGAAGGTTTGGTGTATTCTGCACTGTCCACTTTTGGAGGGATTTTGGTGGCCAGGTACCTCTTCCCAGCAGTATCATGTCAGGGAAGGAAGCAGAGCTCCTTCTGGAAGGTACATGGCTCTTCCCCAGCCACTTTTGAATTATTCATTGAGAATTAATACATTTGACAAATCCAGGCTTCTCTGCATGAATTATCCACAAAGCAGTGGAGATTATGCTTTTCCCCAAAGTTTATTTTTTCGTTTACAAATTGACCGGCGACTAAAATTAGCACAGTAGGGCTGTGCAAGGACTTCAGGTCAGGTCTGAACCAGGACCATTCTCTGTGCATCAGCTACAAGTTCAGACCCTGGCTGGGCAATGCACACTCGTGGGGCATCAAACAGGAAGGACAGAGGGGCAATCCCAGCACTACACCCCCAAAACACCATCTGAGTGCAGAATTAAATGAGGGAGACAGGTAACTCTTGTTTAGGGCTGTACCTTCCCCTCTGCCTGGCTCTGCAGCAGCCGTGCTGGTGTGCAGTCACACGTGCCCCATGAATGTGCTCCCCATCTCATTTCAGAGCAAAGCTGTGCCCATGCACAAACAGGTTATCTTGGCTTCTGCTCCAACATGGTGCGTTAGAAGCTACCAGCCCAAACTTGCCCCTGCAGCCCATCCCTTGCTCCCCACCATCCTCAACCCCATCAGCAAGACCGTGTGCATGGGCACAACCCGAAACCTCCATGGGACATCTCAGCCAAGCCAGGCAAAGCATGCAACTTTGATCCATTCACCATTCTCATATGTACCTGTACAGCCCTGCATTAAGCTCTGAGCCACCACAGTTCCCAAAGTGCCTCCTTCATGGGATTAACTTGAGCAGCTCCGTGCCACCTCCACCCACTTCATTCTGACTCCCGTGTCCTTGCTCTGCAGTTCTTGGTCACACAAAACGGTCCCAACTATCCCTTGGATCTCTCTCAGTTGATGAAAACTGCTCTAAAGGAACAATTTTGAGGCAGGGAATGAACAGAAGCATCCAGAAAAAAGATTTTATCTGCTTAATGGCAGGAATAGCCTTTTAAGATCTAGCAAGAGAACAAAGAATTCTCGCTGCTAACAAAGCTATTAAAGAGAAATCTGCTTTGCCAAGACAAGAGCGAGAGGTCTGGGTTCTGCTCTCCAACCCGTTGTGCTGCAGCAAGCCGTTCAACTCATCCATTATGGTTGTGTGATTCCTCGAACTCCCCAGCGGTTGTTTCTTCTCCTCCTAGAAGACGGTGCGATTCAGCCGCTTTCTGCTCACGCACCATTCACAGCCTGATGCGCCATTGCCCTCCGCTGTCGCCGTCTGTGCCGGGGAGCATGAATGTCTGTTTCTTTTCCCATCAGACCTTACATCCATTTCACGCTGGCACGAAGGCTAACGCGCGGTGTGGGGTAACGCAGCGTGGGTTTTGCTTTCCCAAGGTGCATAAAGCTGCTAAACCCCCCAAAGAAGCACATGTGAGCTCCCCATAATGTGTTCGGGGAGGAGAAGGCTCTGCCGAAAAGGATCAGCCGTTCTCTCTGTGCAGCACATTAATGGAAATCCCTGCATGCAAAACCTCCTCTCTGCTGCAAAATCTGTATCTGGTCCAGTAGATTATGCATCCTGATAAAAGACTTTCATCCATGGTTCTGCTGATCCTTCCTACCCTGCAAAGCGGCAGGTAGCTCTTGGTTAGGGGCTGCCAGTTGCAATACCTGACTAATAAAACCCACCCAGAGCTGACTACAAGGGGTGTCCTTGGGAAGGGAGTGCAGCCTGCGGGTCACTGGTCAGCAAAGGGCATTGAAAAGAGCATCCAGCTGGAACTGGTAATGACAATCATCTCCTGTAAGGTCTTGTGCATTGTCCTAAAGGACAGAGGAAAAGGGGAATGTCATAGGTGGGACACAGGAGCTGCAGAGTTTGCAATAGCAGCAGCCCATGGACAGGACTTTTATCAGGGAGGAATCTTGGGGGCATCAGGGGGGCCTTGGAAAATTCAAGGCACTGTTGGTGGGTCACCTCTGAGCAGCCTCAACAGAGCTGATGAGAGTGATGAGACCTCTCGTTCCTGCGCCTCTCCAGAGAGCTTTTCCTCACCTGAGATGTTTTAAATAACCCCCTCCTCTCACAGGGCTCAAGTATTCAGAGAGCGACTAAAAGGAAGCTCTTCAATCTTCATAAAAACAGGATTTAAAGGAGAATGACTAGAAATTATAGAATCTTAGAATCTTATAATCATAGAATGCATTGGGTTGGAAAGGACCTTTAAAGGTTATCCAGTCCAACCCCCCTGCAGTGAGCAGGGACATCTCTAACTAGTTCAGGTTGCTCAGAGCCCCATCCAGCCTGACCTTGAATGTCTCCAAGGGTAGGACCTCCAGCATTTCTCTGGGCAACTTGTGCCAGTGTCTCACCACCCTCATAGTAAAGACCTTCTTCCTAACATCTAAATCTACCCTGTTCTAGCTTAGAATCATTGCCCCCAGTCCTATTGCCAACACCAAGAAGCTGGATCTGTAGAAGGGAAGGGTGAAGAGCAGAGATGGAACCCATGAGAGCAGACATCCAAAGAGGAGATGCAAACCGAGAAGGGATTCAAAGTGATTCATCGTTTTTAGGCAGCCTGAAGCACTTCAGTGAGTGACTGAGCTGTCAGGGATGTGAAATTCCAGCAGCTCTCGCCCACCTCATGCTCTAGCCTTTGCTCGCATCTGATTTTGAGATGAAACAGCGGCTCCATACCAGACTTAAAGAGATCTGATGGAAACAAGTGAATTTTCCCAGCCACGGGCAATGCAGAGGTGCTCAGAGAGCTGTTCCCCACCTCCAGCTCCGAGTGGAAGATGAACTCCGCTTGGGAGATGAACTCCACTCTGAATGCGAGGCAGCCAGGCAGGTTGTTACACGTTATTAGCATTAATTATCCCACCTCCCCCGTGCAGGCACCTCCACCAGTAATCATCACACATCAGCCAAAGGGCCACCCTTGCTTTTCTCTGCCTCTAATTCCATAATTGGAGGGGAGGAAAGAAGGAAGAAAAATCAGTGCTGAAGTGTAAATCGCTCCGCTAATCTCCCTAGCGCTAATTGTATGTTTATTTTGAAAGGAGGGAAGGATGGTGGGCAGCCGTGGGTAATGACTCTCTGTCAGTTCCTCAGTGCAAGCAGCTCCTGGGAGGTTACCAGACGGACTTGGCTGAGCCCCTGCTACTGCTTGCAAGCAAGGTTAGCGTTCCCTGGTCTTGTTCCTCACCCCACGTGTGCTCAGCCCCTCTCCTCCCGCCGGTTTGGGTGTATGGGCACAGGCATAAGGGTCTACTTGTGCAAAGAGCAGGTCAGGGGCTGCAGAACTGCCCTGTCCCCCCTGGCCAGCCCCGCATAGTCAGTCCCATGCACTGAGGAGAGCGAAGGAAAAGAGGAGTAAAGCACAGAAAAAAGCCCCTTTGTGCCAATGCACTGGAGGAAAGGTTTGAATACACCAGCTGTATCAAAAGCTCCTTTTAGGATCCATCTCGCTTAGCTGCCGGTTGTTTTTCAGTCCATTCACATCTCTGTCCTGCCAGCACCTCCCAGCTATTCCCCAGCAGGACCAGGCTGGAGACTTTCCTGTTGCTGGAGTCAGACCAGCAAAGCCACACAGAGCGTCGGTGGGTCTGAGCATCCCACAGTGCCCAAAGCCAGACCCTCGGGGGCAAGGGGAAGCTGGGGCAGGGCAGTAGCCAGGATTTGCCCCCTGTAATTTATTGAAGTTCAAAAAAATGAACAGACAAGCAACACCAAGCCCCTTACACCTCTGACGAGCTTCCCTACGACTTCTTAATAATATTTATTATCTCTCCCGCCTCCCTTTTCCTGCCTAGAGGCTGCGCATCCAGGCTGCCCATGCCACCACCCTGGCAGCCTAAAAGGGCACGGAAAATTTATCGTTCTTCCTCTGCAGCTCCATCTCTGCTCTCAAGAACACAATCCAAAGACCTAAAATCACCCCCAGCACCCTCCCCCTTCCCGCCAGCTCCAGAGGGCTTTTCTTCCCTAGGGAGGAGCATGGTGCTGGGTCCAGGGGAGTCACAGGGGTCCAGCTCCAGGAAGGAGCTTCATTCCTGCTTGTTATCACCAGGTGAAGGCAGTGAGGGTTTGGGGGAACCCTTTCCAGCTCCCCGACAGTGTTTCTGCCCCTGCTTTGGGATTGTGCAAGGTGTGGATAAGCATCTGGTCTGGTTTTTCCTTCTCTTCATCCCCCTCCGTGGTTGCAGCGATGCTCGCTGAGCCTACAAGTAGTTTTAAGTTTCGATACTCTTGCTTGCCAGAGGCTTCTCTGTGCAGTTTGTTATACCTCGGATTCGGATATCCAGGTCTCTCTGTGCCTATTTTATTCATGGTAATTCAATGCTATCAGCAACACATTCAGATTTTACCTTAAATCTCGTATTCCCAACTGAAAGTCTGCAGGGGGAAGCATACTCTTGACATGCTCTAAGCAAACAATATTCACACTTTGCAGTTACCCACCTAGAGGAATATGATCTCCTGAAGTATCCTGGTGAGATAAAGTAACCGTTTTTCTGTACTCTGGTGACCTGAACTCACATTTATTCAGCTTAAATGTGGTACCAAGCTCTACAGAGTGACTTTCATGATAAAAATAATTGCAGTTTTCCAAACACATTACAGAATTTCTTAGAAGACGGAAGGCTAGGGAGGATTCCCAAAACCAGAATATAAGGCTAAAGAAATGAAAGAATAATTTAGAGCCTTGGAAATGGGATCATTTATATTTTTTTCAATATTGCAAAATTCATAAAATCAATGATTCATGGAAATATTTGCCTGGCCATCAAGTCAGCTTTGTAACCGGGTAAATAATTGAGATGCATTTATTACATTATTTATTTGAAAATTCACAACATAAATAATTCAAAATCAGCTAATTATCTGAAAACTAAAGGCTAAAGGGAGGCAACACAGACCATTAGCTACGGCCACCCAACGGAATTTAATTCCCCTTTACGAGGAGCAGGAGGGGCCAGTGCTAGAAAGCACCAGGGGCTCAGGCTGGTGCTGAGGCAGCTCGGGGGCAGCCCTGGGGGCACAGCACGATGCGACTCCTGACGATGCTGGTGCTGGTCCTCAGCTCCTGGTCCCCTGCCTGCCCCCAGGATCCTGGGGACTCAGCACCACAGATGCTGAACCTGTTGCAGGACAAGCCCTGCTGCCTCCAGGGATCACAGGTTTCTGCCTTTCTTCACGCCACCACACACTGTCCAGGTCTTCTACATCGCAGCATCTTTCTGGAGCATCTTTGGGTCCTGGGATGCCTGGAGACACTTTTTTTCCCTGGTCTGAGGGCTCCGAGAGTGTGAGAAATAAAGGGCTCAGCCCAACTTTTCCTGCAAAAACAAGGACTGTGGGCTCCTCGAGTAGGAAAGTGGGTGGGGAATGATTTAACCACAATTAGTGGGAGAGGATGCTCTCCTCTCCCAGGGTTGGCTCTGGCTTGGATCCCCTGCAAACAGCCCTCCAGGCAGCGAGACCTGGCTTGGTTCTTTCTCCTTGACCATTTGTGTGTTTCCATCCATCCATCATGCCTCCCTCCTGCCTCTGTGTCGGGGAGGAGCAGCCTCGGTATCTCACAACCACTTGTAATTTCATCAGACTAAAACACCCACAAACACATGCATTTTCCTTCATTAGAAGAAAAAAAAAAAGCAAACCACCCCAACAGTGAAATATGGGTATTTTCCACTTACTTCTGTCAAGACTTTTGCCATCATTAGCTGAATGCATGTTGCAAAATGCATTTATCACTGTCTGGAAATGTTGACTACGTAAAAATATATTACGAACACAAGATTTTTTTTTTTCTGACTCTTGTGATGCTAATTTTTGAAATGCGCCAGCTTCATTATTAAACCTACAGCCTCGTCCCTTCCTTCCTTTCATCTACCCCCCCCTTTTCTAACCTACAAAAAAGAGTCAGCAGTCTGACAGATACATGACTGCTGCTTTCAAACCCTGAACTTCATCAGGAATCCTGGAAAAAGGCAGCTCCCTCCTCTCAGATCTGTTTTGCAGCTTAGGAAGAGGTTAGTGTCTGGGGTACAGATGCAAACAAGAATTATAATACAAGATTATGCCTCCGTTTTATAAAATACCACACAAGCAAATGAAGACTTATGCACCTACTTCATATCAAGCATGAATGTCTTATTATGCAGCGCTGTTATTATAATTGCAGCAGCAACAGCAATTATTCCTGATAGATGTTTCACGGTGTGTGATGGTGACTGGAGATCTCACCTCAGAGGAAGCCCAGGCTGCACTGCAGGGAGACCCCAGGGATGAGCTGCTGGGGCTGGGGCTGTCATCCCCAGGCAGTGACTTGCACCACAAGTCCCAGGCAGTGGAGGGACCAAACGGGGACAGGCACAGTCAGGAGGAGGAGGCACAGAGGAGAGCAAGCAGGGGGGTGTTGAAGGTTGCAGGGGGGGCTGAGTCCCACGCGTTGGCTGCAGGCCTCCATCCAGCCACCCAGAAATGGCTTTTAAGCGGGTCTGGGGGAATCTGCAAGCAGCTCCTAGACACTAAGGACTTACTCATCTCTACATGGGCTCTCACCTTGGTACAAGCATATGTTCAAAATCCTGCCTTGCACCGATTTTGCATTGCAGAGACTCAGATCCGCCCTGCCCACGCTGGTGCCTGTGCCCTAGCCCGGAGCCTGGCAGAGCTTCTGAGGAGCACAGTGACACCAGTGCAGGACAAGAAGCTGTGGAGGCCTGTTAGCTCCATCCCATGCCCACCCACGACTGCCTCAGGCATCCACAGCCCAGCTCTTTCGCCGGCACAGCACCTTTCTTGCAAAAACACCCTCCTTGTTCCTAGTGCATCCAGTGAGGAACAGCCCATCCCAGCAGCCAGGGCATCTCCCCACACCCGGCACAAGGCTGCATGGCATCTCCTGACCACAGGGACCTCAGCCAGGCAGGATGGATGGTGCTGAGGCCCCTGTGCAAAGCAGCCAGTGCTGCCCTGATCTGCATTCTGCCGCCGCGTGATGCCACCCACCCCTGTGCAGGGGAGGGCGAAGGCTTTGGAGATATTTTCTCTTACAATACCTTTGAAATCTCTCCCCTGATCAGTATGCTGGGGCATGCTCCATTCAGCACACATCCCCTTGCGCTGTCCTCTGCCAGAAGACTGAGAGCTTCCCTCTCTCCTTGCACAGAGTTGCCTTTCAGCTCCAGTTCCGCTTTTGTTTCAGGCTCGCCTCTCCCCGGAGGAGTCATTAACTCCAAGTCGTGGCTGGTTTGCCACCAGTAGCACAAACCTGGTGTAACGGCCCCTCTTCGACCGGTGGGGAGCACAGGTCCAGCCCTCAGCTCTGCCGCAGTCTCTTTTGGTGACATTGGCAGCTGTTTTTACCTACGCCGGCTATGTCCATGACTTGTCAGCCTTAGCGGTTGCTTCCATCTGGATGCAATCTAAAGACCTTGTGTCACCCCCGGGAAGCTGAGAGGAAGCCACTGGTTCTGGCAAAGGAACAGCACAGTTATTCTGGACAGCTTGTCTGGGCTGAGCTGTCATGTTGTCCTTCTCGTGGGAACTGTGAGAGTCAGATCCTGGCTCTTAGCTCATCCTGCAGCTCCCTGAAGTCGCTGCTGATGTAACATCTACCCTTCTCACCAGGGTGACAGCCCAGGCAGGTTCTCACCTTTGGCTCTTGCCTTTTAATCTTTGACTCAAAAATGTGCCTTTATCAGGCAAAGGGGTTTGCCCAGTCCGGGGAGTGGAAAACAGGAAAAACGGGGGGAAAAGAGCCGGGAGAAAAAAACCACGAGATGTGCAAGTCCCTGGGAGGAAGCATCTGGGCAGAGATGTTCAGAAAGGCTGCGGATCCTGTAGCACTCGGGCAGCCCACGGTGTCCCTGACCCAGCAAGAAGCTTCTTTAGAGAGAGCGTGGGCTGCGGAGATGTCGCAGGGCTTCACTGTCAGCATTCAGCCTCTGGAGAAGATACTACCCTCTCCTCGGGCTGGGACTGCCTTGGGCACCCTCCTCAGAACCTGCCTCTCGTCCAAGGGTGCTGGGAGCTAGAAAGGTGCTGGGAGAGAAGACAGCAGCTGTCCCTGCTGCTGTAATGCTGATGACACGGCTGAAGAACTGGGTTGCAAATGGTTACTGACCTCCCTGCTAACGTCCATCCATCCCATTACAAGTCGCCTCTGTATCACACGATGATGAAAGACATAGATTTTGTGCAGCTGGTTTTCATGGCTCTGCCTGTGCCAGAGCCATCTGCCCACCCTGGCACAGGTCAGGGTCCTGCAACAACCCAGTCTGCTGTGGGGAGAGACCGTGTGCAATGCTCTGCTCCTCACCATGAGCAGGAACTGACCATGGGTCTTCTCCGTGCCTTGCTCTAGCCATTAATTCAGGCTGAAATTCTCTCCAGACTGGGATACCCCCCTGCCTCAGCAACCACAGGCACTTTCAGAGGAAACCCTCTTCTTCATGCAAGCCCACACTTCAGCACTACCCGTCACTTGTTCTCAAGAAGATCATAAATACACGTCAATTATCTCGTCCAGGACACCCATTCTGGCCAGCAGTATTTTTATAAACCGTAATGTTATGCAAATTGGACTTGATATGCGCTTCTCCTTTTGCATCCCTGAGATATTTGCACATTCTGGCAGATACAGTGATATTGTGTTAGCTCCCTCTTTGCTGTGACACTGGGGTGTATAAGTGTGATTTATTTGCCACTTGTAGTATCAGCCGAGCACGTCTCACGCCCAAATTACCAAAGATGCTGCAAGGTTCCTTTTTTTCCTTCTTCCAGCAGAAATTTTGTACAAAGAAACCTCCCACTTCCAAAAGAAGCTCGTCAATAGCTGATGGGGTTTTCAGCAGCGAGGGAGGTCTCTGCTGCAAGCTTGGGACCAGAATTGCTGATATTTTTTATCCTTGTGCTCTTTGCAGGCTTCATACCACACCCATTGTTACCACTGTCATGGGATTTTCCAGAAAATTACTAAGTTTGCTCCTAAGCACTGGGAAACAAGCAACATTTTTGAGCTCCCACGTCCTCATGAAGAAGCCTTTCTCTTACAGCACCAGCAAAGACACTGAATTGAATTCTGCAGTTTTCCAGACACAAATCTCATCCCATAACGTGTCTTAGAAGCAACATGACCGAAGACAAGTTATGGTTTACCAATTCATTAAGGGCAGCTTTAGGGCGCTTAATATCAGATCAAAAACATTGCAACTACACGATGCCAAGAAGTGTAGAAAACTCACTTGGCTGTTTCAAATGCGTTCAGAAATTTTGATTAGTTTTAACTTTGTGCCGGCAGCTTTCCTACCCACACGGGTTTTATATGTCCACACGACTCTAACTTTATTCCAGATCAGCTATTTTCCATGCTCTAGTGCCGGATCAAAATTGTTAATACGGCAAAAAAAAAAACCCAAACCCAAACAATTAATTTAACCAAAATACCATCATGTGCCTACACAGGATCCAGAGCAAATATCTGCATTAGCTAATGTGCTGGTTGGGTAATACTGCAGCACCACAGGCTCAAAACTTGTCACTTGTTTTAACTCGTGACCAGCCCATCTGCTTGCAGACTTCCCGGGAACCAACCGGGCTCAAAATATTGATGGAGCAATTAGAGGAGGAAGAGAAAGGACTTTCAGGAGAGACGTGGGGAGGTGCTTTCCTCCCAGATGAGACAGACCATGTGCCTTTGGAGGAGTTGGTTTCACACATCACCTTATGCTGGGCTTCCCAAAACACTTCCCTTGCTGATGAGGTGGAGAGGCAGCAGACTGCAAAGGTGTCAGGCTCAGCACGATCACGCTCAGCAAGTGCCTTCCTGGAGCTTGCAGAGCTGGGCAAAAAAAGAGTGCAAGATCATCTATGACCTACTCCCAACTTCATACTAACTGGAAAAGGCGTCTTTATGCAGTGACCTCGCAGAGTGATGAACACTACCTGATCCTCATCAGGTAGGGAGGGATTGTTGTGCTCCTTTCACGACAGAAAGGGAAACTGAGGCACAGACCGAATCTTTAATGGCAATGACTCAAAGACACAGCCTCTCCAACCTCTCTTCCCTGGAGAGCGATTCAGAGGGGGAAAAAATGGACAACCGTGATGTATTATAATGCAGAAAGCATTCTGAGCACCCCTCCCCAAATTTACAACCAAAACAGAGCTTCAACCAGAGACTTTAAGAGCACAGTGTGACATTCTCCATAGAGACGGAAGCGTTCATGTAGCCAAAAACCTGACATGTCCCTGCTGAATGGTCTTGTCAGGCATTTTTCAAGCAGCCCTGGTTTACACAAAGGCAGGGAGAGAGCTCAGCGCTCCCAGCCCAGCCTCCCTCACCCTTGCAGAGGGATTTTCCTCCCCCAGCACTGGAGGATTTAACTGCAGCAGCGCTGGGAGCCCTGCCCGGGGTCGAGACGCTTCTGCGAGCACCAGAGCTCGCTCAATTGAAAGGTCAAGGGATAGAAATGGAAACATGCCTTAAAAAAGAAGAATTCCCGGGAGTGGGCTCTGGGCAGCGGAGATTGTTTGTCTCCGGCTGTTTACAGGAGGAAAAGCTGCTGAGGTTCACAAACAGACCCAGCCAGGGCAGA
This sequence comes from Trogon surrucura, assembly GCA_020746105.1. Lineage (NCBI taxonomy): Eukaryota > Metazoa > Chordata > Aves > Trogoniformes > Trogonidae > Trogon > Trogon surrucura. Next base: position 5,256,100 of record CM036640.1, read on the forward strand.
GGCAGCGGCTGGTTTTATAGCCCGTTGCTTCAGTGACCTTCTGATTATTACCTGATCCTTAGATTTAATGTCTCGGGGAGGCCTGGCTGCTTTCCCCTCCCTCCATCACCCCGCTCACCCTTTTTCCACCTCGTAATGGGCTGCATCTGCCAAGCGGAGACGGCAAAAGCCGCCGGGTGCTGGGGAGGCTGCAAGAGGGGATGTTGGCCGTGATCAGAGAGCTGGGAGGGAGAGAGGTAGGAGAAGGCAGCCTGTGCCTGAGATCCTGCAGGAGGGAGGAAGAAATCCCACCTCCAGCCAAGGATGAGCTGCCCCAGATGAGGCCAAGGCAAATCTAGTTGGGGTTGCCCAAAGAGGTGATTTTCTGCGATGCTTTGAAGCGGCTCTGCCCCATCTCTTGCAGGGGGGGGAGAGGTTCAGGCTCACCTTGGCTCCAGCCTGGCTCTGCAGCAGGACTTGCTCCACCTCCTGGGGTCCCTCAAGGCATCCCAGGCACAGCCCCCCCATCCCAGCATTGCTTGCACACACTCACTCTTTGCTTCAGATTTGCAAAATTTGGACTCATAAAGCAGCCCGAGGTTGCCAGCTCTCTTCCAAGGTCAGACCTGCCCGTGGGTGAAAAAAAATGTAAATTCAGCGTCAGCTGAGCCAAAGGTCGAGCTCTGGTGCATCCATTGGGGAGCAAGGTTACAAAAGAGGAAAACAAAGCATTAAACCCCCATCGCGTGGAACAAGGAGCTTCCCATTTGGTTGTTGTGATCCCTCTCCCCTCAAATCCTTGAAAAACATTGAGCCCTTTGACACGGGATGACAACTCATGGCCCAGTGGGGCTGTTTCCACTCAAGCCATGAGCAAACCTTTCACTTCAAAGCGGGGATTTAATGCACAAAAGCACAGTGGATCCTTCCCTGATGTGCTTCAGAGGATCCACAGGCTGGAAGCGGCCCCTGGCTCACGGTCCAAGGAGGTCGTGTGGGTCAAACCAAGATAACCAACTTCTGCATAACGGGGAGCTATGGGAAATGAGGGCCATAGGATTACCAGAGAAAATGTGGTTTTTTTTTCTCCTGAGTGATTGCCGGAGCAGGCTGGGGACAACGCAGGCGTGTGGTCACACATGGAGGCATTCATGGGGGGTCAGAGCTGGCTCCAGCCACCAGCACCCCGGTGGGAAACTCTCCTTGGCTTGTGGAACCCTGAATAATTTTTTTCCCTGGACTTTTAAGCCATTCCCCCCTCTCCCCAGCTTCCAGTCTCCTCTGCAACACTCCCGTCCATAATACTGCTGCCTATGTTGCTTAGGTGACTGAAATTTTGGGCTGTCCCCATTTAAGCGTGACCTGCAAAGCCCCTGAAGGTCCTCAGACGAAGTGCAGCGGGAGTGTTGCTCGGAGAGAAGAGGGGAAGGTCAGCCTGAGCCCATGCTCTGGTGACACAGACATTCAATAACCAGACAGAGAAGAGGATGATAGCCCACGCTCAGGGAACAATATCTCCCCTAATCCCCAAATTGTGTCTCCTGGGGATCGTTAACCAAATATCTTGTCCACAGCTTAATTGTAGCCAATTATGCCAGCAGGGAAAAGTGCACCTTCATTGTCTGGACACAAAGAAAAGCTGAGCAGGAGAGCTCGGATCAATCTACTCAGAGAAAATGTAACAAATGGGGCTTTGTGAGTACTTTTTTTTCTTTTTCTCTTTTTTTTTTTTTGGCTTATTGCCAGGTCCAAAAAAAAAAAACTGGGGCAAGGGGTGATGAGGGGGACTGAATTTAGGTCAATCAGAGAAAAAAAACACCAGGCAAATTAAAAAGGAACAGATTTTGTTCAGATTTTAAGCGTTCCTTTAAACTCCTTTAAAATGAAATGAAGAGAAGCCCCAGCTGAAAAGGTCATGCTGAATCTAAAAAGAAAATAGCAGGGTCTTTTTTCACATGTCTTAGCCAGGGGAGGAGGAAGGTGCACTGGGAACGTTTTGGTGTCTCAATCTGCGAAAGGGGAACTCTGCACCCAGCTCCAGGAATGGCAGAGCAGCCTTCAGGCTTCCCACTGCCTTGCATCCCAGTACATCCCAGTGTATACCAGTACATTCCAGCGCCTGGCGGCAGCTAGACTAACCCACTCTGCATGTGCCCCTGCCTGTATTTCAACACGGAGGGAGCTGATTCCAGTTCGACTGATGGAATTAGTTTGACCTGACCAACGCGACCCAGTTCCAATCGCAGGCAGGAACCCCCATGATCTTGAGCCTCGTCCAGCTTTTTCCATCACTTTCAGGTGACACCAGCTCCTGGCAGCTCTCAGCTGGCCTCCGGATGCCTCTGAGTCTCAGGTGTCACTTTGGGACCAGGGCTTGTGTGGACAGGGTATCTCTTATCTGGGGATAAAAGCAGGAGTGGATTCTCCATGGTAAGTACTGCTGGAGGAGGAAGACCCTCAGACTGATCCATCCAGCCTTTCCTCCTGGGAGAGGAACAAGTTCTCCTGAACCTGCAGGATCTCATCTCGAAGCAGCAGGGTGTTGTGGGCACGGCGGTCACCAGGGTTTGCGTCCCGGGTGCTCTTAGCTGGGTTGCAAAGTGGCTGGGAATTGCTGGCATGGCCTCAGACCTCCAGGCTGATTAAAGTAGTGGTGGGAGAAATACAGACAAAAGCTTATGCTATGGGATGAACAAGAGCAAAAGAAGTACCAAAGTGTGTGACTAGAAAGAGGAAAAGCAGATATGGGGCCAGCACAGTTAGAGAACAGTTCAGGCAAGGGAGTGGAAAAAGGACCAAAGAGCGAATCTCTGTGTATTTTCTATTAAAGTGCTCTGAAAGGCAGACAATTCATTGTGTGTCTGCCTCATCTCCTACACCAATTAATTCAGTAATAGAAAAATCTCACACAGGCTCATCAGCCACGCTTTCCCTTTCATGACTGCTTTCCATCAGCTTATGCATATTTTAAATATCCTCAGTCCTTGATTTGTCGCACGGCACGTGGCGCCGTGAGAAGCTCCTTTCTGCAAATGTCTCAGACCAACAGGGCTGATCATTCAACACTGTGGACAACCAGCTGGTGGTTTGCAGGATGCAGGGCTGGGTTCACATCCAGCCCAGGCTGGTGGCAAACAAGAATTACCACTTTCTTGCAGTGGATTTTTAACAGCTTTCCATAACAGGGTTGAGGAGCAGAGTCAGATGTTTTCTCCACAAAAGTCACCATCGCTGATGCACCAGTTGATGGTCCTACAGTGAGTCTTGGAACTCAACAGCCAGCTCAGACAGGCACAGAGAGGAGCTTCTGCAGGTCACAACTGGGAGGTGATGCCAAGGGAGGACCTCGTGCCCAGCAGGACACACGCAACAGAGCAGCCTTCTTCCTCTGAGGCTGCCAGACTCTCTGGATTTCCAATTAAACAGCAAAGGAAGGAAGCCACCCATCGGGACGGGAGATTTTTGAGCCTGCACAGGTAAACCCATGTTGTGCAAGTCCTGAATCTGAATCTGTGCATGGCCAGGGCTTGGCCAAAGACCACAGAGAATCCAGAGAGCTGCAGGGAGGGGATGTCAGCAGATGGTGCTCTTCACCTGAAATCTGTGCCCCAGCCTATGGGATGAGGGGAAGGTCCCATCACTCGGGGCATTCTTAATGGTGAGATATAAGATGAAGGTCTTGACCACTCACAACCATTAAACTGCTCAGAGAATTGACTGTAAAAATAGCATCTCACTCAACAGCTCCATTCCCTCTGACACATCCTAGCCATGAACAGAGACTGTGTTGCTTTAAATGCCTGCACAGAGAGGCTGCTCATGCCTGCACAGGCACCTGGTGGGATGGATCTGGTGCCCTCCTGCAGGCTGTCAGCAGAAAAAAATAAATGGTCCTGTCCAGAAAGGGTGGCTTAGGTGCTTCCCTATCCTCCTAACAAGTTGCACGTTAGGCTTTCAGCTCGATTGTGGGTTGGCACTGGCTTTGTCTTCCAGCTGGACGTGTTTCCTGAAGGCGGTGGCATTTTGCAGGTCTCGGGGATGGTGTGTGCTTGTCTGCCGGGCATTCGGCGCGAGAGACCGTGTAAGGAGCGGGATGCTGCCAGCGCGGCTGTCACATCTCTGGTGTCAGGAGTATCAGCGATGCTGACAGCTGGGGACGGGGAAAAACCAACGTTACAAACTGAGCCTAATTGGTCTGGAGCTCTTGGAGAGCAAACAGAGACGCTGGGATGCCTGAGTCTGCCAGCCGAGGCGGTGGCATTTCCCTGGGAAGACCCCAGAGCTCTGCTCTGCCGGCACCCGGGGTGTTAGCACCGACGCTCTGATCTCCCCAGTCGGGCCCCAGCCCCAAGATCTAGTTTTGATGTTTCTGCAGACAAATCCTCAGCCAGTGCAGCTGGGGCTGGAAACCATGGGAAACGTGCCTGCGTTTTGCCGGAGTTCCTGACCCGCTGGTATTTTTGGCCCACTTTTTTTCTGCTCTTCTGGCCAGCTGACATCTTTCATTCTCGGGCAGCATTCTGGCATTTCTTAAGTAATTTTTCCTCCGTCACAGGGTGTGAACCTCCACCCACCTGACCCGATGTGAGGAGCTGATATTTGGGTGGAACAAAGAATCCAGTCTCACCCTCCGAAATGCTTCTGAGGTCAGGCTGGTGACGCAAGGAGCAGAGAAAAAGGGTTTGGGTTAACAGCTTGCTTTTGCAAAATATGTGATTTCCAAAAGAAAGTCTTTGGGAATCTCAACTAATCCGTTCAGGTTGCGTGTGACAAGCATCCAGCCAAGAAATACAATATACCCTGGGTGCACAAGCTGGCAGACAGCACGATTTGTATGCACTGTCGGTCTTTGCAAAAAATCCTTTTCTATACAGACCTTTCTCAGAGGAGGAAATCTTGGGTAGGTGTTTGTTCAAAGCACTGTGTTCACCCCCAGAGCAAGACACAGTCTGAAACTGGAGCCACATCTTGGAGGTCTGCAGAGGGGTGGCACCAAGCACCTAAGGATGTGCAGGAAGCCTCTGCCAGGAAAAAAATAAGTCCACTGGGAGCAGCGGACAAAGCAAAAGCTCTGCTTTTTGCTTTAAAGTGTCAAGATACCTTTTGTCTGCTCTCCCTCCACCCCCAAAATACTCTGTATGGACTGTGCAGTTACTCTGCTTGGTCAAAAAAAAAAAAAAGGCAATTTCCACAAGTCTTTATTGCATTTATGATTAAGAGGCACCACCATTTCCTCCCAGCGGAATTGCCTTGGTAGATCAGGGCTTGGAAAGGGCTTGCTTTGAAACAAGGACTATTACTGTTCAATTGGTTATTGATTATTAGCCCATTCTCATTCCTCAGTAAAAGCAGGAATTAGGACAGAAATGTTCCGCCTGAGATCTAAGACCTTGCAACGGCTCTTAGAATAACGGGGGTTATTTATGGAAGCACTGGTCCAGTAAAATCAAATGTGATGGTATCTATTGATATTTGATTAGGATTTTGCCAGGGGCCCAGAAATACATTATTAAATAAAACTACAACTTGTTAAATAAAAGAAAAATTACTTACACTCTTGTCCAGTACAGCCCATGCGTGTGTCTCCAGCTGTGGCTTCTCATTGCATTCAGCTCTTTCTGGGGGAGAAACTGCCTTTTTCATTACAGATGTTGAACATCCAATACAACCAGGTCCCATCTTGGGCTGGAGTGTCTCAGTGTTACACTAGTAATAATAAACACCAGTGACTGTGATGAATTAGGGCACGTTGCAAACACTAAAGGAAGAGAAAGAACAAAGGCAGCTGAAAAGATTAGGAAAACGGACAAGAAATCAGAGGAGGTTTGGCATGTAGATGAACATATATCAATAGAGGAGGTGGGGAAGAGAGGAGGAGTCTTTTATTGGGGTGAAATCAGTCTTATTTCCCTTTATCCACTGTAACTTAGGTGTCTAGTTTAAGGTCTGTGAATCTAAGAGAGAAAACTTAAAAAAACTTACTTAAAAAACCCAGACATCTGTGCCAGTTAAGATGTGTTAGAGCATCCAGGGCACCTCTGCAAGGCTGGCAGGGCTGGCGTGGGACCTTTGGGAAGCTTCCCTCTTCTGAAAAAGCAGCTGAAAGCTGTGGAGGAGACCCAAAATCCTGTGCATTGCATGGCAATCCACTCCTGTAGAAAGGAGACTGATGTGGCATGAGCCGCTGTTGTGGAGGTCCGCTTACCCCCACAGCTCTTGGGGCACCTTGATGGCCAGAACACACCTTACTGAAGGTGGGCAGATGGGATGAGCCCTGTCCTTCCAGATTTCATGGGCAGGCCATGGGATTTCATTGCCTCAACGTTCCGTACATTCAAAATGCAGACTTTGACCCTTTTTCAGGTGGTTTTCAGCCCGATTCAGTCCATGCTAAGCGAAGTGACAGTGACGACATGAAGGAGAACTGTCAGTAGCCCCAGGAGAGCCCTCAGCCAGGCACTGTGCATTTCAGCACAGGATTTTCCAAAGGAAATGCTACTGAAGGTACTGCTAAAGGCTAAAAATTATGGTTTGTGGGGAGAAGTTATTGTAGCTTTCCATCTTCCATGCCCCGAGCAATAGTGCAAGCCAACTAAGCTGAGAGATAGTGGTTTCTACCTACCCTGGACATTGGAGGTTGCTGTTTCTGTTTTAGGTAGAATAGCCCTAAAACCAGTCTGCTTTCTTCTCACTGTATCTACTGGCTGGAGATAACCATGCCCTCATACTGGAAACCTCGCCTAGGATTTTCAAGGCAGAGGGATGCATGCGTGTGTGTGTGCAGAGAACAACAACCCCACAGGCAGCTCTTCTTCGCATGGACCGCGGCGTCAGCCTGGGCACGTGGGTGCTTGGTGTGCCCCAGAACCTGGCAGCTAAGTGGACGAGTGGGAAAAACACACACAACCCCATGGGAAAGCCAGCTTTGCTTCACCAGAAATGTCTGGAGAAAGCTGTAACACACGTCTGCCTCCAGCAGAGCAGAGGACACGCTGCTGGGAATCAGTGTAGAAAGGCAGCGGGACGCGACAGCTCCAACCCAGCAGCAGCTGCGCAGCCCGGCTGGCAGGGGCAAGGAGTGGGCTGGAAGATTTCTGGCCCATCCCACCCCTTCAGTATTCATGGCTGCCCATGAATATTTTACAAGGCTTGAAATATTTACGGTTGGAGTTGACCTTTTTTTTTTTCCCCCGCCGCTGATACATCCCGCGTGGTTAGATGTGATCATTTCGCGGTGACATTTACTGAGCCGTGGAAAAGGCACAAATGCCACCGAATCTGCTCCCATGCTTAGGTCGAAAACAAGGAAGGACAACCCTGAACAGACCCAGCAGGTCAGTGTCCCCCCACCCTGAGCAATAGATAGCACATCGTGGGAGCTCCCTCCAGGACCTGAGAAGTGCTACAGCTGAGATGGGTCACCCCGTTCAATGCTCAGAGCTGTCCCTCTGCCTAAGAGCTTGATATGTATTTTAAATTTCAGGGGTTTCAGCAGTTCCCAGTCTCTATGAGGTGTTGAAGCAGGGCGTCCTGAAGCATGAGGATGGGTCATGTCCAGAGAAAGAAGAAGAATCCCACATAAATTACCAAAAGGGCTGAGAGCAGTCCTGGGAGCAGAAGTGGTGCATGCACTGCCAGTCAGGTCCTGGGACTTTTTTTTTGGGAATGGTTCTATTTATAGCAATCTATTGGCCTGGCTACTGTGTTTTCTTTGTCCCAGTTCCGTGCTATGAACTGTCATCCTAAAACACAGAGTCAAGACACAGCGGTTTAATGCATGACTGTGCACCAGCTGGGTCACAGGACCTGCTGAACACATTTTGGCTGGTGTGTCAGGAGGAATGCACCTCTCAGCCAAAAAAAAACCACCCAGAGAGGTGAAGATAAGGGGCTTGAATGCTGCCCCATCTCATGGGAATGGCCTCCTCCACAGAAAAGAAGTGATGTAACCTACTGCAAGTCGTTAAAGACTTGTCACATCCCTCACTTTTAGGTTGGACTTCAAGTGTCCAGACAGTCATGACACTCTAATCCCCACTTCTTCTGCCCCTCCTTGTTGGTGTCCCAATGCAAATTGCCATCAGAAGGAGCTGTGGCAAGCCCCCATATATCTAATGTCCTGGAGGAACACTTCCATTGCACGTTGTGTTTTGCAGCTGAGCAACCTTCAGTGCCAGCCAAGCTCAAAGATGAAAGAGGATCACAGCCTCCTCCTGGGACCAAGAAAGGTTTAGAAGCCAGAACTGGAACTTGTCCACCAGCAAAGCAGCTGATGTCGTGCTCCTCCAGCTTGCAGGAGGGCAAACGGACATTCTGTCCTGCCTCAGACCCAACCTGGGGGTTCCCATCCAAGATGGGAGCTGAGATCCAGCTCAGCACAGCCCAGAGGAGCTCATCTCCAACCCAGCTAGACCAGAACAGCTCTGCCTTTCCGAAGCTGCTCTCAGCTCTTCTCCCATCTGCTGCTCTCTGGCACAGAAGCAGCAGCGAGGCACAGCCTTGGGTATCATCTGCCACCCAGGCCCGCTTCGCATTCAAAGCCATCCCACATGCCTTGAGCTCCCACTCGGCCCAGAGCAGCTGCAATTCCAAAAAAGAAAAATAAAAAATGTGTCAGAAGATGCCACTTAAAGCAGCATTAAGCACAAGCAATCCGGCCATGCACCAGCAAAGGCTCCCGGTTGTACAGTCTGCAGCTCCCCTGTTACGAGAGAAACTGCTCACCCTGAGCTGACTTTGAGCTCACTTAAATCAAGTGTTCCTAACTCCTCTTCATTTTTTCCCCTCTGACAATTTTTCCCCCTCTTCTCTGCTTTCCAGCCCACTTCTTCTCCTCCCTCTCTTTTCTCCCTCCCTTTCTCCCTGTCCTTTTCCCCTAAAGAAATGAAGTAAAGATGAAAAGTGTGTCTGTTTTCTGTTTGCTTTGTGACTATTGTAACTGCTGCCCGTGCCTTTGCTCTCTGAATTCTGGAGACAGGGTGCAGTAAATGGGATGTTTAATCTTGCTGTCAGGGCCATATATCATTCCCCAAGCTCCTTCTGGGGTACCAAGAGCTGCTCAATTGACAAAACAAGCCAAGGAATGAATAAAACAACAGAAAACACTCAGCTGGCGCTATTAGTCCACCCGGAGCCGAAGGGAGATGCAGGAAGGCAGAAGCACACACCAGCGACTCCTGATCACTGTTATTTCCCAAAAGGGTTTTGGCCATGAGGAGCATGAGCTGCTCCGAGCACACACGTGCCTCTCCAGCAGCATCACCCCGCAGCCGCTCCACGAATCTCGCCGGCTTGGAACAGCCACGGGAGGCAGCGGCTCTTTCCCCTCCTCCACAACTCTAATTCCCAGGGCGAGACGGACTTAATTTGTATCTCCTCCAGGGCAGGCAGTGCCTTCCGCCGTATCTTGAAAGCACCCGATGTGTTGTGAGGTGCTGCTGTCACTGGGAGCGAGGATTCATTAGGGTGATGGAGGGCTGAGTGGAAGTGGCAGGCGAGGGTTGTGTCGGGGGAGCAGCCTCTCTCGGTGCGCTGCCGGCGGCGTTTCGCTGTGAGCCCGCCGAGCACCCACCGACCTGGTCTGTTTAGACCTTAGCAAGGGGGTGGCTGTGGGTACCGGGGTGTCCTGGGTGGCTACGGTTCGCACAGACACAGGCGGGATATTTATCTCTGTGCTTTCAAGCTGAAAGCTACCTGTCAAAGTAAGTTGCTCGGTTAGGAGCTGAACCGTGATTTCTTCTCGTGTCACCTTCTGAAGCAACCAGTACTGACCGCTTTGAAGACCTCCCGCTGGGATGCTGAGTGAGATGCAAAGCCCAGAGGTCTCCAGGATGGAGCCACCCAGCCCTTGCACCATCCCCAGCACAGACAAACCCCGAACATGGATCCAAGAACCTCACCTGCCTTCATCCTCAGATATAGTCCTTGGAGACCTTGACTTGTCCATGGCAATGCTTTGTCCAGAATGAAGGAGATGGACAGGAAGATGCTGGCCTAGAAAGAATGTGCTGAACGCATTTTCCACTTTCCTGGTGCTCGGCATATTCCAGATGCAATAGTCCAACAAAAATAAGAGCGGCAGTGATTGATAACCTGGTGTGCTTGGGGTCAAATTGCTGGGCGCTGATAGCGGTGCTTTGCCATGAAATATTCATCCAGGCATCAGCACATCTGTGTGACGAATGTGTGTTGCGTGTAACATGCATCACACAGGACAGACCTGCTGCTGGGAGCGGGGTTGGGGAGCAGCCCTCAGCCCGGCACGAGGGAGGGGGTGGGAAGTGCTCAGCTAACAGCAGTGTTATTTTGAGATTGCTGGGCAGATTATTACTGCCAGGAGAGGTCTCTGTATTCAAAGGAGGCTTTCAGTCCTTTCCATGGGGGAAGGACGGGAGCATCTCCACGAGGCGCATGCTCTGCAGGCCATTAGAGCATTCAGGATGATTAAGATGTTTGTTAATGGAGCTGAGGTAAAAGGCTAGACTCATCCAACTGCGAGAAGTTTCTGGAGATGCCCACCAGAATGATAATTGCAGCATTAAGCATTCGAAGGGTACTTAGCAATGCTGTCGTATCAGGGAGGACTCTCAGACGGCCAATCATGCATGCACAGTTACCTGACCACTGAGGTGCTGGAGCAGAGGCGGGGGGAGAGAAGGGGAAGGGGATTTAAAGCACGTCTGGCTGCTCTAGTCATGGGGACGGGGGATGAGAGAAAGAGAGATTATTTCAAAGGTGAATGGAAATGCTTTTAAGCATAAACAAATGCCGTGTCTGAGATCCCAGCTCATGACAGGAATGGATGTGGAGATCAGCGTTCTAGCTCCGCGCATTCTAATGGGGAACATCTGCCCAGCCTGTGTGATTGGCAGAGGACAGAGGCTTCCAGGGAACTGCTTCTCTCCACCTGTAGGACTTGGAAGATCTCATCCCACCTTGGCTTGGGGAACGCACAGTCCTCTCCCACCCATCTCTCAGATGCCCAGAGCCCAGCAGGAGCGTACAAACGGTGTCTGGGTGTAAGGAGAGCTCGTGTCTGATGGGGTGTCTCTGGCAGAGCCCATAAGAGCCGTTCTCAATGGAAGTCAGTTCTGCAGAAGCAGAAAGATTCATCTCGATGTGCACAAAGGCTTCAGTAAATCCTGAGCCAGCTGAGAGGTGGTGTCACCTGGATGGCCTCTATTTTGGCCCCATTTCTGGCACTAAATTCATGACCGATGGCTTCAATACATTCAAAGGTGGTTCTCTCCCTGTACCTCAGTTTCCTCTGCCTTGAAATGGCAGCACCACTTCTTGACATCTTTGACCAGACAGTTTGCAAGGTGGGGAGTCAGCGCTGGATGGTGCCGAGCAGTGCAAAACAAGGATGCTAATCAAAGCTAATGGAGACTCACGGTTGTAAATCTGCAGTGGACCAGACAGGGCACTCATCACACTGGGGTGAAGCCCTAAGGATGTCAGGCACTCGCTGCTATTCTTATTTATACGACCACTTGATCGATAGCCACAGACCTGCTGTAAGAGACAGGGTAAGGAATGCAGGACCTGGGGAAATTAGAGAGAAAACTTCTGTGTTTGGAAAGGTTATTTAGAAATGACATGCAGTTCACCAGGAACTGAACCAGGAGACCTGAGCTTGCTCTGCACAGCCACGGGATGGCATGGGGCTTGCGAGGTCAGCTCTACAGCAGTGTGGGATTTGGGGAAAAAAAAAAATAAAGAGAGTTAAAGAAAAACATTAAATATTCAGCCGTTACTTTCCTAAAGAAAACATTCTGCCTGCATTGCCTTTCCCCACATCTACGCAAGCAGCGGCACGTTAGAACAGGACCATGGCACCCTCCCGAGCAAAGATTAATTAAAAAAACAAACAAAAAGCCCCCAACAACCAAACAACCCCCCCACACACACAACCTAGGCAGGACTCTGCTGTCACTTCCAATCAAAACACTCATCAGCATCCTGTTTTCCCCCAAACTGCCACCAGCGCCGCAGTGCTGTGGCTGCTCCGTCTCCATGCTCCCTGTTTGCAGCAGGGAGGTGAAGGATCTCAGCTCCTCCTTGGCAGGTTTCCCAGTGCCCACTGCCCATGACCCACCAGCTCTCGGTCTGGGCAAACTGGGCCAGCAGAGCTCCCCTGGTCCTCTCCCTCTCTGGTGTGGGATCTCCCGCAGTTTAGGTCCCTGTTGGTCTTCTACAATCAAAGCTTGTTTAATTCCAAGCCTTCCCGTTGCTTCAAAAGCAGCAACAGAAGAACTCCTGTAAAGTCGCAAAGCTGAGCGCTGAGGAAGCAGTGTGTGCCACCAAATTTTGCCACCTCTTCCCCTAAAACTGGCTGCAGGGTGACACAACCAGCAAGGTCCCAGCAGGTGACAGCTCCTGCTCCCCTTCCCAGCCTCATCTGAATTGGACCAGGCTGAAGGAAAGATTTCCTTAAATTCTCAACTTTGAGATACTGGGGGATGTTGAGGTGGCTCTGATACCCTCCAGAGATGCCTCCTCCTTCCCAAAATACACCAACCACTTCCTTCAGTGAGATGAGCAGGCACGAAACTCAGCTTCAATGGCCAGCAGAGGAGAGATGAATCCCTGCCCAGTGTTGCTGGTAAGTCCTGGTGTAGTTTAGATCATTCAGAAAATACAGGTGAGAAAAAGTGACTCTAGATCCTAGTTAAATAGCAGCTAAACAAAACCAAAAGAGAGCCTGGGCTGGAAACATTGAACAACAGACGTGTCCTAGAGCTGAGAAATACACAACACACAAGGTCTAGCTCAAGATGACTGCAAAGAAAAAAAACTTTTCCTGGATTTTTTCCTTTCTCTGAAGAACTCTGTCTCGGCATACGTGAAAGCCACTAGACAATCAGTCTGGATTAGCGAGACATCTGATTAAAATGAGCGCCAAGAACAATGGTTGATGATGATGAGTTAGATTGGATTTAGGTCACATTAAAACACTGTGAATAAATCATCCCACTAAAGACCAATTACAGCAGATTCTTTGATTGACGAACGGAAAGAAAAAACCCAATCTTCTGATGCATTTCTGAAGATTTCTAGGCTGCCCTTTAACCATTCTCTGCCCAGAACCAGGTGCAACATTTTTCCAACAAAAAGCTCTGAGGAACTTGAGGAGTCCAGCGCAGCCCCAGGGATGATGGAGGGAGTGGAACATCTCCCTGGTGAGGAAAGGCTGAAGGAGCTGGGGCTCTGCAGCTGGAGAAGAGGAGGCTGAGGGGTGACCTCATCAATGTTTATCAATATGTCAAGGGGGACTGTCAGGAGGACGGAGCCAGGCTCTGCTCAGGGATGTCCACTGACAGGACAAGGGGCAATGGGTACAAGCTGGAGCACAGGAGGTTCCACAAAAATATCAGGAAAAACTATTTCCCTGTGCGGGTGCCAGAGCCCTGGCCCAGGCTGCCCAGAGAGGGTGTGGAGTCTCGTTCCCTGGAGACTTTCAAACCTGTCTGGACGCGTTCCTGTGTGACCTGCTCCAGGTGACCCTGCTCTGGCAGAGGGTTGCACTGAATGATATTTTGAGGTCCCTTCCAGTCCCTTACGTTCTGTGATTCTGTGAACTTCCCCAAGGCTTTTGAAGGAGTGAGGTGGGACAGAGCAGAAACAGACTTAAATGTGCTTTTTCCAGTTTCAAGTAGGTGAGATTTTGGCTGTGGAACAGGCTCTCTCCTTGTGCAAGGAAGAGTAGCTATTCCCTGACCCTCAGTTTGCATAAATCAGGCTAGCCCCCTCTTAAAACCCATGGCAAGGCTCTCTCTCAGAGTTATAGGCTAAGAACCTGCCAAAAGTAGCCTGGCTGGAGGCTTCTCCTGAAAGCTTCTCTGAGTTCTTTTTCAGCTGTGGGTCTCCTTTTCCAGGTTCCTCCTGTTCTTCCCCAGGCAGCTTTGCCTATCTCCCTCTTCTGTCTCTTTTTCTCCCTCTCAGTGATTCTGTTCCTACATTTCCAACAGCTATAACAGCTTCTATTTGAATTTCAGGATATAGAAGCTAGCCCCATTGGAATCAAAGATTAAATCCCCATTTATTTTTTTTTTCTTTTAGCAAAGTCAGGATTTCATCTTAAATCACTTACTAAAACAAAGAATAAGTACAAGGATCTTTAAGCTGGGTAATACATGATCAGCCTGCCTTATTGTGCTAGATGTATAGCTTCCCCTAGCCAACAACCTTTATCCATCTCATACATCAAGAGCCTTTTTATTCGCCACCCCTTATGGTTGCTTGATCTGTGTTCACTGAGCTCTTAAATTATTATTTAAAAAAATAATCTCCCTATTGTCTCTCTTGAAGAGACAAAGACTAAACCAGGAACAAAAGGAAATTCTCCCTCTTAACGGTTGATTGGGTTGGATACAAAGCTCAGCCTGACAAAGCCCAAGTGGGTTGCAGAGATTTCTACCTGCTCTAAACCAACGGTTCATCCTAGACTTGACCAACTGCCCTCCCTCTCGGCAGCCTCTCACCCACCCAGAGCCCTGGCACCCCAAATCTCCAATGAACTGCTGCACCTTTGAGAGCACCATCAAAATCCAGGCTTAGACAGTACAGAAGTTCTGCAAATGCACATCCCTCCGTGTGCAAATGCGGAACCTGCCATTGGGTGGCAACTCTTCTTTTGGAGCCCGGTCCTTGAATTCTTGAGATCTACAAAAATTTTCCCAGGTCCTTTATTTCCATGGGGAGTCACAGCTAATCGTGTCCTCCATGGGTGGGCACTGGCACAGCTGGGTTGGTGGCTGCTGAGAGAGCTGTCCTGTCCCTATCATCGCTTTAATGATCCCCCAAGCTGATGCAGAAAGGTTCCTGTTCTGCAATGAATAGGCCTGGGCTGCCTCCGAGGTGAAGGAGAAAGGATTAGTTACTAATCTTTTCTGATGAGAAGACCAAGTTAACAAGTTTATTGATTTTGGTAAATAAAGCTCTTCATGCTGCTGCCTTACTTGTATAAACACAAACATGTATTCAGATAAAGCCCATGTCGCTAGCCCTGGGAGCATTGACTCAGCAGCATCCCTGAAACATGCTGAGCCAAGCCACCCCTGGAATTCCTTGAATTTGGATCCCTGGAATATGCAGTCCCTGTGTGAAGCACTTACTGGTTCTTGTTTAATTTCCAGCAAAAGAAGTGAGAAGCTGAGCAGAGCTCAAAGGCAGCTTGCTCTAACCTGCCTCACCACGGGAGACGTGCTTGCTAGGAATCAATGGTATAATCCATTTTGCTCTGTCTTGCAATACACTCTTACATCTAATCCACAAGGGCACTGTGGGTTTGGTGCCAAATTAGTGCTGGCACAGAATGTCTGCATCACCTGCGCCTGGGAAATCACCTTTACACATTCCTAACTGTATTGAGTTTGGCATCTTTTGCAATACAGAGGTTACACAGAGTTTAGTTACAGCTTTGACATCAATGCAGAAGCACCACGGGAATTTGGTTCGCAGCCTGACATAACTCAGAAAAGGACCTTCCTTCCTATAAAGATACACATTATAGTAGATCTGTAAGTACAGAAGTGCAAGAATATGTATAATTAATCACGTGACAGGCACATGCATTTGTACCAGTGATGTATGACAGTTCCAGGACAGTCTGAAGATCCTGGCAAAATTCACACCCTGACATAAACATGCCTTTGTTGAACAACATTCTTTATCATCCGTATAATCAGTCAGTCACCAGTTTGTTTCGTAGTCTGGTGACCAGAGGAGGTTGGGAAGAACTGAGCTTTTAAAAAAGTAAATAGAGGATAAAGATAAGTGAAAGGGAAATCAATAAAAAGATTAAGACATTTCTATGAGTTACCTGAAAGAGATGGCTACAAAGGGGGGAAAAAAAAGTATTTATCATTATAATGTAAGCAAAAGAGTAGATGGTTTTATGCAGTAGTTTTTATTCTTTTCCCAGGTTCTGCCTGCCTAAAATTCTTTGAACAATGAACTCACCAGAGGAGTCCAGACGTTAAAGCCTCCCTCCCAACAGATGCGTTAGAAGACCAGCAAGGCTTCCAGCAAAACTAGACTCAACTTCCCCGCTCGTTGGAGAGCAACCGTCAAGCCTAAACTAACACAGATATTTTAAAATCTTTCGGGGTTTCTTTATGCATCGCAAAGAAATCACAGCGTGGCAGAATTTGCTTTCTAAAAGACAGCCTTTGAAGGTCACCTTAAAAAATCCCAGGAGAATGCAAAGCATGGAGCAAAGACCAAAACGCCTTAAAAGGAACTTTCCCAGCCACCAATTCAGCCCTTGCTATTGCTGGCAGCCGCATAATAAAACCTATTCATAAAGCTCCATTTTAAACTACGTGGGCTTCTTGCCTCCACCGCTCCCGCTGGAACCTGTTCCAGGACCTCACTCCTCCAAGCTTCAAGACCTTTCTAATTTCCAGGCTGGGTTTATTGATGGCCATTTTGCAACTATTTGGTCCGGGGCCAGCCTCGTCCCTCGGTTCTCCTCCCTGCGTGGCTTGGGAGAGCCATCGCGTCGGCACTTGAGTGGGCCAGGGTAGCTGTTCCAAATCCCCCTCTGGAAAAGCCCCAGGGGCTTTTCCAGAGGGGGATTTGGAACAGCTACCTTGGCTTCTCACTCTAAATTGGCAGCTGGAGGAGTCGCCCTCTTTTCATCGGGAGGGTGGAATTTAGAGACCAGACTGCTGATGCTGAAGCAGCCTTTTAAAGACCAGCTGTGCCCCATCTCTTCTTTTGAGTGTCCTCTTCCCCAATCACCCCAGAAATCCTCACCCCAGCCTGAGGTCCCCGTGCAGACAACTTGCAACACCTCCGTGTGTTCGAGCAGTCGTAGGAAGCTCTGAATTAGCCTTGACGCCAGGAAGGGAAACAATTCCTCTGGCAGGCGAGCTCCAGGTTATGCCAACCTTCGTACCTGCAATGCTGCTCATCTTCGTGCTCTCAAAGGAGAGAAGATCTCCTGAGATGATGAACAGAGCTACCTGTCACACACAGAATGGCAGAGGAGAAAAGATCTTATGGGTTTTACCTGGAGAGTTCTCCCTACCCAGGTTCTGCATGGGGTGGTGTACAGCCAAAGAGAACAGCATTCATCTCCTCCAGCAGTATCAGAGCAAAATCTACATTTTATTGGTCTCTGTATTTTGCAACAAGACAAGAACCTGGCAGCACCAGAGCTGACGGGCTCTGCAACATCCCCACTTCCATGGTCTGAACAGCACTGTCAAAATCTCCAAGAGCAGGAAATAACTTGCAACACCTCCGTGTGTTCGAGCAGTCGTAGAAAGCCCTGAATTAGCCTTGACACCAGGAAGGGAAACAATTCCTCTGGCAGGCGAGCTCCAGGTTATGCCAACCTTCGTACCTGCAACGCTGTGCATCTCCCTGCCCCTCAAAGGAGAGAAGATCTCCCAAGATGATGAACCTGTTGCACAGGGAACTGGAGAGGAGAAAATATCTTGTGGGTTTTACCTGGAGAGTTCTCCCTACCCAGGTTCTACGGAGTGGAGGTGTAGAGCCAAAGAGAACAGCATTCATCTCCTCCAGCAGTATCAGAGCAAAATCTACATTTTACTGGGCTCCTGTGGGGTTTTGCAACAAGACAGGAACCTGGCAGCACCAGAGCTGACGGGCTCTGCAACATCCCCACTTCCACGGTCTGAACAGCACTGTCAAAATCTCCAAGAGCAGCAAATAACTGAAGGGGAGACAAAGATCTTCAGGAAATTCTGGCAGCTTCAACAGCAATTCTTGTGTAAACAAAACCGAATTAATTTTCTGCGGGAAAATATTCTAGTCGATTGTTTTTTTAACGGATTTTTTTTCGCCCCAGGATTGTTTTAATCATCTGTGGGGTTTTTTTTTTTACGTTTCCAGCGTTCAGCGGCATGACAGTGCATAATATGACATGCCACTCCATGTTAGTAGTGACAAGAACATGAAGCATTATCTGCTACTCCTGCCACGACACGCAGTGACAGAGCGTGTCATACTGGAAATGCAGGGACCAACACAGATTGCACTTTTATTTTGACCGGTGATCTGCTTTTTGAACAATTAAGCCGGCTCCTGCTTGCTACCAATTGAGAGAAAATTTTCTGAGGAGCCGCCTGTTTGCTCTGTAATGAAAATCTGACGCCTCCAACAAGAAAAGGAGACAAGTACTTAGCACACTAATTAGGGCTGAAACTGTTTTCAATATCCGAGGAAGGTGATTCCAGTCTAACACCGAGCAACGCTACAGCGAGCTGCTGCCACGCAGCCCTGCCTTCTCACCTCCCTCTAAAGATCTCAAAGCCCTTGGCAAACACTAGTAAATTAACATTGGGGTTTTTTTCGCTGTATTTTTTCTTTCTCCATTTCAAAAGCAGGTGTAAAAGGAAGGAGGAGAAGGATTGGGACAAAGGGACTACCAGTGGGAAGGAGCTAAAATGGTTTTCACGAGGTACCACCCACATCCCTGAGGAAAACAGAGCCTGAGGTTTCTGCCATCTAAACCCCACTGTTGAATTCACCGGAGGCTAGAACCTGGGAAATGGTGTCAAAAACAGGGAACGGCTGAAAAAGAGAATATATAATCCAGAGCCCTCTGCACTGTACCCCGACCTTCCTCACCTAATCACCTCTGCTGTTCAAAAAAAGAACAACCTTCACAAATGCCCCGAATACTGGGCATGGCTAACTGCTCTGTAAAATGCATGTTTGTGCTGGTTTTTTTTCCTGACAAATTCAGCCTACAAAGGAGTGGTTATATTACTGTTTACTGAAGAAAATCACTGTTGCCGTTTTTGCAGCTCCCAGGCAGTATTTTTGGTGCCACAGTCTTGCCTGTGCGTGCAGAGCAATCCTTTAGCCCCTTGTGTGGCTGTGATTCTTTAATATGTGGCCCTCAGACCAGTGTTCTCCCAGGCACCATCAGAAGTGGTAACAGCGTTATTAGGTAAATTATCAGAGCTGCTAATAACGAGGATTTCTCCTGCATTCCTCTGGCAAGAGCTTCTGGCTTTCCTGGCAGAAAAAGCCAAGCTCCCCTTGAAACCCTGCATCTTCAGGAGGTTCTCATTGAGCATGACACAAACAAAAAGCCACAAGTAGGAAATCCCTGATTGCCATGGATACAGAACTGGTTCTGTGAAGGGCTTTGAGAAAAAAACAGGACAGTGAGAGTAAGCATTCGCAAGGTCAGAGGAGCAGGCACAGCAAACCCTTTGCTGTCCCGTTGGTGTGAAAGCCACGTGTGCAGCTCTGACTCGTGGCTCTTTCCTCTCTTCCCACCTCTTGGCTGACGGGTTCCAAAGTCTTCAGATCGATGTCCCATTTCCTACCCTGAAATTTCTAGAGGACCATCGCAGAGTCCTCTCATCCCAAGCCCGAGTAGCAGGAGGGTACATGGAACACAGACGCCACCATGGCTCTGTGATGGACCTTCAGGTCACCATCTGCCATATTTCAGCAGGAGCTACTTCTGCAGCTCTTCAGGACCTTGGGTGAAAGCTGTGCTGGCATCATCAACGTGTTGCAACCCTCCTTCAGACCTCTAGATTATACCATTGGAACCAGTCACTGCCGGGCCGGAGGGTTGAGCCTGTCTCCAGCAGGAGCTTCCCAGAGCAGTGACACCAGTCCTGTCCACATGTCCCCCTTCCCTTGCCCTTTCCCCAGACTGGAGCCAGGAACGACACCACATCACCTCTGCCCCGTCTGCCTGTGGCTGCATGCCCTGGGAACCGCTGGCTCCTGCCCTTTCACCCTCAGGGTGTTCATGGGGACACTCAAAATGCCCAGCTTAAGGGAATTTGCTCCCAACAACACCTCACCCTCAGCAGGTCCTTGCGATGGCCAAATGCTTAAAGGTAAAGGCAGGTCTAAAGCAAGGCAGGCTGGCTTGATCTGAGAAAAGCCAGGATGCTTCTTGTCTTCTGTGTCACTCCAGAAAACAATCCATTTTTCCCAAGTCTGGACTCTGTAGAGTGGGACCAAAGTACTTCCTTCTCAGAAGGACATCAGGCAGTATGGGTGAGAGCTGAGAAATCCTGGAGCTTGTCTAAACAGCAGAGCCTGAGAGAATTCTCCCTCTACATTGATTTCCTTTTATCTTTTCCCATAAATCAGTTTCTTCAACTCTTATGTCCTTTTCTGCTGTTTTCTCTTAACATGCTCCAATCCATCAGCCTCTCCGTGATGCCAAAGGCTCACAAATGAATGTCCTGTGCCATTCCCAGCTCAGTACAGCTGTTGAAGAAACGGACTACATTCCCCAACAGATTTTGAATTGGGTGACGTTTCTGAATGCTTGAGAACGGAAAAATCTCCAGTTCTTCCCATATATATTCTGGGACCAAAACAAAGCTGATGGGGACTGTTAGTCTACACCAGGCAGATAGGAGTCAACACATCAGCACCTGCTCCGTAAATCCAGACATCACTGACATAATTTTGAAAGACCTCCTTCACCCTAAATAATGCAGTAGATGTAAATGGGGGCTGAAGTGTTGATATATCAACACTTTACACAGACATCTAATCTACATATTTGCAGTCACGACAGATTCAGAGATTGATACCGATACCCAGTATAGCTCTGTGCTGTCTACTAAATGTATTGCCCTCTCCATCAGAAAGCTATGTGTGACAGCATATTCTCTCCTGAACCAAAATGAGTAGGGTTGGGAGTGGGAGAAGTCATTTAGAAGGAGTGCTCTAAACGTCAAGTCTGTCATCTGTGCTATTAATATGTCATGAGTGGACTCTAGGTGACGCTTGCTCCGAGATGAACATTATCAATGGAGCAAGCTGTGTGTACAATTAATATTCCTCTTGATATATCATTTGTAAGTATTTCAGAGAGGTTGTAAACGGGAAAAGCTTGCTTAGAGATGAATGAATTAAAGTAAAATGAAGAAAGGAAGGGGGAGGGAGGGACTAAATCCCTGCATCTGGTGATGTCCCACAGGCCACGATTTGGAGCTGGGGCTTAGCGTGGGGCAGGTGAGATGCACTGAGCTCTTCCTTCCTGGTTGAGGTCCTTTTAGGTAGCTCAATGGCTGTCTTGGAAAAGAGGTAATGATCCCAAGTTGCCCATTAAGCCATCCACTGTATTCCCACCCTCCTGATGCCACCGTCTAACCCCACTCCTAGGCACAGTTCAAGGCAGACGATCCTCAAAGTCAGATCTGTGGAGGATGATTTTCCCTGTGGGAAATAATGAGAACTTGAAAGCAAAAAGAGAGGTGTGAAAACAGATGATGACTTAGGTAATTAACCTTCTAATCACCCCCATTGTGTGATGGAAGCATAGAACTGTCATTCTGCATGCCGTGGGGAAGGAGGGAGACTTGAGGCAGGCAGGCAGAGAGAAAGAATGGCCAGCAGTGTCCTCTCCATCCATCCAACCCTTCAGATCATAGGACTATGCAGACAGCATGAGGAACGGCTATGAGGACGTCAGGTTGGAAACAGAGAATCTCAGCACTTATTTTGGCCTCATTACTGCACATTTTCCTGCATCTTTGGACTCCACACAGGTCTAGCTGGGTAATGAGAAGATGGCAACCTCGGCTGGTTACTTTAGACATGTGTCTATCACCAGCCACTCCTGGAAGGACCACTGGGCTCTGCTGGCCACAGTCCACACAGGGATTTATGGCATGATTTCGGATCGTGATGAGTCAGATTGCCTTTCTGAGCTTGATTTTGAAGAAACGGGTTTAGATGCTGTTGTCACCTTGGATGTCATCTCCTAAAACCCCCATCAGGGCAACTCAACTGTACTTTGAAACATCCTGAAAATAAAAAAAAAAAAAACCCTTCTGATCCTTGTTTAGAAAAATATGTGTCTTGGGGATGAACGGAGACTTCAGACATATCAGGATAAGGATGGAAAATGCTGGATCCCACCGGGAGAAAACTTGAAGGATCGTTTTGGCCCATCCCCTGGTGGTAGGTGCTGTATAAAAATAGAACAGCAAGCCGACACAGTCTAAATAAAAGATGAAAGGCAGCCAGTGAATACAAAAGACAGCCAGCAAGGCGGCCAGGTAACAATACTGCAATGAGCATAGTGCCTATCGCATGCAAGTAGTAATTCCAGCACATGAATGGCCTCGCCTCAATCTCATTTCCCAAGCATCCCCATAGAGGTACATCTGAAAGCTGATAGCATCTGCGCTGCGCCTACCCTCTGGACAAATCGAGGGCTGTAGTCTCCATAGTTAACAGCCTGGCATCTCCCACCAGAGTAAATTCACACCGAACGCGACACAAAAAGTCAGCATGCAGTGTTTGTGCTTCGCGTGAGTGACGAAACCACTCCTGACAGCCTGACTTTGCACTGCCTTCGTGCCTTTCAAGCACGCATCCCAAAGGGTTTCTCTCTTGATAGGGCCTTCCGTGTGCTTTTAAGAGAGGCTCAGATCAAAGAGGATCAGAGAACCTGGTGCCTGGTGTGAGTAGTACGGGCTTCAGTGAACTGGAGCGGGCTGCTCCAAAGCAATCACAGAATCACAGAATTATGGAGGCTGGAAAAGACCTCTGAGATCATCGAGTCCAGCCTATAAGGAAGACCACGCCTATCTAAACGCCTGGACCAGTCTGCACAAACCACACAAATTCAGTTTGTTCAGTCTCAGAGAGGTAAATTCAAGCCCAGGATGGCTGTGTCCCTCCTGCCCTCAGTGGAGGAGCTCAGACTGGAACTGGCACCTCTCTCTTTGGGGTCCCCATGGGGGCAGCCAGCCCTGCAAGCCACTGCTTAGGCATGATGCTCCACCAAGGAGACTGGTTTGCAGTGGGAATCCTCATGGTTGCAGTGAATTTATAGAGACTATACAAATTCACAGATACACAGTAAAATACCCAGACATGGGAAAGGACCGTACCCAGACAAGGAGAAAGGACCGTACAGCCCCCTTCCATCACCAGCTATCACAGAGAAACTGGGAAATCAGCAGAGGATTCAAAGCGTGTCTGTTTTGCACATCTCCAGACTGTAGAACTTGACACCCTCAGCACAGATAAGCCTGTGGCAAAACACCGAAAGCTGTAAATACAGAATTTCACCTAAAAAAAGGAATCAGCAATGCCTCTTGAGGAGTGCCCTCCCCTCTTGCAATGAAAACACTCGTGGATACGCTGGGAATTGTCTCGATTGTTTGGGGTTTTTTGAGAGAGAAACACACACACCAGAACATGAAGAGAAGAAAAAAAAGGACAGGCAAGAACGCCCAGAAGCTCAAATGCTCCTCTACTTTTTAAGTCCTCTCCAAGGAGCAGCTCTAGGATCCGTGGTGCCTGGATGTGCAATGGGACCAGACGAGCTGGCTCCACACCACTAACTCTTTCACTTTAAAACGTGTCAGGGGTCCTGCAGAGCATTATCAAACCTGATGCTCCTCACCTGCTTGCTGACCCAAGCGTCATTGTCCTGCCAGGTAAAACACAGTGCAGAATCTACGGAAAAACGAAGCCAGAGCTTCAGTCTGATAAACTAATGATGGTCTACCGGCTTACACGAGACCTTCACTGATTCGCACGTGCTGAGGGTCTGCTCAGACAGTAGAGCCGGAGCTTTTCTGGAGAATAGCCCCTTATAAAACCAAAAGGTTGTGACACCATCACATGGAAGCACAAGCTCCTGTTTTACCCTTCACCTGAAAGTGCAGCTGAGAATTAATTCCATCCTAGCCAGGAGAGTCTGAAAGCTGAGTGAGCAGCTCATAAAGCAGCATTCACAGGGGTGGTGGTGGAGGGAGAAAGCAAGACTCATGGGCTCAGCTCCAGATAAGCTGAGCACAAAAAATGAGAAGAGCTCTGACCCTGACCTCGTGCCCTACCCCGACTCGACAGCACAGCTGACGGAGGCTGGATTCTGTAACTGAGCAGGGAAAAGATGCTTTGGCCAAAACACTAATTGCTTTTTTCTGTGCAAGGAGCAGGAGAGGGGAACAATTTCATCATACTGGAAAGCCAGATGAGATGGACTTACCATCTCCAGTAAGTCAGATGAGATGGACTAACAGCCTGTGGGCTATGAATCTAAGAAGAGACAAAATGCAGAGCAAACCTTCCCTTGATCTAAGCCACGTTCCCAGTGAAGCATGAATAACAGCCCTCGCAGGCCTGGCTGGCTGCTCTCCTCTCCTTCTATTACGAGGAGCCTTCTGGGAGCCATCGCTGAGGCACGACACTCATTCATTCCTCTGTTTACAGGGACTGGTCATTATTTACTGACGATTCTCAATGCCTCAACAGCATTTGAAACAAGTAGGAAGTACTGCATTTGTAAAGAGATAGTCAGAGACGACAGAGAAGAAAAGGCCCCCAGTTATTGCTCCTATCTATCACGCTGGCTCCTCCGCTTCGCTCACACCAGGCTCTGCAGCTGTCGGTGCAGGCTGTGGGCACTCCCTGGCTGGAGTGGGGACGGGCTGTGGGTTCCTGACTTCATTCCAATACCCGTAGTATCTCTTTCAAAGACAAGCAAGATGGAGGTAGAGCCCAACTAATTCTGAAGATGGATTTTGGATGAGATGGGGTGGAAGTGAGAGGGTTGGGATGGGAAGGAGCACCAGACTCACCGTCTGCACAAACACGGGTGGGAACGTGCACACACAGGTACACACCTGCTTTCTTCCAAACCTCGTGCTGTTGCTTGCCATAGTCCAGGCTCAGCAGCTCTCGATAAATCAAAGCTGTCGCAAAGCTCCGTGCAGTGCTGGGAGTTTTTCAGTCAAGCTTGATGAACATTGGAGCAATTATTTTGGGAGGGAGGTGGCTGCAGTAACTTCACACAACCCCCTTCTTTGTGGCAATGCTAATGAGTCATGGAGCTTATACCATTAATGATGCCATTGCAAAATGCTCCCAGAAGGATGCAATTAAGAAAGGTTGGTGATAATGAGGATTAAAGAGACATTTTATCAGCTCTCCATTGGGTGGTAAAAAGCTGCTCAGCCTGGCATATACCTCGGTACAGTTGCAAGGATCCCACATGTTCTCTTCTTCTGCATCACCTCTTGCCCCAGTCTTCTCTGGTCTGTGGTTTCTGTGGTTGCCATCATTAGCTCCTTCTGTACAGTAACTCTCATGCCACACAGGCTTCTTTTCAGCAGCCTGAAAGCTCATCCTTTCCATGGCTGGAGCCCTTGACTCTCAGACAGGCCCCTTCAGAGACACTAGCTGTTTCCACTGATTCAGGACATGAGATGTTCTCCTTCCTCTTTTCACCAGTTCTTCTGCTGTTCCCTCACCTCACAGCATTCCAGTAACACATGGCTGTTATTAAGGTAGCTGTGTGATTCATCCCAGCTGAATTCTGACCCTATTGAGCTGGTGGCTGCTTACACTCAAGGCACTGCCTGCTGAGAAGAGCTTGTCATTGTAAAGAGGCAAGAGCAGACAGTAGGAAAGGAAAAAGAAATCCATGAAGAGGGAGTAACTAAAGCAAAACCACACAGACAATCAGCAGCAGGCTCAAATCTCTAAGGCATATTTATCCACCTCAGTGATCATTATTTTGGGCTCACTTCGTACTGTCAGGCAACTTCCTGGCTTACTTCAGCTATGTCATTCCAGCAGTTTGCTTTAAGTTAAGACGAAGTATTCTGGAGTCCGCTATTTGTCTCTACAGACCCGATAAGGAACTTGGAGGTCTGGGTTAGCTGGAGACATCTACTTATGGTGAGATGGATCCCCTCTCTGGTTCACCAGGACAAAGTCTTAACTCCTCTCTCCGGCTGCACAAACTGGGTAAATTAGCATCTCCTATAAGAGTAATATATTCAGTAAACTGCAATAACCATGAGTTGCCTTATGCCCATTTTCCAGTGCCTTTGCTTATCAGACAGAGTCCTTGAGCTGAGCAGGTGTTTCCTAACACCAGCGCACTGGGCTGTTGGTGCTGCGCAGTCTGAAGCCCCTGCATGGGAGACACAGGCTGGACAAAGCAGCTGAGACTTTTTTTCAGCAGAATAGGCCATGGATGAGCACACAACTCAAGACTAAAGCAGCATAGGAGCAGGGAGAACACAAATTGCTATATCCGCCACCCCATCCTTGCAGCTGCTGCTGAGGAAACCATCTGCGTTTATCTTCAGTTTGCCCTCACCTATGGTAAAAAGACTTTTCTTCATTTCTAGTACAAAGTGCAGCTTCCCGAAATGTTTTCTTTACAGAAGCTATTAGGGATGAGGGGTTAAAGTTGCCACTTTGTGTCTCTAACTCAGCACAATGTAACCAGCAGCTAAATTACAGCCAGCGGGACAAAAGGGCAAGTCTCTGCCAGCCTTGGAAGAAATTGCTCAGGTGCACTAATGCATCTTCTTGAGCAACGTCTCCTCCAGTGAAATTCTGCTTGCTGAGGTGGTCCTTAATCAAAGAAGTAGCTATTACCTGTGACATGACCAGGAATTTGATGATTTCCCTCATCATCAGCAGGGGAAGGAGAAATGCTTTACCAGAGTGCCTAAACCAATCCTGCAAATACAAAGACCAAAGGCCTGTGAGAACAGCCCTGGAGGAGGGGACATCTCCCTGTGGAGAAGTGCCTGAGGCATGGTGATCAGAAGAGGAGATGCTCAGTTAGAGCAATTTCCAGCAATTCCTTTTCAGGCAGCTCCCAGGCAAATCTTAGCAGGAATGACCATTTACAGAAACCTTCCACCTCAGCGAGCCTGAGATTATAATTCGATGTTGAAAAGAGCTGGACAACTCTTTAAGTGCTCATGGTTTGTGCG
This sequence comes from Trogon surrucura, assembly GCA_020746105.1. NCBI lineage: Eukaryota > Metazoa > Chordata > Aves > Trogoniformes > Trogonidae > Trogon > Trogon surrucura. Next base: position 5,282,799 of record CM036640.1, read on the forward strand.
TGGGGTGGACCAGCCACAGATGCTGAGTCTCCTTCCATCCCTCCAGAAAGCCCACGTGGAGACAGAGCCCGGTCAATTCTGTGCAGCACTCAGGTGTCATGATAATAAATGATCTGAGGTAGAAGCCGTGCAGGGGCAGTACATATGTGCCACATAGATATCAACACGTAAGGGACATCTTCTCTAAGGCTGCTAAAACAGCAGTTGTAAGGAGAATTTAAATACGTACACAGTGATAAGATATTCGGAATCCAATACATGTATTTAATGATCTTGATTTCCAAAAACAGCTGGTCTTTTGTACAGGTACCAGCAGTCAGGATGAATTTGGTTTTTACCAGCTCTCCCTTCAATACATCCCTCGCTAGACCTCCTGCAGACAGGCAGACACCGGGGACATGAGTGTCCGACTTCCACGCTACCTCAGAACTGGTGACCTATATACGGGCTGCGAGCAGCGGGTGCCAGTCAGAGCTGATGCAGAGACGCGCCTCGGCTGGGCTGTAGAGATGCTCACAGATGAAGGATTTCTGCCCGGGTCATCAACCCTGGTGGGCAGAGCTTGCTGATGCCTTGGTTTCATGACCTGGAGGAGCTCGTCGTCGGGCGTCAGCGATGAGGCTGAGATCTAGAGAGATGCTCTGGGTGGGATGAGTGGGGTCTGCCCCACACCTGCCACTGCCGAGGCTGTGAGTATTTCAAACGCAGGAGAACAGCCTGTGTTCAAGGGGATGCAGTCGCGCACAGCTTGCTGACACCACAGTTAAGCAAATGGTGCCATTAGCAGATGAGTGGATTTTATCAGCGACTCCGTATAAACCCTCCCCAGTCAACATCCCCTGCCTTAGCACCCACGGAGGGCTGCCCTTCACTGCTGCTGAGCTGCTCCCGTGGGTGCAGGCAAAGGAGGGGGATGTGCTCAAACTCTGCCCCTCTCCCCCCAGCAAAGCATTAGGTGCCTGCAAGCAACCTCTGCCAAACCCATCCTTCTGGAAAGAGCCCAAGGACAAGGACAAAACCCCCCCAGACTTCACTCTGGAGAGCGTTTGATCTTTGGAAAGGCTGCTAACAGCATGACCTTCCTCCTGAGGGGTTCGTGGCCAGTCCCAAAATCCCACTGTGCCCTCAGCAAAGCAGGGACCCTCCCTGCCTCCTCTCCCCCAGCCCAGCCCAAGCCACACAGATGCAATCACAGCAGAAGGGGAAAAGCAATGTTCTGTCCAGAGCCGTGCTGGCAACTAAGAGATGTGCAGAAATCCCCACTATACCGAGCCAGGGGCAGATCTGAGTCTCTCCAGCTTCGTCAGACAAGCTCCTGACCCTTGGCTAAGCTGGGGGTTCCCCGTGGCTTTGCTGGGGGTCCCTCAGCCCACCCGTAGCCCGCAGTGAGACACGGCACGTTGCCTGCGAGACGGCCCAGCTTCAGGCAGATCTAATCAAAAATATGGGCAAAAGAGAGAGACTGCGATAAATGTAACTTAGCAAAAGGTGATGTTTCATAGCAGGCTCCAACCGTACATGACAGGGGAGGAACCTGATAGAGATCGGGCTGCAATAGAAACGTCACCTTTTGAACAAGATACTTTATCTGCTAAATCAGTTCCCTCTCTTGTCAAATTAAATCCATAGCCCATTTAATCAGGAAAGTCAAAGCCAGATCCAGTGTCTCGGGGGAAGTTTTATTGGAAGCAGGTTCTGTCTCTGTGCGAAGGAAGGTAATATATATTTGAGACTGCACGCTAATGTTAAAGGAGTTGTCAGGAGGAAAAAAAAAGGAAGGAGACAACGGCTCAGCTTCCCCACAGAAAATTATCTAGATTGGGGAAATATGAACTGACCCAGTTTTCAAATTTCTTTTTTTAAGCAGAGAGAAGCAAACCTGGTTACCAATGTTTCTGACCTATGAGCTTTGAAAGACACACCAAAATTATTATGAAGGTAAAACAGGAAGGAAACAGGTTAGGGCGAGGGTTAATATCCCGTAGTATCTATCTTGAGAGGTTTTGAAAATTTGGGTCATTTCCTGAGAGAAGATGTCTTCTTGCCTTGATCCTTTCCAGCAGCAGATGCTGGAAGGGCGCTGGTGGGGAAACAGGAAGAGCTCCCAGGTCCCACCTCTGGAATATGCTTCGAGCTCTTCTGCATGGATGAATCCTTTCACAGGGAGATAAATCCCAATATAACGAAAGCCAAACGAAGCTCACGAGGAGGTATGGCATAAGGGGAAAACAAATGAGAGAGTAAACCAGGTCTGAAAAAAGCTCTGACCCACCAGGAAACGCACAGGGAGAGACGTTTTGCTGCCTACAGATCAACCCAGCCTCTGGGAAGGAAGAAGCTGAATTTAAAGCAACCATTTTGGAGATAAAGACGATGCTAAAATTACTGTTGAACATTATCCAAAAAGGCAGATAATGCCTAGATTACATCTTCAAAGTTTTATCGCCTTAAGCTAAAGGAGAAAGAGAAGGGGGAGTGCAGGCTCACGGGGAGAGAGATTCAGTTTCCTACGACTGTCATGAGCCACATTGACTTGGACTCCAATCTCCGGTATGTTTAATATGTAGATTGACTTAGGCTTTCTCAGTAAGTAATTTAAGAAAACAGCATCTGGTAAAAAAAAAAAAAAAAAAAGTCTTAAGTAATTTAAACTCGCTGCAAGCAAAGGCAGCAGAAGGTCAGTTTTTTTAACGTAGGAGAAAAGTGATGACATGGTGTCTGGAAAAAGGCCAGGTTTGTGCAGTGGAAGAGGATTTCCTGCCCATACTCCCCTCCACTCATTGCTTTCCTTTAAATGACATCTGCCTGCGCGTGTGGAGATGCAGATGCCCACAGCTGTGGCAGCCACCTGACGAGAGTTTGAAGCCTCTGAGGTTTTTTCTCCTCCCCAGATGGAGGCAGGTGGTTACAGAGGTACCCAGGGTTAACGGCGGCATCCACAGGAGAGGAAGGGTCCCATGTAGCATGGCAGAAGCAACAAGGTAGTGATTCAAAGAGATGGATTCTTGTTGCTGCCACTCCCAGGAGAAAACCAAACTCTCTCCTTCATCCCCTCTTTGTCTGGCTTCTCTGCTTAGGGTCCAGGTCGGCGAAGCATCTAAGTAAATGCTGAACTGCTATTGATTTCAAGGGGATTACGCACCCAGCCTGAAATTAAGAGTGCTTTTAAATGCTTTGCTGAACCAGGGCCTGAAAAAAACGGGGTTTGTGGGAGGAGAGGGCTTTCCCTGTGTTTTTTCCAGTGCCTGGCATAACAGGCCCCAAAGGAAGACAGAAACGACACAGGAATCAAAGTTTCAAGGCTTAATTCCCTGTTTTTTGTTGAACTGCAGTGTGAGGTTTCTGCCCCTCCATGTGCTGACAGCTGCTGGGCTGAGCAAATGGCTTTCCAGTGGTGGGCTTGTCACAGGGACAGGCAATGGCAAAAGCGATGGCAAAAGAGATGACGAAACCGTGCGTTTAGAAACCAGACTAAATCCACTGGAATGGTGCAATCAGGGGCAATTCCAGCTGCATGTCCAAACCTCTGCCAGGGTGAGCTTGAAGCCGTGTCCGGGTGAGCTCTGCACCTTCTCTGAGGAAGAAACAGCAGCTCTGCCACCCAATATGGGCAACTGGGAAACCAAAGCCACGGAAGGTCGGGTTTAGTCAAGGCCTCAACAGAACCAACCTTAAGTCATTCTGTTCAGAAGCCAGTGACTGCCTGCGATCAGCATCATCTTTTGAGCATCCTGAAACAGCAACACCTTCACGGTGCAGGAACATGCTCCAAGGCACTCAGCTGAGCAACCTCGGAGCCTACTTTGGCCAAATCTGGAGTTGTTTTCCAAGGTGCAACAAAAGGCACCTTCCTGACTTCCAAATTAACTTTGCACAAGACGCTGGGATCCTTCAGTTTGTTTTTAAAAACCGAAGAACAGAAGGTCAGCGTGGTGGCCTGACCCGTTTTAAGCTGTACTTCACAAAACCTGAGCTGCTTTTCCTGAACACTTCCACTCGCTTTCAACCTGAAGTAAAAACTGAGTCTAGGCCATTTTGAACTCAGAGATGAAACCCTTGGCAAAATGATAAACAATTGAAATCAGAGCCTCACCATGGGAACTGCTAGAGAGTGTTGCAAAGGGGGGGGGGGTTGCCGCAACTACCCACCCGGTATCATCTCTTCTATAGGTTTCTTTGTGATCAGTCGTCGGCGCTAAGTAACCACATTTTAGTATTAAAAGCACAATTTGTTCCAAATGCAGCGGCTACAGGAATGCCACATCCTATTCTTAACAACCCCATGATGTACTGACAGCAAGCCAAATCCTGTTCTCAATTACATGAGTGTAAATTCGCAGTAACTCAGTACATAGCCCTCTGTGAAGGGAGTTAGCAAATGCTCAGGGCTTTTGGAAATCCCATTGCAAGGCTTTGCATATGCAATGGTAACTGGAGGAACTGTCAGTCAGAGCACGGGGACTGTGTGTAGCAGCCACTTTCCATCAGCCTGGCAGTGGTGAAGTCACCAGGTACCACTGCCCATGCTCTGGATGGCGGAGATTTGGTAAACCTAGCTTGTCAGACAGCTTTCCTTTTCTTTCATGCTCCCACCCACAGGCGAAGACGTTTTACAGCGGCATAAATCCAGGAGTGGGAATCAGGGATCTCAGTGTTGTCCCTGTCACCTTCCCACTGCCCAAGCTGGAGCAAGTCCCTTCCTCTTTGCATCCGCAGACGCTGAGCCGTTGGCTGTTCCGCTTGGGCAACTAAGACCCAGCAGCCACAGCTGGCAAAGGCAGCTGAGCAAAACCCGCCTGCCCTTGAAAGACGTGAGAACATCCATCCCCCCCTTCAGTGACAAGCACGTTTGAGCCCCCGTTACAGCAGCAGGGCTTGCCCTGCCGCAGACTTCAAATGGAGACATCATCTCCCTCGCGTGACTCCCCGTCTTTCATGCGCCCGGATGCAGGCGAAACCCCTCGCCAGCACCACAGTCTCTGGGTGAGGACGTGCTGGGGGTTTCCCAGCCTCCACAGAGCTCTCATTGTGGAGGGAATACAATGGAGTCACCACAGAGCACATGGCCAAGGCAGGGCTTGAGGAGAGCAGCAGCTTTGATCTGCCGAGGAGCTGGCTGTGGGGTCGGTTAACCCTTGGGGCTCAGCCCAGCACTAGTGTTTTTGCTTGGTGCCCCTGCAAAAGGCGCCGTCAACTGATGGATCCCATCTGATGTGGGAGATTTTGAGGAGAGATGGGAACCAGGTGTCAGGATGCTTGGGGTCCCCTTCAAGCCCTGGGAAAAACATCCGTCCTCATCACCAGGTATTTCACAAGCTGCAGCATTTCTCCACTGCTTTCCCATCCTTCTCCTGAACACTTCAAACATTACACTTGAGAAAACCTCATTTCCTGAGCTCCTTTACTTATCTTTATTCCAACACCTAGAGGCAAACTGTCCTTGAGCTCGAGCCATTGCACCCTTCACCTACCCAACACCATCCATCCACATGCTCCAGCACCAACCCCTTTTATACCATCCCACGGGCCATTGACTTCCCCTTGGAACTCTCCAACTTCACACGAAACAGGCCATGATGTGAACGAGCCATTGTTAGCTCCACAGAGAAGGAACGTAGTGCTGGAGGAGAAACACAAGCTGTTTCAGATGATGGTTTCAATAATGTTTGGGGTTTTTTTCTCATGGGCCAGAGAACACTGCATGAGGGGGGGTTTCTAGGAGGGAGACAAGGCATGATAGGATCTCATCACAAGCATCCTCTCTCGGTGTCAGCATGCTCCCTCTCACGGTTCTTGCAGAGTGCATGCCATTAGTCAGATCAACACAGCGTTTCTGGGCAAGGGAAATGGCACCTGGGCTGTGGTTCATCTCCCCCCCTGACTCCAGTGTGTACGAAAGCACAAAGTGACTGTGAGGAGCTGGCAGGCAGCTCCTCTGGGATTACAGGAGCAGACTCCAAAGTAAAGTCCTTTCCAAGGCTTGACATGCAAAAATGGTGTTAAAGGGCCTGATGTTCAAAGATATTTATCCTCCAGGATCGTGGCCAGCAATGAGAGGAACTGCACATGGGTGGCAGGGCTGAGAATCAGGCCCTGAAGCCAAATGTCTGAGAAGATGCATCTCGTTCTGAGCATCTTTATTCCAAGGCTGTGCCAGAGTGCACTTGTTACCGTGGGTTAAATCCAGGCTTCCCCCAACGTAGCCAGCAGCCCTTCCCTGCCAGCAAGTGGGCAGAGCCTTCACAACTCTGTCTCCGGAGAAGCAGAGCAGACAAGAGCATCTTGCAAGTTAGTTTGGAAGACAAAGCAGGATCAGCCATGGCTCACTTTATTGCTCTTGTTTTACAAGCATCTGTTGTTTTGGAAACATCTGAAGTGAGCACAATCCGACACAAGGCACCCTAGCAAAGCATCTTCTGTCAAAGGCGGAAATCTCAGACACGTGTCTGAAACAGACTTGAAAGCTTTTTGTTGTTGTGTTGCTGGTGGTAATTTTGTTTCAAAAAAAAAAAAAAGGAAGAGACTTTTTTTTTTTTCAGGAACTCGCCCAGATGTTTGTGGTTTGGGACTTTTGATTTTTTTTTTCTGGTGCCTGGTTAGTCTCATGTATATTGAAACCTGCTCTGCTCAAACAGAACAAGGGGGCTCTGACAACGTTCAAAGGGATCTGGAGAGCAGCAGTTTATACAAAGCTTTGCTCTGCTTTCCTGCAAGAGAGGGAGGAGGGAGGGAATGGTGGGTAAGAGCTCTAAGGGCAGCTGTTCTCTGCAGTAGCTTTGTCTGTGGAAACAAAACGCAGTGAAACAGAGCTTTAAAGCAAGAGGTCCCGTAGACACACTCAGGAATTTCTTCAGCATAACAAGCCCAAAGACTTTTTCAACAGCCTACTAGGTGCAGGGAGAAAGTGCAACCCATGTGTCCCAATATGGAACAGTAAAGACCTTCCCCACGTGTTCCCCAAGCAATGGAGTTGGTGAAGAGTCTGGAGAACAAATCTGATGAGGAGCAGCTGAGGGACCTGGGGTTGTTCAGCCTTGAGAAGAGGAGGATGAGGCGAGAGCTTGTCGCTCTCTACGACTGGGCAGGAGGGGGTAGTGAGGTTGGGTCAGTCTCTTCTCCCGAGTAACAAACAATAGAACAAGAGGAATTGGGCTCAAGTCATGCCAGAGGAGGTTTAGATTGGATATTAGGAAAAATTTCTTCAGGGAAAGGTTTGTCAAGCGCTGGAACAGGCTGCCCAGAGACGTGGCTTAGTGGTGGACCTGGCTGTGCTGGGTTAACAGTTGGACTTAGTGATCTCAAAGGTCTTTTCCAATCTAAATGGTTCTGTGATTCTATGATTGGCTCCTGCCTCCCATCACGGCACGGTGTGGCTGTCCCAGGAGTCACTTCTCTTCTGTAAACACTTATCACAGAGTCATGCTTCTGTGTAAGGTGAACAACATAAAGGCTTAGGACAACAGGGGGAAGAAGCCCAAGAAGCCCACTAGGCATCAGGATGAAACACAGGGCACTTAGGAGCAGTCAGGGTGCAATGGCAGGAGTAGGAGCCAGGAAAGATGCAGATTTTCAAATTATTTGAGTTCCTCTTCCAGAATTCATGCTCCAAAAGGCATCATCTGTCTGACACATTGAACTGAGACAGAAAGCTGGGATTGCTGCCTCTTCATAGGTACACCAGAAGGACTTGTTTGTTACTCGAGTGCCAAATGCTACTTCCCAGCCCAGCGTTGTGAGGGTATGGACAGGCTCCCAGCAGCCTTTAACACTCCGATTAGAGATGGTGACTGTTTTCCACCCTGAAATACAGTTTGACGTGGAAGAGCATTTAATTGCAGCATTTTCCACCAAGCCAGAAACTGTCAAATGGCAGATCAGAGCTGAGCACAGGCAGACACTGTGCAGTTGCAAGACAGAAGAGCATCTAATTACCCCCAGATTACACAAATTGCAGGAACTGGTGCTGAGGGAGCTTAACTATGAAGTGGGCTGGTGAATCAAGTCCTCTTGTCTCACCAGTGTCATCTCAGACACCAGGAACTTTTCTGCTGGCCTCCCAACTCATCCACCCACCTCATCGCCTCTCATTCCAAAAGACATCAGTGTCTCAGGATGCTGATCCAGGCAGCTGAGTTCAGAGGGGCTGGATGCCTCATAACCCTGGCAGGATCTCAGCAGGAGAAGATGCACAGCTTCTCCAAGGTAAATAAATAGAACCTCTGAAACAGCATCCTCTAGCAGAGAACATGCAAGGCTGGGGATGGAGAGAGAAAGGAGAAAAGCCCTCCCAGTCTCTGCATCCATCACCACTAGATACACCTGAAATGGATCCAGGCAGGATAGATGTTGTTAACTAGGTACATTCTTCACCAGGCTAACAAGGACACATTTTAAATCTCAGTAGGGAGACCAAAATAATTCAACAAACAAGACTGGGGTAGGTGGGAGGACTGAAGGGAGTTGAGTTCACAGCTCTGAGAAAGCCCAGCAGTATCTGAACCGTCACATCGGCTTCGAAAACAACAACACGGCACTTGACCACGTAGGTTTGAGCCCCGCGGGTGTTATTTGTCAAGCAGTGGCCAGACGACTCCTCCTGCTGCCCTGGGACTAGTAGCAGAGCTAAGCTGAGGATACAGATCTGAAATGACCTCAGGGCCAGGCAGCCACTTCATGAACGCCTTTCAGGACCTGACTCCTCCTCAAGCCCTAGTCCTACCCTCTCTTCCCTGCCTTTTTTTTGATATATATATATATATGTACAGTAATTCCTAAACACTAAAAAAGAATATGGTGATATTAGAGACCTCTGCTTTTTGCTGTGACTGTGACGACCTGGGACAAGAAGAAAAAGTGGAGACCTGCCTTGTTATCACCAGGTGATGTTCTTTCCTTGCATCCCCCCGCCCTCAGCTGAGTTCCTGGGTCTCTCTTTCTGGTGCTGTCAGCTCAAATTGCCCCATGGGTATGAGTTTAGAGCAGGGAACTGCAGTGGTGTGTCCCATTAGACCATTACAGAGCTGGATCTGGCCCTCAAGGCTGAAGGAAGAGTCTCACCCCATGTGCTACCCCGCTCAGTTTCCCTCTACCCTCGTCTTGCTCTTAGGGCTGGATACCTGCCAACGAGCAGGCAATTTAGCACCAAGTGTCTCTCGGCTGATGTTTCCATCAAGACGGGAAACACGAAAGGCTTCGCTGATTTACCGAGGCTCGCTGGGTTTGCGCCTTGACAAGAATTACAAAAGGAATCTCATTACAATCTCCTCGGTTCTCGTCAGCCTGGCACGGAGCCCACTGGCGCACCGCGTCCATCAAAGCCTCGCTCGTGACTGCCCGGAGGGTGCCGGCAGAGATGCTGCAAGGTTGACTTTTTTCTCTTCTTGTCGTAGCCGTGGCAGCTGTGTGAAACCAGAAGGATCAGCCCAGGGGTGCATCTGCTTTGGGGGGGAGTAGGACACAGAGCTAAACGTGCACCTCTGGCTGCCGGTGGGAAACTCCAGTTGCAGCCAGCACCTGGAGAAGGCTGTGATCTGGACTCCTGCAAAATATCAGAGCCCCGATGGACACCCATCTTTCTGCTGTAGAGTATAGGGCAGGGCAGAGGGTTCAACATCCATGAATAGTTTGGAAACCTATTTCCATGAAGAGAATGCAAGTCTGACACCACGCTGGTCATCTCCAGGTCATGCTGGGGACGTGGCTGAAAGGCAGCTTGTGCACAGTGTTGTCATGCCTGATTCAGGCTTTCCTTCACAGTCCCTGGGAATTTCCATCATGAGACACCTACACTTTGCAGCGTGCTGGACTCTTGAAAGCCCATGGCCATGATCTGAGGGGGTCAGCCAGAGAAAGGTCTGCGAGAAGCCAACAGCAGAAACTGAAGATCTAGGTGGTACTGTAGATGGAAAATTTAGCTAAAAGCCCATGTTTGGCAGCAGCAGAGAGGGGATGGGGTGCTCTAAATACTTCTCTGGGGACTGATCACACAGAAGGGCTGTCAGGGAGGTCTTCCAAACCTCAACATACTCTGTATGGGTGTCCAACTACAGGAATCTCCACCAGGCAGCTTCTCCAGTTAGTTTCCCTCCCTGTCTGCTGTGGGCAGGAGCAAGTGCTGTGCTCCCTGATGTATGTTGGAGTGACATTTCCATTACATTTCCCTCCTCAGCTGAATGGAAGCTTGGCTGGAAATAATTCAGTGTTGATGAGGGAGGTTCAGCAAAGTTTCTTATTTTTTGGCCCATTTATTTAGGAAAATCTAATTGGTTTGCCATTCCTCCCAGTAGCCTTTGAACCTGTCAGTTAATTTCCAGCGAATCTGATAGAGTGGGAAAAGTTTCAGATGCGCTACAGTCCTACAGACTGTGTGAAAATAGATGGCTGGGAGAGGACAGCCTGTTAATATCTCACTGGATGGCTGTGGGATGAATTTATCTGGGGTGTCAAGCACGAGCTAGCCCACATTGGAGAGCACTGTTAGGACTGTATCCAACCTCAGGAGAGGATTTGGCCAGAAATTCCATTTCTCTAAGCACAGGAGCAAGGGAAAAGGAAAGGACATCAAGTATCCCAACCCCAATGACTTGTGGGGCCAGTGAAAAGGTTAAGTGAATCTCCTGGAGGAGTACCAGACTCTCCCTGGCTCTGAAGTTGCTCTAATAAACCGATATTTCAAATTAGGGCAAGAAACACATTTCCTGTTCATTATTAAATCAAGTAAGAGTTGCAACATTGCAGAAATTATATCTTTGACGTTAGGCTGCACAAATGAGCGTTGATGGAGAATAAGGAGCGGTGGTAGGAGCCCCTAATGGGGATCCCCAGCACAGAGGGTGGGCGCACACCTCCTGTGTCAGCACGGCATGATGCGGATTAAGTCACAAAACACCTTCTGAGGACCTGGATGGCCCAAACAAGGTGCTTCAAGGTTTTCTTCTCGCTTTTACACACACAGCTTGTCAAAAACAGAAGCGTCCAGCTTGCTAACGGTTTCTACGGCGTATACACAGCAGTTGCTTTTCTAATGGCCATTAAGACAACTCCACTCGGCCCATTCCCTCTCACCTCCTATTTGCTGTCGCAATAATATGGCTCTGCATGCTTTGGAAATCCAGTTGCATTTTATGAGGGCTTAAATCTGGAACCATCCCCGCAGGGCTTCCTTTAAATGTTTTCATCATCTCCCCTTGCCCTACTCCACAGACTCCAACACAGGGGAAATTTTTTCAAAAGCCGGGTTAATTTGCTGAGACGTCATTATAAATCCAAAGCAAATAGGGCTGAGAGGTTCCTTGCAGGTCTTTCATTCAGCGAAATGAGCTCGGCAGCACAGCAGTTGCTTTGCAAATACTCTACAAAGCTTTGAGGTTTGCTTCGAATCACAGGGTCTCCCTTTGCTGCCTGCTCCTTGGAGCCGCAGGAAGGTCGGGAAGCTCGCGGGATGATGGTTGCCAAGCAAATGATTTCTCACAAGTGTTGAATGAGCCCTTCTGCAGGCTAGAAGAATGGTCTGTAGAACCGAGATCCTTACTCTATCTGCAGGGTCAGCTCTTGGCAGGTGTTTGGCACTGCTCACTTCCCATCAGCCTACGGCTTCCATGAAAATGGGTTAAAATTCCACAATTCCCTTCTCCCTGCAGAACCCACTCCCAGGTGATGGATTTAAGAGTGAGTTATTCTGCCAGGACATGCCTGTGAGAGGAAGACTCCCCCTTCCTGCCTTTGGTAGACTCAACGCATTTGTCCACCACACACATCACCCCCAGCAATGACTTGGTGAAACCTTGGGAGCTCGAGAGTACCATGAGTTCATCTCCATGGAGCGCTTCCGTGCTTGTAGGGAGCAAAAAAGACAGAGAATCACTAGACAAAATGACTAATATTAGGAGGCAGATCCAAACCAAGACCCATCCCACACTGGCAAGTGCCATCCCTGCTCCCATAGACCCTCCTTTATATGACATGTTGGTCCACCTTGGCTTGTGGTCTTGGAAATGGGGTGCAGGGAAGGACTCAGAGCTGGGTGGTACTGACGCATCAGTCCCTCTCTCTGTTACACACTTTCTCTGAAGAGTACAGCTGCTGTCAGGCAAATGCCAGCTCCACTCTAGAGATCCTCTAGCTGTTAGCTAAGCATGAATAATATCTTTCGCATTTAGTCACACCTAATGCAGTTGGGAGGCAGCTGGGAGGCAGTTCTGGGTGCTCCTTCAGCTGCTCTTAGGGGTGGTGCCTCTCCATTCAATCAACTGCTGTTGTGTTAAATATCCTTGCCCCGAGAGATATCTGAACACAGTCTGCTCAGCCTCTGATGATGGTAGATGAAACCCTCACTCAATTTCTGAGATTCAATAGTGCTAAAATCTATCAATTAACTAAAGACATTGGAGCCTGCTAATGTCAGACTAATTAAGACATGCTTCAAGCGTTTCCTATTAGTTATTCTTGTGGTTATTAGGTGTGGAGGAGATGTATATAAATAGACAGGAGCTCTCTGGTAATGCAGGAAAAAGTGTTGCAAAATTGGGCTCTGGTGGGGAGTTCAGAAATGAAGTTTGAGGGATATTGTTACTTAGCAAAAGAGGGATTTAATCTAAATATTAGCTATACAACAGGAGCATCTTGAAACCTCTCAAGGGATTAGGGCCTGCTTGTATTAGACACTATATGAATAACTGTAGCTGCCTAAAATGGGAAGGTTTTCCCCAAAAGCAAGCGATGCCAGAGCCCTCCCTATCCCAGATAGACTCCTGAAACACCCCTCTGTCTTCTCAGCAAAGAGGACTTCATAAACCAGACATTTAACTTTTAAATAGCCAGAGACTGGGGTGGGGGCTTAGCTCTAGTGAGCCTGTGAGATTGTGTCCTTGATGCATTTTGTGACAACGTTGACTTCAGCCCTGCAGCCCCTTGCCCCAACTTTGCTCTCCGCAAGTCTGGAACATGAGAGCTGGAAGACCAGAGCTGCCTTTTGGGCATTAAGAACTCTCAGTGAAATCATTTCTCTACTGGTTTAAAGGAAATAGGTCATAAAAAAATTCTGAGGGAAAGCTGCCATATAGATTTAGCTGTTTCTAGACTCCTAATCATTCACACAGGAGGAAAAGGCTCTCAGAGTCCCAGCCACGAGGAAATCTTCCTTCCTCTGGTTTGACCAGAGGATTGATCCATGCTATCTCTAGGAAAATGGAGGTCTTTATCTGTGCTCCTGCTGTTGGAAAACACAGATAAAATGTTCTGAGCTGCCTGGCAAGGCTGAAATTCTTGCTCCAGTTGAGCAAAATGAAGCATCGGACCTGGAGAGGTACCCAGAGATGACTTTTTCCGTAAGAAGAAGATAAGGCTATGGTGATCAAATGATCCAGCCCAGCCTCTGCGCTGAAGCCAGTTACACTGGTGGGTTTTTATGAAACGGTCCCAGGGAGGAGGACACCGCGAGCTGGCAGCTCTTTCTGACATGCCACCAAACGGGTCACCAGCGCTGTGGGCTGGAGAAAGTCTCTGTCCCTCCTTGCCATGGCACTGAGCCTTCAGCATCCTCAAAGAGCTGCTCTTTAATCAGGCATCTGAAATAGCAAATAGAAGAGTCATCTGGGGAACACGGTCCTAAAGTTAAAAAAGGAACTTACTATGAAACCCGAAACTAAAGAGAACCCTCCCGTGAGCCTCCTCCTGCAAGTTATTCTCTTCTCTATCCAGCAGAAGCCTCAAGGGATCAACTCCCACTAAATTACCCTCTTCTCTGCCAGCCAGAAGCTTATATGCATCACCTCCCACAAAATTACCCTCCTCTTTGGCCAGGCTGAAATCTCAGCGGCTCACCTCCCTTAGCACTCCCCTCAGCCAGCCGCAATTAATCCTTTCAGCTGAATTTTCATTCCCAGGTTCTTCTGCAAGAGAAAGGTCCAGGGCTTCAGTAAGGAAAAAAAATCTATGGGCTTCTAGAGGTATCTGAAATGACCTTGAGCAGCAAGGTCCTACCAACGCCAGGCATGAGCCCCCTGACTTTGTTTTTGCTGCTCCTTAAAAGCTCCCTCAAATGCAGTGGGAATCTTTTTTCTTCAAACTCCGCTTTTCAGGGATTATTTCCTCCCGTTCTCACGGGCTGCAGAGGAGAGGAGATGCAAAGCCTCAGTGGGTGCCTGATGTTGAATTCTTCCATCCGGTCACTGAAAACCAGTGTGTAAATTGCTGTGATTTTCCTCTTTCCTCATTCCTAAACTGCTTGGAAAGGAGCTTGAGGAGAGAGCCCAGGCCCTGCTCTTCCAGTCCTGGCAGATCTTGCACCAGAGCATGATGCTACTGCTTGGCCCCTCCATCTCCCACCTCTGTCCTGACCCCACAGCAGCCCCGGTGCTATGAGCAGGGGGTAACATTCCTCCCTGGATACCAGGACACAGTATGATAATTTGCATTTTAGCAAATCAGATGTTATAATGTGAACCCCTGGCAAAGCCTCAAATCCGCTGTGTCTTCCCCTTCCCACCCTGGACACCTCTGCAGTTGCATTTCCGCTCTGTCCTCTCCTCAGCTCCCCCAGGCAGGACAAAATCACGTCCCAGCACAGTCAAGGGTCTCTGAGATGCGCAAACTACAGTGATGAGGAAACATTAAACTTTTTTTTTTTTTTCTTTCCCCTCTAAATCTCTTTGCAAAGCATTTGATCTGGCAGCCTCTAGTACATTTACTGTGGGAGATAATCTTTGCCATTTGGGGCTAGTGATAAAGAAAAACTCCCTGTTACCAGCTGACCAGCCCGTCCTAGCATGAATATCCTATCTTGGGCACATCAAGGCAGATTTTATTATTAAAGAAGCTGTTTGTGTGCCTTAATCTATGGAGAAGAAACGAAATGGCAATTTCTTTTGTTCTCCATAAGCAGAAAATCAGTGTTTCTGCTCTGTCTTCATTACCTGCTCAGTGATTGTCACTGCTGAGTGCCTGGCGAGACATCGTGAAGGATGCTAAAAGCTTTCCTCTCCCTTTTTGCAGAACCGTCTGCTTTTGTCTTCTCACTGGTTGATGGAGGCAAGGAAACCTCCGCTGCTTTTAAAGGGGCAGGGCAGTGTAAACATAACTTCTGGCTTTATTTTTAAAATCAAATGTCCTCTTGGCCATCCATCTGTTGCCTTCACCATCTGCTGTGGGAGAAGACCTATTGGGAGCAACATCCTTCGGCCGCAAAAGCGAGGGCTCCCCTGGACACCTGCTGGAATTCAGAATTAGCCAAACGAGGTGAAATCTGAGGTGTTTCAGAGGTTGTTGGGGAGCAGATATTTGTTTGCAACATCCGTTGACCCCTTTGTTTCAGGACAGGACGTGGTTTTGCCAGAGGTGGGTGACGGCAGCTTTCCTATACAAATGCTGTAGAAAGACGGAAATTCAAACCAGAAAGAATCATTAAAAGTCCTGAAAAGATTGAACAATGGAGATCCCACTTCTGTCCCAGGTAACTCAGCCTCTGCTCTGCTCTCCTTACCTCTAGGATATTCTTATTCCCTCTTGCTGTAATTTAAACTTGTCTTGTCTTTCTCACCACAGACATCAAAAATCAGATTTCATTTTCATCACACAATTAATATTCAACAAAGCCATCACTTTTAAGGGAAAGATCTACTTCACTACCCTTCTTAATGTGAATATTTTAGAAAAATGTCTTAAAAATAGTTTAAATGGAGCCACTTGCCGTTTTCAAAGATGACACAAGACAAGTTTCCTACTTTAAAACGACAAATCATTTTGAAAAGCAAGTCAGTTGCTACACCACTTCCATCCAGAGGCACTGTTTTAATTTGGGGGTACTTCAGAATGACAAAAGTAAAATCTTCCCATTCAACCAGGTGGGATTGCTCTTCTCCAGCTCTGCAGAAGTCGCATGAAGAGCCAGTAAGGAGGCGTTTGTCTCATTCCAGGACAGGGAAATCATCTCACACCTTTTATAAAGATTCACCCCACAGTGCTCACCTGCAGAGGATGGAGGCTGTAGCACCCCAAAGCCATCATGGTCTTGCCCCTTGACCAGGCTCTGGGCTTCGTCTCCCAAATCCCTGGAAGAGGCTTCTCGAGCCTTCATTGCTTAGATTGTTAATAAGCTTGTCATTTCTATTTTAGATTCATTTGTGCTAGTTTAGGCCCATTTACTTCCTAATTATTGCCTTTGAGCTTAAATAGCTCTTCTCCCTCCCTAGTGCTGACCCTTTGGATTTTATTAGAGGTGGAATCTCCTGCTCAGCCTCTCTTTGTGGGGTTAAACACAGGGGTTTGTGGTCTCTCAGAAAAAAAAATTGCTTGGGGCTCTCCAGACGTTTCTTGGCTCCTCTTCTAGTTTCATGTTGTCTCTGCAGAGATGCAATTTGCACACCGAGGGCAGATTTTGCATCATGTCTCTTACGTCTGCCCAGGTGTTCACTCAAGCTACTCTCAAGAATCAGGCTGGGAGAGACGCAACCAAACACAGGAGGGAGGTTGAATCACCCTCTAGAGGAGCAAGTCTATTCCCTGACCAGAGACCAGGCTTGGGCTGTTGTACCCTCTCAGGTGGCTTTGAGAAGGGACAACCCACCCTTGAGTGGGCGTGGTGTACCCTGGGTTATGGCTAAAAAGACGCTCTGCAGCCTGGAAAGAAAAGATTTCCCCTCCTTCCCCAGACAAAACCAATTCAACTGGTGATTTTTTAGCTTGCTGCCTTGGCTGTTAGTGGGGAGATCTGCATCAGGAGATGAGCTTTCTGCTCCACGAGGCAGAGTCCCTCCCATGCAAGGCGCACCCCGGCTGCAGCAGTTGTCCCTACATCCCCACCCCAGGCTGCAGCCCCTCGGTGTCCCTGCTCGAAGGGGAGCTGCTGCCTGCTCAGCCTCCCAAACATTTGTGTTTATTTGCATTTGTAGTACAAAACATTTCAGCAGATTATTCAGCACCTCCGGGAGCTCTTGAGGAGACAGAAAAGATGAAAAATTATTAATTAGGCTATTATTAATGTATTATAATTATTAACTGCTGACGTTCTGCTCGACACCAGGCTCCAGCTGGTGGGACTGCAGCTGCAGATGGCAAGAGCCTGCCAGGAGGAGAGATGATCTTGTTATAACCTTACTCCACACCATGCCTGGAGGTGAGTATGAACAAAGAGGAGGTAGAGGGTCTCTTTGGATGCCTCAAAAAAAAAAAAAATACCAGCCCAGGACTTCCATATGCATTTAATTTCCTGTCCAAGCAGCATACACAGTCTATACTACCTCACAGGAGCAGCATACAGAGAACAGGTTAAGGATGTAAGTGGTGTTTCTTTCAGAGCAGAAAGCTGGGTGAGATGGGAAGGCTGTGATCCAAAATCTCCTTGGTGGAGCAGGAGGACATAGAGAACATGCTGTAGGTATGATCACCCCACAGAAGACAGGATCAGGGCTCTGTGTGCATGTCCACACCGATGTGCAGCCCCTCTCTCTATCTAAACCACCCTCCAACCTCTCATGTCAACCCACCGAGGTCTTGTAACATCAATTTTTGGAGACTTCCCTTCCCAGGGCACCACACTTCAGTAAAACACACAGGGAAGAAGGGCCTAAAACCCAACCTGCTTTTAGAGCTTTTTCACAGGTTTTAGCTGTTGAAATCATCACCTTGAGACTTTTTGAATTCAATGAGTGTTGGGCTGTTACAAAGGGAAATGCCCTTGGGTACAATAATATGGATTCAGACTGAAACCTGAGCCCTACCCAAGACCTGATGTTTTGGAGCAGGAATTAATTCCTAACAGTTCACAGCCAGGAAGAAGCCTTCAGCTTCAGTTCAGAGACCAGCAGGAGGAATAATTTCCATCCCTAGCTGACACTGTTAGAGAAACTGTCAGATGAGAGGGATAGGAGAGAAATCACTGCCTGTGCCTCATTTTCCTTAATATGTGTCTAAGAGAAAGATGAAGAAGCAAAGCCTAAAACTCGGAATCCTCCCTGATTCAAGCACTCTGCGCTTTCAGGAACTTGCCAGAAAACTCCCTGTCTTCCCCCACTCACCCTCTTTCGGCAGCTCCTCTGGGGACACTGGTGCCCTGCAGCTCCCTGGGGAGCCCCCTGGGTGCCAGAGCCCTTGTTATAGCCTCTGTTGGGACCCAGGTGGGGACACTTGCCACAGCCTCGGCTGATGAAAGCCTCATTGTTATCCAATTACCTTGAAACCTCTTTCAACTCAAGCCAAATTAAGGTAAAATGCAAATAAAGGTGTTAGTTCCCAGCATTCAGTTGTTTGCAGAAGACGTCGGGTGAAGGAATAAAGAAAGGAAAGACATTTTACACAGCCTCGGGAAGTTCAAATCGGAGCCGTCTCCCTCTGTACCCCCTCCTCTGCTGTAGACTTCTCCAGACGAGCCAGTGGGAAGGATTCCCCTTCTGCAGCCACTGCCCCTCAGATTGCTGGCAGTGAGGTGGTGGGGATGAGTCTGGTGCCCCTCCAGCTTTGCAGGAAAGGGAGCAGATCTCTAATGTAGCCACGAAATGCAAAGCCACAGCAGATGCTTGCAAGAAACATCCCCTGCATGACAAACACCCTGCAAGCTGTTTAATGCAATGATTTGAGGTCATACGGATCATGTGCTTATAGAGACCACCTCTCACATTCGCTAAATGGTATAGAGGCCACCTCTCATATTCATTGAAGGAGCTCCTGTCTTGATATTTGAAGGAAGAAAGGTGCTTTAGGAGATGTGATCCAGCTGGGTGGTGTGAGGTGGTTATGGCACCCAACAGTTTTCTCAAGTATTGTCCAACTCCCGCAGCTTTGTTTAAAACCAGAATGTTAATGGTTTCTGTGGTAGGATGCAAGCAGGATAGCCCAGCAGTTCCTCTTGCTGGTTACTTAGACCAGACCTGCAGGAGAGCTCTCCAACCTCTGCTGGTGGTGAGGACTTGTGCCTCTGACACAATCCTTCCCTCAAAATTCAAGTCGTGGGAGATGAAGAGGCTTCCTACAACTCAAGGGGCCAAGGCCATGTCATGGAACATGGTACCTGGTGGGAGGAGTGGGGCTGCTTGTGTTTTCCTCTGGAAGTCATTGACTGGGGTGAAATTTGGTCTGAGTTTTATCAGAACCAGCTGTTCCAATTCTCCGTTTCCAATGACTTAGTGTTGATGAGAGAGGATTACAAAGAATAATGAGAAAGGCAGAATCAGATTGGAATGCTTGGATTTTATCTAAATGGAACACTTAAATTGATTTAGCCTTCATTATTATTATTGTTTTGTTACAGGCAGTAGCACAGCGTCCCTATTATTTTTAATTGGCTTTGTTCCCCATTAGATCGAACACAGATTGTCAACCAGCAGAATTTCTCACTGAATGCAAATCCAGGCACCAAATGTCCAGGCTCCTGCAGTCCTGGACAAACACTGATTTTTCTGAAATTTTCTACGGGGGAAAATATCCCACCAGGGAATTCTCTGTCCTCTCAGATACAGGACACGGGGTGAACTGACCTGTCCCCCCATCATGGGAAGGGGTGAAAACAGCATCTGGGTTGTGGAGGGGAGGAAATCCGTCTGTGTGGGGCTGGGAGTAGGTGAGGGAGACTTGCAAATCCCAGGGGAACATTTATCAGCACTGATGCCAGTTGTCTTGAAGCAGGTAAATAATGGGAAATGTTTGACGGCTGTATTAGCTACTATTAATAGCTGCTGATGCTCAGGAAATGTTGTCATGCAGAGCAGGAATAGGCTGCTCTTTGCCTCGAATTCTGTACAATAGACCAAAAATACTCCGAGGCGGCATTCTGGAGCCACGGGCGTCCGCTGTGCCCAGATATCCATCACTAACATCAGGCAGTCCTGTCCTGCAGACCAGGACAAGGAGTTTTATCCGGCCATTCTCTGCTGGGATTATTTTTTTAATTTATTTTTTTTCAAGGGCTTCCTGCCCTTGGAAAACAGGGGAAAGAATCCAGGAGGTACAAATGGTGGGGGGAAACACAGGGAGGACTCTTGCGTGAGGGCAATTTGTTGAGCCCCAGAGATGAGCCGGGTGGGATGGACCTCAGAAGAAATGGGAAAAGATGGGAATGAGAATGTGGGGATTATTTAATTACAGAGACACAGAGGACTCTGAGGTAGGACTTTGTGCATAGAGGATCAGGGTCTGCCAGGGAGCAGGGGGAAAGGCAGCCGGCAGGTGACCCAACATGTCGTGTAGGTGTGGTGTTCACTGCTGTGGTTTAGTACTAGTTTAATGGTTGGACTCGGTGATCTTAAATGTCTTTTCCAATCTAGGCCACTCTATGTCCATGTAGCGAGGTGAGAGCAGAGCAGGGGCTGCCTGCTCTCCGGGGTGAGGCGGGACAGCCCGGCACCGGCTTCTGCAAAGCTGCCTTGGGAGCAGTAACTCAGCACCAGTCAGAGCAGCTGGCACATAGCGCTGATTTGCGGTATGCAGAAGAGCTCAGAAAGGATTTGTAACCCCCTGAGGATCTACCAGAGGGTGGCTCTATCACTGCTGAAACGCAAGCAGCGCAGGGGTGGTGCGATGTGAAGTCTGGGTGCAGGCAGGGACATGGCATGTGGAGCCACACTATGGGGGTCTGCTGTGATTTTGCTGGCTCTGTATCAGAGATGCACAGTAGCTTGGTTTGCATCTCAGCAAAGGTTATTTCCCAAATTTTCGAACGCATCCAATTGCTTTAAGGATAATCTCTTGACCTCTCCTAAGTTCAGCAAACAAATGAGTGGGACAAATTGCTTTCCTGAGGCTTCCATATTGAGTAGCTGAGTAGTGGTGAGTTATTCTCTGGTGGTACTGGCCTCCACTGATCACATATATATTTTTATATACACATATATATGATACTTTTTCAATATATTAAGATCACTTGGAATTCCAGCCCTGTCCCCTGATGCACTCACTGTCCCTTCCAGCGAGGTGTTGTCTGCAAATTTAATAATCGTCCATGTTATGCCATCATTCAACTGTTAATGGAAATATTGAATAAACCTGCCCCCGGGAGAGACCCTGTCTAGCTGCCCACTCAATCCATCTGTCCATTTTGACAGTGATAACTACTCCCCAGGTACCTTACAAACAGGTTTTTCACCCATCCTACAATAACTGCATGTAGATGAGGGTCCCCTGTGAGCCAGCACGAAAACCTCACCGCCCAGACCATGTCTGACAGGGACGGGTCCTTGTCTGTGCACAGGCAAGGCTCCTGCTCACAGGAGGACATCACGTGGATTTGACTCGACAGTTCTTGACAAGTCCACCAAGACTGATGTCCTTGTCATCTCCAGTGTGCTTACAAGCTGTGTGACTATTTCATCCAATACTTTCTAGTTTATAAAGTAAACCAGGAAGTTGAAAGCACCCGAGTTCTTCTTTTCCCACCTTTTTGGAAGTCCTTTCACAGGTCCTCTGTGGGAACTAATGCTTCCAGATGGCTCAGCCAGGTTTCTATGCTGTTTATTTGGTCCTGCTTGTTTGAAAACATCTCTCTCTGAACAGCTTGTTCACTCCTTAGCTCCTGGTTTGGCTCCATCACCCGCATCTTTAGTTTGGAGAAGAGGAGACTGAGGGGTGACCTCATTAATGTTTACAAATATTTAAAGGGTGAGTGTCACGAGGATGGAGCCAGGCTCTTCTCAGTGACAACCAATGATAGGACAAGGGGTAATGGGCTGAAACTGGAACATAAGAGGTTCCACTTAAACTCGAGAAGAAACTTCTTCTCAGTGAGGGTGACGGAGCCCTGGAACAGGCTGCCCAGAGAGGTTGTGGAGTCTCCTTCTCTGGAGACATTCAAGACCTGCCTGGACACGTTCCTGTGTAGCATTATCGAGGCGTTCCTGCTCTGGCAGGGGGATTGGACTTGGTGATCTTTCGAGGTCCCTTCCAATCCCTAACGTTCTGTGATTCTGTGATCTGCATTTCTCTGTGAAGACCAGGTGAGACCTCAGGGCTGGGACTTGCAGCCTGTGGACCTTGGCAGCATGTGTCCTTGCTGCTTCCACTGTGCAGTGGACAGGGGAGCCCTTCCACCTCCACCCTCTCTAAACTACTCAGTACATTTTTCTGGGATAAATTGGCCTTGATCTTTCAGTTCCTCACACCAGTAAGCCAATCGTGAAAGCCTTTGTCATCCAAGTGCCTAAAAAGCCAAGCCCAGTGTTAACCCTTTGGTTTGCTGCTCTTTAATCCTTCCCTTTTGAGGCTGAGCAGAGCATTTCCCCCACTTCATCTGAAGCCCAGCAGTACTATACAGTAATTTTAGTGGTTTTAGAAATCTCCTAAAGTTGGCTACAAGCAAATGTTGTATTTCAGCTCAGGTGGAGGTTGTTACTGCTTAAGGGTGATTCCTTCATATCCTGATTTCAAGGAGCAGTGGCACCATGTATAAGCCTGGATCTCATCTCCCCAAGCTTGGGTTAACCTGGAATCCTAGTTTGACCCCCAAAGTGGGCATCTTTTGTAACGCAGATTTTGAGGCACAGCAGCTGCTCCAGCTGTTGGCCTCTGGAAGCTTTGGGGATGGTTTACCCAGGACAGCGGTGACAATCTTGTTTCCTTCCAGGCTCTTTTCAGCTCAGGGTTGGTGTCTGAAGATCTTTCCCAGCTGCGTCTCCATGAGGTGATCGATATGGGACACTCACACGTGCGTCATGGCTATTCTCGGGCAATTGCATAAAAGCTCTTTGAATTGAGGAGGGGTTTGTGCCTTTGGCTTGTTAATTTGCAAGGTGAAATCTCAATTCCAGTGTTATTTTTGGACGCTGTGTTCGTGTCACAAAGATTTATAACGGGTGAGACACAGGGAGCCCCTTTTGCTGCAGAAAAAAAATCAAAACACCCCACTTGGACCGTTTAGGGTTATTCTACCAAATCCTGGGGGGCTGCAATGGTGTGGTGGGAAGGGAGCGTTCCCATAACACCCATTGAGGGGGAAAAAGAAAAAAATGCAAGAAACGGGAATGGGTATATAATTAGATGCTGTTTCAAGCCTTCAGCCTGAATACCAACACCTCATTGCAAGCAGTTACTCACTTCACTCGCAACGGCAGCTGGCTGCGGCCGCTGCCAAGCCTACGGGTAGTCTGACCGCCAGCACAGTGAAATCTTTATTGCTGGGGCTGGGGACAGGCTTGAAAACCTCAATGGGTGGCCCTGGTAAATCTGAGATGCTTCTCCAGGCGGTGAGAGCTGCTGCAGGGAGCAGTCGTGGGGGTACACGGGGGCTGGGTGCGATCGGGATCTGCCCAGCTCTGAGAGGCGATGGTTGGGGTAAAAAGGGAGGTGATTTGAGGCTCTATCTGCTACCACCATCCAGCAAGGTACTTGTGAGCTGCCTGGCCTCAAAGGAAGGATGGGGTTTGTCCAGCGGAGCAGTCTGTGACCCTCGCTAAAGGCTGGGTGTCGAGTTGTACAGAGCAGCAGTGTAACCATTTTTTGGTGGACTTAGTGATGGAGCACGAGAACCTTCAGCCACAGAGAAGAAGCAGGGTCCGGGCTGGTCACAAAAAAGAGCAACACTTCAAATAAAAAAAAAACAAAAAAAAACCCAAAAAACCCAACAACAACATAACCCAAACCCAAACAGAGTGATGTTCCTTGAAATTCGTGCCAGCAGTACATCACCAGGGCTGGGTGAAGGTTTGCTGGCACATAACACGGAGCACATGCAGCCCATGGGGCTGACGAAATACTGCTGGCAACCTCCTGGGCTTTGCCCTTGGCCATGGCCAACTCTCAAGACAGCGCGAGGTCAGGCAAACCGTGTCTTCTCCTGAGAGACGGGACGCAGCTGCTGAGGGTCTGGCCTCTGCCAACGCAGAAGCCGGTTGAAGACATCCAAGTATCAACTCACAGAGGCCACCAGTAGCGCTGCCAAACCTCGCACCATGTTCGCTTCCAGGAATCACTTTGGACAGGAGAGCGGCGAGAGCGGGACCCCAGGCCAACAGCCCAGCTGCTCCCACCTCCCGCTCGGGGAGGGCTCTCACAGCTGGGACATCTTTTCTGGCTTGCCGGGGGCTTGGTCTGTTCTCCCTAGGGGTAAGTGATAGGACGAGGAGAAATGGTCTTAAGTTGCACCACGGAAGGTTCAGGTTGGATATTAGGAAGAATTTCTTTACTGAAAGGGTTGTCAGACCTTGGAACAGGCTGCCCAGGGAGGGGGCTGAGTCACCACCCCTGGAGGTGTTTAAGAGATGGGTAAATGTTGCCTTGAAGGACATGGCTCAGGGGGGTTGATGGGGCTGGGACAAAGGTTGGACTTGATGATCTTGAAGCCAAAACTGTTCCATGGTTCTATGGTTCTACCATTCTATCATTCAATCATTTTATGATTAATTCTATGATTCTGACACGTGTGGGACGTGGTGGCTCAGCCCCCAAACCTCCCCCATGGTCCAGCTCACGCACGAGTGGGCTGTGCTGGGGTGGTCCAAGCCTCCGTGGGCTTCTCAGCATCTCCGCTGAGTTGCCATGGAGACCGTCAACTAACCACCATCTCGGCCGGTGGTATCGAGCTCCCGAGAACAAGCGAGAGCTTCTCCCTTCACCTCCATCGCCCGCCGGCACGGCAAAAACCCGGGGGCGGGCAGTCCGCGGCAAGAAAGCAGGCAAAGCCCTGGGCAGATAATGTTTAAATGACTTTATTTTTGTTTTTCTCCTTTTATAAATGGGCACAGCACAGAAATAATTAAAAAAAATAGACAGTACCATTACAGTGCTAGATCCATTGGCAAAGATTATTTTTATAGTCTTTTTTTTAATTATTCTTAAAGTTTTGGCCATTGAGTAAGAACAAAAACAATTAACAAACATTTTATTTTATTTTTGTTGGTTTTTTTTAACAGACACTATGAAGCAATTTGAGTACTAAACTCTAGAAGAGTTATGTACATACAAAAAAAAGTTCTGTTTGAGATATGCTTCCTATTAAAAATATTTACATGCACTTTTTTCCCCTCCCATATTCATCGAAAGGTAAAACACTCGTAGTTTCTTCTACTGTTAAAGATTTTTTCATTCTCCTATTGGGAGTTTAAATCAGCTCCAAAGAAAAAGTGAAGCGGGGCTCACTCGTTGGGCTTTTCTTTTTCTTTGAATTATTTAAAACTTCCGGAAAGGGATATTTTTTTGGATGTATATCAATGGAATTTTTTCCTTTTTTTTGTTTTTTTAATTTATACAAGAACGTTTCATGTTTATTTACAGAGGAACCAATGGGTGGCAATTCATCCTGGAGACACGGCGGTGAGCGTTAGTGAGAGATAAGCATGTGATTTTAAAAAGTAGTCCTATCAAACTGCAATGGATATATATTTTTCTAAAGTCAGCAGTTCTGGCTGGTTTGATTGTCAGCTGTACTTTAATGACTTAGACCAGGGGGACCTAGAACAGGGGTAGCTTATGCACATCAAGTCACCGGTGCCCTGGAGGTCTTTGGAGATGCGGTGGATGAGCTGTGTGGAACGTGGAGGAGGGGGGAAATTAGGAAGAAAAACAATTTGGGCATCACACGGGGGTGACTTCTTCCCCAAAATAAAAAAAAAATAATTAGAGGAACAAAAGAAAAAAAACCCAACAGGTTTGTATGCTCCAAACTGAGACTTCTCTACGAAGACGGGGCGCGGGGACGTCCGCGGAGCTGCAGGCACAAGGGACGGGGGACAAAGCGGAGCGAAGCCGAGGCTTCGGCGGGTTCCTCGCCCGCAGTCGGCACAAATCTCCTCATCCCCGGCAGCCCGGGATCGGGCAAAGTGAGCGGGAGGGAAAGAAGGAGCCGGCGGCGCGGGGCCAAATCCTGCAGGCGCTGCTGGCTGGTAACCCACCCCCCAGTCAGGTGCGGAGTTGACGCGGAGCCGGTGCACGCGTGCGCGCTTTGCCCGCACGCGTATATACATATATACATATATATTAATTACATACACATATATATACATACATACACGCACGACGCGCCCAGCCCTGCCGCCGCGGGGCCGAGCGGCTGGCGAGGAGCCCGGTGAGACGCCAGTTATTGGAATTAAACCTTTCGGAGTGGAAAACTCTATGTCACTTTAGGAGCTGCCGGAGCCTCGTAGGAAAACTCCGAGCCCAGAAATGCTTAAAAAGGCAGTTGGGGGAGAGGGAAAAAAAAAATTTGAAAAAAAAAAAATCTTGTTTTTAGCTAATGGTTTGGTTCCCATTAAAGCCTCTGTGCTGGTGGGTCATGGCAGGGGTTGGATAGCTCTGAGTTATGAGTCCAGGAAGCAGGAGCCAAGGCTCACACGGAGCAAAGCAACCCCCACCCAGGGATCTTCGGCACCCACCAGGCAAAACGGGGTGGAAATAGGAAATTTAGAGACAAACCATCACGCCACAGCACATATCCAGCCCAGCACCTTCCCTGCAGCAAGTTATCCCCCTGGCGCAGGGTCCTGCTGCTTATTTTTGAAAGGTCGAAAAATTACTTTTGGGGAAAGGGGCGGCTCATTCCCAGCTCTGCAAAACCTGGCAGGGGCTGGGTCCCATCACTGGCTGGGGCCACCTCCATCTCCTGCCCTTCCCATCTTCCTGCTTCCAGGTCCTCCACTGGGCTCTCACACACATTTTTCTGATCCTCTCTTCCCTTTGACTCTCCCTACTCCTGCCTCCTTCTTATTTATGGAGCCCAGAAGTCACTGGTTACTTTATCATTCTCCTACAAGGCATCAGCTGCTGCAAATCACAGCAGAGAGAGTGAAAACCGGCGCAGCTGGCAGAGGAGCCGCCACCATCTTTCACACTTTGCAATTGCAGCTCTCCAAGAAGTACAGAACCGGCGTGGCAAAGAGTCTTCCTTCTGCTCCCAGCTTGCACTCGCGCACACAAGCACGCAGGAAAGATACGCAAAAGGAGGTGGGGAAGCCCTTTGCTGCGCCCACGCAGCTTCTCACACCCTCGAGGTGCACAGCTGGAAGGGTGAGCACATCTGGGAGACTGCGGCCGTTCAGGGACGATATCCCAGGCAGCGAGAGGCACAGCCTGGGGAGGGGATGACGCGGGAGATGCTCAAGCTACCGTTGGAGTGAATTTTCTTAAAAATTTGCTCTGCAGCCAAACCAACAGCAGAGGAAAGATGCTCTTGCTCCTCCCCACTGTGCTTTCTCACCTCTTCCCCATCCATCTTCACGCCAGGAATCCCTCAAAAGCCCCAGAGCATAGCGAGACCCATGCACTTGTGCAGAATCTCCTGCTGGATGGAGCAGCTGTGCCCTGCTTCTCAACACCAGCAAGGCCATGGGCTTGAGACCACCACAGGCTCAGGACCACCAGGGGCTCGGGACCACCACAGGCTTAGGATAA
The DNA here is from genome assembly GCA_020746105.1 of Trogon surrucura. NCBI lineage: Eukaryota > Metazoa > Chordata > Aves > Trogoniformes > Trogonidae > Trogon > Trogon surrucura. Next base: position 5,310,099 of record CM036640.1, read on the forward strand.
CCACAGCTCAGGACCAAACCAGGCTCGGCACGGCTGCCAGGGGGAGGCCAGGAGTCACAACACGCCAAGTTCACGTGGCAGCACCCACAGCCTCAGAGATGCAGCACACTCCCACCACAGTCCCCCTCACACACCCTGGTAGTACCATTCCACTGGGTTTCATTGGGGTTTCATCCATCCCCATCGCTCTGGTAATAGAGAGATGATGGTATCTGCAATTTTTCTGGAGCTGGGCTTGCCCAAAAAAACCCCACAGCGCACATTCAGCTCCATCCCACCACCCACTGCCCTACAAGGGAGGCACAAGATGAGCCGTCCTCCAGCAACACAAGGCTCTTTCTCTTCCAAGCACCAACTCCAACAAGTAACCTCATGATCCTGGGGAGCTGCGGCGACAGGAAAAGCTCCATCACGCTTTATCACCAGAAAAAGGCAGGCTCCAAGCCCAAAAGACAGTCTCCTTGAGCTCACATCCCCTCTCCAGGCAGAGAGCAAACACATGGAAGCAGCAGACGTACAATGAATTAAGACTGTGGTCAGTTCTGATTAGCAGTTTAATTGCTTTCACCTTTCTTTTTTTTTTTTTTTTCCGCACGTGGTTGTCTCGTACTTCTAATTGCTGCAAAAGAAAGCCCTGCTCAGCCTCCTCTCGCCCTCCCACTTCCAGCCTCCCTCACTTCTGAAACTGTAACGGATTTAAGTGCCGGGATTACAACTTAACACCAGCTGAGCGAACCAAGGTTAAGCTTGAGTGAATAAAAAAATGGTATTATAGAACTTCAGACTATTAAATGGGGAAAAAAAATGGAATGAAGAAGATTAGGGAGGCAGCTAAGAAAATCAGCATTTAAAAGATTAAGCTGGGAGGTATTTTTTTTATGCAAGCTCAGAAGATTAAGTTCACGTTTTCCCAAAATACGGTGATTTTGGGTGGTCTTGGTACTTGCCATGCCCAACTCATTAAGTCGTGACGAGACTTGATTTCTGCGACTCCCCGACAGTGTAGTCCCAAAGGGACCAAACAAATAAAATAAACAAAACTCATGAGTTGAAACTCTCACCTTTGAGCAGGTCAGAGAAAGTGGCTTTCGCAGCCAGGTTGGCACCAGCCTTCTTCAGCCCTGTGGTTCCCTCCTTTCACAGCATCCTCATCCTCCGTAGGCTGGGATGGACCCAAGAAATGGTCTCTCACACACACACACACAGAGCCCCCCCACTACTGGTCTTTCAGCATCACCATCCAAGATGCCCAACAAGACCACCATCCTCTCCAAACTAAAAGAACCCAAACGATGACGATTTGGAGGCTGCCATCTCTAAACCGGGGATTTTTTGAGCTGGCCTGCACGTGGGGGTTCTTCTCCCCACCCTGAAGTGGAACCAGGTCGGCGCATCGGGTCGTGGTCCCTGCGTCGCGCCCCCCGAGGGAGCGCGGCCCAAACCTCCCATCTACACAACCAGCAAGTCCCAGCATCCCGTCATCGTGTGCAGTGCAATGAAAATTTACAGGGATTTCTTTTCATGTCTATATACCTGTGTATGTATGTGAGTGTGTGTGTGTATATATATGTATATAAAAAAACTATGCACTTGGCCTCTCAAATCCCTCACATAAAGCAGTGCCGCCAACTTCTGGCCTCCACCAAGACCGTAAATCTCTCTATCCTCTAACACCCTGAGGTGACAAAGTGTCACTGTGTCTGTGCAGGTTAATTCACAATGCAACAGAGTCAAAGCAACCGATTTTTTTTCCATTCGTTTTTTTTTCCTGTTTAAATTGCTCCATGAGCAAAACCAAGGTCTCCATGGGACACCACCGAGATGGCAACCGTCATGAAAAGAAAGCTCCCTGACTGCAGCGCAAGCAGGGCTTCAACTAATTAAAAGCCAGCTCATTGAAATATCTAATCGACTTTCCCGCGCAGAGAGCTTGCTCCGAGACATTGAGCCTTTCTAGAAGGCACAGTTGGGCTCCGGGCCAGGCCCTGCTGCTCTGCACCTTTGGTGGCCTCAGAAGGGAAACTGCTGCACTTGGGTGATGATGGCTTCCAGGATCTATTGCTCTCAGGCTCCTGGGGGCCCTGGGGGCGATACTGGGATTTAAGCAACAACAAAAGAAACACAAACCATCAATCTTGGGTCTCAAGAAAGAGACGGAGCAGGCAACCTCGCTCCGGGGTTGAAAGCCACCGCTCTGCCTGACCTTCCTCACCTCCTGGGAGCCAGGGGCCAGCAGGGACCCCGGCCCGGCCCCCGACGGGACAGGGCATTGCTTCTGCTTTGCATTTCTTTTCTCAGGCTGCGGTCTCACACCTCGCAGAGCTTTGTTATCCCCTCTGGAGGAACTGAGGAGAGGATTTAGCTTCTCTGTCTCCAGCTCCTCCTCTCCCTTGCAGCTCCCTGCCAAGCAACGTCCCGCTCCGCTTTAAGACCGGCGCTGTCGGGCGAACTGCGCAAGCCAAGTTTTATTGGTCACAGTGAAAACCCAGCAAAAGCAAGGTCCCTTCTCAAGCAAACGCCTCGGCGGCCGGCGACACGTGGTTTCTAGTGATTTAAGGTCTCTGGCTGTGCACAGCGACGCAGTGAAGAGAGGTGGTGGCAGGAGGGGAGCAGCACGAGATACCCCAACGCACCTTCTTGCTGCTCCACAGGCTTTCGGAGAGTTGATCTACAGGGATCGTTTCCAGTGTACTGGCCATGTTTGTATTTATCTTTTTTTTTTTTTTCTCCCCCGCTCCAAGAGCAAACCCTGGGGCATCAGGTATTCCAGCCCCTTGTGCTTTTTTCTTTTTTTTTCCTCAAGGTTCGAAGCGTATTCGAGAGTCTCTTCAAACAGAAGCAGGGAGCAAGGTAATTCCTGCAAAGCAACCAACCTCGTTCAAAAAGGAAATAAAAAATAAAAACAAGGGAGAGGCAAAGAAACCTCCCTCTTTTCCAAAAGGGAAAAATAACAACAATCAAAAAGGAAGGTAAATCCAAACCAACCCCCCTGCGCCCCAGGGCTGGTAGAAGGTGTCCAGATCCCAGAGTCCGTTGTGTTGGTGGGAAAAGCCCGGTGATGTCCACGTCCAGCCGCCGTCGGCAGCGCGACCGCCCTGTCCCGCGCTCCCCGGGCACGGGTCCCCGGGTGCCGGCTCCTCGCCCCGTCCCTCCCGCGGCAGAAAGGCCAGCGGTGCTCGGTGGGGACGCGGCGACGCATTTTTCCATGGCGCCGACGACGCGTTTTCTCCTTCAGCTGTTGCGGGTTTCGCTTTTTAAATTCACAGTCTGATCCAAAAGAGAGAGAAAGACAGAGAGAGAGAAAGAGAGAGACTGGATGAAGAAGAGGAGGAGGGTAAGTTTGCAGCGGGGAGGGAGCACGAGGCACGCCGGGCTCTCCTTCTACGCATAGAATTCCTCCTGCTTGTCGGGCTTCTGGTAGGTCACGTTGGCTTGCTTGGGCTCCTCCAGCGTGTAACTGCCCTCGTCCTTCTTCTTCATCCGGTAGATGAGCAGCATGACCAGGAAGGCAGCGAAGAGGGCTCCCACCACGCCGCCCACAATCACCGCTGCAACACAGAGAAGCGGCACGGCCGTCAGCGCCGCCCCGCAGCCCCGGCCCCACGCAAACAGATCCCGGGGTGAGCGGATCGTTTGGGATTCCAGCCTGGCTTGTGAGCAACCCTCCTCCTGAAATCTCCGGTTACAAAAGTGAAAATGGAGGTGAGGAGCTAATGCAACCGCGTGGTTCCAGAAGCTTCAACCAGCTCCCAAGAGCAGCGATGCCGCAGGGTGGACAGGACCCGAAGGCATCTGTGGTGCCCGGAGGGCGACGGGCTGGGGCAAGGCAGCCCAGGCACAGCGAGAGGGTCCTGCACATGCAGGGAGGGTGCAGAAAGTCCCCCAAAAAGCTGCTCGTCAGCATCCACCACGCTCAGCCGACGACCGCCAGAACTGCTTTGCTGTGCCATCGCCTCCCTCTCCCTTTAGTTGGCAGTGGGACACTGACACCTCTGCCCCATCTCTGATGTCCCTCTGGCTGGGGCAAGTGGCCCTCCCAGGCCACCTCCCCTGCACTCAGAGGTGGTTGGGTGGTATTCAGCCAAGCACCATAGCACAGCCTTTTACTAATATCCTAATTTTTTCCTGGAAACCCACCTTAGCAAAAGCAAATTGTGCACAGCTCTGTGTGGGTTATCCTAGGGCTCATCCCAACACCCTGTCAAAGATCATCCCCTCTTCTGGAGAGCCCAGCTCTCTGTCCCCTCTCCGACCACACCAGCTCTTCCCCTGCAATCCCACAGCACCCAGTCTCACCTATCAACACTTCCTTCCTCTCCAGGATGTTCTTCTGGGGGAGCTGAGCTGCCGAGTTCCCAGAGTCTATCGTGTTGTCGATCAACCCCGGCTCCGCGTTCTTGCCCAGCCCAGGTCCCGCTGGCAGCGTCACCACAGCCATCACCTCGTTACCGAGCTCGGGACGTGTCGTTTCTTCTTCCTCCCGGATCTCAAAGTCCCCACTGGGGCCGCTGCTGATCGGGACCTCCAGCTCATTGTTGAGGACTGTCGTCACCTCCCCTGGCTCCATCTGGGAGAAAGGACAAGATGGAGCAGGGGACAAGGACCAAAGGGTGGTACCTGCCTCCAGCAGCTCTGATGTGTCCGGAGGAAGGACATCACAGTCGATGACCGTGTGGCCCTTTCAGCAGGGAACATGGGGGGTTAATGTTGAGATGTCCCTTCCCTGTGTCACTGGACAATTATATTGCAGCAAGCAACACAACCCACATCTTGACGGTCACCAAAAGGCTGAGGCCACCGTGGCTGAGCCAGACCACTCTTGTCTTTACCCATCCCAGGTGCCCTCGAGATGCAGAAACTCTCACCTGTAGCTTCCCTCTAAGAGAGCCCCAGAGCTCAGACCCTCGTGTGGGCTCTCTGTCCCCAGTGTAGATGCTGAAACATTTCACAGATGCCTCCAAGTGATGCAACCGCCCGTGCCACAGCAACATAGCACGTGTAAGGACTAGATGCTGTCGGATGAGCCCAGGGCATCCCTTCCTCTCCCTTTTCTCCCTTCAGCCTGCTCCTGTGGTTGCAGCCCTGCAGCACAGGGCAGGAGCAGGATGGATTCTTCTCACCCAGGACCTGGAGCCAGCCTAGCTCCCTGTCGTGGTCCCTTATCGAGCCCCCTTGGCAAGGAGGCAAACCCAGCCTGGATAACAAACACAAGCCAGGCAGCTGAGCCTCTCCATCCCCCTCTAGCCCAATCCTGACCTATTCATCATCTCCTGAGCAGCCCCACGCCTGCAGCTCCTGACCTTCCCCTTGGCCCAGCAGCCCGACCTGCTACACGTCCATGTGCTGAGCTGGACCTCACCAAGCATCCTCGAGCAAAACTTGCCCGGGCTCCCTCCCTCACGGGGCAAACGGTTCCCTCCACAGTTGCTTTGGGGTGTTACAAATGGGGATGAGCAGGCAGCTCGATGGGCTGAAGCTGGGGAGGGTGAGCAGGAGCCCTCTCCATGTCCCGCTGCCCCGGGGGCGAGCGCACGGCTCACTGCTTCCCGCGACCAGGCGGTTTTGTGACAGAGATTAATTGAAGGTCAGACAGAGCCCAGAGCGCTGCACATACATATACGTCCACAGAAAAGAAGGACTAGTTTAGACAAATCACTCCACCTTTCAGTCAAAGCGGTTTTCAAAAGGCCCCCGAGGGGCTCTCAGTGAGAGGTGGATCAGTGAATTAAATCCCCTGCCCAGGACACCCGGCGGGCTGGAAATGCACCGTCGAGCCATAATTGAGGAGCATTTGGGCCTTTCACTGACGGGCTGCAGGATGGGAAACGTTATGATGAGACCAGCCCCAAGGAAACTGCTCTTTTCCCCAGCTCTGCTCCCGCCGCTGCCAGGGAAGCTGCTCTGGAGCAGTAAGGCAAGAGCTGGGGGCACCAGGGACATGTGGCACACCCGGGTGCCCCATCACCACGCTCTGCCTGTGCTAAACCCCGCACCCTTCAACGTCCCCTCTCCAGCTCCCCCAATGTTCCACTCTCTGCAAGACTGGAAGAGCCCAGCTTGGCTTGACCTCCCTCCCAGAGCTACCGGCCAAGGACAGATCAACACCCCAAGGCTTCCCAGCACCGTCGCTTGGCTTCAAACACAGCCCACGAGCCCTTTAGCAGGTGAGAAGGGCTCCTGCCTCCTACCTGGGGGGCTTCTGTGGGCGGCAGCGTGGCAGGACTGGATGGCAAGGCAGTGCTTTTTTCTGTGAAGTCTGCAGTCCTGGAGGTGCTCGGTTTTGGCAGAGACCTGGGCTTGGCCGTGCTCGTGGGGACAAGCCGTGACGTGGCCGCCTCTGTCGGTGTGCTGGTTTCGGGGCTGGAGGTGGTGGGTGTTTCCAGGGTGGTGGCCCGGGTGGTGGCTGCCTTAGTGACGTAGGGGGGCAGGAACCTCCGGGTGGTGGTGGGCTTGGCGGTGGCCACAGTGGTGCTGGTGGTGGTGGTAGCTGCGGTGGTAGTGGCCGCCGTGGTGGTCGTGGTGGTGGTGGTGGTGGTGGTGGTTGTAGGGGAGTCGCTGGCAGTGGTACTGGTGGTGGTTGCTTTCCAACTGGGGATCACCGGTGTCTCTGTCATCCTGGGGATATACAGGGCGCGGGTTGTCTGCTGGGGGGTGGTGTCCTCAGCAGGGAATGGTTCGAAGGGGGTTGCCACGGGCTGCACCAAGGTGACGGGCAGCACGGCTGCCGTGGTGGGGAGCGTGACGGACATGTCCGTGGTGAGGCTTGCTGCCGTCTCGAGCCCCGACTCCTGCTCGAAATCTGAAAGAGAGGGAGAAGAGCGAAGGGTGAGGCTGCTGCTGCCCCAGCATCTCCCAGGGTTGGCACGTACCTGCCTTACCCCCGAAAAAAACCCCAAGAGCATGGACTGGGTCCAGGCTCAGCAGAAACCAAGGGCTGCAAATGTGGTGGCCAAAGTCCCTCTCTGGAGTCAACGAAAAGCTCTATAACATGGCACGTGCTGTTGTGCTGGGAAAGGGCTAATCCTGTCCGAGGAGGGGCAGAGACTGAAATGTGGGGTCTCTTAAGACCAAACTTTGGGACAGTTCCCTTCGCTTTTGTAGAGGAGAGGGCCCGAGGGGAGCTCCAGAGAGGGATAAGGGGCGATGCTCTCCCTCATAGCCCATGGCAAGCCCCTCTTCAGTCCCCCCAAACCCCACAGGCAGACTCCCCGGGGATCCTACCCTAGGGATTCCGTAGCTACTTACACCCGGAGCCAGAGCCCGAGTAGACATCGTCCAGTTCATCATCCCCAAAGGGGTCATCGTCCCCAGAGCCCTCCAGGTCCACCGGCCTCTCGTAGTTCTCGTTGCGCCAGCGCTGAGCCTGCAGCCAAGGGGGAAGAAATGCATGAGCAGCTCCAGCCTCACCAAACCTCCACAGACGCCCCCAGGCAGCCCTCGCGGGACGATGCACAGGTCAAATAAGCCAAGGAAACCCACCCAGAACCATGAGGGTTATTTTTTCTATCCCTGCAAATCTTTCAGACAAGCTGACATTTTGCAGCAAGCTCACGCTGGCTCCGATAGTATCTCCCGTGGAAATAAGCCCTCCAGAAAAGGGGGAAAAACACATCAATAACTGCTTTTGAAAACTGTTAGAAAAAAAGTCTCAGTTTGGTTCTCCAGCTCGCTATTGTTTCGGTTTAGATGCTTTTCACATGTTTCCTGGCACACGTGTGACGGTAATGCACCCTATCAGCCGCCCTAGCTTGGAAAGTCTCAATATGAAAACAGTTTCAGACTTGAAATATTCCACTGCTTCAGGTGCTGCTGAAACCTGAAGAACCCTTGCTAGTAGGGCTCTTAAGCATCTTGTTTTGCAGATCAAAGTCTCTCCTGTTCGTGTTGCAAGGAAACAGTTTGACACTTCATTACAGCCCAAACAAGGAGGCTTTGATCTGCAAGATAATATCAGATGTTTCACCATGTAAGGAGCCAGGTTAGTGCTTAAATTTAAAATAAAGGGGTTGAAGGGTCCCCTTCACTTACTCGAGCATTTTACCTCTTAACAACAGCTTTGAGTTTCTTTGTTTTCTTTCCCAGCCGCAGCAAAAAGGAGTCTCAAAAAGTCAGAAGGTCCCACAACATCGAAATCTGGGACTTGAGTCGCATTTTGTCCTCAAGTCTTTTCTCCTGGAGCCCATCAGCTGGGAAAGGAGAGAAAACCCAGCAGCCCTGAGCTGCAGCGAGATGCTGGGGCTGGGAGGTAGGAGGACACTTCCCAGGGGCTGCGAGCTGGTTGTTGCCGTGGTGCCCAAGCCAAGGAGATGCCTGCTGCCCAAATCCTGCCTACACAGACCCCAGGGTGCTGCAGGTGTACCACCTGTGCCATACACCCACGGTGACAGCGTGAGCATGTTCCTGGAGACACAGATCGCTCAGGGAAGGTCAAAGGGAGCTGGGCTTTTAAGGGTCTTGTCTCTCCTCAAAGTGCTGCTGAGATTTTTCTGGCTGGGTCTATTCCTTTATCTCCAGTGACAGCAGTGCTCCCCCCTATCCCTGCAGCCACTGGTTACTTTCTGCCAGCGGCCAACATGCCACGTGCTTTCCAAATCACTGGGAAGATTCAGCCTTTACCCCAAAGACAAGGCACCATCCTGGAGTTTCAAATACACGGTCACCAGCAGCTGCCCCGATGGGATCTGCTGTAGCCCAGCAGGAAGGCACTGGAGAGGAGTAAAAGACCCCAAGAAGCACCTTTGCTTTCCCCATGCAAGTTTTCTATGACTCCCCAGTACTGACTCCAAAATCTTTGGGACAATGTCCCTCCTGCGTCAGTAGAATGAAGCTCTGGAACTCACTCAGTGAAACAGCCCATCCAGGTCTTCTCTGTCCTTGTGACCAGTGCAGGGAAGCCAGGGATCAGGGGATCACACAGGGGCTGGTTCAGTGTTTTCTGCAGGCTGATGGGGTGCACCACCCGTATGAGCTCATAAATTATGAGACAAGCCACCAAAACCGACAGCAGGGCAAGGAAAAATGGCAAGGTTTGGGGGGTGGCAGGGAAAAAAATCTGGAGTTGCTCTTTTTTTCCCTTTTTTTTTTTGAACACCAAAAATACTGAGCCTCACCAAGTAACGAGGAGAGCACTGCTCAGGCACTCCCCAGAGCCCCCCTCAGCCCTGCCAGCTAACCGGGTGAGCTCCCCGAAGGCTGGGTTCTCTCCATGTGACCTGCAAAGCCTTGTCGTAATGGGAGCCACATGGCCCAGCTCCATCAGACCCATTTCTCCCATAAATTGGAACCAGATGAAGTAGTTCCAGCCACTTCAGTTCCCAGTTCCCTCTGCTGCAGGACAGGCTGAGGGAGCTGGGGTTGTTCAGTCTGGGGAAGAGAAGACTCCAGGGGGACCTTATCCCTGCCTGCAGTGCCTGAAGGGACCTACAGGGAGGCTGGAGAAGGACTTTGTACAAAAGTGGCCACCAATAGGACAAAGGAAAATGGATTTAAACTAAAGGAGAATAGATTTAGATTAGATCTTGGGAAAAAATTCTTCAGTCTGAGGGTGGCAAGACTCTGGAATAGATTGTCCAGAAAGGTTGTGGCTGCCCCCTCCCTGGAGATGTTCAAGGTTGGATGAGCCTTCAGCAACCTGGGCTGGTTAAGGACATCCCTGCCCATGGCAGGGGGTTGGGTTAGATGATCTCTAAGGTCCCTTCCAGCCCAAGACATTCTATGATTCTCCCCGTAATTGAATGGAGAAACAAATAAAGAAGCACATGCCTCCAGCCTGCCACACCATCCTCCACCTGTTCTTCCACCCATTCCTCCACACAGCCGTCCCACAGGGTTGTATTGGGTTGGCCTGGTTGGATTTTGGCAGCCAGGAGAGGCTCAGCAAAACCAGTGCATGTCCTGGCTCTGCCTTGCCCAGGAGAATAGCCTGGAATGCTGCAGGCAGGGGCAAACGGGCAGATGCTGCTGAGAATTGTCCAGTCCTAAACTACTAAAGCAAACCTGACCATGAGGATAACAGCCCCGTATTTTGCTCAGATGGCAACCGAGCCCAGCACCCCCTTGCTCAGCACATGGCCAGGGAGGAGTCCCCAGGCACCAGCATCTTCCTGGGCTCTCCAACCGATGTTGTTGGTGCCCTGACATGATGCAGATGTTTGGAGCTGGGAGCCTTTCCTCTGGGTCCATCTACACCCCAGATCCGCACCCCCTTCCCTATGCAAACACCATCGCTCCCTCCACTTTGAGGAAGCAGGATCTGTGCCACAGCCCCGCAGGGATCCACCTCCCAGAGCGGCTGACGGCAGCAGGAACAACTTCACAGCAACAAAACACCTCGCAGGGCCAAAACCCGCTCTCCGAAGACAAATCCCCCGACGTGAGAGACATCTCTCCCACGCCCGCCCCTCACACGCCAGCCGGCGGGAGAGCAGAGATGTTCTCAGCCAGGTTTTGCCCTAAGTGGATTCCAGAGGATCGGCAGCGGTCGGTGGGGTTTGTACCACGGGGGCCAGCCTGTGGCACAGGGCAGCCCGCCAGCAGCCCAGCTCCAACTGCTGCCTGGCCAGCTCAGTGCACGTAATGCCAGCACGACCGTGGCACTGCAGTGTTCACGAAGCTGTGGCATTCCTGAGGTGAAACAGGACTTAAAATGGGATGGCAGAAAGTTTTCCTCCTCTTGCTTCTCCAGAGGCTGCTCCCGCGTGCTGGGGGAGCTACCGATACAAACCCACGACGAACAGCAAGGGATGCTGGGCAACCCTTGGCTCCTCTCCAGCATCCTTCTTCCTTCTTCATCCCCAACCCAGCAGGCTCCATGTGGCCACAGAATCACAGAATGTTCAGGGTTGGAAGGAACCTCTGGAGATCATCTAGTCCAATCCCTCTGCCAGAGCAGGATCACCCAGAGCAGGTCACACAGGAAAGCGTCCTGGTGGGTCTTGAATGTCCCCAGAGATGAAGACTCCACACCCTCTCTGGGCAGCCTGGGCCAGGGCTCTGGCACCCTCAAAGTAAAGAAGTTCCTCCTCATGTTTAGATGGAATCTCCTGTGTTCACGTTCGTGCCCATTACCTCTTGTCCTGTGCCCAGCACAAAGTCCTAAATAACCACAGAGCCAGGACCAGGCGTGGGGGGGACCCCCTGACTGCAGCAGTCCCAGCCCACCAAGCTTCACACAGATTTATCGACCTGTGACGTGTCTCCAGGTGTTGCCGGTGCAGGAGGAGGTGGGTTTAGGACACGGCTGCTCCCAAAAAAGCCCCCGCTGTGTTGCTCCACTCCTGAGGTACTGACGTAAACCTCCTCCTGGCCAGGCTGCCCCAGCTGCAGCCCTGATGGTATTAGGTCAGGCTCATGCAATAAATCTTGTGAGCAGTCGGTGTTTATTTGGATTTACTGCCGCTTAGATCGTTAATGCTCTGCGTGCACCGAGCCCTGCAGTCGAGCACAGTCCCCCCTGCCTCCCCCCCAGCAACGAGGGGGCTGCTCCCCCTTGCACAGCTGGGCTGAAGGGGACAGGAACGGTGATTTTGCCAGGCGGGGAAATCACAAATCACACAGGATGGCAGCTCCCATCTCCTGACCTGCGCCTGCCTCCCCATCCCTTGCAGCCTCCATCGCAGCAAAGACGTGGCTTGGCTGGATTGGTCCCGAAAGAGAAACTTTATCCCCAACCCAGCAGGCTCCACGTGGCCACAGAATCACAGAATGTTCAGGGTTGGAAGGAACCTCTGGAGATCATCTAGTCCAATCCCTCTGCCAGAGCAGGATCACCCAGAGCAGGTCACCCAGGAACATGTCCTGGTGGGTCTTGAATGTCTCCAGAGACAGAGACTCCACACCCTCTCTGGGCAGCCTGGGCCAGGGCTCTGGCACCCCCAAAGTAAAGAAGTTCCTCCTCATGTTTAGATGGAATCTCCTGTGTTGACGTTCGTGCCCATTACCTCTTGTCCTGTCCCTGGACACCACTGAAAACAGACTGGCCCCATCCTCCTGACACACATCCTGTAAGTATTTATAAGCATTGATAAGCCATCTTCAGTCTTCTCCAGACTAAAAAGCCCCAAGTCCTTCAGCCTTTCCTCCTAGGAGAGATGTTCTAGGGCCCTCGTCGTCTCTGTAGCCCTTTGCTGGTCAGAGCAAGGTTAGAGGGAGCCCATTGGCAGGATCTCCTGGGGGGCTGGATCCACCCCTCACAGCCCCTTGGGGATGCTACCGGGGACCGTCCCGACCCTGCTGCAGGAGGGAAGGGGCTGCCATCCCAGCGAGGACTGTGAACCCCAAGAGAGGGTTTGCCACAGCACAAATTTTGGGATGGGAGTCCCGCAAGTCCTCCGCCTTGATCAGTCTCCTCCCATGGCTGGGATGGGGGAGAAACCCTCAGAGGTCCTTTGTGGAGCCCCTTCCAATGGAAAGCTGGGCCAGGAGGGCAGAGGCTCCTTGGGGCAGGGAGGAAACCCCGGCGCAACGCTCGTCTCGGCCTCGGTACCCTCTGCCCTGCAGCGGGATGCTGAGGGCCACCGATTAGCTGGCTCAAGCCAAGGGCCAGCAACTCCCATTCGTGCAATTACAATGTCCCAGCTAATGGCTCTTGGCAGGGGGTTTCGCTAACCAGCTCAGCCCCGCTTCCCCGCCCGGGCTTCATTAGGAAAATTAAACCAGGGGTCAAGGCAAAGCTGCTGGAGGCACTGGGGCGCAAGACACCGGCTGGGCATGAGTGATTGCATCACCTTTGGTGATGTCCACAGGAGACAAGAAGGAATAGAAAGGTTTAAATGTGCCCTTTGAAGTGTTGGCTCTTCACCCTGTCACGCTCAGGACCAACCTGCAGAAAGGAAACCGCTCATGTCACGGAGCCCGTGGCTCAGCCCACGAGCTGGTCGCTGCCACGCCGACCACAGTGCCAGGATCTGGCTCTGGCATCATCTAGACCCCAAACACCTACCCTGCTTCTACTCCTTCCATGTCCAGAAAGGCCACAGATCTGCTGCTATAAAAGCAAGCCCTGATGCAAAGCAGTCTCCATAGGGCAGGGCCAGAAAGACAACTTCAATAAACATTCCTCCTGTTCTCTAAATGACCCAAAATAATTGCCAGACATGAAGGATTTAGCTCTCAGCAGCTCTGGAGGTGATGTGGCTACTACATCGAGCTTGGTTAACAAAAACACCCCCTTCTCGATTGCAGAGGACCCCTTTTCTCCCACAGCCACCGCTGGGCTGAGCGAGATGGGCAGGCGTTGACGGGTGCTCACTGTCCCCTTTGATGACTCTTGGCTGGACCAGCCGGGAACGGCAGCCAAGGGGCCGCAGCAGCGCAAATCACACCCAAATCCCGTGCTAAGAGCCTTGGAAAGCGAGCGAGAGCTCACGTCCTTTGGCCTGGCACGGTCAGAGCTGAGCAGGAGATTAGAGAAGCTTCACTCCATTGCCTGTGCGCCTCCAACCCCCGCAGCACCGCGGATGCCCCATCCCTCCCTCTTCTCTCCCTTTACCAAGGTGGGCGACACCATTTCACGGGTGAAAAAACACAAAGCTTGTGCGAATGGTTTCACCCAGCCCTCCAACGAGCAGCCCTCTGTACGCCAGAGGATTTGGGTGCTTTAAAGACAGGGAAACTGAGGCACAGAAGGGAACTTCCCACCACCTTCATCTATGTACAGAGATGCTCCTACACTCCCCTCCACATCTTTGTACGTTCCCTGGGGGACAGCAACCAGATGTGTTGGGTCTTGCCAAATTCCCTGCACACCCTTGCTTGCACATCCTTCCTTCCCTAGGCAGGGAGGATTAGGGTGTTGCATTTTTTTTAGGGTGTTCCCACTCCACGGCAGGGCTTTAGCAGAGACTCTCAAAATCCCCAAAAGCTGCCCTCAACATAAAACCCAAAATGTGTTGCCGTCGCAAACGGGAGATTCACTGCTGAGTGTCTGGCTTTCACACCGGCAGGAAGGGACCCTTATAAATCAATCCATCTTTAATCACGGGCAAAGGCTGCTCAGCCTCCCTGGGATGCTCTCAGGCCTTTCTCCGGTACCCATCGGCATGGCAACGGTCGCCATGGAAACCGCCGCCTCCATGGCGACGCATCCATCGCTGGTGCGGGGTGAGGGGTGGTGTCCTCCAGCACATCCACCTGAACCTGGTCCGGCATGTGCTTCCTCGGGGGTGTCGCAGGGAAGGAGGAATTAAATGGCCTCAGGGGGTGGGGGCTGCAGCGGGGAGAGGGGAGAAGAGTCACCTCTGAAAACAGGGAGGAATTCCCCGGGGAGTAGTTCAGACAGGGAGAGAAATCCCAACCTGAGCCCCAGCATTGGTGTCTGTGGAACTCTGTGGATGGTCAGAGAACCCCTCCACGTGCCAGCAGCCCTGGCTGGGAGTTATCTGCCCCTTTCATCGCAGAATGGTTTGGGTTCAAGGGGCCTTAAAGATCATTCAGTTCCAACCCCTGCCATGGGCAGGGACACCTCCCACAAGAGCAGGTTGCTCAAAGTCCTGTCCAACTTGGCCTCGGGCACTTCCAGGGACGGAGCATCCATAATCTCTCTGGGCAACCTGTTCCGGTGTCTCGTCACCCTCATTTCTTCCTAATATCTAATCTAAACCTACTCTCATTCAGTTTAAAACCATTCCCCCTGGTTCTATCACTGCACTCCCCAATAAAGAGTCCTGACCCAGTCTGTGGTGGAAGAGGCTGAAAGTTGTGGATGTTTCCAGCCTTCCTGGCTGTGCATAGAAGCTCAAGACTTTTGCTTGAAGGAATCAGAAAGGAAATATAAAGAGTTGAAGTTCAGTGGTTTCTCAGGCAGCCAGGATGCAGGCTTGGCTCGTGCCCGGAGCTCAGGCTGGCGGTGATGGGGGACAAAGCTAGGTGATGAAGTCCCCTTCCTAGCCCACATGCAAGGCTCATCAGCAGTGTGCATGGACAGAACTGAGTAGAGATAAAACAACCTCCATGAAAAGCATCACAGCCTGTGGAGCCCACGTTCCTCCTACCACCAGGTCTGGCAGCAGCCCCCAGCCCCACACGTAGGCTTTGAGATGAGAAGGCTCCTGCTGCAGGGAGACCTGGCGTGGCAAGCTAGGGTTGGAGGCGATTTTATCCCATGATGTGGATGTCCGTGGCCACCCAGTAGCCTCTGGCACAACTCTGGGGCAGGAGTTGGGGGCCAAGGCAAGGGAAAGGATGCATGCAGAGAGCATCAGCAGGGACGCAGTGGACCAGCCTGCTCCACAGCCCAACAAGTAGGCAGTTAAAGAGGAAAAGGAAGATGGATTCAGTGTGAAAGCAGCCTGGAGAAAGGGATGGGGTGGTGCAAGTGAGCACAAGGACCAACTTGCCATCCCATCCGTCCATGCCAAGCATAGGTTCTTGCCTCTGCAACCCATCCCCTGCCCATCCCGCTTGCAAAAGGAACAGTAAAATGAAAAAAGGCCCAAGTCTCAAAGGTCTGTTTGCATTTCAAGCCAGTGACAGCGATTCAGGAATCTTGAACCCCCTGTTCCCAGCAGGAGACCCAGGGGTCTGCAACACGGTGAGGGCAAGGGGAGAGGACAAGGTGGGCAGGAGACTGGCCTTGCCAGGATGGAGCGATGCAAAGGGTGATGGCATCATGCAAGAGTACCAGAGAGCCCGGGTGAGTCCTCCAAGGGAGAAGCTGGATGTTGGAAAGCTCAGAAGGACACAGCCAGGGTCAGCAACCTGTAAGGGTATTCTCCAGGAAATCCGTTTTCTCCAGGAAAACAGGTTGAAACTGAGACCACATCGCAGGAAAAGCGTCAATTGTTTCTACATTTTCCGCGGGTTATTTTTCATTAATCATCCCTTGAAAGCACTTTTCTGGTGTTTTATATAGAAAAGCTCAATAACTCATCCCAGCACGTGATTAGTGATACTATAAACAGTTGAAATAATATTAACTCGCACATAAAATTGGAATGAAAACATTGTTTCTAAACCTTAAAGTCTCCAAAACTCTCTTCCCACCACAAAAAAAAAAAAAAAAATCACTGAATTTCCACTCTTCCATCCAAGGCTACGAGTTAAAAATAAATCTGTTGGAAAGCTGCTCCGGACAACATCTCAGTGCCACCAGGACCTGTTGCTTCAGGAAAAGACCTCAATGTCCCAGCATGGTCAGCCCTGGCCAAGATTTTGCCCAAGGACTGATGTTAGACACCAGCAAAGCTGCTGGAGGTGCAGATGCCCATGGCAAAGCCAGACAGGTGGGAGTCTAGGGGTGCAGGGTGCTGGGGGGACCTGGGGGTTGCTGATGCTCACAACCAACGGAGAACCCCCTCGCAAGTCGTGGTGTTAGCTCGGGCGAGCAGCAGCCAGTTCTTTTGTGCAACTGCATTCTCCCTCAGATTAATTAAGCCCCCGAATAACAGCTGCCTAAACCCCAGCGCATTTTGCTTTAATAAGCCGGTTATTTTATGCAAGTAAAATAATCATTAACGTTTACCGAGGAGCAGCAATTACTCTGGCTTTGTGTCGATTCTCCGCTGCCAGCGCAGGCAGCGCCGCCAGGAGCCGCATCCCGGAACCCGCGTCCGGGCGCGGACGCTCCAGAGTGTTTAATCATCACTGGGCGAATATAACGAACCGCCGGGTCCAGGTACCCTGGGCCAGGCTCAGCTCTTCCAGCAGCATCTTTCCCTCCTCCTCTTCGGGATCGTTTGTCTCTGCTGTCATTTCTGATCCCAATTCTTCAATGGATTAGTGCCAGATCCTACCCCAACTACACAATAAATATCCTCGAGCCAGGGCTGCCGTGAAAAATAGCAAACCCCTCGACGTAAATTGTTGCTAACACCTCATCTCCCAGCACGCTCCGCTTTTAACCTCCAGGGAGACGGAGGAGAAAAAAAAAACAAAACAAAACCACCTCCTGCTGTGTGCAAAACGCTGGATGAAGAGGCACAAACGAGCCCACTGAGGCTCTGCCACGGGTCGCCTGAGGTTGTATCAGGCAATTGAGGAGGCTTTGTGGGGTTCCCCTGGCATGACAGGTCTCCCCAAGCCCTTACCCCCCTGGGGACAGCTGGCTTTGGCTCCTGCTGCATCCACAGCAGTTCCAAGTGTGGCCCTTTGTCCCACAGCTGCACGTTTGGCCGGAGCCAATGGAGCACGTGGTTGTAAATGATACTATGGGCAGATGTGGGAGTGGGGCAGGAGGTTCCCCCAAGCCTGGCTGGGCGAGCATAGGGGAAAAAATCAAGCTGGGCTCAACAGAACCCCCTTGGTATCCGGAGGGTCCAGTGCCACGGCCCGGAGCACCACAACAATCCAGTTGCTGAGAAATCCTCCGTCCTCCTAACGAGCATCCTGTTGACCCAGGGTGAGCAATGGAGCCAAACCAGCCAGGCTGGTAAGGATGGGATGGATGGGCATGTCTGTACCCCCAGCTCAGCCACCTGCCCTTCTCCATCCCCTCCTCTAGCTCTACCTGGCCAGGCCCCTCTCTTTTCCGCCCCAAAGGACACACAGCCCGCTCCGGGCTCATTAATTCCCGTGGGATTGCACATTGCCATGGCGACACGGGCAGCCCTGGGAAAATCCTGCGCTGCCTGCGGACCCCAGGCCAGCGGCCACGGATGCTCACGGTCAGTCTTAGCCCCACCCCGGCTCTATCCCAGGATTCAGGAGCCGCCACCGTCAGCAGGAACTCCCCCCCAGCCATCCCAGAATTGATTTAATTTGCTCTGCTCCATAATCCTATTGCAGCTTAACATGCAAAACTGTCTCGAGCTTTTCTCACCTTCCACAAAGGCGTGTTTCTGAGCTCGCTTCCCTCCCTGAGACTCAGCTCTCCAAAGAGCTGCAAAATAGGACTTTCTATATATATTTTTTTTTCTAACTGCTCTTCCTCAAGCACTTGGCACAGGGACCACGCCTGTTAAACACCTCCCCGATGGCCTCTCGGCAGCAGGACGTTGCGAATTGGCATTTTGGGATTCACACGCCGCCCGTCTCGCCTCCGGCTCCTCCACAGAGACCCATCAGCACAGACGGGGTCCCGGGAGCCCTCATCCCACCCAACCCAGGGGGGAAGTGGTCCCATGCTCTGTACCCCAGCCACCGAGGTGGAGTTTGGCCAAGACAAACATCTTTGGTGTCATTGAGGGGCAGGAAGCAGCGGCACGGCCACACACCCAGCTAGCACGTACGCTGGTCATCATGTGCCTCAGTTTACCTGCCTGCAAAATAGGTGCAAATAGTCATCTCTTTGCCACAGGTTATATCACGTCTGCCAGTGCCAGTACACTGCAGGAAAGGGCATTGTCAGCCCTTGCCTCAGCTTCCCACTTCTGCAAAGGTCACAAGGGAAAGGCTTGATGTCTTTGCTCTCCCAAGCAAAGAGATGGGAGACAAAAAGCTCATTTCCAGCCCCCTTTACTGGAAAAGAGAAAACCAGAAGTTTGCACCTTAATGCTCAAAACTAGAAGGGAAAAAAAAACCAAAACACAACCACAAAAAACACTCCAGAGCTTTTAAGCCAGACCTGAGATGCAATAGGAGTTCATGGTCAGTTTTGCACACCCAAAGTTTTGTCCCATAGAGAAACAAACCTGATGCCAAGGAGCTGCAGGGGCACTGGGCTTGGAAGGACTTGGGGTGCTGCACCTTGCTGGAAAGCAGCCTCCTCTCTCCTAATTACACCTGAGAGGCTTCCAGTGGGGACCAGAACTAATTATTCCCACTTCATGTGACACCTTCATGCATACCCCTGCCTGTTGCCCATCCAGGGCGGGTGAAAATAAGTAACTCCTGGGTTACGCTGGCCTTGTAAGGAGTTTTCTCCAGTCCCAAAGTCTGGCTGATTCCTTTCTGTTGGTCACTTTTGTCCTTACAAAGCCACCGGCAGCAGCCAAGCACAAGCCCCATCAAGAGCTGGGCGGTTTTTGGGGACAGCTTGAGCTTCTCGGTACATCCCAACCTCCCCGGCCAGATGGTTGGGCCGATTAGACGCATCCCGGGTCACCCCAGGGCAACGGCAGCGTTTCCCCAGGCCCGGCAGCTCCTGAGCGAGAAAAGATTTCCTCTCCCAGCCTCAGACAGGGAAGGAGCTTTTTTCCCCCTGCTTTTCCACCCTATTTGCTGCCAGTGGGAGCCCATTCGCTTCCCTCCTTTGCAACCACCACGGCACCTGATGCCCGGAGCCCTGCAGGGTCTCTCCAGGTTCAGTTTTTCTTTACAACCTCAGCAGCAGACAGGCAGGGGGAGAGTGAGAAAACAGGTGCCGGGATGGTTTGACACCCGGACACTGGCATCCTTGTTCTCCACCGCTCGGCCACAGAGAGGGAAATCTAATCCTACTCCCTCCCCGCTCGGGTTTCCCAGCTTTCCTGTGTTATAGCCTTGACGGGGCGGGCAGCAGCGTTAACAAAATATTACGGTGGCGCCAGCCCTCGAGATGCAACAATTTAATGCCCGGAGCACTAAAATGAAGGGCTGGAGCAGGGCTTGGTGTGAGCTGTGCCCCTCCGTTTACTGCAAGCCCTTAAAGCCAGGATGGACTCTGGCAAGGGGGGTTAATCCTTGGTGAGACCATCCTGAGGACAAGACCCCAAAGCCAAGCCCAGGAGGGATGTGGGCAGGAGCGTACGGAGTGACCAGGTTCCTGGTGGGATGCGGTGATCACAGAATCACAGAATCACAGAACGTTAGGGATTGGAAGGGACCTCGAAAGATCACCAAGTCCAATCCCCCTGCCAGAGCAGGAACGCCTCGATAATGCTACACAGGAACCTGTCCAGGCAGGTCTTGAATGTCTCCAGAGAAGGAGACTCCACAACCTCTCTGGGCAGCCTGTTCCAGGGCTCCGTCACCCTCACTGAGAAGAAGTTTCTTCTCGAGTTCAAGTGGAACCTCTTATGTTCCAGTTTCAGCCCATTACCCCTTGTCCTATCATTGGTTGTCACCGAGAAGAGCCTGGCTCCATCCTCGTGACACTCACCCTTTAGATATTTGTAAACATTCATGAGGTCACCCCTCAGTCTCCTCTTCTCCAAACTAAAGAGCCCCAGCTCCCTCAGCCTTTCCTCATAAGGGAGATGCTCCACTCCCTTAATCATCATAGGTGCCCTGTGCTGGATGTCCTGGGACTGCTGTGCTACCGTCGCTGGGGGAAGGCGACTGATTTTTGGGGCTGTCAAGAGAACTAATTGGCACTCGGAAGACGTGCAAACGCCAAGTGTTGCTCGCTCGGCACTTAAACACCCCCATTTTTTCTGCACCTCAAAACCAGATCGACTTAGATTCAGAGCAACCAGGTGTCGGCGCGCGAAGGGGGACGCGGGAACCCCAGCCCCGGCTCCTTGCCCGCGGCGAGCGGTTCCCTGCGCACATGGAAGCACTTCTTGCCGCCGAGAGTAACCCAATTTCTGCTGTCTTGCCTCATCACTCAGCTCTCCAACGAGAATTAGAGCAAGGTCGGGAGTTCACACCGGACTCCCTGCCCTCCCTGCCATGCCCAGGGAGGAGAGGGGGTGTCACGAAGCAGAGAAAGGCCAGCAGCCAGCCTGGGGCCATATCCTGCCTCTACCCAGCCCCTCTGAGCGAGGCAGTGGTCGTCCAGGCCACAAAATTCATTTTATCTGCATTTTTCAGCTGCAAAATCAGCCCACCTCCCTCGTAAAGTGCTCAGGAGGTCGGCTTTTACCACCCCCAGCAGATCGTTGCCGGAGCTCCTCGATGTAGGGAAAAAAAAAAAAAAAAAAAGGTATTTCCTCTTTCTACTCCACACACAAAGAACCCTCAACCTACATTTATCTGCCCTGAACTCTGCAGTTATTCGTCTGGAAATGTAATCAATCTCCCTTCCGACGGCACCGGCCCCTTTGGCTCGGCGGCTGAACAGCCACCCTCCCCTCTGCACCGAGAGGAGTGAGGCAATCAAACCTGATGTGCAAGAAAGAAAAACAAAAATGCCATTGAAAAAATAAAAGGGATAAAGAAAATTACCCTGCATGGGGCAGCTCATGCATTTGTTAAAGCTGCCTTTTTGGGATGTCACCCGTTGTGTGAAAACAGAGGTCCCAGGGGACCTGCCTGCTGCAGGAGGGCTGGGACAGCCCCCAGCAATGGGGTCACCCCAAACTAGGACCTGGTCACCCACATGTCCCGTCTGGAAGCGTTTAGGTTCTGCACCATGCCGGTAAAGCTCAGGTTTCGACATGAAAGAAAACATCTCGAACCCATCGAGGATCAGAGCCTTGACCCGAGCGCTGCCCATCTCTGGTTACTGATCCTTGCCCCCGCCGCCAGCCCCGCAGGGCTCGGCTTACCGAGGGAAAATAAAAGAGCTGAACCTTATAAAGGAGCAAAGCTTCGGGCAATGGACAAAACGACTCCAGGAGTGGGGGGTTTGAAGGCTTTTTGCGTGCGGTAAGAAACTCTTGAAGGTACCCTGCCCGCCCGCGATGGGCCTACGTACGTGTGAAAGGGAGTTGTGTTGCTGGAAGGAGTTGTTCAAATATTTATACAGCCCGAGCCTCCTTGTTTCCTGCACCCAGACGAAGTCCTCTTAATGAAATGTAACTAAACAAGCCGTTTCCATTCTGCCTTTCCAAGGATAATTACGGTTGATACAGTGAGCGGGATGGCAGCGGTTCAACACCCCGCCAGAGAGACGAAAACCAGCCTCCTTAAGGCAACATCTACCAGGCAGCATCAGCTCCAAAGCTCTAAGAAGAGGGTTTGCATTTTCTGGGGGTGTGATCTCGCTGGGGATCCCACCATCCATCTGCCCGGCCGGGCTGTTTGCGGGGCTGAGATGGCATCACCGGTCCTGGGCAAGCCATCCTCTGGGAGAGCAGTCAGGTTACCCCCGATTGCTCTTCATCTTCTTCTTGCCATCATCACAGCAGGTATTTCATTTAGTCAGGCAATAAGCGCCTGAAGTGAAGCAGCAGGACCACGTGCAGGGGTGAAGGCTGCAGGTGTTGGAGCTGGTATTTGGTGTTGTTTGGTGGGAAATGTCCCTTGCAGAGCCTCTCCTGGGAACCTCCACCTCACCCATCCCAAAGCACTCTGACAGAAGGTGAAAAACATCCTCCTGTGCTTAACAGGGAGAGGGAAACTGAGGCAGTGCAAGGGAGTAGAACTCAGTGGCACAGTCCAGCATCTTCTTAATAAAGAACAGTGGCCTTTGCTCGTTTCCACTTTCTCAAGCTGGCCAGGGTCGGACGGACACAGCAAGACACCCCAGGGTAGGGCTGCCAGTAGAAAATAGATTCAAGTCCTTTGCTTCACCACGTTTCCGTCATTGGCCAAATCTCTTCGCCTTCCTCCAGCACCACGCATTTCAAAGATGCGTCCCTTGGGCGGCAAGAAGGGTTTCTACCCCTTCAACATGCGCGAGAGCCCAGCAGAGAAGACAGGCTGGGTGCTGGGTGCTGTGCCCCATGGGTGCTGGGTGCAAGAAGGACAGACACCCAGCAGCGATTCCCTTCTCTTTGGGAAGAGAAATGTGTGTTCCCCAAGGAAAGGAGCTCTCCAGCGGCCGGAGGCAGCGCTCAGGAGTGCTGAGGTCCACCATGGACGGATGAATTCTGGGAATGGTTGGAGGCAGATCCTTGGTGCCCACAGAGCTCACCATCTCCACCCGGGACACGTTGAAGCATCTTCCCAGCAGGAGGGAGGTGGGGTTGCCATGGTCCAGGGGACAGTCGCCGTTCTGTGCACTCACAACAGTCTGCGCAGGAGTCGAGGGAGACCTCACAGCCCAAGTGGAGGGGTCACAAGGAGGTTCAGCAGAGCAGAAGGAGCCGTGAAATGGGACCGAGTTTCATCCCACAGGCACAGCAGCATCCTGGTGCGACACACCCCTCCCCGAGCTCCAGGCGCCTCAGAGGGGTGGCTGTCACGGACAGGGCCAGCCTGGCCCGCAGAGAGCAGCCCCTCTGCCACCCAGGTGGGGAAACTGTGTCTTGAAGCAACTGGGGCAGCCTCTCTCCAAAAGCTTGCAATAGCCCAGAGAGGATCTGGGAGTCTCACATCCCTTGGGGGATGTGGAAAGCAAAAGACTGGCGTGTCTGGGGGTGTTGGGGCCACGACCTGAGCCAGCATCTCTCCCAATGCACGAGCAGCACCATCCAGCTCTGCTGCAGCAATGGAGCTCCCCAGAAAACAAAAAAAAAAAAAAAGGAGGGTGGAACCACCAGAGAGAAAAAAATTTTCAGCTCATCAGTCTTTTTTTTTTCTTTTCAGAACTAAAATTGATTAAAACAAACCCAGTGATCTGATTTAGCTGTTTCTATTTAGGACCTGAATAAGGACTTGGGAGCCCAAAAGCTTATCTGCTTTGGAGCTTTTTTTTTTTTCCCCTCCAACCGTATCAGTTGCTCTAATAAAAGATACAGCCTCTCCCTGCCAGCCTCCTCGTGCTCACAGCCCTCGACTGTCACGTTTCCACCCGTGCAACCACCAACCACCACCGCCGCCTCCTCTGCCGGCAGGACCAAGTGGTGAGGTCCCTGAATCAGAGGAATGACAAGGTTACAACTTGTTGCTTAGTCCACAAAAAAAAAATACCCAAAAAAGCCTAAAGAGCCACACAAATTTACATTGAAAATCCTGCCTCCTTCTCCTTTTTCAGGGCTGAGGGTGATCTTCCCAGCCCTGTGCAGGGCTCAGCCCAAACCCTGCACGCCAGAAACGTCACTGGAAAAGCCACGAGAGATGGTTGGCACGGGAAGGAAGCAGCAAGGCTTGGGTGCAAGCAAACTGGGAAAGCCAGGCCAAGACCTCAGCCTTAGACAAAGGTAGCTGCCTGGCTGTGTCCCCGTCCCCTTGGCCATCCTGGGGAGTGCAGGGGCCCTGGGGAAGCAGGTCTGTGCTGGGAAGCACATTTGGATGCTCACACTGGGGATGCGGGATTAAAACGCTGGGATGCGGTGTGGGCGACGGACAGGAGACCGCAACCCCATCGACTGGCTCTCCCTGGGCACCCGGTCCCCAAATTCCAGGCTGAAATGATGATGCTCCTGCAAACTGGGCTCACAGGTCCTCCAAATCCATGGTATACTCCTCCTATTGGGGATATCACTGGCTGGTGCCCCTTTCCAGCCTTCCCTCAGGCAAGGAGGACGGTGAGACCTGCAAACTCACCGTGACACAGCCAGGCTTGCATGACCCCTCACCCTTCCTCTCCAGCAGATTTTGGGTGCTCTTACCCAAGCCTGGCTCGCGTGAAAGCAAACCCAGGCTCTCCCCATGCTCCCTTCCCCTGCGCCACGGCCGGTTCAGCGAGGGACAGGGTGAGGATTAAGGATGCGATCGCGGAGGGGATTACCCACAGCCCTGGCCGGGCGCTCAGATCCCGGCAGATTGTCGCTGCCGTGGTGGGGGGGAGGGCAGCACGAATCCTCATGCCTTTTGCATTTGATAGATTTTCTATTTATTTATTTATTTATCATATGGTATAATAAAATGGAGGATTTACCCAAACGCTAAAATTACACGGGCGGCGGCTGTTGCCACACCACGATGCTGGGTGAGCAATCCCTGTCTGACCAAAGGGGCACTTTTATTTTTTTCCCCCTTGGGAATTCATAACCCTCTGCCAGTCTCTGAGCAAGGCATCTCCACCCCCTTCTCACCCATGGGGAAACCAAGTCACAAAGCAAAACCCGAAGTGACTGTAAGTCACCTCGCCATCAGCTTCGCCACGAATGACCTTGCAAAGGAACAGGAATCTCTTGCTGTTCCCTACAGCCTCAAGCATCAGCATCCCTGAGCACCCCAAACAGCACCCCAGCCTCCACGCTGCACCCAGCAGCCCAGAGCTCACCCCAACTCTGCTGCTGCCTTTCCTCCTGCCCACTTCCCAAACTGCACAAGGACGCATGTCTGTAGATAAAAAGCCCTATTTTTAGCACCTTGTGTCATTAACCTCTGGGACGGGCTGCTACGCGTGGTATCCCCAGGGACAAGGTTTCAGAAGGGTGCATCCAACCCAGGGAGGGGGAAGGCACACTTACATCAGCCAGAATAAACGTATAAATTCGCACGTCAAAAAGGACGTCCTCCACGCTCACCCCCAACTACCTGAAATAAAGTGGTTTACATGCTCCAGGCTGCATTCAGAATGAGGGTTTGAGATCACATCCCAGCCTGGAGGTGGGAATGCCAGAGAAGCTGGACCCAAAACCTCACCAGGACCCCCAACACCAAGGATTAACGCAGAGTTCCCTTTTGCAGGGATACTCTGAAGGATAGTCCCTGATGCTGCAGAGAAATCCTGATTTCTGCCCTTTGCAGGGGATCACAGAATCACAGAACGCTAGGGGCTGGAAGGGATGAGGCTGGGCTTGCCCAGCCAGGCTCTGCTAAGCCCCTGTCCCTGCCCGAAGCCATGCCCAAGGCTCGTGGCAGAGGAGCAGCGCGATGCTAGGCTGCTGCGGGGATGGGAGCGGGAGGAAAAGCGCAGGTCACCCATGCCAAAGGGATGGCTCTTGGAAATCAGCACTGGGTGTGCTAAATAGAGGAAAAAGAAGGACCTCAGACCAGGCTGTGTCTCTCCTGCCCCAGGTCAGTGAGCTCCAGTTCCTGATACAGTGAACTAAGCCAGCCTTTGTCATCCCCAGTGATGGGTTTGCACAGCAGCCCCACAGCTGCTTTATCCAAGCATGTCCCAACTTTCACAGCCAACACAGGGTTCCTGTCGCCCCGCCCAAAGTTTTCCAGTTGTAGGACGTGCCTCTCGCTGTTTGTCCACAACCAGAGTGGCAGCAGAGACTTCCCATCCAAGTGGGGTTGCCAAATCCATGGGGAAAGCCAGCAGGAGTTTGGACGCGATGCAACAACAGTGCCTGCCTGCTCCTGCCTGCCTCGTGCAGGGGGAACCTGGCACACGTGTTCCCTTCTCGACAGCTGCTCAGGCTGGGCACTCGGCATCCCTTGTCCCCACAAAGACACACAATTTTGGGGGTCCCCACTGGAGACTTCCGATGCAGAGCACAGAGTAGGAAGGCGCAAGGGGAGCTGGGGGGATTTCTCAGCTGCAGGAGGCAGCGAGCAGCCCCGCTGCGCTCACACCTGATTTCGGGTGATGCTCCCTGCCCAGCGAGCCAGAAGCAACTGCTCCAGCAACCCTCCACGGAAAGCCCCTGGATGCCCAGAGTAAGGCAGGGCAAGGATCTCAAGGCCAGGCTTTACTCAGAGAGGTCAAAAACACCGTGGTCCCCTCTAATGTGCACAAGACTGCTCCCCCCACCCGCAAAGAAGATGCTCTTCATCATCATCTGACCCCAGCCCAGCCTCAGGATGGGCACATCTGAGCAGGCACCCAGCCCCCAGGGTGACGACTGTCACCCGGGAGACCCCAACCTCTAATTGCAAGACCCCCCAGTGGCTCATTTCCCCCCCTCCTCCCCCGAATCCCTCCACATCCCTTCATCCCCCTGTCCCTGCAGCTTTATCTTCCTTAAGCCGATTGCCGGTGCTGCCGCCGGTGCTGGGGCTGCCCGTGGTGAACCTCCGGTGCCGCCGGCTCGCCAGCTGCCAGGTGAGGCAGGCGCTGCTCTGCGGGACCCTGCCTCCGAGGATTAAAGGGAATTACAGCCACTGTTTAAACGACAGCCAGCCGAAGCCAGGCAGGAGCCAAGGTGCCACCTGAGAGCAGCCCCAAGCCAAGAGCATCCTCCCCAGGCCTCCCCACTGAGCACGGGGAGAGAAGATCCCGTATTCTCCATCTTATTCCCAGGTGGTTCTGACCCAATCCCTTAAACACAAGGGGGAGATGCTCACGGGGTGTTTTCCCTCGTAATTTCCACAAGCACGTACATGCCTGCCTCCAAACTTATCCCCCAAAGGTGGCATCCATCCCTGCCACCCCTCTGAGCCATTTCCAAAACAACATCAAGCACTTCCCTCAGCAGCCAAGGGGGAGACACAGGGAGGTGCTGAGTGGGTGAATCCCCTCTGGGTGAGCCCCTCACCAGGTCATCCCCAGGGTGGGGACTGTGAGAAGCTGCCCCCAGCCTGGGTAAGGCACCACGGGGATGGGCTCAGGGCTTGCAGGGAACAGGGGCAGGTTTGCAGCTCCAGGGGCTGCTGCTGCAGGGAGCAGATGGCTCAAGGGAACCTAATCCTGCCCGGTGTGGGCAAGGAGGGGTCTGGGACCTCCAAGCAAACAGCTTGTGGAACAGAAAAGTTGCAGCAGGCAGGAACCAAGGGTCGGGACCAAAAGCTGGGCACTTCAGAGGAGGATGATACATGAGGGGTTGAGGCTTTCAGGGGATTAATCCCCTCCCTGTGCAATGGGCAACAAGAAAGCTAAGGGAAAGTTCCCCAGCAAAACCGAGTTTAACACCCCCACATTGCTGCCCTGTGCACACTTTCAGCACTGGTTGTGTGGGGCTGGTGGGCATCTCCTCCACGGGCAGGGAGCTGAGGCTACAGCACCCCACATCCTTCAAAGGAAAAGCAGCCCCCGAGCCCATAGGAGCTGGATAAACGCCTCTGATGTGACGACTGCACAGTCCTCTCTAGGCTTAAAACCTAAAAGGCAAGGGACATCCCACCAGATCTGTGCCTTGGCAATGGCACAGCTGAGACGGGAACTGCTGGAAACGGGCGAAGGCAGCAGGGCTGGATCCAGGCTTGGTCCCCTCCTGCCACATTTCCTACCATGGCTTTAAAAAAAAAAAAAATCCCTTGGTTTTCTCTCCCTAATTATGGCCAGGAAAGGTTTGCCACACCGAGGAGCGCGGTCTCAGTGCTCCGTCTCCTAATTACAATGCAGAGCGTGCAAAATACAGGTCACCCGGCGCTATTATTACACACCTGGATGGTTTCCGTTAATTAAGGGGGGGAAAAAGAGGAAAAAAAAATAAAATAGAAAGCTGCAGGGGGAGACGTGCAACACGGGAGCCTGAAGCGATGAATGTAAAAATACCCGGCGCGGGGACGAGCCACGGGTGACTCACGGGGACTTGGCAAAGCGCGACCAGCTCTGGGACGCCGAGCAGATGGGCTCCAAAGATGGGCTGGTGGCATGTCCCCATCTGCGCTGGCTCCATGGCTGATGCTGCTACAAGCCTCCCAGCTCAGGGTAATGGGGCTTTTGGGGCGTTTTCATGTCCTGGGGGGTACATCCCACTGAGGTTGCTAAGGCACAGAGGAGAAGGGTGTTACACGACACGGGTGGGCGAGGGGAAGAGCAAGATGCTCTCCCCGACATCGACAGAACACAAATCCCCATCAGCTGGAGCAGAAGGGGTCCCTGCTACCGTCTGCATCGCGCAGGGATGCTGCTCACGGGCTTCACCCCACAGCACTGGGACTCTCCAGGACCCTCCATGTGCACCCACAGGGCTCCCAGGAGCCTCTTTACACCCTTCTCTTCCTCACCCTTTCCAAACTACACAGCCCAGCTCCAGCTCCCTCTTCGGGCTGGCTCTCCATAGCACCACAAAAAAACCCAGGGACATTATTTTTCTTTTTCTTCCCCCAAACCTCTGACCCAGCTCAGCTGGGCAGGGTGAAAGGCTCTCGCCAGCCAAGCACCAGAGCTGCCAGGCTGCTGCTCCCTGCCTGCTTAGATAACAGCCCTTCCCTAAACAATGAAAAACCGAGGAAAAGAGCAATTACCCTTTTTTAAAGGCAGCCAAGTGCAGCCCCAACCCTGCCGCCCACGCAGCAGGCTGGCCCAGCCCTAGCGCCAAGATGCAGGCAGGAACCAGCAGCACAGATTTGGTCCCCATGACCCAGCAGGCCCCCTCCTCTACCAGGACAAAACCCTTTCCTGCCATGAGGGAAAGGCTTTGGGATGCTTGAGGAGTCACATTCAGGCTTGAGAATCAAAATCCTTTAGGTTGGAAAAAGACTTTTAAGATCATCGAGTCCAGTCACTACCCCAGCGCTGCCAATTCCACGTCCCTGAGCACCACCTCTACACGGGTTTTACACATCCCCAGGGATGGTGACTCCACCACTTCCCCGGGGAGCCTGTTCCAGTGCTTGACAACCCTTTTGGTGGAGAGGCTTTTCCTAATATCCAATCTAACCTCGCCTGGAGCAACTTGAGGCCGTTTCCTCTCATCCCATTGCTTTGGGAGAAGAGACCGACCCCCCAACTCACACCGGAGAGTGAGAAGGTCTCTCCTCAGCCTCTTCTTCTCCAGCTGACCAACCCCTTATGAGCCACTCCTCATCAGACTTGTTCTCCAGACCCTCCACCAGCTTCTTTGGACAAGGCCTTGGAAGAAGGAGAGCAGCCATCGTGGCCCCAACTGCAGCAGTTTAGCTCATATCCCCTCCTTAATTTTCAGTGAAACGGGGAGGACAATGCTCAATTGTGTTCTGGGAAGGAGAAAATGATCTCATGGCTGTTTGTGGAAGGAAAGGTTTCGGCTGGAAACGCCTGTGTGCCAAAGGGAAATCACCCACGGCGGGAGGTGGGACACGGGAACCGGCCGCGCCTCCAATCGCTTTTCCATGAGGTTTGGGATGGGGAGCGACAAGGACTCAGCCCTCCTCAGCCATGGGATGAGCTCAGCACGGTTACTCGGTGATGTGGGGTCACAGGGACCAGGCTGGAAACCTCTTCTGCTTTCGAGCGCGTGATGCCCGGTGCAGCTGGAGCAACCAGAGTGACTCAGGAGGCAGAAATCCCCCTGGTCCGAGGCGTCACCGTGTCACCTCCCGCCATGGCGAGCACCTCCACGGAGCGAGCTGTTCCTCTGTGGGTGATATTGGTATGGGTTGGATGCACCACAACTACTCTTCCCCTCTTAAAAAGACTAAAGAGAAAGCTGGACTCCCCCAGAAGAGCCCCCCGGGGAGCGCGGGATGGCTTCGGTGAGCCGGGGGGCTGTCACCCTGCCCGAGGACGCTGCACCGAAACCGCAGGAGAGGCAGCCGTGGGAATAAGAAGCCTCTTAATGACCACAAAAAGCAATTGTGGGCGCTTTTTTATTTTATTTTGTTTTCTAAATGTCATTTCACTTACTGGGATCAGCTTAATTGTGGTCATTAAGGCGGCGAAGAGAACACAGAGCTTCCGAGAGATGGGCTGGGCTGAGGAGAGGAGGGCAATGGGGGCAGAATTCAGCCTCTTTGCTCTCAGAGGGAAGATCCTCCAGCCCTTCTCCCAACCACCCCCTCAGCTGCTGGCTCCTTCCCCTCCCTGCCTCAGTTTCCCCATCCCCTAACAGAGGAGCAGCCTCCAGGTGCTGCAGCAGAGGTGAGTGGTGGGACCTGAGACCTTCCCCAGCCATGAGCTTCGAGAACAGAGAAATTGTCCCTATTAAGGGGGATTTTCTCCTCCACTTCCAAGCCCACTGGGGCAGAAACATGGAGAAGGGGAGCCAGAGAAGATGTGGGGGGCTGTATCCTGCCCCCACGGCGAGGGCAAGCAGAGCCAGGTGCTCCCCTGTGCTTTAACAGCGCTTTGGGTGTTTTGTGCAAACCTCACCAAGCCTGGCCCATGGAAATCTGCTTTCACCAGCCTCTGGCAGCCAGCAAACTCCCCCACAAGCTGCCCCCTCCTCGGGTGAGGGGACTCCCCCTCTCTGAGGGCATCGCCCCCGGCCACAGGAAGGTTCCCAGCATCATCCTGAGGGATGCAAGGAGCATCAGGCCCAGGCTGCTACAGCAACCACGAAAAGGGCAATAAAGGCATTAAAAAGAAATGGGGAAGGGGTGTCACTGGGGGGGGTTGTGCCACATTTCAGTGGCTGGAGAGGAGATAAGCTATGGTTGTTCTGACGCCGCGATAACCGTCACCCGTCTGCTCCCAGAACGGCTACAGCTCAGTTATGGGAGCCCTGTTGTCATCCCTCCCCCCAACCTCGTGCTGAGCCCCAGCTAATGAACCTCCTAATAACGATTAATCAAGAATATATTAGAGCCTCTTGCCTGCAGCCGGACATTAACACCGACTCCCCTCCCCAACAGCAGGTCCCCCCCCGAAAAGCGTTGGTGAAAAAACAAAAAAAATAATAAAGATGAAGGAGGCCTTTTCCCACGCAACCCTTTTCTTTAGGGCATTTAATTAGGAATAATTAACCACGGGTGGTGCTTTGCTGACCGCCAGCCCGAGCAGGAGGACAGGGGGGTTTGCAGGCTTGCCCGTAGTCGACGGGAAGGAGTTTCTGCCCACCTTCCCCTGAGTT
Organism: Trogon surrucura; assembly: GCA_020746105.1. Lineage (NCBI taxonomy): Eukaryota > Metazoa > Chordata > Aves > Trogoniformes > Trogonidae > Trogon > Trogon surrucura. The sequence goes on from CM036640.1 coordinate 5,341,217, forward strand.
GTCATGGAAATTGCAATGGCTGTGGATATGAAGATGCTGTGCTTGCCAAACGCAAACGTGCCGCGGTTTTCAGAGGGACTCCGGCCTGCGGGAGATCACCCGGAATAATCCAGCGCTGGGTTCAAGGGGAATCCTTGGAAGGAGCCCCAGCCCCTGGATGGGGATAGAGAGATGAGAGATGATGCCCCAGACAAGCTTCACGCTTTGCAAACACAGCTTTCAAGAGATTGTTCTGCCCCATCACAGGAATTATTTCAGCCTCCTGAAATATTTGGGAGCTGGGCACGTGCTGCCTGAAGCGCCCAGGGAGGGTATCCAGGAGCTCAGCACCCATCCTGGGAGAGGTTTCATCTCCCTTCCCCTTCCCTGCTTGGACCAGAGAGCCAAACCCAAAGCTTCATCCCAAAACCGCACCCGTCGCTCAGCCCCGAGGTGGAAACAAGGACAGGACCCGAGCGCGGGGCCCCGCAGAAGGCGACGACGGGGAGCGAGGTGTTGCTCGGAGCCACCCGCAGCCCCGCCAGCGGCCAGAAATAGCCCCGATTTACATATGTAGGACGGAGCCCGCCACGCCAGCACGGCCACGACCTACTTTCCCACCGCCCCAGCGGGACGTGGGTGCATTTGGGGGCTGTGACGGGCTCGGCTCGGCAGCCCACCCTCTCCCCGTCAGCCACGGTAAGCAGAAATAGGTTGGGAGTCCTGCTTTTTGACGCGTGCCGGAGTTTTTGCACCCAAACCGGCAGCTCCTGGGGGATGCAACGGGCTGCTCGTGCCTCCAAAGCGCTGCCGGCGTCGATACCTCATGGGAAGGGACCGGGGAGGCTCAGAGTATCCGTCAGTTTTTATCACACACTCACTGTGACTTGCTCTGGAGCTCTGAGCGAGCTCAGGACCCGGTTCCCACAAGTGTCATGAGCTGCGGGAGCTCAGCTCCCCTCCTCCCAGTCCTCACTGCCAGCGCAGAGCCTGCCAGCACAAGGCTCTTGCAAGATGAGGCCCATGGTATAAAGACCCCCACGCACCCTCCACGTGCTATTTTTAATTTTATAAGCCTTTTTGCAACACTGAGCAGAGAGTATGAAGCTTTTACCTGTGCCTCTGGGATGCTCTTTCCCTTAAGGACCGGAGAAACCAATTGGTTTCCGTACAAACACAGCTCTTTCCATTAAGATGGGGAAAAAAAGAAAGAAAAAGAAACATAATCCACTGCTGCTGAGCATCTCCCACTGCTGCTGAGCATCTCCCTGCTTGCGGGCATTTACCCGTGGGTCTGAATTGGGGATGACACTGGGAAGTCCCTGAGGGGGACAATGCCGATACTTATGTCACACCCTGTTGCTTCCCGCAGCCTGGGCAGCTCTCAGGAAACATCCAGGCAGGAGGAAGGCTTCTGCTCTGTCTTTCTACAACAGCAAAGATTGAAAGCAGCTCTAGCCTTCTGGTGGAAATACCCCTTCCTGACACGTGTCATGTTATTTGTTCAGAGCTATTCCCGGCTTCCACTCGCTGCTGTTGAAGAAAAACTTATCACTGTAGAGGGAAAACAAAAACCAGCTCAGCCAACTCTCAGATCCGGGCCCTGGAAGCAGGTGAGGAACAAAGGATCAGGGCAACAGGAGGGTGTTTCTCTGTGTCTGACGCCTCTTTTTTCCAACCAGAGCAGTTTGCTTTAGCGCCCAAGGGCTGAAAGCACAAGAGGAAGAGACAAAGGGAGAGACACAAATGTTCTGCCTGGCCAGGGAGGGTTGAGAGGGAGGGGAAGAAAGAAGAGAAACCGCTTTCTTCTCAGGGTGGGTGGTCAGTGCCCTGTCAGACGTAGCAGCACCCCTGCGCAGGGACAGATCCAGCATCACTCCACGGAGACGGGTACCAGCATCCCCAGGCAAAACCCACCCAGCTGCACCCAGGACCCAGCCTCACCATCCCCAGCCCTGCAACTCTCCTCACCCACCACCATCACACCAGGAGGACAAATTAAAGCGAGGAGAACTCGACCCCAGGAGAGCATCCTCCCAGGGCTGAGGGATGCTCAGGGCTCCCCAGCTTGTCTTGCCCCGTGAGCTTTCTTCCCTGAGATGTTTCTGGCCTCTGCAGAGCGAGGCAGAACACCTCCATGCAGTGACCACCTCCCCCTGTGCCTTCCTCACAGCCTCAGCTCCACGACTCGAGGGACCCACCATGCGCTTGGAAAAGCATTTCCAGTCGGCAACGTTTGGAAACGGGACCCCAAGAAGCTCCCACAGCTCAGCGGGTGAGGGAAACAAACCCCAAAATTTCAGTTTCACAAAACAGGAATAGTTCCATGCAGGTTCCACTGCTGGTGTGGTCGCATCGGCACGGCACGGCGGTGCAAAAGCGAACATATAAAAAGCCAAGATGGATATTAGCCTGATACACCAACCAACCCTTCATTTTCAAGTCGAAATGGGCCAGTTCGTCTTCATAACAGGTCCTTCTTTTTCTTTTCCCCAGGACTTCAGCAAGACCTTCAGCTCCAGGAAAATGTAGTTTGCCTGTTGCCACCCCCAAGCAGCAGCCACCTAACACCCCTCCCATCCTTTCACTCAGACCTGCTTTTACCCCCTCACATCTCCCCTCCCAGGATTTTCTTGCCCACACAAGCAGGTCCAAGCCATGCCACGCCAGAGCCACCCGGTCGGGACGTGTAAACCCTCAGAGCTCTTTGCCAAAGCAAATCCCAGCTCCCAAACCCTTCGGTAATGCAAAATGTCACAGTAGCAGAGAGAGCACCAAGCCCTGCCCCATCCTGGACCCTGTTCCTCCATCTTCATGCCCCAGAGAAGCAGCCACGCTCCTCAGGCCGGTTAAAAACTTTGCAGAAGGAAAGAAAAAACAAAAAGCATTCATAAAAAACCCCACTAAATCACTGATTTTCGGGCAAGGCTCGAGCAAACAAGAGTGACCCTTGAGGCCCGCTGCCTGCCAAGAGAATGAGGAATTTTTTTCACTGGAAGATAGCAGGTCAAAAAATCAACATCAAAATTCCCCTTATCCACAAGATTTGGCCTGTTTCTCCGGGAATGTCTGTTTTCCCTCCTCTTCTGCCCCATCCTTGCCCCCACCACAGCCCAGGGAGGGGAAGGACCCGCCCGGTCGAGGCGCTGGGGAAGTTCAAGTTTGGGGCTTCCCTAATTAACAGCGTCCAGAGACACACAGGAGGCATCGACCCCACTCCGAAGGCCAAAATGACGGAGGAACCCAGTTAACTTCTTGGTGCCTTTTCACTTTAAGTCAAGCTCGAGTTTTCACTGTGCTTGGCAGAGCCACAAGTTTGGGTTTTCCCACCAGTTTGGTGCTCCTGGTTATAGGAGAGGGGGCTCAAACCATGTCCCCATCCTCCAGAGCCACCGAGATGGGTGAGCAGAGAGCCTGAAAGAGCTGGAATAACACACAACCCATAATGTTGGGGTTTTTGTTTTGTTTTCTTCTCTAATTGCTCTTGCTATTTTAACCGAGACCGACATCTCCCTGACGATTTTCGAGGGCTATAAATGTTTTATGACCCTTTCCTCTACGCTCAGGCAGCGACTTTAGCTGATGCTCGGCGTAAGCAAGACCCGGCACGGAGCAGCCGGGTGCTGCCAGGGGCAAAGGGACCAGGACGCCGGCCGCGGGGGCAGGATCCAGCCCCGTATCCTCATGGAAAGTCATCATCCTCCCCAAACGGTGTCCTCTCCTTCCCTCCGTTCCTAGAAGGAGATCCCACCGCCCAGCCTCCGTGCAAGATGTCTTTCTGCTGCAGAAAACTATATATAGTGCCTAAAGCCTTTGGGGGCTTTGCTGCTCTGCGAGATATTTATAGCTGGAGGAAAACTCTGACAGCGCTCGCTGGAATTGTGCTGGGAGAGGCAGGATCCAGTCCCGTGAGCATCCTACCCGGCAGCCAGGACCCATCCCCAAAACCCCTGGTCCCCTGCGCTGTTGTGGGATGCTCTCCTGCGGGGGTCAGGGGGATCTGGGGAGAGATTTTGAGGGGTCTTTTTGGTCCAGTTTGGAGCAAAGAGGATGAGCCGCAATGCTGAGAGGCTCAGAACTGACCAGGCCAACCCATTTCACCAAAAATGTTTCCCAGGTGATGGGGAATTCAGCCCCAGTGGCCCCTCGTCTGCTCCGAGGATCTGAAGTGGAGCAGGAGGAAAGAAACGGTCCCTTATCCCAAAACCTCAGCATCCAGCCCTGCTCCTCTCGCACGCCTGGCGAGGGCTCACGCAGCCTAATTGCAACTCCTCCTCCTCCTCACTTTAACACAGTCCATCAGGCAAAACCCTCCGGCTGAAGGAAGGAAAATAAAGGCAGCAGAGAGATGGAGAAGGATGTGGCAGCAGCCATTGCCGGAGCTGGGGGATGCAAAATCACCACCAGCACGAGGGGATGAGGGGCAGGTCAGGAGCAGGGGGGCTTTGCACCTCAATCCTGCCCAACGGAAAGCAACTGCTTGCTTCCCTGCCCCAGCATCGCCAGTGGGATGAAGCAATCCAGCAAGGATTCCATAACGCTTCTCATCCAGGAGTTACAGCCCCGGGGGAACGAGCCCAGCTGCAGACACATCCTCTGCTTGTGTTGGAGCTGACAAGAGCAAACAGCGAGTTTGGAGCTGGGTTAGAAAGAAAAAAACCAAAACAAAACAAAAAAAATCCCAGCGTGTTTGGGTTCCCTGGGACCCTCGCGCGTGTCGTCGGGCGCTTTGCAGCTGGGATGGCCCCAGCCAGATCTTCAGCCTCGCACCAGGCTGGTGGGACCAGCCGCCAAAAAGCTCCTTGGAAGAGAAAAACAAACCCACCAGAAATAAACCCTTTTTACCAAATATTATGTGAGAGTCTATATAGAGGAGCTGATCGTCCACAGTCCCTTTGCCGGTGCTTTTAACCCAGCACAAAACCCTTGGGAATCATCCCAAGGAGACAGCCCCAGGCGTTTAGAGCCAAAAAGTACAGTTCAGACCCAAAAAACTGGCTCCTCTGGCAGGAGGGAGGCAGGACACAGAGCTACTGCTTCCTTCAGCCCCCAAGATCTGCTGCCTTCCCCTCACAGCCGGCGTAACTCCAATCCCTTCTCAGGTCAAGGCGCGTTGGAAGCTGAATTGCTGCATCCACAGCCCAGCCAGGCTGGTTTGTCTGACACCCCTCCCCATTTCTGCAGAAGAGGGGGCTTTGCTCCGAGGACACAGACCCCCGCAGCACATCCTCCCTGCTGACCCTCTGCAGCCCCTTTTTATCCCAAGATTAAGCAGGTACGGTCTAGCTGAGCTCTGCAAAAAGTCAAGGAAGTACAGCTGCTCCAGACGCAGAGGATGCTGGTGTGGAACAGAGGGATGTCTGTAGGGATGCGTACGCCCCTCCCTGCAATCCCAGCCACGGGATTCCCTCTCCCTTCCTTCCACAGCAGCAGGAGCCTTCCCTCCCACCCTCCTCTAGCTTTTGGCAGTTTGAAGAGCTCTTGCCATGGAAAGTAAAGGATTTCAGGATGCTCTGGGTCATCCCAGAGCAAGTAGGGCTGCAGTGACCGCCCCGAGGTGGAAAGAGTCTGCTCACCTTGGCACGAACAACCCTGGGGATCCCCTGCGGTGGCTCTAAGGACGTCTAGGGAGGGACATTTGGGGATGGCGTGACCCACGCTGCGATATCCTTTAAATGCCACAGCCTGGAGATGGGACAGGCACCTCAAGCCAGAGAGGCAGGTGATAATTAATCCAAACTAAAGGTGAAGAGGGAGAACCAGCTGCATCCTCCCAATCACAGCACCGAGGGATGCGCTTCAGAAATAACACCCCAAAAAAACGAGTGGGTCCTGCCCAGCAATGCAAGCCCCCACAGCTCCGACACCCCAACACTGCAGGAGACACTCCAACACCAACAGGGACCCCCCAGGAGCCAGCCCAGCTTGCCAACCCTCCCCTCAGCCCTCTCCCACAGCCTAATTGCAGCCTGCCAGGCAGCTAACGAGCAAGTCACACCCAAAACAATTATTTACTGATCAACGGGGAGACGCAGCTCCTTTTGGTGCCAGGAGAAAAAAAAAACCCACTGATTTGGGAGGCTGGGTGCTGCCGGCTCTGCTCGCCCGAGCATCCCACCCGGGGCAGCTCCAGCACCCGCGGGTCCCCGGGGGGATGTCCAAGCACAGGACCCTGATCATCCGGATGCACTTGATGCCTCGAGTCCCCGTTTGATGCCCCAGCCCTTGTTTCCCCATCCACAAATAGGTGTCGGCACACACACCCCAGGCTAATTAATTAACGTCAGGGTCCCACCCCAGGATGTTTGTAATCATCCTCCAACGGAGGTGACAGCAGCACCGCACGGGATGCGAGTCGAGCACCCTGGCAGGGCACCGACTTGCAGCCACCGGTGGCTAATTAAGGCTTAATTAGCACTGCTCAGCAGCCACGGGAACACACAAGGAGCGAGCGCTCCAGGTCGCAGCTCCCCAGCACCCAAACACGCTGCCCAGGCTGGGGTGCACCGAGCTCGTCAGGCCTCAGGAAGAGGGGAGAACTCTGCAAAGCTAAATTACTATATTCTGCATTATTTGTCCTCAAGGAGGAGGCAATAAAGGAAGCGAAGACACCGGCCAAGGACCAAAGCACCCCAAAGTCACGGGGATGCAGCAGCACCTCCAAAAAAGGGAACCTCATCCCTCGAGCAGCCTCCCAGCTGTGGGTTAAAGCACTGCTGGAACTGCAGAAAACCATCCCGTTTCATCAACAAATACCTGGCAGCTCCGCGTTTTTCCACTGGGCCAGAGCCAGGGCTTCGGGGAGGTTTAATTGCCGGTCCCTGCCTCCTCCCCGCGCTCCCCGTAAGTGCCATCTCCCGTGGCACTTGGCTCCAGCTCTTAAATACCCTCGTCCCTGTGGCAGGAGATTCCCACCTCACACCAAGCAGCAGGAGAAGGAAAATTAAAGGCTGAGTGATGCCACTCGCCAAAAATCCTCCAAAATAGGGAAAAAAATGTATGTTATTCCAGCGTCCTCTGATTATGAGGTGCGATGGAAAGGCTTTCCAACAGTGCATAACAGACATCCCCGGGACAGGCAGTGCCTAGGAAAGTCGTTAGCAGCCCAGTGGACCCAAATTTGCCTTAAACGAGCTGGAAATGGTAGCCTGACACCTAGTTTGGGGTAGTAAAGCTCTTTGGGAGCTCTGTGCCAGCACCACTCACTGCCTCTGCAGGGAAAACTTCTGGGGTAGGAGAGAAACACAGGGGTTTTCTGTTCAGTTCAAGCTTTCCTTGCAAAAAATAATAAATAAATAAGTGTTGTGGTTTTTTTAAATGCCCATTTTGGACCAAAACTCCCACTCTCTTCTCCCAAAACGCAGCCCTCTGCTATATTTTTGACAATTGCCAACGCGAGCATCACTTGCAAACCAAGTCAAGCTCGCGCTCGGGACCACATGCCCTTCCCAGCAGTTATTTAGCCCGACCAACGCAGCTCGTGAAATAGCTTCATCCCCCTCCTCCTCCTCTGTAAAACAGCATTTTTTGGCAAAGAAACTGTTTTGCCAAGTTACACTCCGTGCTGCCCAAGAGATGATGCTTCTCCCCTGCTTGAGCTTCTTCCACCCCGACAGGCACCAATTCCGGTCCCACGTCGGCGCTGCAGCGGTGGGGACACACGCCTGGGCTCCCCCACATCGAGGTTTTACCCTTCCCTCGCTAAAATAATCCTTGTTTTGCCAGCAGCCAGGAAAGAAGCAGCAGCCCCGAGGTTGCTGCTGTTATTTTTATCTTGAAATAAATAGTTTGAGCCGCAGCCAAGCTGTTCCGAGGGAGGGAGATGCTTTGCATCGTGGCCGCAGAGATGTAAACACACGCGGCCTCCAGCCCGGCCGGGGCAGAGCGAACATCCCGAGTCAGAATGGGAAGAGCTGAAATCGCCTGTTCTAGGATGCTGAGGTGGAAAAAGGGGGCACGAGATTTGGGGGAGCATCTCTCCTGGCACGGGGACCGCAGCGGTATCCGTTGCTGTTCACCCCACATCGATGCTGTCCCTCCGCTCAATGCATTGCCCGCAACTGGCTTAAATACTGCTTTAACCACAACCCAGAATTAACTTTTTTGAGCCATTTTTACCAAAAAAAAGCCTTGAAAGAACCACCTCTAAAAACGCTTTCATCTTCCCAGCAGCAAAAAGGAACATCCTGGTGTCACGTGCACGGTTCAAGGGGTTCAATCCCATTCCTTCCCAATCCCAGCAAGACACCCCAAAACACCCCCACAGTTTGAGGGGGGCACCCAGGCTCGGTTTGGCCATCCCCCTGCCTGGATCCAGCTCCATCCTTCTCCCCGTGCCGTGACTTCTGTGATTCTGTGACTTGCAGCAGCTCCCGTCCTGCCCCGCAGAGCCGGGCACAGAGAGGGGGCCCTTTGCCCCGCGCGCCGCTCCCGAAGGTCGCCGAAACGCTCGAGAGCTTTGCACGAGAAGCTCGGCGTAAATGTCAAATTAATTAACGGGGAAAGATGTATGCGTTGCCACAAAAAGCTCTCTGTTTCGCCCCGCCGCCCTTCCTCCCACCTCCGCTCTCCCCGGAGCCACGGTCGGGGGAAGGACCACTGGCAAATATTTCCCCCCCCCTCCATAAAGCACAGCATCAAGAGAACAGGGAAAAGCACAAAGCAAGGAGGGAAAAAAGCTGGGAAAAACCTCTCTGGCCGCTCCTCCCTCCGCACACGTGTTGAGGCACCGTCTCCAGGCACACGGTCGGTCAGTCAGGGAGGGACGAGCATCTTCTGCCGGGACCAGGCTGGCTCAGTTGGGGGGAAAAACAGAGGCACAGCCCTCCTCTCTGCCCACCAGAGGCTCGACAGCATCACCCAGTTTGCAGGATAAATCCTTCTCCAGCAGCTCCACGAGCCAAAGGAACCTCGTGGAGACCGGAGTGGGGAGGATGCTGAGGAGCACAACTCCAGCGAAGGTACCTGCCTGCTGCTAAACCACAGAGCTGAAGGGGGTTTCTCCTCCCAAACAACTGCTCCCCATCCCTTGAGTGCCCCGGCTGGCTCTGCCGGGATGCTGAGTGCTGGGTTCAGGCATCAAGGAGCAGAGTAAAACCAAAAAACACACCCAGAGACAAGCAGGGTGATCAGATCCAGCCCCTTTGCCTCGCTCTGAGCACAGCGAAAGCTCGGTGGGGATGAGGATGTGGGCACAAAACTAATGCCCCAACTTAAAACAATTTTAAGTCCTCAAAGGTTCAGGAAGGGAAAGGCTCTTGGCTCCCAAGGCACAGCCCCATGTTCCGCGTGTTCCCAGCCAGCCGGGCAGGGTTTGGTTCCCAGCTCACGTCGCGCCGGGGACGGGCATTCCCCCGGCCCTGCTGCCGTCTCCCAGGGCTGCCACGCGTCTCCTGGACACTCTTCCAAGGAGAAAAGGACCCTTAGGGACACTTGGGGACTTAACTCCCACTTAACCCATGCCATATGACTCTGTGTCCCTCAAGAAGTTCTGGGACCCTTTATTATTATTATTACTTCCTCTGAACTTGCTTCACCTCTTGCTCATAAGAGGAAGGAGCTGGGTGCTGAGCACGGCTGGAAGGGGACAGCTGGGACGTCCCTACAAACAAGGCAGTTTCAAACCACCACAATACCCCAGCTCACACCAGGGAGCTCCAGTTCACCTTGCTGGGAGCTGGGCTGAGTCCTAGCAAACTTGTTACCTGCCACACAATCTGACAGCAGCCCCCAGAGCATCCACAAACCTCAAAAGGGAAAGGACCCCCCCCCCCGCCAAGGCTCCAATGCCAGGCTGACTGCTGGGGAGCTGCCCGGACCACTGGCAAACATTGTGGGAACAAGGGCGTCCTGCAAACCCCCCCAGCGGGACCCTGAGCTGGGGGGAGATGCTGAAACCCCCAAATCCTCTGCAGGGGAAGGCAGATGCTCCACCCAAAACATCTCTGGGTCCTGCCATTCCGGATCGAGCCAAGGGTGGATTTTAAGGGATTGCACAGAGCAAGCGATGCCATCCCACACTGACCCTCACTCGTGGAAACACGCTCTGGGTCTAAATCAAAATCACCTCCCAACACCCTACAACAAGGAGCAGAGGAGGCCAGTCCCAAAGCAGCCCGGAGCCGACCCAGGCAAAGCTCCAGCAGGGCTGGGGTGTGAGTGGCCGGCACCTGCAGTACGGTCACGGCTAATCGACGCTCTCAGTAATTAAGGTGACGAGTTGATCCCTAAGGTCACGGCTCAGCCAGGCAGCCAGCACCGAGGCAAAGCATCCTCCCCCAGCACAGCAAGGGGCTCAGGGTCCCCAAACCAGGGGTGTCCCACCCGCTCCCCTGGTTTCTCGCCACAGCCCAGCACAGGGGCCACCCTCGCTGATTAAAGCTCATCAGGCTCACGCCTAACGAAGGCGAGCGGTGCTGCCTGTCCCCAAGTAGTCCTCAGTGCCACTGGGCTGCCAGCATCCTGGCTCCCACTGAGGCCCTGCATGAAGGAGGAAAAGGAGGAGGAAGGAGCAACTGCTCCAGCCCATGTGTGCTCTGCAGGACGGGGAGCTGCCAGCTCTCCCACCTGGTTGTGCAGAAAACAGCCTCCTCTTGGGTTCGCGGGTGTGTAACAAGGGGGTTGAGCTCACTACTGCCACAGCTGATGTTGGGGATCCTCTCCACCGAGCTGCCTGGAGCTCCCCAACAGGTCCACACCTCGACCTCTCTGAGTGGTCCATAGCCGGCTCCAAAGCAACAAGGCAGGAGATGGAAGTTGGTAGGGATGGGCAGGGCGAGCTCATGAGCTTTACAGCCCTGGGGAACCCTGGCCAAACCAAACCTGCGTGTCTGTGACACTGTTGGGAAAACCCACTGCCAGGCTCAGGTCCCGCCAGGAGAGGTGGTTGCTGCCCCGCAGCGCTCCCACAGAGGCACACCAAGGGTTAAAGGGACCGATCCCGGTGGAACTGATCCCAGCTTCCCCCAAATCTGGAGTCAACAAGGATCACAGCCATCACGAGACCAAAGGCAAGCGATGAGTCCCAGGAGAGTCGTTTCGCTTCCCAAATGCTGCAGCAACGCCGCATCCCTGTGCCGTGGCCAGCAGCCTGGGTCCTCCTGTGTCTCCCCGGGCTGAGGGCAGGGACACACGGCCAGGTCTGTCCTGGGCAGCTCACGGGCTCGGTACCAATGAGAGCCAGAATTATTTGTCCACTCTCCGTAGCGCAAATAGTGACGAATTTTCTGAGTGCTGCTCTGGAGAAGGGCTCCCTGGCAGGGACCAGGATCTGAGGAGAGCCAGACCAGGCACCCACTTGCCTCAACAACTGCACCAGGGGGAGGAGTGTCCTCAAATCCATCCCCCATCCCATTACCACGGCAGAGCTGTGCCAAGTCACTGCTTGCCACCCAAGAGACCCCCAGGAGAAGCTGAAACTTTGTCCAACGAGACCAAACGATTCAAAAGCTTCAGTGAAGGGAAGGAGGGGAGAAGAGGGGTCTCAGTCCCCTCCAGGTGGGGATGTCCAAAGTCCCCTGGAGCATCCCTCAAAGAGAAAGCAGCCTCTTCCCTCCCTCAAGCCACCTCTCCCAGCCCCTGTGCTCCCCAGCAGCATCCCAGCACTCCACCACCCCAGCATTTAACAAGCTTGTAACCTTTCCTGCCTAATTATCCTCAGCAAATGCCAGCAACCACCGGCGTCGCCATCCATTAACCAGCAACTGAAATTCCCCAAGTGGGGAAAAGCTTACTGGAGGGGGAGCAAGCAGCCATGCAGCCAACCCCACGCCCACCACGGGTGCTGGAGACCCCAGCCTGGCCACACACACCTCCCACTGCCACGGACACCCACTGATGGGGGGGAGCTGTTGGCAGAGCTCGGGCTTCCCCGGATCGATAGCAAAGCGCGATATTCACCCTAACAAACCGCCCTTGGATCCACTGCACGAGCAGCCACGCGGCATCACTGGGAGCCACGATATTCATCGCCGCTCGGACGAGTGAATCACACACCTGGATGGTCTTCAGCAGCATCCTTGGAAACACCGAAGCGGCATCTGCCTCGTCAGGAGGGGAGTAACGGCTGCCGGGCGTGCCACACACACCCACTGCCCCCCAGAAACCGGGGTGCCTGCCTGTGGCACCCACAAACCAGAACCCCAGAAGGGGAAGAGCTCCGGGATATTTAATACTCGCAAGCAGCCAGGCCCTGGGACCGCTTTCCCTCTTAAAGAGGGAAGGAGAAGGCAGCCTTCCTCCCCTCCATGCTCTCCCATTCCTCCCCGGCTGGGTGGGTTGCGTGGGAAAAGCATTTTCTGCTGCAGGATGACCCTTCCCGGTGAGCATCACCCAACAAGCCAGTGTCCAACAAAAAAAAGCCCCTCCATGTCCCCCAAACCTCTCCCGTAAGAGGTTCATGGAAGAGTGAGCGCAGGGCGGTGCCGACCAAGGGTTTCGCTGCCGGAGCAGCAGTTTTGGAAGTGCCACTTTTCCTCCTGCTCTACCAAAACCCTCTCTCCGGGGAGTGAGCGGGGCTGGACAAACCGCCTGGGAAGAGCCCCCACAGAGCGGGGCAAGGAGGGCTGGTCTACCCCCACCCTGTGCACCCCGGCAGGGGCTGGAGGGGAAAGAGAAGTTCCCGGGGGGCAGCTGGGGGGGCCAGGCAGGGCTTGGTGCAGGGACAGGGCAAACGTACACACGCACACACACACTCCCCAACACACCCTCCCCGCAAGTTTCTCCTGCCCCTGAAAAGCGAGAGAGGGATTTTCCTCCCTCGCAGGGTGATTTTTCAGGCCGTGGTTTCCCTACGACCTTCAAATGGCATCTGCCGGCAGCCCCCTCCCCACTGACCGGCCCCGCCTGCCCCCTGAGCTCAGCTCCTGCCCCGCGGGGTACCGGCTCCTGCTGGGCTCTGTGCCTTTGGGGGGGGCTCTGGGGGGCTCAGCAGGCAGGGAGGGGGCTGGCGGCGGAGACCCAGAGCCCCCCACTCTGCTCCCTCCTCCCCCCCAGAATGCCCCCCAGGTGCCGGCGCGACCCCACCCCAACAGGGTGCCGGTCCCCACGCCCCCCCCCCCCCCCCCATTCCCTCGAATCACGGAATTGCCAGATCACAAAAAGACCTTTGAGACCACCGAGTGCAATCACCGAGCCCACCCCCGCAGGGTGCCGGCTCCGGGACCCCCCCCCCTCCCCTCCGGGTGCGGGTCCCACAGCCGGGTGCCGCCCCCCCCCACCCCCAGCGACCCTCCGCTGCCATGACCCCCCCCCCCTCCCCGCCTTCCACTCCCCGCACGATACCGAACACCGGTCCCACGCCCCCCAGCCCGGTGCGGGTACCCCCCCCCGCGCCCTACCGCTCCACGCCCGACCCCGCCGCTCCCAGCACCCCCCGCACGCCCGCCCCCAGCCCCGCTGCCCGCGGCCAGCCCCCGCACCGTGCCGGGGTGCGTGTGCGTGTCCGTCCCCAAGCGCCCCGCAGCCGGTCGCGGTCTCCCCCGCACTCACCAGCGCGGTGCGGGCGCTCAGGAGCAGAAGCAGCAGCAGCAGCACCGGGCGGCTCCGCAGCCCCCGGGGCGCCGGCACCTCCGCGGGCATCTTCCTGCCGCAGGGACGGCGGGCGGCGGCGGCGGCTGCAGCGGCGGGAGGCGGCGGCGGGGGCGGGGAAGGGCCTTTGTTGCCGCCGCCCGCGGGAGGCGGTGCGGGTGCGGGTGCGGGTGTGGGTACGGGCCGCCGCCGCGCCGCCCCCCCGCCCGACATCCTTCCCCCCCCCCCCCCACCCCCGCCACTTCCCGCCCCGCAGGAAGCGCCGGGGTGGTCACACGCACCCCCGGCACCGGGATCGGCTCTGTCCCCCCCGCCCCGCGCCCCGCCCGGCTGCCACCGCCCCGCCCCGCCCCGCCGGGGGTGGCACCGGACCCGGCACGGGGGGAGCGCGATGGGGAAGGAGGGAGAGGAAAAGGGGGGACCTTGGGGTGGATGGGGGGTTCAGGGATAAACGGCTCTGGGGAGGATAAGGGGGGGGTCGGAGTAGTTGGGGGGGCTCTGCGGTAGATGGGGATGACCCGGGGCACAGGGAAGGGGACCTGGGGTAGATGGGAAGGACTTGGGGTAGATGAGGGGACTCAGGGGTAGATGGAGGGACCCTGGCATAGATGGGGGGGACACCCAAGGGAAGATGAGGAGGCCTGGGAATGATGGGGAGGTTCTGGGGTAGTTGGGGAAGACCTGGGGCGGATGGAAGGGGACCCTGGGGTAAATGGGGGGGGACTGGGGCAGATAGAGGAGACCTAAAGGTAGATGGCGGGGACCCAAGGGTAGATGAAGGAGCCTGGGAAAGATGAGGGGACTCGGGGGTAGATGGGGGGGCCCTGGGGCAGATGGAAGGGGACACTGGGGTAGGTGAAGCTGCCGAGGACAGCTGGGGCGATCTGGGGTAGATGGGGGACCTGGGGCAGATTGAGGAACCCTGGGGTAAATGGGGGGGACTGGGGCAGATAGAGGGGACCCAAAGGTAGATGGGGAGGACCCGAAGGTAGATGAGGCGGCCTGGGAAAGATGAGGGGACTTGGGGGTAGATGGGGGGGACCTGGGGCAGATCCAGGAACCCTGGGGTAAGTGATGGGGGACCGGGGACAGATGGAGTCACCTCAGGGCAGATGAGGCCACCCCCGGGGGTACAACACAGGAGGGGGAAACCCTCGGGGCAGAACCAGAACCCGCTCCCAGCCCTGGGCCAATAGCTCGACCCGCAGCACCGTGCCTCAGTTTCCCTTTTGAAAAAAATAAAGGGCTAACAGTGGGATCAGAAGACAGTCCCTTGTGGTGACAGTGACTTCCACATGACCCTGGGGTGACTTTGCTCCGAGTTTGGGTGTTCAGTCATCCCGGGAGGTGGCACCTGTGGGTGAGCTGGGAGCAGACGGGATGGGGTGTAAAGGAGTCGTTCCTCACACGTGTAATTCCTCCTAATGGCTTTTGCACGCTTGCAGTGAAAAGCCCAAAAATATACTGAGATTCTCATTAAAAAAACCAAACCAGACTTCACCCGAATGTAAAATACACCCTGGGAGGGAGCCAAGGAGGGGTAGGAGGGGGGATTACCTGGGAGAAGGGGCACTGCCCTCCCAACGCCGCCCGTTTAGGAGGGGAGATCAGTGAAATTCAGCTAAAAATTGGGATGCGCCCCTGGGTGGGGAGAGCTGGGGCCCGTCCCGCAGTGGAGCATCCTCCCTGGTCCCCGTTTCACTGGAAACTTGGAGCAACCCTCCCCTTCGGGGGGTGAGAAACTCCGGTGGGGGGGTGTGCTCTGCTTCGGGGTCCCCACCTGAGCCACTCCTCTCTGTTTTAACTGCTCTGTAATTAGCAGCATCCAAATGAATAATATTTTTATTTAAAAAAAAAAATTAATAACATCAGAGAGAAGCTGGATGGGAGGGAAGCAAAACCGGGGGAAAAGCTTTGGGCGATGCAGAAACGCAGCGGGGATGGGTCGGGGTCTTGGAGGGGGGGGTCCTGGGGTGGGGATGTGGGGTCCCTGGGGCAGCGGGGGGGTCTCCGGGCCGGGGGAGGGAGCGGAGCGGAGCCGGGCGCGTTGCTGGGGCTGCACCGCCCCGCCGTGGCCGCGGCCACCCCTGCAGCTCCGCCGGGGGAGGAGCAGGGAGGTCCCGCGGGTGTGTCCCTCCCCCGAGGAGGCTGTCACCCGAGAGGGGGCCCCAGGCGTGGAGGAGCAAGAGGAGGGTGTCGGGGTCCCACGGGAGGGGTGCGGGGGTGGGCGGTGTCCGGCTCCTGCAGGAGCCTTTTCCAGCCCGCGAGAGTGGGAGATCGTGTCCCGCGGGTCAGGGCAGGTGTGGAGATGGAACCTGGGGGATCCTTATGGACATGATGGACCCTGGCTGATGTGGTGGATCACGGCTGATGCGATGGACCCCAGCTGGTGTGATGGAACCTGGCTGCTGTGTTGGAGCCCAGATGAAGTGATGGACCCCGGATGAAGTGATGGACCCCAGATGAAGTGATGGACCCCAGATGAAGTGATGGACTCCAGATGAAGTGATGGACTCCGGGTGTCATGGTGAGCCCTGACCAACATGACGGAGCCTGGCCAGTGAGAAGGATCCTGGCTTACGTGATGGACCCTGGCTGCTGTGATGAGTCCAGGCTGGTGTGATGGATCCCAGCTGATGTGACGGATCCCTTCACCTCCCTTCTCCAGCAGCAACCAGCAGCCATGCTCAGAAGTGCCGAAACAAGGAGCAGCCCAGCCTCCCCCTTCCTGGTCAGCTCCCACCGTGCCTGCTCTCCCTCACCCCGGCAGGACCAAGGCTTGGGACCCCAGGATCAGCCCCAGCCATGCTGGTGCTCGGGCTCTTCTGGCCAGACCCTTCTCTTCTCCCCGGGCCAGGCTGGCGCACGAGTTTGCAGGTCTGGGCAGGACTAAACCCATTCCTGACCACCTCTGCTGCAGCTGCTGCGGTGGGAAGGGTGCCCAGGGTTAACCCACGGGTGCGCAGAAAAAGAAACACAAAGCCTTGGCAGGCTCTCGCCCTGCTCTCTGACCTCACACCCAACATACACACTCAATGCTAAATTAAATTCAACTTTAAATAAAAAAAAATACATATCCCTTGCTTTCACCATGTTCTGTCCCAAATCCAAATTAAATGTTAAAGAGCTGCAAGAGCCCCAAAGGCTCCAGGACAGGACCCAAGTGTTGGTGTCACGCTGGTGGCTCAGCACGATGCCCATCGCACAGAGGCACAGGCTGGCTTCAAAGCCAGGGCAAAAAAAGGAGTCAGGAAGCCCAAGTCAGGTCTCTCCGCTAAATTTAACAACAACGGGTGTGAAAAAGAGATGAAACCCACCGTGGGGTCACAGGAATATTGGGTTTTGTTGAGGGGTGAGAAGAAGAAAGTGGCAGCATGGGAAGGATCGGTGATTTAATACTCCAGAATCAAACAGTTTAATTTCCTGTAAAATGGGAAATTTCTTCCCCTCTGTTCATTTATCACACGCCACCCTATTTGCACGAGTGCTCAAATTTAAAAGGATTTCCCAAAACGATTCTGACAATTCTGACGATAACCTTCAGAAAAGGGTCTTTAAGCCCAGCAGCCTCCACCCTGCACCGCAGAGACAGGGAAGGTCCCATCCCTGGTAAATGGAGGAAAATCAATGAGAAAAGGCCAATTTTCAGCCCGAGCAAGAGCCACGCCTGGAGTCCTGCTCAGGGGAGGCAACACAGAGCCGGAGCTGCCGGGCGATGGCGAATTGGGGGAGTAAAAGATAAAAGCAGATCCAGAAGTTGCACGAGAACACAGTCGGGGCAGCAGAGGAGGAACGTGGAGCTGGGCTGGGAGCAGGACAGCCCCAACGGCGCTCGCCCAGCGCTGGGCTCCAAGCCGAGCTTTACCTCTTGGGCAGGAGAGCTTGGGCTCAGGGAAAGTCTCCGTGGAAATGTGAGCTCAGCCCTCACTTTGCTTTTCCAGCAGTTCTCAATAACCAGGAATTAGGGGTTGTGCTGGTGCATCCCCGCCTCAACCGCTGGGTGCAGCTGCCCTGTCCCCTCCCGGTGCCTTTCCTCCCGTGCCCCAGAGAGGAGGGGGATGCAAACAGCTTCTGAGTCACCATCCCTGGGAGATGTTTAAGAGAAGGGGAGATGTTGCCTTGAAGGACATGGGTTAGTGGTGTCGACAGCGCTGGGAAGTTGGACCTGATGATCTGGAACGTCTCTTCCAGCCAAAACTGTTCCATGATCCTATGAACATCCACCAACCCCCTGCACCAACCCGCAAAGAGGGCAGGAGGACGACACAGCAGAGGAAGCCACGGGTGGAAGAGAGGTTCCAGAGAAAGAAAACTGCCAGCGCTTAAAACCACCCAAGAGGCACATGGTGGCGGTGGTCACCTCCAAGTTGCTGCCAGAGGCTGTGGGTGCTACGAGTTTGTAGGGGCTCTGATGAGGCTTAGAGGTTCTCAACAGGGGAAAAAGCCCAAATCCCCGAGCCCAGGAGGAGAGTTGGCAACAGTGGGAGGGAGAGACACATCTGTGGTCACTCTGCTCTTCGTTTTTCGGATGTAGCCACTCTGGGAGGAGCCAGTCCTTGGCAGAGGAGGGAAAGGCTGCTTTTAGTCAAAAAGAATAAAAGAAGAGGCTGTTCTTCGATTGAAAAAACCCAACAAACAGGTGAAACATCAAAAAAAACCCCCAACCTAAACAGGCAAAACATCAAAAAAAAAACCCCAAACCAGGTAAAACGTCACAGAGGAGCTGCTGAAGGTGCAGAGAGTAACCACGGAGCCAGATTCCAAAGTTCTGTATTTTTCAAAATAAAGATCACACGTTGTTTAGAGACAATCTACACAAGAGTTACAAAAAATAGTCGCCCAGGCATAAGCATACACAGGTTTGTTAATTATACACATATGGTTACAAGTGTGCTTGCAAAAAAGTTCATTGGAAATATACACAAGGCTCTGTAAATGTACACCGTGTAGTGTTACAATTCTATATTCAAACAAGGAAAATTGACAGTATGTTACATTCACTTACAAGTAGACAAAATGCAAAATACAGTTCATCTTCTGTACAAAAAGGGGAAGGTGATTCACACTTTACAAGGTGAAAAGGGACTCTGATTGTAAGGAAAACTAGGGGGTTCTGTACTTTTGCACTTTTCGTTTCTTACTGTCACAAAATAAGCAAAACATTACTTTTTAAGAATCAAAAAAACACTATTTTGAACTGAATCATTTTTTTTTTTTTGTATAACATTTAGAAAGGATCGCTACCGTTCAACTAGGTGACAAATAAAACCAAGCATTTATTTTTATTTTTTTTTTTTCCTTTTAAACATTAACTAGGCTGTATAAAGAGAACATTTCCTTCAAAAGAAAAAATTTACTTCTGGTTGAAATTACAATTTACAATATACAACACTATATGCTACGACCATAAAAGGTGTGAATATACACTGAAATGCACAGGTTTTGCTAATTCTTTTTTTTTTTGTTTTTCTTACCAAAAAACGGGTTTATGTCGATTCAAACTTCTCCACATTTACATTACAGAGGTTTACAAATGTACAATTGTACAGTCAGAAGTATGTTCCACTACTAGGGTACATTATAGATACAGATCAGACATCAAAACAAGAAAATACTACAAATTTTTATATATGTAAAGTCTACACCAAGTATACACTATATATTTATAGAAGCAAGACCAAAGCCGAGTTGGATTTATTTTTTTTTTTCTTTTTTTTTCCTCATGCTAAATAATCAAATTGTGTCTCTCCATGTTAAACAGAACAAACCGAGTAGGCAGTAAACAAGTACACCCCTCCCTCCCCCCCCTTTAAAAACTTTCTGGGTGTCTCCCTTTTCTTCCCCCCAAAAATGACAGCTCAGCTACCTCCTTGATACTTGAAAAAACCAAAAAAAAAAAAAAAGCAATTAAAAAGTTTCAAAAACTTAATTCTTTTGGTTTTTTTTTTAAACCGAAGCGTTAGCGAGTTGAATTTTTTTGTCTTATTATTATTTATAAATGCATCGTTTGTGCCATTTAACTAAAATTCAAACTTCTCGCCGGCTTCTGACTAAAAGAATCAAAAAAACAGGTATTTGCAACAACAAAAAAAAAAAAAGTTGCCTGCGAGGCAGATGAATTAAAAACGGGGTCGTTTGGTTTTTTGTTTTTTTTTTTTTTGCTTGTTTTCGTCTTCAAACCAACCACCCTGAAAGTTTCCACATTTGGAATATAGATACAACAGTGAACAAAAATGTGGCCTTCCATGTACATTTGAGACCTATGTACAAGTATTCTATACACCAGTAAAACAGCAGGGCAATCAGTTAATTAAAAAAAATAATTAGTACATGTTATGCATAATAAAATTAAAGAAATTTACAAAGGCTTCTGTTTGTTTTTTTTTTCCTTTTCTTTCAGCGGTTTAGCAACCAGGAAACGTTTTCTAGCTGTATCTTGGAACAGGGCGGGTTGCTGGTTGTAGGGGCCGCCGGGGCCGGGGAGCTCCTCCTCAGATGATGCCGTTGGGGGGGCCGCAGATGGGCCCCAGGTCCACCCCGTTCTTCATGTAGTATTTCTCCAGCTTGGCCAGGATGTGTTTGCCGTAGGTGTACTTACGCAGGGTAGCGATGTGAGGCCGGATCTGGGAGGGAGAAGAAGGGAGAGGTCAAGCCGAGCAAGCCCGAGCGCGGCCCCGGCGAGCTCCGGGTCCCGCCTGGTTACCAGCAGCAGATCACAAAAATCTCGGAGATCTGTGGATTGAGTTGGTGTTTCGCAGCTCGCTGATGTTATTTTTAGGAAGAGGTTCTGGTGGCATCATCCTAAGCCCCGTTACTGGGGTCTCAGGACGTTGGAAGGCACCTATGGGGATCATCCAGCCCAATTCGCCGGCCGGAGCAGGGGCACCCAGAGCAGGTTGCACAGGTGGGTTTGGAATGTCTCCAGAGAGCCCACCACCTCGCTGGGCAGCCCGTCCAGTGCTCTGCCTCCCTCCAAGTAAAGAAGCTCCTTTTCACGTTTAGATGGAATCTCCTGCGTTCCAGTTCCTGCCCGTTACCTCTTGTCCTGTCCCTGGGCACCACTGAAACAGACTGTCCTCCTGACACCCACCCTGCAAGTATTTCTAAGCACTGATCAGCCTCCTTCAGTCTTCTCCAGACTAAAAAGCCCCAAGTCCTTCAGCCTTTCCTCCTAAGAGAGACTTTCTAGTCCCTTGGTCATCTTTTTCTGCACCCTCTCCAGCAGCTCCCTGCCCTTCTGGAACCGGGGAGCCCAGAACTGCACAGAGCGCTCCAGACGTGGCCTCACCAGAGCAGAGGATCCACTGGGATCCGAGCGTGCGGGTGGACACAAAGCTTTGGTCCAAGCGAGGGGGCTGGGAAGACGCAATCTCTGAGTGCTCGAGCTCTCCAAGGGTGCCCTGACACTGTGCCCAGCCCGGGGACAAACTGAGGAAGGCAGTAGAAGGGTCTAAGCAGCTTTTGGTGACCGCAAGCAGGGTCTTTCTGTTGATCATGTGCAGGGTCTTCTGTTCCTTCCAGGCTACAGGCTCAACTTCCCAACTGCTAAAAGCCTGAGAGCCGCTGGCACGCGTTTCAGCAGCCCATCTGAAGGAGCAAGCCGTATTCCTGGGCTGGCCAGCAGATTTCTGCATCTGACAGTGAGAATGTTTATCTGAAGCAGAGAAGAGCTCTGTGGAAACAACCTTCACCTGCTCACGCTGCTTCACGCTAGAAGTCACTCCCAGCACCGCCCTAACAACTGCAGCCAGAGCAAAACCTCCTCTAGTGCCCCAGCACCCAAACAAGGGGAGCTCTGTTCGTTGTAGGAACATCCTGACGGGGACGAAGTTGTCCTGGACAGTTTCAGAGACACAAGAGCAACTGCACGAGAAACATCCCCGGCACCAGTGATGCAATCCCCAGGGACTCCTCGCTGAGCAGAGCCAGAAGGTGAGGCAACGCTCGGCCCCGCTCCACGGGAAGCCCATCCCAAGCTCAGCCTGTTCCATCAGCTCAGCCTGCGGCCGCTGAAACGCCCGCCTTGCTCCCAGGACCCGAGCTGCAAGAATCCCAAAGCGATGCCTCGGTCCTGCCGGCAGGCGAGGTGTCGCTGGCTGCTCTGAGGGTGAGGAGAAGCAAAGCTCCCCAGGTCCAACAGCTCGGTTTTTATTCATCTTCACTTGTAAGATTAATTTTTATTTACTCTGACTGTTAAAACTACTTCTTTTTTTAAATAGTTTTTAAGTAAAAGCACTGTCTTTAACAACGGCACAAGCCGCTCGCTTGTACTAACAGCGATTCTGACGACCCCAAAGCAGCGGCCGATGCGCTGGAGACACCCAAAGCTCGTCTGGACGCGTTCCTGTGGGACCTGCTCTGGGTGACCCTGCCCTGGCAGGACTGGATGATCTTTCGAGGTCCCTTCCCACCCCTGACATTCTGTGATGCCTGAGATCCATTCCGCGCCCCCGGGCTCTCGCTCGGCTGGGTAACGTAGCCGAAATCTTCATACTCAGTCAGTTCTGTTTAGCTGTCAGCCCAGTTCTATTTTTGACAGCCACACTGATCACCTCATTAGCATCTCATTCAAAAGGCTTTGCTTGACAGGAAAAAGAACGTGTCAGTAAAAATCATTCACATATTATTATTGGTTTTTTTAATATACATACCCCTACAGAGATCAGCAAAGCTACAGGTCCTTCTGCTGCGGTTAACCTGGGTACAGCCCTTGTCACGCGTTCTTATTTTGGACTAATACAGATTTTGGTTTAGAAGAACTGCTCCGAATGGTTCCTAAACCTAAGAATTAACCTCCCTGAAGATTATTTCCTATGTTGTTTATGCTCAGTTGCTCTGTGCAGGTAAAAATCAGCTCCCCCTCCACAGATAATACCCACTGCTTTCTAGAGAAAAACCACTCAGTCCGTTTTACTCAAGGATTCTTAAATACACTTGATTTCACTGGAATGTGAACGCCTGACCCTCTTGACAGTTCCTCTTAAAAATAAATAAATCTGGGGTTTTCCAAGCCAGCCTTAGTATTTTATTTCTAATAAGAGGTCTGGTTGTTCTTCACAAAGTCACAGACCCTAAAGGATGCGACTGAAAAAAAAAAGTAATCTCAGTTCCACTAGACATTTATAAGCCTATTTTTTTCCCATTCATTACAATTACAGAGACCCACAAACGTGACCTTTAAAAAGCAGGGAAATGGAGACATCACCCGATTTTCAGAGCTTCCTGCCCTGGAGGCAGCAGGCACACAGCCTCGGGAACAACGCGCGCTGAGTTCCAAAAATGTCTTCATTTTTGACAAATATTAAGCCCTGAAACTGTAACGCGTTCGAATACCGCGGCGTAACGCTGAACCGTGGAAGAAGAAATGGAGGATGTGATTTATGGCTCCAGCTCACCCTGGGGCCACCTGCCCAGGGACAGGAGGAGGAGGGGCACGGCGGCACTGGCAGCCCCCAGATGCCACCAGCGGGTCCCCGCTCGGGCTCTGGGCATGCACCGGGGGGTCTGGCTCGGCTCCCTTGAGCGCATCGAGCTGCTCTCGTCAGCGAACGCCGTTCTCGGTGAGGGCAAGGTGTCGTCATCGCCAGACCCTCGGCAGAGCCTGGCGAGGCCCCAGCCCCGTGGAGCTGCTGCGGCAGAGCCCGGGCGCCTCTCGCAGCGTTTGCTACGCCACGAGCGCAGAACTGGGTTACTAGGTCAGGAGAGATTGCTAGAAGCAACCAGCTAGTTTCAAGTCCAAACGGCATCTCATTATTCCGCATTTTCGTGTTTCAGCTACTACTGAAACCCGCAGCTTTGAAACGCCTCCACCTAGGAAATTCTGAAGGGAAAAGCCAGCGCCTCAGCCCGATTTTCTCTCGGCCACCAGCAGGGCAGCCTCACCAGGTGCCGGCAGGTGCTCACCTTGTGCATGACAATCTTCCGCTGCGCCGGTTCCGCCACGTCGATCATCTTCTGCACCACGTAGTTGGCGTACTGATCCTTCATCATGGTGTATAAGGCACTGTGAGGGCCGTCGTTCATAGTGCACACCTCATCGATCAGCATGGCGCGCTCCGTGCGGGAGGCGTGAGTCACGCACTTCTCCACCACGTTGCTGCAATCATAAAAAAAAAACACAAAATAAGCAGGACAAAGCCGTGAACAGGCAACAGCTCCGCCGGGCTCTTTGTTCAACCCCAAGGAGATCTCGCTTCTAAGCAAGGGCAGCAGTTTGCGAGAGACCCAGTACTGAATCACACAGAATCACAGAATGTCAGGGATTGGAAGGGACCTCGAAAGATCATCAAGTCCAATCCCCCTGCCAGAGCAGGAACGCCTCGATTATGCTACATAGGAACATGTCCAGGCAGGTCTTGAATGTCTCCAGAGAAGGAGACTCCCCAGCCTCTCTGGGCAGCCTGTGCCAGTGTTCTGTCACCCTCACTGAGAAGAATATTCTTCTCGAGTTGAAGCTCAGCAGTCTGAGGAACTCGGGAGCTGAGTGGGAGTTTGGGTAAAGGACCAGTTCAGCTTTTATTTTGTGCAGCTCGGTGATGATTCCGTGTCTGAGGTGAGCGTCTGTTCTCGTAGCGTGCCCATTAGAGAAGGAAATGAGCTGTTCTGTGTTTGGTTTGCTCGGCACTGGGGCTTGACAGAAAGAGGTCCGAGGTTAAAACAACAGGGAAATGCTTATTCAGGAATGAAAGACCTCAGCAAAGGCAGAGAACTTCCAAAATTCCTGAATATATTCGACGACTCGTCTCTCCTCTCCAGAGAGCCAAGTTAAATAGGGTATATGAAAAGGGATGGAGAGCTTTGCCAGCCTTATCTTCTGCAGCCCTGACTGAATCATAAAATCACCAAGTGGTTTGCCCCAACTAGCGCTCAGCTCAGGGGACATCCTACGCTAATTAACGCTCCATCTGGAAAGAAGTTCAGAAGAAAAAAAAAAAAAAAAAGAGCAAGGCAAGTCAGGGAGGAAGAATCTGGAATAACAACATTAACAACATTAAGACCACGCTCTTCTAATTCTTGTTAATGTTACACTTCCCTTGTGTCCGTAAGTATTAAAGCGCTATTTCACTAATCATGAAAAGGGGGAATAGGAAGCCTTTGAAGAGCTCAGCCTTCATGTTCAACTGGCCAGGAACACGCACGAAAGGAATTTACAGATGTGGGAAGTGTTACTTTGTCTGACGTCTGCCGAGCTACTCGGATTTTGCTTCTACCTACGTGCAGCTCTGCAGCATCTGGACTCACAACCTCAGGCTGCTGCAGCCTCCCTACGAGGGGATCACACGGGTCACAAAAACGACTGCAAGACTTAGCATGTAAAAAACCCAGATTCTTCTGTGAAAAGTGGGATGAAAAAGAATCGTTGCAACACCGATCTCCCAAATTCCCTTGTGGCTTGACACAGCAGCCCAGGGGCAGTGAGATGCTCTTACAGCACGTTATTATCCCAGGGAGAGTGACCACTTAAACACTGAAAGACAACAAGAAAAGCCACAACACACACAAAGACTCTTGGTCAAGTTCAGGAACTTAGATGAGAGCTACTCTTTCCCATCTTCATCCTCCTTCAAGCTGAGTAAAACTTACCTTGCCGGTCACTCATCCCAGTTTACAGGCAGTTATTTATAACATTCAGCTGTTAAGCAAAAAGTTCTTTTCACCTCCTTTACCTACACCCCACCCCTTACTCTTCTGCGACTCTCGCACGTGTCGGGGCTCCCACGGGGCGCGGAGACTTTAAGGAACAAACTCGTACCTAGCAAATTTATGTTGACTCAACACGAGCACGTTGCCTCTAATCTCTGCTACGATCTTGCTCTTATCCTCAGGCCGACCATGTTCTAGTACGTGCTGGATAACGTAGTTCCCGTACTGATCCTGTTTGAGAGACAGCAGAAGCGTGTGACAAAAGGTGGACGGGAAGCATGAACAGTAAACTAGTTCCCAACGCGCGTCAGCGCTTACAAGCTCAAACTAAACACCGAGTAAAAGATCCACGGTGCAAATCGCGTAAATACTTTCTACTTCTCCACAAATGTGTGCTCTGAGAGTTTTACCAGGGAGGTAAAACGCTGCATCTTTGTATAAAATACAAAACAATGTTTTTGGGCACATAATGTCAATACCTGGCTTATTTTGAGTTTCTTTGCTTTCTCCAGGTACAAACACATCAAACCGTGTGTCCTGGCGGGCTGCATCGTGGTTCTAGCCACGGGAGACTGTCTTTATGTATGTTCATGTTGCGAATGGGGGTACATTCAGACCACAAGATATGTATTTTTCCCAGATCACACTACCAGAGGCGTGACCCGACGCCTTCCCCAACCTCTTCCCACGTGCTAAATCCGCGGGCGTACAGGACAGGGTTCATTTGCTGATACACCTGTTGTGTCCCAATTACCACAACCCCAGGAAACCAAGCTCTCCGAAGGACTGCAAGCAACGGGGAAGGCAGCCAGGAAGGGAGCGTGCACAAAACCAACACATTTAAGAACCCCAATCACTTGGCACTTTCTTTTCCTAGAAGTAATCGGCTCTTTACACCAACTCTCTTTAGATCTCACTCCCACTGTAATTTCCAGAGCCAAGCATCAGGATGTGCACCCACTCAAGATCCTTTTTGAAAAGGAAAGTAACTACAACTCTGATACCTGCTGGATGTCTGCACGTAGCCAAAACACCCACCAGTGATTGGTTTCTCCTTCCCATTTCTCCTCCTGCGTTCAGACGACCCCAGCAGCACCGCGGCTCCAGTCCCACACAGGCTGTTGGGAGCCCTCCTCATACAAAGCAGGAACCCAGAACCATCCCTTCCCACACTGACCTGAACGAGCTGCTCGGTGTGTTGGTGAAGCTCCTCCAAGATGGGCAGGGTCTGCTCGGGAAGACAGTGCTCGAGGATCCGCTGGATCACGCGACAGCCGTAGGGGTGTGTGGACAACGCAAAAACCTGCGTGAGACAGGGACAGGCGAGCACAGGCAGCGACATATCCGTTAGTCTTTGTGAATCCTAGAAAACTTTTCTGGAATTAAACGAACGCGTGGTGGGTTTTCCCGGGCAGAGTTTGCAGCCCGGCATCTTCGGAGAGCGTCAGCTGAAACTGGAAACATCTGTTCCCCAGGGCCACAGGATGAACTGGGGGATTGCAGGCACCTCACACCCCTACCCGGGCTTCAGCTTCCCCGTTCATAAAACAGGGAAACAAATGGTAAAGCCTCTTGATCAATAAAAAGAACGGCCTTATTATAAGTTGTGTTAAAACACTGTCTCAGAGGAGCAAACCCAGCTCGCTGCCTGCCAGGCCCCGATTTGAAGATATGTAAGAAAGTGCCTGAGCCAGAAAAGTTACAAACGCTCGGCAAAGGATTTTCCTCAACCGGTTGGATTTGTTTAAAAGCCTTAACGGTGCTTAGGAGAAGTGACAACAAAGAACCCTCTTTCTCATTTCTAACGGATTACCAAATCTGTCGCTGAGAACACGACACATTTTATTGTTGCCGCACGGTTTTCTGTCTAAAGTACAAAGTCCTATTTGCTTGCTTAAAATTAACAAAAGCAGCAAAATCCAAGCGCTGAAGTTAAACTGACAGTCCACATATTTTTAATAACTAGTGAGTAAAACGGGCAGGAAAAGAGGACTTGAAGTGCAATTAACTGCTGAAAAATAGTCTTGAGGTGATAAGTTTAATCTTCCATGCGACAGTCCACGTGGAATTGGGTCGACTGGTCCAAGAGATGTCAGCATCACCAACCACACTCCCAGAGGTATTTCTCCCTTGCCTAAACCGCCTCGTAGAAGGTCCAAAGCTACATTCTAACCAGCAAATCTGCTGAGCAAGTTTCCAGCCTGGATCCTGCTTGTTTTGACACAGCCAAGCAAGTCCCCACTTTCGCAGCTGTTCCAGAAGCAGCCAAACTTAATAAAGCTCCGTTCCTGCTAGAACAACCCCAGGCGATCCTCACAGCCCGGGGGCAAACCCCTGCGCACTTCAAAGCCGCCCTCCAAAGCCAATTAAAGCTGAGGTTGGAAACACCCAAACCAGCGCTTTGGTAATGGAAGCCGAGCTGGCTACAGGCAGAATAAAGCCAACTACACAAGTAATAGCCAGGCCGTCAATTCAGGAGAGGATACCAAGAGAAAAAAACTAGAAGGAAGGAGAAGTAACTGCCCTTTTCTCGATGAAACTCCTGCTATTCCCCTGAGACCCTTGGGAAAAAGCGGTGCTCCGAGCCACCCTCCCAGACAGGGATCACAATGAGAGTTTACTACTCCCAGCACAGGACTCTGTTCACCACCTTCGTCGGGAAGATGGATCAGCGAGAGACTCCTTTTCCCCTCAAAAAATACTCAATTTTCCAAGAAAACTGATTTCTGAAAGGACGCTTTACTAGGATACACCTGAATGAAAATGGTAACAGAGACATGACCAATGGGTTTCCAGGCTCCCTAATGCTGCCGCACAGATCTTTCAGCTAAAATTTAAACTTCAAACCAGTCGAAGAAGTTACGGCCACTCTCACGCTACTCAAGGTGCCATGTGAGAATACAAAGAACGAGAGCATCTCGGTCAAGGACTCACCTGTCCCTTAAACGCATCAATGATAAACTGCAGGGACTGAGGCTGCACACACTCGATACACTTCTGCACCACGTGATTGCCGTTCTGGTCTTTCACGCACTTGAGGACGTGGCCATCCAGCTCCCGTACCATCTCATTCTATTGGGAGGAGAGAAAGACAAACAGAAAGCACCACCGGGATTCACCGCCGACAAGTTTTCACTGCTAAAAGCGGTCGAGGATACGAAGGAGGCACCGATGCATTTCCAACTGGAAGCTTCCCAGCTGCCGGGTGCTGAGATGAAGCTTGCTAGTATTTAGAAAATATTATTACAAAGACGAAGCACTCCTTTCTTTTAATGTGAGTGTCCTCTTAAAAGTAAAGCAGCCAAATCTAAGAAATTTGACTGATCCACAACTTCACCGTGCATCCCCCGTTTCTCCCTCGGCTCCCTTTAAAGAGTCAAAAAATCTAAAATGCCCAAACTTGACAAACTTGTCAGGTATTAGCTTCATTTCACTACGATGGGGTCAGCACTGGGATAAGAACTTGCTAGTATTTCGCACGGGTAAAGTAATACTGCACAGTAACGAAGGAATCTGAGCAGATAAAGTTCAGATACAACTAACATGTCGCACGTGCAGGCTAAAAGCTCCCCAATCAGAAAACGGAGAATGACAGGTTTGGAGAATTTAAACGATGCTACACAACCGGATGAGTTCGGTTTTGCAAGTGATGCAAAGCCAAGCGTTTCAGGAGCACAGAGTACTCCAAAATGCAATTCCGGGGGAAGAGAATTAGTAAATCCCGGGACCAGCAGTGCTGGAGCTTGGGCACCACCCTGCTGACACACTAAGGCAACAGCTTAGCTCAGGCTCAACCTAAAGGGAACATGCATTCCTTAAAGCCTCTTTCATTATTTTTTTTTCAATTTAATAACCTGTATTGTATTATGATTCCTAACACCTCGATTAGCCAGCTTGCCTACTGTATTTTTCATTCATTGTTTGTAAAACCCTAGAGGAACCACTTTATTAATGAGCTCTGAGCGAGCCTGGTTATCATCCACATCTCTCCAACGCCAGGGCTGGCTCGAGAGGAACCAGGAGCTCCTCCCGCACCTCACTGCAGGAAAAGCAGAATATTGACCCACGTATCGAAGCGGTCACATCTCAGCAAATATTAAAGGCAAAACTCTGGCGCTGCTTCCTTCCAGGGATTTAAAAACATCATCTAATTTGCCATCATTCTCAGTTTCCCCTACATACACCATCTGATTTTGGGGAATTAACAGAGAACCGACATCATTACCCGTGAAGCGGAACAAGGAGACGACGACGAGACCCAAGAAGGGCGTCACGGACTTGTCATGCACATGACACGTAACAAACACGCCATAAACCAAACCAAAAGAACACCAGTCACAAGAGGAACAGAAGGTCGCAGTTCAGGTGACCAAACGGCAGGGAACAACAAACATCAAGAAGAAAGTTAAAATTGAAACTTACAATTACCTGCTGGTCTGGGGGAATAAACTCGAGGGCCTTCTGGATCACCCTGCAGCCGTACATCTGCAGAGCCAGGGACAGAACGTGCCCACGGATGCGTTCCGCCAAGGCTAGCTTCTGTTCCAGGCTGCCAAACTGGGGAGACAAAAACCAGTCACTACGAGCACAAACCCCTCGAGGTGGCCGAGCGGCCCCACAGCCCTCCCACGCCCAAGTGCTAAACAAGAAGCTCTGTGCCTACTGAAAAGAACGAAAATACCGACTGCGCCTCGACGCACGGGAACAGGCAGAAGGCAGGCGCCTGTTCTGTGGCTGCCAGACACACCCAAGGTGTGAAAAACCCCAGAGTCAAAGGTGCTGGAGCCACCAAGGCGACGTCTGCCAGTTCCCTAACCCCTGACAAGGTTGATAGAACATTACAGGACAGAAGAACCACCCAGGCTTGGTGGGGAAGGAATGGAACAGTCTGAAGGAGAGATGGGTGTCTGCCCAACCTCCTGGGAGGAAAACACAGCGTTTTCTTCCAGCGGATGCTGTTCACTGGAGAAGTTTTGTGTTTTGTTCCTAAACACATGAGTAGAGAGAGCTCTGCACAGCATCCTTAAAACAAAAAAAATCTTGTTGGACCTACACCTCCTGGATACGGTGCTGGATATTCCTTCACCTTCTAAGTGTTATTTTTCAGATGGATCTTTACAAGCCCCACACCTCAGTCACCCCAACAGGAATGATGCAACAGCCCGTGGGGAGGAGATGACATCAGTGTCGACAGACATCCAGCACTTTTAGCCTGGGTTAGCAGTTGAGCTCGTCCAATACCTGAGGACATGAGGCATCGGGGCAAGGCTCGCAGGGGAACGCAGACTTACCTCAAAGAACTTCTGGATGACGTAATTTCCAAACACATCCACCATCAGCTGATAGGCTGCCTGGAGGATCTCGTTGAACACGAGCTGACGTTCTGCTGGGGTAGCACGCTCCAGTTTCAGCTGAATAAACCTGAAAAACAGGGCCGGTGTGATGCCGCTGGCACATACGCCCTCAACGCATTTGTTAATACAGATCCTTTCAAAAGCCTCACGTGCTATAAGCTCATGCAAAACGAATCTTTAACACACAGCTGCCCTACCCAGCGATCTGAAACCTGGCCGTGGTTGCAGCCAGGAGGTCCACAGCCACACATCACTGTCAGTACCCCAAAAACCCCCTCAGTCCAAGCAAAGCAAATCTCAAGAGGGCAATATAGCAAGTTCCAGACAGCTCTTTAAAATGAGTTAAGCTGTGCCAGTGGGGCTAGCAAGCAACAAAACAAGTGAGCAACTCTTTAGAGGAGAAGCTGCTGCTGTTAGCACCCACATCCAAACAATCTTTAAAAAGAAGGGTCAGCGCTCAACTATTTGGCTTTTCAAATCTCCTTTTCTGTTCTGCCTCTTTGCTTCAGGCCGTGAGGCAAACGATGCTAACACACATCCTGTGAGGAAGGGCTGAGGGATCTGGGGCTGTTCAGCCTAGTGAAGAGGAGAGTGAGGGGAGACCTTATCACTCTCTACAACGACCTGAAGGGAGGTTGTAGCGAGGCAGGGGCTGGTCTGTTCTCCCTAGTAGTGAACGACAGGACGAGGGGAAAGGGCCTTAGGTTGCGCCATGGAAGGTTCAGGTTGGATATCAGGAACAATTTCTTTACTGAGAGGGTTCTCAGCCACTGGCACAGGCTGCCCAGGGAGGGGGTTGAGTCACTGTCCCTGGAGGTGTTTAAGAGGTGGATGTTGCCCTGAAGGACATGGGTTAGTGGTGTTGATAGGGCTGGGACAGAGGTTGGACTCGATGATCTTGAAGGTCTCTTCCACCCAAAACTGTCCTATGATTCTATGATTCTATAATTCTACAATTTAAAGAGCGGCCACTCCAAAACCTTCCTGCAAGTCTTTTAACCTCACCTGGATCCATGCTGGTCTTGGGAGAACTCCATGATGTGCCCGGCGATCTCCCTCAGCTGTAAATTAGGGTAGCGGTTATTGCGGAAGTCTTCGAGCAGCCGGCTCCGGCCCGAGGGCATCACGTCAGACATGCCGTAGCGCAGGCGGGACGAGGGGAAGAGCGTGCTGCTGGGGCTGAAGAGGCTGGAGGCACTGCTCGCGCTGCGGTACTTGGCTTCAGCTCCCGGAGCAGCAGAGATGTACCGGCCGCTGCCGTTCGTGAGCCCTCCTGCGAGCCAGGAAAACAAGGGGATTCCACAAGATGAAAAAAACCCAAGCGGCCCTAAAGGGATTCATGTACAACCCGCGCGTGCCGGTACTCCTCTGCCACCCAGATGGGTTTCTGAAGTGGTTCAAGTGGTCTCAACTAAGCTGAGTGAACGGCCCCCAAAATAATTCGGATGGGGACGTGTTCCGACACCGTTCCTTAGTGCAGCACCTCTGAGTCAGGAACAGAGTTCGGCAAAGAACAGACTGAAACAAATTCTGTTCTGAAATGGTCCACAAGAGCCAAATGTCAATCCCACCACTTGCACCTTCTCGCTAACTTGCCGTTTCCAGTCACCTCATCCTCCACCCTCAGGTTTTTTTTCCACCTGCCCTGCTGCTGCGTGAGGGACTGGTTCAAAAAGAGACACACTGGGGATAGAGTTAAGATGGAATTCGATAAGCAAAAGGCTGCAAGTAGCAAATATAAAAATTTTGGATGTAAAACACAAATCACTGTTAAATACAGCGGCATTGTTAAATACAGCAGCAAATAACGATAAATTAAAACCAGTAAATAAGTGCTTTCTTAAAATCCTGTGCTTTCATAAGCATCCTAAAGATTTTCACCCACTCCTTGCCTGTAGATGTGGGACACTCGCTGCAGAGCCAGGAGAGGACTCGGCCCGTCTCGCAGGACTCGAGTTCCCTCTGCTGGTCACAGAGCACAAGATGCCTGGAGCCAGCGCAGGAGGGTTTTCCTGGGTGGGATAAAAATCCTTCCAAGAAAAAACGTTCTTATCCCACAGCAACCCGCCACCTGAAAGGTCAAGGTGAGGTAGAGAGGGCAAATTGCCCTGAAATAGAAAATCCAAGCTACAAGAAGTCTTTGCAAAGGAGGGTCGACCTTCCAGGCAAACATGGGGGCAGCGCTAAAGGAGCAGAGCTTCTCCTGGCAGCTGTGCTCGTGTCTGAGATCAAAATATTCAGTCAAATGAAGAGCTGAGTGAACTGCTTTCCTCTGCCATCCAGGCCTGAAGGAAGCTCCCATGCAGGAAACACTATATGAGAATTAATATCTGGTAACATCTAAGTAAGTTTCCCTGTTTCCAAGCTGGGCAAATGTGTTCTGACTTCTCCAGAGCCGGTGCCAGACCTGCCCTTTCTCGACAAAAAGGAGATTCAAAAGCTTCGTGCTCACATCTCACGCTGCCCTGTCAGCGGTGTGGCCGTCACCTTCTCTGCCTGCTCTGGTAACTGAGCAAGGACTCCAGAAAGCGACCAAGTAACATTCCTCACTGCTGGGAGGACCAGGGTATCAAGGGAACAGTAAGTCACCGCTCATGGAAAGGAAACCCAAGAGCGACAAGCTGAGCAATGGCACACGGAGGTTTTCCACAGCATTCAAAGGGCTCAGAATTACCACTTGGGTTTTTTTTTTTTGAAAGCCTGGAGCAAGTAGAGTCACAGCACTAACGCGCTGAAGTGGAAAACTAGTTCCTGATCATCTGCAAACGCTGCAAGAGGGAAGGGTTTAGCACTCACACTGTTACCACCTCTGCCTTGCCTCTTAACTACGAGGGAAAGCACAGTTTACAGAGAGCCTTCTATGTCAAGAGGTTTTTCTGAGAAATAAACCTTCCGATCTTTTTGCAGATTCAAAATAAGCCACGAATTACTCCACTTTCTACCCACCTCTCTTCTCTTCTGACAGACATGCTGACCCCAGATCTCCCCGCTATGTTCAACATCACGCTGTGAGTTAAGAGATGGTGGTCGGGGACAGGTTTCCTAAATCAAGCGTTTCTGAAACTCACCAGTGAACCAGAAACCTTGGAGGACCTCCAGCTCTTTCATGCCAACGAGTGGCCGGGAATACAGCGACTTCCCCAGATCTCAACAGGATCTTACCAACACCTTCGAAGAACCAGCTCAAGAGCAGCACAGAGAGCTGGAAGCTCCTGAAGCTCTTGGGGACACTAGGGCAGAATAAAGGGGTGAAAACCCCAAAGAAGGGACAAGACTCCTGCAAGAGGTTGGCAATGAGCTCTGTGAACCGTGTGGAGATGTCCTACCGCACGCAAAGCGCTCTGCACCGGCACACAACGGCAAACCAGAGCTCTCACAGAGGTTGTACGGAAGCGGTAGCCGTGGTGCGGTTCTGTCTCCGAACACATCGACCGTATTTTCTTAGAAGCGTCTGGGATACGTCAGGAAAAACCTGCATCTGGGGAGGACAAAGTGCACAGGCTCTATGTGAGGGGGTTCCGAGGTGGACACCTTACTCAGACTCACACCGTGGCTCCCTGAGACACTTGACATTGATGTTAACCTGAAAGAATCACTGACTCGAGGCAGGGGGGAGAAAGGACAATGGAAGGATGAGTCAAAAAGAAAACACAGGGGAAAAACCACAAAGGCAGCTGTCCGAAAACAGAGCATTTCCCCTTAAGCGCTTCCAGGGGGCTTTTATAAGGCCCTCAAATTGCCACACAGGAGCTCCCGGGATGAGAAATTCCACAAGAAGGGGAAGGAAGAGGCAGGTGACAGGACGGAGGAGCTGTTGCTCTTCCCAGGGTCCCTGCCCCACCCAGGGCTGGGGGTGCCACCGGCCTCCTGGGGAGCTGCAGCCCTCCAGTCCCCCCAGTCAGTCCCAGCAAACTGGGTTATCAACTCCCCAGCCAGTTTTCCCCCCCAAAAAAAAAACTTTCTAAGAAATTTAATTCTCACACCCATCAGCTTCCTCACACTGATTCTGCCTTTTCAATCACAGCTTGGGGCAGCTCTCCCAAGCAGCTCTGACAAGAATAACATAAAATTGCAAAAATTGTTACTTATCCGCTGCAAATCCTGATCCCCAGAGCCTGACACATACACAAGGGAACCGATGTGAAGCGTAACCGGCCAAAATCAAATTTTATAATTTAAAACCCCCGATATTTAGTCATTCTAGAATATCAACACTGGGGAAGGAGGCCCCCGCAGCCTTTAGCACCCAAAGTGTGTGTTTATTTACAGCTGCTTTATCCTAGCTGGGCACAGTTGTGTTTCTCGCCTACACCTTTGAGTTTCAAGCACGTATTTAGCTCAGCCTCCCTCCTCCAGCAGTTCTTTTTGTACGAACTGGCTGCGTGGTTATTTCAAGTACTTGAGATCGCCCAGACATTTCACAAGGTCACTTTACAACACCAGACAAAAAAAACCTCCAACAAACCAAACAAAACCAACCCCCCAGCTTGATAACTGCACACTATTTATCATCGCTATGAGCTTTCTGAAAGCCACAAAAGCCAGAGCTGAGCGTTTCCGCACAACATCAGCCCAACAAATGATTGACTTGTGCATCCACGAGACGTGACAAAGTCAAAGCCACAACTTGCACTCGGTTTAAGCACGGATCTGCTGACAGAGCACTGGCACAGGCTGCCCAGAGAGGTTGTGGAGTCTCCTTCTCTGGAGACATTCAAGACCTGCCTGGACACGTTCCTGTGTAGCATTATCGAGGCGTTCCTGCTCTGGCAGGGGGATTGGACTTGATGATCTTTCGAGGTCCCTTCCAATCCCTGACATTCTGTGATTCTGTGGCGGCAAGTTGGATTTAACAGCAACCTCATGTATCGTCGTGGGACCCTGAAATCCGAGTTACTCCCCTCATGTAACACGCTGGCAGGACGTGGTTCTCAGCCCGACCGCTCTGATTTCCCTCTTTGCAAATAAAACATTTGGGTGTTCTCACCTGCCATTTCATATGAGATATTCAGAAACATTCCTCATCCTCTTTATTGCCAACTACTTCTGGTATCACTCCCAAAAGAAATGGAGGCCACCTCAAGCTTCTTCAGGGAAAAGAATGCCTGTGCTGGTTTTGTAGCACTGAAACTTACTTTTGAACTGAAGAAAACTACAATTATATTTAACACTTCTGTCATTACAGGTGAAAGAGAAAATTTTAAAAATAAATAAATAAATAAAAAGAACTTTTATGGATTTCAAGGTGAAAACCACACGAAGACAGAGCTGGTTTATGTGACATTTTTCTTGCACGAAGTCACAGAAGAAACCTGGCTACAAGGAGAGGAGTCAGGATGGGAAGACCCACACTCGCCGCTCTGGCACAACCCATTTCTGTAAAGGGCAACTCTGCTTTCTTTCCAGAGTGTGTTCTCAAACAGATCAACCTTTCGCTGATACAGTTTTTAAGAGTCATTCTTTTGTTTGCCTGCAGGGGCAACAGATTTTTTCCTAGTGCCACATTCGGAATTCGGTTAGTCTTCTGCACTAATTGATCGTGGCTATTAAACAGCAGCCGCACAAATAAAACTCTTCGAATTCTATGAGAATAGAATAAGGAAAGCTGGAAAAACTAAACTTGATCTTGAAAAATCATATTTACTACTGTTTCACGCTAACCTTCAGCCAGCATCAAAACTATCACAGGTGCAGGTAACACACAAGTACTGGATGAGTGTGTGTACGCCATGGAAATCTGTTCTGATAACCAAAACTTTCATTCAATCCGGACAGATACATGACAGAAGCAAAACAAGGTGATTTTTTCAGCAAAGACTAAATTATCCAGTGCAGATGCAACAAATAATCCATCTTGTTTGCTTATTAACGCGTCAGGAAGTTTGGATGAGCACTACTTCATTATTTAATATTTGCTTTACTTATTTAAAATATTTACTTTATTACATGTAAGAGCTCCGGGCCAACTAGAAGTTCTTCCAGAAGATGGAGCTTGCATGAAGTAACGGATCTTATCAAACTTAAGCAAGTCTCTCCCACGCACTAATGTGCTTTGATAAGGCTGCAGTGACGGGAAATCGTGAAAAGCAAACTCACCAAATCCTCAGCTAAAAACTGAGTGCTGCTCCAGATAACATTGCGTGTTTTGGTTAAAAGAAGGAACTGTAGTCTAGGCTGTCAAGTTTATTATTGAACACTTAATGGGTATTTTAAAACATTTGACAAGTTTAAGGCTCAGCCCTACAGATCTATTTCATTCAAGGATAACAAACAACTGGTGCTGCTACCAGATCTGCGCCAAAAGAAGTTTGGTTTTCAAACACTGGGAAATGTTATCCGTAATTTAGAGACAAGGGAACAAGCCAGAAACCTCCCTGTTTAACAGCTGAACGCCCGCAAAAGACACAAACCCGGGTGCCCCAACCGCTTCAGAGTTTCACCTACTTCTTCTGCAAAAGCTGAGATTCTGCCCGAGGAGCCAGAGCAGCCCCGGGGCGGCAGGACCTGCCCACCCAGCAGCGAGGAGCAGGACCTGCCCACCCAGCAGCGAGGAGCAGGACCTGCCCACCCAGCAGCGAGGAGCTCAGGTCTCCCTGCCGAGCGGCGACCGCGGCGCTGTGAAATCAGCCCTGCGCCCTCTTACCCAGGTTTAGACTTGAGGATGATCCGTGTGAAGATAAGGAAGGCGGCGGAGTCTGGGAGTGGCCGGGTCCTTGGCTGGGCAGAGGCATTCCCACGGGTCCAGGAGAGGAGGAGAAGCCAAGGCCGTTATAAAAACTGTGTCCTATAGGTGTCAAACTGCTGGATGTCCTCTTGTACAGGTCACTGCTCCCCGTGAGGGAGTCTCGGCGGGAGCCACTGCCCGTGCTGGAGTTTGCAACTGAAAAGGGGAAGAGAGAAAAATCACCCCGTGAGCGAGAGCTGCCCGAGACGGGCGGAGAGCCGGGACCACCACACCCCAACACCTCCAGTGCCCCCGGCCGCCGTTTTTCCGGGTGTTACATGTGCACTAACTGAAACCACATTGCGAACGATCGAACAGAAATCTCTGATACAAAAAAAAATAATAAAAAAAGTTCATCTGCATCCTGTCCTTGCATTTATGGTTTTGTGGCTTTTACACCAATAGGACACGTTGAGAAATACAGCTCCGAAAATCTACAAGAAGATAAAAATTCTACCAGAAGGAAGTGACAGAACGAAACGACAGCGAAAACATCAGCTTTTGGACACAAACACTCGCGCTTTGCTTCTGAACCCTCAGCAGAAGGTTTGTGTACTTCAAAGCTCTTTTCCCCCAAGCACATCGCTCAGGTTAACACAAGATATTAGATCGCCTTCCAAGCATTGCCTCGGATTTATCCTTTGGCCATTAGAGCTAAAACAAATCCGACACGAGGTTTTATCTATTCCTGTTTACTTAAGGGCGTGTACAGCTTTGGGTACATTTACTTGAAATCCTCGTGCTCACCTTTCATTATATTAGAAAACAGCTCCTGTTTGCAGGGAGCTTTATTGAGATGGAAATCAGAATTCAATTTAACACATAATCCCGGCACTTTTTTTCACGAGTCGCCTCGACAGCCAAACACAAACTTCTTTAAACACACTGTCAACTTGAAGGGGGGGAAACAAAAATCAATTTTGCATTAAAATCTTGTTTAATAAATGGTGAAACTGTTAACTGTAATGAACTAATCATTTTTTCATGACTGCACATGAAGCAAGAGCCTCACATTTCTATCCATCGATCGAGGGAAACACAAGCTTGTGCACCTTGGCATTGAGCAAACTCGTAAATGAACTCAATTAGTTAAATAAATTGAAGCGAGTGCTGCGTTTACCGGCATCCAAGCTGGTTCAAATTCCCAGGCTGGGTTTAAGAAAAATATTTAGAAGGACTCTTACTTAAAACTGTGATGTGATGCAGTGACGGTAAGTCCCTCAGTCTTTTCTGAAGGAGCAGGTTCAAAAGGCACGTTCTAACCTGCCCTAGCACTGATCAAAGTGGGAAAGTTCAGGACATAATTACTGCCTCTGAGACTAAGCACTAATTAAGACAATTGTTCTACTTCAAAAAAACCAACAACAAACCAAACCCAAGTCAAAAAAAACCAAAATGAATTTATCTGTGGACATCTTTCTGGCTCGGTTTTATTCTGAAAAATAAAAATCTGTCACCAACCAATCCAACCGAACCGTGCACGCGGCATTTCTCGCAACCACGGCAAGGGACGACTTTTGGTGTGCGATGGAAACATTGCCAGGATTCCATCAGCCGCTAAAAGAATTTTCACCAGAAAGAGAAGATGATTTTGAAAGCCAGAGCAGTCTCTAAAGGAAAATTTCCATTTAACCTCTGAGGGACGAAGAGGAGGGTCAGCACACCGGTGCCAAATCCAGCCGCTCGCAAGCCCCAACATGCAATCAGAGCTCTCTGCTCTTTGTTTTTTCCTCCTCTTTCCTTTTTTTTCCCCCCACAAAGCAGCTGCTCTCCTTACCTGCCGTCCCAAATCCTCCCAGAGCAGACCCCAGCGTGGCACCGAGGGAGCTGCTGCTTCCGAAGCCCAGGGACGTGTTGGCAGGCTGGGCAGAGCCCTGAGAAAAGAGGGAGCTGCTCTGGGAATTGCTGCTGAGAGAGTTGTTGCCGTAGAACGAGCTGGAGGCCAGGTTGTTGGTGGGCTGCTGCTGGGGCTGGGGTTGGGGCTGCTGAGTTCCGAGAGGGCGAAATGGTCCGTTCGTCGTCCCCGCCAGGCCGCCCGCCGCGCCGTTGGCCGAAGCCGCGGCCGCCGCAACCGCTGGAGAGAAAGCAATTGGAAGTAGAGACTGAACAAAAATGTCCATTTCCACAGTCGTTTTAGAAGCTATAACTTAGCAGGTTGCTTTGATTTCCTCTAGATTGTTTTTCCTTGTCTCTCAGGGTGAAAATCTCCCTTTTGCCTCGAACTCTGCGTAAAGTCTCTGTGAGCTCCACGAGTTCTGCGCAGAGCCGGAACACCGGCAATGCCCAAGGTATTTTTACTGCTGTTGGTGTTACCAGAGCTACGTGGCTCAAACACACAAAAATGTTCCCTTTCTCCCAAGATCTAAGATTCAAATCGATACAGCCACGCTCTCAGCAATACCCAACTAAAAAGCACAAGTTTTGCAATAAGTAAAGTTGTCCTTTAGCGCACAGAGCACAATCTGCGGTGCTAAGAACATGAAAACCAAGTACTTTGGTCTTTAAGCCAGTTTCAAAATAAAAGAAAAAACAACATAAAACACGAGCTGCAAGGAAACAATTAAAAAGCCCATTTCATAATCTGTTACTACCACTGGCACAGACTGCTTACACGCACAGATTCTGGCTAAAAAAAAAATAAAAATATTCCTTTTAAAGGCTTGAACTCCCAAGGAACCCTAATAAAGCCCAAACCAACTCACGGCAAAGGCCAGGCACGCAACATTTTTGCGCAAGATGATCCTCTGGGAGCTCTACACAGGCTGCAACCTTTTATTACGCCGGCAACTAGATGCCAGCAGACAACTTGAAACGAAACTCTGCAAAATAACCCGAGTTTACGCGACGCTACCTCTCCGCGGCAGTTCTGGAGGCTCAGCCCGCAGAGAGCGCAGAGGATGTTCTCAACAACAATCCCCGCAGCGGATCTCAGTGAGGGCAAGTGGGTCATCACTGCCAGCAGCGCCCGGAGGATTTCGGGGTCCCCCCTCCTTAGCCGGGGACGGAGCAGGCCGGCACTCGAGGGGCCCGGGACTCACCTGCTTGCGCGGCGGAGGAGCTGATGATGACGGGAGCGGGGGCAACCAGGCGGACGGGGGCCCCCAGGCCGTTCCTGGCCCCCGCGTTCACCACGAGAGCACCCGTTTGGTCGTAGTAAGCAGCAGGAGCCAGCACGGGGTAACCTGAGGAGGCAAACGAGAGGTGCAAGGGTAAGGTAAGGAGCAACGCACGGCCCGTCGGTTGTCTTCAGGTGAGGACGGTGTAATAGGATTTTGAATGGAAAAAGAAAAAGCAGCAACGGCCCTGCTTCTTCTGAAGGAAGGAAAAAATAATTCGATATTAATTATTCCATATTCAAACTGGTATTAGATTCAGATTAGGTATTAGGAAGAAATTCTTCACTCTGAGGGTGGTGAGACCCTGGCACAGGTTGCCCAGGGAAGCTGCGGATGCCTCGTCCCTGGAAGTGCCCGAGGGGCTGGGCTGGTGGGAGATGTCCCTGCCCACGGCAGGGAGTTGGAATGGGATCATCTTTAGGGATCCTTCAACCCAAACCAGTCTGGGATTCTACTATTAACAGTCCGCAACCTTACCCTAGTAATACTTTTGGGTAGAGAAGACTATTTTTCCCCAAACCTCCTGCCCTAGCATTGCCTTCAGTTAAAGTTCAGTTACACAGATAAAAAAGGTCTTAACATACAAACCCACTGTTTCTGTTCCATTACAAGTGTGGAGCGTGCTGGGACCTCTCGCACACGTGAACACTCCGCACTGTCCCACCGTGTGCTGAAGCTGCTCAGTGTTGCACTCCCATGCAAACAAGACATGGAACTTACGTATTTCTGAAGGGATGTATCAAAGTGTTCTTTAATACATATAAATAAAAGCTCTGAAATCAAATATGCTGGCGATACACAAAGCAACAGGCTTTCAGTGGTATGTAACTATTGAGGTACTTCGCTACGGACTTCTTCAGTTAAATAAAACTTTTGGGGAAAAAGTGAAGGGATTGTCCAAGGTGGAGTCACAAAGCGAATGTTCTCTGTGAATATTTGCTTTGCAAACATAATGCCCAAACCCCTAATAATGCAGATTTAAAGAACTCTGTAGACCGCTCGGAAGCCTTCATGTTCACTTTGGAACTTAATACAGCAATATTTTTCTTAAACAACAAAATAAAAATGTTTTAACAACCACGTGGCACTTGCAGTAAGTTTCAACCTGAGGCTGAAACAATCCTGTTCTCTTACATTTGGCCAGTGGGACGTACTTCCACATCATTCAGAAAAAATACCTGCATCTGCCCTCTGCCATTAAAATAATATTCTCTATAACTGAAAGTCAAAAGCATCGTATCACACAGCCTCAAAGATTAGAGCTAAAATTCAGACAGCAGTTCCTCTCCTGCAGAGTTATAAATTACAATAAAACTTTGCTTCCTTTTATACATTTTCTTGTCTTGTTTTTAAGCCACTGGTATTTGCCTGCAAGAAATTAGGAAGGGGAAGTCCGTATCCTGTTAAAGTCAAAAAGGCAGGG
Organism: Trogon surrucura; assembly: GCA_020746105.1. Classification (NCBI taxonomy): domain Eukaryota; kingdom Metazoa; phylum Chordata; class Aves; order Trogoniformes; family Trogonidae; genus Trogon; species Trogon surrucura. Next base: position 5,382,983 of record CM036640.1, read on the forward strand.
ATGGAGAGACAAGACTAATGAATGGGCCTAAGTTATCTCTGAGGTTTAAAACTAAAGATCACATAAGCTATCACGACCCCAAGAAAAATTCTTTGGAGTATGCCAAGAACCCACGTACCCGTACAGCAATACGGCTGAAAAACGTTTGTTTTCATCTGCGACACAAGGACCTAAGCCCTGATTTATCTGAAATGCTGCACAGGCAGTTATGTTCACACTTAATAGCCTCTTGAAAAAGCCTTGCATACCCACAGATTAAAAGGGAAAAAACCAAGAAAATCACAGTGCTGAACGGCAGGCAGACGTGACGCCACGCAGAGAAACAAGCTCTCATTTCCTCAGATCTCTGCGGGCACCGGAGAAGCCGCCGCTCCCTCGGAGCCCCTACCTGGCATCCCTGCCGCCAGCCCTTGGCCAAAGGCGAGGGCGGAGTTGACGGCCGCGGCAGCCACCAGCGGGTCGGTCTGCTGGCCCTGCTGGTTCTGGTTCGGGGTCAAAGGACGCTGGCTGGCTCCTCCGCGGAGAACCTGGGGAAGACAGAAGAACAGCGACTCGTTTATTTGGGAAGGAGCTGCAGGCAGCAGGTGTTTGTGGGAGCACGGGCTGCAATCTGGTCGAAGCTCTCGCGTGACCGGTGTGTGCCAACCCCTCCGCCTCACTCGGGACAGAGCTGCCTTCACCATCACAAGCCTTGACACTCCTGCCACAGTGAAGTGCGGAAGACCCAATTTAAATAATGCATCCCCTCTGAGCTTCATCACCTGACCCCTTCCATTTCTTGATTTACCTTCAACACTCTGCTTTTGTGCCAGCACAGGCTGGGGACTGCCCTGCTGGAGAGCAGCGCAGGGGAAAGGGTCCTGGGGGTGCTGGTGGGCAGCAGGATGCCCATGAGCCAGCACTGTGCCCTCGTGGCCAAGAAGGTCAAGGGCATCCTGGGGTGTGTTAGAAGGGGGTGGCTGGTAGGTCAGAGAGGTCCTCCTGCCCCTCTGCTCTGCCCTGGGGAGGCCACATCTGGAATCCTGTGTCCAGTTCTGGGCCCCTCAGCTCCAGAGGGACAGGGAACTGCTGGAGAGAGTCCAGCGCAGCCCCAGGGATGATGGAGGGAGTGGAACATCTCCCTGGGGAGGAAAGGCTGAAGGAGCTGGGCCTCTGCAGCTGGAGAAGAGGAGGCTGAGGGGTGACCTCATCAATGTTTATCAATATGTCAAGGGGGAGTGTCAGGAGGATGGAGCCAGGCTCTGCTCAGGGATGTCCAGTGACAGGACAAGGGGCAATGGGTACAAGTTGGAAAACAGGAGGTTCCATAAAAATATTAGAAAAAACTTTTTCCCTGTGCGGGTGCCGGAGCCCTGGCCCAGGCTGCCCAGAGAGGGTGTGGAGTCTCCTGCTCTGGAGACTTTCAAAACCCGCCTGGACGTGTTCCTGTGCGCTCTGCTGTAGGGGATCCTGCTCTGGCAGGGGGCTGGACTAAGTGATCTTTGAGGTCCCTTCCAACCTCTAACACTCTGTGTCTGTGTCTTTTGTCAGAAGGGTTTGCAAGCCACCTGCCCCATCCCAGATAACGTCTGGTCTCTGCCACAAAAGCACCTGAGCAGAAACCTTAAAGAGCCCGATTTAGGAGCTGGAGGCTGATGACACGAAGTGATGTAGGTTCTTCCAAGCTTCCAGCCCCCACAGCCACAGTGACATTACGCTTACTCATCGGATATAACAACCAAAGCTCACACACCACCTTTTAGAGGGGACTCTTGTGGTTTGAGCACGTGTTGCTCTCCCAAAGGGAAGATGGCAAACTGACCTCTCCTGCCATTACCTGTGACGGGCTGTGTTTGCCAAAGCTTTTTCCTCACAGCGGTGATGCAAGTGCCTGCACCCGCTAGCGAGGGCAGCTCATAGAAAAAGCCACCCTCTGGCACTCGGCACGCCCTGCTGCAAAAGGTAACGACGATGCGTGTCCCCCGATAAAGTTATTAAAAGGGGGAAAAAAAGAAAAAAATGACTGCGCAGTGCGACGCTGGGAGAGGACCCTGAACAGAACCAATTTAGACGGGCAGCCACGAGTTTGCTGGCGCTGCCGAAGCCTCAACGTGAGCTCTTCAGCCTGGGGAGTCTCCCGAGCCGCAGCGGGTGGGGAAGCGCGTCCCGCGCGAGGGAGCGGCGCTGAGCACGGAGACGGGTGGCAGCTGCGGGAGGGAGACGTCGGCATTTTTTATAGACGTGCCATTAAGATGTCGTGAGCGTCACAAATCGACCGTCTGTAATCATCGCGCTGGGTTTCCAAAGCCTCAGCACTTCTTGGAAAAATTTCATCCCAAAGATACGCCCTATATCCTCTTGAGGATGAGAAGTCTGCCTTAAAAACAATGCCCACGATCTGAACTCGTACCTGGCTTCCCAGCTGTAAAAGCAATGAATAACATCATAAAGGCTACTGATAATTTTCTATATTTTAACAGCTGAAGCCTTTGCAGAAGCTCTCTCAGCACACGCCCTCCTTACGGGGCGAGGCTCCCCGTTTGACGGCCGAAGCAGAAATGGCTTGAGCACACTCTCAGTGCGGTTTTACCTGCGCACGCGGGTACGTGCAGGAGGTCTCTTCGACACGCTCCTGTCTGTGACCTGCCAGGTGGGGAGGTTTGATGATTAACTTTGTCAGCAGCAAAGCGTTCTCCTCCTATCGCCGGTCCGGAATTGTTGGTGTGAAAAAAGTCGCTGCTTTTATTGTCAGAAAAGGCTTGATAATCCCACCAAACACGAGGTTACACTTTAGTTTTCGAAGCAGAAGCTACTAAACTCAGCTAACCCTAACCCCGGCTGCCAGTTGGTATCTTCTAGAATCGCTATTTCAAACGCACGAAGAAAGGAAGGATTTATGTTACCGGGAGAAAGGAGCTGCCTCACTGTTCCATGGGATAACAAACCCATTTTGTTTCCAGTAGGAGGTACCAGGGGACGGAGGCTGATAAAAACATCTCAAGCCAACATCAGGCAAGGACCAGCACTTAACCAAACACCAGACAAACCAGGTGGGGCCGTGCTGGAGACCTGAGCAGGGGAGAGAAAGCCCAGTCCAGTTCTCGTCCCTGATCCTACAGGCCCTGCCGAGGTCTGACAGGAGGAAAGCAGAGTGTGTCCAGCTGCGCGTCCGAGGGGATCGAGAACCTACCCAAGGACGCCTTTCATCCCTCTAGGGTTTAACTCAATCATTTGGGTTTACCAACCATCAGTTTAGTCTGAAAGCTTGGATATTTATTTATTTTTTTAAGTGCTAACAGTTTGCACTCCCCATATAACTTTGTAAAACGCCGAGGATGACTTTTCGTTACTGTGAAGGAAGAAAATCAGCGTTCCCTATTAATTCCTGTACCAGTCTCTCCATTTCCACCCCCTGCTCCTGCAGTTGTTAGATCCATGTTTGTGTCGTCTGCATCAGAGGTAGAGCTATGATTAAATATCAGACCTTTAAAAGGCTTGTTTTACCGAAGTGAAGTTAGGAAAATTAACCTACTTAAATTTCAAGCGCAGGGGGAAAAAAAATAATCCAAACGAGGAATTACACGGTGATTCACCAAAGATGCATAACAATTTTCAACAACTGGAAAAGCCCAGGCTCTCTCGTCCAAAATGCTGTTGCCAAGGGATCAAGACAGCAGAGGTGGATGGTGCAAGGCCCATCAAGCACACACCGTTTACAGAGCGTGTAAGGAACCTCTTCCCCTTACCAGCCCTAATGTGTGATCTCTTAAATCTGATTTTTTATTAAAAAAAAGCAAATACCATTTAAACCTGTTTGAATGTTCATCTCTAACACACCTGAAGGGCTAAAAGCACATCATACGAAAACCTTTCAGTAACTCTTGTCCTTTTAGGCATTCAATTCTCCAAATTGTTCTGCAGACTTAAGCAGAACAGCTGCACAATTAGTCTTATAAAAGTAGCAAATCCCACGTTTTCCTTTCCCACTCATCTTCTGCCTCCAAGCCCTCACACTGATACCAAATCAACTCATTCTGCTGTTTCTTTGACCCTTTTATGGCTGGTATTCATTCACAAAGTGCATCCTCTACTGGACAGCACCCTGAAAATAAGAACCCACTCACTGACATCTAGTATTCGACGCACATTATCATCTCCACGGCCTCTGAGTTGCAGCGATGGGCAAAAAATCAGATTTGCAGGACTATCTCTCCAAGAAATAGTTGTTGCACATCAACAACACCACACGTGTTTTGCTACCACGTCGCTCAGCGGCGCCCACAAGCTGATTAGTTTTCCAAAGCATTAACACTCAATAACTTACCACCCCAAACATCCTCTGTGTGTGTGATGCAGGAATGACATAAGAAAACGTAAAGATGGGGTTTTTGCCTTTTTTCATCAGAAGTCAAAGGTTCTTCTCCTCAATTACAACCGAGTGTCGAGGGTGGTCATTAAAAAATTTAAAAACAAAAAAAACTGAGATTCTTGGAAGGTGTTTCCTGTCAAGGACTCGCCGTGCAAAGCATCCTACCCCGTACCTGCTGTTGGCCCTGCTGGGTTTGCTGAGTCGTCTGCTGATTTGCCGAATTGGTGGCGGCGGCGGCGGCGGCAGCTTGCTGCTGGAAGAGACTGGCAGGGTAAACTCCCCAGGGCGTAACTCCATAGTACTGGTGAGGAACAACCGCTGGACCTACAAGGGGAAAGGAACGGGTGAGCTTCCACACCCCGACAAGCGTTCCGCAGCAAACCTGCACCGAAAGCAGCCGCTCGTCGTGTGTTTGGTTTAACAAACGCTATTTCGAGGCGATCCGCTTTAAACCCTTCGCAAACACAGAGGGTTTCTGGCATTTGTACTATCCGTTTTTTAAAAGCTTAGAAGCCAGATCTGAAATTTCATCTTGCCTTGTTTTTTACCTGATGGGACGAGGTCAAATGCCGCTCCCGGTGATCCCACCGAAATGCCACGTTTTTATTGTCGCGCCCTCATTTTTATAGTGAACAAAACTTTCTCATCCAAAGAGAAGGAAACTTGTTGAAGCACAGAGATGTGCAAGTCTCTTGTAATCTCAGCCGACATTCTCAGCTCAATAACATCTGTCACTGGGCTGGAGAAGGTCTCTTTGCAGCTGGAGAGCATCAATCCTCATGTGTTTAAAACGCGATTTGCCCAGCTCCTCAGTCCTACTTTGTGTTTGCCACCAGAAAAAAGAGGCTGTATGATCCCGGATCTTTTCGCATTCCCTCCTCCTCAAACCTCAAACTTACGAGGCTTAAAAAACATAAATAAATAATGTTGGAAAGCGCCAGAAAAAGCCCAACTTTTGAAGGTTCCCTGTGTTTTATCAAGTCTGAGGACAGGGCACGCTGCGTTTTGGATGGCAGCTTTAGATAACTGTAGCCGGCACAACGCCGAGGAGGCGGCGAGTGCCCTGCGCTGAATCGCGTCCCTCCCACCAAACACCACGGACGTGAATCCAATCTTTTTTTTAATATGCTCTACAGCTTTTGGAAAATTCAACAGAGAAGCAGAAGGATTCCCTTTGCTTTTCAAACACATCACCTATCGTCCCTGCCCATGGTAGGGGGTTGGAATTAGATGATCTTTAAGGTCCTTCCAACGATTCTACAATTCTATGATCTCAGAGGTTCCTTCTCCACCCCAGTAACTTCTGGCACAGTGAGCTGTTTCCAAGGTAGGCTGCCACAGGCTTATTTGACACTGCAGAATAAACAAGTCTTTAGTGAATCTGAACCACACGCTTGTTCTTACATGGAGTACAAATCCCTTCTGTCTGAAGAGAGACAGTTAGGATCTGAGTTCCAATCACATCGATTCAGGGCTGCTGCTGCAGTAAACCACTGCCAGGATAACAAGCAGAACACACGTGAAGACTCTGTGCGTTCGCCCCCCGAGATTTAAAAACTACTCCCCCCAAACCGAGGGATGGCAGTAAAAAGGGAGATGTGAAAAGACTCTGCTGAGCACAAGCCTGGGTATGATGAAGGAGGGAAAGAAAGAAAGTTTGGTTTTAAGCACCGCGCTTTCCCCAAAATCAGGGTTTTGTGGTGTCGCTAACACACGTGTCCCGCTCTGTGCCCAGCAGGGAGATGTGCCCCTTGTCTGAACGCCGGGTTAAGACACAACATCTGCCCAGCAGGCGGGTTTGCATCTCACACCAAAGCTCTGCCACAAAATCCACCCCTGCTGGACGTGCTGTGTGCCGGCAGCCGGGGAAGGTGACTTGTCTGCCTTACTCAGATGTATCTCGGAGCAGCAACCGCTTGTTTCTTACCTTCCAACCAGGAGATTCAGGCGCGGCGGCAGCTAAAAACTGAAAAACCTGCAGAAACTGAACGGTACCGCCTGCCCTGAGCAGTCACAGACACGCAGCTACCCTGGGGACTGTAACACGCTTATATTCAGCCCATGCAGCAGAGACACCAACTGCTCAGCTGCTCCCGCACTCAACAGGAAAACAGTTGCAACTGCTGTTAGACGCAGGCAGTCAGCCCCTCCTCGGGCTCCTGGGAAGCTGCTGCAAGACCCTTTATCCGAGCAAAACGTGGGTCTCTCTCTGGGTTATGTTAATCTCAGTTCTAATTAGCAAACACGCATGGTCTAGATGGTGGGCGTTTCCATTTTTTCCCTCTAGTCAGAGGGTGCTCATCAGACCTGCAAAAGCCTCAGGTGTCTAAAAGAGGAGACACGGTGGCTTTGAAGTTGTGCAGGCAGCTGGGCTTGAAAGAGCGGCGAGTCTGGCTCAGCTCATTTGAGCACACGGTGAGGCTCATTATTGAACAGTGTTCTCAGTGAGGGCAAGTGTGTCATCATCGCCAGACTTACACAAACACGCCGTGTTTCTTTACTTCGGGAGATATCGCACCTGCTTTTACACTTATTAAAGATACACACACACAAGAAAATAAAAGCTGTTCCAGTGCCTTTGAAATTAAATATTCCCACTACTACGTCTCACACGTCGGCCACAGACACCCACAAATATTCCTCTCAAGAAACATTAGCAAAAACCATCTGTAAGTGTGTTCATAACAGATTTTTTTTGCTTTTAATCTCAGCCTTCACACTCAAACCTCTGGAAGCAGAAGCCAGCCCTGCTCTCACTGGGGACAAGGCGGGTTCCGGAGCCTGAGGAACCTCACGTCTGAAAATGCAAGGCTGCAAACAGCAACAGGGACACTCTTCTACCTGTAACACACCTCTGCAAAGGGAATCAACATTTCCCAGCTTGTTATGGAAAATAAAATGCAAGGTTTCTGATTTTTTTTTTTTTCTGGAGTGACGTCTCTCCACCGAGAGAAGACAATCTTCCAGCACTTTTTAAATAAAGACAGCAGCATCTTCCCCACGGTTTAAACTCAGAAATTACTTTTTTCTTGAGTTTAGGAAGCCCTTCCCTCCGCATTCAAATTTGTTCTTTAAAATGCTCTTATTGTTGGGGAGACAAGAGTGTTATCACAGGGCTGACAGTCTCACAATCAAGGAAAAGCTGCCACGAGAGCAGAATCTTAATTGACAGAATTATCTGTGCCAAAAACCACACAAGCTTCCCCTCCACTCTAAGAGCAACTGCGAGTAATAAACTACCAACAACTCTAAACTCATTTCTTCCACCTCAAACTTCGCCAAGTCCTCCCAGTTTCACACTCCCATACGCACTTTTTGAATTAACACATAACTCTGAACACCTAAAGTTGCTCACACACCTTCAACGGTTGTTTTATTGCCATTTCTAGCTTTTGGGGTCCAAAGCCCAACGAGATGGATGAAGTAACTCCTCTCTCTCAGTGGTGTAACCGTGTAAGTACACGGCAGTGCATTACACATTCTTTTGTTTGGCTCTCAAGAGTCATAAAGTTAAAAAAAAAATCATTCAAGAAGAGATCCTGATGTCAAATTTTGGGATGCTTTAGGTATCCCGGAGTATGTTAGATCCCAGTTCAAATTTGTAAGGCCCCAGCCATAGAATCATAGAATGGTCTAGGCTGGAAGGGACCTTAGAGATCATTTTAATCCAATGGGAATATTCAGGCAGCTGCAGCTTCAATACTGCTGAGAAAAAGAGAAAAAAAATGGTTGCAAATATGCTTGCTGGTTCTTAGAAATCTGGCAGCAGATACACACGTGGTCTCGCAACGAAATCAAGACGCCGACCTCCTGCTCCGCTGAACTTCAGTTTGTCATTGAAGCGCGAGCACCAGCTTTAGAAGCACTGAAGTGATGCAAAAAGGCCAAGTGGAATCCTCTTTTTATCGCATTTGTTTACAAAGCACCTCCTGGGAGGTGTAACTGGAATCACTCGCCTTGCGGCACCTCTTCCCCGCCGAGTCCTGACTAAAGCTTCCTACTTGCCACCAAGGGTTCAGGCCATTCATTCATCACCACGTGAGAGCTTATCGACTCCCGGGCCATTAGAAACATCCTTGCACTCTAGCTCTTGGCCTTCTTCCACTTCACCGCGGCGTCATTTGTTTGCCAGCAACATGTCGATACCTAAACCTAATCTCATTGTTAACGTGCAAGCAGCACACAAAACTCACGACAGTCAAAAAAAGTCCAAAGCCCATCTTCAAACCATCACCTCGATTCTTTACATCCATTAAAAACGCCACCCAACTGGGTAAGAGTTGCTGAAACCCCACTTCAGAGCTTGACCTGACACCTGCCTCAAAGCCGGAGAGCAAAGCCGCGGTTATGTAAGAGCTGTTTGGGAGAGCGGGATATTCATGGACAACCCTCCTTTTACCATTTTGAATTAGCGAGGCTGGAAAAGACCCCTGAGATCACCAAGCCCAGCCTGCAGTACAGCCTATCCTACAGCAAGTACACCAGTTGTAAGCGGAGCGTGGCGACGGCACGCAGGCTCCACCACAACTTCCCCACCGCGCCGAGCTAAGCGGGTTTTATTTAAAATGCGGGCGGCTTCCTCTGCCGGTGGCTCATGGAAAGGTCAGGTATAAAAACATTTTTCTGAAAGTACATTCTCCCTTCGTCCTCAACGCTTAAGCAAGAACTTTATGGCACACGCAGCAAAAGTTCAACGTACGGCGTGTTGTTCGCGCTGCCTGATAAGCTGTTTTACCGAGCTGTCATCCCAAGATACAACAAATTTGGGCTGTGACAGTTGGCAAGACTTTGGAAACTGATTGGGGGAACGTTTTGGGAGAAAGATCTTGCACAAAGACAAGAGCCACCATCTTTGCCTGCCCATCTGGGAAACTGCATATTCGTGGTAGAAGCCTCACAGCAGATTTGGGATGTTTTTACCTAGAGACCCTAAAAAGCAATAAATTCTTACCAGACTCTTGCAGGAGGGAAAGATACCGTTTGCAGGATGTGCTGCAGTAAATCAAGATACAGCCCCAAGATACAACTTTCGCGGCATGAAAACACATCCTCCATCTTTCTAGCATTTAATAAGAATATTTTCAAAGGTATCTCTCGCTTCTCTCAGTTACCAAAAACTCCCCAAACATGCAGCAACATTTCTCTCTGCAAGTGTTTCATTTCAATCTGCTCCGGCTGTTTAGCCTCAACCGAAAGAGATCCCACAGCAAGCGTTATACAAGAATTATCGCATTTTATCTACTGGAAAAAAAAAAAAAATAGGGTTTCCAAGACAAATTCTGTTTCAACTCGCCGATACACAACTTTCTCTCCACGGAAATTGCAACATACAAATATTTAACTTCCACAATCACAGATTCAAGAGCAGTTTCGGTACAGAAAAAAGGTCACAAAAAACAAAAGACAACTGGAAATATCTCACCTAACGTGGCAGCTGCTGCGAGTCCGGCGGCGTACGGATCCGTCCCGGGCGGAGCGGCGCTGATGATGTACGGGTTAGGGACAAAGGCAGCAGGAGCTAAACCTGCTGAAAACATACCTGTCAGTGAAAACAAACTTCACTAGAACTCAAGCCCTACCAAAACACCTGCCCGGCCAACACAAAAGCTGAGGGTTTGCTTCCGTATTTTCAAGTTTTTTACACAGGTTGGTTTCCACCGCGTTTCCCGGGGGTCTTAACAGAACCATCTCCGGAGGATACAATTTACAGGAAGAAATCCAGCTCCAAGGACACCCTGCCCCGGCAGGAAAGCTGGAGTGGTAAAACGGTCCGTACGCCATCGAACCCATACCCGCTCGGGTCTACCTGCAGCACAGACACACCCTTGCTGGCTGGGTCACTACTGAGACCAGCTAAATACGACCTTTATTTAACTGACTGTCACTGTGCTCTATTTTCTACCGCAAGCTGATCAAGAACCAACCTCCCCTACTTCGGGAGTTCCGTGCCCACTACGAAGCCCCAGCACTTGATTGATTAATTTGGAAGGAGCTCGGGAGCGTACAGGAACTATCCCTGCCCTGCAGGAATTACCTTCCCCTGCGAGGAACCAGTTTAAGCATTAAAAGACATTACTGGTGGGCGGGAGGGGGGTGTGGAGGAGAGGCGAAGGGGAATAAGTTAAAAAGCTAAATAATTGGAATTCAGGTCTATCCCTGAACCCAAATAAGCACACAAGTGAGCTGGGAGAGCCCCAACACATTTGTACTGGGCTTTCGGGGAGGAAAAACTATCACTGACACTGAGCGTTGTGCTAAAAACATTTAACCCCAAGATAGTTTAATCAGCCCTTCTACAGTTCCCCTGATTTTCTACACAGAGAATTAAGTGCTTTCGTCCCAGTTAAGCTACACTGGTTTAATAATATGAATCATGTCTTTGCATAAATCACACCTTTAACTTCAAGTCTGCCCGCAGGCGGCTGAGCCACAGGGAGCACACTCAGGTCTGCACCGAATTGTGCATTTTTCCCTCATTTCACCGTGCTGCCTTCCCCAATTCGTGCCTCACTCGGAGCAAACGAGTACTTCAAAACGCTCTCATTACTGAACAGCGCTCTCAGCCAGGGGAAGAGTGTCATTCCTGCCAGACACGAATGCCCTGGAGCTTTCGAAGTGTGCAAGAGATACCTCCAGAATTTCTCAAGTCAATCATCAAACGATACGCTTGTGTTTGCGGGTTGACTACCAGTTGCAATAACGTATTTAAGATTCTCCAGAACCTACCAATCTTTTTCCCCTCGGTGTTCTCATTCTGAAAATTTAACAGAACGTCCAGTAAAATGTAACGTATTAAAGGCAAGACTTACCTATGTGAGGCTGATGGGCAGCTGCCAACGCGTACTGCTGCTGCTGCGCGGCCGTGAGCTGTTGAACAGCGAGCGCGTTCGGTCTTTGGAACAACTGAAGGGACAAAAGCACAAATACAGTCCTTTACTCGCACACAAAAACCATTCTCTTGCCTCCTTTTAAAGCAATTCCTTTACACCAGATTTATCTTCACAACTACAAACACTCCTCTTTAAAGGGGAATATTTCAAACAGAATTGAAAAAGCCCAAACTCCTTTGAAATCAATTGCCTGTGATAATCCACATGAAATAATAAAAAACCCCACATATTTCTGAAGTGCAGCTAAACTACAGCCACGCTTTTCTCTGCACAATGCCCCAAAGCCATTTTTTCCCCCCTGACTCAAACACACAGCCCTCCCCGCAGCCTGCTGACCACCAGTAGTGGCCACGAGTGCTCCCAGATGCCGACCAACGCTGAGCACAGGGACATCCCAGCTACACCAGTGCACAACCCCTGCGACTCTCCCAGCTGGTGTGAAGTGGCTGCTGAGTGAGGTCTGTGAGAGGTGATGCTCTTACAATCACAGAATGTCTTGGGTTGGAAGGGACCTTAGGGATGATCTACTCCAACCCCCTGCCATGGGCAGGGATGCCCTTAACCAGCCCAGGCTGCTCAAGGCTCATCCAACCTTGAACATCTCCAGGGAGGGGGCAGCCACAGCCTCTCTGGGCAATTTATTCCAGAGTCTTGCCACCCTTGTACTGAAGAATTTCTTCCCAAGATCTAATCTAAATCTATTCTCCTTCAATTTAAATCCATTTCCCCATGTCCTATCGCTGGACACTCTTGTAAAAAGTCCCTCCCCAGCCTCCCTTGTAGGTTCCAGGCAAGAATCGCAGAATCACAGAATGTTAGAGGTTGGAAGGGACCTCAAAGATCATCTAGTCCAACCCAAGAAGTGCAAATTCTTGACCAAATTCTCGACAGAAATCAGCCCCAGGGGCTTTTCACCATGCAAAGCATATACAAGTCTGTCAGCTCAGAGCTCACAACAGCATCAGGGAGCAACGGTCACTCTCAGAAAGAAAACAGAAAAGAAAGAGATGATTATATTAGTCTTTAAAGTATTTTTGCTTAGGGTTTTGGGTTATTTTTTTCATTCATTCAGGTCCTCACTAAAAACTTCCTCAGTTTCCTGTACCTCACGCAACACTCAATCCCTCAGCAGGCCATGGCTCAGCTCTAACCAAAGCACTTAAGGACACACAAGCTGCAACAGCTGCCCTGAAACCATCCAGAAGCGACGTTCATCCCCACCTACTTCCAGAAGTGATCATTTCTGAGGTGTGAACGACTTCACAAACTGCTGTGATAAATGTTTTCTCTCTCCACTCACTCAGAAAAATAAATAAATAAAAGGCCTAAATGCCATACAATTTTCACACCTATTATCTCTGCCCTCCTTTCAGGCAAGACAAGTGAGCTGCTTCAGCTGTCAGAGGCAGCAACAGCCATTTTGCCCAAATTTTTAGCAGAAACAACCATCAAGAAGCACCGAGTAATTTCGAAAATTGGTGGAGGGTTTACAGGCAAAAATTGGAGTCGGTTCTCCTGGGGGCAGGATGAGCAGTTCAGGCAGAAAATCTGAAAAACCTCGATTTTCATCTCCTTTTGCAAGTTGAGAAGGAGGAAAAAATAAACCGTATGAGGGATCAGCATCAGGTTTAACACGTGGAAACTCCATGTATCCGAGGAGTATCGTAACGCTGCTTACGGAGACACGAGTCGAATCCAGCTGCTTTATTACCTCCCTGGGCAGAACACCACGAGGGCCATAAAACACTCCTGGCCGTCTTTATGAACACTTTTTTCTTTTCTTTTCTTTTTTTGAACACGTCATTCAACAATACTTCGAGTTTACACAAAGTTGAGCGCTTCTAAGGGGTGTCATCTTCGTTAAGAGGCCACCTGTCGCTAGTAGCTGGATCAAACGCTCTGCTGCCATCCTTGAGTTTAAAAAAACCAAGGATATCGTGGACAATGTGCCCGACAGAAAACGGAATGAGGGCTGTTGGCTCTGTAGGAGTCTCCAGAGACATCTCGGTCACTGATCAACGTCAGCAGGTATGGAAGAAAAAAAAAAATATTCCCTAAACCGCTTCACTGCTGGGTGTAGATACGCCTAGAACAGCCATCCCTGGTTTTGTGGTCCATTTTGTTCAGCAATCCAATATTCCTCAGCTGCAAACACTTCAGAAAAACCTTTAATTTCCATATTCTGCTTCCCTGCAATCTGTTTTTCCAGTCCGTTAAGGTGTATTCCACCGAGGTGAACGGCAGATGAAACGGTTAGATTATTAGTTACCCATCTTAAGGGCAAAAAAAGCCTTTATCTTCTCCTGAAATACTTTTTTCTGTGCTCAGTTTACACGTGTGATGACTTCCACACCTCCCAAACGCATCTCTCTCTATGATCCATTTTTAAATGAGGAACAGTAGCAAAAAAATCCACAGCTACTCAAAGCACAAACATTCCACCTGCTGCCGGTTTATTTTTCTTTTTGTTGTCTGCTCCTCTTGCGAGCACAGCTGATGGCTGCTGAACTCGACTTCCACACATACAAACACCCACACCAGCTTTGTGCATTTTTTATTTCTTTGCTCAAATCAAGCCACATTATCCAAAACCCTCTGCAAACAGCCGCTGTGGGCAGCTGAGCTCGCCTCAAGACTCAAAGGAGATTGAAAAGATGCACTTTACCCCAAAATGACCAGTATTACAGACGGAAGGAATAAGGAAGAGGGTCACTGGGTAGAATCACAGAATCACAGAATGTTAGAGGTTGGAAGGGACCTCAAAGATCATCCAGTCCAACCCCCTGCCAGAGCAGGGTCACCTACAGTAGGTCACACAGGAACGTGTCCAGGAGGGTTTTGAATGTCTCCAAAGAAGGAGATTCCACACCCTCCCTGGGCAGCCTGGGCCAGGGCTCGGTCACCCTCACAGTAAAAAAGTTTTTCCTCATATTTTTATGGAACCTCCTGTGTTCCAGCTTCCACCCATTGCCCCTTGTCCTGTCACTGGACATCCCTGAGCAGAGCCTGGCTCCGTCCTCCTGACACTCCCCCTTGACATATTGATAAACATTGATGAGGTCACCCCTCAGCCTCCTCTTCTCCAGCTGCAGAGCCCCAGCTCCTTCAGCCTTTCCTCATAAGGGAGATGCTCCACTCCCTTCACCATCTTTGTGGCTCTGCGCTGGACTCTCTCCAGCAGTTCCCTGTCCCTCTGGAGCTGAGGGGCCCAGAACTGGACACAAGATTCCAGATGTGGCCTCACCAGGGCAGAGCAGAGGGGCAGGAGGACCTCTCTGACCTAGCAGCCACCACCTTCTAACACACCCCAGGATGCCCTTGGCCTTCTTGCCCACGAGGGCACACTGCTGGCTCAGGGCCATCCTGCTGCCCACCAGCACCCCCAGGTCCCTTTCTCCTACAGGTCAGTCCCCAGCCTGTGCTGGCACATGGGGTTATTCTTTTCCAGGTGCAAAACTCTACACTTGCCCTTGTTGAACTTCATCAGATTTCTCCCCGCCCAGCCCTCCAGCCTGTCCAGGTCTCTCTGAATGGCTGCACAGCCTGCTGGGGTGTCAACCACTCCTCCCAATTTCGTATCCTTTCATCTGCTCAAGCAAATCACGAGTGCATCCTCGAGTCAAAGAAATCTGAAGACTTAACTCCAACCTGGTGGATGCTCATGTCCTCGAGTGTCTCTAAAACCACCTGCGAAACTCCCGCTGTGCTGCACGCGCGAGGAAGGGCTGGATTCCCGCCGGCCGCAGCAGACCTCTTCTCCAACCTTTGTGGATTCTCTCTTCCAAAGAAAGGTCAGGGAAACGTTGGTACCCAAGCCGTATCCCAAATCAGCGACCTCTCCCCCTCAGCCTGCTTCAAACGGCAGCTTCCACCAGTCTGCAAACCCAGCCTCTAGACTCGACTTACTCAGAAGAAATTCAGTGTGAAAAGCTCAAAGTTTTTGCTGTTGCCAATTTCATACTGCCTGTGGCATGGACAAGGAAGTGGAGCCAAGAAAAACGATCGCAATTTCAGGCTTTACTTTGCCAGATAAGCCCCAATGCCACATGAGCTCTGGGAATCACCAACTCTACGTATTTAGGAAGTTATTAAAGCCTCAATGCGCTGCCTCTGTCTGCTGAGAGCAAAGACCTACGCTGTGAAAAACAAAGCAAGAAGTAAAAAACTCCAATAATAGGTTGTTGTTGAAAACCTACTGGATATGAAACCACGGTTCAACTACTTATCAGTGTTAAACAGGGGTCTCCAGTAAGTAGGAAAAAGTTAAAAACCCTCCTTTTTCTAACAGGAGTACTAACTGGAATATAAAAAGAGAGGCTGAAGTTTTAAGAACGTGCACACGGAGCAGTTTGGCCTCAGAAATCCCATTCAGAGAGAAAACTGACAAGTGACCAACAGAGTTCCAGAGGGGTTCAGCAGGATCACCCAACACTTCAGGAAAAGAAGCTCTTTTCCTCTCACACATGGGTGCACAAACGAAGTATCTCTTCCAATGCAGGAGGGCTGGGGAAGTTCATCGAGGGAATTCCAAGGAACCAGAACACCGCGGCCTGTGTTCCACAGTTAGGGAACACTGCTAAGATGAGATTTCTGTAAGCCCGTTTCTTCTGCAATATAAACATCTGACATCTCTAATCAGATTACACGTGGTTAAGACCTCCCCTCCTTAATATTGCTTTTAGCTCTGCTTGCCGGTAATCCCTTCAAAGTACAGAGCGCTTCCCAACGGACCGAGAAAGACACTTTCACGGACGAGCTCCTTTTGTCCGGGGCGCGTTTCCTTCCGACAACTGAACAGGGAAAAAAAACTGCATCGCCACAGGGCGGATTTCTGCCATACAGGCAGACAGCGAATGCCAAGAACCACTGGCTGCTGGGTGTCGTATGTCAAGAAAACGGGTACAACCCTGAGCTGAGACACTCTGCAGTCACACAGAGGTCCCATGTGGCAGAAGAGGGAATCCTTACCTGTAATCCAGCACTTAACGCTACAGTAAATGCAAACAATGGGCTTGTGCATACGTAGTTATTGCAACAAAGCCAGAAGTTTACGCTAATGGTCCTTATTAAACAGCCTCAGCATGACCCAGGTGGGCCCCTCACTACAGGGAGGACACTGTGAGGGGCTGGAGCAGGTCCAGAGAAGGGCAACGAAGTTGGAGAAGGGGCTGGAGGACAAGTGTGGTGAGCAGCTGCGGGAGCTGGGGCTGTGCAGCCCGGAGAAGGGCAGCTTGAGGGGAGACCTCCTGGCTCTCTGCAGCTCCCTGACAGGAAGGTGTAGAATCTTGGGGGTCGGTCTCTTCAACCAAGTAACAAGTAACAGGACAAGAGGAAATGGCCTCAAGTTGCCCCAGGGGAGGTTTAGGTGGGATATGAGGAAGAATTTCTTTACTGAAGGGGTTCACAGGCACTGGCAGGGGTTGTCCAGGGCAGTGACGGAGTCCCCACCGCTGGAGGGATTTAAAGTCGGGCAGACCCAGCACTCGGGGACGTGGTTTAGTCGAGGACTTGTCAGTGTTGGGTTAATGGTTGGACTTGATGATCTTAAAGGTCTTTTCCAATCCAGGCAACTCTGTGATTCCGAGCGAGCGTGGCGTGGGCAGGCAGCCGAGCTCACCGCGCCAGGACCAACCGCTCCCTCCCAAATTCACCGCTCAAAGAGACAAGAGCGGCTTCACAGCCAACTCGCAGCAAGTTTTAAGCACCATTACAGGGAGGTGACACCAGCTCTGCGGGGACAGTAAGAGTCACCGGGTACAGAGGGAAGGACAAACCCTGCGGGCACGGCCAGCCCCAGCCCGAGCTGCAGTCGCTCCTCCAGCCAACACTCCAGCTCAGCCTTACTTGGAGAGTTTTTATTTTCACTAGGTAGGCGCAAGACGTGCTAAATTTTAAACCCTGTATTTTTTAAGGTTCGAAGAAACAAATAAGAATGGCTTGAACTTGTAAATAAGCCTTAACCTAAAGACAAAACACCAACAAAATGCAAATTACAGGCTTCACATTCCTGCAGTTAGTTTCCCTATCTAACAGTTCTTTAAAAAGCAGCCCACTTTAGACTATTTTTTTACGAAATACACAAGTTTCACTGTTTGAAAGCAATTCTTGCATTCAAGGCTCTACACCAGAGTAAATCAAACACTTGAAACTGGTTTCCTTTGTGGGTTTTTTTTTCCTTCTGAACTACACAGCAGCTACTTAGTTTAATCATTAAAATAAATTTCTACCGTTAACCTCCCAAACAAGCTACAGAATAAAACAACCGATTAAGCTCTAACAGACATATTGACACTGCTTTTAAGACCATGATAACTCCCCGAAGGTGGACCTTTAGCACAAACTTGGCAAAGGCCTTTCCTCACCACAGCGTGCCACCGGGCTGTTTTGCTAAAAAAGATCAGATATTTCAGGGCTAGAGATAGGCTCCTGCACTCAGCTACAACAAAGGATTTGATTCTTCTTTGTGGGATACCCTACTTACAAAAGGAAGGCAATAAAAGTTTACAGTCGTTACCCGAGCTAGCAGGAACAGGAGTGGATTACGAGTCGATGGCTGGACGGCAGCCCGGCATTCAAGGGAAGCCAGCAGCGGGGCAAGGACTCGGGTTGCTCGTCTGGGATGAGAAGCTCGGGCCGCTTGCGTGGGAGAAAAGGTCAAACAAACTCGCTGGGCTGAGATAAAGTTCTGGAGTATCGGACTCTGACCTCGGGTTTCAAACCGTGCTCAAGCACGAGCGAGGCCGCTGAAACCCATTTAGTCCGGCAGAGCTCCCCGAGCGGGGCTGCGACCCCAATGCTGAGAACTTCTTTGGCCTTGAAGTCACTCTAAGGGCTCCAGGGTGGGTTTGGTGGGGGTTCTTTGTGTTTAGCAGTTTTTACTGATTTAGAGCTCTTCTCCAAGGCAAACCTACTCAAGCTAAAAGCACTTAATACACAGGTAAGTGCCGTTCAGATGCTCACGTTAAGCAGCTCTCCGGCCTCGAGTTCCCTAGGATTCCCACAGCGCTCCAGAGACGGTACGGAGACGATGAAACCAGTCCAAGTCTTCCTCCCTCCTCTCCCCAAGACAAGAGCCTGAGCTCCCACCAACCCTGCGACGACCCTCCTGGAGGAACTGGAAGGCACAGGGCAGGGCCAAGGGCCAACACTTTACCTGCTGTTGGGAATTGTAATCGAAGAGTCCCACGGTGGCTGCAGCCGAGTCCACGGGTACTTGGGTGCCAGAATAATCGAACTGAAGCGGCTCCATGCCAACGTGCTCCATGGGATCCAGAGGGACGCTCTGGGACTCGATGTTGGAGAAGTCCTCCACCGGCTTGGCACCGTTAGTACTTGCCAGTTGGGCTAAGCCCTCTGATCCATTCTGGTTTGGACCCAGAAGATCCACTTCGCTTGCAGAGTTCTGGCAGTTACCAGGTGTACGGCTACGCAGAAAGAAAAGACACTCGTCACCAAGCACGGCCACGGAACGCGCACAGCATCCCTTAACAGCAGCCAACACTAGGACTCACCAGCACTGCTTGTAGATATGATAAAGAGGGAAAACAAAATTGATGGTCTGAAATAGTTCCTGAAATCAATCTCTTTAAAAAAACACCACCAACAAAAAAACCCACCCATGTGACCCCGTCCCCCTGCCTCAAAGACCTGTTACTGCACAAGTGTAAAATAATTCAGTTTCTTTTTTCTCCTCAATCGAGTCGATCATAACAAGACAGGACTTCAGAAATGTCTCCGTCGGTTTTTTTCATAAAGCCCTTTGGTAATTATTACCCACGTGACGCTCTAGCGCTGGTTCTCCCTCAAAACCTTTCTAAAGCAGCTGCCAGGGTTTCCCAATCCCCCAGCAGAAGCCCTGGACTCGCGTGGGAACGGGTTCAGCTCGACGCAAGGGCCGGCAGCGCGCGCGCCTCGCAGCACACGTGGTTTGCTTTTGCAGTTTTCCTACACGTCAACACGAGGCACAGCAAGCCACAATTTCAGAAAGCTTTAATCCCTTGAGAGACGTGAACGAGTCCAAAACCCCAACTAGAACTTAAACTTCGTATCAAAGCGGAGTCAACACCTCCCGTAGGCATCTCCCTGGTAATGCCACACAGAGCAATTAAAAACGGGTGTGAAAAAAACAGATTATGACGCACAGAACTAGGTCTGTGCAGACCAGAGCCATCACACGTTGTCCTCCAGCTTCCCTGGGTACGTCGTAACGTCCTTGGGATGCCGTTTCGAGGAGTGAAAGGCTTTTTCACGGCAGCACGGAAAAATCTTTCCAAAAAATGTGAAGTGTGACACTGATTAATTATGAACTAATGGTGCACGTACCTGAAGTCTTTGACATCTGCGTCGATTCCATTCTGCACAGGCAAACCATTTGTTTTATCCATCACATCCCCCTCCTCCTTCAGATCTCCTAATTTATCACCATCAAACGTGCCCTTATTTTTCTTATCCCCTTTGTCGTTCTCATCATTCTCCGCATCCCTTGGCCCCTGGGCGAAAGAGACATTATTTTAATAAGCTTACTTTTCAGATCAATTTTACTTTTATTCCGAGAGGGTAACAAATCAAAGGAACACGTCATAGTAAAGTCAAGTCACCTGCAAACATTAGTTCTTACAGATAAAAACGTAAAAAAGCAACATAATATGTCGAGGGGGAGTGTCAGGAGGACGGAGCCAGGCTCTTTTCAG
Source organism: Trogon surrucura (assembly GCA_020746105.1). Lineage (NCBI taxonomy): Eukaryota > Metazoa > Chordata > Aves > Trogoniformes > Trogonidae > Trogon > Trogon surrucura. The sequence continues at coordinate 5,402,911 of CM036640.1, forward strand.
CGGCGTCCACTGACAGGACAAGGGGCAACAGGAAGAAGCTGGAACACAGGAGGTTCCATAAAAATATGAGGAAAAGCTTTTTCACAGTGAGGGTGACTGAGCCCTGGCCCAGGCTGCCCAGGGAGGGTGTGGAGTCTCCTTCTTTGCAGACATTCAAAACCCTCCTGGACACGTTCCTGTGCGCTCTGCTGTAGGTGACCCTGCTCTGGCAGGGGGGTTGGACTAGATGATCTTTGAGGTCCCTTCCAACCTCTAACATTCTGTGATTCTGTGATAATCTTCACTGAATAAGGAAGTGAATTAGCTCTCACTCTTCTAAGAGAGATGTCATCTATCTACTCCGTTTCTTCCATTTAGTAATTCAAGGTCTGCTTGGACGGGTTCTAAAAATCTCACTCCAAAATAATTTCAAAGAATATTGTCTAAATCCTCGTCTTAGGTGGGACTTTAGAATTAACTCAGGAACTTTTAAACACGACAGCACATCCCAAAGGGCTATAAACCACCTCAGCCCCCCTCCAAAGCTCCCTGTCGCCGTGTCGAGGATGCAGAGACTGGCTGGCCAAGTCGGGGTATCCGAGCAGAAGAGGATCACCCCGCGGGTGGGGGGCACTGCTGGGACCTGCACAGTCAATTCCAGGGCACGGCTCATTTAAGAGCCCTCAGGTCCAGCGCTGACTCAGTCACTGGTTCATACAATCCTAAAGCAAGAGGTTTGGGAGGAGAAGGAGGAAGGAAAAGGGGAAAAAAGGGTTTCTGTTCTGTGGAGCATTTTATGAGCGGTATTACATCTGCAGCGCTTCTGCCTCTAATGTCTGTATTTTATTTCACTTGGGAGAAGAATAAAGGGTGATTATGCCAGGGGCAGAATTCTGAGCAACAAAAGGGAGAGGAAAAACAACGTAATTTATGATAAAAACCAGCAAGGGGCATATAAACATATTTATCAGAGACAGCTTTGGTGCTGTCAAAAGACAGACATTCAAACTCTTGTCTTTCACTTCATTTGAGGGAAAAGCCCCTGTACACAACAGGGCATTTGAACTCTATCAGCTAAATCATTTTATCCATCCTCTCTGATCAGAGGACGGGATTTTTCTTCTCCTTCATATCTAGGAAAAAAAATATGCTTTTAAAAATAATCATCTTCTGATGCTTCTTCTTCAAGAAAATAAAATCACGCTTCCTTAACGTTAAAGAGCAGACTTGGGAACGCCAATTGCAAATACAAATTTGGAGCTCAATTCTCAGCCACACAATGGGATTTTCACCAGCAGGTCCCTTCGTTTCAGAGCTGGAGCCCTGACTACCGACGCAGCGGAGCAGACACCTCGCTAACCCCCAACTCAGATGACAAATTGGCTCCTTCCGCTGATTGTTCGTGTCTCAAAAATCATCTTTCTTGGGCTCGGGGTTCAGCGAGGTTATCGGGTGCCCACTAATGAGGGACAAAAATAAGAGAATGGAGAAAAGAAACCACAAATCAGCTCCCTGAAGAGTTGAGCTCAGCAGTCTAACGGTAACAAACCCACTTTGCTTTTATGGTTTTTGACAATTCCTGATCTAGCCCTTGGCCGGTAAGGCAGAGGCAAGATCACAGAATGACAGAATGTTGGGGTTGGAAGGGACCTCTGGAGATCACCCAGTGCCACCCCCTGCCAGAGCAGGGTCACCCAGAGCAGTCACACAGGAACGTGTCCAGGCGGGTTTGAAAGTCTCCAGAGCAGGAGACTCCACACCCTCCCTGGGCAGCCTGGGCCAGGGCTCCGGTACCCGCACAGGGAAGAAGTTTCTCCTCATGTTGAGGTGGAACTTCCTATGTTCTAGCTTACACCCACTACTCCTTGTCCTATTATTGGGCATCACCGAAAAGAGACTGGTCCCTTCCTCTGGCCACCCACCTCTGCAATATTGATACCCCTTAATAAGGTCCCCCCTCAGTCTTCTCAAGACTAAACAGCCCCAGTTCTCTCAGTCTCTCATCACAGGAGAGATGTTCAAGTCCCATAATCATTCTCGTAGTTTTCTGTTGGACTCTCCCCTGTCTCGTGCTACAGGGATGGGGCTTGATTCCGCCTCTCTCACCGCATCCTTTGGTTCCCCATGCTCCCGCTCCCACCCCACGGAGCACGGGGAGCACCGCTGCTTCCCCATAGGAAACGCTGTGCCCTCGAAAGCATTCCCCAGCTGGAGCGGCTGTTGGAGCTACGGTACATTTCTAGAATCGTTACACGGAGTTTTTTGCTTTTTCTTTTTTGGCCTTAGCCAGCCACAAAGCAGCCACACGCTCATCCAAAAGCCACAGGTCTGTTTGCCTGCTTCTCTGAGCTCAGGAGGTGCGTTACCGCCGGTGGCTTATCCGAAGAACCCGGGGATGTCAGCAACCCTCCCATCCTGCAGGCCCAGCTCCCCCCTCTGCAGCCCCCTGAGTCAAGACCAACTGTTTTAAGGCCTGCCCTGTTTCAAGGAAGGTGGCTAAACTAAGAGCAAAATAAAAACAAACATCTGCCTTTAGGAATGGATTAACAAACGAACGAACCAAGCAGCAAACGGAGAAAAATAACATAAGGGGAACTCAAAAGCCAGAATCAGGCACACTTACAAATCCTCCTTTCCTCAGGCAGGAATCTCCCGGGGATGAGCTCAGCACATACTCCACCATGCTAACTCCGAGTCCTCCGCTCTCTGACCGTGGTGAAAGCACGGAGTTGACTTCACTATTCACATGAAACCCCTGACCAGGTCTTCTCTGAACCATAATTGGTTGGGAAACAGAGTGATCTGGAACAAAAACATGGGTCATTCTTATAAGCAGATGCAGCTATTCACAGGAGGCAAGTCATTAAATACACACTCTCTAGGGTCTCAGTTGTACTAAGAAGTGGTAACTTTTTTGGCTCGGATGACGTCCATTAGGAAAAGCAGGATGGCTTTCTTTTGCTACATATACTAGAACCTGTAAACCTACAAGTGATAACCACATTGAAAGTCTAGAATCATAGAATTTCAGAAATTTAAGTCTCTAAGTAGAGGCAATTAAAAAAATCCAAGTTCTAGCTTCTAGTTTTAGTAAAAATCTTGCCTTAGTACAGTGAAAAAAACCCAATCAATCTGGATTCATCACTTTACCCCAGCCTACATGTGATTTTTTTGGTCACATGAACTGTCGTGTTCATGTCAGGATCAGAGTTTCTCTTGGCTGCTACTTCCTCAAGGAAAAAAAAAAAATACAAGAACTTAATTTCTTCTTCCTCATCCTGCATCAGCCCTTGACCATCCCTGCAGAGGGAGGGTTTAAGATCCGATCAGAACAGGCTGAGGATGTCTCCAAAAGCCCTTACGGCAAAAAAATCACCGACTGGGCAGGAGGAAGCGACCCCACGTCCCCAACGAGGGGAGGGAAGAAGCTCTCTGCTCCTGGCTGCTTCAGTGCAACAGTCAGCGAGTCAAAAATAGCAGGCAGACGACACAGTAGTTGCCAGGGGACGGTGGAAGGGACATGCGGTGACGCTGACACCAAAGCTTTCTTACAAAGTGGGCTCAAGGTGTCAAGGGAAGGAATTCTGTTCTGTCCTTGGCTCCTGGCCCCTTCCCTGCCTTCGCCCTCAAGCCAGCACAAGCACCCACGGCCACAAAGTGACGTGGACTGGGGAGACTTTAGGGGGATAAAGCTAACAAAACCAAAAAGCAAAGCAAAAAGCCAGTTTTAACCCTGGTAGCTCCGCAGCAGTTTGCGCTGCCCTGCTGTGCAACGACTTGTACCGCTGGGAGGGGAGGAGGGGTGGCCGGTCCTGGGCAGGGCTGCTTCTTTCGCAGGACTGGCTTCAACTGCTGCAAAACTACAACCTGGAGGTAGGGCAGTGAAGAACCGAAGGCACACGGGAGGGCTGCACACAGAAGGGCAAACGGATGGTGCAAAGGGCATCTTACAGAAAACCCAGGTTCATCAGTCCCATCACTGATGGAACAAACCAGTCTGCGGGCTGGGGGTACTTCCAGCGCCCCCCTCCACGCTGTGCTCCTTGCTCTGGGGCAGAGACCTTCAGCAACCGCTCTTCTCTTCATTTCACATGAGCCAAAGGGGAAACTCTGACTTTCCTGACTCACAGGCACCAGCGCGGGCTGGGGCTCAGCACTGCAGGCTGCAAGGTGCACGGGATTAACTGAGAAGAAACAATGAGATGAGACGCGGGGCTGTGACTCCTGGAGATTTGTGATCAGCCAGCGTAGGAGGTGACCTCCCCTAGATGTCTGCGCAGCCCGTCAGGTGGCTCTAAGCAGCCCAACAGAGGAAACAAAGGAGAAAGTCTCCTCCTCAGCTGTTGCTGCTCAGAGTCGGGCTCAGGCCTTTAATCCACCCTCAACTGCGCTTTACGTGAACACAAGCGCTCACGAGCAGTTGGTGAGGACGAGGCGCGGAGAGATCGAAGAGCCGGAGGCAGCAGCTCCCCAAAAGATCCTCAGGATCCAGCCAGACCTCAAGAATCAGCCCATCCAATTCGGAGAAGCTTTCTCCCCCTTTCACAGCCACTGTGCTATTTGAATAATAAAAACTGCCCCTATCGCTATCTCGTACCTTCACCCTAACAATGGATATTTTTGGCAGGAAAAAAAAAAACCAAACCCACACAACAGCGAGGCTGCTCTGAATCACACCTGGCCCTGGAGCTGCAGCTCTGCAGAGTGGTTTGGAAGCTGCACGAGACAGTCGGCAGCGTTTAAGGAGCGTATCATTACGTATAGAAAGGGCAGGAAACAAAAAGTAAGAAGGTGAGCACTTGAAATTCAGCACATTCATGGGATTTTTTGCCGTTTAACTAAAGCCAACCTGAACACTCTCTCCTTAAATTCAAAATAAGGGGCAGGCTCTGATCCACAAACAAAATTCTTAGTGGACAAGTGATGTGTTGAAGTTTCTTTCTTTTTTAAACTGAATGCTGCTGGGTTTTGGTTGGTTGGTTTGCTATCCTAAAAACTGTGGGGTTGTTTGGGGTATTTTTATTAAACTTGTTCTCCAAGACCTTTGTTCGAGGTTACAAATAACCCACCCCAAGGCAGAATATACACTGGAAAGTTTAAATTGAAATCTTCAGGGCAACCTACAATTTTTAAGCAGATAAACATGAGGGTGCACATGTTCACATCAGACAGTCTTTTTATAACTACGGATGTATTTTTAACTCTATCACAAAGCAACGTGGGTTTTTCTATTAGTTTTCTATTACATTAAACAGATGTTTTTAAAAATCTTTTTTTAAGAGCTGTGTCATCCAGACTGGCCAGCAATTTTGAGTAGATGAGTTGCACATTTCTGTATCCAGCCCCAACTAAATTAAGTAAATAACGGAGCTACCTGATGTTCCCCAAGCACTGTCTCTCCACTGATCTCCCAGAAATATCCCTTTTGGTCCATCTTTGCTGGAATCATCAGATTCCCAAAACTTTTTACCCGGCAACAGCTGCTGCAATTAAAAAACAAAACAAAACAAAAGAAAGCATGATTAAAATAAGCATAAAATGCAAACAGAAACCAGAAGCGTCTCCCTCCTAAACATGAATCCATCGTTAAACACGAACTGACACATGCTTTACAATCAAAATATTTATACACTCCTAGGGTGAAAGCCATCCAGCAACCGAGATAATGATTCAATCCCCACAATCCTCTTACATTCTTAAATGCTTTATGAACCCCACACACGTAAGCACACGCATACAATTTCCATTCGCCGGCCTCTCAGCACGAGAGCTGCTTGCCAGAAAAATATTAGCAGGGGGAAAAAAAAAAAAAAGACTTCTGATCAGAATGCTTCCACCTGAGCTGCGAGGATACCTCTGAAAGTACCCAGCACTTCCAGCACAAATTCTTGCCTTGGAACGCTGAGGTTCTGACGCTGGCGGGGACAGAAGAGCTCAAGAGGTGCCAAGAGCTCTCACTTCTCCCTTTTTTAACGACCGCCGAGGCCTCTCTCCGCGCTAGGAAGGTTATTTGTAAACACTAATAAGAGCGAACAGTTCTGGGGCAGCGCACCTGCCACGTGGGGATTGCTCCTACCGGATGGAAAGTAAAGGGGGAAAAAAAAAAAAAAAAAAAGAGGTTATGCACTTACAGAGAAGGAGACAGCAAGTCATCCTCGGCTTGAGTGACTCCGAGGAAGCTCGCGCTGAAGCTCAGAAGATGGCAGAAAGAACAAAGCGCCCCATTTAGCAGATGTATTTTGAAAACACCAGCTTCGCCGAGGAAACACCTGCCGCGCGGTCCCTGCATATGGCGAGGGGAATTTCGAGCCCTGCTTAAGTGCCTTAGATGTCAAGCGTACAATCTTCAAATTAAATCTTCCGGCTGACTGAGATGGATGGAAACAACAGCACATTCACAGCAAATTAACCAAATAAATGAGCCTTGCCTGCTGAAGCCGGAATAAAACGAAAGGAACTGGAAGATGAACAAGTACTTGCATCTGTTTGAAATTACCAGAGAACAAACAAGCATCATCGGATTAGTCCGTGTCTCCGATATATCACACGTGCCCGGAACTCCGCACTCCATCACCGGGCAGGGAAACGCAAGGCACAAGGGAGCAAACAGGCTGCTGGATGGAGATGAGGCGAGCACCGAAGATTTAAGAGCTCTCGGCCTGCAGTGTTACCCTGGCTTACAACAGCCAGGCAGAGGAGTCGTGTTCACCATTTATTTGTCAAGTTAAGGGGAAATCTGCTTCCTCAGAAACGTACCGCAAAGGAGGTTTGCACGTATGAGATTAAACCCAGGTTCAGATTTGGATAACGGGGCAGAAGACAGGTATTGTAATGAACACAACATCACTTTTACCCCACACTGGAAAAGGGGAATTCTTTCCAAACTCCATTTAAAAAAAAAAAAAACAAAACAACCCCCCACAGACAAGAGAGCAGTTACACTCAGCTATTTAACTAACACTCAAAGATGCTGCTGACTAAAACTAATCCTGCTTTTGCGCCGAGATCAGTAGAGGATAAGATCAATCCATGACTTAAACACCGCAGGCGCCTGCAAAGGAAACTAAATAAATAAATGCAATCCCTTGGGGGGGACGAATAAAAGCTTGGACGGGCAGGCACGGTGTGGGAGCACACCTCGGAGCAGCGGCACCGCTCACAGACACGCGAGTTTTAGGGCGGCCCTGAGTGGGAGCTGTCGCGGGGGCGTTTTCCAGCTGAGCCGAAACATTTCTGCCCACCCCTGCGTATCGTCCGTGCAAGCACACGGGAGTGTGAAACAGAGCGATGCTCACCCACACAGGTTGAATCAACACAGAGCAGGTCAAGTTGTAGGATGAACGCCTGTGGGGAACGCTCCAGCACAGAGGTCACCACTGCTGAACCACCCGAGATCCTCCTACACGGCTGAAGACACCCCTGAAGACACCCTGTGTGCACTACTCGATGCCACAGAGCTAAACAAAACTTACTTATGGATCACTGTTGCTCACTTACTCGCAGTTTTTCTTCTGCTGAAAGCAAGTGCTTGTACAACTTCCTCACCCTAACATCCTCTTTCAACTCTCACCAGCCTTCCTCCTGCTCATTCGAAAGCAAAATCCCTCAGACCAGTTTTCACACTAAGGACAAGGTGAGCTCGTCCAAGTTCGGCGCCCAAGCAGAGCGCGGCGTGTTCCACAGTCCCGCGAAGGTACGGGCACCGCGACCCTGCCTGCGCATCCAGACACCGGGATCCGGGCTGTCCCTGGGGTGGGGAAACACTCGGACAAAAAGTGTCAGGGACAGGCAGGGCTTTGACCCACCCCATTTTGTTTCCTTCGTTACAGAGTCTAGAATCACCGAGTGGTTTGGGTTGGAAAGCTTCTTCAAAGACGAGCCCCCGCGGCAATGAGCACAGACATCGTTTCAGCATCTCTCAGGCTGCTCAAAGCCTCGTCCAACCCGACCTTGAAGACTTCCCAGTGATGGGGCATCCACAGAAATCGAGGGGCTGGAGAACCTCTCCTACAAGGACAGGCTGAGAGAGCTGGGGTTGCTGAGCCTGGAGAAGGCTCCGGGGAGACCTTCTTGCAGCCTTCCCGTACTTGAAGGGTCTTACAAGAAAGACGAGGACAAACCTTCCAGCAGGGCCTGTAGCGACAGGACAAGCTATAATGGTTTTCAACTAAAAGAGGGGAGATTTGGACTAGATATAACGGAGAGATTTAAAGTAGATGTAAAGGAAGAAATTTTTTACACTGAGGGTGGTGAGACATGGGCACAGGTTGCCCAGAGAGGTGGTGGAAGCCCCATCCCTGGGGACGTTCAAGGCCAGGTTGGAGGGGGCTCTGAGCAACCTGACCCAGCTGAAGATGTCCCTTCCCACCAAACCATTCCATGATTTTACGGTCCACAACTTCCCTGGAGAACCTGTTCCAGTGTCTCATCCCCCTCACTATAAAGAAATTCTTCCTTGTGTCCAAGAAGTGTCTCCTTTCTTCCCCTACAGCCAACAACTTGTTCAAAACACTGGCTCTGAGTATCAGAACTTTTCAGTGCAGAAGCACCAAACTTTTCCCCAGTTCTTCAATATTTGACCTACAAACTCCACATCTTGTCCACAGCCTGTCCAAGCAAGAGCATTTAATTGCCTATTTTCTCTACAAGGAATCCCATTCTACTTTCAATCTTTTCCAGCAGCAAGTCATCTCCACCCAAACCTCTCCGAAAGATTAAAATTCAAAGTAGGAAAGCATTTGAAGCCAAGTGCTAAACCTCCTCAGGGTTTTTGTTCTTCCTACTTGTTCCATTTGTTCTTTTAACTCTCACACCACTGAGTAGACAACGCGGGGTTCTTCCAGCTGCTCCTTCTCTGCAACCCGGAGCGGAAACATCACCAGGTACGGGCAGGTCACTCGCTTTTTAGAAACGTGTCGGAGACTGGATTTATCGTTGCATCATAAACACAGCGTGGGACTGCTCCTGGTGCTCTCACCCGAACGATAAAAGCTGGGAAACTCCCCTTTAATCCAAAAATAACCTAAGACAACAGTAAAGGCAAGTGACTCCCATCAGCAAAACTCCTTTCGAAACACGCAGCCCAACCTGTTCATCTGCACCACGGGGTGACGTTCGGGAGGTGAAAGCCAAGTCAGAGCTCTCTTGTATTTATAAACACACATCAGGTGCGTTCAAGGGTTTGGTTTTAAGCTTCTGTCACTTCTGTATTTCTTAAAATGCAGTTTTTTTTCACTCCAGCTGCTGCCACCCCAGTAAAATGAACTACTCCTTCTCATTGCATTGCAAGGGATTTTGAAAAAGCAAGTGGTACGGACAGATTAAACAGAATTTTAGCTGCAACTAAACACTTCTCATTTCCTTCAACAATACCTTTCAGTGCAGAAGGGCACAATCTGTTCTGCAGTCACACCTCCAGTACAGGATGAGGGGGGGTACAGGCTTGCAGAAAGGAGATGGGGAAAAAAAATGAGCAGGAGAGAGTATTTTCTTCTCAAAGAAAAAGCAAGCTCTAGTTTACCAGAAAATTAAAACTCCTTTCATAAACTCCTGACCGTCAAAAGTGTTTGTAAGTTTTCCTGATGTACACAAGAAAGCAACAGTGAATTCTAAACTTATTAAATTTACTTCTGCTCTAAGGTAAAAGCCAAAAGGGACCTTAAGCACAAAAAAAAAAATTGAGTATAATGCAAATATAAGAAGAAATCTGCACCTGTAAACCAGCACAGAAAAAGGGCAACAAACAGGGAGTCCAGCTACCGCCTGGTAAGCAAAGTCACAGCAAGAGGGAAGCTGAACATTTTCAAAATAATCCTACAATCTGAAGCAAACAAGTGTAAAGGTTCCGTAGTTACTTGTTCCGAGGAAGTCTGCTCCAGGTAGCTAAGTTCAACCTCCCTTCTTGCCTCTGATCCTTTGAGGTACAGAATCATAGAATCATAGAACAGTTCAGGCTGGAAAGGACCCTTGGGATCATCGAGTCCAACCATTAACCCTACACTACAACCATTAACCCTACACTACAAGTTCACCCCTAAACCATCTCACCCAACACCACATCTCAGCGACACTTAAACACATCCAGGGATGGCGACTCAACCCCTCCCTGGGCAGTCTGTTCCAGTGTCTGACCACTCTTTCCGTGAAGAATTTCTTCCTCATGTCCAGTCTAAACTTGCCCTGTTGCAACATGAACCCATTCCCCCTGGTTCTGTCTCTAATGACCTGTGAGAAGAGACCAGCACCAACCTCTCCACAACGTCCTTTCAAGTAATTGTAGAACATGATGAGGTCCCCCCGGAGCCTCCTCTTCCTCAAACTGAACAGTCCCAGCTCCCTCAATCGCTCCTCGTAAGGTCTATTCTCCAGGCCCTTCACGAGCTTTGTCGCCCTCTTCTGCACTTGCTCCAACACCTTGAGATCTCTCCTGTACTGAGGTGCCCAAAACTGAACACGATACTCAAGGTGTGGCCTCACCAGGTACTCGCTGTCTCACACAACGTAAACCCCGATGACAAAATGAGATTTTTCTTTTTCACCATTTTAAAATTTAAAGCACATTTCCAAACGAGTAGCTCCAGCAGCATTCACTGGAGGAAGGCCGTGCTTCCACAACGCTTTGCCTTCAGCAGGCAAAGGTATTTCCCCCGGGTGTCCCAGGTGTCCCTCAAATCTCCACTCGAGAGAGACTCATCTTTTTCAGGTCCACGTTGCAAATTGCTCAGAGCCCTTGCAAAGAGCAGGCTGCAAAGTTTGGCTACTGGGGGCTTGAGTTTGCAGCACTGCCCCAAGCACCCCTCGTAGAATCACAGAATTATAAAATGTTGGGGGTTGGAAGGGACCTCCAGAGATCACCCAGTGCCACCCCCTGCCAGAGCAGGGTCACCCAGAGCAGCCACACAGGAACGTGTCCAGGCGGGTTTGAAAGTCTCCAGAGCAGGAGACTCCACACCCTTCCTGGGCAACCTGGGCCAGGGCTCCGGCACCCGCACAGGGAAGAAATTTTTCCTCATGTTGAGGTGGAACTTCCCACTTAGATCCATTATTCCTTGTCCTATCGCTGGGCACCACTGAGAAGAGATTGTCCCCTTCCCCTTGACCCCCACTCCTCAGATATTTCCATACGTTAACAAGGTCCCCTCTCAGCCGTCTCCTCTCAAGGCTGAACAGCCCCAGCTCTCTCAGTCTCTCTTCCCAGCAGAGATGTTCAGTCCCTTGATCACCCTCGTCACCCTTGGACTCTCCCCAGTAGGTCCCCGTCTCTCTGGAACTGGGGAGCCCAGAACTGGACACAGGGTTCCAGGGGTGGTCTCCCCAGGGCAGAGCAGAGGGGCAGGAGAACCTCCCCAGCCCTGCTGGACACACTTTTCATGATGCCCCCCAGGATCCCACTGGTCTCTTGGCCACCAGGGCACGTTGCTGTCCCAGGGACAACTCAGTGCCCACTGGGACTCCAAGGTTCTCACATGCCTCAAACCCAGGTGTGCTACATCTCCTGGGATACTTCCAGCTCTCAATTATAACCAGATGATCCACCAAAGATGTGGAAGGGACACCCGCAGACGGCAGGCACCAGGTTCAGCCACGCTCCGGGCAGAGCTGCATGACCCGGGCGCACGCTCCTCCCCACGGCCAGGAAAACCAGCAGCTCGCACCCAGACCTGCGCAGGAACCACGGGGACGAGCTGCTAACAATTGGGATAGCTTTTATTTGTATCCTGGTTACTCACTTCAGTCAAGATTTCCATTCTCCTGACCCTACAAACTGGGCCACTACCACAAAAGGCAGCAAGACCATCTCCTCCGGCTGAGGGGCGATTTAAACCTTCAGGGTTGCTCCCTTCTTCAGGCTGAGAACATCCACGAACAACAAGATCCTGAAGAACTGCCCCTGAACACCTTCCTCCAGTTTTGCAGCGAATCACAGACAAGGAACAGAAAAAAAAAAACCCTCTCACTATCTTGTGCACACACACAACCCCCCTTACTGCACAAACAACGACAACTACAGCTCAGTCTTTTCCCCCCCCAGAATCACAAACTTCTCAACTGGAAGCTCTGCTACTGGTAAGCAGAAAGGAACAGAATATAAAAGTTTATTTTACATACAGATTCCAGATGTAGAGAGAGAAACTGGAGGTTTAGCAAGCATCTGTACCAAATTATGCACCCGGCTGCCAAGACAACAAATTTTTCCTTCGGGAAAGCTGTCAGTTGCAATGGACAAAAAAACCAAAAAACCCTAAAAAAAATCCCAACATGATTTTAAGTGAACATCATGCAGTTCTTCAGGCTAAAGAAAAGGCCATGCAGCAGTTTAGAACCAGACTAGTTTATTTGCTCCCCGGTTTTTATTAAAATTGACCCTATCTAGTATGAAAATAATCCCTGTAAAACCTCTTAGGGAGGACTTACAGAGTTAGGCCAATATTCAATTTAGCAGAGCAGGGAGGAGGGGAGAGGACGACTTAGACATGAACAAAAGCAATTCTACAACCAACATACATAGATCCCACTGCGATGGGATTATGAATTACACAAATTAAGTAACCTGATCCCCTTCAGACAAGGCAAATATGAAGATAAAAGGAGCCATCTGTGCAGCTGGAGAACTCCGTTTATCTGCAGCAACAGGTAGGAGAAGGCAGAGCGCGTATTTACAAGTCACATTTGGGCAGTGCTGGAGGTTTACAAACCTTTCGATGTTATCTGCCCTAAAAAAAAACGTTGCCCTCTGAAAAAACAAACAAGATAAGGAGGCTGGGAACACAGGGAGCAATCGGAGCTGGAATGCCACCGGCAGCTGTACGGCTCCTGCAAGGACGGCTTTTGCTCTCCTGCAAACACCAGATAAATGGAAAGAGGGAGGAAATAAAAAAGAACAGAAACATTATTCAAAGCTGTCAATACTTCCCAGCCCAGCTGCCAATGAATCTTAAATTTATGAGAACACAGTAAGGGCATCATTAGCAGCGAAAGTAGGGTCACGTGGGGGTCTTTTAGGGATTTTTATATTTTTTTTTAAAGTCAGAGACAAGAATGTGTGTCAAAGCCACTCTGCTTAAAAAAAAAAAGTGCTGGGCACTGGAGAGGCAGGGGCTTATCTGGGACCGATTGCATTCAGGGGACATAAACAGAGCCCTGCTGAACCACCCAGCCCTTGGGCCTTCGCTGGTGAAGAGCTCGTCTCCAAGGAGCCACAAGGTTGTAGCAATTTCTCTGGCCAGTCCGACCCGTGCTAGACTCCAGCATTAAAACCCACAGGGGACAGCAGCACAGACCAGTAATTAAATACTCATCAAATCAACTAGGACATATTTCTTACCAGCACTTCTTTTCAAGTGCAGGGTGAGACTCACTGTTATCCCCGATATCCTCGATGCAAAATTTTTCGGTCCAGTTCCTTCCATTTTTGCAGTACCTGCCAGTTGCTTGATGTCTTTCTGTCCCCACGCTCCTCCCACCCTCCTGGATTAAGTCACAATTAGCAGCTCACCCAGTTGCTTTTTTATCCTAGACACAGGCTTCTCTCGCAGCAGAACCTACTCCCAAATCAAGACGTTGCCACGGCCCAAAATGCACGTAAGCCTTAAATCTGGACACACACCAATGAGGAGGACAAACCCCACCTCACAGTCTCCCCGCGCTGTCCCAAAAAGACGCCGCGCCAATACCGCGAGGCTACAGATGGAAGGGATTTAAGCAAAGAAAAGCAGATATCCAGCTTCCTCGTCTTGAAGGTCAGAACAGAAAGAGAACTTTGCCCAGCTCACGTTAAGCCTCAGATAAGTATCGCCGCTGCGGGATCAAAGACCTGGGAAGAGGGCGCGAGCAGCACGGACACGCGGTCTGGGCTGTGTGTCAGAGCAGCAAAAACGACCGGTCCCTACAGGCAACGCGTGAGGAGTCGTTCTCTTCCTTCCGCGACCGCTACGCGCCGTCGCTTTTTATTTCCAGTTCGACACCTGCTGAGAAAGGGGGTCTCCATACAAAACCAGTGAAGATTTCATTAAGCCTGTGTGGCCCCTAGCGAGGCGTCTTCCCTCGTTACAGGTAAGGGCCTGGGCAAAGCGCTAAAAAAAGGGGGAGAAGAGGAGAAGAGATTCCCTTTTTAGAAGGATACATCACCGACTGGGTTTGCTATCAGCCAGGTACACCCGCTCGATTTCAGAGCAGGGCAAGAGGGGTTTCTGCAGTTTTTCAGCTTCACACCTGAGAGAACTGCACTTCCGCTCGCACAGATTTTAGGGGGTCAAGGCTGGTTGCAGTGGGGCCGGGTGGGATTTGGAAGATGGAAACAGCCACAAGGCAGATGGAAGTTGGGGATATTTTGAAACCCCTCTGAACTTTCCCAGATCATCATCAAGCATTATCCCACTGTCAAAATCCGGGTAAACATTTAATTGTTTCAGGGCACCCTTTAAAAAAAAAAGTTGATGTCTCCAAGGGCATAAGCTCCGTAAATCACTAAAATTATGATGTCGCTTACTAAGAAGCAAGAAAACATGAAGATAAAAAGATCCACTAAATGCTGAACAGTTTCTCCTGCAGGCTCTCACCAACACCTCCAGGTATGGGCTTACTGACACTCCTTGCGGGTAAGGCTCAGAAGATACAAGCTCAAGAAATACAAGTTGAATTTGCTCTTCTCATTTATTTCAGACCTAATTTATTTATACTTTTACTACACCGACTTTCTCCATGAGTTTCCTTCGAATTTCAGGAGCAGGGGAAGAACCCCTCGGTGCCTTGCTGAGGCATCTGAACAACAGCAGGGGTACGATGCACAACATCAACGTTTGTAGTGGAAGAACACGGTGTTGAAAGCAAATACACAAATCCTGCAAGGATCCCAGTTTACATAGGTCCTTAAACTGGCCAGCTGGACCTATGTTGAAATACTTTGGGGAAATGCAGAGAAAATTCAGTGGATAAAGAAAGAAAACTGGGGGACTGAGGGAAAAAAAAAACCCAAGAGAAGCAAGAAATAGGGTCTTAGCTTAAAGAGAAGGTGAAGTGTCACTTGTCCTGGAAAAAAACAATTCCAGGACGGGGGCAAGCCCAAAGACAAAAGGATGCGATCCCCAAAACTTTCTGCAGCACAGTTACAAGGAGAAACAAAAAAAAACAAAAAGTGAGTCAGCATCAGAAGGCACACCTCAGGTCCTCCAAAAAACGAAACCCAAATTCACTTTTCTCAAGAAATGGCTAAATAAACTAAGAGTTGGTAAAACCCAGCCTATTTTGGAATGCCTTCAGGCATTTACGCTAACATGACCCAATGCCACAGGAAGTACAGAACAAGTGCTGTGCTTACTCCTAACGGGCTCTCAAAGCTCTTTATCTGAAAAGGAATGTCTTGCCCAAGTGAGGTGTTAAAAATAATATTCACTGAACATTCACACCCCCATCACTCGCTGGCATGCTTCATATGGAGACACACGAGCTGCTTTTCAGCAGCTTTAGATGGATTTTTAATGTCATGTTTTCTCCTCTGTAAATCATTTTCGTCTACTCTTAGTCAATAGTCTCAATGTATGTTAATATAACCTACAGGAAAAAAGGTTTGGAACAGAGATTTTGCTATCATTTACTGTCAAATCAAAACACAACTCTGTACTACAATCTTCCAGGGAAGCAAGGAGAGGAGAGCAGTGAAGCTTCAAGCACCATGAATTCCCTGAGGTCTTTCACCTGAGAAGGCACCTTCTTCTGAATCCCACTACGTAATAGTCCTAGTTTGCTTGGTTTTCTCCAAAACACTAATTTTGGGGTTCTAGGGATTTATTTTATTCTTTTTTCTAACCTGGGTACCAGGGATAGGATGGACTCAATGTGGAAAAACTAAACTAGTCTGACCTTGACAGAGAGGAACTCAAAAAGGCAGACAACAGAGCTGACCTGCCGCACACTAATACCCTCCTACAAGACATGATCTTCCCCTTTCTGGTCTTCTACAAACCTCCAGAGGGACTGACTGGAAAGGAAAAGAGAATGAGGGAAGGAGAAGCAGAAGTTACATCCAAGTTGCAGAAACCTAACAGAGCCAACGACAGTAACTTGCTGTTCTTTCACGTCACCAAAAAGCAGGTAAATCCTCTCAAAGGAAACCAAGGGCCCTCTCCCTCAAATCTGCCACCTCCTTACCGCGCTGTGAGACTAAAATAACTCTCGCTGGGTTTCTATAAAGTTAGAACTGAAGGGCTCGTTATCTGACAGCTCCTGCTCAGTCCTTTGACCTGGCCGCAGCACTTATCGCTTCGGCAGCCCTGGATCACGTTGCTCGGCTACTCCGACCGCGGCCCCGTGCTCGGCGACAGGAGCCAAAAGGTGGCCAGGAGTGGAAACAGAGCAGCAAGACAACGACAGACAGAACTAAACACCAGTATTACAGGGTCTGAGATCACTGGATCCCAAAATAAACATGCTACAAGTATTGTAACACTTGTCACAAGACATATCTCTAACTGTTCCTTTACAACCAGTGTTTTTACTCTTTGATGATACAACAGGTGGAAGGATTTGCTGTCCCTCCTACTAAGATGGATTTTTATTTTGTTCAAGCAAACACAACACACACACACACGGTTCACAGCCATAACAGAGAACTCCCAAACATTTCAGAATCATTTCAGCAACCTCAAAAACTTTTTTCTCCTCCCCCCCAAAACACACTTTTTTTTTCTCTATAGGCCTTTCACTTACCTCTCCCATAGCCCGTCCTTCCAGAGCAAGCGCTTGAAAATCATGATTCAGTTCATCCATGGAACGCACCTATTTATAGATGGGCAAAAAAATACATCAGGAAACGCTTGTATTTTTTTTGTTTAATGATAATCACAGTTTACAGCAATTTTTATGATACAGGTTGCGAGCTACATTCCATATTACAGCACATAAAAAGGTGAGCGAGCTCTAAAGGATGACTTACCTTTCAGACTCCCAGAAGCTACAATGTTTATAACATTAGATTTATACACGCAGAAAAAAAAAAGGAAAAACCAGCAATTACTTTTAAGACACACAAAGACTAAAACAACTGCCTTTGCTAAGTGTTTTGCAGAGACTAATATTTCACAGCCAGTTGCCTCATTTCAAGTGAGGGAGTCAACGCATCAGCAAGCGTGGCAGCATCACTTCCTTTCAGGTGAAAAAAATCAAGTAAAGACTCTCATATGAAACAGGCAGATCTATATTCAAATTACACTGATATGAAAGAGACAAACACAACAGCAGAAACAAAGGCAAATTAAATTCAATTCAGTTGTACCACTGGAAACGGGAGGCAGGGGATGAAGAAAGGAGTGAACAATGTCTTAAGATCAGTTGCTAATTTTCATTATTGCACCCACGACATCTCAAAGCAGAAACCCAGCAGAACAAACTGGGGCTCAGAACACCTTAAGGAACCCCCTGATGGGGCTACTGTCTTTCCCTCATTCCCGAGAGGTTGGCAGCCCCACAGCTCTGCCAAGGTCTCCAGGACTTGCCAGCTGAGGTGAGGCCCACGGGGGAAAGGCAGCGGCGAAGCAATCCCTGCCGAGGGATGCAGGGCAGAGCTTGGCACGGCGGGAGCACAGGGACATCCCCGGTGGGGGGGACACTGGCCTTGCTCACCTGGAGGACCTGTAGCTATAACATCTACTTGTGGAGTTGTGCCATTTTCTGCTTCTTGATGGAAACCGATTCAATAAGGACATTTTAAAAAAAAAATAAAAAAAAAGAAAGAATTTAAAACTGCTAGTTGCTGAAAATGCACGAAAACACTTCTGATCTTCATCCCCGTATCTCATCCAGGCAATTCCTTCCACTGAGCACAAGTGCAGAGGGAAAGAAAAAAAAAACCAAACAACTATGGACTTGAGGACAAAGCACAGAAGTTCAACCACGTGCTCAGAGACTAAATTATTGCCCTGCTCAGGCAGCACACCTGTACCAACACAGTGCTTACTGCAACAGCCACAGACACATCGGATGGCACATAAGCAACACTACACACCTCCTACTCAGTGTTTACAAATCCTTGCAACCCCACAGATCTGATACACCTTTCTGCTGGAGCAGAGGCAGTAGTTTATAAAACACTTCTCTGCAAGTAATGCGCACGCTCTGTGTGACCACTCTGTGGTCCTTTACGGGCTCTTTTCCACACCCCGTGTTCTGTCGTGTCACCACTGAAGATGCAGCAGGTGATGCGGACGCAGCCTCCTCTAGGTCAGGGGAAGGAACCCAGTAATACCTCACGGGCGATTTAAAGAACAAAACCCCAAGAACAAGTTTAGATTCTAATGCACCACCCTGCTAGCAGTTACCTCGTGTTCACTGACCTTAAGTCTGACTCCTGCTACTCACGCCACTATCTCCAGCAGATCCAAGTTATGATTTTGTTGCAGTTACGCTTTATTTCTACTTTAAGCCAAAATTCAATAGACCTTATCCAAGAATACCAGATGCAGGGAAAGACAGATAACCTCCAGAAGTCCCTTCCATTCTGAATTCTTCTGCTATTCTGTGATGATACTACTTTGCAAAAGATTAGTAACATATTGTTACCCATCTTCTCCCCCTTTACTCTGCTCTTGTGAGACGCCACCTCAAATCCTGCATCCAGTTCTGGTGTCCCCACCGTAAGAGGGACGTGGATCTGTTGGAACAACCTCAGAGGAGGCCACAAAGATGACTCAGGGGCTGGAGCAGCTCTGCTCCGAGGACAGGCTGAGGGAGCTGGGGTTGTTCAGCTGGGGAAGAGAAGACTCCAGGGGGACCTTATCACTGCCTGCAGTGCCTGAAGGGAACCTGCAGAGAGGCTGGGGAGGGACTTTTGAAAAGTGTTCAGAGATAGGACAAGGGAAATGAGTTTAAATGGAAGCAGAATAGATTTAGACTGGATCTTAGGAAAAAATTCTTCAGTCTGAGGGTGGCAAGACTCTGGAATAGGTTGCTCAGAGAGGCTGTGGCTGCCCCCTCCCTGGAGATGTTCAAGGTTGGATGAGCCTTGAGAAACCTGGGCTGGTTAAGGGCATCCCTGCCCATGGCAGGGGGTTGGGGCAGATGATCTCTAAGGTCCCTTCCAACCCAGGCCATTCTAGGATTCTAATACATATTTATGTAATTTGCAAACTCTCAATGGCCAGGCCCTCAGAATCACAGTTTAAAAATAAAGTGTGCTCTTATTACTGTATCTCAGCTCAAAGTTATTTTCAGTTATGCCTCAGCCTTGCCACCTCCTGTGGTGACGCTTATCATACCAACCATGAACAGAGAGTGAAAAGTGACTCCGCCTTCCAGAGTCTACAGTACCAAAGACCCTCCTGTACTGTCAACTCCATCCCTGATTTGCCAGTGAAGACATCTCGGTTACCTCACGTGAGACCAAATTCTTCCAGGAAGCAATTCAAGCTGAAAAAGTGCTGCAACCCCCAGACATGCTGAGCCACAGGAGCTCAACAGCAGCAAATTAATATTTCAATGAGCCATCCGAGGACTAGAGAAGCTACACAAAGAGATTCACCAGGTGATTTTTACTCCTCCCCCTGCTACAGCAACGTCCCAGCAAACCACCCTGCTGCAGGACCCGCAGTGCTGCGGGGAGCGCGAGTGGAGAGTCGGAGGCTGCTCAGCGCGTCTCTCCCAACTTCTCCAAAACAAATCAACTCCCAAAGGTGGAAAATGTGCTATGGGAACCTAGGAACAATATAAACATTACCTTCCTAGCATAAAACAAAAGGCTATTAAGAGATATTTGTGCTTTGTTTTGGTCGTATCTCAGACCTACTGACTCCCCCGCTGCCAAGCTGGGCTCCTCTCGCAGCTCCAGCTGCACGGACACCCGGCGACAGCCCCGCACAGAATGTGCAGGCACTTTCTCAACTAGAATGGAACCAAGGTAAGAGCAGTAAAAGGCAAAAAGCAGGGTGGCAGAGCCCTGGCCCAGGCTGCCCAGAGAGGGTGTGGAGTCTCCTGCTCTGGAGACATTGAAAACCCGCCTGGACGCGTTCCTGTGTGACCTGCTCTGGGTGACCCTGCTCTGGCAAGGGGCTGGACTGGATGATCTCTAGAGGTCCCTTCCAACCCCCAACACTCTGTGATTCTGAGATAAACATGCAAGCAAAGTGCACTCCAGCTGTTTCCCACCGGGCTGGTTTAACTGCACACCTAAGGGAGCGCTATGATTTTCACTGAAGGGTCTGAAGGAAGCTGTTCTTCAAACACAGCTTCGATTGCAAACTGCCACCTGAACCTCCCTGTCCAACGACACGCAGCAGGCACACGCTGCCTCCATCTCCTTCCCAAATACAACTCACCCCAGTCACTATCGAAAGTAGAAAAAAAAAATACAGGTTTCTCTATCTGCTATGAGAGGTCAGGTACTGGAAGATATTATTCATTCCAGATATTTAAGTCAGACCCCTAATGAGCTCTCTGTATCAGTCCTAACAATTACGGTTATAAACATTTTCTAAATCAGGTCTTCATGCCTGGCTTTTGGGCACTCTATGCTCAAACTGTACATAACCACCAATTTCGAGGCCCTTGCTCTCAGTCACACAGTTCCTTTATCTCCACTGATTACTGTGCCTATTTGTTTGTAACACAGGATAGCTCACTGTTCAATTTTCAAAGACTGCACCCAAAGGTCCTCTTCTCATTTCCACACTTCTCTAATATTGCACAGCAACACCTCTCACCTCATTTTCTCACACATTATGCACAAATATCACTGGGCTCCTTCGTTTCCCTTTGAAAAAAGAACAAATAGCTCCCGAAAAAGCAGAACGTGAAGCCAAGGTCCTGACTTCCTCCACCTTAGCACTCCAAAAGGCAGGTAACCCCCTGAAATGGCAACTAAACGACACAGATGATCTCCCATCTCACTGGGATCCACTCCCGTTAACAACCACTGACCCGTAATGAACACAGACACATAGAACAGAGTCTCACGATGGTGTAAACACTAGAAACAAGGAGGTCCACAGAGAAAGAACTTCGGCGTAGACAAGCGCTAACGTCAATGAGATTTGATTACCAGAAAATTTGGTTGGTCACTGAACCAGAGTTTTGAAAGAAATCCAGAAGACAACGCCAGGACAAATCGGCTGCCCAAGGAAGCGATGCCCTGACATCTGGATATGACATGACAACCTGGTTCCTCAGAGGAGGAGGCGATCTCGAGAAACATCAGGAACCGCACGGCGAGAGGTCAGCTGCTCTCCCGACTGCTTCCCAAGCGATCCCACAAACCCTGCCTCCTGCTCTCAGCCAGCAGCACCCCTCGGCCGCACCCCCAGCTCAGCCTCTTCCAGGGACGCTGCCTCCCCAAGGCGAAACGCCAAGTGCACATCCTCGCCAAGTACCCAGCACGGAGCTCCCTGCCTCTTTTCAGGAGCATTCCTGCTTTCTGGTAAGGCAAAAAAACCAGCACGTTTGCTGCTGCAGCCTACTTAATGAAATCAAGGCTCTGCACATCAGCCACGCTGCTGCTGAACGGGAATTACAAAGCGATTTTGTTGCACAAGAACATGCCTCCCCTTCCCATTAGACACCATGTATGCACTCAGGAATTATGTAAATCTCACCAAAATTAATGAGAAACTCATTCGAGAAGCGTAATTTCCACGCAGGCTAATATGTATGGCACTATAACACACTCCAGCCACTTCACCGACTCTAGATAATTCACCGCCTGCGCGGTCGAAGCGCACACCCCGAAGAGGATTCACCCAGCGCCCAAACCACGCCAAGAAACCAGAGTAAACCCATCAGATTGTTTCGCTTGGACTGATCAGTTCAGTCCCTCAGAAGCCCTCTTAAACCAGTTTTCACCTTTGCTCTGAAAAACACAGGATGAAGCGAGAGCCGGCTGTACTGCTCGTTACACAGCGCCTCCAGGTCACACCTCTACATCTTATTTTCAGTCCCCTGAATAAAAGCCCTTGGCCTCGCACACGCTGAGGCAACAGGAGCCTTTCCAAGTTTCAGCAGCAGACACCCAGCGCCTATTTTAGAGAGGACAAGGCAAAACACGGAGCGCTCTCTGCTCTCACCGACTGCACGCTGCAACAACGCAAACCGATTTCTCTCCGGGTCGATGGCCGCTTGCACAGCTCAGCCTCCCACGCAGCACAAGAGCTGCTCAGCGACTCTGCGCCCAACGCATCCACTGTGGGTTTTCCGACGCCTCGAGCAGCACGCGGGTAATCGGGTCCTGTGTAGGATGGCTACCTGACACATTCCACTTCTCTTTTTAAGTAGGATTGGAGGGCCTCACCATCGCAGAACTCAGTGGCAGCGACTCGGCAGGAAACGCTTGCCTGGTCCCAGAGCCACACAGACACTTGTCCTTGTCTGTACCTGGAACATTTTTGAGTTTATATAGCTACACCAGAAATAGAGAGAGCAACATTCCAGCAGCTAAAGATGTTCTGGGCTCTGCCACTTGGTCCTGGACCTCCTGCTCACCTCTATCACACCACAGACCCGGCCACGACACTTTTCCCCGCCCCTGAGCCTCCCCCAAAACATATTCTTGTCACAGAAACCGCCCGTATTTAGAGGTTTCCCAATTTTCTTCTTAGAGAAGAGCAAAGAGGACTCAGGCAACCATCCCAGGCATCACTAAAGACCCAAGGGTCTGAACAACCCAAGAGAGAGGGTGACAGAGGAGGGAACAACTCACAGACAGAGAGCAGGACCCAACCTCTCCTGCTACACCTCCACCAACCCAGCCCAAAACTGGGTCTGACGTCCCCAGCGCCAAGAAGCCCCAAGACAGCAAAGGCCGAGCAGGGAAATCCGTGCAAGCGCCAGCGTGCCCGCAGAAAGAAGCACCCGAGCACCTGAGAGGACACAGCGCGCTGCTGGTACTGAAAAAACCCAGTTAATTTTAACCTAGCAAACAACAAGGCCCACGGGGCTAAATGACACTTGTCAAAAGGAATTCTGCAGTCGGTTAAATTAACAGGAACCGGGGCCCCAAACTGTCCTTACGATTACTAAACAGGGATGTGAAAGACCTAACAAATTAGCATGAGAGCAACAGTATATTTACCTTTCGGATTTCCAGTACCGTATTTTTTATTCTAGAATAATCCAAGGGGTTTTTTGCACCCTCCCCCAAACAGAGAGCTACCTGCAAAGGAGCTGAATTGTAATTTTAAGTAAATATTAATGTCAGTAACCAGTGCTAATACTGCACCTTATTTAAGCAAATACGGTTGTTAATATGACCTTTACACACAAATTCAAAGTGCAAAACCGCATCGCATTTCATGATCTGCAGGTATCTCGGGGGACTGCACACTAGCCCTATATATTAAGGAATCCTCCTTTATGGAGAATTTCTATTCGCCTAGACAGACACACAGCGATACTATCAAAGGTTAAATTTCACTCTTGATCACAAAGGGTTTTTTATTTCCTCCTTACGCCAGTGAAGTTTCCCAGTAAGAGAAAGGACAGGTGGAATTAAGGAAAAGAGAGAGAAAAAAAAAAGGAAAGCCAAACATACGGAATAAAAAACAAGTAAGCAAACAAACTAGAAAGTCCTTTGCAGAAAAAGAAGCTGAGAAAGCTTCTAGCTGATCTCAAAGATTGCCTCTAAAAGTGCACCACGAAGCCTGAGGGTTTATGATTTTTATTTTATTTTTTTGATGTCGGACAGCATCAAACAGATAAATATCTGCATTTAGTAGCGGTAACAGCATTTGAAGAGGGTTTAAGCTATCTATTTCTATTAAGCCAATTATGTTAAACAGGGTAAGCAAAGCAAAGGAGAAGGCTGCTTCTGTGAGCCTCAGCTCGGCAGTTCCTCCATTTCCCCGCTCGCACCGCGGCCCCGTTTCAGAGGCTGCCCTGCTCCTTCCCCAGCACTTCCTCACGCCAGGAGCCACCTTGCCCCCAGCTGTCCCTCTCTGGGATCAGAGCACTTCTTCACCCACCACCCCTCTCCCTCAATTCTCCTTCCCACCAGGAGGCAAAAATCCCCCCAGGGACAGCATCTGCTAAAACCGAGGTAGGACGGGCACGGCAAAGACAGGATTTTGTGAAGTTGGAACACGTAAAAGGCCGCTTTCAAATTTTCTTTTGATCTACAGTAAATTACAGGGCTGGCTGCAGCCTTCGGGTCCGCCAGCCGAGCGAACCAACCCCAGGCTATCCCACAGATACTCCCATCAGGAATTCTGGGCGAAGCATCCTCAACTTCTCCAGCATTCTGGCCAACAAGAGCACTGGCAAAGACCGGGCGCTGGCACCACAAACCCCTGGGAAGGGCTCGTTCCTCCGTCTCTGCCGATGCCGACTGCGCTCCCGGCGAGCCCGCAGGGAGCCCTCCGGCAATTCAAGCTCCGCACAAGCTCGCTGGGACCACCTCGCTACGAGACCACTTGTTTTGCTTCCCTACTCCTGCAGAGTAGTGAGGAAAATCATGTTACTGTTTGACAGGACAGATCAAGCTGCTAGGATTTCTCAGCCCCCTAAGACGAATCGCATTTGGGTTGTTTCTGTGAGAAGACAAGAGGTGAGAGATGCCAAATTCTCCCTGTTCGCACGGGTACATCACAGGTGCTCAGACAGAGCACCTAAAAAGTGTGATTATTACTTGGACGTTTATTTATTTTTAACTTGGGCACTCTGCAAGTGTGAAAAGGCATCATGTAAAGTTTCCATCCATTAGGCCTCCGCATTTTCAGTCTTGCTCAATTTATAACAGAAAAAAAAAAAATACACAACTTTTTATTTCGTAGTAAAGCACTCCTCAAAAAAGGTCACACTACTACAAGAACACTAAGATGGATGCAGTCAGAACAAAAAAATATCAAAAACGTTCAGGCTGCTGCCCGAATAAAACATCCTGAGAATGGAGAGGAGAAAAAAAAAAAATATAGCTGGTTCAACAGCCTGAACACTTCGCAGCACTTGATTTATATACTCACAAGTTGTTAAAGCTTTTCACATTAACCAAAGGTTTACAAATTTCAGATAGAAACAAATGCCTCCTACTCAGCTGTGGGAGACTGCCTTGTCTCGTTTGAACAGCTCACACAGCAGTTATTTAAAAAATATCTACCCTGCGTGCATACACACACACATGTATATATATAGTATCTAGAAGAGGGGAAAAAAGTATTTACCAGCTGACAATAAGAAAAGCATCACACGCTGTCACCAACAGGCTCGCCACTAACAACTAGATCCAGGGCTAAAATACGTTGTTCCATCAACTGATTACAGCTCTATTTTTAGTCCTCCCCTACAACAATAGTCGGTAAAGAAAGAATGTGAAGTCACAAGTATTAGACAGGATTAGGTGGTTTAACTACTATTTTTGTAGTAAAGGATTTATCATTAGAATTGCTACTACCATTAGCATTCGAAGCAAAAAGCTATTGAAATTGCCGATCGGCTAATGCTTTCCGTGGCGTTTAGCCAGGATGATTAATGATTCAGGGTACAGAAATAAATGCAAGAAAGGCAGCCTTTCCCAACGGCTTGGCTGCGTTGGCTAATCATGGCTTTTCCTGAGATTTTATTCGCCAAGAAGTGCTTCACGAGCGCGGAATTTCGGTTACTCTGCCACGTCTCGGGTGCATATTGTTGGGGTGCAAACTTCCAAAATACTGGGTTACAGAAGAAGCAACCTTAATTTTGCCCTGCCGGAGCTGGCAATACCTTGGGAAAAACATCTTTTCTGCTTCCCAGGCGTGGGTGGCGATCGATGCTTTTGCACAAACCCTCGGGGCTACACTAAGATGTGGCTCGTTTGACCCCCCCGGGGAAGGCTCTTCCTTTCACTCCCACTCCTACTCTGACCTTCCAAGGTTTCAATTCAGAGGGAAGAAGGTGTAAAGAAGGGAAGCAGCAACGTTTCATCCCAGTGCCAAGCTCAGAACTTCTGTCAGGAACAGACACGAGTGATCCCGTGCCACACGGACCATTAGCAAAGGGCTAATTTGAGTTTTTAAGACCAGTCGAGTTTCAGCCCAGCACAGAATCAAGATCTGAAGCACAGCTCCTGTACAGGGTGAGTAACACGGCCAGATGCTCCCAATAAAAACAACTGCCCTAGAACAAAAGTTATCCTGAACAAAGGGAGGGGAGCGACACGGTATTTGAGAGCGGAGGGAGCACAGCATCACATGATATCTGCTCACAAAGGCAAGTTTGTTCCTCGCAGCCCCGCAAAATCGTCACTCGGGGAAGACAGCTTGAAAATTGTCTCAGCACACACCTCAAAGCAAGTTTTCAGACACAGGCAACACTAAATTCGGTGCTCTGGAACAGGTCTTTGTTGAGGAGATTTCCCACCAGCAGTCAAAATTAATCGCGTCAGTTTGCAAAGAAGAGGCTACCAGGGATGGATTATACGGTTTGGATCTTACGTAAAGTTTCACCCACTTACAAAAATGCCACGAGTATCACAACCTGTTCTGCAGAAGCACAGATAGGTCACACCAGCTCAGCAAACCACAAAAGAGCTGATGAGGGGAAAGCAAGGTTGGGGAGAGGGGAGGAAGAAAACGAGCAGAAGCTACGCTCTGATAAAGCTCGACTCAAAACACACTCGGGCGCAATATATTAACTGAAATACTTGGAAGACTTCTTGAAGCCCTGAAACCTGCAGATTCAATAGCGTGAAAAGATCTTTGTTCTTCCTAAGCAAGCACCACAGCAAGGAAGCAGACTACAAAGATGGCAGGGCACAGAGAAATGCCAAAGCCAGCCCATCAGGTCACTTGTGCAATCCCAACAAGGGGCAGGTGTCTTGCAATGGCCTGTCAGGGACAGTAAAACCTTCACATTCAGAGGGAGCAGAGTCTGAAACTGACTTTCTGAACACTTCAGTGTTTTTTCCCCTGTTACAAGAGAAGGATTTTCCAATACCCAACCTTAAACACCCGTATTAGCCACTCTACTCACCCTCCTTCTACCTCAAAAGGAATTTTCAAAGGGCAACATCAAGCAAGAAAACTAAATCAAGCGTTGTCACTCCTCACCCCCAAGATACCCCTTTACAAGAGAAATCTTGCCCCTTTACCAGAGAAATCTCTGCGAAACAAATTTGCTAAAGGAGACATTTCGGCAAGGTGTTACCTTCTAAGTTATCCGGGCATCAAGTTAGCGCAGCCATTTCAATGTCAGCGTAAGAAAAGCCCGAACCAGTCCCTTGATAAAAGGAAGCATCCACAAAAATTCAGCAGATTTAATGAAACGTACATCAGAAAACATTCCTCAAGACCAGAGCCACGCGCCCTGTCGTGCAGGGTACGACTTGCTCTGTGCTTTCAACTCCAGGGCAAACAAGCCAGACTATTTGGCCCAAGGGGGCCCTCACACTCGGTGCTTTCCACAGGCAGATCAGGAAATCTCTGTCCTGAAGAATTAACTGTCACTTAAATGGGATTTCACTTCGGAAGAGCGAATGCTAAGGCTTCTGCTTCCTTAGTTTCCAGGATCTTGTTAGAGGGCCTCACTACAACTTCAAGGCAAACTCTGGTCACGGCGCCTGCCAAGAGACACCAAACATTGTCAAACAACGTCAAATCCAGGCACTTCCCCAGCATCAAGCGGCACAGCTCGAGTAGAAATGCTCTAGAAGGGCAGCTGCCAGGAGAACTACCTTCTGTCTCCGCTTGAATGGAAGTTCCCAGTTAAGAAGTTGCCCGGTCACGCTGCCAAAAGGCAAAGCTGAGCATAAAACCCAGTCCCAGCCCCAGTGCTCTCACTATTCTTCACCAACTATATGCGAAAAATTCCCCACATTCAACAAGACGATCCCTGCGGAGTTCTATTGTCTCAAATTATTAATTAAACATGCTCTCAAAGAAAGTAAATCCCTAAAATCATTTGCTTCTACTACGCAACTGTCATATTACCCCAACTGCAATTCAGACAGTCTGAGCAGACCCATTCACTGGAATTCAGAAGGGACCACCAGGGAAACGCGCTCTTCGCTCCAGTTCAACAACATCCATGCGTGAACAAGCCACAAGAGACCCCAGCCAAGAAAACCCAGCCAATTTTCCTAAAAATCTGCTCCGTGCTGATAACGTCTCCCAGCTGAATCTCTCGACCGGCCTTTCGTTCCCCTCAGGAGCAGTGGGTGGCTGTTTGGGTTCGTAATGGGACGGGCAGCCTTGCAGAACCAGGACGAATCCAGGCCAGGTCAGCCCTCCTCAGGAGTCACCTCATGCCTCTCCCCTCACACGGGTGAAGGGAGGTTCTGAGCACCACCCACTTTTTGCAGGATAAAAAGCACAAAAACACCCTGGTGCAGCTCTAACTGTCCGCCCCAACAGCCTGAAGGCTTATCGGGCAACGCACACGAACGAAAGTCTCAATCTCTTCAAACTGAATCTTAAAATTACTGGTGGACGCTGACACTCGAGGTCATCTTGTTGATTTTTGGAAATAAAAAAAGGCGACTACATTCTGCAGTCAATACCAGGCTGAGGGAAGCATCTTCATTCAAAGTTTAGCGATTAAGTATTTGGAGCTGCAGACATCTAGAGTTTTGCTTAGGAGTTCAGAGATTAGAAAAAAAAAAGGCCTGATTGCACCATTACTGCAGTGCCTGCAAGAACAAAGAGGAATTTATAAACCCAGGAGGATGTGTGGATGGTGTATCTTCGACACCTGAAGATGCAAAATGATAGTAGCACCTTTAATTGCTTAATCATATATATAACATAATTATGCCTCCTCTCCTCCCTTTCTGAAGGAGGAGGGGAAAATGCAAAAGGAAGAGAAAGTTTGCAGGTAAAAAATTCAAAAAGAACATTGGTTCTCCTGCTGTTCACAACAAGAGGACACTGGCTACTTCCTTGGGAGCAGAGAAACTTCATCTTAGTTCATCCCAACTGCAGCCACTCAGCGCTGCTCGTCAAAGCACGAACAGACGACACGGAGAACAGCCGGCACGGTAAGAAATGAAAAGCGAGGATCCCGTAAGTAAGTTCTGACTCACAACACTCACAGCTATTTAATGAGACATGATGAAATGCTATCGTTTGGTAAAAATCACTGGAGTATTATCACCAACAGAGACAGATGTCTGCCTACAGACGCAACAAAGAAGAAACTGGGATTCAACAATTAAAAAAATCCCTCTACCTTTAATTACGACCTCCCAAGCTCTAGGCAAGCATTAACCTATATTACCTTATAATTTTTTTTTCTGACTTCCCATTATCTTTTAGCTACTGAGTTTCCTAACCAGTCTTCAAGGCAACAAGGGCCCTCACTGCATTATCTTTGAAAGTCTAAAATCAAAAGTAGAGTAATGTAAAAGTATCTACAAGAAACTGAGACTTTGCAGACATCCATAATGATTCCCCACCTCCCTGCATGTCCCAGTACTTCCACTTCTATTCTTGAAGGACAAATTCAATTGTATCCTGGCTAAGCCCAAACCGAATTAAATCATTTTTGCACACATAACACTAGTTCTTGCTCCAAGGAATTGAAAATTTAAGAAGCAGATGCAGAGGTGGCCAAAAAGTCAAAAGGAGTGACAATACTAGGATTACACATATCCTGCATTCTGCTTCCCAGGAGTAAAACCTCCTGAGGCAAAGAGAAAACCATGGAAAAAGAGGCACTAAAGAAAGGCTGAAGCACTAAACACACAGATAAAACTGCCCGGCAGTTACCGGAGCACATGGTATCAAATAAGACACACGAGGAGAAAGGTTACTGCCCCCCTCAGAGCTGGCTTGGAAGAAATGAGACACAAGGATTGGGTTAAAGGTGCGTGCGGAACGCAAAACATCAGGACTGCGTGACAAATACGTTACAGCCAATGTTAAAACCACCAGGAAGTAGAACAGATAAGGTTCTGACATCAAGCATATTACAGTGGGTATTTCTCGAGCTTCAGATCACAGAAAAAGAGAAAGCAGCACACAGAACCTTGTGAGCTTAAGCCTGCGGGTACCGCTCGCCCATACAGCCTTCTCGGCAGTGTTCTGCCTCCAAAGAACACCTCTGTTAATTGTTAAAAGTTCATTTAAACTAGTATAAGCTAATGAGTTTTTCTTCCACCAAGAGGCACATTTACTAGTGTCATCTCACTCAAGAAGTTTCTGAAGAAAATCAAGCTGAGGAACACATCCTGGCATTAGGGCAAGTCTCTGTAACATGTTGGGATTCTTTCGTTCGAATACAAATTTAAGTCTTCTGGTTGTTAAAGAACACAGTAAAACCACCTCAAATAGCAGTGAAATTTTTAACGATTGCAAGATTTGGGTTTCCCGTCCCCCACTCCCTCAGTCTCCAGTGAGTTTTGTTGTCAGGGATTTTCAGAGAAAGGAAGATGAAAGGATGAGTTGGAGGAAAAAGGAATTAAGAATTTTATGACATTCATTTTAATTCATAGAGTCATCTTTCCACAAAATGTCCAAACAATAGCAGCTTCTGCCTAAACATCTCAACACCAGACGGCACGGCAGCTTTTACTTGAAAAACCTGAAAGTTGCAGCCTTTCAGTACGAAATTTTTGCTCACTTCAACAACATAAAGCACACGAAGATCTCTTCCATCGATGCCTCTTGAAAACGGTTTCACATTTAGCGACTGAAAACTTGGACAGTTACCAGAGAACTTGCACCTCATTTTCATGCAGCTACTTCCTTTCAAGCGCTAACGAAATACTACGTTTCCACACAAGGGAATAACCACAATATTCTTCTAGCTGCTTAGCTCATAATGCATTATTTTATGCGATTTTTTCCTTCCAGAACACATTAACAGGGCGTTGCGTTTACTTCTTTGCTGATGTACACACTGACTTCAGCGAGGTTGCAAAATCCCCTGTAATGTTTGCTTTTCAAATGGTCTGGATGGCAACACATCCCCCCCCCCCGGGGAAAGGCAAAAGCAGAGGAACGCCGGCTCGTTCGCTTTTATTTGAAAAACCAGAGGCAGGAGATATTCACAAAGGTTGCAAAAGCCTTCCGTCTGCTGCTCTGACAATCTTTGCGGGAACCGTTTGTTTTTAAAGCGTGTTTACACTTCGGTGGTGCCCTCAGCAGAGGAAGCACATCTCTCTTTTGACGAGTTCCTTACAGGTCACAGACAGAAAGCCAGAGTGAGTCACACGCTCCTTTAACTCGCAGCACATCTGACAACACAACTACTGAACAGACTTCTAGTAAACACTACTACTGGGATCCGTTTTGGCCCACTACCCTTTTAAAAACATGAAGGTGCTGTAAGAAGTTAGCTGTGTTTCTAAAAGCGCTGTTTCACGACATTCTTAAGGCTTTTCTCAGCTCAGCTAAGCACATTAATAGCCCCTTCCCCTCCCAATTATAACCAAAAAAAAAAAAAAACCCCAAGCCCCAAAACAAACAAGCAAAGAAATCCAAGAAAACACATTACCAGCAACTTCCAGAACTGTGTTTTTCAGTATTGGGAATGGTAAAAGCTCAACCTACATGCATTGGCAGTTTTGTAATACCATTACATAAGAATTATTTAACTACAGCAACAGATTTGAAAAGCAGCAGCAGCCACTGCTACACTGGTTCACACATCGAAAAAAAAAAAAAAAAGAAAATCAATGAAGGGAATGATACATTTTACAAAACATGCATTAGACTGTCACAGAGAGTGGTTTGGGCTTTCAACACCCTCAAGAGCAGAAACGTCTCAGCTTAGAGCTAACCAAGGCACCGCAACCCTGAAAAGAGAAAACAAAAAAGCACGACTGTTGCCATTTTCCGACCGCACAATAACCAGCTTAAACTTTAACGAGTGTCATCACAAGCATCTATCACAAGCCCGATGCGTCGACGCTGTTGAGTTTGGGAGAAAGAAAAAAAAAAAGAGAGAGAGAAAAAAAAATCGAACTTTTTGTTTGTTTGTTTGGGTTTTTTTACCTGATGTTCTGCATGAATGTTATCCCCAGTAGGCCAGCGATGTTTGCTGTTATTATAGCCGCCTCCACCACTTCCTCCTCCCCCAAGCTGCTCACCATGCTGCCTCTGGAAGAAGTAATCCACCATAGCGTCGTCCTGGGAGCGCCCTGCGACTCCTATGGATCCGGGAACAGGACTGGAGTGTGTCCCTGCTGCAAGTGCCTGGTTTGCAGCCGGCTGTTGCTGAGCCTGGGACCCTGTTCCAGATGTCAATACAACAGGCATGTTGGGATTAGCTGTATCTTGAGCGTGCTGTTTCAGGTGGGGGCTGAACGAGTCCTGCCAGAGTACTGCTTTTCTCTTCAAAACACACGCAACGCTCATTCCACCAACACCTACAGGGGGAGAGACGGCGAGAAAGAGAAGAAAATGAAAACGTGGAATCCCCACGGCTTCGGTTTTACATATTAAATAACACACCCATCTCGCGACCGGCACAGGGAAACACCACGACGCCAGATCCGACGAGGTGGTTTTTTTTTTAAGTTATTCGCTCCGTTTACCTCGCGAGCAAAACATCCCCGCAAAAGGCACGCTACCCAAAAACCGCGCGGCAAAGCGTTATCAGTACACACAAGATTCACACGAGGTGCTCGTTACACCGAAATCGGGATGCCGACTGACGTGACGGACAAAGCACCAACTGGAGTGCTGCCGCAGAAAATTGCTACAGAAAAAAAAACCAACAAAAAACCCAGTGGAAGGCAGATCACACCATCAGTGCCTGCCGGGCTTGTTTATACCTGACAAATTACAAGGCCAATGTTCAATCAATATACGAGTCCCGCTGTATCAAGATGTGTTCAGTCAGTCATGCAAAACATCACGGCAACAGGTGGTTTGGTTTCTTTTTTCTCCCCCAAACGCACACCTAAAACACTCGGTGTCTGGCTTATACAGTTAATTAAGTCCCAAATGCCATGTGTAATCTTCCTGCGAACTCCAAAGCTGGCTTTGGTCCCGAGATGGTAAATCACACCGGCGTGGTTTGTACAAGAATTTCTGGAGAAAGAGCAGCTAACCTCTCAGTGCCCACCATCTCAGCAGAACCTTCCAGAGACAGAGCAGCAGCGCCTGTCCCACGGGTGACGGCACTAGGGGGAAAGCTGGACGAGTCACAGAAACTGTCCGACACCAAAAATACCCCGAAATCTTTACACACCCCCAAATCCATCCGTGTGCAGAAGGACAACTGGCAGACCAGGCGGACAGCAAGTCACTAATGTACTATCCCCTCCAAATATTTTGATAGAGTCCCAGCAGCACGAAACCACACAAGTTTGTTTGTTGTTTTAAGACAACGTTATCAGCTGATCCAGAGAGCAATAAGGACATTACACGTGTGAATGGAAAAGTGTTTGCCCTGTTATGTAACCCTCAGCCAATGCAGAGAGCGCACACAAATCGAATTTGGTTTTAAAGGCATGGTAGAGTCAGAATAATTTATTTTTTTTTAAGGAGACTGCTTGCTCCTGACTTCAGTTACCTAAACTCTACCCCGCAAACACCAGAGAGAGTTACAAGGGTGAAATCAGGGTGGGGTGGGGGGTGCTCAGCCCTACGGACTCCCACCACAGCCGCACACCAGCACGGAAAGGCTTTTGCCCTCGTACCTGCAAGGCTGCAAACCTTGGCCCTGAGCCTGGCAGCAGCTCCATCTGCCTGAAAGGCAGCTCTGTCTCCTCTCGGCTCATCACAGTAGTTCGGAACAACACTCAGCGACTAAAAGCAACTTCTAAGAACAATTTTCTAACAGCGGAGAAAGCTGGCGCTTTCAGAAAAACAAAAATCCCAAATCACCTCTTGGACCAAACTTACTCAAGTCCGTCCCACTAACTGAGAATAGAATCAGAAGAAAAAAGAGCTGTAAGAGCTGCAAAGGCAACTTTTTTCTTTTTCAATTGCACCTACAATGTGCAGTTGTTGACACACACACGCAGCCTCCACGGCCACATAAACAAGCAACTCTGCGAGGCTTTATACACGTTGAGACCTCCTCGACTTAAATCCCAGTAACATTCAGAGCTAACTCCTCCGCCTTTCAAAAAGGATAGAAATCACAGCCCTTCCCCAAATACTTCATAAAACACTGTGACAACACCTGATACTCTTAACCTGATTTTTAAGAACTTAATGGCATTTTTCTGTTAATAATCTTAATAATTCTTCCTTTAACAATCATCAAAATCCTTCAGTAACCCGAGATGAAGAAATAAAGCCCCTCTAAGGAATAAGGAGAAAAAAAAAAGTAATTACTGGCAAGAAATTCACATATCGTGAGGTTGGGGGGGTATATTCATTGCAGACAACAAAATCTGAGCAGTCTTAAAAAACATATTTATATAGGAAGATACTATGAATCCACCGAAAACTTAAAAGTTTAGTGCCACAAGCCCCTGTTTGCAGGGCAAACACACCTCAGGGTACAAAGTCACAAGTGGAAAACGCAACCACAAAGTTCTTTTCCTCCCAGAGCCCCCCCTGCGCTCACCGGCACAAATCCATCCCCGCTTGAATTCGCACGCAGGTCGCCAACAACGGCGTTACTACAAAACCTGGCGCCTTCTATTTTTAATTTATTTCTGTTGAGACCCTGGAAAAACCTCCGCCGAGGCACTCCAGAGATCCACACACGAGTGCCTCCCGCTTCCAGGCGCTTCCTCTTCCGTCTCTTAACACGGACGAGGAGGAGGAGGCAGCTCGGAGCTCGAGAGGGAAAACTTGGCAAAGGCGACATTTTGAAAGGGAGCAAAGGGGAACGGAGCATTCTGGGTAGTTCAAGTTTAGTTCCAAGCTGTGTTTTTAGAGAAAAGCCGCGTTAAACGTAGCGGCCAGCGGAATCCTGTCATTCAAAGCGCACGGGGAGCATCGGAAACCCGTGAAGTCACCCACACGGCAGCGTACGTTCGTTTAGCGGCCGCGCAGCCGCTAACGGCTACGAGGGCCCTTTGCATTCCCAAACTCTTTGTGAAAATACAGAATAAACTTTCCGGAGGTGAAGCGTTTGCTGGGAAGAGTTACGTATTTACAAACAAAGGCTCCCCCTCCACACTGCTCCACCGTGCCCAAACGTTCTCCTTTCCCCAACCACAGCGTGTAAATAAACCGCTGTGCGTTACGGTTACAAGCAAAATATGTTAGAACACGGGATGTTCCACAAGCACCACCAAAAAAAACGCACTTTGGAGACGTCTCTAAGGAAGTTTTAAGCACAAGCGGCGGCCTAAGGGGCAGCTTTAACCCGCGCAGAGCGCAGCTCCGTGTTCGGAGCGTCCCTGCCCCGATTCGATATTCCTCGGAAAAAAATACAATGGACGGTGCTCTAACGACCCAAAAGAGTCTGCACGAGACGCACGTTTCGAAAAGTTCGATCGCCAGCTGGAAGAGAGTTTGGGCTGGGTGGGTTCGGTTTTGGTTTTCGGTGGAAAGTTCAGGCTGGAAACGCAAGCGCTGCCATTGTTTGCGAGCTGTGTGGCCTACGAGAACTTTTAACGCCAAACCTTGTGTTTTCCTGCAAAACCTGGGGAGACGCAGCAGGAAGCGGGTGAAATTCATCACGGAGCGAAGGGCTTCGAGCAGCACCGAGATAAATGCTGCCCCTTACCCCACCTCCCTCACTCTTAATAAAGGAAATTCCTTACTCATGATCTGGCTAATAAAAAAAAAATCTCTGCTCAGAACAAAGTTGCTAAACCTCGACCGTAAAAAAAAAAAAAAAAACAATTTAAAAATCGAGTATTTCTCAGGTTGGGGCAAGAGATGGAATCTTAGCACAAAGGGCCAAACACTGTTGTTACGCCAGAAAGAGATAAAAACAAGGAAGAAAGGTGGGGGGGGGAACAAAACAAAACACACACCACACAAACACAAATCCCCCGGGGTCAGCCGGCACATCCCAAAGTATTGTCCGAATTTACCTTCCCACTCGAGGCACCGGCCCCCTCGCCCCCGCTGGGGACACCCAGACCCCCCCCCAGCCCCACCGAAGACCCCCCCGAAGGCCGAGGAAACCCAACCACCCCCCCGCACACCACGGCCAGCACCGCGCCGGGCCCCTCGGGAGCACAAAGCCGGGGCTCGGCTCTCCCCGGAGGGCCCGGCCGGGCTCCCCCCTCCCCGCCTCCGGGAGAAGAGGGAGCCCCGGGGGGGAGCGGGCCGGGCCCGAGCGGGGAGGGGGGGGGCAGACGAGGGGCGCCGCCGCCCGGCTTGGGCCCGGCCCCCCCCAAGCAATAACCCCCGGGAGCGGCTGAGGGGAGGCGGGGGCCCGCCGCGCCCCCCTCCCCGGTAACAATAGGGGCCAGGCCCCGGCCCCCGAGCGCCGACGAGGAGCCGGGCGGGAGAGCCCGGCGCAGCTCCCCGCCGCCGCTCGCCTTCGGGGCGGCCTAGCGCCGCTCCGCCCGCCTCCCCCGCCAATATGGCCCCACCGGCGGCTCCGCGGAGGTGAGCGGCGCGGCGGGGGCCCGGTCCGGTGCCGATACTCACGGGCGGAGCGGTAGGATGAAGACGGATCTCGGCCCCCCCCAGGCCGCTCGCCGCCTGCCTCTCCCCCTGCCTTTCAGTCCGACAACATGGCGGCCCGGCGGGGACGGGCGGCCGCGCTGCACGCCGGGAAGGCGAGGCCGCTCCAGGCCGCCGCTCCCCCGGCCGGGCCGGGCCCTGCCCGCCGCCCCGCGCCCCCTTCCCCACCTCCAGCCCCGCACCGGGCGCGCAGCGAGGCGGGGAGGGTCCAGGCCGTGCTCGGCGCCCTCCTCTGCGTCCCGGGCCAGGCCCGCGTTGAGGCTTTGAGCGCGGCCCCTCGCCCAACCGGGGCCGGGGGGCAGAGGCCGCGCTCAGCCCCGCGCTGCCGCCATCACCGCTCGTTCGCCTGACGGGGCTGTGGTCGAGCCGCCGCTTCCAGCCTCGGGCACCCTCAGCTCCCCCTCCCCGGGCCCGCAGCGGGCAGGGGGGAGGCCATGAGGCAGCCGCCAGCCCCCCCCTCTCCCGACCCGGCAGCCATGGCCCCCGCGGCCTGCTCGGCACAAAGGCGAGGGAGAACCGCACCGGAGGCACGAAGCGCGGGTGGGGAGAGCGGCTCTTCCTGTCCCCGCAGCTTTGTACGACCCAGCAGCCGAGCACCAATTTTTGAGGGGTGTTTTTTCCCCCTTTCCACACAGTAGCCGGGGCTGCGGGGAAACTACAGGGCCCAGCGGGCACTGAAACAAAGCGGCGGGCGCTGGGAGCGGTAGTTCCTGCCGGGCCGCCTCCATGTTAAAGGGGCAGCTCGTGGCGAGCGGTGGCTTCGTGCGGCCTCCCCTATCGGGGTGTATTTGGTGGGGGGGGAGTGGATTCAGCGCCCGCACTTGACCCTTAGGTGTGATATTTTATGCCCCTCTTGGCCGCGCATGAAAATCCCGGCGGGAGCTGCCGGTTGCAGGGAAGCAGCTCCGGGCATGCCCTCGCTTGCCCACGGAGAGCAAAGGGGCGGCGGCTGGAGCCTTTCAAAGGG
Organism: Trogon surrucura; assembly: GCA_020746105.1. Classification (NCBI taxonomy): domain Eukaryota; kingdom Metazoa; phylum Chordata; class Aves; order Trogoniformes; family Trogonidae; genus Trogon; species Trogon surrucura. Next base: position 5,440,291 of record CM036640.1, read on the forward strand.
CTTCGTCAGTCCCCCAGACTGCCTGGGACTCGGCGAAAGATTGCCCTGAAGTCTGAGTTGTGGGTGAAGCAAGCAGGTCGTGGCTTCAGGTACAAGAAGTTACCTCAAGCCCAGTTTATCACAGCGAAGCACAAGCAGAGCTGGACCCAGCTCAGGTCTGCCTGCGTGGCTTCTATCCTTTTTCTTGCCGAAGGGCTGCCGGCGTGATGGGTGCCGCCGCTGCCGCGCTGCCTTTGCCAGGCGCCTGTGCCACCATGGGGCGTGCAGCCCGGCCGGACGGGGCTTGTGGAGAAACGGGGCCTCACCCCTCCAAAACCCTGGGGAGATGCAGCTCCTGGCTGCAGCCTGGGAGGTGCCAAGTACCCCGTGACACGGACCTTCAGGATAAGCGGTGAGCGAAGGCTTCCGCTGTCAATGCTGGTTTTTAAGCCAAGCCTTGCACAGCCACCTAAAGCTTTCCTTGGCCAGGGCCAGCGTGGCTTATTTGACCTGGCAAAACCCCACTGTGATAAACTCAGCTCGGCTGGGTTCAGATCCACGTTACCCAAACACACAGAATCACAGAATGTCGAGGGTTGGAAGAGACCTCAAAAGATCATCTAGTCCAGCCCCCTGCTAGAGCAGGATCACCTACAGCAGGTCACACAGGAACGTGTCCAGGCAGGTTTTGAAAGTCTCCAGAGCAGGAGACTCCACACCCTCTCTGGGCAGCCTGGGCCAGGGCTCCGGCACCCGCACAGGGAAAAAGTTTTTTCTAATGTGTTTGTGGAACCTCCTGTGTTCCAGCTTGTACCCATTGCCCCTTGTCCTGTCAATGGACATCCCTGAGCAGAGCCTGGCTCCGTCCTCCTGACATTCCCCCTTGACATATTGATAAACATTGATGAGGTCACCCCTCAGCCTCCTCTTCTCCAGCTGCAGAGGCCCAGCTCCTTCAGCCTTTCCTCACCAGGGAGATGTTCCACTCCCTCCATCATCCCTGGGGCTGCGCTGGACTCTCTCCAGCAGTTCCCTGTCCCTCTGGAGCTGAGGGGCCCAGAACTGGACACAATATTCCAGATGTGGCCTCACCAGGGCAGAGCAGAGGGGCAGGAGGACCTCTCTTGAGGTCAAGTGCCACATGCATGGCACTTGGACCCCCCTGCCTTGAGCACCCACGGATGGCTGCAGCATGGGTCCTGTGCATCGAGTAGCTCCTGTTAGCGAGGCCTGGCCACCCCCAGACTCTTCGCTGGAGTAGGAACATCAGCATGTTCTTCTGGCAAGTGTCCTTAACGAAGATGAAGCTCATTCTGTCGAGCGGCGCTGCCCTGCTGCAAGGAAACCGCCTGGGTGACGCGGTTAGCCCGTCAGAAGTGGGTTTGTGTGGTGAGGATGGATCAGTTTTCCACCCTCCGACTGGTAGAGCCCTAAACCCAGCTCTGCCGTACCCTTGTGGTCCATGCAACCTGTCAGTGTGAGCAGGGCCAACCTCTTGGCATAGTGGAGATACGAATAGTGAAACCGTGTCATCTTGGCACTGGAGCAAATAAATGTCCAGACACCATTCTTTGGTTGTGTTCTGCTACATCTCCTGAACATCCCAGGCTGATACAAGGCACCAGCGCTGACTCCTGGGTGATGACTATTGGGCTGCGAAGCATGAGAGGTCAGGATCTCTTTCCCACACCACATCTTCACTGAGGAGCCAGAGAGGGAGAGGGCTGACAGGTCCCTACCCACTTGCTGGCCAGGTTTTTGGGTGCTGTGCTTGCAAACCGGCAACCTCAGCACCCCACCTTGCTGGTGGTGCCGCCTGCCCCCGAGCTATCGTGCTGAGAGTAGCGCAGAAGTCCCTAAGAAGAGCTGACCCTCCACTGTGAGCCAGAGATAACAGCTACACCGCGACAGGTTGCAGCACACACCCCGGCTGCTTGCTGACACTGGAAACATGGTTTCTGTTAATTATACCTGGGATAATTACATTTATACCAGTATAATGAGAGGGGGAGGGAAGGAGTCCTCCTGTGGATGAAGCATTAGTGGTTAAAACCCGCTTACGCCAGTTAGTTTATTCGGTTTAGGAAGAAAGGAGCAGAGAAATGGCACGTGAGGACGTGCAGCTGTGGGACTGAATCAGAGTTTGGGTCTCACCTCCAGTAGCTCCATCCCTCCCGCAACCTCTCCTGCTTCCCTCGGCTGCCATCCTCTCTCCTGCCCCTCAGACCTTGCCAGAGATCCTAGCTTGCTGCAATGCAGGAGAAGTCTCACTGGGAGGACATGCTGCTTCAGAGGCTTTGGAGCCACGGAGGGCAGGCAAGGTAGGAGGAAGAGGCAGCGTGGGCAGTGAAAGAAGTTCTACCTCCATAGGAAAAGCCTTCTGGAGGTAGAAATGTCCTTCTGACATTTGTTACACTGTTGGTCATCAAGGGCAGCCCCAGCTCCCTGGCCCTGGCTCACTCTGTACCAGTGCTGGCATAAGTTATCCTAGGCTTTGTCTTTGGTCTACAAAGAGAAAAGTGCTTCCAGAAGGTGACTGATGTCCTCCTAACCTCCAAATGACTCGCTGGAAGCACCTTTTTCCCTCCATTGACTGAAGAAGGGGCTTCAGTCAACTGCTTTCTTCATTAAACTTATGTGTTCAAAGCCAAATGCCCAAATCCAGACCCTTCGTCCACACTCTGCCCAGACTCCGCTCCTGGTGGCGTGATGCCCAAGACATCTTCTCTTTGCAGGATCCTTCTAGTCTAAAAGCAAATAAACCCAATGCTGCTGTGATTCATGCTCCTCAGAGCAGAGCTTCCCACAGCTCAACGGAGACACGTGCACAGGACAGGGGGTTCAGCTGGAAAAGAAAATAGATTGAGTGACTTCATAGATCACAGATGGGTGGCTTCAGTACTTCCCCCAGACAGACCTGGCTGTCCCCAGCCTTGGAGGAGTGTAGGGGGGTCCAGCGCTTTCATTTCAATGACAGCTTGGTCCTGAAATTAAAAACCAGATGGGAGGAAAGAGTGTCTCCTCCCACAGTGCCAAGTTTTTCGCTGGGGTAGCAAAATTTTGTTGGCCATGAGAAAAACGAAAATCCACTGAATTACTGGATTTTTTTTCTAAACCAAGCCAAAAGCTGTTGAGATTCTCATGCAGGATCCTTTCAAAATGTGCCGCCTTGACCAAAAAGCTTGAAGAGCCAACTACATCATTCAGCTTCGTCATTGGGACAGTGTTTCATCAAACTCCATTGCCTCAAGACAACAAATAACGACCAGACCTGCAGCTGGGCACACAAGTACTTGTTCATGAACGTGGGCTGCGTGCTGACCCATCCATTGCCCCATCAGCTGCTTCACAAAGACGTCCAGAGACCTCAAATCGTGGACGTTCCCCGAAGGACCTTCCCCCCGCAGATGCAGGGCACGCACGTAAGCGCTTTCTGAGCTGGACCCGCCGTCATCAGCCAACCTAGACGGGAAACGTCCCCTCGTTTCTGCAGCAGCCTTCAGCGATCAGATAAACCCGTGGTTTTCACCGACACTTTTCGCCTACGGGTTTCCATGTTCTTCTTGAGAAACTCAGCACAGACGTTTTCAAGAGTCAGCAGCCAAGTGTCTAAAAGCGGCTGGTGAGATGTTGCAGTTACGGCAAGCTGAAGGAAATTCTGGCTGTGGACCCACCTGACAACAGTAAAGTCTGAAAGTTTCGTTTTGGCTGGAAAACCACTTTTTTCTTGCAAAAAAAATACCCCCCAGGAATTAAGGCAACTCTCACTCATCACCAGTGCTTAGGGCCATACTGTGTCCAACACAGAGTCCCTGATCCTGGGTGCAATGACAACAACCAAGCATCTCTGGGTGTTATCCTGAGGGTCATTAACAACAAATGCCACTGTTTCCTCTCTGTGTGCAGGGTGGCAGCCGGCAAAGCCATGCCACATGTCCCGTGGTTAGAAAATAGCTGTGCCAACACCTTCCTCTGCATCCCAGTGATGTCCTCTGCCGCCAGAGGCAGGCAGTGAAAAATACCCTGGAGAAGTGGAGATAAATCCTAGATGGATTCATGGGATCCAAAGTGGGCTAAATCCAGGGTGAAAAGAGACACACAGGACTTTTTCTGATTCTCATGGGATCAAGAAGGTGCTTTCCCTGGGCACCAGACAGCAACAAATGGCTTTAGCAGTGGCCAAAGTCATTGGGAAGGACACTGGAGTGCACCTCTGCTGCCTCACTGATACAGTCAATGAGAAGGTAGCTGAGAAACCTACAGAAAAAGCAGCTGCACAAACAACTGACAGCAGCTATAAACCAGGAAAAAGGAAATTCTCATTTGTTTTCTGAACTATGTGGGTTTTCCCCCTGGACCTCACTGCTGAGATGTGTCACGGCAGCGAGGAACAAGACCGAGCCCTGCTCCATGTTCCAACCTTCTCTTCAGCCTTTCTAACAGCCGCTACACCTTGCAGGGACCCAGACACCAGAGCTGCAAGAAAACAGGTGCTCTCATAGGTGCTGATGGGTAAAATAAATAAACACTGGGGTACAAACAGCCGTTTCCTCGAGAACCTTGTAGGCAGGTAGGGCTGCACTGTCAGAGAGCAGCAATTGCATTGAGTACAGCCACAGGGAGCTGGCGGGATCAAAAAAAATCCTACAGCTCAGCCAAACAGCTGTGGGCAAGAGAGTTCAGGTGGTGGCACCTTCCTCCTGAGGTGGCAGTGGTGTCCCCATGTAGCACAGGCCACTGGCCAGGGCTTGGTCGATATCCAGCTGCAAAGGAGTTGGCAGGCTCCAGGAATGGTTTTTGCCAGCTCTTTCCAAGTCCTAGTGGAGACTCGTCCCTGTTCAGGTCATCCCATCTGCAGCAGTTGTCCCTCCAAGTGTGTCACAGGCCAGCTGCAACCTGGGGAGTCAAGGGGTTGTACCTGTGCATGGGCTAGCTCGAGCACCCCCAAATCCAAGCTAGATCTTCAGACCTACCCACCTCCCTTCATTGTGGGCCTCAGGAGGGTATGGACACACACCAAGAGCAAAGGGATGGGACACAGGGGTCCCTTCACTACTGATGCCCCATCAGTGGGCAGGTAAACACCACCTGGGGACAGTTCACGTCACGGGTGGCACATTCTCCCCATAGGCTGTCACTGGTAGGAGCAATGTCACCTCTTTGGTGGGTGCTTGTGATACCCCTTCTTCGATATTAGAAGGTATTAGAAACCACATTTCTAATCCTTAGACCTCCAAAGCAGGAGGCTGATTAAGCTTTCCAGCTTGTTTGTTACCATTGAATACATCAACACTGGATTTTCTTGACAGACAATTACGTGACTAAGCCCTTTGGAAGCTTGCTGCCTTCTCAGTCCACATGACCTCTTCTCACAGTCCCTTAGCCTGACTGTGATTTAATTCTACCAGCTCCACATTTGCCATTTGCATTGCATCAGCTCTTCCTTGGTGCTGAAAAACCAGCGGCTGGGATGCTCTGACTTTCTCCTGCCTCTCAAACATCTCCTGAGCCAAGCTGGGCTGCAGCACGGCATCGAGACAGGCCGATTCTTCCCTTGTGGACAGAGCTATTGATCAGACCAGCTGCTGCTCGTGCACATACAGTGGATTTCAGTTGCCCACCCTGGAAACGTATAGGCTGGGCATATAGATTCACAGGACAGCAAGGCTCAAGCAGGAGCAAGGGGATGAGCACTGACTTTGCACGGGGTCAGTTAGACAGAAGGTTTTCCCAGTTCCCAACCCCACTTCTCCTTTGCTTCTGCCTTTGCCAGACCTTATTTCTTGGGGTTTAAGTTGTCCAATTTGCTCTTGTCCTTGTCCCCCCAGAGAGGGTGACAACATGCTGCTCCCGCCAGGCCGTCACGGTGGCCCCCCGGGGCCCTCCCCAGGGCACGGCTATCTGCACGCCGCAGGTTCAAGATGTGTTTCCTGTTATGTTCCCAGTTAAGAAAAAAAACAACAGCCCAACAAATTGTCACGTTTGGAAGAGTATCACCCCGGCTGCAGGCTCATGTGCTTAAATGTGGGAAACACCAGCATTACATTTGCCTGCACAACCTTAACTCAGCCCCTTTACACACTTGCTGTGCGATCCAGCCTTTAATTACAGGCTCGCAGACGAGGTTTTTCCCACGGCACCCGTGGCCCAGTTAGGGTCGGCTCTGTCCCAGGGCACAGCCATGGGGGAGATGTGGATGTGAGACCCCCATGTCCCCTCCTGCCAGAAGGAGCATATAGCAAGAAGGACGGAGGTCTGACATTTGAAATGTTTTCAGTTTTCTTCTCTCTCATACCCTGAGCGATTTTGCTAAAACCTAGGGTGCTACAGGGAGGTTTGCTGAGCAAGAAAGTGTGAAGGGTGAAGGTGGAGCCTCTCTGTTCCCAGCTCCAAACCCTGCTGCCACCAGCATCCCCCCAGACAGCTTTGCCACCACCTCCTGGGGCTGCCCAGGGGCTCCCTGGCTGTCTCCTCCCTCGCCTCCTCTTGCACAGGCAGAGACCTTCTGTGAAGCCAAGCTCAAACGCCGTCCCTCCGCCCACACACACCTTTGATTTGGACACTGAGATGTGCCTGGGCTCTGGGTGGAGGCTGCTTTTATTCCAACTTCCTCCTGGCAGAAGGCAACCCGCTGGCTCCTGCTGCTCCTCCTGCCTGCTGCAGCCCAGCCCAGGGTGAAAGCCCAGGGACCTGGACACCTCCTGCCTCTGCTTGCACGTCCACGTGTGCCACAAAGCTCCAGGAACTGCTCAACCCAGAGGCAAGGGTTCCCTGCACACCGAGGAGCTGGCTGGGGAGCAATCCGCAAGCGATGGCTTTGCCAGCGAAACCTCCCCAGCGTGGCTCATTATACACAAAGACAGGCCTGGGCTTTACTGGGGGGCCAGAAATGGTATTTTCCAAGTGGTGACTAAACCCACCCCACTGGTGCCTTGCCCAGGCAGGGCTCTGCTCCCACGTCCTCTGTGAACCGGAGCTTGCAGGGCTGGCACCGCGCTTCCAAGCCGCAAGGTCCCAGCTCCTCACCAGTTTATCTTCACCGTGCAGACGGGAGGCTCAGACGTACCTGGCGTAGAAACCTAATTACCCTCAGCATAATTTGGAGGCAGTGAGCCCATGCTCAGAAGGGCAGATTCACCCTCCAGACTGGCCCCTGCTCCTCCTGTGAGGTTGGAGGGAGCTGAGGGCAGCAGAGCAGCACCCAACAGAGGTGCCCAGTGCAGGGGATCCCAGACTTCAGGGTGGTGGTGGCCCCTTCCTTGGTGTGGCAGCTTTTTTTTGCCCGAGCAAAGCTGCAACAAATGTCAGCAGGAGCCCAGCTTCGCCTGCAGGGAGGGTTGATGCATTGCAGAGACCGTTGAGATGTGTGGATTGGAGGGTCCTGAGTGTTGACTGCACGTTCAATCAACCCCAGGGTGGTTATTTGTTACCTTCTGCCAGCCCCAGAGCCACCAGCCCTGAGATCTCTCCTGTGCACTTTCCCTGTGTGTGAGGTGATGGTTACAGCTGGTTGCATCTCCACCACCTTCACATGCCAAAACCTGCCTTTCTGGCTGCGCAGCAGGACCAGGCTGGAGCCCGGAGGGGTGAGCAGGGTCTGCCAACGGAGCTGGAGAAAATGTCCCCACTGTGTGCGTGGAGGAGGATCCCAGAGACGCAACCAAACCACTCGGAGCGAGAGGAACCGGTGCCAGGAACAACACGGGGGGTCCCATGGCAACAGGGCAGGGAGACAAGTTCAGGGAATGGTGTAACCCGGCTGGCACCTGTCCCACTTGCAGGAACAAAATGGAGCTTTTCCTGCCCGGCCAGCCGAGGGAACTCGTCACGCACTCTGGTCCCTGCTCAGGACAAACCATGTGTTTCGCATCCCGAGCCAAAAATTGAGATAGGTGCCCACAGGCGCACCACAGGAGGGAGAGAAAGCCTTGGAGCAACCACCAAGGCAGCCGTCATAGCCATCGACGTTCGTTTGTCTGGGTGAACACCCGTCTGTCTGTCACCAGCTGGGACCAGAGGTGATGGGAGCACCCAAAAGAGCATCTTTTTAGGGACGTGGGGCCAGGGATTTTGGGGTCCTTGCACTACCGTGGCACAGATCTGCTGGGCAGCGCGACACCCAGAGGAGGGCGTCCCTTGGGGATGTGGCTGCGGCTTCCACCTGGCACGGACCGCTGGGAGAACCATCCATCCCTGCTGAGGAACCAAAGGGGAAGAAATAAAGCCCAGGATATGTTTTGCAAGCAACGTACCACCAACAGCAAGCAGTGAGCAAGCACGAAAACATCATTCCCATTCACCCACCCCATCCCACCCACCTCGCTCCCTCTCCCGCTTCCCTGGACCGGCCGTATTGACCTCGGCACACCTTGGGCCGCGGCAGCCGGATCCACACATCTCCTCGAGGCCCTGAAAAGCGTCTCTATGCCTTTGTTTGAGGTTGTGAAAGCGGCTTTTTTTCCTCCTTAACATCTGTGACTCGCCGGGGTCCCGCGGCTGCGGGAGGGAGACGGCGTTTCTGCGCGGGGTAAATTAATCCTTTGTTGCTCCCCAGCCGTTCCTTTCCTTGGGTTGAGATGGAAGAAAATCAACTCGTTTATCTTCCTGCCCTTCCTGTTTACGGCGACACAGGGTTTCTTCACATGATTGCTGCAAGAGATGCTTGGACTCTGTAATTACGTCTCAGCCACGGCCAGGGAGGGGACAGTGGCCTTAAGGAGGGACCAGCTTGGCCCAGGGTGGAAGGGGTTCAAAGCAACGCCCAACACTCCCATACTTTTTAAATTTGGGGTGCCCTGGTGGGTTTTAGGGCAGCGAGAGCATTACTGCTGAGGATGCTGCACCCATATCCCAGCTTCAAACTTGGGTGGGAGCAGGAGGGGGGACATCTCACAGCAGGGACGACCGGACGATGATTTGAGCGATCGTTCGTAGCATTTTTATTTTGCAGAATTTCCCCTGCTGCTCTGAAAACCACGTTATGGCTCTAAAACCATAGGAAGCTGATGGGGATGGCGAACCTTTTGTCTGCGGGGACCTGGAGGAAAGGCACCGGTTCACATGCTGAGCGTCCTCCCCACTCAGTGAAGGATGCAAACCAGGAGGAGGAAGGAGTCGGGTTTTCCTGGGGAAGGCAGAAAGGCAGGAGACGTTTTAATATCCATTTCCCAAGAGAAATAACTGATTTGAGAATGTAACATGCCCAAATAACGGGGTAGATGGGGCGATGCTCCCAGCCGAGGCGCTGCCGCTCGCTCTCCCCAGGAGAGCTGGGAATTAAAGGTCAGGTTATCCACCACCTTCATCCCCTCCGGCGGGTCCCTGCCAGCACCCAGCCTTGCCCGAGCACCCCGGGGTGGGCACTCAATTTCAGCTGATGACCAGCAGGAAGAACTGCTGCATCAGGCTGCGTGTCCCAGGAGCCACCATGCGACGTGGGTCCCACTGCTGGGAGGCGGCTCCAGCGTGAGAGATGCTGCTGGGCTCACAGGGAAAAGGAGCTGTGACAGCCCCCTCCAAAAAACTCATAGTTTGGTTTTGGGCGGCTGCTGGTGAGCTGGCTTCGGCATTTTGAAATGATCCCACTCGCTCGGTGTGACTCTGAAGCTGCACATAGAAATTTGGAGGGGAACACCCGTGGGAAAAAGGGGCGGAAAGGAAACAGAGAGGAGGAAAACACCGGGAAGCGCGGGGTTGGTTTTCCTCTATATCCTGATTTTTTCCTGACTCCACAGGGCGAGGGCCCGGGTGCTGCCAGCTTTGCCTCAGAGGGAGGCACAGGGACCATCCTGCAAATTTCCAGCCCTAAATCCCCTCCGTTTGTGACCTGCGAAGCACATCTCAGCCCTCCCATCCTGCGACGTCTTGCTGGCACCGAGCAAATGGCACGAAGCCACCTCTGAAACGCGTTTTCCCAGTGCTCAGGTTGGAAAAAGCTTGTAAAAACGGCTTTTGTGGGCTGGCGTTTGGGTTTAAAATAAGCTCCTTTGTTAGAAGACATTAAAATCTGACTTTTTATAACTCCTGAGACACCTCAGAATAGTTTTAACCTTTATCTACAGATGCAATCTACTTATTTACTTTTTAAATTTATTTACCTATAAATATGTGAATAAATGTATGTATTTTCTTATAATAAATAATTTGTTTACTACAAATAAAGTTAATATATTTATTTATAAATACTAATTTTTATTTACTATAAATATTTACTTATGAATAAGCTACTTTTATTTACTCTAAATAAATCCCTCAATGAGTTAATGCATTTACTTATCAATAAGTGTATAAGTAAATAAATGTTATTTAAAAATAACTATTTCAATTTCAAGCATATGACCCCAGGCTGGACCAACAACACCCACCAGCTTCCTCACCTCCCGCATCCCTCATCCCGTATCCCACATCCCACGTCCCACATCCCAGCAGGGGATGCCCAGAAATAAGGCACTGCCTCCAGCCAATTTGGTATTTCTGGGTTGTTGTGGGTTTTTTTTACTTTTCAAGCAGCTTCCCAAGTGTTTTTATTTCTTCTTCTGTGCTGGGGGGATGTTTTGGAGCCAGGAAGCATCTCCCTGGCTGCAGGCGGGTGACGTGGCCGGGGCTTGCGGAGGGGCTGCTGGAAATAACCTCACGCCAGCCCTGACGTGAGCCCGGGGCTGCAGGGAGCCGTCGCCTTGCTCTGGCTTTGGGGCAGTTCAACGACAGCAATAAAACCCGCCCCGGGAAGGCTCTCGGAGCCGTTTCCCCGTGTTTCCCAGTCTCACCAGTGCCACCTTCCCAGTGTGCCCTGCTAGGAGGTGCCACAGCAGCACCCACAGAATCCCTCTCGATGTATGTTCCAGACCCATTTCTGAATTCATTCCCGTTGCAATCATTACCTGGCTGATACGTGCGCCCCACGAGGTTCATTTCTCTTACCTGGGTGCTCTCTTCCAGCCCCACAACCGCTGACGGGACCTGATCCGTGCGGGATAAAGGACAATGAACTTTATCGCTACAAAAACTGGAAGACACCTCCCAAAACTAAAGATTTTAAGTGAAAAACACTGTGAGAACCATATTTCAGCCTCTGTTTTGGTGCTTGTGTCCCCTTCCTGGCCTCCTCCAAGGTGCAGGAGGCAGACCATGGGGCACAGTGAGGCCGAAGGCTCGAGCACCGTTACTCTCGGGGCGTCTCCTGGCTGCTGGAGCTGGGGCAGGGCTGGGCAGGAGGAAAGTTTTTCGCAAGAGGTAGATCCCCGGGTGTGGGCAGGCAAAGAGGTTTCCTCCTTCCTCCCCAGCTGAGAAGGAGGAGGAGGAGGAGCGCAGCGGGATGCTCCACCAGCGTGGCTGGAGGATGCTGGAGCAGCAAACCCGTGGGAAGCTCCAGAGTCGTGACCGTGGGATGTTCACACAGCGCGTCCATGGGGAGCTCCAACAGGACCGTGAGGATGCTCACCCACGTCTTCCCTGGTCCACAACCACAGGGGATGTGTGCCCTCACTGGGATCACAGTAACAGGTCTCCATCCCTGCTCATGGCCCCCCCCCACCAAAAAAAATCCACCCTCCCCCTTCCTTGGTACCTGCAAGGCAGGAGCCAGCTCTTGTTTGGCCAAGCTTCACCTGAACACACACACACAGAGGTGGTGGGTGCTGTCTCCACCCACCCTGGTGCCAGCGGGGTCGTCACAGAAGGCCGGGGGCTGCTTGTCTCCCACCTTGTGCAGGGAAACTCCTGTGCCCTAACAGGAGCCACCGTTACCCCCTGCATCCACTGCTTTGGGACACGCCACTGTCCCCATGGCCAGGGCAAGTCCTGTGGCTCCTCTGTCTCCAGACACACTCCGAAAATCCATGGATTTTAAGTCTGGCAACTTGCTTTTGGTGTTTTCTATTAAAGACTGGACCTCAGGGATGGGATCCTGCAGCAGAGCTGGGCCAGCAGGACCTGTGGGTGATGCGGTGACATCTCAGGGCCACCAGCCCAGGGACGCCCAGGGCTGCTGGGGATGGCACCACCACAATCCAGTCTCTCCCCACGCCTGGGCTGGGGACAGGAGGACACTTATGGGGATGAAGGCTCATTTCTCACAGGGACAGAGATTTGGGAACAAGCAGGAACAAGCCAACCCAGGCATCATGTCACCAAAAAACCAGTGACAAATCACCGCGGCGGGAAATCACCGGACAAAAGCATCGCGAGGAGCTCAGCTAAGAGGGGGAAGAGCAGGTCGCCGATGTCACTAAAGACACCGTATTTGCTGCCCTGGCCCCATCACATTTCCGTTTTGACTTCAAAAAATCAGTTATAATGCAAAGTCATCGCCACCTTCCTCCTCCCGATGAGCTGGAAAAGGCAGAAAAGGGGAGAAAACCCAAAGGCAGAGGATGGGAGCAAAAGGCGGCTGCCTCTCACAGGGAATCAATTAAAAACAGAATAAGTGAAATGGCTTTGGGTGCTTCGAACGAAACCACGCACGAAGCAAGCATCACCCCGACGGAGTGGGGTTGAACGACACCAGAATTGCTGCTTTGGTACTGGAAAATGTGAGTATTTGGGGAGAAAAGGAAACTTCGCCCACTGGGCTGGTGCCACGTCTCCTGCTGGGGAATCCCTCCCCGTGCTCTGGGTAAGGCTGGAAAACTTTATTTTAGGAGCTTAGCCTGAAAAAACACCCCAGAGGGTGTTCTTAGTATTTTTCTTGGGGATTTATTCCTATTTCTTGGGGGGCTTGTTAATATTTCTCTTAGGGGAAAGGAGGCTGCAGAACCCCCCCGGCTGCCCCTACACACAGGGATGGACGCGCTGGCCCCCAATGCATCCCCCATCACACGGTGAGGGATACCCAAGATGCTGCTTTTCTGCATTTCTGGATTTTTTTTGGCTTTTTTTTTCCTGTTATTTTAATACCTGGGAGGAAATTACCTGTAGGGGCAGTGAGGGAGGACGCAGAAGCTCACCAGGGCATCATTAAAAAGAAGTGCTTGGTTACGAGGCAGCACAAAGCTGGGTGATGCAGAGGCTGTGGAAGAGAGCTGGCAGCATTAATTTGGTGGGGGGCTGGACAAAAAAATAAAAAAACCACCCATTTTTTAATCAGTTCAATTGCACAAGGAAGGGAAACGCCCCAAAACCAGAACAGCCGTTGGATGAAACTTTCCTTTGACTTTTATAATTACAGAATAGAAAAGAAATCCTCGGTTCACGTTACAAATACAGTCTGATATAAAAACAAGCCAAGGGAAAAGAAAAAAAAAACAAAAACCAACCCCAAAAGGTCGCAGAGCGCCGGTGCCTGGCTCCTGCCGAGCTCAGGAGGGAGAGAAGCTCTTTTGGACAAGTTTTAAATGACAACAAGCTTTTCCTTCTGCTTCTTGCGGGGTCTGAGAAGGAAATTGAGCAGGTGAGGGTCTGCTCACCCCGTCCCATCCCATGTCAGCGAGAGCATCCTTGGTCCTGGAGAGGAAAATAAACCCTGGAGGTGCTGCTGTCCCCGAGGGTAGGGATGGGGATATGTTTTAGGGGATGAGGGGGATCCGTTGCCTGAAAACCACTGTTTTCCTTGGAAAAAACGAGGGTGAAAGGGTGGAAAAATTATTGCCTGTAAGGTTCACAGCTTGGCTGGAGGTGGTGGAAGGGCTGGAGGGGGGATGCAGCCCATCCTCTACCCAGGGTTTGGGCTTGGGCAGCTTCAGGTGTTGGCACTTCACGGCTGCTTGTTGGGAAGGACAAAAAAAATCACTTCAGGGTGCAAGAAAAATTCCTAAATAACCCCCAGGACTGGAGGAAAACTGCCTGGGAGGTAAAATTCACGTGACTCCCCGTCGCTCCCAGGTGCCATCGGTGAGCTTCAGGCCAGGTCCAGGGATCCAGGAGAAACCACATCCCACCACTGGGGCAAAAAAAAAGGACAAGGAGGTGTGGGGGCAGCGGGATGCTTCCTGAAATGACTTTTTTTTCCTTCCAGCTCCTTTTGCAGCTTTTAATTTCCGGCTCGTCTTCATTTTGCAAAGCGATCGCTGCCCACCGCCCCTTCTACGCTCACCCCCCCACCCGAAACAATCATTTCCCCACGTGCCAACGTCGCCCCATCTGCTGCTGCCCAACCTGATGGATGGATTTGCTCTGAAGGGATGGAGGGGCTGGAAGGGGGGTAGAAGAGGCACCGAGCTGCCCCCCCTGCAGCCCTGGGGGGCACCAGGGCAGCCCCGGGGTGGGCAGAGCGTTGCTGAAGGCACGATGTTGGCCTTGGAGGTGGGGGTGCCCCTGGCGCAGGCTCAGCAAGGGAGGGGATCGTGCTCAGCCAGAGTCTACTCAGGCACTTTAAATTAAAAAAAAAACAACCCAATAATTAAAAAAAGAAAAGAAAGCAACAAACGAAACCCAACCCCAAAAACATTCATTAGATTCGTTAAAACAGCCGGAAAGGGGCTGTATGGAAAGCAGCGTCGGTATTGCCAGATTCAAGCAAGACCCCCTCCCCTGAAACGTGGGAGGGATTGGGGAGGGGGCTCGCAGGGGGATTTCGGAATGCTGGGTATCCCCCCATGTCCCCAGGTTTAGGGGGGTGGGGTCGAGGCAAGATGCTGACGGTCCTCCGAAATCCTCCCCGACCGAGCCCCTCTGACACTGCTTCACCCAACCTGGCGGGGAGCGGGCTGGAAAATGCCTTCTGGGAGCAAAAAATCTCATTTTTAGGGTCAGCCCGACCCCCAAACCCAGCGTTCCAGGAAAAGAGTCCCAGCCCAATGGAGAACGAAGCTGCTCTCTGTGCCCCACTGTCCCCAAAGCAGTGTTTATCCCCCACTCCCATCCCAGTTTGCTCCAAACCGGCTGGTTTTAGCCCCAATCCTGCTCCGGGTCCCCCCCTCCTGCCCGACATGCCAGGAAGGGCCCCGCTGCTCCAAGGAAAACCAGTCTTAGGAAAAACAGAAGAAAACGGTGTCCAGCGAGCGATGCCACCTCCCCACACGTCCCCACCCTGGGGTGCTGGAGCTCAGGGAGGGTGGCACAGCTTGTGGGGGGTGTCCCCTTGTATCCATCCCCACCAGTCCTGCCTCGGGTGGTGCTCTGGGCTCAGAGGAATCTCAGGTGGGATGGATGTGCAGCTCCCGGCGCTGGTTTCGGGGGTCTCCTGGGGTGTAGGGGGCAGGAAGGGAGGGGGCAGCTGGGCATTGTGTCCCCCCCTTGCTGGGGGTCGTGTCATCAGGTGTGGGACAGTTCGCTCTGAGGAGGGGTCCTGTCACCTCTGGCTCCCACGCCGGGCTGGGTGCAGGGCAGGAGGAGGTTACCCGGATCTGGGGGGAGAAAGAGAGAAGAGACATCAGTGGTGAGGCCGGGGACCCCTCCCCACCCCGTGTCCCCATGTGGGGACAAGATGTCACGGCCACAGGCAGCCCCCAACTGCCCATGGCGGGGGACAGGGATCTGCTGGGGTGACCCGCTCCCACATGGGCATCACCTTCGTGTCACCTCACCTGAAAATGTAAGAGAGCAACTGGGGCCAGGCTGGGAAGCCCCAAAGGGTTGACATTCCCCCCAAGGTGGCACAGGGGCTGCCCTGCTCACCCATCCCCAGCTGTCTGCAGGCACCCAGGGGACACAGAGGGGCCCAGGACCCCCAGCAGGGTACACACTGCCCGTGCACTCTCCTGGCAGGGAGATTCTGGCAGCAGCTGGGATTTTGGAGGCAAGGGAGGGGACACACACACATGACAAAGGTGGGGGCCTTGTGCCACCCTGGCCGGGTAGGAGGGACCCAAGGGGATGAGGCACTGGCACAGCACATCCTCCTTCTTCTGCTGGGTGGAAAAGCTCCCCCATGCCCGTTGTAAATCCAATTACAGCTAATTGGTAACTGCAGCTTTAATTTCTGGGGCCAGGTAGGCAGTTCCACCGTGTCCTGCCCAGCTGTCCCCTGCGGACACGAGTGACCAGATCCACCCCACTGAAGCAGGACAGCACCTTGTATGGACTCTCACTGGTGACAGGTGGCAGCAAGACCCCCGGTGTCCCCCTCCCCGAGATCGGGTGCTCCGTGGGTGTCACCGTAGGACACACTGTCCCCACCTTGGGGACAGGGCACATCCCCCAGAGCCCATGAGCTTGGCCTGCCCCTGCTGACAGGGTGATGGAGGTCCCTTGATACAAATTACAGCTGTTTTAATTAGGTGGTGAGTTATTAATGAGCTGGATGGAGGGGGCTGCGGGAAGGGATGAGCTGGCAGCACGGTGGCAGGGTCCTGGTTGTGACAAATTCCTCCCAGACCCTCCCTGAAGAACGACCACAAGGCTGTGGGCAGCCCGAGCGAGCTTGATTAATTAGGAAGCAATTTAATTAGAAGGAGTGCTGCCTGAAGCAGCCCTGCAGGACCCTCCTGCCCCCCTCCCGCTCCCCAAAGTGCTCGTTGGCAGAGGGGGAGCGAGGCTGGAGCCGTGCCGGGCAGCGCCATCCCAGCACCACCTTGGGATGGGATGCTCTGATACCCCAACAACCCCCCCATCAGCCCAAAACAGATCTGGGGCATCCAGGGGGAGAGCCGAGGGTTTTATAGAGGATACAGGACTTTGTAAGGGGTTCCCTGGGGACACCATCCATGGGACAAGTCCCATCGGTGGGGTCACGCTGTCCTGGGTCACCCCAGGGGTGGGCACCTGCACCCATATGGATCCCCAGGACGTGGGTGCTCCCACCCCAGGGTGACACCGTGGTGAGACGCCAGTGCCACCATCCACATCCCCATCCCGGGAAGGTCCCGTCCCCTCATTCCCTGCTCACACTCAGAGCGTGGGGGAGCTCCCAGGGAAGCGCCGGCTCGATGCCCAGCACCCACGGGTCCTCACCTGCATCCACACCAGGGTGGGCGCTCGAGAGATTCTCTGTGGCCAAACACCCAGGGAGGGTCCAGCAATATCACAAACACATTTGTTCCACCACGGCCCACTCTTTGCATCTCTAATTGCATGGCGTGCCCTTGAATTTGCATACAAGGTTTAAAATATAATTAATTTTTGGCACCCGGCAAAGCCTGCACGAGGCTAATCCCTTCAGATTTTGCAGCCTTATCTCATTTGAGCACTTATCTAGTTAAGCTTAATGGGTAAGGGAGAGGGAAAAACAACAAAAAAAAGTCAGCTGCGCTTATCTGAAGAGCTGCTGCTCCCCCTGGGCATCCCCAGCGGGTTGATGCTCAGCAAACAAAAAGCAGCAAAAACCAAAATGAGGGCATGATCCCCCCCTAAAACATTCCCAGCCCCGCTGGAGCCTCTGGGCTTTCTATTGAGGCTGAGTGGACGCACGGACCCGGATCTTTTGGGTTGTGAAGGTGTGATGAGGCATCCCGGGGGGGGCTCCTGCATCCCTGAGCATCCCCAAGGCCCTCCCCAGCGTGGACTCACGTGTAGAGCGGCTGTAGCTGTAGGTGTGACGTCTTCTGGGGCGCCTGGTAGCCGTAGGAGTCAAACCCACCGATGAAGTCGACTAGGAAGAAGGGAGGGGGAGAACAGCGAGGTGAGCTGGGGAGGGCAGCTGGGCAATTCTCATGCCTTCCTCCTGCCCCGATGGCACCCATGGGATGTGCAGCATCCCAGGGTGCAGCAGCATCTTGGGGAGGTGCAGCGTCCCGGATGACCACAGCATCTCAAGGAAATGCAACATCTCAGTGTGCAGCAGCGTTCCAGGTCACCGTAGTGTCCCAGGTCACCACAGTGTCCTTGGGACATGCTGCATCCCAGGTCACCACTGCACCTCAGGATGCCACAACGTCCTGTGTCATCTCAGCATCCCAGGTCACTGCAGCAGCCCAGGGAACTGCTCCACCCCAGCTTGCGGCAGCCTCTGGGGTCACAGCAGTATCCCAAGCCACAGCAGCAGCCCAGGAAAGTGCCAGCAAGAAATGGAGGAAAGGATCCAGAACGACTCGCAGGGATCCCTGCGGCTCTTTCGGCCACAGCAGCCCTTGTGTTGTTGCAGGCTGGGCAAAGGAAGTGAAATTACCCTATCATTGTCTCCAGAGTGGGCATTTCAGGAGAATTATGGGGGAATTACATCTCGTTTCAAGCCTGTCATTCCGGGGAATTGCAGACACCGATACATCAGCGTTCACGGCTGCGATTTCCGGCCCGGCGGTTCATTCCCTTCAGCCGCCCGACGAGCCCCCTCGCTGGAGGGATCACGGTGGCAGACCCCAGCCCTTCACCTGGCTCCATGCGGTGGGAGCGATGGGTGGCTGGGGGGACCCCAATTTCCCCCATGATCATCCCAGGTGCCCCCAGCCCTGCACCCTCCTGTGGGCACAGCCAGCGGCTGCTCAAGCCAGCCCAGGAACGGGCACCGCACGCAGCCAGGCTGGGGTATCCAACACGTTACAGGAGCCGGAGCACAACTCATCTCCCCAAAAATCAACATATTAATCCCCACGGAGCCGTGATCCACGTGGGTTCGCACACGGGCGTCCAAGAAACAGCAGCGATCTCAAGAGGGGAGCCCGGTTCTCCCAGCATATTTATCTTCCCGACTTAATATTCAGCCAGCTCTCAATTTTGATGCCATCCATCCATTTCCAAATCTAATAAGATATTCCATTAAAAAAAGATGCATTTGAATCTTGGGCTCTGGCAGCATTAATATTAAAAGTGTATTGAATGCAGGAGTTTGTTTGAATGCAAACACGCTTCAAAGCCGCCGGCGGCAGATAAACCCTTTTGCCAGCTCCCCGGGTACAGAAACAAATTATTACCTCAGGCAGTGTCCAATTTCACACGGAGATTTTCCTTTTCCGCTACACCGGTTCCCGGCAGCGGCGAGGGGAAAAAAAAAAAATCCGTGGGGATGCTGAACCCCAGCATCTCCTGGGTTGGATCGGGCCCATTTTGGGGTCCAGGGCAGCGGCGGGGGGGGGCTGATCCCACTGCCGGGGGGTAGGAATCCGATGCTGAGGGCACCTCGGTGGCTTTTGCCACGCCGGCGGTGGCGGCACATCCCTGCTTGCAGTCAGCTGCCGGGAGCTGCCATCTGGCCCGAATTAATTAACGGCAGATGAGCATTTAATGCGATTGGATGGTTACAGCCGTAACCACCTGGTTAATTGGGGCTGGGGTCTGCTCGGCGCTTCCAGAGGGGGGCTCGCGGGGCTCGGTGTCGGATCGGAAAACACAATATAGATGGTAGAAAAATCAGCCGGGAACTTTGCTTCAATTGCTGGGGTTCCCCCTTGCTTTTGGGGTGAAAAACATCAAGGCTGCCCATGGGGATGCTGGGCGGGGGGGACATAATATTTCCCATTCCACTGTCCCCAAGCCCTGGGTGGCTGCTGAAGGGGGGAGGCAGGGGATGGCAGGAGCCACGAGCAGGGAGGACACCTCCCCTGTCATCCCCACGGGGCCAGATCTGCCCAGGAGGAGCTTCCACCGTGAATTTCTCAGGACTTGAAGGAGGCTTCTTTGCAGCAAGAGCAATCTCTCCCCTGGACCTGGGGGAGATGCTCTGAATTCGGGTCAGTGGGGAGCAGCGAGAGTGATGCCGGCCCCGAAACCAGCCCTGAGTGACCAAGCATGAGCATCATCAACGGGAGCTGGGCTCGGGGCCGCGATGCTGGTGTGGGGACTGGAACCATCTCAACCTGCCTGTGGGCTGGTGCAGCGACAAAGCCCAGCCCTACGTGCTGGATGCCCTGCACTGGGTGCAGCACCCTCTGTGAGGCCGGGAGGTGGAGACCGCTGGTGGTACATCACACCTCAGCACATCTGCCTCGTCGGGGATGGAAAAAAACCCCAAAACCTTCTCCTGCCTGCAACCCAGGCACTGATCCCTCATCCCCAGCCTGGAGTCGAGGCATCAGCCAAGGCTGTTTTGCAGTGCTGCAGCTCTCCCCCCTGCTCTGTGACCGACAGCAAAAGCACTTACAGCTGTCTTCTTCCTCCAGGAACACTTTGCTGACATAGCAGGCATAGACGAAGCCGAAGAGCTGCAAAACAAAAGTGAGCACAGAGAGATCGGTTATCGGGGTGACGGGCAACTGGCACGCTGTCGGTTGGGGGACAGAGGTGGGTGCTGCAAGGTGGGTGCCCGGGAGCATCCTGGGGGGACCCTGGGCAGGATCAGGGCTGCTGTGGTGCTGGATCCCATCTCCAGTGGGCCGGGTGCTGGCTGGGGATGCAGCCTGGTTGGGTGGTTTCGGCTGTGCTGGGGGAGCAAGTGTGGTGGCTCTTGGAGGGGGATGAGCTGGGACAGCAGCACAGAGGGCGTTGAGTCCCACATAGCTCTGTGCACCCCTTTGGCAGGGGCCTGGCAGCTGCTCTGGACCCCAATTCCCTTTAAAGCTTTATTTTCTTGCAGGCCTCCCAAGATTGCCCAGGAGATTTGCATCCAGGCATGTCCCCAGGTACCTCCCCATGGGGCGAGACAGCCGCCAGGAAGGGGGGACCCTCCCTTTCCAGCAAGTTCATGTGCCTGGGTGCGTTACACCGAGAACCCCCCGATTGCTGCTGCATCCAGCCACAGCCTGCCAGGTTTTGGGGTGGGCAGCACCCCCAAGGTGCTGGCGCAGACTCCAGCTGCTCTTCTCTTCCCATCCCTGAAGCTCTAAACAGGCACTGACGCGTGAGAGCACGGTGGGACATCTCTAGCTCTGCCCACCCTGATCCCTGCCATCACCCCCCCTTCTCTTGCTTTGCGAGGAGGAGGAGGAGGAGGAAAGGTGCCAGCAGCTGCCCTTACCGCCAGGAAGATCTGCGTGGCACTGCTCACCACCTCGATGTACTGGTAGTCGAGCAGGCAGCCGCTGACGGTGATGACGTGATGGTCCTCGGGCGCCAGGTTGGAGTTCAGCACGGGCGTCACCAGGCAGCCCGGCCCGTTCTCCATCCACCACGAGCGGTGCAGTGAGGTATTGAAGGTCATGATGAAGTCTCGGTCCTGTGGGAAACGACCAGAAGAGGAGGCACAGACCGCGGAGTTGAGATTCTTTGCAGGGCGGATGATACAAAATGGGCTTTTTCCAACCCAAAGATGCTCCATGAGGATTGTGCCCATCTAGACCTCGTCAGTGCGTGTCAGGGCAACCCCCTCTGCTTCCCCTGGGGTTTTGGGGTGCCATCCCCCCGGAGCCTGGCTGAGCACCCACTGCATGCTGGGGTCCTCCTGGCACGGCCGGCTGAGCACCCACCCCACAGAGGGTCCTCCCAGCCCCTCTCCACACCAGCAGCCCTTGGGTCTGCAGGGGGCTGGGAAACTCACGGAACATCCTTTGTAGGAAACCACCGCTCTGGGATTAAAATTCTGGGGGTTTTTTTGCTGGTGGGGGAGGAAAAAAATAGAAAGAAAGTGGGTTTTTGGTTTCTAAAGCCAAAGGATGTGGGTTTGTGTGCCGGGAAGCACAAAGCGGGGGTGTTACAGCATCGCGGCGTCACCGAGAGATTGGGGATTTCCACCAAAACCACTCGGTGGGAGTGAATCCTCCCTTAGGGCAGCCTCCGTGCCTGCTGCACGGATCCGGCAGTTCAGCTTTTGAGAAGAGCCCCAAACGACCTGCAGGAACATGGCAAGACAGTTTCACCCATCGAGCCCCTCCAGAAGCTTTTTCTTCCTTCAGAGTGAGCTGGAGCCAATCGCCCCTGAGCTCAGCACAGGGAACAGCATCCTCAGAGCCAGGAGCAGGATGCCAGAGCGGGACACATCCTCAGCACGAGCACCCCGACCACGGGCTGAGGATGCTCAAACCAGTTGAGAGAGGCACCCCCAGCACCCAGGTGGGTGCTCTGCCTGCACCCTTAGGCTCTGGGTCCCTTTTGGAGTAGGGCAGAGCTGTGGAGCAGGGGAAGGAGGAGGGAGGGAAGCAGGAAGGTTGGGAAGATGGGGAAGGGAAGAGGATGGGGGGGAAGGAAGGGAAGGAGGGTGGAGGGAGGAGGAGGAGGAGGGTGGAGGGAGGAGGAGAAGGAAGGTGGAGGGAGGAGGAGAAGGAAGGTGGAGGGAGGAGGAGAAGGAAGGTGGAGGAAGAGGAGGCAGGCGGAGGGAGTTACCTGCGACAAGCGTCCAACCTCCAGGTAGAAGCAGATGATGAAGGCGTTCCAGCCGACCCACAGCACCAGCCACACCGCGTACTGCCGAGAAGAGAGTGCGTCAGGGCATGCCACAACGAACCAACATCCCTGGTTCAGGGCGTGCCACAAAGAGTAGACAACCCTGGTCCATCCCTGCTCCGCTCCGCTCGCTGCATCCCACCAGATCCACAGGGATTTGGGTTTGGATACGGGAGAGGACCTGGAGCTGAGCCATCCCCAGAGGGTGACGATGTTGCACCCGGGTGTGGCATCCACGGCGGTACCTACCATCATGAGGTATTTGGATCTGTACTGGATGGTCCCAAAAATACCCAAAATAACGGCCATGATGTGTAAAAAATTCGCCAGGATTGGGGCCCACTGGTAGCCCAGGAAATCAAAGATCTGCCTCTCCAGCGCCGCTACCTGCAACAGAGCAAAGGAGGGGGGGCAGGTATTAAAGCAGAGTATTGGTCATGGCAGCAGCTCCCGGGATGCAAAAGGCAAGGAGCAGCCAGTAATTAATGGGAAATCCCACGGATAATTAGTTGCTGTAGGCTGAAACATCCGCATGATGCATTGGCTGGTGGTGGGAGAATGTGCAGTGGCAAGCGAAGGGTTATTGGGAATATCTGGAGCTGAGAAGGGAAAAATCAAGAGACGGCAACTTGCCGCCTTGCCAGCACCCTCCGTGCCTCAGTTTCCCCATCGCTCAAGTCTTGGGTGTTGCTGAAAACCACTCTCCGGGCTGGCTTTATCCCCGAGCTCAAGCTCGTCCACGGAAAACCTGCTCAGGTGGTGCATCCCCAGTATTTTGCAAGCGATTTCTCTGCCTAGCCTCACCAGCTTGTCTCGTGCCTTCCCACTAAGCGCCACTGGGTTTGGATCACCGTTACCAGTCGTAATCCAGAGATAAGGAGGTGATGCAGCTGCACAACTGGCACGGCACACGCAACCAGGGATGGCAGCCGGCGTGATCTGCCTGCTAGCCCAGCGCTTATTTACGGCTCTATCTGCTGCCGGCTCCGGGTCTATTAATTACAGCCTGAGCTTAAAGAAAGGCGGTAGCAAAGGTGAAGTGGGAGCGTGGAGATTCACTGATGCTTGTAAGTCAAAAAGTGGAGATTTGGTGAGGCTACATTTTTTTTTAAGGAACTTTGGGGTGCGTCAGATGCCACAGTCCCTGAGGGCTGCAGCAAACTGTGTCTCCAGGAGCCTTGCAAACCAAAAAAAAACCTCTTTACTTTTGGAGGTTTTTTTGACAGCCCATCCCTGTCTTATTCTTTGAGAAGCCCCAGATTCATCTGATAACCCCCCAAGCTCTGGGGACCCAAGTCCTCCCCGCAGCACCGTGCCTCAGTTTCCCCTCCTGACGCAATGCCTCTCACCCTGCCAGAGAAGCAGGAGTTTATCCTGAAAATTGCAGGAGAAAATGGGCTTTACATCCCCCCCTGCCATGATCTGAATTTCGAGGAGCCCCATCCTGGCACTCCCTGAAGACCCCAAAGGGGTTACAGCCACGGGGCTGCCCCAGGGCCCCACAGCATCCTTGCCCATCCACTTAATATGTTGTAATTACAGCGAGGAGGAAGTAAATGAGGTGGCAAAACCCCTTCCTTAAGTGTTTTTGTGAAAGATGAGCCACAGCTAATGCAACTGCCAACCATGCCTCAGTTTCCCCGTCCATAAAGCAGCACGCACTCCAGTGCCAAAGACCCTGCTGTCCCATTCCCCACCCCTGGGACGAGATCTGCTGGAGCTCTGCTGGCAGAATCCTGGGTTCAACTAAAGGCAAAGCAAAGCCACAGAATAGCAGAGCCCAGGGCGGCAGGGCCAGGACTGGGGCTGTTTGCTTTGAGGCTCAATTCACTTCCACGCTGGTTAAACTCTCCAAGGAACCAGCCTTTGGAAATACTTACAAGCGGGCCGTAAATCTTTTCAATTGAGGGATGTAAATAATAAATGATACAAGGAGGACGGTGCTGGGGGGGGGTGGTTATCACCATCCATCGATCTGGTGGCTGTTGACAGAGCTGCTTAGCGGGAGCTGGATGCAAAGGCTGAGAGTTTTGGGCACCGGTGAGTCCGGGAGCTGAGGGATGGGGCTGAAAAAAGAGCCTCTGAGAGCATCCCATGGAGCCAGAGCGATGCGTTTACACATGCACAACTCCTTAATTCCAGCCCAGCAAGTCAGGATAGGCTGAAGGAGAAGGAGCTGAGAAGAGCTGAACCAAAGCCTTCTCCACCCCAAGGAGAGGCAAAGCCAGCGGCAAATTCCACAGTCTCTCTGTGGGTGATCAAGAGCTGCTAACTGCACCAAAAAACTGCTGGAGCCACCCTGGCAGATAAAACACTGATATGTAAGCATATTGCCTCCATAGAAAAAGCAAATCTTGGGGGTTTTCAGCCTCCTTGGATCCCATTTAAAGTTAAGAAAACACAAATGCACAGAAAGAACGCAGCAAATCTGCAGCTCCCCCAGCATTCACCACCTGCGAAGTACCGAGGGCAACCCAAGGACAGGGCAGCAGCCTTATGCCCAGCTTCACGAGTGGGGAAACTGAGGCACAGCCAGCTGGGGCAGGGGGTAGCACAGCTTTGGCAATCCTCACCCAGGGTACGGTGGGGTTGAGCAAACTTCAGACCAGACCGATGCTCCTGGCTTGCTCCAAGCACTCCTCGCCACGGACCTCGGGCTGATCCGGCACTCGGAGCATCCTCGCCCTGTCCTTTGCTGGTGAGGTGTCCCCTGGCAGCAAACTTCAAGCCACGGTGGCTTTTCATGCAGCCACCACCAACTGCTCATCAACAGTGGCTCTTAAATGAAGAGAGAGCAGCGAGCGAGCCCAGCCACAGGGTTTGGCACCGCTTGCGAGTCCAGCACAGGGCTCTGCAACTTCTTAACACGCCCCACAAGAAACCTCCAAGCAGCTTGGGGACCAGCAGCACCCAAACCCAGAAGCACCCTCCCTAGGCCATCCCCCTCCTCCTATAAGGGGGATTTCCTATGCTAATAGCAGCCCAATTAACGATCCACCCTCATTAACACCCTGCTCTCCCATTGCAGCTCTTACTGCTGCTCCATCATCAAAGCTCCTGGGGGTGTAGAACCAGGAACCACACACCAGCCTGCTGTTAATTAAGATAAACCTGCAGCCAATCAATGCAACGAGTCTTAGGGCTCCCTCTTAATTAAACACACTCTAGTTTATCGATCAGCCCCGAAAGTTCTCTCTGCAGCCAATCATATCAATTAGTCGGGGGCAGCCGCTTGCCGGAGCTCTGCTAATTGAAACACGTTGGCTGCGCTGATTTGATTTTAATGAAGAAATCGAAGCGGGCGAGACATGGGGGTGGGGTTCCATCACTTCTCGGGGGGGGTGGTGGCAGGAGGGGACCTGCCAGGGCTCGGGGCAGGCAGACCTGGAGAGGCAGAGCTGGAGGAAAAGGGGATTTTTCAAGGATTAGAGAGATGAACCCCGGCTCTGGGAGCACCTGGGAGCACCTTCCCCTATGTCCATCACCACCAGATTTGATATTTTGAGGTTGGAAATCCCTCCTGCAACCCAGCGCTGGGCTCCGGGAAAAGCAGCCCTGACCCAGCACCCTGCGACTCGCTGCAGTATTAAACCACAAATCTTGCCCAGCAGCTGCTTTTTTTTTGCTTTCTTGGAATCAAAGATGGGGTTTTGAGCAACCTGGTCTAGTGGAAGATATCCCTACCCATGGCAGGGGGGTCAGACTAGATGGTCTTTGAAGGTCCCTCCAGATGACCCAGTGCAACCCCCTGCCAGAGCAGGGTCACCCAGGACAGGTCACACAGGAACGTGTCCAGGAGGGTTTGAAAGTCTCCAGAGCAGGAGACTCCACACCCTCTCTGGGCAGCCTGGGCCAGGGCTCCGGTACCCTCACAGGGAAAAAGTTTTTTCTGATATTTTTGTGGAACCTCCTGTGCTCCAGCTTGTACCCATTGCCCCTTGTCCTGTCACTGGACATCCCTGAGCAGAGCCTGGATCCGTCCTCCTGACACTCCCCCTTGACATATTGATAAACATTGATGAGGTCACCCCTCAGCCTCCTCTTCTCCAGCTGCAGAGCCCCAGCTCCTTCAGCCTTTCCTCGCCAGGGATCCTCCCGTGACACCTCTCACACCTGATGGCTCTTAGAGACTCCTCCCAAACCTACTTAATTGCCACCAAAAATCAAAGGGAGGTGAGGACAGGGCCATCCATTGCACACAAGTGACCCCGGGGCGCAGGCATCCGGGCAATGCCAGGGATGATTTATCCGTGTCCTCCTCTCATGGTGCCCACAGAAGGTGACACTCGTGTCCCCAGCCACAGCTCCTGATCCCCGCCGGGCTCTGTGGGGGTGGTGGCAGTGTTGCCCCCTCCCCACGCTCTGTCCTCTCGCCTCACTTGTGATGGGGATGACACGTTTGCTGACACAGATGCCTAAATACATGATTGCATCCCCAAAGCCTCAATAATTAATGAGTGGAGAGAGATGGGAGCTGGCTCCAGAGCTGGGGTGGCGTCATATCCTGGGCGAGACAGGGACAGACCCTCCATCCTGCTCACTCATGAGCATCCGTGTGGGGCTGGTCCCTCCCAGAGCCCCCCAAAGCCGCAGAGCCCCACAGTTGGGTGCTGGGCGATGCTTTGGGGACACCCCTGCTGCTCCCTGTGCCATCACCCAGCATCACCCCAGGATGACCATCATCCCTGGGGACATTGGATAGTGACTTCCCCCGCCCCCCAGCTGCATCCCAGGCTGTGCCACCCTCCCCGTGCCCATACAGCGATTTTTCTGGGTACATCATTCTGTATTTAATCGCTTTTAAATAAAATCCCCTGTCCCTGACGTCCCCAAGGGGGAATCCAGGCATTGAGAGCACACAGGGCACATGTGACATGGGGGGGGGGGGGCACAGTGACACAGGGTGAGATCAGTCACCCCAGGGACAGCCCTGGCCAAGCCACCACGTGTCCTTTCCCCACCTTGGGGTCCTCCCATCACTGCTGCTTCAGCTGGGCCATTTTGGGGCAAAATAAGGGGTTTGCACATTTTTAACAGTTGGGCAAAACATCTTCTAGGGAGGGGAATGTCTCTTATCTCTGGGATGGAACCTCGTTCCATCTGTTGTTTTTTTTTTTCCTTTCTAGGAAAAATGAAGGGGGGAAATAGCCCCTTCCCTGCTTGTGTGGCTTGATTAAAGCCCTCGGAAGGGTGAGGGGCCAGGTTTGCTCCCACTTGCAAAATATCCCAGGCACAGCCCAGCGAGCCAGCAGCAGAAATTGATGGTGGGGGGAGAAATTCCCTAAAAAACTCCTTTTCCCACCCTCCACCCCAGAAATGGCCTGGGGCAAGGAGCTGCATGGTGAAACCCCCCAAAACCTGGGGAAGACCCTGGGGTGCCGGGTGCGAGATGCTCCGAGGGAGCTGGTACCCTTGGAGGGAGCCAGGGGCAGAATTCCTGGGTCCAGGCTGAGCTTGGGAGACCCAGCAGCAGCGGATGAGGATGAGATTGAGGATGAAGATGAGGATGAGGAGCCCATGGGCTGCATGTGCTGCAGAGGTCAAGAGCCAGTGCAGGAGGAAGCAGCCCCAAATCTCTGCACGCAGCATCTCCAAGCACACGGGATCTTGCTCCAGATTTTCTGGGGAGGCTCCACGTACCAGGAGCCAGATGCTCCACCCAGCGAGCCCCAGGGATAGAGATGGAGGAAAAGGGGATTTTTATTTCCCATCACTGAAATTGCAACTTTTCTGCCACTGACTGTTGCTCTGACACTTGCAGGCAGGAGCAAATACTCGTTGCCCTTCCGAGGGTCTTCACCAAACCACACGGGCACATAATATTCACCACCCTGCCAATTTTTCCCAGAAAGGGGGAGAAAGAATAGATGGGAAGAGGTTACACCCCAGAAAAAAAAAGAAAAAAAAAAGGATGTTCCCCCTGCTGAAAATACTCTCCCTAAAGACCGACAAGCCCTGACAATCCAGCCACATGGTTTTTGGTGGTGTTGGGGTGGTTGGATGCTGCTCCTGGCTCCCCGCTGCCCTCGGACTCAGCAGCAGCATCTGTGCCTCGGGCTGAAAGAAACTCTCCTCCCTCCCCTCGGTACCCCCCGATGGGTTATTATCCTTCAGCCGGGTGATTTCCTCCCGAACGCCATATGCCAGAGGCTCGCCAGGGGATTTAACTTTTCATTTCGCTGCGTTTTTGAAAGGGATTTGGGGGTTTTGAGTCCGTCTCAGCGTCCTCTCGGTGCCGTGGCCAAAGATGCTGTGAGAGCATCACTCCACCTCTCCGCCGCCTCGGTAGTTTGGGGCAGAAATGCCACTCTTCTAGAGTTTGGGCCAAAGAAAATCAACGGGGTTCAGGGAAAAAAGTATCGTCGGGGCAGGATCCAGTCCGCTGGTGGGATGCTTGATGTTCTCAGTGCCCGTAAGGGATGTCTCTCACAGGCATCCCTGTGCATGAAGCATCGTCAGGGATCTCAGGGACCGGCCAGATCCTGCCCCCATCCCCAGGGGGAAAAGTAAAGCCCAGCTCCCAGCCCCAAAGCATGGTCCAGAGCCCTGCATTCCCACCCTAAGCCGCCCCCAGCACCCCCTCGCAGGCTCACCCACTCCTCACATCCCCTCTTTTTGAGGCAGCTTTAGGCATTTTGCTGATTTTCACTATTGCAGCGCTTTTGTCACGCTCCTGGGGAGCCCGAGGAGCTGGCGGAGGCGTTTTCACCACCCGGTCCCATCGAGCCGCCCGTCCCCACTCAGGGAAATTGGCTGCGATTTAAATGAACGAGCGAATTGACTATTAAGAAGGTGCAAACACCGCTGCGAACCCAGGGACTTCATTTAATGACTTGGAAACAAGTTCTTGACCTACTTCCAACTTGCAAAAGCCTTCGTGAAATCGCAGAGGAGAGGAAATTAAAGGCGCCGGAGCCTCGGTCGCTTGCCGGTGTTCGGTGGCAACGAGCAG
Organism: Trogon surrucura; assembly: GCA_020746105.1. Taxonomy (NCBI): domain Eukaryota; kingdom Metazoa; phylum Chordata; class Aves; order Trogoniformes; family Trogonidae; genus Trogon; species Trogon surrucura. The sequence continues at coordinate 5,469,284 of CM036640.1, forward strand.
GACGCGGCCCTTGGCCGACAAGATGCTCTGGAACCAAGCAGCCACACTGTTGAACACGGCAGGATCAAAAAGTGGGGTGAAAGGGGCAAAAATAGATTTTTTTCCAGCTGTTGCAACTCCCTCTCCACTGATGCCAGAGGGTTTTGGGGGGCTCCTGACCTCCGCACTGCCCCCCAACGCCAGCATCGTCAGATGCTCCCAGCACGTGGCTTCAGCATCCCAGATCTCTGGGTGCTGGTGGCACAGGCAGAGGCTTGGGGTGCACAGGATCCCTCGCTACAGCCCCCCAGCACCCACCCGATGGGCAGTGCTCCCCCTCGATTATTCCTCCCCGCTTCCCATTCCCGGTTATTTATTTCATTTCGCCGCATCCGGCAGCGTTGCCATGGGAACGCAGCGGCAGCCCCGGCTGGATGCGCTTGTCTAGACGCTGCACCCCAGGAACCCACCGCCAGCAACCTGCTCCGGGGGCTGGATACAGCCCGGGGCGGGCTGCACCCCTGGGGGCAAGGGGACTCATGACGCCTGCGGAGACCCCAGCACCCAAATGGCTGAGTCCTCTCCAAGCCCTGCACCCCACATCCTGGCTCCATCCATCCCTCGAGGGGCTCTGTACAAGGAGGGCTGGGAAATGTAGCCTTGGGGAAGCTGAAGACAACAATAATAATAATAAAAAATAATAAATAATAATAATTCATCATCATCCTCATCCTTACATGTAGCCCAAAGTGCCCTTTGCACAAGGCAGATTAAATCCACCCCCCTCCTGCTTTGGCTCCATCATAGGGGAAGGGAAACTGAGGCACAGCACGACGAGACGCCCCCAAACCTTTGCAGCACTCGGAGATGTCAGGAATGCTGAAACCCAGGGCAGAGGTTCCCATGCACAGAAGGATGCTCCAGCACTGCCCCGGGCTCCTCCACTGAAACAAAGCCCTGAGCCAGTGTGGGGCCCGTCAGTTCCCAGAACTGAGTTTTGGGTGGATTTGGCTCTTGCCAGCTCTAATGTTCCCAGCAGGTCATTACCTCCAGGGATAGAGGTTTTTCTTTTTCTGGCAAGCATCACAAATTCTCAATTTCCCCGCCAGCGGCTGGTTTAACTCTAACCCAATATTACATCTATTTAATACAATATCACATCTATTTAACAGAAGATTACAAGATCTACTATTTGCACCATCCTATAAATGCTGAGATGAGACTTTTTTTCTTTCTTTTGCCTGCCAGCAAGGAAACATTTCCATGCCGAGGGAAAGGCGAGGAAATCAAAGCAGCTCAATTCCCTGCTTGACTGTCAAAAGGTTGGCTCCGGTGCGATGCCCTCTCGCACGACGGGCTTTACCCGCGAGGAATTGCTCCATCCCTTCAGGAATTGCTTCATCCCCTTGGGAATTGTTCACCAGCTGCAAACCCATTTAAGGATTCTCACAGAAAGGAGCTGTCAACCCCCAGCTTGTGCCCCTCCACATCCTGCCAAGCCTGACCTTGCAAATGACCTTGGAACAGTCCTTTGGTGGGGAGGACATGGGGTGGTGGCAGTCATGGGATGGGGTAAAGAGATGCCAGCAGTGTCGCTCAGTGGGGAGACGTGCACCCTGTGCAGCAGAGGTCCCTGAGGAGGCACTTGCCAAGGAGGAGAAACTGAGGCACGGGGCTGCAGCCCCAGTGGGACCCAGCCCAGCTGTGCCTCAGGTTATCTGGAAAATGGCCTCAGTTCTGCCCAGCCTTGCTCAGTACCAGGGAACATTTTCTCTCTTGGTCAGGATGACCAGCTCCATCCGAGCAGGTCTAATGGGGAAATTGAGGCACAGAGAGGTGGTGGAGAAGTCTAGAAGTTCAAGCCCCAGAGAAAGGCTGTGCCTTGAGGACACTGGGTTAAGCTGCTCCAAACCTGAAGAAGCAGGGAGTGGGTTGGCAGGGAGAGATGGGATTTGGAATTAATTTTGCTGAATTACAACTTGTAATCTAAGACTCTGAGGAGAAATCAAGAGAAAAAGAGACGTGGGCAACAGCAAGGAGGACGGGGATGCGGGAGGAATAGGCGCAGGGGACCAATAGGGTCAGTGGGACCCCAGGGCAGAGCCCGGCCATGCTGCCTTGGCAGCCACAGAGGAGTTAGATCGTGGGTTGGAGTAAATCCAGCTGGAAGCAGAGCAAGGAGTGAAAGGGCTCTACAGCCTCATGTTGTGCCCAAATAACCTGGCTGTGTGTCTGGGATGGAGAGTGAACGGGGGAGCCTGCTGGCCCCTCCATCCATCATCCACCCATCCATCCATCCACCCATCCACCCACTGATCCACCCATTCACCCACCCATCCGACCATCCACCCATCCATCCATCCACCCATCCATCCAATCATCCACCCGACCACCCATCCATCCATCCATCCATCCATCCATCCATCCATCCATCCATCCATCCATCCATCCATCCACCCATCCATCTGATCATCCACCCGACCACCCATCCCATCCCATCCCATCCCATCCCACCCCATCCCACAGTAAGTAAAACCCACACCATGTGTCTCCAATCCCCAGCTCAGCCTCAGAGACACTTTCTGTTTCCAAACCGTCAGCAACTGGCCCCCCACAACAGGCAGCTTCAAACAAACAGCCTTTCGGATCAAGAAAATCGGGATTAATCAAGCACCTCAATTAGCCACAACGAGCCGCGGCTCGTCATCACGCAGAGCAGAGAGTACATTAGTGGCCTGGCCACTGAGAGGCTCAGAATTAATTAAAATGGAGCAAAAAATCCGAAAAAAAAAAAAACCCCAACCCCAAGCAAATAGGGAATTGCTTGGCATGGGGGGATTTCTCTCCACTGCTCCCCTGGCCCCGACAGGGTGAGGAAGAGCCTGGAGGCACCCAGCGCTCAGCAACGATGGAGCCACCAGCACAGGGGAGGGCTGGTCCTGCCTCACATCAGCTTCAGAGCAAGGGAGCTGGGGCTTAAATCTGGGGGATCTGGGGTTTAAACCTGAGAGAACTTCGGTTTGGATCTGGGGGCTCTTGGATTTAAATTCCGGAGATCTTGGGCTTAAATCTGGGGAATCTTCAGTTTAAATCTGGGGATCTTGGGCTTAAATCTGAAGGATCTTCTGCTTAGGTCTGGAAGATCTTGGGCTTAAATTTGGGAGATCTTGGGCTTAAATTTAGCGGGGTTTGGGGCTTAAATTGGGGAGCTCTTGGGCTTAGATCTTGGGCTTAAATTCGAGAGATCTTTGGCTTAGATCTGGGAAATCTTACACTTAGGGGATTCTGGGCTTAAATTTGGGAATTTGGGGCTTAAATCTGGTAGATCCAGGGTTCAAATTTGAGGAGCACACAAGGACAGCCAACGAGATGGGGAACCAGGAGAGATATAGGAGCCTGGCCCCCTAAATAAAAAATTCTGGGGGGAAGAAACAGACAAAAACCGGGGTTGGACAAGGACGGGGAGCGAGCAGAAGCCATCCGCCCCAAGAAGAGCAGCTTTGGACCATTGGTAAGAGGAGGAGCAGGACAACCCAGCCTCAGAAAATCTGCAAAAACCCACTGGATGCTGTGCCAGCGGGGATGGGATGGATCCTGGCCCAGATGTCCCCACCAGCCTGTGGTGGCTGAGCCCGTTTGGACAAGGATTAAGCCACAGGCAATTTCGATGCTAATTCTCCCTGGTTAAATTCTTCAGCCCAACATCTGTGAGAAGAAAGAGGTAATTTCCCCCAGACCTCAAACGGTGCCTCAAAGACACTGTTAATATAATCCGATAGAGGGGGGGGGGGGGGGGAAAAATATATATACACATAAAAAAAATCCAATTTACTGACTTATTTAGTGACACCTTTTCGTAATCAATTCTCCCAGGAAAGAAATACTGATTAAAGCCAAGCGCATCGCTATGGAAACCAGCGGTCCCTCCTCCCACGACCCGCAGGCTGGGAAGGAGAGAATCGGGTGAGGAAATCTGCCTGGTAACAACCCCGTTAATGAGCCGGGGAGCAAAAATAATCCCTCGGAGCGAAGCCGCCGTGAAAGGAGCAGCCGGCGGCAGCCGGTGGGGAGGCGAGACCGTGTGCGGCTCCCAAAATATTGATTTTGGTGGGAAGGTAGAGAGGTTTCGGGGGAGGAAGGGATGCTCCTGCATCCCGGGGGGATGGAAGGGGCATCCGGAGGTGGTACCCAGGCGTGGCTGGGGGCACCCACCCAGCCCTGCAAACGTGGGTGTTTCTTCCAGCATTTATCTGCTTTTTTCAGCCTTAAAATACATGATGAAACCCACCCTGAGACACAGGTTTAAGAGACTCAGCTGCCCGGCAGCCCATGAGGAAGTAGCTGCCAGCACAAAAGGGATTTATGGGATAAACCCCGCGGGTTTTCCTCTCTCCGGGGTGAAACCCCAACCCAGAGGCAGCCACGACGCCTGGCGAGGGACATCACTGCCACGTCCATGCTTGTCCCAGAGTGTGCAAAACCCTGTGGGACAGAGTTTCTTAGAAAATCGAGGATTTATTCTTATTTCTACATTGAATAATGACTGCAAGCTCCTGGAGGGGGTCTCCTCCCGGCTGGATATGTCCCTCACCCCAGCACCCCCCAAGGAGAAGACACTTGGGGCACCCATGGGTGCTGGCGAGGCAAGAATAAATCTTCCCATGGGCTGAAAACAAAAGCACCCAGAGCAACGAGAAGCTCAGGAGGGACTTGCCTGCTTCCCTAAGCCCCTGGGATGCTTTTTGGGGTGCTTTAAGGAGCGAAGCTCTGAGCAGGGTACATCATTAGTGCCACTCGTTATCTAGCGAGGGATTTAATACCAAACCCATCTGGCATTTTGCTTAAATTCCCCCCATGGCCACGACCATCATGGCACGGGACGGGACCGTGGTCCGAGGCTGCTGCCGTCACCCCATCGCCCGCATCCCAGGACGGCCACAAACTCGAGGATGGGAGCTGGAAAAGCAACTAATGGGACACACTGTCCTGAGGAATCCAGAAACAGGAATATTCTGACCAATTCCTTTAGCAAATTCCGGCGCTGTTAAACCCGCCGATATTTTCCTCCTCGTCCCGGCGAGGCTTTAGCAAAGTGCCTGAGCGCTGTGACCACCAGCACATTATTAAAGGCGGCGATTAGCGGCTGCCACGGACGGGAGCTCATTAGAGACTTCTTAAACATCCATAAAAATCGCTTTTATTAATTGGTTCGTCCTCTTTTTATACCCACCGTGTTACAGAGCGGGGGTTTGGGAAGTTGCTTTTCGTTGTTGTTGCTCCGTGGGGGCAGATGAGGAGCTCCCAGGGTCTCCCCGCTCCGCCCAGCCGCGTCCTTTAATGACAAGGCGTGACACCGGGATGTCACGACTGGTGACAACCTCTCGGCTGGACGGGAGGACAATGCCACCCCCAAGCATCCCAAACCCTGCAGCGGGGCCAGCACGGCCATCGGTCCCCTGCATCCAACAGGGATGTGAGCCCATCCTCCCTGGGATGGGAGATTTTCAAGACGTTCCCCAAAACCACATTTTTTTGTCCCATAACCACACAGGGTGGCTCTGCCAGCCAGGTGATGGGTGCTGCCCCAAGCCATCCCCCTCGTTTTGGCTGCATGCACAGAAAGGATGAGATTTCCACCTCAAAAATGTTTGGGGAAAACGCAGCCCAGCAGCACCCATGGCTGGGACACAGGACTGGGGAGGGGGGGGACTCTTGGGGTCCCCATGTGTGTCCCCCCATAACCTGGACACAGGACTGATGTTGCCACCAGCCCTTCCCACGAGTGCCCCCATGGGAAATGGGGCTCTGGGGCTCTCCCCGTGTCCCCCTGCTCCTCTGAAGGGGGGACACACACCCAACCCCACCACCGAGGCCGCTAACGAGGGCGTCACTAATTGCGGAGCCCGTGCCCCATGTATAATTCAAGCCCCTTTGTTAGGGCTGGCTTTGCTTTGTCTGGCAAGTGCCACCTCCCAGCAGGACCCCCTCCCCGGGCCAGCTCCTTCTTGAGGTGGGGGGGGGGGCTTGATTCAAAATAATTAGGGCCTGGGGCTGCGGGGAGGGGGGCAGCAGTGTCGTTAGCAGGACCAGGGTCATTAGCAGAGTCAGGGTCACTAATGGGGTCGACATTCCCCCCCCTCCCTGAGAGAGGGAGCCCAGAGAGAGCCCTGGAGCCCCATTTCTCATTGGGGGACCTCCAGGGGGACCCCAAGGAGGTGGCGGGAGCATCAGTCCCGTGTCCAGGCCATGGGTGCTGCTGAGCTGGGTCTTCTCCCCAAATTTCACGATGGAAATCCTCATCCCTCTTGTGGGTGCGCCCGAAAAAGGGAGGATGGTTTGGGGCAGCAGCACCCTGTGGGTGCCAAAGTTGCGGGCAGCACTCGTCTCCTGGATGGTGTGGGGATCGCAGGGAGGACTCACGCCTGACAGGGCACAACCCAGCCCTAATTATGGACCCTGACACCCCTGGAGCTCCAGGGAGACACCTCAAATTCACCACAGCATCACTCACCTATGGGTGCTGCCAGCACCCTGCCCATCACCGGTGCTGAGCTCAGCCCTGCAGCCCAGGACCATATCCAGGCTGGGTTTAAGGGGCAGCAGCCCTGGGAGGGGCTGCCTTAAAATCTGGCCCCGGGAGGGTTGGTGGCCCCTGGCAAGGGACAGGGATGTCCTCTGCACCAGCCAGAAGGGACCACGGGGACCCGCCCCAGCCTCTGCTCGCTGTCCCTCACACAACTGTTGAGCTTCAGGGGGGAAAACTAATTAAAATCTATATAAATAATGCCTTCAATAATCAATTGGTGTCTCTCGAGTGGGTCACACCACCAGCAGCCTGCTGCTGCCAGGTGAAATCCTTGCCTGGAGCCCCCGAGTCAGAGCCACGACGCAAATTCCCAGGAGGGAATAAACCAGGTCTCAGCACCGATCCTGCACGTGCTCCCCTGTCCCGCCAGGCTCTGCCAGGGAAAGGAGGGGGATGCCTGGGTGTCCCCCAGGAAGAAGGGGACATGACCACACCGAGGGCTGCAGTAGCAGAACCAGGGGACAGCAGCACGGCCAGGCTGGGCACAGGGACCCGCAACCCTTGGGGAGCCCCGTGACCTCCACGTCTGCTCCCAGCCCCACAGCAGCGTCCCCAGCACAGCCCGGCTGTGGTACCCACGGCTCCCGATGGCCACGCCGGGGAGGGGTTGCCACCACTGACACACACGTCACCCCCCAGCAAGCCCCCAGTGCCATCTCCAGCCCTGGGGAGCACACAGGCACCCCCAGAGCCCCCCTAAACCTCACTGCACCTTGTCCACCCCACCAGCCACCACGCCAGCAGTCCCCACACTGCCGCGGGGACTCGGTGCCAACCCTGTGACACTCTGGTGCCCATTACAGGGCTCCTGCTGCATCCCTCCCTCCTTGAGCTGAGGGAAAACCACGCCAGATGCTACAAAAAAGGGGCCAGGAAAGGATGATTTGCCTGAGAGTCCCGGCAGCTGCCGAGGGGAATTGGCAACCGGCCGGTGACGGGCTGGAAGTGGCCACAGAGGAGGGGACAGGAGCTCGGGGAGGGGGGTCCCGGCGGCACAGATGGGGATGCCACGCCTCAGGGGCACGTCAGGCTTGCGGAGTGGATAAGGGGGACAAGGCTGGTTCCTGAGCCAAAATAGGAGGAGAAAAAAAAAAGGGAAAATACAAATTGGTGCCTGCAAAGGGTTTGTGCAAAGCTGCCCGCCCCACGCCCGGCTGCTGCACCCACAGGGTGGGTGCCAAGGCCCTTCTGGGGGCTGGGGGATGTGGCTCAGGGCAGCGGGGACCCCAGCTGAACCCCACAGCCTGGCTTCCCACTGCTGCCAGCCTCGGGGGAGAGGAGGAGGAGGGAGGATGGGCATGTGGGAAGGAGCCCCAAGGGAGACACAGGACAAGGACTCAGCCTGACAGTTCCAGGCGACGGCTGAGGCCCACCATTAATCTGAGCCATTACTGCACAAAAGCAGAGAGCGGACAGGTTTTCCCGTGGGCTCCCCTTAGCCTCAGCATCCCTCGCTCTGCTGCCCGAGCATCCTTCACTCCCACTCCGAGCATCCTCCCCTCCCATCCCGAGCATCCTCCTTCATCATCCTGAGCATCCTCCTTGATCATCTCGAGCACCCTTGACTTTCACCCTGAGCACCCTCCATGCTCACCTCAAGCACCCTCCACACCCCGAGAACCCTCCACGATGACCCTGAGCATTCTCGCCTCCCACACGAGCATCCTCCACGATGACCCCAAACATCTTCCATTCCAGCCAGATCATCCTCCTCTCTCCCAGGACATCTCCCAGCTTGGTTCCTAGCTGTCCTCATGGGATGGCACCGGCGTGCCTGGGGAACAAGGTGCCAGGAGAAGACACACTGCTCCAGTGACATGCAACTCCACCAGCTCCAAACTGGGACAGTCTCTGAGGCAGAGCAAAGCCAGCCCAGCCCTTTGGCTTCCCAAATCCTTTCCACCACAGGTCTTTGCATTTTTCTTCCCTGCAAGAGACCGAGGGAAGCGAAGCCGCCCTGCTCCAGCTTCTCCCAGCACCCGCAGCATCCCCGGGACACAGGCTCTGCCCCACGCACGGGTGGTGGGAAAGGGCTTCACTATCGATCTGGTTATGGGAAGAGACCAGAGCAACCCAGAGCACTAATTAGCCCTAATTAAGGTAATTAGCCAGCAGGCCACTTCTTAGAGCTTGCTCCCTCCCTTGCCTTTGGCTGTGTTCCCTGCATGGCTGCAACCCTGGGCCAGGCACAGTGGCCGTGTCCCCTGCTTATATGCCTGGGCGGTGAGGATGACACAGATACCTGTGTACCCCTCCAACTCCACCTTCCTGCACCCCTCCCTCAGAGCTCCTTCTTCCTAAATCCCTCAACACTGCCAGGATGTGCTGAGCACCCCAACACCTGAGCCGAGCCCCCCACCTCCCTGAGGGCTCCCAGCATCCAGTCCCTGATGGGAAAGGAGGGAAACATCACCCCAGCGTGACACCGCCCGTCCCAGCACAGCGGCAACTGGCTGTAAAAAATCACTATTAAATATTGAGGCATGGGTCTACAACCCCCATGGGGGAGGGTGGGGGGGTGGCTGGGGGGGGCCACATCCTGCCCTGCCGCTCCCATCTGGGCACAGGCGAAGCAGCAGTTGGGTTTTTTCTTCCCCCAAATCTCCTTCTGCCGCAGAGCAAAAACCAAAGACGGGGGATATTTCCCAGCCAAGCACGTGGGAGCTGTTATTAATCTTATTAATAAACCACTCGGGGTTTAATGCCCTGTTTAAATACGACCGGGGCTGCTCTCTGCCAACTTTGCTTTTCCAGTTTTCCAGGCCGTTATGTACATATTTTGAAAATGGAAATAAATAGTTGCTTTCAAATGGGAGAGGAAAAAAAAAAGACAATCAAGGGGCCCATCCTGAGCCCCTCCAAGCATCACCCCGGGATTCAGGCAGAATACTTTCTCCCTATATTCCATCTATTCTCTCAGCCTTCAACGCTCCATCACTTCCAGCCAAAAACCACCCCTGGCTCCATGCTGCCATGGGGACAAGGACATCCTGGGGCATCCCAGGAGGAGGAGGGATGGGGATACAGCCTGGACTGCTGGGATGAGAGGGGTCTGACACCTCCTGTGCCTGCAGCTCAGCTTGGCCGGGCGCCGCAGCGATCAATACGTAATCACCTGCATCGTGCCGGCCGGCGCTGGAGGAGCTGGTAAGACACGCAGTCGGCTTTGAGGGGAACATGAGGGTTTTGTGGGTCTTTCATCTCCGCTGTGTGCTCCTGGTCATCTCCCCTTTCCCTAAGGATACCCCCAAGCCTCAGCATCCAGCAATGGCAGCATCCCAAGGGACGCCCGGCCCCACGGAAGGGAGCAATGCCTCGGGGTGATGTGCGACGGCAGCCAGGTTACAAAGTCCTTTTCCAGCCCCAGAACATCGTCACGAGGCTGGGAGGACGCCAGTATCCCCGTGCCTACACTCAGCATCCAGAATCAGACCTGCCAGAACCACTCAATGTTTTTGGGTGAAGCAGGATCAGCGCAGGGCTGGCAGTGCCGCGGGCTCTGCGCCAGGTGTGAGTCCGAGAAAAGGAAGTTTCCCACCAGGAATTGAATTTCTCTGTGATTTTTGAACCCTTTGAGCCCTGAATACTTCTCCCTGCTCAATTATTCAACCCCTCCAGGTCCTCCCTGTGCTTTCTCTCCAGAGAAACCGCAGGGAGAGATGCTGACAGCTCCATCGCAGGGGGAATAAGTGGGAGTCAGCAGTGCCTCCGGGCAGGGGAGAGCATCCCCTGGGGGCTCCGTGTCTGCAAACAAATCCAGCCACGAGGAGCTTGGCTGAGATGTTCATTGATCTACGAGCAGCAAGTTCCCACAGCGAAACCACCCGGTTCGCTGCGGATCCACAACCCAGGACGCTCAGCACCTCCTGAAGGCGCCTGTTGGTCACTGGTGCAGGGATGTCCCCGCGGTCCCCTGCATCCCTCGGGATGCTCAGAGCTGACCACCGGCACCAAGCCTGGGCTGAGCATTGGCCAAAGGCAGCGGGGAAAAGCTGTCATGCTTGGAGGCAATTTCTTGCTGCAGTTAATACCTTTGGGACTAAAATGCAGCTTTTCTCCTCAAATCCCACTCTCTTTGCCTTATTTCTCCAGTGTTCAGGACTGTCGGTACCGGGAATCTCATCCACCTCTCCGTCTTCCCTCGGACAAGCACAAAGGCTGAGCTTCTCAAGAAGGAGATTTGCTGCATCTTCCAACCTCAGATCTCTCTTCCTGACCCCTCCCGACATCCTGGCGACGTATTTTGGGCTGGGGCCCAGGGCTTGGCAGGGATGAGGGGGCCCCTCCCTGGCTCTCCCCGTGCCAGGCGATGCTCGGCACCCTCCCATCGGTCCGCGCGTTTTCTCCAGTGATGGTTTTATTCCTTCTCTTCTTTCTTTCTATTACCGAAAGGAGCATCATTGCTTTTTTATAGCGCTAATTTTTTTTCCCAACAGAAAGCCACCTGGGATTAAATCAAATGGCTTATCAGCATCTAAACACTATTATGGCAGCTCAGGCCCTTTCAGCGGCCAAACCGGTGCGCTCAATAAGAAACAACATCAAGTTTGGCTGGACGAGAACCATTTTCCCAGACATCAATTAGGTCACCGGCTTTTAGGCTTTGCTGATCACATCGTGCATCAACCTTTCCCTCCCGCGCTCTCACTGCTTCGGTGTCAGGCCAGGCTGTTCCCCGTCTCATCCTCTTTATTTTTCCACAACCCAGCCCTCCGAGACATTTATTTCCCAGTCCCCATCGCTCCCAGCTCCGTTACGAACCAGCATGAATGATTTAGAGAGTTCTTCAACCGGTCTTGTTAATACTCTCAGGTGCACATGAGCCGGTCCTGCAAATTTAGCTGTACTGCGCTTTAATCGCAGTTTTAATTGCGAGCTGTCGCGCTCTGCCTTCCTTTCAGAGTGGCCTCCCAGGTGAAGCTCTGTCCGTGAATAATGCGGGGGCACCGGAGGATGCAGGTCCAGGATAAGGTCTCACCAGGCTGGGACACTTCTCCACAGCCACCTGCACCCACGGTCCCTCCTACAGCTCTTGGTGTGGTCACTCAGGGAGGTGACGAGGTGGGTGACAAGGTGGGTTGGGGTTTTTCACGCCTCTAAAGAGGCGTGAAAAACCCCAACCCACCTTGTCACCCACACAATTCCCACTTTTGGGGTTGGCTCCGGATCCTGCCCATTGCAAGAGTATCCCTGTCCCTCCACGCCAGCGCATCCCCGGGCACGGAGGCGTCACCGCGCCCGTCGCGAGATGGGGTGTGGGGAAACGAGGGGCTCTCGTTGTCCCTGATGCCTCCGTCAGCCCCCCCATTTCCATGGCAACCATGCAAATGTGAAAGCTTTCCATAATCATTAGGGAGCGGAGCCGAGCAGTATAAACAGTGACTGCAGTAGATTACATGCCTATTATGAGCAGTCGCACCTTCTGAGCGCTGGTAATTACACCTAATTGTGCATTTAATCGTCTAATTGAAAAACCCCCACCCAGAGTTCAGTCCGGGCTCCTTCCCCCTCTCCCTGGGAGGTGGGAAGGCAGACGGGGGCAGCTCCAGCCCCGCTGCCCTCGTGTCGGGCACGATGGGAACCGGGCGAGGACAAAAGATGCTGGTAGATGTCGGAGGCAGCTGAGGGAGGTGCCGGAGGGTTGGTGGCCAAAACTGGGTAAATGGGAGCAGGAGGGATGGGAGGGGAGCTGGCAGGGGACAGTAGGGCCATAAAGCCCCCAAGGGTGCAGCGGGGAAGGGAATGTCACACAGGGCTGGTGGGTGCTGGAGGGATGCAGGGGATGGGACCATCCTCTTCCTTCACCCAGCTATCATCACACCGACCCCGTGAGCTCCTTCGCCAGGCTCGGTCGGTCGTGTCCCGGAGGTTCTGGGTGCCCTGTGCAAGCCCCGTGGCTTGGGCAGGCAGGATGGGATGGAGCCACAGCCCCTCTCTCTGCACCCCGACCCCAGGAGGCTGCAGGAGGACGGATACCGGTGCCAGCACGGAGTGGCATGGCATGGCATGGCACTGCATGCCACCAGCCCGACAGGCTCCAGCAAGCTCAGCCAGGCGGGAGGTGCCAACCGAGCTTTGCTTTTCCAGCCAATTAAAGGAGAAGAAGAGAAACAAAGAAGGCAATGAAAGCCTGGTTTGGAGCAAGCTCTGGCAGGCGGAGGTGGGAGCTCTGAGCATCTCCTGTCCCCACCCAGCTCCAGTGCTGGAGCTGCATCCTGCCCCTAAAGAGCCCCACGCTGCAGGGGGAGGCAACGGGGTCACTTCAGGGTGGAGAAGGAGCCCACATCCCAATATGCTGTACCACTGCCTCAGATGTTGGGTATAACCCCCCGCAGCAGCGCAGCTGTCCCAATCTGCAACCGACACCACTAGGCTTCAGAGTTAACAGGTGTTGCAGCGAGCGGCTCTCACACCCCCATGCCCGTGCTGGCAGTGGCGAGCGGGGTGGCATCACCTCAGTTCAGTTTCTATCCAATCACCTCAACGGCTCTCAGCTTCACACAAAGACAAATCATCCTGACAATGGAAAGCGTCCCCGAGAATGGTTTGCTGAGCCACCACGAACCCCCCAGCCAGTTATTTGGCCTCCTAGATGATGGGGAGGATCAGCAAAAACCCACGAGTTTTGGCTTCATCTCACCTCATTCAGACAAACACCTCCCAGCAGCCCCTGTCGAGGTGGGGCAGGGCCAGGGAGTGTCTGACAAGTGGATCCCTGTTTTTTTTTTCCCAGAGAAAAAACACAATTGCGGGCAAAAAATTGGGCGGGTGCTGCTTGTCACCTGGGAACAGAGGCACCCAGGGCTTGCAGCATCACCTCTCTGAGCAGTGGAGAAGGAGCAGGTAGGATACTGGGATGCTCCAAAGTGGTCACACAGGCTTTGGAGCATCCCCTGGGCTTTGGCTCAAAAACCACTTTTCCAAACTGGTTCAAACACAACCACTGCCCTGAGGCCTGAGCCGTGGTGAGGCACAGGGCGTGTGGCCTCTCTGGACCTGCCTTCTCCCACCCCACCTTGCACATGGAGCACCCTGCAGCCATGGAGCATCTTCTGCCACCACGAGCATCCCCTGCATCCAGGAGGGACAAGGGACCAGGGGTGCATCCCCTGGGGACTGGGCTGCAAATATTGGGGAAACCAGCGGGGTTGTGAGAAGGTGCCCGTGGGGTCACGGTGGCACCCAGGGAACTGCGGGAAGGTCTGGCAGCGAGGACCAGCCGGAGATGGTGGCATCACCCCAGGGCAGGCTGCAACTCACCCACGCTGCTTTGCTTAAGGGAAACTGAGGCACGGGCTAATTGGTGAGGTTTAGCCAGGCAGTGTGCTTGCTGGGGAGCCCCACTCTTTGCACAAGCTGACCCCGCAGCCACGGGGCACGGCTTTCCAGGCAGCCCCAGCACTACCAGTCCAACCCCAGCCCCAGCACCTGGGAGCACTGGAAGAATGGTTGTGTCCCCCCCATAGCACAGAGGGCCCAGGACAGGTATCAAGGCTACCTGGACACAGGAGACATGAGCCCTGCTGTGCCATCCCCATGTCAGGGGTGGCCCAGAGTAGCTGAGGCAGAGGAGAGGAGCAGAGCCGGGTGCTGTCCCCACTCCCCGTAATCCCCACTCCCCGTTGTCCCCTCTCAAACTTCATCACCGCCTGGTCCTCCCGCCCTGGCGACACCCCCTCAGGGATGAACACTGGTTTCAGTCACCCAAGGGGACTCTGCTGCCTTGGTGCTGGCTCATCCCGGGGCTGTGGGTGGGCACCCAGACCCCCCACCCCAGGCAGGGCACCCAGTGGTACCTTTTCCCCGTGGGACAGGGTGCTTGGGGTGGGGGCATCTCCCCGTGGCTTGTGGGATGAAAGTTGCTGCCTCCAGACCCGGGAGGGAGCTTGGGAGAGCATCCCTCAGGCTGGGAGGGGATGAGTGGGGGTACAGGGTGAGCCTGGGGGGGAAGGACCACCAGTAAGGGACAATTTTGGAGCCAAGCCTCTGGGGATGCCAGCAGCACCAGGACACACAGGGCAAGGGGTGGGGAGGAAAGCCTGACCCCAATCTGCAGCACAAAGTTTCTGCGGGTGCTCTCCCTGCCCGGGAGCTCACACCGATTCAGTTTTTCCCCACAAATAAATATATTAAAATCTCTCAGATCTGGAATATCTCCGGGAACAGACGCCAACAAATCTGTCTGGGAGCTGAGCGGTAAAAAAAAAACCTGACCAAAAGCCAGGAAAGTCCCGGAAAACACCCATCGGATTTATCCTGATTAAGGGGGAAGGTGAGCAAAGCGCAAAGACTTTCCAGCCTGAACCAAGGGGACATGTGGGGACACGAGAAGCCAAGCCCGCTGGGAGCGGCGAGACTTCAGTCCGGGGTGAGCCCACCACAGCTCTGCTCCCAGGGTCGAGGACTGGCTTTGAAGCTTCCCACGTCCCCCCAAGGAAGGCAGAAGTGAGGACCCCTCCCCTTCCCAGGGATGGAGAATGAACAAGAGCAATGCTGGGAGGAAAGCGCCCATCGATAAGGTGCCACCGTCACCTCCAGTGCGGAGTCGGAGCCCGTTTCCATCTTCCAGCCACCCCATCACCCCCTCGCCCTGATCCCTGTGACACCACGGGCTGACCGCCACGCGTTCCAGCAATCCCCCCCCTTCTTTTCCTCTCCACAATGAGCCCCGGCATGGCCGCGGGGCCAAGTTGTAGGATGTTGATTCTCTGTTAACGAACCACCCGGCCCCGACAATTAATCACAACCTTGTCGGCGCTGGTTTTAGCAGAAACCCCCCCTCGAATACTCCACACGCTCCCTTCACTTGCTCCTCTGCCAGCAGCCTGATGAAGACCGATTCGCGGGCGGCGACAAGCACGGCACCTCGTTATTCCGAAGACCGACAATCCTATTAAAATTAAACCTCTCCCTTCTCTCTGCCCCAACATCCCGGTCCCGCTCGAAAGCAGGTGAGTTCACAAAGTGCTGGCAGCGGCTCCAAGTTTCCCTCTTGCCCCAACTCGGGGGAACCGTCCCCCCTAAGAAATATCCTTGGAGTCGCCAGGATGGGAAACCGCCGGCGGGAGCCAACTCCGGAGGGAAGAGATTGCAGTTGGGAACAAAGCTCACACCTGCCGGGAGACGCATCCCCCGACACGCAGCGAACCGCTTCGCATCCAGCTCCCCGGCTTGAGGCAGGGGGCGAGGGGGGCACTTCGTTCCTCCTCGATTATTATTTTTTCCTCTTTGTTTGTTTTTTTTTTTTTTTGGGGGGGGGGGGGAGGGGGTTGGCAGCAGAGCATCCCCAAGCCGGTCCCACAGCAAGGTCACCGCCGAGCCCGAGCGGGGGCAGCGGCTGCCAGGCAACATTTCGCACAAAGCCCAGCCCGGCATGCTGATGAGCGCGGACGGCCGCTCGCCTTACCAGCTGCAGGCAGCAGAATCCGACCAGCGTGCATCTCCCATTGCATCTCCCCATGGCTTCCTCGGCTCTCCCCCACCGTGGCCTCGCGTCGCCGTCCTCCGGCTCCTCACCGGCCTCCCCTCCGCCAGCACCCGGCGAGCATCAGCGGGGGCACCGCCACCATGTCCCGCTCTCCAGCCTCCGGCCAGCCCCGCCGCTCCCCTCCCGCCGGCCCCGCCGCCTCCTCCCGCACCCTGCCAGGTTAGCACAGAGGCGGGCTGGGCTCAGAAAGGGCCATCGCCCCCCCTCCTCCGCCCCCCAGCCCCCCCCGAGCCCGCTGCAGCCCCTTCCCCCGGAGCGGGGACCCCGGGGCGGCGCACCCCTCGCCATCCACCCGCGGGGCGCGCAGCTCTGCGCGGAGCCCGCCCGGCCCCTCTATTGTCTCTCCCGCACAGCCGCGCTCCGCGCCCCCGGGGGCGGGCGGGGAGGAGGAGGCGCGGGGGGGGTCGGGGCCGCGCCGGGCAGGGCGGGCCGCGGCCGCCGGAACGAGGCGAGACGCGCTCCCGGCGGGGCCGGGCGGGGCGGGGGGCGGCGGGGCCGGGCGGGGCGGGGGGCGGCCGGGCAGGGCGCGGCGGGACGAGCCCTTCCAGGCTTCCGAGCGGCCGCGCGGAGCCGGCGCTGCTGGTAGCGCTCGACTCTCCGTATCACCACTATTTGTCTTTTTAGTCGCAGATTTAATTTGAATCTTTTTTTAATTTTTTTTTTATTTTTTTTTTTTACTCCGGAGCCAGGTGGGGCTGGGTTAAATCCCGGCGATTCGCAAACGCAAAGGGCTGGTGCTCTACTGCCCTCCCCTTTTTTTCTTTTTTTCTCCCCGGCCCTGCGGCCCTTGGGTGGTGCCTGGACCCGCAGCGCAGCCACCTCCCCTGGGTTGGCCGTGCCCCGGCAGCAGCTGGGCTGGCAAGGGAGGACAGATGGCCCCAGCCCGGGGAGAAAAGCCCCCAGGATCCCCCCTGCAGAGCCCGGCTCCACAGCCCAGCACACGCTGCTGCAGCGCCGGGAGCGAGCGCTGGCCAGGGGCAGGGCAGCGGCCGGCCCGGGGGGCTCTGCTCCCGGGGGGCTCCCGGGCTCCAGTCCCGCGGGGCTGGGCAAGGAGGTGGGTGCAGGCGGAGCTGGCAGGGTATGGCCCCCAACCACCACCCGCCCGGCTCGCCTTTGTTCTTTTATTTTTTTATTTTCGCAGCACACCTTCAGGGGGATCGGAGAGCGCAACATCTGCCGAGGAATAACCGGGGTGATGCTTTTCCAGTGCTCTAGAAACCTTCTGAAATGCCACCGGGTGGAAGGGCTTGAGATCAGGTTGCTGCTTGCCAGCTCCGTGATTTCTTAATCCTCAACCTTGATTTTTTTTGGTGAGGAAACATTTCCTAAGCTAGCCCCACGTGCTCTTAGGTGTCAGAGCAGCTCTGCCCAGGGTCCGAGGGGCTGCGGCTGTGCAGATGGATTTGTGTGCAGCTGTCGGTCTGGCCGTGTCCTAACCCAGCCATCCCCATGCTGGGACCAGCCGACAACACCGACCACACCTGGAGCTTCTCCTTCCCCCTCAGTGGTGGGAATTTTCCTCACTCCCAGCTGTTCACTGCTCCCAGGAGGGTTTGGGGAGGCCCACGTGTGGCTGAAGGATGGGGTTTTGCAGAGAACACTTAGCTTCCATGAATGCAAAGACCACACTGCAAAAATGCAGTGGGTTCCCCAAGTGATGCTTTTAAGAGGTGATTGGACCCAGACTGAGCCAGTGAGTGAAACACGGGGACCTCTGCCTGTATTCCAGGCTGGTGAAATGAGCACAGGGTGACGTGCAACCCCCACGGGCCACATGTACGCTCACGCCTCACCCTGCAGGCTGTCAAGGAGCCCACCCATCTCACCCTCACTGCAGGCTTGATTCCATCACCCCCACCCAGCAGTCCTGGCTCTGGCACCTCCAGGTCCTCACCAAGAGCTTGAGAGAGGTCTCATCACCCTCATCCCCTGGGGAGAGCTCTCCCAGGCTCCTAAGGGTTACCTGGGTGCATCAGGGCAGGAGGGACCCGACCCATCTGCAGCATCAAGCTTGTGGGCACCTCTGGGATTTAAGGACACCAGAAACCTGTAGCAGAGGGTCTGGTTTCACCCCATGGGTCAAAAAAGTTGAGGATCTGACTGCCCCATAGCATCTCCTTGGCAATAGCTGGGCAAATCTGCTCAGCTCAACCCTCCCGGTCAACTCTGAAAAGTACCAGAGAAAAGCAAAATGCCCTGATGTAAAATTGTGAAAAGTGATACAATGGCACCGAGATCCTGCCTGGCTCTCGACCAGGTGGGTTTTTGGGAGGAATCAATTTTAGACTAAAAAAGCGTGTCAAGGAACTTCCCTAGAAGGCGAGGAGATAACTTCATTTACGAGTGGGTGGGAAATGAGCCCAACATTTTGTCTTCTGCTCCGCTTGTAACCCGCCACCCTCCAGACCCCACAAGCCTTAGCTTTTCTTTTTGGCAAGAAAAAACCCCAATGACCGAAATTACGGAGGAAATATTAGGAGGAAATTAAATGAGAGTCGTGTTATGCATTCATGGAGATGGATGGGAGCCATGAAGATTCATACTTTGATGTTCACCCAGAGCTGCCATCAAGCCCTAACGGGCCTCAGTTTCCCCAAAAACCATTGCAATATCAACGCCGGAGCCTGAGCAGAAATCCTGCATTCATGCCCTTCCACCAAAAATGGGGTGTTTTAAGTAAAAAAATGCCTGGATCCTTATGCCAAAGTGAGATATCTCTGCCAGGGGTATAAACAGAGTATGTGGAAATAGCAGTTTTTCACTAAACTGATATTTTTACCCCCAAAATATCTATTTTTTGCTCAAGAAAACCAACATAGGGATTGGGTTTGTTTGGTGTTGAGTTTTTTCAGGGTTTTTTTTTTTTCCCTCAAAACATTCTGTAGCAGAAAGAAATCACACTGCCAGCAGCTTTTGCTGAAGGCAGGGATGTGCCGTGGAGAGACGGGTCCCTCCCAGGACATCAGGACTTCGGGCTCTCGTATCCATCACCAGAATTAGTCACTATTCAAAGAGAGCCAAAAATAAGATGTGATTCCCTGGGACAGGCAGCAGCAACCCTCCTGATGCAGCCAGCGCTGAGTTATTTGGGGGAAAACAGAGGTGCAAAGCTGCTGCAGGGCAAGCCAGGGTGGGGATGAGGTTTGCTGCCTTAAAAAGAGCAAAATTAGGCAAAACCAGGGGCTTAAGTTAATAGACAACACCCGGGGGACATCACAGTTTTGCAGCCCTGAGCCCTGGCATCAGACTCAGCTTTTGCCCCCCCGCTTCTTTTCCTCGTGTGCTCCTGGGTTTGATTTTCTGTGCTTTTTTTGGGCTGAAAGCATTGTCCAGGCCTGGTGATGACCTGGAATGTGAATTTTGGGGGTAAATCTCTACCAAATCTGTGCTCAGAGATGACTGAGGCCAGCAGGGATGTGCCTGCCCTCGGGAGCGGCTGCAGAGACAAAGCCGCGGGGGGGTGGTGAGCATCCCTCACCCACCCAGGCAGTAATTAATGGCACTAAGTCATGTGAAGAAGATAAAATAGTGATTTTTTGGCACATTTATTAGCAAAGAAATCTTCGAAGGAGCCCCATCTATTTGGGTTACGGTGACGGGGAAAAGATATTTATTCTGATGCATTATGTAAATCAGCGCGGGGTAAACGCATACAAACCATTGGCATGGGTCACGTGTAATTAAGCCGGCCGAGTAATTCCCCTTAACGGGGAGTGAGGGTGGGTCCTGGGCTTAGCCCAGAGCCTCCAGAGGCTGATGGGTGGCTGGATTTGGGGTGAAGAGCCAGGATATACACACCTTTGCTGCCCGAGGAGTAAAGGTCTCTGGGGTTCACACTAATAACCCCCTAATTAATGAGCAGCCGGGCCAGCAGAGTGCAAGGGAGAAGGTGAGGAGGTGCAGTCCAGCACCTTGAAATGGGGCAGCTGAGGTGGACACAGCTCCTCTGGGCTGAGCAGCCTGGGGACAGGGACATCCCGGTCCCAGGGGCAGGGATGCTCCATCCTTAGGGTCACAGATGCTCCAGCCCTTGGTCCAGGGATGCTCCAGCCTTGGGGTCAGGAATGCTCCATCCCTGGGGTCGCAGATGCCCCAGCCCTGGGGTCAGGAATGCTCCATCCTTGGTGTCATGGATGCTCTGGTCCTGGGGTCAAGGATGCTCCAGTCCTTGGAGTCAAGGACACTCCACCCCTGGGATGAGGGATGCTCTCTGTGATGGGCACCCCAAATCTGGGCATCAGGCTCGTACTAGGAGTGCTGCACACCTGTCCATACCCAGCACCTCTGCTGCTGGCCTGGACCCTGAACCCTTCCCTGCTCCCTTCACCTGGGATCAGCTGCAGAGCCCAGGGACTCAGAGCCCCCAGGACACCTCATGTCACCCCACACGCAGCATCCTCCACCCACCCAGCCCCACGGGACCAAGGGAAGGGCCATGACAGAGCAAACCGAACCAAAGTGACTACTCCAACTGCTTCCAGCAGTAAAGGCAACGTCTGTTTAACCAACCTTTCCCCGATTTTAACGTAATTAGCCGCCAGCCTGCCAATCAACGTCAGCTCCCGCAGATCACCGCTAATGGATCACTGTTCAGTCGGCTGCTATTGAATCGATACAGAAATTAAAATGCATTCACGCCATTCTTTCTCAGCTGTCGTGTTATCTCGGCATCTAGCAAAAAAGCACGGCAAATTACAGAATCCATCATCATTTAGCCTTTGTAGCTCGCAAAATTCATAATTAACAAAAAATTCCTATTCACTTGCTCATGTAATTTAATTAGTTTCCCATTAAATAGAGACTAAATATCATCTAATCCCCCAACAGAGCAAATAATTGTTTTCCATTCTTTCAGAAATTATCACTTGCTTATTGTAACTATCAAAATTCATTAGATGCCTTGAAGCAGCAGTGGGGAAAGGTGGGAAAAGCACAGGAGGAAGGACAGGGAGGTAATTGGGGGGTGGCAGTGCCAGGGTTGCCCTTGGCTGAGCCAGCACCTCCCGGTGATGCCCCTGTTGTGCCCAGCATGGGGGTCACCAGCACCTGGCACAGGATTCGGCCGTGTCAGGGTGCTCTGGGTGCTGCACCCACCCTCACCCAGGAGCGGATGCTGAAGGGTCAAGGACTGGGATGGGGACGGAGATGGGGACAGCCACACAGGGCTACACCAGAGGGTCACTGCCAACCCCCCCCAGTCCCCACCAACAAGCCGGGAAGCAGCCGGCAGCCCCTCCCTCCCAAAGCAGCTCTGTTGCAAAAGAGGCTGTTTATCTGGACCCCGGGAAAGATTTAATTTATAGCGGAAATCTCTCAAGCAAATACCTCCCTTGGAGGAATAAACCTGTTTAAGAAAACAATTTTCTCTGCGCTCGGATTATGCCTTGGACGTTTTGCTGCTGTGATGCCCCGGAGCTGCCGCGGCTCCAGCGTGGGACGGGAGCCAAGAGGGGCCCACGCTCGGTTGGGTGCAGCCGGGAACTGGGGGCAGTGAAGGGGGCAACCGGCCTCAACTCCCACTCGGATGCTCCCCTGCCCAGCGCTGGGAATTGCCACATCCCCAAGGCCTGGTGGCAGCACGGCGGTGTCTGGCGGGGTGTGGGGGTACATGTGGCTCTGTGTGTGCCTGTGCACGTGTACGTGCATGTTTGCACCTGCAAGTCAGCGTGTGCCTGCGTGTAAGCACACACGGGGCGCAGCCTCGCAGCGCTCACTTTGCACAGCAAGGGTTTGTCCTGTGCTTGCCAGCCCCCGTGGTGGGTGCCAGCCCCCCGTGGTGGGTGCCAGCCCCCCATGGCGGGTGCCTGCCTCTCCTGGCAGCCCTGTGCCCGGCGTAAGGCTGAGCAGATCCCGTTAAATCCACATATTGTCCCAAGGGCGCCGTACTTACGATGCACCGACCACTTGTCCCGCTCAGAGCAGGTAAGTGCTTCTAAATCACTTCCCCGCTCCCCCGACCTGTCACCAAGGCAGGCGGGTGAGCATCGATCCAGCCCTAACTGCAGGCAAGAACTGGCAGCGGTAACTCAGAGCTGCTCCCATCCGTGTCTCCCTTCTCCCCCTCCATCAGTACCAAACGCTTAATTGATCCATGAGTTCCCTGGTGCTGGGGACCAGAGGTTTCTCCCGCAGCTCCGGGATGGGCGCAGGGACCTGCCTGGGAAGCTGGGCTGGGCGCTCACTGCTGCGGTGAGTTTGCTGGTGCTCGGCTGGCTGCGGTGCACGCAGTGGGAGATGTCCGCAAAGCGAACGGGCCGCCTGCCTGGCTCGATCTGCCTGGCTGCTCCCTCGGGACCGGGGGATTTAGTGTTAATCCGGATCATTTCCCTGATCTGGGTCACAGCTCCACGGATGTCCATGTTGACGCAGTGGAGGGGTGTCTGGGGGCAGAGGGGGTGATGCTCCCTTGTCCCTGGGTGGGTTGTGGATCCATCCAACCCCCATTGCCTGATGCTGGGCACTGCCAGGGGCTGAGCATCCTGCATGGGACCCCCCCGGCTTCATGTGATCCCCAGACACAGCAACCACTGCCCAACGAAACCCTTCAAGTCTCAGGGCAGGGGGAGAGATGCCCCTCCCTCATCTTCCTGCAGATTCCTGGGTTGGAAATTAGGGGGGAAAAAAAAACCCCAAAACAAATACCCTTTTCTTTTTTTAAACAAGCAACATTCATTAAATGTGAGGGTTATCACCCTGGCACCACTGGCTCAGCCCCAGGAGTCTCTCTTCCCTCTGACACCTGGGCATATGTTCAAATAAAACCATAAACCCTAAAAGGTTGTAACAGGGTCTAATTAAGCACTAAATCCACGTGCTGGCAACTTCCTTGCCTGGCAACACTCAGTGAGGGGACAGAGGCACAATGTCAGGGCTCGAGCATGAGGCTCCTGCTCCGGTGGCTCCGGGGACATTGGTCCTGACCCGCGGTGGCGCTGCTGGCCGGAGTTCCAGCTCTCGTTCCTGTGCATTTCAGGGTACATCAGTTAAAACGGAGTTAAACATAAATCTGCCCCCAGTGCTCTCCGCCTGCCTCTTCAGCTGAAGGGCAGCTCGTTTGGGTTCAGATCCGTTCGCTCAGCACAAGCCGGGGATGGGTCCCATTGTCCCCACGTCTGGCTCCAGCCCCGGTTCCCCGCGTCCAGAGCAGCAGCGCAGGGACACCCACAGAGGTGGGAGTTGGGGGAATAGCAGGAGGTGGATGTTGGCAGCTCACAGGGACCAGACCCACTCTGATAAAGCTCTTCTTCCCTGTATTTCACTCTGTTGAGTCTCAGCATTCAGACCTGATGCTGGAATCCACGAAGCCAGGGATGAGGAGGGTCAGTGAAGGAGGCACAGTTGGGGTCGATGGTTTCCCGACAGTTGAACCCACTCATGCTCTCCAGCCCACCCCTGCCTGCACCCAAAGTCACTCTGAATCATTGCAATGATTTAAAAACCAGACCCAAGGCCTTCAAGAGAAATACGGGGGTGAGTGAGGTCCCTTGTCCCTACGGGATGGAGATGCCTTCAGCCATCTGCTGAGAGATGGACACAGCGCTGGGGCAGGAACCACCCCAGGTGACAGGAGTGGGGACAGTGCCACACACAGTGCCCAGGAGACACCATCTCACCTCCTGGGGAACACGCAGCCACATTTCCCTGCCTCCCTAAAAGGGACAAGCCCACCGTTGCATATTCTAACAAAGACCAGCTGAGGCTCAGCCCCAGCTCAAGGGCTTGATGCTGGTTTCAGCCTTGGCCAAAACCAAATCGAGTGCAAACCATCCTCTTCTGGCCAAAGCCCCAAGGCTGGGGCGCAGCAGTCAGCCAGGCAGGGGTTCCACGGCTGTCAGGCAGAGCTGGCAGGAGCTGAGGTCCCCCCGCCGAGGCTGAGGCAGGGTGCAGGCACCCTCACCTTGTCCCAGCAGTCACCCACAGGTAGATGAGGTACGGATGGAACCTGCTCGAGGACCTCGTACTACCCTCCTGCCAGCCTGGTGGGGGAGAGGGGACACCCAGCCAGGCCGGTTCCCCCACTGAGCACCGCACACACTGTGCCTGCCACGGAAAACTCCCTCCCTTTACATCTATTTATAGCAGAAGGCTGGATTTTACTCAAAACATGAAAACAGCATTCAGCAGTAGCCCAGTATTTACTGCAAGTGTGGTCATTTTTATTGTCCTGAATGAAAAATAAAGCTGCTCTTCTGAAGACAAGTGGTGTTCCTCAGGGGCTGGCACTGGGACTGTTGAGCATCTTTGTCGGAGACAAGGACAGTGGGATCAAGGGCACCCTCAGCAGGTTTGCCAATGACACTGGGAGCGATCTCAGCGAGAGGGATCTCATCCCGAGAGACACGGACAGGCTGGAGAGGTGGGTACAGGCAAACTTCATGAAGTCCAACAAGGCCAAGGGCAAGGTCCTGCAGGCAGGTCAGGGCACTCCCAAGCACAAACACAGGCTGGGTGACAAGTGGATGGAGTGGCCCTGCGGAGAATGACTCGGCGGTGCTGGTGGATCGAAAACTGAACGCGAGCCAGCAATGTGCACTCACAGCCCAGAAGGCTGGTCACATCCTGGGCTGCACCAGGAGCAGCGTGGCCAGCGGGGCAAGGGAGGGGATTCTCCCCATCCGCTCTGCTCTGGCAGACCTCACCTGGAGTGCTGTGTCCAGCTCTGGGGCACCAACACTAGAAGGACATGGATCTGTTGGAGGGGATCCAGAGGCCACAGAGATGCTCAGAGGGCTGGAGCACCTCCTGTACAGGAGAGGCTGAGAGAGTCGGGTCTGTTCAGCCTGGAGAAGCCTCTGGGGAGACCTTACAGCAGCCTCCCAGTATCTGAAGGGGCTACAGGAAAGCTGGGGAGGGATTCTCTATCAGGGAGTGCAGCGACAAGACAAGGAGTAATGGTTTCAATCTGAACGAGGGTAGATTTCAATTAGATACTAAGAAGAAATTCTTTTCTCTGAGGGTGGTGAGACACTGGAACAGGTTGCCCAAGGAAGCTGTGGATGCCTCTGGACTAGATGAGGCTTTGAGCAACCTGGTCCAGCGGGAAGTGTCCCTGCCCATGGCAGGGGGGTTGAAATTTAATGGTCTTTAAGGTCCCTTCCAACCCAAACCATTCTATGATTCTATGAAGTTAATGTCTACAGTTTCCCTGGGTTATATACCAGCAAGGGCCTTGATTTATTACTGTACAAAAGTAAAAGAGAACAATAAATCTCATCCACACAGTTCTTGTAAAAAGCTATCTATTTCAGTTTTGACCATATAAAAAAACCCCCCATGACAAACCAGACAGGGAATATACAAGCCACATATGGACTTGAAACAAATTTTACCAATTCCACGTGATCTGGGTAAGGGTTTAACAGTTGCTGGCATAGCCAAAACCAAATTCCTTGGAATTCCAAAATTTTCCTTCCCCCACAAAGAAGGGTGGGGGCTGGAAAAAAAGCTGCACAGCGAGACCACGCAGACCTTACAGCCTGCGAGAGGGCGGCTTGTCACAGCAAGCTGCTCCAACGTTTTCCCACCGCCACGATCGTGAGAGGGGCTGGCACCGGTGAGAAGCGAGTCAAGGCGACTTCTGTAAACCCAGGATCGCGAGGGCACGACCCCACCATCTCCCCGTCGGCTTCACTGGATCTCCCCCATGTACAGTCTTTTGTCGCTGGATGCGGAGAGTACTGAGGGAAAAAGAGGGAAGGGAGGAAGACGAAAATGAAGCACAGCAGTTTGAGACCTCCACTAACAACACGTTTCAACTGAACCACTCATCTCCCTTGCTGCAAGCGATCCAGAAAGCCAAATTTCACTCGCTTCCCCCCAAACCACTTCACGGAATTACTGCTCTGGCACCTAATCACACGCTGTGCGTCGTGCCCGTCCCAAGGCAGGCGTACCGCCCACAATGTCTGAGCATTAAAATGGTAAAGAGAGGCAAATAAACAAGCTGTTAACGCTCTCGAGCATCCTGACGAGTTATTTTCACCGTGAGGAGCGTTCAGGTTGCAAGCCGGGCACTGCCGCCGGGACTGGATGCCACTAGATGGCACAGGCTGGCCAGGAAAACCTTGCCAGGACGGTATTATTTTATCAGGAGACAAAAAGCAGCTACAGCCAACTGCAGCCCAGCACTGAACCACCTGAACTCAGAAGAGCTCCCCTGCAGGGCCATCAAAAGAACGACCCAGAAGCGCTGCTTTTGACACCGACAGAGATTGTGTTTGAGTCTGGGGGAGATTTTAGGGGGGGGGGTTCCACACTAACAGGCTGGTGTCTGTCACCTCGCTGCGTTTTGTCTCCCGTGCACCCTCCTGTGCGGATGAATATTATGGAGCGGGTGCAGCAATTTGCAAGATTAAACATTCCCAGCTCTTAACAGAAATCAATTGCATAACCTGCATGCACCACCTGGATCGGTTTTTTAGTTTTTATTTTAAGCTGAGTGACTGATTCAGAGGAGCTCAGCGCAACACAAAGCCCAAACGATCTGCTCCAAACCGGAGAGACGGCTCCGCTCTTACAGCGCTGTCCCCCACCTGAAGCCCAGGCAACAAATAACCAAGGAACAAACCCATAACTCACTGTCCTCCTGCAGAGACCATCAGCCTCAGCACCACTGAGCTCTTGGCTTTGTTTCAGGGTTTGACTCACGTCAATTTTTGGCTGGAGCAATGTGGTGACCTGACTGGTGGTGCGAGTGTTTCTATAAAAACCAAGAGCACCCTGTGGTCCTGCCCCGGCTGAGACACTGAGGGGAAACCTCGGCTAACACGTGGTTGGTCCTGAAAAAGCCACCATGAGCATTGTCTTATCCAGCCCTGATACGTTGCATCATGTGCCAGACACCTCTAAAATGGGGACAAAACCCACTGCACAAAGAGTTTTTGTTGCTTCCTGCAGCTTTTGGGTAAGTTAAGAGACCCCCAGGCTGGAGACACGCTTCCAGGTCATCACCAGATACAAGGTTATATCCCAGGTGTCCAAACCCAGGTACCCCAAATCCTTTTTGCACGGCTCTTGGGATGTCTGGATAAGCCCGAGGCCTGGGGTCCTCCAGGGCACACCCAGCCCAACTCCTGTCTATGGGGCAGGAGCAGGCAGGAGTCTGCTACCCCTAAATTTGCCTGATATTCAGGGCTCTGGGCCACAGGGTGTTTTGGGGCCATCTTCTAGAAGATCAGCAGTTCTGCCAGCTCTGAAACTATTTCCCTAGCTCTTCGAGGCGGAGAGGACTTACTAATGGGCTCCTCCGGATGGAAAGCCAGCTCGTTCACCGACCCGGCGTGGCCTGGCAGCTTGTACAAAATCCTCCTGGATGTGGTGTCCCACACGTAGACGAACCTACAAGAGAACCATTATGAGTGCAGGAATCAGTGAAGGGAAAGCAGCTGCACCCCCTCACCAACAGCTTATTCCTGCTGCGGTTCCCTGCCCGGGCTGAAACAGATGCAGCTCTTCGTGTGGATAAACCAGGAGCTTCCCAGGAGCACGCAGGAGCAAAGATGTCAATTTGGAGTCAAAGGAAGTCACGCTACTTGTCCCTCACGGGGATCGATTGCTGCCTGCACAGTGTGGTGGCTGCTCACGAGCTCAGCTGGCCCTGGTCACAGTGAGCATCCGTAGGAGTGAGTGGGATTTTTTAAAGCCCTGAGCAACATCCTAACGACACAGGCCATGCTGCGTCCCTTCCAGACACAGCGGCCTCGCCACATGAAATGCATTCGTTACACGGCTCACAGCTCTGCACAAAAAAAGAAAAAAAATAGGTGCCTGGGGGAAAGCTGCCAGTTCTGGATGGCGCTCACCCTCTCTTCTCATTTTGGCCTTTGGGGAGGTGACTGGCAGCTAAAACAACCCCTGCCGGGGCAGAAAAGGGAAGTGGCGGAGCAGGAATTGGCTGGGTTTGGTGTGAAGGGCAGCTCTGCTGGCTGTGCGCCCCAGAGGCATCGCTGCGGCGGTTTCCAGGGGACTGTGGAGGGCAAGGGTACGGGGGACAGCCCATAAAACACCTCAAATCCATCTGCTGCATCACATTCCTCCAGAGCAAGGTCGCTCCGATGCCACTGCACATCAGCCTGTATTTCACCTCCAGGAATTCAGACACGCTGGGCACCAACAGCCCTTTCACCAGCCCAAGCTCTGAATATCAAGGCTGCACCATTTCAGCTTTACGTGATGCTCCCAACAATGGGTTCCTCAGTTTCACCCGTTCCTTCCCATTTGACCAGACAGAGAACAAGATTTGCTTGTACACTATGCCTGTCTTTCAGCTGAAATCGAACTGAGCTTCTTTTTTTCACCCCCAAAAAAGCAGGTAATCATTTTGAATGCTTGCTGGCTAGATACGAGAGGACACTGGATACCAAAACGGGGCAGACCTGCTTTGCCAGGAGCATTTGTTTTCAGGCTGGTGCTATCCTTTGACTCATTTTCTTGCAACACATAAAAAGCAAAAACTCAAGCCTGCAACTTAAGTCATGAATGTTACTTAAAGCAGCATTTCTACAAGCATAACTATTTTATCTAGCAGGCAACGACTCTATCGAATGCTTTCTCAAAGCACTCTGCTGTTGTGTTTTTAATTGGATATTGCAAAGCAGGCAGGCACTCTTAAGTAGCTGATTTTACTATAACCCTTCTGAAGGGGTCAACAGCAAAAGATATATTCGGGTAATTGTCCCTCCAACACACACACACCCTATGTAATGCAGACAGAGAGAATAATCACTAGGGAACTATATTGTACTCAGGCAAATGAAGTGTTTGTTTAGTCCTGCCTTGCTTTCCCAGTGGACACTCTTCCAAAAAAAAGCTTTAAAGCTCAGAGACAGCACAAAGACTTGAGTGGCCTTGTCTAACCTGCCCTGGGACCCGGTTGCCTCCCCGAACGTCACAACAGAGTCGCTGTCAGATCTCAGCATCTGCAGAACTAACCCGACGGCCCGAGGTCTCCAACCGCGGCCCCGGCAGGCTGACAGGCAGACAGGCCTCCCCCTCCCCGGTGGGCACCAGTTACTGCCCAGCAGGACTGGAAAGGAGAGTCACGTCTCAGGCGCTTGCCGTGACAGCTGGCCCCACTATATCCGGGCAGCAAGAGCTAAAGTTCTCCCTCTTGTCTATCAGAAACTCATCAATTCGTCGATTACCATCGCTCCAGGCCCTGGACTCCGGCCTGCAGGAACCCCTGGCTCAGGGTCACCCAGAGCATGTCTGGGTTTGCTCCAGCAGAGGTTGGTATCCTTCACAGTGACCTTCAGTGTCTGGCACGGACCCGACAGACAGGACACTGGCTTTTGATGTTGGCTTCCTCCCACCACCCGTTTCACTCCTCAGTTGCCTTAGTTTATAGAATACCTCATTTAGAAGCCCCAGAGGTGCTAACTTAGCCCCATCGTTATTTCTTCTCACTCATCAATCAAAGTGAGGATCAAGAACGATCCTTGGAACACCACTGGTGCCTCCCGCAAGGTGCCACGCCGCAATTTAACTGCTGGTCGTGGTCCTTATCAGTATAAGCCCCCCGACACACACCTCCCCAGCCTCCCTGCACCTCAAAGACTCTCACAAGCATCTGCCAGTAGGTCCCCAAGGGACCCAGTTCACTGGGAACCACCCTCCTGTCATCTGCTGGCTCTGGCGTTGAATCCCGAGGCTGAACACGAGCAGTAACGCTGCTCTCCAGGCAGATTTTGACAATTAGAAGAAGATTTGACGACTGCCTCGTGCTCCTCCGCAGGCACAAAGGCAATCTAAACACATCACTGCCATAATCAGGGCAGACAGCGCTCACAGAAGACCACCCCAGAGGGTTGTTTGGGTATTCACACCTCTAGGCACAACCCTGAGACCCAACTTGTTCCAGGAGTGCCTGCAAAATGATTATGGGTTCATGGCAGCAGAGGAACCCAGTGGGCACTCACCTGTCGGCCGATCCCCCCGCGATTTTACTCCCATCCGGGGACCAAGAGCACCTCAGGAGATTCTAAAATAAAAATAAGAATTAAAAAAAAAAAAAAAAAAGGTGCACAGATCTATTTCCAAAGGAAGATTTAGTTTCCCCCTTCTGCCTGAATTAAAATCACCAGGAGACTTTAAGTATCACGAGCACAACTTCAATGATCTCCCTTCGGAAGATGAGATGGTAATTACAGATTTTATTTTATTGCTGGAAACATCCAGTGCCTTGTTATTTTACACAAGTAGACAGTAAATGTAGAAAATACTTAATTTACAGCTAATTATAGCTGAACCGAGCAAAGAAATCTTGTTACTGCAGCTTTAATTGGAATCCCACTTTGTGCATTAATCTTTCTTTGAGTTCTTATTAAAGCTTTTCTGGTTTAAACTTGTATTTAAAAAACAATTTACAGGCAAGTTAACAGCAGCGGCACTTTACAATCACGTATAGGTCTGCAGCACGCTCACCTTTTCAAAATTGTGTACGTTCCCCTGGAAAATCTTCACACACCTCTCTTTAGGGGCAAAGGGTCGCACATCCCAGATGCGAACTGCAACAGAGAGCTCACGGCAATTAGCTGAAGGTGGCAGAGGCACAGGAGCAAGGGCAGCTTCTGGATATATTTATTTTCCTAAGACGTGCTGCTAACAAGTAAAGTTCATGCTCCTCGTTCTCTTCATGCCTACGTTTCCCCCGAAGCAAAAGGAAACCACCGGCTTTCCCCCCACAGAAAGCTTTGATGCGAAAAGGCAAACGCAGAAATGTACAGTCACGCCACAGCCGCTGCCAACAGGAGGGGAAAAATCCAAACCCACTATTACGCAAACAGAATCACAGGATTATTGAGGCTGGAAAAGACTTCTGAGATCATCACGTCCAGCCCATGCCCCAACACCCCTCCATGGGCCAGCCCAGGGCACCCAGTGCTACATCCAGCCTCTCCTCAAACCCCACCAGGGACGGGGACTCCCCCTGCCCTGGGCAGAGCATCCAGTGCCTGAGCACCCTCTCCCTGAGGAAGGGCTGCCCGAGACCCAACCCGAACCTCCCCTGAGGCAGTTTCAGGTCGGGCCCTCTCGTCCTGTCACCGGTCACCCGGGAGAAGAGCCCAATCCCCCTGAGTGCACCCTCCCTTCAGGGAGTTGCAGAGAGTTAGAAGGTTCCCCCCGAATTTCTTCTCCAGGCAAAACACCCCCAGCTCCCTCAGCCTCTCCTCATAAGACTTTCCCTCTAGTCCCTTCACCAAACGAGGCACCACCTCCTTACACGAGCACCTGCGTGATTCTAACACGCTCCACGATCACGCCTCTCATCAGATCAGCTTCGCTGAGCACCCCCACGCAGGAGACGGGCAGTGGGGAAACTGCTGTCGTTCCCCACTGAGGGGGAAGAAGAGCCAAAGCTCCCCAAACAGAGCCACGCCATGACTGAATCCAGCTGCCCGTGCAAATACCGTGCGGCACAGCCTTGTGACCTTCAGGAGATGTGACAAACCCTTCTGCTGCTGCTGTGCCCTCCCTCCTAATCACCAGGCACAGCCAGGGGAGGAGGGCAGGGCCTGACGTCCCATCGAGTCGGACGTACCTGTGTTGTCCATCGCGTTGGAGAGCAGGTAGGAGCCTTCCGAACTCAGGCTGAGACCCGTCACCGAGTCTGCGTGGCCTCTCATCGTGTAAGTGAGCTTGTTCTGGCGAAGGTCCCACACCTTTCAGACACAACAGAAAGTCAGCCAAGGCTGTTACAACTGCTCTTTCCCAAGTGTGTCACACTGGTAGGGATCAAGCAGCTGATGACATCAGCTTTTGAGTCCAGTTGGTGGGGTCTGAATGGCAAAAACGTAAGGCTAGAGTTCTGTGTGCTTTGTAGGATAAATGGAATTTGCCCCTTCGAAGATTTCTAACCGAACACGTTCAACCACCAGGGATCCCTCTCTACCCGGCTACGGCTTCCCCAGCTCCCAAATTCCACCAACTCATGGCACAGAGCAAAAGTCATCCAATCCCCAAAATTTCATGCTGTTCCTTCCTGATCTGTCATAACAGACCTCACGTCAGTAGCACACTCAGCGACGGCTCTCTGACAAGCACTTGCTCCCCACGCCTAGGCAAGGCTAGAGCCTGAGGGGAAAAGGACACGAAGACAGACTGAACCGTGCAGCTATCGGAGATCTGCTACCAGCTGAACGAAACACTGAGCTCCCTCTTAAATAAGAACTTTCCACACGAGCAGGTGACAAAGCAAGTTGCAAACTGGGGCAGAGGGCAGAGAGCGTGCACGTGTCACATTTTCTTTAGTTTACCTCATATATGGCTCTAGAGCTGCAGGAAGGGCACAGGCTGCCAGGAGAGCCAGGCTATCATTATCGGCTCCAGCGGGTGACAGCAGTGCCAGGAATGCCAGCGCTGCCCAGGCTGTCACGTGGCAAACAGCCCTGGAGCAGCTCCCTCAGAGCTTACTGGCCTTATATCAACAGTGAGGTCAGATGCAGCAGGTTCTTGTGACTGTAAAATTAATCACCAGGCTCCCACATTTGTCTGATGAACGCAAGATGCGGCGGGATGGAGAGGGTGTGCGCGGACGGGAAGGCACCCGAGGACGTCAGCGTCCTCCTACCTTGATGTCGTTGTCGATGCCTCCGGAGATGATCTGATCACTGGTGTCGTTGAACGTTACGGCCAAGACCTGGTACGTGTTCTGAAAGGTCTGGACGGCAGCTTTCTTCCGGATGTCCCACAGCTGGAAAGACGTGGCAGTTGTAAGAGTCACACAGAGATCTTTCACGAGGAAATCACAGGGAGTCGCACAGATGCTCGGCTCAGAACACTCTCCTGAAATCCCCTCTTTTAGATCTCAGGAGATCTCTATAAAAAACCTAGTAAGAGTGGTGTGGTGGAAGCACAGGAGTTGGGGGGAGGGAAGAAGGGGCTAGCACGCACGCTTTCGGTAACGGCTTGCATTGCTCATGCTTTGTTAAAGCAGTTCAGTGGAAAAAGTCCAACAGAGCCAATGAATCTTCATCTCTCCCTCAAAGAATCACAGAAAAAAAGGACCAGGCAAATTTTATTTCATTATTTTCTTCGATTTCTGAAATCAGTTACTAGATAATGAAATTTTAAGAGTAACAAAAGGCTGAATTCAGCCCACTTGAATGGGATGACCCCAAAAATTCTCTCAAAACTCCTGTCCTACTCTCACTCCAGGCTGTCTCCTTGCACAACACACTGACCTTCACTGTCCCGTCGTCACTGCCAGTGCAGACAAGCTGGGGTCCTCGCCTGGCTGGGTAACAGGAGTTAACGAACGAGGTATGGCCCTTCAGTCTCTTCACTCTCTCTCCAGTCTCACTATCCCACACGGCCACGGTTTTGTCCGTGGATGCAGAGAAGAGCATGCTGCCGGGAAGAAACGCTGTGAGGTTCTCAATTTTGGCAACATTTCCCTCCCCAGACCCACCTTTTTTACTCTCAAATTCTGCGATCAAAGCTGGAAATATTCAGTGGGAATATACCATGGAGAAGAATCTCCCCCATGTGGCAAGACAAAGGTGGCATTTCAGAGGAGGCTGGCTGACAGGGGGGCAGCTACACTGCAGACACTCCCATTAAGCCCCATTTCTAAATTGGTTTTCCACCTCCTCCAACACTATTTGGGATGATCACAGGCTGGCAAGCTCAGTGGCAATCGCTCAGATGCAACAACAGCAAATTAGCAAACATCTCGCTTGCTTTCTTTTCTTCCCCAGTGTCTTCCAAACGACCGACACTACTTTCCTCTGTTCCTCAAGATCAAAATCCAAGACACTGATGGGTCACGGGTCACTCCAGATCCTTTTATTTTAGTTGCAAGCAAGCACCTCCCCTTATCTGAGAAAGCAACACCAAAAGCATTCGTAGTACTAGGGCTGAGCAGGGGCAATGAGGCGCTCCGAGGGACTCTGGCAAGGGGAAAGCACCTTCCTGCAAGAAAGAGCAGGGCCCGAGGCCGAACGCCGTCGGCACGGCACCTACCTGCCATCCGTGTTGTAGTGCAGCTCCATCACGGCCCCGCTGTGGCCCTTCAGGGTGGCATAGTTATCACAGTCCCCATAAACGTTCCACAGCACTGGGGGAAAAGGAATGGGGAGGTAAGTACAGGAAGCACAGAAACACCTCTGTGCTGTGTTCTCCAGAAGTTCAGGAGAACGAACTATGTGCTGTCACCACTACGGTCTCCAACCTCGGGTGACATGTAGCCGTAAAGAAGCATCGTGTGAGCCCCAGAAAGACAGACAGCTGTTCTGAGCTGATTCGGGGTTTTAGATCAAGTTGAATTTATTTATTTGATAATCATCTTCACCTCAGCAACCCAAAGCATTTCTGCAGACTGCTGCAGTCCAAGACAGTAACCCAGGTGAGGGACCTGGGAACACAGGGCTGGGACCAGCACGACACATCGCCAGCCCCACCTTAGGACCAGCAGGACAGCGACCCACCAGAGGAGCTGCACCTTGCTCCCCTCCTGACGAAGCACTTCATGCTCAGGACCCACCAAGCTGAGATGAAGCCCTACTGCAGAACAACAGCCTGAAACTGTACAAGCCCCAGCCCTCAGGGGAGTGCCCGGTACTCACGGATGAGTCTGTCGAAGCCGGCCGAGGCGAGGGTGTTGCCGTTGGGGTGGAACTTGCAGCAGTACACCTCGCCCTCGTGCCCAGAGAGCAGCATGATGGGCGCCTGCAGGGAGGAGCAGCGCGGTGGGCCCTGGGAGGAGGACAACAGGGGAACCGGGTGAGGGGAGCACAGAACAGTCAGGAAGTTCAACAAGACCAAGTGCAAGGTCCTCCATCTGGGTCAGGGCAATGCCAAGCACCGGTATAGCCTGGGCAGGGACTGGCTTGAGAGTAGCTCTGAAGGAAAGGACTTGGGGGCGTTGGTGGATGAGAAGCTCAACGTGCGCCGTCAGTGGCACTTGCAGCCCAGAAAGCCACTCGTGTCCTGGGCTGCATCAAGAGGTGCGTGGCCAGCAGGGCGAGGGAGGGGATTCTCCCCCTCTGCTCCACTCTCGTGAGGCCCCCTGGAGTGCTGCGTCCAGTTCTGGAGCCCAGAGCACAAAAGAGATCTGGACGTGCTGGAGCATGTCCAGAGAAGGGCCACGAGGATGCTCAGAGGGCTGGAGCCCCTCTCCTGTGCAGACAGACTGAGAGAGTTGGGGCTGTTCAGTCTGCAGAAAAGAAGGCTCCCAGGAGACCTTATGGTGGCTCCCAGTATCTCAAGGGGGCTACAAGAAAGCTGGGGAGGGGCTTGTCAGGATGTCAGGCAGGGACAGGACTGGAGGGAATCGATTGGAGCTGGAGATGGGTCGGTTCAGATGGGACGTGAGGAAGAAGTTCTTCCCCATGAGGGTGGGGAGACCCTGGCACAGGTTGCCCAGAGAGGGGGTGGCAGCCCCGTCCCTGGGAGTTTTTAAGGCCAGGCTGGATGGGGCTCTGGGCAGCCTGATCCAGTGGGGGATGTCTCTGCCCGTGGCACAGGGGAGTTGGAACTGGAGGGTCTTTAAGGTCTCTTCCAACCCTGACAATTCTACAATTCTACGGAGGGGACCTCCAGAGATCATCCAGTCCAGCCCCCTGCCAGAGCAGGATCACCCAGAGCAGGTCACACAGGAACACGTCCAGGTGGGTTGAATGTCTCTAGAGAAGGAGACTCCACACCCTCCCTGGGCAGCCTGGGCCAGGGCTCTGTCGCCCTCACAGTGAAGAAGCACTTCCTTACGTCCAGGTCGAACCTCCCGTTTTACAGTTTGTGCCTGTTGCCCCTTGTCCTGTCACTCGGCCCCACTGAGAGGGGTCTGGCTCCACTCTCCTGACATCCCCATTCAGATCTCTACAAGCACTGATGAGATCTCCCCCTTAGGCTCCTCTTCAGCGGCCTAAACAGCCGCAGCCCCCTCAGCCCCCCCTCGCGCGGGAGATGCTCCCGCCCCCTCCTCGCCTCAGCGGCTGCTGCTGCCCTCCCCAGTAGCTCCTCGCCCTTCTGGAACCGGGGAGCCCCGAGCCGGGCACGGCACTGCAGAGCAGGGCGGGAGGGTGACCTCTGCCCCCCGGCCCCGCTGGACACATCCCGAAGGGGGGCGAACAAGCGGCCCCCGGGGCTCGGCCCGCACCCCCGCCCCCTCGCGGGCCTTTCCCCTTCCGCCCCCCTTCAGGGGCCTCTGCCCGCTGCCCCCGCCCGGCCGTACCGCCTGCAGCAGGGCCCCGGGGGGAGGCTGCCCCCCCGCGCCGCCGCCGCCGCCGCCGCCTCCTCCTGCTGCTGCCGCTGCTGCCGCTGCCGGGGCTCCCGCGCCGCCGCCGCCGCCGCCGCCCGGCGGGTCATGGCGGGGCCGCTTGGCCGCCACGGGCACAAGCGGGAGGTCGGCCCCGGGCGCGGGGGGGGCTCCGGGGGCGGGCGCGGGGCCCGGGGCGGGGGCGGGCGCGGGGCCGGGGCCGGGCGCCCCCCCCGGGACCTTCCGCTTCTGCTGCTCGATCATCGCCGCCACCGGCCGCGCGCGCGCCCGCCCCGCCCCGCCCCCCCGGCTCGCCCGCCATTGGTCGGCCCCGCCGCTTCCTGCGGCGCCGATTGGTAGAGAGGGGGTCAGGATGACCCGCCCCTTCCCCTGTGGTAATATCCGGCGCGCGAATGACGAAGGAGAGGCGTCGCGTGCCGGCGGGCGCTCCCCGCGCCGATTGGCTGATTGCGCCTCGGGGCGGGGGGGCGCCGCCCAAAGTAGGTAACGCTGATTGGTCGAGGGGCTGCCACCCGCCATCATTGAGCGCGACGATTGGAGGAGCGCGGAGGCGCCTGAAAAGTGAGGCGGGACCAAAATGGCGGCGGCCGGGGGGGTGACAGCGGCGGGCGGGCGGCGCTCGCGGGACCCGGCCTCACCGCGGCCTCCGCGCCCGGACCCGTCGGCCTGAGGGCAGAGCCGGGCCCCGGGGCAGGAGAAGCCAACGGGCGCCCGCTCGGCCGGGCCGGGCCTTCCCGCCGT
This sequence comes from Trogon surrucura, assembly GCA_020746105.1. Lineage (NCBI taxonomy): Eukaryota > Metazoa > Chordata > Aves > Trogoniformes > Trogonidae > Trogon > Trogon surrucura. The sequence continues at coordinate 5,506,292 of CM036640.1, forward strand.
AATTACCCGTTTCCCTCGAGGGCGTCTCGCCGAGCTCGGCGGGGAAGGCGCCGCCGCCCTCGGGGCAGCCGCCCGGCGCTGGGGCGATGGAGGCGCTGCCCGAGCTGTACGCCATCTTCCAGGGAGAGGTGCGCGGGCAGCCCCGGCGGGGGCGGCGGAGGGAGCCGGGCAGGAGGAGGAGGAGGAGGCGGCTGAGGGCAGAGCTCGCTCCCTGCGGCGCCCGACGGGAGGGGCAGCCGGGGGGGGGGGGGGGGTCGGGCTCCGCTCCCGAGTAGTGACAGGACGAGGGGCAACGGGCTCCAGGTGCGACAGGGCGGGTGTAGGTCGGACGTTAGGGAGCAAACTCTTCACCCGGAGGGTTTCAGGCGCTGGGACGGGCTGCCCGGCGCGGGGGCGGAGTCACCAGCCCTGGAGGGGTTTACAGGGCGCGGAGGGAGCTCGTGGCTCTCTGCAACTACCCGAATCATAGAATCGATTGGGTTGGAAAAGACCTCAGAGATCACCAAGCCCAGCCCTTGGTCCGACTCCAGTCCGTTACTAGATCATGGCACTAAGTGCCACCTCCAACCTCAGCTTAAAAACCTCCAGGGACGGTGACTCCACCACCTCCCTGGGCAGGCCATTCCACTGCCTGACCACTCTCTCTGTAAAGAATTTCTTTCTAATATCCAGCCTAAATTTCCCCTGGCAGAGCTTCAGCCCGTGTCCCCTTGTCCTGTTGCTAACTGCCTGGGGGAAGAGACCAGTCCCCACCTGGCTGTAACTTCCCTTCAGGTAGTTCTAGGGAGTGATGAGGTTACCCCTCAGCCTCCTCTTCTCCAGACTAAACACCGCCAGCTCCCTCAGCCTCTCCCCACAGGTCTTGTGTTCCAGTCCCTTCACCAGCCTTGTTGCTCTTCTCTGGACCCGCTCCAGCACTTCAATCTCTTTCCTGACCTGAACACAACACTCCAGGTGTGGCCTCACCAGTGCAGAGCACAGGGGGAGGATCACTCCCCTTGTCCTACTGACCACGCTCTTCATGATACAGGACAGGAGACCGTTGGCCTTCTTGTCCCCCTGGGCACACTGCTGGCTCGTGTTGAGCTTCCTGTCCATTAGCACCCCCAGGTCCCTCTTCTTTCTGCCCGGCTGCTCTCCAGCCACTCTGTGCCCAGCCTACAGCCCTGCCGGGGCTTGTTGTGGCCAAAGTGCAGGACCCGGCACTTGGCCCTGTTGAACCTCATAGGATAAAGGGAGGCTGTAGCCAGGCAGGGGTTGGTCTGTTCTTCCTCACGGGGAGTTACAGGACAAGGGAAAATGGATTTAAGTTGCGCCAGGGGAGGTTCAGGTTGGATATTTCGTTCCTGAGAGGCTTGTCAGGCGTTGGCACAGGCTGCCCGGGGAGGGTTTGAGTCACGGTCCCTGGAGGAGTTCAAGAGACGGGTGGATGTTGCCTTGGGAGAATCGTTTAGGGGGTCCCTAGGGCTGGGCCAGAGGCTGGACTTGATCATCTTCAAGGTCTCTTCCAGCTGATACGATTCTGTGATTCTCTGGGTTAGTGCTGGGCCTGGCGGGGCTGCTGGGTTGGACTGGATGATCTTCAAGATCTTTTCCAACCCACGTGATTTTATGATTCTGAGATGCTTCCCTGCCATGTCTCACCTGTCCTGACACCTAAAACTGAAGGAAAGCAGGAGAAACCGTGTGGGCTCTTTGTGCCTGTTCTATAGTTGAGAGAACGGGTGTTTCGTGAAGGGTTTTTTCAGGTGTTGTGTTGATTTTCTTCACAGGTTGCTACAGTGACAGAATACGGGGCGTTTATAAAAATTCCAGGCTGCAGGAGACAAGGTTTGTTTCTCTGGTTTTGTTCAGCCATAGTTTCGTGTCATCCTCAGAATTAAAGGCTTGATAACCTGTTCTGAGATTTCTCTAAAAGTTTTTTTTTTCCTAAATTAGGAAGACGTTGGGGTTCTTGGAAAGTATTTATAATGTGATGGTATGGTTGCACGAATACCAAAAAGGCTCAGAGGGCTTTCTGGTAACTTCGGGGTATTTCAGAAAATCATTTTAAAGCATTGGACAAACTGTAGGAACTCTCTGCAGTTAGGCAGTTTGCCCAGCTGAATTCTTGTAGGGCCGATATAAATGAGTTAAGGAAAAAAACCTCAAAACAAACCTGAAACGAAGCTCAAAAAATAAACCAGAAAAACTGGCTTAAAGCTTCCTGTGTGTTTGTAAAGTTAAACAAACTTGGGGCTGTGACCTTGCAGGTCTAGATTAGCTTTTACCTGTTCAATTGATGCGACGAGTTGATTTTCACCCGCGTGATGTCGTGGAGGAAAGAAATGTTCGTTTTGCTTAAGGCAACTCCTGGATTTGCGCCCTGTCTCCCGGAGCAGTCGCCTCCGAAGGATTTCACTGTGCACCTTCAGTGCCTGATCAGTTAAAATCAGTTAAATAATTCGTGGACTCCACCCCAATATATGTGTATTTATTTCGATACGGTGTGTGTGTGCTGCTGTACTGGTGTTATGTACGTTACAAAACATAAAAAGGAATGAACTAAAGACAAAACAAACACTTTTATTTATTAATGGTACAAAAGTTTCTCCTTCCTGCATCCCAAAGGATTGCCTCACACCCACCCCGCTTTGGAGACCGCTCTCCTAGAGAGCAAAACTGAGATTGTTTGGAGGCTTGTCTTTATTTTTGTCCCTTTTTTCCCTTCCGAAACTACACCCAGGCCTTGTCCATAAGACTCACATGTCCTCGTGCCGCGTGGATAAACCCTCCGAGATCGTAGATGTTGGAGACAAAGTGTGGGTGAAGCTCATCGGAAAAGAGGTGACGTTAATTCTTTTTTTTTCTGTAGCGCTGAACGTTTCCCACCTGAAGCTGAGTGAAAATAGCCCGTAATGGGCACGTTGTAAATATGCTATTGCCCCAGTATTTTTTTTACTGTGCCTTTTTTTTTTTAAGAAAAAAACCTCATTGAGAAATATGTAGATTTTCAAATGTTTTAAATGTTGTAACATTTTCAAATGTTTTAAATGTTGTACCATTTTAAAATGTTTAAAATGTTGTAACATGCTGCAAAACCATTTGGCCATAAATGCATTCCTCTTTTTTTTTTTCCTGAAAGAAAATAATCAGGTTGATGTGCAAAGTAAGGACTTAATTTTGTTTGAGATAAGGCAAATGGCTTGAGAAACTTGGTCTTCTCTACACAATATAGAAGAACTATATGAAGGACTTCAGAGGCTCTTTCTAGCCATCTGTGTTGTGCTTTTATATATATATATTTTTTTTTTTTTAATTTTGTTTGCATGAGTTTCTGTTAAGCCCTCATTTTCTTTATCTGAAATGCAGTTGTTGGGCTCCTGGCTGTAGAGGCAAAGGGCAGAAGCGTGCAGGAGAGGTGGACAACAGAACAGTTCATTATTTTTTTTATATAAATATGTATAAATATATATATAAAAATAACTACATGGATGTCATAGATGAAGTGGAAATGCCTTCAATAGCAGGAAATTGTAAGAAAGGCTCAAAAAAGCCTGCAAACATACAACTTCTGCTCTTGCTTCTAGTGTGGCAACCAAGGACTTGGATTCAGAAAAGAGCAAGCCCCTAAGAGAGATGCTTAAAACAGTTTTGGTCTTCTAAGTGGATCGAGCTAAGAAGAATATAAAGTTTTGTATTTTGGGATGCAAGTTGGCCGGGAGGACAGCGGATGGTTGGAGAAAAACCTCAAAGCTCCCAAACATGCTCTTTCTTCCCCATCTCTTGGGTCATATTGAAAGCAGAAAGTTGATCTGAACTGACCCGTGGTTTGAGCTTGTCTTCTCCCCGAGCCAGCTGCGGAGCAGGGCCTGGTCTGAGAGCTGGAGTTCTCTAAACGGAGCTGCAAAACCATGGAACAAAAGTGCTTTCATGTCGTGGCTTTTGTGGAGCTCTCTCTGCAAACCGATGTTTTCCTTCCTTCTCCGGACACGGGGTGTTTATTAATGCTGAATTTGCTCCTCTCGCTCTTCCAGATGAAAGATGACAAGCTGAAGCTTTCGCTCTCCATGAAGGTTGTTAACCAGGGCACAGGAAAAGACCTCGACCCAAACAACGTTTCCCTTGAGTAGGTAAATCTGCTGAGTGGCAGAGAACAGATCAGACAGGCTGCTGCTGCCTGCTCTTCCCTGCCTTGCCTTCCTGCCTTTCCTGCCGTGCTTGTTCTCTAGGAACCTCACTTTTGGAGGGTGGGGGGGGCTCAGGCGTGTGTGTATATTCACATATCAGTAATCACAGAATTCTCAGGGTTGGAAGGGACCTTAAAGATCGTCTAGTTCCCACCCCCTGCCACGGGCAGGGACATCCCCCACTGGATCAGGCTGCCCAGAGCCCCATCCAGCCTGGCCTTAAAAACTCCCAGGGATGGGGCTGCCACCCCCTCTCTGGGCAACCTGTGCCAGGGTCTCCCCACCCTCATGGGGAAGAGCTTCTTCCTCACGTCCCATCTGAACCGACCCATCTCCAGCTCCAATCCATTCCCTCTAGTCCTGTCACTACCTGACAGGTAACAGCAGCTCCTTGCCTTTGCTTTGTGTAGAGAGTGCTGGGTTCATCTCAAAAGTAGAAGATAACAGGTAATGTGGTTTATTCTAAGGAGCAGTTGAGCTCTGCTCTGTGGTTTAGCTGACCGAGTGGCACTTTTAGAGTAACACTTGGAAAAAAACCATTTGTTTAGGTTGTGTCTGTATCAATGTGCACGGTTCAAGATGTGAACGGATTGAAAATGGAGCTCTCCTCTTTCCAGTCAGGATGAGCGGAAAAAACGCACGTTCAGAGACTACACGAGTCAGAAGATCACGCTTGAAGCTGTCCTGAACACCGTGTGCAAGAAATGCGGTTGCAAAGGTACGTTCCTGCCGCGTCGTCGTGTTCTTTTGCTGTAGCCTTGTTCTAACCAGGTGGTGACCTGCAGATGGGGTTGTATTGACACCCGTCTCCTGGCTGCACGTAAGGGCTGAATTTTACTTCCACGTGTCTCTTTTAGAGGAGATCTACAAGTTTTTGTCACTTGTCACGAGAAGGAAAACCTTAGCTGAGCTCCTTTTGTAAAGGTTTGTTTCTTAAAATCGCGTCCCTCTGAGCTTTTCCTGGGAAGAACCTTCCTCCTGAAGACAGGTTGAGTACAGGTTCCCTTCGTGTGGTATTTGTGTTACTGTCTCTTTACAGCTGAGGTCTTGTTCCAGTTTTGCATTTCTAGAAATAAACATATGCCTTCGCCAGGGCGTTTCATTCTGAAGAGTGATCAGGGGAAAGGACTTTCCTGTTGGGCACCCAGTGTCTTAGAGCTGAAAATAAGCGTTTTTTTTTTTTAACCTGGTGGAACTTTTTTCGCCTAGTTCAGGAGTAGGAGGTTGGCTTGTGTGATACCTTTTCAGTCGCTTTTTGCAAGCTAAGAAAGGGTTTTTTTTTGCACGTGGAGGTTTGCTGCACCCTGCTTGTGTTAGTCAGCCATGGGGTAAGTAGTTAAGCTTGGAGTTACGGCTGTTGTGGAGAAGCTTAATGATAAATGTGGTTTGCTGTAGTGGTAGATAACCGTCTTTGAAATGATATTTTAAACCCTAAACTTTACAGTGGATTCTGTGTATTTCCAGCCTGCTTTTTAATGACAATGTCTGCTCATAACGGGCAGGCAGATGCTCTCTGTCTGCGGTTTCCACGACAGCTCTTAGTAGGACAACTTGATATCTCTGCAATAGAAAAGGTGGAACCAGAATGAGCTGGATTCCCTCTGTACTTGTGGCTTTGGTCTCATTTACCAGACACCAGTCACACCAGTTTACTCCCTTTCCCATACACTTTTCCATGCTCTTCAAGCCGTTGCACAGACACAGTTCTACCAATTGCCCTGTTCAGGCAAGAGTGTCTCAGTTTTTGCCTGAATAATCTTTCCAGAGTGACCTGGGTTGCATTTGCTCCCCAACCTGTTTAATCAGGTTGTGTGAAACTACCTGAAACGCTAGGGCCAAAAATGACCCCTGTAGCTTCTTTCACTGTGACTAATAATAAAAAAGATGATTGGCAGCACTTCAGGTGTCTGAAATACGGTTTTAAAAAGTAAGAATGAAAAATAAAGGGTGGCTTGCTTCTTCAAACACTCTTTTACAGGTCATTTTGCCAAGGAGTGTTTCGTGCAGCCTGGAGGTACCAAATATAGCCTCATCCCCGAAGAGGAGGAAGAGGAGGCGGCAGCAGCAGGAGGATGTGAAAGAGATAAAAAGAGCACCGTGGCTGACAATCCTTCGAAAAAAAGGAAGAAGGTATGAGGCGCCCTGCTGCTGGCCTGGAAAAGGGAGCCGGATAATTTCTGTCTAGTTCCACTAGGGGTTTACTACAGCGGCGTGGTTACGAGTAGCCAGTTCTGGGCTGAGGAGGTGGCTCAGGTTGGTGCAGGTTCTGTAACAAAAAAGAAATCTCTGCAGAGTTTTTAGTGATTCTTATCTAAAGAATCATTATTCTTGCTAAACTGTCCCTAAGATGGTTTTGTGCTATAAAGTGCAGTCCTCAAAGGAGATTTTAGAGTGAGAAAAGGATTATTTTTTTTTTTTGTCTTTGTGAGGCTCTGTAGAAATTACTTCGATTTACGGAATTTCTGTGCTTCTTGCTGATAACCCTTTTTCCCCTCCCTCCTCACTGCTCTTGCCCCAACACCTTCCTTTAATCCAGACCAAGCTGCAGCGGGCGTCCTCGCCCTCCTGGCGCGGTGGGGACTGGCCTGATCTCCACGTGCCGGGGGAGAGTCGCCGGTTGTATTTGCGCAGGGAGCGTGCTCCACTGCCAGGCTCTGAAACCATTTTTGGGTGAAAATGTCAAGAGCTAAGAGACCTTTTATGTCCAGTAGTTGAACTCTGGCTTCAGAGCGTGCTGGTGTCAAACGTAGGGGAGAGCTGGATGCAGGACAGGAGCGCTCAGTGGTCAGTCTGGTTCTACAGCGGTGAGTCCTCCAGTTCCAGACTCGAGTAAATAAACCGTTTCGTCAGCTCGTTCACAACCGGTGTCCAGCTTCAATTAACCCTTCCATTTATTTGTTTTGCTTCCACTTTGTTCTTCTTTTTTTTTCTTCCTCTTTCCAGCCCTGTGACCCATCTGTATCCCTGGCGAGGGGCAACAGGCAGGAAAGGTACAGGAGAGGGACAAGGCCAGTGTTAGCAATTGTACTGTGAGAGCACTGTGGAGTTAAACTCGTGCTGGTGTTACAGGAGAGGCTGCAGGTGCTGTGAATTGAGGAATGGAGGGGTTTGTTTTGATGACAACACAAACCAGTCCAGAGCGACTGACACTGGCGGCTGAAGTCTCACTTCCAGTCACGTTTTTCACTGGTTTTGTGATGTTTAACTCTCATTCGAGAGAGGAGTAGCTGGGGCTCTTGCGGGGATTCTGGGTGTGACCGTGCTAGAGAAGAGCCAGGTGTGTAGTGACTTCCCTTCTGTCACTCCCTGCCCGTGGCATCCCTGTTTCTGCCCCACAGTCGGTACAAAATGAAGTTGGTGTTAATTTGATGCCTACTTAGCAGTTCCTTTTTGCTCAGTAATGCTCCGGACCCAGTAGAGGGGACGGGATCTCGGGACTGTAGATTCTGTCGCCCGGTTGCATCCCAAGATGTGCTTCGCTTCCCCGCTACGTAGGCTCTTGTTCAAGAATGTCTTGGACTTGTCTGCGGAGGGTTGTTACGCCGTGATAGAAAATACACGCGGTCGTTCTGTTCCCGGCTCGGAAACACGCGACTCCACCCAGTCATCTCCTGGATCCGAGGCTGACGGCGACTCCGACCTTTCTGGACTCCACGCGTCGGGCTCCTCTCGCCGTGCGTCGGTAATCCCTCGCCTTGCCCTGCCTTGGGGTCTCTTCCCTCTAGCAGTGAGGATGGTTTGTCTGGTAAAAGCTCATGTAATTGTGGTTTAAACGTTAGGGGGGGAAAAAAATCACCTTAAGAGGTGCGCAGACAGCTCGTGGTATCGATTCCTGCCCAGCAGCGAGGGGGTTGCTCTGCTGAGGCTACAGGATGTTGGGTCGCTGTCCTGAGTTTGTTACTAATTTTGAGGGGGTCTTTGGATTAACGGCCTTCCTTTAAGTCACGCTTGTTCTTTTGATCTTCCTCCCTTCTCAAGGAGGAGATCAAAAGTTTTCAGATGTTTTCCAGCGCTGGAAAAATCAAACTTTGAGCTTTTTGGAAGCAGGATGTGGGATCCTCGAAATGAATAGCTCCCTTGTTGTCTCAAGTGCCTGCTGTGATCTCATCTGGGAGCCACCATATGCTTCCCTGCTTGCCTGGAGCCCCGGGGGGATTTACACAAAGCAGAAATAGCTCAGTCTACCTAGCAGCAATTGCCTTGCTGACCCTAGCTCATCCAATGCCTGTAATGTAAATGTGGAGTTATATTTTTAAAGGAATGGACAGAGAACTGCTGTCTACAAGCATCCGGTTAGTGTTGTAGCAATGGAGTTAACATTTTCATGATCAGCATGTTCCGTTTCCTTGATCTTGATGCTTCCTTGCAGTTTCCTGGGTGCTCCTTCCTCTGCCCAGAGGTTCCTCTCCTTACAGGGACTCTCTGGGCTCCTCAGCCCCTTGTAGCGCTCTGCCCGGGAGCGCTGTCCTGCCTCCCAGGATCCCGGAAAAAATTAAGTGACCGGAGGGGGAAGCGGAGGTGCTGGTGTCACCGAAGTGCTGGGGGGCATCTGAGGAGTCGCTGGCAGCTGCGTGGGCCCGTGGCCCTTCCACTTTTCCTCTTGGGGTCGCAGGGTGAAGGAAGCTCCTACGGGAACGCGGCCGCGGGCCTGGGCTGAGCCGGCGTGGGAGGGAGGCGTGCTGGGAAGAAAGGAGCCCTTCCGATTCTTCTCTTTTGAGAAAAAAATCTGCAGTTTCGGCAGGAGGAGCAACCTCTTTAACTGCGAGAAAGCGTCCCACCTTCTGCTTGGATACGTTGATTAACTTATCCCTGGGGTGGTTTTGCCACAGTCATTGGAATTCTGTAGTAAGTGTGACCTGCGATGGCTTTTTGGCAAACTTTGTTGCTCTTTATCCCACCACATAAAAGATTTCCAGGCAATCTTCTTGCAGATGTTGTCTCTTGGTGTAAAAACCACACCTTCTTAACTGTTTGTTCAGTGACCTGCAGTTGATCAAGCCTTAATCCGTTCTCACTTGTGACTGGTACTTGTTTTACTAGTTCTTAAGTGGCATTAGCTTAGGGCACAGCACTTCACGCACCAGGCTGTTTCCTTACTCTCCTTGTCTGTGCTTTTCTGAGCTTGGCTGTGTTTTTTAGTGGCCATAGACTGGATTCTTCTCATCGGATTCGTTCTGGCTGGCCCTCAAACAAGGGGAGCACTAACACCTTTAGATTTACGTAATGAAGCCTGTTTGGAATTAAACTGGGTGGTGGAATTTTGCTTTTTATTATTGTTTTCGTCAAGAATAATAATAAAAAAACCCCAACTCTCAAAGGGTTACTGGCACCTCTCTGGAGATGCAGAAGCACAGGTATCTGGAAACTCATTCTAATTTTTCACAGGGACCAAAGTCAAGTCTCCAAATGAGACCAAAACTCCACAAAAGAGTCTGGGTGAAAAATATTGAAACTTCTTGGAGAGTTCTGGACACTCCCCTCTTATCTCTAAATCAAATATCTTTAGAAGGAGTGAACTGGTGTAACATTCTTAAAGCGTAGCCTGGAGAACCTTTCCTTAGAAAGGACAGGAGAGAGCCTGTGGGTGCTGAGGCAGCCCCCTCTGGGTGCCAGCATCTTAGAAATAACTGGATGAGCAGGAGAACCAGCACCGTGGGACTCTAGCCCAGCCTCTTGCTCTTCTGCAGGCCAGCTCCCAGCACAGGTTTCGTAGAGGAGAGATTTTTGAAGCGTGTTCTGTTTTGGCAGAATTGTGCTTGTTGCATAAAGGGGACGGGACATGCAGGTCTTTACACGGAGACTCTGCTTGGGTACATCCCACCCGAAATGTTCACACAACTGCCGTGCTTGCGGTTCTGGGCTGTGCCCCAGAGCCGAGCTGAGCTTCGTCCATCAGCAACCGTCGATTCCGGAGACCCGTGAGCGGCTCAGGGCGCGGCCGGGCTTTGCTGCTCTGGCTGGAGGCAGAAATCTGGCCTTTGCTTTGGCTCTGCCCTTCCCGTCCGCGAACCAGAGCAATGCTCCCGCTTGCACAACGGTGAGTGGACTCGTAACCAGCAGGGTGCTTGTCTCTCGGTACTGGGATGCTGGAGTTTAAAGGAATCTGTGGTCGAACAGAAGAATGCTACTCGTGCGGGCGGTTTCGCAGCAGCGCTGCCTCCTGCTACAAAAAAACGTTCGGCTGTTCTGCCGCTGGCTTTGCTCCCTGCAGTATTTGCAGCCCAGCGTGTGCTTCTGTGCTGTGATGCTTGTGTTGTGCACTGCAAGTCCTTTCTCTGTGTTGATGTGAGCAGTTTGGCTGTTAGAAGCCCCCGAAAAGGGGAGACTGAGGTGGTTTTTTTGTTGTTTGTGGGTGTTTTTTTTGTTTTGGTGGTTTTTTCTTTTTTTTTTTTCCAGCCAGCACAATGCCCATGTGTGTACTTTTATTGCCCTGTACTACCAAAGGAACGTATGTGACATCCTGTCCTGTCTTCAGCCTCCACATGCTGAGAAAGTTTCCCAAGCTCTGGAATTAAACTCTCGGAATTGTTACGGTCTTGTCTGACTTTCTCACCATGTGCACAGGCTGGAAAAGCTTGAGAAAAATTCTCCTTGTTGCATCCCTGCATCCCTTTGTCTAGAAGATTTAACCCTTTACCATCCTTTTCTAAAGACCGTTCCAGTTTGCTTCTGCCCTTTGTCCGTGGGTGGGGAACGTTGTCGTGAGTCTCGTATTGTCCCGCAGAAAAATGTGATTTTCAAATTTTGGGTGACATCAGTGATCCTGGTGTTTTTGTAGCACTACAGAACACTGATCCCTGCCAAGGCTCTGCTAGAAGTGGAGTGAATTCACCTCTGCTTGCTTCCCTGGAGTCCTAGAGGACTCTTTGCTTGATGTTCAGCTCCAAGCCACACATTGTATTTGCTCTTCCACCTTCTGAAAACGTTGTTCTGTTTCGTGGTGTTGTCCCTAATTAATAGCCTGTGTCTGGTGCTGGGACACCCAATCCATGCTAAATTGATGTCTTTAGCTGGGCCCTTTGTGTCCCTGCTCTTAGGTTGTCTTGAAATTAGATGTAGACAGGCTTGCTCATCTTCCAGTAAGCCAGTATACTCCTCTTCCGACGGAAACTGCTCTTGTCTGGAAGTGGCTGAAGCTAATGGAAAAAATCTCTCATGGGCAGGAGAGGGGAGCTCAGCCTTCTCTGTGCTCTCCGCGTCTCTGGGAGACTTCTTTGTCCTCAGGCAGGTTTAAAACGATTTGGCCCTTCAGGAGAAGGTTGTGGGGGCACTGGAGGGCTGTCAGCAATCCTGTGCCCTCGCTGTTACCACAGACCTGACTACAACGTGGGCTTGGCTTTAGCGTGCTCACCTGCATGGGGACCCACCTGAGCACCTCCCAACCTACAGCGGGTGGTGCCGAGTTACTGCAGAGGAATTTCCCCCCCTCCTTTGCCTTGTTTTTCATGCTGTGCTTAGCAGCTGCTTCTGGCTTTTGTTTGCAACAGATGAGTGCAGGTTTCTTAGCTTGGAGTCCTCTGGGTGAACACGCACGTGCTGCTGAGTCTTGGGTTCTGGTTTTTCTCTCCTGTGGATGCTCTCCAATCCATTTGCAGCCAGGGCGGTTCTTTTTCCCCGAGGTAGGGTGGGTGCGTAAACAACCCTGAGGCAGCGCCCAAGGGAGGAGGGAGTATCTCATGCCAGACCCACCAAACCAGCGTCAGGGCTGGATTCAGACCTTTCCCCACCACGGCCAGCCCTGTGCTGCACCTGGTTGTGTTGGAGCAGATGGAAATCCTTGTCCACACCAAGCATTCTGATTTTGTATGGATATCGTAGAATGTGTTGGGCTGGAAGGGACCTTTAGAGGTCACCTAGTCCAACACCCCTGCAGTGAGCAGGGACTTGAAATCTCTCCAGGGCTGGGGCCTCCACCACCTCTCTGGGCAACCTGTGCCAGTGTTTCACCAACCTCACTGTAAAGAATTTCTCCCCAATGTCTAGTCTAGATCTCCCCTGCTCTAGCTTGTAACCGTTACCCCTCGTCCTGTCGCTACACGCCCTTGTAAGCAGTCCCTCCACAGCTTTCTCGTAGCCCCTTCAGATACTGGAAGGCCACTAGAAGGTCTCTCTGGTACCTTCTCTCCAGGCTGAACAGCCCCAACTCTCTCAGCCTGTCCTCCTAGGAGAGGGGCTCCAGCCCTCTGAGCATCTTTGTGGCCTCCTGGACCTGCTCCAACAGGCCTGTGTCCTTCTTGCGTTGGGAGGCGCCACAGCTGGATGCAGGACTCCGGGTGAGGTCTCACCAGAGCAGAGGGGCAGGATCACCTCTCTCCCTGCTGGCCACGCTGCTCTGGATGCAGCCCAGGATGCGACTGACCTGCTGGGCTGTGAGCACACGTTGGATCTCCTGTATCTGTGGCTGATTGTTGCTGCTCTTTCCTTCATGTACCCATGTGTTCCTCTTTTCTCCCTCGGCTTGGCTTCTGGGCTGGCTGGGGATGCCCGAGGAGGGCGGCCTCGTTGAGGACTCATCCTACCAGTAGCCCCGTGCCCAGCTCAGCCGTGCCCTTGAGCTCGACGCTCCTCTCTGCCTCCTCACGAGGGGAGTGCGTGGCACCGAGAGCCCGGCCAAGGCAGGGGTGACTCAGAGCAAACCTCTCCCTGTAAAACTCTGTGCGAGCCCAAGGGTGGCCTCGAGGTCGTTGGGGACAGACTTGGCAGAGAAAATAAGCAGAGCTCTTGGCCCTGGGGGCAGGCTCCAGACTTCTCCCATTCCATTCCCTTCCACAGTGGAATGTAAAACACGTTTGTGTTATGTTTGGGACAGTCAAGTGACCGCTGTCATCTCCCATTGTGCTGGCTCCGAAGGAGCCGTTACTCACCCTCTTTCAATTAGAGGTGGTGGCAGCGGGGAAGGGCAGCTTTTTGTCTGGCTGGCCAAGGCTCCTTTTCCTTGTCTGGTGAAGCAAATGCCCTGCGCTTCTCCCACCCGTCGGCACAGGCTCAGCAGCCTTGATCCTGCTGCTAACAGAGAGCTTGGCCCTCTAAAGTGGGTGGCCAGGGTAGGGGACAGTGCCCGGTGCCTTTGTCTTCTTCCAGAGCTTGCTTTGACCCCAGCTGTGATGCTGCTGTGCCATCACAGCCTTCAGGGGTGGTTTTACAAACCCAGTGTGACACCAGTCTACAGGAGATGCATCCAGTAGAGATGAAGTAGGTGGGGGGAAAGGAGCTGGGATGCGCTGAGGAATGAAACCTCACCTGATGCTGCTCACAGCAGCACGTGGACCGCCGGCACCCGGCTGTGGAGGTAAATTCTGAAGAGAACAGGATGCTGGTTTGCAGGAAGATTGGGCCCAGTCTTACAGATGCCCCAGTTCCAAAGTGGTGAGCACACGTGGGGCACCTGGAAAGGTGCAGCTCTTGCTTTGAGCAAAAACGCTGCTGTGTGGCTCAGGCGAAGCAGCGAGCTCTGCTCGCCCGGCTGCATTCCTCACCGAGGTGCCTCAGCCTCTCGCAGGCAATCACATGGGTTTGGGTTGCTTTGCTGGCCCAGCTCTGCTGCATGAAACCCTCTTTTGCTTCTTTACTACGTCCTCTGTGTCCTCAAATGGAATGAAAATTCCTAGAGGGAAGGTCTCTCTTTGATGTTGGTGTGACCATGGATTAAATCAGTGGATCCTCCTCGGAGGGTGGTGTTGCTGGGCTTGGGCAGAGAGCTGAAACCCTTCCTGATTTTAGCAGTCTTGAAATTCTTTATATTAAACATATGCAAAATAGTAAAATTACCATTTTTTTTTACGAGTCCTCTCACCTGGTGCTTGGAGGGCACGGCTGGCTCCTGAGAGCCATGGTGAGCATTTATCCATCTCCTCGCTGGAAGGGGCTGAAGCAATGGGCAGAGCTGGGGGAGCAGCTGGGCTGCGTGTGCTGCCAGTGAAGGCCGAGCAGATCCTCTCCTCAGTACCCTTTTCTAAGGAAATACATACAAATCGCTGTGCTGCATCATTAAATAGTCTTTATCTGCTTCGGGGTGCTCTGCCCAACGCGATGCCAGCGGAAGGTGTGCCGCCGTCCTGATCTCGGAGTAATCATCTCTGCTCGGTAGTTAGTCAGATGCCTCAGAATTGAGGGTGTAGATCCATTTCAAAGTTCCTTATGAGCTTTATTCCAGCACCAGCTGTTCTTATTCTGCATCTAAATGTCAGGACTCGAGCTCAGGGTAGGTTTTACTGTCTGTCTGCGGAGGGGGCAGGTTGGGAAGCTGCGGGAGAGTGTGCGAGCTGCTCCGGCAATTGTGCAAAGAGTTGCTGCTTGCAAAAGGGCCCTTTCCTCATTTCCCTGACCTGCCCCCCCAGGGCGGGCTCCCAGAAGCTCTGACTTGAGCTTGAGCTTTCTTGCAAGGCAGAAGGCACGCGGTCGTGAGCGCATCAGCCCTCGTGTCCGTGAGCCGATGGCAGGGTGGGGACACAGGGACCGGTTTAGAAACCCGTTCAGTTGGCAAAAAGGGCTTCCTCCCACCAACCTCTGTTAATGAAAGAATCGCCTTAAATAACAGAGGAAGTTCTGACCGTGGAGGGATGGTGAGGGCTCTTGTGATTTGACTAATGGTTTTCAGGCTTGGATTTTGACACCCCTCATTGCTGCTCTGGTGGCTGCCGTACCCTGCCCGGTGCAGCTAGGGGTTAAATCCTGACTGACTGGGGCAGAAGCTGAGTGCACTTTCTGTGTGGGCACATTTCTATTCGTTTTCTTCCATTCATTAGGAGAAGAAGAAGAGGAAGAAGCACAAGGACAAGCAGTCCTCCGAGTCGGACTCGGACAGCTCGGACTCAGACAGCGATGGGGCTCAGCCAGCCAGCAAGAGGACCAAGCACTCGGGGAAGCCCAGCAAGGCTCAGAAGAAGAAGAAGAAAAAGAAGCATAAGAAGAAGCTGCGGGACTGAGCGGGCAGATGGGCAGGGGTACCACAAGGAGTGAGCAGGATTGACTCAGCGTGCCCCTTGCTGCTGGGACAAAAGGAGTCTCCTAAGAGTAACGCTCGGCGCGTGGTGCTGCCGCTCTCGACTTTGGTACAAGCTTCCCAGTTACCTGAGGCGTGGAGCTGCCGTTTTTCTCCCGCCACGAGGCGCTTCTGCCAAAACTGGCTAATTACACCCCTTCCTCAGCACCTCTCTCATCCTGCAGCCTCATGTTTCGCTGGAGGAGCTGCCAGCTCCACCGAGCCTGCCTGACACCGGCCCATGTCCATCCCGGTGCCTGCAAAAAGGTTTTGCCGCGCAGCTGAACTCTGCCTGCTGGGGGAACAGGTTGTTGCTGGGCCCCGCGATGGGGCTGCGTCCTCCCAGCCGGTCACGGCGTGGGGCTGCTTGGCTTCGGTCTGCAAACCTTCCCCCAGCCTCACTTGTTTTGTCTGCAGATACTGGGAATGGAAGAGTGAGAAGGAAATGGGGAGGTGGAGATATTTTAAGTAAACATGGAGTGTGGTGTGTTTGCCGCCTTGGTAAGTGATGGAAAATAAAGCTCTCCAGTTGTACTTTGAACTGGGTCTTGTCTTCTGTACATTCTGTGCTTCGTGCTGGGCAGTGAAAAAGTAGGGCTGGGAGGGGGTGAGACCTGCATTAAGGGGTTTTGAAAATCCTGGTTTGCTTCCCTGGGGCGGGAAGGGGGTGTGTGACGAGGTGACCACTGTGAGAAGCCTGGTGTCTGCTGATGAGGAGCAACTGGAGCATAAATCTTGTAACCGGAGCTGAAGGTCAAGGGGTTAGGGATGGCAGAGGGCTGGGCTGTCCCGTGCCGGGTGTGGGGTTGCTCCTGGCTGGGGTGACCATGGAGGAAACTGCCGAGAGCATCTTGTCCCTGCCAGGGCAGATGTGCCCAACGAGGGGGAGTCGAGTCCCTCCCAGTGCCTCTGGCTCCAGAGCAAAGCGAGAGCGGGACTGGTCCCTTGGTGTCACCAGGAGGACTCGGGACTATTGGAGGCTGCCCCTTCTCCCTGCACTTCTCACCCCAGTTTCCCACAGCTAAGTCCCACCTTCTGGGGCCAGTTCCCTTCCCAAACCCAGCCACGAAGGGCTCTCGCCCTGGGGTGTGCACCAGCAGCTGATGCTTTGGCAGAGCCCGTGCTGGTGGCGGAGGGATGGCTCTGGCTGGGATGGAGCGTGCCTGGATCCTGGGCGATTGGTGGCAGAGATGTAATAATATTCCCCTTGGAAAAGCACGTTTCAAGCCATGACCTCTCTCTTATTTCCACAGCTCAGAGAACCCGCTGAGACAGGCTATAGGGATGAGTTAACCCTGTCGCTGCCAGTGCATCTGGACTGGATTTGCCCACCACACTCCCGGCCCCAGCCTGGCTGAGACCCGCGTGGCTTCACGCTACAGGTGAGCATGTGCCCAAAAAAAGCTTTTTTTCCCAAGCAAGCTGATCACAGAGCTGTAACAACACGGCCTTTATTATTTTTTCCATGTGGGTTCTCCCTTATTAATAAAAAAAAAAAAAGAAACCAAACCATGAAACCACCGCCAAGGCCGTTTGCAGCCCCACGAGGCGATGGGGCCGGAGGCAGCGGGTCACCCCGATGGGTGCAGCGGGCTCCGAGCCGTGCCTGGCGTGAGGGTGGGGGCGATGCGGGGGGTGACCGCGGCCCCGGTTGACGGGCCGGGGAGCTGGGGACGGTGTCTATGTCGCCTTCTCGTAGGTGCGGGTGGAGACGACGTTGCCCATGGTGAGAGTCTGGCGGCAGAAATGGTGGTGGGGAGGTTAGTCGTGCTGAGCTGGTGCAGCTCCCAGCTTGCCCTGCCCTGGGCTGAGCCCCACTCCCCGATTTAAACCCGTTTCTATTTCCTTACCAGAATTAATTTCCCGTCCTTCAGCTCCCGGACCAGCAACGTCTCCTTCCCGTCCCACTTCTGCAGGTGGACAAGTTTGCCTCCATCCAGCGTAACCAGGGACTGCGGGCAGAGACCAACACCCACCATTACTCAACTCCCCCGAGGGTTTCTTGGCTTTGGGGGGGTTTTGTTCCTCAGAGGGCACAGGTGTTCTCGTGCTCCCCCTTGGACCCTGCAGGGCTTGGGGACAGGCTGCAGGTGCCACCTGCATCCTGCCTGGCTTTGTCAGCCCAGTTCAGCCCAGTCCATGTCACGGCCTCGGCTGCCCCCCAGTAACTCCGCTCTGGGCACCATCACGGTCACCCTGACCCAGGCCCGGCACAGGTAGCCCTGCCCAGGGCCACATCCTGCTCTGGGGCTGCCAGGGCTTGATCCTGGCTGTTCGCAAACGTGGCTCTGGTGCCAGAGGGGATCAGAGAGGCGGCGCAGGCATCAGAGCAGGTATCGGTGCTTTGAATTGAAGCCTCCACCTGCACCCGAGGGCCCGGCAAAGGGTTTTTTTGGAGGGGCCGATCCAGCAAACACGCCTCTGCTTGCCGGGGCCGCTGTTTGCACAGCCGCCGCTGTTGACTCAGCCCCGAAAGCGCGGCCAGTGCCAAGGTTAGTGTGACAGCCCGGCTGGCACGGCTGTGGCGCGGGGTTGTGCCAGGACAGGCAGCGGCACCGCCCGTGCCCAGCACTCCCCGCCCAGCTCCTCAAGAGCTGGGTGCTGCCCTCCAGGTGCCCCTGGAGCTTGGGGCTCCTTACAGCCCTGCCATGAGGCTTGGGATCCCCCCACTCCGAGCTCAGGTCTCCCCACAGTTGGGTTGGGGCGCTCCTCGGGTGCCCCAATAGCTTTGGTGCCCCCAGCCAGGCTCTCCCCACAGCTCGGCTGCCCTCAGCCCTGGACCCTGCACACCCTGGGTGCCCCACAGCTTGGTGCCACCCCACTGCCACGCCGCATGCCCAGAGGGTTGCAGCAGGACCTCGTGGAGGGTCCCACATCTCTCCTGATGGGAATGTGGTTTGCGGCAGCTCCGGCGGGTTGGGGTGGTGGGCAGGGACCCGCTCACGCCCCACTCGCACTCGTCCCCTTCCAGCCCAGCCTCGCTTTGTGCCCAGCCCTTGTGCTCGCTGCTTCGCACCCGGGAAGGGGTGCGGTGTCCAGCAAATCCCAAGGTGCCCCCCCGGCCTGGGTGAGGGGCAAGGGGCTGCCAGGTGCTCTGCGCACAGGGTGTTTAGTGGTGTGTGGCAGGGGGAAAATGAGGAAGAAGCAGAGGCTGGATCAGTTCTGCGAGGGAAAACATCTTAACAGGGTGTGAGAGTCCATGAAAGAAGCTCTGACTCCTCTCGAAGCGTTTTTCTCTTGCTCTTATGGGCAACAACAGCCTCGGAGAAGTGTTGGCCTTCCCAGAGTCCCCTGGAGAGGCAGCAGCCCCAGGGGGGGCCACCAGCCAGGTGGGATTGCCCGGCTACTCCATTCCTGCCTGCAGAGGTGCAGGGCAAGCAAAGAGGGGGCTCAATGAAGAGGTCCCCCCAGAGCGGGGACAACACTTGCTGCCACCCCACCACATCCCCTCGCCTGCTCTTGAGCAAGCCCCTGGGCGGCAGCAGCGTCTGCAAGCCCGGGTCTTGCACAACCTTGCCGTCAGCTCCGGGGCCCTGTGCTGCTCCCCAGGGCAAAACCCTGCTGGGAAACGGGGTGAGGAAGGGGAACTTGGCTGAGTGGAGCAAAAGTTGGCAAAGGAGGTTTTGAGGCAAAAAGGATGGAGCCCCGAAGCCAAGAGCTGCTGGCCAGATCCAGTAGAGTCCACCAACCCTTATTTTGGGGGGGGTCCGACGCAGAGATTGGGGGCTCACCTTGACGTGCCTGTCATCCGCCGTGGTCTCGTCGAACTCCTCGCCCAGCTTGAAGCTGATCTCGGTGTTCTTGAAGGTGCTGTGGGTCTTCACCGTTATCTTGTCGCCCTCCATCTCGATGATGGTGGTGGGTTTGGTGAGACCAGCCATCTGCCGCGTGGCAAAGCCCACGCCTGTGGGGTGCAAAGATTTTTTTTTTGGGGGGGCTGAGGGTGCACGTGGGGGCAGGATGTGGCCATCAGCCTCCGATCCCCACCAGCATCACCCCAGAGCTCTTTCTCCCCATGACACTGGGGGGTGAACCCCCAAACTGTTCCCCACCTGGGGTCCTGGAGGGGGGCTCTGTGTGTGCCCACTGTGCTTTGGGGGGTGTCCGGGACAGGAGCAGAGATGGGGACCATGGCAATGCTTGCTCAGGGTTAAATCCTGCACCAGCACCCACTAGTTTGGGAGCGGGGTGGGGGCACTGGTCCTCCCCACCCCACCGGACTGCTCTGGGGTGGGGGGACCCACCCCGCCCAGGGGCTGACTGATGGGGGGGCTTGCAGAGGCTGAAGGCTGGAGGGGTCCCAGGCACCCCCAGTACCCCGGGGGGGTACCCCAAAGGCTGCCCCCGGAGAGGGGGGGTGCAGGGGAAGGACGAGACCCCCTTACCCAGCCCCAGCCCCCCAGCACAAAGCTCCGGAGCCCCCCATAAACCCCCCCGGCCAACCGCAGCCCCTCCTCTGCAGAGCTCCGCGTTGCGGGGGGCTCAGACAGGCAAATTTTGGGGCGGGGGAGAAAAAAAAGAGGGGGTGATGCCCTGGCTACAGCCCCTCCCCCAGAGCCCCCTTTTCTTACTCACCCAGCGCCTTCATGTATTCATCGAAATTGGTCGTTTCCACCAGCTTCCAGGTGCCCACGAAGGCGTCGGCCATGGCGAGGGGCTGCGAGGATGCGGAGGGGGGGACACGCGTGTCTGGGGGGGCCCGGCTGGCTGGGAGCGTGGCTCTCCAGCGCCCTGCTCGCAGCTGCCTGCCGGCCTCGCCACCGCCTTAAATAATGTCCTCATCACATGATTGGAAAGAGCACAACCGAGCTCCAGAAATACTCCTCGGCAGCGCTGCCAGCGGCCACTTCGCCCCCTCCTTCCCCGCCCCAGCCACCCCCTCCCCGGCCACCACCCTGGGTCCGGCTCCTCCGGTCGAGGAGGGGCAGGTTCGGTGGGGTCAAAGGCGGGGAGAGCAAGAGCGGGGCAGGTGTGTCACGACTTGCATCCGGTCTCTGCGCCGGCGGCGTGGCCGAAGGGCGCGGGGTACGGGGAAACTGAGGCAGGGCGGCGGTGGGTACGGCAGGGGTGTGCCCACCCCGCGGCAGCTCCAACGCGGGGGGGGGGGGGGGGGGGGCAGGTGCTGCCCGTGGTGGGTGGGTGGTGGGGCGTGGTCAGGACGTAGGGACACCAGCAAGGGCAGTGTCCTTCAGGGTGACGTGTCCTGGGGACAGGGGAGCTGAGCTGGGGAAACTGAGGCACAGGGAGCTGCAGGCACCAGGGTGGTGGGGGGTCAGGCATCCAGGGGAGTATGGGGACGTGTGTGACCCCAGTGCTGCTCCATGTGTGTGTGGGGACACATGTGCCCCCCACTCCTGCTCCGTGGACACAAGTGTGACACTGTCCCTACCCTGTGCGTGGGGACACCCATGTGTGCCCCCACGGATGCTCTGTGTGGTGGGGAGACACCGGGGACAAGCATAAGCCTGGGGACAAGGACAGCCATGGGGCCAACAGCACGTGTCTGTAACCCCGCTCCCCCTCCCCCGCTTTGGGCTGTGGTGGCAGCAGGGTCAGGACCAGTGCACCCCCCAGTCCCTTCCCAGTGTCCTGGGGGTCACCTGTGCCCGTGGGACTCAGTGTCCCATGTCACCATTCGGTGACCCTCTGGGCAGCAGGGGGGTCCCAGCTGGGGGGTGTCAGGTCCCCTCGAGCCCTGTGACTGCAACGTGTCGCCCACCTTGGGGCTGTTGGGGTCAAAGCCACCAGGTCCAGAAAGGACCTGCGGACACGTTCTCCCTCCCCCTGGCCCCAAGGTGTCATCCCAGGCACCCAAAAATAGCCAGGAGCTCGTGCTCAGCCTCCTGTTGCCGGCACTGCCTCCGAGTGGGACCCCCAGCCCTCACGTCCCCCGGGGGCACAGGGACCAGACCCCATGAGATGGGTGTCCCCACGTGTCCCACAGGACACGGCTCCCCAGGGAAAGGCGAATGCTTTATTCTCCAGACAAATCTCGGGAGACACAGAGCCCCCCTCACACCCACCCGCGTGGCCCCAGAGGGGACAAGGAGGGCAGAGTGTCAGCGTCCCCAATCTGCACAGTCTCGCTCCCCACGCGCACTCCTGGGCTCCCCCCGAGACATGAGGTGTGGAAGTCCACATGTAGAGCCGCCCACCCACAGGAGCACCCACCCACAGGAGCACCCACGCGCGGGGCACAGCAGCGCTGAGAGACACCCACCGCGCACACAGGTACCAGCACCCACGCGCAGGAACACACGTGCACAGGGACACACGTGCACAGGAACACATGTGCACAGGAGTGCCCACACACATGGACACCACCCACAGGAGCACCCACAGGCGTGCACACCCACGGACAGCCACCCACCCAGCTTCCATGCACGTAGACACCCACCCACATGGACACGCAGGGTGACAAGGACTCAGCAGGCAGATGAGCACCCACGTGCATGGCCACGCGTGCACACAGACACACGTGTGCACATCTGCCCGTATACACCGACACCAGCCGCGGGAGCACCCGCCCACGCGGCCACTGATCCACCACACGTGTGCACGGAAGCGCCCGCGCACATGGACACCCACCCACGGGAACACCCATGGACATGGCCTCCCCAGACACGCAACGCTGACCCTGACATGCACGGACACACGGAGGTGCCCACACGTGGGTCCTCCACGCACAGAGGCACCCACACACCCACGGACATGGATGGATGCCCACACACGGATGCCCACACACCCATGATGCTGCATCCTAGCCAGGGTTGGCCTCTACACCACGAGCCTGGGTGTGGCTGGGGCCACCTCGGGGTGCTGGCGATGGGTGCTGCGGGCTGTGTGTGGCCCCACACAGCTCTCCCGGACCCGGTCACCACCCAGCAGGTGGTCAGGGTGGACCCAGCCTTTGGGATTTATTTGCTTGTCTCACAGCGACAGCTATAGGTGACCGTCCGTGCAGGGTTCAGCCCAAAGCGCAACCACCCTGCCCAGCTCCAGCCTCCAGCCAGCAAAGCCCAGCCTGGGAAAGGAGTCTGTGGCCTGGGCATCCCCTTGGTGACAGGGTCCCCATCCCACCCGTCAGCCAAAGGGGAGGTTTTGGGGAGCACGGCCAGAGCCTTGGAAAAGCCCAACCCCTTTTCATGCACAGCCCAAAGCGCTGCAGGACCTGTCTGGCCCCGTTTTCTGCTGCTTCCCCCTCTCTGGGTTTTCCCCAGGGATGCTGGAGGGATGGGGGATCCCAGGGCTGTGGGAGGGGAGCAGGTACGGGGACCCATGGTGGGGTTGAGATGATGCTCAGGGCTGAGGATGCCCAAAACATCATCACCCTCCAAAATCACCCACATCCCTCTGTCCCCAGGAGCCGAGACCCCCTGCATCCCCGGGAGCAAGGACCATGCTGGGATGCTCTGCTCCTCAGTGGGACCCCCAGCAAGGTGCTGGCTGCCAGGAGGGAGTTTTGCTTAAGGACTGGGAGGGGTTGTACAATGCTTTCCCTCCCTTCCTCAGCTTCTCATAAAAGATTCCTGCATCCCTCAGGAAGAAAGGCCAGGAGACAGAGGTGGTACTCAAACCATCACAGTGAACACCACACTCAGCTAGAAACACCCGAGGAGAAAGGCCCCCGCGGCGCACCCCCCTCACGCTCGGCGCTGCCAAATGCCCCGGAAGGAAAAAAAAGAATATTCCTCCCCCCTGGGGAGGCAAAAAAAAAAAAAAAGATAATTCCTCTCCTCCAGCCAGGGTCCTAGCCCAGGGCGTGGGTGGGAATCGTCCCTTCGTGTCACGGCAAGTCCCCGCCACGCGCTGCTCCCCACATGGTGGCGGGGGCTGACGCCCAACGGTCTCGCTGTGGTAGCACCGAGGAAAAACCCAGTGGGCTTCGGCCGGGAAAGCCGGGCTGATGCTCCGCAGCCTCCTCTTTCCTCAACGTGTCCCCGGGGAGCGGGGTTAGGAAGTGTCCTTCAGCTCGGGGCTGGGGGGCTGCGGAGGGGGCACCTCCGCCGAGGGCGACTGCATCTCCTGGGCGCTGCCTGCGAGGAGAGACGAAGGGTATGAGCAACCCGCCCTGTGGTGTTCTCCGTCTTCCTCATCACCCTCTGTCTTCCTCATCACCCACCTGCGTTCAGGGACATCTCGGCCAGCTTGAGGGGCAGGTCGGAGGGGCTGACGCCGGCCGGCGAGCCCAGGATGTCAGGCAGGGCATTGCGTCGGCCGGTTCTGCCAGAGGATGCGAAGTCCAGCACGGGTTCCACCTCGGTCATGCTAACCCTGGAGAGACATCGTCCCCTTCCCCGTGAGCCCCTCCAAAGGTAAAAGGCACCCAGCCCTGGGCCAGGTGTTCTGCCCACCCCAACGGCCGGCTCTCCAGGGACCACCCTGGACCCAGGGTTGGGACATTTGGGTGCTGTGATCTCTGCTGGCCACAGCATCTTGGAGGAAAAGGGGGGTCCTTCAGGGGTCCTGGAGCACCTCCCTGCACCCTGAGCAGCCTTACCGGGCACCCTCCAGCCTGGCCTGGCGCTGTGTCTCCCCCGTGACCAGGGTCCCGCTCCGCTCCCTGGCCCGGAGGTTCCCCCTCCCGACGTTTCCCAGCCAGGGAGGGACCCCACAGGAGATGGGGACTCCTGGCTGGGTCCCCTTTGGCTCTGACCTGGGGGGAGGCAGAGCAAGGGGTCAGCGATGGGGCTGGTGCTAAGGGGGTGGGAAAGAGGGAGCGGGGAGCAAGCCCAGGGGTAGGAAAGGCTGTGACCACATCTGGGGCACCCACAGTGACCAGCACCCTCCTTTGTGGGGGGCTGCGAAGGGCAGGGACCCCTCACTTCTGGTGAGCAGGGAGGGAAGGAGGGAGGTTGGGATGGATGGACAGATGGATGGGTGGGTGGATGGATGGATGGATGGAGAGCAGGGACAGGACTATGGAGGTGACATCCAGCCAGGACGTGGGACAGCAAGGGCACAGTGGGATCGGCTGCAGTGCCAAGGGACAAGGGCACATCATGCCCAGCCTCGGGACCCCACCGGCTCCCTCAGAGAATGGCTCTTGAGTGGCAGCAGTGATGCCGAGGTCCCATGGGTGGGTGGGTGAGAGGGTCTCCTGAGAAGCCCCCAGCCCTGGGCAGACCCCACAGGTGTGGATCCAACCCTGGTGCACATCGCTGCTGGGACCTTACCGGAATGTTTGCTCAGGGCTGCTAAATATTCCGGACTTTTGCAGAAGGGTTTTGCTGCTGTGGACAGGGGAGTGGCATTGTCCCTTGCAGGGATAGGGGTGGCCTCCACACTTCCTGAACCGCTTCCGCCCACTTGTGGGGTGCAGGGACCCCCAAGCAGCCCCAGTCCCTCCAGGTCAGACACTGGTGGTGATGCTGGGACTCGTGCCCCCAAGCTGGTGGCAGTGGGACAGGAATGAACTTACCGGTGTCCCCCTGGGAATCAGTCTCTGGAGGAGGAAGAGCCAAGGTCCCCGAGTCCTTGGGTGCAGGCGCTGTGCCAGGCGCGACGAGTGACCCCGGCTGCATGTGAGGAGGAGAAATAAATGATTAACCCAGGAGGTTTAGTCACAAGGTGGCAACTCCACATGGGGCAGGACTCAGGTCCTTTTCAGGTGGGGAAACTGAGGCACAGAGCGAGGCTCGGGGGTGTGACGAGGCCAAGGTTTGCAGCCCTGCAGGCGGTGGCTGTGCTGCTGCAGAGACACGGCAGAGGAGTGTTTCTCCCTGTGCAGGTGTACATGCACCATCTACAGGACTCTGGGGCTGTGTGCATTGGCACACGTGTGTGTGTGTCTGCATGCATCGCCTCTGGCTGTGCTGTGGTGTGTGAGTGCATGTGTACATGCAGCCGGAGCTGAGCCCTACAGTGCACACATGTGGTGCCCTCTGGTACCCCTGTGCATGCCTGGTGTCCCACAGCACACGTATGTGCGTGCCTGGCATCACCTGGCACATGTATGTGCATGCATGCTGCAATTATAGCACGTGTGTGCATGCATGGTGTCCCCTCACACATGTTCTCACCACACACCACGTGTTCAAGTTCCCACCCGTCATCTGGCACTGAGCACCCCACAGCACACACACGTGTGCACACACACATGCAGGCTCCCTGCACAGCCCAGCAAGCCCTGCAGGGCTGGACCAAAGCTCCCTTCCTGGCAGCCCCAGCAGCTCCTGGTGGCTCAAGCACTGAAGAATGAAGCAACGATCAGCTTTCAGGGCCAGGCTGGATCCTGCCCCTCTCCTTCCTGCAGCTCCAGGGACCTGGGGATGGAGTGCCCAGGGTGCTGACAGGGGTTACACCCCATATGCCTGCCCTGTACACCTAAAACAGTGCAGAGAGATCAGAACTTTCATGCTGCCGGTGACAGAAAAGCTGCTGGGACCCCAGAGGCAACCAAAACCCCTGGGAGATGGTCACAGTGGGGGGAATCCTGAGCACTCCTGGGATGCAGCATCACTCATCAGGCTGTCCCCCATCCTCCCGCATCCCCGGGCTCCCTTGGGAGCAAGATCCCAGGTATCAATGCCTGTCCCATGCCAAGTGCTGCCGTGTCTTCCCCGTCTCACATCAGCAAATCCGACTCAGTGCTGGGCAAATAAGGATGCACAAACTCCAGTATCCACCCAGCAAGCGGAGATTTCGCCCTCTAAGCAGGGACCATTTCTGGGAGGCTTAACATGGTCTCAACTTAAAAAAGCTCCTGGAGTCACATGGAAGGTCCTCAGGACTGCTGGTTCCTGATTTAATGCCCCTAATGGGATATAAGAAGGTAGAGCAGAAATAAACCTTAATCCCTCCTGGAGATGGGCTGCAGTGGAAGGTACTGGGAAGAGGCGGAGGGAGGACACGATGCAGGAACGTGTCTTGCTCCCCCGGTGAAATCTCTCTGGAACTGAGCCAGATCTGCTGCAGCAAAAGCTTCTTCTCATACAGAAGCCACTGAGAGACTAGAAAATGTCCTGCAGGGCCATATCCAGGCTGGGATGTCCCCAAGCCCTGGGCGTCTTCATGCAACCCAACGTCCTCCCAACGTGAGAGCTCACTGGGTCTCTGCGGTGCTGCTGAGCCCTGATGCTCTCGTGCCACGTGGGTGAGAACTGTGGGCACAGGCTGAGCTGCTCAGTATGGACTGGGGATGCCCAGTAGCAGAATTTGGCTGCGAGAGAGGAAGGTGATGGTGATGGTCGGGCTGAAGGCCAGTGGGTAGGATGCAAAGCGATCACGAGATGAAAGAGAAGAGAAGCGAGATTTTGCCCTCCCACCACAGCCGGGATGTGCTGCTCCCCACCACGTGCTGCTGCAGATCCTCACTCACACCCGGTGTCCATGCTGCCCGAGCAGCCCAGGCAGGATTAGACCTCCCCTTCATTATCGAACCTCCTTCCAGGGTGATCTGCTGCAGGAAACATCTCCTGAGTCCTGCTTTGGGCACTGCCCCACTGATTGCTTTTGACATCAGGGTTATGAACAAGCCTGGAGCAGCCTGAGGAGATCCTGTACTTGCCGGCAGCAGGAGGAGAGGCTCTTGCCCCAGTGCCTGCTCCATAATCACTTGCTCTTTGCTCTAGACCTGCTCATCCAAGCCCAGAAAAGCCAATATCCATGGCTTGCAAAGGAGGTGCCACAGACAGACACCTCTGCTGAGCCCCAGAACATCAACCCTGGGAGGGAGAGTGGTTTGGGGTGAGGAGAACCCAACCTCTTCTTCTTCCTCCTCCTTGTCGTCTTTCTCCTCTCAGCGTTGG
Organism: Trogon surrucura; assembly: GCA_020746105.1. Lineage (NCBI taxonomy): Eukaryota > Metazoa > Chordata > Aves > Trogoniformes > Trogonidae > Trogon > Trogon surrucura. The sequence goes on from CM036640.1 coordinate 5,533,192, forward strand.
GCCAGAGATGCTGCAGGATGGACCCAGCCAAGGGACTGACCTGGTCTGGGAACAGCCACCCTTTTCCCCACTGCTGGCAGGCAGCGATGGGCAGGGACCTGCTGTGGCCATCAGTGGGAGGAACCCAGCCAAGGGCGTTGGGAGGAGCTCGGTCCCATCCCACCGGGTAGGATGGGCACCAGGGTTTGGTGGTGGAGGTCTCCCCTTTGATGTGGCATCATTCCTGCGTGAAGGTTTGACCTGATCTCGCATTTCCCTGGACATAAAAGTCCTGGAGGAAGGAGAGAAGATGCTGAATAGGCAGAGAAAGGTGTGAACCACCCCGGGGCCAGGGCAGACAAAGAGATTGAGGTTCAGACACCTCCATGGGCATCACGTCCATGAATCGTCTCCAGTGATAGAGGCTGGGATGTCCCCTCTAACACAGCTTGGGGTGAGGAGGAGCAGACCACGCTCACGGGCTCACCCAAAACAGTATCTGTGGCTCTTGCTGGAGCCAGTGGCTGGAGCATGGGGACCACAGGACATCTCGGGGTCCCCATCATCGCCACACACCACTTTGCTTTGCCAAACACTTTCTCCCTCCCTGGGCACATGAACCAGGAGTGCTCCGGAGTGTTTAGGACTGAGGAGATGTTACAGCGATGGCCGTAAAGTTTTGTTAAGAATTCATTTAACCATAGGCACAAGGATTTGCTTTCTTCAGCTTCCAAGGGGTTGATGGGTTGTTAGCTAATATGGAACGATGAACGCGATGGAAAATGGGAAGGATTTACCAAAGCGTAACCGTAACATCGAATTAAATGAGCGCTGCAAGCCGGGAAGGAAAGAGCTGCCCTGGATCAGAAAAGGAAGGGAGCATCATCCGGGAAAATCAGTGATAGAGCCCACACGGGAGGAAAAATCCAATGGGGCTGATTTCACCAGACATCAACAACCACCAACCAGACCAAGCAGCCTCTGAAGCCCAGAAAAGCAGATGGCAATAACTAAACACAGGATAAAATCTGGAGGGATGAGAGATCTCCCCCAGAGGCGGCAGGTTTGGTCCCAGCGGTTTCGCCCCGAGGGATGCGGTTGCAGGCAGCCACAGTCCTGCCCGACGTAGCCCCGGAGATGCTGAGCAGGCACCCACTGCGACGTAGAAATGGGCTTCATCAGCTGTCAGCAGCTCATAAACAGCTCCCAGGATCCAGGTGAAAGGGAATAAATATTGTCCCAAACTCATCATCTCCAGGGCAGGGGGAGAAAGTGAGAAGGGAAAAAGCTCCAGGGATTTTGGCTGGTGAAGGAATGTTTGACCTAGAGACGCAGAGTGACACGGAAAACAGGTTTTGCTCCAAGCAAAAGTTTCAACCCAAGCGCCTCGAGATGACGACCCCTCCTGGAGGAGGTGTGGGGCTGGGAGTGGCTGCCAGTGCCCGCGGGGAGATGCTGGCACCCGCTGCCTGCCCTCATCAGTGAAACCTCGCTGGCCACAGAACAGCACTTTTGTCCCTAAATTGCCAGGTTTCCAGGCAGGCTGGGAAGGTCCTTGTGCTATTTCAGATCCTGCATCACACCTTGCGAGTGACGGTGACACAGCACGGAGAGAAGCAGGGCAGGGACCCAAGCGAACCTGTGCCCAGATGCTTGGGAGCATCCTCGAGGTCTCACGCTATTTTTTCTCCCATTTTTTTCCCGGCTCTTCTTTGTTGTGTGGCCTCAGCTCCTCCCCAAAGGCTTGAGGAATAATTTCAGCAGGTTTTTGGAGGGAAGGTTGCACTGGCAGCTCCCCAAATCTCTGGCCCAGCCTGAGAAGGTCCAGGACACTCTGGTACCTGTGGGGTTGGCCCCTCCATGGGATGCACTTCCCAGCAAACACCATCTCTCAAAAGGCATCCAGCACGTGGGCTCCCACCAGCTCCCCTCGCCGCTGAGCAGCAGATCTTCCTTGTTAGACTAATGCACTTACAGCATTACCCTCTAAGCCCCTTCTCGTTGTGTCCTGCTTTGTGCTTTGACCTTCCTCCCTGCTCTTGCAGAGCCATCCTCGCAGCCTGACTGCCATCTCCTCCTGCTTGTGCCTGGCTCACCTCATCCATCAGCCTAGGGCATGCTGAGGTGTCTCTCCTGCCTCTCCCTCACCCTCACACCCCTCTCATCATCCTCACATCTCTCTTCTCCCCTTCCCCTGCTCCCTCCCTGGTCCCCATCTCTTCCCCACAGGTTGGCAGGACCAGGTCTAGGCTTGGTCCCACCCCTGCTCATACCTCACTCCTGAACTATTCCACCCAAACAGCTCCCTGCCTCACAAGGATGCTTTTAAAGATCATCTCCACCCTCCTTTTTTTCCCCTCTTTCTTTCATTTTTACATACTTCAGGGCTGACTTATATTTTAGGATTTTTTTTTTTCAGCTATGGGACTTAGAAATTTCTTTTTCACGCTAAAACCTTAGACATGTCCTAGCTAATACCAGCTTGGCTTCCCTTCCGTGGCTCTGCATGGGGCTCATCCAGCCTTGCTGGATATTGGTGCCTAAATTCTCATTCAAGGCAAAGAGTGAGATGAGTGACTCTGAAATGAGATGCTGATAATCCTCATTCCCCATAATTCCTGGATGCCAACGGGGAGATGAGCACAAGAGGTGGATTTTGCTGCTGACATCCATGGCATGGAGTCACTGGGAGAAAGGCAGGGTGGTTATTGTTCCCTCAACCCCAGCCCTGCCGCGCTCGGGGATGACGGAAGAGTTCAGCTCTGTTTAATACCCTCAATGAGAGCCAGGAAAAAATACAAAATCCAACCTGAGTCTCTCCAGACAGGATTTCAGGCTATTTGTATAAACTGTCACTTCGGTTTATAACGCTGCAAACGCAAATCAGAGCAAGTCCTGCTTGAGGGTATGAACGAAATCAGCTCATGCGCTCGCTGAAATCCCACCCCAAAGTTTCCCTGAGCATCTGCAGGGCAAAGCCAAACGCTGCCAGCCCAAAACTGGGTGTCTCCAGCCCAAAACTGGGTGCCTCCAGCCCTCGAGGTGCTCACCACTGCGCCCCACATCATCTCTCGGCTTCCTCAAAGGGTAGTGACCACAAGGACAAAGGTCTTCTGATCCTGCAGACCTGGATTGGGCCAGGAACAAAGTGCTCTAGAGGATTCGGCAGTTTATCCCCAACACAGCCCTGCTGAGCACAGCATCTCCTACATTGATAAAATTGAGGCATCTCTTCCCGTGGGAGCAGCACACGGGGCATCCCGGGTAGATGCTGAAAGCACCGGGGAAACCTGAATGTGTGATGCCCTCAGGACCATCCTAATTTCATTCCTGGACAAGTCTGAGTTGCTTTTGTTAAAGAGCAAACTGCTAACAGCTCAGCAGGCAGAGGTACGAGGACATGGGCTGACAGTGCAGCATTGCTGACGGGCTTTGCTGGGCCTTGCCCGGCACCCAAAAACCTCCTGAACCCCCGGAACAGGAGGGAGGGGCATGGATAACCTCAGCTGTGTTAGCTGTGGGGTGCACATCAGGCCCTGCTCACCCAGAGAGGGAATAACCATACCCTGGGTCCTCTTCATCCTCCTTGAGCCCGGGATCCCATCCCAGAGCATGTCATTGCTTCCCACCCCACCTGAGCTCCCCTGGGTTCTCAGTTCTCCCCTGGGAAATTCAGAAAGGATTATTTTTCCTTCACTTTTTGCTAATAACAAGCACTTCCAGCTTTTACCATCACACAAGGTTCCTGCTCCCCAGCAGCTACGAGATGTGAGGTCCCTGGGCAGGGACACGAGCAGGACTTGGGGAAAGCTGCTGCTGGCAGGGCTAGAGCTGCTTTGCAATGTGGCATCCCAGAGGAAAGAGCTGGTAGGGCCCTCGCTGGGGTCTGACACACGGGCTGAGCAAACACCAGAGTTGGAGCATCTCTGGGACAGCAGAAGGTCCCTTCCCTGTGCCGCAGCCACCACCAGCCCCGCCAGCTCACCTGCTCCTTGGTGCTGGGGAATCAAAAAGCACCCAAAAAATCACCAGTGATATTCTGGTTGCTGGAAGATGGCAAACCCTTAGGACTGGCAGCACTCGCAGCTCCTGGCTGCCCGGTGACAGCAGGGAGGTGACAGCGGGGGGGGTGGCCCAGCTCGGCACCGCTGCTTGGGAGGACGGGTCCAGAACGAGCACGGCAGTGGGTGAGGGGGCTGGTGTTCCCCTGCCCAAACCTCCCAGATGGGAGATGCTGTCCTGAGTCCCAGGGAAGGGATGCGGGGATGAAGGGATCGCATCCCTGGGGGGGATGGAAGGAGAAATGTAGGAAGACATGCAGGAAGGGATCCCAGGGAGTGATGGAGGCTGCTCCAGCTGCTCCCAGGCCAGCCCAACGTTTGCCAGCCTGTGGGCTGTGACCTCTTCCAGGGCTTGCAAGCATCCTTGCCTACACCTCCATCACTTAATTACCTTTATTGTTGGTATGGTGGGAGGACAATAGGAATTTCCCCTGGGGATGTTCGGGTACCCATCAGGTGCCCCTGCAGGGGTGCTGGGTGCTGCGTGGGAAGGCTGAGCCCGTCTCCCTCATGCTCCTCCCTGCGTGGGCGTGCTCTCAGACCCATCATCTGCATTTGTGCCCTTATTGAGACCAAGGGGGGAAATGCCACAGCCCCTGGGATGATGGAAACCCACTCGCAGCCCCACGGAGAGGGCCCTGGCACTGCGGGTAAATCAGCGCTTGCTCCCATAGCCAAGGGAGGTAAACAGGAGCTTCCCCTACCAGGCATCTCAGTTGCAAAGCAGGTGATCTAATGAGAGGTAATTACGATGATCGAGCCCTGGGTAATAGAGCTCCCACTGTAACCTTTAGTTAGCTGCTCCAACAATGGCACAAACTATAATTTTGCGTAATAAACGTGTCACCCACATCTAAATCGGTTTCATTCTTCAGCAGTTTCAGGCTCTCTCCTCCCTAAATGGCTCTTCCTCAGCTGCTCCAGCCTGAGCGTCCTGTGTGGGAGCTGATCTGAGACGATGGAGATGGGGAAAGGGACGTCCTCGATTCTCCTGGCTGCAGGTGAGGAGCGTGTGGGTGGCAGAAGGGATTTGTGCCCGGGGAAACCCAAGGAGCCAGGAGGATGCTGTGACATGGACTGTGGGCTGCTTAGGGCAGGGGCTGGGGGATCTGCAGGTGCCACCAAGTCCATGGGCCAGGTGACACGAGGCATCAGGCGTTTCTGAAACGCATGGATGTTTCTGGATGGTCCCAGCACCTCCCAGCACAAGATCCCTTATCTCTGTCTGCCACTGGTTGACACCAGGAGAGGGCAGTGGTCCAGCTCCCGGTGTTGAGGGGTATTTGACAGCTCCCCATAACCCTGTCCTGCTGTAGATGTGTCAGGGGGAGCGATGCTCCCTGTCACCCATCCCTGAACACCACGTCAGTGTTTGCAACCACATGCAGGACCACACAGGGACCTCCCCACTCACCACCTCCATGGTCCATTTCTTCCAGGTCCCCTTCATCTGGGCCCTTGCCTGCCTGGTAATCCACAGACCGATCCTGGAGGATACCGGTCCCACCACAAAGGCTGGACCGGTCACACCAAGGTGAGGCCAGCTCAGTGCGTGGGTGCTCCTGCACCCAGCTGGGTACGGCGGAGAGAGCAGCGGGGTGCCCCGGGGAAGCAGCACTGAATTCGGAGGAGGCTCCCTGGCTCTGCCAAAGCAGCAGGACGTGTGCAGGCAACCGGCTAATTAATTTTGGGGAGCGGAGCCAGCTGACGGCTTCTCAGGCCACGTGCTGCGGCTGGTACCTCCGGCTCCCTGGGGAGCCCCCGGCACGTGCTTCCCCCCAGGTCCTTGGCAGATGACAGATTTTCTCCTTCCCGCTGCAACTCATCCAAGAAGGGAGATGGAAATCTTCCAGGGTGTCCTGCTCCCCAGGCAACATCCCCTCGGGAGGGACCGATGGGCCTCTCCCGTGGCGAGGCCTTGCATGGAGGCGATCCAGATGTTTTCCCTCATCCCTGCACGGATGCCAGGAGCATCATCGGGATTCCCTGATGCGGTGGCTGTCGCAGCACCTTCCCCGCCACCCAGTGACACCCGCCTGGCTCCTGGAAAGTTGGCAGGGAAGGGACTGAAAGCCAAGGAGGGAAGAAATCTGTGCAGGCACCCTGGGATCAGAAGCACGGCTTGAAATCCCCAGCCCTCATGGAGCAGACCCAGATCCATCGTCCCTCGGCTGAGCCAGGGTCTAGAACTGCCTACCCAAGGCCTCAAAGTCAGGGGTGGGCTGTGATCCCCATCCCCATTCTTCACGGTGCCGTGTCCCCGCAGGGCACCGGAGCACCCCATCCTGGCCAGGTCTTCACCGGCTGAACCGAGACCTGATCCTCAAGGCTTCCCTCAAGCCTCCCACCGACCACCCCCCCGGCTACCAGCCACCTCCTCCACCTCCCGCCTCTGCCTCCCGGCACCCCAGCCCGAGAGGAAATGCTGTGATCCCCCCCATTAAAAAAGAGTAAGAAGAACCTGGCTCTGCCACTGCCTTTACCCCTCCAAAATCTCCTGCTTTCTGAGGGAAGATGCTGCTGAGCAATAAAGGCTGGAGACAGTGGTAGGGCTGTTCCACACCCCCATTATACCTCCCACCTCTCCTGTCCAGCTGTGACAAGGGTGAACACCACGGGAGATGTCCAGGCAGCCCTCCGTGACAGCAAGGATTGGGGTGTTCCTTGGTGGCCAGCCCCAAGGTCATGGGCTGTGAGTATTCGGGGTGAGCACAGGACATACCGCTTCTGCCGCCTCCTCGGTGGCACTGCCACCCAGCCAGGGGACAGAAGCCAGCTCTGGGGACCAAAGGGACCCAATCCAAGCATCTGCAGGGGCAATCTGCCAAAACAAATCCCTGAAGGCATCGAGGAGGGGCTGTCCCTGGGGAAGCCCTTTCCTTCCAAGAGGATATTGCCTGGGAGGAGGCACGAGACAAGTGTGTTCCCTGCACAGAGCGGTGCTCAGCCCCATGCCTGGGACCCCCACAGCTCCCTGGGCCCAAAATCATCTGGGAAGCTCTAGTCTAGGAAGCTGAGGGCTGGAGCTGAGGGGTTTGGGGGGGGGTCAGTGCAGCTGAGATGAGGATGGAGCAGGATGGAAGGTGGAAGGGGGCAGTGGTGACCCCAGGACCTGCGAGGGAGGAGGCAGCAGGGAGTGAGGGGTCCAGGGATGGGTACCAGGATTGGACAGAGGTGCCACCATGGGGGCTGACCTGACGCACCCATCTCAAGACAGATCCCTTGCTCGGCACCCGATTGCTGCCCACCTCAATCCTCCCTGGAGCCACCTACCCCGGGAGAGATGGGCATGGACACCCCCAAGCCCTTGAGAGCCACCCCAGCACCCCACTCAGCATCGCAGCCTGCTGCAAAGTTTCACCCCCCAGAAAAGCCCCCCATCTGCCCCCCTGTGCCACCTCCATCTCCTGAGCCTCCTGCTTCTCCACCCTCCCTTTCCTGCCGGGGTGGGCACCCGGTGCCCAGCACCCACGAGCACAGGACACACACCGCCGTGGCCCAGGGCCTCGGTGTGACCATGTCACCTGCACCCACCACCCGTCACCTGCACCCACCACCCAGCACCTGCACCCACCAGCCGCTCACCTGGAGTGAGCTCTGCCGCGGCCGGCACCAACGTCCTTACCGGTGCCCGTACCGGTGTCGATACCGGTGGCGGTGCTGCTGCCGGTGCCGGTGTTGATGTTGATCCTGATGTTGGTGTTATGGTGGTGTCGGTGTCGGTGTGGATGCTGCTGCCGGTGTCGGTGTTGATGTCGGTGCCGGTGTTGATGCCGGTGCTGATGCCGATGCCGGTGCTGACGCCGGTGCCGGCGGAAGGATGCTGGGGCTCCCGGCAGGAGCCCCGGGGAAGGCTCCGGCTCGCAGGCAGCCCTTGGGGCACCCGGGGCCGAGCCGCCCGCAGCCGCCCGCCCAGCGCCGCCGCTCCCCGCCGCTCCCCCCGCCCCCCCCCCTCCCCGCCGCCGCCCCGCCCGCCGCCCCCCCCCGCCCGCCACCGGGCCCCGCCGGGGGCGGCCGGGGCCGCCCCCCGCCCCCATCCCCGCCACCGCCCCACCAGGAACCTGCACCCCCCGGCCCCGCAGCCCCCCGCCCCGGGGCTGGTCCCGCACTCGGGAGCTGCCGGAGTGCCCGGGGGCTGCGTCCCCCTCTCCGGGCTGGCAGATTTGGGGGGGCTGTGACATCCCCACCCGGGGTCCCAGCTCCCCCCCAGTAAGGTTCTGTACGATGTTGCCCTGAGATGCACTGGCAGGACTCACTAACCTGGGGCAGGGGGCTAGTAGCCCAGCTTGGCCAGCAGCCCCACTCGGGCTAAACAGCCCAGTCAGCCCGTTGGGGAGAAAGTGCAAAATCCCCAAATTTCTTCTGAATTAGGGTCCCCGGCTGCAGCCCCGGGGAAGGAGCCCCATGGACCCCAAGGAGGGGAGGGGGAGGGCTGTCCTCGCCCGCCGGGACAGCTTGGCCCCAGCCCACACACCTCCCTGTGCATTTATTTCAGCTGAAAATAATTGCCAGGCTCAAAAGCTTTGGAAAAAAAAGTATTAAAAATTATGGAACTGCACTCCTGTGGTGTATGGTGCCTGAGGGGGGAGGGTGGATGGGTTGGGAGACCCTGGATCTGGCTAGGAAATCCACCCCATCGTGTCACAACCCCATGTCTTGCCCGACACCAGGACTGTCCTCGCTGCAGAAGGACATTGGGAAGGGCCTGGGTGCAGAGCAGATGCCACCACCTCGGCAGCCCAGGCACCAGCAAGGAGGGGACATGGCTGACACTGAGTGTGTGCAATGGGAGTTCCCCGCCCGTGCCCCTGGGCTGGATCAGAAGAAGAAGGGAGGGGAGAGGCAGTGGTGAACAGAGCCACCCCAAGTGTGCATTTCAAGAAACCCCAATCTGCACGCAGGAATGATATCCCACTGCCCCGGGCTGCCACTGGTGCTCTCGTGTGAGTCACAACCAGGAAAGAGCACAATTTTGGTGAGAGGCATTGAACTGTCCCCTCCCTGCTCGTGAGGTGCCCAGATGATGCCCCCGGCACTGGGGAAGTGGGGTGCACCCGGGCGATGGGATCCCTGCTCCCACGTCCTTGTAGGTCCTGGCGGGAGCAGGGCTGGGGCACGTTCCCAAACCCCTGACTGTCCAACCTCCTCTCCCTGCTGGAGGCCAAGGGTGATGCTCAGCACCTGGAGCAAGGTGCCCATCCCCTGCCTTCCCCGGGGGAGCTCAGCACAGCCTGAAGGTGCTGGGGACAAGCTCAACCAGGCCCAGTTGAGACGGGAAAGGGCGATGTTTTCCTGACCTCTGCACCGACCAGCAAGGTAAATTCAGACATACCTCGCCACGCCGGGGTTGTGGAGAGCCACTCAAGGAACCCGGAAGCCGTTGCTCCCCAACCCTTGGCTGGGCTCAGCTCAGTACTTGCCTCTGGTACCCCTGTACCCCCAAGAGCTCGGGGTGGAGGGGGGGGGCTGGAGCCAGGCAGCCCCGCCAGCCAGCAGGAGGGACATTTATCCTGCTGCTCGCTCACGCGTGGTGACGGGCGACTGGCAGCTCCCGCGCGGCCAGCGGGGAGGGGAGCCTTCGCCAGCCGCTATTTTTAGCTCCTCACGCTCCGTTTTCTCCTTGACTGTCTCTCCTCTCCGGAGCAGTCTCGGGCCGAGCATCGGCGATGTTTATCCTGCCTGGCACCTGATCGGATGTGACACTGGCTGTCACGGGCGAGGGGGACGGCTGCCATCCCTCTGCTTGGGTAGATGTGTGGGAGCAAGGGAGAGACGAAGAGGAAGAGAAGGGAAGCCCGGGGTTGGGGAGGGTCCTGCTGGAGCACCCTGGGGTGGGTCTCGCTTCTGCCACGTCCCAGGTGCCCCCAAGGGATGCTCTGCCCTGGGAGAGTTGGGGAAGAGCTACGGCGCTGTCTCTCTGTCAGTGAGATGCTTTGGGGATGGCGGTGCTAGGGGAGCTGGGTAAACCGAGGCACGCAAGAGGGCTGTGCATCCCTCCATTCAGTGCATTGCTGGCACTGAATCACCTCTCCGAAGCATTTGGGACATGGTGAGGATCAGGAAACTCCCAGCTGAAGCTTGCAAAACTCTTGGTTACGAGCCCCAGTGATGCAAAAGCACAGCAGCGTGGCTGCTGGGAGGGAAAAATCATTCCTTTACTGGGCAGCACCCATCCGGTGTCAGTGCCATGGTGCTTGGTGCTGTACCAGCGTGGGAGCAAAGGTTGCTCAGCTCTTCCTCTGCTCTTTCAGCACCTGCTCTTGGGCTTCAGAGATGTTGGGATCCTCTTCCTAGCCTGCTCCCAGCGGGGTGAGCAGCCCTGTTGACAGAGGACCAAAACCACACTGTCCCTGCCTTCCCAAGTATCAGGAGAGCCCCTGCTCTATTCACCAGGGAGGTGAAGCCAGTGAGGCCAGAGTGAGACCACTCCTGCTCTGCCACCTGCTTTAAATCCTATATTCTTCTTTTAAAAAAAGGGTGCAGAATAGGGAAAAGAAGGGCTCAGGAGAGTCTGTTCTCCTTCTGCCTCTGCTCCTGAGCTGCTTTAACCCACTTGCACAGGAAGGTCATAAAAAGCTGCTGACCCTCGAGCTGGGGCAGTCCCCAGGGCTGGAAGCAGCGTCCCTCTGCCCAGGGACACAGGCAGGGGAGGAGCAGGGTTGTTTTCCACTGCTCTGCACATCGCTGCGGGCTCTGATCTGGGCTAAAAGTCACCTCTGAGGGACAGCAGCACTTTGTTGTTCCTGTTTTAGATGTATCTTCCTTGTTTCCAGTCCAGTTTAGACCCTGATTTCTCACTGGGCACGTAGGTGACGTGGAGGAAAGGTTATTCCTGAGCTGAGCTCACCCCTGGTCTGCGTCAGTCCCTCAGTTAAGGTGCTATTTCGGGACACGGGTCACAGGGTTTGGGGACCTGCAGGTTGTTCCCTGGCTGGGGACATGGACTTTCCATAGAATCATAGAATTATTCAGATTTGAAAAGCCCCTTGGGATCATCGAGTCCAACCACTAACCCTGCTCTACAAAGCTCACCCCTAAACCATCTCCCCCAACACCACATCTAAACGACTTTTAAACACCTCCAGGGGTGGGAACTCAACCACCTCCCTGGGCAGCCTGTTCCAATGTCTGACTACTCCTTCTGTGTGAATTTTTTTTCCTAATGTCCAGCCTAAACCTACGCTGTTGCAGTTTGAAGCCATCAGCCCAGGCAGGACACAACATTGGGACCATCCCTGCGTGGGGGGTGCCAGCCCTGGAGCCATGGAGGTGGCTCCTTGCAGGATGGATCTGCAGAAAATGTGCTCAGCCCGTGGCAAAAACCATCTTGCCTGTGAGAACTTGGAGGCTGAAGGCAGCGAGAGCATCTCATCGCCTGGCGGATTTCAGACAAGAGGGAAAACGCCAGCAAACACCTCCCAGGGAGGCAATTTGTCACCAGGCAGGGTGGAGCGTCAAGCCGAGACAAAAGTCTGGACATCTCTGTGTGCCACCTCGACGAGAGACACTGAGGTCACGGCAGACAGCGATGCCCTTCCCGGGTGTCCTCTCTGCTCGGGGTGCTCAGCCATCTGGATCGGAGCTTGCTGCTCTGTCCTTCGCAGGGCACATCCATTACGCAACACCATCTCCCCCGGGGCACGACGTGATGGAGGTGGTGGAGATCTTCCCCCCGCTGCGATCGAGCAACCCTCGGGTGCACACGCAGCCCGGTGTGTCCCTCCCACGGTGGGGGACAGCAGATGAGCTGCTTTTTGCATTTCTGTAGCTCAAGGTAGCCTGAATACCTGCAACGAGTTGCACAGGTCTTTGCAACTCATCCATAACTTCGCGTTCCCAGCAGAATGGGAAAACGCAAACATTATTTCAAAAATATTTTAATTTTTTTCCCCCCAACAGAAGCTCTTTCCTCACCTGAAGGCTGCTGGATCACGCAGCCAGATGCAGCCACAGCTTGGGGCTCATCTTGCTGCCAGTTCATCATGGGAACTGCAGTCCCATCAGCGAAACAAAGTCCCTATTGGATGTCTCTCAGTGCCTCTCTTGGGGCCCAGCCACTGGATTATCCATCCCCTGCCCCAACGGGCAAGCAGAACATTCAAATTATTTCTGGGACAAATTATCTCTGGAAACCACCTTTCCTATGTATTTACTCTTATATTGGCTTAAATCCGACGTTTCCAGGCAGCAGCTCAGTTTGCCGGGAAGGAGGTGAGCCCAGGCAAGGTCAGAGCTCAAAGCAATGCAGGAGGGATTGGGAAAAGCTGGGATGTGGTGGGAATTGTCTGGTCTTTGCTTTAAGAGACCAAATAGGGGTGGTGAGGTGAGCATTTGGAAGAAAGGTGTGTTCAACTTAACTAAGCATCAAGAAAGCATCCCAAAAATGTATCTTCATGGACCTATAAAAAAATAAAAGCTCAAATCTATTGTTCATGCTCCAGTAACTTCCAGATGCCTGGATGGGGATGCAGGGAGCCCCACAAACACCTCCCAGCTTGGGGGACCAGGCTGTCCCTCCTGCTTGCCTGTGGAGGGGGGTGCCAGCCCCAAAAGCCCCTGTGGATTTAACCAAACCCACCAGATTTCAGGGCAAATCCTTGCCAGGATGCTGTGAACCGACCCAAATCAGCCTCAAAATCATTGCAGGCGAATCGCCAACGGGCTGGACAGAGAGTAGCCAGTCACCCAGTGCCACCCCTGGGGGGGACGCGGGCGCTGCCTGCAGCCCTGCCAACACCACCAGCAGCCAGAGGGATTTGTGCAAAGCTCCCAGCGCCCGGGTTGGGCTTTTTTTATCCCTGGCTGCTCTTACGTTGACATTCTTAGCTATGCCACTGGCTCCGGCGCTGCTCGCTAACCCCCTTTACAGGCAGCTAAATATAGCCCAGGCAGCTAAGCAAAATCTGCTCGGCGGGGCCACGTGGGGCTCGGCAGCGCTTGCCGCAGCCACAGCCGGGGCGTGGGGTCTGCCAGCACCGGGGGGGTGGGGACATGGGACCACAGGGTCCTCGCTGGTGGCATCTTTCACCCCGTGGTGTCTCATCCCGGTGAGCATCGCCGCTGCTTCCACGTTCCCAACAGCATCTCGTTGTTTCCCACCGTCTTGGTGTCCCCGTTCCTCTCCCACCCTGGGGTTTCCTGGAATCTTTTCCACCCCGGTGGGGATATTTCATGCCGGAGAGCATCTGGACTTTATTAGCATCCCTGATCCTACAGAAACATGGTGTAAACCCCCAGCTCGCTGCTGCGCTTAATAAAATCCAGCTGGGCGGCTCCGGGAGTACACGTGGGGGCTGTCTGAAGCACCCGGTGCAGGGAGTAAACTCAAAACCTGATGAGGCACCCCCTGGGCTCACCTGCACCCCACAGAGGGTCTGCAAAGGGGAGGACACAGCTCCCACCCCACAGCACGCTTGGCCATGGGTGCAGCTTGGTTTCTGCCTCTCCCATCAAAATCAGATATTTCTGCTGGAGCCATGAACTCATTAAGGAGACACTGATCTAATTGTCTCCTCACCAGTGCTTGTGGGCTTTTTCTTTTTCTTTTTCTTTTTCTTTTTCTTTTTCTTTTTCTTTTTCTTTTTCTTTTTCTTTTTCTTTTTCTTTTTCTTTTTCTTTTTCTTTTTCTTTTTCTTTTTCTTTTCCTTTTCCTTTTCCTTTTTCTTTTTCTTTTTCTTTTTCTTTTTTCCTTTTCTTTTTCTTTTCTCTTTCTTATTTTTCTTTTTTCTCCTTCTCCTTCTTCTTCTTCTTCCTCTTCTTTTCCTTTTCCTTTTCCTTTTCCTTTTCCTTTTCCTTTTCCTTTTCCTTTTCCTTTTCCTTTTCCTTATTTGTTTTGTTTTAAATGCCAAGGAAAGAGATGAAATGCTGACTGGAGAAATCTAACTGGATCCCCGTGGCTCATTAGCCATTTCTCTGACAGGAAGAATCGTTAAGGCTGCAAATGAACAGGCCTGGAAAGCACCTGCACCATACACAACTTCCCACGGGCATCCCAGCATTGCCTAGGGTGGCACTGGGAACACCTCTATCACCCAGGGGATGCTGGAAAATGCAGGTGAGGGGCTTGGGGAGGCTCATGCCAGAGTTCAGAGGAAGGCTGGAGCCTTTGGGTGCCAGGAAATCAAATCGAGGGGCTCAATCCCAGGGCTGGAGCAAGTGGCAAGGCAGAAGCACCCAGTGGCGTGGAGGCTGCAGGCTGGGAATGCAAGAAGAACCAGGTCCTGCTGCCAGGTGGACCAAGGACAACCTCAGATCAAGGTCTCCCCCTGCTTTTTCCTCCCCTAATCCCCCTACCCCACCAGCTCTCTTGACTCAGATCCTGGTACCTGGGGGAGGACATTCAGCTCATACGGAGTCACCTCGTCCCCAAATTTTCCAACTCATGAGATACCCAGCGGTTGTGACAGCACAGAAACTCCTGCACAACACTCCCATCCATCACCGACCAGGCACCTGGCCACCACCATGAGCAAGACAAACAGCATCTGTCCAAACCCAGCAGGGAAATGCCAGAGCTTTTCCAGTCATTGGCTCTGTCTGTGAGCCCAGGCTGAATCGAGCTTCAAGGACAGAGGGTGGCCAGGGTTTCTTGGCCTCACAGCCCTTCTCTCTTCTGTCTGGGAGAGGCTTAGGGGAGAAGACCCCAGCCTGATGGATGACAAATGAGAGGTTTGGTGACGGCCAGTTAGGGAAAACACCAGCCATGTCATCTCTGCATCACACCACTGGCTTTTAAGACATCTCACACTGGCCAAAGGTCCTCAAAGAGGGTCCCAAATGCAAATCCCGATGCTCAGTGGGTTTCCCAGGAGAAACGCCAGCAGATAGGATGCCCATCACTACATTTAGAGGGTTTTCTTGCTCTCCCTCAGGGAGGCTGTCTCAAGGGCTGGTGCATTTGAGCTATATTGGGCTGCTAAGCTTGTGGTGTTGCAGGACGAGAGGGTAAGTAAAAGGGACGAAGGAGGAGCTGAAGCAGAGAAGCATCTAGAGGTGCCTTCAGTAGTTTTCCTGAAAATCAGCCCCTTCATTTCCACTGAGTTTGAATCCTGGCTTCTGCGACCCTGGACACCCTCCCTCTGCCCATAATTAAAGGCCAAGCAATCGCCCATTGCTAGTCCTCCCGTGTCTCTGTTTATTACAGAGGAGCTTAGTGGAAAACTAATTCCCTGACTTGAAGGCATCCTTAGACAAGGCAGGGGGAGGGAGATGCTTCAATCTCAGCACTTTTGCATTTGTCCTTCCCATCCCAGACTGACTGTCTGCCTGTCCCCCCGCTCAGCATGGCTGAGAAAATACACTGCTGGCAGTAAAGGAGGGCAGTTTCATGCCTGGCCTCCTTGCCTGGCCTCCCCTGCAGCACAGCAAGGGCAGGGGAGCCCCCCATGTCTCCCAGCATGGATTAGTGGCACCCTGAGATCTTGGAGCATTTCCCCAAAGCACCCAAAACACAAGGCTGTGATGTGGTCACTGGGGGACAAGGAGAAGGGTCCTGAGTGTCCTAAAAGCCCCATCCAGGCATAGAGTCAGCCTCCAGATGCTAGAGGTAGGACAACCCCAGGGATCGGGGGTTTGCCAAACCCCAAATCGTCACTCCAAAAACATGCCTTACATTGTGCCTGCCTTTGCCTGCAGTAGATGATGCTCTGGAGGAAAGGTGCTGGTGGGTTTAGCTGGTTTTCCAAATACACACTCACTTATTAATTATTATTAATTACTGTAATGCAGGTTTATCCATGCAATAGCGTTGCTCAGGCTGAGCATGAACCCTTATGGCTGCGCCCACGGCTAAGCTGGTATTGTCCCAGATACAGTCACATGAGCTCATTTGTTTTCCCCCCAGGTCCCCGGGTGGGAGGGCATCCCTTGGCAAGCTGCGCCGCTGGTCTGATGCCACCTCCAGCCCTAAAATCACCCCTGTGATGGGCAGAAAATGATTCCCTGACCCCTACTGAACCAGACACCAGAGGGAGGGGGAAGAAAATGTCCCTTCATGCCTCAGGGATGCTGAGTGATGCAGGAGAAGGAGCGGAGGGGGTGGCAGAGCAGAAAAAAAGGTGGTTTGTTGGGGCTATGTGGACAAGGATGCCCTCAGCTCTGCCGAGCAGTGGGATGCAGGCTGGGGGCTTCACTGCGGGGGGAGCTGGAGGCAGCCACGTGTCCCTGGCTCTGGTAGTATCCCTCATTGCCCACCCTCGTCTTGCTCAGGTGCAGGGCGATGTAAAACCAGTCCTTGGGAGCGAGCGGGGGACTGGCACGGCTCCATCACTGGTGACGTCGCTGAGGGAAGGGGACGAAGCTCTGGGTGGTGGCGGTGACGTGGCTTCTGCTGCGGGGACATCCCTGTGACACGGGTGGGGAGTCCTCTCCCTGCTGGCAGCTGGGGCCCGGCTTGGCCGTCCAGGGGCAGGCAGGACTGAGCCCAGGCACTGTCCCCGCTGTCCCGCAGCGCTGCGACCCGCACTGCCATCTGGCGGCATCATCAAAGGGGATGAGGGGACGGTGTCACCAGGACGGTCCCTCCAGAGTCCAAGGAGCCCGCGGGATTTCTGCTGCCGGTGTGCCAGGGGGCTCAAATCCCTGCAAGGGACAGCAGGACCGAGGGGACAATTACCCTTCCGGCCTATCTGCCGCTTCTGGGAAGACGTGGATTGAAGGACAGTCCTGCTGCAGGTGTCATCAAGCTCCAATATCCAGCTGGGAAGAGATGGGAAATGGCGGAGCCCCCATATCCCAGCTGGGGGGGCTGCTCCCGGGGCCAGCCCATCACGTCCCCGTCGAGGCTGCAAGCGCTGCCAGACCCGTGCCCGTGGGCAGCCGGGCAGGGCAGGTCCCCAGAGCACACCCCAGCCACCTCCAGAAAGGAAAAAGCAACCTGAGATCAGCTGAGATCAGCAAGAAATCTGCAGTCACTGACCTCTCCTCTTGCAGGATCGCAACCAGCTGGCAGCTCTTGGGAGCCCACTGAGGCTTAGAAAAGGTTTTTGTGCAAAATTTGTGCCAAGTGCTGATCAGAGGCCCAGAGCTTCACCTCTGAGCAAGAAGTGTGACACCCTCCTCTTTCTCAAGGACACAGGGGACACGTTGGCTCCCCACCTGCCCCAGCCCTGTGCCCCCCTCCCCAAGCCTGCCTGCTGCTGCATACCTCATGTACTTTCCCCGCTGTCTAAATTTAGGGTCTGGAAGTGGGCTAGCAAATCCCAGTTTATCTCAGCCCCTGAATTATGCATGCCAGCAGCAGAGCAGCACTTGTTGCTCCAGGCAGACGTGCCAGGCTCCGGCTGGGCAGGCAGGGCAGGAAAACCCAGCCCCGGCTCCCACCCTCAGCTCTTGGCAGGCAGGTGTCCCTTGGCCCCCCTTTGACTGGGATTTGGCCCCATAAGGGCATTGGGTTCAGGCTGGTGGGTGTACTGGAGCTGGTGGACGTGTTGGAACTGGAAGGTGTGTTGTCAAGGCCAGCAAGAAGGGCTGCTATAGGCGGCAAAGGGAAGAGTAGGGAAAATAGGGGTCCATTGCTCCATGATATGGGAGACCTGGTGCCACAGGACATGGTAAAAGCTGAGGAATTGAATGTTTTCTTTGGCTTTTTAATTGCAAGATCAATCTTCAGGAATTGCTTCAGGCATCGGAGACCACGGAGAAAGGCTGGAGCAAGGAAAATGTACCCTTGGTGGAAGAGGATCAAGTCAGGAGGTACTTAAGCAAACTGGATGTACATAAGTCCATGGGCCCTGCTGGGATGCACCCTCAAGTGCTGAGGGAGGGGGCTGATGTCGTTGCGAGGCCACTCTTGACAACCTTTGATTATGGTGACTGGGAGAAGAACCTGAAGGCTTGCAGAGAGCAAACGTCACTCCTCTCTTCAAGGAGGGCAAGGAGGACCCAGGGGACTCTGGGCCTGTCAGCCTCACCTCAATCCCTGGGAAGCTGATGGAGCAGCTAATCTTGGAAACCAATTCCAGGCATATCAGGGATGAGAAGCCAGTGTGAGAGCCATGCTAGGCCAACTTGATAAAATCCTGCACTGAAAAGACTGGCTTGGTAAATGATGGGAGAGCAGTGGGCGTTGTCTACCTGGACTTCAGGAAGGCTTTTGACATTGTCCCCCCCCAGGATCCTCACAGAGAAGCTGTTGATGCAGACGGATGAGCAGGCAGTGAGGTGGGGTGAAAACTGGTTGAATGTCTGGGCCAGTGGCACAAAGTCTAGTTGGAGAGTGGTCACTAGGGGTGTCTGCCAGGGGTTTGTACTGGTTTCAATCCTGTTTAACATCTTTATTAATGATCTCGATGATGGGGCAAGGTGCAAGCTCAGCAAGTTTGTAGATAACACCAAACTGGGAAGAGTGGCTGCTATAGCAGAGGATCGTGCTGCCATCCAGAGGGACCTCGTCAGGCTGGAGAAACGCACGGACAGGAACGTCATGAAGTTCAGCAAGGGAAAGGGCAAAGTCTGGCCACTGGGGAAGAACAAACCCAGGCACCAGCACAGGCTGGGCGATGCCCACCTGGAAAGCAGCTCTGCAGAAAAGAACCTGGGGGTTCTGGCAGACAGCGGGTTGAAGACGAGCACCCGGAGTGCTGTGTTTGGTTCTGGGGAACATGGGAGGGACATGGACATACTGGAGATGGGCCAGGGAAGGGTCATGAAGGTGATGAAGGGCTGGAGCATCTCCTGTGTGAGGAAAGGCTGAGAGGCTGGGACTGTTCAGCCAAAGCCAGGAAAGCTCGGAAGGATCTCATCAATGTATCTGAACACCTGGGGGAAGGGTTCAAAGAGGACAGATCCAGGCACTTTTCAGCGGTGCCCAGGGACAGGCAAGGTGGCTACGGGCGCAGACTGGAACGCGGTTCATGAGGCAGCCGCTGACCCCTCGGCAGCTCTCAGCCAGGCCACTTTCGGCCACTCGAGCAGGATTCAGCTGCGAAAAACCCGCAGGGTTTCGTTAATTCCCCTCCCGGAGCCGGGCACCGAGCGACCCCCGGCTCCCTCAGCATCGCCAACGCCCCCGGGGACCCGGTTCGCAGCGAAAGCCCCCAACGCCCCCTCCGGCCACTGAGCTGCCTTCGGAGAAGCCGACCCCTTCCTTCGAGCTGCTTCGAGGGGGGGTCTGGGCGCCCTCCCCAGCCGCGGGACCGCCCCGAGCCCCCCCCGCCTCGGTGCCGCCGGGGAAACGGCGAAGGATGGGGCGGTGCTGGGGGTCCCCGGGAGCGAGCGGGACGGAGTGCCTCCCCCTCCCTCCGCGGGCACGGACCCGCCCCCGGAGCCGCAGGGGCCGCCCCGGGGGAGGCGCGGCGGCAGCTCCGAGCGCCGGGAGCGGCCCCGGGTGGAGCCAGCGCCGGGCGGGGAGTGGGGGGGGAGCGGGGAACCCGCGGAGCAGCCGTCGCGCCATGGGGGCTTGTCTGGGGGTCTGCTCCCTGCTCAGCTGCGTGAGTGTCCGGCCGGCCCGGGGAGGGGACCGGGAGGGGCCTGGGGGGGCACCGGGAGGGGAGCGGGCCTGAGCCCGCCCCGAGCACCGCAGCGGCGGGGGCGGAGGATTCGGGGGCGGAGGGTTCGGGGGAGGCCCGGGGAGGGCTGAGGGATACCCCGGGGATGTGCCCCCCCGCGGGGGGGTGGGTTCCAAAGGAAAGCGTCGCTCTGCACCCGCGGGGATGCGGGGGACCCCGGGGGGGATGCAGGAGCGTGTTCGCGGGGGATGCGGAGGACACCGGGGGGGCTGCAGGGGATCCCCGGGGGGGCTGCAGGGGACCCCCGGGGGAATGCACCCCTCTCTGCCCGGGGGGATGTAGGAGACACCCGGAGGAGGGCATCCCGCTTCACCCCGGGGGTGTCGAGGGACACCCCAGAGAGCTCTGGGGCTCCTGAACATCATGGAGGGGGGGGGGGGGGGCGTGGAGGCCGGGGGTGCCTGAAGTGCTGCACCTCGGTGCACTTGGGGATGTGGGGAGCTGGAGGAGTGCTGCCCTGGGGGGAGTGGGCAGGTTCTGGTCCCCCCTGCCCTGCAACGCTCTGGGGGTCCAGTCCTGCCGCTGCCATGCGATGCTGAGGGACGGAGGGGTTCTCACTGCTGTGCCCCAAAGCGAGGGGCTGGAGGAAAGAGAAGGAGCCGGGCCAGGGGGTGCAGCTCTGCGGCTGGGGGGCTCTGTGCGGGCTGCCACAGCCCAGGGCGGGCACAGGGTGCGTGGTTGGGGACGTTGTGCCCGGTGACGCAGGGTGCGTGGCTGGGGATGACGCAGGCAGCTGCCCACGGTGTTGCCTCAGCTGCGGGCGCGGGGCCAAGGCAGAGCTGAGAAACCAACCCGGGGAGCTGCCGGCCTGGAAACCTGGAAACGGGGCCGGTTTTGCAACTTGACCTCAACGTTTTCAAGTGTTTAACAAACTGGAGCTTTTGAAATGTAAGATGGGACAGAGCAGGGTCTGTAGCACACATCTGATACTTTTCCCTATGGACAGGTGTTGGAAAAGCTGGCAGTTACCCCAGAACCGGGCTCGGAAGGTTTCTGGCCTAATTCTGATATTTTTCCCCCAGAAAACTATTCTGGCCCAGGCTGTGGTAATGGGGTACGTCTGTAGGTTTAGTCCTTCTATTCCTTCTGGTGGAGCTGCTTGACTAAAGGGGTGTTTTAGCTCAATTCTTAACTTAAAAAAACACAGTAGGGGATAAGAACACAGCCCCAAACCCAAACAAAACCCCCAATTTTTTTTTTTTTTTTAAATTTTCTAATAAGAAAATCTGAACTAACTCCTTCTGGCCAGCCTGCATCATTTGACTCAAAGCAGCATCAGGTCGCCAGGCTGTCTCTTCAACACTGCCCCATTAAAAACCTACAAGCCGTTACCGAGTGAAAATTTGCACATCACAACAAAAAACTCCCCTTTCTCTGCCTCCAGTCATTTGTCAGCCCTGCCCTGAGCAGTGTGGTCCTCTTGAGTTCCCGTCCCTGGGGTACAAGGGTTGGTGTTTGCCGGCAGAAGCCCGCCTGAGCCAAATCAAACCCCGGGGGCACGGGCAGACCCCCGGCACGGGTTGGGCACCTTGTGGGGACTATCAACCTTGTTGTCCCAAAGCAAAACCACCTGCCAGGCGGGAGAACCACCAGCCTCCCAAGCCAGTGCCTGACCCTGTGGGTCTGGTACTCATTAACCTGCCAGGTTATTAATTCAACAGGAGATAAAAGACTTGTTGCTCGGCATTGCTTTTGGTTGACTCAGCCTCTGCATCCCTGGGTTTGCTGGGTGGGGAGCTCGTAGAAGGTGTGTGGTTGGGCTGGTGGGGTTGGGTTGGTGTAGTTGGGCTGAGTTGGTGTGGTTGAGCTGGTGTAGTTGGACCAGTGTTGTTGATTTGGTGTTGAAGTGGTGGTGGGTGTAGGTGGGTTCATGTAGTTGCTGGGGTGCTGTTCAGTTGGTGTAGCTGGGTTGATGTAGTTGGTCTGGGGTAGTTGGGTTGATGTTGCCGGGGTGGTGTAGTTGGGTTGGTGTTGTTGCGTTTCCCTCTGTTGTCCTGGGCGGACATCCATGCTCTCCCAGTCATAGAATCACAGAGTGTTGGGGGTTGGAAGAGACCTGGAAAGATCATCTAGTCCAACCCCCTGCCAGAGCAGGATCACCCAGAGTAGTCACCAGGCGGGAGAGACCCAGCAGCTCTTACGTGCGAGTTGTGCTGGAGGTGAACTGGGTGTAATGAGGAAGTCGGCAGCGAAACTGGAGAGATGAGTCTCTCATCTGCAGCGGCTGAAAACCGATGCTTCCTCATTACTCCAGCGCTCTCACACTGCAGCCGCTCCCCTCGGTTGGCTTTTTCCATCCTGCTCTTTGGCCCTTGGCCACGTTCATAATTACGGGCATCGCTGCAGGTCTTTAAAGGAGGTGTGTCAGA
The DNA here is from genome assembly GCA_020746105.1 of Trogon surrucura. Taxonomy (NCBI): domain Eukaryota; kingdom Metazoa; phylum Chordata; class Aves; order Trogoniformes; family Trogonidae; genus Trogon; species Trogon surrucura. The sequence goes on from CM036640.1 coordinate 5,555,107, forward strand.
GAGTGCCCATTGCTGCCTTATTGTGGATTTTCCTTGCTTTTAACCCATTTTCTCTCCTGTTACTGCTGCACAAAGCGGATCAGCAGGACGGGGCTGCCATACCCCAGTACCTTTCCATGGCTGCAAGAAGCTGTAAAACCTGAAATACGGCCACAGAGCCTGGCCCTGTGAGAGTTGTCCTTGAAAATAAACCTCTGGCAGGCTCCAGGGATGCTGCGGGCTCCCCAAAACCTCAGAACAGAAACCGCCTCATCCAGCTTTCCCAGAGACTGCCCGCGGGGTTTGGGAGGCTGCGTGTGGAGCGAGGGTTTCCCCGTCTCTGGACACCCCTTCACCCACCCTGGGCAAAACATGATGCCCAAGGCTGTGCCTCCTGCGAGCGACCCTCTGGTGATGCTTCGGCGTGGGGCTGAACGCCCCCAAACCCAACAACCTCCCACACAACAACAAACCTAACGATTTTCCAGGCCAATTTCAGTGATTTTGGGGACTGGCGCTTTTTGTTTCGGTTGGCACTGAAAGGAGCTGGAGGTATTGATGTGCTTAAAGCTAAGGGTGCACCGAGATGCTTTGCTACATCGGGTCAAGTAACGCAGTAATTCTGCATTTTAAGGGGTTTTTGTTGTTCTCTAAATATTTTTTTTTATTTCAAGGGGAAATACACTAATGCTGGCACATTTTAAATGCATTCTTGTGCAAGCAGCGCATCTAATGAGCCTAAAAGAAAGCAATCTCTAATTGAAGACGATTTTTTCCTGCTTTCAAGTTGAAAACATGAAGTGATGTCCCTTGAGCAGCTCCTTGAGAGATGGAATGAGGGTCCCAGTAGGATGCAGGGGCTCTCCCCCACCCCAGCTCCTGTGGGTACCATCAGTTCAGCCTCTGGTGGGGCTGGGGTGTGGGTAAAGAGGAATAAAGCAGGAAGGAGGTGATTTTTTCTCAAGTAATGCTGTGCTTATTATGAAAAGAAATTCAAAGCCAGCCCTAGTGATTCGGGGGCATCAAAGTGAGCGTCTCTGATGAGGGAGCTGCGGGTTTGACGTCCTGCTCATGCAGCAGCTCAGCATCCGCTTTTCTACATCCATTTTTCACACTAATTTTAGCAATGACAAATGTACGTTAGAATTGGTGCGGAGCGGTATTTAATTAATATTGCTTGCTGGGCATGATTAGGAAATACACGGCCACGATAAACACACAACACATGCGCATCCCTCGGCAGTGGGAGGAAGCTGAACCCTTCTCCTGCTTCCAGGTGCATCTGGCCAGCTGATGTGTCTGAAATGCAGCCAAGGAAGAGCTGTTCAAAGGGAAGAAATGAAGTATCGAAAGCAAAATAAACCAATGAAGTCAGCTTGTAAATAAAGGGAAGGTAGTTTGCCGAGGACCAGGAGTGGCTGCAGGATTTCTTAGGAAGAAGCTGGCTTTAATACAGGAGTTAGAAACGTGTACAGGAGTTAAAAATGTGTACATCTTGAAATAAGTGGGTTTGGGAATGCATTTTAGCTAGGGAGAAGTATCTGGAAGGCGAAGCAGTAGTGCTTTAAACAAACTCCAGCTATTTCCTTCCTGCTGGTCTCTAGGCAATACGTGTAGCTGGAGACTTGGCAGCACTTCCCTGGGGGTCTCCCATTGCTCCCTGGGCTGGTGGCTGGCTGGGCAGGCTGCGGGCTTGGGAGGGTTTCAGTGAGGCATGAAAAAAAAGAAAATAAATAAGGAAATAGCCTGAAGTTTCCCTCTTTTGGAGGCCTTGAGGTGTATTTTGCTGTTAGGTTGCTTGGGCTGTCCATCCTGAGAGCCCCGTTGTTCGGCCTCGCAACATGGGAAGCAGGGCAGAGTTGGGAATTTCGTTTTCATTTAGTTTTTTGGGGTCCTTTGAGGTTTTATTTAGCGCTTTAGCCCATCCGTTCGTTGATGCAGGGGCAGCGCTGGCTCCTGGTTCATCACTGCCTGCTTTGCCTTGACGCAAGATGTTGGTTTTATTCCCCGACCAACCCAAATAATTCCTGGGAGTTCAGTATCTTCAATGCAAACCCAAGAGACATCTGATTCCCCTATTTTCTCCCTAAATATTTAACAAGGCGCTTTCCGCCCGCATGACATCGTGCAGTGACCCAGCAGTGACAGACCATCCCAAAAAGCTTCTTCCATTCTCTTGCCTGAAAACATCCTATTTATTCTCCACCTTTTAGGAAAATAGGGATTTCAGGATGCGGCAGCGAACTGGGAGATGCCAGGTCTGGCATGGGCTGAAAATCTTCGGGGTGGGGATCAGGGATGCCAGACTACAGCCTTATCCTGCATTCCTGCTCCATTGAGGGCTTAAAAACCTTTCATGCACAGCCCCTGAGGCTGTTCTTCCTCTGATGCAAATGCTTGGGGCGCTCCCACACCTTGTAGGTATTAAATAGGTGGGTGAATATCCAAATTGTGAGATGAGCTGGGGAGAACAGCATATATGGGAGCAGCAAAACTCAGTTGGTTGGATGCAAAGAGCATCTCCCTGATGCTCCTCTAACGACGACTTGCAGGAGCCAGGTAAGCCTAAGAATATAGTTAATTTAAAAACTCGTTTTGCTGCCTGCAAGCCTTATTCTGCTCAGTCCTTGTGCAGGAAACCCAGTGTTTTGCTAGGCAGTATGGTTGGATTTTGTTAAACTCCTGCCAGGGTGCTCCTGGCAGCACTGCTGGGTTTGGGAAGCCAGGACCCACCGTGGGATCCCGAGGATGCTGTGCCTCAGTTTCCCCACCTGTAAAGTGGCCTTTGGGGAAGGATGGCAGAACACATTTCCCCATGACATTGACAGCGGTGTTTTCCCCATCCTGTATTAGATTGAAAAGGCAGCCTTAAATTATTTGGCAATCTCACTGTATTTGGTGAAGAAAGGAGGCTCCTGCAGGGCAGTGCTTGCTTTTGACTGTTGCGGTTTTTCTTCCACGCAGTCGCTGGGGAACAAAAAGAAAGATGAGGGGTGTCTCCAGAAATCTTGGTATTATTTTCCAAGCTGGTTGGTTATTGCTGTGAACCCGTTCGCGCGGCTCTTTTGGTTTTCAGCAACTTTTTGGGGCCGTTTCCCTGAGGTGGGGTGGATTCTTACAGCTTGCCCTGGGCACATTTTGGGGCTAATTTCGACCCCTCCGACACGTGGGGATGCTCTCGTTTGCAGGCGTCCTGTCTCTGCGGCTCCGCGCCATGCCTGCTCTGCGGCTGCTGCCCCTCGGCTAAGAACTCCACCGTCTCCCGCCTCCTCTTCACCTTCTTCCTCTTCCTCGGCACCCTCGTGTCCATCATTATGATAATCCCCGGCGTGGAGAAGGAGCTGCACAAGGTAAGTAAGTCCTGGAGGTCTCTGGGCTCAGTCACCCCAAGGAAGATGTTTAGCTCGTGGTGGATATGTGAGGCTGAATCAGAAAGTGGATTTTTGGGGCACGCTGTTGCTTCTGTTCTTTTTCATTTTCTGAGCATGTTGCTGGAAGAGGGTGTTATTAACCCCATTTTTTCACGGAGGGGGAAAAAGCAGTGGGATAATTTCGTGCATTATCTAGCCAGGAAACCTTCCTGCATCCTGTTTTTGAGGTCCAACTGGCCAAATGACTTGCAAGTCATGGTGGAGCTGGGACTTTGGATGCAGGGAGCTATGATCTGCCAGCAGAGCTAACGCACAGGCTGGGCCTGGCTTTTTGGGAACAAGTGGTTTCATCCCACCTTTCCTCTAACCTGCAGGATGGGTTTAGCCGTGTCACCCCACCGCGAGCAGGCCAGCCGCTTGCTTTTTTTTTCTGGCTTGGGGCAGTCATGGGCTGGCCCATCTTTGGTGGCACCAGGGCTCGCGGTGGGCGCGGGGTGCCGGGGTGATGCTCACCCTCCCATTGCAGCTCCCCGGCTTCTGCGAAGGCAGCGGGTCGGTCCTGGGGGTCCAGGCCCGCGTCGACTGCGGCAGCTTCCTGGGCCACAAAGCCGTGTACCGCATGGGCTTCGCCATGGCTGCCTTCTTCCTCCTCTTCGCCGCCGTCATGGTGTGCGTGCGCAGCAGCAAGGACCCGCGAGCCGCCGTGCAGAACGGGTGAGCCTTCATGCCGGGCTGGGGGGGGGGATGCTGGTGTGGGTCCCCGTTGGCTTCCCACGTGCGGATTGTGCCTCATCTCTCTTCCCACAGCTTCTGGTTCTTCAAGTTCCTGGTGCTGGTGGGGCTCACCGTGGGGGCTTTCTACATCCCCGACGGCACCTTCACCTCAGGTGAGGAGCTGCCCACGCTGTCCTCAGCACCGCTGGCTCCCCAGCACAGGATCAAACCTGGGCCTGAGAGTGGCATCCCCACTGCCCTTTGGCAAAAGTCCTGCTCGCCCTGCTCTTAACTGTTTTAGTTTTTTTATTTTTCCTCCCTTCAAGTCTGGTTTTACTTCGGTGCAGTCGGCTCCTTCCTCTTCCTCCTCATCCAGCTCATCCTCCTCATCGACTTCGCCCACTCCTGGAGCCAGCTGTGGCTGCACAAGGCAGGCGAGGGCAGCGCCAAGGGCTGGTACGCAGGTGGGTACGGCTGGCACCACACGGGGTTTGGGGACGAGGATGCTTGTCCTGGGGGTGGGTGACACTGAGCTGACGGGGACTGGGGACTCTGCTCCAGCCTTTTCCCTTTTTGCTTTCTCTCCCAGCCCTTTGCCTCGTCACCTTCATCTTCTACGCCAGCTCCATTGCAGCCATAGTGCTGCTCTACGTCTACTACACCAAGCCTGAGGGCTGCACAGAGGGCAAGGTCCTCATCAGCATTAACCTCATCCTCTGCCTCATCCTCTCTATTGTGTCCATCCTGCCCAAGATTCAGGTGAGGCGGCGGCGGGGACCTGGCCTGGGAGGCTGGTGGCCTTCCTGTCATTGCAGGGTACAGGACCAGCCCTGAGCACCCGCCATTGCGTTTGCAGGATGCTCAGCCACACTCGGGGCTGCTGCAGGCGTCCATCATCACCCTCTACACCGTCTACGTCACCTGGTCCGCCCTGGCCAACGTACCAAGTGAGCAGGATATGGCTTTGGGTTTGGGAGGGGATTGCATGGAGCAGGACCACGCACTGGGGTGGGTGCTTTGTTCCCCTGGGTTTCTAGGGGCTGGAGAAAGGTGCTGAACCCCCTACATGTTGTGTGTCCCCCCCCAGTCCAGAGCTGTAACCCCACGCTCCTGGTGAGGAACAGCACCAGCTCGGCGATGGCCACCCAACCGCTCACAACATGGTGGGACGCCCCGAGCATCGTGGGGCTGATAATCTTCATCCTCTGCACCTTCTTCATCAGGTGAGGACTTGGCTTGTGTCCCCAGGGACTGCACTGTCCCTCTGCCTGCCCAGAGCTGAGAGGCTTTTAGGGACAGAATCACAGAATGTTGGGGGTTGGAAGGGACCTCCAGAGATCCCCCAGTCCAACCCCCTGCCAGAGCAGGGTCACCCAGGGCAGGTCACACAGGAACGCGTCCAGGCGGGTTGGAAAGTCTCCAGAGCAGGAGACTCCACACCCTCTCTGGGCAGCCTGGGCCAGGGCTCCGGCACCCGCACAGGGAAAAAGTTTTTCCTAATATTTTTGTGGAACCTCTTATGTCCCAGCTTGTATCCATTACCCCTTGTCCTGTCATCAGACATCCCTGAGAAGAAAGGCAATGCTGGTCTAGTGTTTTTGGCCCAAATTGTAAAGCCATCCCTGTCCCCAGGGTCATGGCCACAGCTTGTGGGGTTTCTGCACAAGCCGCATCCCCCAAACTGCCCCATCTGTCCTGGGGACGGCCCCGAGGGGCACCCCGAGGCGGGCAGGCATTGAGGGGCTGATCTTGGGCTGGGGGTCCGCGGAGGAGGCAGCAGGGGCCAGCCCTGATCCTGTTGTCCCTCTGCCCGCAGCGTCCGCTCCTCAGACCACCCGCAGGTCAACAAGCTGATGCTGACAGAGGAGAGCGGGGCAGGGGTAGGTGGTGAGGCGGGGGCCACCGAGAGCGGGCCACACCGTGCCTACGACAACGAGCAGGACGGCGTCTCCTACAACTACACCTTCTTCCACCTCTGCCTCCTCCTTGCTTCCCTCTACATCATGATGACCCTCACCAACTGGTACAGGTGAGGGCCGAGCTCCCGCCGGGGACTGTCCCCCGTCCCTCTGTGTCCCCTTCTCCCGCTGTCCTCACTGCTCTTGCGCGGGGCGGAGCTGTTGGCTGAGATGCATCTGTGTGCAAACCCACTTAACATGCACCCTCAGCAGTGCTAATTAATTTTAATTGTGTCCGGGCTCATCAGCTCCCCGCTGTGGCATCCTCAGCTGCAGCCTGGGATCCCTTGGGATGCTGTGGGGGTACACGGACCCTTGGGGTGCTGCGGGCTGCAGCAGCAGGGTCACGTCCCCTGGGTGGGCTGCAGGGAGCGGTGGGGGGCTTCGTGGCCACTGGCAGGGGATTCCTCTGCTCTCTCCTCCCTGCTCCTCTCATCACAGCCACAGCTCGGTGCTCACAGCCTCTGTCCCTCCCCAGCGTGGTGGCTGCCAGCTGTGCTCGGGGCGGGCAGGGGGATGCCACCCCGCCGGTGCAGCGCAGTGAGGGGTGCCAGTGGGTTGTTTTTGCTGTTTCAGGCCGGATGAGAGCTTGCAGGTGCTGAGCAGCCCCTGGGCGGCCGTGTGGGTGAAGATCTGCTCCAGCTGGGCTGGGCTCCTGCTCTACCTCTGGACCTTGGTGGCTCCGTTGGTGCTGCCCAACCGGGACTTCAGCTAAGGTGGCCTCGGGCATTCTGCTGCCGGTTCGGAGCCATCGTGGCTCTGTCCCTTGAGGCCAGGGACAGCCCCAGCTCTGCCCTAGCCTCGAGTTCTGCACACAGAAGCAGCTATGCTGGGTTGTGCCTTCTTGCAGGTCTTCTGTTTTAATTTGAAAGGGATGAAGTGCCAAGCAGAGAAAATCCGCAAGGGCTGAGAGACTTGAGGATGTTTTTAAAGCTCTTATCGTCATCTCCCTGTTTGTCTAGTGCCTTTGGCGGTGCCTCCACACCCTCTTCTTCTAGTGGAGATCACTGCCTTGCCTTCCGAGGGTTTGGTTCCCACCAGCTGCTGTCCTCTCACTTAGTGCCCTGGGACCGTGGTGCCTTTTAGGCGGACTCTGGGGACCGGCCGTGTACCTGCACCCAGGACCTGGCCGCTGTTGCCCCTGCAAAGAGCTGGGGGGAAAATTGATCTCGGGGATTTGTCAGAGGCAGATGTCGCACTGCATCCCCCCGGCCTCAGCGGTGCCCTTGGCTCTTCGAGGGCTCTCCTGCTCGGCCGTCCCCACGGGAGGACGAGTCCCTGTCCTGGCTGGGGCACAGGCTGGCTTTCCCGCAGGCTGCGCTGGCCTGGCCCCAGCACCTGACTCCTTAATAAAGTCTCGTTTGGAGCAAACCCTGGCGGCGGGGGCCTTCTGGGGTCTTTCCTGGGTGCAGGAGGTGGAGGCGTCCCGGTTGAGGCCACGGCCGGGCTGGATGCCCCGGGGGGGCGAGGAGGAGGAGGAGGGGGAGGAAAGGAGGGGGGGGAGGGCGGGCGGGGACCGCTCTCAGCCACGAGGGGGCGCTGGCGGCACGCGCTGCGGCACGCGCCCCGCACCCTGAGCCAGCACCCCGTGTCCCCGCGTCCCTGTGTCCCCGCATCCCGGTGTTCCCGCATCCCGGTGTCCCTGCATCCCTGTGTCTAGCACCCTGCATCCCCGTGTCCCTGCACCCCTCAGCCTGCACCCTGCATCATCCGCTCTTCATCCTGCACCCTGCATCATCCGCTCTTCATCCTGCACCCTTCACCCTGTATCCTGCATCTTTCACCCTGCGTGCTTCATCCTGCACCACCCTGAACTTTGCGCCCCGTGTCCTGCATCCTGCACCTCTCATCTGCCACCCTGTGCTTTGCACCCTGTGTCCTGCACCTTTCATCGTGTGCTCTGCATCCTGCATCCTGCCTTGTGAATCCTGTACCCTGCACCACACCTCCTTCATCCTGCACCTTGCATCCCTCTGTCTGCACCCTTCACCCTGCAGCCTGCACCCTGTGCTCTGCACCCTTCGTGCTGCACCCTGCAGTGTGTACCCTGCACACCTCAGGCATTGTCCCCTCAGCATGCACCCTGCGTACTGCACCCTTCATCCTGCACTCTGTGTCCTGCATTTTGCATCCTGTGTCCTTTATCCTGCACCCTGTCCTGCACCTTGTACCTTGCACCGTGTCCTGCTGTTCTACACCCTGCATCCTTCACCCTGCCTTGTGAATCCTGTACTCTGCATGATGTACCCTGCACCCTGCAGACACCCAGTGCTGGGCGGTACCAGCAGTTCTGGGGTCGCAGCCTTGGCTGGGGTGTGTGAGCAGTGCTGGACGTGTAGCCTGGGCAGAAATTGGGGTGTAGATGCCCTCCCGGCAGGGCATTTGCAGATACTGCCCACATTTGCTGCTAAAGCCCAGGCCATGTCGGTGGGGAAGCTGCAGGAAACCCCCAGTGCAGACCAGCAGCAACACCCCGGGGAGCTGACTGGTACCTGGGTAACACCTAGGTCCCCATGTGCCCCTTGGGCAAGTGACACTTGCCAATGCAACACAGTCCCCAGGGCCTTTGGGGATGTTCTCAAACCTTTTCCCTGATGCGTTTTGCCTTTTGCATTTCCCACCTTTCAGGAGAGCAGAAAACCATGCAGCCCCTCCCTGGGCTGAGCCTGCTGGCCATGGTGCCTCGTCTGCAGGCAGCTGCTCACGAGACATCCCACCAGAGCGAGTCAGCGGGAGATAGTCCCAAGGCACAGGCTGCATGAAACGTGCCCTTGGCTCCCAAATGCCAGCCCTGGCAAAGGAGCCTCTGCAAGGATGGGAATGGCTCCACAGAGCCAGCAGCACCCACTCTGCTTCCAGCGGTGGCACGGCAGCAGCTGGAGGTGACACAGTGACAGGGTGTCCCATTGAGCACAAGTCCCTGGCTGAGGCAGCAGCAAGTGTCAGCTAACAGTGAAATGCCTCATCCCTGGGATTTTCTCTGAAACAAGACGTCTTTGTTCTTTCCTTTGGCTCTCCAGCTCTCTCCAAACAGCTCCGGCATGACGCTGCAGGAGTAACCCAACTGCCAGTGTCTCCAGTGTCTCTCTCAGGAAGGTGTAGATTGCACAAGGGTCTGCTGAGAGGTTTCTCTTCACATCATGCCTCCTATCCATTACTTATTTAAATAAGAATAATCTTTACTCGCTGTTTTCTTTAGGAGGTGTTTCAAACCACTAGAAAATGTACCTCGGTGTCATGGCCATTGCACCCCCAAAACAACCAGGGAAACTGAGGCAGGACATCTCGGGGTGACTCTGGCTGTGCTGCTACGGCTGCCAAGCCACGTCATCTCCAGCATCCTTTGATTTTGGGGTTTCAGCAGAGAAAAACCTCCCCACGGTGGGTACGATGTGACTGTCCCAGCCAGCTGGGACACATTGATCCACATTCATCCAGCTGCAGAGCACCCCGAGCAGTGGTTCAAGCCACAGGGAAGCCTGGCTGCTGTTGTAAGCCCTGGCTGTATATTTTAATGCAAATAAATAAATAAATAGACGGATTGGTGGCAAAAAACCTCACCCCAAACCAGGTCTAAGCATGACGTGATTGAGGCTCACGCGCAGAGTTTGGGCCATTGCAAACCCCTCCCGGCGTCAAGGGAATGGGGAGTTGTGGCTGTTCTGTGTTTGCTTCTCAACAAGTGGAGGCTGTCACTCTCCCGCTCAGGGTGACAGCCTAGGAGGCACGCTCTCGAATGACAACGGGAATGCCCAGCTGTGGCTTTTCTTCACGGGTCTGGTGGAAAAGGGATACACTGAGGAGAGCTTGTGTGCATGGGGGTGGGGTGTGTGCACAACTGCTATAGAGCCAGTGAGGGTCTTAAAATTTCCTTTTATGGGCTGATTGTCACCTCCAAAGGGAATGTCCCCACACTGTGCGTACAGCCTGTAGCAGCAACTATATTTCTGGAAAGATAGTTAGCATTTAAGAAATACGTGGCAGGGTCTTGTCGCTCCAGCTCCAGGCTCTCTCCAGAGCGTGCCCTGTTCAGAGAGCATCTTCACCCTCCAGATCTGGGTAGTACATGGTCCATTCATGGGCACAGATGAGCCCCTGGCACTCGCAGCCACCTCGTTCCTTGTTTCAGAAGTGGCCTGGCCCTCCTCATTCTAATTTTCTGGGTGAAGAATTCACCAGCAAACATCTGCCATATTTCGCTCAGCAGAAAGCACAGCCCTGGGCTGGGTCCCCTCCCCGTCGTGCCACCTATAGCTGAGCCCCAGCCTGGAGAGCAGGATCACACCCTGCATGTGCCACTGCCAGCACTGGGACTATCTACTGACGTGGCTTTAATTGCTCTAATTTGCTCTGCTGGGGCGGGGGAAACCTCAGAATTATGGATACAGGGGAAATAAGGGCGATGCGGGGAACTGGGGAATGCAGGCAAAGTCACCCCAGCAGTTTGCTTTACAGGAGATTAACTGCAATCCCTGCTTTGCCAAATTAAACTGAATTTAAACCCAGGGCTGGGGATGGGACCCTCCTGGAGCAGCTCGGGTGGTCAAGGGGTCTAGGACCACGCAGAGGTGGGGACCTCACTCAGCAACCCCCAGGTCCATGGGGATCCATGACTGCTCCCCTACTCATCCCAGTCCCCAGGCACTGCCAGGGCATCATTTTAGTCCCTTTAATGCATGGTCTCCCTTGTTTTTTATTTTATTCATGGAATTAACACATCGGGCAGCAGCCGGACTGGCTTTTGCTCAAAAGAGGAGGGGAAAGCGTTTACATAATTCATTTAAATGAGGCACCCGGGGAAATCCAAATTGGACTTCCAGCGTGTTTACAGTGCCACGCAGAGCCCCATGATCCGCATCTGGAGCCATTAATGCCTCCCAGACGGACCACAGAGCATGTATAATTAATTGGGGAGTGAAGCCATTGCCTAGCCTCCAAAGATAACACTCAGAGGCAGAAGCAGCATTGCCCAACGTCGCCTTCCCCCGGGCGCAGATTTCTTTCAGTGGGTCTTTTCTCTTTCCCCAGATGTTTAGCCAGCCTTCCCGGGGGTAGGAAGATGCTGGGTTAAAAGCAGCAGGAGGAATAAGCCGAGCTGGGCTTCGAAACCATGGCTGCTTGGCTGGGCTCGTGGGCAAACATCGTCTGTGAGGGCTCCTCAGTGTGTGTTTGAGCCCTACGGCGACGGGCAGGTGTCAGGGCTGAGCCCTGTCCCAGGGAGGGGGCAAGGGGGACCCCATGGAGGGGAAAAAATGCCCTACAGTGGGAAGCAAACAGCCCAACATGGGTTAGCCCCAAATATCCCCATTCTGTTTTGCAGAGGCGTGGACCAAGCATCCTCTGGTATGATGCACGGGGAGGTTTGGTGCTGGAGGAAGCACTGGGGGTGCTCCAGGGACCTGGTCCCACGTTCAGCCCCCTCGCTGCCCTCGGAGAATTTCCCCCTGGGGTTCCTACCTGGTGAAACGGGGCTGAGATCGCTCCCGTGGGTGCTCTCCAGCTGCAGCACCGGGCGGCAAAGCCAGCTGTGGGTCGAGGTGGAGGTTTGTGGGATGCTGGGAAGGTGGCCCTGGCTTTGCATGGGGACACGGGGGCAGCTCAACCCCCCCAAATGCTTTATTTCTAAAACTCCAGAGTGGGGAGCGACTCCTTTGCCTCCCTGCTGGTTTGTGGAGCTGTTTTCTCAACCTTTGGCATTGCTTTGAAGCGTGAAGGAGGGATGCAAAGGAAGACAAGGAGTAAAAAACCCCGAAATTTAAAAAAATCAAGCTTGAACCCTGCTGCTAGAGAAACATCTGTATCTATAAATATCCGCCGATGTGAGTGGGAACAGACTGTATCTCCAGCAGCTCCCTGAGGCAGCGGAGCAGCCTCGCCCCGGCTAACCTCATTCCAGCACATGCTCCTGTAACACAAGCCGCTGCGGCTTTGCAGGCGGTTCAGGGGGATAAAAAAAATCCCAAACTGGTCTTTGAAAACAAAAAAAAAAGTGCCGTCTTCTTGTTTGCAACTTGGCCAGAGGGAGGGAGAGCTCCCTGGGGTGCAGCGGGGCTGTCCCGCTGGTCCTCGCCAGGACACGATGTCCCGCTGGCGGTCCCCACCCCGCTGTCACCCCTTTTGGTGACCTTCTGCGTCCCGTCAGCCTGGCTCGTGTATGCTCAGAGCAAACCCGTGTCGAGCGCAGACTCCACTACACACAAACCCTCCTGCAGCTACGGCAGCGCTGGGGCAGGGAGGTGCTCACCCAGGTGGGAAACTGCTGAGCTCCCGCATGGATCCATCCCTGCCCTGACCCTCTGCAGGAGCCCAGCGCCAGCTCCCAGGTGGGCAGGATGAGGTGGTGGGTGGGGGGACACAGACCCCTGAGAGCTGGAGCTCGTGCAGGGACTTGTCAGTGCTGAAGGACTTTCTCAGTGGGCTTGATCTGCAAGTGCTGACCATCACCGCTCTGGGTTGCTCCCACCAAGAAGTCCCTCACCGCGCAGGCAGGGATGGGAGGGAGTTTTCAGGGACCACCTGCATTAGCTGAGATTTCCCATCAGAAGTGCTCTTGGGATAGGTGTTTCCCACACAGTTCCCAGCGGGTCCCAGTGGTCTGAGCCCTTTCCAGACGTGTGTGACCTCCTGGTGCCCAAGAGCTGTGGCTGCTGGTGCAAGAGAAGGAACAGGACAGAGACCTTTCCCTGGCGTGGGAGCTGCTGAAGCCCCCGCTCCCTGCAAGCTCTTGCTTTGGCAGGTGGTGGGTTTCCACTGGTGAGGAACATACCACACTGGGGTTTTCTACACTCCGAACTAGAATCAACACTGGGCCCAGAGATGTGGAGCCAGCTCTGAACACCCCCAAATCCTTGTTCAAGTCACACAGAGTCAACAAAGGGGGAGATGAGTTTTCTTGGACTCTGCAGCCCTCCTAGTTGCTCATGCACCCCAGACCTCCTCCAGGCAACAGCCACAGGGCCATCCCTACCCTCTTTCAGGGTCCCATGGTCCCATGGCCCATCCCAGGGCTGCCCAGTTTGTGGTGACACTCCATGGAGTGGCCATGCCAGGCTGCTCACAGGAGGTTGTTTCTCCAAGCCACCATTGTGGTTTTTTTCCTAGCATCACCCATGTAACCTGTGCTTGGATTGGGGTCCAAATCATCCCCTGAAACACAGCATCGTTTGGCTCAAGGAAGCAGAGACGCTGAACCCCCCAGCTCAGAAGTTCCCGGGGGGCTGAGTGAGGAGCAGAAACATTTTCTCCGACAGACACTTGCACCTTTGGCTCTTTCAACTGGGTCTCGTGCCCACGTTTTTTTCTGGCATCCCTCCTCCCCAAACATCGGCGAGGCGCCACGTCACGTCCCAGCTTTGCAAGGCCCTGGAGAAGCCCCATCCCAGGGAGCATGCTCCCGCCCAGCTGCTGCTGCCCGGCACGTAGGACTGTCACAGATGTCCACTCCGGGGGCGCTGGGGACCCTCGGAGCTGGTGTGGGTCAGCGATGAAAGCAGCGGTGTGGGAAGCACAGGCTGCCCTTACGTCACTCTGCTCCATGGGGTCTTCTCAGAAGCACGGGGTTTTTTTTTATTTTTTTTCCTTCCTTTCTTTCTTTCCCCCCCCCCCCCCAATCTCCCTCTAACAACTAGGACTCTTCATAAGCCACCTCCCTCCCCCTCTTTTCCTCTCTGACTCATTCCCTTCTGCCCTTGCAGCCGGGGATGTGCAGCTCCCCACGTCCCGCGGTGGTGGGGATGCTCTGTGGTGGTGACACCCGTGGTGGTGGGGATGCTCCGTGGTGGTGACACCCACAGTGAAGCCCAGGAGGGGCAATCCCAGGGCAGGGGACAAGAAGGGCCCTGGCACAACAAAGGGAACGTTTTCTTCCCTTTTGTTCTAATCCCGACAGTGAGTTTCAACACAAGAAATAACTTGGTCAGCCTTAAAGATGTTTGTAAGTAGAGTCGCCCTGCCCCGGTGGTGGAGGGGGATTTTGTGGAGTGTTGATGGTCTGGGAGATGTGGCGGCACAAGGACAGGCTGGCCAGAGTCCAGCCACTGAGCCAGCCTATGTCTCCAGACCAAGGATAGACCCCATGCCATCCCTGTTAGGGTCCTGCTAATGGCTGGGGAGAGTGCAGGGGGGGCATCTGGGGCTCTCACAGCCGAGCTGGGTGAGGGGTTGGCTGCTGATCCCTAGAGTGATGGAGATGGCTTCGTCAGCCCTGGTGTTTGGCCTCAAAATAGCAGCCTGACCTCACCGGCAAGTGTCCTCACAGCAGCCACGTGCTTCATCCTTTTCCCACACCAGCGTTAGTGACCTGCAAAGCCTATGAGGTAAAAGCACCCAAAGATCCCTCTTCTGTCCCCAGGGCCCTCCAGCTGCTCTTGCAGCGGTTTTACTAGGGAAAAATGGCAGGGAACAAAACCTTTCCAGCTCCCAACCCTTTCCACCCACCTCCCTTTGGCTGCAAAGGATGCAGCGATCCCCAAACCCAGTTACTACCACTGGGTATCACACCTCAATGCCACCTCTACTCCCAGCACCCCCACCAGCCCAGACCCAGTAGCCCCATGGAGGGGAGTTCATACCCCATTAAAGGGGGTTAAACAGCCTGGAGAAGTGGCCAATGTGGCAAAGAAAGCCAGGCCAGTGGTGGGGGTTATAATTCGGTATTTGGGATACCCAAAAGAGCACGGGACACCGCTTGCTGGGGTGTAGCTCACCCTGGGGCCACAGCAGCAGGAATGTGCAGAACTCCACATTGACACGAGGGTCCATCGCTGCACAACACTTCAGTCCCATCCTGGCCTCCAAATGCAGGAGGGCTGTTAATAGTTTGTGTCAGTAATACATCAGGCAATATCATGACTAGCGGGGGTGTCACAGGAGCACTCATGGCCAGCAGACAGCCCTCATCATGCCCAGGGGAGCATCCACAGCACCACTCCTTCGCGCTGCTGCAGGCAGCTTTCATGTTGAAAAAATCAGATTCAAAGGGAACTGCCACAGCTTCACTGAGTTGGAGGAAATTTGATTAAACAAACAAACCAAATGGCCTTTCAGCTGAAAGGAATCACTCTCTATGCAGAACTCCTGCCACCCAGGCTTCCCAGCTTCCCCATGCAAGGGAGGGAAGGGACCGAGCATGGGCTGGTGGCATCTCCCCATCCTGCTGTTCTCCATCACCACGTGGACCTCTGGGAGTGGGAATCTCAGCAGTTTGTTGTTACTCACACTTACAGTCAGATACAACCCGAGCTTGCAGTTAATTAGCACAATTAGTTGCTTGAGCTGAGTAAGGCAATGCCCCTAATCCACCTGAAGGAGCAGCTGAGCACACACATCCTCTCCTCCACCTTCTCCCAAAGGCTGGTTTTGTCACCTGCGAGGGCAGGACCTGGAGGAGGGTGACAGGGATGTTCAGAGAGAGACTGGTGGCTTCCGGAGAACTGCTGTGTCATGGGGGCAGAGGCAGGGACCAGTTTCTACTCAGCTCTGTGCCTTTGCTGTGACTTCCACGGTTCACAGGAGGCCAGGCAGGGGAATGGGCAGGGGGTGTGATGGCAGGAGTCAGAATAGGTCAAACTGGAGCAAAAAGGTTTCAGGGGCAAATGCAAGTGGGATGTTACAGGAATGTAGTTCAACCCCTGTGCATTTATGGCAGTAAATGCACCAAAGTCTTTACTGGTGCTCCAGAGAGGACGAAGCTCAGGGCTGCACACTCCGGGGTGCAGGAAGGATGAACCTCGGTGCCGCTGCAGCGTCTCGCTCCTAAAACACTGCAGCCCAGATTTGCAGAAGGATTTAAGGACTTAGCTACCCCTGCTCAGGCATCAAATTGCCTCTGAGGGTCTGGGCTGAAGGATTTATGTGCGATTTGCCACTGTCATCTTCTCACTTCTGGTGAGAACAGCTGGGAAGGGAGGAGGGCCAAGGCTGCCCCTCGAAGTGATGCTCTGAGCCCAAAAGGAGATGATGCTGGTTACATTGACTTTGCATCACTCCTCCGAGGTGCCCTTTGGATTTTGGGGGAGAACCTTTTTGCCAAGTCTCTTCAATACCTGCAAATGAGCTTAAAAAACTATGAAACCACGTGCACGAGTAGACCACAAAAGCCCTCAAATCTCTGCTGCTGGGACCAGCTGGATGGATGCATGAGGAAGCTGCTGCCCAAGGAAATCAGGAGCTGCAGGAGCAGAGGTCCCAGGGGGTGACACACACGGTGTCCCCAGGGGGCACTTCAGCCTCGGCCACCCAGCTGCCAGCCCTGGGCAGCAGCGGGAGGCTGGGATGGGGGGTTTGACAAGGTTGGGTGCATCCCCACCCACGATGACAAACCATCTGGGGCTGCAATGAGTGAGGCTCAGCTGACAACGAGCAATGCTTCCAGCAGCCGTGGGCGCCGGGACCGGGGTGAGGACGGTTCGTCTCTGCAGCCCCCGCTTCCAGTGATGCTGCCGGGGTAGCTGGGGCTAGGAAATGAGCAGACATGTTTGGGTTTTTTTTCCAGGAGATAAGGGCTAGGGAGCGAGGGAGGGGAAGGTGCTTTAGTAGATTGCTCTGGAGAAGAACAGAGGAAGAAATCTGTTGGAAGAATCTCTTCCCCTCGCAGGGCTCCTGGGTGCCTGTCCCCACATCTCCCCGGGGACAGCAGCTGCTCAGGCTGCCTCTCCCTTTCTCACAGTCTTGCGCTGTGGTTGTCATGAGGATGTCAAAAATAAATGAGCAGCTCAGGCTCTCGCCTGGGGAGTTGCAGCCTCTGAGGCTGGATGTCGTCGTGGTCGCTTTCTCAGTCTCTCCAGCTCCCGGTGAAGCTGGTCCAGCACAGCCAGTGTGGGAGCATCTGACTGCTGGTGGTTGAGCACCCTGAGCCCCCCCACACCCCTGGGGCAGACAGTTCTGCAGAAAGAGCTGGTCCTGGATCACGTCCTGCATCACGTCAGGGCTGTAGCAGGCACGGGAGCACCACGGGTGTGTGGGGTCCCATCCTGCTGTCCTCGCACATTACCTGCTTTTTGTTATCCAGGAGCTCAGGAATGTATCTGTGTGAGTCCAAGACCAACCTTAAATACATTCCTGACAGATGTTTCTCCCTCTGGGCCTTAAACTCCCCCGAGAAAAGTTAAATCCCTCCAGCTCTGAGGGCGCTGCATGCTCTTTAAGCAAACCCCTCCAGCACAGGCTGTGGTCGAGCTGCGCCGGCGGCTCCCTCACTCCAGCACCTTCACGTGTCTTGCAGTTATGCTCCTGTTTACACATCCCAAAGCTCTGTTTATCCATTGTGACAGCTTGACACGGCTGACTCATGCTCAGCTTGTGATCGGCTCTAACCCCCGGCTCTTCTTCTCGCCAAGCTCCCACCAGCCCCTCGTGCCGTCCCACCAAGTGGCTCAGCCCGGGCACGGGGGCTCGTGTTGGCTCCTCGCGTGGGGCCGCCTGGCTTTTCCACATCAACCTCCCTGGATCTGCGAGGGGGCTGTGACCTCCAGCCCTGTCCTGCGGTGTGTTGGTGGGACTGCTCTGGTGCAACCTGGAAAGCGAATATATCCTTTCTCTGCTCAGAGCCTGTAGTCACGAGCAGGAGTGCTGAGCAGCACTATTTAACAATGAGCATTGCTTAATGAAGATATTGGACTTTCAGTGTCTTTCCTTTGTCATGATTCACAGTTGGAGACACTGAGGCGTGACGACTTTCTCAAGGATGTCAAGGAAGCCTGTGTAGGGCTGGAAATAGGGTGATTTGGTCCCAGACTGATGCTCTGTCCTCTTGCAAGCTGCCCTCTCAGCTCTTTGCCTCCTCTTCTCCTTCCCACATTGCACTTCTTGGCCACAGGGAGGACTAGAAACAAAAAAACCCCAGCCATTTTCTGAGCCTGGTGTGAGGGGTGTCTTCTTCTGGCATCCCCTCTCACCCCACAGCTGCGTAAAACTACTCTCTTTATGAAACCAGAGCTCAGCAGCATTTCCAGCCTGATGCGGAAAAGGTTCCAGGTGAAGATGGTTTCACGACTGTTCGTTTTCCAGAATTTGCCCTCTGCTCTTCCCTGCGCTTTGGTGACCAGAGAGCTTTGGGCAGGAGGGCATGTGCTTATTAATTTTCCCCTGATTTTTATTAATTGAGCTGTTCAATCTGCGCTGAGCTGCAAGTTTCTGTTTCCCTAAGCAGGTGCAAGTCATAGTCTCGATGAAGTGAATCACACAGATTTGGCCCCAGAAGCAGACTCGGGGCTGTGAGCATCCCCCATGGACCCACCAGTTCCCAGCCTGCCCTGTTCCCCATGTGCATTATTTTTAAGAGAGGGGCAGATGAGCCTTAATATGCAAGCTGGCAGGTAGGATTGCTGGGTCTTATTTGCAGCTGCACCGGGCCCTGGGATATTATGAAAGGAGGATAAACGTGGCTGTAGCAAAGCTGCCCTGCCCAGGGACACCGTGCATCCCTCAGCAGAAATCCCCTGGCTGGGCTGTCCAGCCTCAGGGGGGAGAGACAAGCAAGGTCTGGAGAGCAAAGCAGGGTGAGTGGAAAATGAGATGCAGGAGGGACTGGGAGGTACGTGGGAAGAAATCCTTAAGGATCCACATAGTCGATAGTTGGGCTCATCAAAGAAAGGGCTTCGTTAATAAAGGCAGTGGGAAAGACCGTAGAGACACCACTTAGAAAAGGTTTGTAGAGGCCAAGTGTTGTTAAGTGAGCTGAAGCAATACAGAAATCACCCCTTTTTAGAATAATAAAGGGCTTTTCTGTGCACAGGGACTGTTGAGAGAAGCGGCAGGACAGGACACACACCTCAGAGTGAGGGGTTCTGTGAAAGCTGGGGTGCAAACCCACCTGCCAGGCTTTCCTGTGGGCAGCTCATAGGTCTGTCTCAGGTTGCAACCAAAACAATTTCAGTATTATGACCTTTTTTTTGCTTCTTAGGAAACGTGGCTGCAAGATCTCCTTTGTTCGCCATGGATTCTCATCTTCTAAAGCACTTTGGACGTACAAAATGAGGGTGAATCATATTTTTGCTTTAAATAAAACTCCTTCCATATTTAAGAATGTATTTGTCATCAATTGTGTGACTTCTGTGATTGAGCAGTGGTTAGAAGAACTGAAGCAGCCAGTAATTATCCTTAGACTCCACCAAGGAGTGCTTTACTGAGGAAGACACAGCGAAAGAGGCAGCGTTTATGGGAAGAAATAAGTTTTTTTTGTTAAATCACATTATATCACTGGACAGTAAGGACTAGCTTAACCACAAATGAGAATATGTCCATGGACAGCAGCAAGAATGCCCATTTTTTTTCCCTCCATGGTGTTTCATCTAATGATGGTTGTGACTCACTCCTGCAGACTTGCCTCCCTTCCATCCTCTCACAGGCAGAGCTGTCACAGCACTGTCACACCGGGACAATAAAAGCCATGTTCTCATGTGCCAGGTGGATGAATCTGCTAACTGATTTTTGGAACAGGTCTAGACACGGGAGGAAAAAAAAAAGAAAAAAAGGAAAAAAAAGTTACAATTCCTTGTTGCATATCCCACCTTCATCTGGTTACTTTTCTGCTGACCCCAGAGGATGCTGTTCGGGCGGTCCCTGCAGCCGGGGCGCTGGTGTCCCACGCTTTGGTGGCCTTTTCATCACTATCCTTGTTAGGCAATTAAAAGCAGTTTGGAGAGCTGGCTTTAGCAGTCAGAAATTTTTCCCTCTTGTCAACTGTGGGGCTCAGCATCGCTAAGTTCGGGTGAGAACCAGCCCCTGGGAGGCGGGTGCTGGGGGACACCCTTCTGCACGATGCTCTGATGGGCAGAACCTGGGTTTTTTTTTCATTAGTTTTTCCATTTTATACTGCGTACTCCTTTTTCTGACCCAGCTGAGCCATGCCCAAGCGCCATGCCTGGCCCTTCTCTGCTCCGTGGATCTGTGGAGTAGTAAAAAGCCAGGCAGGGAAGAAGGATTTTGGTGACACCTGTCACACACAATTTCGGGACCTGCTCCTGGATTGTAAGAGAGGGCCATAGTCCTGACTGAAGCCTGAGCCAAGAAGAGGTTAAAACACTCTGTAGCTTCCTCTAAATCCCTGGAGCCACGTGCAGTAGATCCCAGGCTCTACGCAAGGATGGACAAAAGCAGAAAAGAAAGAGAATAGGGAAAAATGGCCAAAGGTATCTTGTTAATCCTACAAGGATGTTCTGCCCTAACCCCAGATTTCTCTCCCTGACCTATCTCTTCCACCAGCTGTTAGCAGAGTGGACATCATGGCTGCTGCAGTGAGCTGGAGACGTGCTGGCTTTCTCCAGGTAGCTCCTGGATCCCTTCTTAGCACTAGCTGCAGGCTGATGTAAGCCTGCCGAGGGAAAAGGATGTATCCTGCCTCCCCCACCAAGTACTGGGACGATGCACAGATGTGCCAGGACACGTGTTCTGCATGGACAAGGCATGAGGTGCTGCAGCAGGGCTGGCCCAGGGCTTGGCTGCATGGTCATGTGCCTGTGGGTGCATTTGCTCACACAGAGCTGAACCACATCCACGGTGCTTCGCTTTGGGAAACTGAGGCAAGCCCATCTGCATCAGCCACGTGCCTGATGGGGCAAACACTGTGTCCTACCGCAGTTTCTGGGACTCTAAGATATGTGGTAATTTAGCAACTACCCAGTATCCCTCCTCTCACAACACATCTGCAATCTGCCCTGGATTTGAAGCTCACGTCAAGCGTGGAGGACACCCAGCCATGAACGCTGCGCGGAGCCAAGGAAATGACTGAAGTGTCTTTGAAAACTGACTGGAATATGAGCTGAAATTCCAGCAACATATGAGGTGTAAGCCTGGTGGCCAGTGGGCTTGACAGAGCAGGGATTTACCCCGGACACCTGCTGGGGAGCAGGGAAAGAGCAGCCTGGAAATCTCCTGACATCTCATATGGACAGGCAGGAGATGCTCTGCTGGCACGCCGGAGCCAGCTGCGTGGGCTAGACCTCACTTGCATGTCTCTCACTTAGGACAATTTAAAAACAAACCCAAAGAAATCCGTGTTTGCAAATTGAGGGAACACAACGTTTGTATTGGAAACATCTGGAGGAGCGAACAATGTCTGGGCTCCCTGGGGGCAGGGGGTGGCAGACAAAATCCTTGCAAGCCTGCGTCGTGTTCCTTGGGAGAAGGGGTCATGGGGACCCTCTGGTGAGAGCAGAGATCCCTCCTGAGGAAAGAGAGTGACAGCAAACATTTGGGACCCTGCTGTGGTCTTGGCAGAGCCCCACTCCAACTGCTGAGGGAAGGCTCTGGAGTTTATTTAGTCGAATGAAGAGGACGCCAAGATGGGACCTAACAACAGCCTACAGCTCTTTGAAGGGCAATAGAAATGACAGAACCAAATCATTCTTGGTATTGGTGGAGGGTAAAACAAGGAGCAGTGGACACAGTTGTGACTTGGGAAGTACAGGAGGGTCGTTCTCCGGGAAGGTGGTGCAGCCCTGCGATAGACTGCGAGGGCATCTCCATCCTTGGAGGTTTTCAAGGCTTGGCCAGACCTGCCATGTCTGACCTGCTTTAAGGATGGTGCTAGTCCTGCTCCTCACCCCTCCTCATCCTTCCCTCTCCTTGGTCCTCTACCCGTGACTCCCATCACAGCGTGTGTCCCCTCCCATCACACAGTGTCCCCTTCGTACCCCCTGAGAGGCTACCACGCTCCATGTGCCGTCTAATCAATCCTTATAAACAGCATCCTAATTTCCCTTCAGCTTACTCTGTTTTTTGTCACTGACATGTTTTTAAGCTATTAATGACTCCCGTTCGGGGTTATTCTTGGCTCTTCTGGTGGGAGCTGGGCTGTCAGTGAGCGACCAGACCTCAGAGGCGGTTGAGCCAACACCACGCCATCGCCAGGGAGGAAATCAAGCAGAACCCACTGTTTTTAACAAGTTAGTTGAAAAGCAGTTGCTTTGCCCCGTGATACTCTTCTTCCTGCTTTTTCTGCCCCTTGAGAGACTCTTCTGCCCTGCCCTAGGGTAACTATCAACTCAGGGAAGGCAGCTGCAGAGCTGGGGACAGCCCTTAAATCTCTGGCCAGACCTGGAAATATAAATCTCTCCCAGCAATATACACTCTTCAGTCTTATCTAAATCGGACTGTTCTCGGGGGGGGAAAAAAGGGGGGGGGGGCATTTTTGCTGAATATTTCTCTGCAAACCCTCTCCAACCAACCTGCAGAGGATCTTCGAAGCACTCGTGGTGCCAAGACGCCGCGGAGTCCGTGGTCCCCTGCCTTGAACCGAGCTGCCACGGCCCACCAAGCTGGAGGTCACAGGGCTGGCCGGCACCTTCACAAACACTTCGTCTTCCTGCCCAAAAGCAGGGCAAATCTTTCTAAAAAAGTATCTTTCTCCCCGGGTCAGTAGGAATGAGTAGGTGGGTGGGAATGTTTCCTCCTGCCACGGCTCAGAGCTCTGCAGCAGACGCCGTTCATGCCCAGAAAAAGGGGAGAAATCACGCATCTGAGTGACTTTGTTTGACCTCCCCGTTCCCTGTTCGTGGCCCTGGAATAGCAGCGTGACAGAAAACAACCTGGGAGATGCTTGGAACAGGGGGGGGATTCGGCTTGTTTAGTTCCAATGAACACGATTCTGCTCTGACACGTGCCCCAGGCACCCTCTTTTTAGTTACTCTTGGCCAAGTTTTCCCTGTGGAAGGGACAGGGAGGAAAAAGCACACAGCGATTTTGCCAGGAGATGAACCAAAAGCTTGACGGCTCTCTATACCGTCGATCTCCATATATATCTTTCTCTCCCCATACTGATCTACCCACATGCAATCTGCCACTCCACAAGCTATCTAGGTTTCCACGAAGTCCCTGGGGCGATGGGGAGGGAGCTGCTCTAGTTTACGAGCACGCCGAGAGCCTCTTTCATAGCTGGGTTAACATCTTTTCTGCTTCTTTTCCCTTCCCGACTCCCCACATCCTCCAGGGACATTGGGGGAACCTTTCCAGCCGGTGAGGAATTTTCCACCTAGATGATTTTCTGACCTTAAATCACTTCTTATCTTCCCAGCAGAAAACACTATTTCCATAGAAAATGACTGCTTGCTCAACAAATAAAAACCTGGAGTTCTCAGCTCCCAGAAAAGCGGGGCTTTATCCTGTTTGCTGAGCACCGAAGGATATTTTTTAATCAAAAGCGTTTGGTTTTCTTTTGGCTGATAAACTTCCCCATTATATGTCCTGAGGGGCCCGTCCCCAGAGTTTCCAAACTCCCCAGATGAAGGCTGGGAGCCAGCAGCACATCAGCTCCCTGCAGAGCTGCTCAACTTCTTAAAACCACCAGCGCTAAGAAGGAAAGCCAAGGAACCCAAAAGACCCAGCCAGCAAGACTTGGCTGCCAAGGATGGTTGAACGCTGAACACACTTCTGACGATGCTGTTGGCAGCTCTGCTTCCCTGGGGTTGGCGGACCCATCCTTGGAAACCCTGCTGCTGCTTAATAGCAAACATGTGGGCACCTCGGCCCCTTCCCCTCCCAGCGCTGGGGTGAGGAGCAGAGGCAGAGGGCAGCGATGCTTCATCGCTCTCCTGTGCTCGAGCAGCTCATCCCACCGGGAGGGACCAACTGTCCTTGCACAGGGCTTGGCAGCAAATCCCTGCCTGACTTCAGCGCTAAGCTGGTGGTAAAGGAGCCACTTCCAAGCCAAAACACAAGGGAGGGTCAGCGTCTTGTCACTACCATCTATGTAGGAGATAAAACTGGAGGAGGAAACCTCAAGAGCACTCTCTTTGCATTTGCTTCACTGCTACACCCACCTCCAGATGCCTTTTGTGCCCCTGAGCCTTAAAGCAGGGGGTGTCCTGGGGCTGGGAGCAGTTGGAGGGGTTCCCTTGCAGATGGGTATCTGCTCCGTCGGTGCCTGCCTGCGCTGCCCGCAGCCACAAGGACTGGAAGACTTCCAGGAGGACTGTTCCTATCCCAGCGAGTGCCGTGGAAAACTCCCCGAGGAGCTGCCAAGGGGCTTGCGCAACAACCGGGTCCATCCGAGCGGGGATGATGGAGGCGTGAAACCTGGCTGCTGCTTTCACCCCACAAGCCCTGGCAGCATTCACAGGTTGTTTTCTGTGGATGCATCAGGCGAATTCGTGTTGCTAAAACTTTCCAGTGTGGCGTGACGGCAAGGACTGTTTCTAAGGCATTTTGCCCAACCCTGTCCTCAGCCTCCATGAGCCCGGCTGGCGAACCCCAGCACGAGCGCAGGGGGGTCGAGGCTGCTGCGTTTGACATCCCACGGACCCAAAATCCCCTCGGCAGGAGGTCTGTGACCTGTCACAAACCTCAGGGACAGCATGGGGTTTCTGCAATCCCTGACAGAGCCCTCAAAGGCAAACCAAGCCCTCAAACTAAATCCATCTGCAGAAACCTCTGTATCTGTGGTTGTCCAGAGTGAAAAAAGTGCCCACACATTTTTCTCTTAACCGGAGTTTAACTTTTCTTCCCGACACATCACCTGTGATGCACTTGACAGATGTATTTACTTGGAGTGTTTGAAGGAGAAAAGTTTCAGAGATGACTTTGCAAAGAACCTGACTACAAGAACAGGGTAGATGAGTGCACCCCACAAACGGGCATACGGGGAAGAGCGTGTTTCTGAACACGCTGAGCCAGGAGCGGGACGTGGTGGACGTGTTCCCTCCGGCAGCGTCGGGCTCTCCCGCCTTCACCGGGGTGAGCTCAGGCACGGAGACAAGGAGCTGTACTCATACCGCTGGGACTCTGGGGAGCTACTGGGGCTTTTTCCAGTTAGGTTTGGTTGTTTTTTTTTTTCCACTTTGAAAGCAGCTTAAGAAAAAAAGCAGAGATGGCCCTGACCTCAGCCGAGAGCTGGAGAGATGCAGGGTGTGCAGAGCGTGGAGTGACCAGCCAGCCCCTGAGCTGCCGTGAAACCGCCGCTCGTTGTCACTGCAGCGCTGGCCCGTGTGGGATGAGGACCTGGCAGAGGGTCTTCCGAGATGGGCATCCATGTCTGAGAGTGTTTGGGAAAATACTTTCTCTTACCTGCCCCGTTTCTGTAGCAATTGCATCTAGTTTCCATGGTATCACAGCACCCAAGTTCCCAAGTTATCCCTTTTCCCCAGGGAGGGGAGAAAGACAAGGCTGTAAGTGACAGAGAGTGCAGAACAACTCGGGCTTGGTGAGACGCAGGGAGATCACTGGGTGATCTGAGGAGGATTGGAAATTACTGGGCTGTGGCTGGCAGGTCAGGCAGCTCTGCTTTTGCAAACCCAGAAGTCCAACCTCAGGGCAAGGACTTGCAGAAGGATGCGTCTCTGGGAGGCAAGAGGGATGCCCAACCACCAGTGGGTGCTTCCCCAGACCGTGAAGCTTTGCTGATTTCCCTTCACATGCACAAACCACAGAAGCAACAAGGCTTTGAAGCGTGGTAGAATAGGGTTTTTTTTTCAAATAATTGTTCCTCTTCTGAGATATAAGGGTTCTTGAGAGGGGTCTTGTCCACCTTGTCCTCTCTTAGCACCTGCAGACACCAGGGACGGCAATAATTCACTTAAACAGACCCAAGCCTGCCCCCTCAGACCCGTGGCTGGTGATCCAGCAAGACATTGGGCTCTGCAAACCCCTCCCAATGCCAAGTCAGATGCCTCGGGGCTCTAATGCATTTTATCCTTAAAAACATCCATCTCCTCATCTCTCCACCCCTAAGATGAACAGCTTCTTGTCTAGATAGGCTGGTGGGTCCATCTTCTGCTGCCATCCCGACGTGCCAACCTTGGATAACATCCCTGGGCATGGAGTTAGAGTGATGGTATGATCGTAGAAATCTCCACATCAGTGGAGAAGAGAGCTATGCCCATGCTCTGAAACATCTGCAGAACATGCTGACCATATAGGAATATAATATGGGACTGATTATTTGATTGGAAGCACAGAGATAATATGTTTAAAGGGTTGTAAAATCTGACCTGAATTGCTTTTTGACTATTATTGCGGGTGGATTTAAGCTTGGAGCTGCTGATATAAAAACATAAGTAACATAATTAGTAACAAACATCAGTGTGGTGAGGTTTCTTTTATTACTTCATAATTTGAAACAGACGTTGTTTGTGGTATCTTCTGGGACAAAAAAAAAACCCAACCCAACAACGCACAGAACGTCTGCTCCAGACGGTTTGAGACGAATGTGCTGGATTTGATAAAAACGAAGGAACAGACTCCAAGGCCTGAAGTTTGTTGATTTCTCTGCTGCTGTTATTTCCAGTTAAAGTGTCATCTCACTTGAATTTTCTATCAAAACTCTTTTTTAGACGGATTTGGAGATGTGTGAACCTCAGTCCCACCAGGATCTGTCTTGCACAGTGTGTTCCATGTAAGGTAGCAAACCCCAGCAGCACGAGCTCGTGTCTCACAGCTTTTCCTGAGGCAGCTGCTGGAAGTGGGTACTTGCCACCTTTTTTTTTCCTTTTTTTTTTTTTTTCTATTTTTTTCTCTGACAAAGAAACCACCAGCAAACCCAGGCAACCCCAAACTGAGCACCCTGGCACATACTCCTCCGGACTACCCCAGAGACTGAGCTGGCTGGTGGGTGTGATCGTGTTGGGTTGGAATGACCTCCCCTCTCTAAAGGAAGAAGAGGGATCCTCATATCCCACAACATCTGCAGAAACATCTATTTGCCCGAATTTAGAGCCTAAAAATTAAACTACCGAATGTTAACCAGTTGAAGGCAGTGGATCTCCTCTAAAGAGAAATTCATCTCCTCACAGCAGCCTTCTAAGGCAGGGCAGGTGACTCCCCATCTGGAGGTGCCTGCTGGTCCCTACAGGCTATCCGGGCAGTTTAAGGTGACATTTAAAGCTTAAAGCTAGGACAGAGGACTCTCACTTTCAGAGTTTCTCAGCTACAGGATTTACACAGCACAAGAATCCTGCCTTTTACAGCCTCTGCTGTCTCAGTGACCTGAAGGAACAGGGTGGAGGAGCAGGGAGCTGGCCATCACCCCCATGTCCTCACCTGAGAAACATCCCTATCAGAGAGCAAAAAATGACTCTGAAGAAGTTACCGGAGCTGATGAGCTACTTGTTGGCTCTTTAGAAGACTGCAGAAAAGCCCAGTGCCAGTGCGTCTGCCACGTGATGTGGAGAGATGACAGAGAGCTGGGAGGGCACGGAGCAGCGGTTTCCTGCAGGACTCTTCTTTGGGAGAGACACGGGGGGTGTGGAGCTCACTGGGACCAGCCTGGAAGATACTCCTGGAGAGTCAAGGGCACAAGTGCCTGGAGTAAAACCCTGGTGAAGCCTCAGTGAAAGCCGGCTGAATGCATTTGGTAAGGATCCTTTCCATGGCTCAAAACAGTGGAAGATTGTATTTGGACAAAGAAATGGTCTGTGCAATAGAAGGCAGCCCGGATAATTAAGGGTACAACAGGAGAGGAGGTGAAGCAGCATCAGACAAAGTCAACAGAACAAAACCCATCTAGAAAATTTCAGCAAACAAGCATATTCCATCAGCATGAGCTGCAAACTGTCCCCATGGGGATATAGGAGACCTCAGTCAGCTCCTGTCGGTCACAGGGAAAAGCAACAAAGTCTGGAGGCAGTGGGGACTTGGATGCTACAGCTGGAAGCAGTCACCCGAAGGAGGAATATCTCTTGGAATTCTGTGCTCAGAACAGCTTTGACGGTAGCGAAAAATGTTCGGTATCCTCGAGTCACATGGGGACAGCAGCGAAGGTTATGGAGGGAGCTTTATTTGCAGGTCTAGCAGGGAACTTTCATTTTAGTAATGTTGATTTCTCTGCTGCTCACCAGCACCCAGAGGGTATAATGTGTCAAACTGGAGGTGTTTGTAGATGAGAGATAACAACTGTTGAAAAAATTAAATTAACTGGCCTTAGAAAGTGTTAGCAGAGGTGCAGAAACAAATCAGCTGTAACTGCAACACCTGGGGGAGTGGAGTGTGAACTCGGGGAATGCAGGCGGGCGATAATATCTTGCTGTTTCACCCAGCAACGGGTCCTGGAGGTGAATTGTCACCCGGCCAGGGGGAAGGAGGCGGCCCTCGGAGACAGAGAAAGCATGGGGGCAGGTTTCGAGAGGAACATAAGGTCTTGCCAGCCCTTTTATCTGTGTTTGCAGTGCATGTGCTAACAGTTACGTTCCCTTTTATGCCTCCGTTCAACCCTATGGTTTTGAGTCCAGCACTTGGATCATCTCTGTCAGCTCAGGCAGAGGGAAAGCCTCGATGCTTGGACCAGCACTGATGGCCTCACCACCCCGGTACCGCGATGTTGGGTCTGTCTGGAGCTCAAACACGTGCTGCAGGCACCAGGTCATGTCTTTGGGGGTGAAGGCTGTGTGTGGTTACAGGGCTTGTGAGGATCTCCCAGGTCATAAAGCAAACTTGCCATGCCAGGGCTGTGGCAATGACCGGAGGGACATCAGAGAGTCCGAGTGGCTGGAGCTCCTTCAGGACTCTGGGATTTGGGTGCTCTCGTCAGCCACGCTGCTGAAGACCTCTCCAGATACTCACCCCTGCCTGTCCAAAGGCAACTGGCACAACAGAGCCAGACAGGCTCACTTACCCTTTTTCTCCAATGGAAGCAGAAAGTCAAACTTGTTCTTTCACTTTTTCCAGGCAGCCCGAATCAGGCTGTTGCAGTGATTTCAAGACAACCACTCTCCTAAGCAATTCTCAGCCTCACAGCAGCTCATACCAGCAGCAATTGAGAGAGCTGGAAGGCAGCTTCCATGTGCACAAATCACTAGTAGACAGCAAAGCTAACAGCAGTTTTTAAGTTCTGAGTTAAATCCTCAACACGGAAACGCAACTTGGGTAGACAGAACACAACAAACTTGATACCCATAAGGGTGGAACATCATCTCTGTGCTGCACCAGCACAAACAACTTGCTGTCTTCCTGCGGGTGAGTGAGCAGCATCTGATCCTGCCCTTAGCCAGAGTCTCTCCAGCACCGTGACACTAATCTTAGCTGGAATTGCAAATTCTGCTATAGCTGAAGAAGTGGAGGCCCATGATGTCCCAGCTTGGGATGTCTTAGTCCCAGCTTGCTCAAGTGTTGTGAGATGGATGTAATAAATGTGAGTGTTGTTTGCAGAGCGCAGAGCTGGAAAGAAAATCTTGGAAAAGCTAAACCCAAGACTGTCAAGAGACAAGTGATTTCCTTTCCTTCTTTCTATCCATCACACCTGCCAAACACTAAAGGCAACCCCAGGAGAACACCTAGCATTCACTTACGGAAAAAAAGAGTTTCAGGTTTGTAAGGGTTCTCGACTCGCTGCCAGAGGAAACAAAGCACTGAGAGGACTTTTGCTTTCCAGATGTGTGAAATGTGTGGCATGCTGCACCTTGAAGCTAGCCACGTTGGAACAGGGATGGAAGGAAAGCTCAGGCTTGTGTTGTCCTGGTGGGTGGATGCTTGGAGAAGTCGGTTCACACCCATCTGCCGCTACTCCCGTGCCTGCTCCAGCCTGAGGGAAGAGCTTAGCTCTTGTCCTCCTCCCACCCTTTGAGTGTCTCATCCACAGAGCCTGTAAAACCATCAGGATGGAGCGTTTCTCCCTCCGTGCACACAGCATCTATGGGGACAAAGCTGCCATCCCTCCTGCTTCTGACCCTGAGATTGATCAACCCTGGAGCCGGTGACTGTGTGGAGCCCAGTCCTTGTTCCTTACAACCTCCAGGCTGGGTCTGGATGTTCTTCTGGTCAACATGCTTTAGTCAAACACAAGTAACTGGGTGAAATTCTGTAGCCTCTGTTTTCTGCCTGAGGCCAGATGAGATGAGCTAATGGTCCTCTCTGGCCCTGAAGTTCACACCTCCAGGGTGGTGTCACGCACAACCTCCAGCCTGGAACACTGCGGTGGACAGAGATCCAGATGCCAGCCGTGCAGTGTTGTGTCTAGAGAGAGCCTCTTTGCCCACGATCATCCCGTGTTACACATCCAGGGAAAGAGCTGCCTTTCCCTTAGTGTACAACCAGGGAGAGCAACACTGGTCATCATCTCAGCCAGCCCCTTCTCAATCAGCCCCATTTGTCCCTGGTTTCTGCTGACACCGAATTTCATATGCCGGATCCACGCTGCGTGCAGAATTATTTTCTGATATTTTAAGTTTGCTGGCAATTAACTGCCACTGCCAGAGAGGAGGCTAAGGGGAATTTGAAAATGATCTTCTGAAAAGATCCCTTTGCAACTTCATGTTTAACCACACAAGCAGAGACCCCTCGGATGGGCAGAACTATGCCCTTGGGACAGCCGTGCAGAGCCCCTCCACTCTCCAGAGCCTGTCACCAGCATTTGTCTCTGTAAACCCAAACAAGCTCTGCAGAAATAGCCATTTTGGGGGGGTCACATCGCTGTGTGCTAGGTACAGGTCAGGTTCTGCATCAGCAGAAGTTAATGCTTTACTTCTGCAACTCCCTCTCTCGTTTTACTCCTAATTATATCCCCTGGGTAACCCCACTTGGATTTCTCTCTCTCAGAGCTCCTGCTGAGGAGCAGGAATTGCCCAAAAAGTCAGAAGTGGTCCTGTCACCAGACCCCTGGCTCTGCCCTGGGACGGACCGTGCCATGGGCACCCGCCACCTCCCTAGCGCGAGCAAGAAACGAGCCCTTGGATTCTGAAAATATGAATTTAACGGAAATATGCTTTTCCATCAAATGTTTATTTTCACGACCTGGTGGGTCAAGCGGCCTGAAAGTACAGAGATGTTTTCTCAGTAGGCTTCGATTTGAAGCAATCCAAGAATCCCGGGAATCTTCCGTGGAGCTGAGTTCGACGTCTCAGTCCCGGGCTAACAATGCGGGACACAGCCGAAGGTCTGTGTGAAACATCCACCCTCCACATCTGTTTGGTTTTAGTCGGAGATTTATGATGAACAAAGGCAGCTCTTGGAAGAGTTACTCTTCTCCGACATGCCTGCCTGTCCTGCTGGACCAGATGGACAGAAATAGTTCCACATATTAGTCAAATTCTGGATGGCTGCTCATCATAAACTACACCAGGCATAAGCAGAATGGACGTTATATTGTCATTGATTTATAGACAACCACAGAAAATAAATTCTAGCCTTGTATGGGGATGTTAGCCACTTAAGTTTCAGTATTGATATCCAAGCCAAGAGACTGAAACGCTGTGTTTTCGTAGCCAGTAGCACTAAAAGTTTATATTATCCCTGGTGAATTTGTGCTGCACATTGAACTGGAAAACTGATCTGAGGAGCAGAATAGCAGATTAAATTGTTACACTGGAAACCAGGGGATATATTTCCTAGGCTGTGGTTCCAGGGCTCTGCTTCTTACTACCTGGTTTTGAACAATAAATATTTAACAAGGTGAATTTATCCTCCTGCGCTCATAATTAAGGGGAGAAAAATTGCATTCCTAATTATTCCTAACAAAAGGAAAAGCAATTTTCTCCAAGATCGGTGAGAATTCCCACATCTCCCCAAATGAAATAAAAGCATGTAATGAATTCGGTGAGGTACTGATCTAAACCAAAAGAGGACACTGAGCACCTGATGGAAGATTAAAGGCCATGCACGTCTCTACTGGATAGTCTTACTCAGGGACACTGGGTTAACAAAAGGGATTTCTGGGCTCCATCACTAACTTACTAATGGACTATGGGAAACTTCCCATCTCTGGGCCTCAGTTTCCCATTTATAATATGAGGAAAATACTGGCTAGAGCTCACAAGGGCTTTTTTTGCTGGAAACCCTTGTTTAATGCCAAGATACGGATTGAAACATCTCATGGAAAAATACTTTTAGAGTATATTTGTCATTGGAAAATATTAATAGAGTTTGGAATTTTCAAATATTGCTTCATATTTTATGAGATTTTTTTTTTTTTAGTTTCCCTCTAAATGATGCCATGAAGCTACATCCCCTCCTGCCAACCTCTGCCACATGGTGCCTGCCCTGTTCTCTCCCCTTGATGCTGGAGTCACCATCCCTCGAGGTGTTTAAAAGCTCTGCAAATGTGGTGCTCAGGGACATGGTTTAGTGGTGGACCTGGCAGTGTTGGGTTAATGGATGGTCTCAAAGATCTTAAAGGTCTTTTGCAACCTAAATGGTTCTATGATTCTATATTTCTGTGATTCTATGATTCTGGAGCAGCCCCTACAGCCCCTGCATGGTGGCACCTGAGCGTTGCAGCAGGTCCATTAAGGTCACTGACCTGGTGGAGGACTAACCCCAGTCCCACCATGGCTAAGCCCAATGTGGAGGAGGTGAACCCATCATGGTGAGGCTGAGCCCAGCACGGTGATGGTGAGGATGAACCCATCATGGTGAGGATGAGCCTATCATGGTGATGGTGAGCCCATCACGATGAGGATGAGCCCTTCACGGTGATGGTGAGCCCACCATGGTGATGGTGAGCCCATCACAGTGAGGATGAGCCCATCATGGTGACAATGAGCCCATTATGGTGACAATGAGCCCATCATGGTGAGGATGAGTCCAGCATGGTGAGGATGAGCCCAGCATGGTGACAATGAGCCCATTATGGTGAGGATGAGCCCATCATGGCGAGGATGAGTCCAGCACGGTGAGGGTGAGCCCAACACGGTGGGGCTTGGAGCTGGGACCACAGGGAGCCCAGGGTGTGGCAAGGACACATGGCCAGGATGTGGCATAGAGAAAAGGTCTCCCTCTGCCAGCAGCACCCAACCAGTCCAGTTGATGAAGCAAAACTGCACAAAGCTGCTTTGCTGCACCAAGCCCTTTCAGCATTTTGGGATTTTTTTGGTTTTTTTTTTTTTTCCCCATAAAGTTACGAACCTGGATTTTCTAGGTGGTAACAAAGGGCATAGCCTTCACTCAGAAATCACCCTGCAGGCGCCTGGTTGTGAAGCCTGGGGAGGTCACAGCGTTTCCAACAAAAGTTGGCCAGAATTAGCAGGCTGGGGAAAACAATATGGTTTTTTTTCCCCTCTAACTTTGTTCTTAGAAACTGCTGAATTGTTTTGGCTGAAGTTCATCCCCTCCCCTTGCCCCTTAAAAAGAAAATCAGCCTGAGGTGGATGCTCCATTATAGAAAATTTCAGCACAAATGATTTAAATTAAAATTATAACTCCGAGCAGAGTCTTACAAGGGGAGTTTCAGACAGCCTTAATAGGCAATGATGCTATAGATGGGGCTAGTGAATCACTCTTTCTTACAGGATAATATTAATAGGCCTCTTTGCACAATTATATCCAGAAACAGCAATTACAGTAAAAATCAAAAAGGGCATAAACTCTGGGCCAGATCCTCAGCCAGCACTAATTGGTACAGCACACAGAAGACAACAGACCTCAGCAGACTTACACCAGTTTAGGTCTGTTCTGAGGAATTAGCGATTTCCTGCCACCCTCCTCCTGCATTTATCTTTTATTCTCTTGGAAAGACAGGGGCACAATTAGTTTAACCCTAACCACTGAGACAAAGGAACCTCTTCCCCACCAAAGATGAAAAATAAGGCAGTCCTGGGATAATTGCTGATTTCTTCCAGTTTAGTAGGTGTTTGGGGTTTTTTTTTTTTTTTAGTAACATCTTGGTGGAGTTTTTTTAATAATGGTAAAAGTTAGAATTACATGCATCCTCCAGGACCTTTTTTCTCCCTTATATCCTTTGATGAAGAAAAAGAAGGTACTACTGAATAGTTTAAAAACGAGATTTTGTTTCAGTTCAAGAAGAGCCGTGAGGTCCTGGCCGTGGTACGTTTCGGTGTGGGAAGAAAAGGACTTCGTTTTCTTCATGTGTAGAGAGATGGGATTAATGGTAGATGAGAAATGTCCCATCAAAAAGTGAATATTTCACTGTGTATTATGGAAGGCACCTGATGGTCTCTAAACCCTTCCCTGAGCACACGGGAGCAGAAAGAATAGTGAAAAAAACAGGTATGGCTGCTTTTCCTCTCCTTTCGCTTTCTTTGGTCCAAAATCTGCATTTGTATTTAAACCATTACCAAAAGACAACTTGGGAATTTCTTACAAAAGTGTTTTTCTTATTTTTGCATCACTTTCTTAGCAGGTGTCAGGTAAGAATGTCACGTTATCAGCAAATCTATGTCTCGGTCTTCGGAAGCAGGAAACTAAATGGCCCCAAAAGTGCTTTAAGCAAATTTTCATCATAACTCATTGCATAAAAATGAGTCTTTTTTTTTTTTCCCTGCATCTTCTAAAGGAGGTGACAAACAAGCACTGGGGAAATGAAGAGGAGGAGGAAAGCTTCAAAGTGTATATCTTGAGGCTGACATCTGGATTTGGAGATGCCTGGATCCATTCACGTGCAGCCAGCCAAGGAAAGTCACCGTCTGGGCCAACAAGTGAAGACTTAGGCCATGAACTTCATCTCAGAGCCCAGGAGGTTGGGCAGAGAGGACAGAGCTGATGCTGAAACATCTGGTGGGGTTTGCAGACATGCGCTACCTTGGAGCTAGTGGGCCACCACGTGGCATCCCCATCTTGCAAACACCTCCAGAGGGTTGACCTTGGGTTACACCCCTCTGAGCTCCCTCCAGCACTGTCAAAAAATCATCTCTGACTTTCATGTGTACATTCATGAATTTTTATTGTTTGATGAGTGAATAAGGAGCTGTGGAAGGCCTGGTAGACCCATCTGTGAGGAGAAAGGAACCCCCTGAAGCTCTTGTGCTTTGTTGAATTGCAGAACTTTCAGGAGGACATCAGCTGTCAGGGAGAGGTTGAAGACCTGTAGTTCTGTATCCTTGTGGGACAGCTCTGGCTTGATGCCCCAACTCAAATTATCCCATCTCAAGCTGGGTGGGGAGATGCAGGGGCCAGCAGTGCTCGCAGGGATGGAGCTGGGGGCAAGCAGAGATGGGGAGCAGCAGGAAAGGTGTGCTCTGGTGTCACCCTCACCTGGGATACTTGTGGGTGTCAGGCAGCAAGAAGGACTTCAGGCCTGCTCTGTAAAAGGCTGCTTCTCGCCCAGGGTCCTGCCTTCTTTCTGTTTTAGTGAGGAAGGAAATAGCCCCTTTTTAGGCTGCCACCTAAGGACAAGAGTCTCTTGCTCTCTGTCCATCTGCTTTCTGCTGGCCCCTCTGCAGCGTGGAACCCCAAAGAGCCAGGCAGGGTGGTGATGGCCAAGGGATCGAAGCTCCTGAAAACATCTTGAGAAATAAAGGAGGGAGGCAAGAAATCCTTGTGAACATCCTCAGGAAGGGAATGGCAGCAAGAGATGCTCCATGCCTACAAACCCATCCCCGACTCCTGCGGTGATGGAGCCTCCTACGAAGCTACAGCCTCGGCGTGTCCATGCTCTGTGCTTGCCCACTCCTCCTGCAGGGTCAGCTTGGCCATCCATCAACTTGCAGGGCTCTGCTCCCTGCCTTGTGCTCACCTCACTGGTCCCAGCTGCAAACTGCTGCTGAGCAAGTTGATGGATGCAGCTTGACCCACTGAGATGAAATTATGGATGACCCATGATCACCGTTGTGGAGATCTACAGAAGCACATGGACCCCGACTGCCACCTCCAGCACGATTCCTGCCTGTGAGCTGTTTGTCCAGATCCTCATTGGACGCACAGCTGGAAGGAAATGCCAAAGAGAGGGACAGGCTCCTTTGTTTTTATTTCCTTGTTGTATAAATGATTAAATATAAATTGAGATGGGGTTTCCACCTGTGTTACACCCACCCCCAGGGCAGAGATGGAGCTTGTCAACAGAGGGATGGCTTTAATGGGATAGAGCAAGGACAACAGCAAACCTTGTTGCCTTCTACTTACAGAAAGGTGTAAAAACAATTCAAGCTTCAAATAAGACTGAGTAAAGATTCAGTCTCAGGTTTTCCAATCCTGCTGGGTTTGCCTTCCCCAGGGGGGAATGGGAGCAGCTTGACTCATGCAGACATCTTCTAGGATGAAGAATGACCTGGTTGGGAAAGGGGCCACATCTTCTGCACCCAGCTTGGGGCTATGGCCCATTCTTTTAGCCCCTTTGCAGGATTTTTTTCTCCCTTTAGCAAGCATAAGGCTGCCGCACGGCTGCAGGACAGCAGTGCCAGGCTCTGCTGATGCCCACGGAGCGGCCGGCAATCACGAGCCAGGCATCATCCCCTCCTTTTCATCACTGCACATAACACTCTTGTGAAATACAATGCTTGGCTCTGTTGCTGACTTTCTTAAAGCCCTCTACAAAGCATCGAAGTATTTAACCCTGCAGTAAATTCACACTGGGAGAGAAGTTATGAAAACTACCCCCCTCTTGCCTTTTTTGAGGCAGAAAGAAGCGAAAATTCAAGTTTGGATGCCAAAAAATTCAGAAGTAATGAGCGAGGCAGCCCCGTCCTCCTTAAATATAGTGGAATCAAGTTGAAAGTCAAGATCTTTGTTGCTGTTAAAAATAGCTGATGAAGTGACAGTATTGCTCAGAGGCTGGCTCTCCCGCGTGAGCACGCTGCCAGCCACCGCCAAGTCTCAGATCACCGGGAAGTTTCGAAGCAACATGTACAACAGCAACAACCAAGTTTTGGAAGCACAATCTGGGAGAAAACAGTGATTATGCAAGAAAATATGGCAAAACCAACCATCTGTTTTATTTTCTCCTTTTGTTTGCCCGTTGGGTTTTGAGTCTGTAGGGCTCAAGTTTTCCACATTTCCCCCAAAACAAATTGGCTTTTTCAATGAAGCTTGAGATTATCACATAATCACCTGCTTCCTAGAGGTGAGGCGAAGGAGGCAATGGCACGATCCCCAGCACAGCCAGAAAACCCAGCGGTGCTCAGAAACGAGGTGTCTCTGGATGCACAGAGAAGGAAAACTTCAACCTCCCCATTTCTAGACGTGTGTGAGAAGCAGCGAACCTTCCCTCTCTCTCCCGAGACTTGCAATTGCAGAGACTTGCCATATCGCCTCGTAATTAATGTAGCGGATCCAGAGAAATAAAAATAAAGCCCCTGGAAAAAAAAAATATTTTCCCTTTGCATGCCAAAACATATGCCTTTTGTTACACCTCTGGCTCGTGCATCTCCCATGCGCTGCTGAAGGGGAAATAAGCTCCAGTGATTTCATTGCTGTGCCTTGGTCATGCTCCCGTTCGCATTTGAGGAGTAATCTCCACACAGATAACGCTGACTTGGAAAGCAGCTTGTGTGCCTGAAAGCCACATGGTGAGAAGAGAGAGAGGGGAAAAACCCAGCCTTGCTGTTCACTGGTTGTAAATTCTCCTTCCTGAGAGATGCCAGAGTTTTTTGGGTGCCGTCTGTCTTCAAGTGTTTTCTCCTTTTATCTCAGAGGGGCTGGGAGCAGCAGGAGGCATCGGCCGCTGCCTGCTGAGGGGCTCCCCTTTATCAGGCACAGCTGCCAGGATATTCCTCTGCTTTGTTTTCCTATAAATCGTGTTTAAAGACCGGCAGATCATCCTGTGTGCACACACACAGCAAATGGGAGAGAGGAAGAAGAGGTTGCATTAAGGAACCTGCAGCCTGGGGCAGCTTTTTAGAGGGTTTCCCCATTGGGTTGAGCTTTGAGTTCTGTAAGGTTGAGGAGGGTTTCCCGCAGCGGGTGAGACAGGGTGGTCAGAGGGAGCCTTTTCTGACACAGACGTCAGCTACCTCAGAGAACAGAGGGGAAGGGGAGTTTGGCAGTAAGTGAGGCAGGTGGGACCTCCTAAGCTGGACCGGTATCGTGGTGGGAGGACAGATGGTGTCTGCCCTGGGGGTTAGAGAGATCAGACCATGCTCTCCACGTCCTGCAGCAGCAGCAGGAGGAGGAGCAGATTGGTTTTTTTTGTTTCTTTCCAGCATCTCTGTCGTTGCCTCGATTCCTCTCTCCAGCAGCCCGTTCCTGGGGCTGTGGAGGAGGATCTCGGGGAGGTGTTAATTCTGTGTCTCCATCTCGGCAGGTCCTGTCCTGCTCAACAGCGGGCGAAAGGCTTGCTGCATGATCCCTCAGGCTCTCTGCCCCAAAACAACTTTAACCCATCCTTGCACCTATAAACACCCTGCAGAAAGGCAGGGAGCTGATGCATGCTGAGAAATATGATTTTTCTTATATTCGCACCTCAGACTATTCAGTCTCCAAGACAGGTCTTCAGTGTTACTGAGCCTAATCCTTCACCCTGCTATCTCTGTTTTGAGCCTAGTAGACTTATTTAACGGGGTCGCATTCCTCAGACTATAGATCTGCTCTGAGGGAAGAGGTAGCGCAGCTGCTCAGCCCCTTTCCCTTTTACACCTGTCAGTCAGCTGAGCAGAACCTCACAAATCGTGGAGGTCCCGAGAGGTCCTTAGGAATCAGCAGGGAGGCAGAGCAGAGAGAATCTCAAGCTGATGCTGCCCTGGGTGCAGATGCAGGTGAACTGGGGCTGTAACACTGACTTGGCAGCAGGTGACTCAATTGGGAAGCTCATCTTATCTTGGGAGAAAAGAAAGGTGAATGATTTAAATTGCAGCTCTGGGTCATGAGCAGCCACCACCCTCCCTGACCTGCTGTGCCCAAACTGACCCCAGGGCTTTGGGGATGGGCTACAAAGTGGGTACAGAGCTGAGCTAGAGAC
Organism: Trogon surrucura; assembly: GCA_020746105.1. Lineage (NCBI taxonomy): Eukaryota > Metazoa > Chordata > Aves > Trogoniformes > Trogonidae > Trogon > Trogon surrucura. The sequence goes on from CM036640.1 coordinate 5,593,614, forward strand.
CTGTGGCCAAATCTACCTTGAGACAGCATTTTACTGGTCACGCTGGTGGGCATCGTCCCAGAGTGTGAGGAGAGGAGGCAACTCAGTAGATGCAGATACTAATCACAGAGGGTTGTGTTAGTAGTGTTTTAGCTTTAAACCCTCACTAAACATCTTCAGGCTGCTTCTGGCAGCCTCTGAGCCAGGGACGGTGGGAAACAGTTCTTCATCTTTCAGTTGAACTGAGCTTCACTCTATCAGCAGCCTCTGAAAAGCAAAAGCAGGAGGAAAAAAGTAAAGGTGCCAAGGAAAGGACTAAGGGAAGAGTAAGCCTCTCATCTGCCACTGGTGTAAATCAGCACAAGTCCATGGTCATCAGCAGAGCTGGGCTCACAAGGAAGTCCCCAGCATCCAGCCCTCCCGGTCCTCACTGCCAGTCAAACCACCATAAAACCCTGTTAAAATATTTCTGGGTGCCCCCACGGCTCTGATCAGCAGCAGAAAGCTCGGGGATGATGTTCCCCCAAGATGTCTCTTCTGGAGGCAGGCTGAGGATAATTAACAAAATCTTCCTGGGGGACTCTTTGGCTGAGCCAGCCCTGGGGCAGGAGGGCTCCCTGAGCTGAGCTTTTTGCTGGGGGTGCTCTGAGGACACAGGGAACCCAGCTCTACACTAAGGAACAGCCCCGGGCAGGGGTTCCCTGGGCAGGACAGGCTACCTCGAGCTCAGCTCCCTTCTGGGCTGTACCTTGTTTTTCCAGTTAAAAATTGTTTCTTGACCCAGAGCAGCAAAAGAGACAAGGAGAGGAAGTGAAAGGAAAGCCTCAAAGGGAAAAGTCCCTGCTGATGGAGCTGAGACGTGAGCGCTGCCCAGGCAGACCCTGAGGCTGGCAGCACGTTGTCCCACGGGTCTGGGGTGTTCCAGCCCTGCCTGGGGCCAGGGGTGCTGGGCAGAAGTTGGCAAGTGCCAAAGCTGTATTGGGACAATTTGACTCTAACCAGAAGCGCCTTCAAATGTGCCTGCAGGTCTAGGAAAGGACAAAAGCTGGGACGAAGCCTGGGAAAGGCTGTGACTTTTGCTCGTGCCCTTTCCAGGCTAAGATCTGCGACAGCCCGAAGACATCTGTGAGAGCACAGAGATTTGCTCCAGCCTGAGCTCCCTGAACTGCTTCCCCCGTGCAGAGGAGAGCCAGGGGGTTTGGTGCATTTGCAGCCCCAAGGGTGTGTGGCAATAGTGAGGAGGAAGTGGCAGCAGAGCTCGTGTCCAGTGGCTTTGCCCGGTGACGTGGGAGTGATCGGTTTCAGGACTTGGTGGGGCCAGCTGGGTTTTACTCCCTGGTGTCCCCGGGCTGTGTCGTGCTCAGGGGTCTGGGGAAACACCAAGGGACAGCAGGGGTGACTTCGACAACAGGTTGCCATGTTTCACTGTGCAGCAGCAAGGGATGAAAAGGAGTTGGGAAGGCTACTCCAGTTTTTCCCCCAATAATTAAAATGTAGAATTTATTCCTTCTTCCAGTGAGCCTCATGCAGAGAATTAAACACAAGATTAATGAGGTGCCTAATGGTTTGTGTAGCCCCACTCAGAAATAAAGCAACTGTTTGCTCCTTGTGTGACTGGGTGTCTGAGAGCAGCCAGTTTCTCTCCAGATGATGTGCACAGCTACCAGTGACGACTGCAGATGGATGTTTGTGCTGCTTGCCAAGCTGTTGGGAAAAGCACTGACGCAGATCTGAGAGAAATGCACTCAGACTCGCTGCTTTGAGTCACGGGTTTGAGAATAAAATCGCAGGGAAGGAGCAATACCCAGCACTCAGCTGCAGTCGGGCTTGCTCTCGGCAAGGTTACTCTGATCCAGCCAGGATAACAACCCTGAAATTGAGACGCCACAAAGCTGCCGGTGGCCTAACTTTGTCACCCAGAGCCACAGACCCGTGGGTGGCCGTGACAAGCAGCGTAACCCCCGTGCAGGTCTGCCTGCATCCCCAGTGAACAATAAAAACTTCAGTTGCATAACCACAGCGTGCGCTCCAACTGGACGTGCTATCTCCCTCTCTCCCTCATTTTATTTTTTTATAAGGACCACCCAGTTAAAGTATTCCCTTCCAAAGCACTTGGCCTCCGCGTCAAAACCACATGCTCTCCCCGGGCCTCTGAACACGGGTTCTCCGTGCTGGCTCCAGACACTGATGCTTTCTCCCAGTGAGGGCTGGGAACAAGTGTAGCCCCGGGGGTGCCCTGTCACAGCTGGGGCTGAGAGACAAAGCAGGAATTAGAGATGACAGCCTCTCCCCTTCCAGAAAATGTTGAGGTCTTTTCTCGCCAGTATTCTGCAGCGTGTTGCATAGACAGCCAGAATGGCTTCGGTCGTGCCATGCTCTTCCTCTGCAGCTCCAGTTGTTTCTTGTGACGTGGTGGGGCTGGGACTCAGCAGGTGCCTGGTCCTTGCTCTTCCTCTCGGTCCCGGTAAATCTGATTACAGGAGGAGCTCAGAGATTCATGCTGTTGGCCTGGTTGTCGTGGGCATCGCGGTGGTACCTGGTGGGGTTCACCTGCCAACCCTTCTGAAGAGGAACCGTGGGCTGGAAGATTTCCATTTGAGAGCACAGTGCTGGATAGACCTCAGGAGGTGGCATCAGCCACGTCCAAGCACGTCACGCCACCCCACATCCCTGCTAGGGCCTGGCTGGACCCCCCAACCACAGACAAGACCCTAAATCTCCTCCACTACCAAACCAAAACTTCCCTACTCTCCCATCAGGGTGTTCTTCCCAAATTACTCTAAATTATCCTTCCCTGGCATCCAAAGACATGGAGAAGAGTTTATTCCCTTCTCTCTGCAGCAACTCCTCGCATAGCTGAGGGCTGTTATCACGTCTCCCCTCTGCAGCTTTTAGACTAAACAAGCCCAGTTCTCTCAGCCTTTCCCCACAGGTCGTGTTTTTGAGATCTCTGGTCACGTTCGCTGCTCGCCTCTGGACTGTCTCTGGCTGATCATCACGTCTCCTTAAAAGTGGTGCCCGCTGGATGAGGTTCTCTGTCTACGTACACGAAGGAGAAGGATTATTTTGATTTCTTATGGACAGCATTTGGATTTATACCTCCCAAGTGATGGAGAGAGGAGAAAGCCAACCTCTCCTTACCAGCTCCACTAATCACCCATTTATGATACTGCCTCACAAATCATTTTCCCAATATCCAAGAATCACAAAACATGGCATTTCAGGCATTTTCTTCCTAATTCTGGAGTCTCAGGAATTGTTGGTTTGACCTGTCCTGGTGTTCCCTGCACCTGGGAAGGCTGGAAGCCCCATCCATGTTCTACCCCAGCACGCAGTGCTGAGAGATTACGAGTGGACAGATAACAGAGCCAGGCAGTAATACAACATAATAAAAAATACAACACCCATCCCCTGGGAGACGATCAGCAGAGACTTAACATTTTTCTCATAGAAAACCAAAATTCTGAGAATTCTGGGCTGAAAACCAATAGGGTGTGTTTTTCTTCTTTTTTTTCTTTTCTTTTTTTTTTTAAAAGTTCCAGAAATGCTCTTCGGTGTCTCGTGCATCCTTCTTGGACCTTGCTTTCCATTCTCCAGCCAAAACCCATCCCTCAGGACACCCCATTGCCTGCCTTCAGCTGGCCGGGCTGTTCTACTATGGAGGAGTCTCCAACCACCCTGTGCCGTCAGAGATGTCATTCTTTGGCAAAAAGTCATCCTTTTTTCAAACAGACAAAGAAATTTGAGATCCAAACAAACCCCACAGTGTAGTGAAGGTGTCAATACGCAGAAGACGCAATGCTCAGCAGCTGCTCTGGCAGGGGGGCTGGACTAGATGATCTTTTGAGCTCCCTTCCAACCCCGACATTCTGTGATTCCACGATTCTGTGATTCTGTGATTCTGTGTGTGATTCTGTGATAGCCAGATGCATCGAGTACTTTCTTGCAGCAAATCTCACAAGTTTTTGCTGAGAGAGGAATGTGCTGATCTCAGAGCTGAATGCCCGAGGAGGTCCAGGCTTCATGAAGGAGCAGCTGCAAAGAACATCCCCATCCAGACCTGTGTCCAGCAGCAAAACAGCATCAGTTGAATGAGCTGCACTTTGGCCCCTAGTTTGGAAGCTTAAAATGACACAAGAACTGGGGGGACGTCCTGTACCACATGTCCAAAGAGGGGAAGGATGGTGGGACAGGTCCCAACACGAACTTAAATGGAACCACATCCCCCAGTACCAACCAGCATCCCATCTCGTCCCACCCCCTGAAATGCAAGTGAATGGAAAATGGTCTGTCCAAGCGCTCATGCTGTAAATCCACTGGAAGCTGTATTTCCTAACCAAGGGGCTTTTACAGTCCTTACTGTAAGTAATAAAACTTCAGGAGGATTTTCTTGTGGTTAAACATTGAGGCCTGTTCTGGCCAAGCAGAGTGGGCTCTGCTTTGTCCTCTGGAACTGGATTTATTGTTATTTACATTTCAGTTTAAGCAATACTCAGAAGGTAGAGCATTAGTCATAAAGCTGGCTCCCTGCACGGCTACTCTTGTTTTCCTTGTGTTTCTCTTCCTGCCTTTAGTCGAATTCCCTTTGACATCAGGCATCAAACACGAAACTGCACATAGATCACATCTTGTCAGGGGCTGGCAGGGTTTCCGATCTGGCCTCTCTCTGCTCTACAGCTGTTTGGAGAGCTTGCTCAGCTGGAAGGAGGGTGGTCTGTGTCTCCTGCCCTTTGAAGTCCAAGGAGTCCCAGACACATGCTCAGACTCTGATGTGCTCTCGTCTCGGCCACGTTCAAGTGTCAGCTGGACCGTGGCTGGAAATCTGTCTTGTTGGATGAGGATTCGCACTGTGAGGGAAAGAACAGAAATGCAAAACCCGCCTTAGGTACTTCATACTCAAGCTCTACCTGTAGCCAAGGGAGAGAAACAGGGACCCCCAGGGAGCCTTTCCTCCCGCCCAAAGCACAGCGAGTGAATCACAAGGCTTTTGCCTTGATGTGAAGGGAGCTGGGGAGGGCTGGCTCCCATGAAGACATCCAGCTTTGTGGTGTCTGAAATCAATAGTGCAATCCTACTCTGGGCTCCTTGCTGTGCAGCTCCTTCCATTTCCTACATAATTTCATCCTCCTGACCACAGTTTCTTCTACACGCTGACGACGGCACCGGAGAGTGAGTTGTTCCTCTTCTTGTTTGCTGGCTGCACTAACCTTTACCATTAAACTCATTCTTTCACCTCCCCCTCACTCAGAGCTGCCCCTGGGCAAGTGTACCCATGTGGGACTTTCTTCTTAGCAATGCCACCATGTCTTGTGGTCACGCCTTTTCATCAGCCACAGGTTTGCTCCTGCAAAGGACACGGCAGGGTCAGTGGATGGAGACTGAGGTCAACAATGTGCCCAGCTGAGATTTGCTCTGTGAATTGAAAATGCTGCAGCAAACCTCTGCCTGCTGCCGTTCCCATCAGATGAAGGACCCTTGGCAGGTCCCTGGGGGCTAAAATCTGAACCACGTGGCTGGGGGCTCCCGTGGAGGTGCCCCCGGCTCTCCATCCCCAGCACCTCTCCCAGCCTCAGACCTCCTGGAAGCTCAATGACTGTGTCCGTGCGTCTGTCTTGGCGAAAGCACTCAGCTTTCCTCCCGCAGTCTCTGAGCTAGACAGTGTCTCTAAACACATTTTCCAAAACAGATTATTATTTACTCACCCAAGGCAAAGAAAAATATTCCAACACGAGGTGGCTCTTGCCCAACCCCTGGCGTGTTCCTCTCCGGGTGCCGTAATTTGGGATGGGGAGGGCAGACAGCCTTGATGTGGTTTTTCTTTCTCCCGGAGCCTCTCCAGCACAGTCATCCCCTCCCCCCCACACCGAGAAGCTCTCCTTACCCTCTCAGCCGACATAAAATTGTCCCCTGATATTAGGGAGCTAAATGAAGAAACATTTTGTTAAACCACTTGGAGCTGGGCAAATAGGTATTTTTCCAATTAAGGGTCCCAAACCTGTGCCCTGCCTGGAAGACTAAGCTGCCCTTCACCAGTGTGGCTGCTAGAGATTTTGGAGGGATCAACCCTGCAATTTAAAGGTAACTTTTCACACAGCATCTGCTGACATCCTCTGCGGTGCCTGGGACGGTGGTGAACTGCATGGGATTAGGAAACGATCCTATTTTAATATCTCATCCCTCTGCTGGCTGAAAGGCCTGATCCAACACACCAGACAAACCCCAGTGTGTGCTATTATTAGTTTTCAATTATAAATTAATAGATTAAAAAGTCATGCTGGTTAATTACAAGAGGCTAAAGCACTAACCTGGCTTTACAGCAATGTTAATATGTGACCCAAGAAGTAAAAGCAATAGCATGAGGGCAGGAAAAGAGAAAGAGAGAGCAGAAAACACTTGAGGGTTGCAGGGAAGGAGGCTGCCATCTCTGTTTTTTCACCCTGAAAGCTGTGGCATGGACACGTTGAGATTTGAAGCCGAGAGGTGCAGCTTCCATCCTGCACTGATTCCCTGCAGGCAAACCTCCTCAGCTGAGGAAGCTGCGGGACCAGTCGCGGTGCCGAGGCAGAGGGATGTCACTTCCAGCCCCGGCTCGCAAAAGCCACTCTGTATTCTGCAACCGTCCACGTGTTTTATAACTGTTGATACCGAACTATAAATAAGCACACCCCAAATTAACAGTGCTCTCCTCCGGCTTTAAATTATTTTCATGGATTCTTCCCTTGAAATCGCAGCAGACTGGTGGTTCAAAGCTTTGTGGAAGATAAATCATGCAGGGAAGGAGGTGGGACAGGCTAAAGTCTGGACTCCCGCAGCTGAGGCTATAAAACCCTGCTGTGCCACCACTTGCACGCGTAGTCGTTTCTGAGCGGGGTGACTCCTTCTCTCACTCATGTCTGCAAAAAAAAGCGTCTCTCCCCTCTCAGAGCAAGCTGCATCTGGCCTGCAGTTTCTCTGACGCTTGCCTAAAAAAGCAAGCAAGCCCCAGCAAATTGAGCAGCAGCAGTTGAATCAGTAACATCCCCTGTGATGCCTTCTGGCCTGCCATCGGGTTTCACCACCACCAGCAGAGGTGACTGGTGGGGACACGGGTCTGGGTCCCAGCAGGTCCAAGATTTTTGGTGCATGGGTTTAAATCCACCCCTGAGGCTGGGTGGTGCTTGGGTGACCAAATCACAGAATCACAGTATGGTCAGGGGTGGAAGGGACCTCTGAAGATCCTCTAGAGCAGGAACAGCTAGAGTAGGTCACACAGGAACACGTCCAGATGGGTTTTGAATGTCTCCAGAGACAGAGACTCCACAACCTCAAGTGTCATGAGAGTCAGTGAGTGCAAAGCAGCGCTGGGGGATGCACAGAGGGGAATTTCCACTCTGTGCTTTGTGGAAAACTGGTAGGACTGTGCCTTCCCAGTTAATGGTCTCTCTTTGGCCACAGCAGAGCTGGGAATTGCCTGGAAGAGAGCGGTAGGGCTGGCTTTTTACTGCTGCTGCTGAAGAGTGATCCCTGCCTGACCCTCCCATCACATGAGCCTTTGCACGGTAGGTCTGGCTGCGTTTTGCAGGGCAAAGCCCGTTAAAGAGGAGAGACTCAACTTTATTGCCCTGTTTGAATTCCACATGCCTCCAGATGAAAAACAAGCCACTTAAAATGATAAAAGGGCCTGCTTTTTATTTACTGGAGTGACAACAAAACTCCTAGCTACATCTCTCTGGCAGGCTGTATTCATGCAGATCAGACAGACCAGGCACGCAGTCCTTGACATAAAGCAACTGCCTGCTTGCAGGAGAGATTTGAAGGGTGCTGCAGAAATGCCTGCCTGCTAGTCTTTTGCTTCTGTGGCTGAAGCTGATCCACCCCTGAGTCCTTCCCTCCCAGCCCTCCTGCCATGGCAGCACCCCTGCATTGTGTGGGGGAGAGGCAGGACAGGAGGGGAGGGATGGAACTGGTGGTGGCTCTCCCAGAGGAGCAGCTATATGGGGGAAGGATGGTGGTGAAAAGGTGGGCTGCAAAGGGTCAGGCTGATATCTGAACAGGATGGAAAGGGTCTGAGACAGGGAGGGTGAAGGTAGAGAAGTGGATGAAGGAATGCTGGGGACCTGACCTTGAGAGGGGAGAAGAGAGAATGACAGGGAATGGACACCAAAGCCACAGTGAAGGAAGACCAGACAACCCATCAGTGGGTGGGACACAGGAGAAGGGGTGTGACCCAGAGGCTGGGAGGGGGACTCCCCCCTGCAGCCCCAGCCCAGGCCCCACAACTCCTCCCTGGTCAGTCAGAGACTGAGGAGTGAGGGAGGGGAGCAGTGGCAGGGTCTTGGGGGAACGTCTGCTAAATGGGGTGATCACAGTCAGCAGGGCTGAGCCAAACCATGGTCTGAGAGTTTAACCAGCTTACCCTATATGAGACACTGTCGAGTTGCAAAAATACCCATTTTTAAGGGTTTCCAGGCTCCCAAGTCCTACCGATTTCATTTACAGACAGACTGCAAGATCTGCAGCCCCTCAGGGATGGGGCAAGGTCTGCAGAACCAGGCAAGGTGAAGGTATCTGAGCAATAAATGCTTTACAAGGCAGTTCACCCCCCGTTATCCCTGCACGTGTTCGTGTGATGCAGATGCAGATGTCTCTGTCAGAACATGTGCTCTCTACAGCATTACATCATTGCAGTGGAACAGCACCAGGTAGCAATGCAGCACACTGCAAGCCAGGGCCAGGGCAGGCTTCTTGCTTCTCCCTCTAAAATAAAGCCCGACAGCACCTGGTGGGAGAGGGGAGGCTTTCGAGTGGAAAATGTTGGGGTTTTGACCAGCCCCATCACCCAAACATTTGTGCCATGGTCCCTGAAGGAGAATGTGTCCATCAGATTTAGGTACCTGGCTGGACAGATGTGTTGCAGTGATGGGACCCCACAGTGCAGTCTGCTGCTGTGATTTAGAGGCTGCTACAGGAGAAACAAAAGGGTCCCTTCAACATGTCACCCCTGGATGGAGAACGAGCTGTCATGGCAACTGTGTCAGTGTCATTTCTGTATCGGAACGTATGTAGCAAAGCACACGCAGCTTCAAGTGTCGCCTGATGGAGCCAGAGGAGTCTCATGAGACAATTTCCATCCCATCCTTGTCGGTACAGAAAGGATACAGGAACCTCTGTGGGTCCAAGAGGGCAGGTATGATGCACCTTTGACCAGGAGGAGTTGCATTAACATTTGAAGGGCAAGAGAGAATCTCACATTTGGGCCTGAGCTCTGAGCTGCAGTGTCCCTGTGTGTGTCTACAGACACTTCATTATCAGTGATGCTGATAAATCTGAGTAAATTCCTCCACGGATTTTTTGAGATACAAGTTTGAAAAGGAGGCTAAAAGGTCTAAAAGTGTTTAGGATTTACAAAAGGACTCAGTTAAATCACTCCGTGCTGTCTGTCAGGTAGAAATGCTAACTGCCTTGAAGGGGGAGCAACAATTTGGGTGGTTTGCAGCGGTAAAACTTCTTGGGATGAATCTAGACGTGAGTCTTGGAAAGTCCAAAGGGATGCGTCAGTAAAACATGCAGAGGTTTTCTGAATGGGAACTTAACAGAGGTCCAAAAAAGTGACTTTAAAAGGTAATAAAAGGTCTAACTTATTTCCAGGTGGATTATATGGCTATAGCCATGTATTGCCTTTCTGTGATCTTTAATGCAGCTACAATAGCTGCTCTGCTGAAGGAAGGGCTTGGCCATTCTCCTAGACCATTGCTGTTCCACACGCATTTTCATTCCCATGAGTTTTAGTCAGGCAAAGAATTCGCTACGTGCAGCGTATTACAAAACCGAAACCCTATTTTTCCTGTTTCCGTACCGCAAACACAGCGCGGTTTGTGTGACTTTCTTCACTCCTTGCTTATTTGGCAAGTTCAGACAAAACTCGTTTCACATGTCACCTGCAAAATTCTTCCACGATTATTCACAAGGTGTGTGCCGGCTGAGATGCGCGAGCTGGTTTGCTGAAATCAGTGACACCGCTTCTGATTTTTGGCCAGCATCCCAAAATCAGGCATTTTTGGCATGCCAGTTTGCCATCCTTACGTGGATATTTGCTTTCTGCAAAGGACAGTCGTATCCCTACCAAGAAAAAAAACCCCACCCTTGCTTCTACAGATGTAAGTTTGCAATAGACTGCAAGCATTGCTGGTGTGTTCAAAGAGAACCGACTTCAGAAATCACTGAAAGATTTACAATTCTGTGCTGTTTGCATGAGCATCTACTTGCAGCCTGGGGATGGGAGCGCTGCCGTGCTGTGCTGAAGACGTGGTCCTTTCCAAGTGTGTGATTTCATTACAGCTATGGGCCATGCCTGCATGAACAGGTTACCATGACTGGCACGGCAGGGGAGAATCTGGGGATGACACCCGCTGGGAGAAACTTGCAAACGTGTTGGAGCACAGGGTTTGAATGCAAAATGGTTTTGGCAAGTTGGAGAAATGGCCTGAAAAAAACCCCCAAACAGACCTCGGCTCAGTAGGGACAAGTGCCAGGCACCAGCAAAGCACAGGAAGAAATGTCTGGGCAGCAAATGCTGAGGGAAAGGGGAAAAGAAAAGTGGGAGCTGGTGGATTGTAAGATGAACACAAGTGGCAATGTGATTCAAGAGAAGAATAAGCCAAAGAGAGAGAGGATGTGAGCAACGAGGGGAAACCAGAAGCATAGAGAACATGACCTGGAAGGACTGAGAGGAGAACTGGAGCTGCTGAAGTCCCAACGGCGATGGGATGCCCAGCAGCCTTCAAACACTGTGTCTGCTGAAGGGAGGCAGGAGAGACCCGCAGCCTGCAGCCAAGAACGGAAAGATGAGCTTCAACTGCAGCCAGAAGAATATTCAGACCCAATTTTGTCCCCTTTAGAACAGCAAGCAGGCTGGAAAAAGAGATACAGGAGAGAAACCTACACCAGAAAATTCAGGTTCTCTTCCTGGATGTTGTTTTTTTGCCTTTTTTTCCTCCTAAATTTCTGCTAGCTGATTTGAGCATCAAAGCTACATGGTGCAGTTAGAAAAGGCAATGCAGTCCTACCCCACCTGCAGCAAATTCCTCCCTGGATAAATCAGGCTCAGAGTTTCCACTGCTGGCTAATCCATGCCCAGCTGCCTCTCTGAGATTAGCTCCAGGCTCACGCCCTGACCTCTACCTCTCTTCCCTTAGCCAGTTTTGTTTGCTTACTAAAATAATTTAAAATTCCTACATATCTGAGCAACCTAATGCATTCCAAGTCACGCAGTACCTGGAGAGTGACACCAGCGACCACGGAGGCGGTTAAAGGCTGCAGAAACTGCTCCCAGTTGCTCAATAACCTCACCTGAAAGGGAAAAGAGGTGGCCCTTGTGAAATCTGGGTTGCACAGGGCAGGAGCTGGCCATGCTTGCAAAAAATTTTCCAGCACAATGTGAGCAATTCCTTTTGTTCATCTAGTAAATATTATGTCTTGGGTTTATTCTGTAAGTCGGTTGTTTTGTTTTTCTTTTTTTTCTCATTAAGGAGTGTGCTGACTGATGAACCTACAGTTCGCCAAGGGACGTGTAGATGAGTTAAAGAGAAAAAAGATGGGAGCACACAGGGTTAAGCCTCTGGGAAAGCATGTGCTGCAGCCTGGGAAAGTATCTCACCGGTCTGAAAATGGACCTTTTCGATTTTCACGTCCCGTTTTGTATTCTCTAGGGGAAAGGTGGTGTGCGGTTGCCTCCAGAAAAGGACTAGGTCTATCTTAACAGTAGTTTGTATGGCTTTTTTTTTTTTTTTTTCCTTTTTTTTTACTTTCTTCCTTTTCTTAAGTTTAGGCTATTTCTGCTCCTTGTGTTGAGAACAGCTTCAGTCTGAAGCTTAATTTTTTAAGGGATAACTTACAGCGTCTATAAACACCCACCAGTAGCATTGGGAACAGTTTTCTTGCCTTATCTCACAGCTTTCCCAGCTGATTTTCCCACTCCCTTGCCCTACCAAAGTCTTGGGGAGGGCATACCCTGAATGCTCAGACATCTCGTGGGCTCAGTGAGCAGCAATCCAGCGTGGGGCAGTGACAACACGGTGACAACGCTCTGTCCTGCCCAGCAGACAAGCAGGGTGGCGGAGGCTGGGGTTTCTCTGCTCGTGGAGGCTCTTCACTCCCACTGGTTGTTTGGGTGTTGAGATTTTTGGCTGTTTCCATCTCCCTTGAAGCACTGCTTTCCCCACCAACTTCTTTGCACCTCATCTCCTCAACTGTGGGATGGGGGATGGTCCCTGTGGTCAGTGCACACAAGACACACCAAAGCCACCTCTTCTGCCTCCTTATCAGACATTGTGAGGGCTGTCAAGGTGGTGTAAGTAAAATATCTTAGGTATCAGGACCCAAAAACTTATTGTGAATCGAGACAGCAAAATATTTGACCTAGAAACCCTACATGGGTGCTAATCATCATCCACAAGCTGTAGGACAGCAGAGTGGGTGTAGAGTGTGAGCTGTCACTTCATGAGAAGAGTTTTCCAAGCTGGAAGGTGTCATCCAGCAAATTCATTTTGAAAACCACTGCTGGCACATGGTTTTGCTGGTTTAAGTCCCCGATATGGCTTGTGAGCAGCCAGACCATGTGCCTGTTGGGTGATGGGGTGATCTGTCCAGGGCTGAGCCACATTTAGGAGGCTGCAAAAGAAAACTGTTAATGCAGCCCCAAGCTGAGATGAGTGAAAATTCAAAATTCAGACAGACGTGACTCAAGAAGCAGATCTTCTTCATCTCTTTCCCCCAGAGGATTCAGAAGAGGCGTAGGTAGGGGAAATGGTCTCTCTTTTTCCCTGGAAATGAAGCCATCAACTCAGCACACAAGTAGAGCCGGGGTTTGGGAGAGCATAGCACAGGTCTGCCTCTGGCATGAATGTCTTGGGTGGTGTTGCGAAAAGATTTATCCTCTGCCCTCTGTGTCCTCTCTGTCTGACGCAGCAGAGCTTTGTCAGGGCAGGTTGCCCCATTTTTGTGAAGTATCTGGGACTGTGGGGTCTCTAGAACCCTTGTAGTTCCAGAAGATCCTGGAATTCAACAACATATTTTTAGAGGATGCTGAAAGGTTTGATCTTTCCTCGAGTCTCATTAGTGGAGAACAGACTGGACTGACAGCTTCTTACCCCAAACTGTGACTAGATCTTCACAGTAAGACTAAGGCTGAGTACAAGAGCAAGGAGCAAACCATGGATATTCAAGTCTGTCTCACCTGTGAGCACACCATCCTCAGGAAGGTCTAATTTCTTCAGGCGCACAAGCGGGTTTCTGGGTTTGCCAACTGGAACAGCTTCAGAGCAGCAACTGCCCTAAAGTTGCTGTTTTTTCTTTCCCTCACATTCCCTTCAAGGGAGAAACAGCCACTTCTTACCCAACCGGAGCACTTTGATCTCTGGGCTGTGGTGTTTCTAGCTCTGCAGCCCATCTGGTAGGCTCCGAGTGGGGTTCTTACAGACCAAAGGGTTTCCCATTGTCCTGCGGTAACCACCAAGCTTTGCTGCGGGGCATCTTATTATTTTTCCTCACTCCCTCCCTCTCAGTTCCCCAGCTTGGATATACAATAAACACTCCAGCAATCAGGTCAGCATACTGAGCAGCTCAGGAGCTCCAGGGTCATGGTGTTGCAGAAGGGTGGTAAATCAGAGCCATGGGTACATGTACCATCCATGTATGGTGCTGGTGCTGTGCTTAGACCATCTCTGTGCATGTGCCACCAAAATGATGATCCGAATGACCCACGACTCCACGCTTGCTCCACACCTTGAACCACTCTGCTAGTCCAGCATGCCTCGTTTTTCCCTGTCTGGCCCTGTTATGTTTTCCATCTTGCTCCATTGCCCAGCCCAGGCACTGGTAGTTGTCAAAGGAATGGAGACCAGTGATGGAAGAGCTACAAGGGTGGGAGAAGAAGGACACATTGAGAAAGACAGATCTGAGGCACCGCCCTTGCCTCCTTCTGCATTGTGAAGCATGGAGGAGGACTCTCACACCAGCTCCACTAGCATGGAAACCAACTACGTTGAACAAGAATTTTCTCCAGTGCCTGGACCACGAGGTGGCCCACAAGGAGCAGGAGATGCTGAGCTGAGCTGCTCTGTTACCCAAACCATAGCTATCTCCCTGAGCAGTGCATCTTCCCACGCAGGCGACACGTGGGGACAGGACCCGGCCGGCAGTAATGTGGTGTTCCTGCCTCCTTTTGTAGGACATACTTTCCGAGCAATCTGTGAGCACCAATCATGGCGTTTCTCATATGTAACGTCAGCAGACAGGAGCTGGATTTAGTCACACAGCTCTCCCGATGTGTCACCGCCGAAAGGTCACTGCATCTCTCCTTACCCCGCTGGCACGGCGCCTGAGGGAGCGGGCGGCGTTATATAACCTGGCCTTGTCAGGATCTTTTGGCAGGGCAGCCGTGCCCCCGATTATTATTTCCCGCAAACAAACAGCCTCGGTTCTTTGCAGCACCCTTAGAGATCCTCCATGCCATGGGGCTGGTGTGCAGCCCAACTCAACGCAGAGACCGTGCTGCTGCTTGATCGTGCCCACAAGCCCGAGCCTCTCTTCTGCATTTTCCTTTTCTGACAGCTGTTGACATCAAATCTTGAACCTGGAAAGCTGCAAAAAGAAGAGCCAGGCATGCCAGGAGAGGCAGCACGACGGTAGAGGAGGGAGCAAACAAATGACTATTGACAGGCAATATAACACCTTCTAGTTGTGATGCTGTAGTCTTCAGCAAGCAGCACGGCTAAGGGAATTGCACAGGGAGGGAGGACTGATGTGCCGAGCCTGGTGGCCAAAGTCCCTCAGGGTGATGGGCACAGAGGTGGGAGTGTGTCACTCTGCAGGATGTGGCTCAGTGTCTTATGCTGCCATTGCACCATCTATGTTTATCATAATGTCACACCTGCCTTTGGTCTCTTCTTGATATGCAAGAGCTTGGCCTTCTCCGCACCCACCTTATGGCAGAGTCTTTCCTCTCCAGGCTCCCAAAACTTTCATCCATCCCACAAACAAAACCTGGGCTGGGAGGCAGTCTAAATTTATTCCCGAAACAATGGTGTTGATTTGCTCGGTTGAGAATTTTGCCCTAAAGTCATGGATCTTGCTCTCTCTCCTTCCAGAGCATCCCGTGGAAGCAGCTCTAGAAATCGGATCAGCTGGACGGTTTGGAGGCCACGGATGTGCCTGGGATGATCAGGGGCGAGCAGTAAAGAAAAGGCCCAGCAGAGTAATGGAAATTGCTTCATGTGTTTGCAGCCGGTCTTCAGCACCGCCCTTCTTCCTCCATCTCCAGTGGGACCTTGGCCATCGATATGGGTGAGGTGGGTCACACTCAATGTCTGTCTGGAGATCATAGAATTATTATAGAATCATTAAGGTTGGAAAAAAACCTCTAAGATCATCTAGTCCAACCATCTACCCAACACTACTATGACCAGTAAACCATGTCCCAAAGTGCCACATATGCACTTTTTTTGAACACCTTCAGGGATGGTGACTCCAACACTGCCGTGGGCAGCCTCTGCCAGTGCTTATCACTCTTTCAGTAAAGAAATTTTTCCTAATATCCAATCTTAACCTCCCCTGGTGCAGCTTGAGACCATTTCCTCCTGTCCTATCATTAGTAACTTCGGAGAAGAGACCAACACCCACCTCACTGCAATCTCCTTTCAAGGAGTTGTAGAGAGCGATGAGATCTCCTCTCAACCTCTTCTTCTCCAGAATAAACAACCTCAGCTCCCTCTGCCACTCCTTGGGATAGGAGCAGAGCTGCTGCAGGCGCTCACATTCCCAAACGCCGGGAGAGTGGGACGAGACCTGTCCCTTGGGAGGGGAACACCAGCACAACATGAACCCTCAGATTGCTTTGTTCAGAACAAGGGAAAACCCAAACCTTTTACTTCTTAATTAACATCACAAACACACCGAGAAATTATTCCTTCTATATGTCACGTAGTCTAATGACTAGTTAATAATAAAAGTCATGCAGATCTGCAGCCTTCAAAGCAAGGAAGCAGATTTTAGAGTTAATGTCCTTTCACAACGAGCTTCAAAACATGTCTCTGTTTATTCTGGGACAAAAATCATCAGGAAAAAATAGACCTGAACAGGACAAGCAATTTTTTTTTTTTTTAGTACAGGATTTTTTTAATGTACTATTATTAAAAAAAGTGAATAATAGAGGAAAGTGCTTTGAAATGATGGCTGGAAGGTGGCAGCAGGTTGAGCCGGTAAGCCCAGACTGTCTCTGGAAACAGAAGCCATTTGGCTGCAGAGCACTGGTTACAGGTTGTGCCACTCTCACCCTGCCACAAGGCTCTCCTGCCTCCTTCAGCCTTTTGCCATTCACGTAATCCCATTTAGAGCTGAGCTTAAAACCCATCAAGCTTGTCCACAAAGCCACCCTCATTTCCGTAGCCTCTTTGAACAGTGTTTCGGGCAGTTGCTCATGGTGCTGGGGTAGTTCAGCATAAACAATGCTGAACTCCTGCCAGGCAGAAGTTGTCCTGTTGTCCTTCTGCTGCCTGGGCCCCAGGGCTGAGAGTCCTTCTTCAAGAACGATGGTCTCAAGCCTGCTTGTTGGTGGCAGGATGAAGAATCTCTGGGCTACCTGCACCATCCCTTTCCTAGGTCTGGATAACCCAAGCTGCCTGAGGCTCGCTGGAGGTCAAAGTGAACTGCAGCATCTCCTGGCCCATGGAGACAAGGGTGTGGAGCAAGGGGGACATGCCTTGTCCTGTCCCAGCACGCCGTCAGGATGTGGGCAGTCAAGCATCCAGAGCCAGAAGCTGGGAAACTGCCCAGTGTGGACAGCCACAAGCATCCAAGTGCTCTGATTCATCCCAGGGAGAGGTTCTCTCCCTGGGAATTGCATTTTTTTGTTCAAGGAATCTGATGTTCCTTTCCCAGATTTCCGCATCCCTATGCCTTGAGCAAGCCAATCCTTTCCCAGTGCAGCAGGCAATGGGGGAACGGGGAAACTCAACCCAAAGCACTAGAGACACCAAAGCAAGGGAGCTCTGTAATTCATGATCTCTCTCGAGGCATGCGCAGGGAGAACAAGAAGAATTCCTTCTCCAGAAAGATGTGGCAACATGAGCAATGCAAGCGGAGGAATGTTTTTGGGGAGACACGGAGCAACTACGAAAGTCCTGTCTTTCCAAATGGAGACTCAGATATTCAAAGGGGTATGACGATTTGAAAAAGTGAAGTGACTGGAAACAAGCTTTAAACAAAGTGGTTGCACTCGGCAAACAGATCAGGTCTAGACATGGCACTGCAGAAAGCAAGGTGGGAAAGACAGAAAAGCCCAAGCCAGCTGAGGGGAGATGGTTTCCCACAACCTGGGGAACGTGTCCGGGCTCCAGCCCCATCCCAGGCTGCCTGAGGAGGTGGCCTCCTCTCTGTCTCTGAGCCAAAGGGTGTTGCAGTGTGAGGCTCCAGTGCTTTCAGAGGGAACAAGGCACCTAAACACCTTCTTGGTTTGGTGTTTAGTCTCACCGGGTCTTGGCACCTCTGCTGAGAAAGTGCTGCCTCCTCCCCTTATGACGAGGATGGAGACTTTCCACTTTGAGGTGCTTGTGCACTGCCTGCTGGCTATCTCTGACAGCTTCCTCAGTAGCCTTACTGGGAGCACTGGGAGAGGGTTAACACCACTCCTAGCTGACAAAATTTTTTGAGGCATGTTTGAGCTAGGGAACAGCTTCCACCCGCTGCACGTGGAGCGTCTGGCAGGAGAACAATAAAACCACCATGAAAATACCAACGCAGGTGTCACTGTCTTGTGAGAAATGCGTCCCGCTCCTTAGATTTTTCAGGAATTAATTGAAAATATATTTGTGGGTTTTGTTGTAATGGGGGTTGCCATGACAACCGCTACAGCTCCTCGGGAAAAAAATAGGAAGGGCTCACACTGTCACCAGGGCCATCTGTCCCTCTCGTGGAGGGCCATTAGGAAGCCATGTACCAACCTCCCCGAGCCAAATCTTCATTTAAGCTTATGGTGATATCAGTCCTTGGTACAATTTATCAAAACGCTCCTCTCCTGAACCGCTGTTTCTTTTCTCTGCGCTGACACGATAATTTCCTCTATATCGCTGCAAATTAAATTCTAATGAGGGAGCGTCGCATTTCAATGTGATGGAGAGCTTTTCCTCTCTAAGATGCACGGAAGCATCGCACCCATTGTGGAGGGAGGAGAAGGGATTAAATATGAATCAAGCTGCATGCGACAAGAGCAAGCTCTCCTTGCCCATATCTCTGCTGCTGCCTCGCAGCTCTAGAGGAGCAGGAGCCCTGGGAAAGGCAAATTTTCTAAGGTATCTAGTTATTATTCACCTTAATGCCGTGGTATTCTCTATCCTGGGTGGCTGCACGCTCCTCTCTGGGCTGAGGCTACAAACCCCTCAGAGGGCAATTTGATCCAGAGGTTATTTTTGGTTGTGCTTGCTCCTGCTAAAGAGAGGCCACCTCCACGTCCCAGCAGCATGAACTGTCTTTTCAGCTCCGTCATCCCCATCTGACGGCGGAAGGCCTGGGGACCTCTTGGCAGGGAGCAGAGGGCTGCATCAAGAGCTCTTTGCATGGAGGGGAGATCCTTGGCAGGGTGTTAGACTGGAAAAACACAGAGATGGTGGGGTCTGGGGGCTTCCCTGCCCTATGGTCCATTCGCTGGTGTGGCTAGGGGGGGTTGAAAAGAGCTCAAGCACGGAGATCTGCTCTCTGCACAGCAGGAAAAAATCCCAGCCCCACAGGAGAAAAACACGGGGGAAAACTTCAGAGAACCCCCAGCTGAAGCTCAGCAGAATTGTAGCTTTTCGTTTAGATCCTCTCAAGAGTAACAGGGTCTTGCTCGAGGCACAGGGAGGCTGGGTGGCTCCAGGTTCAACTCTGAACAACTTATTTCCAGGGTCACTGCAAGCTGCTAAATCTTCTTCTGCCACAAATTCCCCATCAGGAGCGGAGAGGTGGGGATATGTGAGGAATCCCAGAGCTTCGCCAGTGGGCAGGAGGAAGTCAAAACTGAATTATTGGAGAGCCCTGCCTGCAGACCAACAAATAAGGTCTGAATTTGACATTCAGTGTGAAGTCAGGAGCCGGCAGAGAATCGACTCCAGCCAGCACCGCCCTGGTATTAGCTTGACCCCTGTAACGTGAATCTGCTGCGCCCGCGTGACGCTGTGCATCAGAATAATCTCTGACATCTGCTGTGATACAGGGCCAAAGCCACCCTCGGTGGGAGCAGCAGGGCTTTATTTGACTCAGTAGCTTTTACTCCAGGGTTGCTTATGGTCCCAGGAATGCAGGTTGCTGCCTTGGCAGTATTATTTACTCGTTGCCTGTCTGGGGTTGTAGCCGCGCTTTTTTGGACGGTGACTCATGTCGACGCTTTGGAAGCTGCTTATACCAAAACTTCACAATCAAATCCAACCCAAAAAATACCAGGCAGAAAGCAAAAGATTAGAGGCCCTGGAAGAAGGTGGTCAGTCTGGACCGTTGTTTTTGCAGGATTGCTAATTCCAAGTAATCTCAATTGTAAGAAAAATTCGGAGCAATCAGGAAAAAACCAAAAAGCGTGTGATTGAACTCTATCCCTCCTTGAGAAATACAGCTACTGGGTTGTCCCAGAAGTGTTTTCCTGGAAGGAAATTGTGAGTTGTGCTGGGGAAGTTGCTTAGAAGTTTCTTGGAAGGCTTGGATCTGAGAACTCTGCAGAGTCCTGAGCCCCATCCTGGTGCCAGGGAGGCTGAGGTGCCTTTGGCCGTGTGAGGGACATCAAAGTCCTCAGAGCTGCCCAAGGAGTGTTAAGGCCATGCCTCGTTATATGTGTGCACAGCATTTGTCTCTTTGTACCGCAGAAACCACCTGATTTTCATGAGACTACTAATGTGTGCAATTTACAGAACACCGTGGCTGGTAAAGACATCAGAGCGACAAAGAGTAAAGCTCTGCTGCGCTGCTGTGATGTGCCAGGACTGTGTGGGCTGGACATGACACAGGCGTGGGACAACCCCGAGAGCCACGGACAAGCCAAATGCCTCTGATCCTGCGTGTGATATGTTTAGAGTCAGCCAGGCAGGGTGGGTCGGTTTCAGAAATGATAAAACTTTGGCATCACGGCCCCGCACATTCCATTTGTAGAAAAGCTGAGCAAACCAACCCAAAACCTTGCAATGGAGAGGAAGAAGGGCCAGGGAAGAGCAATGCAAAGACACTGAATGAAACCACATGCCCCTGGGGCCAGGCACTGGTGAGGGCAGGGGATGGAGCCTGAAGGGGTTAGAGATATTTCCAGAGCTCAGCGTCTTTTGGGATCTTTCAGGAGCTGCTTTATCTTTTGGGAATGCCATTTCCCAGGTTGCAGTTAGAAACTTGCTTCAAAAGACCCTTCTTGCCATCTTAAAACTCAAGTTCCTCTTCCACTGGGCATGGAGGCGTGGAAGGACTCCTCGTTTTCTTCTCCTCAGCTGCTGAGATTTCCAGGGAGGAAAAGAGAGTCAGGAGCTCTGGGCGTGCTGGTCCCCTCCGTGGCCTCATGCACATCGGGGTGTACTTCGTAGTGTAAGAACTAATGAAGAGAAGTTTGCTCGCCCTGCTGTGCTCAGTCCCAGGAGGGCAATCCCCTGGCTGGGGTGATGCTGACACATTTATGGGAGATGCATTGCTGCACGCTCGGCTCTAACTTGGGAAAAGGAAATGTGCAGTTCTCTTGGAAAGGCTTTGGACACGCACTTCAGGAGCAGAGCTCTGCACAAGCATATTCCCTGTGCTCCTGGAGGCAAGCTCCACGTATCTGTGTGTGCACTTGTTGTAGGAGCAGAAAAAAACAGTTTTTTCACATGAGAACTAAGTGAAGGTGCCAGGTTTGGTCCCTGAGACGTGAACCCAAACCCACGAGCTGGCAGAGGAAGAAGGGTTTTCCTTACGTGGAGCCAGTGTCAGTGCGGGTGTAAAGCAGAATAGCTCTTCTGAAGGACTGGTACTTCCTCACCTGTGAATGTAATGGGGGCTGCAGGATGGGAAACTCTGATTTTTTGTATCCTTGGATTTGCAAGACCTTCATCCAACAAGATGAATGCCTGATCTTCTAAAACACAGAATTATGTCATTGTTTCTGTTTACCTTCTCCAAAGAAAAAGCTGAGCCGGCAACTGCTTGAGGTCTATTCCTGATCTGTATTTGCTAGAAGCTGTTTTGACTGAGTTTGCAGAGCTGCTAAATAAGTCTCTCATGAAAAATGAACACATTAAGCACAATTTTTAATTACTCCGCTCAGCTGCTGCGTTCCCTCTCTTTATTCTGGGACACCAAAACTTTACAGCCTGGTCTGGTTAGTACATTAAAAAACTCCAGATCTCTCTGCCCTTGCTGGCCTAGGGACACAACGATAAAATTAGAACTGTAATTGTCCATACTTGTGTGAAGTATTGTTTTGTATTTATTTATTTCCCGTGTTGCTTGCATTAGTGTAAATCTATGGGGTGGCCATCCAGCACAACAGAGTGTGAATCACGGGAAAGGACAATAAATCCATCAACACCCTCCAAGTTGTTAGAGACACGGTGTGACACAGGTAAAGTTTGCTCTTCTGATTTTTCCAGCCTTCCATTTTCTGCTTTGGCATATGCCTGGAGGCACTAAGGTTTCCCAGAAGTCCCAGATGCCCAGTCAAACCTCAGGTCTTCTTGGACTCAGTGGTGGGTCCCATCAGTGCAATCAACATGACTTAATCTCCTTTCTTTGGGATTTTGTGATTCTTACATCTTCACTCTCCTGTTAATACCGTTTCCAGATCTTTCTCATACACAACCTTTGATTCATGGGTCAGCTTCTCGGTGACTTTCCATCTGACTCACCGGTTTGCCTTTCTAAATCTCCTAAAATTTTCTCCCTCGCTGCACCTCTCAATTCATCTGCTGACATTGTTATCTTCTATTTAGCTCTGAAAACCATCCAGAGTGGTGGTTATGGGATGGATTGACTCAGGAATGAGCCAGACACAAGGCAGTCTTGTCACTTGGGAGAAAGTACCTCTAAGAGAACTTGGCTCTCTAACTCCTCTGCAGCTTTCCTGCAGCTCCTTAGAGATATTTTTAAATCATGAGCGAAGATGACTGAATTTAATATGGCAATGCTGAGGATGCAAGAAAGTTTCAAAATTTAGCTGTTCTCATTCCTAGAAGAATGAGAGTCCAGAAAGCTGATCCCTATGTTATTTTTTAAAGGCAACAGGGTTTGATTTTCTTCCAGTTACAAGGAAGAAGCTGAGGACACACAGATGCTCGACTGATAACTCTCTGTCCTCAGGGTGAAGAAGTCCCTCCTGGAGTGTCCCAGTCAGGCGTGGATGCTGTGAGTGAAGGGCTGGATGTTCAGGATGATGGAACTCTCATATTTTCATGCAGTCTAAAGATTGCGAGATCTGAAATAGGAGATCTGTATCTTGAAATCATCAGGCAGGTAGCTGGGTGAAGATGTTCTCAAGCCTTCTCTCAGCCCTCAAAGCTAAATACACCTGCGTTTTCCTGCATGCTTCTAGGAAAGGAAAGAGAACTTCACAACTAGCAGGGCAGCATCTTCGCCCTATGATGATGGCCAGCAGAGAACATTTCCCAACGAATTGTCAACTCAATTGCTTCAGTTTATGGGGAGAAGATTAATGATTCTGGGAATGTATCTCTGACTCAAATGAATGTCTAGTTACTGGCCTTAAATGGCCACCAGAAGTTTCTGGGAAATATCTTACTTGCCTGAGTATGTGTACAAATAGGTCCCATGAGATATAAAAAATACTAGGCAGTACAGCTTCTCCATGAATGAAACAAAAGTCCATGCTACGTAGTCAGAGGAATTTTATTAACTTGTGAAAAATTCTTGAGCTGTGTATATCAGTATTAACATATAAGCCCAGTTAAGGACACGCAAGGAGTTAGAGGACTTCAAAATCTCTCGTTCATACTCTGCTGATAAGAACATATTTTGGGAACATTTACATTTCCAAATAAGGAAAATGCTAATAACAGAAATCTGTGAATTAGCTACTGTTCTCTTAAAGAAGTCTTTTTGTCCATTTTTTTTTTATCCCAGTGTCTTTGTTCCGCAAGAGAAGTGTAGCAATTAGCGCTGATTGTGTGACTGGTAAATTATCAACTACTGACTTCCAATCTACAGTGCATTTGAAAGACAGCTTTGATTGTACAGTCCAAGATCACAACGTGGCATGTCTGGGACCTAAGGGCTTGTGCAAGGTTACTCTGAACACAGAGGAATCTCTAGCTTTCTGCGAGATTTACTAGTTTTCTGGGTAATAAAGTGTGTATAGCATTACTGAAATTAAGTTTGAAGATATTAACCTTTGTGATTGGGTGACTGCTAGCCTGATGAGGAAGGATAGTCCTGAGCTGTACGGTGACTCACAGCTGACACAATCGTGTTTAGATCATACCAAACTGATCTAATTTCCTCTTTGACAGAGCAAAAGAGAGTGAAGAGATAAGGAGGAGCAGTAAAAAGTAATTTAGCTTGAACTCAGGAAGGCTCTTGTATTGCCTCAAATGGCATTTTCTTAAGTCAGCTCTGAAAATAAGGTCTGAAAGCTAAAAAATTGGTTGGAAAACCATATTGGAGAGAGAGGTTCAGGGCTCACTGCCAGATTGGTATTTCTGGCACTGTACACTGTTGTCCTTAGGAGAAGGAGAAGGAGAGGAGAGGAGAGGAGAGGAGAGGAGAGGAGAGGAGAGGAGAGGAGAGGAGAGGAGAGGAGAGGAGAGGAGAGGAGAGGAGAGGAGAGGAGAGGAGAGGAGAGGAGAGGAGAGGAGAGGAGAGGAGAGGAGAGAAGAGAAGAGAAGAGAAGAGAAGAGAAGAGAAGAGAAGAGAAGAGAAGAGAAGAGAAGAGAAGAGAAGAGAAGAGAAGAGAAGAGAAGAGAAGAGAAGAGAAGAGAAGAGAAGAGAAGAGAAGAGAAGAGAAGAGAAGAGAAGAGAAGAGAAGAGAAGAGAAGAGAAGAGAAGAGAAGAGAAGAGAAGAGAAGAGAAGAGAAGAGAAGAGACCTGCTGCACATGCAATAGCACTTGGAAGAAGCTATAAGTGTGCTGAGCTGAGGGTTAAGACTCAAAACGGCCTTGGTCAGTCGGAAAAATATCCCGAAGAAACGTAATGCTGTCTGATAAAGATTGATGCAAAGTTTGACACGTAGGGTGAGAATAATCATAGATACAGGAAGCACATCTGGGTGGTTCTAAAGAACATACGAGATACTAACAGTTTGCAAACTGAACATCTGGCAGTAATGTCATACTGCTGCAAAGAAAAAAGTAGTTCTGCAGTTCAGCAAAGATATGGGCTGACGGGAAGAGCACAGAAGGGAACAAGAAGGACCATGTCTAAAAATGGGAAGGGAAGGCACAGCAACAATTTCCAATGCACAAAGGACTACCAGAAAGAGAAAGGGTGGAACACACACCTCGTGTGCACGGCAGATATCACAAGATGTAATAGATGTAAACTGTAGAGAGGAGGCTGGAAGTTCAAGCTTAAGAAAAGTATCTAGTGGTGAGAATTTCTGGGCACGGGGAATTGCCTGAGGTGGCTGTGGAAGCCCTACCACCAAGGATTTTGGAGGACAGCATAGACAAATATCTCTCAGGAACAGGCACAGATCAGGCCTCCTCTGACAGATGAATGAAAAGACATTTCCAGATCTGCACCAAGCTTGTGTTATTTAGTTGTCTTATTAATCCCTGTGTTTGGCAAAACTCAAAGAACACAGTTAATAATAGCGCTGGGGAAGAATTGTTTGTTATTTTACCATATTTGGGTAGATAACAGCAAATCTTTCTTTGTGACAAGGAGGAAACCTCGCCTAGGAGAACGAGGGGCTCGGAGCATGTCTGCATTTACTGATTCAGGCAAGAGCCCAGGCTGCGGATCCCAGTTTCCTCCCCAGTTCAGTGTCCTCCCGTATGGGAGCTCCAGTTAGAGCCAGCAGTGTCATTCCCTCGTTCTTGGCCTTTACGGGATTTTTTAGCTGAGCGACCTCAGCCACACATTTCATCTCAGCCAGTCAGGGTACCTCTTGCTGTGCAAAAAAAAAAGGAGATCCACCAGCTTGGAGTTCACCCTAGAAATTCACATTTTTTAAGTACTGCACGAGCCGCAGATGCAGAAATACAGAGATTTGCAGGTTTGCAGACAGGGAGAACCCTGCAGGCCAAGAAACCCTGTGCTCACTGCAGAGCAGTAGGAAGGCACCTGCAACGTAGGAAAAACCCACGTGAGGTGTCCAAGCCTGTCCCTCAGAAGAAGGGGCTAGATATTCCCTTTTCAGCCCCACAAGCCCCACTACCTCAGCATAACACAGCAGAGGTAGGACCCTTAGTTTGAAAAAAGCTTCAGAATACAATTTGCACAAAGAAGCAATCAAGACAGGCAGAAGATGACACCAGTGCCTAGGTAGCTCATCTGTCTTCATTGGTGGAACAGGCACAGTCCACAGAAGTGCTCCACAGCTTTAGGAGAAGCCGTATATACAATTACATTTCCAAGGCCTGATCAGAGTCTCAGTGATATCAGTGTAAATCACGGCTGTGGAGCTATGAAGGCATGAAATGAGATCAGAACGAGCCCTGGAGCTTTCTCCCTTGCCCAAGACCTATCCCCGGTTCCTTGTCAAACTTCAAGTGAGATCTCTCTTGCAGAGCATGCTCCCATGGGCAAAACGCCACCATCGGACTTTCTGCCGGAATCAGCCATCCAGTAACTCATTATTTCCAAATCATTACGTTATTTCTCTCTAATCCAATTAGTCATGTAAGCACAGAACAACCCATTCGACTTTCTCCTGTTGGATGTTTGAGCAGGCGGCTCCGTATGCATTCACTGATGCCGAGAGCTTTGGAGTGACCGTCAGGCAGCCTGCTGGGGCGAAGGCGGGCACACAGCGGGTTGTTGATGGCGTGGTGTGGTCACAGGGTCAGCTGCAACCTTCAGTGTCTTAAAGAATCGGGTGTTCCGCACTCAGTTCCATGCTTTCTCCATCTCAAAGGGTCTTAGCGTGCCCAGACCCTCATGAGAGGTGAGCCAAAGCCCACAGCCCTGCCTGGAAATGAGCCCGACTGTGAGTGTGGCTTGATGGACCTCTGCTGCTGGGTCTCCATCGTAACCAAGCTGAGACCATGAAGTGAACCAACGCAGCCTTACCAGCAGGGAGGTCCAGTCTCACGGGGTGCAATGTGGGGGGTACCCCAGGGTCTGGGCAGACGGCGGTGATACGTTAGCACATACCTACCCGTGCTACCCCAAGATGCAGCAAAAACACAGCTGCAGGCTGGCCCAGCATTGGGTGGTGAGCTCTTTCCTGAGTGTCCTGGTTTTAGCTAAAAACCCAGTCCTGTTTAGTGATTTTTACTTTCCAGTTTAGTGTCTTCTAAAAGGCTGCACGTTCTGAAGTCAGCAGCATGTTTTTGCAGACAGTGTGTGCTACTGGCAGTGATAACACCTGATGTTTGCAGTCACTGCCTGGCACCAGGATGCAGAAAGGTTCTTGCTGGTATCTATTTCTACAGTGGCCAAGGCCACTGCTGGCTCCTGTGTGCCACGCTGGGGGGCCAGGTAGTAAGAGGGGTCACAAGGAAGTAAAAGGTTGCACCTCCGGGGGATAACAGACAGGACAGGTGACCAACGAGAGTATTCCATCCCATAGATGTCATATTCAGTATAAACTGAGTGATCACGGGAGTTTTGTCCCTTTTTCTGCAGTGGCTGGTGTCCAGAGAGGACTCCATCTGACCTCCTGATTTTGATCCGGATCCTGAGTTCCCGAATCCAGCTTCTGTATCCAGCTCCCGCCGCCGCTGGGCCTGGGGCTGCCCCAGTGCCTCCTGCTCTGCAGCACCAGTGGGGATTGATATTGAGGTGGATGGAGTCGGGTTTGATATCTGCCTACTATCTATAGTTGTATATAGTTCTTTACTTTTATCATTTCACCATTATTTTCATTATTTCATTAAAGCTGCTCTAGTTTTTCTTCTCTAACCCGTAAGTCTCTCTGCCCCATTCCCTTTTCCTTCCCATTTGGGAGGAGGAAGAGGGGGTTAGAGAGCCTCTGTCCGCAGTTGTGGCCAGCCCAGCCCTAACCCGTGACACTGAGCCCATGTGCTCGTGCAGCCATCAGCGAGGGAAGTGTTATCCTGGGCCAAATTCCAGGCTAAGGAAAATACCCCGTGGCCCAAAACTGCTTCAGCACCCAGCACAGCACAGCCCCATCCAGGAGAGGGAGAAGATCTCACACCTCAGTCAGCCCCAGTCACCGGAGGGTGAAAAAGAAGCAGCACAAGGTATTTTTCCCTATCCAAGTTTGAATATTTTAAACTTTACATGGGGTTTTCTTGCTCCTCCCCAGATCCCCGGTAATCCTGTGTAAACTCCAAATGGACATCCTCACCTTAGCCAGGGGATTCAGCAATGTTATCTGTTTTCACCATAGAATCATAGAACAGTTCAGGCTGGAAAAGACCCTTGGGATCGAGTCCAACCATTAAGCCTACACTACAACCATTAACCCTGCACTACAAGTTCACCCCTAAACCATCTCACCCAACACCACATCTAAGCGACACTTAAACACACCCAGGGATGGCGACTCAACCCCCTCCATGGGCAGTCTGTTCCAGTGTCTGACCACTCTTTCTATGAAGAATTTCTTCCTAGTGTCCAGCCTAAACTTGCCCTGTTGCAACTTGAACCCATTCCCCCTGGTTCTGTCCTTAATGACCTCTGAGAAGAGACCAGCACCGACCTCTCTACAACGTCCTTTCAAGTAATTGTAGAGCATGATGAGGTCCCCCCGCAGCCTCCCCTTCCTTAAACTAGATGTTCCCCATTTCACTGCCTTGTTCAGTGTCTCGGCAATTCTTCCTCTGACCCTCTCCCTCACCAGCAGCTCAAGGAGGATCCTTCAGGTGATGGCAGCGGAAGGGAGCGGAGAGGAACGGCTCCCAGCCCAAGCGAGGAGCTGCTGGAAAATAACTGGGACGCTGCGAGTGCTGCAAGTTTGCGCGGGCTCAGAAGACAACTGGAAAAATTCAAAAAAGGAAATATAATTAGAGTTGCTAATGGCAAAGAGCCCACCTCCAACTCAGCAAATCCCAGAGGCACAGAGCAGGGGGAAGCCAATCTGGGGAACCAGCTCCCTCTTCCCCAAGCACCCACGGTTGCCTCCTGCTGCAGGGCGTACCCTCCGACCGACCCCGCATCAGTTTTCTTGCTCTCTTAAGAAAAGCCATACCAATCAGAGAGTTTTTAAGGAGCCAGAGCTGCTCTCAATAGCCACAAGGCCAGTGTATAATGAGCTTTCAGCCTATTCTTGCCAAGTGGAAAGGCACAATTAAAGCCCATTAGCTGCCATGACATCACCAGTTTGGGGGAAGCGCTCTGTGCTGGGGAGGAAGGGGACAGGACGGCCATGCAGATATCTGCAATGATGCCCGGGAAATGCTGGTCCCTGTTTGTGCAAGGAAAAGAAACAAAACCCATCGTTTCTCACAAATGCTCCTTGTGCTGGAGCATGGATTCACGGATAATGACAGCCCAAGGAGCACGGATTCACCAATGATGACAGCCCCGAGAGGTCGTGTCGCCTTTTATCTGTGCTGCCCCTTAACTCGTGAAGGCAGAGCAACCCAACGCATCCCGCCACGACAGAGCGAGACAGAACCTGTTGAGTTCCCATCCCAGGGCAGACCTGGCTGCTTCACCTCGGCGGCCATGCTGCCGGCACCCCAAGCGTGCCGTGACCGAGCAGCAGGGCATAGACCCACCAGGATTTCTTGAACTTTGGCTGTCCTCGTTCCTCCTGTTATATGGAGTTTTGGGGTTTTTTTGTTTGTTTTCCCTGGGGTCATGTTTCTTTGGTGCAGGGGGAATCAGGGCTGCCAAGGGGGATGCCGCGTGCGTTGCAGTGGTGCTCCGGTCCACAGAACTGCTGGAGTTCGTCTGCAGTTTTTGGAGCTGTCAGGGTTTCTAAAGCAGCAGCTTGAGATGGATCTGGCAGGAGACATGCTGTCATCGAGGCGAGCAGCCAGCCACAGCCTGGGGCGTGTGCAGGGCTGCCATCGAGGGGCACGGCCACAGCCCTCCCGAGTGCAACAGGCACCCGCTCAGCTCTCCTTTAAGGGATTGCCTTATAAAGTCACGCGAGCTGGGTTTGGGCTCATTTTTTCATGAATTCTTCAGTTCATTTGCACCAAGGAGCTGCTCTTCTGCATCACTAGGGTGCACTTTGTATTTTCCAATTCATTATCGCAACCGTGAAAGCCTTCTTCTTCCCTCCTTCCCCCCTTCTTTTTGCTCTCCCTTTGCCAAGTGATGTGGAACCCCCTCCTGAGCAGCCCTGGTTCCTGCCTCCGGGGAGAACGGTAGAAAGGCAGATTATCCTAGCAGCTGGAATGATTTTCTTCCCCACCGTGGAAAGATGATACAAGTTTTGCAATGCAGGAAAGCTCGGGGCTGAGGGCAGCAAGCCAGGCCCCACATAAATCAAAGGGAGTTTCCCCTTGTTTCCATCGGGGCCAAGATTTCGCCCCGAGAAATTCTCTGGTTGCTTCCCCACTGCGAGTGCAAAGGTTCAGAGCTCCGATGGCTTTTCGTCAGTCTCAGGGGAGATTTGCAGCTTCTCCCCAGCTGAGAACAGGCTCTTCCCACACCTCTGCCGCCGAGGCTCTGGGTTCAGGGAGATGTGCTGCTGGCGGGGTGGGAACTGGTCTCTGTCAGGACTCTGCTGGTCTCTGTGCCCCCTGAAGGCAGAAATACAGAACTTTAGTGAGAGAATAGCTGGTCTCCTAGGTCTTCTCCTGGCATGTGCAAAATTGATGCACTCAACACAGGGCTAGAGACCTGAGCTTGCCAGCTCTTGTTCCTAAATCTGCCCTGTTTAAGTCATCAAATATATTCTCAGTTGCTAGAGAGGGGCCTCCAAAATGTTGTGCAGGGATCTTGGTGTCGATTTTTAGATTAGACAGCATAAACGAGCAGAACATGCTTAGGTGGGAGTAAGATTGCACCGATCTCAAGAAAAAGGAGTAGGGGATACTCACTGAGTGTTTTTCATCCTCTCCCAATAGTGGAATTTCCTACTTGTACAAGCAGAGCTGCCCGTTTTGTGTCACATGGGAGATGCCACAAGCTGGGCAGGGCGGGGGAATCCGACATCCAGCCCTTCAGATGCCGCTGGCTCCTGGCTGTGAAATGCCTGTTGCTCCTGAAGAATTCCTAAGGTCCCATTCATCATGGAGAAACTTTGCACCGGCAGCTTTCTCGAAGCTGTGTGGATTTTGTGCAGAAAAAATGTTGTAACTTCTCTTGTCTGCGTATGACCCTTCTCACCGCAGAGGCACTGAGCCGTGAACAACAAACAGAGAAATGGGAGATGCATTAAAACCAAAATCTGTCCCATTGCAAAGGGATTGTTACAATCCAAGATGTCACTTGCATTTGTGGAAAGGTATTCAACGACTCTGGCACGAATGAGTCTCTGTTGGGCAGTGAAGACCATTCATCTTCAAGAGTTAAAAAAAAAAACCTGACGAGATTGCTTAAAACTGAATTCTTACCATATGCACGGAGCACAGAATTAGAAAACCACACTTCTTGGAAAGCTGAAAGGAAGGTCAGCTTTCTCCAGGGAAAGAGCTCTGTTACACGTGAGTGAAATCAGAAGGAAATGGAGTTATCTGATAGAAAAGCAAGCTTCAGAAAGGCAAAGTTTGTTAATAAGCATGTAGGAACGGCAGGACAGATGCATTCCCAGCTCTGCTAAGCATGACTTGGAAAAGCTATTTTACTTTTCTTCTGTTTTTCAGCATCCTCATTTCTCCAAGTGATGGTTGCTTTACAGGTATCACAAGCTGTAACCAGCACTTGCAAGAGACACTGGGATTCTGGGCTGCAAGATGCTTGAGGTGTGTGACTGAAGATGGAAAAACTCATGCACACAGCCTGACGCCCCCCAACTCGTTGAAGTCCTCCACACGTAGCTCTGTTTTTTTTCTCTGTTTTTTCCACTTGGGGCTGGAATGATGGGAGAGGTGACATGGAGCCTGCCAGAGCTGCCTCTGCCCGGCGAGATCCCAACGGCTCACGCCTGCACTGGGGTGTGACACGAGGGCATATGGGGTTGCAAGTCCTTTGGGGATATTCTTGGAGGTGCTTCCGTCCCATTTACATCGCTTGTATGGAGCACTTCAAGGGGAAAATTATCCTGCCAGCCATTCCTGGATTTCCTCTTGTAGGCAACAGGCTGGTGGGCTCTAAGGATGCACAGCTGGAGGCCCAGGAGCAAAGCAGGGGTGAAACACGGAGTGAAAAGTCACCCCTGGATCTGCAGAAGCTCTGAACTAGGCAGTCATGTCTCAGTCCTCTCTTTGGGCAGGTCCTGCCAAAATCCCAGAGGCCTCCTGTGACCCCTGCAGCCCCACTTATTATGCTGGGGGTACCACAACCCTTTGAGAGCCTTGATTTTCAAGCAATGCAAATACCCAGTGAACACCAGGCTGCTCAGTTTCAAGGGATGTCTTAAGTCCTGTTTTGAGATGGGTTATAAAGAGTTAATGATTAAAAGATGTCCTGACCACATTACAGACATGTCTCTGATAGACATGTTTCATGTGCTCATCTGAGAATGGCTCTAGAGATCATTTATAGGGAGTTTTTGCCCTCTTGGATTCCATCAAGAACACTAACAAATAGCTATCCGTGTTTATTAACACTTTGTAAATTTATTAACACTTTGTAAAATGTCTATAAATGGAACCTTAATATATAGCATGGCCCAGAGCAGCCACCTAAATAAAAAGGCATTCAAAGTCCCAGTCACTTTTGCGAGCCTTGGCAGGGGTGTTTGCGAGTCTGTGGCCCGGGGCCAGATGTTTTCAGGGCAGCTCTGGGTTTTCTCTGACATGTAGCACAAGGCTTGATGAATGCTGCTTTCTTTCCGAATTTGAAAATATTTCGTTTTGCAGGAGAGGGTTTGGGAACTTGGTTTTTCTTCTTCTGCGCTGAAAGGAGAATACAATCAAACAGCAAAAGCCCTTTTCGCTGAGCACCGTCGCTGCCATTGGGTTTGAGTGCACACACTCTCTTCAACTCCTTGACTAGGAGCTTTATCCTTGTGCAGGGAAGCTCTCCCAAATCTGGAGTGGGAGCCCTGCCGGAGCTGGGGCTGCGGGATTTAGCTCCAAGCTGATTCCCAAAAATACGAGAGAGCTGTAACAGCTTTGTAAGCTGAGCTCAAGTTATGCAACCGCCGATCTGCACGTCAGCCTTCATCCCTGGCGGGTGGCGTTTCCGTAACAGTCAAGCTTGAGCCTGCAAAGGTCTGAGCTCTGTGGCTTGGGAGATTTTTGGGAGCTGTGGGAATGCTCAGCTCTGTAGGAGCCGAATACTCCAGCTCCCCTCCCTTCCCTTCAAACCCCAGCCAGGAGCCCTTTCGGGAGAGCAGGCACACGCTCAGGGAGGCTTTGCAAAGAGACCGATTTTCTCGTCCCAAACCATTCTGATTTTAGCAGGTTATTCCTCTAGGAAACAGGTGAAAGAAGCTGACCCACAGGAGAAGAGGCATCATCTCATTACCAAATAATGTAACTGCTGCTTATCTCTGCTCCAATTCAAATGTTCATCTTTTTTTCCCTTTCCTCAGCCTATTTTAGTTCAGTTCTGTCCTGCTGATAGTTCATGCTCACTAACTCCACGTATTCAGTGGTGGGATTTCTTAAAAAACATCCAGAGGATTGATATGATCAGGTTGCGGACAGAAAAGCATCCAGTCATTACCCAAAGATACAGCATTTTTCTGTTTCAGTCCGAAGCAGAGAATCGCTTCTATTTATAGAGAAAACAGCGCACGATTCCTAAGCACTGTTTTGCCAATTTACATTCCCATGGTGTCTCCTTTCCTGCAAGCATTCCACACGTATACATCACTATAATTTAGAAACCCCTTGACCCTATGTGTTTTATTCTGCTTCGCCATCGTTTTGCCCCCTTGTTCCCAGAGCAGGAATTTGCTGCCAGCGCCTGCAGAGCAAAGCCAGCAACGAGCACATTTAAGTTTTTTTGCACAGAAACCACTTTTTCAGACCCAGCTTCTCTCCCCATCCCAGCCATTTCCAGGACCCCTTCCTCACACAGCAGCCAGCATGCACCGCTACATTGACAATTAATAACAGAGCACCACAAAGGGAAAAAAAAAACCCAACTTCACGGTAAATTTGCTTTAATTGGACAGGAATGTTGCCAGGTAACCTCCTTCCCAGTTTCTATCTGGGCTCTTCATTGCTCAGTGAGACTCCCCCTCTTTGAGTGCAGCCTATTTTCTATTAATCACTCTGGGATGCTCGTATCGGAGGCTTTCTCCATCAAGGCTTTTGGTGTCATCTCCACATCGGATCAAGGCTGAACCAACACGACACGTATCTGACAAAGCTCAGGAGCACAGAGTTGAAGTACAGAGAAAGGCATCTGGAAGCCTTGAAGTAAAACCAGACCAGGCTATGGTTACTGCAGCAGGAAGAATCACTAGTTGGGAATCATTAGATGGTCCATCTTCCTGACGGCAGGAGAGCCTTTGACCTGCGATAGAAGCAGAGAAGATAGTACGTGGCACTGGGCAACGCTGGGTCTGTCCCTGAAAAACCTCAGTGCGTGATTTCAAGCCTGAGAACCGAGTCACCACCTTCAGCGTGAGAGTCAGCACACTGACACGGTGTATGCAAGCTTGTTCCAGACATGACCGGAGCCCAGATGTGTCATAGAATCAGCAAACTGTCGAATCATTTAGGTTGGAAAAGGTCTTTAGGATCATTGAGTCCAACTGTTGATCTCGTGATGCCAGGTCCACTGGTGTGATTAAGGCCAGCAACATATACAAGCACAAAATAATCTAATTTCATCAGTGGATATTGCCATACACACACACACAAAAAAAACCCCTTCATCAGTGGGTATTGAAAACAGAACCTCCACTGTCAAAATTCTCACCCATGGAAGTGACTCCAACCATCCAGCACAGAAGCTCCGCTGGATTCTGCGATCTCAGAGCAAGATGCCTCAAAATATCCTCACTGTTTGTGCAGAGGGACCTAAAGAGAGCAGGCTTACTCCTCTGAGAAAAGTATCTCAGGCTCTTTCCCTCAGTATCTGCCCCTTCTTTCTTTACTCATCCCATCTGGGAAATGGGAGCAATTAGGAATACCCAGTGCGAGATGATGGTTGTGGTCACCAGTTGGGGCCATCATTAGCACTTATTTTGAATGGGAATAAAGCCTGGGCAGCTTCTAGAAAATAACTTCACCCATCTTCCGCCTGAGTCATTTTCACATATTTCAAACTGGCATCAAAGAAACGGGGTAATTACGTCCTGGGTATCTGGGAAAGGAGGAATTCAGCACCGAACAACTCTGTAAGACAACGGGCCAGAGCAAGGTGTTGAATGGCAAGTAGGTTGTTCAGACCAGGCTTCATCAGCTTTCGTTTTACAGCCTGTTGTCAAAAAATGACCTTTTTCTTCAATAGAACAGACAAAAGGAGAGTAAGAAATACAGCTCTGCCAATGTAATCCTCTGTAGCGGATA
The DNA here is from genome assembly GCA_020746105.1 of Trogon surrucura. Taxonomy (NCBI): domain Eukaryota; kingdom Metazoa; phylum Chordata; class Aves; order Trogoniformes; family Trogonidae; genus Trogon; species Trogon surrucura. The sequence continues at coordinate 5,628,219 of CM036640.1, forward strand.
ACGAGAAGACGGAAAACAAAAGCCATTTCTTGGAAATCTCTTATTTTACTGATACTCATAACTGTCCATTGCAGAATCACTGGGTTTTTCTTTTTAGTTAGGCATTTTGCTGGGTTATAAATATGTCATAAAAGTGCCAGATCATAAAGTTTACAAGTTACGTGAGTGCTGACTGACTGTATAATTACCTTGGTTTTGCTCTCGGGCATCGCTCTTCTTAAATGTTAACCTGCAAGATCTTGCAAGCAGCAGGATGAGCCCAAAAAATAATAATAAAAAAAAGGCAAGAAAGAGGAGGTGTCCTGGTATTCGGTGGCTCAGTTCTGACATAAACACTGCCGGGATCAGGCAGGCATGCTGGAAGGCTGCGGGACCCAGGGTCAGAGCGAAAATCCCCTGGTTTTCACATCCATACACCCCAAACCACAAAAGTGCAAGCTTCACATCTTCAGCTTGAAACCTCAGAGCTCTTGTAGCCAAAAAAGGGACAAAGGCCAAACAGGAATTCCAACAAGAGCAGAAACACTGGTCAGGGAAGAAAAAGCGAAACATTTCCAAATAGAGAAATGTGCAACAGCTTCTCTGCTGAGGACAAGGATAACATTTGCTGTTATCCTGCCCAAATATGCCACTCAGCGCTCCCTCCTTTATCACAGTCATTTTAGTGGTGTTGAGCCAGGGTCGAAACTAAGTCAAAAATTCACAATTTTGCTTTCTAGACGAGGAACTGTTTTCCCAGTGAAACACAGACTTCACTAAATGTGTCTTCCTACCCTTACTGTAGAAGTATCATTAGATACAGCATTCGCTCTTCGCTCCCCACTTTTTCTTCCTCACTACCTTAATGATTTCTACGTGTAATTAGCTATCTTATAAAATAAATGGGATCCCACATCCTAACGGAAACTCTAAATGAAATCTCAAGTGGAGCAGCTGCATTTTTGGTAAAGTTGGAATAGGCAGAGCTTGACGATCAGGAGCAATTTCAGCTGTGAGGATGCCACCAGCTCTGGCACTAATAAACTCTTCGAGGCTGGGCGTAAGGTTTTTGTGCAGTCTAACGAGTTCTGTGTGTCTGTAGGAAGAGCAGCGTTGGGCGTAAGAGGCGTAAGAGATCTCCGCAGTGCTGTTAAATAAGAACATGACCACAAAATCCAAGTCAAGCACAGCTTGCCAGAGCCTGATGCAGCACCTATTGAAACCAAAACGAAGCTCTTAATTAAGGATGGGGACATCGATCCTGCGACTCAGGAAGCGCTTAATTTTATGAGCAGATTCAAGTGCTGTCAACTTCAGCCTGTGTTTAAGTGTCTCTACAGCAGATAAATGGATGTAAGCACAGGCTTAAGTTTGCTGCTTAACTGGGGCCTTGGAGTGATGTTTCTGGGAGGAAGAAGCATGTCGGTCTTGCAAAACAGCAGGACCCTTTTGATGTCTCTATGTCCTCCCCGTGGTGGAGAGGTTCTATTAGGTTTGATGTGTTAGAGCTGTTATGGGGCTGAAGAAGCTTGGGTTTGCTCTTAATGAGACCTTTTAAATGAAAAAGCAAACGCTTAATTTCACGTTTTATGTCACGGAACTGCTTCGAGGCTGGAAAGAGACCCGTGAATCATAATTTTAGTGTTGCAGAATAGCATTTCGTACTTCCCAACTGGAGTTTTAGAGCTCTCCAGGGTAAGAAAATACTGCCATTTTTATTTACGCTTTAAAATAATAGCGAGGCTTTGGGGAGCGAAGACATTTCTCAATAACATTTTTAGAGCCCTCTTCACAAATGCGCAGCTTCCGCGGATCGGTGTCGCAGCCTCCGTCCTGCGGATCCCACCGGGAGGCACAGAGAGAGAGTCCCCTTGGGTCCTCCCAAAGTCATCCGCATCCTCAGCCTCCTCCCCTCGCTTCGGGAACACATTTTGGGGCTGTGATGCTTTTAAGGTGACGGAAGGTTATTCGTTAGTCATTTTGGCTTTGTGTCCCTGCTCTGTCTGCTCTGGGCTGCTGTGTGAGCGAGGACAGTGTGCAAGAGCCCATCCAACAGCTCAGGCTAAATAAAGCTCTCGTGGAGCCTCAAGAGCAGCAATGACTAATTTGCACACACCAAGCATCTTTGAGGGACAAAACCAGCTCCACTGCAAACACGAGAAAGATGTGCAAAATGGGAAACTGCCCTTGTCTCCTTTGTTAGAGGCTTCATCCTTTTTTTTTTATTATTTTTTTTTCTGTTGGTGGGATATTGATTTTTTTTTTTTTGGTCCAGGCAGGAAAGCACTAAGAGGGCAATGAGCCAGGGAACTGCTGGGGGAGATGGGCATCTTGTCGACCTGTTTTTCTGCCCCTCGCTGAGCTGGTGGCACATTTTCCGAGCAGAATAAAACCCACAGAAGTGAAGGGCTGAGATTTGAGCAGGACCTTGCTGACGAAGAGCAGGAAGGTAGAGACCATGCAGCGGACTGTTCCCTTTTTGTCCCCAGAACGACGGTCTCAAGTTTCCTGGTGCCTCAAAAGCCACCTTTGGGGATATCAAGGTGGATTCCTCAGGAGGGAAATGTAGGAAATGCTCAAATATTTAACTCAACCAAAGCCAAATGAGGCTCCACTTAGGTTTTTCACAATCTGAAAAAATAAGGCAGTTTTCAAAATAAAAGAGAGATTAAATAAATATCATGGAACCTATTAAAGTCTAAGTTACAGCCCTGCTGCTTCTGTGCTTAATGACAAACACCTCATTCGCTTCACCATATGGAATCACAGCAACAAAGAAGTTGATTTATATCATTCAAAACTGGACTTACGACTTACTTCTGCTGGGGACTGTAAGGATTAATCCTTTGAGTGTACGTGCATTTTCATCCGGGGAAAACATAACTTGGTCTCTGGTAAACACTCAAAAGAATGGAAATTCTGCTAGAAGATTTAAGACGTTACAGGGCTGTTTTTATTTTTTTTTAAACTCGTAAATAGAGACATCTTAAAGTGCTCTTAAAGCTGCTTTACAACAATTAAGAAAGGGATTTTAAGAGACCACAGTTTCAGGATGTCAGCCTTAGCACTTTAAACAGAATTAATAAGCTTCACCATTATAGATGCCTTCCTGCTCGAAAAGCAAGTGCGAGTCACTCATCATTCCGAAACCCATTAGCAGAGACAATTAAGGGCCTTTTCATCCTGGTGCAGGGGGGCCGTAGCACCCTAATTCAGACAGTAAAACTTTGCTTTACACCCTCAGTGGCACTGCAGGACTCTCTGGAGCTGCCCTCTTTATTAACTTTAAGTGATCTTGGTCAATGACCCAACTGGTTTTCCCGTCTGTGCGTGTCCTCACGGGTTAAAGTCCCGCTTCAGCCTCAATTTTCCCTTGAATCATTTTAAGAGAAGTGAGCTGGGGGGCTCACAGGCATCCAAAGTCAGCTGTGTGAAATGACATAAAAACCTTTTTTTTCAGTAAATCTTTCGCAGAGAGGAAAGCAGAGCTCCCTTAAGATCAGAAAGGGATTTTTCTTTTTTTTTTTTTTTATTTTTTTAAGTGCTGGCTTCTTGTTACTACCTTAGAATAGAAATAAACAGATTAATGATTCGGATTACATCATTTCCCATCATATAAGCTCTGTTGTATATTAAAATATTCATTAAATAGATAATTCAGGCACTGTGGATTTGACAGCGCCGTTTCAGGAGCAAAGACGTTCCGGTCCCTGCGCCGTTCATACACGCGCAAGTGAAACAAATGCAAAACTTCACATCATAAAGTAACACCACACCATTTTTTGGCTCTCCCTCTTCTTCCAAAAAGGTAAATGCATCACAAAACACATATTTTTAATATGCTCTGTGGCTGTGTGTCTGCAGACTAGTGTACGGGGAACACGACTGTTAGGAAGGTGTGTTCTTCCTCCTGCAACACTTCAGCCTGCAGTACTAAACTGCAATTGCACACTAGATGTGCTAAAAATATGGGAGAAATATTCTTGTCAGAGATAATGCATCAGCTGGGAGGAGGCAAAGCAAATGTACCTTCGAGAGATCTTGCAAATACCCAGCGCAGAGGAGGCTGGGCACATCCTCGCTGCGTGGAACCCTCAAAGAGCAAGGAGCAGATGCCGAGTGAGCAATCGCCCCAGTCCCCAGCAGAGAGGGTATGAACGGGCCACGTTTTCAGAGAATGGCTCAGTTCTTCTTCCTCTTACATCCTCAAGTCACAGAACCACAGAATCAGAGAATGTTTGGGGTTGGAAGAGACCTCAAAAGGTCATCTAGTCCAGCCCCCCTGCCAGAGCAGGGTCACCTACAGTAGATCCCACAGGAACTCATCCAGATGAATTTTGAAAGTCTCCAGAGCAGGAGACTCCACAGAAAACTCTCTCTGGGCAGCCTGGGCCAGGGCTGCGGCACCCTCACTGTGAAAAATTTTTTCTAATATTTTTATGGATCCTCCTAAGTTCCAACTTGCACCCATTGCTCCTTGTCCTGTCACTGGACATCCCTGAACAGAGCCTGGCTCTGTCCTCCTGACATTCCCCCTTGATATATTGATAAACATTGATGAGGTCACCCCTCAGCCTCCTCTTCTCCAAGCTAAAGAGACCCAGCTCCTTCAGCCTTTCCTCCCCAGGGAGATGTTCCACTCCCTCCATCATCCCTGGGGCTGCGCTGGACTCTCTCCAGCAGTTCCCTGTCCCTCTGGAGCTGAGGGGCCCAGAACTGGACACAATATCCCAGATGTGGCCTCACCAGGGCAGAGCAGAGGGGCAGGAGGACCTCTCTGACCTACCAGCCACCCCCTTCTAATACACCCCAGGATGCCATTGGCCTTCTTGGCCACGAGGGCACAGTGCTGGCTCACCAGCAATTGCAGTGGGAGGAAGATAAGAATCAATCCCTCAAAAAATGAGAAGGAAGAGGCGGTTGGTGAGCTCTCAGTAGAGCCAGGACAAGGTGCAAAACACTTCAGCTTGTGGTGGTGCCGGGCTTGCTCAGCCCTGCTGACTCCAGGGAGGCTGAGGAAAGCTGCCATTTAAAAAAAAAAAAAAACCAAACTTTTTATTCTGCACAACTGGAAAATATTTCCATTTAGAGATGCCAGGGTAAACGTGGCATTTCCTTCGGGAAATGATGTCTTCCTCCATTTCAGGGGCTCTGCACTCACACTCCAGCACATAATTAACAACCACGGATGAATGCCAGCACATAAAAAGGCAGGGGGAAAGTTTGCAGGTGAAATATGGGTTCCACCGATTCCCCCTCCACCCAGGGATTGTCCAATAGCAACAACTCCTGGCCTAAGATTGGAAGATTTTAATGTAACAATATTGACCTTTCTTAAAGCGTGGATTATGTGCAACCCACCTCCCAGCTGGAGAAAATACAGAGCAGCTAAAGGTGCACCCAGGACATGGGAGTTTGTGTGGTTTGGGACTGCTGGACTGGAGGGTACCTCCCCAGGGAGGAGCTGCCCCAGGGTCTAAGGTCAGCTTCATGTGAGGGAAGCTCCATCCCCAAACCCAGGCTGCTGGGTCATCCCTCCCTTCCCCTAGAGGGACTAAAGACCACGAGGTTTTCTGCACAGCAGATGAGATTTTGGGGCCATGAAGAAGTGGTGAGGGCAGAGTCAGCTACAAAGATGGACCTTCAGCCCACGGAGGCGAAGATGACGGCGGTGAGCACAGCCATTGACTGCCCCTTGGCAGAGGTTCAGGATGAGTAACGTCAGGTTTGGGGGGCTCCTGTGGAGTCTGAACCAGGCAGCACCACTGGGATTTTTTGCAGTCACCAGCTGTAATCCAGAGGGATGTGAAGCAAACTTTAACGAAGGGAGCCGCAGGGAATTTCCACACTTGGGACGTAATAAAAAAGAAAAGAGGACTCTGGGCTAGAGTGAGGCAGGGCTGATGAGATAAAGGCCAAAGGAGCTGGGTTCATTTTCTTGCTCCTCTCCCCCAAACCTTGCTGCAGCAGCTCTCTGGTGATCCGGGTGACACCCTCTGTGCCATGTCTTGGGCAAACACCTCTGCAGAGGCACTTTCTAAGCTGGAGAGGAAGGCTGTGGAAGAGTTACTTAAAGAGGCAAAACGTGGGAGAACCAGAGCTGAAACAATGGGAGCTATGGGTTGGTTGAAATGTCCTCTGGCTGGTATAAATAAAAGATTTCTTCTTAACACCATCAAAAACATGTTAAAGTCTCAAAAAGAACAAGACCAGGAACGCGAGCAAAAGGAAGACAGTAAGGAGCCTGAGCCAAACAAAAGCAGGAAAGTACCATGTGGTGCCAGGTGAACACCACATTAATTTAGGTGATAACCCCACGGCAGTGCTCTGCAGGTCAAGCCCGAGGAAGCAGCGGTGAGGTGCTCCAGCAGAAGCGAGAAAAGAGACGAGAAGAGCCGCTGCACCAGCCTGGGCAGGGTCTGTTGAAGGTGAAGAAAAACTTCACACCAGCTTTGAAGCTGCCTGGTTTCCTTGCATCCACACACCGTGGCTCTCGCCCTGAAGGATCTCATTGACTTTATCCCTGGAGGCAGAATTTGCAGCTCCCAGGGAAGCCACAGCCATCGCTCCCCACGCAGCCTCTTCTCATGAGACAGAGGGACGGGGTTATCCTCACTCCACCCAACCGACAAATCCCCTGGGACAGCCCAGAGCAAAGCCCTGGCAGAGCTCCAGCCCCGTTACACGTGTGACCAGGACGGCACAAACGTGCTGGTACATCCCTCGGGCTGCGACGCGCTCTTGCTGCGATTTGCTCAACATCTGCCAGGGCTGGGGAGAGCATCTTTCTGATGAGTCCATTAACGTGTCGGGTTATGTTACAGGGGGTGACGACTGGCATCCAACACACGTTTTTTGATGATTTGCCCTGTTTGCTGCCGAACAGGTATTATCCCTGACCAAAGTTCCACAGACCTTTGTGGCGTCGCATGTATCCCATAAACGCAGCAAAATGCTTTTGCCAAAAATCTCGGCGCAGCCCTTCGGAGGAGCATACCAGGCTCACGTTTTGCAAAAAAACTGCACACAGACTAATGAAATCCTGTTGCGGAGCGCAAGAAAATCGTGTTTCGGCCGCGGTGTTGAGCAGAAGCATGAGGCAACCCCACCCTGGAGACTCCCACCCTGGATGCTTTCAGAAGCATCTTCCCTCCTTGTCCATAGCATTCCCAATGTCCCTGTGGAATATAGCAGCTATTCTTTAATTTTCATTATTATTAGAAATAATTACAGCAGGAGCAGTTTCTTCACAGCATTATTACAAGCGATGTCCTAACAGAGATGCCCAATAACCCCAAGGATATTTAATGTGAAAGGATCCTCAGCTTAGTCTATCCCCTAATGGTTGTTTGAAGGAGTCTGAGCATCCATTTCTCTAAAATAAATTGGGAATTTTTTGCTGTTCTGTTCACCCTCGGTCTTGAGGAGTTACTACAGCACAAGCAGCACTGCCACAAATTTATAGGGTCGAATAACATCATAAACCAATACGGAATAAGCCCATCTTTGAGTGGGTTTCAGACCACAGGAATTCTGAAGCCTTACTGTGCTAGTGGCTCAGGCGGCTATCAGGGTTGTATCATTTTTTTTATTTTTTTTTTTCAAAAAAAAAAAAGCTCTCTCAAAACTAAAGGCATTTTTATGCCAATTCAAACAGGGAGTTGAAGATAAAATTCCAGCCAAAATATGCTACGTCTCTGTATTCCCCAAAATAGGTTGGTTGTTCTAACTGAAAAGGCTACGTGTTAAACAAGATACACTCGTGCCGAGAGTACTTTTTCCCTGTACCAGACTAAACATTTAAATACAGTGACATTGTTTCTGTAAAAATTCCTGTCAAAGATTAACGTTAAGTGGAAAGATAACCTTGTAGTGCAGAGGATAAAACACAAGCAGAATCTAACCGCTGTAAGGAATATTAGAATTACTATTCGGAGTGGCGGCGTATCTTAGTAAAACGCTTCTTTGTTTTAGAGACAGTTCGCAGATTTTTATCAGGAGCTTTGTCACTTCGGGAAAAACACGTTAGGGCCGTGTGTTTGGTGCTGGTGGGTTTTTTTTCTCCCCTGAGCTGTATTCAGATAACAGCAATTAGGAAAACACTGGGCAATGCAACAACTTGGAGAAAAGTTGCGGGTATGGAAAAAGACACATCTGCATAAAAAAATAATAAAAAATAATCTTATCATTCTGGTTCTCTACAGTTTGTGGGCTGAACTATACCCAAGACACCAAACCCACTCTTGTCCCTGTCCCTACAGCCCAGAGCTTTGGCCGGGGCTGGGGCACCTCCTGCCCCGTTTCAGTGCTGGTCGGGGGCTCCGGGGGCTGGAAGTAAATGCAAAAGGATTTCTCCCTCCTGAAGACCCTCCTGTAAACACCTGCTGCTTCATGTTGCCTCCTTGCCCACAGTGGGTGCTCATCTACCCAGACATCTACTCTACACCCTCCAGAGCATTTCTTGCCAAACCTGAAGGAAAAGCATCTTTGTGTCCTGGCTGCTAAGTGGGAGATCATAGAATCATAGAAGCACAGAATCATAGAATCATAAAGGTTGGAAAGGATCTCTAAGATCACCAAGTCCAACCTACAGCCCTACACCACCCTAACACCAAACCGTCTCCTCAAGTGCCACATCCAGCCTTTTCTAAACACGTCCAGGGATGGTGACTCCACCACCTCCTTTGGCAACCCATTCCAATGCTTCACCATCCTTTTGGTGAAGAATTTTTTCCTAATATCCAATCTAAACTTCCCCTGGCACAACTTGAACCCGTTCCCTCTTGTCCTGTCACTATTCACTAGGGAGAAGAGGCCAACACCCGTCTCACTACAGCTGCCTTTCTGGGAGTTGTAGAGAGTGATAAGGTCTCCCCTCAGCCTCCTCTTCTCCAGGCTGAACAGCCCCAGCTCCCTCAGCCTCCTTCATCAGACTAAAGAGATGCTTGTGCCTGACCCCTGGTGCTTCCTGACGCTGCTGGACGGGCGCATGGGGGGGCTTTGCTGCCCTGCTCCTGCCCCAGCCCCTGCTGCTGCACACAGCCCTGGGCTTTGAAGGTTCAACGACTCCAAGGAGCTTATTCAAACATGATGGTGACCCCAGTGTTGGAACTGGAAATGGTAGGTGCTGGATGTCAAGGGGGCTGCTTTGCAGCTGGGGCGGTGAGGAAGGTCCTGGGTTGCTGAGGCAAAGCTTCATCTGCTTTCCCATGGCTGCAAGAGCTTTGCTGTCACCCTGTCTTCAGGTGTCTCCGTAAGCTGTTGTCTCTGTTCTCATTTTCCCAAGGGAGAAAAGGATGAGAGAGCATTTCACAATGTTTTTCACAGAAAACAAAGTTTTCTCCAACCCTTTGATGACTCTTGGAGGTGTGTGGTGTCCCAGGGCTCGGGTGAGTCGGGTCCTTTGCTGGGACATGTCTCCTGGGGAGGGAGGTGGAGCTGAGGAGAAGGCTCCATCTCACAGGGTCGGGGCAGGAGAAGGCTGCTGGGAAGCTGGTGTTGCTGTTTCCCCACTGTGGGGGTGTTCATGAAGGGTCTTCATGGCAATTTTTGTTATTGTGGAGTTTCAGGGGCTGAGGGAAGTGTTTTCTGCCCACCAAGTTGTTTTTTTTTTCTCTTTTTTCTTCTTTAATACAGAATTTCTCCACAAGCGTTGCATTAATAGACCAGTCAACTGTGGGGCAGGAGGAGGTGCAGCAGGGGCAGCTTTCAGATGATGTTTGTTTTGTCAGATAAAACCCTTTTCATCCTCAAAACGAGGAAAAAATGAAAATGATATATTTAGATAGCGGTGCAGATCTTTTTCATGATCTGGGGCCAACAAGAACAAAACATTAACTTGACTCTTTTCAACAAGATGATTCAAATTTTAACTCTTGTAAAGTTAGCTTTGCTGTAAAAAAAAGAATAAAATAGAAAAGATGGATATTTCTAAACAGTATAAACAAAAATGAAACCTGTCTGGCTTCTGTCGCCAACACTAAAGACTACTTGAGAGTAGATGCAGTGTTAAATACTTTTATTTCTAATAATCTGTAGTGTTTTATTAATCATTCTCTTTTTTTATTTAATATTCTTGAATTTCGTAGTGCTCTGACCAGGTAACTAACACTGGATATTACTTTAAATGCAAACATTGCATGCAAAAGATGGGGATTTATTTATGTATGAAACACTTCACATTAATCAAGCTTTTAACTTTTACACTTTTTGACTTGTGACTACCCCAGGTACATGACCTTGATGTTTCACTAACACTTCTTTGCTCTTTCAAACTGCAAGGCAAGCGTTAAAACTCAGTTCCTGGGAACTCCGTGCGCTGTTTCATTCCAGTAACACCATGATCAGAAAGGATTGTGACTTTGTGTGAGCACGGGATGTTGTTCCCCCTGTTTAGGGCTGGTATTCTCACACATATTAAATCGAGGGGACCCAACTGGGGGCTGGTTTTTGCCCACGTGTGTGTCTGCACCCCTAGCCCTGCCCCGTCTCGGCGTTCATTGCCATCCTCTTTGGCTCCAATCCCCGTATTTTTGCTGGAAAGGGGTTGCTGGGAAGGGGCTGCCTAAGGGAAAGGCTGGAACAGAGTTTTCTTTTCCCACTGCTAGTTTGAGAAATGGAATTCAAGTGATGGACTGAGTGGACGCTGAAGGTCGACTTTACATCGGGGCTTTATCCCAACAAAGCTCACCAGGCAGGAGCAGGCTCTCTTTGCCGGTTAAGAAGGATGCAATCTCTAAAATATAAGCACAGCAGCAGCAGCAGTTCCACGAGTTGGTTAGACCTCCTGGCAAAACAGCTGAGCTGCTCCTAGGGAACCTCAGTGCCTGCTCCCGCTCTTTGTGGAGCCAGTGTTGCATTTTTCTCACCTGTGAACGTGACAAAGCATAAGGTCAGCAAAGCTCAGGTGCTTTCCTCTAAATCCATTCTGAGGCAAACCAGACAAACAGAGACCAATCATTTCTCTCAAGGAGACTTTGCAAGTCTACAGGGCCTTGTGCTGAGCTAGACTGGCCACCCCGGGGACACCAAGTCTACCTGGGGGGGTGACAAGCTCTAATCTACTGCTGCTCTTTCATTAATCATGTTTGGGAAGGGCTGTTCCCAATCAAAATGCTTCTTTCTGGTTCAAGCTCAGGTGTTATTTTTTAGGGTATTCAGTCTGGACTGATGAAATAAGCATTTTTGCTGTGGGCAAACTGAATTTTTGCAGCTGCTCGTGAACTGCTCCGGCCAAGTTTGAGCAGCTCAGGCCTGGAGGAGAGAGTGTCTCGACATAAATGCAAATTGAAGCCATCAGATCAGCTTCTCTCCTCCTCGGTCAGGTTGAGGAAATTGTATCTTCTTATAAGAAGTCTTCCCCTGAGCACAAACAGCATGTGTCTCCAGGGAAAAGAGTTGAATGCACACAGTGGGATTCGCTGGGCAAACAGGTGTTACGTTGCAGAGGACTAAAAAATACTGGTTTAGCGTGAGTTTGACCTCCTTCCTAAATAAAAGACATCTCAAGTGTTATAGGAGTGGGCAGCAGCCTTCTTAATATACTCTTAGTAACCAGCAAGGTGACAACACAACATATGCCCGAAGCATCGGAAGGCGCCGTAGTTCAGTTTTCACCATTTTCTTTCCAGAGACACAGAAGCTGAGCATATCCCTTACCTCAACTGACCCTTGCAGGAGGCTGAATCATTTGCATTTTGATGTACTGGCATTTTCTAAACCAAAGAGACATAAGAATTTTTATCACCTTCAACAACTGTGTTGCCAGGGGCAACGCTCATAAATCTGCTTCGCCAGCGTGAGGCTCCGCGTGCAGCAGAGGGCGGTGTTTCTGTGTGAAAAATGCATATTTATAGCAAAAAAAAAATCGTAAAATCTCTCTTGAACCTCAGGCGAAAATTGGGGGCTGAGACTATCACATTGCTAATAGCCATGGCAACAGCATCAATCAAACGCACGTGTTGTTCCCTCTGCAAATTCCCTCGCGTTATTGGGAAAACGGTGGGAGTGTATTTTAACTCATATTGGATCATCCCTGTCCCGGAGGACTTGTGATTTAAAAATATACCTCCTGATGCATTGCTGCTGTCCCCCTTGATAGCACAGCCTACCCTGGCTCCAGTTCCTGGGATACTGTCTGCCCCGGTCTAAAAGGAAAACTATGCAAGGAGGAATAGCGCGTTAAATATTCGCCGTGATTGTTTAGACGAGAAAAGCAAAGCGCAGTAAAACTCTTGACAGGCGTTTCCTCAGCTGAACTTTGATGCAGGCCATCCAGCTTCAACCTAGGGTTAGACTGTGCTCTGCTAAGGGTGCTGTTGGCTTTCCATTAGCACAGACAGAAAAGCTACTTAATTTTTGGTGTCCGTTTTAAAGTGAGAGCCAGCTGCGCCGTGCTTGAGTCTTGCTGTGGCTCTTGCTAACCTTTGGGGAAGCCTTCAGGACATTTTGTCTGGTCTTTCTTTTCTTTCTTTCTTTTTTTTTCCCTTTCCCTTCCACCATCTTTATAAGGATGAAGCTGATTTCTCTCCGTGTTTTAAGGCATTTCTTGTGGAGGAAAGTGGGAGCAGCTCACCCTTGGTGGGAATTTCTCTACCAGTGGCTGCTGGGAGCCTAGGAAGGGAGGTGGAAGCCAGACTTAAATTTTATGTTTCTGTATTTAAGAGGAAACTCTCTGACAAAGCAGACAAGAAAATAACACGTTGTGAGAAATAGTGAAGCCGCTGGCAGGCTGATGGTGTCCCTATTTAACTTCTTAGCAGGTTTTTTTGGTTGTTGTTTCTTTTTCACTTGTGTAGTTTGGTTTCGTTTTCTAACTGGGCTCTGTAAGAGGGGAAAAAAAATAAATTGTCCTGCCTCTTAGAGATGAGAACAGCAGGAGCGAGCTGCCCTGCAGCCAGATGCTCCATGCAAACCCCCCTTGTCACAGCCACGTCAGGCTGTGCTTTATGGAGACTTCATCACATGAAAGCTCTTATTAAGAGGAGAAGCTGAACCTCCACCTGATACCTTGCTGTCAGACTGTGCTTCAGCTGGCGAGCTGGTAATGCATGACTTCTAGGAACTCACCTGGCCTTTTTAGCATCATTCCAGCACATTTTCTGCCCCTGTTACAGACCCATCCCGAAGGTATGGGTCTGTATAGATACAGATATATATATATATATATATATATATATATATATATATGTATATATACCTTCGGGATGGGTCCCTGAGTGACGGGCGTGGAGCCCAAAGAGGTTTTGCCTCATGGCTACGTGCGGCACGCTTGGTACTTAGCTGTAACCTACAACAGCAATGTGAGCTCACTACCTGTTTTTCTGTGGAGTAAACATCTTGAACAACTTCATTATGTTGAGTAGGAAGGCTTATAGTTACGTGGTGGTTTGGTTTTAAATAAGCTTACTTGAAGGAAAGGGTAGAAGAGGCGGCGGGGTGATAAAAAAGGTGCCAGGAAAACCAAAACCTTCTTAGAATAAGCAGGGGAAAAAAAAAATAAGAGAGAAAAGAGAATAAAACCAGGAGCTGAAGTGCTGAATGGTCTAGAAATAGCCATAAAGTCAGACTGGGCAGTCAAGCACCAAATGGACTCTCACTGCTACTGACAATTAACTTCTTGCAGCGTTCCCGGCTGGGGAAGGAACTTTGCGATACACCAAATCAACCCCTCACTTGTCTATAAATACCCACTGACTCACAGGCTGCAGTGTCCAAACCCCTGTGGTTTGGCTGTCAGGACATCAGGTGTCGACGCAGCCCCCGAGGCAGGAGTCTGGGCATTTTATTCGGGTACCGTCCCGGTTCTGAAGGGGGGAAGAGGCACCAGCACCACCAGCATCCCAGCCCAAGGGTGGAAAAGCGGGTCCAGAGTCAGTGAAAGCTGCCAAAAGCAAAAATGGACCCAGAAAGGTCCACAAATGCAGGTGTATGTTGAGAGGGTCGGGTTTTCTTGCTAGCCTGAACTTTATGCATTTTTGGGGGCAGATGGGAAGGCAGCTCAGCCGCTGGTCGGGGTGAACAGATTTTTCTGACGTAGGTTCAGACTCTTGCACAGGAAAATCAGCGTGTGAGGGACAACAAGACCCAAGTTATTCCTGGATATTAAGAAATCCCTCCCACATACACAGCATGGAGTATCTACTGTCACAGCCACTTGAAGGTGCTCGTTGGTTTAAGGGAGAGGTTTCCCAGCACCAGGCTGTGGGGTCACTCAGCATCGCAGAGCTGAGGGGAGCAGCCTGTTCTGCCTTAGCAGCACTGCGGCTGGAACAAACTTTGCACTTCAGTACGTATTTATCCCTTCCTTTCTTTTTTTTTTAATAAATAACTAAATAACTGCACCTGCAAGGAAGCTGTGTCACATCTTCAGCCCTGATCTGCTGTCAGCTGCCGTGACTTGGTCCTGGGGCACAGGGACTGCCGGGCTGTCCTTGTTCAGGTCTCAGCTGAAGGCTGGTGAGATGTCTTTTCCCCCAACATGCTCCCAGCTCCCTGTGTCCAAAGCGTGACTTAAGAGACACTGCACCAAGGGATGCATGAGAGCAACAGTCCCTGCAGGTCTGTCCCCAGAGCAGAGGTGTCTTTGAGCTTTTCTCTACCACCTTTTCTTCTCTCAGGGCACTTCCGTCCTGCAATGACTGAGGAGCCACCAGCTGACAGTGAATTTTGTACGTGTTGAAGGCAGTTGCATTCCCTAAGGAGCTCTGATGTCTCTTATTAGAAAAAAACCCAAACCTGGGTGGATCTTGCTGTCTGTGAGAACAAGTTTGGGCTGAATGTGCTGCAATGAACAGTATCCCCATTTCCCCAGCCTTTGAAGGTCAGGATGGAGACGGGCTTGTAGGACACCCAGAAGGAAACCTTCCCTGTCGCTGGCTAAATGCTCACAGGTACTGGCTTATCACCTTCATTTACTGACTTCCTCCTCCTGAAATGTTTTTGAACATTTCAGGAAGAGATAACCAATGCTATGGTCACACAGACTTCTACTCAAGTCTTCAAGGACTCCTCTCTTTCTTCTTTTTTTTTTTTTTTTTTTTTTTTTTTTAAATGCAGTTGTAGAAGTCATCTTGCTTAAGTGTAGCTACGTACGGCACCTTAGGGCAAAATCATATGACAGCATAGTGTGAGTATTGAGAAAGGATATGAAGTGCTATGGGAAACTCCCATGGAAAAAACACGAGTTAATTTTATAAGTCACGGGTGGCACATTTTATTAATGGATGTCATAATCTCCGAATAACTCAGAAAATCTAAAGCAATTGCTACGTTTCGCAGCTGCTAAAAACACTGTAATTTTTTCCACCTTGCCAACATGTGATGAGGAAGGGGCATTTGAGAAATTACTGAATACCACTGGTGCAAACTAGCTGAGGTGTTTGGGGAGAATCTTTAACGAAAGGGTCCTTAGTTCATGTAAATTAAACTGAAAATCATTTTTGGATGCATCTCCTGGGCTTCTTTTTCTTACTGAATGGCCAAGAGATTATAAATGCTGATGTTCCTGAACTACAGAGCAAAATATCTCCTGCATGGAAGAAGAGGCTGAGTAGGTTCCGTTCCATCAAGAGCAAGCTTCTGGGGCAGGAAGGTCTGTTTGCTGTAATTTTAAGGGAGATATTTCACATCAGCCTGATGTTTCAGGGAGTCTGGCTGCTGGAGGTGTGTAAGAGCCATTTCCCACACGAATCCCCGAGTGTCCGATGGGATGTGAGTTCACCTGGGGTTTGCCCATTTGGCGCTGGAAGAAGAGGAACACGACTCCCTTTACCTTCCGATTAACTTCATTTGAGCCCGTCCGTCAGTTTAAAAACCGTAAGGGTGGGAGAGCCCTGCAGATGAGTGACCACACCAACCCACTGAGCATCTATTCGTTGCTCCCTTAGGAAATACGTTCTGCCATCACGCTAAAATATCGCTGCCACAAAAAAACCCAAATCACAGAGATGCGAGGCAAAGATTAGGATAAAGATACATTTATCACCAATATGTAAACCTTAGTTGGTTTTACTTCTTGGGTTGGGTTTTTTGTTTTGATTTGGGTTGGCTCTTTTTTTAATGTTTTTTTTTTTTTTAATATGTTATAGATAACTTTCATTATTGGTTGAAGATGTGGTCAGTGTAAGAAGGAATCTCTGGAGGCCCTGACTGGCAACCTCTGAAAGGGTGAGACAGGCACTGAGCAGCTGTAAGAGGCAATACCTTGAGTCTCAGTTGGTGTTATTTAGACCTTACAAGTTATTCCTCAACAGGGAACCTCTAATTTGGTTGCTAGTTGGATCAAATGACCAAATATTATCTCTGCAGTCACCTGACATTCTTCTTTCTTTTAAAACGTATTGATTAATTAAGTACACATCCTACCTGAGCTCTTCATAGTGTTTCAAAATCAAACACCTGCTAATCTGGGAACTCAAAGCTCCTGCTCCTTCTTGTAGGTTTTCTATATGAGCTTCTCCCTTCCCTCTCTTTGTAGGTACCATTTTCCCATCCCAGGTCAGCACCATTGCCAGAAGTTAATAAATCTCTCTTACAAGGCGCTAACACTTTCCCAACTGGTCTTTGAATGGAGTATTACATGTATATAGTACCTTAACCTTGAAGTCCAGCATCGACACCTCATTATTTTCGGCCTCCTTAAGCAGTTTTCAGGGGCACCTTGTGCCTGAAAAGCCTTCTGAAAAGGAGGCCAGCTGCAGGTGGTAAGTTAATTAATTAGAAGGGCATGTAACAAGAACATTAAATGAATTTTTCCGAATTATTAACAATTACATGAATTTTTCCGAATAAACAAGACCTTAAGATTTTAGTGGTGATGCAATGATTTGTACAGTTTGGTTCATTGTTCTTGAATTCTAGGGACTGGCCACATGGAGATGTTTTGTTTTAAAAAAAAAAAAAACACCACCAAAAAACAAACACACAAACCCCTGTCTTTTAACAGAGATTATTCCAAAGGACAGGGCTTTAAGAAAGGCACAAGACATGGTTTTCCAATGCATGAAAAGCACCCATTTGCAGAAGGGTGCTTAGATACCACCAGCAGGTCTCAGTAGGTGCCAGGCAGGTATTACTGCCTCTGTCTCCTCCAGTCACACCTTCATTGGAAGTTTGGTGGAATTACAAAAGTGATATAATGTGGAGGAATGCTGGCTCTGTGTGCTTTCGGGTAAAAATGCATGAAATTAAAGGCAGGTCTAATTTTAAAAGGCCAAAAAGTAAACTTTGGGGAGGAAACCAGACTTTTTTAGAAAAAAAAACAACAAACAAACATCACATCATCAGGGATGTTTTAGACTGATCCTCTAACAGGAGCAAAGGGAAGGAGAAACCTGTAGCTGCAGCTCTAGCATCCCAGCAAAGTCTCCTCAAGCCCTACAGTCAGAAGGAAATCACACTCCTTAAAGGGAGCCTATTCTTGGCAGCTTTGCAGCAGAAGCGAATGTATTGAGAAAATCCTGAGCGATTTATTTCTCTCACAGTACCATTATTTGCTGTTTGAATCAAGAGCACAGTCTTCCTGCTGCTCGAGCTGCAATCCAGCATCATTAATAAATAGCACTGGTAAAGAAGTCAAGTGGCTAAATTGTCAGCTCCCCTTTGGAAGCTGCCCTGATTAGAATATCCATTAGTATAAATTGTATTTTTATGGTTAACCCACTGTGCTAAATACGAAACTGCATTAAGCTCTTACACTCTTGGTAGCCACTAAATTGAACTACCTGGTGCATCTGTTTAGTAAACTGAAAAACCTGAAGAGTTTGGCAATCATTATTATTTATTTTGTGCATTCTAAGTCTTTCTTTCGACTAATAAGTAGGCACTGCGGGGTTTTGGTTCACAGCAATAGCCCCCTCCACATTTAAACACGGTTGTAGAGTGCTGAAAATCGGATGGTAAGAAAATTGACTTTTTAACTTTGCGGTGTGCGGCGCCATAATCCATTTTTACGCCGTATGCTCCGGTGCCAGAAGATTTGGAACCCTTTTTGTTTCTATGAAAGATGATACGTTTCAAACGGGCAAAAACTGCCTTTCAAATTTCCCTGCCTGCTCAGATCGATGCTGACAGCTTAGCTTACATTGACTGATTTAATGCATTCCTCCACCTGCTAACTAAGAGAATTACTTGACCCTAAAAAATCTGTGCACATTGGGAAAAAAAAAAGCCAAAAAACAACACCACCCTCTTTAAATCTCTTTCTGACTCACGAGGAAAGTGTGTTTCTCGTTACTGCTGTACCAACACGCCTATATGAGGGTACCAGAAAGACTTGAGCTGGCTCTGCTGGTGTGGAGGCTCAGGATGGAGCTCTGGGGAGTTTTGGTGTGGGAGCAGTTTCTCCAGACCTTGGAAGGTGTGTAATCCCTCTGGTTTTTTACTCCTGGGGTGTTAAGCCTAGGAAATGTTTTGAATGGTGTTTATGGCTGGGTCTCCCCTAGCTCAGCTGTCTCTTCACTGTTTGAACCTGCCAAAGTCCCAACCTCTGATGTCCCCCGTGCCTTCTGCCTCTCCTTGCTGGTGGTGTTCTCCCTCCTGCCCTTTTCCAAGCTTCGGAAGGTACCAGCTCTCGTGCCGTTTCCGTGACTTGTGCAACTTGCTCTGAAATTCTCAGCTACTGCAAGCGTGTGGCTGTGGGGAATATCAGCTTGCAGAAAAGCAGTGCTTGGGTTTTGGTTTTGTTTTTTTTTTTCTGTAACCTTGAGGGCAAGAGCTTACTGACCTGGCTCAGGTTACCCTCTGGGCTCCAAAGCTGTGAGGAAAAAGAACCAAATGCTTTTTGAAGCTTTGTATTTCCTGACTGCTCGGTAGTCCCAGAGCATCATTCCCACCTCCACCTCCTCTCCTTGTTTCCCTTCCTTTTTTTTGGTCCTTCTCCAGACCCACGGAGCATCCCAGCAGCTGAGGGCTGGGTGGGAGGGGGCATCCCTTTATCTCCCAGCTTGTGCACAATTGTTTTCCCCCATCTGGAGTTCCCGTGAGCTTGATGGAGCTCATAGGAACGGGTGGGTGCTGTGTTAGGGAAACCCAGAAGGAGAGATCCTGGCTGTGCCTTTGCTCCCTGGCAGGGGCTGGGGGCAGGAGCAGCTTAGGCTTGGGGCTTGCAGCCACCCCAGTGAGGAGGAGGAGGAGGATGATACCATGGCAGGAAGTAAAAAGAGCCGCGTTGGCTCCGACTTAGCCTGAAATTCCCAGATGCCAGCAGCTTCTTGAGATATTCACAACCACTAAATTTGCGCTAAAAACAAACAAAAGTGCTGACAACCAGAGCCTGCTGATTTTGCTACTTAAAACACAGTTTTACTTTCTTTTTTTTTTTTTTTTCCCCTCCCTTCTCCGAAAGAGACAGCGCTTGATGCAGAGAGCTGGATCTGTTTCGAGTCCTGAATCATCACTAGCATTGTTACCCACACCAGCTGCAGAACTCGGTGCTGCTGCTGATCCTTAGCCAGTTTATATTTGCCTCTCTTTGAGCTTGCAAGGCTGGAAGGGAGAACAACCGAACCTTATCCTTGCACATGGAGAGATTACCCTGCCCAGTGCATGAAGACTTACACAAAATTACTGTATTTCTTTTTTAAATCAGGGACCTTTTCGAGGTACAACTGCATTTCAGCTTTCTGTTCTGCCTTTCTGGCTTAGTGCTGGAGGGGACGGGATGGGTTTGGGTCTCCAGTAGAGCCAAATACAATGGCAAGTCAGGAATGAGCTGGGAAACCTGACTGAGCTGGCTCGTTCATGGTGAAGTCAAACACTTGGTGTAATTCCCAGTTAACGTGTCCCTCAGCCGGCTTAGGCATGTCACAAGCTACATGGCTTATGAATTAGTGCGTAAAGATTCAAACCTGTGACAGCTGAAGTGGTTTTAAGACACAGATCCTAACCCTGTTGAGGCAAAGAATAAAACGAAGTCCAAAGCAGACATATTAGTACATAGAAAACAATTTAATGTCTAGAGCAGAGTGGTGTTTTCTCCGGAGGTATGCCTTCTTTTTCTGAAGAACAAAAATTTTTGCTATCCCTTGCCAGCGCAGCCTTTGTTCGTGGCTCTTTTAATGATCGATATTCAGTTATCTGTTGGCCTGCTTCAGGGTGGCTGCAGCCGTGCTTCAGGTGGCTGACGTAAACCTACAGACGCCGAAGGAAAAGCAGACTAGGAGTTCAGGCTTAGGGAAGGTAATGAGCGGTTGGCTGTGCTGTATTTAACAGAGAAACTAAAGGAAGCATTATTCAGCAGTAAATGTCTATTTTATTTTTGCCGCATCTGCCACTATTGAAAGGATCAGCTGCAGTCCAGTGTCTATCATTATTATTATCACTATTAATAAGCAGCATCAGCAGGAAAGGGGCTCTGGCTTGAACAAAGAACAATCTAGAACATACTAGGTAAATGCGTGGGGGGTTGGGGTTTTTTTTTAGTTACTTTGAGCTAATGAACTTTATGGTGTACTTAAATATAAAAGAAAAAAAAAAAAGGAAGCTCAAGCAACCTTCCCCACCAGCGGTTATTTCTGAGATGCCACAGAAGGCAGTTGTTGGATCGCAAGTTTTGCAGGCAGGGGCAAAAATGGTAGGAGGGATGTACTTAGGGGTTTTATTTATGCTTAATTTAGCCACAAATGTGTGTGGGAGTGTTGCAGTTTTCCTAACTCAGTGTCTTCTGCATGTTGATGGAGCAATTATGGAATGGGCAACAAAGTTGGCTAGGCAGCCGTGTCTGCAGACTAATTATTTTCCTGTCAAAGTGGAGGAGTGCACTGAGTGGGGCTCTGGGAGGGCCTGTCCTGGCTCTGGTGACATCAATTATTTTAATTAATGAGAACACACTCATTAAATTCGCGAACGGCACAAAGCGGAGCTGGGCCACAAGGATGTTAAAGGATTGGATCAGAATTCAAAGCAACGACAACAAGGTGGAGAAATCAGAATGTAATTCCAGAAAGGGCACAGATAAGCTTCTTGACGTTGACGGGACTGATCGAGGGCGCGCACGGGAGCCGCGGTATCGGTGGTTGTAGTGGACACGAAGTCAACTCGCTCTGCTCGTTGTCAGGGTCGTCAGTCTTTGGATCAATGAAATGTGGAGCTGGGTGGAGAGAGCATTTGGAGAAAAAGAGCAGGCTGGGGAACGGGACTTGCACAGAGGGGGAATACTCAACTTACAGTGAAGGCTTTTTGTACAAGCCATTGATCTTCAGATGGGAAGGTGTTGCTACAAAGGGTGAGGAAGATGATGGAGGGAGTGGAACACCTCCCTGGGGAGGAAAGGCTGAAGGAGCTGGGGCTCTGCAGCTGGAGAAGAGGAGGCTGAGGGGTGACCTCATCAATGTTTATCAATATGTCAAGGGGGAGTGTCAGGAGGACGGAGCCAGGCTCTGCTCAGGGATGTCCAGTGACAGGACAAGGGGCAATGGGTACAAGCTGGAGCACAGGAGGTTCCACAGAAATATTAGAAAAACCTTTTTCCCTGTGCAGGTGCCGGAGCCCTGGCCCAGGCTGCCCAGAGAGTTCTCTGTGGAGTCTCCTGCTCTGGAGACTTTCAAACCCGCCTGGACACGTTCCTGTGTGACCTGCTCTGGGTGGCCCTGCTCTGGCAGGGGGCTGGACTGGATGATCTCTAGAGGACCCTTCCAACCCAAATCATTCTATGATTCTGTGAAATGATGGGAAATGGTGGCTAGGCGTTAGGAACATGCTTTTCCTATAACTCCTGTTGCAGAAGTAGGAAGGCATCTAACGTAAGAAATGCATGTTAAAGAAGGAAGTGTCCTCCTTATTTCTGTATTGCTTTTACTTGGAAAACTCAAGCCTTAGCCCAAAGTTTTAGTGCGATTCTGTGTGCATCACTTCATGCCTCTTCATGTCGGATGGGTCTTCTCCTTCATCCTGGCTTGCGAAGGCTCTACCCAGCAGCCCTTGGCCCAAGGTTTTTTTTCTTTCCAAAACCCTGTGGTTGGTTTGCATGTGGGCAGGAGATCTGCTGCTTCCTCCCAAATCAGCGACCAAATTCACAATTTAATATGCGGGCCAGAATTTCCCGTCTGGAAAATGGAGATGATAACAGAAGGAAGAGAACAGAAATCCATTAATATTTTATAAAGCATTCAAACACTACAGCAACGAGTGCCATAGAAAAAGCCTCTGAGGAAATAAACAAATTTCTGTCTTCAGAGCAGATGTTGAAATAATTATAGTAAATAAGGCACAAGGCCACACACTGAACAGAATGGGCTGTTGAATCTCTGCTTGCTGCCTGCACAGCATCTCCCGAGTGTACTGAGGGAGGCAGAGAGCCCATGAAAGAGAGAGGTTGCAGCAAAATTCGTATATACAACAAGGCTTATTTAGGTTTGGGTAGAAGAACCTGCTTTTTTAGGTTTCCGAGCTTTTACCATGCAGTCCTTGTAACCAGGTGAAGCACACCACGAGGCAGACTCCAGCGCAGGGAAAAACAGTGAGACTGCACGGCTAAAATGAAATACTTCACTGGGTTTAAACATAAAATAGAATGTGTAGAAGGCAAGATGTGATGCATTTTGGCAATTAAAAAGATAGCATATCCGTTCAGAATGGGGAGATAAATGTTGGGTCCTGCAAAGTCCAGCTATAACGTTTACAGGCATCCATAGGAAAAGTCTTGGGCATCCAGATAGCATAAATTAATTATTGTCAAAGTGCCAGAAGTTAATCATCTTTATATTTGTGTCTCTAGGAACAGTTTGAGTAAGCTTTGAATGTCGCCACAGTCTCCTCACCCATCCTTCCCTCATCCCCAAATCCATCCTGCAGTGAAGACTGAATGAACCCCTATGCTGGCCAACCCCTCGAGCAGTGGGTCCCGGCTGGGGCTCAGCACCACAAAGAGGAGCTTTTCCAGAATCTCCCCCGTTATGTGATTCAAAACCTTGCACAAGCTCTGCTCTAACATGTAACGACTGAGTAACATCGATAACGCTACTCGCTTGCTATGTGGTTGTAGCAAGCCTGGCATCAAATACGAGAAACTTATTTCAAATGAAATAAGTGACGGCGTTAAGGTTTTGCTTTAGCAGCTTGTGATGTCACTGCAATTTAGAGAGCTGGTGAAGTTCCCCCTTACTTCCTTTATTCAAAATTTCCTCCATCTCCAGGCAATAATTCATGTTGCTGAGGTGCACAGTGGTTCCAGCATGTCCATGAGAGAAGCTAAAGCTGTGAGTTTCTGACACGTAGCGATATTGCTGGTTTCACTCTGTGTTGCATTTGCCTCCCAAGAGTTGTCCTGGTTTGGCAGTGTTGCTTTTCTAGGGAGAGGAGCCAAACGCACGGCCCAGCTGTGGCGTGCTTGCCTAGGGGTCCCAGTCCTCTGGTCTCCAAACCATTCACGGGTCCCCTGTGTCCCTCAAGTGGTGCCACATGCTGGGGATGACCCAAAGTCTGATGGGACCACCTGCATGGTCACTTCATGCGCATGGGTCTGTAGGTGACAACCAGGCAGAGCCGTAGTGGCTTAACCCCTGCTGCTTTTTTTCATGTGTTGGGGCAGTGTTTCTCCACCAAATGCTGCTTTTCACCAGTTTTTATACCTCTGCTTTGCAGACACATAACTCTCTAAAGTTTCGACTCATATTTTGAATTTAGCCGCAATTTGGGTGTGCGGACACGTGGCTGTATAAACCTGGTTTCCATAGGAAACCTTGCTAATAAATAGCACTGCAATGTTTACCAGCTCAAAAAAAACCACCAGACGTGCAAACCCTGGTGCATTAAAATGAAAAACATTTTAATTCTGCCTTTCTCCACTGCTGGAGGGACTTACTCCAACGTTGCAATGCACACCCGCATGCTGGGGCACGACGGTGCCTTGGGCTCCTGGCTTCAGCAATGCCAAGTAATAACAAAACAGAAGAGACACAGGTACTCCGAGATTCGCCTCCTGGGTATCTCTACTTCATAAACACAAAAACGCAGATGGAGTCAAAAAAATATCAAATAAAAAAGGCAAAAGTTCTATAATTAAACCAGTCCTAATCTAGTGCTTGCTTACTGGTTGGACTTGGACCTGGCTCTCTGTGTTGCTGCCATCGTGTGTGTGTATATGCATATATACATGTGCATATATATATATATATACACACACACTCCCAGCAACTGTTTCCTTTCTCAGCACCTGTCTCCTTCTTGCCTCAGCCCCCCCAGCCTGTGTGCCACAGACTTGCTCTGCTGATACTCAGCTGCCTGCACGGGGGTGATGATGCTCGTGGCTCAGGTCCCAGCTGTCCTCGCGTTAACCTTAGCTAATTCCTGCCGGTTTGGCATGCACAGCTCCCCTGTCACCTCTTTTTTTTTTCTTTTTTCCCCATATGTGTGCATATAATTCCCTTGCTAATCTGTTCAAGAGTGGAAGAGGTGAGGGTTGTGTCCCACTTCTGTCTCACCTCTCCCTGTTTGACACCCAGGCCGGCACCTTTGCTTTGGGGAAACCTCATGATGCAGAAACACCAACTTTACCTCTGACTTCTCACAAACGCTTTTGACAACATCTCTCCAGTTCCTTTGCAAAGTTGTTCCCAACCGAGATGTCCCCAACTTGTGGCTGGTTAAGTTTCCCTGCAGCTTTCTCCACGAGTACTTGAAGGACCTTTGAGCAAGGTAGCAGACTTACACTCCACAACACCAACATCTTTCTGATAATTGCTCTTAATTCAAATTTCTCCGCGCTTAGAGACGTTGCGTGCAAATACCTGCGCAGGTTTTAAATATTCATCCTCTAGTTTAACCCACAAAAAACGATCCTAACAAGCTATGCTGGCATTATTGAAATCTCCCGCAGTATCATGTAGGGGTTTCTGCGTCGTCTTTGTTAGACATAATTAGCACTTTGGTCGCGCACGCATCAGATGGTGGTTGAATGGGAGAATTCGTTTAACCCTTCAGCCTCCACATCGCATCCGTCCTGCACGCCCTGGGATGACATCTCTGGGAAATGGGAGAGGATTTGGGGTTTTTGTGCTACCAAATCGAAAGCACCGACTCTGTGCTCAGTTTTTCATGTGTGGAAGCAGACACTGGTGGGACAGGTTTGATCGGAGGGTTTGGTAGTGGCTCAGTTGGGAAGGGGTGTGTGGTGAGCACAGAGATGCCGATGCTTTTCTGTTGAATTCAAGATTCTTCCACACAGGAAAACCCCCTCAACTTCTTGATATTCCAATTAATTTACTTTTATTCCCAAGGAGCAGGCTTTCAAAGTTTATAATCAAAACCCAGAAATACGAGCTTCAATGGATGAGGAGGGCAGGGGAGAGGTGTCCTGGCCAAGCTCCTCTGCTCCTTCCACCATGCTGAGCTGTGGGGAGGCTTCACCAGTGACATGTGTGTCCTCTGGCATCACCTCCTCACCCGAAGGAAAAACCTGTGGAGCGGCAGAGGGTTGAGGAACCCGATGAACCCTCCCAGCCTCGAGCAGGTCTGTGCCACGTGTGGGGTTGTTCTTGCAACACGCTGTGGAAAAAGCTTCGTTGTCTCTCATGGAGCGATAGAGGGAGCGATGCCAGAAGCTAAAAGTTTCATTTCTTGACCCAGACTGGGTTCAGCCTCTGCACAGGATGGTTTGCCTTCTCCAGGACTTACCCAGATCAAGAGGAAATACCTGCCCGGGCTGTGGAGAGTGTGCACCATGTGCCTGGTGCCACCAGCCAGCTCTGGTGGGTGTCTTTCCCTCCCCATTTATGAGCAAATGGAGGCGAATTTGTGTTTTTCTCTATTCCTTGGCTCAAACCTTAAAAAAAGGGGTGTTTTTGTACGAGATTGAGAAGTGACTTGAATACTTCATTTTCTTTACTCTCACAAATCCCAGCGGATCCCTTCCCCTCTCTCTCTTTAGACATCTGTTAGTGGATTTCTCGTTCTGTCCGTGCCACATTTGAGGTTTGCCGCACGAGCTGCTGGAGCCCACAGGGTGTTCCCAGCAGAGAACTGGGAACCCGGGACAGGGACCTCGTCCCTCCAGCCCAGCTGGGCTCGCTCCGATGGGTCCAACCTCTTCTTGATCTTTGTTAAAAACACGCGAAAATAGCACAGAGGGGCCCTCCTCCTTCCCCTCTCTTTCCTCATCATGCCGCCGTTAATGAAAGTGGAGGCTCCAACTGGAACATGCCATGAGGTTATCTTTTATTTATTCGCTGCGTGCACGTAACCGTCACTGCATAGGAGGAGGCACCGCGTTTCAAGACGGGGAGGCATGAGCTACGCATGGTCTGCCCCAGGATTTTATGCAAATCCGTGTGTTTTGATGCCAATTTACAGTCAACTGTCTGTCTTGTTAAGGGAAAAAGTGGCAAGCCTGGCTACGAGCCAGAGCAGAAGCCGGTCGCTCCCCCCGTTCCTGCTCCGTTGGCAGGGCAGGGGCTCCCACGGATGCTGTGCTGGGGGGGGGGGATCCAGGGTGGGGGCATCTCCCTTTCACTGGTGCAGGTGTCCAGGGTGAAGGATGTTGCCCTTGGGGTTATTTCTTTGCTGCATTTTTACCTTCCGCCGGCGTTTTGTCTTGGCTCCGTCGCTCTGCACCGGGAATGTTCTACGATTTTCCCCAGCCCCAAGATGCTGAAATCCCCCGGGGAGGTGAGGAGCTGCCTCTCACAGTCCCACCCTGCTGATAATTTTTTCCAAGGCGTCCCCCTTATCGGCATTTCGTACCTTGGAGCCTCATTAATTGGTGAGAAAAGGCATCCAGAGGCGTGGAGGCGCGCTGGGCTGAGCGGCTCGGAATGATGTGAGGAGGAGCTGGAAGTCTCGCAGCTGCCTTCGACATGTGAAAAAACTTTCCAGAAACATTTCGGGATGCTTGGGGGTTTAAAATGAGATATTTTTTTTTATTATTCTTATTTTTTAAATAGTTAGAAGCAAAAAAAATTAATACCGGGGTTGCCTTTTAATTGGAAATTCTGAAAATCTGTTTCAAGTTATACTTTACATCCTCTCCTTAAAAAAAAAAACCTGCTGTGGAAGACTGTGAATGGTGCTTTTTTAAGACATTAAAAATATTTCTCAGCAATAAGAGTTATCTTAAGCACTGGAAGTCAGCACAACCTTACTGCATACGTACTGTCACATTTATTAAATCCATGGGTTTTTTTAGTCTATAAATGAGGAACACTGGAGGAAGTTCTGATTTTATTTTCAATAGAAGTTTTTCTTGCCTTTTGCCTTTGTCACTTTTTGTTTTCGGTTGAATGTTTGGGAGGGTGCTTTGTTGGATTTGGATTTCTTCACGCAAAACGGAGCATAAGGAGAGGAGTTACAAAACCCAGGAAGTTTGTTCCAGTCTCCAATTGAAAACACAGAGGGAAGGGTGGACTCTGCTACCTCCCAAGCCTTGGAGTCAGATTTTCAAAGCCTTTTTGTTTCCTAAAACTCTGTGAAAACCCAAGTAGATACCTGTGGAGGTCAGGAACTTAACTCCTCATTTCAATAGGACTTCAGTATTTACTTTTTTGAGATATTTTAAAAACTCCTGTTGGGTACTTTATGTACCTAACACATAAATGTATTTGAAAAATGTCCTGTTAACGTGAAGGAGCCAGCTCACTAACTACTGTTAATGCAAGACACCTACATAAAGCAAGACACGCTTTGATAATTCATTATTTCTGTCTTTCCAGCATATTTTAGTCTGATTTACCTAAATGACAAGCAAATAAAAACGCTGGCTTTCTATAAATTCAACCAAATTCCAATTTCAACTCAAAGCCTGACAAAATTATTAAATAATAAATATATGCCATTCTGTATTTCCTAGACCAAAAAGCACATAAAATAAATAAATAAGGATTTCAAATATAGCTTCTGACTAAGAGAATCTGGGTTATAATTGCTTGGCAACACTTGGAGAATATTTTGTGTTCTCTAGGTAGCGAAAAAGTACCAAATTTAACATGAAGGCTAAATTACCGTATACTCATTGCTGCAGCAGTTAACAAGCATCGGGCTGTCTTCAGGAAAATAGCTAAAACTAGATAAAAATCAATTTTTAAAATGAAAGTTTCTTGTGGTTTTAAATTATGCTCGAAATTGTTGTGTTAATTAAACCTGCTCTGAGCCTGGTATAAATTAAAGGGCAGAGGAGGTAATTTTTTTGCCTAAATTTCACTTCTGCGTTACAAAACACTTGTGTTATGCTAACAAAGCAGAAAAGCCACACGAGACCAGAGAATAAGGTAAACAAATATAATAACATGGGTGCTTGCCATGCAGGTAATTAATTTCTGTATTTCCGAGGAGACTGGACTTTGGAGCCAGCCTCTCCTTCAACCCAGGAGAAATCCAGGTTTGACATCTGCCCTTGCCAGCCAGCATAAAGCGTTTCCCTCCCAGATTTCGGCGTTTCAGGGGAGATACCTCTGTGTTTGAGTGATGGGGTAGAAGCCCACACTTTGGCAAACTCGGAATAATCAAAGGCCACTCCGGTACATCACGGAGGCGTGTTTAGTCTAGACTGTTCTCAGGTGAAGAGTCTTCCAAGGGAAGTAGTGGATTCCTCAACTTTAGACAGTTTTAAGGCTCAGCCTGACAGGGTGCTGGGCTGTCTCATTTAAACTGTATTTCTTTACCTTCAAGGGTTGGACTAGATGATCCTTGAGGTCCCTTCCAACCTGGTATTCTATGATTCATAGAATCATAGAAGAGTTTCATCTGGAAGAGACCATAAAAATCATCGAGTCCAACCTCTGTCCAGGCCCTATCAACCCCACTAACCCACGTCCTTCAAGGCAACATCCACCCATCTCTTAAACACCTCCAGGGACAGTGACTCAACCTCCTCCCTGGGCAGCCTGTGCCAATGCCTGACAACCCTCTCAGTAAAGAAATTCTTCCTAATATCCAACCTGAACCTCCCCTGGCGCAATTTAAATCCATTTCCCCTCATCCTATCACTCTCCGCTAGGGAGAACAGAACAACGCCTGCCTTTCTACAACCTCCCTTCAGGTAGTTGTAGAGAGCGATGAGATCTCCTCTCAATCTCCTCTTCTCCAGGCTAAACAGCCCCAGATCCCTCGGCCATTCCTCATACAACTTGTGTCCTAAGCCCTTTACCAGTGTGCACCGTTCTCCAGCACTCTTGCTGTGCAACGTCCACCTCCATCGCGACCATCCTCGCCTCCATCATGGCTGAATCCTGCACCCAGCCAGGAGAAGGGCTTCCCTCTGCCTTCCCCCTCTCGAGCGTGCAGGAAAGCCTTCCCTGCTGTGCTTTTGTCTTGCTGGGAGCAGCTGCAGCTGGTTCCTCTCCGCTCCCGTGATATCTTCCCTCTGGCCGCTGCCGAGCCGTTGGAAAGGGGAGGTCAGGAGACACTGGGTTGCTTGTGTTTGTTTATTTAGGGGGTTAAATGAAATGCAGATTTTGTCCTTTCCTGTGCCTTGTGCAATGGAGAAGAGAAAGCCACATTTCCTTACTGTAGCCTGAGTCATACCCCTTTGAAAATGAAGTCTTGGGCATGGCTAAAATACTGTTTTCTGCGAGTTATTTGGCTGTGCTGCAACAACAGGCTCTGAAGCTGTTCCCATCCTACATCAAAATAAAGCCATCTGCCAGGAGTCCTTGCACTTTTGCCAGACCACTGAACTGGCCCAGACAGAACAATTCTGGGATGGTTCTTCTGCACCTCATAAACCCCTGTTCATGCAGAGATCGGACTATCCCCACTGTTTATTTTACGTGGCGCTGCTGAGGATTTCGATTGTACGAATGGTGACGTGAATGTCCGCCTGGTGATACGGAGCGGGGAAAGAAAAAAGTCCGGTGGGGACTAGAAGGAAACTGAATTACATCCTGTCTGGGCTGTAAGTGAAAATTAAACTGAAATTTCCCCAGGTGAAAGGCCGGCAAAGCGACTGTGCAGCTGAGCACGGCTGGACTCTTTTTCCTCTGCTTTTCACACCACATCTTCTGCCTGGAGTCATTACAAGGCAACACAATTTGCGTTTCCATTTTTTACAGGTAGACCCAAGTTTATGTGCTTTTTGCATCTTGGTTATTGCTGGTTTGGGGGTGACTAACCACTGGAGGATAATTAAGACCTGGATGGTTAATGGGAGGGGGAAAAAAAAAAAATAAAACAGTAGCTGTGACATTCATAGAAGTCTGGATGTTTTTATTTTAAGTGTTGGTGAAAGGTCCCAGATAGCCTGAGAGAAGCCTGGTGTGTTCCCTCCAATTAATGTGCCTTATCTCTAGTCTGGAAGAGCAAATGTGTCTCTAAGAGGCCTCGCCACATGCGAACACCTATTTTCCCGGTATGTGTTCACTGTGGGGCCATTTAACAGCAGTCCTGGGTTCTGCGAAGGTGAGAACTGAGGACCACCAGACCCTGCTGATCAAATCAACATCCATTAGATAATGCTTCCCCTCCCCGCACATCTGGGCTGGCGACAGGACGAAGGGCCACCAATAACCAAACAAAGATGATCAAAGACCCCGTTTGTCTTTGTCTTCCCGATGGGACTTCTCTAAACTGTGCCGCTAGTGTAAATTAAAAAAAAAATTAAGAAATAAGTACCTTAGGGATGACACAGCCGTGACAGATGAGGGGAAATGGATTTAAATTGCGCCGGGGAGGTTCAGGTTGGATATTAGGAAGAATTTCTTTACTGAAGGGTTGTCAGACCTTGGAACAGGCTACCCAGGTTGAGTCACCATCCCTGGAGGGGTTTAAGAGCCAACTAGATGTTGTGTTGAGGGACATAGTTTAGTAGGTTGATAGGGCTGGGACAAAAGCTGGACTCGATGATCTTCAGGGTCTCTTTCAGCTGAAACTCTTCTATGATTCTATGATCCTGCGTGGGCTGGCACGGGTGGTGCCATGTTGCGGAGACGCGGAGGGAAGAGCTGGGTTCATTTTGGGCTTGTGCGCCAGCAAATTGCAAACCAGCGTTTGTGGCTGGTGATGTGGGAGCCAGAGGAAAGGCAGCCTGAGCTGCAGACACCAGCCTGTGTTTTCAGGGCTATTTTTTTTTTTCCTTCGTGTCTAATATCCCTTCACGTTGGGAGGCTCCATGGAGAACCTCAGAGCACTGCTCTCTGCTCTTTAGAACGTGAACGCATTTTGTGGTGCTTGACATTATTTAGTAATCCGATTAAAAACCCCTGAAATGAAGCAGAAAGAGGTTCTCCTAAGGTTTATTAATTAAAAAAACCCAAAAAATAGGGATCATTAAAGCACCTTTCCTAGAGGTGAGCCTCTTAATTTCAGAGATGTAGCAGATACGGAGGGTATGCTGTGTAACTTCCCTCACACCTCCTGGTAAATTAATGTTTCAGAGCCCTGCAGACTTCATGGCTTCTGGGAGCACAAAGAAGCTAAAATCATTATTTCAGGTTAGGAGAAACGCTGCATGTTGGAAATTAAAATACTTCCTCTGTGGTTTGCTTGTAACTTGTAACTTATGTTTCTCCTGACATCCATAAAACCAAAGGCTCTAGTTACTGTATTTAAATAGCATTATTAAAAAAAAAATGCAGCAGTTTAACTAAATTACTCTGTTAAATGGAGAACTTCTCGTCTCTTTTGAGAAGTGCTCGATAGAGACCAGTCTCCACAGGTACCGAACCTCCCCAGGCTGGTTCCTGGGTTGTTCTGGGAGATCTCGTGCTCAGTTTGGGGTTCAAGGGAGAATTGATGCTTCGAGCCGTGCCCATGGCATCAGGCTTCAGCTCAGGGACAGCAGACCAGCCTTCATTCAATGTGTTGTTGAACCACGCCAGGCACTGTTTGCATGCGTATTTTAAAAGGGATTGAGATTATTTTTTTTTCTAGGATATTAATAATCCATCTATTAATGGTTATTTCCTCCACTTGATCCCGCCGTGTAAGGTTCTGTAGCTCCCAGCTGAGCATCTTCCAAACATTCATGCCATAAATCTCATAACCAGCGTGCCAGGATGCACAGCCCGGAATACGGTCTTTTCCGAGGTCACAAACCCCCAGGTATGTCAAAATATCCCTGTGCCACTGTGGTAGTTCAAGCACTAAAATATTTGTCTCGGGAGGCCGTGCCCTGACTTGACTCCATGGTAAGACTGAGCCATTAGGTCAGTATTCAAAAAAGAGCAGCAAGAGAATACGCAACAGGCAATTGACCCTGGTTTGTCTGTGAAAAATGTTTGTATTTTCCTAAGTCGGACATTATGTAATTTAATAAGAGAGACTGTAACGAGGCAAAGTCCAACAGACCATTAAAGGGGGGTATGGGGACTGTGCACAACCCTCCTGTGCTCATCTGGAATAAAACACCTGCAGCGGTTTTCTTATTACCAACTTGATATTTGGACCTAAGATAACCTAGAGCGGTGGTTCTGCGACACCATCTTTTTGAAGTTCCTTACAAACACTGAGATACACATCATTAGTGCAAGCTGGGGGTTGTTTCCCTTTTAGAGTCAGGCTCCAGCTCTGGTTCAGTCAAAGCTCTCCCTGACGGGACCCAAGGTGAAACACCTCCACAGGGCATGCAGGATCGTTCATGCACTACTCCTCCAGCTGATTTTCAGGTGGTTTGGACAGACAAGGGCTGAGCAACTCGCCTGCAGGTACTTCAGGCTTGAACTCTCCTAAATTTTATTAGATAAGGGTTTTTCCTTGAGGAGTGCAGTGATGTACGTATGTCCAGCTCAGATCTGCGCAGTGTAACCTGGTTGTCTGGGCAAGGCTAGAGCTGAAAATATAATTATCGTGTAGCATAATATATTTGTGATACATGTGTACTGAAAGCTATTTCTCACATTTTTGGGTGTTCGGTCATTCCAGCCTGATGTCACTATAGGGCAGCAGTGGGAGAGCAAACAGATCTTTTTCCTTTTTTTCTTTTTTTCTTTCTCCTCTACTTTGATACCAATCATGAGTGACATTTCAGCTGGCAAAGTATTTGCAGTGATGACACCCTGGATTATAGACACAGGGAGGAAGAAAGGAAAGAAAAGCCCAGGAATAACTTTGATGTTTCAGACTAGAGTCTGCAGCACTGAGAAGTTAAAAATAAATAAATAAACAAGAAAAGAGGAAACTTGGGAATTGCATACTGAGCACATTTTCCGTGGAATTACTGAGAAAGAAGCCCACGAGGTCAATTGAGTAGAAATGCGAGTTAAGACAAAACAGTTCTAAATTAGAAGCTGTCAGGAGAGAGCTGGTTTGGCAGAAAATGTTAAACTGGAAGGAGTCTTAGCCAAGGAGGAGTCGCTAGTAGACTCATTAGCACATGAGGAAGATGGGTTTCCAGTTAAAGGTATTTTTAACAAGGCAAAGAATTAAATCCTCATCCTCACATTCAGGAATTTGAAGGTCAGACTCCGGCCCCAAACTCTGGGACATCGCTAAACGCAGCTGGAATGCATGAATATGATATGAAACATCCAGAAGTGAATAGTTAAGGAGGCTGAGGGCTGGAAAGGAAACCAAGATGGGTCAAGTCCTGCTTTCAGCGACTACAGAAAAATGCACTGAATCAGAGTGCAGTCATCAAACGACTGTAGCCTCTAAAATACCTGAAACCTCTTGGAGTCTGCATTAATACTTGCTGGCAGCATCTTTAATTGCAGTAAGAAATCAGTTCAGTGATGATTTGGACAGGAAGATGATATTGCTGGAAGACATAGAGGGATGGTTGTCTCGACTTGCACATCTGCTGCCAGTCATAACTTTTGCAGAATGGGAGCAAAACGCAATTTAATGAGCACGCTGGTGTTCTCATTCACTTTTTCACACACTGGGTGGCTGTCCAAGTGTGTGAAGAAGAGGGGCCAAGGGGGGAAACGAGGTTCTGCAAGAGACCTGGGGCAAGATGACGCATTCCTGTGGTGTCCTATGGGTGCCTCGTGGTGATGGAGAGGAGGCGCAGGTTAGGGAGGAGAGAAATCATTCCATGAGAGGTTGAGTTTCAAGCCATCATTGAGGCCATTAGATCCTCTGGTCTGATGTCCAGCAGGTGACAAGCCATCATGGGGCAGCTCGATGCTCTGTCTTGGACCTAAATGCTTCACCTGGCGTTGCAGGAGATGATCCAGTTGTCCTCTCTGTTCCTTCTGCCTTCTGTGGTGCCATCAGCTACCAGAGCTTGCACACAGCTGCACAATAACTTGCACCCACGAGCATTTTTGCAGTAAATACCCTTTTTCCCCAAGACCAGCAGCCACGTTAAAAGCTGATGCTGCTACAAAGGAGGAGATGAGATCAAATAGCTTGGGATAGGGAGTGAGGCTGGCCTCTGCCCATTTCAGATGTGCGGACATAAATCAATTTATACCAGTTGGGAAGCTGCAACCTCAGATGAAAGAATGTCACTTGATTAGGTGACAAATACCTAAATGATCCCAGCAAATGCCCAGCAGGGCTGCGGTGCTTGTGGTCAGACTGGCTGGAAAAAAAAAAAACCCAAAACAACCCATGTATTTATATTTCACAAAAAGTCTCGAAAATGTGCATGTGAGAAGCCCAAAAAGGCAAAGGAAAGCAAAGCTTGGCTCTCAGAACACCTTCTCGCTTCTGGGCATGGCAGCCCAGCCTTGGCACGTGAGGCTGGGAGCAGCAAGTGAGAAGCAGTGGTCCTGATCGTGAACCAGCCACCCTCTGCGTGCTGTCCCACTGAATAACACATATTAAATACATATATATATATATGTGTGCATGCATATCTATACGTACATATATGTATGCACGCCTGTATGTATGTGGTAGAGTATATATGTGTATAAAACTGCCTCGGGGGAGAAATGCCTTGCAACAAAACGTCATATTTGAGTTAGGAGGGAGGGCACGGCGGGCTGGGCTCAGGATGCTGCCGCTGGGAACGGCCGGCATCCTGTGAGCCCCGGCCGGTAGCCAGCAGCGCAGATGGTCCTGCCGGCCCCTCGGGCTTTGCACAGAGCCCCGGGGCTCGCAGGCTGCCCGCACAGGGTTTGGACACGGCGTCTGGTGCTTCACACGGAACCCGCAGGAGGAAGAAGCCCAAACGGTCGCTGTGCGAGGGCTTTTGGGTGGGCTGAGTCGGAGATCGGCTACTCTTTTGTGCTGAGCGTCTTACGGTTTTGTAAAAACTTGCCAAAGCTCCCCTGGGAGGGAAGCGGCGGAAAGAGAAACGGGAACAGCCTTGTCCTCTGCAGATGGTGAGAGAAATAAATGAAATGAATGTGTTGTTAGAGCAAACTGTTATATTAATGGTTTGTCAGTCCGTGTTTTTCCTTGCATCAAACAAGCGTACCCATTGCTTTTCTTGTAATGTTTCTCACCCTTAGGCAGGACAAGGAGGGCGAGGGCGTGCTTCTGGAGCCTGAATGTGTCTAAAATGTCAATTTTCCCACTGCTTTGGTCGTTTCTGCTTGAGGTCTAGTTGGGATCAGGTCCCTCAGGGAGAAAACCACCCTCAGCTGCCTGCCGAGAGCAGCAGCGGGCTTGGGTTTTGCCCATGGACCCTTCTCTGGCAGATGCTGGATGCTGGAACTTCTTGGGACCTGGGTGAGGTTGTAATGGGCTTTCCTCCGTGACGTGTTCTTCATGACTTGCTAGGAACATAATGTTATCATATATTATCATAATATAATTGATAATACCATAGATATGCGGGCTAAGGTGCAAAACAGGCTTTGGAATGTTAGATGAAAGGTTTTGTTTTTTTTTTCCTGGTACCTGGTTGTGCCTCTGAGTTGTGGATTTTAGCAAAACACCAATTTTTGCAGCGTTTTGGGTAAAATCTGAAGTGGTGACTCTCTTGGTAGGTGCAGCTGACTTCCCACCCTCCTCCCCTCTGCTACAAGTTGGCTGAAGCCGATTTAGTCCGCAGAAAGCCTGTGGTGCTACGAAATTTGTTGGCATTTAGTTGGAAAACCAAATCCCACTGGTCTTCGACTCTTTTTCTGCTTTGTAATTTAAAAAAAAATAAGCGCAGATATGTATACGATGTTGACAGCAATGGATTTCTGCTTCGGGAGACGTCCTTGTGTTCACCTGCTCGAGCAACAAAAAAGAGGGGCAGCTGAAGATATTCATCCTCCTTTGTCAGGGTGATCTGGTTTTATTGCCCCAAGCCAAACTTCATATTTTAACATATCACTTGCAGTAATGGTATTTCGAGGGTCTTCCCATCTGCTGTCTCCAGCAGGGATGACAGAAGCGAAGTTGGCTTCTGATTTCTCTATCATTTCGTATGACAAACTTATTCAGAGGAGATGCTTTTAAAAATTACTTACCAAACTGGGACATTGCTTCCTTTTTTTTTTTTTTTTTTGCTGTAACTGCTCAAAGGATTTGCCACAGGGTAGGTGGGACAGAGGGAGCTGACACCCCCTTAGCGTGCTCAGATTAATGCAGATTTTAGCTGGAGGGAGAAGCGTGAACCCTTTCATCTTGTAATGAAGTTTTTTTCTCATCCCACCCTGCCACCCACCAACAGAAAGTTTTGGGTCTTGCCACTGGTACAAAATGACTGGGAGGGCTTTCCAGTGTTATTTCTCAAAGATTTTTATCTTGCTTTTTTAATTTTTTTTTCAACTTGGAATACTGCGCTTGCTTCCACGTATGAAGAAAAGAGATGCCCCAAGGAGACCACAAAGTTTCCCATCCTCAGAGTGAGTTTCCTCTGGTCTCTGTGAGACCAAAGCTCCCAGGCACCATCACAGCTTCCCCAGCTGACCACAGCTTTTTTACTCCTCTTCCCCATCACCAGCTGGACCCGCTGGCACTTCTCTACCTCCTCCTGGACGGAGACACAGGCATTTGCTGGTGCTTGGAGACCCCCGGGCAGGTGACACGGATCAGCTGCTGGGCTCCAGTTATTAATAGTTTCAGGAATCTCTATTAATACACTTGGAGAGGCAGCAAAGCCGTCCTCCTGCAACGTGTGGCGACACGCTAAGCTTAAACAGGTTCAATTAATTTCAGCGTGAGAAGTAATTTAAATTCAATTACTCATTTAAAAAACGCCCGACCTGTTAAGTGGCTGCCCATCAGGCAGAGCTGCCGGGTCTCGGGTTCCTCCTCTTTCCCCCCGTTACTTCTGTCTTTCCACGGAGGTACGAGCGCTTCGCTCCCCAAAGCCACCGCGCGGCAGCTTCGGGCGCTCTGAGATCCGAGCTTCTGCCTAATTAAAAGTTTCCGATACGTGGATTTGGTGTTTGGAGAGCAGCAAACCACTGGCGCAGCTGCGCCAGCGCTGGAAAAGATGAAACTCAAAAGAAACAGTCAGAAAAAATTAATATTTTAGTGCGTGCGTGTGCAGGAGGACCTTGCAGTGGGGGGAGCCAAGCTTTGAAGTGCCTCGATCTTTGCTTGTCGCCAAGCTCTTGTAACTTCAGCGGGTTTAAAATTTCATGATATTTTCAGTTTGCCAGAGGAGGAACTACAGGGAAATGGTATGAGCAAGGAAGAGGAGGATGGCAGCTGAGCGGAGACCTGGACGAGGCTTGCCCAGCCCGTGGTGGTCTGATGTGGCGACGGAGCAGCAGCCCATCAGGCTTTCCTGCGGGGTCATCTTTTGCCCTACAGAAACAAGCATTTAATTCCCTGAAGCCAGTGGGAGTTGCAAATCTTTCGTACTTCTGGGTGCAATTTCCTTCGCTGAAATGCATGAGATACCTGTCAAACCGTTGCCTTCATTTTTCACACTCGCTTGTCACTCGCTAACAGTCACTTGGGTACGTTTATTGACGAGACAAATGGCTGGCATGGCAGCACCCAACCCCTTCCCTTGCTTTATTTATCGAACAGTTAAAAGTTGTGCTTTAAAAAAAAAACCAACACAACAAACAAAACACACACACAAAAAAAACCAAACTGCCCTGAGGCATTTTTCCCTTTTTGCAGAAGGTCACTAAATGCAGTTTGGTTTTCCTCCTGTGTAGCTAATACCCTAGAGAAGTTCCTGCAATTAAAAAGAAAAATTAAACATTATTGTTAACAGCATTGAGAAATGAAAAGTGCAATGGCAACCTGCAGGGAATTGCATTTGAAGCTGGAAAAAATCTTGGTTTTCCCTTATTACTTTTACTCAGGGAGATTAATTGCATTGCGAGGTATTATTTTACTGTGAGACTGTTCCTGTCGAGCCCATCTGTGACTTCGTCCAGGCTGCTGTCTTAAAAACTTCTCATTCTCGGGACTCGATATTGCAAATCTTTAAGTGCGTGCTAATTATTTCGGAAATCCTGTTGAAATGCCTTGTCCGGCAGCTGCGAGGCATCCTCGGCTGTTCCACACTCAACCTGCAGCTTCAGGGTAAACCTGCCTGAGTTCTTGCCCTGCCTCCAGCCTTTTGGGGAGTTTTGGGGTAATTTATAAGCTGGATCAAGTCAGTGGTCGGTTTAGAGTTGGGGTATTGAGCAGTGGCACAGGAGGGTGCTGACACAAAACTCTCTGCTTAACTATATTATCTGTATTTTAATTCTTCATCCAGCATTTAGTGGTAAAGAGACATCCATTTTCACTGATTTCCAGTTTAATAGTTGTGATTTCCAGTTTAATAGTTGTGATTTCCAGATTAATAGCTGTGGTTTTGTTTTTTTTTTTTAATTAATCCAAGCTGGGAAAGATGGGATGATACAGAAAGTGACGTGCAGAGATTGTATGTGAGGATTTTAAATGTCTTCTTGGAGAGAGCCTCCACTTTGCAGAGAGCTTATTCCTGTCCTCAACCAGCTCCAAGTGTGTTTAAGAAGGGAGCAAAGTGAATGAAAACCTCCCGCCCTGGAAGATCAGGAGGTGAGGGTAGATGGTGTCACTGTACTTTTATTAAGTAGAACTTTTATTAAGTAAAAAAGTTTCCTTGGCTGATCCACCTGAATTTTGAAGACAGGACTGGGCTAATATTCGGATGGGAAACCTCAACGGGAGTCTCCAAGACCTCAATAAGCACGTGGCTTCCTATGACGTTAATTGCAACGGCGTGGGTAGGATGGGTCATTAAACTCGCACCACGACATCGGGAAGAAATTTAAAACTACAAAAATCTTTGGATTGCCAAAGCAGTGGCACGCAAGCAGCACCTCACACTGGCAGAACTTTTGGGGACTCCACCAAGTAGCTCCCCAGATGTCTGGGCATCTGATGGAGCCGTGATTGAACTCACCCAGTAACCTGTCAGTCATCAGCCACCAGCTTTCTTTCAGGATGGCTTAGATCTTCTCCTAACAGTACGTGTGCACTGCTAGAGAGGACTTTTTAACTGTGCTGCAAATAAATGAGATGTGACCTGGTTTCAAAAGCGATTTTTTGCAGAGAACACAAGAAGGCATCTTTGCAGGGCGCGTTTTACCCCTACTCCCTTGCCATGGCTCGGTCGTGAGGATGGCTGCTCTTATCTGCCATCCCCAGCTCTGGTGATCACTGATTTATTGCACGTTGGCTGCTTTTGTCTGGAGCACCTGGAGCCTTGGGTTCACCCAGAGTGGGAAGAGCAGCGAGTAGTGCTGGACACCAGCCTCTGAGGGTCCACCTGGAGCTGGAGCAGGATGTCGGTCCTGGGTCCAGGAGCAAGGTTGTACAGCTTGTACTGCCTCAGAAAAGAAATACAGGTTTCTTTGTGCTTTCCTTCCTTTTGGGTTTGTATTTTTCCTTCTATTTTTGAGGTGGAGGGAGCTGAAACGCCAATTTGAATGTCTCTCGTTAAGTGTGATTTGACCTCTTCCGACCAACGGCACTGTATAAATATTATTGCTTGGCAAATGGACCAAAAAAAAAAAAGGGCTGTTTTTTAAGAGCGATTTGCAGTAAGTACTCGCACAAAGTCCCCAGGCTGGCTGTTTCAGAATGACAGGTGTGATTCCTGCAGGCGAGAGCGTTCCCGGAGGGATGAGCACGGGGAGGATGCGAAAGGCCGACGGGATGCAGAGCCCTGGGCTGAGCGCTCCTCGCACGGAGGCAGCAGGATGAAACCTCGGTGCTTTCAGTCTCCCTTTCCCCTCCTGTAGGTGACACGGACCTCAATGAGGTCGTCTTCAGGTGTACAAAGGAACATTGTGTATCTCCGTTGCAGCTGTAGTAGCATTCCTTTCTTTTATTTTTTTTTTTCCTTCTCTCTTTGAAAAGTGAGTCCTTGACTTCCTCAGGACTGTAGAGAAATTTAATGCAGAGCTCTGATTTTGGAGCAAATCTTGGCTTTCTCCTCTACTCGGAAGTGCTCTTTTATTTTTTTTGCAGAGAGGAACCAAGACACAACCCTGAACGTTTTCTTACTAAAAGATGCCTAAGCATCCTTTCTATACGCTTTTGAATTATATCCGTAAATTATGTCAGTAGAACTAACGATTATTCTCAGTAAATGTTGCTTCTGTCAGCGATACTTGAATAAATTTTACGCATTGAAAAATATTTATTAACACTTATAGCAGTATTAGGAAAAAATTATGGGTAATAAATTAATATTTCCTCTCATTTCAAACACCTATTGTTTATAAATACCCCATACAAGAGACTGGCACAAATATGGAATTGGCAAAGGAAGCATTTGTGCCAGAGCTAAGGGTATGATGGAGTCTGTAAACTCATTTTCACGTGCAAATTGCTTCAGGACTCTTGCCGTAGAGATTACCCAGGATGGTTGGCGGGCTAGTTTTTATATTTTATCTTTGCCGTTCTGCTTGTGCCCCCTTGCCAGCACCCATCATTAGTGGCTTATTGTTCAAAACTTCGTTTTTGATGGCGAGATGATGAATTTATTGATGAGCCTCTCTGGGATGGAGGATCAGCAAGGATTTCTTCTTCAGCACAGTCCAGAGACCCAACACGAAACCGCTGCTGCTGTCGCCGTGCTTTGAGAGAACTGATGAGCACAGAGCAACGTAAAGAAAATGAATATCCATTTTCTGGGGGTTTTCTTTTAGAGAAGGAAGAGGAGCACGGCTGCCGGGCAAAGGCACTTTCGCCTGCGAGCTTGGAAATCTAAAAGCGAGCACCATTGGGGGGCCAGAAGTGAAAAGTTTGGCTTCAGCTACCTCTAATTCCAAACTCAAGCCTTCAGGGTGAAATCCAACTCCCAAGCTCATACACTAGCTCTTTTTTCCTTCCTTTTGTCTCCTAAACGACTCTGCTAGCTTCGCCTCTAACAGGACTAATGCAAGCCTTGCAAGCCAATATTGTATTTAACTTCCCTCCAGCCACAGCTGGGCTCACCTGGATTAGGGTCAGACAGGGGGAAGCAAAGATTTTCCATGCTCTAATGTCATTTTTGACTCACAGATGTGCTTCACCGTGGAAGCACAGTAGGAAGGATCTCACTTGCTCACAGCCAGTGCTGGGGGAGATGGTGTTTGGGCTGTGGGGCTGGGGCTCTTGGCCATCGGATTAGTTGAACGTGTCTTTCACAGCAAACACGGAGTTTGACTGGACCGAGAAGCTGCAAAAAGTTATCAGAAATTGAGATAAGGGGGAAAAAAAAGGGAGCAAGCTGTTTCACTCTCTCCAGTGGTTAAACTCCAATGAATGTCAAGCTCAATATTGTGCATATATTCATCCTGATGAACAGTGGGATGCTTGATACGGTCTTGAATTTAATTGGAATATTTTCTCGATCCAGGCAGGATGCTATCTGCAATAACAAGTGTTGGACACAAAGGAAACTGTATGAAATCTCACCCAAAATATTTAACAGTAGTGTTATTTTGTTCCTCCTAAATCAAACAAACCAGCTGAATTGTTTATCTTCGAACCATGCAGAAGACAAGTGGATGCCAAATACGGTTTGAAACTTTTGCTTACACCAAGAATCTGTCCTCTGAAACACTCGCTGAAGAAAACAAAGCATTTTAGCTGGGCTCCGGGTCAGTGCAGTCCGATCGGTTTGTCCTGGCTGCAGGTTTGGGTTTGCTTTTGGCTTGGCTTCCAAGCCAGTTGCTTCCCGCACCACGGTCGATGTTTATTCCCGATAATCTTGTTGAAACTTTCTTGTTTCCTCCCTTGTTCCAGTGCGTTTTTTTTTCTGAAAAATATTCTTCACCTGGAGGTGGTTACTCAGGGCTGACTTAAGCCCTCTGCTATAAATGTTGTTCGTAAAGCTGACGCTCCTGGCTTGCTGGAGATGATGGGGACAGCATGTCTTGCTGCCTGAAGGTGACCATAGCTGGTGATGGGGCTTTGCTGTGAGCCCAAACCGTGGTCCGTGCAGGTGGGCAACAAAGGCTCAGCCAACCAAAGCCCTCTCTGACCCAGTGCCAAGGTTTTCCTGCAGGATCCTCACAAAGGGACCTGTTTTTTTCTTGTAACTTCTTGCCTTTACTCTTGTAGGAGAGAAACGTTGAAGATGATGCCAGACTTCCAGACTAAATTCAATCCTTGGCTGTGCTATCTCCATTTGATCTGGTGCCAATATTGTCCTTGAAACAGCTCTTCTCCTCTCAGCTTGCATTTTGCTAGGTCAAACAAACTGTCCTCTTCTAGACTTCCCTTGTATTGTATGTTCTCCAGTGCTCCAATGAGTTACAGTTCTCTGCATCTTTGCTGGAAATCATTTCTCTGAGATGTGGTTAAAAGGATTTCAGGTGGGGTCACATCAGGGGCTTGTACAACAGCATGGATGTCTCCTGTTGAATGTATCTTGCCGGATCTGTTTTAATATTGAATTTTCTTTTTCTGCTACCTTTGCTGAACTCCACTCTCTTCCTAAAGCCTGTTTCGCTAAGCAAAGACCTCTCAACTGACTGGAGAGTTATTTCTTTTTCCCCTTTCTGTCCCTCTGCTTATGAACTTCCTCATTCCCGGCACCATGAGACTCCAGCCTGGTCTTAGTGGTTCAGTCTTCAGAGTCGTCCCACTTTCCCTGTGTGATACTTCATTTTCCTTCATTGGTGATACTCCCTTGCTTCGTATCGTCAGTGATTTCCCTCAGAACCCTGAAAATATTACATGAAATTGGTCTGGAGACCAATTCTGAAACAGTTCCACTGGTGATTGTGGTTTATTAGTCCTATTGATGGTCAAAGCTGTGGGAGACTTCCTGATGACCAATTTCTTATGTCCTTTACACTTCTTCTCATCACCGTCTTTCCAGCTGGATACACGATTACATGGCATTAGAGGGAATATTCTAGCCCAATTTCAAAAGACTCCGAAGCTGTCACAAAGCAAGAAGAGGCACATCAGCAGCCCGTGCTCAGCTGGCTTTGATTATTTCCACAAGGAAAATACAACCTGAAGTCTCAGCTGTCACAGTCGTTTGGAGTCAGGACACTTCTTGGACCTGAGTACAGCCATCCATAACCCATTTTTTATCAGCTCTTGATCAACCTCAGCTTAATGTGTGTGTTCCCATTGCTCATCCTGCCTTTGCCCCCTTCCCTCTTGAAATCTGAAGCAAAGTGTTGTACAGTTCAGAGTATACTTGGATTATCTTTAATTCTGGTGTCACCCATTGTGACTTCTTTTATTTTTCTTGTTTTCCTTTTATTTAAATGGAAAACTCCATATTGTTGTTTTAACTACTTGTTTTAATTTTCTTTGCAGACTCTATTTCAGTTTGACTTGTGCTATTTTTCTCTCATTGTTTCTCGACTTCTAAGACACAGCTTTCTTTGGGATCTTTTCTTTGCCTCTTTCTTAGCATTCTCTCTGCTTATTCCTCGTTGTCCTTTGAGAGATATTTAATTATCCAGCTAGTCTGGAGCTTTTCTTCATGATTTTTTACCACCCTTTCTTTGTCCAGGATGCAAATTCCTACTAATTTTGCAACCAATAGCTAAAGAAATTCCAATTATCCTCTCTGTTCCCATACCTAAGTCTATTTAACCTGATTTGCTAAGTTCCCTTCATTTCTAAGAGTCTTTCCTCTTGGATCAAAATTGTAAATTACAATTTTGATAGTTGCATCCTTGCAATTAACTTGATAAATGCAGCCAAATTTCACTATTCGCTTTCTCTTCCATCAGGGATCTGGGACTGGAAACGCCTGTGGCATCTGGCCATTGCTTTCCTGGGGGCACAGAGCTTCAGGCAGAGGGGACCGATGCAGAGAACGTTGTGTGGGGCTGGGGCTGGACGGGGCTTTGAGCAACCTGGTCTGGTGGGAGGTGTCCCTGTCCTCGGCACTGAGAAGGCCACACCTTGAGTGTTGTGTCCAGTTTGGGGTACCTCAACCCAAGAGAGATCTCAAGGGCCTGGGGCGAGCGCAGAGGAGGGCGACGGAGCTGGGGAAGGGTATGGAGAATAAATCTGATGAAGAGCAACTGAAGGAGCTGGGGCTGTTGAGTTTGAGGAAGAGGAGGCTGAGGGAAGACTCATCACTCTCTGCACCTGCCTGACAGGACGGTGTGGAGAGGTTGGGGCTGGTCTCTTCTCACAGTTAGAAATAGAACAAGAGGGAACGGCTTCAAACTGCAACAGAGGAGGGTTAGACTGGACATTAGGGAAAAGTTTTTCCACAGAAAGAGTGAGATATTGGCACAGGCTGCCCAGGGAGGTGGTTGAGTCCCCACCCATGGAGGTGTCTAAAGGTTGTTGAGAT
Source organism: Trogon surrucura (assembly GCA_020746105.1). Lineage (NCBI taxonomy): Eukaryota > Metazoa > Chordata > Aves > Trogoniformes > Trogonidae > Trogon > Trogon surrucura. The sequence goes on from CM036640.1 coordinate 5,672,653, forward strand.
GTGGTTTAGGGGTGACCTTTATAGAGTAGCATTAGTGGTTGGACTCGATGATCTCAAGGGTCCAGCCTGAATGATTCTATGATTCTGTGCCCATGGCAGGGGGTTGGAATGAGATGATCTTTCAGGCCCTTTCAACCCAAACCCTTCTATGCTTTCCTGCTGGCAGAAGCTCTGTTTGCTTCCTGTCCCTGTAGCTAATTCAAGCAAAACTCGCTTTGAGACCATCCAGAGCGATTTGCAGGACTATGGGGAGCTGTTAAGTTCAATATAAGAATATTTACACAGTGAAACATGCTTGTACATCAGAGTGCATGTAGCTAACACTGTAAATCACGCCTCGGTTCCTACGCAGAGCTCGAGCTTAATTAGTAGCTGCTCGGGGTCACCAGCCCAGCCCCGTTCCATCAGTGCATCACGCTCTTTAGCTGCCGGCTAAACAAGCCAGATTCACTTCTTACATGTGTGTTCCCCCTCTTCCTAATTTCCTGCTCTGGCTGCTGTGCACACCAGGTCCCTCTCGGGTGCTGAGCCTCTCCCCATCACCTCATTCAGGACTCGGCAGTTTTGGAAGCGAGGGCTATCGGTGTGCCTGGGCAAGGCTCTTTCCACAAGGTGATAGTAAGGATTACCCACTTGATTTAGAGAAAAAAAGGAAAAGGAGGAAAAATAAAAGGGGGAAAAAAAGAAAAGTGAGTAGAATATTCTGCAATAAAACAATAGATAGATTTGACATTGGTTTCTTCTGGCAAATCGCACGGCAGAGTAAAATCTGCCACCAGTTGTGACTGAAGAGGTGCCCCAGGTTTGGGAGCAGGGAGAGGAGCGGGTGACTTCTCCAGGACACGGCAGAAAATTTATCCTGCTCCAGCCCTCTGGGACCGAGTCAGGCCGGCGTATGCCATTTCCCCTGAGTGCGATGGTCTTGAGTTATTTAACTCGCTTAATTGTTTCTGCTGGATGTTTTCATTAATTTCTTCCCAGTGACTGCTTCTACGGGCAGCCTGGCCGCTTAGCTGGAAATAAAACGGTTATTCCCTGATAAAGTGGGTAATAACAGGCTTTCCATAAGCTTAAACGTGGATCCCTTGTCTACATTAATGACGTGGGGTTTTGTTATCGCCATGCGAGTCTAAAGGTATCAAAGGAGTTCGTAAGGACTGGCCATACCTTTCAGCGGACCAGCTGCTAAGGTTCATAAAAACGGGCAAGGTTTTAGGGACGCTGGTCAATTTATTTCAGTTCCAGTCAGTTTAGTTGGTCTAATGAAAAGATACAAATTCTTACATGCTTGAATTCTCTTGTATGCTGGTCACTCCTTGGTATTAACATAAAATGCATTTTAGGGGTGTTTTTATACAAATGATCAACGTTACGTGGCTATCTCTGGTAGAATCTACTAACCCAGTGTTTACTCAACCTTTCAAAATATTTTTTTTCAGGTACTACCTGCTACTACCATTCAGCTCATCGCTGAACTCATTTTCTCTAGGGTTAATGAGAACAAATCCTTTGAACTCGCTAGCTATTTCTGTCTGATTTGGTGCAGGGCTCACGCTACCCGCCTTTCCAGTGAAATTAGTTATATAAATTACCAAGGGTTAGACTATGAAGAAGTTGGATTACGTTAATTAGAAATTCAGGACTTGGCCTTTGGCCAAAACGTAATTCACTTTCCTTAAGCCCGATTTGAAATGAAACCTTACTGCAGGTTTACATCTATAAATTCACAACGTTTTCCGAGCTTTTATTTCCTCCTGTTTATAAAACAACCCAGCCAAGCGAATGTGCAGAAGCATTTAAAAAGAAAATCAAACAGGGGCAAATCGTAAAACTGGGCAACTTTGGAAAAAAATAAATTAAAAATTAAACATGGGCAAAACCAGGCTGTTGCCCCTGGTCGTAGAGCACAGGCGGTTTGAGGTCACCCAAGGTGAGCTGGCTTAGGGCAGATGCACACCTCGTCACCCTTCGGGGGTTAGAAATGAGGATCCAGTGTCTGTGCTGGTTCCAGCGTGGGGTTGTGGATTTGCCAGGGGCATCTCTTTTGCTTATCTGTCCCTACCATGATTTTGGTCCAGACAAGGTCTCTCCTGCAAACCCAGGACCACCCTTAGGATGCAGTTTAGTCCTGCAGCTTGGGCTGTCCCAATCTCCAAACCGTTTCTGGCTTTGGGGTTACCAGGAGAAGTCTCCGACCACCCTTCTTCACGGTTGCACCTGGATACACCCATGTCTCCATGAGACCAGGATCTGAGTGCTGCCGGTGCTCGTCCCGCCGAGACACGGCGTCCCCGAGCTGGCACCACCTCCGGCAGCTGCCTGAGTTCTTCCTCCAGCCTTTTGGGGAGTTTTGGGGTAATTTATAATCTGGATCAGGTCAGTGATCGGTTTGAAGTTGGGGTATTGAGCAGTGGCACAGGAGGGTGCTGACACAAAACTCTCTGCTTAGCTATATTATCCGTATCTTAGTTCTTTATCCAGCATTTAGTGGTAATGAGACATCCATTTTCACTGATTTCCAGTTCAATAGTTGTGATTTCCAGTTTAATAGTTGTGATTTCCAGATTAATAGTCATGATTTCCAGATTAATAGTTGTGTTTTGGTTTTGTTTTTTTTTTAATTAATCCAAGCTGGGAAGGATGGGATGACAGAGAAAGTGACGTGCAGAGATTGTATGTGAGGATTTTAAATGACTTCTTGGAGAGAGCCTCCACTTTCAAGTCGTGTTTTGATTTTTTTTAATTAATCCAAGCTGGCAGCACATCCCCACCCTGCACAGAGGTAAAAGCGCGAGATCTGGAGAACCTGTACCCCAGTTTTCCAAACCCGAGGAGTGAGGAAGCCCATCTCTGCGGCTGTGTCAGAAATACATTCACCTCTGGAGCAGAGCAGAATTACCCCTATACTCACTGAACAATTTCAGTAGTGGCTGGGGGGTGGTCTCTTTTTTTTTCTCCGGATCAAGATTTAAAAAAAAACACAACCCAACCAAACAAGACACAACAAAACAGGAAAGCAATACGCTCACTATTCCACCTAAATAGTTTTAATATCACCCCCGCCCTTCGTTTTATTCTTCTGCCCATTCTCTATTTTAATTATGATTTTTTTTTTCCTCCCCTCTCCCTGGGTAGTAAAACCTCCTGGATTTTGCCTTTTGGTTCAGTTATTTTGGGAACTCATTACATGCCTAAGCCACGTGCTCATTATTAGAACGTGAAAACAACTCCCGAGCTGTGCCATGGGAGAGCCTTCGTGGTGAATTACCGTAGTTAAGTAGTAGCTTAACAGCTTGAGACTCTCCTAACATTAGGCAGGGTTTTTTTAGACCTTTAATGCATGGCAGATTATGCTGCTTCCTGCACTGAATGGTATGAGGTTATCGTCTGCGGTTGGGTTAATGTGGATCCTTGTAGAGGGATAACACACAATCCTGTACACGCTGTAGGAGAATTAGATAATGTTCTCTGTTTGATGAGCACAAGGAATGATTTAAATAAAGGGAGGGGAGGAAGAAAAAACAACACACCAACAATAAGCACAACCCATCTGATTGCTTAGCTACTCTTCTAGCTCTTGTCTAACAAGATTCAGGCTAGAACCGAAGTTGCACCGTGATGTGATTCACCAAACTTCCAGTTTCACTGTAGTGTCATACCCAGGGAAGTCGTTTCTTCTGAAGAAGTTGGATTCCTCTCATCCTGAGGGCTGAGATCATCAAAACCTTTGGTGCAACTGGGAGTGCTGAAGAGCCCCATCTCTTGCCCTGAGCAGCATCACAGTCCGTGGTGAGACAGCACAGACGAGGAATCGACGCTGCGGGCTCTGTACCAAGACCAACGGGGAGTTAATGCCCAGGTCCCTGAATGTCACTTGGGGTGCCAGGTGCTGAGGTGCCAGGTCGTGCTCTTTAGTGCTCCAAACAAAACCACCAGAGCAAGACTGCTCACTCACAAGCTGCTACAGCTGTCCTTTCTGTGCTTTGGTATTCTTTATGTCATGATGGCAGACTGTATTTTTTTATGCCTGTTGCTTAGTTAATTCAGCAAAAATGTGCCTGATGTAAAAAGTACCAGGCTGTGAGCTCAGTAAAAAGTTGACAGGAAAAGCTCTCCTGAATATCAACCAATTTTCTAATTGGAAACTTAAATCTTTTGGGATTCACCCATCATTTGGTGTTGGATGGTAACTTTGGATCACAGAGCAAGCAAGAAGGAATAATCCAAATATTTGCAGATGTTTGTTCTTCTTTAATCAGTTGTAGTTAAGATGTGTTCAGTCTGGGTGTACAGACAAGCTTTAGAGATACGTATCCTAAAATGAGGGCAGATGATGCAATGGGAATCCCAGGCAAACGTATGAATACTCTCTGCAGACAGAGTTTGCTGTAGCAGAGAACTGCCATCCTCTTGCAGGAACAGGAGGAAAGGAAAAAAAAAAAGCCAAACACCTCTGTTGAAAACTGAGAGGTTGGTAGTGAAACAGGCTCAGGTTTGCTCAGTGCTCTGTATTTCCCCTCCTATTTCCCCCCAAATTAACCAGACCGAGAGCAATCTCCGGGACACCCATCAGGACTGGGATGGGGAAAGGGATACAGAGGCTCCCACCTCCAGGCAAACTCCATAAACCCCTTGTCCACATGCTTGCCCATGCTTTTTTGCTGTTGCTGAATTAGGTTTTTTCGAATAAGTTTCCAACAAGACTCAAATAGCACATTGCACTTATTCTGGCACCAAGCCCGCTGAGTTATGCAGGAGGCAGCAGCTCCCTGATACAAAAAGCCAGCATGAAGAGCAACCAGGCAGCTCTCAGCACCTGAAGCCTTTCCATCCCCCTCCCCGCTCTGCTCTCGTGCAAAAGCCCCCCCTTGCAGCGGGCGCTGAGAGGAGATGGATCGAAACCCAGACGCCCGGTTAAGGCTCTGACCGCCCTGTGGTCTGTTCCCCTGGTTACAACTCGTCGCTGCCGCTATCTTCCGCATCTTCCTAAACCACCGTGTGTAATCCAAATGCAATGCATTATGTAGCGGCACCAGGAATCCTGTTTGGTTTTGCTGCATTAGGTCCCAGGAAGGCAGGGGCTGCAGAGGGCTTGAAGCCGAAGCCGTGCTTTGCCTTTGTGTCTTTTTTTACTTATTAAAAAGTGCAAGAGAAAAAGAGAGCAACCCTACACTTGCCTTTTTTGATCCCAAGAGCACTAACGACACCAGCAAATAAAAGGAAACACAACTTTCTGCTTCTAGTTGAGCGGGCTTGATAGGTAGTTTAAAAAAAACCCCAAACAAACAGCACAAACTATGGAGTGTCACATGCCTCTAGTCATTTTTCACAGCACAATGCTCGTTAAATGTCAGAACCACGAACTCCCATGCAAGAAGCTCAGCCTCATCCTGCTGAGCGCTGGGCACGGTGCTGGGCACGGCATGGACACAGCAGGGCGGGTGTACAGTGCATGCACGGGGGAGAGAAGCAGCCTGCCTCCTGCAAATATTCCCAGAGGTTTGGACAAGTTTTTTTTTTCCCCGTGCTCATCTTCATGGGAGAAAAAAAAGGAGGAAGGAGCTACAGCACGAACGTCTTTGACCTCTAAAATACACTGAGTAACTGGGTGTGCCTGCAGCAAGTCCCACCTAAGAAAAAAAGAGGCAAAAAAAGGAAAACTAATAGCTTTGACTCTTTTTTTTTTTTTTTTTTTTTGGCCCATCCCAGCACTCCCTCCCCCTCTTTGCGCTGATTGCAACCAGCTCCCCTCCCCGGCCAGCAGCAGGGCGGTTTTGCAATTCGCAGCAAGACCAGCTCCAGCATGGAGCCCAACTAATAAAGCCCCACAGAACTTATTAGCTCCGGTTTTGTGGTGTGTGTTGCCTCTAAGGAGGGGACCGGTAAGGACCAGTGAACTAGGGCACTCATCAGCAGCGGAGTCTTCCAGCTCAGAGACCCCACTTGGCACAAGAGGACGTGGATGATTTCTAATGCAGGTCCTTGCACGGCTATTCCGGGAGTTCTCCCCGCTGTCAACGTTGGTTTCTAACACACTTGTGGGTTTCTAACAAGTCTGAGAAGGCTGGAGCAAAGTTGAATTTGCAGGGCCGTTAAAAAAAATTAAAAGGGGGCCAACAAAGCGCTGAGGGAATCGGTACGAAGCTCTTGCACGGATGCTGCGTGCACGCTGGTTTCTGTCAGAAAGGGTGATGCAACTCCAACTTGGCCCATCTGAAAAGGATTAAAACTTAGCTGCAGGATGATTTTATGGATTTGCATTTCTAGGGGTGAATCACGTGGTTGTGGACTTGCCGCAACCTCTGTGCCACCTTTTAGCGTGTGTTTTTCTGGAAGGATCCGCTAAAAATGGTGTGGGGTCAGAGCGGAGCTTGAACGATGCCTCAAAGCTGTTTGACACCTCTTACCCTTCCCTTACGTAGAGAAGGGTAACACGGTAATGGTCTAAAGGAGTAAAAATGGAGAGATAAAAAACGGAGAGCTGGTCATCTCTTGTAACTCTTGCCCATTTTGGGCCTTCTCATTGAAGTTTCACAGAGAATAAAACCAAGGATCCAGCTTTGCTCAGCTGGAGTGACCGGGTCCCCAGGTTGGGAACTGAAGGGAGGTAAATGCCAGCTGGTGATAAGCTCACATTTACCACTGGAGATACGCAGCCACCGCGGGCAAATTCTAAGATAATTGTATGTTCTTCTAAAGAAAGTCTCTTGTTCAAGCAAGTTTTCAGTCTGGGCAGCGCGGCGTTTCTCTCGGGAGGCTGGAGCACAGGCTCCTGGTTGCAGAAGGCTTTAAAGCCGTGGCTGTCCAGCACCACATCACAAGGTGATGGCTGCCCTGGTTCTGCTACTAGTCATGTCAGAGTTTAGATGTCAACTCAACAGACTTCGAGACCCTCTGCCATGCTTTCTTAGCACAGCTACGTTCGCACGTGACATGCGGGTGTGGAAAGGGAGGCCCGTGAAGACAAGTCACTTCTCAAGGTCTATGTGGTGCCTTCAGATCTGGGCTCGTGTAAGGGTGGTGATGTTGGCAGAAGCACGATGCCAGCATGGTGGCACCACTTCTACAGCCCTGTTAATCCACCCGAGTGCTCGCGCGTGGAGCTGCACGGTACCCTGCAGACCTACCATGACAACCTTGGGTCATCTGTCACATGAAGTCCGGTCTAGCGTAGGTGATGAAACATCTTGTTGTGTGGCTTCCTCTTGAAATGTGGAAGGGGAAGAAGAGCGTGAACAATTGCATCCTGTTGCTCTGGACTGAGGCAGTGGGGTTTTTTTTCCCACTTAATAGCCTGATTATCCCACTTTCTTCCCTCTTACTGCACTTGTTTTAATGCCTACAGTGACACACAGTGGTGATGAGTTTCTGCTGTGCCAAAGCACTTGCCTTGACACAGAGGACATGGTAGATGGTGGAAATGGTGACTGCCAAGCCCCCCCTTGCAGGAGCACACTGCGCTGGGCTGGATCCACCTCCTGCTTGGACTGGGGCTGCAGGCTGCTCTTCAGATGGCCAGATAAGGAAGTTCTGGAGCTTTTTGCTCCTCCATCCAATGTATTGCCCATTTACTGCTGAGGTTTTTCACAAACAGTAGACAACCATGGGTTTCATAAGCTGATTTGTACCATAAATGCCGCACTCAAATCCTCTTTATTTTTTTGTGACAATGCAGGTTTTTTTTTTTTTTTAATCCTTGTGTAAGCAGCCATGAAATAAAAGTTAGCTTTTGGCTGTCATATTTCCCCTGTTCCTTACGCTCCCGTTGTGCTCGAGAGCCCAGCAGGAAAGCATGGCTCAGTTGCTCCTTAGGAGAACATTTTTCAGTGTCACTGGATGTGTTCACCTCTCATTTCTAGGTGGTGCATTTGCCGAAGAGGTAGATGACAGTTTTCATCAGGATTATTCCATTCTGCTACTCCATTGCTCCATTTCCCAAGAAGATCCTTGGCTTGTTTTTCCCACTGCTTGGAGAAGGAAAATGATCAAACGATGAGAAGTCTTGGGCTCTCTTCCCACGTGAGCCGCTGCTCCACACTGGGTAGCTTCAGGCAAGCCCCAATTTCCAAATCCCAGCTTCTCCAGCTATTAAGATGTTAAAGGAACATACCGAAAAGGTCTGGAAGTGGGGGGCAAACCGTAACCAAATGCACTGATTTTGAAAATGAGGGAAAAGCAGAAGAAAGCATCTATTTGCATCATCCCTCCGAGCAGCTGAGGTAACTGCAGTGCAACCAGAGCTGCCCCCTTGGGGCTGGGGTTGGGGTGGGCTGTCGTGGCCCCTCGGCAGTGCCTGGAGGCAGCTCGGTGGAGCAGAGCAGATGTGCTGGGTTCTCCGTCATCCAGAAAATGCTTCTCGCTGGCAGTGCAACGCAACCGCGCGGGTCAAGGTCAAGTTGCTGGCAGCCTCGCATCCCTCCGGAGCTGAGCCAAAGTGGTGTTAAAAAAAAAAAAAACACCACCAAAACAAACCAAAACAAAAAACCCAAACCAAAATTCAGTCACCCGGAAAAACCTTTTTCCCTCCAGTTTGGACAAGCCGGCCCTACGCCCCCCAAACCTGGGGGAGCAGGCAGGGAGCGATGCTGGGGCTGCTCCCAACATTTCCACCGGCGAGTGCCCAACCCATTGGCGAGGCTGGAGCGGCGACACATGAAATATGATGATTTTTCTGCTCAAGAGGAGGAGGAGGTTGGGCGGGAGGACCGTTTGCTCCAGACGGTTTGCATGCCGGGGGCTGCCGGGAGCGGGTGCGGAGCCCCGGGGCGGCCCCTCGGCCCGGCCGGAGGATGCTCTTGCACCCAGGTGGGCCGGGTGACAGTGGCTGCTTTTTTTTCTTTCTTTGCGGGGGGGCACCCCCCAGGCTACAGAGCTGCGGTGCTTTGCGGTGCTTGTTAGTAAAGAGCTGATTGATTTTTTTTTTTTTTTTTAGGGGAGGGGCATGTTGGGGTGTTGTGGGTTTTTTTTCTTTTTTTTTTTTTTTTTTTTTTTTTTCCTCTCCTTGGTTCGGTTTGCTAAAAAAAAACCCCACTCCTGCTTTTCTTGCAGCGCCAGGGGCTGCTGGGTTCAAAGTTTGCAGCCCGGTCCTTAGTTCGATGGGAAGCACTTGACAGAGCTCCTCTCCGCATGTCATTAACCCTCTCACACCCCCGGCTGCGACGCAAACTGTGAACACCCCCGAAAAATTCCAGTCGCCACCCATTTGAACCCCGATGAGGATCCCCCCGAATCGCACCCAGCGGCTGTTCGTGTTTATAATGACGCTGCATTTATCCTCCAAGAGCTGGGTGGCAAGTTTCCCATTTATTCTTCTTCTCCCGAGGTGGTGTGTGTGTGCGGGGGGGGGGGGGAGGAAGCTATTCAAGAATAAATAAATCGTATAATAATATTCAGGAAGAAGGACCGCTAGTGCAAACCACACCGCCCCCTGCTCCGGCTGTGCCGCTGCTTTATTAATTTATTTGCGCCGGGAGTGACAGTCCTCCAGGAGTGATAATTGGTGCGCTGTGTCTTTAAAAGGTTAAAACCCTTTTCAAAAAGGCCTCGACTCATAGTGGGAAAAGACAAGAGAGGCTTTGGCTGGCTTCGGATCCAGAAAACAGCTGCTGATTAGAGTCTGCGTCTTCGGGCTGAATTTATTACATATTTTTCAGCAGCAGGGATTCTAGGAGGAAGCTTCCGTTTGGGTTTCTTGATCGTGGTTTATTTTTATTCAGAGGAATAACAGAGGAAGGATTTGTTCCGGCTGGAGCATGCTCACAACCTGCAAGATCTCCCATTATTAAACTGCCTAGTTTGGGCTTTAATATACATGTGGCGCTGTATTTTTTTCCTCAAATTTTATTTTTTTATTATTAGTAGCGTTATTATCATTTGGCAGCGCGCATCCCTCCTCTCTCCTGTTTTGTTTTTTTTTTTTTAAATAATTTATTTTGAAAGGAAGCCGATCTCGTAATGAGCTTTCTCCTCCCTTACTTGAAACAGGTGCTAATGAAAGAATGCAAATAGCACCGGCTGAGCCGAGCATTTCATAAAAGAAGGGAACAACCACCGACCCCAAAACGCTCCGGGAGCTGCCACCGCCAAAGGTAAGCACCGCGCCGGGGAGGGGAGGGGGGGGGGGCCGTTGGGGCTTCTATTTTGGGGTTGTATTTTTTTTTTTCCTCCCCGCTGTGTGTGTTTGGGGGGGTTCTCGTCGTGCACATTCGCAAACGGTGTCTCCCCCTCCTCCCCTTTGGTGCAGAACCGGCCGGCGAGATTCCATTTTGCCTGCCCGAAGGGGTCGGGTTGCTGCCGAGACACACGGAATTATTTATATATATCTCTCTGTATCTCTCTACCTCCGTACGGAGCTATCTCGAGGTGTGTGTGCGTTCCCTGGGTGGCCGCCGGGCGAGCTCCCCCAGCCCCGACCCTTTTCGCCGCCGCTTTCATTCGCCTCGGGGCGTCGCGTGAATTCATCGTCGCTTGACAGCAACTTCTTTTTTTTTTTTTCCCTTCCTCCCGGCGTGCATAGGTTTTTATTATTTAAATTCTTTTTTTTCTCCCTCTCTCCTGTCGGGAGGGCCGGCGCCACGCGTGTCCGCGACGCGCTGGGGACGGGGAGGGGGGACACGGAGAGACTGGGGGGGACACACGCACAGATGGAGCCCGGGGTGACACCGGTGCCCAGGCCCTGCTCTGCTCCCTGCCGGGCTGGGCAGCTTTTACCTGATGCGTTTCTAAACATACTCTTCCTATTTTTTGGTAATACCTCCATCCCCGCCTGTGCTGACCCCCCTTTTGCCCGCACGAAGCTGTTCTTGCAGGGGTTAGGGATGGATGGGGTACGGCCCCGTCGCTCTGCCCTTCCCCGGGGCTTGGTGGCACCACGAGCCCCAAGTGGGACCCGCCGGGTGTTTCTGCGGGTTCCTGGGCTCAAAGCAGGGACCGCAGCGGCCTCTCTGAGGGTCACATCCAGCCCTCCTGGGGATCATCCAGCTCCTTCTGCCGTGTGGCTCTTCTGAGGGCAGGAATTAACCCTCTGGAAGTTTGCATTAATATTTATGTATCTATAAGTCGTGTGTGTGTGTGTATATATATATATATGTCTTTTATATATATACACATGACTTTTTTATATATATATATATATATATATATAAAGTCATGTATATGTATATATAAGCAATATGTTCCTTTCCTCTGTGGGGTGTGCAAAATTATTTATTTGTACGTTTGGTGTTTGTGCTTATTTTTTTCTTTTTCCCCTCTCCTGACTGTTAAGGAAAGGATCAGCGAAAAAAGTTTACCCCGATTTTAATTGTGCAAGCCGAGGGTGGGCAGCACGTGAAACGAAACGCTTGTTTTATATAAACAACCCCTTGAGGCTTCCTAGAAAGAGAACTGACGAATAGCTAGCAGATCAAAAGTAATCAGAAATTGTAGACTTGGCTGGGGCTGTCCCCTCCCCTTCCAAAAGCAAATGATTTTTAATCAGGGCTGTGGTTTGGGGGTGTATGCAGGAGAATGGGGTTAAAATTCGCTTTGGAGCCAGCGGAAGGAGAACGCGGCTCCGAGCGTGGTCTGGCTGGGTGTGGGGGTGACAGATCCGAATGCTGGGGGGTGTGAGTGGGATTTTTGGGATGCAAAGGATGTCTCCTTAATGCTTGTGCAGTCTCCTCGATCCTTATGCCCACGCTAGGCTCACACCGGGCTGCCCGCTCCCACCGCGACGGGACTTTCTCCCCCTTTCTTGCCAGTGAAGGAGGGTGCCCAATGCTACTTTTTCTTTCTTTTTTTTTTTTTTTCTTCTGGAGACTGCAAATCCTCCTAGCCCCAACAAAACGTGGGAGGGGTCGGTCTGTCCTCCTCCTTTCTGCCAGCCTGCTCGCCCGGTGGGGTTTCGGTGAAGAAGCGGTGCCGTGCGGGCGCTGGCTGCTCATCTGCAGCTCCGAGCTCTCGCTCCGCTCAGGCTGATGGGGAAACGTTTTGGATGAGAAGCCTCCCGAGAAAGCCCAAGCGGGCGATAACTGAGGAAAGGGTGGGTGGGAAGGTGGTGTTTTCTCTATCAGATCACCTTCTGTATATGGCACAGGCTCCTGCTCTACTTGCAGAGATGGTGGCACCTGAGTCTGGCCAGGAGTTGCTCTTTCATGTAGCACCCTGGGACCGGTGGGGAGCTGGTGGCCCTGCATCGCTTTGGCTTTCATCCTTTCATCACCTCCTGAGAAAGGGAAATGAAACTGTTGTTCTCCGAGGCACCGGAACTCGGGTCATCTGATAGTGCCGTGCTCGCAAAGGATGCTGTTTGTTATTTCGCTCAAAACGGTTGTAAAACTCTTACAAACGTGCGTGACGTGCGAGGTCGTGGCTTTCAAAGGGCTCTCCAGCACCCTGGCTTGTTTCTGGTCGGGGTTGTGGCTGGCCTGTTCAGTTGAGTTATGTAAATGGGGAGATTAACCGGGGGTTGAGAGAGCTGTTGGTGAGCCAAGAAGTTTTACAGACCCCAGGAGGAGCCCAGGTTGCGAGTGCTTTGAGGGCCTCCTCCTCAGGTGCACTTGAACTCTGGATTTCCACCCGGCTCTGAGCTGGGCCAGCAATTACCAGAAATCTCAGTTATCTCGGTTCACGATGTGGAGCAGGTGAGGAAGGGGTCGGTGCCAGGACGGTGGGAACATAATATTGTCCTAAACCCATCATTTTTAATTGGACCACCTGGGAGTGAGCCTTTCTGCCTCGTGCTGCTGGGAGCACAAACCACTCCGGACTTGTTTGGGGCTAAAAACATCCCTCCTTTCTCCATGTAAAGCTAAATATCTGCAGCTGGCTCAGTTAAGGCAGCTAGTGTGTGGGTTAGTGGGGATGCACTGAGGAGCAGAACATCCCAGCACGCCGATTTCTTTGATCGTTTCAAGGTGCGCGTCGTTATCGGAAGAGGATCTGCAAAAACAGCCAGGAGGGCTGGTTGTTGCTTACGCGTATTTAAACATATTGCTGACCTTCCTGCGAAAGGGGTGGCAGAATTCGTAGGCCACATGCCTTTATTTAGTTCTTGAAAAAGCTCTGAAACTTTTATGCCAAGAATGGAAGCGTAGCGGCTCTGTAAGCCGTGGGCTTGCTCGACTCTGATCTCGGTGGTGAGCTGAGGTTGCGGGGCGGGGGGGGGACCGCGGCGTGGCCTTTTTTGTTCCCATTTAACCTTTCTGCGTCTTACTTTTTCTTCTGTGTGGGAAATGGGGAGGAGGGAGGGAGGGGGAGCCGTTTGGCCAAGATCTCAGTGTGAGTCCCTGGCAGATTGAAAATACGAGTAATAAGTTTTGACTCTAAGCCCCAACTGCAGACAGCAGCGCTCGCTGGTTTGTTAGGGGTTGGGTTTTTTGGTTGGTTTTTTTTTTTTTTAAATGATTATTTTCTAGGTGGACACCGGTGCTGTAGGCAAATGCGCGGAGGAACGCATTTTGCTGTATAGAGAATTGTTGTCGTCAGATGTGTGTTGGTGCTGTGAGAAGCAGGAGCGAACCCAGCTCCTGGGGCTGCGGGTGCTTTGGAGCGGGGGGGTCCAGGCCATTTGGAGGTGAACGCCGTCTTCCCGATGACTTGAATGATTTAACGAGGCACGTTGCATGTGGTGTGGCCAGCTTGGGCTGCGAGGGGGCCGCGTGTGAAAGCCCTCGTGGCCGCGGGACACGGGATGCTGCCAGCATCCCTCGGGAGCGGAGGGAGGCGGAGCGGGGGGGGCTGGCTTGAAATAGCTACTGGAATGGTCCCCAGCTGCTGGTCCCAGCCTGGGGCTGGTCTGGATGGGTCTTTGTGACCCCGGATGCCCTAATGACCCTGACCCTCATGGTCCTGGCTGATCTGCCTCTCCCTGCAGCTGGGAGAGGAGGATCCCACAGGGCTGCTTGCAACCTCCCCGCGTGGGAAATCCCGTGGGACTTGGAGACCTCCGGATGGGTTGTCCGCCCCTCCAGCGGCCCAGGTTTTCAACTTGATGCGAAGATAATTTCTTGCTCGCTTCCCGTGGGCCGTCTCGTCACCTCTTGATGTGGGCGCCTTTGAAAGGAGCTCGGTCAATAAAACCGGGCGGAGGAGCCAACCGCAGGTGGCTGGACCATCTCCTGCATCTTCTTGGAGGAAGGGCTGAGGGCTGCTGATGACTCACGGCCCCGGTTTGGGGGCAGCGAAAAGAAATGAGTAAACCCTGATGTAACGAGCGATCTGCTGCAAATAAGTCACCGCAGAATTCGTCATTCTGCTCGAGCGCGAAAGGCGGGCGCCGTTGGGGATGATGTTGGGGATGATCAAGGTCTAGTAGGTATGAAATAACCCAAGGAAAAATTGGTAGAGGCGCGATTGGAGCATGTGTGGACCACGCGAGCTCCAACTGCACCTCTACCGATTTTAAATAAATATTTAAAAGACTATGCAGAAGAGCAAACTGCTGGGATGTGCTCAACTGCACGAGCATCATCCCATTCTGCCCCAGTCCTGGTCCCTCTAACCTGCAGCCATTCTGTGTTGTCTGTGTTCAGAGGCATTTCCCGTCCTCACCAGCCAGTTCCCCTTTGCTTGTGTGTTTTGGTCCGTGAAAATAAATTTTATCGCCCCTCATCTCTCTCCTTATGGCCTCTGCCTGATTCTGTGTTGCTTGTCAAAGTCACTGCAATCCTCTCTGCTGCAGGCTTGTTCCCATTCACCCCATTTTTTAAGTAATATTTTGGATAACTTTTAATTTTTTATTTTTTTCTGTTGGTGTGGTCTTGGCATCATGGTGAATTTTATGGGAGAGTGAAAACTGCTGAGCCAAACAGGTTGCTTTGTTGTTTTTTTTTTAATGACTGTTCCAAAGCAGTTTGGCTAGGTTTCTTCTGAAAACTCCTTGGTGCAGCGAATCGGTTGCTAGAACTGAATTCTCCAGGCGACACTGTGCAGCAGGGACGTCTCCGGCAAGCACAGGCAACATCTACCGTGCTGAGAGTTGCATTTGATTATAACTTTGATTAATTCATTGGGCAGTAATTTTATGCAGCGGGGGGGGGGAAAAAAAAATAAAATAGATCTGCTACCTGGCAAGTGAAGGACGTGTGCACTGGTGGCAAACTGAAGGAAGATTTTTTGGAGTGGCTTCGTGTCCCCAACCAAGGCACGGAGCTGTGCCGGGGGAAGGAGGGGAGCAAGGTGGTGTGTGGGTCAGACCTGCTGTTACAGGGGGTGAAAATTGGTCCCGGGGCCATGAGAAGGTGTGTTGGGGAGCGTTGGGCATGGACCGTAGGCTTTGGATAAATAAATACAGTACTAAATGGAAGATATTGCTGAGCAAATTGGGTTTTGTAGTGCTGAATATATACCTGGCTATAGCGAGAATGAAATACATGCTTTGCAGTTGGGGCAGAAATTAGATAATTTTACTCCTCAATTACTGTAGATTAAACATCGATGGGTTTAGTTTTCTCTTGTGACGACCTGGACGCAAGAGTCCCGTTGAAGGTTTTGCTCCTGTGTTGCCCAGTGTGTGAAATTGCTCATCTTCATCTACTGTGCGCTCGTGTGTCCGGGAGGCGAGGAACACGTGCAGGAGGGTGGTCGATGATTGGGTTGATGCTGTCTTATGTTTCCCCTGCACTACAGGCAGTTTAAGAGAAGCAAGACTCCTTGTTTCTGTTTTTGAGCGGGAGGGTGCCCTTACTCTTTGTGTAGGGTTCAGTATCATGGCACCCTCGCCTTGGTGGAGATTTCAGGGTGGTACAGAGTAGATGATTGAATCAGGAGGCCCTCAGAAAGTCAAGCAAAAGTGATGAAGTTGGGCAGTCCAGGGCGAGCAGTGAGCTTGGTTGCCCACGGGCCATGAAGCCTTCTGGCTGGGCTGTGCTCATGGGCAAGCGGCGGGGAAGAGCTCTGTACTCACTTCACCTCCTCTTGGATCCCCGTGCCCCAGTCCCAACACCCATTTGTCATCTGGCAGGGATGGAGAATATACTTAACAAGGCGTTACGGTAATACCAGAACTCAAAAGCGTTCTGGAAAACTTGCCTGTGGAACACTAGGAAGGTAACTAAATTCCCAGAATAGCTAATTTAGCTGGAATTTGGCTTTTCGATGACTGCAGGAATGTGGCAGATTGTGATAAAGCTACACGTGAGCCCTGTGTTCTGCGTGCCTGTGGCTGGCAGGACCTGTATTCCTTTAGCTGTTGAAATTTTGGGGTGCCATGGGGACACGTTGGCTCCCGGGTAAATCAGCTCCTCGGTTCTGGCGTTGCCTCACACCTCCCAGCGCTGGCTCCTGGTGTGATGTTATCGCTTGTGGAGATCTTTTTTTTTTTTTTCCAAATCATATGATAATCCTCAGACAAGGAGGTCTCTGAGGAAGCTGTAATTAGTCTGTATCCATAGTTATTCCGCACTTGGTTTTGGGATGCGTTTTTGAGGCGCGAACCCCTCCCTGAGCAGCCTGTTGTTCCTTACAGAGGAGAAGGTTGGGTACATTGGAAATCAAGACGCTAATTTTCTCAGCTAGCTGTACATAACAGGTTTCTGTTGCTTCTACTGCTATTTCTGTCAACATTTATGGAGTTGGTTTT
Organism: Trogon surrucura; assembly: GCA_020746105.1. Lineage (NCBI taxonomy): Eukaryota > Metazoa > Chordata > Aves > Trogoniformes > Trogonidae > Trogon > Trogon surrucura. The sequence goes on from CM036640.1 coordinate 5,689,214, forward strand.
TTTTTTTTGTGTTGTTTTTTGCAGTCGTTTGGATTTTGCTCGGTGTTTGCTGTTGCAAAAGCTGCTCGGGGACTGATGCTGCCTGAAGAAGCCTAGTCCCAAGTCAAAAATGTCTATTAGGATAAAAATTTTAAGAAAAAAAAACTTGATTGATTCTCCTGAATTGAATAACCATTAAATGAACTTGGAATTCAAGAGCAAACTGTAAAGGTGGAGGGAGGGGGGGGAGGACGCCTACATTAATATGACATAAAGGTTTCAAAGTTAAGCAATCAAAAGCCGGAATAAGAAAGCGTTAAGTTGAATATGTAATTGTAACTTCCCTTTGTCTGGGTGATGTTTAGCAGAGAGAATGCAATCTTGTGTTATTTACCGCTTTCAATAAATAGATATTTAAGATAAGCTCGATCATGTAATTAAAGACTTTTTGACACATGGCCAGATGCTCTGCCTTTATGTTTGTGTAAATGAGAGTGGAGGGTGGCTGTGTACCACCGTGCCTGTGCTCAAGTGGCTTAAAAAAAAAAAAAAGGCTCTTTGTCCCCAGCGTAGCTGTATTTGCTGCATCGAGATGACTCCGAGGGATGGGACTGTCCCTTCTGCAGGGCAGAAAGGGAGGCTGAGAGCTGCTCTGATTGCGCTGCCTGAAGGAGCTGAATTTTTGCAGCTGTTCAGAAAAGGTGTGCCCTCCAGCAGGAGAGCAGCCCTGATTTTCCAGGCTGTGTTTCGGGAAGGAAATTCAAGCTCCCCAAGGGATGGGTGGTGACTCCCCCTGTGCGATGAGTGATGAGCTCTGGGAGTCGGGGCTGGGCTTTGCTACGGGCTCCTCACAGAGTCATTTGGGTTGGAAAAGCCCCTTGGGATTATCAAATCCAACCGCTAACCTTACTCTACATATCTTACCCCTAATCTATCTCCCCTTAAACCACAACTCAGCGACCTTTAAACACCTCCAGCGATGGGGACTCAACCACCTCCCTGGGCAGCCTGTGCCAAGGGCTGACCGCTCTTTCTGCAAAAATTCTTTCCTACTGTCCAGCCTAAAATCTACCCTGTTGCAGCTTGTGGCCATTCCCTCTGGTTCTACTGCCAAGTACCCGTGAGAAGAGACCAGCCCCAACCTCTCCACAATGTCCTGTCAGGCAGGTGCAGAGCGTGATGAGTCTCCCCTCAGCCTCCTCTTCGTCACACTCAACAGCCCCAGCTCCTTCAGTCGCTCTTCATCAGATTTACTCTCCAGGCCATTCCCCAGCTCCGTTGCTCCCCTCTGCGCTCGCTCCAGCCCCTCGAGATCTCTCTTGGGTTGAGGTGCCCAAAAATGAACACAACACTCAAGGTGTGGCCTCCCCAGTGCTGAGAATAGGGGGACAGTCACCTCCCTCCTCCTGCCCTCGCAGCCTGGCTGGCACCGGAGCTTTGGGCTGGGACATGGGACCCCAGGACAGGCTTTGCCCTGCGGGAGGGCTGATAAGAGGTCTGGCTGGGGTAGCAGTTGCAGAGCTCAGGGTTGAAGTGGGATGCACAACACTCATCTGGTGGAGAAGTGGGCTCTAGGGGGGTTTTGAGTCCAGCTGGACCTGCTGGAGAGGACTTAGGAGAGGTGCTCCCTGCAGCTGAGAGCTCTGCACCTCAGCGAGACGGGGAGTGAAATCAAAGCATGAGGCTTGAGGATGCTACTTGCAAATAAATTTGCTTGCGTGGGGTTGTTTTTTGTGTTGCAGAGATGCAGGTGAGGGTGGAACTCATCCTGGCCTCCTGGAAGAGCCTTCCTGGCCCTTGCGTGTTCCAGCACCCCCTGCAATGCAGAGTTATTGCTGGAGACCAGTACGTGTGTGGCCGACGGGCTCTTGGTGTGGAGCTTTTGCAGCACCACGTGGGTACCTTGGATTTCATATCCCCAGACATACTTGTGGGCTTGCAAATGGGTGTAATCCTAAAAGAGCCTGACAAGGGACACTGGCTTTGGTGATTGAAAGATGGAAATAAGAGTAGGAGAAAGGAGGAGAGGAAAGCTGGATTTGTAGAGTTTATATATTGGCACGTTGAACACTTTCTTAATGGAGTGGAATTGTCGCATTAACTTTTTTTTGTGTAATTTCCTGTGGCACACTTCTTTCTTTTTTTAAATTGAAAAAAAAAATGGACAGAGTTCTTGGTGCTCTGACTATGGCATGCTGTTCATCTCAATCTTATGCCAGTAGACGTCATCCATAAACTTAGCTTTTGTAGACCTGGTACTGACTGACTTTGACTTTTACTCTTGTGAACAAAGTATTTTTCTCCTACGTACGCATTTCTGCATTTGTCCCACACTGAAACCCATGAGAACGTGCAACCAGCTCCCAACAACCAACCCCACTTGCTTTTTGGGGAATGTTTTTTAGCAGTCTAAACCTTTTTAAAACCTTAAAGCTGCATAAGCAGCTTAAACCAATCTAAAGCCTTAGATCATTTTAAACAGCTTGTGCCAATATAAGGACTTAGATGATCTTAAATACCTTAAACAGATCTAGAGCTTTAGTGAAAGAATTTGGCCATTCTCAGATTTGGTTGGTTCTTTGACTGGTTTCCCAGGTGTGTTGGTCACCATTGGGTGACTCTGCCCCACCGCTCCCTGCTGGAAGATGCCCTGATTTTCTCTATCTTGTGATTTTTACACTGTTTGGGTATCTGATGCTTTCTTTGACGTGTGAACACGGCAGTAAAATCTGAATCTGTGACCTTAACTCTGCCCTCATGCTTAGGTTATGATCATCTGTAACTTCTCTGCATGGCCCTGGGTTATTTTGGCAAATTCTGCGTCTAATTTGCAGGAGAAAATGAATTCTACTCTACCGGTTGAAGATTTTTTCAAAGAATCTTTAGTGCCTGAACTGCCCTTTGCAGGCTGCGTTCTTATAAATTGCTTATAGAGCTCTGAAAATCCCATCTTAAGATGTGGTGGCTTAATTAAACCTTTTTAAAAAAATGTACGTAAGCAGAGGGCTGAGTCCGAACTTAGGTTAATTTGGACGTTCTCTACTTATTGCCTGCTCCCTGCCACCACATCCTCGTGGTGGTAACGCAGGGTCTAATTCTGCCTTTATGAGTAAAATCCTAAGTTGTTTGGGGGCTTTTTTTTTTTTTTCCCCCTTAAATTAGGTGGAGTTTAACTTCATCCTCATGGGCTCCATCGCGGGTGATAGTTACTTTTTGATTTGATAAAACGAATGCGAGCAGATCCACGACGCGATGGGGAGATGGGCTTTTAGGACTTGAAGGATTTGGATTTGCATGAAACTTCAGAAAACTAAGTTTCAGTTTCATTTGGGGACACGCGGCTGTTTCTTGAGGCTCGGGTGTCAGATCGCTGACACGGGTTATTCACAGCGCAGCTGCTAATAAGTTCTGGTCTCCTGCATTTTATTCACTTAATAAATTAATGTATTTGTTATTCATAGCAATAGTAGGTGAGTGCTGGCTTGAAGGTGAATTGCTTGCTTTCAGCCTGCCGGGCTCTGAAGTCTCTTATAGATGGGATCATTCATACAGCAAGAAGCCCGAACGTTACCTTGGCATCTGTGAGAATATCTAGCAGAAAAATTTGGGATTTTACAAAACGCCTATTTAAAAAACAAACAAAAAATACAAAAAAATCTAACATAAAAGGCATTCAGAAAGTCCTGGGGGTCACACAGTGCTGGAGATCTCAATCCGAACCTGGCTCCTTGAGCAGCTCGCCCTGGGTGCAGCTCTCCAGTACGTAATTAATAAAGTTCCTTTCCTTTCTCAGAATATCTGGCCCGAGGAGTTCAGGATTAAGTTTGCTAGAAATGTAAACACATCGCAGCTGGGTAAACCGCAGCTGAATCCGGGCAGGGAGCGGAGCAGCCTTTTAAATCTGATTTTTCTTCCCTTTCTGAGCGACTTGCCCTGTCTCTGACTTGGTGGCTCGGGCTGGGTTGGCAGCTCTGGAGCTCCTGCAGAGCCGTGCATCTCCGCGCCCGCGGCCTCGGTGCCCTTTTCGGCTGGGATGGGATGTGCCGTTGGGCTCCCTCCTCTTGCTGCAGAGCTGGGCAGGAGTCGTTGCTGGATTTTTGGAGCTGGGCTGGTGCATTTGTTCCTTCCTGCCACAAATCTGCTTCCTTGCTAGCGGTGACTTGGTGCAATGATTTTATTTTTTACCCTCAGCTTGCTGCAAGCTCGAGAGTGCTCCGAGTTGTGTGCTGCTGGCTGGAGACTCGGAGCAAAAATCAAGCAGCTGGTGCAGGTGACCCCTGTACTCTGCAAGCTGCCCATCCCGTGTGCTGTGCCACCGACAGAAGTAGGAACCAAAACATTTCCTAAAGCTGGTTTTAATAGAAAAACAGGGGAAAGAGCTTCCCCCCCCCGCCCCCCGACATGTTTCCAGTCCCCTCTCACTAGGTCATATGTGGCTACCTCGGCTGCAGAGCCCCGCTGTGCTACGGGCAGCACAAACCCAGGGATGCCGATGGACAGAGCCCGGGATCTGCAGGACACCGAGGGCTTAGACCTGTCCCTGTCACTGCATCCTAGAGATAAGTGAGAAGCAGAACTGTTTGTTCCGCTGCTGTTCACAGCTGGAGATGGGGACAGGCACCAAACAGTGCTAAAGCAAGAATTAAATGGGTTTAATCCAGACGGGTGCGGTGCTCGGTGGGTGTCCCCCCGGGGCTTCTGGCAGCCCCCACCTCCCTGTTTTGCTTTGCTGGGGGCTGTCGTCCTGCCCAGCAGGACCCTGAACCTGGGATGGGACAAGTGTTGTTCAATTCTGCGCCAGCCTAGGGGATGCGGAGAGTAATTCGGGCTCTCTGGGGTGGGAGCAGAGAGCCCAGCTGCCTGATTGCAGAATCCTCTGGAGGCGAGAGGTTCCCACTTATTCTTTCTCCCCGGCTCGTTGCCCCGTGCAGCGGTGCAAACCAGTCGGGGTTAATCCACCCAGCAACTGCATCTCCCTTGGAAAGGGTTTCTAAAAGCATCACCTGTCTAGGACGGCGTTTAAGCTTGCGCTTGCCTGCGAGCGTGCCTTTAATTGCCGTCCTGGATAACGTTGTTCCTCATCGCGTTCCGAAATGTTTTCCTTCTGACTCGAGGCCAGCGTTGGCATCCTGCGGGTTGCGCGGAGCTGCCGGCGGTGGATGCGGCGTCCCAGCGCCGTGTGGCGGGCGGGCGAGAGGCTACCTTCGAGGAACTGAGCGGCGTGTGGGGAAGGAGGCTTGAAGCTCCCTGGGGAAGCAAAGATGGGTGTTTTGGGGGTGAATCCGGTGAGCTGCGTGGGGCGACAAAGCACCAGGAGTTTGTAGCAGCCGGGGATTTGTAACGTCAGTAGATTTGGGTGAGGATTTATGAGTCTTTTCAGCTCTCGGCGACTTGCTCGAGCTCCTTCGCCTCCTTCATTGGGGGGCTTAGTCAGCAGCTCAGGGTTTCTTTCAGACTTCTTAGAAAGCTGAGGAGCGTTGCCCACGTGTGCCTGGGCACAGGCATGCGGAGAGGTGTGTGTGTGTGTTCCTAAGAAGCATGTGAGGTGTGGGGCTGTGGGCTTTATACCTGCCCAGACCACAAAAATCTGTGCAGGACAGTGAAATGTGAGGGCAGAATATTTCCACTATTGGCTTAAACTCTTTCTTTTTTTGGCTCCATATTAAAACCTGGGAAGCTGCATGATCTGCACCAGGGGCAGCTGCAGGGTGTCCTGGAGAGCTGCTGGGGTGTGTGGGCTTAAAACACCCGTGTGTCCCTACCCCAGGAACCCTGGCAGGACACATCCCTGCTCTACTTCCTTCCCTTGCTGACAGCGTTGCTGGAGGCTGTTTGCAGCCCAAACGCAACTTAACGCAGAAAGCGCTGATCCTGCGGCAGAGCTGCGCGTCCTGTTCCCAGAACCGTTGCTCCTGGCGTGGGATGGTGCCGTGACGTGCCTCCAGGTCCTAGTACGAGTCGCAGCATCACACTGTTTTGCTGGGATGTCTGTTGATCCCATTATAAATATTTTTTTTTTGAAGCTGAACAAAATTCCAGTGCTGCATCAGGGCTGCAAAGCTTGTGAGATACTGTGGCAGCCCTGACACCTTCTCCAGAAGAAGCAATGAACTGTGTGTGCCAAAGCTTTGATGCTGTGTCCTCCTCTCTGTATGGGAGAGAACAACTGCATTTTATGTCTGTCCAGGTTATATGAGGCCTTGTGTCAAAAGCAGGATCTAGCCTCTCTGGTTGGGAGGTCGGGAGCTAGAGCTAATGAATTCCCAACATTAATGAGCCAGAGATGAGCAGGAGAACGAGTGGGCACAAAGTAATGGAAGGTTTGGGCATGTCAGGAATTTAGGTGGAGTTGGTTTTTTTTTTTTTTTTTTGTTTTAATGCAGAGAGGTTGGTGTGTGCACCAAATTGCAGTGGGAACAATTAATATAAATTATTTTTAAAAGCGCTTGGACGTAAGGACAAACTTGAAGATTGCAGCTGGTAACTTCAAAGAGGAAAATCACTTCATTTGCATTTGATGTTGGGGGAAAAGAACATTACCTGCTCTGGAAAGGAGTAGGCTTGAGGAGTATGTGAATATTTCAAGTCTTAAGGGAAACTGGCTGCATCTCCTCTTTATGCTATGTCATAAAACTGGGACAAAGAGATCACTTTGTCATGAATGGCCAGCACATTTTGAGTTGGGGAAAAGAAATAGCTCAGCCAGGCATTTGGGAGAAGAGGTGGGAGATGGACCAGCAGCGGTGGGGGATGCTCCCACGGGTACCAGGTCGATTCTGGTCCCAGGCACTTCCCTGCAGTGCAGTTTGGGTTGCAGAGTGGAGATGCATGAACCCAAACCTGAAAACTTCACGTTAAAAAATGTGCTTTCCTGCTAGATGCTGTGATCCCTCCGTGGTGATGCTGGTTGTGCTGTGGGTGCCTCACAGCATTGGGGCCGTCCCGTGGATGCTGCCCTTTGCCTGTGGGATGCTCCTGCTGCTCTTGGGCTGGGCTGCACCTCACAAAAGGCTCCAACCCACTCAGCTGCTCTCGTTTGCTGTCAGCACAGCCCATCCTCTGCCACCCTTGCAGCGAGTCCTACAGCCACGTGAAGGCTCAACGCGCAGGAGTTGAGCCAGGGAGGGTTTAGGTGAGCCATGAGTTTTGGCCAAGGAGGACAATGTGGCTCACACATAGTGCAAAAACCAGACCTGCAGCCCTGCTGGGCGATGCGTTGGGCACTACGGGGGGCCAGAAAAGGGCCTGGGAAGTGATTGATGCAGGTGGTGACACAGAAAAGTGAAAACAAGGCCTGAGTTGCTCTTGCAGCCTGAGGACCTCGTATCATCTTTGTAGCTCTGGTCTTGGGTTCCTTCAGCCCATCTCTCCTGAGCTCGCTGGCCAGAGGCAGGGTTTGAGGATGCAATGGGCAGCGGAGCCCTGATGGCACGGAGAGCCCATGGAGTCTCTTGGAAGCAGCTGGCTGTCACGGTTTGTGTCTCGGTGGCAGCAGGAGGTGGTATTTGTCACGACATGGAAAAGCCCTGCTGGCACTGGGGGTGTGTATTGGTGTCATCCCAGTGATGGGGGAGTCCTGAGGTGGTTACATGCTGCTCGCCTGCAAGTTACAAAAAACTTCTGTGCTTTAGTGAGTCCAAAAGAAACCTCAAAAAGAATAAAAAAATGGGAGACAGAGGGCAGAGATGTATTATTTGCTGGTGATACATCTCGTCAGGCTTTTGTCCTGTCTGTTTCACAAGGTGGGGGACCTTGCAGAGTCCCCTTTTGCCTCTCCCAGCCCCAAGGGAGACGTGGCACAGGGGTGTCGCTGGGGAACTGAGATGGGTTTTCTGTGTCCTGTTCCCTCCTTACACATGAAACCCCTCAGACCCCCACCTCTGTGTTCTCAGGAGCACAGGGTGAGAGGGGTTATGTCCCTCTCCCAGCTGGAGAACTGGGGTGTCAAGAGGTGAAATACCGGGGCTGCAGAACAGGGAACTGCGCTTGGACTGGGTTTGTGGCCAGGTTTTTTAACCCAAAGATCCCCTTAACCTTTCCATGGAGGCAGGGCACAGGCTGTCCCTTTATTTTTTGCTGTTAATAAGAAGAATTTAATGCTCTCCAGGCTCTCTGCTGTTCTGCAACACAAAACTGTACTGTAGGAGTAACTCCCTGCACATGAAATAAAGTGATATTCTGTCTTTCTTTTTCGGTACACTGGGAACGGCTTCTGTCCTTGCCTGCTTTCCTTAGGGAGGTACCTACAATCTTTTAATTATTGACCGTGTACCGCAGGGCGGAGTGACATTATTTGTCAGAAATACAATACCAGAGGAGCTGCCCTCCTCTCTCTCTAATTTCCCAATAAGCAAACTGAACCCCGTGCAGGGCTGTGCTCAGCCCGCCCTTTCCCCGGCAGCGTCCCGTACCCCTGCGCCGTGCTTGCATCCCTCCTGTTGAGCGAGCGAATAAATGAGATTTAGTAAAAGAAGCCCTCGACTCCGCTGGGTGACTTCTCTACGAGACGTCCTCCCTTGCGAGGAGAATTTACCTTGATGGAACTCGACTGCATGGCCTCTGCTGGGAGGCTGGACGGGTGGATGTGACAGGTTTAGGTTGGACGTTAGGAAAAACTTCTACACCCAAAGGGTTATCAAGGGCTGGAGCAGGGGAGTGGTTGAATCGCCATCCTTGGGTGTGTTTAAAAGCTGTCTGGATGTGGTGCTCAGGTTTAAAAGAGAGCCTGATGGAGTTAGGTAAGAGTTGGACTTGATGATCTTAAAGATCTTTTCCAACCAAACTGATTGGAACATCTCCCTGGTGAGGAAAGGCTGAAGGAGCTGGGGCTCTGCAGCTGGAGAAGAGGAGGCTGAGGGGTGACCTCATCAATGTTTATCAATATGTCAAGGGGGAGTGTCAGGAGGACGGAGCCAGGCTCTGCTCAGGGATGTCCAGTGACAGGACAAGGGGCAATGGCCACAAGCTGGAGCACAGGAGATTCTACAAAAACATCAGGAAAAACTTCTTCCCTGTGCGGGTGCCGGAGCCCTGGCCCAGGCTGCCCAGGGAGGGTGTGGAGTCTCCTTCTGTGGAGACTTTCAAACCCTCCTGGACCTGTTCCTGTGTGACCTGCTCTGGGTGACCGTGCTCTGGCAGGGGGTTGGACTGGGTGATCTCTGGAGGTCCCTTCCAGCCCCAAACATTCTGTGATTCTATGATGCCATGTTGACTGTGTCCCAGAGCTTTGTGACGAAAAATTGGGGGGAATCCCTGAGTGTGGTTGCTCCCAGGCTGGAGCACATGTGGGTGCTGCACAGGTGGAGCTGAGGTGGACACCAGGGTGATGGTGAGCTCCAGGGGTTGGGCTGTAGGGGGCTGGGTGGGTATGTTTGGTGGGGTTTAGTGTCTGAGTGCTGACCCAGGACTCTGTCAACAGAAGGAGATTTTCAGGAATAGGGACATTCTTCGCCATGAGGATGGTGAGACCCTGGCAGAGGTTGCCCAGGGAAGCTGTGGATGCCTCATCCCTGGAAGTGCCCAAGGCCAGGCTGGATGGGGCTTGGAGCAACCTGGGCTGGTGGGAGGTGTCCCTGCCCATGGCAGGAGTTGGAGCGAGATGATCTTTAACATCACTTCATCCCAAACCATTCTATGATTCTTAGACCCTTTCACGCGGTGGTTTTGCTCTGTGGCAAGGGAGTCCTGCTAATCTGAATTACGCACAGACACTTGTTTTCTTAGTGTTTACGGGGCAGCGTTGCCCCGGGGGCCGGATCAGACCCGTGGCTTTGCAGCCCATCCAGGCGTGTGGGCGCAGATAACTCCTCGCTCCCACGAAACAAAACCGAAACCGTAACGGGTAGAAAAGCAAACGGGGAAAAGTTGCGAGGTAACAGGTAGCAGGAGACTCGGGGAGAAGGGAACCATGGGGAAGGATCGAGCAGGTGGAGGGGTTTGTGCTCTGCAGAGGGGAAAAAAGTGAAAATGGCCATAAGATCCATAGGTCATCTCGGGACGTTTTCTAAAGGATGGAGAAAGTCAAAAAGAGTTCCATTTCTTTGAAAACTGCATCTTCTGAGTAGAAGATCATTTTGCCCTTTGTGGTAGTGTGTCGATAAATACGCTTTGAACTTGGATTTTTATTGAAATACAGCGTTATGTAGAAAACTTGTGTTTTCTGGGCAACTTGTTTCTAAGTCCACAAGCAGCTACCGCTCGCTTCTTGATCTTTTCTGGCACATCAGCCTTTTGTAAGATAACACTAAGCACTGTTGCTTATTCTTGCCAATGCTGTAATGTTCCTGGTATCTTACTAAGCTCTTGGCTTTGAGTTTTGTGACACTGATTGCCAGTGCAGTAATAGCACTTTTTTTTTTTTTTAAAAAAAAAAAACCCACCTTTTCTTTAGATACGTAACATTGTCTTCGAGTGTTATTCTCAATCATATCACACTTTTTCTCGTTTACCTTTGCAAAGCGAGGTAATAACTTGCCAAAGCAGAATGGTGTATATATATTTATGCAAAGTATTAAAAATACACTTTTTTTTCGTATAGCACAAGGCTGGGACAAAGGAGAGCAAAAAATTTTTTATTTTTCTGTAACATCCAGAACCTTCGCTGCATTTTTTTTTTTTTTTTTTTTTTTTTTTGTGCTAGAGGTACCAGTTGTTCAGACGAAATAGCTGCAACAGGCTTGTTGCGGGAGCATGTGGGATTGACGGGGTGTGCTGAAAAAGCAGCTTTGTTCAACCCAGGTAGGGTTATACACGTATTTTAAATACAATTACGTGCTCTGTCCTCCAGGTGACCCCGAGTTGCGCGCTCCGGAGCGAGGTCTCGCCACAAGCTGGTGGCTGAAGGGCGCTTGCACCCTCCCTGCGAGGTGCAGCACGTTGGGTGGCAATTACCAGTCGGGCAATTACTGGTTTTGCATCCCTGCAAATGGGGAGCCGGCGGTCGAGCCCGGAGACTGCAACTGCTGCCTTCTGCCCTGGCCACCAGCCTCCTTCCTGGCAAAGTAGGTCTTGAGCATCTGCAGGACTAATAAGCTAGAAAACAGGCCCCGAGGAAAAAAACCTCTCTTTTTTCTTTTTTTCTTTTTTAATTATTTTTATTTTCCAGCGCACTGAGCAGGGATTTGCAAGACAAAAGCGTTTGCTTTGCCTGGTTTTGTGGGGGAGCACACCTGCCGTTTTACCGCTTCCTGCAACCGATGCGGGCAGAGCATCCTCTCAGGAAAACGTTCCATCCCCTTAAAATAAACTCCGCCGCTCGCTGGCGCGTGTTGTCTCTGGGTTCATGCTGGAATGTGTCTGCGAAAACAGAAAAGCCACAGGATAAAAATACAGTTGCCCACTGGTAATAAAGAGGGGTTTCAATGGAAGGTGCACGCAGGCTGCTGCTGTTGATGAAGTTACAGTGCAGGGGTTTTGGGGAGGTGTTGATTTTTTGGAGGTTTTTTTGATTTTTCTCTCTCTCCTCCCTGTTTTGGTGGCAGATCCCCTCGCCTGGCTCGGTGCCTATACCTCACGGGTGCTGGCTGCTCCCAGCTCCCGGCGTGGGGCTGCTGGTGGCTCATCTGTTAATTATTTTCTTTTTTCCCCTTGCTTTGCCGTTGAACCCGAAAGCCCTGAAAGGAGGGTTGAGGATAGCTTGAAAGGGTGAGACGTTTTCTTGCTTTTGGTTTCTTCACCACAGAGCGAGACCGTGCCTTGTGCGTGGAGACCCTGAAACCTGCCTGATGCTGGAGTTTCAGTTCATCAGGTGATGGCAAAAATCAATCAGGCTCCTTTCAAGGGCAGAAAAACGCAGAGGAGGAGAAGAGACTCCTTGATGTGAGCGCTGGAGCCGTGGGGTGCGCAGCGGGGCGCGGGGCGGCTGTGGGGTGCAGAACCACACATCTTCTCCACAAAGGTCTCTGAGCATCAGCTGCTGACTCAGCTATAGGTTAGCACAGCAAGGCTTCATTTTCTTTCTTTTTTTTCTTTTTATTTTCTTGTGGTGGTGGCTAGGTGTGGCTTTACCGTCATTCGCTTTGGGCGTTCCAGTTTGCAGGATGTGCGGAGATGCTCAGGGCTTGTCACCTGAAAAAAACAAGCGGCTGAGTCATTGGAGAGACTTTGCCGTCTTTAAAATCCTACGTGGGGTTTGTTGCCGGCATCGTTTCAAGACAGAAAGTTGGCAAAGCTGAGAGAACCTGCCTGGAGGTCGCGGGGGTTGCTTGGAGGTCTTGGCTGGATTTGGTTTGGGTTGTAGATGGAATAGCTCTCGCCGGGTGGTGAAATGGTTGGTGTGGGGAGACTTTGGTTAGTGCGGCGATACGGGGGGCTCTGCCAGGAGCAGAGAGGTTTGTTGAGGGTGATGCCAGCTGGCAGGGCTGGAAACGAGAGGAACGGTGTGGCTGGGGAGAGAGGGGACAAGAAGCCCCATGGCGCGGGGAGAGCTTGCAGGGGACTCTGCAGGCAGGACATCCTGGGGAGAGCGTGGAAAAGGAGGTGTTACGGGTGTGTTGGGAGAGAAGGGACCGAATGGTACAACCAGAATTGATGCAAATTACTGCTTAGAGGGGTTTGAGGTTTTCATGAGGCTTCAGACTCCTGAAGGACAGTCTTCTACGGGGCCGAGCTCTTCGGAGGCACCAGGGAGTAGAACTGAGACCAGGGTTCAGCGATGGGATGTGTTGGGCGGCTGGCAGGGCTCCCCAAGGAGAGCTCGCAGGTGGGACTGTCACAGCACATCTTCTCACAGCACGTGTTTTTCTTGGCTCCTGAGCGTAGGAGAGGGGCACCGGGGCATGCCTGCCCATGCTGACAAGAATTCCCCTTAAGACTTGCTGGATTCAGGTGTCTTTTCCTTGGAACTAGATGCCAGATCTGTTCGCAGTCGCTGTTTTTAATGCGCTGTGCAGTCTGCTGAGAAGTGGGGGGCTTGTCCCTGAGCTTTTGTTTTGACAATGAGCATTTATCCCTCCACACGTGGGTCCAGCTTCTTTCCATTGACAGCTGCACCTTCTGGGCATCCTCATCGCCCGGCTCTGCACATCTGGGGCTGTGCAGTGTGAGGCAAGCCCACATATGCTCTTTCTTAAGGCTTCAAGACAGGACCTTTAGCAGTGCTGGCCTCTCCTTTTTCATGCCTGCTGGCCCTGGGAAATTCAGTTGGATAGAGAAAAGGGCATCTCTGCTGCGGGGGTTCGGCCCTCCGGGGACACTGCTGCGTGGTGGGCTCTGTTTCCATTTGAGGAAACACATGTTCTTGAAGTTCAGTTCATACGTTGTTTCCTCAAAGATCTCAGAAAAGGGAAATAGCTCTACTAAATATCCTCCATTCATTCACTTTGTGTTTTGTCACTCGGGGAGCTATGAACCTGGTCCTATAGGTATCAAAGTAGAGTCTTGACTCCTGCTTGCTCCTTAACCTGACGCTTAATTCCCATCCTTTTGGTTTCTTGGGAGAGACTTGCAGGTGCCAGCAAAGCCCACCTTCACCCCCCTCTTCAACCCCTGCACCCCAGAATCATGCAAGGTGGATGGGTGGTGCATGGCAGGGGAGAGGCAGCCCCAGACACGGCTGAAACTACAGGCAAAATATTTTTCTCTGAGAGCATCACTGCCCCCTTGCTTGTGAAGTGGCCCACATCTGTAACAGCTGTATCTGTTTCCATATCATATCAGCTTCTTTTACTCCCCTAAATCTACGCAGCGCCCTGGCAGGGTGGCTCACCAAAGTGGCCCCAAGCATCCCCATGTGCTGCGGGGGGCTCAGCGCTGCGCTGAGTCATTTGCAAGAGCAAGGAACGCCGAGCGTTGTGCTCGGAGAGGAGAGCTCGTGTGCTTTCCCTGCCTTACAAAAACGCTTCTGCGCTGCTCTTGCTAATAGCAGGCATCCTAAGAAAACGGAGAGGGCTGTGCTGTGAAGATCAAGCTGCTGTCAGCCTGCCCGGACAGCTCTGTTATCCCAGCAGAACGAACCTGCCAGCAGGACTCCGCTAACCTCGCCAGAGGTAACCATGGGCAGGCACATCACCTGGGTGTGATGTCATCGTGCTGTGCTAATGTTATTTTGTTCCGTGCGAGCGAAGGAGGTTGCTGAAATGGCTAGGAGCGTCGGCACACAGCAGCAAGGACTCGACCAGGGTGGTTTGTGGAGCCAACTGGAAGAGATCCCCTGCCTGAGCAGCGTGGCGCTCCCTGTCCTTTCTCCTCGACGTGCTGATTCCTGCTATTGTGAACTACCTGCTCGAGGCTCTAAGGAGGTGCTTGGCATGGCCCAGCCTGGAGTGTTTTGCCTTATTTTTCCTTTCCTCACTTGCTGGACTTGTAAAGAAGCTTCCCCCAACTGCTACATGAGCCTGGGAGCCACCTCCTGCTCGGAGCCTTAGCAAAGCGTTAGCTGGAACCGAAGGGCTGTGGGACCGCAGTCGGTCTTACCCAGCATCCTCAAGCTGAGGCTTGAGCATCGGTACCCGCTGAGATCTGACCGGTGTGCTCGCAATGTGTGTAATATCAGCTGGAAGCAGAGGAGGAATTCGGGCTCCAGTCCAGCTCCCACGGTGTTCCACGAGGTAGGGTTGCTAGACATCGGCGTAACGTGAGATTTCCTGCGTTTCAGACGGCGAGGTGTGTTGAAAGCACGCGGGATGCTCTCCTTCCTGCATCTCCGGCGCAGTTTTGGTGTGGGGCATGAGAAATCCCACCGTCACCTCCTACTTCCCCAGATGTCTTTCTGAGAACCTTCTTCATTGTCCATCTTTTCCCCATTTAGCCATCAAAGCTGATGGACAAGATTTGGAGCAGGTTTGGGGTTTTCCTGGCACCTATCCACCAACTTTCTTAAGACCTTCAACAGAGTCGACCAGCCTGCATCCCAGTTCACTGCTGAGGTGAAGGTCTAAGTGATATAAGTCAGGTTATTACGTTATTTTATTATGTTATTAAATACAGGATCAAAAGCACATCATCCTGGTTTCTCAGTGAGAGAGCTGATTTTGCAGGTGAGGGAAGCACTTTGCATCTCGACTTTCCAGATTTCTGAAAGTCTTTGGCAGTGTCAGGTGGAGAATTACGCACCAAAGAGAAGAGAGTTCAGCTCACGGAGAGTCAGCAAGGTAGGAGAGGCTGTGAAAGGAGTCCCCTGAAGATCAGTCGGGGGCTGAGCTTCTCTGTTATGTTGAGATTGGAGCAAGTACAAGGAATATACTGAGGCGATACTTGGACAAGCACGTTGGGTGTCTCCATGGGTGGAAGGGAAGGTTGTGGTGGGAGAGGAAGCCCAGGAGGATCTCAGCTGCTTTTGCACAAAGCTCTGGTTCCCCGTGGTCAGGAAGATGAATTCAAATTAGGAAAAATGTGATGACCAGCTGTTACAGTGATGAGAACAGAGCAATTTCCTTACCAAGAGGAGATTAAGGGTGTATCTACTCCATCGTAATGAGAGATGGTCTCGTCTTGGAGTTCATAGTCCAGCATAAAGCACAACAAGGGGTTTATAACGATAAAGTTGAATTTGGGACTCGCCGAGTTCATCGTGTAAGTGATCAAAAGTGCATTGAATAGAAACAACTACGGATGACTTCAGAGCTAGTCAGAACGCAGACCAGTGGTTGCAGGGTGGGTATCTTTGGGCACACAAATCCCCACAACTGCTGTTAGACTATTTGGAAAGGGAGGCTGCTTTTCCATACAGGGGTAACTTAAGATCTGGTGATTTCGGAGTTTGTCTCAGCAAAGCTTGGTCTCCGACAGGCTTTTTGCCCATCACACCTTGCTCCTAACCAGGCAGCTCTGCATAACCACGGTCTGTCAGCTGGGAGCAGAGGAGAGGGAGCCAACACGTTTTTTTTTTCCCTTATCTCTGGCTGCAAGAATAGAGTTCTGCCTGGTGGTTCTGGTCATAATTCATGAAACACTGACTGTGAACTGCTAAATGATATCATATGGCCTTTTTTTGGGTTTTTTTTTGTAAGCTAAGGATGTCTCTTGTTTGAGACATTCCTCCCGGGTGACTGGGAGCTGCTGTTTTGGGGAGTTGTGCTCAGTTCTTTGCTTAGCCACAGAACTTTGCAAAGCTTATGGGTGGTGTAAAACCTTCTTTGTCCCAGCCAAGCACTGGGTCAGTGGAAGGAGTGAGGTTACAGAGTTCAACAGTTAGGACTTGTGATTTGGTGCCAATGTACTTTTTTTTTTTTTCCTTCCCTTTCTGTTTAGGGATGACACTGAGTTCCCTCCCAGCTCCTCCCCTGTGAAAGCTGCTCCTGACATCTGGGAGCATCTGCCTGCGGGTCAGGCCAAACCCATCTTCTTCCTCCAGCCAGCTGTGGTGATGCTCACGTCCCAGCTGATCCTGGGGTCTTGGCAGGGATTTGCCCTCTGTGCCTCCTTGTTGCAAGCCCTGCAAGTGAAAAGCTGAGCTTGGCTTCTTTGCGTTTTAACGAGTTGCATTTTTAAAAATAATTGCACTGAGCAAGAATCACCTTTTTAAGAAATTAAGAAACGGTGTGGCCCTTGCAGAGTTTGGGAGAGCTGCAGGCAGGAGCCAAGAGTCGGGATGCTGGAGTCTCTCCTTTCTGCACTCCCCAACCTGTAAGAGTCGCGTTATGTTGTGTGTGCAGTTGTGAGGGCTGTAGGAATGCCAAATGCACCCAATAACGTGCTTTAGGGTAGCCTCAATTGCTCGCTTGTTATCAGGGCGGAGATCAAAGTACATCATTTAAAGAACAAATGCAGTAAATACCTTGAATTTATGTATCGACTTTTTTTGGAGAAGGGGGTTGTCACAACAAGCTCGAGCTAATCTTTTGGATTTTGCTGAAAGAAC
The DNA here is from genome assembly GCA_020746105.1 of Trogon surrucura. Classification (NCBI taxonomy): domain Eukaryota; kingdom Metazoa; phylum Chordata; class Aves; order Trogoniformes; family Trogonidae; genus Trogon; species Trogon surrucura. The sequence goes on from CM036640.1 coordinate 5,705,991, forward strand.
TGGGAAGAGAGAGATGGAAGCGTTACCCGAGGTGTCTCCGTTTGCATGATGCAGCGTGATTTTACGAGGGTAGCGCTGCCTGCTGTGTAATTCCCAATTCCACGCCTTGGCGTTGTTCTGGGATCTCTGCAACCTGAATATCCCAGGGACTCTGAGGTAGTTGAGACAGGGGTTGAGTCAGTGCTTTTTTTCCGTCTTCCAAGCGCCGCCTTAGATGTCAGTGATTTATTTTTCCTGCTCTAGGTTTATTTTTAGGACAAGTTGCCTCCCTGGAAAAGTGAAAGCGAAGGCGCTGTTGGGGAGTCTGATGAGCTGATTGCTCGGGTTCATCGGCCCTTCCTCCTAAAGGCATTTCTTCTACTACGTGGCAGCTCTGCTCTGTCAAAATGCGTGATGTATTTGGAGGAAAAACTGTCCGTGAAGAGTCGTTCGGGGGGAATCCATTGCCCAGTCTGGAACTGGGGAAGAGGCAGGGCTCAGAGGAGAAGATCCCGTGGAAGTTGCTCCCATCCAGCAGCAAAGCTTTCCTCTTGCCTGATGTTGGCGTTGCCATCGTTAGTTCAGATTAATTAAAAGGCAGTAGCATGTAAGAGAGACACGCAGACAGGGCAGATTTGGAGATGAAGCAGCTGTGAATATAGCACAAGTTTTTTGTCATTAAAATGTCTTGAAATTCTGGCAGGATACCCTGTATATAAATGACTGGTTGTGTAATTAATGTGCTAATGAGATAGTGCATGCTAAAGCCTACCGTGGCAAAAGGAGTGACTACATAGAATTGGGGTTTGTGGATCTTGTGAGCAATTGAAAAGGCACTTTTTTCTTTAAAACATCTAGTTGTGCTGCAACCCTGATGTTTTAATTGAAACTGCTGGACTTGTGTGTGGTGAGGATTGTTATTAAGGTGTCTCCACCATAAGTTTTATCTCCGTCAGAGGAAATTTCTGAATGTAAAAGCCTTTGCACACGCGCTTCGTCTTAGAGCATGCTTGCTTGAACAGAAAACTTCTTTATAAGGGTTTAAATGATCTGCTTTGGGGCTTTTTGTGCAAGCTGCTGGGAGAACTTAGATGTGTCTTGAGGGACGATAAGAACAGTTCCTTGCCAAATGAAAACGCGGTGCTTTTCACCATTTCCCTAGTTTTCTTAAGCAAAAAAAATAATAAAACCCCCAATCTGACAGTCGACCCTGCAGATGTCCGTGGCATTGTCCCATCTTCAGTCTTGCATTTCCAAATGGAGTTTTTCAGGCGCGGGGGGGGTTCCTGCAGCCTTTCGCGGCGCTGCAGAGCATCTTGCCTTGCGACGGTGAGGCTGGCAGGGAACGCTGGATATTTCAAGCTCTCTCCCTTTCCACCTGCAGCAGATGGGGGGGGGGGGAAAGGTGAGAAGCCACAAACTCCTTTCAATGGTCTTCCGAGAGCAGTCGTTCGTGCGGTGTCGATCCCAAACTCTCCGCTACAAAAAAAGTCACAAACTCCGCGGAAATCCCAGCGCGAGGAGCAGCTGGCGCCAGGTCCGACAGGTGGGGCTTGAAATGGAGCTGGGTGGAGAGGGAACGGTTGTGAGGGACTCGCCCTTTACTGAATTCGTGCACCTTCTGTTGGAAAAAATGCCACCAATCCCCGGCAGCCCCCCCTGACATATCACTCTGTGGCGTTTCTCCCGAGGGTAGATGGAAAAAAAGCCCCTTTGAGCGCTGGATTCACTCGAATTGGGTTGCTCCTTCCATAGAGGCTGAAGGCAACAGAATTTTTCCCCAGAAAGCCGGATTATTCAACTTTTCCCTGTCTGAAAGCAACAGCAGGACAAGGCAAAGGATGCAAAGGAGAGTTTGCAGGTTGTCTGCCCTGTTTCTGTCCTCAGCTCTGCTGCAAAATCATGATATTGGCGTGGGACCTTGAAAGCCAACTGTGGTGGAAGCCGAGTCTCTGCTTTTGGTCTTCCTAAACAACACAAGCTCCAAAGGGCAACATAAACCTGAGACACGGGGCCCCTTCCACCAAAAAAACCTTGCAGGTAGAGTGAGCTCTGCTCCGGGTTGCCCGTGCTTAAGGCAAGATGGAAAAAATCTTCCGCCTAGTAAAATAATTCATTGCTGCAGCAGGGATGGGGATGAACAGAGGAAGAAATAGCAGCTCCCTGAAGTGCTTTATCGGCCACGCTGTGCTCTTCTGAAATGCTCTGCAGCCCCTCCAGGTGAAAGGGAAGGTGTTTGTACCTGGGAATCCCCACCTGTGTGTGCCCAGCGTTGTCTGAAGAAGAGATGAACCCATGGGGGTGCATCATTTGGATGTCTGGGGCTTTAGTGCATAAGGGGAACAGCCTGCTGAGATTACTTCTTTTTTTTTTTTTTTTAATCTAGAGGTGGAAGAACTGCACCTTAAAAAAAGAAAACAAAACCAAGAAAAAACCCCAACCCCCCCCCCCCCCAAAAAACCCCCAACAAACCCAAATGTGCTTAGGTAGGAAGGGAAGCTTTGATGCAGTTTCACTAATATTTGAGAGATTCCTGTCCGTCACTTTATATGGAGGAAAAAGTAGTCCTGAGGTGGTGAAACCAGCAAACCTGTCAAGGCTGGAAAATATCCCTTTCACTAAACCGCTGAAAATAAGGTCTGAGGATAGCGCAGGCGTGTATCAGATTTTTCCACTTATGCAAAGCTTTTTTTTTTTTTTTTCTTTTTTTTTCTTCTTTTACAAGCGATTCTGCTCTTTCTGAGCCTTCCCTTAATCTGCCTCTGACTGTTAAAGAAACTTTGCTGGCTGACGCTTCACTCCTTTAAAGTTTCATGTAAAACCTTGGTGCCAGATGCCAGATTCCGTATTCCACCGGGTTGGTTGATTAGACTCTGCGCGGCTCCTTGCAAGGGTCCAAACCAGACTTAGGCTGGGCTGCCCGTGGGTGTCTGAAGGCAATCAGCACGTGGGGGACGGGTGCGTTTTGGCGTCAGCAAACTGAGCTGTTGCCTTTTGGCTGGGCTAGGCTCTTCACCTCTTTGTCACAGAGCATCTAGTAGGGAATAAGGAACACCCGTGTCATTGTTGCTGCATCCCTGGGGTTTTTTTCCCTTCTCTTCTGGATGCAGGGGAACGCCTGCTTGCACGGGGAGGTGCAAGGGCTGAGCCCAGGGTTGGGACTGGGGTGACGGCTCCGTGTCACCTCACCTTGACATCCGACATGAGGAAGCCAAGCGATGGGAAGCAGCGGGGTGTTGTTTGTGTGCTGGGTATTTAGCTCCAATTTTGTCAGCTTGAGCTGCTGCTGGAAGTGTATAAATGCGTTCTGGTTTATTTGGGCAGCAGATTTGTTTTTCTTTATTGGCTTAAAAATAAATTGCGCAGCCTATACGATTTAAGCCACTAGCTGGGCTGTTTGCTCAACCACTGGAGAGCTCTTCTTCAGTTCTGTACTGTTAATCCAAACTGCTTGGTGTGCTTTGCCTTGCAGATCTTACTTCATCCCCTGCTCCGTGTATGTACTGCTGTGATTTTGGGTATTTTCTCCGCCATACCGGCATTCTCTGTGCTTGCCTAAATTGCCAGGGGTGTTTCTGCCCAGGCTTATGCATTAATACCTGTTTCTTGGTCATGAGTGTACTCTTCTTGAATTTAAATAAAAGTTAATAATTGCCCAGCATGTGATGTGTCTGGTAGGTCCACTCACAGTGCAGGACTTTTCCTGATGGTTCTACAGACCAACTTGTATCTAGATGTTTCTCATATATATCTCTATAGATACATATCTATATGTCTCTATATATATCTAGATTCCTCACTGCAGCAATCACACATCCCCAGTTGTCTGGGGAGTATTATTTCCTCTTGAATCCTGGGTATTCTTCCAAATTGTTTGTTTTGGTGTTACTCTCTGTTCTACTATGGAGACGGGGGAGCTGGGCTGCAAAAAGACTGTTTAGTCCAAACCGTCAAGGACATAACCTCTTGACTTGGTCCATCACTTTTCTCACCTGCCTGTGTTTCTGGAGAAGTGTTCTGTCAACATTTAAGCCCATCTTTTAACCACATGATGAGCTGTTGCTTGGGGGGATGCTGCTTGGATCTCGCCGCTGGGAAGCAAAGGGTTTAATTTTTGCAAATGAAATACGGGAGAGAGAGAGAGAAGCTTTCGTGCCTTCTAGCCAGCCAGCCTCAGCTGAGCAATTACTCCCCTGTTGGCTTTTCTGCACCTAAATACAACATGGAAATGGGTTAAAGGAACAACTTTCCACCCGTTCCCTCTCTGTAGAACTTCAAGAGGGGAAAAAAAAAAACCCCAAACCTGAAGCTCTCTGTGTAGTTTTCCCACCTACAAAATTGCGTTACTGGTGTTTGCACGTGTTCGCACTGTTCCAAGAATACAAGTGTTATGTCGGTGCGGTGCGTTGTCTTTATTTCTTACCTCGGAGCTGATGGGATGCCATACGAAGAGCGTGGCACGGTTTGGGAAGCTGAAGGCACGCCGCCGTGCCCGGTGACAACGTGAAGAATTGTGGCTCTTCGAGGCAGTGAGGAACGGGCTGGTGAGGAACCCTTCACCGTTCCTCCGAGCGAGGCTCGCCGGGCGTTTGCTGTTCGTCTGGAAGGACGCTGGAGAAATTTGAGAAAAGAGGTGGTGTAAATTAGTGGTTTCAGCAATATTAGGAAACCGGTGACCTGTGTTGGGAGCAGTATTTCAGGGTGTAAAGGCATGAGAAAGGCAGTAGGGAGATACTTGAGTTAGGAAGCATTTCAGCCTTGAGAGTCCTGCGTGACCTGTCCTTCACTGGAAGAGCATTTTGAAACTAGAAGAAAGTTGCCAGTGACTGTTTTTCTTCTTTGCTTTTTTGTTTGTTTGTTTTTGTTTTCTTCTTCACTCTCCTTTCTCCCCTCAAAGCAGGTCAGTACGTGTATAATGGAGCAACCACATGGGCTGTACCTTGACTTCATCGTCTTGTTGCATCTCCTGAACTGAGCAGTGCTGAGTTTGGTCTCATCCTTGAGTAGGAGACATCCAGGCATCTCCAAAGTGTTGAGATTTGGGGGGAAACAGCCTCGTGTTGCCAGCAAAGGTGTCACGTTTTGGTTGCCCTGACCAGCAAAAGAGCCAAGAAGATCTGTTTGTTTGTTTTGGGGTTTGTTTTTCTTTGTTGTAGTCATTGGTATTAAGCATTATGTGAAATCCTTGTTGTGAGCTCACGGTCTCCTACTTTCAGGTTGCCACAATATTCTGCATTTGAAATCCAAAAATATTTCAGGTTAGCGCAAATGACCGTGTCCCATGTTTCGAAGTTGGAGCTTTTGACTTAGATTTGGACACTTAATTTTGAAGCTGCTACTTCTGTGAAGTTTTTTTTCATAAATCCTTGTTTCACTCCACTCCAGGGTCTTTGTTGGCACCGAGCTGGTCTCGGCTCCACTTACACTGAAAACTTTAGATCTTTCAAAAAAGAAAACATCCAACTATGTGTTAAAAAATGCACCCCCCACCCTGTAATGCTGGATAATTAAATACATCCTCGCGTATTTGTAGTCTGCATAATCAGTTGTTCAAACATGACAGTCCTGTGAAGTTTGGATTGCCAATAGTCTCTAGTGTTGAAGCCACTGCGTGGTTATTTTAAAAGAGAGAAAAAAAGAACCTGTGGCCAACAGAAATGTCGTGTCGTACATCCTGGCTGACCCACTGTTGTCTGTCGAGGTATGTTTGAGCTTTCAGATATTAGAACTTTTCAAAGGAAAACACATGGATCCCACCTCTTTCGTATTAATATTTCCTGAGTGCTTTTCCTTTCAAGTGTTTCTGTTTTCAGTGGTGCCTTTTTCGAATTAAAAAGGCTTCCCGAGCCCTTTAAACACAGCGTGTGTCCAAAGTGTGGAAAATTCTCTTTGAAGAGTCAGTGTTTAAAAAAAAAAAAAAAAGAAAAAAAAAGAGAAAGGGGAGGTAAAAAAGCAGGAGAGCAAATGCTGGCTGGTGTGGTGTGAAGGGCAGCTCGGTGCCTTCAAACAGAGCATTTCTGATTCGACATGGGCTTTGCTGTGCTGGTGCTACACATTATCCAGATAAAGATAAATATGCGTGCAGGCGGACTTTGAAATATCTGTGTGATCTATATTAATCTGGCTGGTGTTAACGGGGGTATTTGGACGCTCGTGCTCTTGGCCTCCACGGTGGGATGTGGAAGAGCTGGGGCTGGTTTCTCTGGAAGGTTTCACGCCAAGGCGGTGACGCGGCGAAGAAGGGGGGAATAACCTCTGTGGAGCGGGGCTTGCTCTTTTGTATAATTGCACTTGCGTATCCCTTGGATGCTGGTCTGCATGTGGTCGGTTTGGATGAAATGCAGAGTGATTTTGGGATGAAATAAAATCGTCGGATGGGCAAGCGACCCGCCGATCCCCCTGGGCCACTTGCAGACGGTGAAGCTGCAGGACCTGGGAGGCTGCTCTTGTGATTGTCAAGAACTCTGAGATTTCCACTGCAAATGAGCGGGGGGATTAGGAAATACTTTGCAAAAGGTCTCTTGTTGGCCAGAGAATGCCCAAGAGCTCGGCGTGTGCCTGCTGCAAGCAGCCTGAGCATCCCGGCTCGGTGGAGGAGCGGGAGCTCGCATGTCCCCGCTGGCCTCTTTAAGGGTTAAGGAGCCGCTACGTCCTTTTTAATCTGCACAGAACTTGACTGAAAACCAGCTTAGGGAGTTATTTGTAGGCTGTCCGTAGCTGATTATCACAATACTGATTGATGGGCAGGGAGAGTGGGGAACATCTGACCCTGAAGGCGCTGAGGTGCATTGATAAACCTGTGAAAAAGGCAGTTTTGTGTCTTTTAGGATACCTTTAGCCAGCAGTTAAGTATCTCTGTGTTATTAAAACAGCTTCCAGGATAAATCTGGATACTTGCAGACTGCTCGGCGTATTTCTCCGTGGTTGCTTGCCCCCTTTTTTCCCCCCCTACTTTGTGTTGCTTGGGCTACATGCAGAGCCCAAGCTCCGTGGTGGGGTTTGGCGTTAGCAGGTACGCTCTTCAGTTATTGCAAAGCTCAGGGTACGAGCTGTGGAAATATTGGGAGGGTAGAAGCAAGTCAAAAGTCTGAGGAGCAATACTTCTCGTAGCCGGCACCTGATCATCAGGGAAAGAGAAAAAGAAAACCACTTCAGCTTGGTGGGACATTCTCTTTTATGAAGATTTTGGAGCGTTTTAAGACCTGCTGTCTCTATGCACGGCCCATGATGCTGGCCATATAGAGCAAAAAAAGGAGGCTGAGAAAAGATATCTCATCCACTGGCTCACCACAGGGAAGAGAATTCAGGGTTGGATTCCCAATCCCCTCCCTTTTGCGCAGGCTGACTTTTCTTTATTCTCCATCTGCTTTGCACTGGGATCCAGTCCTAGCACATAAATTGTCCTTAAACCTTGCCAGATGCGTGATCAAAGGTGGGCAGATAGCATGCAGGTTAAAGGCCAAAAAGAGACCTGCAGAAAGCAGATGCGAAGCTGAAGTGTCGGGCGTAACATCGTCCTGTTGGAGAACAAGTTTTGTAGCCGGAAGGAAAGGGAGAAAAATGGATTTTTTCACTGCTTGCCCTTTGGGACTTGGGATACCGAGACAGTATAGTCTGCTATTGCTTGATTTCTTTCTATTTTTTTTTATTTTTTTTTTTGGTTTTGTTCAGATCTGAAGGTTAAATCGTAGGAGTGGGGCCACGTTTGCTCAGACGTACCCAGCGGGTTTAGCTGGCTGCTGGGAATCCCTCTGAACGTGAACTTGAACTCGGAGGGATGGAGCTGCCAGCCTTGGAGGAGGCGAATAAAAGGCTCCACTGGTGTCTTAGCTGGTCTTTGCATTTCTTTTGTCCTCTGAGGCTGTGCTGCTTTGTCTCCCCAGGCTGTTTCCTGGTGCTTAGAGGGAGGGGGGGGGGGGGAATTTAAAAAAAAAAAAAAAAAAAGGCCACAACCGTGCTCTGAGAAGAGATTTGTGTCATAATGAGAATCCTTTGCTTTTATTAGCGCTATTTGCATGGGCTGGGAGCATGTGGGAGATAAGAGGCTTAAGCTGTTAAGTGTAGAGAAATGCAAGGTAATAATGAGGTTATGGAGGGAAACCCTGGGGGGTGTGCTGAGCCTGGAGGGGGGGGAGAGCCCTGCACCCCCTGCTCAGCCCCCAGATGTGGGGTGCAAACCCCTGCAGCCTCTGGGATGCTGGGTCATACCTGAAATGCTGCCCCTTTTGCCCCCTCTTTCTTTGCCCCCTCTTTCTTTGCCCCCTCTTTCTTTGCCCCCTCTTTCTTTGCCCCCTCTTTCTTTGCCCCCTCTTTCTTTGCCCCCTCTTTCTTTGCCCCCCAGTCTGAATAACCTTCCCTCCTTTTGTTTTTGGGTCAAGCATGGGGTTTTGGGGCTCAGTGGGAGGATGCTTGGGAGAGGGAGAGGATGGAGGAGGGGATTGCTGCCTTCAGACCCTCCCAAAAGCAGCCTGGATGTGCTGGCATGAGACAGGTTTTCTTATAATTCCTTTTACTGAGAGACTTGTTTAGACACCCGACCGAGAGCCCTTCGCAGAGGCAGACTCCTCGTTGAAATATTCCGTTTTGCAAAGCCAATACATACCATATAAATTTTTATATGCATATATATATATGTATGTCTCTCTCTATATATAATCACCCCACTGATGGAGGAATCGCACATAGATTAGTAGGAAATGTAGTTATTAACTCTTGATAAGCAGCCACTCTTCATCCCAGCTGTTTTTTAATTAAACATAGTTGGGAAGTGCAGCTGTTTGTTCAAAGGACACTTCATATTTCTTTGTGAAATGTGGCATTTTCCAGTGTTGAGCCCCGTGGCTCTGTGCAAGGAGAAAATTCTTGCATTCTTGCTTAATTTTCTAACAAATCTTTCTTATCACAGCTGAAGGTGAGCTTAGTTTGGGAACTATTAGCAAAAGCGAGATGTGGTCTTCAGGAGCGGGGAGAGGATTTATTTACTTCATAAAATATTTTTACATCTTGGTGCTTTTTTGGGGAGGGGGGAAAAAAAAAAAAGGTGCAACTTTATGTGTACAGCTGTGACTTGATTCCAGGCTTTCCAAAAGCTTGAGGTCCCATCGCTTGTACAAAAGTTGCATTGAGAATTTGTGAGTAAATCAGAAGTTTTTGAAAATATTGGGACTGACTGTTCGGGAGGGACAAAGTTCTGCAGTCGGAACTCGAGTATTATCCCAGTTTAACTCTAAATAGCATAAGCTGCCAGAGTGGATGCTCTTACTGTAGTCTTCATTGATGGAAGAAGACCAGTAGTGGTTTGGAGAGGATTTTTATAGGCCACCAGCGGTATTACAAGCAGTTGTTGATTTTCATTGTTAACTATTGTGCCAAAACAGTAACTCTTCACTGCTTTGATTAAAACCAGCAGTGCTGTTTGTGATAAATCAATTGTGTCCATGTTACTTGGTCAGCTGTTTTGTGTGTTTTTTTTTTTTTTTTTCTTTCTTGCTATTTCTTTTCAATCCCCAAATACTCCGTAGGGATGTCAGCACCACCCACGCTGGGACAGATGTTAAAACAAGCTCTCGATTGCTGAAAAAGTGTGAACAATGCCTGGTCATCTCAATTTTCTGCTTGTTGGTGCAACATTTCGTGGGTTCTGGGAGCTGCGCAAACTCAGTTGATGTGCTCAAAATCACAAAATCATAGAATGGTTTGAGCTGAAGGGATCTTCAAGTTGTTCCAACCCACTGCCCTGGTCAGGGAGACCTCCCACTAGACCCAAAGCCCCACCCAAAATATCGAAAGTGCTTCAGAGAAATCCCTCATTGCAAAATTTAACATCTTTACATTTCCATAGTGAGCCCACCTGGATGGAGCGTGTTTGTTTTAAGGTCCCCGTGGTCTGTGTGGAGCCCCCTGGGCTGCAAAGAACCAGTAAACACACGAAAATCATAGAATCCTAGAATGGCCCAGGCTGGAAGGGACCTTAGAGATCATTTTAATCCAACCTCCCTGTCCTGGGCAGGGACGCCTCTCAGCTAGATCAGGCAACACGTGGGGACCCAACGGGGAGGATTTTCACCTTTTTACAGTAGCATCAAACCCAAAGCGTTGAGAGTTGCACTGTTCATTTTTGCTGGGGTGCCTGACGGCCCTGAGCAAGCTCTTTAACTGGTGGGGCTCTGGGTATGTGGTGCCTCCTTTTGAAAGAAAACTGATTTAACCTGCGCATGTTTTGGCTCTAACTGTGTTGTGCCTGGACGGTGTGTGATGGCTTTTGGGCAGCAAAACCAGGGAGTACGATTCCAGAGTCATTACAAGCACATTTGTAAGTGATTCCCAGAGTCTTGGTGGGGAGTTTGAGTGTGGTATCTTAGCATGGATTCAAAAAATCAGTCAGACTTGAGATGCTCTTACCCTGTCTGACTCTGATGCGAGTCCCACTGGTGAATGAAACTTTTCTGCTGTGTTTTGCCTTTGACTCGAGATTTTCCATATTAATTTCCTGGATGGTTCCAGGTCTCTTCCCAGTGGAGAATACTGGGTTGTTCATAGCCTTGCAGGAGATTATTAAACAGGTTTTCCAGCATACCAGGAGAGGAGTTTTCCTCTCCTGTATGGAGCGAGTGTGAGCTCAAGTGCCAAGGTTGGTGCAACCTGGCATGTCCCGTGGGTGCAGACAACAGGTTTTCTGGGATGTGTTGTTCCACCTTGGTTGGTTGTTGGCAGCAGGGCCGTGCCAGCTTTGCCTGGTCTAGCTCCAGCTTTATTTGTTAGCATCGATTCAGCCTGGAGCCTGGGCTGCTGAAGAAAAACCCAACAGCTCATCCTCCCTCTTGGACTACTGTGGAATGGGGCTTGTTCCTTTTGGTTGTTTCTACATTTAGGTAGAGCGTGACCATTTGCAGGCGAATGTCTCCCTGCACGTAACGTGCCTCGGGTCTCTCCCCAGGCAAATGCAGTCCAGGCAGTGATTTCCAAAGCCTTGCTGGTCTTAATGCCCCCCAGGAGCCTACCCAGCCATCTCCAAGGACAAGAACAGTGTCATTGTCTACGTTGAGAATACCAGCCACACCGTGTGTGGTCACCGATGCCTCCATTGCCTGGGGCTGTTGGGTCTTGTATTTCTGTGCGAAAGGAGAGCCAAGGATTCCTCTGTGATTTAGTAGCACGTTATCCCCAGTTAACACCAGCGTTAAGTGATGACATGGGATCGAGGCAGACGAAGTCGTGCCTTCACGTTCGTCCAGCTGGGACCCTAGGGCTGGATAACAGGAACACCGGAGCTGCTTGAACCACCGATGGCTTAAAGGTGAAAATCCGCAGGTCTTGCTGCTAATGCCTCAAATCAGTAGCTGTTCCTTGCGGTTAGAAGCACTGAAGCTGGTCCTGTACCCGTTGGACGTCAATGCACTCAACACCGATTTCTTTTTCTCTTGTGTACATCGCATATGATAGGGGAAGCTGCAGTCTCAACCTGCAGAACTGTTTTTGGAAGGAAGCTCGGTTCATTAAACCTGCAAGTGGGTATTTTTTTTTTTTTAAGGGGAGAGGGAGACAGAGTGGTTTGCTACAGTTTATTTGACCTAGTTAAGGAAAATATCAAGTCGCCTCAGGCAAGTAATTAATTTGTACATACTTCCTCCCGCTCGCGGCACCTTGTACGCAGCCAATATTTTCTGCAGGTGAAGGTGATCGGCTCCACGGCTCGCGGGGAGCCTGCCCAGGTTTGCAGCTGGTGCGTTAGGGAGGTCCTGCATCCGAAAGGAAAGGCAGCAGGTCCGCAGGAGAGCTCCAGATGGTATTTATGCGAGACCTCAGCAGTTGACGTGGGATGATATAAAGCTTTCCCTGTTGCTTTCTTGTTGGCAGAGGCGCTGCCTCCCGGTGTCGTTTCCAGACTGGCTGTCAGGGTCGGATTCAAGGGTATTTTTTGTTGTTAGCTTGAGAGCCCCGTCTGCAAAGGAGGTGCCGAGCAAGCGCGTCTCCTCGCAGGCTCTTTCTGCATTGCTCAGCCCCGACTCACCGGGACCAGCAGCCTGGGGCAAAGATGCTGCTGCTCTCTGTTCCTGTCCCCACTGCTGGGACAGGTTGTCACGGGCCCCAAGGTGACACCAATGCCACTAACGAGGCATTAGTTATGAACCCGTCCTCTTTCAAGCCCCACTGCTGCGTCATGTTGTCTTGTAATGCCCGTCCTGCTCCAAACCTGTTCGTTTTTGCAGCTGAGCGCTGCAGCTCGGCTTTGGCCTTTTAGAAAAGCATCAAACATCGTGGGCACGGGGCCAGACCACAGTGGCAAGGAGGTGACAGTCTTGCATGCCGTAAAGCTAAATGCTCAGAATTAAAATAACTCGTTTTCAGGCTCAGAGTCAAAACCCCTGTGGAACCCAGTGGAGAGGAGGGGAAAAAAAAAAGCCAGTTTCTTATTACTTAATCTTCTGCGATTGGAAACTCCTGGTTACCCAAACTGATGTGCTACACGGCAGTTCTCAAGGATATGTAAACCATGAGTTATCCAAGTGTCTTCGGCCACACTTTCCACCCCCTCCATTCCATTTGCATAACCAGGGATGTCTGGCAGGGAAAAAAAAGTTGAAAGTTGTTTTAACCTGGAAATCCTGAACAGGCACAAAGGTCTCAGACTCCTGTCTGATCTGTGAGGTAACATTTAAAAGAAATAGAAATGGTATTTTGTTAGTTGCTGTGGCAATCTGTTAAAGACAATATCTAATTTAACGAGTTGGCACTGTGGTCGTTTGGAGAAGCTTGCTTTTTACAGAAAAACAGAAGTGTCTTATGTAATATGTAAAATTTCTAGCAGCAGTTGGCTCTTTAGCAGGGAGGTAGGTGCATGCCGGCGTCGGGGGAAAAGAGGAAATAGGCTCAGATTTGCCAGAACACACGAGTTTGCTGAAGGGCTGTGCTCTACAGAAATGGGTTGTCTGAAACCACCTGGACTGGCGGGGCTGGTGCAGCGGCGTCCAAGGGAATTTTCTCAAGGGGTCACACATGGATTTAGAAAGTATTGACTAAAAGTGTAAAAAAAAAAAACCCCACCAACAAAACCCCCAAGAAAAACGCCTCGAACAACAACAAACTAATAAGCAGAGTTTGAAATTACGTCCGTGACTGTAAGCGTTGCTCTTGGGTGTGTGTACGTGCATGCCGTGTCCAGGGGACAAAACCACTGTGGCCCGGCACCGGGTCAGACCGAGCATCGCTACAGGCCATAAATCACAGAATGTCTTGGGTTGGAAGGGACCTTAGAGATGATCTAACCCAACCCCCTGCCATGGGCAGGGATGTCCTTAACTCAGCCAGCTTGCTCAAGGCTCATCCAGCCTGGCCTTGAATGTCTCCAGGGAGGGGGCAGCCACAGCCTCTCTGGACAATCTATTCCAGAGTCTTGCCACCCTCGCACTGAAGAATTTTTTCCCAAGATCTAATCTAAATCTATTCTCCTTGAGCTTAAATCCATTTCCCCTTGTGCTATCGCTGGGCACTCTTGCAAAAAGTCCCTCCCCAGCCCCTCTGCAGGTTCCCTTCAGGCACTGCAGGCAGGGATAAGGTCCCCCTGGAGTCTTCTCTTCTCCAGCTGAACAACCCCAGCTCCCTCAGCCTGTCCTCGGAGCAGAGCTGCTCCAGCCCCTGAGTCATCTTTGTGGCCTCCTCTGGACTCGTTCCAACAGATCCATGTCCCTCTTACGGTGGGGACACCAGAACCAGACCAGTCCCCGTAGACTGCCCCCGCCCCACGTGGCCTCAGGGAAGGGTCGTGCCTTTTTCAAAGGGAGGAACCATTTGAAACCGAACCCCTTGTGACCTGACATAACGCAAAAAAAAAGTTGTTTCATGGCTTCTTTTTTATTTACTTTTTAAGTTAGGTTTCACCTGTTGAGTTACTGATGGTGGTTCAAGGGCTTTAAAAAACACACACAACCCCCCCGTTGGTCAAGTGTTAGGAATGAATGTAGGAGACTCAAGAAGAAGAACAATTAGGTCACCACACTCCCTTCCGGGACCAGCATTCCCTGTGCACAAGTTCAAGTGCTTTTCAAATTATCCAACTTTTGTAGAGTTTCTACCATAAACTCTTTGGTGGACAGTCATCCAGGACCCTTTGCTATCTATTTTTTATGTATATATATAGAGAAAGAATAGGAGGTATATTTATATATATATAGGATATATGTTGCCTTTTTCCTCGTTTATTTTCCTTTTGTAAAGCTGGAATTGCAGAGACTACAAGTGTCTTCATGTGGGTACTTGGATGCTGAGCATCATAGGTGATAGAGATGCTTGATCTAGTATTTAGTTGGGAATAATGATGTTTGCTTATCCTGTACTCCTACCCGGGGTATTTCTCCATTCCTTAGGTCAGTGTGAATGGTATTTTCTTGTCTTCAGTATAAGGACATGATACAGGAGGTTCAGCTTTCTACAGCTCCTCCTCTAGGATAGTGGGAGTGGGGGATATTCTTTATCTGCCCCAGTAACTTCTATTTTATTGTTCTTTTTCCCAGTGAAATAACCTGCTTCATCTTAAAACTGCAGCATCATGGTTTGGTTTTTTTATTTATTTAAGTGGAGAATAAACAGGAATAAACACAGATCTCTGCTTTATCTGTAAGTGAAGAAAGAACCTAATGGACACGGGAGGACAAGCGATATTTGTTTTAATGCATCTTTTGATCATTTCCAGCGCCGATGCTGGGAAGCACGTGGCCGTTTTTCTGGGCTTCTGTAATTTACTGCGTCGTAATGTATTGCCTGTGGAACGTCTTGCGGTAGAAGCGTCGCCGCTGATGCGAAGTGTCGAAAAAGAGAAGGGGTTTGAGCGTGGCGACAGGCGAAGGCGGGAGAGGGGGGTCACCGCAGTGAGAAGCAGCGAAGAGCTGGGATGCTCAGCAAGAAATCCCGGAGAGCCCTGAGAAAACTGCGGCTGAGTCCAGGTTTGGATGCACATGGCACTAAATAGTCTATTTTTTGTTTATTTTCTTATTTAATTTACTTTATTTACTTTATTTACTTTATTTACTTTATTTATTATTTTTATTTATTTATTTATTTATTTTAAAGTGAAGTGACACCCCCCCCTTCCCCCCCCCCCAGACTGGGACTTTTCTCGGTGGAGGTTCCTGCGCTCCGGCCCCACGGGCGGAGGGGGAAATTCCCAGCCGCCCTCGCTCCCCAGGAGTGGGCAGGGGAGCTGCCGAGGCAGGCGCTGCTGCTGGAGGTCGTGCGGGCTCTTTCGGGAGATGATTATTTGCATTTACTTCTATTAATTTCCTCTCCTTAAAATATGCCCCGTGGGCCCCGCGGGGCGTTGTTGTGGCTGCTCAGCGCTGGGTTTCGTCGAAGTCTGTTGGGTTCTCGGGAACAATTTCACTCGTTCTGGTGTTGCCCTATTCCTGCCAGGTTTGTGGATTGCGGCATCTCTCTTCAGCTTGTGTTACTGGGGTTTTCTCTCCTCCCAATACCTCCTTCCCGACGCCTTCCAGTTGTTCCCAAACAGCTGACTGGCCAAGGACATCACCAGACACTAGCACAGAATGAAAAAGAAAAATAAATAAAAAATAAATACATTAGAGCTACATGACTTACGAAGATGGTTTGAAAGCCGTGAGGTTCTAAGCATAGTGCGGCTGGAGATTTTGGGGGTGAGTTTTCTCCCACGGGTTGTTGAGGATTTAGGTTGCAAGTTTTCTTTGCAACCGAAACTCTCGCCGAGCTCCAGGAGCTGGGCCTTTAAGGGGAGTAATGTCAGGATATTCTGGGTGAAATGCTGAGCTGGCAACGTTCCGATGAATCTCAAGCGAAGCAGTTGAGATGTTGACGGCGTAATCTGAGCTGCGCTTGTGGGATTGCTTTTCCCCGGGTTCCCTTTAGCGAGATTTTACCCACCCCTCCCTGGGCTGGAGGGAATCAACCTGGTAGGGAGGAATCAACCTCTGTGATGCAAACACTTGGGCGTGTAGATCACAGAATGTTGGGGTTGGAAGGGACCTCTAGAGATCATCCATTCCAACCCCCTGCCAGAGCAGGGTCACCCAGAGCAGGTCACACAGGAACACGTCCAGGTGGGTTTGAAGGTCTCCAGAGAAGACTCCACACCCTCTCTGGGCAGCCTGGGCCAGGGCTCCGGCACCCTCACAAACAAGAAGTTTCTCCTCTTGTTGAGGTGGAACTTCCTAAGCTCTATCTTAAACCCATTATTCCTTGTTCTATTGCTGGGCACCACCGAGAAGAGATTTTCAAGTCCCTTCATCATCCTCGTAGCTCTCCGTTGGACTCGTCGAGTACAACGGAGAGCTACGAGGATGATGAAGGGAGGAAGTCCCAAGCTACGAGGATGATGAAGGGAGGAGGTCCCAAGGAGACTCCACACCCTCTCTGGGCAGCCTGTGCCATTTTCTTTTCTTTTGAATGAAATTTGTGTATTCAATTTTCCAAGCGTGTCTCCTCCCAACAAATTCACTGGGCGTTCCGGGACGTGCACGAATGGATGCATCAACCACTCTTTATGTCAGGGGCACGAAACAGAATTTTGTCCGATTATTTTATTTTTTTTCCCCGACAACACTGATCTTGTTTTTCCTAAGCGTGTATTAGGTACCGAATACGCAGTCCTTGTATCGACTAAAAATTTATGTTCTCATTCCCGGGTTTCACTGTAACCAGGGGGTCAGCTGGGGATGTACCTATTTATAGGGGTGCATAATTATCCAGGTTTTTGCAGGGGTGGGGGATCGCTGGTGTGAAGAACCATCTTCTGATTTATCCCAGGATGTGAAATGCAAGAGCCCGGAGCTCCTCCATCGGAGAGGAGGATGCTTTAGGAGGATGGAACTTTCTGCCCCATGTTGTAAAGGGTTTGTAGAGGCTCAGCTCAGCTTGCAAAACACCTCGGCCCCGGTGCAGGGTGGGGATATGAGTCCAGACTCGCCGGTTTGCTTGTCAGGGGGACAATGATGTGCCAGATGCCAAAAATCACCGTGGAGCCACTTCGGGTTGGTTTCCGCGACAGGTAAAGCCCGTTGGGCTGCGTGGAAATGAACTTGCCATGAACTGTGTGCGTGGGCTGGGCTGAATTGCCCGTTTCATCCCAATTCCGAGGGCGGCAGAGCAGCCGCTGTGTGCCGGGGTCAAGAGGGGCCAGCGCTTGAGCGAGTCCTCGGAGAGGGCAGGACCGTGAGGGAGGCTCCAGTGTTAGAAAGTGGGCGTGAGCTTTCCTGGTAAACTAATAAACCGAATTATTTTCTTGCAGAGGTCTGGTGATTTTAGAAAAAAAAAAAAGAACCAATTCTGATGGATCGGTGTGTGCATCCTTCCTCCCTTCTCGGATGCTGTGCGGGGGCGGGAGAAGGAAAAGCGTGGCTCCAAGGCAGCTTTAGCTTAAAAAAAAAAATAAAAGAAATTTTACATCTCATCTCTTGTTGGTGCATGTCTCCAGGCCAGGAAACGTGCTTTCCTTGGAAGTGTTTTCTGGAATCGGGAGCCCTGGGAGCGCAGGGCTGGGTGCCCGCCGCGGAGCAGAGCTGCCGGCGATGACGGGAGGTTGCTTCGTGCCGCTTGTTTCGTCGGGAGGCGTCGCAACCCGTCTTTGAAGTACGCTAAGAACATTTTAATTGGCCTAATTAGCGCAGGGGTAGAAGGTGTAGAATCGGTAGGACTGATAGCCGAGAAATGGCTTTTGAGTTGGAGCGTTGCGATTCTCCTTCTGGCCCCAAATTGCGCGTTCGAATACCCGGTCTTGCAGCTGTCGCCAACTCGTGGCGTAATAACGACCGAGGGCACCCCACGTCAGAAACCATTTGTGGACGTAAAGCCTCGATCTCTGCACTTAATCCCCTTGTGTAACGCCGCTGCCGTTGCTCGCCCGCCCACCCGACCGCGACCAAACGCCTCTTTTTTGTTGTTTTTTGTTAAATCCCGGGCGTTTTTGAGAGCTGATTTGTGGCGACTCCCCCACTCCAAACCCTTGAGGAGCCAGAAGAGCGAGCCTGCCAACCACTTCAGCTCGAAAAGCTCCTCGCCTTTTGTGCTGCCGATAACCGGGGAAGCCCGAGGATTAACGTTAACGCTCGCGTCGTGGTTTTGTAAAACACGAGCTCCGCTCCGCTGAGGAGCGGTTGTCTCCTCTTGTAAGCGGTAAAAAAGGATTAGCTCCTTCCCTGAAAGCACGTTCCTTTGGCCAAAACCGCGTCGGTTCCCCTAAAACGGGAGGTAATGAAGTGTGCAAGTGGCTGCGTGACCTTTTTTCGGTCGGGTGTTTCGGGGCTCGTGGAAGCCGCAGGTCTCGCTGACGAGCCCTTGTGGAGCGGGAGGGCAGCAGCTGCCGTCAGAAAGCACCAGAAGATGGTTCAGGATTTAAAAATGTAATAATGATAATAAAAGTTGGTTGGGGTAGGCTTTCGAAAGAGCACTAGTTGAATCCTGAGAGGGCAGCCTGGGGAAAAAAAATATTTATATCCCTTACAAATCAGCTGCACCCTTCACTGGAAAATCTATAGTAATTTTCTTCCTTTTGGCCTTGGGAAGACCTGGGGTTTTGGGGAGGGGCTGTCTGACGTTTGTTGAGGATTAAGGAACGCGGGAGCTTTCCACAAAAGCTCGTGGTGGCTGATCTGTGGCGTATGTAGGTCCCCCGGGAGAATCACAGCGAACGTTGGCTCCCAGTGCCCTTCCCTGGCGCTCTCCACCACCACCACGCGTGCCGGCGAGATCGCTGCAGAACGTGGCTGCCGTGAATGAACTCTTACCTCCTTGAAGGTTGTTTTGATGTTTGTGGGCTTTTTGTTTGTTTTTTTGTTTGTTTGTTTTCCCTAGCCTCTATGCCCCTACTTGGGTAGGAGAAAGCTTTGCCTTGGAGCTGGGGCTGGTTCAGCCCATGGGGTTTAAGCCTCTCGAGGTCTTTCCTGGGTTTGCAGGTGCAGAGCACGAAACTCCTTCTGTAACAAGGTCATTGAACATCCAAGGGGAGGAGAAGAGCTTTTAGTCCTGATTAGATCCCCCTGGGCCTGATTCAGACTGCCGTGAACCAAGGGCTGGGGCATCCCATTTCCTCTGCAGCGCTCATCTGCAGGAAGGAGAGGAGGGTCTGTCGTGGCCAGGAATGGGTGCTGAAGAGCTGTGTGGTTGAGGAGTCCAGGGCGGGGATTGCAAAAGGGAACTTCTGGCTTGGGGTTCATGCAAATAGGTCACGTGTACGCGTGTGACATGTACGTTATATGTGCATGTAACATACATATGTGGATTTTTTTTAATATATATACTTATATTTATTATAGCTTATTATTACATGTAACATTGTATTACAACATCTAGGTATTATATATATATATATGTATAAAATAGTCCTTATATAATATATACAAGAGTGTCCAGCAATAGGACAAGGGGAAGTGAATTTCAAATAAAAGAGAATAGGTTTAGATCGGATCTTCGGAAGAAGATCTTTAGTCTGAGGGTGACAAGACTCTGGAATAGGTTGCCCAGAGAGGTTGTGGCTGCCCCCTCCCTGGAGATGTTCAAGGTTGGATGAGTCTTGAGCAACCTGGGCTGGTTAAGGGCATCCCTGCCCATGGCAGGGGGTTGAGTTAGATGATCTCTAAGGTCCCTTCCAACCCAAGACATTCTATGATTCTTTATACAATAATAATAAATATACATGCACATATGCATACACATACATGCATATATATAAATACACATACATGCATATATATACGTATGTGTAAACACACACAAACACACGTGTGTTTGTAAGACAAACAAAAAAGCAGAGTTGCAGCAAAAAAAAAGAAAGAAAAAAAGAAATGTTTGCAGGACCCATCACCTGCCCAGATGGTGCCCAGCGGGGTCGAGCCCTCCTGTGAGGAGCAGCCATTTAAATCCGCTCGTGAGCGGGCGGCGACCGTAGAAATAAAGTGATTTTAATTTCTGGAATCATTACCATTATGTCATATCAATTCTGTACAGAACAATCAGCATCTGAATCTGACGGGACATTTTGCAGTTGCTATTGGTAACGTTCGCTGTTCCTTTCTAAAAACCACGGAGTCTGGGGGAAGGATGCTAATGCCGAGGAGCCGAGCGGTTAGCACAGAAATTGTGTTTATTTTCTAGGATCTATTTTATTTTAGGGGTCATTTAAGGATAATAACAGACAGTGATTGATCAGGGGCAAAGTGGCTCCATCTGGCTCAGGAATCTGACTGTTTTGCTCTGCCTTCCCAGGCAGTTTTCCCGGTTACTGTTAAGGAGCTCAGTTCTAACCTTAAAATAGAATATTATATTTGTGAAAATGGCTTAAAATCCCCGGTGGTTTCAGCATAGATACATGTTAGTGATACAGTAACATTGTTAATTGCAAACCTCTCCTCTTAACAGCCTTTTATGTGTGCGTTATGTTTTTTTATGAATCCTTAAAAGACTTCTTTTCTAACGTCTTATGGCATAAATGACTCATCTCACCTGACATGAATAGTGAGAAAATCGAAGCCTGCTTTTTTTTTTTCCCCTGCCTCCTTTTCTTCTGATTTCAGCATGCATAATTTCTCTGCTGTGGTTAAAGCCAAAGCCTCAGCATCCTTTCAATTATTTCATAAGAGCAAGAAAGCAAAAAAAAAAATAAAAAATACCCAGACAGTGTCAGGCGGGGAAGAGTAGGATGAGGAAGGATAACGCAGTGGGGTCTTTTTAGTTTTTTTTTTTAGAAGCCACTTGAGGGTTTTGAAGGTTGGTTTTTGGTGGTATGTTGCATTTAGCATTAATGCATTGTTTTACTGCAAAACTTGGACTTCTCAATCTCCTCTTGTGTTTTTGCAGGAGAGGGGGAGAAAAAGAAGTGTCTTTTTTTCCCCCCCCCACCCTTTGCCTTACGTCTTCATATTTGCGTTTCGGCTGCCTGTCAAAACAGGAGAGCGCCGAAACAGAAATGTAAAAATCTCTAAACCCGTGGCTGCAGAGCAGACTTTCCGCACGAGCCTTTTGCATCAGCCTCATGATCTCATCAGCATCTCCCCGCGGGTGACGCTGCCGGCGTTAAACCGTCAGGTGCCCCAACAGCGCCGGGGAGTCAGCGGATTTCGAGTTTCTTTGCCTCCCTCTCCTCATAAGTGCCTGGAAATGATTCGCAGCCTTTCCATATGTTGTCCTTTGCTGACTCGGGCTGATTTGGGGAGAAATGTCGTTTGGAGTATTAGTGCTTTGCAGGGGTGCTGCTGGGGTCCGCGTGCGCTGTGAGATCGGGAGGGGACGCAGTTCCCCTGGTCGGGCACCACCGGGATTCGTCCTCTGTGCAGCGAAAGTGTGGGTTGACCTGGGAGAAGCAGGGAAGTTTTAGAAGCCCCCTCACTCGGCTTTGCTCCCAGGCTGCTGTCGTGGCAGGGATGCAGTGATGAAGTGGGGCTTGGAAATCCCTTTGGCATCTGCAGGTGCAAGGAGGAGAATGTCCTGTGAGGGTACCAGCACTGACAGGACGAGAGGGTATTGTGTGACACTGCCCCAGGGGAGGTTCGGGTTGGATCTCGGGCAGCCCTTCCTCAGGGAGAGGGTGCTCAGGCACTGGGTGCTCTGCCCAGGGCAGGGGGAGTCCCCGTCCCTGGGGGGGTTTGAGGAGAGGCTGGATGTGGCACTTGGTGCCCTGGTCTGGCCCATCTGGGGGTGTTGGGGCACAGGCTGGACGTGATGATCTCAGAGGGCTTTCCCAGTATCAACAATTCTCTGATATGCTCCCAGAAGTTTTTTAGTTCAACGGGTGCCGATGCACGTGATCGGAGAATGGTTTACATTGGAAGAGAACTCTAAAGATCGCCCGGTTCAACCGCTCTGCAATGGGCAGGGACATCATTCACTAGATGAGGTCACTCAAAGCCCTGTCATCGTCCCGTAAGCAGCTCTTGTAAAGGTCTTTAATGCCTGTGATGAGTCTGACAGTCCTCTGTGGTGGCAGGTGCTGGGAGCAGGAGCTACCAAGGTGCTGGAGCCTCAATCCCTCCACAGGTGGGAGAGAGACGGGCATTTCCCGTGTGGGATCTCTGCATAGGGAGGATTATTTTGGCTATTTGCAAATCTGTCGGTGATTAAGGGTGTTACTAATGGCCAGTTTTTCGTGAATGTTTAAAGCACTGGGACTGTTCACGTTAAGGCACACTGTCTTTTATTCCCACTGCTCTTGGATATGCCAGACCGAATTTATCCTGGCACTGGTGTCAGTGCCTTTTCTCTAATAATTTTATTCTACCCATGGAAACAGGCCAAATGCTGTGCTGTTCCGACCCCCACGTTTGCCCCTTTGATTTGCACCTATTTATGAGAGGTGCGTCCTCTGTTACTAAAGCTGCGATGAGAAGCACCGGCACCTCAAACAGCAGTGACACCGGGTTCAAATTGAAGGTTTTGAGGCAGAAAGTCTATTATCATCTGTTCTCTCGATGAAAGTAGAGGTGTAAGGAGGAGGAGGAGGGTGGCCTGTGAAGGGTCAAACGAGCATCGAGGCTTTTGGAAGATGAATCTGCAGCTGTTGAGCTCAAGCTCCAAGCGTTGCACGTGGTCTGTGCCGTGCAAATACACACGTTTGCACTCGTTGCTTGTAGGGGAGGACTCTCACTCTCTTGTGTTTCTTGGTTTGGTCTCACAAGCAAACAGAAATGGTGGGGAGCTGAACAGCAAACTTGCATCTCTTCATCTTGGAGAAGGACTGATGCGCTTCAGTTGTCCTGGCATCACCTTTGCATTGGCAAAATGCAGTTATTTTGCCCTGGGGTGTCTAATTGGGAACTGCTTTTCCTCCTGGTGTTGAGCCACATGAGGCTTTTCACCTCCAGTATTTCAGATTTGAAAATACCAGTTCGTTTCAGGCAATCCACAGAAACATTTCCGTCCTCTTGTTTAGCCAGGTGTTCCCAGGTCCAGTGCGTAGCAAAGTGTTGGCTTGTGTGCAGTGCCTTTCACCAACTTAATGACAAATACTGTGCTCAATTAGATAATTTTAGAGTAGTAAATGATGGAATGATGGGGGAAGACAAGCAAGACATGAGCTAACCCCTGGTCTCATTTCCCACAGACTTGTGTCTTGCGGTCTACTGGCTTTCTAACTAAATTGAAAAGGCTTCAGAGTGAGTTACTTATTAGACATCAGAGACTCTACATTGGACAGAGCTGTTGCGAACACTCCAACGTTGCAGGACAAGCTTTGACTAGCCTTCCACACCTATTAGACATCAGAGAATCCACATGGGAGGGGATGCTTCGCCGAGGAGCCTATTTCCTAGTGTCTCATAATTGCAAATACAGCTTTTTTTTTTTTTTTTGGCAAATTAGGGCATGCAAAGTGTTGTTCTCCTCTTGAGTGAGCAGGTTGATAAATTCATGCTGCCATTTAGTGGGGACTCAGGTGGGGTCACTCTTTTCTACCTCTTGTTCCATTACCATGAAGTTTATAGGAAAGGAATAATTTGGGCTGCTCTGTCCTGGTTTGATGCGGTAGCAATGAACTCAGAACTTCAGAAGTTGAGGGGAGCACCCATAAGCCCTGTAGGGGAACTTTAGGAGAAAAGTCAGAAACCTTAAGCCTGACTTGCAGTGTGCACTTGCAGCCCAAAGAGACATAGATCTGCTGAAGTAGGTCTGGAGGAGGCCACAAAGATGATCAGAGGGCTGGAGCACCTCTGCTATGAGGACAGGGGTTATGCATCTTGGAGAAGGCTCCAGGGTGATGTAATAGCAGCCTTCCAGTACATGAAAGGGGCTACAGGAGAGCTGGATAAAGGCTTTGTGCAAGGGTCTGTGGTGATGAGACAAGGGGCAATGGCCCGAAACTGCAAGAAGGTAGATTTAGGTTAGATGTAAGGAAGAAATTCTTCACCATGAGGGTGGTGAAGCGCTGGCACGAGTTGCCCAGGGAGGTTGTAGATGTTCCATCCCTGGAAGTGTTCAAGGCCGGGTTGGATGGGGCTTGGAGCAACCTGGGCTGGTGGGAGAGGGTGTGGAGTCTCCTTCTCTGGAGATGTTCAAAACCCATCTGGACATGTTCCTGTGTGACCTGCTCTGGGTGACTCTGCTCTGGCAGGGGGGTTGGGCTGGATGATCTTTCGAGATCACTTCCAACCCGAACATTCTGTGATTCTGTGAGAGAGGTGTCCCTGCCCGTGGTGGGGGGGTTGGAACGAGATGGTCTTCAAAGTCTTTTCCAACCTGAATCATTCTATGAACTGAACAGCAGAAGGAGCCTTTCAGCTGAGACTTTAAGTCAAACCATGAAAACACTGAAGCACGAGGAGGCTGGGAGAGACATGGAGTGGCAAACACACCCTATGGGGTTTTCTCACTTGGAGGAACACAGCAGGGAGTGAAGGGTTGTCTGGAGCTGAGGGTTGTCAGGAGCTGGAGGACGTGGTGGGGAGGAGAGCAGAGGGTGCAGGGCACAGGCGTGGGGGACTGGGGCTTCATCCCCTCAGGTCTTCACCGAACTGCTTCTTGCAAGCTGACGGGAGGATAATTTATGCAAAATTTGGGAACTTTTGACAGAGATGCACAGCACTTCTTTGCGCTGTTCTGCAAATTATTTTATGGTTGGGAGCGATGGAAGAGCTCAAATTAAAATAATTGAAGGTACCTGTAGGGAGTAAGACAGAGTAAGGAATGTAGACCTGTCTGTTAGGCATTTACAGAAAAGCCAAGAGCAAAAACTATTAAATATGCAAATATATTGAAATGTCCTTTATCCTTTCCTGTCAGGGGCTGTCTGCTCTGTGAGGGGCGAATGTACGTGGAGGAGGGATGAGCAGAGAGCTCTGCGTGCGTCTGCTCTTACTTTTTTTTTTAACGTGGACAGTAACGAGGGAAGATGATAGCCAGCTATCTCTCTGCCTTAGTTTTTCTAATTAACTCCTGGCTAATGAGAGGAGGAGGAGAACAATTTTTTTGTGCCTTGCACCTTGGGTGGACGTTAGTTGTCAGCAGGAGGTCCTGGCTGCTGGAAGAGAGAACTCCAGAGCCTGGCGGTTGCAATCTCGTTGGGATTGCAGTGCTGGCCCGGAGGATTAGGCTGGTGCTTGGGAGAACTGGAGCAAAGCCCAGGGATGCTGCACCTCGCCTTCGGATGGGCAGCAGGCTTGGAAAAGCCTCGTGGAGTTTGGTTCTTGAACACGAGTCATGGGCAGCTCGAGGCGTGGAGCAAGGAGCT
Source organism: Trogon surrucura (assembly GCA_020746105.1). Taxonomy (NCBI): domain Eukaryota; kingdom Metazoa; phylum Chordata; class Aves; order Trogoniformes; family Trogonidae; genus Trogon; species Trogon surrucura. Next base: position 5,731,147 of record CM036640.1, read on the forward strand.
GATTAAAGCGTTAGACAGCCCAGCCTGGACCCTCAGTAACACACGTTTACTGGGGTGGGGGGGGAAAAAAAGAAATGAGTCGGCAAAAGTTCCAGTTGTTTTTTCTCATATTTGACTTCCTTTGAATGACGAACCGCCGTGAAATCTCTTGGAAGTTCCGAGTATCATCACGTGTGTGTCATGGTGTAAAACAAATGACCCTCGTTAACTCGGGCTGCCTGCTCCAAGTACTGTGTGCACCCTGGGCTGGAGAAGAGCTGATTGCCTGGTCCTGAAGAGCTGTAGAGGACTACTGCAGCTAGAAGGGTTCCTCCTTGCTCGTTGAGATGCTGGAGGTGACATCCATAGAAGGTCCTTTTTGTTTGTGACCGAGACCCTCTACCACGTCTCAGCTGAGCAGGGCTTGGGAGAGCTGAGAGTAGGTTCGGGCTTGGTCCTTGGAGGTTCGGGCTTGGTCCTTGGAGGTTTGGGCACTTTAGCCAAGCAGAGGCTGGTGCTCCGAGAGAGCCCCTGTGTGTTACGCAAGTGCGGAGACTCAAGAACCGCACCGATTCTTTGATTAAAATTTTATAGTTTATTGTAAAACTGCCGGAATGGGACTGCAGGAAAAAAAGCTGAAATTGCCATGAAGACGAGTGATTTGTTTTCTAACTTTCCTTTGTTGAGAACGTCGATTAACGTGTCTGTTTGCAGTTGTAAGCTAAACATTTATTAGTTCACTCAGGAGGATTCAAGCATCTGATGCCACTCGCTGTGCCAAGGGGCTGCTGTCTTGCAGAAGAGTTGCCAGTCTAGGACATAAGGTCGGTGAGCCTGCGGGAGTGCCAGGCTGTATCAGGCCAAATTAGCAACTTGTTCGCACAGCCTGGGCAGTATAATCCTTTTCCTTTCCACCACCCCCTTTTTTCCTATTTTTTTTTCATTTTTTCAATTTTTTTTCTTTTTTTCCCCTTTTTCCCTTTTTTCTTTTTTTCCCTTTTTTCTTTTTTTCCCTTTTTTCTTTTTTCCCCTTTTTTCTTTTTTCCCCTTTTTTCTTTTTTCCCCTTTTTTCTTTTTTCCCCTTTTTTCTTTTTTCCCCTTTTTTTCTTTTTTCCCTTTTTTTCTTTTCCCCCTTTTTTCTTTTTCCCCCTTTTTTCTTTTTCCCCCTTTTTTTCTTTTTCCCCCTTTTTTTCTTTTTCCCCCTTTTTTCTTTTTCCCCCTTTTTTCTTTTTCCCCCTTTTTTCTTTTTCCCCCTTTTTTTCTTTTTCCCCCTTTTTTCTTTTTCCCCCTTTTTTCTTTTTCCCCCCTTTTTTCTTTTTCCCCCTTTTTTTCTTTTTCCCCCTTTTTTCTTTTTCCCCCTTTTTTTCTTTTTCCCCCTTTTTTCTTTTTTCCCTTTTTTCTTTTTTTTTTTCCTTTTTTCTTTTTTTTCCCCTTTTTTCCTTTTTTTCCCCACCCTTTTTTTCACCTTTTTTTTTCTTTTCTTTTTCCTTTTTGCTCTTCTTTTCCCTTTTGTTTCCTGACTGGGAATGGCCACGTTTCATAACAAACTGCCTCCTAACGCCGCTCCCAAGGCATGCTTTGCATCAGCATCGCAGAGACGAGGCGTGAGGATTTCCATCTTACCCTAGCGGTGATGCCGAGCGGGACCCCTCAGCCCTGTCCCGAGTTTCCAGGAGGCTCAGAGGCTACGGCAGGGATGCAAACCACCTCCAGGCGATGCCATTTGCTCCTTGCCCACGGGGCTGGAAGCTGAATCCCTCACTTTAACTGCTGGAGGGGCTGGCTAACACAGCTCCGTGCACGTGAGCGAGGTGAAGCTTGAAGAAAAACCCAAAAAAACTCCAGCTTGGCAGCAGTGCCTGGTCCCCATCCTGCGTTAGCCCAGTCTCTGGGTGTGACTTTTCCATCCCGTGCCGGGATGTGCCCCACTGCGGCCACGTAGGCTGGATGCCCTCGAAGAAGAATCACAAAAGAGATCCGGGGCACGTTCTCCTGGACAAATCTGTGCCTTTTTTCTCTGCTTTTCCCTGTGGTTGCTTTTGGTTTGTCTCTTTCACCGATTAATTATTTTCATTTCTCTTTTGCTGGTGAGAGCCACCTGAGTCCCGAGCTCCAAAGACAGATGAAAGGCTGCAGGAGGGCTCAGGTTTTCTCCTACTGCTGCACAAACAGGTTAAAATAAAGGGCAGGAGAGGGTAAAATTAGGTCTGTGGGTGGTTCAGTGTTCAAAACTGATGGTTCTGCCTGTCTGGAGACTTCTTCAGCAAAGTTACTCCTGATTTTCCAGTCCAGCCTGGCCGTGGACCTAAACTCCTGCTCGGTTTTCCCACTCTTCTCTTCATCCTCTCGCAGCGAAACCAGACCTGCACGTATCCCCTCCCAGCCAGGGACCCGAGCGAGGTGTCTGGTGTCCCGGGGCGGTCTGTCCGGCCTTTTTCACCCGACGTTTTCAGCTTTCTGATCGCCGTCCCGCGCCTCGGCAGCTGGGATGATTCACCGGCTGGAACCGTCCTTGCTGCGGAGGGCGAGAGATTTAAAGGCTGTTTAACAATTTGTTTCCTACTGAAGTTTGTCCAAAAGAACAAACCCATCGCCAGGCTGCAAAACAGGCTGGGGGAAAGCTCAGAGGCTGTTTTTTAACCCAGACTTGGAGGGGAAACCATCTCATCCCAGGGCTCCCAGGAGCCACAAGCTGTCAGCTGCTGGGCGCTGTACTTGTCCCATTCCAACGGGGACCAGCCACGAGCATCACTCCAGGATTTTCAGGCAGGCATAGATGTGTGAATTGAGCAAAAAAAAAGCAATCCTTCCACAAGCAACCAGTGGATTCGTTAAGCGAGCTGCTCCCCTCCTTTCGAAACATCGAGATCCTCCTTTTCCACTGCAGTGTTTGACAATTATTACTACTGCCCTTCCCCTAGTGTTTGTGTTTATCCATCTGTCTGTCATTTTTGGGAGAAGCTGCGCTGGTTTTAATTAATGGGAAATTGCTGTTGTATTTGCTGCTCAGCACTCTTTATTTCTTCGCGGACGGGGGGGGGTTTGTTATTCCTCGGTCGGTGAGCCGTTTCGAGCCAGCCTCTTCCAGCTCGGTGTAAAGTCGCCGTCATTTTTGGGGGGGTTAAGCACTTGCACTCAGCCTAGGCAATAAATTTCTCGGTTCTTTGTTTTGCTCTTGGCTGTACAAGTTGTGGGTTTGCATTGAAGCAGCAGCAAGTCTCGTGTTTTAGGGCCTTTGAATCTTGCCTGGAGAGCTGCTTGCGGTCGCTGGATCCTCTGCGAGCCCCGCCGAGGGATGCCACCGGGGCTGGGGTTTAATCCTGCCCAGAGCTCCTCATCCTCCACCCGTTTGCAGCCCCCAGCTGGGAGATGAAACCTTGCAGTGGAAGGGTGGGTGCCTCTCGCCCAGCGGCGGGTGCTGCGCTGTGCCGGAGGGGCTGATGTTTAATTAACACCAGTTGCAGCCAAAGGGTGCCCAGACCTGGGCGCTGTGTCACCTTCTCTGACAAAGCCCCTAAGCTGAAGGTGCTCAGGGCTCGGCTGGATCAGTCCCAGGCTCTGTAACTGAAGTTGCAATTTGCCTCAGATTTTTTTTATTTTATTTTATTTTTATTTTTCTGCTCTGGTCCAGTGTCTGACTCATTAATTTCCGCACTTACTGGAAGCGTAGCTTATTATTGCAACATTTAATGAAATCGTAAGCCAAAACAAAATATTGACAAGAAAATTGTTTCAGTGCTGAAGGAAAAATTGCAGCGTGCTGGTGGTGGGGAGCTTGGCTGTCCTGGGCTGTCCTTTCTCTGTCTTTCTGCATCCTGATTTTTTTTCCATGCGCCCCTATCTCCCTTTGCCTGCGTAGAGGTAGGTATCCTCTTGTCTCGCACTTCCCTTGGAGCATCCTTGAATGCTGTAACATTTTTAAAAAGAGGGCAGCAGCAGCATCATTCGGCGCCTCCGGAGAGGCGAGGCTGAGCGCTGCGCTTCCAGAGACCTGGGGAAGTCAGTTGCTGATGAGGGCTCTGCGAAATGCACTGCTAGATGTTAATTATCCCGATCATTACTGGTCTTTCTTTTTGTATTCCAGTCAGATTTCTGCACTAGCAACTGCAGACTTGGCAGCAGTTTGGTTTTTCAAGTAGAGGTAATTGTATTTCGCGGTAAGTCTCCTGCAGCCGTTCCCTTCGCCTGCCTAATTTAATCTGCTTGTCTGCATCCATCGAGCGGGGGCATTAACAGATTGTGACTCTGGGAGTCTCCAACTCCCCCCCCCTCGAAGCCGGTGTGGACCCAGAGCCCCGGGTTGCTGCTTGCAAGGAGAAGTGTGGGTCTTCAGAGTAGTAGACCCAGATCCAAAACCGGGTTGGAGATACCTGACCGGGAGTCAGGCAGGTTTGTGAATCGAGGATGAAAACTGTGAGCACTCTTGGTTGCAAGAAATGCATAAACGAAAGGAACGGAGCCGTGGGCTGTGGTTCTGCATTAATTCCCGAATGCAAGGGCCAGCAGGATGGCAACGGGCAGGGTCCACCCGCTGTGTCACCTGGGTGGTGCAGAGCTTGTGGGTGGGCTGATTTTGTGCTGATAGGGAAGGGAGAGGCAAGAGGAGAATTCACAGAATCATGGATAAGAGGAGAATTGATGGACTGGTCACTAAAGCAAAATCACCCAAACTTTTAAGCGACCTTGAGCCAGGACAGCAAGCTGGGGTTGGACGATTCCGTCCGCCGAGACGTGGTTTCGCTGGGTACTTGCACCCTCCCACTCAATTTGCTGCATGGATGGTGGTGCTGTGTTTTCCTTGTTTTCCAGCAGAATTGGCTCAAGCTGGAGAGAGATCTCAAGCAGGGATTTTTCTTTTATTTGTTGTTTCTTCATGGATCACTTCACCCATCGGTGTCAGGGGAGCGCTCTTCGGAGTTCTCCTGGTGGGAGTAGTTTTGTGGAAGAAGTGGCAGGAGTTTTTTAAGCCCATATATTCCCGTTCGTCATCTTTGTAGTACAAACCCGCACCCTGAGTGTTAGATTTTGACAGCCCTGTCGATGTTTCTCCTAACGTGGCTGGTTCATTGGATCAATGACGTCGGGCCATCTGCTCTGAGTGACGTTGGCTCAGGAGAGATGATTAGTTCCCCATTTAGGACTACCTGGATGATTAGACACTACTCAGTTAGAGAGGGAAAAAATGCCAAATCGAAGCCTTCATCGAAAGTTTAGTGGTCTGCTTCTGTTCCAAGCTTCTAAGAGTTTTTCATAAAACTTGTGCTGGAAGTAGTTGCGTTAATGGGCTTTCCCATTCAAATTGTGCTCAACTTTATGCGTTTTGGATAGATGTTGCCTGTTCTGTGCATACAAAGCTTTTTAAATGGGCTTCACTGGCAAAAACGCTTATTGCTGTTACGTACTTTGCCTCTGCAATGGCAACATCCTTCATCTGCGGGAGCTGGAGCTGCTGCTCTACACTATTGACAGAGCTGTCTGTTAAGGTTTTATGATTTCCAGACATTTTTTGCAGCCCTGGTAGTGAGGAGAGCGTGACCTGACTTGCAGATCTGGTTGTAAACGAGCGTCGGGGATGTGCGAGGTGGAGGGAAGAACCCAGCTTCGCTCTCAGATCCTGGAAGGAGGTCTGCAGCCTTTGGATGACGAGTTAAAACGATTTGTCCCTGTGAACTGGGATTAAACGCGCTTGGTTCGGGAGTAAGGAAACGCGAACAGCTGCTGCGGCGTGTTCTTGCGGTTCCTTTTTGGAGTCGGAGCGTGCTTGGACTTGGAAGCGAGTTTCCAGTCTTTGCAGCAAGGAGGGGATTGAGACTCCTCGAGATGGGAATCTTGCTTTCCGAAACGCTCGCTCTGGCACCGCGTTTATTAGCAGGAAAATTCGTCGTCAGATGGTTTTCTAGAAAAATCGTGGGGTCGCTACATGCCAGGAGAAATCTGTGCTCCTGAGTGTTGGTTTGACAGCTGCTTCCCGAGAGCATCTCTGCCCTGAAGAGCTGCATTTACCCTGGTAAAGCCAAGTCTTTGGTGAGGCTCCACCTTTTAACTGGGCTGCTCGAAATAACTTTGTATGGGGCATTTTAAAGGGGAAAATTCATCTGTTTGAAGAGCCTATTGATGATACTTTTTATTTTTTAGCAATGGGATTGCCACGTTTTTAAGTTCTATTTTCCGTACGCCAATAGAAATAGTATCGCCGAAAGAAAATCATTTTTCTTTCCGTGCTCATACAGTAAAGGAATCATGATGAAATCACACTGTTTTCAGGAAGCATAAAACAGAAGGGGAAGACCAAAGGCTGCACAGGATCTGTGTGGATGAAGTGGAAGCGTCAGAAGCCCCGTGTTGCTAAACGTCTGGAGACTATAAACGTGATTTGTGTGGCGAGGTTGCTGGAGGTTTCTTTTTCTTCTTCGTTTACAAAAGAATTGCTCTATTTCATTTTTTCTGACGTGCCTCGTGTTGTCAGCGTTGCACTGTGTTTATACAGCAATCTCTGCAAGATATATATGTGGAATTGTTGAGTGTTATATATATATATATATATATCTCATACCTGTGAAATCAATCCTTTCATGAATAATTTATCTCAGGCTGCTTGGCACTCTGCGTAGATTGACTTCGTAGAAGGTTTTTTTCGCAAAGAGTTATAAATCCAAATGGTTAAAAAAAAAAAAAAGTCATTCAATGTCAACAGAGAAACCTGTTTGAGAATAACAAAGCATCATCCGTCGCGTGGTGCTGCGCGAGCTGTTGCCTGCAAGGTGCTGGTGACGGCTCCTGTCACCGCGGAGAGGGGGACGCTGCTTTTTCCTCTCTTCCCACCCTCTTTTTCCTCTCTTCCCACCCTCTTTTTCCTCTTCCCCCACCCTCTTTTTCCTCTCTTCCCACCCTCTTTTTCCTCTCTTCCCACCCTCTTTTTCCTCTCTTCCCACCCTCTTTTTCCTCTCTTCCCACCCTCTTTTTCCTCTCTTCCCACCCTCTTTTTCCTCTTCCCCCACCCTCTTTTTCCTCTTCCCCCACCCTCTTTTTCCTCTTCCCCCACCCTCTTTTTCCTCTTCCCCCACCCTCTTTTTCCTCTTCCCCCACCCTCTTTTTCCTCTTCCCCCACCCTCTTTTTCCTCTTCCCCCACCCTCTTTTTCCTCTTTTCCCACCCTCTTTTTCCTCTTTTCCCACCCTCTTTTCCCTCTCCCTTTCCCTTCGTGGCTGGGGGCAATGCTGTGCCGTCTTCCCAACTTCCGACGCTTCGCTCCAGCCTGACCCGTGGGACAGCAGCGGAATTACGACTCTGCGGGTTTTTTTAGCATCTTTCCAGCCGGTTGTGTAACGATTTTCTTTGGAGACCTTTAATTGCCTCGTGCTAGAAGATTAAAATGTTTTGGTGCTGTTGGTAATTACGAGGTCATGATTAGAAATAGGGTTATTTATAAATTAGCTGCCTGTTATTGCTCTCCTCCCCGCGGGCTGCGTGTTCGACTGGTGCTTGTCTGACTCTTTATCAGGGAGGCCAGCGATAGGACAAGAGGCAATGGTTTCAGACTCGTAGAGGGTAGATTTAGATTACACATTAGGAAGAAATTATCTTCTGCGAAGGTGGTGAGACCCTGGCACAGGTTGCCAAGAGAAGCTGTGGATGCCCCATCCCTGGAAGTGCCCAAGGCCAGGTTGGATGGGGCTTGGAGCGACCTGGCCTGGTGGGAGATGTCCCTGCCCACAGCAGGGGGTTGGAACTCGATGATCTTTAGGGATCCTTCAACCCAAACCGTTCTGGGATTCTGTGAGTTCTGCCATTGTTGGCAGGAAGGTAGAACCACAGGATGCGGCCGCCTGAGCCTGGAGTTTTGGGGCTGGGACAGTGGAGACTTGAACAAGCAACCTCTCCAAAAACCTTTTGGATGAAGTCATGCTGGCTCAGAAAACAGTTTTCATATTTTTGGTGTTCCCCTTCTACCGAGGGCTGCTCTCGCAGCTCAGAGCAGTTATTCTCTCCGTGGAGACCATGCCCTTAAATTTAAGGGCGCGGGTCAGGGATACCTGTCCTACCATGGAACATTTTGAAAGAGATTTGGGGCTTACTACCCCAGTGTTCTTTTGATTTGTTTTTCTTCTAATTGTTATTGCTTACCTCTTCACCCCATGCTTAAAAATTACATAGATTGACTTGGTATTATTGGATTAAATGATCCCTAAGGTCCCTTCCAGCCTAGGCCATTCTATGATTCAGGTCTTAATTTGCACTTGAGTCTCTCCTCTTACTCTCCTGATCTGTGCATTTCAGTGATTGCATATCTGGCTTTTTCAGCTGCTTTTTGCACCATCGTGCCTTAGGTTTCAGCTCCCTGTCTGGAGTCAGGAGCAGTGCCTCATCCTGGATGTGTTGTTGGATTGGTTTGACTGTAGAAAACACTCTTGCAGCTCCAGCAGCTTTTTAGTTAACGTGTGATTTCCCGCAACGGTGGAGTTGGAGTCCCCATTCTCAGCAGCACAAGAGCGTAAACCAGCCCCTCTAAGGCCATCTCCCTATTCACAGTTCAATTCAGAGAGATAAAGACAGTCCAGGGAACCAGATCTGACAAAATTAGGAAGAAATCTTTAACCTCTTAAACACTGTTTTTCCTTTTTCCTCCATCCCTTGAACTGGTCCCAGTAGTGATCCAGCCACACGCAAGCATCAAGCCTCAGCCTAGATGCTGCTCAGAGTGCTGGGTTTTATTGAAGATAGAAGAAGACTCAACATGGCTACAATCCTGCCATCCTAATTTTGCCTTGATATTTATTTATTTTTCTTTAATCCCTTGTGCTCCAAAATTAAAGCGCAGGAAGGATAAAAAGGTGTTGAACACAAATGCGCAGTAGGGCAGGATTTGAATTTTGCCATGTAAAGAACTTCACCTTCCACTTAGAATTCAGTTTTAATGCTAAGTAATTTAGTTAGTAAAGTATTTAACAGAACAATTAATAGTTTGAGAGAAAGGATTGCTGGCACATGGGTTTAAGTTCCAAGTGAGACAAAGCTAGGAAGTATTGCAAACAACAGCAGTGGCAGAAAAATAATATAAAGAAGCATAGAAACCAGGCGATAAGGATAACAAGCAGCAAGATTCATCTCAGACTGGAAGGGTGTGGGATAATGTAACTGGAAGAAAAAAAAAATCATCTAAATGTACTCATTGCAAAGGAAAGAAGCTCTTGAAAGGCAGCAGCACCAAAGAAGCTGAGACGTAACAGGTGATGAATCAGACCTCAGCTTAGAAAAGGAGTAAAACGATTAAATAAAGGCAATGCAAGTTACGCAAGCGCAGTTTTGGTAGCTTTTGTAATTCCTGGTAAGCGTTCTGGTGATTGTCTGTCATTCCTTAGAGCGTGTGGATGCAGGGGAGAAAAAGTTTTGCTTCAGGGATTATCCGGGCTGCAGCAAGTGGGGCTGAGGAGATGAGATGGAGCTGCTCGCCTCTCCTCAGCTCATGTCAAAAAAGGAAATACTGTCCCAGAAAGGAGGGGATGGTCACTCCCCTGAGTACTCGTGGTTAAAAAAATGGAAGATAAGGTTTACGTGGTATGTGCAGACGGGCAGAGGAAAATAGAGGAGATGATTATCTTCAGGTATGAGTGGATACATACGTATAGATGCACAGACACTTATACGTACGTAAATCTGTTCTTTCTAGTTTAAGGCATGAGTTGGGATAGTACCTTCTTTAATTTCAGAAAGAAAGAAACCAAGCGTGCCTGCTGAAGTGGTGTCAGTCAGTGTAGCTGCATGAAGTTGTGGCTTGCAGTTGCCTCTTACGTGCCCAGACCCCCCTGGTTTGTGCCCAGACCCCTCTGGTTTGTGCCCAGACCCCTCTGGTTTGTGCCCAGACCCCTCTGGTTTGTGCCCAGACCCCTCTGGTTTGTGCCCAGACCCCTCTGGTTTGTGCCCAGACCCCTCTGGTTTGTGCCAGCACCAAAGCTGGTCCCTCTGCGGCCGTGCCCCCAGGACAAAGGGGCTCATAGCGAGCCGCTGCTGGAACCCCGCTGGCTCGGAAGATGTTGAGGATTTGGGACCGTTTCCCTTGCTAAGTCAGTATTTTGCCACTTGCAATTTACATTTGGGCAGAACGGCTTCCTATAGTCTTGCTCTCTGCTTGCCCTTTGCAGTTCTTGCATTTGATCTTCCTTAGAAGCACAATGTGGTTGATTATTTTTTTTTCTTCCCCTGTGCCCACATCTCGGTTGAGCCCCTGAACTGGTCTGTTCAGCTGAGCCCTTACGTTTCTCCAATAGGGTCGGGACGAGAGTTCATATCAGAAACAAAAGTTACACTTTCTGTTTTACTTCTCCTTTCTTCTCCCCCGGTTTTGAGAGAAAAAGGGATTTCAGCAGCATTGTTTGCAAAATCAGCCCCTTCTGTCTTATGTTTTCTCCCCAAGATGAGATTATTGGTAATTGTAATGTCTGAAAGGCTGTGAGAGCTTTTCCTATAAAACCCTTCGCAGCTGACAAAAAAGGGAATAAGGAGGACTGTTGAAGTGAAAGCCTCAATGCTTTTTAGAGCAATTGTGGGGGTTTTATTCCCGTTTCTGTATCAAGACGTTTAAAAACGTGTAATGGCAATTGCTTCCGTGCAACCAGGAGGTTGAGCCCGGCCGTTAAATGGCTTTATCGGAACGGGGCCGCGGGACTCTGACTTGCCGCTTCCCGCTTTATTTATAGCAGCGCCCTTGAAAAGAGCTGGGTGGGTTCAGAGGGGCGATTTGAAAAATAATTTTCATTTTTTTTTCTCTCGGATGAATCTCCGTGCTCCTCTCCGACACGGCACTAGGTAAGCAGGGACGCCGGGGACCCCCAGGGCATCCCCCGAGCGAGCAGCCCGGCTCTGCGCCGCCTCCCCCCTCGCAGCTGTCGGACGCTCCCGCGGCGACCGTCCCCCCCGAGAGGTTCCAAAAGAAAAGGGGGAGGACCGTCATCTTTCCGACACCTGTAACACGGCTCTTTGGGTTTCCAGGCGGACCTGCACAGTCACAGAATCATTAGAAGGGGGGTGGTGGATCAAGAGAGGCCCTCCTGCCGCTCTACTCTGCCCTGGTGAGACCCCATGTGGAATATTGTGTCCAGTTCTGGGCCCCTCAGTTCAAGAGAGACAGGGAACTGCTGGAGAGAGTCCAGCACAGGGCAACTGGGATGATGGAGGGAGTGGAGCATCTCCCTGGTGAGGAAAGGCTGAAGGAGTTGGGGCTCTTTAGTTTGGAGAAGAGGAGGCTGAGGGGTGACCTCATTAATGTTTACAAATATATAAAGGGTGAGTGTCACAAGGATGGAGCCAGGCTCTTCTCAGTGACAACCAGTGATAGGACAAGGGGTAGTGGGCTGAAACTGGAACATAAGAGGTTCCACTTAAATTTGAGAAGAAACTTCTTTTCAGTGAGGGTGACAGAGCCCTGGCCCAGGCTGCCCAGAGAGGATGTGGGTTCTACTTCTCTGGAGACTTTCAAAACCCGCCTGGACGTGTTCCTGTGTAACATCATCTGGGTGTTCCTGCTCTGGCAGGGGGATTGGACTAGATGATCTTTTGAGGTCCCTTCCAATCCCTAACGTACTGTGATCACAGAATGTTGGAGTTGGAAGGGACCTCTACAGATGCCCCAGTCCAACCCCCTGCCAGAGCAGGGTCACCCAGAGCAGGTCACACAGGAACGTGTCCAGGCGGGTTTGAAAGTCTCCAGAGCAGGAGACTCCACACCCTCCCTGGGCAGCCTGGGCCAGTGGCGGGAGGATGGCAGGAAGAACAGGGTGGAATTTAGCATCTCTTCACCATCCTCCAGTGCTGGCACACGTGGCCGCTTGTGTCTGGCTGGAGGCTGCAGCCTCTCGTGCTGTGCTGTAGGGACGGGCGAGTGTCATTTCTGCGCTCCAGCCTTCTCCCTGGCTCCGGGCTTGAGTGTGACGAGCGAGTGCGTGGTTATTGCTCTCCGGTGCAGGGCACGCTCCAGCTGCTAGCAGTGTTCTTCCTCTCCTTCTCAACACATTTTATTGAGAGGCAGACCTTGCGCACTGGAGAGAGGCGTAAAAAATTACGGGGTGTTTATTGCAAAAAGCTGCTTTCATGTAGATTATCTTCTGAAGGTGAAGATCTTTGGATTCTTGACCGCGTAATAAATCTTTCTCAAGGGGCGAAGCAGGCTCTTGGCAGAAGTCAGAGAGCTGGCCTCTTGGCAAATATTTCTGTGGAGATTCTTATGATAGATGATAGAGCCAAGTGGAGTCGTGGAATGTCGCTGGAGATGCAAAGCCTGATCTCAGTTGTGTGTCCCTCTCCACCCATCTCCCAGAGTCCCCATGGCTGGGATTTGCTATGGGAGCGTCTCCACCTTTTCTTCTCGCCCATTAAAATCTTGCTGGGAGCGTAGCCTGCTGGACTTGGCTGGGAGCACTTTCTTTGGAGTTGTCTTTGCATAATGGTGGCTAAATTTGGGACCAGGAGGACGTTACTGCTGTTTTTGCACCATGATGGTCACTTTCTTGCCAATGGGCGGAGGGGACGTTGCTGTCTGTCCGTAGGGATTTTGGCGTGATAAACATTTTTGGGATAAGGAACAGCCCACCGTTCTGTGCATAAATACCATTCCTCACCCATATGTATCTTCAATAACAACCAAGTGGTGCCCTTCCTAACAGAGCTATGGGGGCTGTGAGCGATCCCTCCTTGCTGCTCTCTAATTACACTCGTTTTTTCTCTCCAGCACCTTAGAAGCTGTTGACGTAGCTAGCAAGACCCTTGCTCTTCAGATGTGAATTTATTTCTTCCTCCCAGCATCACACCCCTGCCCCTGTGCTGGCCGGTATTGAGCAAAAATTACTTTCTAACCCAGATAATGAGATATTCTGAAGACACTGAACTGCTAAGGCTTTTTTTTTCGTGCTTAATCTCAGTCTGTATTGCAAAGATTTTCTACAATGTAATTGATGTGAATCGTATCCTACAAAAAGAATACAGTCTGTTGAATGCTTTGGTTCAAAATTTCAGTATTTTTGTGGCTTTGCTGCTTTGTTTTAGGCTGCTTCACTGCCGTAGTTTTGCCAAAAAGATGACTTGGCTTGCGGTAGGACAGCTATTAAACCAGTTGCAGGACCTGTCTGGAAATTTACTGTTTGGTGGGAGTCGGAGATTTTTTCTTCAGCCCCTTAAAAATGCATAATACAGTGTGCAATGGAGTTGTTTTCTGTTCCTGAGGATTGGCTTCAAGGTGAATTCTCAGCTCTCCTAATCGCCCGTAAAGCGGGGTAGGAGCTTCCACTTAAATGTTAATGAATAAACAGAAAGGATGTAAATATAGGCTACTTGCTTATAAATCGGAATTTGAAAGCCAATCTCCCTGCTTTAAGCCTGTCCAATGAGTTTTGCGCTCCTAGGGCTGGTGCCTGAGCTGTAGCTCTTCTGTGCCCTGGAATTACTCACAAATTAATTAACGCCGTCTTCCCAGACGGGCTCTGCCATCTCCAGCAGCCGCGGGGATGCTTCATGCCCCGAAGGCAGAAGCGAAGCAAATGTTGTCCCTCGTGGCCCGTTCTGGGACATTTCTCATGACTGGGACAAAGCAGAGCTGGTGCTGGTGTTTCTTGTCTGTGGGATCTGGTGTGAGAACAGGGGGAAACTGAGGAGGAGGATGAGCCACCGCGGGTGGAAAATGAACACGTGACAGGGTGGAAAGAGCAAAGCCACTAAGAAAAAAAAAAATGCTGCAGGCAAACGCTGAAAAACAGCAAGTAGGAAGGTGGGAAGGAACAGAAGTAGCCTGAAATCCTGAGGTGAGGAGGCTGGGTTGTTGCTACAAGCACGATATGGTCAGTGAAGCCCTTGCAAAGGGGCAGCTCTGCTGACATGCCCCCTTCAGGCGGTGGCAGCGGGTCACGTACTGAACTTGTGCTTTGTGCCAGCTTTTTTTCTTCTTAGTGAAGGAAGGAGTCTGAAACTCCACCTGACATCTCTACAAGGTTTAGGCTACGTTGACAACGCTATTGCCACACACTCTTTCTGTCAGCTGTCCTGCAATCCTTACTCCGGTAGCACAAGGCTTCCTTCTTGATCTCTAGCTTAAGGCTCTTATTTTTCCCATGTGTTCCCCTTGTTTTGTTTTCCCCTCCTGGTACATCTTTAGACCCCGTAACCTAGGGGAAAAACGCTGCGGTGCCATCCCGCCCGTGCATTTTGGGAGTGATGCTGAGGAGCTGTGGCCACAGGCTGTCGGGATGCTGGATTTCCAGCTCGCTGGCCCGAGGATGCTCCTGCTGCTCTTGCTGAGCAGCATCCCCGTGCAGGCAGTCCTGGAGAGGCACAAGGACCCTCAAAAAAACTCAAAGTGATGCACAAGTACCTACTGTGGGTGTAAGCGTGTCCCTGTCTTATAAGGCTGTTTGCATCACGGCAGTTTTCATCCTGCGTGTGTCGCAAATTCCTTCCTTCCCGTTGTGGGATGACTGCCTTGGGAAAAGCTGATAACGTGCAGGGTTAAACAGCTAATGAGATGCCAAAATATGCACCTCGGCAGGCAGGTCAGCTCAGAAAAGCTGATCCCTCCCTCTGCTGCAGGTGGGTCCAGCTCTGGCTATAAAAGTGTTAATGGCAGAGGAGGAAGACTTTTTTTTCTTCTTTCTTCTCCTCTCCCACCACTGCAGCTTTTAAGTTTGGAAAGCATGTGCCTTGATTTTAATATAAAGTAGCCATTGATGTGAGATGCCGTGAATAAAAGGCGCTTTTCTTTTTTCCTTTGGCATTGAGTCATTGTACAGTTAGTTTTGTGGCAGTGCATTTGTGAATGCATTTGTGTGTGCGTGTGGAGGGGGGCGTAGAGAAAGGCACTAGCAGCACACTAGCAGAATAGATTTATTTAGAAACCATTAGGCTTTGCTCTATGCATCATGTTAGTGCCCTCTGTGAGCGTCAGTCAAACTTCTGCTCCTTTGGATTTTCAGTCTTGGGCATCTTCAGTTATACCCGCACACCTCTGAGGGGACACACACAGATGTGAGAGAGAGAAAATTCTTGTACGCTGCTCTATGCTAATAGCACCAAACCCTCTCACAGCATCACTGAAAGGTGCATTGTTTTAGGGTTTTGCTCGGGAATGTCGTATAATTACAGTATTTTGTCCCATTGCCCTCCTTGAATGAAAGGAATAACGGTAATGGCACTTTCCACCTATTGATCTCAAAGTGGGTCTCAAACTGTGGGTGAGTAGAGCAGAGACCCAGGGTGAGGGAACCTCGTGTAGCTCCATGGATGGGTGGCACTAGGTGAGATTCTCTGCCCTGACCCTGCAGCAAAGAGCTATTTCTTATCTAATAAATAAATAAATAACCGATCAAAGTGATGACATTTAGCTGCTGAGTCTCTCCCGGCACATCTGCTTCCGCGACAGTCACCCAAGGGCTTTCCTCCAGCAACAAGCTGCTAGGAAGGCAAACTTGTCAAAGCGTGATTTTTTGAGGGTGGGAGGGAGGAAGAAGAAGAGAGATCTTTCCAGGGAATGGAAGGGAGAACTCTTTGCCCATCCATTCCTGCCTCCTGCTGGTTTGGCACAAACCTGTAGCACCCTCTTGCCGTCCCACCGCCGTGTCGCGACGGACTTTAAGCCTTCACATCCGCAGGCGAGACGTTTGACACCAAGATGTTCGTGTGTCTGCCCGCCCGGCTAAGATTTGCTGATCCTTCTGGCTGTCTGCCCGCCGCGAAGGGGAAATATTGAGGCTTAATGGAAGCTTTGCAGCTGACGGCTAAATGGGCTTAATTTTGACACTTAGATTTTATTTTTTTAGCGGAAATAACGCATTCCGCTGGCTAATGCTGTAGCATGTCTTCTTTTAACGGGATCAGCAATTTTTTGCGACAGTTTCCGCAGCTCTGGATTGTCAACCTGCTCCATTTCAACCCAGCTTGAAGAAATGTGTGTTAAATACTGAGTGCCTGTGTCACCTGCCCGTTCCTGTCAACTGCCCGACGCGAAACCTCGTGCCTGCGACCGTACTTAAAAGCGTTCCCCTCTGGTGTCAGAAAGCCAGAAGTGCTTGGAGTGATTTTCCTGGTCTTGCTAGGTCTCTGTGTGTGTGTGTGTGTGTGTGGTCTTGTCAGCACGTGGCTCATCTATCTAAAAAACTTCTGCAAATTTTATCCTATGGATGGGCAGCACCGCACCAGCGCGTGTCTGGAAACAACGCGATCCGGGAGGTTTGTGCGCTTGATTTTGCAAAAAATGCGATTTTTAAACCCATCTTGGGGCAACTGGGAAGGGAAGCCCCCTCCGGGACAGCATCCCTCTGTGGCTGCCAGCTGAGAAATGCTTTGCACCCTCACTCCCATCACACCTTATTTCTGGCTGAATGGGAGGAAAAAAAAAAAAAAAGCACATTTAAGCCCAAAATATTTCTATACTCCTCACCCCACCTGGTCTATGGTTTATGTTCGTGGTCGTAGAAGGGGCTTGTTTTAGCTCCTTATAGCTTTGAAAAACAAGCTCTGGGGATGCTGGAGCGATTCTTCTGTCCCCACCTCTCTTTCACCTTTTCTTTGGGTTGTCCTGGGAGATTTCTTGACCTGATCCGTGTTCGGCCAGGCTGACAGCCCAGCGCTCTGCAGTGCTCCAACACAGGAGTGAAATGCTTGGGGAAGGTTTAAAATTAAGTCAAAACAGGTAACACAGTAGGGCTTGGTCAAAATATTGAGAACTTGGTGACGGGCAGTAAACAAACTGAGATAGTAACGGAACGTGCTCGGTTTGTTTTCACTAGAAAATAAAATATTTTTGAAGAGCTTGGCTGGTTTGAGGGCTCGCTGGAAGGATCCGTAATTGTGGGTTAACTGGCCTGGTAAACAGCCCCTCGTGCAGCTCGGCTGTAATTGAGGGTGCGTGGGTCAGGCCGTTTAATTGCCGTCTGCTGGCTTGGAATAGAAACCTCTCCGCCGCCACCGAATCGCTCTGCATCTGATTAAGCCAACAAATCGCCAGCCCGTGAGCTGCATCCCAGGATGTGCAGGGCCGGGGGAGCATCCTCGACCCCTCTCTGCTCACCCGGACCTAATTAAACCCCCTGACGAAACGCCAGTTGCGCTTTCGCTGAAAAATTTGGACGTAGAGAAGAGCGAGGCAGCTGGGGATGGGGGAAGCCATGGTCTGTTCTGAGTGACTCCTCCCTTGTAGCATCTTTTGACTTGCTTGAGCATCTTCTGTGGCATCGTCCTCCTCAGGGCAAGCAGCATTTACACAGTGGCTTATGTGTTTCTGAGGTAACGGGTGCAACTGTGCTATGGAAGTCCTAATAAAAGTTAATATTTTCCTGCTGTGATTCTGAGTGGGAATTTAAAGAGAAAACCGAGCCGTCAGCCTGCTCGTGGTGCTGGATTTTACAGTCGGATTACAGGGAGGGCTCTTTGACACACCTTGTCCTTGGTTCCGTGTCATTTGGGAAGATGGTGCAGTTTATTCCTAATCTGTAAATTAGGGAAAAAAAAAAAAAAGAAGACAGCAGGATGTATCTGTGCTTCCTTCTTCTGCCTGCCAGACTGGTTTTAATACCCTCTTCATTATTCTTCTTCTCTCTTTCTAAATCTGGACTTTTTACTCTGCTTCTCCCTGTAAGTTAGAGCATCTCCTGGGTTTCGGCGCGTTCATTCACGTCCCCCCTTGCAACCGTGCGTAGGAAAATGGGATGGAAATGGGATAACGAACTCGCTGAGCCCCTGTGGCGGGCAGAGGCTCTCACGGCGTAACCCCCCGTCCCCTCACGCCGTGACCCGCGCGTTGCTCTTGCTCCCACTGCCTTACGGACAGATGCGCCCGTGCGGTCCGGCTGCGCTGGATATTTGTGATGCAAAGCAATTACAAGCCTGGCTGGTTTTATAGCTCCGTCGTGTCTCTGGGATCACGCGGCTCGGCCGGGCCAGGCCGGTGAAGCTGCTCTTTAGGCTCTTTGGAGGAGAGGCTTTGCATTTGCTCGGCGCGCAGACGCTGTCTGAGCCGTGGCGATACGTGAGAGTACAGAGGGTGGCTGTTGGTCAAGATTCCTTCTAACCCACGAGCTGAGAATTCCTGGGATGCTATCCGGCAACCGGGACAAAAACCCACCCGCGTTTGCGGTGTCGCACACGCCGAGGTGGTCTGAGGTTTTGCACTGCTCAACCCCCTCCGGTTGCGATTTTGCCGCCCTGCGCAACGTGTTAATTTTCAAGAAGACGCCGTTTGTTCATTTGAACGAAGCAGGGACTCGGAGAGCGAGCTATCTCCTTGCTTAATATACACACCGAAACTGCAAAATTACTCCATAGCTCGAACTTGTAAACGTGAAAAACCATCCAGCAGAGAGAGAAAATTTTCCAGCTGAGGATTAGTGGCTGTTTGTTATTTGGTTGGTTGTCGGTTTTTTTTTCCCCTTGATGGGTTTGTGTCTGGGCATGATCTCAGTCCTCCCTTCCTATTTAGTGGACCGAATATTCAAGTGGGTGTGAAAGCTGCGAGGAAGAAAAGCAAACTGTTGCTCGTGTGACACTCTGTGGTAACGTCTCGGCATAGCTGCCTCCGGGAAGGGCTGCTGGTGGCAGCAGTAGGACACGGAGGAGGAAGAGGAGGAGCATTTTCAAAGGCCCTTCGGTGGGTTGGCAGGTCTCTAGGAAGATGTTGCTTCAGTCTCTATGAGAAGAAAAAAAACCCCCACAATAAAATGAGTGGAGCAAATCCACTTCAGGCTTTAATAAATGGGGTGTGGAAAGAGACTGTGTGTTCCCTGCCCCAGATTCCTCAATTTTGGCTGATTTTTGGTCAGAACGTTGCCAGTTTTGCTGACTATCTCACGGGCTGGGGGCTATGCTGCTCTTCAGCTAATGGCATAGAATCCTACAATTGTCCGGGTTGGAAGGGACCTTAAAGATCGTCTAGTTCATGTCTGTGAGGTGCACGTGTTGCAAAGTTGGCTGTCCTCATGTGTGGAAAAAAGTAGATTTTTCTTTTTTCATGTTTTTTTTTTTTTTTCCCTTGGGCAAATTCTAGATAAGTGGCTTTTAGAGGTGGTTTTTAAATGTTTGTACCCAAGAGAGGCAAACCCAGTGGTCTCAAGGTTTCCTCTTCTGCTCTTGGTACGTGTGGTCGTTCTACAAATCCATGGGAAGGAGCAGGCGGGAGAAGAGCAAGTCCGTGTCCAGTGTTGGCAGGGGCTGTGGTGTCTCAAGAGCAGCCTGGGTTTTGAGAATGAGGAAGGTGAAGGTCCATCCTTCGCCGCCTTGGCTCCGAGTGGTGAGTCTTCCCAAAAGTCCTACAAACCAAGGGATTTTCTGCAGTCCTAGGTCTTCATACCCTACTTGTACTTTATCGATGTTCCTACTACGGTTTAGTTTGTGCTTTTTTTTTGGTATTTTTCAACTTGAGAAAGGAATTAATTTTGCCTAATTGAATGGTCTAAGAGTCGGGCACCTGTTCAAAACCCCCAGAAGCAGGAGCTGCCGGAGGGCGCAGCAGCCCATCTGTCTCGGCCACCTTTCTGAGATGGGAAGGATCCTTCTCCATTTCTGATGGCTGCAGCAAACAGAATTAGATGTTTTAACGGCATCAACCAAGGGGAAAAAAAAAAATCCCGGGTATTAATAAATGCCAGATTTGCCACGCAAATGAACATCATCTTTGTTCCTTGTTCCTCTTCGGAACTAACCAAGATCTTTCTCAGACAGAACACAAACTTTAACAATAAGGGGGGGGGGGAGGGGGGGGGAAGCTGCTTGAAGTGCTTAGCTCTTGGGAAATAATCAGAAAAATCTGAGCTACTGGGTTTTTTTGGTTGATGTTTTTTTTGTTTTCTGGATTTTTTTTTTTTCTTATTCTGTTTTTGATCCCAGTGACGCGGTTTCCTGTTTATTGCTGAACGGGTGGGTGTCTGCATTTCGTACCTGCGCGGTGCTCGCACCCCAGTGCTCCGGGCTGGTAGTTCTGCGTTGCAATTTCTGCAAAGGATGGAAAAACAGAGCCGTGGGTATGTGTTAGCAGGAAGGGCCCAGGTATTTTGCATTAAAGGCCAGCCAGGGCCAGGACAGACTAATTAATTATATTTGTCATTGCTGCTTTTTGGCATGTTGGATGTTGTTTGCAGTCCGGCTTTTTAAAAAAAAATAGAATTTCATATTTTTAAAACACCTTAATGATTTTTCTCTTTTTGGCCAGAGCTGCTGAAAATGTCATGACTGTCCCCAGGAGCAGGGTGGCTCTGATGGTGCCTCTGGTGCCTTTTTGCCTTGCTCCGAGGTCAGATCCAGGGAATAACCCTGGTGTCACTTGGGCTCGTGCGTCCCACGTGGGGTGCGGGTCGAGGAGCCCATCCGAACTTCTGGTGGGACGGTGCTGACCTTGCCTGGTGGCCTTGGGGAAGGTGGAGATGAAGCTCTGGGTTTCCATAGGGAGGACAGAAGCTTTTTCTGCCGTGGTGGAGCTGGCTCTGTGTGGTTCACGCCCAGTGGACGACGCTTGGCCAAGGTCTTGCCGCTTCCTTCGCCTGCTTAATTCATTGTGCTTCTGGAACTCAAGCTTTTTTTCAGAAAGACTTTCAGATTTTGCCTTTTTGCCATAAAGTGTCTGCAGAGCAAGGATGGGGGATTATGGATTTGTCTGGAAAATGCTTTTGGCTGTTTTTTTTTTTCCCTTCTTAGTAAATAAACACCTTCCTAGTGGTAGTAGCTGGGGGTTGGAGAGCACTAAATAAAAGCCCAGAAGAAACACATGTATTCTCCTAATCATGTTGTTATGCCGCAGCGACTTACAGAATACCTACATTGTGCACGCGCGAGGTGTCCTGAAAGAGCCGTTAAAATTGATTCTGCATCGCAATTAAGCTGCCGCTCAGTTTCCTTCCTGGTCAAAGATGTTTTGCGCTGTACTTTGCGAGCATCTGGGGGGGCAGAGTGTAAAACGGTGGCTCTTCTAGATGAGAGCGGGACACTGCTGCCTCTTGGTGCTTCCCACCACGACCTTCTGGCTTGGATTGAGACACATGTTCAGAAGCAAAAACACCCTCGGAGGAGGTTTTATGAGCAATTTTGGGGGGTTTGTTCCATTCTAGGCTCCGTTCTTGTTCCGGCTGAAGTTACTGTCAGTCTTTCTTGTCACCGTCACAGGGTTGGGCACTGTAAGAGCTGGTGGGAACACGGCAGACAACTCTGTTCTGCCTAAAATACAGTTTATTTAGTCTGAATTTCTTATATTCCTCTCCTCATTCTTTTATCTCTAGGAAACTATTAAACTAAAATAAAGGTTTTGTTTCTTAGAGTTTGCCACCTCAATCTAATACAACTCCCTCTTTCTTTCTTTTTTTTTTTTTTTTACAATCAGCAAAGTTAAATCAGGAATAAATTGGGATTCGTATTTTCTGTTTGTGAGACTTGCTGGCTTAGAAATTCCTGAGTGTTCAGGATGGGAAACACCGTCATAGTCACTTCTTTTAAATTCTACTTACTGATTTCTCATTCAGTATCTGCATCCCTAGGAGGGCTGTTTTGCTCACACATCACAATGCTGGTTTCCCAACTCCCATCAGATAATCTCTGTCATTACTTTTAATAAAGTTCTATGGTAAGACAGGAGATGTAAGCTCCAGAAGACTCTTCAATACCCAAATTAGGTGTGACCGTATATTTTTCCTGTCTATTGATTTTTCCAGATCCCCTGACAGACAGTTCTCTTTTTTTTTTTTGTAGAACCTAAATATTTTTTTTTAGGTACAGTGAATTGGCTGCATCTGTAATTAAAGGAGTAAACTGAATGGACCAAATTCTACCACGAGATTAATTTTATCCTGTACCAAGAAATCTGCTGCTTTTCACCCACTTCCCAAAACGCACACATGTTGCTGATTCATAGGTGAAAATATTTGCTGTTCCGTTAGTGATTGTTTTCAGGAGAGTTTGACTTTCATCTGTGTAGGTGGTCCAGAAATTCCTTCCAGTCATCAGACAGGCAGTAACTTTACCGGGTGTGCTGCAGAAAAGAAAGAGCTTCGTGTTAGGTTCAGCAACGTCCCTCCCGCTCCTCCGGCCGTTCGGAAGGAGAGCTCTGGATCTGCCCAGTACAGACTGGGCAGGGACTGGCTTGAGAGCAGCCCTGAAGAAAAGGACTTGGGGGCACTGGTGGATGAGAAGCTCAACATGAGCCGTCAGTGGCACTTGCAGCCCAGAAAGCCACTCGTGTCCTGGGCTGCATCAAGAGGTGCGTGGCCAGCAGGGCGAGGGAGGGGATTCTCCCCCTCTGCTCCACTCTCGTGAGACCCCACCTGGAGTACTGCGTCCAGTTCTGGAGCCACAGCACAGGAGAGATCTGGACGTGCTGGAGCGTGTCCAGGGAAGGGCCACGAGGATGCTCAGAGGGCTGGAGCCCCTCTCCTGTGCAGACAGACTTAGAGAGTTGGGGCTGTCCAGTCTGCAGAAAAGAAGGCTCCCAGGAGACCTTATGGTGGCTTCCAGTATCTCAAGGGGGCTACAAGAAAGCTGGGGAGGGGCTTGTCAGGATGTTGGGCAGGGACAGGACTAGAGGGAATGGACTGAAGCTGGAGATGGGTCGGTTCAGATGGGACGTGAGGAAGAAGTTCTTCCCCATGAGGGTGGGGAGACCCTGGCACAGGTTGCCCAGAGAGGGGGTGGCAGCCCCGTCCCTGGGAGTTCTTAAGGCCAGGCTGGATGGGGCTCTGGGCAGCCTGATCCAGTGGGGGATGTCCCTGCCCGTGGCAGAGGGGGGTTGGAACTGGAGGGTCTTTAAGGTCCCTTCCAACCCTATGATTCTATGATGTTCCTGAAACCGCTGTGGGAGCCCGTCCTTCCTCGAACCCTCCCGGGAAGAGCTGCCGAGCGAGAGGTGCTGCTGGGCAAGGTCCTTCAAGCATCGATGAACGGGAGCAAATTTGTTGAGGAGCAGGCTTCAGCGAATTCCACAACGGAAGTATCTTGTGGGACGTACGAGATGAATGCAGCGAATGCTGTGATTTAGTGGTGTTGCTTTGGGCTCTCCGCAGCCTTGGACAGATCTTCCAATAGGTTGGTTTGCTCAGGAGGAGAGTTCACCCTCACGCTGTCAATGGGCTGGGTTTGCCCAGTGTGGATTGTGTTGTCAGAGCTCTGGAGATGGAATCTCGGGGAGGTTCTTACGTCTGTGCAATTGGTCACATCTGTGTCTTCCCACCAGAGGTATTTCTTCTTCTTAGCCAGCACATCTTTTTGGGAAGGTGTTGCCTTGAGAGCTGTCCTGGCTGGAATCTCTGATACTTTGACAACATGAGTGTTAATTAATCCCACCAACACTGCAAGAAGCTTTTTGTTTGCCTTTTCCCTTGCAGTAATCAGTGAGACTGCCCTGTGCTCCCTTCACTTTTTTCTCCTACCCCTTCATTTCCATCCCTGAGGTCTGGGTCAGGTTATGACTGACCAGAGCAGCGTTTCTTCAGACACCCATTTTCAGTGGCTCCTGTGTCTTCCTCTCCCTTTTTTTTTTTTTTTTTTTGCTTCTCTGTGCTCCTCACAATATACCAGGGCAGCTCTGAAGGGCTTGGAGGTGTGTTTTGGGATGGTGGAGCACAGATGGTCTCCTCCTCAGCGTAGAGCTCCCAAGGTCTGTTGGGTGTTGTTGCTGCCCATCTGCTCTCCTTTGGCGAGGACGGTGTAGCCCTTTGTCCTCCTCTGAGCAGTGCTTCTTGATGGATGCCAAAAAAATAAAAAAGCCCACCCTGGCCCTCCCAACTGCTCTAGGACCAACATCTCCAAACCCGGTTTGGGACGCGCCCTGCCCCGAGGCGTACCCAAGAGCTCGGTGCAGAGCTCACCCACGCGCGCAGCGGAATAATAACCAGTATCCTCTCCAAAATCACCAATATGCTCTCCAAAATGTGTTGTGGTGTTGCTTTTCCTCGCCGTTACGGTGTGCCATGCAAGTTTCGTTGCTCCCTGCCCGCGTTGCTGCGAGCTGTGGATGTTCCTTGTGCGGCTCCGATCCCTTGGAGGGGGGTCAAGCCAGGTCCTCTGATGCCCCCTTGGGTACTCCCTGTGTATTTTATGGAAATGAGCCCTCCTGAAACGGACTGATTCTTTCTCTTGCCATGTCTCCCAGCTGTCTTTCTGGATGATTTTTGTTTCCCGTTGCCCCTGGGACCCGTTCAAAAGCTCCTTTGGAGTCTGAAACGCTTGCCCGCGTCTCTGAGCGGTGAAAACCAAAAGGCTGTACCTGATGGGACATTATAATTTAGTCTAAAGTTTAACACCTGGTGTGTGCTCTCCTGTAGTAGCCGTGCATGTAAACACAAGCTGGAGGGCTCTGGGCCAGTACTTTTTTTTTATTTTTATTTTTTTATTTATTTTTTTAAATCTTTTTTTCCTTTGTGTTATGTTTGACTTGATATTCAGACCTCACTCTGTTCTCTGTGGCTGCTCCTTCTTAATACGAAAAAAATTGCTTCAAGAAGCTTATGACTCTTTTTTTTTTTTTTTTTCCCAGGTAAATACGTGCTTTCCTCATTTGGAAAGTGCGATTTGAAATTAAAAAATAAGATCTCTGCTTGCTAAGTGGTGATAAGAGTAGAAGCTGGTGATCACATGTATAGGTCAAGTGATCGTTTGGAAATTGTTTGCTCAGTAAAGATGAGATGTGTGGCTTTTTGAACCTGTGGTATTTATTTTATGGAAATGAACTTGAGTTTAAAAAGTTAAGACATGACAGAATAGATACTGGTTGGCTTTTAGATATCAGAGGTAGCTCAATAGAAAATAATAATTTTCAATTTAAGGATTCGTAAATTGTTCCTAATGATGGGGAGCGCATTGTCCCTGCTAAAACTCAAATTAACCCTGTTTTGAGATGCAGATTCCCACGTGTGTCTGATGGCATCACCTCACCCACCTCCCTCGGACTGACTCTGATGTTCCGTCACGTTCTTCGTTTGCTTTTTAAAGGTAGATTTGCCAAAGAATTATTTTTCTCCGGCTTCCGGGATGCCAAGTTTGTGATTAATGATGAGCAGTTGTCAATTGTCTTTGAGTAAAACCCACTCAGGTCCTGTGCATCCATGCAGGGCCTGGAAAATGCCATCAGGAAAGAGATGTTCACATTTCCCCACAGAATGAGGTCCTACATATCCTAGTCTGGAAAACCTTCAGTTATTATTACTTGGTTTTGAGTCTAGAACTAATTTATTAGCTTAATGGGTGGGGTTTTATTTTGTGTCATGCTGCATTGACTTTATGTTAGATGACTTTGTAGCATCAGTAAGTGAAGACAACAAAGTGAAGTGGTCTACCAGGACACTTGGCTTTGTGTGCAGTGATGTGCTGGGGTGGAGACCTCTGGGAAGGAGATGGTGGGGAAATGGCTGGACAAGGAGGTGTAAGGTTGGAACAGAGTGCGCTTGTGGCCCAGAAAGCCAACCGTGCCCTGGGCTGCACCCAGAGCTGTGTGACCAGTGGGTCAAGGGAGGGGATCCTGCCCCTCTGCTCTGCCCTGGTGAGACCCCACCTGGAGCCCTGCGTCCAGCTCTGGAACCCCAACACAAGAGAGACGTGGAGCTGTTGGAGTGAGTCCGGAGGAGGGCGACCAAGATGCTCAGAGGGCTGGAGCACCTCTCCTAGGAGGACAGGCTGAGAGAGTTGAGCTTGTTCAGCCTGGAGAAGAAAAGGCTCCAGGGAGACCTTGTGGCACCTTCCAATGCCTGAAGGGGCTACAAGAAGGCTGGGGAGGGACTTTTTACAAGGGCCTGTAGGGATAGGACAGGGGGTAATGGATGGAAGCTGGAAGAGTGTAGGTTTAGACTAGATCTAAGGAAGAAGTTCTTTACCCTCAGGGTAGTGAGACACTGGCACAGGTTGCCCAGGGAGATTGTGGATGCTTCATCCCTGGAAGTGTTCAAGGACAGGTTGGACAGGGCTCTGAGCAACCTGATCTAGTGGGGGATGTCCCTGCCACGGCAGGGGGTTGGAACTAGATAATCTTTAAGGTCCCTTCCAACCCCAGTCATTCTATGAATTATCATGGAGGTTTGGTTGTTGCTTGTAGCGTGTTGGCTTGTGAAACCTCTGGCAACAGCCTGATGTGTGCTTGGAAGCAACAGGACAGAAGGGCAGCCGACACACCTCATCCTTGTGTTTTTATGTAAAGAATGTTTTGAACAGCCTGCAGCTTTGGAGTGAAGCTTTCTCCTGCCTCCATTTCCTGGTTTGTTTTAATGCTCTCAGTACCAGGCAAAACTTGGTGAGCAGGACGGAAGGTCAACGTGAGAAGGTCAACTGCTGATGGAGCACACTTCATCCGTCAGCTGCGGTGCTTGAACTTCTATACACAGCTCGCAGTGCACAAGCCCTCTTTGTTACGGGATAAAATTGGTTACAGGAAAGGTGTGTTTCCATCCAGAGCAAATGCCACGTCTCGCTGACCTCGGTGCGAGCTGATGTGGATGTTCCTGCTTCCGTGTCCCTTCTGTCCACCGCCTTCCAATCAACGTTCAAGCCAAAGCGACGGTTTGCTTCCAGCTGTGCAGCGGTGAGGTTGTTGCACATGGTGTGTGTATTCTCTAGGTGTCTTGGAGGGAAGACCAAGGGGTTAAAAATTATCTCTAATTCAATAATCCAGAAAAGGGCTGTTTCCTACTCCTTCAGGGAAAAAAAACAAACACTAAAGAAAAGAGGGCTGGGAATCCACCCCGTGCACCCCGGCAGCGACCAGGAGGAGGTCACAGGCGCTGGTGCAAAGGGGAGAGGTGAGGAGAAACTCCCCACCTGCCCTTGGAAGCTGCTAATTAGAAAGCTTGGTAGGAAGAAAATAAAATGCAATAGAAGATTCAAAGAGTGTTGAAGAAAGCCCAGGGGTGAAATTTTAAATGGATGGCCTTTCACCCCAAAATTTTGCAGGAAAAAGGCTTTGATACACATCCTGGTTTGAAGCTTGTTTTTAGTCGCAGGCAAAGCTGAATTTTCCATCCAGTGTCGTCCTCACAAGCCTGAAGGTCCCAACCCCAGCACCTACTCAGCGGAAAGGGCCCAGCAGATCTTCCCAGGCACTTAGTCCTGAGGTATACGAGCAGAAGGTGGGGTTTGGGTTGTTTTTTTTTATTTTTTTCCTACTTCTCTTAAACCAGCAGGCCAGCAGGCATCTGTGTTTCATCCAGAATATTGTCTGTTTGTTTGGAGAATTTGGTATGGCTTAAAGTCCAAGTTTTCTTTGGATCAGGTCTTTAGGATTCGGTTTGATTTATTTCCAGTGACGCTACTGAAATGTAGCTTCCTTCTTTTTTTTCTTTCCTTTCCCTCTCGGCCGACCTGCTAAGTTAAAACAAACGTTATGTTTTGATGTATATCTTTATTTATTTTAGTTACCGCAGAGGCAAGAATGTGGAGTGAGAAGCTTTGATTAAAATTTCGAGCGCAGTCAGATTAGCCAGGACAGGTGCCAAGGCGGCTTTGGTGCCCTTGTTGCTTGGGATGTTGGACTTGTGTTTTTAGGCTAGTTTTTCACCTTCGTCTTGGAGTCCTCAGCAAAATGAGTTTTGTAACGGCCCCGTCTCCATCTGCACTGGAGGCAGGACCGTGGAGGGGTGGGACCACAGGGAAGAAACTGTAGTCTTAAAAAAACAACACACAATGATGGCTTGCAGAGCATGGGTATGGTTTTTATATCAAGCGAGTCACTGAAACGGGGAGGATCAGGAAAAATTTCGTCCGTTCTCAGGTGCTGCTCATTTTCTCGCTGGGGTGTTTGGGTATTTCTGAGCTCGGATGGGCTGCGTACCCGTGCGGTGCACAGAAGCAAAGATCCCGGACACTTGAGGAACTTGACCAAATTAATGCACAGAATTCAGTTCCTATGCTGGGAATGTAGCTCATCCTACACACCCGGCATTTGCAGTCGCTGTGCCCGCAGCGAAGGAGAACAATTGCGAGCCTATAAATTGCAGCGAGCAAAGACAACCTATTTTTGTTCCCTGGCTGCGTTGCTTTAGGTGGAAACGAACCCCCAAGCTCTTGCATGCTCCTTGAGCACGTGGAGCCAACAGAGCTGGTCAGGGAGGGCTTTGTGAGTTGGGACAGAGTGGAGTTTTACCCATTTTTCATGGATCAGAAGCTCGTCCAATGCAAGATGCTCCCAAAGTCTTTCCCTTCCAATTCAGGAGGTCTGATGCCACAGCTGACCACCTGAGTCAGCTCCTCCTGGTTCTTGTGGTTCTGCCTTCCTAATGTTAAATGCTCATGTGTCACAGAGTCCTAGAACTGTCAGGGTTGGAAGGGACCTTAAAGACCCTCCAGTTCCAACCCCCCTGTGCCACGGGCAGGGACATCCCCCACTGGATCAGGCTGCCCAGAGCCCCATCCAGCCTGGCCTTAAAAACTCCCAGGGACGGGGCTGCCACCCCCTCTCTGGGCAACCTGTGCCAGGGTCTCCCCACCCTCATGGGGAAGAGCTTCTTCCTCACGTCCCATCTGAACCGACCCATCTCCAGCTTCAGTCCATTCCCTCTAGTCCTATCTAGTCCATCTGGAAATTGCCAAAACCTTTCCCTGGAGGAGCAGATCTCTGGTGTTGAAATCCACTGACACTTGTGGATTCACTTCCCTTCGTTCCTGCAGCCAATATATCTCATGGATCTACAGAGCACAAGCTAAAAAGCAGTTTTAAGAGCATCACAGGATACATGCAGGTCAGGCATGTTGCAATTATTAGTGCTGAGTTATTACCCCTGTGACACTTCATGGAGAATATAAGTTTTCATGGGGAATTTGAAGAAAAAGCGGGGATAGCCTGACAGCTTTTAACTTGCTTAAAAAAATTCATGTATTAGTGCTGTTTCTGCATATGATTAGTTCTGTTCGTCATCTTTCTGGTAAGAATTATTTCAATTATCACAAAAGCAGCACCAGACAGGACAGGGCTGAGTGTGAAGCTTGCCCTGGCTGTAAAGTATTTGACAAGAGGAGCTGTTCCGCATAAGAGGGAAATATTCTCTGCGTGTTCTTTCTGCAGGCAACTGATTGATTTCTTTAGGGTAATACTTGGTGAACCTTGCCACGGCGATTAACGCATCTGAGTCTTTGTCAAAAACATAAATGTTTTGCAGACCCGTGGATTATTTGTTCAAGCCCTCTCTTGGATAATTTATGTTTTCCTCCCAAGATCTGTTCATAAAAGCTGTTGGTTACGGACCAGCCTGACTTTGCTTTAAGGAAAGGTTTGAAAACAGGGTTTGCTCAAAGCCCTGCAGGGCTACAGCTTCCCTGGGGGGAGCTTGGCTAAAGATGAAATCGGAGTTATTGTGGTCACTATTTCACTCGTCGTGGTCCTGTTTGGTTCCGTTCTGTGCGTCCTGGCGGCTTTGAAATGCTTCTTTTTTTTTTTTTTTTTTTCTTTTAAACAAATCCTCTGACAAAGTACTGAGGGTGATGACTGATCCCTGGTTGTGGGGATTCAGGAGGAGAGCCGTGCTGCTGTCACTGATGTGTCATAGGTAGAGCGGTGAGCCCAGATTCATCCTGGATGTGTCCTTTTGGAGACAGATTCACTCTGAAAATCACTTTCTCTCCTGTTCCTGCAGAAAGCAACAACAATTTTACTCTTTATTACTACTCTACTATTTATTACTCCCCTGCTCTTGCTTTATGACTGCTCTACTCTTGCTTTTATGGGAGTAAGACCTGGGACAAAGTTGGTGGAGTAGAGTGCCGGCTTCTGGGATATTGATATGCAAATTAATGAATATCTGTTTTTCTCATTGACCTGCTGGTTTGATGTAAGCAGCTTTTGAAGGAGGAGTGGGTCTTGCACATAGCTGAGAGGAGTAGCTCCGGGAGGAGATGCCATCCTGGGAGAGCACCCCAGGCTGTGGTTCGTTCTTCTCCAACCTCATCAGCGCTTGTTGCCATCCTGGGAAGGGGTGACGGGGGGACATCCCTGTCTCTTGGCTTCGCCTTTGGCTTCTGGCCCACAAATTGTGTCTAATCCTGTTTTGAACCTGCTGCTCTGACCTGCCGTGCCAGCCTCCCGTGGCAGCAAGCTCTGGAGAATCAGTCCCCGCCGTACCAATAAATACTTTAGTTTTCTCGGTCGTAAACCAACCTCCTGCTGACCTGGAGTGCTCTCTGGTTCTCGTGTGGCAGGATTTGCTGATGGACAGCTTTGTGTTGGCCTCAGCTGCTCAATTAATGGAGCCGGTGTTGTGGCTTCAGGTGCTGGAGGCTGTTTTTTTTTTCTAGAAATCACAGACCTCTTCTGTCTAAAACACGTAAGCTCGGTGAATTTTGTTTTCCTGGATTTCACCCTACGCTGCACTTTAGGTAACTGCGTGCTATTTTGGATCTCATCCTAATTCCTTTATTGGATGTAACCCTTAGCTGCTTTGCGCTGATCCCTCTGAGTCAACAGATTTATGGGTGGGAGAAAAGGGTTGCTGGGGCACGATGCACGTACCAGACCTGCCCGAGAGGCTGCAGCTCTACCGACGGGTAGGACAACTTTTCCTGTGGTAAGAATGAACCCAGCAGCCACCTGAGCCCTGCAGATGCCGTCCCGTGGCTCTGCCTTGCTGGGGAGCGCTCAGCATCAGTGGCATCAGCTCGCCAACTTGGTGAAGCCCTGGATTTTCAAAGCCAAAATTATAATCCAGGGGGACCAGACGTAAGAGTGCAGTGCTATAAAGGAGGGGTGATGGTGCTTTGTGCCTTGGTTAAAATAAGCCAAAACATGACCCCTTTTCACCTGGGGTGCTCGCCGTGGCAGCAGCACAAATGGGATCCCACCATCGCAGAGTGGTTGGGGTTGGAAGGGGCTCCTGGAGGTCACCTGGAGACTCAAGCAGGGCCACCCAGAGCCAATTGCCAAGGAACGTGCCTGGTTTTTCCAATATCTTCAAGGAGGGACGTTCCACAACCTCCCTGGGCAACCTGTGCCAGTGCTTGGTCACCCTCACAGCCCAGAAGTGTGTCTCCTGATGTCCACAGGGTCCCTTTCATGTTTCAGTTTGTGCCTGAGAGCCAGAGGTCCCACCACTGGGCACCACTGACAATCTGTCCTCTGCACCCTCTCCTTGGGTATTTATATACGTTGATGAGATTCCCCCCAAGCATTCCCTCATCCTCGCTGAACAGTCCCAGCCTGGGTGTGGTTGCTTCAGATATCTGTGTTGTGCCCAGTTTTCCAAGCCTTTAGAACGGGATGTGATGTTCATTAACTAATAAAATAAAAATGCATATTTAAAAAAAAAAATAAAGAAGTAAATAAAAACATAAATAAAAACCAAAAGGATTAGAGAGGTATGGAATAGCTCTTTACAGATTACTGTGATCAGGCACAGGGTATAGAAAAGTGAGAGTCTAATCCCATGTGGTGCATAGGGATGCCTTTTAAAAATCACTTTTGGAAGTAATCAAAGAAGATGACTTGCAGCATTAAGTCAGACTTCAGTCTTTGACCCCCAAAAGAGTAAATGGAGCCTGGGGGGCTGGGTTGTCCCTGCGAGTCTAAATTCTCGTCCCAAAAATATCTTTTTATAGGCACCGAAGAATCCCCTGGAGGATGTAAACTGGCTGTTTCATTCAGAGCAAATATTATAAATAGAAAAGGAGTAAGTAAATACGCCGCACTGACACAAGGGCGCCTTTGTCGCGCCGCTTTCGCCCCGGCTGGCAAGCTGCCCGCGTTGTGCCAACTTGCGGCCGTGCCGCCAGCGAGCAAGCGGAGCCTCCGTGGCGGAGTTTGCAGATGGAGAGGCTGGGGGAGCAGCCCCGGCAGGGTCTGGAGGCGCAAAGCCCGCGGCAGCAGGCGGGTCGGGCTCCGTTCCCCTTTTCAGCCGGGCGTGGAGAGCAGCGGGTCCCTGGCACGGGACCGGGGGCTCCGAGCCAGAGCAGCCCCGTTGCCTTCTGCTCGTCTCTCCGTTTGCTGGGGCTTGCTGAGAGGGACCCTGGGAGAGCGGTGGGAGGAAAATACGTGCGCGGAAATCTCGAGGTGGTAAAGGTGTGTGTCGGCTGATGCCGTTCCCCACGAGGGGTCTGACTTTTTCAGGAAGATGGATGAAGTGATCCGATAATAAATATATTGATGCTCTGTGTCAGTGTGGGTGTCCAAGGCTGGACCTGACCCGTTGCTCAACAATGGCTCCATCCTGTCGATTAGGCATTTTTAATGACATTTTTATTTTTTTCAGCATTATACTTTGCCTATGGTTTGGGTTGCATCTTACTCAATGCAGAGTTTAGCAAATTAATAGCGCAAACCTTTTTGTGGAGTTTCTCCTACTAGATGAATGCCCAGAGAGCATTACTGCTGACTTCTGCTCTTGAAAACAGTGGTTTTCCATGATTTTTCTTTTTAAGACACTCGCCCCTGCATGAATTTTCTACTAGAGGAGTGGACCCTCTGCAGAGAACGTGCACCTTGACGTAAACTTGTTTTTCTTTCACAACCCGTGGTCCCTTATTGCTCTCTGACCCACACGTCGGAAGCTTTCAAAGCCAGGACAAAATTCCAGCGAAAAGCTAAAACCACCTGAAGAAGTGAAAATGGACCCTTAAACTTTTATAGGATGCTGTTGGGTTGCACATCACCTGAGCTCCTTTGAGCAGCATTATACCTAATTATTATACTCAGGCAGCAGATAGATTGCAGCAAATTTCTAGGTGCTTTTTCTGCTACCAAGCAATGGCATGTTTTTATGTGAGGCATTTTGTGTGGATTTTGCCGGCGATGTGTGAGTTGCGTTCTACCTGTT
This sequence comes from Trogon surrucura, assembly GCA_020746105.1. Taxonomy (NCBI): domain Eukaryota; kingdom Metazoa; phylum Chordata; class Aves; order Trogoniformes; family Trogonidae; genus Trogon; species Trogon surrucura. Next base: position 5,763,851 of record CM036640.1, read on the forward strand.
TTGACTTTCAAATCTGGCTTTGTCTGTGTTGATACTGTTACGTCTTATTTATAGCACAAAGTACTTTGTGTGAGCCCAGGCATTGTCTGATCTCTGAAAGACAACGATTGTTTCAGAAACAGTTCTCCCACATTTTCACCCATCCTTAGTCTTTCTCTCCACGTTAGCCTGCTGTGCGTGATAGACACGCTTGGGAACGAGCTGCATCTTGTCTGCTTAGCGGGTGAATCTGCTTTAAAATGTGACTTGATGGAAATGTCACATTGACATTCGTCAGATATTCGGACTCTCCAATAGATTTGGATTTGCCAGCTTCAACTAGAGTAAATTTTCTGGATGTTTAGTCCCACCAGTTCCACCCAGTAAGGCACCAGGAGATGATATACTGGGTCGTGGTTCATCAGCACCTTTTTGTCTCTAATCTTTGGGGCCGTTTGAGCACCTTCAAATCCTGGTCCCTGTGCTCTTTGGCTTCTGGAAATCAGGATAATCAGGAAATCAGGTTTTATGTCTCCCTCATAATATTTTAAAGAGTTTTGGGTGCCAGATGGGCTCAATTTGGCTTTTTTCCACCATTAGAAATATCTGGTCGAGAAGGGCTAAAACTCGTCTCTTACTGGTGTAGGGATTACAGGTGCTTTGGGCTTGGTGAGATTGTCCATGTTCTCCTGTCTGTGACTTCTGAACACCTTCCCCTCGCCTGGGCTGTGATGGGTCATCTCTGCAGTCACCGATTTTGATGCGAGGTTTCAGGTGAAGACGCACCAGAGGATTCTTACTTCCTACAAATTGTCTTATTAATACAAAAAGCATGCAAAAGAAATACAATCCCATTCTTACACGTTGCCTTGGAATGATACGCTCCCAGCTTGGGTTTTTTTGAGACTGGGCATATGAAGATTATTGACTTTTCAACACCGGATTTGGCTATGAGTCATAGATTTTTGGACGATTTGCGATCTTGCAGTAAAAGACTGAAGTTCTGTTTAGAAAAAGGCAGCGCATTTAGACCGACTCTGATATAACTTTCTCTATTGCATTATCCAGGATGTATGAGATGACGGTAAACTCCCTGTCCCACTGACAAGCAGTGTGCTTTCATTACATTGCAGTTAGCATAAAATAAGAATAAATAAAACGCTTCATTGTTTATTTAAAAGGCAGAGCGTGTCAAACCTTCACAGTAAATTCTTAGAACTGTGACGGCACAATTTTATACTATGGGAGAATGGAAAAGAGGCTGGTTTGAGCAAGGCTCAGTACTTATCTTTGAAACAGATACTCTAATGAGAGTCTGGAAATAGTTCTTTGCACCTATGTGCTGATTTCTTTGGTGTGACAGAAGCAATAGAACCTCAGAGATTTTGGTTGGCCGAGTGGAAAGCTCCATGTCTGTAACCTTTTGACATAAGCCCAAAATTCAGCCAGTGCATCGAGGCGATGGAGCTGCCAGCCTGAGCTTTGTGAACACGAGTCGCTTTATTCCTGCCCCTCCCAGCATTTATCGCTGCTCATTAGCAAATATTATGCATCACTATTACTTGTTTTTCCAGGTAGCTTGAGGTGAAGCTTGGTAAAGTGGTGGTAGTTAAAATGTGAAGGTCTTGGTTTCTTGCAGATAAATAGTAAAACCCCCAGATGACTTCATGCAAGCCATTTGTGGCTGGCTGGCATCTCACTTGGCTTCAGAGTTCTGTTATTGGGTTGTTATTGGTGAATCCCACTGGCCTAGAGACACCTTCACCTCCTGAAACCGTGGATCTGGGTCAGTTCCTCTCCCAGAGGGAGAACTTTTGATGTCCAGAGATGAAGCCTACACGGGGAGAGCTTTCTTTTCTAGCCAGAGACCTGCCCCAGCCCCAAGCATTACGTGAGCACAGAGCACTGCTCTTTTTTCTTCTTGGTTTAGACTATTGGGAAGTTCTGCAGGTTTCCCATTTTGGGGGGTTTGGATGGTCCTGCTGAGCAGAGCACGCTTGTTCATCCAGCCGTGTGGACCTGTGCAGAGGGAGAGAAAGGACGACAGCTATTCCTCAGCAGAAACTCGTTTTTTTTTTCATTGGTTTCATTCGTGTGTAGATTTTTTTTTTTTTTCTTGATTCTGTTTTCTTAGTCCTTTTGATGTTTCGATTGTTTGTCTTCTTGGTTTGGGTGGATTTGTTTGTTTGTTTGTCTTTTTGTTGGGTGCTTAAAATGATTCATGTTGGAACAGTCCCAGGGCAAAGCTCTGGTAGGAGCAGAACCACTCCTGGTACCTCTTACAGCAAAGTTGGGTTGGAGGGAGAGCACTGCCCTTCCGGGGGGGAGAATTCACACTCCTCAAAGAGAGCTGACAAGATTAAATAAGCTTGGATACTAGTAGTGGTAAAGTGAAAGTGAGGACCCCTGGTGCCAAAAAAAATCCTTGTTATTTCCAGCCCTAGACTGTGAATGAGCTAAAGATGTGTCCTAGGTGTGACCTTCTAATCCAGCAAACATTTTGAGCAGCTGTGGAAGTATTTCTGTGGCTCTGGCTTTCATCGGGGCATAACAGGTAAAACCTGTAGCTCTGGCAAACAGCAGAATGTGGGTTTTTTGAGTATGTGAGGGAAATTTGAAGAAAGATCTCGTGAACCAGGCTGTGGCTGAGGCTTTGGTTTCCTCTTGAAGAAGGCAATTTGCAGTGTTATAGAGGCTCTTCTTTGTAGTTAAACACAGAACACACAATGGAAAGTTTGATGTTGGTCTCCAAAGCCTCCACCTCTAAATCTCTCCTGAAAGTGGTAGGTACTTAGTATTTCCTATGGAGGATCTTGATCGAGAGATATTTATTTGTCAAAGGCTGCCTGTGAATAACAGACACTCGAGCATGCCTGCGCCATCTTTTTTTCCCCTTGTATTTTTAAGTCATGTCTCACAGATGGCCCAGCTTAAACTCCATCATTGTCTTCCTTTTGAAGAAGCAGATTACAAAAAGCAGGAGGATAAAATATATAATCTTTTTGTTGTTTTTTTTTTTTTTTTGTTATGTCACTAAGTACCAGCGGAGATTTCCTCAACTCAGTCCGTGAAACAGAATTTGACCTTGCAACAGCAGATGCAAGAGTGACGGGTTGGGTTGGGCCGTGCTGGGAAGGGCCTGGCAAGCAGAGACAAGCAGCCCTTGTTGGATGCTATAAAGCAGGAGGAGGTGGAAGGTGAGATGCTCCAAGTGGCAGGCCGGCAGCAGAACATTGGGTGACGAGATGGCATTTGTCAATGACAAAAACCTAGGGTGCTTGCGAGGATCAGGCTGATGGGACATTTCACTGAGTGGATGCGTAGAGAAGCTGTGCCTCTGGTGTGTTACGCAGGGAGAAGGAGCAGGATTTCGTTGTGGTTGGCTCTAGTGTCTTGGAGGAACCTCTGAGTTAGCGTTGAGGTGGTGGTGGTGGTGTTCATAGGGATGAAGCTGAGTGGGGATGTGAGAGCACTCAAGAGCGTGAGGCAGAGAGGACCAGCAACGCTGCGAGGAGGTTTTTGTAGCTGCTGGAGAGCAGCGCAGGGGAAAGGGACCTGGGGGTGCTGGTGGGCAGCAGGATGGCCATGAGCCAGCAGTGTGCCCTCGTGGGCAAGAAGGCCAAGGGCATCCTGGGGTGTGTTAGAAGGGGGTGGCTGGTAGGTCAGAGAGGTCCTCCTGCCCCTCTGCTCTGCCCTGGTGAGGCCACATCTGGAATCTTGTGTCCAGTTCTGGGCCCCTCAGCTCCAGAGGGACAGGGAACTGCTGGAGAGAGTCCGGCGCAGCCACAGGGATGATGGAGGGAGTGGAACATCTCCCTGGTGAGGAAAGGCTGAGGGAGCTGGGGCTCTTTAGCTTGGAGAAGAGGAGGCTGAGGGGTGACCTCATCGATGTTTATCAATATGTCAAGGGGCAATGGGTGCAAGTTGGAACACAGGAGGTTCCATAAAAATATTAGAAAAAACTTTTTCATAGTGAGGGTGCTGGAGCCCTGGCCCAGGCTGCCCAGAGAGGGTGTGCAGTCTCCTGCTCTGGAGACCTTCAAAACCCGCCTGAGTGTGTTCCTGTGTGATCTGCTGTAGGTGACCCTGCTCTGGCAGGAGGTTGGACTGGATGATTTTTGAGGTCCCTTCCAACCTCTAACACTCTGTGTGACTCTGTGTCTATGCAGGATTGTTATTCTGGCACCAGGGTGGAGACTGATGTCTGCAATCTGCCTTGCTCCCTGGTACCCCAGGAGGTCGGCGTGCAGAACTGATCTCCTTCGTTTTAATGGAATTACGAATGGAGCTAAGGGACTGTAACTTTTTTCATTTTTGTTTGTCTGTGCATCTGAGGCTGCACAGTTTTCTGTTGGTGGCTGAGGGTTGCTGCTGCTCTGTGTGAAGAGCACTGAATCGTGGGAATTGGCCGGTGCTCTCCCAGCTCCCAGGGCTCCTTTCTGTCCTCTGTGGTTGCCAGGTATTTTGTACAACACTCAGATGGCTGTGGGGTCCCACATGAATCTTTTTTTCTCTACCAGAAGACCGCAAGAAATTGTTTCTCTAGTTTGGTTCTTACTTGGCACTGGTGTAAGTTCATGTGTGATAGAACGAGCCTGCTCTGGCAGGGGGCTGGACTAGACGATCTTCTGAGGTCCCTTCCAACCCCTGACATTGTGTGATTCTGTGGTTCTGAGCCTTGTCTGTGGGTTCAGAGGCACAGAGAGCAGGTACCAGTCCTGGGAACCACCAGCTCCATGGAATCAGGATATCACGGAAATCAGCTGGAGGCCAGTGGGTCAATGAAAGGAGGAGAAGGGAGAGATAGAGAAGGAAAAGAGAGGGTGAGAGATATCCCTTTTCCCATCCAGACCACTGATCCTGTTGTCCCCGAGCTCTCAGGTGCGAGAGCACAGGCAGCTCTCCCAGCATCGTGTCGGTATCGGGAAAACCTCAGTGGTGTTGCCCAGCCTGGCTGTGGCCGTGGGCCAAGGGAGGTGCTGGGCAGAGTCCAGGGACTGGTGACTCTGGGGTCCCCATATCTCTGCAGAGAAGAGCGATGGGTGGACCTGGCTGGCTCAGGTGGGGTGGGCCAGGCCAGCAGCATCGTGCTGTGGCGGGCACACGGGTGCAGCTCCCTGGTAGGAGATTCTCCCTGTGGAGACACCGGCACGAGGGCTGGGCTCCAGGGCAGAAGGGCTCAACTGCAAAAGGAACATTAAAGCTGCCCCAAAGCACTTTTTATTTTCCTTAAGAATGCCTTTCTTTTTGTCTTTTTTTTTTTTTTTTGAAATGAGTAACTTGCACAACAAAAAAAAAAAACCCAAGCAAAAAAGCATCTGAGTCTCAGATGTGCCTCAAAATGATGTCAGTTAGAGATCGCATCTTGTGAACTTCCCTTCTCACTTACCACATCCTGGTGGGGTTTTCTGCGTCCCTTCTCGAGTTAAACACTTCTTACGGGAGGTAAATATAGCCGAGCACCTACTCGTGATGAAATGCGTGGGCTGAAGCAGCCGCCTTTGGGGGCGTAAGTACTTTCTAATTATAGCAGGTCCAGCTTCCTTTTTTCTCCCCTTTACGCGTCATTATGTAAAACTCATTCTTCTCGGTTGCCTTTCCTGAAATAGGACCTCGGTGGATGTGTGTCCACAGACTGGGAACGAGGGTCAGAATTGCTTCTGGCCCAGGCTCCCCTCTGCCCGGTGGGAGCTGGACGAGCATCAATCGGATGCCAAGGGCAGCCTTTGTTCCTTTTTGTCATGAGCAGCCCCAGGGTGGGAAAGGTGAACGCTGGAGCTATTGGCTGCAAAAATTCCGAGTTAGGCTCTTTAGAAATCGGTTAAATACCAGCAGTTTGGCACCTGGAGGCTGGAGGTCAAGCATATAAAGAGCGTAAATTGCACTGTGAGAAGTTGAAGATTAATCACTAAACTTTCATCTCCCGTCTAATTCACTGTTGTAAGTACGTGACAGTTGTAGTTCAGCCACTCTCAGGTGTTTCTCTTATGTGGGTTTTTTTCAAGGGAGGTGAGAGGGTGCCAGGTAAGGGTCCTGTTGCATTATTTCTGTGCCTCAGAGGGTCACCAGGGCTTGCTGGGCTCCTGGAGTGGATGGGAACGGGGTCAAGGTGAGGTGGGCACCAGGGCTTGATCCACTCTGTGCAATACTGAGATTCTGTGATACGTCCGCCTGGATTTTTCTGCTGAGGACCTGAGCAAAACCCCGAGCGGAGGGCCAGGCTTGCTGCGTACACAGAGCTGACATTTCCACTCCAGACAGTGCTTAAAAAGAGAGTTTTCGTGGAAGTGCCGCTCCTGCCGTTCCTCGCAACACGTGCGCAGCAGTCAGGGGCTGGCCGAGGTTCTCGGGTGGTGCGAGTGGGACCTCTGCATCATCGCAGCCTGAAGTGCAATGTCATCTTGCAGTGTCATCCCCGGGAGGCGTGCTGGGAAAAGCTGGAGGCTTGCGGGACGCAAAAGGAAGAGGGACTGGGTGTTGCAAAACAAATGCACGTGGAAATTGCCCATAACCAGGGCAGGCAACTGCTCAGGTGCCAAGTTATTAAATAACGGCTGTCAGAGCGGGTCCGAGTTTATCCGGTGATATACTGAGGCACTTGCAAGATAATTCATCCTGTAGCGTTGCCTTGTGAGCATGGTGAATGGCTCTGGCTGAAGAAATAAAGAGGATGCTTCGCAGCCTGGCAGTGCTCTCTGAGATAATATGCCTGGGTGTGCGGGTCCGTTGATTTATTCCTTTGGTTCTATGGACTGATGTTTGTGGCAGACAGATGCCGGCGTACTGATACTGCAGATGGAAGGTGATGTATCGCTCACAGAACCTTTAGCTGCTTTGGTTTTTGTTGTTGTAGCATTAGAAATACTTTTTTTTTTTTATTGCAGCCTGGCCTTTTATTCTAATTATCTGCTCGGTGTTGTCAGTAGAGAACAGAGACTGGAGGTTACAGGTGTCATGTACCCCGAGGATGGGAGGAAGGAGGGGTGACAGCAAGGACAGAGATGTCCTCAGCAGCCGGAGTGGCCATCAGGAACGAGTCTGACATAAAAGCAACCTTTCAGTGACAACTTTCTTTTACTGGCCAAGGGGTGAGAGAGCGGCGCCTCTGCAGAGTGACAGGCGGGGAGACACTGGTCAGGGCTTGGGATGGTTCCTGAGGGTCTTTTCTATGGATCCATCCTCTTCAGAAGAGGAGTCTCCGTTAGGCCGGGTTCTTCTACTCATTAGTCGTGTGAAGTCATAATCCTGTGATTTTTTTTCTTTTTTTTTTTGTTGTTCCATGACTTTACTACCATGGGGGGAAGGTGATTCACAAAAGGCATTGCCAAAAACCCAACCTGTGGGCTTGTTTGGAGCCCAGCCCCTGGGGGAGACACAGCGGAGATCTGCCCCGTGCTTTCGGTGCAAGGTGGGAGAGGAGAAGAAAGGCAGGAAAAGACCTTTTTACCCGGTAATGTTCCTTTCTGCAGCTAAGTTTTCTCCTCAGCCCTTCACTGTCAGCCGGCGTAGTGTGTGGATTTACAGATGAGTGGTGAGGTTATCATGGAAATGCTGAGCAAGTTGCTGCTTAGGTTGGTCATGGGAAAACCCAGATAACCGGGGTGTTCAGCACAGCCAGAACTGACGTTACGTGGTATTTTCTTCCTCGAGCGGTGTGTAGTTGAGCTGCCTTTCTCGGCTGCTGCAGTAAGGGGTTGGAGCTGGGCTGTAGCAATTAATATTGTGCCTTTACACTTCCCACTGTCCACAGTGGTGCTCCGAGTGTTTCAGGGAGTGCATGGAATTGAAAAAAGCAAGCCCTGAAAACAGCGAGTATTTGTTACCTGGTCCTGACCTGAGAGTCCTGCCCATAACGTTATTTTGCGTGCTGCTTTTGGGAAGTGATCCAGCAGACACAGGCGGGAAGGCTGGAGCCACGTGGAGGAAGCTCCTGAGATGCAATTGCTGAAGGAGCTGGAGCTACTGTCTTGGGAGGTCCCCAAAGAGCCTCTTCTGGAGTGTTGTTGCTTGTGGAAGGTGTTTGCAGCAAGGCCTGTAGGAGAAGGCAAGGAAGCAGCTAAATTCTTGAGGTGGTTTTGTTTCTTAAAAGAGCATCATCGTCGCAGCAGAAACCCTGTTCTCCTCCCAGGAGACACAGTCACCCGTTTCCTCTGGGGTGGGTGAGATGATGGGCGTGGAAGGTTCCTGTGGGTGCTGTTCCCAACAGTCTGTTGGCTGCTGCGGTGTGTTATTCAACAGTTTTGAAGCAGTGAGGCATTGTGCAAAAATGTGTGTGCCTTCCCCTTCCTTACTGCAGTGCTTAGGTGGGCTCCGTAAATCCAGAGGAATAAGCATTATTATGCTTTATGATTTTGCTTTATAGGCTTTGCAGCTGAAAGCCTCTCCTTCCAACCAGAGCTGGCTAAGGAAGGTTACTCAGTGCAATCATTATTCATGTTTTCTATCTGAGAGCAAGGGATACTCCTTTGCTGAACGGATTGTGAAAGATTTCTCTCGCCCTCTCCAAATCTGATGTAATAAAGCCAAAGCTGGAATGATCTCCTCCTTTTTTTTCCCCTAGCGTAGCATGATATATTTTCTGGGAGCAAATTTCTCGTGTGCCTCTCTCGGCAATGGAGATGACTTCATTTTCAGAAAACGTCTGTGGATTGTGCGGTTGTGACACCACGCAGCGCTACCTCTCTTCTACCGAGATGCAAAAACCTTCACTTCTCTGGGAGGCAGCCCCACGGCAAAATTATCCCAGCTCTAATATCGACGTGTGGGCATCACGTTTGGAAGTGGCTCTGGGTGACCCTGCAGGGCAGGGAGGTTGGACTGGGTGATCTCTAGAGCTCCCTTCCAACCCCCAACATTCTGTGAGGTCAACGCTCGACGTCGCCGAGGAGGTACACGGTGCATGACGGAGAGTGGTCCAAGGTGAAGTCATCCAGGCCTCTGCTCTTCTCTGAATCAGCTTATCCTCATAAATTACTTCAGCTTTCCTCCATGAGATGCCTGGGGTGTGTATTAGTGGAAGAAGGAGTGATCCCTCCCGCATATATATTGTAATGATCGCAGCGCTCTGCAAATCATAGAGTCATAGAATGGCCCAGGCTGGAAGGAACCTTAGAGATCATCTAATCCAACCTCCCTGTCCTGGGCAGGGACGCCTCTCAACTAGATCAGGCAACACGTGGGGACCCAATGGGGATCGAACCCGTGACCTTTGGTGTTTCAGCACCACACTCAACCGAGTGAGCTAAAGCAGTTTATAGCTGGGAGCTAAGCTTGCTGCAGACACACCAGTCATTTTTTATTATAACGATAGAAGAATTATTCCTTATTGAATACCTGGCATTGAGGTATAGCAAGCATATCGCTCTTTGGAAGCATTAGGAGGGAAGCACTTCAACCTAAAATTCTCGCGTCGAGGGCTGGAGAAGGAATTCACGTTGTTTGCTCTTCTGCTGGTTAATGAATCACCTGAGCCAGAAACCGGTACGAAATGTCGTAGGTCATAACAGACGTGTACCAAATCACAAGGTTTGCGGGGAAAACCCCTCTGAATTTCGCCAGGGCTGGTTTTCACTCAGCCCTCCGGAGGCACGCTGACTCCCCCAGGTTTCTCTTTGTCAATATAAGAGGAGGCAACTGTTAGTCAGCGAAGTATCGGAAGAGGAAGCGCTTAAGCAGAATGCTAACTTCAATAGAAATTAGTCAGCGGGACGGAGTGGCGATCACTCAAGACTCTTGAAGGCACTTCGAGTGGGCGCCGGGCTGCTAACAAAAATCCTCGAGCCTGTCGAAATCCGCTTCTCCCCGGGAGAAGTGCGATACGGCACGTACCGCAATTGTCTGCAGGACTGGCGAGGTGATGATAGAGAATTATAGATCAGCACGAGGGTGGCGACCAGAAAGCCAGATGAAAGAGCTACAAAAAAAGAAAAGACCGAAAGTCTCCCGCTGCAAGGCTCGTGCTGGTTTTCTGCCGTTTTTAATTTTTTAAGGGAATCAATGCGCTGTGCAGCCAAGGAGCCAGCAGGCTCCAATGTGCATCAGCTTCCAGAAAACCTTTGATGAGGGCTCTCGCAATGATGCTCTTAGAGAAATTTGGTTATGGGCAGAAATGGTTTCTAAAGAGGTACCGTTAGATGTAGAAGCTGAAGTTCTCCTTGGGCAGTGAGGGGGGTAGGATTCGCCATGGCTCAAGTTTTGTAGGGGAGCCTTGGATAACTAAGTTCCGCACCTCGCCGAAGAGAGCAAACCGAAGCGGCGGCTGTGCAAAAGTCAGGATGGAAAATAATAATAATTAGTGTTATCAAAGCACTTGCGGAGTAAGGCTGTGTTCTCCCTGAGCAACACCATCTTGAGGTGTCTCTGCTAATGGCAGATTTTTAGGTTGCGGCTAAAAAAAGACTTAAGATTTGCCTCTGAAGAAAGATTAAAAGTCTTTCAGCGAAAGGGGAAGCAAGAAAGGTGATTTTGGAGGATATATTAAGCAACAAGTGGTAACGAAAAGGCCAACCCAAGCTTCCTGTTGAGGTCTTTCTGCAACACGGGAACAAAGGCAAAGCCTTGAAAACTGAAAAAATGCATTTAAATCAGGTAACTGGCGCGACGCTGTGTTTTCCAGCTGAAATCATTCTATTGAACATCTGCTCAGAGACACAGGTCTGAGATGTGAGTGGGTTGTCTTCAGAGTACTTTAGCTAAGATTAGCTAATTGTTAGCGAGCATTTAAGTGTGGTAGGACCATTGACATTTGTGCCTGAACACCAAATGCCTGGAAGTAGCTTCCTCCAGGCACAGTGTTAGAGCATGGCCCTTGCGTCCTCGGGAGTAACCTATTTTCTCTACTGCCAGACAGACACTTAAATACCCTTTTCCACGTATTTATGATGTTGCGAACCTCTCAGTTTAGGATTTCTCCATAGTGATTTCTCTTTCTCCATGAGTATTTGATTAAATTTGTTTCTTCAAAATTCCGGGCAGAGAGCATGAGCCACACAGTAGGAGAACGAGAGTGTTTCTGGGTTTGTCGGTTCCTCCAACAAAAGAAAATCTTTTTTCATTAGGAAACGGTATTCTTACAAAACGCAGACATAATGTTTGTTTATAGAGCAAATTTGCAGATGGTGTTTATGAACAATATCAAAACTGTGGTTTGGGACAGGCTAGATTTCATAAAATCACTGATTGTATTTCGTGCTTGCATTGCAATTACTTAATCTCTTTCTTCTTGTGGCTCTCAGACAGAAACAAATGAACAGCAGCAAGTAGTGCTTGCACTGAGACAATACTTTTAAACTGTGATCTGAACGGAATATGAATTAATAATATGCCTGATCCTGGCTGGAATTCCATTTCAGTTGCGCGTTTACACCGCGGCGATAGATTTGGCCAGATCTGTTCGGGTTTTGTGCAAGTTTTCTACTCCGTAGCGGTAGCTTGGCCAACCCAGTGCAGCAGCGGTGCTGTGTCATTGAAATGGGGGGGGTCTCCTGGACCTCCTGCCTCTCCCTCCCTTTCCTGGGTGCTCGTCCCTGGAGCGGCGAAGGGCTCAGCACCGCGCCCGGCGTGTCACGTCGGAATTGGTTTTGTCTCTGATGTTCCCGTCATCGCTGGTTCCAGGTGGGAGGGGTGGAGAGGGGTCGACAGGGAGCGAGGAGCAGCACGAATCGAAGGCAGCTTTGAGTGTGAGTCTGTTAGTACTGGAGATGCTCCTTAGGGAGCTAATTTGAATAAAAACTTGGAGAAAATTTGGAGGAGCGGCTCTAAAGTGGAGCCCTACCCAAGGAGTGGGCTCTATTAGCATTTCTCACTTAAGCAACAAACCTGTTCTTTCTGCCTGTCCAAAATCTCACATGCCCCTAAGCACCAGCAACACTTTTTTGTGTTTTAACTTGGTTTCCTAAGGAGGCTTTGGAAGCCGCTCTGTCAGTCTTTCCCCAATATCTTTTGCATCTGCTGGCTGATTTCAGCTTCGTTGGGCAGAGGGAGAATTTCTGAGATAATCAGTTCTTGCAATTTCTGTGACAAGTGGCGCCGGGTTAGAGCAGAGAGACCCAAGTGTGTGCTGGCACTAGTGAAGGGACATTTGCAGCTCAGCTTCTTGATGACTGTGCCAGGCAATGGCCTTGTGGCCGCAAGTGTGTCAGCAGTGGTGGCCCAGCTGGCTCCGGGTCGGTCACACTCTGGTGCTGCCTCGCTGGCAAAGCACAAAAGGGATTTGGAGGAGCTGAGAGAGGAAGGAGGGACTTTAGGATGCAAATTCATAGGAAATGAGCCTCCGTGTCTGCTGCTGCATACGGAATAAGTGTTGTAGACTTTGATCTTAGACTTTGAGTCAACTGGGGAAGACTAAGTGGCACTTGGCTCTTTCGCCAAGCGTTGCACGGAGCAGTTGGGTGTGGGCTGCACGGAGGGGTGACGGCAGATTTTAAGGCAAGCAGGGTTGATCAGGAGTTTTTCAGTGCGATGGCGAGATGCAGGCTAGAAAGACCCCGTGTGACTTTCAGATCCAGTTTTGAAGCCTTACTTTGGGCAAGGTCTGAGCAATCGTGTTCTGCCTCCCGTTTGCATGCGAGTGAGCTGGGCGAATGTTCCCTTCCTTCTCGTTGTGTTAGGCTCTGATTTTCTCAATCAGTGAATAAAATCTGGTTAAATAACTTTGCGTGCTTACAGGCCCCAAGCTAATGAGGGTCATAAATGGTGTTAACTTCAAAGGAGTGTAACAGGTCAGGTCCATCCTTGTGGGCTGCACTGGAAGAAGCAGCCCTGGTCGTCCCAGCCTTTTGGGGCAGACTGGCCCATGCTTGCACTGCTCTGAGTAGGCTGGTTGCATCCACCCCACAAAGGTTGTCATCTTCTCCAGGCTTTAACAGCACTCCACACCTCTGAGACATTGGTTTTGTTCACTGGTGGGGCTCGAAAGAGGAGAGTGTGGCAACCCCTTTGCATCACTTCTGAGCTGAACCCGATGCAGCGAGCTGGGAGCTGAAAACCTGCGTGCCTTCAGCATGCCCCCAAATGAGTTTGAAAGAGATCTTTGTTGCTGCTCTTTGCTGAAGGGACCAGCCCACCTGGTACTTTGTAGTTGCGCCGGTTCCTCTTCACCTTTCTGGTTTGCTCCTCCGCTTTCGCCCCTCTCTGCCGGTGCCCCGTCTGCTGGAACTGCTGCTGCACGAGCCTCCCACCAGCTGGAAGAGCTGGGAGCTGTTTCCTTTACAGTCCCACTGGCATTCGTACACAGAGTAGGGCTTGTCCCCACTTTGACAACCCTCTTTTTTCCGCCCTTCCCCTCCCAACCGCTCTGAGTTACAGAGGCTCTCCTCTTCTCCCTGCCACTGCCCCAGCCAGCTCCAGCCCTGCTTCTCTTATGCCAGCCACCCCTCCCAGCAAAGAATTTTCTAGACCTGTTTCTAGTTGTTTTTTGGTTTTTTTTACGATGTTCTGACTCATTTTTCCCCTTCCCCTTCCAAAAATTAGAGGTGCCGTGATTCCGCATGGCACAGGCTGCTGATGAGCAGCAGCTTCTTGCGGAAAAACTTTGACCCAGCAATTCCCATCCCTGCAAAGTCAGAGGCTCTTGTGGTACCATCAGAGCCAGTTTCGTCCTTTGCCTTTTGGAGGAACTGCACGTGAGAAGATCTCTGCCACTTTGGAAAGCAGCAGGCACTGAGTAATTGTGAAAAGGTCCCTTCCAAGGAGGCACTTTTGAGTGCTGGCCATGCTGGCTAAAATATAATTTGTGTGTCTGGTATCTTCAGTATTTCTCATGTGCTGGACGGTGAAAAGAAGTTTTATAAACTATACTGAGGTAGTATATATGTGTGTGTGTATGTGTATACCCGTATCACTGCATCTCAGCAATATGTATTTGCATTTAATTTTCTATTGATTAAATAACAGGCTTGGGTTTGAGTTTGGTTATAGCTATCTTTATGTAGTTTGGCTTTCATCAAACTGCTCCTCTGCTTCATATGTCCATTTTCCTGCCCGTAGAACGGGCACAGCAGCACTGCTCATATCAGGAACTGAGGAGACATGTTGGCAACATTTAGGGGACAGGATGGGAGATGCCAGACACACACGATAGACGCTGTTATCGCTGGGTGCCCTGATCCAGCAGTGTGGACCCTGACAGCTGCTCCTAGCAGAAAGAATCTCACTATTTGCTTATACTCCGATACAAACCTATGTAAGTGTATTCAAGCTTGTAATCTTTTCATCGCTGATGTGGCTGAAGGCCTTCCTACTGTTGCTGAGTTCAAATAGATCCTTCTGGGAGGGGAATCGAGAGGTACCGGTGGTAAAGGAGAGGACTCTGTAACGTCCCCCCCACCTCTCTTTTATTGATGCAAAGAGCAGAGCTTTGGGACAGTGTTAGTTATAGACACAGAGTACAGCAAAGAGCAGCAGCTGTGTATGGTAGAAGGAAATGCACAGGCATCACTTAGCACTGCTCTCCTTTAATTAATAATTAGCTATTCCGACCGTAGATGAGAATGTCTCAAAAGTGCCGACAGAGAGTGTCAGCCCTTGGTGAAGCAATAAGGCAAACCAGCCAAGCCTTGAGGACCTAATTAAGGGTGTTCGTCATCAGACCTAGCCTCATCAGCCTATTCCTCTGGCTTGAAACCTGTGTGGGTGACCTGTCCCTAGAGCCCTAGGTTGAATTTCCAGATATCTGCAGAAGAACGTGGTTGCACGGGGGTTACCCAAGGGTCTGAGACTTGGATAAAACCACTTGACTAGAAAGGGGGATAGCCACGACCCACAGCAAACTAACCAGATTGTGGCCAGCGAAGACTTGGAGGGAGGGCAGAAGCTGTGATCAGGGTTACCCAAAGAGCCAATGGGAGTATTTTGCCAGTATCTCTCCCATGGAAAAGGGAAAGAATCTCTTTTATTGCTTCTCATGAGCCGGGATCGGTGCTGGGAAGGGCTCAGCTATTCTCTTGCTGCTCTCTCAGGCAGGTGGTACCAACCCCCACCGTAGTCCTGCATCCTCAAGCAAGGTCTTGATCTCCCTGGGTCGCTGGCAGGAAGGCTGAAGTGGGAGAAACACCAAAGGGACCTTCTCAGAAATCACCTCAGGTGGCCTGGTTTCGCCAGGACAGTGAGCTTTCTCTCTTCAAATCCAGAACTCGTTGGCCTAAGTTCCTCAAGGTGTTTGGCGGTCTGTGAGTCAGTGATAACTGGTCTTACTTAAAATGCTTCTCCTTTCCCAGTGCAAGGATTAAATGTAACGCAGTCACGTGCATAGTGCCAGGGATTGCCCACCTGTACACGTGTGCTGGCAGTAGAACCACTCGTGCAGCACGTTTAGGATCTCATTGCTCACACCAGTGAACCATCACTTGCGCGGTGGGACTCGTACGAGCGAGCGTAGGTGGCACAAGGCGAGAAACTAGATACACTCGCCGTGTGTCTGTGTTCACAGCCCAGTTTGCAGAGATGGTGACTGGAAGAGCGTTACACAAGTAGTCACTCACAATATGAGTAATGGTGTCTGCGTGGTGAACGCTTAAAAAAGAAAAACCCTGCAAAAATATGTCTCCAAGGCATTTTCACCACTGATAGCATCCCCCTTCCCAATGCCTATGGGCTGAAGCGGAGGGCAAGAAGATTTAGCCAAGGAAGAAGGTACTTTTCTGAGAAGAGTTCCTGCCACCAGGACGGGAGCTGTCTGCGCGTGGCTGCGCGTGTTCCAGCATACGAGGGCTTGGGGGGAGTCGTGGTGCTGGGGCTGTGCCTGCAGGCATCCGAGATCTTCATATCTGGCAGCTGAAAGAGCGTCGCTTCTGGTAACGGTCACGTCAACCAGGACTTTTTTTGTATTCTGATGGGATTTTGTCGTCGTTTCAAAAGCGTTCACGGAAAGCGAAACATGGAAAGTGCTTTTCTTGCTGGTGTGGGTTTGGGCTGCTTCCTATGGAGTAGCACAAATGGTGATTCCTGCGGAAGGAAAGGCAGAAGAGGTGGCTCAGCTGCTCAGGCGTTTTCGGTCTCGCTCACAAAGCAGTTGGGATCTGGGTTTTGCCTTTGCACCACTACCCCACGATATGGCGCAATATAGAATTAGGTATCGCTTGTAGTTTTTCCTTTCCCTTCATCTGTAAGGTTTTCCATTAGCTTCTCCTTCCCAAGACGTTGCCGCTGGGGAAGCGTGACCACATGCGGTCGTAGCTGTCATGGCTCTGGCTGAGGATGATAATAATTGCAATATTTGATCCTTGTGAAACTCGGGTCGTTATCCATTCCCATAGTGTTTCCTCTGGCATGTACTCTCAGGAAAATACTTTCTGGCACTGATTTCTATTAGATCGTGGAATAACCTTCCAAAGGCAGTGGCGGAAGGCCAATTGTTGATCCAATTAAAACAATGGTTTGGGATTAACCCCTTAACAGTTGCAAATCGCACGTGTAGCTCATTAAGCGCAGAAAAGCCAAGTATTTGAAGATACAGAGGTTAAAGCAACCTTAAGCCACGGGTATCCTTTCTCCGTAATTCTTAGGGAATTATTATTACGATTTTCCCCCGGTGCTCAGTTGATTTATTATTAGTGGCAAAAAGTCCTGTAAAATAAGAAAATAGCCGTGTCGCCTGCCTGTTACATAAGCTAACTTTACATGGAAAGGGTGCTTCATCCAGATCTGTTGCTATATATATATTGTTCTTAAAAAGGAGCTGTCTTTGTGACAATGGGGCTAAGTCGAAGGGCTGATTAGATGGGTTTTGTCTTTTTTTTTTTCTATTTTTTTTTTCTTTCCCCTCCCCGTATGGGCAGGCTCTGATTACTGGGAGCGATATCTCACCGTGAATGAATGGCACAGAGGGAGCTGCAAAGACAAAGAGCTGGCTTTGTCTGTGGATGAATTAAGATAGCATGTGGGTGGCTGGTGAATAGCACAGACTTCCTTCATCCTCCTGTCACTGAGCTTTTCTTGTGTTTTCATTTAAAAAAAAAACAAACCCCAAACTCCACAAAAAAACCCTGGGCTTAATCCCATGAACAATGAATTGAGAGCAAATTAGGGGGCTTAGAGAGAAAATAAGGCAACGTTAATATCTTAATGGCGACTGAAGCGTTGTCAAAAGTCTTGAAGGAAGCAGGATCTTGGCCTCACGTCCCTTTGATAGATGTACAGAGAAAGCTGCTGCTGCTATGATCGCCGTGTGCTTTCCTCTGGTTTCACTCTCCATTATAGCTGTGAACACGGGAGAAAAACTGAACTTGCAGGTAGACTCCAGGGAAACGATAAAATTTGTGCTGGGTCAGCAATTCACTCTGATCCTCCCGTGTCTCGCTGTGCCTGAGCTCTCTCCCCGGGCTTTTCCAGGTGGTCCCTGCCAGATGCTGAGTTGTCCTTGCAGGCGGGGTGGCATTCCTCCACCTGTCCCACCTCCTTCAACGCTGCCTCCTGGGGCAGCTGGGGATGGGTTCAGGGTCCTGCCAGGAGCCTGGGACAGGAACTCTCAAGCCAAACAAGATCTGCTCGTCTCTCGACGGTGCAACAACGCCTTTACAACACGGCGCAAGTTCCACCACGCAGGGATGCATCACATGGTGGTGTGGGCATGACAAGTATTTTCCCACATCATTACTTTGCTTTTCAGGGCTTTTATTCCTTCACTGTTAGTCCGCGAAAGGAACATCTTATTCCACGGGGAGACCTGTGAGACGTGATGTCACAACTTGGCCTGGGCTTGCCGTCGCATACTCATTTTTCCATTTTTCTCAAGATTTCCCAACAGCTGTTTTTACTTGGCTTTAGGTTCTGCACATCGAATCCCAAGTTTGGATTTTCAGCCTCTTGATCTTTCAGTTACTTCTAGAGTCAAAGGCTTGACTGGTCACAGGAGGCTTTGGACCACAATGCCCGTGGCTGACCTTGGGTTAGGTGCTGTCTGTGCCGCGCGCACAAAGAGCTGCAGCAGAGCACGTGTAGCCAAGGGGTGGATAAGCGTTGTTTTTTTATCTACAAGTCTCAAGCACGCAGGTAGTTTACTTGGTTTGTTTTTATTCTTGCAGCCTGTGTGATGAAAGCTGGAGCAGCTTGGAAATTTCAGAGGTTTTAAGAAATGTGCGTGAAGTTAGTCAATATAGTTAATGCATTGGTGTAACTTTTTATGGAAATTTTTAACTATAGATTTCATTTATAGTTAATAAATTATATATTTATTTACTAACGTGTTTACTTAATGCTGGAAATTTAATGACCACTTTGCATGTGCTTTGAGGAACTACAACACCTTCTCTCAGATTCCTCCTTGCATCTTGTACGTGGGTCATCTAGACCTATACAAGCACAGAACTGTATGTCCCTCTCCCCTTCCCATGCCAGCAGACGTGGTATATAGGCCCTGGGTGCTGCATTTCCAGAGCAGATGCAATTGCAGAAGACAGCAGAGCCCGCCAGACGTATGTTGCTCATGCTGGAAGTTCTGCTCAAGTTGATGGTGTGGAGAGCGTTGAAGGGTTTGAATCTGGCTTCAAACCCAACAAAACTTGGCATTTCTTCTGTGTCTTGTCTGGATCCTTTGAGCTTGAGCTTTCCACCTCCTTGCATGAGTGCTGAAGCCCGGTCTCCCATGGCTGTGCTTGACTTTGCTTTTGTCCTTTCTGCAGCAGCTCCTGACATATTTTGTGCTCCTTTGCCTGTCCCCAGTGCTGTTTTCTGCAGAATGAAAAGCAGCACTGGGTTGAACCCACCTTCTTCTTTGCCGTGGAAATAGCTTGTGGACTTCTTGCTGCAGAGCAAGGGAGGATCAAAAGACAGAGGAAAAAGAAAAAGAAAATGCTTAACTCCATTGGGATGTCATCTTCTGACCTGGTCTTCCCTTTAGAAGAAAGGCAGGGAATTTAGCCAAAAATAACAGGCTTGAAACTGGGAGACCAACCTGAATGCTTAGTTTATGCTTCCTTCTTTTGACCTCGTGCTTTGTAGTGACTTAATTAATGATTAATGCGCATGGGCCCTCTTTTTCATACCTTAACCAATCCCACCTGAAATAACCCAAACCCAGGATGCATCGACACGGATATTGTGTGTCCAGTCAGAGCACATGGAGTAGTATGTTGTAATAGCTGTTACCTCAGCCTTTTGTCTGACATAGGAAAACTGTGTTCAGAAAATTACGCTGGAGTTCAGGAGCGTGAAGGACAATAAGGGAAATTCATTAACCTGGTTGTCACTTGTGTTCTGATGGTGGAAATTAAATCCACCAAGCCCCTAGATGTCCAGCTCCATCCACGGGGCACCAGGAAGACCTCCTTGATGTCGTTGAGGCAGCTCTCTGTCCTGAGAGATGGGATAAGGTGTTTCAGTCTCCTTTGTAAAACCTCATGGGATCTCAGCTCCCAAAGCCTGTTCACGGCATCACAGGTTGTACCAAGGGCATGGTGCTGGTGGTGGGGACCCACACCTAGGACTGAAGAGATGGAGTTGAAATCAAGTAAGGACGTGAGTTGGGGCTGTGGTCATGACAGGAACAGCCTCTTGCATGTGGAAACACAGAATCACAGACTGTCTTGGCTTGGAAGGGACCTCAGAGATCATCTAACCCAACCCCCTGCGGTGGGCAGGGATGCCCTTAACCAGCCCAGGTTGCTCAAGACTCATCCAGCCTGGCCTTGAACATCTCCAGGGAGGCGGCAGCCGCAGCCTCTCTGGACAGTTTATTCCAGAGTCTTGTCACCCTCAGACTGAAGAACTTTTTCCCAAGATCCAATCTAAATCTACCCTCCTTTAGTTTAAATCCATTTTCCCTTGCCCTATTGGTGGACACTTTTGTCCAAAGTCCCTCCCCAGCTCTCTGCAGGTTCCCTTCAGGCACTGCAGGCAGGGATAAGGTCCCCCCGGAGTCTTCTCTTGCCCAGGCTGAACAATCCCAACTCCCACAACCTGTCCTTGTAGCAGAGCTGCTCCAGCCCCTGGGTCATCTTTGTGGCCTCCTCTGGACTCGTTCCAACATGAGTTAATTTGAATTGGGCAGAAGGACAGGGGGACGCAGTGGTGCTGGGGATGTGCTGCCGGTTGGAGACGCAAACGAGGGCTGCAGGCTCGGCGTCGGGGAGGGTGCGTGCACGTGCTGGCAGTTCTTGTGTTGCATGTTTTTACAGGGGAGTTACAGGAATTGTTCACGCTGGTTTTCCCTGAAGGATTCCCTGGAGGACAGGAGAGGGAAAACTGAATAAAGTAGGATGAAACTTGTGCTCAACCTGCCTAAATCTGAATATGTTCTGTTCGTATTTTGTTGACAAGAGTTGAGCTGGAAAGATGATAAAAGGGTTTAACAGAAAGGTTATCTTCGGTGTTGAGCATGGACCTTCCCTTTGCATTGAAAACACTCCGTCCAGATCTGACACATCTCTAACAAAAGCAGCTTCTGTTTTTTTGATATCCATTATATAAGGCAAAACGAAAGTGAACTATGGTTTTGACAACAGTTTCAGATCTTCCTTAACGGAACCTGGACTTCATTTTATTTTTGATTATGCTCTTCACTGAAAATCAGTTTTCTCCTCTCCTAGTTGAAACCACAAGCTAAACCAAAGATGTAGAAACGGTCTTTAACAGGAAGTTTATTAAGTTGCAGGAAGGAAAAAAAATCTAGTTTAATTTTCATAACTCAGGAGGAATATGCAGTTAGAGCAAAAAAACATAAAAATCTTTTTTTTCCATGCAAACTTTGCCAATTTGCTCTGCAGTCGTCAGCAAAAGGATTTTATTCCTGTATCATGGAGCACCCGTTTTACCCGTTGGAAGAAGCATCTCGCTTGCGTGTTGCTTCTACTGAGCTGTGCCAGTCCCTGCCCTTGGAGCCGGCAGACACGTTGCCAGGCTGAGATGCTCTTCTGAGCTGATGCAAGCTTCAAAAAGCAGAGCCCGGGAATTTTCATGATTCCCCCTGCCGCAGAGCATGCCACGGCACTTTCCTTTCCCGCAACACGAGGGGACGAAGCCCTGCGCCTGCCTTGGAAGGAGGGGTGGGAACCAGAAGCGTTCTGTGGAAACACGCCGAATTAATCCTGCCGCGAAGCCTAGGGCTCGTCGCCAAGGAATTTTTTGGGGTGGTTTGAACCCAGTCCCACTGTGCCGCGGAGAACGCTTGGCCTCGCTCGCGACGCTCCCTTCCCGGCCGCAACAAAGCTCCGCAAGTGGGTAGAACGGGGTGAGCGGCCGCTGCTTTCATGTGCTTCTAGGTGCACCAGCACCGAGCTCTGCCAGTTTGCTGGGTTCTGGGACTTCATGGTGTGGTGAAGCCGAGTCTTGTTTCTCTGTGGGGTGAAACAGGGTTGGAGTGTAAGGGAAAACATTGAGGGGGGCAGTGAGCATGAATTTACCGGCTCTGGCAGGGCGGAAAGAATATGGGGCGATTAACCAGCACATGGGAGCTGATGGGCTGCTGGCTAGACAACTGGTGCTGATTCATTAGGCTCTAATTACAAGTTATTTTTACCCATCTTTGCAAAGGCGCTGCTTGGAAGGCAGCGCTGAAATCCTTCCTTCATCCAGGCTTTGGTAAAAGGCAGATGGGAGCTTGTCTGTCCTTAGAATCATGCAGGTTGGAGAAGACCTTTAAGGTCATCGAGTCCAGCCGTTCTTCGCGTTTGTTTTTTGGGAGGAAAGGCAAAGCCACGCTGCAGATGGAGGGAGCACCGCTGTGTTGGACTTGTCGCCCCATGGGATGACCTGGAGGGCAGGGAGCGGGTGCCGGCCGCGTTTGCTCCGTGGGTTTTTCCAAGGGAAAATCCAAGCTTTGCTTCAGGTTAACGGGGAGGGGGGTCGATCAGCACAAATTGTGTATTGGACACAGGATCTCAGCAGTCTGTTTTTTTCTTTCAGTTCTCTTCATGCGTGGTTCCCATAATGGTAAAGGAAGTAATTTGTCAACTGCCTCTCCATCCCTTTTACTTTATTACCTGCCTCGTGCAGCAGGTATAATTAAGAGAGGCTCTGTGCCCAAAGTGACACAGGAGTGTCCCGTTTGCAGCAGCATGAAGTATGCTCAAGAGGAAGCATTTAAATCCCTTATTAGTGTCCTTATTCTCAAGGACCAGGCTGTTTTCTAAAGACTGTTGTATTTTCTTCTGTACATAGCTTAATACTCTTTCACTAAGCACTGTCTCTAGTGATAAATTGCCTTCTTAAAAAAATCCCGACGCGCTTGGATAAAGCCTCGTGCCTGAGGATGAAACCTTGGTAACCCCGAGATTTCTTCCATATGGGTGGGAATGACCCACTTCCCTTCCTTTTTGCATTTAACACATCCAAAGGCCACGGTCACAGACTGATGTGGAGAGCCCATGCATATGCAGAGCAAATTTCGGTAAGGGAGGTGCCTGAACATCAGTTTTCCAAAAAAAAAAAACCCGCAGCAAACATTATCTTTCCTTTTAGCTCACCCCTTCCCTGAGGTCTGAGGACTCCGGAGTGGTTTGATCCTAGCCATGAGAAAAGTTTGGGCAGGGAACGTGTCCAATACCCCCACGGAGCTGCAACACGGTGGTGCTGGTGGGGAAACATTTCTGACAGGTAACGCTTACGATTGCTGGCTCTCGTCAGGAGCTGTGGATTTCAGGCAAGACTAAAAGCTGCAAATTGTGGAAAGAGCTTATTTTCCTACACAGAGTCCGTTGGGAGACCTGTCTTGGTGAGTTGGCTTGGAGAGAGGTCTGCAGAGCAGTTGTGTCTGCTTCAAGTCTGGCATCAGCCGGAGCAGCCAAGGTTGTCCTGCTGCACAGTGTCTCCTTTCCTGCGTGTCTCAAAAGGTCAGAAAACCGTCACGGAGCAGGGAGGAGCTGGCTGGCCTGAAGCGTGACCTGCTGAGCTGTGGAGGGCCCCAGGTCAGGTGCAGGAGTGTGAGCACGACGGCTTCATGTAACTTGAGGAAACCTCCCGGTCTGGGATGGTCCTTCACCCACAGACCGTAACTCAGAGGTGATGATACCTGGGCCCTGCCAAGTTTCCTCAAGGTTTTGTCGAAGATGGGAGGGATGTGGGCTGTTTATGACATCTGTGAACCCCATCTGGAAAGGACCTTTTTGTTTTTTCCCATCTCCTTGTCTTTCTGAGGGACTGGAGTAGAAGTGGTGGAGAACGAGTGTCAAGGCAGTAGAGTGACAAACCAGACGGGTTGTGCTGGTGTGATGGGGAGGCCTGGCTGGGGCACTGTGGCTGAGGTGACTGGGTGGGAGGCAGAGCTTCGGGAGAGACGAGGGAGCTGGGGAGGAGGAGGGCAACCCAAAACACACCCAACCACGGGCTGTGCCGGAGATCCTAGGGGAGAGCTGGGGAGGGCAGAGCAGGACTTGGTGGCTTGGACAAAGAGGAAAGGAGAGCGAATACTGAGAATATGTATCCTTCTTCTTTGGAGTTAATACGAAATTGAGAACAAACCTCCTAACCCCATTAAGTACTTCTGCAGAGAAAGCGTGGTGCCGGCTCTCTATTACTTTCTGGAAGAGCGCTCAGCCAGACGTTTGGCGAGAGGTTCCAGCAAATCACGAGGTAAATGCAGACTGCAGGTACTGTGAGGAAACCCTCGGTTCTCTGGTTCTCCCAAACTCTGGGCAAGGTCTTCTAGTGCAGAATAAGTGAATCACGAATGAGTTTCTTATCCTCTGGACAAGTAATGGGGCTCCCTGATGTGGCTTCTGCGAGCTTTTGGTGCATGGAATGTTTCTTCTCATGCTCATTTGATGCAGTCCATAAATTCTGGTGTGCTGAAAGTGACAAAGGGGAAGGAGACCAAGAGCCCTCTCCTGGCACAGACTGAAAGGACAGCTGGAAAAATAGCTCAGGCTGATGGGCTCGGATGGGCAGGTGGAAGGAAGGCGTGAACACCGAAGTAGGGCTGAATGGCAAGCCACACACTTTATTTATAACCCAAATATAAATATACCCCAGATATAAATCCAGAGAGTGTGTGCTGGGTAGGCACGTGTTGCAGGTGCGCAACGTGGAAAATCTTGTGGCTTCCCCCCGGGCTGCTCCTGCCCAGCCGAGCACGGGCGGCTCTGGGGGGGCTCGGGCGCCCTGGTTTGCGTGGTTGACGGTAGACTGGCACGCTGTCAAGCCGACTTGCAAGAATTTGTGTAAACAGCTCAGTGAAGTATGTTTTGAAAGAAGTTTTTGGAAGGCAGATTGCGAGGCACCTTTACGGTTTTGCTGGGCTTCCTTCTAAAGGTGAGCAGCAGCTCCAGGGGAAGCATGGAGAGGTTTGCTCTTATCTCCAGACCATCGTCCCTGCCGTGACCACTTGCTGAGCTGATTCCCATCTCATGGGCATCAATACTGAGCAAAGAGAAGGCTGCAGTGGTCGGGGACTTTGTCCTGTCCTGCTCTCCTGCTGAACTCCTTTTTTAGCATGGGCTCAAGATACCTCATAGGCCATAATTGCAAAACGTGGGGATAAGCTCAGGAGCTGTGCTGGTAAGTAGGTCTGAGCTCTAGGAGCATTTCTTAGAGTAACATCTCAGCGTTGTGTCTGGGATCCTGCATCTCCCATGGCATGGCCAAGCTCTTTTCCATCCACGCATGTGTCACTTCTGGTCTGGAAGCCCCTGGCTGCTGTGGGGTGTCCATAGTCTGCTCCCACACCAGGTTGTTCCCAAGGACGTTACATTGCTGGGGTGCTTTGACCAAACTGTCTGGACAGCGTGAGCCACTGGAGAATACTCTGGCTGAGGGGTTGGACTCGATGATCTTTCGAGGTCCCTTCCAACCCCTGACATTCTGTGATTCTCCTGATCTGGCCAGTGTTATATGTTCTACAAACACCACCTGAGGTTGAGACCGTCATATAATTGCTGTAAATCAAGTCTTGCCTATGCTTATGTATCACCCATAGATCCAAAACACCTTACGTATATGGAAACCTTAAATTAGACATTAGGAAGAAATTCTTTACCCTGAGGGTGGAGGGGCACTGGCACAGGTTGTGGATCCCTTGAAGTGTCCAAGGCCAGGCTGGATGGGGCATTGAGCAACCTGATCTAGTGGGAGATGTCCCTGACATGGTGGGGGCGTTGGAACTAGATGAGCTTTGAGGTCACTTCCAACCCAAACCATCCTGTGATTCTACGATCCACGTTGCATGAGCTCTTTCACACTGCCTGTAGGATAGTTAAAGACCAAAATAGGCATGAAGGTGCTTATAAATTCAGAAAGGAACTGAATGTGTTGTCGAAGTAAATAAAACAACCGAGGAAGGACACTCTCCTGATGGGCTGGGAGAGGGCTCAAGCCACCCCAGCCACCAAGTTTTGGTCTGATGGGCTGCGTGGACTTCGCTCTGACACGCGGACCCGTGTGCTGGGGGTATCAGGTTGCAAATTGTCACCCGATTTTGGTGAAATGCGTGCATACTACAGACGTCTGTATTGCATTATTATCCCTCCAGATCCTATAGACATTCCTCAGTGCTCCTTTGGGGCATCATCTGTGCTGCTAGTTCCCATAACAACTTGTGAATTTATCATTCCAAAGCTGCTTTTATTTTTTTTGTGTTGGTTTTCTTTTTTTTTTTTAAAAAAAAAAAAGAAGAAAAGAAAATCAGCCCAAATTCTCGTGTCTTTTGTCAGCTACTGAAGCATTCGGATCCCTGGCAACCTGCCGCTTTTTTTCTCCTCCTCTTTTTCTTGTTTTTCATGAAAAGAAATCCGGGCATATGCTTAGAATGGTCGTTATTTATAAAGGAAAAGCGTATCACCTATGCAGAGCTATAGATGCTGGGCCTTGGTAAACGTTTAACATGGAGAGACTGGTAGATTAAAAGATTTTTATGTCTTTGGTTGATGTATTAGTCTCTTTCGCATCTCTCTGACAGGTCTATTTAGAGTTTCCTTCTTGCCTGGCCTTTCTCTGGCAATGACACTCATTGCTCTCTGCCCGTCAGTCAAAGGGAGTTAAAATAGAGCTTCAGTGGCTCTGCTGACACGATGCCCTTGTAATAGTAGAGAGTGATAAATACCAGCAATAACTCTCCTACTTAGAGATGCCCTGGGGGAGGTTGGTGGGCAGCGTCCCCCCTCCTGCCTGGGGTGCAGGGACCACCTCTCAGTCCTGCCCTGGGGGTACAGAGGAGAGTAGGGTGGGTTGGTTGGTTGGTTGGTTTGGAGGTTTTTTTCTTTTTTTTGTTTAGTTTTTTCTTCTTTTTCCTTTTTTTTTTTTTTTTGTGTGTGGGTTTTTTTTTTTTTTTTTTTTTTTTCCTCTGGGAGTTAAGGAGCAATGTTAATGAACCGGAGGCTTTTGATGGGGTGTGGAAAGACCCATCTTCTAAACAGCAAGGCAAGGGGGATCATGCTTGCGGTGAACTCAGCGTGGTGGTGTCCAGAGCGTGGAGCTGAAACACGGCAGCTGAGGGCGGGAGGACGGGATTTGGCACGGACTGGGAGGGTGTTTTGGTGTGTGTAAAACACTCCAGCATCCTCAGGGAGAAAGCCGTTTTTTTAAAATGGACATTTTCTAAGTGAGCATTTATGAACCACACATGACCATTAGGGTGGAATAGAAATCATTTAACTGGTTGGAGACCAATGTGTCTGTTATTTCAACTCCTGCAGTGCTTTGCCTTCACTCGGGTTTCTTTGCCCAGGTATTTACCAGGTTACTTTTAATTCACTATCTTGTTCTGCATGAGCACTTCAGGATGATCCTCTTTGGGTGCACAACCCTCGGTGCTGCTACTTTTCTCCTTCTTTTGAGAAACTGCCCAAAAATATGGTGAAAACTGCCCTAAGTTTAGACATACAGATGCTTAATAACGTCAGGCACGACGTTGAAACTTATAGATACACAAATTCTGCAAACGTTGGCACCTGAGTAATTGGGTTTATGTCACACACTTGGTCACATCACGGCGTCTGAGCTTGTGCAGAGAGAAATACTGGGGTGACAGACAAAATCTGAGCTCAGGGCAATTAGTGACGGTGCTAAATTAGTAGCCAGGTTTTAAATTAGTAGCTAGGTTTTAATGCAGTGGTCAGTTTGTGCTGTTAAAGAGTTAAGAGCCCGGGAGGAAGAAGCTGGAGTTTGTCTGAGGAGCATTTATCCACCCTCGGTCAGTCCTTGGCATTCCTCACTGCTGAGCAGCCCTGGCTTTGGTGCTTTTAAGGACAATGAACTGTTGCTTAGGAGGAGAAATATTCCCATTTGAATTAGATTATCTGACAATTTAAGTACAATTGCATGAAAACAACATTAAGAAATCATTAAGATGTTCTAGATAATAGGTCAGCCCTGTCTGGTATCCCATAGCACTAGCCTGGGTTTCTTGGCTTGCTCCGCCTTGCTCCTTGGCCATCCAGGAACAGAGCAAGGCAACAGTTCTGTAAAACTTAGGCAAAAGAAAAAAGAAAAGGAAAAAGAGAAAGAGAAAGAAAAGGAAAAAGAGAAAGAAAAGGAAAAAGAGAAAGAAAAGGAAAAAGAGAAAGAAAAGGAAAAGAAATGGGAACAGACAAAGAAGAAAAAGAAAAAGAAAAAGAAAGTAGCTTTTCGTGTATGTAAAACGTGGTTCATCCACAGAATTTAAAAAAATTGATGATCTTAAACGTCTTTCCCAGCCTAAATGATTCGGTGTTTCTGTGATTTAAATGAAGCTCGTGGAGCCAGCCGTAATTTGGGCATTTCTCAACTTTGCAAACAAACGTTCTTTAATTAAAGCTTGTCTCTCACTTCCGATGATTTTATTTTATTTTTTTTTGAGAAAAAAAGCCAATGAAGGCAGAGCTGCAGGACCGGGAACCCTCCCAGTTCTGCCTCGCTGTCGGCTGCACCAGTGAGTCGTCCCCTCCACAGGAGCTGGTCTTACTGGGAAGAGTTGCTGGGTGTGCGCAGCTTGGGTTTGCTGGTTGAAAGAGCTCCTTACCAGGTCAAAACCCAGGGGTCCCTGTGGGGAGGTGGCCCAGCAGCCCAGGACAGCAGGAAGAAAAGTGGCTGCTGCACGGAGCGGGGTGCCTAATCCCGAGCCCCGGAGTCGGTGCCCGGGCTGGTCTTACACAACTTCTCCGCTCTCTTATTTGCCTGAGTTTTGAATGCCATTTGCCTGGCCCTTCAGATCAGTAGGACGTGTTGCTCTATGCTGTAGCCAATGGAAATCGTGGCTGCAGCATGTCCCATAGACCAGTGATCCTTTTTTTAAGGGGTTGTTGCAATTTTTCCAAGCTGGGCATGATCACGGCACCTCCCACGAGTGGGGTACGGGGGCTGGAAGGGGGTTCAGGAGATGAGAAGGGAGCCCGGAGCCCCCCACGTAAGTGCGGATGAGGGTTTTCGGGTCTGACTTGGCGAAATGGAGCGAATTTTCCTGGGAGCTGTAAAGATGTTCTTCCCGAATCCAGGACTTCTGCCATGACCAACTTCCAGTGGGAGTGGAGAGCTGGGACGGTTCTTTCAGAGAAGTGACTGGGCAGCACAATTATTTTTACTCGGGGTAAGGCGTTTCATTTTTCGTTTGCTTTTTGACCCTGCTGCTAAAATTATTATTCTAGTAGGTCTGAGTTGATCCTTGCTAATTTAAGCGTCTAAAATAAAGTTAGAAATGAGCTGCGCTTCCGTGAGTGAAACTCCCGTTCGTCGATGCAAGGTTTATTTCATGGCAGTGAAATCATTACCAGTAAGCAACTGGTGTGCTTTGAAAACACTGGAATCGTTTAGTGGTGATAAGTAGATAGCGAGGAGCGGCTCAACAGCTACTCTAGATTAGCACACTAGAAGTTTTGCATTTATTTACAAAGGGGAATGTTTTGCATTTATTTACAAGGGGAATGTGTTAAGAGAATAAAACAGTGAGATCAGCCCCCGAAGAGTCTCTCCCCTTGCATTTGTTCGATTTATTCATCTAGCTAATGGGTTACACCTCAGTAAACCTGCCATAGTCGACTGTGACATTTTCCTGACTATTTTTTTCCCCCCTATTTTAATCAATAGTTTTAGCCCCAGTTTCCCCCTGGCCTCCACTCTAATTGCCCCGGGGAAATTCCAGTCTTAGGTTTTCGCAGTATCAAGTTATTGGATTATATTCTGTGAGTGGGTTGGAGGGGAGGGAAGCGCGATCAATATCCGCATCCTCTGGAGGTTTATGAAGAAATCCTCCCAGGGAATAGCTTGGCCTGTGATTTTGCGAGGCGTTTGGCAGGGCTCGGCATCTCGGGGATCGCGGAGCTGGATGCGAACTTGGCTGTTGCGCTGTTTCACACGGGATTTTCAGTGCCGCAGCGCAACACTTAACTGGTTTCTGCTTAGTATTTGTGACTTGGGATGGGGCTATGCCCATCCAGAGATTATCGCACCCACGTGCTTCGTTTTGCCTGAAGAAGCGGGTATCTCTTCATTCCTCTCCCGTTACCAACCGCCTTAGTTCAAAGAGACTTTTTGTGGCTCCCAGAGGTTGACTTTGGGGTTGTCGTTAGTGCGAGATGTTGTTGGCAGCGGGTTGTCGGAGTTCCCCGCCAAGAAGCATGTTTAGGCGTTTGGATTGCTCTTGTAAATTTTAATTAATCGCTTCGCCACTGCGTAGGGCCGCACTGTAACACGTACTTAATGCTCGAGTATTCCATTCCGTAGAGCAACGTTGCACCGCGGGGCAGCCGATGTCCGCGTTCGCGACGGGTTTGTTTGCAAAGAGTCTTTCTAAGCGCTCGCCGTGCCCGGAGGGGCTGCCGTTTGGGTGCCCTGCCCCGCTAGCAGGGTGGTGACGGATGCTCTGCCTCTGCGGACAGCTCCCCAGACAGTCCTTCGGGAGTGTTGTCATGTCTCCAGAGAGCTACAGTCACCCGGTCAGCTGTGGTCTGGCTCCTAACGAGAAGCGTGCAGGCAGGGCGCTCTGTTGTAGAGACCGGACTTCTCGGTTGTGCTCAGCCTTTGCTTGCTTTGACAGAAGCGTAAACCTGTAAAACAGCAGGTGTCGGGCAAAAAGAAGAGCTGATTTGGCTTCTCTGGTCATTGTCACCTGCAAACTGGTGCTGAGAGGTGTGCGGAGCCCCTCTCAGCCCTGCCGGCTGTCTGTCCATCCCTAAGCTCCATCAGCCCCCGGTGGGTGGGCACTGCTTCTTCCAGGCAGCTTCTGCAGTGCCTACAAGGTGCTGAAGGGATCTCTGGAGACTTTCAAACCCCGCTGGGACGCGTCCCTGGGTGACCTGCTCTGGGTGACCCTACTCTGGCAAGGGGCTGGACTGGATGACCTCTAGAGGTCCCTTCGAGCCCCAACATTCTGTGATTCCATGATTGATTCAAGATGCGTGATCAGGTGCCCACGCATTCCTTATGGACAATCTGCCTTTTCTGGCCAAGAGGTGCGTGCAAAACCTACGCGCCTTTCGAGTAATGCTGCGATATTGCTCCAGCCTGAGGATTTGGTAAGAGGATTTGGGCGGCGTAGGGGATTTCTGGTGCTTCCGCTTCATGTCGCGATGAGTTTTACAACAAAAAGGCTTTCTGTTTCCCTTTGGTTGGTTAGCGCAGCGCTTTGCGTCGGCGAGAAAGTCACAGAAGGGAGTTAAAATAGTGCGTGTGGACTTGATTGAACTACAGCTGTACACGGTGGTCCCTCACCTTGTAGTAAAGTTCACGGGTGCTAAGAGCTCCTGATACAGTTAGTAAAAGGGGAGGCAAACTCCAGATGGCAGGAATGATGCCATCGTGCTGTTTTCAGGGGTTTTTTTGTTATTTTTTTTTTAAGTGAAACACGTGGCTCCTTTAACTTCTGCAAAGCAATCAGTGCTTTCGTACTCCAGGCACTGCCTTGCTGATTCCTGGGCACCTGGGAGTTTGACCACATCTTTTAGCGTGAAACCCTCACCCGAAACAGGCTTGTGGACCGAACCAGAGTTTTTATGTTATAGCCCTGCGCAGGGGATGCTGTGGAATAGTGTCCCCCAGAGACATTTGGCCAAAAACCCGTGCAAAGGGATGAAGGAGATAATTTTGCTGCTGCCGTGTTTGTGATGCTTTGACCCAGGGGTGCCAGTGCAGCCTGGGAGTAGCCCAACATCCCAAAAGATATACTGAATAGTTTTATTTATGCAGAAATCTCATTAGAGAGCCCGCCACCAGAGGCATCACAACTATTGTGATTTTATGTGAGTGTGCCCTACTGTCATTTCTGCAATGGTTGTTTTTTCACTTTTTTTTTTTCCCCTCCCTACTTCTCTGATGGGGAGATTGATGGAGGCTCAGCACATCCTTCCAGGGGTGGAATAACAGAAGGGCTGACTTCTGCAGCATGACAAAGCTGTGATTCTTTTTTAATATTTTTTTTCTATTTTTTTTTTTTTATTATTGAAAACCAGACTTTGCAGCCAGCCTCATCACTCAAATACCTGTCCTTCTGGGACGCTGTGCCCTCGCTTGCTCAGCGCTGCCTGCTCCAACCCAGAACCTGGTACTCCAACCTATTGATTGACATCTCCGTCTCCAGCTCTGATCTCATGTCTTGACCATCTGCTTCTTCTGGTGGTCTCTGGAGGGTCTGCCAATCAGCAAAGCAGGCTCAAAACTTGCAGGCAAATGGGTTAGATTATTTTTGGACCTTCCTTGCAGCCATCTGTTTGGGAGGGAGCCATGAGCTTGTCGTACCCAGCTGGGTTAAGGTGCTGTGGCAGCCTGCACGGGAGGAGGAAGCAAACAGGATAAAGAAAATTACCCTCTTCTCAAGGAGGTGAATCAGCTGCGAGACGGCGCTGAGCTCCCAGCCAGCAACTGGCACCAGCAGCGAGGTATCAGGATATTTCCCGGGCGCTGCTGGAGCTGGCTGCTGCCTTCAGGTGACGACGGCAAGTTTGGGGTGGCTTCGAAGCCGACTCGCGTTGCCCGTGACAACCTGGGTTCGAGTCTGTTTTACATGCACACACGTACACACGTGCCTGTGTTGCTATAACAACCACCCAGGACTTTTTAAAAAATCCTGGACTCTGTTTTCCAGGTTGCACAGCACCTAAGTTTTGCTGCAACGCAGGAGGTGAGCGGCTGCCTTCAGTCTGTTTTTGTTCTCTCCCCCTCCCGCTAAAAAAAGCACGAAATCAAGTACGCTAGGCAAAATGTCTGGGTTCATGATGTAAAAAGATTTTGTAGTGCCATAGTAGGAAAAGAGAGGCACAGCCCAGCCAGCTCAGGGTGGTAAAGGCTGACAGGGAGATGCTGGTTTTTGGTGCCTCCCAGAATGTCACAGTGAAATAATGCCACCAGTGTCACCAGGCAGCAGTAAATCAGTAAATGGCGAGTGAAGATTATGACCTCTGCAGCCTCTGACCCCACGTGCTCCCAACTAATGCTGCGAGAGAGCAAGCAGATACGGGTGAGAGCCGGGGATAAGAACAGCCAGGAGCCCGTGTGAGCCATAGGAAGCTTTCCCGAGAGCTGCAGGCTCTGGGGAACTTTTCTAGGCAAGTTGTCTCCTGTAGCAGGCTCCTACCAATGCTCCTATTTTTCCCTTTTTCTCTGGGCGGTGCTGGGGCTTTGTTGCAGGGAAGGAGAAGATGCAGTGACCAGACAGCACATGCGCCGCCGGCGCGTGACGGCCCTCGTGCGCGGGTCTTCGTCTCGCATGTGTTTGAAATTGAGCCTTGCCTGCGAAAAACAAACCCTGATGGAAGGGAGGGAGTTCTGGTGTCCCCTCGTAGACATTGTGGATGGGTGGTGACCCAGCAGAAGGTGGCTTGGGGCAGAGCCCAGGACCTGCGATGGCAAGTTTTGGTGTCCCCTTGCTCACAGCTCCTCCTCGGTGCAACCATCCCCTGCTCCACGCCGGATCCTTGGGGCTGTGGGTGATGTGAGATGGTCAAAAGGGAGGCACCTGACGCTGTTTCATCAATGGTTGTTAAACTCCCTGGCAAAACGTGTGTCCTGTCACCCCTAAAAGTGCCACACAGTCCTTCATGTGGCGATTTCGTGGACAAAGTTTGTGCTGCATTGTCACATTCCAAATTCAAGCCGTTACCTGAGGGAGGAAAAAACGTCGTGATTCTGTGATGAACCATGCAAACACTGATGTCTGGGATACCCTAGACTATTTTCCCCACCCAGAATCTGTGTTAAGAGAATGGAAGGAAAAATTTGGATTTTTGTTTAGGATTTCTAGGTATGTGGTAGTTCAAAACCAGCTGACGTGACTAGAGTGCTGGAGATCTAGAAATCCTAAAGTGTGGGCGGGAGGGATCTGTGCAGTCTGAGAGCGGAGGTGAAGCTGGGTCCGTCTCGCTGACGCTGGATCCCTTGCAGAGGTCAGATACTCCTCTGGTGCTGGGTTGGGATTCTTGGATGGGGTGCAGGAACATGGTGCGCGTGTTTGGTATCAAGTGGTTGGCATGTTCCTCCTGGTATCACCCACGCTTTTTAATTTGTGTGAGGACTCTTCAGTGGTTTCACTACTTTCAGTGTTGCGAAATGCTGTCTGCAGGCTGGAAGGCTAGGAGTGTTTCCTGGTCGTGTTTCATAGGTGGAGGTGGTCTCCCGTTAGCACTCAAGACTGAATTCTTGGTCATTGGCTGTGCTGAGCAGAGTCTGAACGCGGGCGATGCTTTGCCTCTGTTCAGAGACGGGGTCCTGAAAAGGTCAGAATTTGATGTAAACGTGCCCTATTCCAGGCCAATCAAACCTCTCGGTTTGATTTTCCAACACGTGCCCTTGTCTCTCGTGGCTGACTGGAGACCTCAGAACCTAGCTGAGAAAATAAAGACCTTTTCACCCAGAGATCACCAGCCTTGAATCCAACTCAAACTGCGAGTGATACTTGTTTTGTGGATGGAGGATTGCCCGTATCACCAGAAATCGTCCTGTTTTGCTCAAAGTGATGGCTTCCAGAGAAAAGCCTTGCCCTGGGCTGCCTCTGCAGACTGGCCTCCCTTCGAGGCAGTGATGGGATGTGCTGTGGGAAGCTTGTCCTCACCGACAGCTCCGCTCGCCAGGCCAAAGCTAAACGCAGCTTTGACATTCAGCTGCTTCTCCAACGTACAAATTAGTTCATTAAACCCTTTGCAGGAGATACTCGGGGGCTGGCAGCGAGGGAGACGAAATCAAACCCGCTCGCGCTTTGTTCACCTGCGTTTCAAAGTCATCAAACCTTCCTGCAGTGATTCATCCCAAGCCGCAGGCTCCGGGGCCCTGGTTTGCCTTCTCCGGAGCTGCTCCACGGACAGGGACAGGCTGCTGAGCTGAAAGGAAGCTTTTTAGCTGCAGAAAAAATTGTGCAAGCCAGCGTGTGCTATTTCGGGAGCGAGCTGTAATGTATGCGTCTAGCCTGGCTCTCTCCAGCAACGGCCAAATGTTTTTCAAGCAGTAAAGAAGGTAAAATAGAGCAACACTGTACCGGAGCCAGATTTTCCATGCGTTCCCTGAGCCGAGCCCGCACGTGCGTTCGTGGGCTTCCGCGCCGGTCACCGGGAGGGTGGAATGGGGGGACCGGAGGGGCTGCTGTGTCTCAGCTGGGACTGCTGAGCCCTGCAGGGTGGTGGCAGCCGTCAAGCAAGTGCCACGGCGTCGCTGCTTGTGTCAGGAGGCCTTTGGGACAATTGCAAGGGGCTGAGCGTGGGGAGCATCGCCCATTTGACCGGTCTCCAGCACCCTGTTCAGGGTAATCCTGCTGGGCAGGGGGACTCGTCCCTGTAGGGTTGCAGCTCCAAGTTGAAGACACACCAGAAGATGGGATCCACCTCCCAAGACAGCCCTTTCCTCACCCTCTTCCATTGTGGAAGCTCTCAATCCTCACTTGCTCCAGCAGTTTGGCAGCCCGCTATGTAATTTCTGTGGTTTGAGGGAGGTGGTGAGAAAGGGGCGATGCCAACCAAGGAGAAGAGAGGGAGAGATGGACTCCTCTGCCTTCTCTTAGATGGAAATCGGAGTCACCCATGTCCTTCTTGCTGAATGGTGCTTCTTGGAGGAAAGAAGAGAGAAAGAAGGAAAGAAAACAGCAAAAACATGAGCTGAGGACTGTGTAGAAATGATGTCAGGTGGAATCTTCTGGGATCAGCCAGAGCTTGGCAGATTTTTGCACGCGCGTGTGGTGGAGGTGCCCGGCCATAGCAGGGAGGCGGGCATAGAGATCTCGTTGTGTCCCTTCTGGCAGATATATGGGGCTCCGTAATGTCCCTAAGCACCCACTCGGTTAAAAAAGAAAACCCAGCCATGGAGTTTTATAAGTGTCGAATGAGAGCAACGAGTGTTTTCTGGTGTTTTACGGATGCTGCTGGCTCTCCGGGAGCAGCGTGGGGGCAGGTGCAGAACACGACGGAGATCTGAGCTGGGACTTTATAAATCTCTGCGAAACTTTCGGTAACCCCGTGTTGGAAAAAGGGACAGCAAAGCCCCTTAATAGAATTTAGCAGAAAAAGGGACGATTGTTGATCACACGTGCTTCAGAATTCGTTGGGCCATATCCAGGGTGCTGTGCTCTGCTGCTAAAACCAACGTTTACTCACAACCTCTGTGGGTTGTTAAACTCATTTTGTAGCACGTTTTTGACTTTAACCCTTGTTAAATTAAAACAACATTTTGTTGTAAGACAATTGCAAGATTAACATGTAAACATTTTTTTTTCCTTTGTCCAGCATTATTGAATAGGGTGTTTTATCTTCGCTGGTGCCTTCAGCTTTTTGGTCGCAACGATTTCAACTATTCTCAGTGTTCGTATTCAGCCCTGTCCTGCTATTGCATTTATTTCTGCAATATATTCTGCAATAACATTGTGCAGAGTTCTCTGTAACTTCATCCTTAGCTCTGCGTCTGCCTGTGTGTGCCAGCACGCCTTCAGAAGCCACTAATAAGGATACAGACTTAAAATTACCTAATCTAATTGCTGGCAGCAGAAGGCATGGTGGGGAAGATGTTATGGAGAATTGCTGGATGGAGCCTAACAGTGTTAGTTTCCATTAAATCCTCAGAGTCTGACCTGTCTGTTGTTATTTCCTCCCATGCAATGAGAAAAACTAATTTAAAGAGACACTAAGAGCAACCGTGGAGGGGCGTAGCTGAAGGACGTGGCAGAAGCGCGGTTCAGAGGGCAGGTCGTGGGAGCTGTGTGGGCTCTGCCTTGGCATGGGGACAGCCCTGCCCGACCACGGCTGGGAAGCTGCAGCCCTCCCTGCCTCAGTTTCCCCATCCACGAAACGGGACTAATCGCTAGCTTGCATGACTGAGATTACGAGAATTAATTTCTGACTATAAAGTGCCCATAATCTCCAGCTAAAAGGAGTCATGCAAGGGCAAGGCTGTTGTGGGGATTGTTTGTTGTTGTTTTGGTTTTTTATTCCTGCATGCGGCTCTTTTCCAGCTGCAGTTGCTCCTTTTGCTTGGCTGCTCACGGATGCTCCGTGCCCTGTCGGGGATGTCCCCCTGCAGCTATCCCCACGCGCGGGGGGTGCTGCCCTTGGGGCTGGAGCTGTTTTTTGTTACATCAGCACCTTCTTCGTGCTGCTTTTTTTCCTGCATCCAAGATGCATCGCGTGTCCCATGAAGCTGCGAAAGGGTCTGGGGAACAAGTCTGATGAGGAGCGGCTGAGGGAGCTGGAGTTTTTCAGCAGGCTGAGGGGGGACCTTCTGGCTCTCTGCAACTGCCTGCAAGGAGGGTGTAGTGAGGTGGGGTTGGTCTCTTCTCCCGTAGCAGCAGGACCAGAGAAAATGACCTCAAGTGTGTGTCCTCTCAAGGGGACGTTTAGGTTGGACATTAGGAAAAATTTCTTCCCTGAAAGGGTTGTCCAGCGCTAGCACAGACTGCCCGGGGAAGTGTTGGAGTCACCATCCCTGGAGGAATTTGAGAGATGTGTAGATGTGGTGGACCTGGCAGTGCTGGGTTAACGGTTGGACTTGATGATCTTCAAGGTCTTTTCCAACCCCAGTGGCTCTCTGGTTCCATGACACTATTTTTATGGCTAACCTTGTTCTTTGGCTCTGCTTCAAGCCTTTTGAACGCTGTTTTTCCTGGGTACCTTCCCATAACCTGTTGTGATTTTCACTTTTCAGGCTTAGCCCCACCAGTCCTGAGGCTGGAAGTGAACGATCAGTCGCTGGCTATGCCCAGAGCAGCTCCCCCCACTGCAGGCTGGGGCAGGGCCAGGGCTGGGCTCTGCTCGTGTTTATTTTCCAGCTTCAGATTAGTCAGGGGTCCAGTTTGCCTTCAGGGCCTGATTTTAGGAGAACTAGAAAGCCCATCACCAGCCACTCTCCCGTGCCTTGTCTTTGTACATCTGGAAATGAATCGTTCCACATGGAAAGAAAAATCTCTGCTATGATATTCTTCAAAAATTATATGCTCTCCTGCCTGGGTGCCATGTGAGGAGATGACAGCATAAAGAAAAATGCCCAAAAGGTTGGGCCAGTGGGAAGAAGGGGTTGCAGATAAGGAGTGAAAGGGCGAGTAAGGAGAATGCCTTGATGGGTGCAAGCAGAAAAATGTCCGAATTGCTACCCCAGCTGGAGATGACGTGACAGAGCTTGTGGTGTAGATGACAATTTAAAAATGCCTCATTACATCAAGGTCTCCTGTTTTCTACCTGCTAGGTCACCGCCTGAACACCTGAGTCTCCTCCACGTATCAGCGAGATGAACCTGTGAGCGGCTTGTCCACAGGTAAGAGGCTCGACCATCGCTTCAGTGCCGGCCCTGGTGACATGGGGAGTGTGGGGGGGGGGGGGACCAAAGAGCCAAAGAGGGGCTTGAGCCCGCGCCCATGCAGCCTGACCTCGGGAGGGAGGTTTTCTTTCTGCTGGGCTTTCCGCCGGTTTCGCACCTCTCCGAGGGGATGTGGTTGCAGGGGTGTGCAACTCCTAGGGCAGCCGTACGGTCACCGAGCATTTAAAAGGATGTTTTGAGGGGTAAAGGCTGATCCAAGCCGCCCATCTCAGGGTTTTTATTTTATTTCTGCTTGCGGCGTTGCTGCTGGGTTTGTCGGTCGCTGCCGAGGCAGAGCAGCCGGTGCTCTGTGCTCGCTGTGATTTTCGGAACCCGGACGATGTGGGTTGCTGGGCTGGGGTGGAGGCCACCTCTCCTGCTGCCATGGTTTTCTTTCTGGTTCTTTGTCCAGCAGCTGCCTAATATAAAATATTTAGAAACTGTTGGATCCTCTGCCCTTGTAACTGAGCAACGTGACCAGCAGATCCCCATCGCCCCTTGCCTGCTCCCCCTGTCCCTTGCGGCCGTGCCTTTTGCCTTTTTCCCCTTATAACCGCCACAAAGTCTCTTCGTTTGCCGATGAGATTTTAACCTTCCTTAGGGATGCTGCTTGCCCAGCTTTGGGGAAGTTGTGGAAGTAAAATGCTGTTTGTGGAGCTCTTGGAGAACCCTCCAGAAGAAAATGCTGTGCTGCTGTGCTCTACCAGCACATGGCAGAGGCTCAGCCCAGGGTCTGGTGCTCATGTTGGGTGTGTTTTAGGGACTGAGAGTCACTTGGCTGATATGATGAGCTGGAAATAGCTTCTGCGTGGCCAGGGGAAGAGCACAGCTCCCCGGAGAGCAGCACCCACTGCAACACGGCCGGGCTTTCTGTCTCATCGGGGAGCGTTAATTGATGGGGATGGCTTTGGTGCCCCGGGAGCAGCAGGTAGCCACGCTCCAGTGAGAGCTCAGGGCTGGCTCCATCAGCGAGTGCTTCTTGCTGGGCTGCAGTTATAGCTCATTATCTCACTGACCTTTAGTTTCACAAGTGTTTCTTGCAATGTGTTTCTTCAGCCTGGTCCGGCTTCTGACCTCCGTTCCCAGAGGCAGCGGGATAATATATTCATCTGCTGTGCCGTCTAGCCACTTCGCATCCCTCCCTCCATCCATCCACCCCTCCTTCTCTCTGTCCTTTTTGGCAATCTGTCATTTTTATTTTTGGTCCGAGGCCAGGAGCTGAGTAAAAAGTACTCGGGCAGCTGGAGCAAGAAACAATAGGTTTTAAATACGCTTTAACGTGTTTGTAAACAACTGCACTTCATCAGGGGCCCTGCCCAGCACGCTGGCAGCAGGCACAGCTGATGAGACTCTTCTGAGATCAGAATTAATTATGCAGCGTGGAAATGGTGCAAAACAGACGATGGTGCAGTGGGAAATAGCTCCTGTCCTGTGGTCCACATCCGCTCGTTTATGCTGTATCCGTCACTGTGGCCACTGAGCACCTGAGATTGCTCTTCTTGGAGCTGTGGCAAAGAAGAAGATGAGCAGAGAGAGCTAAAGATGTTGAGAGGACTGTGTAGCTGTTGCACTTTGAGGATGCTTTATGGAGTGTCCGGTGGGATGTCGTGTTTGTTGGAAATCGTCTGTCGGGGAATAATGCTGCTGTCCTACCAACATAACCCAATTTCCCCTGAATTTCCACAGCTTGTTCCTGGTGGGGGAAAAAAAAAAAAAAGGTTTTGTGGTTTCTTTGTCTCAGGGAATGCAAAAATCCTTTACTCAGGGTGGTTAGAAGAGGGAAGCAAGCTCAGAAGCACAGGGAGGGGGCAGAAGATGATACCAGATAACCTAAAGGTCCCAGCTCATCAATTTTGATGAAGAAAGACTGAATTTGCAGGCACGGGACTCCGCTCTGTTGCTGAGGGCTGTGAGTGGAGCGGGGCTGCCCTCGTGATGTGACCGTTCATACCTGCAGGGGCTTTTCTAGCAGGAGAAAAATCAACGTGCTTGGAAATCATCCCCTTTGCTGCATAGTGCCCGGGCTCGGTCTGTGGCTGCCGCTGCTCGGGGGACGGATGCAGCCGGTCCCTGACTCTGCTGTGAGTAACAGCGTAATTGCAGAAATTGGCACGGCGGCTTGGAACGAGATCTAATTAATTACTTCAAGACATGCTGGGATTAAGTTTTATTAAACCTTGGAATCCAGAGTGGACTAGATGAAATGTAAGCGAAGGTTGGGGAGGGGAAGGTGCCCCACGTGCTGCTTGCAAGTGCTGCTGCCGTCGTGCCCTTCGCTGGCAGCTCATGTTGTCTATAGATACATATGTGTATATATGCACACACATATATACCTGGTTTCCCTCCAGCCAGGGCGATCAGGGAGGCTCTGCTTTCCTTATCCAGTTGCTCTGGATTTTTACGTGCAAGGTGATGGACCTGTCCCTCCGTCCGGCAGCAGATCATAAGCTGGGCG
Source organism: Trogon surrucura (assembly GCA_020746105.1). NCBI lineage: Eukaryota > Metazoa > Chordata > Aves > Trogoniformes > Trogonidae > Trogon > Trogon surrucura. The sequence continues at coordinate 5,803,878 of CM036640.1, forward strand.
CCTCTGGCCACGTGCTTCCTAATATCATGTGGAGCGAAGAGCAGGTTTCTTATGCTTTTCCCCTGATCTTGTGCTGATAAACATGTTGTACTCCATCGAGACCTACCTAGTATTTCATAAATAAGGGATGCCAGCTCTGCTTTTAACAAGTTCTGGGGTCTTCCAGAATACAAATTGCTCCCATAGTTGCATCTTGATGCTTCCTCCACTCCCAGAAGCTGCCTGGTCAGGTATGGACGTGCTGGCACAGCTTTACACTGCTGGACTTCCAGGAATAATGAAGGTTTTGGACAGGTCACCCAGTGTGTTTGTGGGGTGTACACCAACCCCTGGGCTCTCCAGCAAGAGGTGAGGCCGTGCCAGTTGTTTTGCCTACCCGATCTCTAACATCCCACACGCGCTGTCTTTTCTCCTGACAGCTTCTGGAATAGACTTAACCACTAATTTTAGCTCGCCCCTCCAAGGTGGATATCTTTGGGGTTTGTGCACAATGAATGCCTTATTCATAAAATTACAAACACTGTAAAAAAGAAGGGGCAGGGGGGGGAGGGAGGCAGAAAGTGTCCCGCCCTAGAACATTTCTGATCTCCAAGCAGCTATAATTTTGGCCTTCTCGGAGAACAAGCTGAGGTAGTGTTCGTTTTAACAGCCAGGAAAGGGCTGTCTGTTTATATTTAGGGCCTTGTAGATTTGCGCAGTATGTGCAGGTGGCACATTAAAATGTGCAGATGATTTCTTACCAGGATGAGGCTGTGTTTTTACTGGACCGCCGTTAATTCTGCATGGAGGCCAAGCCAGTAAGCTCTGAACATTTTGTTGTAACGGTTTCTGGGGTTAAATTTTGGAGCCTTTGGAGTATGTTCTGAGCTTCAACCTGGCGAATTCCCTCCGTGCACCTTCTTAGACAGTTTTTGCCCAGAAAACACATTTGTAAGAGCAGCTGGCAGCTCCTGCCACTTGGAGTCTGTTGGGCGTTGGCCTTAGTGATCATCGTTCAGGTCTCACCGGGTAAGTGTTAGTAAACTGCTGCAATGAAGGAAAGTAGGTGGGTACAGAGCTTCTTCCAGCAGTGAGGTGGGTGGTGGTCCAGGATCTCAGTCAGCTTGACCTTTGCAGCTCTCACCCTCACCTTTGTGTGGGCTCTGTCTGAAGAAGGTTGGAGATGTTCAAAAAATGTGTAGATGTGGCATTTTGGGACGTGGTTTAGCAGTTATGATAGTGTGGGGTTGACAGTTGGACTAGATGATCTTAGAGGTCTTTTCCAACCTTTATGATTTGTGTCCCAGCTATCTCCAGCCTTGCTCGTTATCCCATTGGCTCTAGGAGCTGCAAAAACTGAATCGCGGCTCAATTGGAGTTGTCTTGATTCTGATGGCTTTTGCTTGGCATGAGCTGAAGGAAAGAATGTGTCCAAAACACATCCATGAACTTTTGGGCCATGGTGCCTGGCGTTGGGTCACTGTTGCTGCTTGTCCCCCAGTACTGCAGAGTCCTGATGCAAAAGAGACAGCTCTCCAGCCTGGCTGAGATTGGTCCTTCAGAGAGAGCAGGGTTCGTTTTTTGGGTAAGCAGAAATCATGACAAAATGTTTGGTTTTGAACCGTAGCTGAAGAGCGGGCAAAGCTCCTGACGTTTTCTTCCTGGTGTGTGGGAGTTGAAAGCCTGGTCCAGCCACACACTGTTCCTCTGCCACCCCTCAGAAATTGCTCACTTGGTACTAATCTTGCCCTGGTAATAAATAATGCCTTTTTCATGGAGGAATCCAGATGCCGGTTAGGTATTTGCGAAGTTTACCAAGATCCCAGGGCTGAGGAGGTTTGTAAAAAGCAGAGTGCAGCTATTCACATCGGTTGGCTCGGTCTCCTGGAGCGTGCCTGGGCTCCGAAGTTTGTTCGTGGATCCCAAATTAGAAAGTTGTGGATATTTTTTTTTTCATTCAGAGTTATGAAAAGCCCTGTTTGATTGAACAGAAACACCAGCCAACTGCAAGTGAATGAGGTTCAAAGTCAGAGTGAGAGACGGATGGAGGTCAGTGCAGAAAAAAATATATTGAATTTTATGTACCTGTAACATACCATGGCAGGTTATGCTCTTGGGAGATGAGGTAGAAAAAAGTGAAATCCAGGTTCTGTTTGCACTAAAATATTTCCATGTATGTTTGGGTATTTTGCTGTGGTTACCAGGGACCCTATTTTTAGAATCTTTCCCAGGATGCTTCTCTATAGTGCACCGAGTTGCCTGGGAAGCTGGTGTACGAAGTTGTCCCAGGGGTTTTCAAGTTAAGTTGAGTATTAATTCAGAAAGATTCCAAGAGATTATGTCCTTGAAAATTGATCGGTTTGTGCGTGAGATCTTTCTGGCCTGGATTTCGTGTTGGGCATCTCCGAGATCCCAAATTCCATCATTTAGGTATGGAAAGGGTCTTTTATTTGGCCAGATCCTGACTTAGAGCACTAAGCCAACGATACCGCGGTGACAAATTGTCTTAGCAGTTTAACAGAGTAATCCCAAAACGTACGTTAGCGTTTTTAATCACAGTATTTTTGGCCCTCACCCAGCAAAGCATCTCCGGGTTTAATCAAGCAAGAATTGTGTTTTACCGCGAAGACTGGTCACGTAAGAGAACAAGCCCGCAGGTTTCATTGTACATTTGTTGTAGGACTCTGTGGTGAAACTTCCAGCCTGTCTTGTTCACCTGAAAGTCCTTCAGATTTTACTGGGCGAGCACTGGGGGCTTGATACTCAGTTTTCAAATGAAAGATGTTGGGAAGATTCAGGCTGAAACGTTTATTGCTTAGGAAAGTGTTGTTGTGCTCCGTAAGGTATTTATCCAAAAAGAACAAAAGCAGTCCTATGCAAAGAAGCCACAAACGGCGCCAACAGAGAAAGGCAAACTTCTTTTTCAAATGTCATTCTTCGTATTTTAGTGTCTTTCATCCATAATCATTTAAATACACCCGCATGTATTTGAAAAAGTAACAACAGCACAGCAATTGCGCTTTACCCATAGCATGCTCATGAATACATTGTGTTTTGTGACATACTGTTTCTCTCTTGCTTTTTGATTTTTTTTTTTTCTCGTCCTTTCAGAAAATGTGCTGCAAAACGTTTCCATGTGCATCTTAACAAGGCAATTCTCTGTCTTTACGTGGATTTTGTACCAGAACAATTTGCACTTGTTCAAAGGCTCCATTATCCTTTGAAAATTTTAGAAATGCAATAACTAAAAATACGCAGAGGAATGTCTCTAAACTGTCAGAGTCGGAGGAGGAGGCGTCCTTACATCCATCCGTTGCTGCCGTACGGGCTGTCGAGGAGGACTGACAGGGGGCTGGGGCAGTTTGGCCAGATGGAGGCTCAGGACTGGCACCAAATTTCTAACGCGTTGCAGCGTTTGAGTCCTGAAGGAGCGAAGCGTCGCAGCTTTTACGCTTACCTGTGAGTAACGGGGTTGTCTTCAGTCACCGCGAGCGATCCTGCTGTTGAGAGAAGGGCGCGGGCGATGGATTTGCCTTGATGAGAAGAGTGGTTGACACACCAGCAGGCTGTGCTGCCATCCAGAGAGACCTGGACAGGCTGGAGGGCTGGGCAGGGAGAAATCTTGTGAAATTCAACAAGGGCAAGTGTAGAGTTTTGCACCTGGGAAAGAACAACCCCATGTGCCAGTATAGGTTGGGGACTGCCCTGCGGGAGAGCAGCGCAGGGGAAAGGGACCTGGGGGTGCTGGTGGGCAGCAGGATGGCCATGAGCCAGCAGTGTGCCCTCGTGGGCAAGAAGGCCAAGGGCATCCTGGGGTGTGTTAGAAGGGGGTGGCTGCTAGGTCAGAGAGGTTCTCCTGCCCCTCTGCTCTGCCCTGGTGAGGCCACATCTGGAATCTTGTGTCCAGTTCTGGGCCCCTCAGCTCCAGAGGGACAGGGAACTGCTGGAGAGAGTCCAGCGCAGCCCCAGGGATGATGGAGGGAGTGGAACATCTCCCTGGGGAGGAAAGGCTGAAGGAGCTGGGGCTCTGCAGCTGGAGAAGAGGAGGCTGAGGGGTGACCTCATAAATGTTTATCAATATGTCAAGGGGGAGTGTCAGGAGGATGGAGCCAGGCTCTGCTCAGGGATGTCCAGTGACAGGACAAGGGGCAATGGGTACAAGCTGGAGCACAGGAGGTTCCACAAAAACATTAGAAAAAACTTCTTCCCTGTGCGGGTGCCGGAGCCCTGGCCCAGGCTGCCCAGGGAGGGTGTGGAGTCTCCTGCTCTGGAGACTTTCAAACCCACCTGGACACGTTCCTGTGTGACCTGCCCTGTGTGACCTGCTCTGGGTGACCCTGCTCTGGCAGGGGGTTGGACTGGGTGATCTTTTGAGGTCCCTTCCAACCCCCAACATTCTGTGATTCTGTGACGTGTTAAACCACCATGGGCATCCCACGAGTGCAAACCCTAATGTGGGAAATGATCCCGCTGCTGTTATGCTCGTAACGTGGGAGCTCTCGGCTGTTGAAGCCTTTTGCTTTTAACAAGGTGCGTCTCAAGCATGCGTTGTCGGCTCGAGTTGTGTTTCAGACCTGAGCCCTGTGCTGCTGCCAGAGAAGCAATTGCAATATTATTTGCTTCATCTCAATGCTTCTGTTGCTTTTATGAAAAAAATACATCTCGCAGACAAGGAGGTAGTTAGCATTTTTCAGTGTTTTGGATTCGCTGTAATCCCATATGACCGTAGTTACATATTTAATCCTGGAAGATGAAGTAACTTTTAAACTCAAAAAGATACCGGAGCGTTAAGAGCAATGTTTACCAGCTCAATTTCATGTTGCAGAGATAAACAAAATGACATTATTTTTTTTCTTGGTTGTTTTCTTATTTCTTCTGTTATTATTATTATTATACCACAGAAGCAAAATTAAGTCGGTGAGCAAATAGCATCTTCCAGCTGTGAGGTGGGCAGGTTCGTTTTCTTATTTGTTCAGGGAAAAGAAAAAAACCAACACCACAAAACAGCCTCTACAGCGCAAATATTAAAACCAGGAGGCTAATATGGACCTGGTTATGTACCGGTAGAGTCAACGAGCAGCATTTAGAAGAGTGAATCTGAAATTTGTGTGTATGTTTAACGTGCATCAGTGTTAGAGCCAGTTGTCGTATCGTGGCGATGGGGGAGCTCCTGGGGAGCTCTGGGTGTTACGGCGTGGGGGAGAGGCTGGCAGGGAACTTCTTTTTGTCCTTTTGCCAGCGTGAACCCACCTGCACGTGGCTGAGCCCCTCTCCCACCGCGGGGAGGACTTGTCTGAGAGCTGTTAGGCACGGGCACTGCCGCAGAGCTCTGGAAGCAATAGCATTTTGAAGCTGGTTGTGGCAGCGTGACAGCCAACGTGAAGTATTCGTTGGAAGAATGTCAGCGCTTGAGCTCGTTTCGTCTCCCCCAAACCGTGCAGGGAGTGGAACAACAGACGTTTTCGGTTTCGTTGGCATGAATTGTGACGGTTGTGAAGGATTTCTGTAAATCAGTGCAACATTTAGACAGGGTGACTCGCTTTGGAGAGGCGCAGCGCTGTATGCAGTACGCAGAAATTCAACCAATACGATAAACGTACCGTAAAGGTGCGCAGGATGCACTAGTCTTGTTATTTAACCTGCTCTGAAAATGCAGGAGCACGTGGCCTCTAATGAGATTAGACATTACATTTAAAAACACTAAGCCTGTTAACACAGTGCATAATTAAGCCCTGGAATTCACTGCCAACGAAAATCTTTGAGTGGATCTTAATAACATCTTAAAAAAAAAGAGACAGACGCGTCTATTATTAATAAAACTAGGCATAGATCTGGTCTGTGAGAGGTATAAAAAAGCAAGGCTGCTTAAGAAGCAGTCTTACATCTGCAAGTGAAACACTGCCTGCCTAGCAAGGAACCTAATTTATTGGGGTTTTTTTTTTACCCTTTTTTGCTCACTATTGCACCTGTCTTTGAAGCGCCGGTGCCTGTGACCCGAGGGAGATGCCTGCAGAGCTGGGAGGTCCACGGGCAGGTCCTGCAGCTCCGGCCGGGAGATGAGGGAGCTGCTCGGATGAGCCCAGGGTCAGCTGAGGCGCTTCGGAGAGCGCTCGTGCCGTTCCAGCTCACCATAACCCTAGAGCGGAATGGAGAAGAAGGAAAAGAAAAAAAAAAAAGGTGTCGGGTCTTGCAGTGACACGGGGTGTTTCCGTAGTGGTTTTGCCTGTAAAGAAGCACGTGCAGGACTCGGTGGGTCGCTGCGTGTCTTGAGCTGCAGTTGTTGGAGTTTTTGAACTTCTGAAGAAAAGCTGGAGGAGCAAGTAGGTCAACGGAACCGGCTGCCAGCAGCCACTGAGTGTTCCTGGGCTTTCACAAGCCCCACTCGGCGCTAGGGTTAACCCAAGCAAAATCCACAGAAATGGGCTGAACCTTGTCCAACCAAATGGGTGTCCTGTGTCTGCACTTGATGTCTGGGCAGAGCTTTCCTCCTTTATTCCTTTCTTTCTTAATCGGCTTTATGTCGCTGTGAATCTCTGAGGTGACGTGCGATGACCTGTTGATGGTCTCTGTCGTGCCAGTTTACGATCTGATGGGCATTAAAATTGATGAGGTTGTGCACGACCGGGTCCCATCCTGCGCTGCAGAAGGAGAGGAGCTTTGTTTCGAGGGGATGATGTGGTGATGCTGCGGGCAGAGCCTGGCCATGCTGCCTGCATTTGTCTCTGCCTGCAGGCACTGGCTGGGACCTGGAGCCACCACAGCACCTTCTCTTGTGGTGGTGTTGATCTGTGGGACAACTGTGGGATACAGTAGACCCAACATGTGCTTCTTGCCTCTTATCTCCAACTCTCCTTGGTCTGGCTCACACCAGCCTCTCCTGGCTCTGTCAGCAGAAGGCTGAAGGTTTGTGAGGGCATGGTGGCACTCGGATGATGAACATGGTGTGATGCGTGTCATGGTACAGATGCCTAGGACCAGGAGACGATCAGAGGGCTGGAGCAGTTCTCCTCCAAGGACAGGCTGAGCGAGTTGGGTCTGTTCAGCCTGGAGAAGAGAAGGCTCCAGGGACACCTTATAGTGACATTCCAGCAGCTGAAGAGGGCCACAGGCAAGAAGGAGAGGACTGTTTACAAGGGCATGTGGTGATAGGATGAGGGGTAATGCTTTTGAACTGAAAGAGAGAAGATTTAGAACAAATACTAGGCAGAAATTATTTTCTGTGAGGGTGGTGAGACCCTGGCACAGGTTGCCCAGAGAAGTTGTGAGTGCCCCATCACTGGGAGTGTTCAGGACCAGGTTGGACCGGGCTTGGAGCAACCTGGTCTGGTGGGAGGTGTCCCTGCCCGTGGCAGAGGGGTTGGATCTAGATGGTCTTCAAGGTCCCTTCAACCCAAACCATTCTGTGATTCTGTTCTATGACTAAACTCCCCATGTCCATGCTGGGTGCTTTGTGATGCTTAGACTTGCCCAGCAGCAGCAAGCTCTGGGGCAGGGAAGCCCTGGGGCACTTCAGTGCCAGGTGACAGCCCTGGGCAGCCTGCTCTAGGTGGCCCTGCTTGAGCATGAAACACCTGCATGTGCCTTGCACGAGTGGCGGTGAGCGGAGACCTGGAAGATGCCCAGCTCTCCCTTTCTACCAGCGTGGCCTCTGGGAGGTGATGTGCAGGTTTTCCGTGTTAAGAGAAGAAAGTTTCCGAGCCAATGATCTCGTTTTAACCTTTTTCTTGAAGTTTATGTTACTTCCACCAATCCATGCTCGAAACAAGGGGGAAGGGTGGAGGATTCTCACAAACCTCCTGACTCAAGCTCCTGGTCTCAGGTCTCTGAGCTATTTGAGAGTCAGCCCTCTGCGAGGAGCACGCGAGGAAGCTTGCTTCATGCTTGCTTCTCCTCCTCCTCCTCCTCCTCGCTGGCTGGGGCAGTGCTGGGAATGGCAGGAGTCCAGGAAGCCCTTACACACTGCAGCTCTTTACACTTTGTCACGAGCCTCCGTCTGGGAAAGCATGTAAGAACATCCTTAAAGTTAATTATGTCTTTCAGCACCCTCTCCTAAGTAGGCATGTTTTTTTAATCGAGACCCTAAGTTGGAGGTGAGAAGAGATGGGATGGGAACCTCAGTAACTTCACCCTGCAGGTTTGAAGTTGATTTTATGCCAAAACGTCATTAATTTCTGCCATCTCGGAAATTAAGGCTTTGCTGTCTGTGCTCGGTGCTGAGATATGTAGGTCTTGCTGCATAGCTCTATTAGCTCAATTTACCTTTTCCTTCCAAGGCAGTTTTAGCACTAATTGACCAGAATTCAAACCAGCTTTCTCTCCTGGTAATGTGGGTTCATTGCTTATAATTGACCTGCTTTTCTGGCAGCAAAGAGAGCTCTGCCAGCCAGTATATACTGTGTGACTGTAGCCCGTAATTACTTAGATTTAAGCCCTTGAAGGAAAATTTTAGGAGCTTTCTCTGCTGAACTGAAACTGTAAAATAATACATATAAAAGAAAAATTTCCAAACTAGTCTTTTAAACATCTGAGCAGAGTCAGGAAAGCAAGCTTAGCACTTCTCGGCTGGTGGCAGAATACAGCTTTTGGAGGAGGTTGTGGTTTTGGATCTCCTGGAGAGATGACCAAGGAGGTAATTTTTATGCCACTGGTGCAGAGCTGTTGGTTGTAAAGGGTGACACAGAGGTACCAAAACAGTTTTGCCATTCTAAAAGCACACTGTACCAAAGAAATCCTGGTGCTTGGGTGTTGCAGTTGGCCACTGTCTACTGATCCACTCACCTCCCTCTGGGGCAGCTGGCCAGGACACCCCAGTTGCTCTGGTGGCCAGTTTTTCCTGTGGTCTCACCTGTTGAGGGACACACGCACCTCGCTGGCTCCCAGGACCTTCACCTGCTTCCCAACTCGTCTGGATTGGTGTTAGCTGGTGATCACACACTCACCCCTGCTCCCAGTCCAGCTGCTGCACCCAGACCCTGTACACAAAGGTACATGGAGTGGAGGCCCTCACCCAGGAAAATAGTTGGAAACGAAGTTTAGTAGAAGATGGGACAGGCTGGACTCACCATGTGCGGGGCATGGCTGAACAAGTGTGCTGACCAGCTCTGCTTACGCAGGGATGGCCCTTTTGATCTCCTTATCCCTCTGTTTTACCGCATGCGTTCCTCCCAAAACCATCTCCCTTGCCCAACTAAACACCCTGTTGTAAGCCTTGTGCAATCCTCAAGTGCACCCTGTGTGTCCCACACCCCTTCGGTCCCAAAGGAGCTCCAGCTGGCTCATCTCAGCGGGTTTCACAACTGTACCCTGGCAGTGTAGCTCTCTCAGGACAGTCCTGGTAGAAGCCAGGCAGGGTGTCCCTTCCTCTGAGCCTGTAATTTGGGTCTCCACCTACCATTGTGCCCTGGGCTCATCTGGGCTTGTGGAGATGGGCCTGGGGATGGGCTGATGGCTCCTGGGATGGGCCTGGGAATAGCTGGGCTGGGCATGATTTGATTCCACCACCTGCCATGGACTCTCTGTTCTCCTTGGTGAGTGTGCAGGTGAGATTTTTATTACATAACCTACTATAGCCCACAGAAGTGACCAACGTAGCCATGGCTGTGCTCTGGCATGATTTTGCAGAGCAGTCTCCGCCAAAAGGTGGTGTCTCCCACCTTTCCTCATGGGAGCAGGAGCAGATACTAAGGGGAATGTCAAACATCTAGTCCAAGATAGCATCATAAAGCTTATTCTGGCAGGGAGGTAGCTGCCCACAGCAGTTCTCGTACAGCACCTCTCATATCTGTGTCAGAGCAGCTTTTATTCTTTGCGCTGGATTTGGGGGCTGCCCATGCCTAGTGGGTGGTATTCGAGCAGCTGCCTTCCCTTTGGGTCAAGACACAGATTAGATGTGAGCAAAGTGTCCATCTCCAGAGCTTTGGGGCATTTCTGAGCATGTGTGGGTGCCTGACTCTGAGCACCCAGGGATATTTTGGGTGCTGCATGGCCTCTAGTCAAGTTTAGGCATCTGCAAGGCTAAGCAGCTTGGAGCATGGCGTGTCTGGATTGCTTTCCTGACTGTGTACATCACGTCAGATGCCAAAGCCGGTGAAAGATGCCAAAGCAGATGCCAAAACATCTGGACATCACCTAAAGCTCAAAGGTTTTCTCCGCCTTCTGCTGATACCCAACACTGAGCGCTGGCTGATCTCCAGCAGAAGTCCTTTGTGTTCTCCTGCCTTGGGGGTAAGTGATAATGTAACTCCTGCCATATAGCCATGAGGGAGAGAAGAAATCAAGAGAGTGGGAAACGTACCTTGCTGTTTAAATTAACCTCTCTGGGATTCTTTTTAGAAGATAGGAAGAGTAACATCCTGATTTACAACAGCCTTGAAATTCTCTGGGTGTCCTGTCCTGTCTCTCCTCATCTAGAAATAAATCATCGAGAGTTTCAGAAGTGCGCCCGTAGAAATGTACCCTTTTATTTGGCCACCAGATGCGCTTGACAGCTCAAACACCCTTTTTCAGGCAGCGCTGCCTCTCTGTGCTTCTTCTCCAGCCCCCCGAGTTCGAAACACTGATTTTACATTGAGAGTTTGCGATTTTTTTCCCCGTGGTTGGGCTCTCTGAGGGGCTGCAGAAGGGGACCGCAGCAGCTTTTTCAGAGAGCGTCAACACTATTTTGGTGAGTTATAGCAGGAAACTTCACCAGGGTGAGAGAGCGGGTTTTAAAAGCCTCATAACTGTGAAATGAGCAGGATGTGCATGGATACATGAGCCCTAAGTTCACAGAAGCTGGTGTAATAGCAAATTGTTGAAGCATCTCCCAGCTGCTGTGTGGGCCAAGATTGGCTCCGGTTTCGCCCAAGGCACAGGAGCTCAAGTGCAGAAAATGCTTTTCTCTCTTTCCACCTCACAAAAAAAAAAAAAAAAAAATCTAAAAGCATCAAGATTGGTCCTTCTTACCTTGTGTCAGAAGAGGCAATCTAGAGGCCAAGCGAGAGGACTAACAAGTATTTAATTTCTCTTCTTAGTAAAATAACCGGAGATAATCCGTTGGCTAATTTTATACCCTTGGCACAATGCTACACCGGAGAATGAGTTTCAAACAAAAATTCTTTAAAAAATAATCCCAGTTTTGAAAGTTTGCGTTTTTATGCAGGGCAAACACGGGACAGGACACGGTGTGCTGTGAGGGTGAGGATCAGTGTGTCCTGCCTGTCCCCAGGGCTGGACGCTCGCTGTGTTCGCAGTGATAAAGGAGAGTGTGTCTGTGATCTCCTGAGCACCAGAGAGCAGGAAAGTTGGACGTCACACGAATAGAAACTTTGTGCAGGAATAGCCCAGTTCTGACCATGATTCGCTTGGAAAGAGATCTGGGACAGTCCTGGGAAGCCCCCTGCAAAGGCAGGCTTAGCTGGTCCTTGGTGTGGGACAGCTTTGTTCCTGCTGGTTGTTTGATACATGGAAAACCCCAGTCGATTTTTTTTCTCTAGTTAATAACTAATTGTTTACGTAAGATCGATCCAGGTCCTGATGTGGAGAGGGTTACGATCCGCCTCAAACTTGCCAGGTTAGTAGGATGCTCACCCGTGTGGAGAGCGTCGGATCTCATCTGAGCTTCCCTCACATAGCTGAGCCCTCTAAACAGCAAATTAATTCAAGGCAAGCGAAAGGGTCTTCCTCCTAATTTCGTTTTTCAAATTAAAAACGGTGAAAGCTCTTCATTGTGTCCCGAGGCAGAGCAAAACAAATCTCTGAAACAAGACATCTGTGCACGTGTGCAGACAAAGAAATCCTGTCTGCTGGCATCGCTACTACAGGTAGAAACCTGTGTGAATGTTCCTCATCCTCCTCTCCCTGAACCTGCTCTGAGCAGGAGGCTTCACAGCGCCTGGTTTAGCTCTTCCCTTTGCCCTCAGGCGCTGGCTTGCAGGACTGGTGTGTACTGGTTGCCTGGACTGGTCAGAGGTCCAGGGGATCCCCATGCTGAAGGCTGCTTTTCAGTTTTCTGCAGTTTCAGTGCTGTTCTCTGGTTTCCTAGAAATCTACGTTCTCATTTCCTAGACCATTGCCATATCATCTTTTCCAGGAATAAATCCCCAAATCATCTCTATTCATGCTCTTTCATTGCTCGTGTGACCTTGAATGCAGGGGAGAGAATATTAGACAGCAGAATAATATCTGAGGAAAATATCTTCTCATGCAAAAGAAGTTTGTCAAGGGCTATCCTGGTGGTTACGAAAACGTAGCAAGATGTGTGGTCATGTTGTTTACAGGATAGCCAGCCTAAAAAAAACCCAATAGTTGCATTAAGAGAGCTGGAATCTTGGCTGGGGACTGTTTACTTTCAAGCTGTTAAAACTAAGTTTGGAAGGATGTTAGCCAACTCTCATCTGAATGGGTCAGACCCATCCCTGAGCACCAGAGTAGCCCACACGCTACTTAAAGGGGCTTACTGGAGGTTCAACTTCACCTGAAAATACTTAGGTTGTGGCCAGAATACAGACATTGTCTTGGTTCCTTGGCCATGCAGGGCCATGCCAACTAAATCATCGAATCATGGTTGGAAAAGACCTTCAAGATCATGAAGTCCAACCATTATCTACTTCTGCCGGGTCCACTTCTAAACCCCTGAGCAGATGGCTGCCTGCCTGTAGACTTCAGGTGGCCCAAGCACTTTGCATTTTTCTTCCCATTTGGGCAAACCATTGGAACTTTTGAGTTTTCATCGTGGTACTGATGAAGTTCAATCAGCTGGTGGAGATGAGACCTGTCCTTCTCTTCCCTTGCTATAACTTCTGGCATGCAGTTTCACGGTACAGCCACGGACCTCCTGGCAACCCCTGGAGAAGGGGTACGGGTGTGGATGGACCTTGGTTGGACCATGAATGGCAGCTCAACTTCTGGAACCGCAAACGCTGCAGGGAGGATTTTATGATTTCCTGCAATGCTTTGGCTCACGGTGTTAGGGGTTTTTCGATACCTTCGTTTCACATGTGTTTATTTGGATTTATTTTTGTATGTGACCTGAAGTCTTAATTTCCTAAGTTTCTAAGTTACTACATCTTACTTGGAAGAGACTTTTTGATGAATTTCCTTGTCTGAAATGTATATTTTCTTTTGTTGTGCCTTTCATTAGTGAATTATATAGAAATGAACCTATGAATAATACATAATAACCACAGAGAGGATAGTCAGGTGACATTTGGAGTGGTTTGATGAAGTGTAAAATAATGCTCACTCATGCCCTTACACACACACATCCTTTCCAGAGCACGCTACCGGAGTTTCGGGGCAGCAGGGTTGGGACTCCTCTCATCTCTCTCCAGTTGAGAAGTCATCCACTCTCCCTTTGCAGTCATTAGAGAGAGGAAAAAAAAAAAAAATGTTCCAGGGCATGATTCATCTACTACTTTAGATGTGTATCTTGCAACGAAGTGAATCAACTCTAGGACTTCCTCCATAAAAGGAGGTGTGGAGATATTTACTTTGTACAAATCTGAAGTTGGGTGAGATAAATTCCAGCCAGGAAGCATGCTGCAGAAGACAGGCATTAATATATTTTTATTAGCAATAGCTTAGAGGCTTGTGCTGCCAAGAATAGCAGATTGGGAAAAGGTGTGCAGGGTTAACCCCCCCCCAGCCCCCTTTTCCCCTGGATTTTAAAGGCTTCCTTTGTGCTACGAGGCAGCACGTGGGGATGCCAGACAGCAAAGCAAGGCTGCCGGGAGCCTGGAAGTCCTCAATGTGCAAACTACCGAGTAGCCACAAAGCTTTTAACAAGCAGTGGCAAGTGAGCAACGGGACCTGCTGCCATCCTCCCCCGCCCTGCCCCATCCCTTTCAGCCACCGGTGAATGCGCGGCCACAGAAAATCGGGAATTTGTTAATTCTTGTCATGTAAGAGCCCTGCTTTGGGAAGGTTGTAGTGAGTAGCCAGCGTAGCATGGGTGAGCCATTCACAGTTTTGCTTATCTGTGTTTTCCCTAGTGTAAGTCCTACGTTTAAGATTGTGCTGAATTTTAACTTTAGAATCATAGAATCAATAGAATGGCCTGGGTTGGAGGGACCTCAGAGATCATCTAACCCAATCCCCTGCCATGGACAGGGACGCCCTTAACCAGCCCAGGTTGCTCAAGGCTCATCCAACCTTGAACATCTCCAGGGAGGGGGCAGCCACAGCCTCTCTGGACAATTTATTCCAGAGCCTTGCCACCCTCGCACGGAAGAATTTTTTCCTAAGATCCAATCTAAACCTATTCTCCTTCAGCTTAAATCTGTTTTCTCTTGTCCTATCTCTGGACACTCTTGAACAAAGTCCCTTCCCAGCCTTCCTGCAGGTCCCTTCAGGCACTGCAGGCAGTGATAAGGTCCCCCCAGAGCCTTCTCTTCCCCAGCTGAACACCCCCAGCTCCCTCAGCCTGTCCTCGGAGCAGAGCTGCTCCAGCCCTGGGTCATCTTTGTGGCCTACTCTGAACTTGTTCCAGCAGCTCTGTGTCCCTCTTACGGTGGGGACACCAGAACTGGACGCAGGATTTGAGGTGGGGTCTCACAAGAGCAGAGTAAAGGGGGAGAATCCCTCTCTCGATCTGCTACCCACATTCCTTTGCACAGAAGACTTGGGGGCTGACGTTGCTGTGCTTGTGGAGAGGGCGGGCTGGCTGCAGAGACTGGTTTAGCACTGGTTTCAACGTTACTGTTCAGTGGATGCATATTTCTACGCTTTGAGAACAAGTGCTGTAAATTTGGAGAAGCTGTGCTGCGTGCATTTTCTCATACATCAAAGAACTGAAATCCCCGCTTTACAAATGCAAAAAAAAAAACCCTCAGTTGAGTCTTAACTATAAAGTTATGGTCATTGCTTGAATGATGCTTTTTTTTTTTTTTCTTTTTTCCCTTTTTTCGGTGCCTGCTCTCCCTTGAGCTCCCATCAAAAGATGCTGTTAGTGGCCACATGCACACCCCCCTCTGGTCCTGTTGCGTTTAGCCACAGATGCAAAACTTATGACGTTGTATTATAGAAGTTTGTTAAAAGGACGCAGTCCACTAATAAAACTATTTTGGTTTTCTATTGCTAAATTCTGACTTGAAAGAGAGAATACGAGCTGACAAAATGTCGCAAGTTTCTTGAACGAGAAGCAGAAATGAGGTAATGCAATTAATGCAAAGAGCAGCAGAAGCTTCTGGGAGAGCTCTCGTCACGGGAGATGATTCTTCCAAGAAAATTCACTGATGCGTTATTACCTGGCTTGACAGTATGTGGGAATTTGTGGACTTTCAGCCCAAACAGACACTGCTGATGTTGCTGCCTTTCAAGTTTTTAGAGTTCCTAATTGCAACTCGATATATTGGTTTTGGAAGAAGCGTGTTAAAAGTTATTGTCTGTTTTTTCTAGGCAGTTTTAGGGAATGCCTGAGTGTTTTGTCCCTAGAAGAAAATAAGAGTTGTCATTGTCTGCCTCCATCCAGACCTTCTACTCATGCATCTCACGATATAACCCCATTTAGGACTGCATTTCAGGAGTAATCTCGTTTTTGTCTAATGAGGACGTATCACTCAATGTTTCTTGTGTCGTTCGTTATTTTACTTCTTCCTGGGCGACTCCCCAGCCATGTGCAGCATAAACTGCCCTATTTAAACACCACCGAGACTCCGGGGCCAAATTCAACCTCAGAATTCCTCCATTGAAATGAATGGGCAGATTGTTGGGAGAACTCGCCTGTTTATCTACGGACGCACTGATGACACGGAGAAGAGCACCCGGCCAAAGGGCTGGTTGCCCAGGGGAAATTTTTTAAAATGCTAAACCGACCTGGCAGTTCAGTTGGAGCAGATGAATAAAACATCTCTTCGACTCACCGGGGAGCCCCAGCTCCCCGCTCCGCTCGTGTGCTGGCAAGGAAAACAGGACCGAGCAGGGTAACCCGAGAGCGGGCAGTGACGGGACTCGTGTGCCAACAAGTGCCAAAGGTCCGAGTTGGGGCACGCTGCCTGCGGCTGCCACCTCCTCCTGTGCGGTGGAAGAATCATAGAATGATAGAATTGTAGAATCGTGGAATGCATTGGGTTGGAAGGGATCTTTAAAGGTCATCTAGTCCAACCCCTCTGCAGTGAGCAGGGACATCTTTCACTAGATCAGATTGCTCAGAGCCCCATACAACCTGACCTTGATTGTCTCCAGGACTTCTCTGGGCAACCTGTGCCAGGGTCTCACCACCCTCATAGTGAAGAACTTCTTCCTAATGTCTAATCTACATCTCCCCTGCTCTAATCTATAACCATTACCCCTCATCGTGTTGCTACATGCCCTTGTAAGCAGTCCCTCCCCAGCTTTCCTGTAGCCCCCTTAGATACCTGGAGGCCACTGGAAGGTCTACCAGGAGCCTTCTCGTCTCCAGGCTGAACAACTCCAATTCTCTCGTAGGAGAGGGTGTCCAGCCCTCTGAGGATCTTTGTGGCTCCTCTCACCGTGCTGGCGATGCTTCTTTTGATGCAGCCCAGGACACGATTGGCCTGCTGGGCTGCAAGCGTGCATTGGTGGCTTATGTCCAGCTTTTCCTTCACCGATACCCCCAAGTCCTTTTCTGTGGGGCTACTCCCTAGCACATCATCCCCCAGTCTGGGTTGATAACGAGGATTGCCCCAACCCTTGTGGAGGACTTGCACTTGGCCTTATTGAACCTCATGCGGTATGATAGAAGCAGCCAGCTGTTTCTGTCCATGGTGTTTTCCTTTAAAACACAAGTCGTGGCAGCACTTGGGTTTCTCCGTGGTGAAATTCCACCACCGCATGTCAAGTGCTCAAGTGCAGCGTGCTGGCAATCTGCTGAGCTGCGCCAGGGTGCAAGGGGAGTATCCACATCCAAGCATCATCGCTGGGTTGGGATGCGTGACTGAAAACCCGGAGCTCATCTGAAAACTCCGAGCCCTGAGCAGGACATTCCGGTAATGCGACTCACCCAGCAAAGCCCACGCTTGCCCTTAGCTCGAACCGTGTGGCACTGGCTTTGCTTTGCTTGCTTGAGCAGCTCAGGGATGTTTTTCCCAAAGGACATGGACATCCCGGATCGGGCTGCCTCGGCTAAACCAGTCTCTGCTGCTGGTGGTGGGTGATTTGGTGTGGGAGCATGGAGGGATTGACATGAGTGGAAGGTGAAGCCCCGTGTTTCCTTTAACATACAGGGTGTGTGCTGGCTTGTTTTTTCTCCTCTGTTACCTCCCCCACCCTTTGAGTATTTTATGTATACTTCCGTTAGTTATTAATTTCTCTTGCTTGGTTTCCTGTTCGGTGCTCGGAAGCCCCACCTGGCTGCCGGTGGCCGCGTGTGGCTCGTGCTCCCTGCCCCTGGGAGTCCTCGGGGCACGGCATTGTCCCTGCTGGGGAATTCATCCTTTGCCATAGAGCCTTTAAGGGAAAATGGGTCTAAGCGGAATATTTGCATGGGACAGTTGATGGTTTCACAGTCAGAAATCATTTGGATCGCTTGGAAAGAGTTGTCAGGGTCAAAAAGAAGGCGAAAAGGGGCTTTAGGCAGCATGACTGGGTTTTGGAGGCTATTTCAATGGCATCGTTGGTGTAAAAGGCAGACTTGTGGACTGTATACGTGTATAAGGTGCTGCCAACAGTGAGATGGCTCAAGGGATCAGTGGCTGGTTTTACAAACTGATGTTTAGGATGTTTGACATGAGCAATTCCTAGTGGAACTTCAAAGTTCTAGTAGGTGGGGTTCAAAAGACCTTATCCAGTAGACACTACGGTGGCAATTTGTGACCATTTTACTCCAGCTCTTACAAATAAAATGGGACTTTTATTTTTGCACTGTTTTGGGTGGGAGGTGACTCCTGTGTGTACTCGGTAATTCAACATATATGGTAAAAATGCATATTTAATTTTCAAATTTACACTCGTTGTGTATAGGCACCCATTCTGCTAGTTGTGGACCTGCTCTGTAACACCTTGTTTCTCGTGTGTTGATGTGGTTATTGGGGTATTTACCATATATTGGTCTATGTCAGTGGTTCTAACCTTTTCCTCTTTTTTTTTTTTTCCGATTTGTGCATCTCACATTTTTGCAGTGGGGTGCAGTCATTTGCATGGCAAATTTAAGCTTCCAGGCACTGGGTTTGCTTTTCTTAGGTATAACTCACAAAACCCTTAGAAACTGCCTCCGGATCCCCAGGGCTCCCCAGGCATGCTGGAAACAACCTGCCTAAAATTAATAGGAAGGTTGTACAGAAAAAAAAGAAAAAAAAAAAGCAGAAGGGAAAGGTTTAAAAAAAAAACCAAACATGGTGGAAGGTAGCAAAGTTCATTCCCTTATTTCAAACAGGGCTGGCAACTGAGAGAGTCCAAGCTACTAGCTCTGAAGATGCTCTCTCCTGTCCCCTGGTACTTTGCAGAACCAGGTTAGGCAAGTTAAGCTGCTCAGGTACTTGTGCAAAAGAAATAAAAATAGGGTAGGATGGTGCTGGGAGATGTGAAGGTAGTTTATTCCGACGTGCTAAGTGTTGCTCAAGGCTGTTTGGTGTCTATAGGTATGTGTATGTGAAGGGGAGAGGTCCCAGATTTCCAACTGACCGTCTCCCTGGGGGCTGCGGAGCCCCGTGAGGGTCCGTGCCACCCCTGGGAGCTGGCAGGGAGGACGTCAGCCTGGCTATTTTACTCATTAATTCCTGCCGTGCCAAAATACAACAACCTTCCTCTCTCTCCCCGCCATCCTCCCCGAGAGCTTTTCGCCGTGGCGGGGTACGTGTGCTCGCTCGGATTACTCATAGTTGGCTGCGATTTCTATTCGCAACATATTGTTTGACAAATGTCAATTCCGAAGAAAAAAAAAAAAATTTAAATTATTTCTTCGAGACGGAGTTTCAGATTTAACGTTGAGCAGATGCTCTGTCTAAAATTAGCATAATGATTCCTCATGCCTGCTACTTACCAGGACATGTGTCTTTAATGTAAGTGTTGGAATAATAATGAAACTTTGCAGTGATTTTTTTTTTTTGGAGGGGGGGGGATAATTGAAGATTCTCCTGCATGCTTTTGAAACAGGGACCTTTAGCGTTAAGGAACGCCGTTATTCCCGTTTTGCAGATGGTGGAAATGAGGCGCGGAGCTCCTGCCGTGCCCGAGGTCCAGGACGGAGCTGAGGCGAGAGCTGAGCCGCAGCCGGGGAGACTGAGGTTCCCAGACTGTGGGTGCGATGGCTGAAAACGGGGTTTTAGGATGGGAGGGTCAGACTGCTCAACGTTAAAACACACCTCGGGAAAGGTGCCTGGCGGGATTTCCAAAAGTAGAGGGAACTGGGTGGCCCTGACTGAGCCTAAAACTTCTGAAGATCTCGTTTCCTTTTTAGGGATTTACGGTTCAGGGTGTGAAAGGTTGTTAAGTGGGTCCAGCATGAGTTCGGTTCACAGGTTGCTGCTGCTCCAGCTTTCCCAAAGGGAAGAATGACACAGAGAGTCTGTTCCCAGTCTCTGAAGTGGGATTGCTCATACTTGGACATTGGGGCTTTGAAAAGAAAAAAATCCCAAACATGCCGACTTCTAAGTCCCTAGACTGTTTCCCCAGATGGGAAGACTTTGACCCAGAAGGGTGAAGGGACTTGTAGAGCAAATCGGGAGGAGAAACGGCGCGGAAATCCCCGATTCCGCTGCTCTCGCAAGGGGTTCTTAGGGGGAACCTCCTTTCCCACTCGATTGCTTCAACGGCAGCTCTAGCAGTCACGTCTCTGGAAAAGCTGCAGGACCTGGCCGTGTTTTCCCTCTCTGTTACCACCCTTTAGCAGCGGGGAAGAGAGGGATGAGTTAGGGACAGCGTGTGGGTGCTGCGAGCAGGGCGCTGGGAACCCCTGCACGGCAGCAGGGATGGTGGAGAAATGAATGGTGCTCTAAAAAAGCAAAAAAAAAAGAGGTGGGAAGAGTTTCAAAGGGGCTTTTTCAGGCAGCGGGTGATTTTTGCTCAGCCTGAGCTGGGCTGAGGTGAACAGGGTGGCTGAGGGATGGAGAGGCCAGTCTAAACACACAAGGAAGAGGAAAAAAAACTTGAAATGGGGAGTGAGATGTGGTTGGTTCACCCATCCTTGACCTTAAGACAGTCCCTGTCCTGAGTCAACGCTGGTTT
The DNA here is from genome assembly GCA_020746105.1 of Trogon surrucura. Taxonomy (NCBI): domain Eukaryota; kingdom Metazoa; phylum Chordata; class Aves; order Trogoniformes; family Trogonidae; genus Trogon; species Trogon surrucura. The sequence continues at coordinate 5,823,957 of CM036640.1, forward strand.
CTAACAAAGGATTTCCACAAACCTGCCCGCTGTGGCCCGAACTTGACCCCGCGTGTTCCTGTCCCTGCAGTGGGAAGAGGGGCCTCAGGGGAACCGGACCCTTCGCTTTCCCATTTAAGCAAAACCGCGCTTTTCCACCTCAGAAAAGCCACCACCGCCGAGCAAACACCTTTGTGGTGATCGCCTTCAGTGGTTGTGTTTGTACCAGTCCGGGGAAAAACACCTTCACCAGTTTTGGGTGTTGGAGCACAGAGACCGGCCTCCGTAACTGGGAAGGGGGTGTCTGGTGCGGTGGGCAGAGTAAAGGCTATTGGTTAAAAGTAATTAAAGTAGCGTTTTCTTGATGAAAATCTTAAATATGCTGCTATATTGTGAGTTCCTAGGGCTATCTCCTTCCAGGAAAGAGCGTTCCTCGTAGCACGGATGCTGAAGCCTCCTGCAGGTGCCCAGGGTGCACTCTCAGCCTGGAAGGTGATATTTTATTAAGTGCTTCTCCCAGCCAGGTCTCGGTTCACCCCCACGTGCAAAGAAAGGCAGGAGGGTGCTCGATGATCTGTCCCTCTGGCTCAGTAAAACCATACCTAGCAGGAAGCCGCTGCTTGAATCCCAGGGGCACTACCTGGGGTGCAACTGATTTTCCCCCCCGTGGAGTAAATGAGAGACTTTGGTAGCTGCTTTTGCTTCTGATGGTGGATCCCTGCGTTTCTGTCCGGGCTCCTGTCAGCTGTATTTCATGTGTCCGTCAAACGCTGTTTGATGAGGAAAGGCAGGGTGACCATCCTGTCGCCACAGCCTGCTCAGACCGGGTCGCGTTCGCTGGCCTCGAAGCGACGAACCTGCTTTTTACTGATTTTGGGCCAACAAACCTGAGTCATAGAATCCTAGAATGGCCCAGGCTGGAAGGGACCTTAGAGATCATCTAATCCAACCCCCTGCCATGGGCAGGGACGCCTCTCAGCTAGATCAGGCTACTCAAGGCTCTGTCCAACCTGGCCTTGAACACCTCCAGGGAGGGGGCAGCCACAGCCTCTCTGGGCAATTTATTCCAGAGTCTTGCCACCCTCGGACTGAAGAATTTCTTCCTAAGATCTAATCTAAATCTATTCTTCAGCTTAAACCCATTTCCTCTTGTCCTATCAGTGGACGCTCTTGTAAAAAGTCCCTCCGCAGCCTCCCTGTAGGATCCCTTCAGGTATTGGAAGGCAGCTCTTAGGTCCCGCCGAAGTCTTCTCTTTTCAAGACTGAACAATCCCAGCTCCCGCAGCCTGTCCTCATAGCAGAGCTGCTCCAGCCCCTGGATCCACTGGAGTCGGTCCATGCAGAGCTCTCTGAGACCAGAGGGGATGCAGAGCTGGGGCTACGACGCTGGCACCTCAGGAGTAGCAGCCAGCTCGGCGTGAAAGTTCACTCGAGGCGGGCAACACACCTGATTTTGGTGTTTATCCAGCGAGGTTTGGGAGTGCTCCCTGTGCTCAGCACTCCCCTTGAGCCCTGGGTGCAGGTCTGGGCCCCTCCCTGCAAGAGAGACCTGGAGGGGCTGGAGCGGGTCCAGAGGAGAGCACCGAGGCTGGGGAAGGGCTGGAGGGACAGTCCTGTGAGGAGAGGCTGAGGGAGCTGGGGGGGTTCAGCTGGAGAAGAGGAGACTCGGGGGGACCTCATCACTCTCTGCAACTCCCTGCAGGGAGGGTGCAGTCAGGGGGGGTCGGGCTCTTCTCACGGGCACCCAGTGACAGGACGAGAGGGCCCGGCCTGAAACTGCCTCAGGGGAGGTTCGGGTTGGGTCTCGGGCAGCCCTTCCTCAGGGAGAGGGTGCTCAGGCACTGGATGCTCTGCCCAGGGCAGGGGGGAGTCCCTGTCCCTGGGGGGGTTTGAGGAAAGGCTGGATGTGGCACTGGGTGCCCTGGGCTGGCCCATGTGGGGGTGTTGGGGCATGGGCTGGACGTGATGATCTCGGAAGTCTTTCCCAGCTTCAACGATTCTGTGATTCTGTGGTCAAGAGTCCTTGTGGCCCGTCAGCGTGTCCAGTGGGTGACTGCGATTCCTCACAGACCTTACGCAGCTGCACCTGGGACACCCCGGCAGCTGGGAAGTGGCAGCAGCTTGGGAGCAAAATTGAACAAATATAAAACTCTGGAGCTTTTATTTTTTTTTATATCACTCCCTAATATCCATTTCTGCCCGGAATAAGAGAAGCTGAAATGGGGTGTGAAACTGGGCCATTGAGGAAATTGCGTGCTGGGAAGAAAGTGCACGTGTTACGTGGCGTTTTCTCACCAGAAGGCGTTTGGGGGATGCACTTTACGTGGAGTTTGCTCCGTGACTGGTTGGAGACGGGCCAGGCTGGCGTTTCGGTAGCAGGTTTCCAACCGTGAATCCTCTGAAAAGCAACTTGTTGTTCTCAGAGTGATGTTCACCCCCAAAAACACATCCCCGCTAAGTTTTGTGTTCGGCATCCGGTGTGATTCTTTCCACCATAGAGACTTCACATCGTCATTATTTCATTGTTAGGTGGTTTTTATTTATTTATTTATTTATTTATTTTCCTTAACCCTGACTTTATATGGAGTCAGGTAGGAACGCAGGCTTGGTAATAGTGGGGTTTTTTTTTAGGGAAAACATTTGGGTTTTTTTCTTTTTAACTAGCGATTTTAATTTTTTTCGCATAGTCTGCATTAGAAAAGGAGGGCTGAGATGCAATTCCGCTGGACCGGCCGTGCCAGCTGTGAGGTGGAGCTGCAGGTCCATCCTACAGGGGCAGAGCAAAATCAGGAATTTTGACAAGAGCGGATTTTGCCGGCAAAATCTGCAGTAGGGGCTAAGGACTACAGAAGCAGCACAAAACATTTTGCTGAATTTGCACAGATATTTCAAATGTAAACCCAGCCTGGGCTGCAGGGGCTACTCACGTAGTAGCCTTCTTCTCACCCCCCTCCCCAACTTTGCCATCGTGGAGGGACGGGCTCTTGGTGGTTTTGCCTTCGACTGCAGCCCTAGGAAGGAGCACTTTGTCTCCCTCTTTTAGCGTAAGGCTTTTCAGTTTGGTAGAGCAGTGCTAACTTTAAAAAAAAAAAAAAAGGGAAGGAAGAAAAAAGGACAAACACCAAAAAAAAAAGGAAAAAAGAAAAAAAGAAGAAAAAGACAAAAAAGGAAAGGATAAAGGAAAAAGGGGAAAAAAGGAAAAGTGCAAAAAGAAGGGAAGAAAAAAGAGAAAAAAAAGAAAAAAGGGAAAAAATGAAGAAAGGAAAAGGAAAAAGCAAAAGGGAAAAAATAAAGGAAGGAAAAAAGAAAAAAGGGAAAAAAAGAAAGGAAAAAGGACAAGAGAAAATAGAGGAAAAAGAAAACAGGAGAAAAGAAAAAGGGAAAAAAGGAAAAAAGGGAAAAAAGAGAAAGGAGAAAAGAAAAGAATAAAGAAAAAAGGAACCAATAAAGAAAGGGAAAAAAAGGAAAAAAGAAAGGAAAACAGTAAAAAAAGAAAAAGAAAATAATAAAGGGAAAAAAAGGAAAAAGAAAGAAGGAACAAATGAAAAGGAAAAAATAAAAAAGAAAAAGTAAAGGAAAAAAAGAAAAAATAAAAAATGAAAAAGAAAATAAAAAAGGAAATAAGAAAAAAGGAACAAAAGGATAAAGGAATAGCAGCAGTGGTAATAATAATATTAATGGGGGCTGGAGCTCCTCTGCCCCGCTCCTTGCTCCAGCTCGGGGCGGCTGCGAACCGCGTCCGGGTGTGCGGGGCGGGGGGATCGCAGCCCCCCCCGAGCTGGAGCCCGGCATCGTTCTGTGCACCAGCCCCGGAGGCTGAAGGATTCCCTTGTCGGTGCCGAAAAGCCGCAGCAGCTGCTTGACAACAGGAAACAAAAGTGTAGTGAATGGAAAAAAAAAAAAAAAGAAAGAAAAAAAAAAGGGGGTGGTGCCGCCTGAACAACTTCCCTTTACATCACTGCCCAAATAAGGAGCTTTAAAACTAAACCTTTTTCTATTGCAGCCCGGCAGAAGAAGGATTTTTTTTTTTTTTTTTTTAAATTTTTAAAAATCCACCCCCCTTGAGCCTCCGGGGTCCCCAAGCCCAGAGTCATGGGAGAGCGGCGGCTGCCGGGCGGGGGGCGAGTGCAGGTAACGGGTCCCACCGGGGGGTGCTGGTGGTGGTGGTGGTGGAAGGGGTGGGTTTGCTTTAAAATAAGAGAAGAATAGAATTGCCAAGGGTTGGAAGGGACCGTAAAGATCATCTGGTTCCAACCCCGCTGCCACGGGTAGGGACTAGATCGTGCTGCTCAGCTAAAATGCATTTTTTTAAAATTTATTTTCTGCGCTGAGAGGGGAAAGAGCAGCCGATAAGGAGTAATTAAGAGCGGTTGTAGCTCCGGGAGGGGGGGGGCACGGCTGGCTTGATGAGGTCACTTGCGATGAGTAAACCCGGAGTTACGGGATGTCGGGCTCCTCTACCCTGTAAACACGGAGGAGGAGGAGGTGGTGGGGGGGTTATTTCTCTTGACCCGCCGCCAGACAACCCGGGTGCCCGCGCTGGCACAAGCAGCTTCGCTTCTTAATTGGCGGCCGCCTCTAATTAAGGGCCGGAGAAGCCGGGGACGTTGGCTGGCGAGCAGCGTGCGGCAGGGGCGAGCTGTCTGTGTGTCTGTCTGGGACGGATTTCCTCCTTATCACTTGGACAGGAAAGCGAGCGGGGAAGCGGAGAGAGGTTGTTCTTGGGCGACACGTGACGCGAGCGAGTGAAATCCCTGCGTGAGCTCCCAGCAAAGCTGGATTTTCCCAACCCCGGAGCCCAAAATATCTGCTGGGCTCCTTTGCAGGCAGGTGAGGAGGTCAGACCTGCTGGATGCAGAGAAAGAGGGCCCCTACCTGGAGTTTGATCCCTTTTAAGTGCTTTCTCGTCGGCACAAAATGAGGCGGCTTTTACAGAAAAATGCATTAAGTCTGAGTAAATGAGCACTAACGATTTAAGCTTCTTAATCCTCCTCGGTGGAAATTAATAACGCTTTGCATGCACCCAGAGGTGTGATCAGAAATGCAGACACGCGCCGAGCTGCTCTATGCAAATGTGTGGATTGTTATGCCGGGAAGAGGCACCGAGGCACTGTTGCATTATTTAATTTCTTTTTTTTTCCTCCTCGTTCTTCAGCTAATTGGCCGACCGTCGCGAAAGCGCCTGGCCACTTCTACCCAGTTACACTCTGGTGAGTGGAAACGTCCGGGGCAGCTGACACGGTGATTTATGGTGTGAGCAATACAATCCAAACCCGGCGCCGCTGCTAACCTGTAGCTTGCAGGTTTTTCGTTTCCCTGGTATCAAAAGATTATTCGTGTCGGTGCCCAGAGCCAGGTTTAACCTTCGCTGGCTGGATGCCCTGGTTGCCCCTTCGTCGTAACTCCCTCCCCTCTTTATTTGATTTGGCTTCACTGATCTCCTAGGGAGCTGCTTGTGCTTGTTGGGGGCTGGCATGTTTTTCTGAGCATCTCAGTGCTTCAGGAACTTTTCATTCTGATGCGGTAGGAAAACGTTCGGGTTGTTGCCACTAAAAAATAGGTGAGATTTGTGTGGGGTAGGACGCTGTCATTCTCACAGGTCTTGGGAGGCTGTAAAACCCATTGCAATTGGTCTCGTCCCCTTCCCCTTCTTAGCAGACAGCTCCTAGAAATACGGTTTCTTTCACCCCTAGAGAAGTATCCTTCAGAGGGGGGTGCAGAGATGCTGGTGCAGGGCAGGGTGGGGGTTCATATGTGCTGTCCTGTCTTGCTTCTGAGAAAAAAAACCTCCAAGGCTTGCCTTTGGGCTTCTCAGCCTAGGAAAGGATTTGCTGCAGTCCTTATGAAGGAAAGGAAAAACCAAAATCTTTGTAAACTGTGCAACAGTGAAAAACCCCAAACTTCCAGCAGTTACTAGTTGATTAATTAATGAATGTCTTACCACCAAACTGCTTGCAGGAGATCTGGGTTTTGTGTCCTGTGGGACACGTTCAGCACACGCAGAAGTGCAGCCCCTGAGAAATGCCTTGGAGGAGCCCTCTGCTCTCCCGGGGAAGCTCTTGCAGCGTAAAGGAGGGGGATTTACTCACTGTGACTGCCCCTTTTCACCCTAATCCACAACGGGGACATCTAGTCTCTCCGTGTCGGGCATCATCCGCTTCAGAAACGCTTCTATGTCCTGCTGTAGCTTCTCTGCTGCACCTTTAGCACCTTAACAAGGGACCCTCACAAGATTTCTTTTCCCCCCTGCCCCGCTGCCCGAGTGGCAGAAAAAGCAGAGCCGGGACCGCAGGATCTGCTCGTTTGGTTTTCCCAACTGAGCAAAAAGCACGTTCTTGCAACTCAGGGTGGAGGAGAGAGCAGACCGGGGTGGGGCGAGCAAACTCAGAAATGTTTGGAGTTTGCTCTTGAAAAATATACGGCAGCCGTCAACAGAATAGCTCAGTGTTCAACTCGCGTGGTTTTGCAGCGTGTGGGAGCGCGATCGGATGTGGGGGGAACTACTAAGGGGATCCGGTGGGGTGAGTCCCCGGAGGAACGGTCTCGAAAATAATATTTATCCTGAAGTTCACAAGGAAAGCGCTGTTGAGAAACCTTTCCTGAGCGGCGGGGATAAGGCGTCGCTGCCATGGGTGGTTTAGCAGTAATCGGAGAGAGCGAGGAAGCGTATCCCGGCCGGGGAAATCACCGTGGCCACCGTGTTGATTGGGTGGCAGGTCATTAATGAGGGGCTCCTGGGAACTCCCTTGCCCTACGTCACTGGCAAAGTCCCATGGCCACGGCGGGCAGCTCCTTCTGCGTTAGGAAAGCTGGCTTCCCTCCGGCTTCCTCCGTCTCCGAGGTTCCTGCCGACTCCGTGCTCGGAGGAGCTCCGCCGTCGTAACTTCTGGCTGCACATGTTGAACGCGGAAAGTCTTTTCGGCAGACTCGCTGTTTCTAAAGCGCTTTAAAATGTGTGGTTTCTCGGCGAGGGGGGTTTCAAACTTCCGTGAGGTTAAGGAAAAAAAACCACCACAACCAGCCCTCTGGAAAGGAAAGCAATTTCTTTAAAATACACATTCAACACCATTGTCTCTGACTTTAAAAAGGCTGCTTGTTAGTAGATCTTTATAGCTCTGCTGGGACCTGCAGCCAGTAGGGCCAGTTGGGATGCAGGGAAGTATTTATTCTATTTTCGCTTGTGCCCATTACACTTGCTGGATTCTTCCCACCTTCTCCTTGTTAATCCGGACCGATTTCTCGCTGGCGCTCCCTCTCCTGGGCTCTGCCGAGACCACCCTGCCAGAGGATTGGTGCTCCCGCTCTGCCACCACTTGAATTCAAGAAAATGGGCTTTCCCCGGCTGGCTTTGCGCAGTCAGTCGGGATCTCCGTCCCTGGAATCGGTGCAGTGATCAGGATTTTCATCCCGCCCGGCTCTAATTACATGCCTGCATAAGGTGAACCTTTTAATGAGTGTCAAAAGGTGCATTGTGTCTCGGGAAGGGCCTGTGTTGAAAGGACTCGGGGATTATTCGGTCGTTCGAAAAACATTTGGTGAAAGCAAATCTTCCTTGTCCTCTACTCTGCCTCATTTTCTTTGCAAAGCCCCGAACCGAGCCCAACCCCTCCTCCCTAGGAAGTCCAGGCTGTGGCTGGCTCGTGGAGCGCTGGTTTTCGCTTGCTGCCCGTTTTTTCTGAGGTTTCTGAGAAGGCGAGCCGGGGCTGCACGTGCGGCAGGGCGAGGTGAGGTGAGCAGGGACATCCCTGAGTGTTTACGGCGTTGAAATCTTCCGAGAAGCCTTTTCCCGAAGAGAAGCAGTAACTAACTCATTTAAGTACACCTAGATGGTATTTTCTGTAAGCCTTTTGTTTGTTTTTTGGTTGGTTTTTTTTTTTAAGTTTCACGGAAATTTTGGTTTGGGGGCGCTTTCCTTCTGGGAACTGCTCCACGGCTTTTAAGCAGGGATAACTAAGAGGAAAACATGAGTGAGGTCAAGTTTTCCTACCTTCCCAAAATGGACTTGCTGTAAGCAAGGACTGCTTGTTCCTCGTCGCCTTGAAGCCCGTGTCTCATCTCGCGTAGGCACAAAGCACTCGCAGGGCTTCGCTGTAGGGTCAGCCACTGGTAGAAACTCAGAGCAGAGCATCTTCAGCATTGTGGGAAACCTCATTATACATTGTTGGTATAAAAATGTGGGTTTTTTGTGCAAACGAGGCTTTTGGTTTCAGCAGCTCTTCAGTCTGTAGATCCTCAGTTGTCTTTTCCACACCGCTTGTTCCTTCCTCGTGCTTTGGAGGGTTGCCTGCTCGTTAAACCATTATTCAGGCTTTGCAGCCCTGGGAGGCTTTGAGGTTTCAGTTTATTTGCTCTGCTTCTTCGTTAGACCTACGGATTTTAGGCAGGAAGGGAAGGTGTGTCAAAAATTGGCGAGATCCAGCTGAATTTAGACGTAGGATTTGGGTTTCTCTGCTAACGTTGCTCTCAGATGCATCGAGACCTGGAGGGGTTTGCTGAGCCCTCAGTCAATGGGGCAGTTCGGAGGGGAAGCCTCCAGAGAATCCAATAAATCTGAGCCTGGCCCTTTTCCCAGCAAACTTGGGTTTAAGTGTAGTAGTTCCCAGAAGTCTTTACTGCCACGCTCGTACGTCCAGACTGAAATCCAACTTCTGCGTTGCTTAGATGGTCTCTCATTATCATTCTGTGATTCCTGAAGGGCAGTTCACTACTTTGCAGAGCTCAGACGGCACAACAGACACAACTGTTAATGCTATAACTGCCTACTGTCACTTTTCATAAGAATTACTAGTAGATTTGAGTCTCAGGTATATCTGAACTTGATGCCTTCATCCCAGGTGTAGGCGTATTCCCTTGACAGCCCCGTCTGTCATCAATATTATAATGAACCATGAGCCGGTGGTGACGGAGGGACCCCAGGGCTGTTGCGGTGGGAGCTGGCTGCGTTCCCTGCTCGGGGTGGGGAATGGTCTTGGGCTAAAAGGCCAGCGAGGTAAGTGTGTGACTGGGCACGTGCTCCCCAAAAGCGGTGTAGTCAGGTGGGTTGAACGCTTTAGAGGTTGGAAGTGACGGCGTGTCGTCTCCAGCCATCTCATCTGGCGACTGTGACTGAGCGGTTGTGATTTAGGCAGCGGGGTAGAGGGTTCACAAAACAGGTCGTGAAACTTGGAAGAGCTTCTAAGGGGCTTTCAAGAGGTTTCAGAGGAACACACAGAGCCGTGGACTTTTGGCTGGTTCCTCCTGCTGGGAGATGCCCGGGAAGAGGTGTTGGACGGAAAGACTCTCCGCATTCTCTGCCGTTGGGGGTGAGGCAGTGAGGACCCCCAGGGATGCAGTGAGCGTCCCGGAGCCAAAGCAGTGGGTTTGTCACTGATGGGAATGTGTTTCAGAGTTTTCCATGAGACATCACTGACTCTTTAAATAGCTGCCCACGGGTTTCCTGTGTTCCCTCTTGCCCTTTATTCAGGTTTTTTTTTGGGTTTGTTCCCTTCTGGAGAGATTTACTAACATAAATTAAAGCTATAGAAAAAAAAAATAAAACCAGCCTGAAGATGGAGCTAAAATGAGTTGAATAGAAAAGAAAAACACAGGTTTCATAAAAGTTGATGTGTTTCGGGATGGCACCAGCCACCTGTAAAACCAGAACAGCTGCTGAGCTGGACCAGCCCCGAGTCTGTAATGGGTGAGTAATTTGCAGTTGCCACAGGGGTGTAAGTCCGATAAACTCCCTTGGAGGTACTACGGCCACACCGGGTTGTATCATCTGTGGACGGATGAGTGAAGAGGAATTAAGCAGGCTGGGTGTGAGGAAAGCTGGAGAAGGCAATGCCTGTTCCTTAGGGGGATGCGTCCTCGGGGGACAAGCGTTGCGTGGCAGATTTGAACATCCCTCCTGTGAAGAGAGACTGAGAGAACTGGGGCTGTTTAGTCTTGAAAAGAGATGGCTGAGAGGGGCCCTTATGAATATATAGAGATATCTGAGGGGTGGGAGTCAAGAGGGAGGGGACGATCTCTTCTCAGTGGTGCCCAGCGATAGGACAAGGAATCATGGGTGTAAGTTAGAACATAGGAAGTTCCACCTCAACATGAGGAGAAACTTCTTCCCTGTGCGGGTGCCGGAGCCCTGGCCCAGGCTGCCCAGAGAGGGTGTGGAGTCTCCTGCTCTGGAGACTTTCAAACCCGCCTGGACACGTTCCTTTGTGACCTGTCCTAGGGGATCCTGCTCTGGCAGGGGGTTGGACTGGGTGATCTTTTGAGGTCCCTTCCAACCCCCAACATTCAATGATTCTGTGATTCTTAGAGTGACTCCCCTTAATAGAGCTGTTCACAGCAGTTACTCTTCATACACGTGAAAACGGCAATGGGATTTCTTTACTCAAATTGGAGGTATCCTGGCATCCCAGCTGGAGTTCTGGTCTGAACTGGGAGGTTTCTGTTACGGGGGATGTCAGGGGCAGGACAAGGTGCTCCTGTGTGCATTTGAACACAGCAGAAATGCGTTGGGTCTTTGCGCGTTTTAAAGAGGAAAATGAAAATTTGGTGGCGTTTCAAAGAGAGTTGCCTTCATGTTGAAGATGGGTAGCTCTTGACTTTGGAACAAATCAGTGCAGTGGAAGGTCAGGCTAGAACCAAGCGTGAAAAGAGAGTTGTAGATGCCTACAGAAAAGTGTGAAGCCTTTCTGAGTCGGAAGGGAAGTTGAGCTGGGTGTTTAATTGCCTCCCACAAACTCGCCCGTAATGCTCAGGTATTTCCTTCGTGACTTTCTTAGGCTAAAATTATCAAAACCTGAAGAGAAACCGCTCTTCCCCACCGTTTCACCGCGCTGTTTACGTGAGAAAATTGGCCGGGACACAACAGTGTGACCACTGTAGCCTGGAATAAGTGTGCGTTTCTTCTGGAAGTGAGGATCTCTGCTGGAAGTTATCCTGCAAGAATTGAGAAGTGTTTTCTGGCCGGTATCCTTCTGTGGAAAAGTGCGTGCCTCAGTTCCCACTTCTGTAAAATGGGGTTAAAAATATTCTCCCTCCCTCCCAGGAGCGTCGCCACACGCTCCCTCCGCAGCGGTTTTTACAAACACCGCGGAGTTTTTTCCACCGGTGTGAAAAATGCTAAATAAAAGCAAATCGATGTTATTTTGAATAGTATTCCGAGTGCTTCACGCTACAGTGAGCGACTACAAATAACTATAAAAAGATGTTATGGTAAAGATCCGCAGCTACGGTTTCCGAGCACTCTAAGCTGGCGAAACTGCACTGACAGCTCAGCAAAAAACTCAAAAAACCACCGAAACAGGTAAAAGAGATCCAAGAATTGCCCGAGATCTTCCTCGTACCAGGCTGGATCTTCCCGTCCGACCGCATCCGACAGTAATGACTCGCTGTCTTAATGAGTTTGCTGCTGGGGTTTGTATCCTTGCTAAGGTAATCCTGTTTAATTCGAGGAGCGTTTATTAAAACCGAGCCCTCGCTGCTTTTGCAAACCCGCCGCTCGCATTCGGATATAGAGTCGAGGCTGAACCCGTCGCTGCCGAACCGGAGAATTTTTTCGTAACCTTAAGGCAGCGCCGGGCTGTTTTTGTGCTGAAGAGAAAAAAAAAGCCCTCAGTGTTGGTTTGGTGATGTGTTATGCAGGTTTTGGGTCTTTAAAGAAGTGAAGGGAAAGTCCCAGCTGAGGTGTTGCTTGCCTCAAAGTCTCCGTGGAATATAGTTGCTTTTTGATTCTGCCTGTAATTCATCGCCGTGGACACGGTCGGCTGCCTTCGTGTTTTGATCTGGCACCCACCTGTGGGGATCGGCTGCCGAGTCAGAAAATGCTTTGCTTTGGTATTTGCATTAATCAGATTTCGGAGTTATTCAGAAGATGGGAAGTGCTATGCCGAAATGTTAAACCAGCAGTTGATTTTTTAATAATTTTTTTTTTTTTTAAAGTAAACGGGTGTAAAGGCAAAAATCGTGTGAATGTAACAGAAATCCTCAAATCCCATTTCTTCTGAAGTGAAAATTGGCAGCCGGGGCTGTATCTAGTCTGTTCTGGATGTGTCTAGTCTGCTTGTGGATGTGTCAGTGGTGTCCAGTGTAAAACCTATCACAAAAAAAATCTAATCTGGATGTTGTTGTTTAGATGGGGCTTTTTTTCTTTCTTGAATCCGTTTTTGCCATCTTAAATTAGAGCGATACTTTCCAAAGTAAGGCTGGTCCTGTACTTTAACAATTTCTGATGCAAATCAAGGTGATAAACGTGGTCCCTTTTCACACAGCGAGATGTGTGTCGAGATTTTCCGAGGTGAAATAAGGCTCCTGGCTGCCGAGGACTCTGAAAGGACGTGGGGGCAGAGAGCTAAAAGAGCAGAGGATGCTTGTGAGGAGTGTGGGGAGAGGGCAGGAGCTGGTGCCCCAGTGAGCAAGAAGGCTAGGGTAAGAAAAAATAAAATAAAAAATTCATTTTGTTCATTTCTTGTTCGTTATAAGCCAGGAAAGAGTTTGGTGAGGACACTTGCAGAAAATCACTTTGGACAGGTGTTTTTTGAAAGCCTTCTGTTTTGGTAAAGAAATGAGAAAAGGCAAAGGGGTGAGTCCAGGCAGCCGGAGCGGGGAAGAGGAGCACTGCCATGGAGACGGCAGCTTTGCACGCCTCAGACCTCAGACCCCTGAATGAATGTGGGTGCCCAGGGTGGGTGTTTTACAGGGAATCTCTGGTACTCGGTACTTTTCTGTCTTGTTTTTGTCGCAGGTGTGTGTCAGAACTAAAGTTGCTGAGACAGAACCAAAGTTGCCTCTCACGAGGCGGGACACGCCGTCTGGAGCCCTCATTTGGTCCCGCCTTGCTGGGGAAAATATTGTGAATATTGGGCTGGGGAAAATATTGTGAATATTGGACTGGGGAAGCTGCTTTTGGAATATGGTCACGGATTCCATCCCTGTGCAAGGTTACGCTGGTGCATGCCTGTGTGTAAAGGATCTTGGATCGGGGTAGGAACAACCCCAGGTTCCAGTATAAGTTGGGGAATGACTTATTAGAGAGCAGTGTAGGGGAAAGGGACCTGGGGGTGCTGGTGGGCAGCAGGATGGCCATGAGCCAGCAGTGTGCCCTCGTGGGCAAGAAGGCCAATGGCATCCTGGGGTGTGTTAGAAGGGGGGTGGTTAGTAGGTCAAGAGAGGTTCTCCTTCCCCTCTGCTCTGCCCTGGTGAGACCCCATCTGGAATATTGTGTCCAGTTCTGGGCCCCTCAGTTCAAGAAAGACAGGGAACTGCTGGAGAGAGCCCAGCACAGGGCAACTGGGATGATTAAGGGAGTGGAACATCTCCCTTATGAGGAAAGGCTGAGAGAGCTGGGGCTCTTTAGTTTGGAGGAGACTGAGGGGTGACTTCATTAATGTTTACAAATATATAAAGGGTGAGTGTCATGAGGATGGAGCCAGGCTCTTCTCGGTGACAACCACTGATAGGACAAGGGGTGATGGGCTGAAACTGGAACATAAGAAGTTCAACTTAAACTCGAGAAGAAACTTCTTCTCAGTGAGGGTGACGGAGCCCTGGCACAGGCTGCCCAGAGAGGTTGTGGAGTCTCCTTCTCTGGAGACATTCAAGACCTGCCTGGACACGTTCCAATGTAGCATTATCAAGGCGTTCCTGCTCTGGCAGGGGGATTGGACTTGATGATCTTTCGAGGTCCCTTCCAATCCCTAACGTTCTGTGATTCTGTGATACTTGCCCACTGCCGTCACCAAGACACCTCCTTAAAAAGCGCTATTTTGACCCAATTCCCATCTCCGCTTGCATTTGTGCCGGGGTGCTGCTGGGTGCTTGGGCTGTAGCCGCGAGGAGCCGTCCCCGCCGCGTGTCGTCGGTGGGTGTGTGGACACGAGGGCGAGCACAGGGGATGTTTTCCATTTAACGACGTTATTTCTGGCACCGCTGCTTTTTCTGTAATCCCTGTGGGAACTGTTAGGCTTGAGGTGTGGGGGTGTCACAGAACCACAGAGTGTTAGAGGTTGGAAGGGACCTCAAAGATCATCTAGTCCAACCCCATCAAGGAAACAGAATCACAGAATGTTAGAGGTTGGAAGGCACCTCGAAGATCATCTAGTCCAACCCCATCAAGGAAACACTGGGAGTTCTCCTGGGGAGAACTGCATTAAGCAAGTGGCTGTGGCGCTGGTTTCCTAAGGACTCACTGTAACTGGGAGCAGTGTTTTCGGGAGGTTTGTGCTGGCTGTGTTTCTGATGTTATAGAGAAAGACCTGAAGTGAAAGGGCGGAGAGGAGCACCCCGTGTGCTGGAAGTAGGGCAGTTTGGTGGTTGGGCTCTGGTGCTGTGTTGGATCAAAATAAGTCGGATTTTGAGGAGGGAAAAATGTTTGAAGGTAGATGGGGTCTACCTGCAGAGTAGTGATGGTCTTCAAGAAATTTGAGAAGTTACAGATGCAAGTCTAGACCAATGATGGCCGTGCAGCCCATGGATCCAAGGCCATTGTCCCATGTCCAAGGATGTCCTTCTGCTGCCAGCTCGCCCTCGGGGCTGGGCAGCCTTCCCTTCCCCGATGGTGATGGAGCGGTACGGAACCATGTAGCGTGGTGTTCCTCACATGTAATGTGACGTTTCTTCTGCACGGAGATGGTAACAGCGCTGTTCACAACTTCTAAAACTCGTTTTGCAGGTGCAACACAAAGCACGGAGGTCCTGAGCGCTTGCCTAAGGCTGGGAGGCGCTAGTAGCTGTTAATGCTCAATAATCCTCAGTTTGAGCTGTTAAATTTCCCCAATTCCTCTTTAGATGCAGGAGTAAACGCAATATTTCTCCTCTGTGCTTCACGCACTGGGCAGGGGATGTCCTTATTCCTCGTTCAGCAGCTGATCTGACCCAGCCTGGATCATGCCGTGGCTGCTGGTCGGAGCGCGAGGACCTGGCGCTGGATCCCCTCAGCTCAGTGGCTGTCGGAGGATGCTGCAGGCTTTGCAAAGCATCAGCCGTGCGATGAACTTCTTCCATTCTGAGCATTTGTTCATTAATCGCTTATTTATAATCGAAAAAACACCATCACGCACTAAGAATTGCGCATATCGGGAAAAACTGGCCGCGTGGTCCCAGCCTGAGGGGATTTACTGTTAGAAGGCAAAGCTCAGAGGGGGAAGACGGGGGAAGAGGAAGGGTTACAGCGGCCGGGCGGTGGGGTGGGTTTCCTAGCTTTCACGTGTGCCCTGTATTTTATTAGTGGTACTGAAGAGTGCTCTTTTTCACCGGCATTTGTGGAGAGACTGATGCCGGAAAGAGGAAAGGAGACTTTGCCCGTGCTATACATATTTGATGTTTTGTGATTATGCAGCTTAATCATCACCTTAGGAAGTTACTCAAGCTCACCTCTCGCTTCATTTTGGGATCCCTGGAGGCGTTCTGTTTGCTTAACGCTCTTAAAGTCCTCACAGCGTTCGGCAAATGATTTCTCACTATTGATTTATATGGCACCCGGTACAAGCTTCGTGGCAGCGGGTGCAGAAATTATGGTTCTTCCAGGAGCACTTCACCCACCGTTGAAACAGAGGCTTCTCTGATTAACAGGAGAGCGGAGAGCGAGATGGACAGATTCGTGCAGTTTGATGACCTCGGCGTTTAATTATTTACCAGGCTTTTAATTTTGCATCCATCATTCTAGCTCTGTCTCCCCTGAATTCCCAGAGTAGTCGCCCAGGGAGGTGAAGCATCAGCAGGTGTCTTTCGAGGGGGAGCTTTGCAGCTTTGTTCAGAGCAGCTCAGCCTTGCCTGGGCAAACCCCTAAGACTCTGGGAAGGGGCTAATATTTGCTTTACCCCTGGGTATTTCAGAGACCCTTAGTTTTAAGCCCGGAGAGCTGTGTTTGCCCCAGTACTGTGAGCAGTAGGGCAGACAATGGTGTTCATCCATCCTGGCCCTGGAGCTGGGGTGTGCATAAACCTCTTTTTCCTCCAGCTGTGGGCAGGGAGGGATTGCCATTGTTTTTCATAGCATCACTTTCAACTCGGCCTGAAAACTCTGCTTTCCTTGGCTCCTGTGCTTCAGGGCTTTCAACAGATTCTGGCAGGTATTGGGAGGGCAGTTTTTCCAAATGCACAAGGAGCTGAAGATGTTTTGTCTTGCGTTTTGGCTTTTTCCTCCTCTTTTTTGAAGGATCAAGGGTGGCCTCAGCTGGCAGCTGGTGCTATCGAGCATCGACTTTCATGGATGTCACTGTTTCTTTCCTTGGCTGTGGTTTTGCTCGTGGATTCGGGATCACTGTCTACGTGATCCAGGAGGAGATACCTGATGAGGTACCTGTGGGATTTTCTTCTTCGCCTACAGGAGTGCCTGCAGGACCTCTGCATGCCCCACCATTGCCAGAGCCTCTGGGATACAGGCGAGCTTGTATGTAAGCCCCAGAATCTCCTACACTTGTGCTTGCAGTTACTGGTTTTCATAGACACCACCAGAAAAGTGTGCAGAGCAGCAGAAAAGGTGATCTTGTGCTCCTGTCCAGCTGATACTACACAAGATCTGGGCTTGGTGGAGTGCTTGGAGCGGGAGTCTGGGGCTGAGCAGCCCCTTTGCTTCGTCCATGGAGCAAGGACCGTCAATCATCATTCTAGGGCAAAAAAAGCACAAATCATTGAGGAGCCTCCATTAGCTGAGCAGATCCTCCCACCAGGTTGGGATTATTCCTAAAGGGTCGGTGATGTGAGAAACAAAACAGTGAATAAGGATTATTTTTTTTATAGTAAAAGCGCTTTCCTCCGAAGCTGGATGAGTGAACTGTTGAGTCTGGTTCTCCCATCCTCTGCTCCTAAAGGGGTCCTGGGTGACCCTTAATGAGCCCACACAGAAAACCGTGAGCTATGTGCTGGACTTGTCCCGCAGCCGACTTCAGATCAGGAGTCGGTGCCGGGACCAGCTCTGCGTGTCCCGCGCAGGGACGAGTGGCCGCTCCCCAAACCTCTCACCACGCGCTTTCTTTTCCTCTTTCGTGGCTACAGGGTTTTATTGACAAACTGGGTTCGTTTGCTCCGAAAGCTCCGCTCTTCTCCTCGGTCTGGGGCTGTGGAGGGAGCTGATGGGAATCGCCGCAATAAAATTTTAATTAAATGCCAGGCAGTAATTTGCAGCGAGGAACTTGCGGTACCTGCAGTGTGCTGCTGACATCTGCTCACAGGCCCAGAGGGCCATTAGTGACTTTGAGAACCAGGAGAAAAACACAGGTCCACTTACCTTCGCTGGGGTTTTTTTTTATTATTCTTTCAGTCCAAAGCAGAGAGACCGATTATGTTTAATATTTTATAACCGTGCGTTGTTGCTGTCCTTCCTGTGAGTCATTTTTCCACGAGGAAGCCGTGCTCGCCGCGTTATTTAACCCCTTTGGAGGGTTTAAAGGTGGATTGTAAATCTTCTGCAGGAACGGTCTTTTAGATGCTGCGTCCGTGCCGCCGCGTCGCTGCCAGGAAGCCAAAGCTGCTTTAATATTCGGGCATCTGCACGCCCGGGGAAAGGCCAGCACCGCACCGGGGACTGGCACGGACGCCCCAAAATCCCGTGGAGGCTCAGGCTGAGGGTAGAAGCTCCAACCCAGCTCATGCTCCTCTTGCAGGTTTCCCTTGTCTCCCTGTATCTGAGTCCGCCGGAGCCCGAAATGGGGATGATGACAGTGAAATCCATGTCCTGGAAAAGAGGGTTTGCAACCCGAGGGTGTTTGTCCAGCCTCGAGGTGTTGCAGGTGGTGGGATGACTCTTGGTGGAGGGATTTCTTGATGTTCATTCAGCTCTTCCCTTTCCCTGTTTCGCCCCCTCCCGTGAAGGTGTATGTGCCTGTGAACGTTCCTGTCACTTTTCATGAGTTTTGTCCCCTCAAAACCATCTCCCGTGGCTTTGCTAAATGATATCTTGAGGTCTTCCCAGGTTTTAGTTTGAGAAAATGACTCACTGGTTGCTTTAGGGTGTTCCATGTGTTTTCCCTATGTTTCTGACCAAAGAACCTGGACCCGTGCGCAGTCACGTGTTGTTTTACTGATTTTTTCAGCAGAGCTCCTGCTATGCAGCCTCACAGGTTTTGAGTATGAAAATATACACGAGTTTCATTTCAGTAACTGTAGTGGAAACTTTCTATGGAAAGAAGATACCCCAAAAAGCCCCTGAAAGAACAAAGTAATTGCCTTACAGAATGACTTCCTTTTGCTGCATTGTTTTCCGTTTGCATCAGCCGTTTGTCTCCTTTGGGCTGTGCAGTTGTGGTTCTTTGGTGTGTCATCCAGCAAAAGCACAGCAGAACTTCTGTGTGCAGAAGAGCATTGCAATTTTTTCTATTTTTTTTTTCCTTTTCCTCTCATAAGGCAAAAAAAAAAACAAACAACCCACCTCGGCTGTACCTTGTTCAAACTGGGTCTGTGACATGAGTGGAATTTAAAAATTACAATTAGTCTTGGGCATTGTGCTCTAGGTTGCACTTCTGCGTTGTCTTGCAGATGGGAGGGTTGAAGAGAGTGAGCAGTAGCGCGGAAATTGCTAATTCGTGGCAGCTTCTTGCCCGGTGAGCTGAAAGTCCAGCGGCGTTTCGGCCCGTGTGCTGCGAGCCCACCTTGGCCTTGGGTGGCTTTTTCATGTTGCTAAAACCTTAAACCCCCCCAAAAGTTCTGGTTTGGGCTTTGGAGCTCGGTGTGAGTGCCCAGGGAGCTGCGGGAGGGGTGAGCTCTCGCCTCGCCGCTGGTGGGGTGGGGAGGCTGGTGTGAACTTTCAGCTCGCTCGCTCTCTGGAGGAGCCTGGCTCTCCCTGTTTTGGAGGCTGGAAAGTGGAATTATTTTCATTTTGCGTTGCTGGGAAGATTAAGCGAAGATTTTGATCTTAATGACTCATTAGTACATATGTTTGGCCATCTTATTTACTTACTGAACTAAGTGCCTATGTGATGCTTTCTGCACAGAGTGCTCCGCAAAGATCCTGTTGTTTTTTGGGTTTTTTTTAACACTTCTCTCTAACTGATTGCATCCTAAACTTAAGTCTCATGAACTGCTGGTTCAATCTCAGTTCATAGCCTCCCTCCACTTCCTCTAGTTCGGCGCAGTACTTCTGCTCAGCAGCAGTGTCAAAAAGTTAAAGTGCCTAAACACTTCCCCAGAGCCGCGACTCTCTTTGCGTCTCTTAATGATTTCCAAAGGCAAAGGTCACGCTTTTTAACGTCTTGAAAAACTTCTGCACTGAGAGAAAACCGACGAGCGCCAGAAATGTGCCACAGGAATGGTTTTTCTGTTGTTCCTGAGACGCTGTCGATAAATGAAAGATAAATGAAGAGCTGTAGGAGCTGCCCCGGACGCCGTGTCGTGCTTGACGGCAGATTTCTTTTGAGAACGTTGTGTTTATAACGTGCATACAAAACTTGGGGAGGGGTGTGGGCTCCTGGGGGTCTTCAAGCCAAACCATCACCGCAGTTGTGATGCTGCAGCTCTCCGCGGCATCGTCTGGAGATGCTGGGGAGGCTGCTCCGTGGATCCCTGCCAGGCTGGAGAGGTTGGCCCTGCCCGTCTGAGGAGGCACATCCTGTCCCCTGTGGGGAGGTGACCGATGGAGTTGCATCCCACCCTTCCATACCACTTTTGTTTGCTGAAACACTCAGTTTGAACTTGTAGTAGCCTGCAGAGCAAATGCTGAGAAGATGAGAAAGACACCTTCTGGTCTTCTTGCTGTTGCAAAGAGCTGCCTGTAAGTTTGTAGGTTAATTGATGGCGAACAACCTTGCGAGGATATGGAGCCTGATAAGGTCAGAGGTGTCTGTTTGGAGGCGAATCCAGAGAAATTTCCTTCTTGGCTGCTAATCCCTGATTTCAGTGCACCGTAGACTGCTGGACTTGTTTTTCCTTCGGGTACTTGTTTGTGGTTTGCAGCATCTCATGCTGAAAGTGCATCTCAATTCACCTCAGACACAGCTTCGAGGCTTCTGCACGGCCTCTTGCTTCCTGCCTGGGAATGCAAAAATAAATGACGGTGGTGAGTTTAAAAGAGGTGCATGGAGAACAAAGAACCAGCCTGGGGAGACTGAGTTTCCCCAAAGCGAGAGGTTTCGGACTGGTTTCACCTGAAAGCACCAGCTCCCCGTGGGTGGACGGAGTTAGCCCAACCTGGCAGCGCGGTCGGTCTGTCATTATGTGGACTTTAGTTTAATTCCCTAGAAGATGACAAGAAAGTCCTGGTTAGGCATGATCTTAATCTTGACATCGATGTTAATTAATCCTGATTCATTGTTACCAGAGTATGAGGCCAGGCAGGAAATGAGCAGAAAGCATTACTGAGAAAAAACTTTTTTTTTTAAAAAAAAAATCTCTGATTTCACACATCAGAGTGTGGGGAGGGAAAGCTTTGAAGCTGCTCTGCTCTTGCTGCAGTAAAATGTATTAACTTTTTTTGGGTTTGGCTCGTGAAATGCTCTTTTTTTCCCTTCACCCTTAGAAGCATCGGATGTAATTAAGCTCAGAAGCAGTGGCCCTTTCCAGCTCTTTCCTGTCAGCAGGGTGAAATAGCACATCAATGGTGGATCTAATTTTTTCCCCTTCTTCTTGGCGGGTGAATAGCCGCTGCAGACGTGCAGTTCCTCGGTGCTGCGTTACCTCCTGAGAACCACAGCTTTGCTGGTACCTGTTCTCAGCTGCTGAATCAAGACCCTGGATGCTCTCCAGGGTTGCTCGGGCAGTTGCTCGTTTAATTGGGTTGCGTCTCATCCTGCGAGTCTGCTGGGGATGCGGCGCTGGGGACAAGCAGGAGGGGAGAACGGGGTGGGATGCTGCCAGCAGCCCTGCAGAACCCCACGATTTGGTCAGAAGGAGCAGAGCTAAGCGCCGTCGTATCGCCCCGGTCAGAGTCTTTGCCAGGCGTCTCCACGCTAGGCGAGTTGCGTGGTTTACAAAGCCGTTTTCAACCCAAGATAGAGATTATTCTGTTTGGTTTTGTTTTTGTTTTTCTTCTAAATGGTTTTGCAAGCTTTTATTCACAAGAAAGGGGAAGCAGCGAGTCCTTCCCTGTCTGGAGGGGTTGGCTGGAGCAGCGAGCTGCCCGCGTGTCTGGTAGAAACGAGAGGTCTCGGGAGCTCTGACCCTCCTCTGGCTTAGTGAGGACAGCCTGGCTGGGATATGAATTTTTAACCTGTGGTCACACTGCTTTCCTGGAGTCATTGCCTGGAGACACAGAGCACGCAGCCTTGTTAGAGACGGTGGTAATAGCTACTTTATCTCAAGTGCCTGGACTACTTTATTTCCTCCCCCACTCCCCTTTCTTTTTCCTTTTAATCTGGTATTTTTTGTTCAAAACTTAGGAGGGGCAGATGCCTCCCGGTTAAGATTGATGTAACTTGTCAGTAGCAGCCTGCCTGCATCCTCATAGGATGCTCCCCAACTGAATGGGGGTAAAAGCTGGAGCTCCAGCTTGTCAAAGCCAGTGCAGAAGGAAATCTGTTCAGGTGTTTATGCATCAGCAAAGCCAGAGCTTATTCCCCTTGGCATTTCAGCTGCTCTGTGTGGTTACAGATGCCCCGGAGAAGCCTCGGCGCTAAAGGAGCGGCACGACAGCCGTACTCTGCTAAAGGCAGGGCACCTTTGCACTGACCAGCATCGCTGTGTGCTTCTGGGCTGCTCCCTTTATGATTATTTTTCTATTAAAATGAAAATTGCTTCTGTTAAAAGCATCCACGACGCCTGTTCTTGGCACTGAATTTTCCTTGTTCATCTAGAGATTAGCAAGGGTGATGCTGGGAGGAGGTAGCAGTAGCTTCAAGGAGCCTCATTTGGTCTCCTGAGATCCTGGGTGAAATCCTCTGCCCAGACCAGAGACTGTGCTTGTTCTCTGGGCACCCAGAGGGAAAATTTGGTGGCTTGAGGGTGAAGCTGAACCCAGCTCTCCCCCGCTACTCCTGGGAAGCTGCGAGACCCTTTGCCAGCCCAGGGGAGGTGCCGGTTGCAGCCCCCGCTGCAGCTCTCGCCGACCTGCCAGGTGGGGAGGGTGCCTAATTCTAAATCTATTTTTTGCGCTCAGTGAAAATGCTAAAAATATTTGCTTCTGCTCATCAGCCATCAAACTCCTGCCCTCCAACGCCATCACTATTCTGTGCAGGCTGAGAATGAGAAATTAATGCTCTGAGCATTTACATTGCAGGCTTTCACCTGCGAACGAGTATTTTGCGTGCCACGTGGGAAGACAGATGTGTTCAAAAATAAAACTGCCTCGAGATCCTGTTATGTCCTGCCACGAGCAAATGTTTGAGCAAGACCTCTCTTGAATATACTTCAATATTTTGCCAAGTAGAAGGGTCATTTGGGGATTACACCACCAGACTGGGCTCTTCTTTTATTGTGGCAGGTTCTCTGTATGACATGGGCACGTGACTTGGTCTCTTCAAGTTTCTGTTTCTTCTCCTCAGTGTTGACTTAATGACATTTCTTTCCCGTACCTGGTCAGCACAGACAGAGAGCTGTCGGGGAGGATGGGCTGGCTGTGTGCATCGTGGGGTGGCTGAGGCCATGGCCCCAACTGTCAGCATGTAGTTAATTAATTAACAGTTGGGTTGCATAGGTTCAGCTGAGCAGTTATTGGGTTACTTCCTAAGGTGTTTTTTACCCTTTGAAACAAAGAAAATTAAGACCTCCAGCGGAGCCACCTCCTCCATGCATCTTCCCCATGGACAGCGCCCTAACTTTCCTGATCCAAATACCCTGCTGCTCTCTTGGATTTTCCATCCTCTTCCCTCACTCAGCAAACTCTCCCTAATGTCTAACCTGTGCTCCTTGGTGCAATTTAAAATGATGGCATCTTGTGGTGCTCTTGACAAACCAGGAAGAGAGTTTATTCCTTTCTGTTGTGGCCCTCTTGGTGTGTTTGAAGACCATTACGGTGCCTCCCTGCCATCTTTGCTGCTTAGTCCGGATGAATGTGATTTTCTCACTGATTTTCCAGGCTGTGCTTTCTCGATCTCTGATCATTCTTGCTGCCTGCACTGGGACTTTTTCTATAGCTCAGCTGAAATACAGTGTCCCATATCAGAACTTTAGTGGTGCTACGTAACCGAAAAGTTCCCTTTGTGGATCTGTGCAGCTCTCTGCGTGTCACAGCGTGACGTTTGGTTTTATTGCAGTAACGTGACTGTGTCCACCTCCCGTTCACTTTGTGATCCATGCCACTCCTGAGACCCTTTTCCAACAACAACAAAAAACCCTTTGTAAGCTGATATTTATTTCCCTTGTGACCGTGTCATTGATTATTCCTGTCTTAGCACTGTCTCACCCATCGTTCCTGAATTGTCTTTTTTCTTTTTCTCTTTTTTTTTTTTTTCCAGACCACTTCTACAATTTATCAAGATCATTTTGAATCCTAATCCTGGCCTTCGAAGTACTTGCAGCCTGTCCCAGCCTGATATCTGCAGCAATTTTAGTAAGCATACCACATTCCATCCTTCCAGTTAGTTGTAACGATACCGAGTTGGGCTAGAACTGGGACACCGCGGACACCCCCTCGATAGGTCTTTCCCTTGGGTGTGAGCACGGTGGAAGCGGTCACCTTGCAAAAGGTGCTGCAGGCGGTGAACTCCCAGGGACGATGAGATTTGTATCCCAAACCGAGAGATTTCATCGGCCCCTTTGAAGATTTGTAAGGAGAAATAAGATTATTTGCCATACCGGTGCCCGAGCAAGGCCGGGTTCAAGCAAGTAGTTTGAAAGAGTGGAATGCTTTCGTGGAGAATCAAGTCCCCCTTCTCCCTGTGTGTATGTCAGTGTTTTCTTTTCTCCTTCGTTCTTGGGGGAGCACTACGTCCCGTTCACACCTCGTAGCTGCACTTTTGCAAATCCTTGTCTGTTGAAGAGTGTGTGGGGCAGAGACCCAGAGGGAAGGAAAGCAAAGGCAGGTTGTTTCGTGACTTACAGACCAAGGAAGCAATTTGTGGGCGATGGTGGGGATGTGGTGGACCTGCTGGTGGTGGCAGCAGGTATGGCTCTGAGTAGATGGTCCATGTCCTTTGCTTGGATTTTTGCCCTCTGGCTGAAACACTATGTTTCTGTACCATCGAATCGTCAAATCATAGAATTGTTTAGGTTGGAAAAGACCTTTAAGGTCATCCAGTCCAACCGCTAACCTGGCAACGCCAGGGCCACCACTGAGCACCACATGGACATGGCTTTTACGTACCTCCAGGGATGGTGACTCCACCACGTCCCTGGGCAGCCTGTTCCAGTGCTGGACAACCCTTCTGGGGGTTATTTTTTCTGATATCCAATTTAAACCTTCCCTGACACGACTTAAGACCATTTCCTTTTGTCTTTTCCCTTGTTACTTGGGAGAGAAGACCAATCCCTACCTCACTACACCCTTGTTTCAGGGGGTTGCAGAGGGCAAGAAGGTCTCCCCTCAGCCTCCTCTTCTCCAGCTGAACACCCCCAACTCCCTCAGCTGCTCCTCATCAGACTTGTTCCCTTCCGCAGCTCCGTTGCCCTTGTTTGGACACTCCAGCACCTCCGTGTCCTTCTTATAGAGAGGGGACTATCCCGTAGCTTCATTTTGGTGGAGATGGTGAAGGGTGTAGTATTCTAGGATTTATGGATTTCCATGGGGTCTGGTAAATGAAGCTTTACAGACCAAGCTTGTATTTCTAACGCAAAGGGGCAGAGCCAGCGGCTGCCTACGGTGACCAGAAATACAGTGGCCAGTCAGTGCCTGTGTCCCTGTAACTGTTGGTGTTGAACAAATCAGAAATGAAAGCAAAACTGGTGCATGGAGCCTGAAGGTAATTGGTTGCAAATGAACTCGGATGAGAATTAGTTTCTTGTTTCTCTCTCGGGAGGAGTATAAAGCTGGGTTTTGTTGTTAGCTGCGCCGAACGCATACGTGTGTGTCGGAATAGCTCTCGGTTTCAGACCTCATCTTCTCTGTGACATTAGCAGCTTCTGGGAATTTAAACAGGAAAAATAATTTCTCCTTGCCTTTCACCTCAGGCTTCGTAGATGTGACAGTGAATTAGGTTTTCCAGCGCCTGTGTCATAGGGCCAGGGGTGCTATTTCCATGTTGCAAAGGGAGAAACTGAGGCACGGGAGGCCGGTATTGTGTCAGACCCCGATGAGAAATGCTGATTCTCAGCCCCTTCTCTGTGACCTGTGCGTCTTTCCCAAAGTCACACTGATTTTGGAGGAGACGAAGTTCTGTGAACACAGACTTGTAGTTCAGTATTTGCATGGACCTTACATAAAACTGATTTACTTTAGGGAAGAAAACCTTAAACATCCCTATGGAGAGTACATAATGCAAGTGGTTTTGTATTTATTCGTTGCATTTCACTGAGCGGGTGAAATCTCTCCCAATCATAATTGTATTATATTTGGATGTGCTGTCTGGTATGGTGGTGTTAAAAGCAGGTGCACAAAGCGAGTTCTTTTTGGAGAGAGGGAGGAAAAAAGCTTGCAGTACCAGTAAATGCTTCTTAGCACTGCAATAATCATAATCAGATTAATTAAGATTAGTTTAGCTGCCTGGCTTTCATTTGCGTGAAATAAAAAGGAGTTTTGTTTAAAACCTTTCTGACTCTGAGTAATAGTTTTGACTTGTTTCGCACGGTGCAATGTGTAAATCTCTGGCTGGTCGGGCTTTTAGGGAGAATTATGTTGCATCCAACTTTTAGGACCGACCATTAGTTCTCCGTCTCCTCTGACACCTTTGCTGTCAGTAAATCCATCTCCCGTCACCTTTCCCGTATTGCCCATCAGTAGCTTTCTCGGCTACCTCTGTGCTAATGGGTTTCAAGCGTGTTTCTGCTCTTCTTGCAGCTTATTTTTTGAGAATTGCACCAAATCTCCCCTCTGGCAGCAGCCTAGTTCTGCTCCTGATCTGGGATGGCCAAACCCCCCTTGCCCCATCCCACACGTGGCTTTTTCCTTCGGGAACAATCCAGTAATTTTCCACTTGCGTGTCTCACCGAAAGCCATCTCTTTCCTCTCTTGCATATGCCACTGACTTCTCCCGTCACTTTTTTTTTTTTTAGTGCTTTTTTTTTCCCTCTTAACTGTTTTTCATTTCTGAAAAGCTGTTCGGATCTTTCGCAAAACAAAACTGCGCGACGTTGCATATGTGCTTGCCCATATGTATCCGCGCGTAGCGAAGGTTGCAGAACAGTAGCTGTCAAGCGAGGTGATTTTTCCATCAGATTCATCCCTCTCTCCTCATTTCGTATTTATTCCTGGGAAGGCTTCCATCAAAATATTAAGATGGCTCTGAGTTTTACAAGTCTGAAAGAGCTGAAGGCGTCCGCGTGGATGCTGTGACCGTTGCTTGACTTCTTCACCGGTTGAATGGGGAGGTTTGGTGTCGCAGAGCCAGGTCTCTTCGTCATCACTTTCACACCTCATGTGGCCGCTGTTTTCCCTTTTGCTCTGATTCAGCTTTCATCTTCTTCATTGGTTTCACAGCGCCATGAGTTAGATTAGACATTAGGAAGAAGTTCTTTACAATGAGGGTGGTGAGACCCTGGCACAGGTTGCCCAGAGAGGTGCTGGAGGTCCTACCCTTGGACCTACTGGGTCCAAGGCTGGATGGGGCACTGAGCAACCTGATCTGGTTGAAGATGTCCCTGCTCACTGCAGGGGGGTTGGACTTGATGACCTTTAAAGGTCCCTTCCAGCCCAACACATTCTGTGGTTCTATGATTGATTCTATGACTGATTTGATGAGTCTACGATTCTGTCATTCTATGATTCCATGATTCTGGTCTTTTTTGGGTGTATCCTTGACATTTAATCTTGCTAGGACTCAACAGTGAGTTCATGGAGGACTTTCCCCATGTGCTTTCATGGAAGGGCGGGGAGCACGAGGGCTGCAGGGGGACACAGCACAATACGAGGAGAAGCTCATGGCAGAGACTTCATTATCCGCAATGGGTTTTGGTGGACACCTGAGGATGTGACGTCCTCTAAGTCCTTGTGTCAGGAGACAGCTGGAGCCTCTTTTAGGAAAAGGGCACCCCATGGTGCTGGGGTGCGTGTGTGGGGATTGATGCTGCTGCCAGGGTTGTTTTTCTTTCCTTTTTCTGTTCCTTTACTGGGGCAGAAGGGTGCGCTGGAGGTGCCCAACTGGGATACGTCCTCAAGTCTTTGCATCAAGGCCCAGTTTCACAGCAATAATGGTGCTTCAAATCAAGAGTCCACGTTACATCAGAGTCTGTTTCAGACCCAGGGCTGGCTGGCAGAAACCAAAACCCTCCCCCCGAGTTAGAGGCAGCTTTTTTGCAATTTCAGTGGGAAATATGCTGTTATTTCTAAAGTCTTCTTCACCTCATCCCTTTACAATCCTCTCCTTAAGCCCTGACATCTTATTAAGTTGCCGGTGAGGTAGCAGGACCTCCCCTCTTTTGTTTTTTTAAGTGTTTTCTTCCAGCTGGGGGCCGTGCAGAAGTCCCGGTGTGGGTGTGAAGCGCACAGGAACGTGTCCCACTGCCCTCGTGTCATCCCTCACCGAAACGCAGAGGGGATGTTTTTTAACGAGCTACCGCACGCTCTATTTTAAGCCGCTTCTAAAAATAAATTCCCCCACAAGCCGGTGGTGTGGCAGCAATGCTTGATATTTTAATTGGGGCTGTTTTCTGTGGGTGATTCATAAAAAGAAGATGAGCTTTTCTAGTTTTACCTTGGGGCGAAACCACGTAGGTGAGCTGCTGATCATACACGAAGGGCTCTGTGGCCGCGAGGACTTTTCCGATTATCTCTCCGGTTGCTGGCTTTCCCCCTAAGGCTGGAGTGTCACGTTAAACACTGGACAGGCTCTTTCTCCTGGAGGTGTCTGGTAGATAATACGACACGTCCTGTATGTGGACGGTGCCCCACGGTGCTTTGGAGAGTTGACGACGTTGTCACATCGAATGAGAAATAATGACTAAGGGAAGTAATGAGGTAAGAGACGGGTCCTCTGGGAAATAAGGTGGAGATTTAAAAGTTATTGCGTGTGCTCAGAGCTACAGGGAAGAAGTACAGGAGCAGGAGATACTGGGTGAGATGGAGGAAGGCATTGCAGAAGTATCTAGAGAGCAGCAGAAGTATCTAGAGAGCAGAAGATGCCTTCCCACGTCGTCGCTGAGTATCTCAACACCTTGGAGGGAGGAGGTTCCTTGCTGTAGCTCCCAGCACGTGGGACGGGTCTGTTCTTTTTAAGATTGACAAGAATGAGTCTCCTTTTGCTGAGCTGTTTCATGGTCACCCCTGCCCAGCCAACCATGCGAGCAGCTCGCAAAGAAAACCTTTGGCCTCTTGGTCAACACCAAGGTGTGTCATCTCCTGGGGTTGGTGCATACTGACAGATTTAGGGGTGAATGTGAAATAGGGAGAAAAAACCACAAGGATTGAAGGGAGCAGAACTGGCTCAATCCCCCTGAGCAGACTCTACAAAGGACTGTCGATAGCGGGGGTTCTTCTATATCCATGAGAGTGGCAGGTTTTTTTCTCCTTCAGGAAAGCAGATCACGGGAACAAAAGGTTTTGTGATGATGTACAAACCCACCCCAATCTGATCCTGTTCTCTTTGAGGTCAAAGCCCTCTTGGTGTCAGAGGATTGGGTGCTAATCCGTCATCTTCCACCTCCTCTCCTTCTCATGTGATGAAGCTTTTTTGGAGCTTGTCAGCACCCTCAAGACCTCTCGCTTCCTGGAGCTTTCTGTGGTGGCGTTAGTAACCTGTGAAGTAGACGGGGATTCTCTTGCCCTTTTGGAAGGAGTGATGAGGCTCCACCACACAATTCGAGGCAGATATTGGCTGCATGGGAAGCGGGAGGAAAATATTCGCTGCTTGCTTACAGCGTGGTTCTTCAGAGTGGAAAAAGAGAAGCTTATCGCGATGAAAGGAGGCAAAACAGGACGTTTGGGCTCAGCTCTGCTGCTGGTTTGTCATGCAACGCTTCTCCAGCATCCCGCGTTTCGGCCGTAACACAGGAATGATGCATTTCTGGTTTTGTGAGGCTGTCCAGGATTCGCTGGTGTTGGACTCGGGATCCTGGGATAAAAACGTTCTGCTCAGTAAATCTCTTACGTTTCGACCTGGCAGTAGGGGTAGGAGCAGAGGGTCAAACTAAGCCTAATTCTGATCTCATTTACTGTGCATTTCAAGCCTGACAGCCTCCGAGAGAGCAGTCACCTCAGTGCAAGAGCAGCTAAAGAAAATCAGAATTGTTATCGAGGCAGGACCTGAGCTGAGGCTGAGCAGAGGCAAATTGTGCCTGGCGAGGATACAGGCTTTTTAACCTGGAGTTTCCTTCATTTGTCTTCATTAAGAAAGTGACAATTGGAGTGAAAATGAAACACCCCGGGGAAATAAAAACCCTTCGACTGTTGATTAGATGTGCCCAGTGCTGTGGAGGGAACGAAACCGTTTGCAGAGCATCGGCGGGCGAGACGGCGGAACCGGCAAAGGGGTGGGAAGAGCCTCCGTGTCACCTGCCTGTGCTGAAATGAAGTTTTAATTAGCTCACCGAGAGGCAAAGGGGGGCTGTCGGTGGCAACGCTTGTGCCTGGCCAGGGGCTGAGGGGAAGTCCCGCTGCCACCACCGAAGGGTTAACCCCGGCATAATGGTCTTTTTCTCTTCGGGAGAGGAGTTTTCTCCCTAAGACTCGTGATTGTGTGTTCTGGCAACCGCTTCTGCGATGCGAAATAAACACCCTTCTTCCGTATAATGGCATTCATTGAGCATTGTGCCTGGGAGCTCGTCACCACGAGTGTCAACGTGGGACCGGGGAAGCTTCCTCCTCCTGCGGCTCAGCAAAACGCTCCGACGGCGTCTTCCAGTTAAACCAGTTCCCCCGTGCCGCTGGGGGAACTGGGCTGAAGGGCTGCCCTTCCTGCAAGTCCCTCCTAAAGCAGCGAGCGTGGCTGGGCTGCGTTCAGCCTGCCAGCCAGATGGAGCAGCTGCCAGAAGTGCTCCCCTGCTCCGTTTGCCTTTTAAATTGGTCTCGTAGCCCTTGCAGATTTATTGTCGCTTTAAGTAACCTGCTCGTAGCTTTGCGACGCCAGCCCCGTGCCCATCCTCGTGCTGGGGAGCTGATGGGGAGTTGGCAGGGGCTGACAGATGTGTTGAACTTTGAGAGTCTTAGGTTCTGTGCTCGTTGTGATTATTAAACCCTGCAGTTGCTAGGGAAGAAAAAAAAATATTTTTCTTTTTCTTTGGAGTATTTGAGAATAACTTGTTTTAAATCTTGGTGCTACAGAAGAAAATAATATGGATTTTTGCCTTGGCGACATGCCAGGTGTGGGGACTGGTTTGCAAAGAGTAGAATTATTTTTTATATGTATTTTTCCTTCCCTTTGACCTTCAGTACCATAGGGTCTCCAGTGAAAATGATGATGGTTTCTGACTCCTGACCATCGCTGCTCATCAGAAGCCGTTCCATGCTGTCACATTCAGCCTCTGGAGACCACAAAACCAGTTGCAGCTAGAAAGTTTGTGGAAGGGGCATAGAAGGCTGATTGAAAAGAAGCGTGTTTCCAAGAATCCTCTATGTTTCGCTTTGCGTAAGGTCTAAAACTTAAAATATGTTTGTCTTACTCCAAATAGTTCTCAAGTAGTAATTGTAAGTCAGGAATTGCGACATACATGGCTGGTTTAGGGAAGGGCCCACAAAGATCTGTTCTTGGCTTGTGATGGTCAGGGTATTTCTCCTCGAAGAGCAAAAACAACAAGAAAAATCTCGTATTTCCTTTTATAGATGCGGGGCTTAGACGATGAAGCGAGACAAAGTAAGCCTAGAAAAAAAGGAACAGAATCTTAGCAGAGAAGAAATCGATCACTGGAACATCTCAACTGAGAACAGCTTCTTCTACCACCATTTGTAGTCTTTAAATCCAGACTGTTTCCTATTTTCATACGAGGTATTGAAGCCCAAGGGCAAGTAAAGGGCTTGATGGGGAGCTGTGTGAGAGGTTCTGCAGCCCGTGTTTAGCGGGAGCTCAGGCTTTAGCATTTGTCATTCCATCCTCTGGGCTTAAATTTGAGGATCTCTGAAGACCGTGTGAGATTCTGACGTCGAGTTTTGAAAATCAACCTTTTAATCTTCCTGGAAACTCTTATTCTGAAAATTCGGTGGCCTTGACTACAGTATAATTGTTTTCCTGAACTTCTCTACCTGTGGTGCCCTGTAAATGTGAGCATGAGTGTTATTTGCTGTTCAGTCTAGGGCTAAGAATAGGAATTCCCAGGATAAACGCTGCACTAGCTGCACACCAGTTCATGGCTGTTAGGACTTGGCATCACAGAACAGCCTGTGGAGCCCCCGCAGGTCACAGGATTTGGTTTGTGAGCTGTGCAGAAGCTCGCTGTGAAAACAAACAAGCTCTTGTGCAGCTTCGTGCAGTTCGTGTATTTATAATTTAACACTTTTGCATCCAGGCTTGAACTTCCCTCTTTCTCGGATGATCGTTTCTTTCATTTCTGGGACCTTTCCCTTAAATGCCAGGTTTGGTTGGAAGAATGACGCTTTTGCTGTGGGAAGGAAATCTTCCTAACTGGCTTTTAGGAGAAAGAAAAAAAAAAAAAAGGAAGGAAAAAAAAAAAGAGCATGTTTCTCTATTTTGGGGTCTGTTGTCAAATTGCTACTTGTCTGCCCAAGCATCCTCTCCATGGAGCCGGAGTAGGGCTGTATTTATGGCTCTACTCCCCCACAGTCCTGGTGTTCATGAATGCAAAAGTCTCAAAGAGGAAAATTCTGCAAAGCGCAAAACCAAGGTCTTAATTTCAGGTTCCTCCGACGGGGGCTCCTACCCAGGTGGCCAATTAATTGCTTCAGCTTTAGACCCTGTTGGTGCCAGGTGAGCAGTTCTGGTAGGCGGTGGTGGGGCTTTGTGAAACCTGAAGGATGATTCAGCATCTTCCACCCCAGCTCTGGGTTGGGTGGTTGCGTCTACACCATTCTTGCAGCACCACCTCCTGGTCTGCAGCCCCATGCGGCGGAGGAGCTGCGGACCACGCAGCAAGCGCGCACGGAGGTGTGCATGGAGCTCCTCTTTGCTAGCTGCAGCTTGGAAGTGGAGGAGTAAAGCTCCGGGGTAGCTCGTGGCCAGCTACCGAGCTGGTGGAGGAGCTGATGGGGGAAACCTAAGCAACCTCCACGTCGTGTTTCTCTGCAGGATTTCCGAGCCCTCAGGGCACTGGGTGTTGCGTACCGGCGGTGTGGACCACATCCTGCCCCGCGCCGCGCGGCACACCCCGTGCCGGCGACTGAAACCGAGAGGAAACCTGCGAGAGAGGTTTTTACGGGTCTTGCAGACCGAGCAAAGGGCGAGCGGCAAAGGGAGGAGAAGATCTCGTAGCGACCTGCCCTTCCTCGCCGTGCCGTGGGGGACTCCGCTCTCGCTGCACCTTGTTTTCGGCGGCTTGAGAGCTGCTCTGTTCTGTTAGTGACTCGCTCTTGCCAAAGTCTCGGGGCGTTAGTGACCTGCAGCGGGGCTGGTGCGGCTGAAAGCTCATCTGGGTGTTTCCGACTCCGTCGTTTGGTCTATTTAAAGAGGTGAACTCTGCCTCCAACCCAGCCTCGCTGCTCGTTGCGTTAACAGGAGATCTGCAAGTTCTCCCCTTAACAAGATGTGGCTGGAACCGTCTGTTCGGGGTCATGCAGAAACCCCGACCAACGCCTATTTTTGAGTCTGTCCCACTGTTTTATACGCGTACTGGCACAGCTGTCCTGTTCAGCTGCCGAGCAGACCAAAGCCACCCTCTGGGATCTGCTCCTTCAAGCCACTGAGAAGGGACGGAGCCATAAACCAGACCGACACCAGCGAGGGAAGGTCTGCTTCAGTCCTGTCAAGGCCTGTAGTTATTCTCTTTTTTTGCCTGCTAATGTTCAGGCATAAAGCAGGAATGCTGGCTCCTTAATAAATTTTTTTTTTTTAAATGCAATTTTTTTTTTTAACCTTTCTTAAGGAGGCTGGAGGCAATTTCAAACTTGCCGCGTCTACAAACGTTGTTTTGCACGTTGAGGGGAAGGCTGAGGCTGAAGTCTTGTTAGAACACTTGGTGCCTCTGTACCTGGAGCAAGCAGAAATAGCTCGTTATGTGTCACTGAAGTGGCCTTTACCTTGAGGTGGAGGTAGTAGTGGCTCGTTTTCCGGAGCTCGTTAAAGAAGGTGTTGCTGGTTCGAGGTTCTCTGCTGTGCTTTGCAGGTGGTGTTGTGCAAAAAAATGGTCGTTAGCCTGGGATGCTCAGGGGAAACCCCCTGCGAATCCAAACGGGAGGGTTATCAGCTCTAAACAAAGCGTCGGGACCAGAACTGGGGTGTCGGCCCTCTCATAAACTTCTCGGGTTAAATAATAAATTTCTCGCCCTACTGTGCTGTGGTCAGGAGGAGACGTGAACGCTGGCTGAAATCCCTTTTGCCAACAGATGTCACCTCGATGGTTCTGAGTTTTTTTTTGTATGGTGTGCTTTTGTTGTGGTTTTTTTTTTTTTTTAAACTAACCATTTAATCTAAAGTGCAGATATGTAGCTACCTAATAATCTTTGAAAAATTTGTTGCATGCATTAAAATAATGAGAAGGGGGTGTGATCTCTTGGCTGTTTAATCAGTTAGAGATTTCACCTTAGGTGAGGTTTTCTGAAGCCTTCTTCCTCCTGAGGCTTTGCAAAACAGGAGACTCCTTTGTATCGGTAGCTGAGAAATTTCTGGATCGAGGTTCTCTGCAGGTTTAAGATCTGTTATTTTAATTTCTTAGGAAAAGGTAATGTGAGAAAAAAAAAATCAGATTGGAAGTGTTAATAAAAAAATCTCTGTCCGTTTTTTCTTGCCAAAGACATTTCAATTCTTTTAAAAATATCACCGTTTTGAAGCCTGGCTGGTTTCTGCTGAGCCCTGTGCTAAGCAGAGGGAATATGATCTCAGATTTCCTGGATGACTATGCGCACAGATATATCCACTTTCTTTGCTAGGGATGTGAGACCAGGCTTTGAAAAATATTTGTTTGCCTTAAAATCTTTAATGTTTGACTTCCGTATCCTTCCTGTAACGCCGTTCCATCTCAGAGCCTTGATGAGCTCGGTAGTGAAGTGCCAAAAGATATTTTGAAGGTGTCTCTGGTCACCAGCTCATTTCTAATTAAACAGAAGTTCACGCTTTACTTCATTAGAAGCATAATAATAAATGTACACATAATTGGCTGACTCTTAATTTATTATCTATTAGAATCAAAATTCCCTAAGTCCAGTAGGATTAAAAAGTGGAGCTTCGTGTTGCTGAAGTGGTCTTGTCCTCCTGATCTACATTAAGATGTCATTTTGCTCACGGCTTCGATATGTTTGGATAATTTCTCTGGTCTGTGGATGTGACAGCAGCATGTATAGTTTCTGCTGAATCGTTGCTGGAAGGCCAGACCATACGCAAGATCGCTTTCCCTTTGATTTGGGGTGAGTTCTGTAAATTGCCATCTTCTTTTGGCAAAAATGGTGACTCTCAATGTCACATCTCGATTTAACGGCTCCGTCTGCAGGTGCCTCCACCGGGCAGATATCGTTGGCCAATTAAATACTAATGAAAGCCAGAAAAAAAGAAATTGCTACTCATGAATACCAGAGTGTCTGCGTAACTGCCTTATAAAAATAGGCAGGTGGATGGAGGAGACACAGATCTTGTGCGTTACCTCTTCCTTCCATGTGTTCAGGTGTCCCAAACAGAGATGACCAAGGCTGTTCTTGTGAAGTTCAGATGGTTTTGCACGGTTGGTTGGGAGTGAGCTGGGGCTGCAAGTCCCTCAGAGCAGATTCTTCTGGGTTGGATCCTCCTGCTCGTCCTTCACTCCAAGTCCATGTAGGACCTGCGGCCGTGGCGCTCGATGTTGTGGTGGACTCATGTGGCTTCGGACTCCAGGTCTGCGTCCTGAAGCGTGTTCCCGTTGGGAGCTCTCAAACCTTTACGGAGATAAAGGGAAGGGAAAAATCGGAGGGAGTGGCATTGAAGCAGCCTGGAGACTCGGAGCAAGGAAAGGGTAGCCCCAGGCTGCTTGGTTTTTAAGTTGGCTTTTCAAACTAGGGACGCTGCTTATATCTCAGGCACAGGTGGAAGTCTCTAGGTCTTCATTTTGGTGAAGGCGTGTTCTTTATGCTGCCACATTGCTGCACGCTCAGCAAATTTGTCCCACCAACATGGAGATAGCCTCCTCATCCACAACCACCTCAGCTCTCCTATGGACCCACAGCAGCCCGTTGGAAGCTGCAGGTGGAGAGCAAGTGTTTGGTCTGGCTGCATCCCTGGGTAGGAGTCGGGGATGGGAACTTTCTGACTGATACTTGAATGCCGTTGGATTTAAGAGAGTGGAGGCTCTCTGGTGTGGAGGAGGTCCTGGCTGGGGTAGTGAAGATGTGGAAAATCCTGCTCTGGGTTTTCTCTCGTTCCCCCAGTGAGTGCTGGTGCTGTGGATTCCTGAGGAACAGGTTTACGAGGGGAAAAAACAGGATAGAAGGACAAAGAGCCGATGGGGTCCCTGCGTAAACATTTGCATTCATCTGTAAGAGGAATCTGTTAATGAGAGGCCGATCACCTGGAAGTTAACCAAACCACTTTCTGGTTCTTATTAAGCACTGCTTCGTTTCACTGGCGTAAGGTGTATTTTCGTATGTGCATGCGAGGGAGTTTTTTAGAGCTTGTGATGACAAGGAAGCAAACACTGTCCAGACTTGATTCTTTTCTTCCTACAAAGCTAACAACATTCCCTCCAAACTCAGTCATGTTTTTTTTTACTTTCCTTCCTGTTAAGCAAACGTGTATCTTGATTTAAAGTTATTTCTGCTTTTTTTGTGACTTGGCTTGGCCTTTGCTGGCAGTACGAGAGCTCGAAAACGTGATGCTTCCTGCTGAACCTCCATTGCTGCTGGGGTGAGGAACACCAGGGTCTTCCAAGGGTGACGTGTCTTCACACCCTTTTGCAAAGAGAATTTGGAATCGCTCATGTCTGTATTCGGGTGTGCATGTGCACAGGCACCTGTATGTACCTAATAACACATTATTCTTTTGAGGTGAGGTTTTTTGTTGGGGAGGAGAAATTGAGTGAGCTCCACCAAGCGTTGGAGCTGGTTCCACCTTCATTGGTGGATCTGCTCCCATCCGCCAATGGACAGTGCTCCCGCGGCTCCACAGTGCCTGAGAAAATATTTATCTTGAGAAAAGCTGTGTTAATTAAACAGACTTTTCTGCTAATACCCCTGCCACGTCACGACAACACAGCAAAATCTTCTTCAAGGAAGTTTTGAAGATGAGGGTGGCACTGGAGACAGGCAGGCACTTGCTCAGCATCAGTAATACGTATTTCTGTTCTTTTTATTCACTGTTTCTGTTGTGTGACAAAATATAAATGAATTTCAGTATCTGCTCCCGACGAGTCACGACTGTAAATAAGAGGTTGCCAGCCCAGTGATAGGATCAGAAGCTCTGGTTTTACCTGTAGGGAATAAAAGGACCGTTTTCTTCTCTTTCTGGCTTTCTTTCCATTGGAAGGTAGGAAAAACCCCATTGTCTTTGGTCCTGAATCAGTGTTTCCTTGTTGAATTAATTTCACTGAGCCTCCAGGGTTTTGGTTTTTTTTTCACTGTCACTTAATCTTTCAGCATCTCCTCTTTGTGATTGGTTAAAAAAGATACAGACTGGCATAATACAGCGCTGTGTGTTGATGCTGCATCCAGAAAACAACACACTGCTGAGGAAGATCTGGATTTTTTTTGTTTGTTTGTTTGTTTTTTAAATTTTATCAGATGTGGTAATCCCTCCATCTACATCCTGCTTTTGCAGCAACCTAATTCAGTGAATTGATAACATATTTGTATTTTTATAGTGACATATTTGTATTTCTATAGTATTTCATATCCTTGTGGGTTATCAGAGCAATTAGGAGCTTGGTTAACTCGATGCTGGAATAGTGTGTGTGGAGAGAGGGCGGCAGCCAGGAGAGAAATCCCTCCTGTCCAAAATGAGGGAAATTCAAGCTGGGGTTGCCCAGAAGGGCTTATGGGATCTTTTAATGATCGCTCCTCAGATTTCGGTCACAAACTTCCACCAGCCTGGGGGCACCGGTGTAGCTGCTCCTCGGGGAGCTCTGCAGAATCTCTACCTGGATTTCCTTG
Organism: Trogon surrucura; assembly: GCA_020746105.1. Classification (NCBI taxonomy): domain Eukaryota; kingdom Metazoa; phylum Chordata; class Aves; order Trogoniformes; family Trogonidae; genus Trogon; species Trogon surrucura. The sequence goes on from CM036640.1 coordinate 5,861,022, forward strand.
TGGATTTCCAAGGAAAATACCAATGTTTTCCAGATTCTGGTGTGCAGACGGTGGGATCTGGTGAGGTGATGATACGAGGTGATGCCCTGCTACGAGAGAGGTACGGACATGCTGGAGCGTGTCCAGAGAAGGGCCACGAGGATGCTCAGAGGGCTGGAGCCCCTCTCCTGTGCAGACAGACTGAGAGAGTTGGGGCTGTTCAGTCTGCAGAAAAGAAGGCTCCCAGGAGACCTTATGGTGGCTCCCAGTATCTCAAGGGGACTACAAGAAAGCTGGGGAGGGGCTTGTCAGGATGTCGGGCAGGGACAGGACTAGAGGGAATGGATTGAAGCCAGAGATGGGTCGGTTCAGATGGGACGTGAGGAAGAAGTTCTTCCCCATGAGGGTGGGGAGACCCTGGCACAGGTTGCCCAGAGAGGGGGTGGCAGCCCCATCCCTGGGAGTTTTTAAGGCCAGGCTGGATGGGGCTCTGGGCAGCCTGATCGAGTGGGGGATGTCCCTGCCCGTGGCACAGGGGGGTTGGAACTGGAGGGTCTTTAAGGTCCCTTCCAACCCTGACAATTCTAGGATTCGAACTTCTCACAGCGGTGAGGATCTCTTGCCTGGCACGCCGTGAGCTGGGGAAGTGAGGCAGAAAATATACACTTGCTTTTCTATATTTTCTGGGGGGAGGGCACTGGAGTTAAGGACAGGAGGCTCATTCCCACATGCCTCAGTGTCGCAGTTTATCAAGCAAAAGTGACTCCTTTCTGCTCTTTTTTTTTTTTTCTTGAGGAGGCAGGAAAAAAATATCAGCAAGCTGAGAAGGGAAACCTTTTCAAGTTCTCTGTGGGATTTTTCTGCTGAGCTTGCGTTAGCTTTGCTGAAGCTGTGGTGGCCAGGCCAGTCAGTCGCCCCGGCGAGGAGCCCGGGAGGTTGTGACCCGCGTGGTTTTTGGCTTATTTCGGTGTTGTACGCGTCGAATGCGATGCTCCGGATTTGCTTGGCTGCCTTTCAAACCCCTCTCACCTTCACCAGTGACTGGCATTTAAAGGATGCAGCCCTTGGCACATCCCAAGAGTTTGCTGAAACCCTGTAAGTTTGTTTTGTTTTGTCAGAGAGGGAAATGACAAAACCCCGTAGATATTTAATGATTTATTTTTTTAAGAAGTATAAACCAGGAAACATTAAAAGGAAAAAAAAAAAACCAACAAAACTGTGTGTGGGCTAGCCAAAACAAAATATGAACACCAGCGTTGGGCTGTCACTAATGTGTTACAGAATGGAACAGCCCTTGGTGAGCTGTGGCAGAGGTCCTCTCTGTGTCCCCAGGACGGGATGCCAGATGCTGCATCCATCGAAGACGGAGCCTTGGCTCAAGCAGTGGCTGCTCCCACTTCCAGCTTGGCTGGTCTCTGTTCTCGGAACACCTTCATCTGCTGGTGGCACCAGGCTATGGAACCAGTGCAAAGATGTCCTTCTGTCCGTAGGACCTTGGAAACGCGTGCAGGGTGAGGATGAGGGTGGGTGAAGGTCATGAGGCAGACCTTCGTGTTGCCTTTGGGTGTTTCTGGTTGCCACCGCTGAGCTGCTCACCGGGCAGGCTGGGGGACAGGGCATCTCCAAGGCACTGCTTGCAACCCAGTTTGACCATCTCATGAACACGTTGCTTAAAGAATACCCGGTTTTGCAGACCCTGCCTATATCTGAAGGGCAGAAAACGGAAGCTGCTGCGTAATCTTGCACAAATTAATTCATCAGGAAAAGAAATTAAGTCATGGGAGAAAAGCCTGGAGAAAAGGAGGCTGAGGGGAGACGTTATCTCTCTACAACTACTTTAAAGGAGGTTGTAGCGAGGTGGGGATTGGTCTGTTCAACCAAGTAACAAGCGATAGGACAAGAAGAAATGACCTCAAGTTGCCCCAGGGAAGGTTTAAATTGGTTATTAGGAAGAATTTCTTTACTGAGAGGGTTCTCAGGCATTGGAACGGGTTGCCCAGGGCAGGGGTGGAGTCTCTGGAGGTGTTTAAGAGTCAGGCAGATGCAGTGCGTAGGGACGTGGTTTGGTGGAGGAATTGTCCGTGTTTGGTTAATGGTTGGACTCCATGATCTTAAAGGTCTTTCCCAATCTAGGCAATTCTGTGAAAAAGGCATCAGTTTGGGTGTATGTATGTGCTGACGTAGCAAGGTTGGCAAACCCAAGCCGGAGAAACCCTGGCAGGTGTTTGTGTTTTGCCGATTCACGCAGCGAATTGAGTGCTCTGTGCTGCTGTGTAGTTTGATGCGCGTGTAGATACGCACAGAGGTGCAAACGTGTTTTGCTTTGCCTGTATGAAAAGGGGGAACCTTATTGTGGGCTTGGACTGTAATTCTGCACGGGGAGAAAGGATAATGCAGCTCGCAGCCACCGGTGACCTCCACGTCTGATGAGAGATGTTGTTTGTGTAGAGACGTTTTCTGTAGCATTTCTTCTTGGCGTTTCTTTATTCAAAGCGAACTGGAAGCTCTTTGTGATGTCAGCTTGAAAGATCACTTTGCCGTTTTAGCGAGGTTGTACAATAATCTTGGAGTCTGTTTTAATTCTGTTTTGCTTCGGTTTTATTGCGTTTTGCCTAATTGCATCTGCTTTATTGTTAACGAGACAAAAAGCCATTTGTGTAATAGCTCAAAGAGTAAAATTATCAAGGAGCAGAGATGGAATCTGCATGTTACAAGTTTTTTATTGCTTTCATTGTCTTCGAATTTCTCACTGGGTTTTGTTGAGTTGTACAAACCTGCTGTGCCCTGCAGGCAGGATCACTGACCCCTCTGTGTCCTGCAAATGCATCCTTAGGGCAGATTCCTCGGGACCACGGTGGGAGGGTGAGTTCTCTGTGGGGCAGGAGGACACAGCACTTGGTCGAGGCAGCTCCATCAGTCCTTCATTTATGGTCATTTCAGCGATCAGCCACAAGTAGCCTTGTGACAGGGAGCCCTCTCTTCTTCTATTTACGAAATACACCAAAATTCCTTATTTTCCCCGATTGTTGAATGGCTTCAACTCCTGCACTAACTACTGGAAAACCAGAGGTTGAGTTAAACAATACAGCTAACGAGCCCATGACACTTGGGTTTTGGTTTGATTTTTTTTTTCCCTTTTTTTTTTTTTTTTCCCCTTAGTGAAGCCTGAGGGGAATACTCCTCTCAGGAAGCCCATGAAATGCAAAATAAACCGAAAAGGAAATTACATTAATTCAGCTGGTGAGCATCATGCAAGGAGCTGGGATAAGCAGGCTTGTGCCTGGCGTTACCCTCCTGTGGAGAGCTGAGGAAGGCCAAGCGAGTTGTTACGAGTTCCAGTGTGAACAGAGCACAGCTGCCACCTTTTCGCTGAGCTTTCTCTGTGTCCTTATGAAGCAAAACCATACAGGAGTTATGTGGTCTGGTCTGAGGTCTAGATCATGGGTAGTGAAATCTGTGTGTATAAAATGCTCTGCAAGGCAGGGGCAATAGTGTCATTACTACACACAGTCCTTCTGCTGTTGAGGAGACCTGCAAAGCAGCTGCCGGGCTGGAGGACCCGTGCAGATGCTGCGGTGTGCCGTGCAGCGCAGCGGGGTTCTGGGTCTGGCATGGATTTGCGTGAGGCTTCTCCTTGCCTCTTTTCTGGCACTCGCTGCTGTTTTGAGTCACAGAGTTGGAAGAGACCGTTAAAGGTCACCCCTAAGCAGGAACTTCTTCAACTAAATCAGGTTGCTCAGAGCCCCGTCCAACCTGACTGTGAGTGTCTCCAGGGATGGGGCTTCTACCACCTCTCTAGGAAACCTGGGCTAGTATTTCACCATCACCATTGTAAAAAATATCTTCCTTGTATCTAGTCTAACTCTTTTAGTTGAAAGCCCTTGCCCCTTGGCCTGTCACAACAAGCCTCGCCGAAGTGTGTTTCCCCATCTTTCTTACAGGCTCCCTTTAAGTACTAAAAGGTTGCTCTGAGGTCTCCCTGGAGCCTTCTCTTCTCCAGGCTGAACAGCTCTCTCAGCCTTACTTCATAGGAGAGGTCTTCCAACCCTCTGATTGTTTTCGTAGCCCTCCTCTGGGTCATCTAATTTACGTAGCTCCAGGCTTGCTGGGTAACACCTTGCTCCATTAGTTGTTCTCCTGAAGTCAATGAGAGAGGAGGTTCCAGACTGATCCCTTATGGGCAGCACAGTCCAGATGTGTAAGTAGGAGTCAGGACCTGAGACTTGCTGTGTGTCATTGCAGGGTAAAATGAAATACAAAAAGCATCGGGACAAACTTGTTTCCGTTTTGGTGGGTGATTTGGGATCTTGTTTTTGTGCACCGAGCGCCGAAATCTCCGCTGTGTTACTGTGATATTCCCTTTGGTTCTCAGATGCAGGTGCTTTGGTGTGCCTGCGGGGCAGCGGCGTTCTGGCTCTGGTGTGGATTTGCATGAGGCTGCCCAAGGTGTGTGCAGGGAGGCCAGGCTCCTGCCCATGCAGAACAGCCACTTCATGACCCATGCTTTCTCCCTCTTGCTGCAGGTCTGCACACCAACCTGGCTGCAAGGGTGCAGTGCATCCTTCATCCCCGCAGCTGCTTTACAGGGCTTCTCAAACGGAAGCCCGTGCTGTGAGACAGCATTGGCTGAGATGTCTGAAAGTTGTCCTTTTATCTGTTTCTTCTTGTTTTGGCAGCCTGACCTTTGTTGTGGTTCATCTGTCTTTGTTTCCCTTCTGGTAGTGTGCCTCTTAGAATGGCCTAGATTGGAAGGGACCTTAGAGATTATCTCATCCAACCTCCCTGTCATGGGCAGGGACGCTTCTCAACTAGACCAGGTTACTCATCCAACCTGGCCTTGAACACCTCAAGGGAGGGGGCAGCCACAGTTTCTCTGGACAATTTATTTCAGAGTCTTGCCGCCCTTGTACTGAAGAATTTTATCCTAAGATCCAGTCTAAATTCATATTCTTTTAACTTAAATCCATTTTCCCTCGTCCTGTCGCTGGACACTCTTACAAAAAGTCCCTCCCCAGCTCTGGCCCTCTTCCTTCAGCTCTGTCCCAGCCCTGGAGGTGACCAGAGAGTGAGAGGAGTCTGTTCCTCAGGGCAGGAGAAGCAGGTACAAGCCTCCACCCTCCACCTTTGGAGCAACCAAGGCTAGTCTGCCACCAGGAAATAAAAGGAGCAAGGATGAATTTTATGAGCATGAGGGCCAGTGATGTGGAAGGACCTCATTCCATCTCAGTGTCTAGGTCTCGTGTGTGCCCTCTGCACAAGGGTAACCTTCAGCTTGAAGCAAGATTCTGCATCTTCCACAGCAAATTATTCTGGGACATTCCCTACCTCTGCCTGGGGTTTGCGTCGTGCCTCCACTGTCCGTTGGCTCTTGCGCAAGGCGAACGGAGGAGGAGGCAGCCTGTGTGTGGTGAGCCCTGTGCTCAGCAAAGCTGTCCCGACATGGCTGTGCGAAACCACGGAAGAAAGGCAAGGCAGTCTCTGGGGTGAGGTTCGCTGATAAGTCAGGAGAAGGTCAAGGGGAACCAATTTCAGCTGATCTCTCCCAAGCTTGCTGGCCATGAGACCAGGAACTGTGGTATTGACCAAAACCTCATTCCCCACTAGCTCACCCTGCAATTATGAGATGGAGCAGGAATCGTAAACTCCATCTGAACTGTAGTTGTCCCTTTCCTTTTTTTCCACTCCTGTGGCTTGAAACTCTCTAGAAACGTTTTGGAACCTTTCTCAATACACGAGTTTAACCATAAGTCTCAGCAGGGGGAACGTATTACGAGGGAAAGGCAATTACTGCCGTAGCTGTGTGCAAGACACATTACCTTGGAAAGAATCCCCATCTCCCCAGAGCTGGCTTCCCACTCGTGGTTTGGCAGGTCTGGAGTGTTCAATTCGGATGAATTTTGAAAGAATCATTACGCAGCGGTAGTTTCAAAATATTAGTTTGCTAATGACTTTCTTGCACCAACGAGTGTGTGAGAAGTGAAAGCAGCGGAGATTTTTTTACAGTCCTCTGGAGGAGATCGTAGAATCGTTAAGGTTGGAAAAGACCTTTAAGATCAAGTCTGACAGTTCACCCAGCGCTGTCACTAAGCGCCTACACGTAAAAGATGTGCCAGTGGTGCACGCGATCCCTCACCACAGCCACAGGCATTGAATGGTTCTTAAACGTTGCAAGAGAGCTTGGTTTTCTTGAGTTTTGCTTGCAAGAAAACAGGGTTGGTTTCGTGATGAGTAGGAGTAGGAGTGGTGTGTTGGCGTGCCCTCCCCGTCTGCAGGACCTCCAAGTCCCAGTTGTGCTTCATGGTGCAAATGCAGCTGCGAGCTGGTGCAGGCAGCCCAGGGTTGGCGGTGAGGAGATCCTGCTCCATCTCTGCCTCACGGGTGGTGATGCTGGTGGTGATGCTCACCAGGCTGCTCGGGGCTTGTTGCTTTTTTTCTTCGCTTTTTCTTTTTTTTCCCCCTTCACTTCTAGTTTCGATGGTGATATTTCTGGGAATGTTTAGCTCTAAAATATGCAGATTTTGCAATAATTGCGCTGTTCCGACTCAAATGCTTCTCTGGAAAAAAAGAAAAAAATCCCAACAAACTCTTTTAAGTTGTGAAAATAGATTAACCCTTTGCAGCTGCCTTTGCTGGCAAAAAAAAAGCAGAGGTGCTTTTTCTTTGTTTTCTTCCCTTGTGGTGCAGGTACCGGTGCCCTTCGCTGCTTGGAAAGGTGAGAAGGGAAGTCGCTGGGGCATAAATAAAAGTTGATAAGCACAGCATTCAGACTTTTTAATGAGCGGAGGAAGTCTCCTGGCTGTCTTCCCGTCTGTTTCGAGTTATACGGATCCCTGTTTGTCTCCGCGGGTCTCTCCCTTCCCGTAGTATCCGAGGGCCCCGCAGACACGGGGGGATGACTCACAGCACATCTGCGAAAATAAGGAAGTGTCCCCGGTTTAGAAACGGGGGCTAACGTGGTCCGAGGGTGTTATGACTCGCCTGGTTTCACACAGGAAACGTGTAACCAAAGTGGGAATTGAGCCTGGGTGACTCGAGTTTAGCCCTGGATCGCCTTCCCTCTGCCACCCCCTTCCTCGGCGAGTCCACAGCGACTCGGCAGATGTTGCCCTTGTGAAATGGGTTTGAGAACCGAGTGTGTGAATCATGTTGGTAGATGCCTGCGTTTGTAGCTTTAGAGCAAAGCTGCTGCTTTCTTAAAAAAAAAACAAACTAAAAAAATATTTATTTATTTATTTTCTAACAATCAGCTGCCACTGGGAAGGAATAAAACTCACCCTGGGCCGGTGATGGGGTGAGTTCAGGGTGGGACATGGGCTGGAAGCAGGGTTAGAGGGGAGATGGAGATGACTCCCCGTTGAGCAATGTTCACCCTTCGTGGGGATACGCTCATTTTATCGCCGAGCACAGAGAGAGCAATCTCCTGCCGATAGCAAACAGAATCGTTGGTACCAACTCAACTGAACCGCTGTGTGCGACTGACTGAATTTTAGGAGGTGTGGCCCCAAGGGAGGTGGAATTTCAGCCCTCCTCCTCCCAGCCAAAGGAGTGTCCCTTGTGACGGGGTTTGGGGGGCTCCAAGGTTCAAACGGAGCTGGTGACACTTCACCAAACTTGTTTCTGCTTTGAGCTTGGGATCTCGGAGGAGACGGGGCTGTGTTGGGGCATGACAGCGCCGTCTGGCCGCTGCTTCGTTCTTCCTGAGCGTACACCTTCTGGGAGTCCGGATGGCCGACTGGGATGAAAACTTGAAGGGTGAAAACAACAACCTTTTTCTCCAGGCTGTGGTGGGGCACGGTTGACAACTGGTCGAACAGGAGCCCGCAGGGTACCCAGGTGGCCCGGGAGGCCAACGGCATCCTGGCTCGTGTCAGGAGCAGTGCGGGCAGCAGGAGCAGGGATGTGATTCTGCCCCTGTGCTCAGCACTGGGAGGCCTCCCCTCGAGCCCTGGGTGCAGGGCTGGGCCCTCGCTGCAAGAGAGACCTGGAGGGGCTGGAGCGGGTCCAGAGGAGAGCACCGAGGCTGGGGAAGGGCTGGAGGGACAGTCCTGTGAGGAGAGGCTGAGGGAGCTGGGGGGGTTCAGCGGGAGAAGAGGAGGCTCAGGAGGGACCTCGTCGCTCCGTGCAACTCCCTGCAGGGAGGGTGCAGTCAGGGGGGGTCGGGCTCTGCTCCCAGGCACCCAGTGACAGGACGAGAGGGCCCGGCCTGAAACTGCCTCAGGGGAGGTTTGGGTTGGGTCTCGGGCAGCCCTTCCTCAGGGAGAGGGTGCTCAGGCACTGGATGCTCTGCCCAGGGCAGGGGGAGTCTCTGTCCCTGGGGGGGTTTGAGGAGAGGCTGGATGTGGCACTGGGTGCCCTGGTCTGGGCCATGGCGGTGTGTTGGGGCATGGACTGGACTTGATGATCTCAGAGGGCTTTCCCAGCCTCAACAATTCTGTGATTCTGTCATTCTCAAGTGAGGACTTCAGCTTTAGTTTCCAAACTTGTTCCTCTGTAGATGTTTGTGTGTCTCCGTCTACCTGGACGGAATTGGTATCTGCATACAGAGGTGCATGCATCCATCGGGATGTCCCGGCATGTGCCCCTGTGGTATTTTAGCTCTCTGGAGAAGTGGGCTGCTCGGGTGGCTTCCTGCTGCACCCTCAGCTCTCCACAGCTGGGGTTAGCACAAGGAGGTGGCACCGGGGCTTGCAAAGCCACAGGGCTGGGGAGGTCTAGGTCTGTACCAGTGTGGTCAGGTCTGTCGTAGCAGGAGATTGGAGAGATAAAAGGAAGGTGTGGTCCAGAATTGGACATGACAGGATAAAAAGGCAAGGGGGCAGCAAGCTGAGGTTGAAGGCGGGTCGAAGAAGGTGACAAAAGCTCAAAACTTTGAGGATATTTGGACACATGAGCTGTAAAATCAGAGACTGTGCTGCAGCAGCCAGTTGGGGAAGGAGTTCCTTTTCTGAATGTGATGTCCCTTGAAGCTTTCATAGATTCATCACAAAGCCTGAGAGACCACAAACTACGTACGAAAACCGGGGTTTCTGTGCGATCAGAGCTGTTTTCTGGAGGTGCTTTGGTAAGTGCTGTGTGCTGCCACCAGAAACAATGTGATCATGCAGGAAAGGAAGGGAGAGGTGTTTGGTCCTGTGGGGTTGCAGTGCTTGGTCTCTGTGAAGGAGATGTCTTTTACTTTGCATATAAATTATATTTGGAGCACAACCCGTACTCAGGGTCACTATTTTAAAGCAACATTTGAGATGTTGCTTTCCTTCATCTAACCCTGACCCACGTGCGGATCCAGTCAGTCACAGTAGGAGCTTTGTGGAAATTGGGTACGGAGGAGCAGAATGTCTTACTTAAAAGTAAAGGTGGCCTAAATGTAAAACTCGGGACTAAATGTGAGCTTTGAAGGAAGGGCTGCAGCACCTGCGTGCTGCTCTGAATACTCGAGAGCTGAGCAGACCTGAAATCCAGGGCAGGATGTGGAGCTTTGGTCTTCTCTGCACAGCATCTGCCGTGGCTGGCACCGGCCAGGCTGTGGTTTCCCTGGTCCAGGAGGAGGAATTACCCCGTGGCAACGTGTTTTCTGCGGGTGTGAGCATCGCCATCGGGTGAAGCGTGCCAAAGGAGGTGAATGCAGTCACCGAGGGCTTCTCCAGCTGTTGGGACTGAGTTTGTGTACGGTTTCGGTTACCAGGCAATCCTCCCCATCAGGGCACCTGATCTCGGTCCTGCGTGCTCACCGCTGGGGTGACAGGTTAATATACGCGCAGTACGATCCCAACGTGCTGTTTCTTTTGCAGACTGAAGTGAATCGTGGGCAAACAAAAGGGATACGCCGTCAGAATTGCAGACTACCGAGTCCACTGTAAGTAATGTCTGTTTTTTTCCCCTCGTGGCTTGCCCGGGATGTGTGCGCTGCCCTTTGCAGTAGGAACAGGACTTGTTTTTTTCTGTTTGTCTGGTTTGCTTTGCTTTTTCTTCAATATATTTGAGAAGCTATTGCCTGGCGAGCTCTCCCAGTGCTGCGGTAACGTTTGGCTTTGCTGAGTCTAGTTACAGGGGGTGATGGCAGGAGATCTGCCACTGCCGCCCGCTGTTCACGTTGTAAATCCTTCGCCGTCGTGAATCGCTTTGAATGTCGAAGGTGGCATCTGCCCTTTTGCACAAAGCTACGGTTGGGATCTGGTTGCAAAGACCACGATCTCCAGGCGGCAGAATTCCCTGCCACCCTGCGCTTTGCCCATCACCTAATCTGCTTTTATAAAGTGTGGGCATGCAGGGGTTTTGTAAGAACTGAGGAACACAGTGAGCTATTGAAAAAAGGGATCTGATCTCCCACAGGTGTGTCTCTCCGGGTTGGTTCATCTGTAGGTTAAAAAGGGGTGGATGCTGAATGTGGCTTTTCCCTTGCTAGGACATTTTTGTGGCTGCCAGCAGGAAGGGAGCTGTACCTGTCTGAGAGCTTGTGCTTTGCCTAGTTCACTTGCACAAAACTCAAGAGGCTTCAGAATATATTTAATATACGTCAGATACGTTGGTCGTGGTTCGGATTTGATTAAAATTGGCCAAATGGCTTAAAAGTCGTCGCGAGGAATAAACAGACAGATTTCCTATTAGCACACCAGCCATTCTCACGTAAGCCTGGCATCCTTAAAACCAGGCTAAAATGGGGTGTACAATAGAAAACACTGTTACGGTTGGAACAGTATAGAAAAGGCAGGGTTGTAATAGTTGTAATCTCGATCTGGCTGGGGCAGGACCAGACAGTAGAGAAAATCCTTCCGTCTGCCTGAGGATTGCAAACAGCAGAGTTCTGCCACCAACAGGGTTTTGAGGATCCGCTGTTGAGTGTCCTGGGAACAAAAGGCAAGCGACAGAAAGCCAAGCGCTGCAGGTTTCCACACGTCATGTCCAAGGAGTGAATTCTGGAGGCCAACCATGACGTAGAGAAAGGCTTGAGACCTTCACGTATCTTCTCAGGGACGTTCCCACCTGGAGCTCAGGCGTCAGGTGCGGTTGGAGGCAAATCCCAGGCCCCAAACCGATGGTAAAGGGCTTGTCTGGGTGCACGGCTGCTTAAATGTGGTGGTAGTCCCAGGCACAGAGGCTTGACGCGGGTCAGCTCGTCCTCCAACCCTTTAGGAGGACTCAGGTGAGGTTTAGAATTGGGAGGGACAGTGTGCCTGGGTCTCCTCATGGGAGTACAAGGTGATTCAATTGTGACTTTCTGAAAGAGCGCTTTCAAGCATTTTATCTCAGGCTTTAAGGTAAAACTCTGGCACCGTTGAAATCAGAAGGAATTTTGTCACTGATTTCTTTTGGGAGGGTGGCAGGCTTTGTTTCCCTCATTGCGAATGAAACAGCCTGTGTTCCCTCCATTGGAATTTCAAGCACAACCTTAAGACATGGTGTCCGAGCAGAAATAATAGCTGGAATCCCCGCTTTTAGTGCCCATACTTTGGATTTGGCTGCACGCGTGCAATGTTAGCAGCTGGAAACCACGTGCCATAAAACCCCCGTGATGTTTTGTCTTACAGATGTCCCCCGCCGTTGGGCTGTTCTGCAGAGGGCACGGTGCAAGAACGACACGTGCTAAGGGAAAGTGGTAAGGGAAAAGAGTAGAGGCAGAACACAGGAGAAGGTACTCAGGTCATGAGGAGGAGGAGATGAAAGTAAAAGCAAAAGATGTGCCTTTTCTGAGAAAATAGAACTTGGAAAGCGTAACGAATGTTAACAGGCTGAAGTCTGACAATAGATTTTGGCTCGAGGTAGAGAGAATAAAAACTGAAAATGGGAAAATGAAGGAGGGGAAGAAAAAAAGTAGGTTTTTCCCACCTAGGGTAGTCTCATCGCGTTTGCAGGAGGAGCTCTGACCTGTGCCAGCCCTGCCTGCCACGGGAGCAAGATCTCTTCTCTGACGTGATGTAGCTACTCTAGGTTGTATCTGGACAGAGCAGTGTTAGGTGTCTGCAACACCTTCCTCTGCTGTGCCTCTAAGTTCATAAAGGAGAAGCCTTCCTACAGTTTCTATCTGGGTGGACTTTGCCTTTTTTCTGCCACTCGGTTTTGCACTGTTGTATTTTCCTTGAGGAGGTATCGATCTTGGAATAACTGTGTCCGGCTAGGAGAATCATCTTCTGCCATTGCCGTTCGGGGGTCCGCTTCCAGGAATGGCAAAAATCTGTAGAAAGTAGCCTGAATTGCCCCTGACTGGCCGGGCTCGCTGCTGTAGGCAGCAGGTGTGCTTGTTTGTCGACCGATTCTTTGAACATTAACGTTTGTACAGAGTTCCTAATAAAATCAGCTGGCGCCCATGTGTTCATCAGGGGAGGCCGAGGATGGACGGAACATTTGGGATGATACTGAATCATCTCCGGAAGCTTCCTCACAACCTTAATTATTATACACTTAGGAGTGGATATGGAACCTATAGGAGAAAACACAGTCTTAACATGTTTTTCAGGCGTTCTTGAGTTGGCAGTTCTTCAGCATGAGTGCTTGAGCTCGTGGGAGGCAGTGTGCTTGCTGAAGAAGTCTCTGCTTAAATCCACTTCTCCCAAGTTAATATGCTCCATGCAAGGAACAGCAACTTGGGCAAAAATCAACGTGATAAATCAGCTCCACAGCTGTCTTTGATCTTGAGTAAGCCCCGTGCTGTAAGTGCAGTGCTCTAAATCTAGCCCAGACCACGGTCGGTGTTAGTCAGCGTGGAGGAGCCAGCACTCTCTAAAAAGGGGGTTCAAAATGTAATTAATTACTCGTCGTAGCGATGAGCCCATAAACGCGAGGCGCCTTTCTTCGCAAGTTGGGGCAAGCGCCGGTGCTCTGCAGGTCTTGGGAAGATGCAGAGCTCATGCTGGAGGAGAGCAGAACCTCTGTTTGGGGAAAAGGGAGGTGGAGTTTAAGGATAGGACTGACTTTCTGTACATTTACCTAAGATGCGGGTGTCACAGCTGGCCGAGTAAGCCACTAATCCCATCATTAAGTGGTGACATCGCAGGGCAATCAATCTCACTGATCTGAGACCTTAATGTGAGGTGCCTTGGGTCCCTCATTGGCACCCGCCTCTCTCAGTGATCGCAAAGGGAGTTGTGACTAAGGACTTGAACCCTGACTTTTGACCATCTAAGGTGGGGTGAAATCAATCCTGTCCAAAGAACAGACGGGTTTAGCCACTTCTGTAAAGTCTGGTTGGTCATGATGTGCCCTAGGGTGTTATCGTATCTTTAGACTCTGCTAAATTAAACTGAGCTACCTCACACTCCGCATCTCTCTTTTCTCATCGATTGTGGGGAGTCCAGGGGGATGTAGGGATGACTGAGGAGCAAGTAATTCTTGGAAGGGCCCAGTCCAGCCCTGTCCCACCCAGTCCAGCCCTGTACCACCCTGTACAGCCCAGTCCAGCCTAGTCCAACCCAGTCCCACCCAGTACCATCCAGTCCAGCCCAGTACCAGCCAGTCCAACCCAGTATCACCCAGTATCCCCCAGTACAACCCAATACCACTCAATACAACCCATTACCGCCCAGTCCAGCCAACCTCTCCCGCTGGCTCTTCAGTGTTACTTCTCAAGGTGAAGTGGAGACACTGTGCAGCGTAAATCCCAGTCCCCTGTGCCTCCCGGTTTTGCTGGGTTTCCACTTCAGCCCCGTCCATGGACTCTCCCCCTCGGTGGGGCAGGATCAGAGCAGCAGGGCTGATGGTCCTTTTCTCACGATAAATTACACGTATCCATTTGCCTCGCTTAAAAAGCCCTGTCCTTATTTTCCTTCGGAGTATCCCACCCACTTTCTGTCCCATCTCTTGGCGACGCTGCCTTATTTCTGGGGAATCAGAGCATTTCCTTCCTTCCTGTCTCGTTAATAGCTGTATTTGCTGACAAGGGCGATGGGTTTAATAGAGCTTCCCATTCAAATCCGTTGTGGGAAGGGTTCCCCTTCAGAGACGGCCAATTTCCACGTCCCGCCTGTATGAAATCCGTGCGTGCTGTAGCGCTTGGCTTTGCACCATTGTTGGGTAACAAAAGGCAGGAAATTAAAGAGGCGACATTTCAGTAAAAGCGTGTGTGTGCTTTCTCTTTACCTGCTATTGTTGCGAATGACACTGGAGATGATTTGCAAGCTTTAAGAGCAGATTTGGTGCAGGAAAGACGAGCTTTTTATTTGTCAGCGGACGCCTGTGCTACGTTCAGCAGTGCTTTGCCTTTATTCAGCTTTACCGCGTAGCCTGGGTTGGCAGGGAAATACAATTACAAAAATCATAACCCCATAAATGTTTGCAGGAGATTAGAAGGAATTCGAGTTTGAAACCGTTTTTGATACATTTTTTGAGACTGTCTGTGCTTCAAGTTACCGTCTTTGGTTGCTGCTACAGAGCCAGGTTATGTTGTGCATTAAGCTGAGCATGAGTCCCTGAGGTTTGGCTTGGTGCAATTTCTGTTTAGATTGCCGTTAGAAGTAATGTCTCGTGAATGGTAGACACTGAATGAGTTGTTCTGAATTATTTTTGTGCAAAACATTTACTTTTATCCTCTATAGAAGTAGCAGCATTTAATTGCTTAAATACAAATGCTGAAGTAATTTCTCTTTTTTTTTTCTGTTTGTTTTCTTTTTGGATACAATTACAGAAATGTGGGAAAAACTTTTCCAAGGCTTTTGAACTCAAAAGTGGAACAGAAGGAAGACACAGGGGGACGTACACCGTTCAGTGTTATTTTCCTTGCGCAGGAGAAAAAAAAGATCGTTATTGAGATGAGCACTAAAGTCTCAAGTTTTCAAAGGTTTGCATAACAAACAAGAGACACATTGTGGGTTGCATCTTGACTTTGAAGGCTTGCCACTGTCAACTGAAATAAAATGGCAAGGTTTAAAGCCTTAACCAAGTTCACAAGGAAAATATTTGGACTAAAAGTTTTGGAAAGTTTTCTCTCTTTGAAGTAGTTTGTCATGTGTTACCAATGTGAACTTTATTGACCTTGAAACATTTTTTTTTTTTGAATCAAATAGCAACTAGTGACACTTTAGTAAAATCTTAAATCAACAACCATCTCCCGGCGGCTCCGGCTTCGTAGCAAATGCAGGCAAAACAGGGAATCTACAGAAGAGATCTTTATTATTCGTAAATGAAGCCTGCCAAAACCTTCCCGAAATAGCATTCAAAGACCCTTTTAAGGTCATGGATCCTGAACAAAGCCAGAAGAGCACAAAAAAGGCTGAGGAAAGTCCAAGAAAGAGGCTTCCCAAAGGAGAGGCTTTCCAAGCCAGTATTTCATCCGCAGCTACGTACCAGGGCAGCTCCGCTCCTTCGCAAGGAACCCCTCTCCGAGATATCGTATCGCAGCAGCACTTTTCTGGCTCTTTGCCGATTCCCAGAGAGGAGTCTCAGGAGAAGACTGGACATCAGAAGCAACCTAAGGCTTCCTCTTTCGAGCACCCTCCCCACGTCTCGCAGCTTCAGCAGCACGCACTGTCACCAGCATTTATGTCTCCTGGGAAACCGGAGCATGTCCTTGAAGGTCCCACGTGGCAGCTAGTCGATCCGGTACGACCAGGTCCTTCTGGCTCCTTTTCCTCGCCCGGGCTTCACTCTCACCACGGCCAGCTCATACCTTCCCATTCGCCGATCATTCCCGGAGAGGACATGCCGTCCGTTCAAAAGGTCTACATCCCTCGCCCTTCGCAGGTTTCCTTAAAACAAGCCGAGGAAGTGCACAAGAAGGAAAAGAAACCTCAGAAGCCGGGCAAATACATTTGCCAGTACTGCAGCAGGCCGTGCGCAAAGCCGAGCGTGCTCCAAAAACATATCAGGTCACACACGGGCGAGAGGCCGTACCCTTGCATTCCATGTGGCTTTTCTTTTAAGACGAAGAGCAATTTGTACAAGCATCGGAAATCTCACGCTCATCGGATCAAAGCTGGGCTGGCCTCAGGGATCGGAGCGGAGATGTATCCGTCGAGCCTGGAGATGGAGAGGATCGGCGGGGAGGACTTCGAAGAGCCCACGGAAGGGGAAAGCACAGATTCGGAGGAGGAAACGGGCGCGATGTCGGGCCACTCGGTCGAGCTCTCGCCCAGGCAGAAGCACACCCTGTTGTCCAGTAGCTTGCTGAGTGGAGGGAGCCAAGGCTCCAGCCACGACCGGTGTTCCTTGTCTCATTCCAGTATGTCCCAGTCTCTTGAGGACAGCACCCAGTTTGCGGAGCCCTCGTCAGACCACGCTCTGAGCCATAAATCCGAAGATACCCATACCATAAAGCAGAAGCTCGCGCTCCGCTTAAGCGAACGGAAGAAAGTCATCGACGAACAAGCTTTCCTGAGCCCCGGGAGCAAAGGGAGTACCGAGTCCGGCTACTTCTCCAGGTCGGAAAGTGCAGAGCAGCAGATCAGCCCACCAAATACCAACGCGAAATCTTACGCGGAAATTATCTTTGGGAAATGTGGTAGAATTGGGCAAAGGACTGCGGCATTAGCCGCAAACACCACCCAGGGGTTTCCGCACCTGTCTACCGAAGAGAAACCTAGCATGGTCCCCTTATCTGTGCCTAGGACACAGGTTATTGAACACATCACTAAGCTAATTACGATTAATGAAGCTGTCGTAGATACCAGTGAAATAGATAGCGTTAAGCCTAGAAGAAGCTCTTTATCTAGACGTAGCAGCATTGAATCTCCAAAGTCTGGTGTATATAGAGAACCGTTTCAGTTTGATATCAAGTCTGGTTCCGGTAGCCAGTTGGATGCATCGAAAGTGTTGACATCCCACGGTGAAAAAATTAAGCCTGAACAATCATTGTTGTCACTTCAGCAATCCCACAGTGCCACAGAGACAGTGCCTCTCCTAAGAAGCCACTCAATGCCTTCTGCTGCATGCACTATAAGCTCCCCACACACCTTTAGAGGTAGCTATTCGTTTGATGATCACATCATGGAGCCTGAAGTCTTAAGCCGCAGTCAAGCGTTTTCCTCCCATCCTCGAATGCTCAAACGACAACCAGCTATTGAGCTACCTTTGGGAGTAGAATACGTCACGGAGGACGTCAGCTCTGCGAACAAAGAAACTGTTTCCAAACCTCCCGAGGAGCCTGAAACCAAGGAAAGCGATCTTACCAAAAAGTCACGGAAGGGTCCGAAAGTTAAAGGGTTCATGTACGAGTGTAACGTGTGTGGTGCTCGATATAAGAAAAGGGACAATTATGAAGCCCATAAGAAATACTACTGCTCAGAACTGCAGCTCTCCAAGCCTCGTTCTTCCACTTCCCATACCTCGTCAGAGACTGAGAAAAGCGTTACGGAGCCTGACACGTGGCCCCAGATGATGCATTACAAGCTGGGCAGCAGTTTGGAGCTCACCCCGCTCCGGAAAAGACGAAAGGAAAAGAGTCTCGGTGACGACGAGGAGCCTCCAGCTTTCGAGCTGTCCAGCACTCCCTCCTCCAGTGCTGGGCCAGGCGCTCAGTTTGCAAACCTGGCATCATCTGACGTCGCTTTAAACCTAACCCGTGAGTCCGTTAAGTCACCAGCAGATCCGGGTAAATCTGCACCTTCTGACGTCAGCGCCAGCTTTCCTTCCAGGAGCACCAAACCGGTGTCAAGCGCGGAGGGCAAAGAGAGGAGAACAACCTCCAAGGAGATCTCCGTCATCCAGCATACGAGCTCCTTCGAGAAGTCCGACTCCATTGAGCAGGCGAGCAGCTTAGAAGAAGACAAGCCCTTGTCCCAGTACTCATCTCAGCCAACACCCCAGCACAGCCGACCGCCTCACTCCCTGCAGCCCAAACTGGTACGGCAGCCCAACATCCAGGTCCCAGAGATTCTGGTCACAGAAGAGCCTGATAGACCAGAAACGGAGCCAGAGCCTCCCCCGAAGGAGCCGGAGAAAACGGAGGAATTTCAGTGGCCGCAGAGGAGCCAGACCCTTTCGCAGCTCCCTGCAGAAAAACTCCCACCAAAAAAGAAGAGGCTGCGGCTGGCAGAGATGGCTCAGTCCTCTGGAGAGTCCAGTTTTGAGTCAGTATCTCTCACCCGAAGCCCAAGTCAGGAGAGCAGCGTATCCCACGGCTCCAGCCACTCCGTTTCGTTTGATCGTGACGATCACGGCAAGTCAGAGTCAACCGGCCAGCCCTCCGAGCCCCACCCGAAGCCTCCTGGCGTTGGCTCACATATGTTGATGGTACCGAGCCACCATCATCATTCCAGGGAAATGCGGAGATCCGCTTCCGAGCAGACACCGAACGTGTCCCATCCTTCCCAGATGTCAGAGACCCGCAGTAAATCCTTTGACTATGGGAGCTTGTCGTCCACTCCCACCTCAACCCCCAGCTCCTCGACCTCCTCGGCTCCCCAGGAGAGAAGGAAATGCTTTCTCGTTAGGCAGGCGTCCCTCACGAGACACCCAGAGCACGAACCGGACTCGTCCCCAGCAGGCCGGCTGGAGACAGAAGATCCCCTTCCTTCTTCAAGTAAATCTCCGTCAACAAGTTTGCCCCATCAGCCGGCGTCTTCGTCCCCTTTGCCCTCTCATGGTACTTACCCAAGTGAAAAGAGTCAGCCGAAAGACAGCCCTGAGCCAGCCTACACCCAGCCGTACACAGAAGCTCTCCAAGTGTTCCACCACCCCGTTCCCCAGCTAACGCTGCACGAGAAGCAGTTCATGTCCCCACAGGTTTCCATCTTTCCCTACCAGCATCTCCTGCCGCAGCCCGGGCAGTCCGCGGAGCTCTTCGCCGCGCACACCATGTCCGACATCCTCTCCGCTCAGTTCACCATGCCTCAGATCCCGCCTTCCATATTTCAGAGCCCGCCGCTGCCTCTCCCTCAAACGCTCATCCACCCCGGCCCGCTGCACATCGCGCCGCCGCTAATGGCTCACCCCGCCGAGGTGCCGTTCCGGCAGCACCCCTCCTTCCTGCCGGTGCATTACCCCGGCTCCTCACCCATCCCCTCGGCCTTTTTTCTGCCTCTTCAGTCCCAGTTTGCTCTCCAGTTGCCAGGTGAAGCTGGTGGACATTTACCGCAGCTCAAATCCAGCTTATTCCCGGCAGCAGGGACCTCCAGTCTTTCCCCGTGCACAGAATACGACTCGGACAGCAGGTTGCATCCTCTGACTCGCACGACCAGCCCTTCGGCGTCTGTGTCCGCATCTCAGCTCGTCGTTCCTGCGCGGTCAGACCCGGTGGTCTCGCTGGTCGTCCCCGTTCGCATACAGACAAATATGCCGTCCTACGGCAGCGCCATGTACACCACGCTCTCCCAGATTCTGGTCACTCAGTCGCAGTGCAGTTCCTCTTCTCTCGTTCTCCCCAAATTTGACGATCGCCCGGCCAAGGGTGCCCTGGTCTGCAGCGCCGATGTTCACGGGCTGGGTTTCGATCTGGCCCAGATGATCACAGAGGATCAAAGGAGCATTTTCCAGAGCCCGTATCTGAGAGTGCCCTTACCCTTACCAGAACGAAAAGGCTACATGCCCCTCACCTCCCCGTCAGACAGCGTCCTCGGACTGGAAGGAGGCCCGTCAACAGTCGGCGGAAGCAAAAGGATGCTCTCTCCAGCTGGTAGTTTGGAGCTGACGATGGAAACGCAACAGCAGAAGAGAGTGAAAGAGGAGGAGGTGTCCGAAGCGGAAGAGAAGTTGGAAGTGGTGAAGCCACCCAGTGCAATAGAGGAAGGGAAAAAGCAAGATAAATCTCACTTTCTTGCAGAAAGCCAAGGCAGGGTCGAGGTTGAAACACCACCTAGTTTGTCCTCAGAGCAGTCAGAGCCAAAGGAAACCCCGAGTACTTTGCAGCAAGCTGTGTCTCATTCAGGTTCTCCAAGTTTTGAGGCACCGGAAGAGTATAAGCAGCCAGCTGGCAAGCAGCTCCTCAGCAAGGCACCTTTGCAACCCGTGAAGAAAGAAGACTCCAAAGAACTGGTGGAGCAGTCTCCACCAAACCCTCCAAGCCCTGCACCTCAGTCTGAGGTCGCTCGTAGTGCAATGAAGTCTCGCGAAGGTACAGATACGAAGAAGGTACTTCAGTTCCCCAGCCTCCACACAACCACTAATGTCAGTTGGTGCTATTTAAACTACATAAAGCCAAATCATATCCAGCAAGTCGATCGACGGTCGTCAGTGTATGCCAGCTGGTGTATTAGCTTGTATAATCCTAACCTTCCAGGTATATCCACTAAAGCAGCCCTGTCCCTCCTGAGGTCCAAGCAGAAGGTGAGCAAGGAAACCTACACCATGGCTACCGCTCCGCGTCCAGAGGCAGGCAGGCTTGTCCCGTCCAGCTCCCGGAAGCCAAAAATGACAGAGGTAATGCAATCCTATCTATTTCTCCTCATCCATTTGGATACATGGGAAGAGGGGGACGAGGGACGGGGAATTGCTATTCTTAGTTTAATAGGGTTTTATTCATCCCTCTCTCAGTTGGGTAAGCGCTTGTTCTCAGTGAAACTTTTAGAATGAAGAAGCTAAAACCCACTGTAATCACAAAACAAACAAAAAAACAAAAAAAAAAGGGCAGGCAAGCCTGCTCCAAGGCAATGTGCCATATTTCTGTTCTCCAGTTTCTACTTGCCTTTTAATCAAAAGAGCATGTAGGAATCACCACCGCACCATGAACTGCCACTGCTCAAGCACAAAGGATTAGACTTGATTTGCATTTGTCTTGATATTTCAAATAGCTTTACAACTTTTCTCTTTTTTTAATTATATATATATATATATAAAAATGCTGTTATAATTCCCTACTTTTTGCATGTTATAAGCGAAAAAAAGGATTACCTTTGGGAAATGGGATCCTGTCTGGTTGGGCATCTACTGAGCTCACATTAATGAACACGGAGAGGGGTGCTTAGAGGTATTTTAAAATATTAAAGGGAGATTTGCAAGTGTATTTAGGCCCCCCCAAAGAATCGTAAAGGCATGAGGTGACATTTGTAAAAGTGCCTCGGTAGGTTAGACATGGAGTCCTGGCAAAACACCCGTGTCGTTTGGTCCATTTAGCTGATGTCCTTAGCTGCCTACCTGCTTTCCCAGGTACCCTGAGGATATTTTATACTTGGTCTTTAGAGTTAAGGGGAGCAATGCAGCGGCCTCGCAGGGGCAGAGCTCGCCGAAGGCATTGGCTGCGCGGGCACGGAAGCCTTTAAGACACTTCTGGTGGGTGCCTGGTGTTACGGCTCTCGTTTCGAGGCCAGACTTCTCTTCCCCCCTCTTGGTTAATGCTGAACCATACAGATCCCTTTAATCCAGATCGTGTTCATGTAGATGAGCAAACAGAATTGCTCTGAGGATTTCTGCAATTTGATATTCATCTCGAGTCAATTTATATTGATGGATTATTCATTTTATTTCTGTATCGTGAAATGAACTCTGAATATTAAATTTATCATAATCGCTGCTGCAGCTGCTGCTTATAAATACGTCTTAAAATACACAGTAGAGTCTCTTTGATCCAATAAATCTTTGTTTCTCTTCAGCATATCCATCATTCTTCTGCAGGAATCCAAAAAGACAAGATTTCTAGGGATGTAGGGGGAGATGATTACCTGCGCAGTGCAATAACCACACTAATGCTTGATATTCATGCGTTCTTTTTCCAAGGGTTTTATCTGAGCAGTGTCGGTACCATCCTTGATTTCACTCTCTAATAGAAGTGCCTGTGCTCCTCTGAGCCTTGCTCTTTGACTTGGTGCTAAAATGCACACCGAGTGTGTGTTTCAGAAATCCGAGACCCTCCTACCCTCAAGTTAAAGGTTAAGCTCTCGACAGGAGTGGTTCAGCCCTTTAGTCAGCAAAACATGTATTTCACTGCACGCGTTTGCTCGGGAGACTCAGAAAACTTTGCGACAAAGCCCCACGAGCTGACAGAAGTTCGGGTTTTCGTCGCGCAATTTTGCAAAAGTCGGAGTTTGTCCTGCCAGATTCCCCTAGAAAATGGTGTTGCCTAAATTTAATATTAATGCCTGCTGCTTGAAGGAGCGTATTTGGCAGAAATTATGTTAATTTCGGGGGAGATGATTTGACCTCACGCCAGGCAGAGAAATCGCTTCTGATTAGATGATCAGCGGGAGCGCAATCCTCCGTTTCGTTTTTGAACGCGACACAGATTAGGAAGTCGCTGGTTACGATGCGATTAACAGGAGCCGCGTTAGACATAGCATCAGTCAGAGGTTGAAGGTTCATCCTTCAGTTAACCCTCCTCTAGCTGTTTCCCTTCACTATTTTCTGCTTTATGTGTCTATAAGTTGTCAGCCAACGCGACGGAAAATGTAAAACAGCTCTCGTATTTTGTACGATTATGCATGCGGCAAGCTACCAGCAAGCAGTAGTGCTGTATATACTGTCTACGTCCTTGGCTTGGTTTTTAAATTGCCAGTGGGATTTGCTGAGCAGACCCACTCTGAAGTGACCGTAGGCTTCAGCGTGCATGTAGGGATGGCTAATTGCACTGTATCGGGCTCGCAGACTTTGTAAATTCAACAAGATTGTAAAAGGGGATAGCGGTGACTGTATGATTTTTGGCTCTCTCTGGTGCCTTTCATCTGTCTGTGTTTTGTGCTTTCAAAAGTTGCAATAAATAAACCTCATGCTACATCTAGAAAGTCAATTGTTTTGTATTCCTCAGTACATGAGAAGCTGAACTGGGAAGGTTGTCCCCAGCATTGTTACGAGTGGGAAGCTCGTATCAGGCAGTGAAGTCGTAACAGCCAAGGTTTAATTTTTGAAGGCGCTTGGTGTCTCCGGCCACTGATTTCCTCCGAGCACAGACACGTCCGTGGCCAGAGACGCCGGCTCGAGACCGTTCCTGCTGTTAAATTGTTAAAATGGTTCCTGGCACTGTTCTGTCCTGGGCTGATAGCCCTCTCCCAGCAGTTCCTGAGCACATTTAGGGAGACAGGCCAGGGCAGGGACCGTTCCCAGGAGGCATCTCGGAAGGGTGCGTGGGTCTGGTGGTGTGGATGTGGGCTCATCTGCTCAGGCTGACTCCAAGGGCAAAGAGCAGTCCTGGGTGTGTTTAGTGCTCTCATCTGGGCTCCTGAAATTACCCGGCAGATTTGAGACGTCTGACCTCAGTTTTGCAAAGCTGCTTTTTGGCGAGTCCATCCCTCCGGTGGCGGTACCGGCAGCACGCCGCTCTGCAGGCTGGCTTGCATCCCACTGGGTTTTGCACGTCTCGGTTGGAGCTAGTCCCTCTTTGGCTGCCCAGATAACCATGGGAGACAGAGAGGCACCTCCTGGGTGATTCATCCCCTGCTCCCCTGAAGAGAACTGTCTAAGGTAGGGCAGATGAATCACCCCTGAGAGCCGCCACTCTTTCCAGAGTCAAGGGTGACCAGCTCTGCTTTAGACTTCTGCCAGTTCTTTGGCTACGTTCTGGCCCAAATCCCTCTAATGGCCCAGGTATCTCAAATACCTTCAGTCTGTTTCCATAAATTACACGTAAAGTGAGGATGTGGGCAGTTCGGCTGAACTTCAGAGATGTTCTTGACCTTGTGTAAGAAGTAACCTGGGTGAAAGGCAATCTGCTTTCCTCTTCCCAAGCTTGGGAGACCCTGGGTAGCTGTAGTGTTAGGTTGCAGGGGGGCCACATCCCAAGATTTCATTCCAGCTGTGGAGAGCTCCCTTTGCTTTGTACAGAGCTGGAGAGGCAGATGTGATGTTCAGGTCCATGTCATAGAATGGTTTGGGTTGGAAGGGGCCTTAAAGATCATTTAGTTCCAACCTCTCTGCCATGAGCAGGGACACCTCCCAGCAGACCAGGTTGCTCCAAGCCCCGTCCAGCCTGGTGTTGAACATTTCCAGGGATGAGGCATCCACAGCTTCTCTGGGCAACCTGTGCCAGGGTCTCACCACCCTCAGAGTGAAGAACTTTCTAACATCTAATCTAAATCTACCCTGCTCCAGTTTAAAACCACTGCCCCTCGTCTTGTTGCTACACTCTTATGAAAAGTCCCTCCCCAGCTTTCCTGCAGCCCCTTCAGGTACTGGGAGGCTGCTCTAAGGTGTCCCTGGAGCCTTCTCTTCTCCAGGCTGAACAGCCCCAACTCTCTCAGCCTGTGCTTCTAGGAGAGGTGCTCCAGCCCTCTGAGCATCTTTGTGGCCTCCTCTGGACCAACTCCAAGAGATCCATCTATATAGTGTAACAAATACTACTAAACATGCTAGATGAGATGTCAGTGCATGACTTAAACCTCGGTCTAAACAAGGGGCGGCAAGTTTAACCGCGAAAAAGCAAATTTTACCCTGGGAACATCTGGGGAGGTGGAGGATTGTTTTCTCCCATGGGTTTTGTGGCTTTCTCTGTGCTGTGCCCTTGGCAACAGATTTTTGGTGAAAATCACCGACAGTCAAGTGATTTATATCAAGTCTAGATGGCTAAAGCCCAAATTTGTGTGAATGTGTGTGTATGTGGGGGAAACCCAAAGGTTAAGGTTAAATACCTGAAGTCTGCAGATGCCTCCTGTCTAGCCCTTCGTAGGTGTATGTATGAGAGAGGATTATCCGAGGACAGAGCAGTGGCTTTGGGAACGGAAACCCGTGGGTCCATCAGCGCCCCCAGCCAAGACACTTCTCTTCGTGCCTCAGTTTCCCACTTGGACAGAGCTGGATGATATTGAGGCACTGTGTGCAGGGGGCTAATTTAAACACTCGTAAGCCAACGAGTTAATGTGTCACCTAACCAGCAGGGCTCAAACCCCAGAGGCAGAGACCCCGTTT
This sequence comes from Trogon surrucura, assembly GCA_020746105.1. Classification (NCBI taxonomy): domain Eukaryota; kingdom Metazoa; phylum Chordata; class Aves; order Trogoniformes; family Trogonidae; genus Trogon; species Trogon surrucura. The sequence continues at coordinate 5,885,691 of CM036640.1, forward strand.
GTTAAGCCAATGTCCTAATTACTGCCCTTAGCTGTCAGGAGCACCGTGTGCGGTAGGTCGCTGGCTCTTTTGAGGCTGTTTGGTCTGTGTCTGCCTTAAGCGTGATTTTTTGTATGTAATCATGGATTGTTTTGCTCTTTTGGGGAGATAGGTTCATTTGCCTTCGCTCCTTTCTAATGAAGGTCGAAAAGATATAACTAGAGCTGAGAAGGAAGAGGATAAAAGAGGAAAATCAGAAGAAGAGGCTCTGGTAACCAAAAGAGGGGAGCCAGTCAGGATCAAGATCTTTGAAGGAGGGTAAGTGTCTCGTTTTATTTCTCTTCTTGTGTCGCGGTTGTGTAGGAGTCACCGATACAATCCCGGCAAGTCAGGGAAGGTGCCGCGTGGAGTTGAGCCGAAGGCCAGATAGAGTTGGATTACTCTGGACTGCTTTAATTTTCTTTTCCTGAGTTGTCTTTAAGTTGACAAGCACCTCAATCTCTTTTCTGAGTGGGTGGTTGAGCAAAGATGGCTGAAGAGCACAAACACGTCTCGTGGCTGTCTCTGATGTGTGACTCCGTATCTTCTAAATCTTTCCAGAACCTTCTCCTGAAAATGATGTTCCTATGGGTTGTTTCCGGCGTAAGAAGTGTCTGGGGAGGTCTTTTCTGATGCCTGGGGTTTGGGTGGGGGAGAAATGAAGGATTATGTTGGTGTGATTTTACTCCCACCCAAGCAAAGGAGTTCAAACCAGAATGGATGCAAGATCTAAATTTGATGCCTGTCTTAATTCTCAGCTCCAGGTAATTCGGAGTACTCTTCAGTAATTCAGCACTGGACTAATACTGCTGTTTATCTTTGAAAAAATTAAAAACCACCTAATAAGTAGCATGGCTATGGGAAACAATTAAAGATCATCCTTCCTGTGTGTTTCAGAGGGGGCCAAAGAAATGTAAGAAATCCCTGGCAGGATTCATAAGTTCGGCTCTTGCCATTGGGTGGTCTTGTTTTTTTGTGCATTAGAAAAAGGCTTTAATTAGTCAGTGGTTGTGGTTTTCTGCTGTTACCAGTTGAAATTTGCTTTTATTTTGGAATATTTCATTAGCTGATGATCAGACTAGCTAACCAAAGGAGTAAAATAGCACTTTGGGAAAGGAAACCTGCCTGTTCTTCTGGGAGAACTCACCTCTCCCCCAGACGCAGGCACTGTGTGTCCAGCCCAGGTTCAATACACGTTGGTGGTGGGTGGTGAAGGTGGCAACCGGTGATGGTTGTGACCTGAAGCGATTTAGGGAGGGAGCCAGGGAATGTCAAGAACACAACAGACTGAGAGCTGCGATGGGTCGGGCACCCTGCTGTAGCAGGTAGCACCCATGGGACTAGCTGAGCACTGGGTTTTGTTGCCTTAAAGCCCACGAGAAGCCTCCGTTCCCCTCAACGGGGTTATCCCGGAGCTGTGGCCGTTTCAGGGGGACTCTTGGACTCCCCTGTGGATGTACTCGAACACACTCAGCATTACCCTGCGTGCCCATCACCTTGTCCTGGCAGAGCAGCTCTACAGAGGGTTTCTGGGGAGAGGTGTGAGGGTGCTTGGCTGCTCCCCGAGACAAGCCCCGTCTCCGTGTCCCCCAGCCCAGCGCCACGGATGCGGAGTCACATTTCCCTAAACGACAGACGCCAAGATGAAGCAACTTTTCCGACACGTTCCATGCAAGCCGGCGTTAGGGAACATATTAGTCATCCCGAACGTATGCTATGTTTTATTTTAAAGCTCCTGTAGCACTGACTTCAGGCAACCGTCCTTCTGGATGCGAGGCAGAACCTAGTAGCTGTTTAATGCCAAGCGCAGGCACTACCGTAACGCACCAGGTTGCGGAAATAAGTTTTATTTCTAGATGGCACGGCGTGCGCACAGCTCAGAGGTCAGACCAGGCTCCCGGGGTGCTGGGTGTGGACGCAGTGGTCCAAGCCTGGGTCCTGCAAAGGTTCTGACATCAAATTGTTCAGCCTCAGCACTTTATGTCTGCGAGGATGTTTCCTTGCAGCGAAGGAACAAAGCTGCAGATGAAGCCGCAGGGCGCCCAATGCTTTGCGCGAGACTAGAATGATCAGACCCCTTTCCTGGCCATCTCTGGAAAATGTTTTACAAAAAGTGCATCCATTCTCAAGACATTATTTCACCGTCTTTTTCCATTTTTTCCTCCCATAAAGATTTCCTCCTTGTCTCATTTTTCCTCTTATTTATTGGTTTCACATGGTCTGCTGCTGGCTAGACCCATCCTTCCAGGAGGATGTAATTGGTTTGGAGCCGTCCCGTGCTCTGTTGCCTCCAACAAGATTATAAAGAAATCCAAGGAGAAATGCCGTGAATCCTCGGTGGCCCTGTGTCACCTTCGTCAATCCACTCTGGTACTTGGAGGGCACCAGGCCCATTCTGAAATCTTACATCATGAAACTGCAGATTGGTATCGACCCGATTTGAGAGTGAGGTCTGTCATGGTCTCATGGTCTTGTCAGGGAAATGTTGCCTGTTCACTGTGCATTAGCATTGCCGTGATGAAATCTGATAGTAGCCGGGTGGTTACAGTCAATAGCTCTTCTTCTATTTCTTAGCCACGCTCTGTGCTTTTATGGGGCCCATCAGGTGGCTTTTTGCCCTGGTTGACTGCAACTGGTAGGGAAAGCAATACCAAGGTATAAAAGGTTAAAGACCACTAACATTAACTGACATCCCCAAACCAATGTAGTTTTCATTCTATGTCAAAAGGAAGGCTCTCTTTGGAAGACTCTTCCATTTCTTTCCTTCTTTAGGGAAAAAAAAACACCTTATGGTTGCAGACCTGAGTGTCCTGACATTCACACCTTAAAAACTACCTCCCTTCACACCGCCCCGCGCGTGCAGATCCACACACGAGCGAGACGAACCCGTGGTGGTGTAATAGAACATGTTGTAAACTTTGAGAGAGACGCTCATAGTGCTGTTGTGACCCGCTCCAGTCACCGATTTCGTCTGCCTCAGACACGAATCCAAGTCCTCCACTCTTTGTCCTTGTGGATAAGTAGCAGAGAGTTGCAGGTTCAGCAGCCGTGCGATCTCCTGAATGGGGATCCTGACCCCTCCCATCTTCTGCTTCCTTTTGCCTGGGTGAAGCTGTGTGCAGACCTCCCAGATCTCTTGCAAACCTCCCTTCCCCAGATCTCTTCCAAATCTCCCTTCCCCAGATCTCCTCCAAACCTCCTTTCCCCAGATCTCTTCCAAACCTCCCTTCCCCAGATCTTCTCCAAACCTCCCTTCCCCAGATCTCTTGCAAACCTCCCTTCCCCAGATCTCTTCCTAATTCTTGCTGTTGTGGGCTCACAGGGGTCTGTGGTCAGCTTCTCCGGGGTGATCTCACTCCGTTTCTATGACCGGCCTCAGAAACTGCAGCTCCCACCGCCCGCTGACACACGCACCTCATGGAAAATCCCTGGCACAGCAACGTGAGAGTTTTATTACCCTAGAGAAAGCCTCTCTGCTAAACAAGCAAAATTTCTCAGCATGTAACTCCAAACCCCTGCGTTGGACCCGGTTTGTTCAGGGGATTTCCTTTGCTGCTTACATGAGTTCTAAGAATTCACCCCGTTTATTTTGAAAGGAGTCATTTATCCCGAAGACACCAACTCTTGTTAATAGGAAAAAAGAGGAATCCGAGCCCATCCAGCTACCGTGTGAGCTGGCAGCTGATAGTCTTTTCTTTTCCTGCAAACCTGCTCAAAAGTGGGGGTTTGGGCTGCGAAAGCCACGAGGGTTTACATCGAATGGGTACACATCGCTCCGAAGCTGGGCTGGTGTTAAATAATCGTATTTTACGTCGCACTCCTAGATATAAGCAAAGACTTCCCAGATATAAGGAAAGAATTCCTGTAATTTGCATTTTGAAGTGGAAGGGGATTTCCTGAGACTGACTGCTTTGCACAGGAGGGAGAAATGGGTGTTAAAAACTTTTCCGTTGGGGCTGGTCGGTGCCGGGCTGACCGCTCGGCGTTAGTTTGCGTGTCGTGTGGGGTGTGGGTTGCTGCTTTTTCCCTGTCTCGAGAAATGCCAGGCAGGCATCGCTGGGCTCTATTTGGGCAGCCCCGGGGCTGCAGAGCTCTTCGGAAAATCTGCTTGTGTCAAGCTGCTCGCTGGAATGTGATTTTAAGGTCTTGAGCATCAGCGTGTACATCCTGCTTCTGTAAAAAAAAAAGAAAAAGAAGTGTTCCTTACACACGAAGTTTTTTTGTTTGTGCATCAGGACTTTACAACAAATAGAGGGAAGAGCTTTCATGCCACTGTCTCTGAGACTACCAGGGACAGCCCTATTGCCTAGAGATCTGAAAATGATTAACCAGCTTGTGCTGGGAAACAGGGAGAGCGCACCCTGGTTTGGTCACCCGAAAAAAAAAAAAGACCCATCGTGCCGGCAGCTCTCCAGAAATCCCCACCAGTCTCCGTTTCCCTCGAAGACGTTGGTTTTCTGGTGCTCTCTACCCACAGGCTGTGGGGATAACCTGCGGGGTCACGATGCTCACGCTCACCAGGATCCGTCCTCGTGGCACCGAGCGCCGCGCAGAGGGCAGGACCAACCTCATTCCTCACCCTCGATAAAAGAACATAAGGTTTCTTTTGAGCACCGTGCGTTTGCACTCTTTTTTTCCCCTTTTTTTTTCACAGCATGAGCACATTTTCTGCTTCAGGAGCTAGCAATCCGAAGGCGACAAGGCGCAGGGTGGCAGTTTAAGGCAGGACGGATTTGGGAATTTTACTGATGCTGACAAGATGAAAGGAGAAATTGTTTGAAGAGACAGGTTTGCAGGCAAAGAGAAGGGCTGCTTGAAAGATGCATTCGGGAATAGCAGCAGAGAAAAATAGCAGCGAGCGAAAAAGTGTTTTCAAAATGAAAAGAATATGTGCTTTTTGCTTTGAAAATCATTGCGTTCTTAGGCTCAAATATACTTAAAAGCTGATATAAAGGAAAAGTTTGATTTTATTTGAAGCAGATGCTTTCTTCTCCCCTTAGCGTGTCTCCATGAAAATTTGGATTTTTTTTTCTTTTTAATTTTGAGTTTAATTAAAAAAAACCCAAACCAACAAAAACTATCGTGGTAACTCAGGGAGCAGCCAAACTGAAAAAATCAGTTCTTTTCCGTGGTGTGTTCAGGAAGTGTTCTCTTGGGTCGGGAGCAGCAAGGGAGCTGCGCACGGAGGAGGAGGGAGGGGAGAAGTGTGCGAGTAGAGTCAGTGCAGAATGCAGCAAAGCAAAGGGGGTAACTTGCTTGACCCCTGCTGGATCTTCATGCAAGGTCCCAAATGTGTCGTTGGGACAGGACTCAGGGCTTGAAGCACCTTATGATTTCCTTGCTTTAGTGACGATGTGTGCAACCCGTGAGTTGGTTGGGACCTCTGCTGAACATCTCTCAAGGGTCTGTGCAGTGCGAGTCAGCATCACTCACATTCAACCTGCTCGTTGCTACCTCCTTTGCTTTCCCCTTACGGCTGCAGATACGAAAAAACCCAACTCATTAAGTCCTGCATGTGTTTCGGTCAGCACGGACCCACTTTCGGTTGTCATCCTAGCCCTGATACAGCTGGAGGGAAAAATATTTGCAACGCTCTTCGTGCTCTGGGCGCGATGACGACCGGCCATCCCCGCACCACCTCCCCCCCCGGCTCCAAAAAGCAGGATGTCCCCATGTGCCCGCAGCTCAGAGCTTCCCTGCCACACCAGCTGTGTTTGTGCCGAGCGGTTCCTGAACACGCTGTTCCCTGGGCTCCTGAGCATCTCCCGGGGATAGCGGGTGGTGGTGGTTGGAGCAGAGCAGAGGGACTTGGGGATGGGGGACTCGTGACTCACCGTGACTCTTGGATAAGTCATTCTCCTCTGTACACTTCAGTTTCCTTGTTTGTGAGAGGGGATGCACAAACTCACCTACTGCTAAGCTTGATTCTATTATCCCTTTAAAATGTCTTAATAGTCCTCAGTGGGAATTGTTAATGTTTCCTGTCCTGAATCTCTTGTCACTTCACTTGACAAATTGGGTTCCTTCTGCAGCTTATTCCGGTTTTTCCAGGAAATTTGAGAAACGCAGAAGAATTTACTCTAGCTTGTCTGGTTTTCTTTATTATTTTTCCTAAATTATTTTTGCCCGTACAGCCAGCCTGCTTTCCCGACACGTCCCGCCGGCAGGCACTTGCGATGCAGCCTGATGCTAATTTCCCACAGCCAATTATTAGCAAATGTTATCTCCAGTTTCCTCTCTGACCTTGTGTGGGATGCTCAACTTTCCATAGCGATTTCATTCCTCCTAAATCAAGATCCCTGTAAGCACCCAGCGAGCCAGCCCACGGGCTTCCCCACACGAGGCAGAGGCTGAGCATGGTCCTTGGGTGGACCCACCTTGGGTGGACTCTTCTTCCAGCGCCCAGCATCCCCAGCAGGGATTTCCCAGCCTCTTATTCCACTCACCATGACTTTTATCTTCTCTCTGTTACTCCAAGACAAGGATTCCCATTTGCTTTCAGTTCAAATCATGAAAAATACAGACTTAATAAACAAGCAGCAAGCGAAAAAAGGTCTTTGATGCCTTGCACAGGTGCCTGGGGTACCAGGCTAGGGTAAACCTGCCTTGTGTGTGCTGTGCTGCACCTGATTTGGGGAATGAAGAGTGTTCCAGCTGCCGGGCTGGAACAAACAAGACTTTGTTGTAGCTCTAAATGAATCAAAAATCTACTAGTAATTGCATTTGCTGTAGCAATTGCTTTGTTCGTAACACCTTGTAGATCCAAGGATTGGTCCAGGGAGATAAAGAGAAGCAGCCCCTGCTCTGCAGGCTCGGAGACCCACAAAGAGGTGGGTTCCTGGGGTAGGATGGAGCATGATTTTCCTTGCTTCTTCACTGGAAAGATGAGTTCAGGTGACTGCAAGCAAAGAGGTGGAAAGGGAGCACTGCCTTGCTTGGAAGTCTGTCTTCTGTGCCCTGCCAGAGACTTGTGACCCTGGAGATGAGCCCTGCCGGGGTCGTTCTCGATAGCAAGGGCACAGAGTGGGGGATACCTGAGAGGGGGAGAAGACAAACATGGGGAAGATGACTCTGTCATACCAGGGTGGTGTAACCTATGTGCTGGCATGCATTTTATACTGAAGAGTTACAAAACAGCATTTGGGCCAAAAAGGTGCCAGTAGGTGGTCAAGGTCCCGGGCTGTTGGCAGAGCAGAGCTCTGCGTGAGAGATGGGAGGAAAAGGTGACATCTAAGAGCAGATGAAGGGACACACAAAAACCTTTCGTGGTGCCTCGATAAGGGGAAGTCAGTGGAAAGGAGTGGGATTTGTTTGGACAGACCATTCTGGCAACTGAACAGGGATGGAGAGAGGAAGACGTTGGTCAGAAGGTAAGAGATTGCCGTTAGCCAGGCAGGGGAGGAGCAGGCTGGAAGATCTGAGCTCTCCCAACATAGAGGGATGGGGAGAAGAATAGTAGAAGTTGCTGCCCGCAGAGAAGTGAAGAAAAGAGGACGGGGGTGAGCGATGATCTCACGATAGGGAAGATGGCAAATTCAGTGGGGTGGGTGCGTGCAGCTACCAAGTTAATAACGCTCGTGTGTGCATTTCCGAGCTTAGATACGCCCTCTGTGTCATCAGAGTAGGCTTTTTTTTTTTTTTTTTTTTTTTTTTCAGTTTAACAAAAGGCGAACTGGACACTTCCCTTTGTCCGGGCTTTGAAAACCATAATGTAAAAGGATCTGTGTGATGTCCCGAAGTAAGTCCACGATCACCTGGGCTGTCCTTCTGCAGCTGGGCTTCGCAGGCATGACACAATGTCTTAGTCTGAGCCGCTGTTTGATACGGGCCAAATGTCTGGAATAATGAGCTCTCCCTGTCAGCAGACTGTTTATGGGCTTATGGCAAACATCAAGATTATGGGGCTTTCGCTTTATTGATTTAGTGACACGAGCTCCACAATTAATTCGGTGGAAAACTTGAGAAGGCAAACGTTTTTCCCAGGTTTGCTTAGGATTAGCCAGTTCTTAACATCTGCGTATCTCAGCAACCTGTCCTATGCAGAAATGTAATTTATAGAAGCCCTTTAATAGATTCCAAGCACTGTACAATCAATTAGAAACCCGATGTTCAAATAGACAGACCCAGACCTGACTGCCTGTTACTCAACCCATATTCCTCTAGGTAAATGGCAGGAAGATGACTGGCAGGAATGTAATTCTGAATTGGTTTTTTGGGACTTCCTTTTCTGTCCCTTTCTAATGATGAAAACATTACTTTTGAGGAGACAGGTCCCTTCTCAAGGCAGATGTTAATCTGATTCCTCTTTGGTGTTGGGCTGTTGGGGTTTTTTTTTTGTGATTTATCTTCCCAAATGTAGGAGCAGAATTTTCAATTCTCTTTTGTATCAACTACCAGAGAATCCTGGTGATCACAGATGGAATGTGAAATTCTTGGGAACATTCTGCATCGTGGAAGTGATAGGGGTCCAAGAGTAAAAATTTTTAAAAAAATTAATTTGGGAGCCTGAATCCTATGAAATCTGTCCACTGAGCAGGTGTTTCACCTGGAGAGGGACCACGTCCCTGAGACTGGGAATTAAGCACTCCCCGGTGTCAGTTTGGATTCAAATTTTATTTCTGGATTTTTTTTTGGCATAATTTGGAAGTGAGCACACAAGCCATACCGATGGTGAGAATGCTTGTACAAACTGAGTAAAGCCTCGAGCATCCTTCAGCAAAGGGCTTGTGAGAGCCAGGCTCTACATTTAAGAAAGACTTTCCAATTCTTCCCAGTTTGTGGCTGGAAGGAGAGCAGCTGAGCTTGTGTGCTTTGTCCTGATATAGCCCGTGATGTAACTGGACCTTTTGATGGTTGTGAATATCATCCTTCATCTGCACCACGGAGGGAGGTGCAATGCCGGGGAAGGAAGGTGAGATCATTCCTCCTCATGGGATGCCGCTGGGCTTGCTCGAGGCGGGGAGAGGTTGGAGAGGCTGTGGGACGTGGCAGGAGCAGATGGAAAGACGACCAGCGGGACCGGAGGGAGTGGGCAGAGCCTGCTGCTGCTCCGAAAGCCAACGACTTGCTTCCAGCTGCAAGGACGTTGCATATAAAATTTATATATTTTATTTTAAATATTCCATCTTCCCAAGCTGCTTCTCACTATTGAAAAGTTATGCTTCTACTTTTCATTGTTATAAAGCTCGTTTACCTTCTTTTTAGTCTGTTTTTTTTTTTTTTTTGAGGAGGAGGAGCTCACTAGGGATGTGGTGCAGGCAGATGCGTCTTAAGCCTGTAGCCAATCTGAGTCCCATGATCTCTGGCTCATGAAGTGTTATAAGGCAGCTGCCAGCCCAGCTCAGTTTCTCCAGCATGGAGGAGCGGGGAAAAGCTGTGATTACTCACTGCAAGTGTTTAAAGTCATTTCCCTGTCCTGAAGGATCTGCCGCTGCTCAGGCAGTTACACGGAACACAACGGAATGCTAAGGGAGGGTGGGATGCCGTGTCCCGCTCCAGAACCGCGGCAGAAATTCATGCATAAGTGTTGAAAAATAGGAATCCAGACTGACTGCTTTGTGTGGAGGTCCTCAGGCAAAAAGGCAGTGTGACCTGATTAGATATTTTAGCTGTTCTGTTTTGCTGCTTTGTGCCGGTGTAGAGATAAGGCTGAGGAATTACCAGATTTTTTAAAAACTGGAAGCAGGGGAGTTCACCGGCAGGGTCTTGGCTTGTTCTCCTGATGATGTTCACCCGGTGTTTGAGCACTGTGGTTTGCTTTCTTGGAAGTTGGTGCATTTCTGGATGCTTAGGTGCTCTTGTCTCTTTATTCAGGACTTGGTACACTGAACATGGGGGAATAATCAGGTGCACGTGGCCACGTTTTTATAAACCTTTCTGCTGGTTGCGTCCTTGGGTTTCTTGTAGACCCTGGACATTTCTGAGCTGGTTTGCGCAGCCCTTGGTGGAGTTAGCAGCACAGTAGCGGCACTTTCAAAGAGCAAATACTTCTTGCAGATGTTTTAGATCAGCAGTTAAATGAGCGGTTTTCAATGTTTGTGCATTTCTTGCCATTCTTATTTAAACAAACTGTCTGATGGCAGAATGATGTGGTTTTCAAGGTTGCGAGAGGCTGAGCACTTACGCCTCTTGGCTGAGATGCATTTCAGTCCCCCAAGCCTGGGGTTATCTGCAAAGCGCAGGTCTGAAGCATGCCACAGCAGCCTGCGAGCTGGGTTTTATAAAACTGAGCAAAGAGCTTCACTACTAAAAACCCAGCCCCTCTGCTTGGCGGGAGAGCTGCCGTGGGGCGAGAGACTGTCAGGGAGTCGGGGTTGATCACCGGGGAGGGACGCCGTGCTGCTGGAGAGACACGGCGGATAAAAACAGAGCCTCAGGAAGCTTAGGCTAAAGGTTGGTCAGTTTTTCAGAAGAATTAGAAAAGGCCGAGTAATGTTTGGCTCGTGCTTACTCAGGCGGTGCACTTTCTGCGGGGGGAGTAGGTTTTTGCATGGTTCTGTTATTGCCTTGGTTTGTGGATATTTTCCTTCCTCCCCCCACTAGCATAATGCTGGGAATTGCAGTGAGGTCTCCTGCGATGGTGGGAATATAGGGTCAGGGTACAAATGGAAGGATAATTAATCTGTTTACCTGGGCTGTGAATGGCTTTGAGTTCAAGATCAGAAACACACTAGTTTTGCTGCAAAGTGCCATTAATAACAATCATTTATTCTTAGTTCGTCTCTCTGTGTGTTGAATCGTGAGTTAAATGCGTGGGGCTGACAGCTGAGCTCATCACGCAGAGAAAGGCTTTGTCTGCTGAGGTGCTGAGTAATGGGCAGAGCTCGTTGCAGTCATTAAGCACCGTGGGCACTTGTGCCTGTGCAAGTTGCACCTTTACATGGATGTCGCTGTATGGGTTTACTGAGCTCACTCGCAGCATCCAAGAAAGAGAACCGTGGCCCTACGGCATGGCTGCACCAGTAACGCAGGGAAATTAAGAAAGGTAAATTAAGACAGCACTAATACGTCGTGAAGGATACTCCAAGTGGCAGCAGCCTTTGGATATAGAAGAGCTCCAGGAGGTGCTGGTCCTGTCCTGTGGACGTTTGCAACCTGCAGCTTGACTTTACCAGCAGAAAATGTTGCGGCATCTCCCGGCCCTGGGCTGTGGGGCAGCACAGCAGCTCTCCAGGGCACCTCGGCGTGGAACACCGCTGAAGCTTGGGAAGTTTTTATTTCTTGCAGGGAAGAGCAGCGAGGTAAAATAGTTTCTAACTCTTCCCCCCCTCCCCTCCTTCAGAAGAGGGCTTCACCGACCTCCTTTTCCCGCACAGCCCAGAAGTGCTGGCGAGCAGAGGACGTGTCAGCAGTTACAGCAGCCGGTTCTTTTTGCTCAGACAGTCTCCACGGCCGTCCTGCCGCCTCCTAAGAAGTGTGAGTCGTGTCACCAGAACCGCCGGAGCCTCCAGCAGCCGAGGTCACATCTGGAGCAGTGGGTTCATGAACTGTGCCGGGGATCAGATGGCTTCAAGCTCCTCTCCAGATGGCCCCATCAAGGGAACTCCCAGCTGGATGGTGATCCCACGAGTGCCGGTGGTTGTTGGCAGCCTCCTACCACTCGATGTTTATCTAAGAGAGGGGAAGATGAGTGGTTTTGAGGAGGAGTTGCCTCAGATTCTTGCAGGGTTTATTGGCGTCTCATCTTCAGACAGCGGGACGTCTTCCAGCAGAGCCTTAGCTGGAAGCAAGCCCACGTGTCCCGTATGAAGACGTGTACATGAGAGACCCCCAGAAGCCTGCACATCCCTCCCTGGCTTGGGAAAAGTGCCACAGTCATAGGATGAGCAGGGATGTCTGATTTTGCAACTGGAGATAAAAATGAATATGTATCATATATATCTCTCTCTATCTTTATATCTCAGGCAAAACTGAGCACGAGGCACTGGTACATGTGACAGACTTATCTTGCACGCATGCAAAATACAGAGAGTGAGAGTTCTGGGCAGGGATTTATGTGATGCTTCGATCTTTTCAAGGGAAATACCCTGAAGTGTTAGTGCGGAAAGGGGAGGGTGGTCTTTCCTCCCCTGGGTATGACACACCCCGAGTACGTTGGGTCTTGTCTGCAAGCCATGCGCTGTTGAGCTTGTCGAGGTCCACTTCCAGGTGGCAGCTCATCTTGAAGGAGGGACCGGAGATCTCTTCCCCCTTCCTTGGGGGTTATCCAGGCTCCCAGCACCCCAGCATGTCTGTCAGGCGGGCAACAGCTTCTCCAGTGGAGGAGAGGGCTGGAAGCTGCCTGCTGTGTTGTCACATAACTGATCCCTAGAGGAAAGTTGCAGTTGAGTGATGCAGCCTGACTTTTTGCTTCTCTGACGAGTATGTGCAAAAAACCAGCAGCTCTAAACGGGACGATGCCACCAGAGTATTCCTGCCTATGGACTGTTCCTGCCTGCCTGGCTGATTTGGCCTGGGTAGGCAGCTTGGGGATGGCTGAGGTGAAATGAGGGGAATCCTGCTCTAAGCATCAGTTCAAGGTCAACCTGGAAAACACGTGCTGTTCTGTGAAGTCTCCATCCTTGGCACAATTGCGTGATTGCGGTCGACAGCCCCGCCTTCCCGCTGCCATCTGAGGGAGCTCTCTCTGTGCGGGACTTTTCCTTGGTACGTTCAGGCCACGCTTACACTTTCCCAGCTCTTCGTGCACAGCTCTAGAATACAACCTTTCCTGTCAATATATATCGAAGCAGAAGTCATCAGATGCTCATCCAACTCCTTTGCTGCATCCTATGTGGCATGTTGCCAGCGGCAGTCTGGATCTGGCTCAATCCATTTTGGGAAATGGAAGGAAAAAGCTGTTTCCCTAGTGGTTTGTCCACGTAGAGCCCTCTTTGCACTGCCTGCTCACTCGCTGTCACATCAGACACGAGCTGCTGTCGCTGACAAGACTCTCCTCGGCTCAGCACCGCCCTGCCTGTTGTGTCCTTTTGATTACAAAAACGTCACCTCTTGCCTCCGAATAGTGACAACGCTCTCCGCGAATTACGTTTCCAACCCTTTCCTCCCTGCTGGAAAGAGACCTCTGAAAACATCTGCCAACCTTCTTTTTCCTCCTTCGACTCACCTCTGCTTTGAGGTGTCTACAGATGACAGCATTTCGGCTGCTGTGCCGGGACATCCCAGCACATCGCGCTGTCCCGTTGTTCTCCCGTGCTGTCCTCAGGTGCCCACCTGCTGTGTCTTCATGTATCCTTGGGGCAGGAGCTCTTGGAGGTACAAAACAGCTTTTCGTTGTGTGTGCAGTGCCTCCAGAGTGGACTTACAGGCACCGTGTTAAGACAAATAATAGGGTTCCCATCTTAGAGAATTTGTCACTTTTATGTTTGCAAGGTGCCAGCCCTGCAGCACTGGGGAGCAAAGTCAGTGTGTGCAGGAGCGGGGCTGGCAGGGCCAGAGAGGACTCGTTGTGACCCGTGAAGGGAAGGTAACGAGAGCAGACAGTCTGCAGCGAAGAGACACGATCCGCAGGAGCTCAGTTGCAATCACCAGCTCCTTTTTTCTTAGGAGCTACCAGAGAACTGCCGTGCTGTGACAGCTCCCAGCTGCTGCTGCTGCTTTGGGCTCGGTGTCTCAGTGGAAACTCAGAGTGAAAGCCCTTCAGTGTCATCAGCAGACCTTGGGGCTCTCCAGGGACTTTTTTGGATATATATTTTTCATCCTGTTTAAACTCTCCCCTTCCCCCTGACCTTAGGGTCTTCCGCCATTTGCACACACAAACATTGGCACGTTTCTTTTTTTTTTATTTTTTAATTCTCTCTGTGTTATCTCTGCGAGATTTCCATGGGAAACTTTCCAAGGAGGGATTATTTCACAGCCCTTTTTCAACCCACACGGGAGGTGGCCGGACCCGGCGCATTTTCCATTAGTGACTTGGGAGCCTGTCTCCTCCTCCTCCCACCAGTTCCGCGTTCTTCGGAGAGAAATCCCCGCTGCCGGTGCGTCTCCGTGCCGGCGATGGAGGGGCTGCAGCCCTGCCCTTACTCGTTTCCCAGCTGCTTTGCTGCTTGTGTCTCTGATCTCACCCACGAGCGTGGCAGAACGTCTGGGAACGGACGGGCCAGCGTGATCCCGTGGCCCTCGCAGGAATGCGGGGGCTTGGGTTGCATCCTCGAAAAGCGGGGGGCTCGTCGCCGGAGCGGTGAGACCGGCATCGGCCGTTCGTGCCGGGTGATGGTCCCGTGAGAACCGGGGCTTAGGAAAACATTTGCGCGTCGTAGATCTGTCATCTGAAGCTGTAAACCCGTGTCTGTAGAAACGGTTTCTAAAAGTAGCAGGATGTAAGTGAGACTCTCTGTGGCTGAAGGATATTTAGGGACTTCTAAAAGGAATTGCTTCGGGCGTGCACAGACACTGCTTAAGCTACAGGAGAGTGTGCTCTTGGCATAATCGTATTTTTATTATTATTATAATCATTATGCACTGAAACTTTTACACAGCAATTATCTAATGCACCAGCTAAAAGCAGATGCCAAAGAGAGAGGTGGTGGTTTTTTTCTTCTTTTTTTTTTTTGAAGTTCAGTTGACTGGGGAAATAGCATTATGGTTTTTCCAGATTTTTTTTCCTCAGCAATTGTGGTATCTAACGTGCTTCGGTTCCAAGCGAAAAGACGAGGGTTTTGAACCGTGGGTCCTGCAAGCACAACTTTGGCTGCGCTCAGCTCCTCACACATCATCACGGGGAATGAAGGCTCTACCCCTCGTTACCCCCGTGCTGCCCCGCTTCCTTCAGCGGCTCCGCGCGTGCGGTGGGAGCTGCCTGAACCATCGCGTTGATGATGTGCAAGGGAGAACGGGATCCAGCCCCCTCTCTCTGGGCTGCCTTGCTTTCTGCAGCAGTAGCAGAAGAGGGAAATCACAGACTTTTTTTTTCAGTTGCTGGAGGTCAGAAATTCTGACTTTGCAGATGCCCCGGGGAGGGCTGGAGCGCAGAGATGGGAAGGGGCACTTTCAGAGGCGCTGCTGACCGTGCGGTGAGCGGCCCTGGAAAGCCCCAGGGCAGATGGGACTTGGCTGGAGAGTGCGGGGCTGACAGAGGATGGTCCTTGGGGATGTGTGATTTTGTACCGATGTGGGAATCGCAGGCACCAACCTCCTTTTGGAGCGAGCTGCCTAGCTGGCAAGAATTCAGTCGCTTGGTCAATGATTCCTTTATGACGCACGGACCCCGGCGGTGCCGTCTGAAGGAAGCCTCTGCTTAGCCTGGGTCCAGGCCCTTGCAGTGGCCTGAGGACAGGTGGGATTGGGGCCCATATTTTGGCTGTAGAAAAGCTAAAAGAGCCTCCTGGTGCTCATCGGTTCAACGGGACTCATGACTTAGGGCCTCTTGCCAGGTGTTTCACAAGGCAGGTCCTCCCCACAGGTCATTGATGCCTCATCTGATGCCACTAATGTCACCATTAGGGATGGATAGTGTTTCAAATCTTCTCATCCCTCAAGCCTGAGGGTCAAGACGCTTCCTTCCAGTTCATCTGTAATCTCTTGCCTGTTTAGAATCGGTCAGAAATTTGGTAGGACAAAGCTTTCTTCTGCAGTTCCCGGTGTTTCTGCTGTCCACTTGGACTGACGGTATCTCAAGCCTCCTTGGGATTAATCCTCATTTCCTTGCTTGGCCATGACAGGAGACAGGAAATGAGAAATAATTAAATCAGTTCTTACAAATTGATTTGTCTCAGGTCCAGTGGGAAGGATGGGTAAAGGCCAGCGATGAGTGTGAGGCTCGGGTTCCCTTGAAGCATTTCTCTGTCTACCAGAATTTCATTAATAGTTGCAACCCCTAGGTCCTGTGGAGCAGGACGAGGGTTGGTGTGATGGTCTACTTGTAGGTGATAATCTGAGCCCAATCCTTTAGATCCTCCAGGATGTTGAGATGTCATGATATCCTCAGTGGCTTTGGGTGTTTTGTCACTAGTATTTATATCTGGAGATCAGACACTCATCAACCATCGGTACTCAATGGTGATAAGGGGCAAGTGTAGAGGAATTTCTTGTGGAGCAGAGGTGCGGTATAACTTTAAAAGTGTGGACAACCCAGCGTAGGCCTAAACAGAGGCTCTGTCCTTGAAGCTGCCTTGGAACACAGGGAGGAGGAGGTTTTATCTGTTTTGTGAGAGCTTTGCGAGATGCTTGGTGGGAGGTGCTGGCCCCGGGGGGAGAAGGGGGGGCGAGAGCCGCTTGCATAGTGGAATGGCACTACCCAATAAAACGCTGGCGCGTGTAAACCTGTAACTGACCAACTCTGTTAAGGGGCAGGCGCGGGGACACTGCTGAACTGTATATATTGAGCTGTCCGGAGCAATAAAGGGAGGACGATCTGTAGCCATATTGGTGTGATGATCGTTTACTTGGCCGGCTCTCCGAAGGGACCCCTCTTCAGGCAAGAGCAGATGAAAGGTGATACTGACTGAGCATTCCTGATACTGCTGGTTCTCGTGTTGTCTTTACTATGCTTTTGTATACAATTTTGTTACCTTTGGGGAAAAGAGGACCAGGCAGCTGGCTGTGCTTTTGTTTACGACATCTCAATATATCCAGAGGCTTCTTGGCTTCCATAAATCTAGCCTGTTATGATTGTCTGTTGTGATTACTTACTAAGGGCTTTCACTGGGGAGTTGGACTCTCTTAGGGAAGTGTCAGACTCGGTGGAACTGGACTATTCCACTCCACTTTCCAGCAGCCAGCGGTCGGCAGAGCCAAGCAGAAAGATCCCCCAGCACCCTGCTAGCAAGGGGAGGTGCTCCCCCGTCTTGAGGTCGTGGCTGATGATGCCAGTCCCATCCATGGTGCCTCCTCGGCCGAAGCTTTCTGAAGGGCTTGAGACTCCAAGGGGGACCATTTCTCCTGCACAAACAGCCTGCTGCTTCCAGCCAGATCCCTGGCTTCTGCCGAAGCTTCACGTGGGGTTGGCGGTAGGGTTGTCTGGGCCGTCTTGTGAAGACATTTGGAAATGAAGCGTTTGTCTTGATGAAATTATTCCATAATGTGCAGGGTATCAGGTTCATGTCCAAAATTCTTTGAAGTCAAGGTACTTCCTGTTATTTCGAAGCGTAACCAGGCCGCTGCTTGGATGGGGTTCATGTCTTAGATGTTCAGTTTTTATTGTGCCAGCAGTTCATGGATGGGTATTCATGTCGCTGGTGAAGAAGTGAGTGAAATTCAATACTCCTTGCAGGGCTCTTGCTGGAGCTGCTGGAAGCCTTCTACACTTGGAGGAGAAGTGTTTGGGTTTCTATCGCTAAGGGACACAAGGATGGGGATAAAACCAGTTCCTGAGCAGGACCTCTCTCCCAAGCCCCCATAGACCTCCACTGAGAGCTGAGCACTGGAGCATCTTCAAACAAACTGGAGAGGGAGGCTGTGTTCCCCAAGGAGAACTTCTCTAGTGTGTGTTGGCGGGGGGGGTGGAGGAACTCCAGAGGAAGTTTTCTTTTACCATTCCTGTTGTCCTTATGAACTCCTCCTGTGATGCTCCCAAAGTCTAGGAGGTCACTGTAGAAACATCCTTGCTAATGTCTTTGAGAAAATCTGTCAAAAATAAGCTTATGTGTAAGGAGAGTGGGATGAAGCCCCATGAGACAACAACAGGAAGGCTGCTGCGATGAAGCAGACATCCACCAGCGATGGATGAGTGATTTTTTTGTGGCTCATTTGTATAGAAGAGTCCATCCTTCTTATTCTGTCCGTGCGTTACCTTAATAATAAGTAGCATTCCTGAACTCAGCTGGTATCAAAGGCAAGCTGGAAGCAGCCAGTGATCCCTGCATTTCATCACAACCTTCTCAAGAGAGAAAAGAGCAGCATCTCCACTGCTTGCAGGGAGCTTTTGGAATTGGAGTCAGCTCCACCAGAAAACGCCTTTTCTTCATCTTGTGATACAAGTTTTACTTAGATGAGAATGGCTGAAAATTCCTTTCGCTCACTCGGAGTACTCGGGGGATTAAAGTAGGTGGCCTGGGCATAGGAAAACACAAGGATCCTGTAAGAAAGGACACCCGTCACCATCAGCACCGGGGTGCTGGCAGTGGGTGAGGGTGTTTGGCCGGGGAAAGTGTCTGATGCTGTTAAAATACCAGGTTCTGTAGCTCGTGGCCGCACTTCACGTCTCATCCGCTCTAATGAATGCCAGAAGGCTCTTTGTTGCCCATTCAAGCGATGAGCAGTGCTCATAATAAAACGCTTTTCTTGGTGCTAAAAAGAATATAGTAAAAATTTGGAAACATCATATCGCAGAACGTTGTGGTTCCATTTCCCGTGTGTGGTGTTTGTCTTAATTACTGGTTTGTGTTACGTGCAGAAATCTGCCTTTTTTAACGCAGCAGTGGCTTAGTCTAAAAATGGGCAGCATGGCTTTTGCTTTTTATTTATTTATTTTTTAACAAAGAGACAACCAAGCTCATTAGGTATCAACTTTATAAGTCTCACCACAAAAGCAATTAGCATTCAGGCTGAGCCTAAAATATGTTTTCTACGTTAAAGACGTTACAAAATTGGCTGCTGTGCTACAGATTTATTGTAAAAGCCAGTAGATGGATTTTTCTTTTTTTTCCTGCCTGCCTACCAGTAATTCCAATGACCGTGGATGGGGCAGCTCCATTTGTGGGTCAGCGACCTCTAAAAGCGGAAGAATTACTTGCAGAATATTGAGCAATAATTGGATGAAACAGTGTAAATATCATTTTGGACAGAATACTCGAAAAAAAATTTCCAACCCAGCCTTCTACTAAGTGTCGGCTGAGATTGTTTCTCAAGTGAAATGACAAAATTCCACTTTTTAATAATTTAAGCGATGTAGCAATGGAGAGCATACCGAGGCAGCAGTGATTTTTTTTCTGTCCCTGTCCCCAAAACCCACCGGTGTGTTCCTTGGAGGTGCAAGTTGTAAATGGGATATTTATTCATTTCTAACAGGCTGGGGAGCAAGAAGGCTTGTATCAGATGTGATGATAGAAAAGAAAATGCATTTCTATAACTGCACTCAATTACTCACCTTGTCCCATGGCAGGAATATTAAGGTTTTTTCACTTTGAGTAGTTACCAACCTGGTAACAGCATCTTAATGGCATAGTGTGTGGCAAAAACTAAACCTGGGTCGAAAATGAACCCCTCAGAAAGGATAAGGCACCATGCCGAGAGCTCGAGGAGGGGACACCCGTGTCCAGGAGACAAGAGGTTTTAGGAAGAAATCCTCAAAAATTAAATCAACTTGGAGCATCCTCTGTGTATCCCAGTCGGAGCAGGAGGGAGCCAGGGAAAACTCATCCAGGAGTGGAATAAACCGAGTCACAGGGAAGTGTCACTCGAGGCAGCAGATTTTTTGTTGCCAGAGAGACTCCACTGACTGTTCCCTCACTTAATTCTGTAGCGCGTGCATTTCAGCAGTCAGTGAACGGACTAATTAGTCTGGAGTATTGGCGTTATTTACCAACAGAAGTAATGATCAGCTCAAATCAAGACTGTAAGGAGCGGACTTGACTTGGAAAAGGGCTGGATTTCTGCTGGGCTACTGGAAATTCTGCTCCTCAGATGAAAAAGTCAGAAAAAAATGCTCATCAATAGCATCAACCATAGAGTAAATACTGTGGGGAAATAAAAGCTGCTTGAAATAAATGTGGAGGTAGATAGAACCTGAGCAACGAGGTGTCGTGTGTTCCCTACAAGTGGGCTTTTGTCAGAAATGGGGGGTTCTTTACACACCAAAAAAATGCATTTATGTTTACGGCCCTCAGAAGCCAAGTCCTCATAATGATGATTTCTTGGGGTGTGACTGCGATATGATAAACTCTTGGGGTGTATTGGTAGCAGCTTCGAATGAGAGAGGGGGAGGACGAGAAGGCAGCCGGTAATTAAAACAGCGATGGCACCCCGAGTCCTTCAGAGCACTTAGAAAAAGAGTTGAAGAAAGAGAACAAGAAGCAGCAGACGAGAGTCACTTAGAGGCAGACGGAGCCCTTCGTGTCAGCTTCTCCGGAAATTGTTTAATCAATTCTGATGGAGGCAGAGGAGGGAGAAATGGGATTGAGACAGGTCACCTAGGGGGATTTCCGTGCTAGACTTTCTCGATGAATATTTTATGAATCAGCTGTACGAGGTTGTGGCAGTTGGTTTTTTTTTTGGTTTTGTTTGCGTCGTTTTGCTTTTATTCTTTTCAATCTGGTATTTTACTCTATTTGATCTTCAAAAGGCAAAGGTGGGGTTGGAGCCGTGCCCGGGGAACAGCGTGTGTGCTTTACCCGGGGGTATGGTGCCCTAACCTGTCTGACGGGTGCTGGGGAAAAAAATCAAACGCCAGCCTTGCGTTAGCAGCAGACGGGATGTTTTGTGACGCTGCCATCGCGTCCTCATCACGTAGCAGCTGATGACTTTCTTTTTTCTTCCCCGTTTGTGCCGCCGAGGTGGCGGGATGAGGCATTGAAGTTGCGTGTGCTCCGGGTAACTTCTGCGCCCGAGGCCAGGGACGCATCGCCCGGGCGTTGAACAAAGAAGTGAGAGGCTGGGGAGGTTTTTTTGCATTACCTCTCTTGCAATTGGATTTAATGGAAGGGAAGCCCAGAAGGGACTAATTAGCCTGTGCACACAATCACTGTAATTCCACGTTTCTTCACGCTTTGGTGGCTAAAGCTGGCCACCTGGCAGGGACGGCGCACGCACGTTCCGCTGAAATACCTGCACCTTCCAGTCAGTGCGCTTCCATTTTTTCAGAGTGGTCTCATCTCTAATTGCATTTTAATCATCAAGCCCAGGTTTTCAGATTGTGTAAAACAGCGTAGTACTATTTACATTGATTTTTTTTTCCTGCAATAAATGTGTTTTCATAGTGGTTTGCAGTGACAATTAAATGATTAAAGCATAGAAGAGGCGAAGCTGTGTAACGGCCGATAGAGCCATAATGAGGATAAATGTAATTTTGCTTCTAATAGACCAGGAGAGGTCTGATGCCACAACCCAAAATTGGATCAAACCTTCGCTCAAGCGTAACATTTGGAGAAGCAGGATGAAATTGAGCTGGTTTTGCAGTTTTCCACCCATACACAACGTTTGCTGGTGTTGTGCTTGCTCTGTGTTGGATTAATTTAGTTGAAGGAAGTCCCGTGGTCTGCCTGGGACGTACCCAACTGCTCGAGGGCCAGGTTCAGGGTGAGGGATCAGATGTAGCTGGTGCTGAAGCCATCCTGGTGCAGACCACCTCATGCAGTCATAGATCCTCTGGTCCTCGTAGCTCAGAGCACTGCCTCAATCAAAACAAGCTCGACTGGCAAAACTATTTGCTTTTGCTGATGGAGAAATGCTGTTAAAAGTCATTCTCTGGCCCAGGTTTTTATGCCAGTAAAAGCTTCTTGCGTGGATTTGGGTTGTTTATGCGTCTTTTCTGTACTGCTCTCGCTCTGGCTGGCCGTGTGCCTCTGGAGACGGCTCTGGGTGTGTTACAGAGGTGTCAACATTTCTGTCAGCTTTTCCAGTGAGTTTACAGCAAGAAGCTGTGTCCACGGAAAGGTGCTTTAAAGGCTGAACTTGCAGGAGGCGTGAGAGGTGTTATACTGCTTAAATCCATGCCACAGCCTTGTGTGGGGTAACCTACCCGAAGATACCACCCATCTTTTTTCATATTTAGCTTGAATTTTCCACGTCTTGTTTTCACTCTGTAATTTTGGGGATAACTGTCAGTAGTAAAAGTCTCTCCATCCTGACCATCAGTTACATCTTTCCAGATCACCAGCCTGTCCCTACACCTCTTACTCTCTATGGCTCACAGAATGTCAGGGCTTGGAAGGGACCTTGAAAGATCCCCCAGTCCAGCCCCCTGCCAGAGCACGGTCACCCAGGGCAGCCCCACAGGAACGTGTCCAGGCGGGTTTGAAAGTCTCCAGAGCAGGAGACTCCACACCCTCTCTGGGCAGCCTGGGCCAGGGCTCCGGCACCTGCACAGGGAAAAAGTTTTTTCTAATGTTTTTGTGGAACCTCCTGTGCTCCAGCTTGTACCCATTGCCCCTTGTCCTGTCACTGGACATCCCTGAGCAGAGCCTGACTCCATCCTCCTGACACTCCCCCTTGACATATTGATAAACATTGATGAGGTCACCCCTCAGCCTCCTCTTCTCCAGCTGCAGAGCCCCAGCTCCTTCAGCCTTTCCTCCCCAGGGAGATGTTCCACTCCCTCCATCATCCCTGTGGCTGCGCTGGACTCTCTCCAGCAGTTCCCTGTCCCTCTGGAGCTGAGGGGCCCAGAACTGGACACAGCATCATTCAGTGTGATGTTTGAATCATTCACTTTTTCTATGCCATATTCATCTCTGCCTCCCTTCCTTTCACCAGAGGTGTTGTTGCCCTCCCATTTTTTCTGATTTGCTGGCACCATTCGAATTTTGAAACGCAGAAACCTGGACGTGGTGTCCCAGATGTGAACACATCCAGGGAGATCTCCTTCGACACGACGTTTCTGCGCTGACCTCCCCACGTCCCCGTGGCCTGGCTGCCTCGTCACAGGGCGGTGCTATAGGAAACAACTCCTGTGGCTTGTTTCAAAGCTCCCTGGGCTCTGCCAGCGTTCATTTTTTTGTAGGCAGGCTGGAGAACCGCTGATCTGCTTTTGGACAGTGACCACCCATGGTGCCAGCATCACTTCTGAACCAGCTGGCGTGTCCCTCGCAGCCCCAGTGCCACCGAGGTCGTGCTGACAGAGCCGGGATCACAAGGAGCTCACTGCAGGGAAACACCCACTGTATTGTTTCCCATTCAAAGACGTGGAAAATTGCCTTAGGTAAAATCGGAGCTGCGAGGACCCACCAGGGATATTATAAAAAGCAGAAAGGGTAACATAGGCCTGAGCTGTCCTGTGTGATCATGGTTGTTTTTTTTTTTTCCTGCGGTGCCATAAAATTCCTCCTCTTCCTATCTACACTTAGCGAGGAAATGAGCAGGATGCATTTATTCCTGAAGTTGCCTTTCAGGTTTCTTGCTGAACTGCCCCACGTTTTGCAGCCGTGGCGATCAGCGTCGCCGGGCAGCCGAGGGGACGTTTTGCTCTGCGGGACATCAGCTGCCAAGGAGAACTGG
Organism: Trogon surrucura; assembly: GCA_020746105.1. Lineage (NCBI taxonomy): Eukaryota > Metazoa > Chordata > Aves > Trogoniformes > Trogonidae > Trogon > Trogon surrucura. The sequence continues at coordinate 5,908,797 of CM036640.1, forward strand.
TTTGCAGCGAGCAGAGACGCTCTCCTGCGCTTTAGGGGCGATGGATGTGTCCTCCAGCCTCAGGGCACACAGCACAGAGGGGGTTTACGTGCAAAGAAACCTGATGGTTCTTCGATTGTCACCTCCTTGTACCCAAACAGACGGGACAATCTTAAACAGCACCTTCCCCTTCAAGGTGCTGCACTTTGGGGAGGCTAAAGGTGCTCACATGCAAAAAGCTCTAAAGGGTTTCTTGGAAAAATTGTGATCTGATTTTGTTACGACTTGATAGAGAAGTAACATTATTCCATCTCCGCGTAACTTTACCCGTTCTGTTCTCTAAGCAAAATTAGTCAATTCTGGTGGGTACCCTTGACTGATTCGTCTCCTGATGTAGGCGAATGAGGTTTTCATCTGCTAATAGTGCTCCTTCTAACAGTTTGACACGATGATCTTAGAAGATCTTTTCCAACCTAACCAATTCTATTCTATGATTCTTCGATGCTTTCCAGCTATTTCATAAAGGTAGTTCCTGATACGTGACAAGTAGTTGCTGTGCTGCTCTATATGTGGATGGAAGATAAATACGAAATGTCAGCGAGTCCAGAACTGATAACACAGAGAAGATGATCACAAAATTGTGTTTGTGAAGAGGTTCTCACTTTATGTAGTAAAACTACAAAAATGAGTTACAGACCTATATTCATATATCCTACCAATATTCATTACTTGATCCTGAGAAGTTCTACAGAGCCTAGGGGCTGGAAACCCTGGGCTTGGAACAAAAGTTCCTCCTCTGGGATTGACATGGCATCTTCACAAAGGACTTGGGTTTAGAGATGATCCTCACTGTCATCTCCATGTAAAAAATAAATAAATACAGGCGGGTTTTAACGTGCCGCCCCACAGCTACCCGTGACAGAATGCGATCCTACTCGCTTTATGCGGAGATGTGACGTCCCGTTTCCATGGGAGAGCGTGGCAAGACCTGCTCTTTGGTGCCAATGCTGGTGGGAAAACTTTGCAAAAAATTGAGGGCTGTCTCCTTGCTCCTGCCCTCCCAACAAGACCTCTCTCAACATGGCAGGAGAAGCCCGAGCCCGCGTTTATTTTCTCTGTGCCTTTTTCCACGCAAGTGGGCTCACCAGGGTGACTTTCAGAGTCCAGGGGACACTTCTGCAGTTGTTAGTTCCAACTGGAAGTGGTCCGCCAAGGGAAAGCAATAAATCCTGGCTTCAGTTTTCTTGGCCTGCAGGCTACTCCCTCTGCAAAGACCTGAGTGCCACCTGGGACCTGGCGCTGAAAATCTGAGCAACACTTGATTATATTTGTTTTGCTCATGTGAACGAGAGCATGTGTAAAGCTGTAAGTTTTCCTCCTTTAGCATGAGTGTCCAGTAACAACGAGAATTTAGCCCAGGGGTTGGATAGGAGGTTTAGCCCAAAATATGGGAAATCCACAGCTGTGTACATGCTGTGTTTCCAGACTTGAGCAGCTGGAGATGGCGATGACTCTTGGCTAGTCCAGCTACCCTGCTCTGCCTCTGAAGGTCTCTCATTTTGTTCCTGTCTCCTCCTTCCCCATCTGTTGCTTTGTCTGCCAGCCCATCACTACCTTTTGCTGCTCCTTGCCCTTCGTAAACCAGTCATATTACCCGTGTCTGTCTTTGTTTTAAAAACAAGAAGCCATCAGGTGTCACTTTTTCTCAAAGGAGCGTGCAGTTGTTTAGAATTTGCTTCTTTCCTCTGTACATATGAATATATATATGATACGCAATTGCGAAACAAGACAAGTTTTTGATTCTTGGTAGGTAAAAAGGGGGATCAACAGAAGTGCTGCCTTGGGCTTCTGGAGGTCAGAGTTTGGGCTGTTTAGGAGCCTGGTTGACAGAGCCCCTTGGGAGGCAACCCTGAGGGGTAAAGGAGTCCAGGAAGTTCATAGAATCATAGAACGCGTTGGGCTGCAAAGGACCTTTAAGGGTCGTCTAGTCCAACCCCCCTGCAGTGAGCAGGGACACCTTCAACTAGAAGAGGTTGCTCAGAGTCCCGTCCAGCCTGACCTTGAATGCATCCAGGGATGGAGCCTCCTTTGGGCAGCCTGTGGCAGTGTTTCACCACCCTCATTGTTAAAAACTTCTTGGAGTAGTTACTCCTGAAGGCACAGGAGCAGGCTGTCGCCATGTGCCAAAAGACGAGCCAGCAGGTAAGGATACTGGCCTGGCCAAACAGACAGAAAAAAAGGAGAGTTTATAACGTTTGGAAGAAGGGGAAGGCGACTCAGGAGGACACTGTGAGGTTATACAGGGAGCAAATCAGAAGGGCTGGAAGGAGGCTCTGGGGAGCGAGAGGGTTGTCAGCCTGACCTCGGTGCCAAGGAGGGTTGTGGAGCAGATCATCTCCAGCCCCAGGTGTGCTGCCTGCGAGGTGGTCATCTTGGCTGGTCTAATTCTTCCGGTGTTCAATCTTAGCGGAGCTGCCGACACCTAATTCAAGGGCGAGGGGATGTTCACAGTAATACTCTCTTACCAGACTGCTTTGTGTGCATCCGGTCTGGCCGATGGGGTCTCATTCAGCTCAGACTCTTTGTCTTCTGCAGTTTCACTGGGGATTGGCAAGTGCTGTTTGCAAAAGATCCATTACTCCAGACGGGGAAGAGGGCATTTCTGTGCCAGGTCCTCCCATACCCGTACCCAGCTCTTGTCTGTCTTGCTGTATCATTCTTCAGTTCGTTGTTTGTCTCGATGCACTGTCTGGTACGCTAGAAGGTTTTACGATGCTTTTAGAAACCTGGAAATGACATTGTCTGGTCTGGATTTTATAAAAAAAAAATTAAAAATCCTTCTGTTTGTTCTGCTGTAGCTTGGCTTGAGTTAAGGGAGATTTCATAGTAACTGTCTGGGCTTGAGGACACACCTCTGCAGCCTTGTAGGGTCTCCCAGCCCGTGTCTCCACAGAGGATGCAGTGGGAAGAGCTGAAGATTTCTGCTGCAAGTGCAGTTTCAGAGCAGGTATTGCAGGTGGAAGAGATGGTCTGTAAACTGTAAAGGGCAATGAACTTGCTAGTGATTAGTGATGTTACAGTAGTTATGCATTTATCAGCCATCTGGTAAATTTTGCAGGTGGCACAAGAAGCAAATTAGATTAGTTACTACCAGGGCAGACTGTTGGGAACTTCCAAAGGATTTAGCCAAGCCAGACGAGTGGGCAGCCCGATGACAGATAAAATGTGCCACCAGTGAAACCAGAAGACTTACACCGAGGGCAACAATGGGAGCTGCTCGGTTCATTCGCCTGTGAACTAGTGCAGCGGCTCAGGAAAGGATCAGATATCCGATGCCTGTTACTATGTACCCGAAATCCAAAAAGCAAACAGGCGAGTTCAACAAATGTCAAAACCAGTCGAGGAAATACTTGGTCGGTTGTTGCAAAACTAACCAGGGGCGTTCTTTACCGTAACACCTTATCAGGCTTCAAATTCTGCAAATGCACAGCATCGGGCTGCCTGCGGGTGACTTGCAAAGGACACCAGGGCAGCTGCTGTGCCGAAGCTGTGACCAGCGAGGTCCCATCTTTGCAGGACGAGGTAAATTCCCGGTTGTTGTCGGAAGGGGTGATTCAGCCCAACTGTGTCTCAGTGAGTCCCCCAGAAACCTGCTCTCCCTTCCTGCCTGTGAACCACCAAACTTCCTTCCCCCTCGGCTCTCCAAGGTTTTATCCTGTGGTTTTCAGCCACAGGAAGATTTTGGATGTGGCTCAAAGCGCTCAGGTTGAAAAAAAAAAAAAAGGTGTCTGTGGCTAAGGAGGATGGTCAGATATTTGTAACAGCGAGTATGAAGAACTAAGCCTCCTGAAGCCTGCAGAGGAATAAATGCTTCATGGTTTTCGGTTTCAGCTAAGTTTAAGGGAAAGAGCTGAGATAAAGCTTTCTCCAGGTTCATGTTTTCGCGTCGTTGGGTTTCTCGTGACTCCTGTTTTGGGGCCATCAAGTCTGTGAATCTGGCACTGCCCATGGTAGCACCGACGCTGCCGGTTCCTCTTGCTCTGAAAAGTGTTTCTCGTTGTTGCACAAAATTCAACAGATGTGCATTTCCTAGCAGGACACGGCAAAGAAAAGCATCAAATAACTGATTTTTTTTTTTACTTTTTTTGTGCATCTGTTTGAGAGAACTGTTTCCTAAAGTAATCTCCGAAGCTCATAAGGGCCATTTAGCCTCCTGGGTTTGAAATCCTCTCAGTATTAGACGGGAGCTGTGACATGGCAGGAGGTGTAAGTTGCTAACTACAGGGTTATGAATTCCACGGTGCTCTGGAAGAGAAGCCCGGGTTTGCTGACACAAACCCCAGCTGTGGGTATTGGAGGGCTCTGGTTACAGCAAATGTTATGGAGCAGGAAGATCCTTTGTCCGGGGTAAATCTTCATGCGAAGTGAGCCGCTTGTCTTGCTGCTGCAGATGATGTGAGCTTATTAGATCCTCAGAGAAACCAGCGTCATATTGAAGTAATTATCTCCATAAACATATTAGAGCCTCCAGTGCAGACAGATGGCATTTGCCAGCAGCCTTCTCTGAGTTACGGCAATACCGCCTCCTGTGCTTCCTTCTTGTTCGCTTTGCTTTTTCTTTACGTTACCTTTCTTCTTCTGTTTCTCTCCCCTTCCTGTGGGTTTTACGCCTGGGCTCGGGAAGCTGTAGGAAAAGATCTGTGTTGAGGAATGGGCTCAGTCTCACAGAGGGCCGGATAAACTGCAGTGTCTAATTTCAGATTAAATCACGTGTCCCTTTTTATCCAGGGAGAGCCAGCCCCGATAGCTTTAATGAGGCTGATGAGGGGACTGCTGGGCACAAAGAACTTGCTTAGAAATTTCCATGTCAGAGTGTAATTAAGGGTGGTGCAAGTACAAGACTGATAAAGGAACAATTTCATTTTGGAAATGGCAAGGTGATTACCAGCAGAATGACAGAAAGGAAGGAGGGCAAGAGGGAAGCCTCAAATACATGTTTGAATGGAAGAAGAGAAATCAGGATTCCTTGGTTCCTTTTGCTGCTTTAAGTCACTGACTAAAGGAAGAAGGGATATTGGCACAATTAATTCTGTGAGCCCTGGTATCATATCTGCACGGTTAGATGGAGATAGCTGGACCAGGGTGGAGGCTGGCAGCCAGAGCGTGCTCTGCAGACACCAGCTCAATGCCCTCTGGCCAAACAACGAGAAAGAACGTTGCCATAAAGGGCTTTTGTTGTTCTTGTTGGGTGTTGGGTTTTTTTTTGGTAGAAGGCTCGTGGTTGATGGCATTGCTGTGGCTTCAGTTACAGGAGATAGAATGGAGTATCTGGGCTACCAGATGACCCTGATTATGGTCTGGAGAACTTCTGGTGATGCTGAAGGACAGAAATACAAGCTGTTCCCTCATCCGTAGCTGTTGGAGACCAAGACCTGGTTATGCTGGTGCTGCTCCTGGTGTTCAGGAGAGATTGGGGCTCTCTAGACACCCATTTCTCCTCTCCCTTCTCTAGTCTGTGCCTGAACCCGCATGGGAGATGTGCCCTCACCACCTCAATGCATGAGCAACTCAATACTTCTAAGCACCCCCTCCCATCTCTCCTATAAAGCAAAGAAGTGTCTCAGCTGCCTCTTACAGATGAGACCTTGAGGCAGAGAGACCAGGACTTGGCAGGAGGGGAAGAGTTCAGTCCAGAGCTCACACCCACCAGTTGGCACCCAGAAAGATTATTCTGATTTTTGTGTGTAGTACATCCCCCAAACACCCACCTGGAACTGAAATCACCCGTGTGCTTCCGAAGTGAATGAAACCAAACGGAGCCAGGGCCACTTGTGTTCTGCCTGGGTGGGAGATCAGCCCACGCTGGTGGGTAACTGGGATGTATTTTCTTGGGTGCATCCTGTGCCATTATCATCCCACCAGTTCAAGGGCTGGATTCATTCTATCTGTGTGTTTTTTACTCAGTTTTAAGTGATTTTTTTTTCATTATAAATACATTTTTTCTTTTAAGATTTACCATACCTTTACTTATTTAAGTGCTCCAGCTCTTCCTAGTCCTGCTGTTTATATTCAGTTTCTCTTCATTTTGGCTGCTGTTCAGTCACCATTCTGGTTTGGAATAGACTTCATTGGAAAGACGCTAAAAGGTGACTGATGGTGTTGCGTGTCTTCAGGTTCCCTATTAAAATGCTTTAGAAGGGCTGATTTTCAAAGGCGGATATTTAGGTATTTCTGAAGACCAGACATAATTCATAGAAAAAATGAGTGGCAAGAAGCACCGCGCTTCAGAAATTTGGCCTCTTCAAAATCCGAGGGGACCAATTTTGCGTTACCTTGTTCTTCTTGTGCTGCAAGTGCAGGAAATTACAGACTCCATTTGCTGAACGGCAGGAGGCTAAACGATTTGTCTCGGCCTCACAAAGAGTTTTCCAACCCCCGTCCTGTAGCCTCCCCTGTGCACTAACGCGTGGAGAGAAAACAAATGAATACACGACGTGAAGGAAGGATGACCGATCTCATTGCCGGGGTTAAAGCTGAGTCATGATGTTGTGACAAAGTTGAAAGAGCCTGGAGTCTGTGGTGTTTACATTTAGTGTTAGCACGAGATATTTAAAAAAAAAAAGATGTTTTCTTCTCTTTGTGTCCATTCTGGGTGTCTCATTCTAGCAGGAGTCTGTGCAGAGACCGCAGTGTGGCATCACGGTCTTCTCTGATGGCTTTTACTGTTGTCCCGATGGGTGGGAAGGGTTGTATCCTGAGAGGTTTAGCTGGGGTGGATTTTCTCAGTACTTTGCATAGCACGGCAACAGACGGCTCGTGTTTTAAAACACAGCATAGGCTGAGAGAGAAATGATTCCGGCAGCCAGGCTGTGACGTATCTTACTCAGTCTATTGTAAGTGCCTCCGTCTGTGTTGGAGGATGGGGAAAATCGGGACATTTGGGTGACCCTGTGGCTTATCTCAGACTTTGGGCTATTTGTCTGCACGGAGATTTAGGATATAAGAACATATTCCAGAAGAGGAAGGCATCTGGGCCAAAGCTTCTGAAGATATTTTGAATTCAACCTAATTATCCAGAGCTAGCAAATGGTAAACGAGACCGGTGGTGTCAATAACGTGCTGAATTGATCCAGGAACGTTGTTTCTACTACTTTTGAGGTGGGAATCTTCTTTTTTTTTTTTTTTTTTTTTTTTATCATGACACCTGTTGCTCATAGGTACAAATCAAACGAAGAGTATGTGTATGTGCGAGGCCGTGGAAGAGGGAAGTATGTATGTGAGGAGTGTGGAATTCGCTGCAAGAAACCCAGCATGCTGAAGAAACACATTCGCACGCACACAGACGTCAGGCCATACGTCTGCAAGTACTGTAACTTTGCTTTTAAAACCAAAGGTAAGAGACAGTCAGCTCCTAGCCTCTCTGCTTAGTGTATTGATTTACAAACCTTCTTGGGGCCGCTGGCGAAGGGGAAGGGAAAGCCTTCGCAGGGTCTGTTAAAAAGCCCGGAGTCGGAGGGAGGGGGATGAGGGAGTCTTAAATTTGGTTGAAATATCCAGGCGAGAACAAGCTGATGCGTGTCGCGGTGGAGAGCACTGGCTGCATCTGCACCATCTTGTTTGTGCTTCTTAAAGGGAATGTTTCTGCTTCACAGGCAGGGATTTGTAAGCAAAACCACCCCAGAATGAGAGCAGAAGCTCCCGGGTACAGGCAAACATCCCTGGCCGAGCACCTGGAAACAGTCTTTGGGCGGCTTTTGTTGCTCTCAGGATCTGTTTGGACTGCACGTTTCCATCCTTGGCAGTTGCATGTGGCTTCGACATTCTCTACATCATATCCAAAGCCTTTTTCTCTCGAGACTTCCATTCCAGGACATCTAGTCATTAATGATCCACAGCCTCACTCCCACCAGATTCTCTTTGCAAGCGACCTCCATCGTTGCCTCCGTGAGCGGGCGAGTGAACTCTCTCGGGAACGCGCGAGACCCTGTGCAAAAAAAATAGCCTCTTCCAAGGGACTGTGGGTGGTTTGCAAAAGTGCCAGAGGTGCTCAGGTCCCTTTGACTTCTCGTGCAAGTCTGGCACCGTGGGTTTGGCGAATCTCCCCCCCCCGTCTTTGGTTGCGGCAAGTCTTGCAACAAAGATGTTGAGTTCAGTTTCTTGGCCATAGTTTGACGTGAAGTTTGACGTTGTCTGTAACTCCATCATTGCAAAACTCAGAAGATGACAGGGCTGGGAGATTTACTCAAGAAGGACAACAGCCACCACCCAAAACCTCAGTGCGACCCGAGGAGGTGGCACAGGGTGGGGAGGGGGCACTGGGGGCTGCCACACCTTGCCAGGTGTGGCGGAGGGAATGTCCCTGTGAGATGGGGGACCCGGCTTCAGGGTGGGCAGTGCCTGGAGCCAGTGACTTTGTCGGTAAAGCTGGCGGGTGATTTCTGGGTAACATACGGGAGCGTGGGGAAGTGATACCGAATTTGAGGCCAAATTCTCATCAGACACACGCAGCAGCGGTTCTTTCTCTCCCTCCCAGCCTGGAGCTATTTCTGCTTCATTTTCTTTCTCTTTCCCTCTTGCTTTTGTTCCTTTGTTCTGAGTTTTTCCTTTTGAGAGGTGAATCCATCCGGCCTCCTCCGTCACTTCACCTTGCTTTCCACCATGCTGCTGCGAGGCTTTTATTCAGGGGGCTGCGATCAAACCATCCTTTCCACCATCTCTCCGGCTGCTTTGCTCTTCATCTCTGCTCCCTTGAAGCGCACGAAGTGTCGGCGCTGACCGAGCCGATCGCACATTGCAAATAGATGCTCGTCCCCCAGGGGACTTCCCTTCTTTAGCTGTGCATGACGAAGGGAGCATGGAAATGCTTCCTTCACAAAAAAAAAAAGAAAAAACACCAAAAAAAACGAGTGTTGGTATTTGAATGCAAAATTTTCCGTTTGCCTATGGATGCATGAAGGGACAGAACTTCCCCGGATCAGCGATTTCAGGACAATTAGTTGCATGATGGTAATTTGGAATTGCAGGATCAGCGATTTCAGGGCGATTAGTTGCATGATGGTAATTTGGAATTGCATGCGAACGGCTCTTTGGTGGGAGGGGGGACGTGACAGGCAGAGCCCTGGCTGCGTCCTGCGGGCGTGCTCGCTCCACAGAACTTTGCAGCACTTGAGTCAAAACTCTTTGCTTTGCTCGCGGAGACGCAAGGACCGCTGGAAGAGTTACTGGAGGGGGAGAAAAAGGTCAGCCTCGGAGCTGATAAAACCATCAGGTGAAGTGTGGTGACAGTTGTTTCTCTCAGTGATGGAGCACGACCTGGAGGCCCAGGAGGTTTGCAGAGCTGGGTGGTTCACAGCTTTCTCAGCAGACCTCTGGCAGAAGTGTCTTTGGGCCCTGATTCATTCTTCCTGGTGTGCGGTTGTGCAACACGGTGAATTGCAGAATGGAGAAGCCGGAGCTCTCGCTTGCCGGACTGCACTTGCAAAAATACAAACTGAGTTGAAGCTCTTGCAGAAATCAGCTTTCCAAAGTTAATTTTAGCCTTCAGCGTAAACTCAAGGGGGAGATCGGTGGAGCTGTCTTCATTCTGGCTGTGGTAGATCTCTCCAGCATGATCTAATGCTTTAAACTCTCAAGTAGGCTGGAAGCAGTTAAACGGGTTTTTTTTATTATTTTTAATGAGGATCTTTATCTGGTTAAAATGTACCTCTCCCCCCTCCCCTGGCCCGGAAAAATCCGTATCTGTGTTCCAAGAACTGGGAAAACTGCAGAAGAAAGAGCTTTGACTATTTTCCCCTTTTCTCTAATTGTGCTGCTCGTCTGCTTTTTGTGCTGTCGCTGTAAGCGAAGCTGTTCCTTCAGGTTACAGAACTGTAGGGCAAGATTTTTATTGTTATTTTAAAGCAAATCTGTAAGATTTTTGTGTTTGTGTGTGTGCTCACTTAGCTGATGGAAAGAGCAGTCTTGGAAATTTGGTTTGTAAAGATTTATTTGGTTGTATGTTCCTGGACCAGATCTAAACGTACCTCTTTAATGAGGTGTCTCTACCTCCACCGTAGCAGCGATCTCCTCAGAGGTTCCTTACCATGGCTTCCAAGAGGTTGTTTAAAAGAAGTTAAGCAGCTTCTTCATTGTTTTCTTAGCAGGAAGGAAAGGAAGGAAAAGTTGCAGTCGAACAGTTTTCCCTTTCAGGAAGGTCAGGGAGAGCTTTTCCCGTGACCCCCTTCCCAGAGGGGACACGGGAACCTCCATCCTTACCTCGTCCCTCATCTCCAGCCCCTCGAGGGAAGAGCAGCCCCTTCCTCCGCTCCTTCTCGTGGTTGACTGGGAGATGTGGGTCAGTGTTGGCACATTAATGCCCCTCCTGTGCAGACATTATCCTTTTCCACAGCGATTTTCTGTTCTCGTTTGGACTCGCATCAGGCTCTCGTGTCCTGATTACTTAAGATTTCTTCAAATTTCTGGACGAAGTGTGTGGAGCAGCTTGCTGTGTCTGCGCCGCTGCCTTTTCTTGGAGGTCAGAAGGGACGAGGAGACTCATATTAATTTAAAAGGTGCTCCTGTAAAGGACACGAGCGCCTGTTGGCTGAAGATACCCATTTGACAGTCTAGTCCACTCACGGTTTCCAGACGCCCAGACTTCTTCATGTCCTCAGCCATAGTCTTCCTTTAATAAATTAGTTTGCAGTCCCTTAAATCAGCACATGACAGGCGCTGAGGTTATTGAACATGTTAATATATTAAATGCATTCCCCCCCCCCTCCCCACCAGCCCTTAAAGGCAAGGTTATGGCTGCACAGTTTATTATTATTACTGCTCTAGCAGACTCAGCGCTCTGCTAAGCCTCCACTGGAAAGTACAGAGCAGGTCCAACTGGCGGAAAGCTCCGAAAGAATTAACTGCTGTTAGAGCAGGGCAGGGGGGACAGACTGGTTTGCAAAATGTCCCAGCACCCTGTGTGTGCTGGGGCTCCAGGAAAGGGTCCGAGCATCCCTGTGGGGCCGCTGCTGGGAGGAGGTTTTGGTCCCCCTGCTGCTCAGGGTGTCGCAGAGCTCCGGTGGGATGAGAAGGGAGCTGCCCTCCGGGTTTTGCTCCTGCTCCCTTGCACGACGTGGCGTGGGACGTGTCGCCGGGATCAGAGAATGACCCGGGGATCCAGGCAGAAGAGCAAAAGGGCTCTTTAACGTTACCAGGGAAAGGTTAAAAAAATGGAATGAGGGCTGGAAGTAAAAGGACTGGCAAATTCAAGTGAAATATTAGCTGTTATTTTTTTAAACAGTGCAACTATTAAGTCTCAGCACAAGCCTCAATGGGAAATGTGCTAATTCTCTGTGTTTTTTTCTCTGCAAGTCCAGCCTGGGTACCTTCCTGGAAGATTAGGTTTTGGTCAGTTCTAGCTGATAGCCTTGATCCAGAAGATATTCAATGCTTTCTAGCCTGTATCAATACAGGCAGGGTAGATGTTCAGTTTCTGTCCTTCAATCTTTACATCAGTAAGTATAAAAGATAATAACAAAATTTTTAAAAATTGAAATCTTTTGCCCGATAAATGATACAAATTCAAGATTGCCTTGTCGTGGAGTCTCACTTGGGGACATTATCTCCATGCCGAGACCTGGATGAAGGCCTGTGCGTTAAGTCACACATAGAACCCATTTCAAGGCTCTACCTGGGATGAGCAGTCTTGGCTTGTGGCCGGTTCTCTGTGTGTGAGAGCATCTCACAGCGAATCCTGAGTCCGCCAGTTGCAGAGTAGCTGTTGCTCTCCTTGCATATTGTTTTAAAAGGGAAATAGGAAAATAGTTGAGTCCTAGAAAGATGTGCATGTTTGTATCCCAGCCTGAGATCACGCAGCTGGTCCTTTGTTGGGTTGGGGATTTTTGCTGTTGAGCTGTTCACATTGAATAGAAGAAACAGAAAGCACGGTGTGTGCCCCACACAACTTTTCCAGGAATCTTAACGTTTCTGTTTCCTACGTTTTGCTTGAGCTCTTAAAACACGACAATAGCGCTTTTTTTTTTTTTTTTTTTTTTTTTTTTTTGAAAAATCAATTTCCCTCTTTAAATTTAACTGGGAAAGCGCTTCTAGTCCCTGCTAAGCTGCTTTAAGTGCTTTTGGAACACCAGAGTTTTAGCTTTCTCAAAACAACACAAGCGTTTAAGCTGCTTTAAGTCCAGAATAAGACCTCCCGACATCAGAAGAGCTTAAGCAGCCGGTAACACAGTTACAAGCAGGCGTAAGGAGAGAGCTGTGCTGGTGCTGTGAGCGCTCCTCCCACGCGCCGATAGTTGGGGTGCGGTCACAATTTCCACCGATGCCTGAATTTATTTCAATAAAGCCAGTTTATTTCAAATCCGGGGACTTTTTGGTAGGCAGTCCGTAGTGAGGGCCACTCACCTGCTTAGGGTTCAGTATAACTCTTCTGCTGTTTCAATCCTATTTCCCTGCCTGCTAGTTTCTCTCATGCTCCTGCAAATATGTTTTTTTCCCCACTGTTTCCAAGGAGGCAATGCTGTGCGTTGTTTGTTTCTTGGTGTTTTGGATTTGTTGGGTTTTTTTTAAGCTGGGAGCCAGAACTCTGTAAGGCAACAAGTAGCTCTGAGCCCTTCCTTGTAGGATTCACATCCAGCTTTTACTCAGGCAAAGTGGTGTTGATTTCACTGGAAATTTGCCGAAGGACTTTAGCATTTAATCCTGCCAGGATTAATTAAGGGGTCTGAAAACACAAACTGTAAGAAGAATCCTGATAAGATAAATATCATTGTCCTCCAAATTGCTCCCCAGATGGTAACTCAGCTTCTCGGATGGTGTAAATAAGCCTCAAGCTTTTAACTTTGGGCAGATGAGGATCCGTCCCGCTGAGTCTCCCTTCCCTAAAAGGCCGGCAGCATCCCTCTTTGGTTGGAATTTCTTCCTGGTGTGCGTGCAGGGTGCTGCGCGGGGATAGACCGTGCACCGAGGGGATTTGCACCGAGAGCTTTGCAGGCTTATCTTGTTCATCGGTGCGGGTGGGTATTACCTTATCTAAGCAAATGGGAGCCGAGGAAGATGGAGAGCAGGGCAGAGAAGGGGAAAGAAAGCGACAGTTGCCGTGAACTGGTCCTTTGGTGTTTTGCATAAACTCATTTGCACGGGGGGGGTTTTGGCATCGCCTGTGCTGTGCTCCCACCTGGGCAGGCGGCCGGGGTGGGGAAGGACGAGGAGAAGCCACTGTGTTGCCTTGCACAGGGACAGCTGCCTCCAGGAAAAGAAAATGAGAGAGAAAGTGACTCCGATGGCTTCTGGCAGAGCTTGTCAACCCGTCAAGGGTGGAGATGAGTGGAAGCAGAGGTGTAATGAAGTGAGGGCTGGAGAAGCTGCAGAAGCAGCCGGCCGGTCGCCCTGCATCTGCCCACATCCCGCAGCGGCCAAAGGGAGAGGGTTTGCTGGCTGCAAACAGCGCGGGAGCAGAGGCAGCGGGAGGGCTCGTGTGTGCAACCAGCCCTCGGGCATCTCGAGGGGCCCGGGTGGCCGCTGTGTGCCTCTGAGGACCAGAGCCCTTCCCTCGAGGAGAGGTAGCTGCACTCTTACCCGAAAACATTGCCTTCAAGAGCCTCCCCCGCTGAGTCATTAACGCCCTCCTGGTTTAGCCAAAGCCAGGCGCACGTAGCACAGTGCATTTATGAGCTTGTTTTGGGGTTGCGGTAGCCCCAAAATGCCCGGTGGTCCTCCCCTCCCCACTTCTCCCCCCGTGGGGGTCACAGCCGCGTTCCCCAGGTGCCACAGAGCAACCCCCTGCTCACACCAGGCATTTACTCGGGATTATTTTCCATGTTTATTGTCGTTGGAGGGAATCCAGGCGGGGATTTTGCTGCGGTAACAGAGCTGATGGGTCATTTTTTGCCAGCCCAGATGTGATGTGCTGTGATGGACAGGCGGCAGCAGGGCGTGATTTCAGCAGACTGAGTCAGTTTGTCTTCTTGCTGGTTAGGTCCAAAATTAAATTCCAGGTCCGTGAGGCCACCGCTTGGACTTGTTGGATACTTCGCAGTGAAACAATTTTTCGCTTTAAAATAATGGTGATTCACTGGAACCAGAGGTGTCCATGAGAACAGGCTCTTGTCTGCCCGGGGGTGTCTTTGGGTCCACGAAAAAAATGGTCCAAAGTGGAGAAAGAGAGGTCTGATTCGGAGCGAGGACCTGGGCCAAGCTGGCCTCATCCTCATATCCGAGTGTCCTTACCGTGGGGCTAAGGGTATTTAGGCATGAAGTTTAAAAATAATAAATCTCTCTTACTGGAGCTGTTTTACTGCATTTAAATTATTAAATGTCCTTTGAATCCACATCTTAGATGGGTGCCAGATACACAAGGATATATAGTCAGCCTTTGTCTCTCTTGGTCTTTCCTGTTGGAGCTGTTCCATTTAGTATAAAACGGGCTAAATAAATAATTCATGGGCTAAAAAGAAGCTAGCTTGGTAGCTAGATGGTTATGGCACTCTTCTGAGATGTGAGGGCGTCACGGGTAATTCTCGGCTCCAGTGAGTAGTTGCTTATTTATTTATACTATCCAGAGGAGAGGTTGATAGAGGTCTTCTATCCTCCCACCCAGCTCAGGGACCGGGGGACTCTGTGGATTGCAGGATATGAGCTGAGGGACCTCAGTCCTCAACTGAAGGTTATAATAAAGTGTGAGAATTCGTTTTTTTCCCCAATATTTTTTTTTTCTTTTGGTTGGGAATAACAGGCTGGTGTTCAGCACTACCCTCAGGTGTTAGCTGGCAGGAGGGCTGATCCCCAGCACATCGCTGCAGGGAATCTGGAGTGCTCAGCCAGCTCCTGGGCTGGGAGATCAAACAGCCCTTGGTGGAACTTCCACGAGGGCATCCTCAGCTCAGCCCATAAAGAGGTGTGGGAGAGGAAAGGCAAAAATGAGACATTTTTTCGTTATTTATCCTACCCTTGACTTTCCTCTCGGTTCCACCTACCTGCCTTTTTCCCCTCAGCAAAGGTGTCCCTTTGCTCAGGCCTTTCCCTTGGGTAAAAGTCGGGTTAGTAACTGTCTAATTAACTGTAATTTGGGAGTTAGAATTAGAGAGGTGCCCAGCGAGGCCAGCGTGCCCACGAGTTACCCATCAGAGCAGTAACCAGTGGCCCCACATCCCGGGCTACCCCTTGCAGGGGCTTCTCCTTCCATCCCGGCCCCAAGGAAACCTCACTGGTTTTTCAGCAGTTTTTCTCAGCGCTGCCCGACCGTGGTGCAGAGGGGATCCAAGACTCCTCCTGCTCCAGAGAGCTGAAAACTCTCGCCTGGTGCTTCGGTGCATGCCGGAGCATCCGAGCCATCCTGCTGCAGGGAGAGGGTACTTATATTTTGGTTGTTGTTGTTACTTTTTTCCCTGTTTCTGGCATCTCAAGCTCTCATTTTGGTAGTACCAGCCTGCCCCTTGGTGCTGAGGAGCTCCTCACCTCCAGGCAGGTGACCCTGGGCTGAGGTGGGAGGTGATGCTACGTTTCTCTCCCATCATTTTAATTCGCTGCACCATCACAGCTGAAAGCAATCCAGGACTTCTCTTCTCCCCTAAACCCAAATGCGTACCCCAACTGTTGGTTTTTTTTGGGTTGCACAACCCCTGAAAGGTCCCACAGCCCTGCCAGCACCTCCTCTGCCACCCCAGTGGAGCAGCAAAGGAGTGAAAGGGAGGATGTAGCCTCGTGCCACAGGGTGTTTGCCCTGGGCAGCGGTTTGGGGAGAGTCAGAGGCCTCCTTTGTCCGGTTCAGAGCCAAATTATTAACTTCTTACTGATGAGCTTGCAAAATGAAAAGTAAAGAAAAAAAGAGCTGTATTGACCAAAGTATGTGTTCTGCTTCTTTTCAGGGAATCTGACTAAACACATGAAGTCAAAGGCCCACAGCAAAAAATGTCAGGAGATGGGCGTGTTGGTATCTTCACTGGTGGATCTGGAAGCCGAAGAAGGTAAAATCTTTCCCATTCTAAACCTGCTGGTGCTGCTAAGAGAGGGCGATATCCGCCCGGGCAGGAGAAATGTTCTGCTGATTATCCTTTAAAGATGCGGAACAGTTTTGTGTCTCTGCTGGGGGTTGTGCCTGTTCTTCAGAGTTCTTTTGACTGGATGCAGGCAGAGGCAGGAGTAAACAAACGGGCGGGGAGCATCCTGCAGAATTATAAATAGTGGACCTGTGGTGTGAGAAGGTGCTTCTGGGTATTTCGGGATATCTCTAGCAGGGAATTCAGGACCCTCACTGCTGTCCTCTGAGCCTGGATCATTCCTGGCTGTAGAGGGAGCCTCCAACGCAGCGAAAGGAGACCCTGAGGATGCATAGAGTGAGGTTGTGAATCCCTCCCTGGCTGCTGCAAGCACAGTCTGGTGGGTGAAGGACAAAAATCAGTCCTGGTTAGGACCCAACAGCGTATTTTACTGGAGCTGAAGTGCTGAGCATGAGCGCAGGGGTGACCTGTGGTGATGTTTTTGCAGAGGGGCTGCTCTTCAGGAACACAAGTGTACTCATAGTGTGGGAGCTCCCTTCCTCCAGAGAAGGATTTTTCCATAAGGATCATCTTCTAGGGACCTGCCCATCTTCCTGGTTTGAGCTGATCTCAGGGGACTCCAAATTACTGGTGCAAACCTGGAGGGACTGCTGCATGCCTGAGCTGCTCCCATCTCTGGGGGCAGACCCAGCCTGGAGCCCACACCACTGCTGGAGACCTCACGGGTCTTTTCCAAGTGTAGGATGAATCACCCAGATCAGGGATCACCTGGAAGATTTCTCAGTTGGGAAAGAGCCAGCAGAACTAAAATAATACGGTGCTTTGATATTTGGGAGCATTATTCTCAGTGCTCTATGAGAAGATACATTCCCCCCGACTCACCTGCTTATTTCTTTCACCTACTTATGCACAAACACACACGCACAAATTCTGTCCAAGACTCTAAATTCAGGAGTCTGTCTGTTCTTTCGGAAGGACACATGACTCTCTTATTTAGTAATTTCCGCCCTGGTTTATAGTATCTGCAGCTGAATTTCCCTGAAGTCATCCCGAGAAGCAGATCTCCTCCTGGGAGGCTGGGCAGCATCAGGCGGGAGTGTGGTGACCGTAAGCACTCCTGTCTCCACCAGAAATGTTGAGGGAGATGTCCAAGCTGGGAGATGAAGGAACGTGGGGAAGTCTCATGTATACTTAGCTGTCTGAGCTAGAAAAATATATTTTACCCAAATTATTGGAGGCTGTGCTCCGACAGCTGTGAAGGGTTAGGTTATGTGTCTCCAGGGAACAGTTAGATGTTTTTACGATTGTTATTCTGTTTCCTTTAGCAAGACCCTGAGTATTCAGGGCTAGAGCCACGGCACAGGAATGATGGGGAAGAAGCCTTAGGGGTAGAGCAGATGTCAAGTCCTCGTGAAATTTTGGGCCATCTGCATTTGCATTCAGCGGGTCACTGGCGTTTGTCGGAAGCCCTGCGCATACCAGCCATAGAGGGGAGAGAGGCTGTGGGAGGGCAGGTCTTTCTGTGTCACAGCATGTTTATTCCTGGGTAAAACACTTAGTGCTGCAGAGCAGGGCGGTGTTTTCTGTTTGCGTTGCGTTGCAGGCTGGTCACGACACCGTTGACCCTTCCTGGCTGCCACCCCAGAAATCCCAGTATGAAAGCTGCTCTTGTGTCTGCCTTCAGCGTTTTCCCCCCGCCTTCTTTCCTGTTTCGCCTCCCCTGTCTCACCCCGAACAATTTTGATTCCCCCCTCCCTGGGACTCGTTGTGCCACAGCCCGCAAGGGTTTGTTGACAATGGGTTAAAATGAACTTCATAAAACACATGGCGCCACGGTTATTTTTATAAAGTGAACATCAGCTGAGCGAGTTCTGGAGACGGCGCTCCGAGCCAGGGAATGTTAACTCGGCAGGAACAACAAACAGCGCTTATCACCCCGGTCCCCCGCTGAGGTCAAGCCCATCAGAGGCTTTATTGGGAAAGGGGCTGGTTCCCGGGACATGAGCAGTGTCACGTGCTTCCTGCTTCGTAGGTAATTAAAAATCCCTGAGGGTGTTTCCCCGTGTAGCCCATGGTGGGAAGGGGGTTTGCTCAGCTGCAGCCAGCTGAGACCCTCCGAGGGGCTTCAAGTCCCAAGTCTTGGATATCGAAGCTCAGAAATTCTGTCCCTCGCAGCGTGATGTGTCCTTGGGGTATCTCCCACGCTGGTTAAATTCAAGTGTGTCGGGGACGTTTGCGTCGGATGCCGTCGTCTCACACTGCGGGAGCAATCAACAGGACATCTGTGGTTGAGGCTACCACGCTTCCAAAAAAACTGCTGAGCACACTTTGGGAATCAGCATTCCTGCAGCGGAGGCTGGATGAGGCCACCCTGGTTTGGAGGCACGGAGGTGTGGGTGCAGAGCAAGCTGGTGGGGCTGCAGGGCTGCTCTCACCATCTTGGGACAAATGTGGCTTGGAGGGCTGATGCGACTGTCCTCGACCCAAACAGACTGCAGCTCAACTTGCCAGCAGGGAACCTGTAGGGCCACAAAGATGATTAGGGGGCTGGAGCACCTCTGCTGTGAAGAAAGGCTGAGGGAGCTGGGGTTGTTCAGCTTAGAGAAGACTCCAGGGTGATGTAATAGCAGCCTTCCATACATGCAAGGGGTTATAGGAAAGCTGGAAAAGGGCTTTTTATGGGGTCCTGTAGTGATAGGACATGAGGCAGTGGCCTGAAACTGCAAGAGGGTAGATTTGGGATAGATATTAGGAAGAAATTCTTCACCATGAGGGTGGGGAAGCACTGGCACAGGTTGCCCAAGGAAGCTGTGGATGCCCCATCCCTGGAAGAGTTCAAGGCCAGGTTGGACGGGGCTTGAAGCAACCTGGTCTGGTGGGAGAGAGGTGTCCCTGCCCACAGCAGGGGGGGTTGGAAGGAGATGATCTTCAAGGTCCCTTCCAACCTGAACCATTCTGTGTTTCTATGGTTGTATGATATCCAAGAGGTCCTGCTGGTTAACCAGTCCCAAACCCCAGTGATCCCCAGTGCAGTGGTCCCATGCACTTTCAGGCTTGAATTCTGGTTCAGGGCAGTCACCTGGGCAGTCAGGGGACAAGGACGTGGGAGAAGGAAAGAGCCCTGTGGTGTTACCAGACACCCATATCCCTTTCATAGGGCCTTTCCCAACATGTGCAGGGGTGGACAAAGGGCTCTCCCAGGCCGTGCAGAATAAACGAGGCTAAGGAGACCTGACCTGGCCTCAAGGGATGACTTTCTTCCTTTTAAATCTGCCTGAACTCTTGGCTTTTCTCTAGCTCTTCAGGGCAGGCTTGTGATCAGGCGGAGGAGTCATGCTGTACTCGGCCGTGGCCTTTCCGAAGGAGGGCATGGCCGAAAGAAAACCTAATCAGGGGTTTTGCGGTGACTTCCCCAAGGGGAAAGGGTTGGCGTGGGGTGAGCAGGGGGAGGCTGCTCCCGTGTGGGCTGGCTGGAGAACTCCTTCAGCCTGGCAACTCGCTTCAACCAGTCGATTAGCTGGTGGGCTCCAGAAATCTCTGCCTGCTGCTCGACCGCCCGTTGTGATGCTTCTGCAGCCCAAAGCTAGAAAGGGAAAGAGGAAGGTGGCTCCTGAAACGTTGGCTGCATGACTGAAAAGAACTGTTATTTTAAACCTTTCCATTATAGTCAATTAGAACTAATGAATCATATTAATCGAGCGTCACATTGGAAAACCTGCAGATCAGAAGCCTTATTTATGTTACGTGTAATTGCAGGCTTCCGAGGACAGAACCAGTCCAGGGGAATGCTGTCGTGCCTGATCTCCCTCAGTCGTTCATCCCCGGGCTCAAACGGGGTTCACAGCAGCGCAGGGTCCAGCCTGTGAGCTGGTGGGGGTCTGGCAGGTGATGAAGTTGAGCTGGTCAGAGTAGATCTAAACAGAAGAGTAGATCTAAACAGAAGAGTAGGTCTAAACAGAAGAGTAGGTCTAAATAAAAGAGTAGATCTAAAGAAGAGCCCAACCAAGGTGAACCTCCCATTGCCAGGTCAGCTGGGAGAGCACTCAGCAAGAAAGATGGGACCATCAGTGGGGGACTTTAGGTTTTTTTGGTCATCATTAAATCCCCGGTCCCCGACTGCTCGTGGCTGAACACACGGTTGTTGGGCACCCATGAAGCCTACCTGGGCTGCAGAGGACAGGAACCCCTTAGATTTCAGACGGGACTCCTCTCCCGTTGTTGCTCTCAGTTGGAATGCGCCGTGCTGCCTGGGCTGCATTGCATTGTGCAATTTCAGTGTGATTTTAGAATTGTGAAAAAAATACATACAGTCCCCATATCTTCGCATCAATGGGGACCGTTTGTGTTTGTGTAATGGGGATGGTCTGCCGGGAAGGAATGCAGAAAGGTGAAAAGGGGAAGGTGGGGTATCAGAAGAGGTTTCCTTTCGTTCCTTCTTTTTCACCTGGGTTAAAGCTGACACTGATGTGCTGCTGAAATTTCAGATATTCAGCTTCAGGAGTAAGGAGGCCCATTGCTCTCAAATGCCAGGTAAATACTAAATAAATTAGCCAAGAAGATGGTCAGAAAGCCGGATTTTGTACTGTAATGGTTGGGGCTGTTTGGATGGATGAGAAAATAATGTAAAAATGGCAGAAAGGCACCTGAGAAGTCAGAGCTCACAGCTGTGACACTCATCCCCTGTTCTCAAGCAGTGGATTGCAAAGAGCTTTCCCCTGTGTAACCACGGAGTCTTCTCTCTTCTTTGCAAAGAAGCTCAGAACAGAGCCTAGAAAGGACTATTTTAATTAAAAAAATGAAAAAAAAATATGAAGAAAAGATGACTATTTCCATGTGACACAAAGCAGCGCAGGAAGATTGCCGTGCTTTCCTTTGGGGGCAGGCAAGGAGGGAGCAGCAGTTCCTCCAACTCCCTAGATTATTTTAAACGAGAGTTATATTTCACTTGGTTGTTTTTATTTCTATTTAAGGGGCAGGAGAAAGTGAGGGGTGTTACTATAAAAGGAGATTGGAGTATAATTCTTCACTCCTGCACTGTTTGGTGTGATTGCACCAGTTTGGTGCAATAACCGTAGAATAACACACGTGCAATGAAATGCAGCCCTCGACGGGGCCCGTTTTCACTCGCTGCCTCCCTCTCTCCTCCCTTCCTCCATCTCTGCCTTCTCCAGACTCGCCCTTTCTCTGCCCGATAGCTCAGCAAAACGCGCTTCAGTTGCAAGAAGCCTTTTCCAAGCACGAACTATGCGCGGTTCCCCCTGCAGCTGGGAGAGCCGGTCGTTTGGAATAATATTTGTTCTGAACTCGGTTGCTTTGGGAGTTTGCAGACAAGCCGCCGCTGAATCCTCAGTCCAGCAAACACCATCACTGTACAAGCATTTCACAGTGCAAGTCTCCTGGTGAGGAGCTGCTGGCTTTGACCCGGGGCTGTGCGAGAGCCGCAGCTCCGATGGCTCCTTCTGGCAGCGGGCGGGGAGCAGGCGAGATGCATTTCAGGCTGGCTCTTGGGCGGATCCTGGTAAAAATACATGTCTTACTTGGTAATGCCAAATACTTCGTGAGCATAAGGCCCCGTTATTCGGAGTAAACAAAATCAGCCTTTTCATCCAGCGACTTCTTACTGTGTGGCCGCGTCCCCCTCTGCAAACCACCCAGCCTGCTGCAGGCAGGTGTGGTCCGGCCTCAGCTCCTTTTAATTTCCCCTCCAGCTCGTCCTGCTGACAGATGGCAGCTCTAAATGGAGGAGCTTTTCAGTGTTCATCAGAGGAGAACCCGTGTCCCAGGCTGAACTGCCAGGGAGAAGAGGCGGCAATTAGTTCCCCGCCTTCAGGCAGGTGCCAAAGCAGCAGCCACAGCCGGGACCAGGCGCATCCCAGCACCCATCGCCTCGGGGCTTGGCACAAATGAGTTTTGAGAATCCGGTGCTTTGTCAGTGGGGACTTGCGGGAAAGCCTCCTGGCGGTGCAATTCTGTTGAGCTGCAGTGACATCCAGTGGCTGCTCCCGCTGGATCTCTGCAGGCTGAGCTGGCACTTCTGCTGGGATGGCTGCACATCTGACGGGGGAGGAAATCACAAGAGCCCCAGAAATGCCTAGATGGGAAAAAAACCTTTAAGGTCATCGACTCCAATAGCTAACCTAACATGACAAGTCCTCGACTAAACCATATCCCTAAGCACTATGTCCACCCAACCCTTAAATACCTCCGGGGACGGGGACTCCAAGAAAGAAAATCCAAGAAAGCCACTCGTGTCCTGGGCTGCATCAAGAGGTGCGTGGCCAGCAGGGCGAGGGAGGGGATTCTCCCCCTCTGCTCCACTCTCATGAGACCCCACTGGAGTGCTGCGTCCAGTTCTGGGGCCCAGAGCACAAGAGAGATCTGGACTTGCTGGAGCGTGTCCAGAGAGGGGCCACGAGGATGCTCAGAGGGCTGGAGCCCCTCTCCTGTGCAGACAGACTGAGAGAGTTGGGGCTGTCCACTCTGCAGAAAAGAAGGCTCCCAGGAGACCTTATGCTGGCTCCCAGTATCTCAAGGGGGCTGCAAGAAAGCTGGGGAGGGGCTTGTCAGGATGTCGGGCAGGGACAGGACTAGAGGGAATGGATTGAAGCCAGAGATGGGTCAGTTCAGATGGGACGTGAGGAAGAAGTTCTTCCTCATGAGGGTGGGGAGACCCTGGCACAGGTTGTCCAGAGAGGGGGTGGCAGCCCCGTCCCTGGGAGTTCTTAAGACCAGACTGGATGGGGCTCTGGGCAGCCTGATCGAGTGGGGGATGTCCCTGCCCATGGCAGGCGGTTGGAACTAGATAATCTTTAAGGTCCCTTCCAACCCTGACAGTTCTGTGATTCTATGATGACTCCAGCACCGCGCAGGGTTTTGCAGAGCAGGGCAGCGGGCAAGCCAGCAGTGATCTGCTTGGGAGCTCAGTACTGAGCTCAGGAAGCTTCTGCTGGCCCTTCAAGTGGAAGGGAGATGCCGTATTTTTACCTGCAGATGTCTTTCAAGTCCTTTAGCACTTGCTTTTTGTGTTCTCCTCGCTGTTTACCTTGACAAAGCGTCCCTGCGCAAGCCAGCCAGCAAAAACCTCAGCCACAAAGAAGCAGCTCCATCATAGCTAGAATTTATCAAAATCGGGGAAAACCCACAGATTTTTTGCTTTTTAATAAAAGCACTGTCTAGCTAATGTTTAACTGAGCAGATTTAGCACAAAAATAGTCCCTGTATGTGTGGTTTACACTGTTTTATGTTTGCCCATCCCTTCAGGAACCAGTGAAGACCTATTCCAGGACTCTGAGGGGCGGGAGGGATCTGAGCCCATTGAGGAACACCAGTTTTCAGACCTAGAAGAATCTGACGATGATGATGACAATGAAGATGAGGAAGATGAGGAGGAAGAGGAGAGCCAAGATGAGCCACTTCTAAAGTTGCCGGAAGGCAAACATAGCACCCTCCCGACACACTCTTCAGGTGGCTCTCCGTCTTCTCAAGAGGAGGGCACCGAAACAGCGTTGTCCTTATCCCAAGAGACTGTTTCCAGCAGCCAAAAAGCAGGTGAAGGCCAGCGGGCCTCCTCCTCAGGGCTGGAAACCAAGTGGTCTGCAGACAGCAGTGACATTGCTGTGTGCCACAGCTTCTTGAGTCTCCACAGACCAGCTTTGACCTCCACCGAACACTTGGCTTCTGCTGAAAGAGAGTCTGTCACAAGGCCACAGATGTCCTTAGTTATGGACCTGTCAACCTCAAAAGACACCTCCCCAAGGAAAAGGTGGTCTCCGAGCCAGGACTGCGGCAGAGGTGGTGGCAGCAGCAGGCCAGTGCTAGCGAGAAAGCACCTGTTAACCAAAAATGAAACTTCACCCAAACGGTTTTCGCCAACTGGAGAACTGTCTCCTCTGAGGTGCCTGTCTCCAGGGAGAGGGTTGTCTCCTTGCCAGCGCGTCTCTCCCAGGAGGGAGGCGTCTCCACTGAGGTGTGTGTCACCGAGGCTCGAGCTGTCACCCAGCAGGCATCTTTCCCCCAGAAGGGAGCTGTCCCCAAGAACGTACCTTCCACCAGAAGGAGAGGTGTCCCCAGTGAGGCACTCGTCGCCGAGCAGAGAGATGTCATCGGTCAGATATTTGGCGCTGAAGAAAGTCTTGTCTCCAGGCTGTTCAGAGTCGTCTAGGTATCCATCCCCTGGGAAAGAGGACTTGCCTGGTACTAGCAAATCAGCAGCAGATGACAAAGTTCAAAGCTCATATCAAGCCCAGCACGGGATATTATCTTCGATGCCGCTACCTCACAGGTTCTTTGGCAAAAACGTCCAGCTCTACGAGTCCAAGCTGGTAAGTTCAAGCCCCTCTTGCCTTCTAGTCCCTGCAGTATGTTCTTTGTTATGTTTTTTAATGAGGGTTGCAGTGCAGGCGTGCACAGTGACTCTCATTGAGACCGATGTCACAGGTAACCCAGAGAAAAGTGACAGTGGGCAGCGATGGATTTTGCACCTGTTTGAGTCCTGCCCATCTCAACTGAAGGGAAGCAGAGCTGTCCCTTCCCCAAGGGGTTCTTTAACCTCCTGACCCGACCACTCTCCTGCTGAGAGAAGCAGTAAGGGCGACCACTTAATAATGACTAGTTGTCACTTAAGAAACTCTCTTCCCCAGGGAATTTCATCCCCATTTCTGAGATTTCACTAGCTGGGGGGAGCTGTGACCATTTCTCACTGGCCAGTGACCCAACGCAGAGCTGAAGTAGCCGTCGCAGCTCTTGCTGACCCCGGGGCTGCGTACATGCGCAGCCAACTCTGTTGGATCAACTGCTGAGAAATGTTTGTTTGGACATCTCTGATTGCATCTCGCTTCTCTCTTCAGCACAGAGAGGTGTTTCCCACTGGGTCCAGAAAATTATTTAATTTCTCTGCTGGACATAGCAAATCCTGTGGGTAAAGGAGAGCTGCAAGTTCTTCCCGCTGCTGCAGGCAAATTAGACGTCGGGTTTGGTGGGACTTTTCCCACTTCTGCAAAAGTCCCTGGCTCTCCTGTAATTTGTGCTGATGAACGTGAGATTCAGTTGTTGGTGTTGGCCAGCTGTGAGGAGAGGCTCGAGCCCTTAGAGGCTGCCCTGGGAAGAGAGAGCCCTTTTTACAGCCCCCGTCACGGCAGATACTGAGCCAGGTCTTTTCCAGCACAGCCGCGCTGCTCAGGGCGCGTCTCTTCCGTGTCTGTGATAACGTCCTGGCTTTGGGGGCTGCTTTGCACGATGAGTGCTTGTCTTACCTTCTCAGAGACTGTCCTTCGGTTTAGGGCCAAACGTCTGCTTGCTTTAATGCTATTTCTCTTTCCTGTCGATTAACCTCTCGAGGGGGAGGAATCTCCGGGCTGTGGAAAGCCTGGTCCTTCAAAAGCATCACTGGCAGGAGCTGCCCGCTGCTGCTACTCACAGCAAATTCTTGAAGCTCCTAGTCCACAGGAGGTGACACTATTGTACACCCCTGCTCGTCTGCCCGTTCACACCTTTTACCCTACACTCTCACGTGCATACCTTTTTACTTCATTTTCCTGCTCCTTTTATGCTCCCACGGTTGCTTTTCTCACGTGCTTGCAAAGCAACAGTAAAGGAACTTCCCGTGTCTCGGCGAGGTGGACCGCTGGGCTCTTGTTGCAAAATTAAGGTCCTGGTAAGGCTACAAGAAACGGAAAAAGCAGAGGTGGATTTACCAGTTCCTGCGTTGAGCTCTGTGCTTGGAACTGGTGGCTTTTGCTTGGAAACTTGGAGATGATCTCATCTGAGCTGCAGTGTCTGGCTTTCCTGCACGCGTGACCGTGGCCATGTTCCTACTGCCTCTCGCAGTAGACAGTCTCTCCTTCTGGTGGGTGTTGCACCACTGAGGTTATTTTTGGGGTGGGGGGGATTCCCAGCATCTCTGTAGTGATTCTGCCCAGACTTCGTGTCGATAAGTGAGATTTAGCACGTGTTTGGGCTTCTAACTGCTGACAAGGATGCCCTGTCTTCAGTGGCTCTTGCTTTCTCACTCTTCTCTTCCCTTTTGCTGCTTTCCCCTGTCGCCACTTCACAGAGATCCAGCTCGCAGGGTCAGGCAGTTCTCCATAATCCTACACAGAAATACACCCTCCGGCAAACCCTCCAATTTTATAGCTAACCTGAGTGGAAAGTTGATTTCGGTTTTTATTGCTTCATCTTCTTGGGAGTCCTGTTTAGGGGGTTAGTTATAACCTCGTCATCACTAATTAATCCGTTTCTGTTTAGCCACATATCTCTCCATGATGTACGTTAGGAAACTATGTGAAGCACCGAGAGAGAAAGAGGAAAAGGTAAAATGGTAGGGTCTTAACCCTTGATTTCTACAGACCACACCGCGAGGGTGGTGGTGGGGACCACACTGATGGGTGTCCTTTGTGTCAAACGAGAGTTAATCTCACTCGGTCCAAAACCATCCTTGCGATTAGCAGCGGTGAGGGTGTAATCCTGCTTTAAGAAAGTGTGATTAAATAAATGGCACGATTCTGGGCTCTCAGAAACCCCATGTACCGAAAGGGATCCGAAGCAGCTCAGCTGGCAGGAGACACTGGCATCCTCTGCCAGGGCTTCAGAGGCAACCCTGGTAATAGGACAAGGGGGGTGTTTTTGACTAAAAGAGGGTAGATTTAGACTAGATAGAAGGAAGAAATTTTTTACAAAGAGGCTGTTGAAGCACCAGCACGGGTTGCCTGGAGAGGTTGTAGATGTCGCATCCCTGGAACCCTTCAAGATCAGCAACCTGATCTGGCTGAAGGTGTCCCTGCCCCTGGCAGTGGGGTTGGACTAGATGACCTTTAAAGGTCCCTTCTGACCTCTCCATGATTTTGTAATGAGCCAAGCCTGAACCTAGATCCACCTCCCAACACACCATGGGCGTATTTTTCGCCAGAAGACAAATGGGTTGTGTTGCTCCTTACCTTAAAGGTTTGGACGTCCACATTTTCCTCGGTTAATCGATCTCCCTCCAATTAAAATAAAACGTGAAGGAACCCAATCCCTGTAGTGAGCGTTAATGATGCTAAGGCTGCGACTTGCCCCTCGCGCTGATTCAGCTGTTTCTTTTCCCCCCCTCCTCCGGTGCAGAAGATAGAACCACGAAGCCCAACATGCTCACCCGGCGTCACGCAGCCCGTCTGCCCCAGACCCTTGCAGGCACCTCACGACATCCACGTCCACGCTCCCAGCCGAGGGGAGGAGAATGTCTTCAGCCACCTCCCGCTGCATTCGCAGCAGCTCGCCAGGACCCCCTACCCCATGATTCCCATCGGGGGCATCCAGATGGTCCAGGCGAGGCCGAGCACCCACCCCAGCTTGGTGCCCGGCTCGGTCGTATCCCTGCAAGCGGGATACTTCGCCTCGGAGGGCAGCAGCTTCACGGAGTTCAGCCGGGCTCCCAAGAGGGACGAGGAACCGGCGCCGCGGGAGCCGTCGTCGGCGTCCGTCTCGCCGGTGGCGAAGGTTTCGAAATACACGCTGTCCCCGGAGCACGCGAGCGGTGGTTACTCGGAGGAGAAAATGAGGACTAGTGAGCTTCAGCAAGAGACAGACCAGGAGGAACACAGGGTAAAAACGTTCGCCGAGCGCGGCCGCGAGGAGCCGGCGGTGCGCTCGGTGTCGCCAGCCAGCCCCAGCCCGACCGACGAGCCCTCTCCGAAGCCTTCGACGAGCGGGGAAGAACCCTCGAAAAAAACGGGCAAGAAGCAATCTGGCAGCTCGAGCACTTCTCTCGAATCGTCCTGCACTTTCATCTCCGACCTCCCCTCCCAGCCGCTGGACCGGAGCAGTAGCACCGGCTGCCTCTCGGAGCCCTCATCGAGCCATTCGCACGCCCAAACCGTCTCCGTCCGGAGGAGAAACCTCTCTGGAGAGCCCAGTCGCCACGGGGGACCCTCCAGGAAGAGCAGTCCACCCCTCGAGCACGCAGATTTAGGTCAAACTCCGAAAAAGGTGGACGAAAACACGGGAAGCGCTTAAGCCTCCGCCATCCGTTCCACCTTTTGGCTTCCTCTGTAAAATCAACAGACATTTTCGACACTATTTCCTTTAGTATAATCATCGCTCTAAGAAGCACTCTAGTGAATGACCAAACCCAACGGAAGATTCCTGGTTTTCTTTGTCCCAGTCTGGTATTATCTCCACATGTATGCAGTTACTTGTGCCTTTTTCTATACCTTTCGTTGCTTGAAATGTACAAAACTTGTTTGAGGCTGTGAATATTTTTTTAGAGTTTTTTGGAAAGGGGGTTTGTTAGACCTTTTTTTTTTTTTTTTTGCCATTTAGGTGTGCGTAATCACGGGCCTGAGAGATGCGGAAAGGAAAGGGTCAGGCGTTTTAAGAGGAAGAAGATGCACTGAAAACAAAAAAACAGGAAAACAAAAAAGAACTTTTTTTTTTTTATATATCGATTAAATGATTGAAACAAACACACCAAACCCTTGCTCCTGTGTACAGAAGTTTATGATTCGTATTTATTACACGTTTTATTTAATTCTCGCAAAGTGCTTGGTTTTTGGGTTGTTTTTTGTTGTTTTTTTTTTTCTCGCATCCCTCTGATTGCCTACGGTTGTGCTTTAAACCGCTGAGGTTGCTTTACATTTGCAAAAAAAAAAAAAAAAAAAAAAACCAAACCCCACGTTTACCCTGAACTTGTAAATGAAACGAGCACTTCCTTGAGGAGGGGGAACGCTCCTTCGAGGTGAGAGAGAGAACTTGCCGCTCAGAAAAGAGAGGAAACGCGTCTCGAGCATCCCTCCTTCCTCGCAGAACCCGTCGAAGCACTTTTCTAAAAAAAAAAAAAAAAAAAAGGAAAAAAAAAAGGTTCTTCTTCAAAGATTTCACTGCAAGAACATAGGAATGTATCGAATGTAAGACCCAGTGCCAGGAAGGGTGTTTCTCGCTGGACGAGCCGGCCTCCTGCTTGCTTTAATCGCCCCGCGTCGCCCCCGGCAAAGTCCTGCCTGTGCCTGAGAGCCCCTTGGCGGGGTTTGGAAGCCCCCTGTAAGCACCCACCACCCTCCCCACGCACACAACCCCCCCGCTCGGCTTAAGAACGGAAGCAAACCCACCTCTCGCTGCCCTTTTTTTCCCCTCCGCCGTTTATTTTTTGGGTCGCCACGAGCTCCCTCCATCCCTCCCCGCTGGGCTGGGCTCCTTCGCCGGTGACTCCGCGTCTTATTTTAATTTAATTTATTTATTGAAGCGGAACGCCGCCGGCGCGGTGGGTTTTCTTTTGTCGGCGTCGCGGAAGAAAACGGCAAAAATGCGCCCCGAGTTCCGATGCCGAATGGTTTGTGTTCGCAACCAGCTCGTTAACGCGCGCACGGGGGCTTTTTTCTTTTTTTCCCGGAGCGAATTTTAACTCTACTGCCAATAGATCCGATACCAAATACAGAGAGACCCGACGGAGCCCTCGTTCCTCTCTGTCCCTTTTTAAAATACAAAACGTTCGATAACGCGTTTGCCCGAGCAGACAGCAGGCTCTTTACTACTTTCAGAGGGTTTTCTGGTCTATGGAGTCTGTACAAACCTCTTTTTTTTTTCTTGGTTTTTATTTTATTTTAACAAAAAAAAAAAAAAGAAAAAAATATAAATATTTAACCAGTGGACCAGTTCGTTCTTCTTTCAGAGCTGTTCCCAGTTTATCGGGTACGTAATACACTTTTTCAAAAAAAAAAAATTAAAAAAAAAATAAAAAAAAATAAATCAAATAAAATCCTGAATGAGAGCATATTTCCTTGCCAGACTTGATGAGCTATGAACTGTTCCCGTTTCACGGGCAAATAATATAAATTTTTTAATAATCTGTGATCTTTTCAGTTTTGGTTTGTGGTTTGTTTGGTTTTTTTTTTTTTTGCTTTTCTCGTAAAGGGAATTAAGTACAAAAGGAAGATATCGTGGAAATAGCATTAAGGCTGTGACACTGACCAAAACAACATCCAGAACCCATTTGTACCTTAATTAGCACTTTCACCGGGTTTCCCTTTTTTTCCCCGTCTCCCTCTCTTTGGCCCCAAGCCTGGAAACTGCTTCCGCTGATCTCAGCCGGATCCTCTGGCGGCGGCAACGAAACTCTTAAGCCCCGGCTTAAACCCTGCTCAGGCTTTACGCGGGTGCTTAACTCCGGGTGCGAGCATCCCTGGAAACCACCCGCCCCATCCAGCGACGCCGCTTCGGGCTTCCCTGCCTTCGGCCACTTTTTCCCCCCTTTTGCCCTCGTCACACTCTTAACATGATTCCAAGATAGCTTTTTGTATTTAATTTTTTTAAAAAATAAATATATATATATGTATTGAAATTGTACATAAAAATAACGCAGCGGTTGTGCACTCAGCATCCTGGGTTTGTTTGACAAGAGCTTTGGGCTAGATCAAATTTGCTCGGCTTTTTTTTCTGTGAGTGTATTTTATAACCCCTTGACCTGTTGATACTTTTCGTGGTTGTTTTATTCTTTTCCTCCCTCTGTCTGGGGTAAAAAAAAACCCGGCAAACCCCAGAAGTCATTACATTGGTTTTCTTGCTTTTGTTGTTGTGGCTTGGGGACTTTTTTTATAATTTTTTTTTAAGTTTTCTTGGCAGTTCAAGGTGATTTGAAGCTTTCTGCAGAGCAGCCGGGCTGGCAGCGGTGCGGGACAACCCAGATGCTGCCAAAATAAAACTAAATAAATAAAATGGGGAAAGGAATTTGGGAAAGGTCCGTGTAGCGGTGAGACGCTCCCCAGGTCACGCCCCGCTCAGATCCCAGACCCACCGCCTGGCAGCCAAGGAGAAAACTCAGGAGATGGGCAAAAAAAAACCCCAACCCGATGCACCCCAGAGCTGTCCCCACCCCGGGCTCCTCCTGCGGGCACAGTGGGGGAGGCTGCACCCGGGGTGAAATGGTGCTTCACGCTAACGGGCGCGGCGTGGCCTATTGGATAGGCAAAAAGGATCAAAAAATACATTAAAAAATATAATATCTAAGGGCTAATTATCACATGGACAGCTCAGAGCTCCGCGGGAAAGGGGATGATGTCCTCCTCCAGCACCAGCATCGCCGCCCGCTGTGAAATCCTGGCGTCACCTCGTGCCGGGCGCGTCCCCCCCCCCCAGCCTGTCCCGCGGCCGAGGAGCGCGGGGACCGACTCGGATGCCGTCGTGGTGTCTGCAGCTGGTGGCTGCCAGCTCCTACCCGGAGCAGCCCATTTCTTCCCCGCGTCACGTGTGGCGAAAGCTCCCTGCGGGTCACAGCTTTGCCGTCACTGGGCGTCTGCTCTGTCCGCAGACTAGGGGCGGTAAATCCTGATTTTTAAGGGCTGCAGGGGTGGCTGAGTCTGTATCCGCCTCGCAGAGCAGTTAGCTGGTTAATTAGTGTTTGCCAGAGAATGTATTCGTCATGCAAATAGGCAAATTAAAAACCCAGCCCTCCCGTTCCGTCAGCAGGTGGAAATAAAATCCTCTGCTTTTCTCGTGGCGGAGGTTCTTAAATTTATAGTGCGTGGAGGCACGTGGCCTCCAGAGGCTGCTCCTCGTTAGGTAGCTGGTCCATCAGCCAAAACCCCGCTCTGATGTTTCCTCCCCTGGGAAGTTGTTTGGGTGGCTCCCATGAAGGCAGGTCCTCGATGGCAAACGGATGCTCTGGCATCCAAGAAATCATTCTGCACCGAGGACTTGGCCCGTGCTCGTATGAACTCCTCGAAGGAGCCGCGTGAAGTGCCGGGCTTACACCCAGAGCTGGTAAAGCACTTGTGCGTCGGCTTAGGATGAAGCATTTCTGGAGTTCCAGTCACTTCTTTGCGCTTAAGTGCTTGCTAACATGTGGTAAAACCCGTTTTTAGCTGCTTATATCAAGGTTACAGAGCTCGGGGTCTTGCAGGACCGAGCAGCCCATGGGAGGAGGAGGAGGAGGAGGAGGAGGAGGAGGAGGAGGAGGAGGAGGAGGAGGAGGAGGAGGATGAGGAGGAGAGGGAGGCAGTTGGCTCCCAAAATGCCCCCGTACCTCGGCGCAGCTCCCCGTAGCTCTGATCCCTGGCTGGATACCCAGCAACCGTGGCAGGAAACTTATAAAAAAGTCGTGATGAAGTAGCTGTGACTTTACAGCCGACGACTGGGAAATGTATTTTGTCACCTGCTCCGAAGGGGTGACATTCGCAGCCTCGGTGACTCTAAAGTCACGCTCTCGGGTAAAAGCCCCGCCAAGCCCCGCCGAGGTGTCCGGGTTTGCAAGTTCCCGTCGCTTTTCTTTCACCTCCGCCAAAAAAGAAACCCAAAAAATCAGTGGAAGGGTGTTTTTTCTCTTAAACCAGCTGTCACACGTACCCAGTTATTATTTTAAATCCGCAGAAACAGCACCTGAACGAGCAATATACCTGGTCACGCAAAAATCATTAAAATTACACCGATTTTCGTGCAATTTTCAACAATTTGATCTAGCCCTTTTCTGTCGTTCTTGCTTTTTCATTTTCTGGTTTCATCACGTGCTTTTTCTTTCTTTTTTTTTTTTAAATTTCCATCTATTGCACAGTATTTACAAATAAAATCGTATTGTAAATTATTTACAAAAAAAATAAAAAAAATAATAATAATAAAAAAAAAAATCAGTCCTGATGGCATAAAACCAATCTGTTTTCATTACTGAGATATGATGGCACTTACGATCACTTTAGTAAATGTAATGTAAAAAAAAAATAAAAAATTAAAATAACGTGTACGCAAATTTAATATACATGGTCTCATGTAAGATAAATATTTGCCTTTTTTTCTAAAAGGTGTATGTATTCTGTAAGTGGAATAGTCTGTAGAAAGTTTCTATATGTTCTTAAAATGGCAATACATTCCAAAAAAAAAAGGTACTGTAAATATGTACAGCGTACAATGTAATTTGGTAGTTTTGCCTGTAATTTTATTTTAACTCCGGTTTCTACACTTGCATCTTGCAATGTCTGTATGGTTATATCAGTGCAAAAAAAAAAAAAAAAATGCAGGTAAAAGCACAGTCTGATGTAAAAAAAAACCAACAAAAACCAAACAAAAACCACAAAAAACCAGAAGAAAATAGAAAAAAAAAAAGAAAAAAAATACTCAGTATTTGATGTTTGTGACCCTTATTGTAAATGACATCTGTACTGTGAATGAGAAGTTTTTACAAGTATAATATTGCCTTTACTACAGCTCAGATTGTCTGCTCGGTCTGAGCGTCTTTTTAAAAAAAATCGCATGTTGGAATAAATTTTAAAGTCCCAACATACCCCTGCTCGCGTGCCTGGCGGTCTTTGATTCTCGGTGCGTTTCACGGGTTGGAGAGACGACGGCGGCGAGTGTGGAGTTAATTTGCAGCTGCCCCTCCCGAGCTGCTAAAACCCCCCGGTTCTGTGTCACAGAAAGGCCACACATGATTTTTGGAGGGTTTTTAAATTTTTTTCACCGTAGCATTTCCTCCTCGCAGGGTGGATGCTCTGGGAGGGGAGAATTGTTCTGCAGAGGCCGGACAGAACTCGGCGCACCGATCGGAGAAGCATCACTGGGGTTGATTTTTTTTCATTATTTTTTTTTAAGAAGCGTTTTCCTCGCTGGCTCCCCCCAAAACTGGGATGCTGTGCAGCCCCGTACTGCTGGGTGCAGCGGGAAAGCCGAGAGGGTTCCTCACCCCCTCTTTGTCACCTTCTTCCAGACCCCGCCCCACCAGCCTGCCCTGTTGCCCCAAAATGGGTATTTTCACAGAATCACAGAGCGGGGTCGGAAGGGACCTCTGGAGATCATCTTGTCCCCCTGCCAGGGCAGGATCACCCAGAGCAGGTCACACAGGAACGAGTGGGAATGCTCCTGGAATGAGCGTGACCATTAGGAAAAAAAAGGATGGGAAAAAAAAACAGAAAAAGGCTGTAATTTGTCCCTGCTAATTATCCTAGCGAGGAAGCAGGCTGTGCGTCGCTAAACCCTGTGGAGCAGCCGCCCGCCAGCTCATCTTCGTCACCTCCAGCGCTCTGACCAGCCTTCGGTGGACACTGCCAGACAAGTCCAGGGACTGAAGTGAGGGGGCTGGCGGAGGGAAGGCTTTGCAAACTGAGTCAGGGAAGGAAATCTCCCTCCAATGGCCATGAGCCAGCAGTGTGCCCTCATGGCCAAAAGGCCAAGGGCATCCTGGGGTGTGTGAGAAGGGGGTGGCTGGTAGGTCAAGAGAGGTCCTCCTGCCCCTCTGCTCTGCCCTGGTGAGGCCACATCTGGAATCTTGTGTCCAGTTCTGGGCCCCTCAGCTCCAGAAAGACAGGGAACTGCTGGAGAGAGTCCAGCGCAGCCACAGGGATGATGGAGGGAGTGGAACATCTCCCTGGGGAGGAAAGGCTGAAGGAGCTGGGGCTCTGCAGCTGGAGAAGAGGAGGCTGAGGGGTGACCTCATCAATGTTTATCAATATGTCAAGGGGGAGTGTCAGGAGGACGGAGCCAGGCTCTGCTCAGGGATGTCCATTGACAGGACAAGGGGCAATGGGTACAAGCTGGAACATAGAAGGTTCCATAAAAATATTATAACTTTTTCCCTGTGCGGGTGCCGGAGCCCTGGCCCAGGCTGCCCAGAGAGGGTGTGGAGTCTCCTTCCCTGGAGACTTTCAAACCCTCCTGGACGCGTTCCTGTGTGACCTGCTCTGGGTGACCCTGCTGTGGCAGGGGGCTGGACTGGGTGATCTTTCAAGGTCCCTTCCAGCCCCAAACATTCTGTGACTCTGTGATTCTGTGAATCCTGCAGCTGGGGCCGCATCAGCCAGCAGCAGCAGCTGCTCCCTGTCCAGACACCAGAACCGAATAGTTGGCTTTCTCCAGCCCTGGTTTCTGAGCACGGTGGCTGTGCCGGGTGAGAGCGATGAGGGCGGGGGTGGGGAAGCTCGTCTGGTTTCTGTTTGGTCTCGCAAAAGCCACGTTTGTACCTGAAGAGAAGGGAGAAGTGCTGTTGCCTTCCTCCTCTCTGAGATCTGTCTGGCTTTGCAGCAATTACCCCTTTTTTAACTTATTCATCCCTCACCCAGGAGGCAGGAGTGTACCAGTCCCTAGCACTCAACTCGGGGAGCAGGTCCCTGCCCTGTGCCTCAGTTTCCCCAACCACAGACAGCAACCGTAGCCTCCTTGTGAGGCTATGAGAAAACTCCAGTGGTTAAAGCAGGTGCCAGAGCAAGGTCTGAAGGTGCCCAGCTTTGTGTCACGTCTCCCCAGGGGTTCTGCCTAGGGGTGCTTTGGGTAGTGGG
Source organism: Trogon surrucura (assembly GCA_020746105.1). Classification (NCBI taxonomy): domain Eukaryota; kingdom Metazoa; phylum Chordata; class Aves; order Trogoniformes; family Trogonidae; genus Trogon; species Trogon surrucura. Next base: position 5,943,985 of record CM036640.1, read on the forward strand.
TGCTATGCTCTGCACCCCTCTGCTCCAGGGGGTTCCCACTCTTGCTGACATCCCTGCTCCAAGAGTCTGAAGGGTGTGGTAGAGGTGGATCTAGCGCTTTGGTCTGTGCATCTGAAGAGCCTCTGTGGGTGTAGGTAGATGTGAGGGTCAGGACTGGGGGAAGACCGGGCCCTTCGCTACCCCAGTGCCACCTTGTATTTTCCTTTATGGTGGTTGAAGGCAACGAGTCTTGGCTGGAGGCTGTGGGATCATAGAATCGTAGAATCATTCAGGTTGGAAAAGCCCCTTGGGATCATTGAGTCCAACCACTAACCCTACTCTACAAAGCTCACCCCTAACTCATGTCCTCGAACTCCACATCTCAATGGCCTTTAAACAGGGGACTCAGCCACCTCCCTGGGCAGCCTGTGCCAACGGTTGACTGCTCTTTCTGGGAAAAAACTTTTCCAGTTTATTGTCCAGTCTAACCCTCCCCTGTTGCAATTTGAAGCCATTCCCTCTTGTTCTATTTCTAACTGTGAGAAGAGACCAGCCCCAACCTCTCCACACCGTCCTGTCAGGCAGGTGCAGAGAGTGATGAGTCTCCCCTCAGCCTCCTCTTCTTCAAACTCAACAGCCCCAGCTCCTTCAGTTGTTCTTCATCACATTTATTCTTCAGGCCCTTCCCCAGCTCCATTGCCCCCCTCTGCGCTCACTCCAGGATGGTGACGTTTGATTCAGACACGCTGCCAAGGTGTGCTTTAGCCACTGAATGGGGGAACGTTTTTTCCTGTGAAAAAAAGAAAAAAAAATAGTTTCTCCAATGCTTAAAACCAGAGATGCTTTAAAGGTAGCCAGAGCTGTCTGGAGAACGCCGCGGCTAAACCCTGCTAATCTCCCAAACCTGGAACCAATTTGGTTTACACGAATCTCCAGAGTGGCTCCAATTAACCAGGTGTCCCAAGAAATTCCTTCCTGCTGGAGAGTCTTTGTTTTCGAGACACAGAGACCAGACGTTTCCTCCCCGAGGAAGCCAAATGTAGTGTCAAAACATTAAGAATCCTTTGGCTGATGTCACGGGCTGGTTGCCCCCGGGCAGAGCGGTGACCGACAGCCGCGCGAGGCGGGGAAGGTCGTCACAACTCTGTGGGAAGTTCAAACCAGCGCTTCACTCTACCAGGCAGAATCTTCTGCTGCTCTTTTGAAATACCCGAGTCCCGCGGTGAAACGGGCTTGCTTTCTCCCCTGCCGGCCTCCCAGCAGCTCAGGAGCTTGACTTGAGAACTTGGAAAGACAAATTCCTGTTTAGAACCAGGCCTTTATGTGCACCACAGGCAGAAACTCACCATCAGAAATGTTCATTCCTTGACCTCTCGCAGGGCTCTTGGCTGAAGAAGGAGCCAGATTATGCAGTCGAGGGGTGGGTTTTAGCTGTGTTGGAAGATGTAGCTCAGCATCGCGACTGAGAAGAGCTGAGGAGCTGAAGAGCTGGATGGCTTTAAATGAACAAAATTAAAAATTACTATCAGTTTACCTGCTTTCAATCACTCTGCAGCCTTGCACAGGGACCAAAGGTGTGAGAGGAAAAACAGAGGGGAAAGGACAGGAGGGGGGGTGAAGTGATGTCTGTGGGATTTGCAGCAGGACTGAAGCCAAGACAGGGTGGAGGAAGGCTTGGGCAGCTGTCCAACCAAGATCCAGCCCTGCCAGCGAGTTTTTGGTTGATTTCTGTTTTTTCCACACCAATGCCAGCGCAAAGGGCTGTGAATGCTCCCCTGAGGGGTGGAGCTGGTGGGGTTTGCTGGGAAAGAGAGGCTGGTGTTGGTCTTCAGTCGTGGCATAGAGGGTCTGGGTTGAGTGGAACTCACACAAAGCTGGTGAGGAATGAATAAGGAGTAGGCAAACCTCAGATCTTCATTGCTTTACCTTGATGCTCTGTTTCCCACATACTTGTGGGTGTAGCAGCCTCCCCTCGCTCTGAACAGGCTGATCTCGAGCGGCTTCAATCTGTTGTTGGCCACAGGCGTCCAGAAGGAGAAATGCTTTTTTGAGGCCTTGGATTTGATGGATTTTCTGGAACAGAGGATGGGTGCCTCGAGCCCCCGCTGCCTTCAGGAGCAGCTCTGGCTGTGCCTGTGGCCCTGGTGCCCCTCAGAGAAGCGTGTCCTAAGCCACAGGGAGCCTATAGGACCCCTTAATCTGCACCGAGCTGGTCTTGTTTGATCCCGCCTGTGCTTCAAGGATGTTACGTATTGGGGTTGTGTCCTATGGGGAGGGGACCCAAGGGCTGAGAGGGTCAGGGAACCCAGCTCCAGGGATGTCGTGACTGGAGAGCTGATGAGGAGGAGGAGGGATTGCTGAGGCAGGTCACGGATGTGGGGCACACCTTGCCGTGGGGCACTGGGCATCGTCCCATCTGCATCTGCCCCACATGCCCTTGCTGTGGCTCGGACAGGGTAAGCCCAAGCTCAGCTGGAGCTGGACCATGTCGGTGAGCCAAGGCAGGGGATGAGGCTGTGCTGCAGAGCCCTTTATTTGTGCCTCTGCATCCCACCCCGAGTGCCAGGGAATGCGACCCTAGGCAAAACGTGCGAGTGGGGCGAGGCAGCCCCCCCACCCCTCTGCCTGGGGGACAGCTCAGCCTCCTCCCCACCCCAGCCAGATGGTTTGGGGCCGGGGAGATGGTGCTTTCTCCCACGAGGAGGTGTTTTTGCTGGAAGGGCTGGCATGGCCGCCACGGGCTGATGCTCGTTGTTATGACAACAGGAAGAGGCTGCAGTGTGCAGAGCAGAACAGGCAAGGAAGGGAAGGCAAAGGGGTGGCGGTGGATAGCCAGCAAGGATTAGCATGTGGGGTGGAGGACAACCACAGGGCTGCCATGGGGCTTCTTCTTTGTCCCTTCTCCCATGGCTCATGCCAGCACTGTGTACAACAAGGGTCTGAGCACGTCGGCAATGCTGTTGCACCCTGCTAGCATCATGCATGTGGCATGAGGGACCTGTGCAGCAGAGAAAAACTGGGAAAATAATGCCCAATATTGCAGCAGATCACTCCCGGGGAGCGTTACCAGGTGAAGCATGTCTTCATTCCTCTTTCAGACATTTCTTGGATGGTTAGCAGGACAAAAAAATCGCCTAATAACAAACTTTGTGTCCCCAGTGCCCCCTCACAGCCCCCCCCTGCCCAAAAAGGGAGCTCAGTGCCAGCTGGTGAGTGCGGGGAGGAGATAAGCGTTATGGGGAAAGTGTGTAAGAGATGTAGGAGGAAGAGGATATCCAGGACAGAAGGATGGATGGATGGATTGGGGTATGGGGGGAAGCCTCCAAAGTGTGGGTCCACATAGCTGAGTGGAAGATCTCAACTTCTTGAGGCAGACACTGCAGTGGCATCCCCATTGATCCTCCTCTGGGACAGACAGCTAGACCAGAAAGTCTCATTTTCTATTTCTTCCACTATGTGAATGTGTAGTTATCACCCACTTTCTGAACAACTTCAGAAGAAAAACACCCCACAATTCCCAAACTCTCATGTGGCACCAGGAGCTGGTGCTTTAAATTCTTCTCTCACAACCCAGCAAACAGCATGAGACTTGCAGGCTGCTCATAGCAGAAAAAATAATGGCCGTTGCTAACAGCAAACCTATCTTCCCATTGCTTTTATATATCTGACTGGAGACCTAGTAAGTGCTGAACTGGTGTGTGATTTAATGAGTCAAACTTCAAAGCTGCTGTTTCAACACCTAATTCTCTCATCTGGACTAATAACTGAAATGGGTGGCTTTTTTTTTTATTATTTCCTTCTAGCAATTTATTATTTACCCAGTTGCTTTACCACTCCTAATTTAATAAGTGCAATAACCCAGGGGTACTGCTTCGGGAAGGAGGAGAAACTGTGAAATCCTACAGTCTCTCTTACAAACTGCTTTGGTGGACACCAGAGGTCCCATTATAACATTTTAAGCCCTTTATGCCACTGGCATATAAGAGATCTGGAGCGCTGTGCCCTGTCAGAACAGCTTCCATTTCCAAAAGATGCTGAAATGGAAGAATGCCCATGCTGGGCCATCTCCTGGGGGTTCGTATCCCACAGCCTGGAGAGGTGTTAAGCTTGACTGCAGAGATGGTGGCTCAAGGATCCTCTGGATCAAGGCAAATGGCACCTGAGGATGGCAAAACCCATGCCCTCCAGGCAATGTGGCTCATTTTGGGGCTCTTCTCTCTCTCTGCCTCCCTTCCAGGGATGTGCACGTGGGAGCAATGATCGTGTCCCAGCCCAGTTTCTTTCTGTGGGTTAGAATTACGGGCACAGACCCCACTCTGCCCTCCAGCAAGGCTGAGGCATAAATCCCAGAGTTTTAGACTTTCTGGCAGGGATGATCAAGGACGGAAGTTTCCAGGATTCTTCCAGGGATGTGCAGACAACTCTGGGTGTGAGGGAGGGAGCACAAAGCATGTTATAGTTCTTCAACTCCATCTGCCCAGCAAAGCTGGATAATTGGCTGGTCTTTCTGCCCTTGCGTTGCACTGACAGCATCTTCACTGCTGGATCACCAAGAATTGCCCATTTGCTTTTTTGCTGCCTTCATCCCACCTGAAACATCCTTCAGGTCATGCAGCTCACTGGGTCTCCTTGGATATTTCTCAGCTCTGTCGGTGGGGACAAATCTGAGCTGAGCTGTTTCACTGAGATATCCTTCAGGCGCGATTTCTCCGAGCTGTTGCTTTCAGATACGCTCGAAGCGCGATCCGGCGCGTTTGTAATAACGCCGTCCTTCCCCTTCCACATTTCTCATCCCTGGGTTTCAAAGCGCTTTTGCAGGCATTAAAGAGCAGTTCCCCAGAACCCAAGAGGCTGCGGCTAAGCCGAGCTTGCTCTGAAATGTTCCCGCTGTTGCTGTGATACCAGCGAGAGCTCGCACCAGCCACCAGCCTTTTTATTACAGCCTAAACTAGCTCAGGGGTTAGGTCATTCTACAGACAGAGAACCAGGCCAGTGATGTGGCTGTGCTAGGGTCTTGCTGTTGGCAGAACAAGTGATGCTGCTTGGGATTCATCACGTCTTTAGGCAAACTCACATCCTCCTTTTCCGCACTTACGCTGCTCTTCCCTGCCCCCCACCTCCGACCCTGACTTATTCATCCTTGCTCTTTGCAAATGTGCAGTGTTGGAAGTATCACGGTGTTTTTGTAGCCTGTGCGTTAATCAGGCGGTTCTGCAGAAAGGGGAAAATCCTGACAAACCTGCAGCAGGTTCCCCTGTTGCTAATTAACGTTTGATCTATTGTCCTCTGGTTTTAAGTGGGAGAATAGCTATGATCCTGGCTTCTGCTCCAAAAGAGCCACATTCCTGGCCTGTGAGCTATTCCCAAAAGACATCTCCAAGAGCATCCAAGGCAAAAATGCAGCTCGGCCTTCCTGCCTGCAGCGCTCAATGAAAAGGGGCTGCGTTTCCCATTTTGGGCTGCTAATTGAAGCCAGCAAAAATTGCAGTCAGACCTTGATTTTAGAGGTGGGCAGGCAGGGACCTGCCTGGGCTCCAGGCCACGGGGCCGAGTTAAGCTAGGTAGCGGCACAAGCCATCGCTGGTCCCGGGGCACACTGAGGGGCACACACGTGGGGCTCCAGAAGCAAACAGAAGGTTCAGCCACAGCCCCCCCAGCACAAATTTGAAGGGGAGGGGCACCGATGATCTGCGTCAGCACGGAGGGGTGTGCAGGGTGAGCAAGTCCTGAGCAGGGTGTTGGGAGAGAAACTGCGATGCTTTGGGGCTGTGTGCCTCACTGGGGTCCATAGGCACCATGCAGAGGTCAGTGTTCTTAAGCTGAGCTTTGTAACTCCAGGACTCCCTAAGAAAGATGTTCCCAACCCCTGGCCTGCAGCTGGAATGGGCAGAGAGTTGATTCTTTTTTCGACCCTCTGCTTTTCACCCACGCTGCCAGTGGGACACACGGCTCTGCGTGACAGCATGGGGCAGCGAAGCAGTGAGGGTACCCTTTAAGCTCATTGCAACAAGAATACTGTGGATGATTGAGGTGCTAGCGGGTATTTCACTGGGCCTGTGGCTATTTGACTTCCAACTCCCCTCCCATCTGGGAGTGAGGAGCTGTGGACTCCATCCATGGCTCCGTCTGGGGACCTTTGCATTTCCAGCTGCTGTTTCCATAGCTGGTCCCTTTGCTTTCATTTGGTTCCCAGCTGTGGTTGTGCCTGCCTCAAGCCTGCCAGACCATGGTGGCTTTGGTGGTGGTTTCTGTGGTGTGACCACCGACAGAAGCCAGGCTGAATGTCCCAGCTGGTACCTCACAAACCATCCATCAAGCAGCAGCCTGACCTTGATGGCCAGACTTGGGTCACTCCAGACACAGCAAGTAGATTCCCACGATGACGTGCCAGGTGCCTGACCTGCTGTCGCACTTGGGCAAAAGGAATCTGCACTTGGGTTGCTCAGGCTGGGACCCACTCAAGTCTAAGTCCCCATTAGAGGCTTCCTTCATTCTCTTCATCATCCTCCTTGCTTGACTAAAGATGGTCACAGCACTCCCTAACCACCTTCTATGGCCCTGTCCCAAACCCCGTGAGGTATCTGGCCCACCAGCATCCCTGTTCTCACCTTCACCCAACCCTTGAGCACCATCACCCTACCAATAAATTCCATTTTCCCAAGAGCCCTGCACACAGAACAGCTAAAATCAAACCAGCCATGGCCATCCCCAGTACCGCCAGTGTCCGCTCACCCTCTGCAGCACTGGACATATTTGCCTTTGTTTCTGCAGAGCAGCAGCGATGGTCTTGGAGCTGCTGTCATCTCCAAGCCCAGCGTTTCCTGGGGCTGGTTGCTGCTGTCCTGGGCACAACAATTCCTCAAAGGCTCTGCAGGGCTTGCAGCCTGCGTGGAGGCGGCTGCGTGTACCCTCCGGCCCCGTCATCGCTGCCTGTCTAATGGTCGGATGGTCTTAGAGTGGTGATAAGAGGGGATCGGATTGCTGACAGATGGTATTAAAATGAGCTTGCAGGGAGGAAACATGAAAAGATGGGATTAGCACGGGTGTGGGTGCTCGTGCCAATTACTGCTGGAGAGCAGCCCCGCTCCTCGCAGCCCCGCGTCGGGCAGGTACGTTCGGCAAAGATTTCTCTTTAAGAGAAATTAATGGTTTTTCTCAAGCGCTCTCATCTCTTTAATTAAATTGCCTCGGGAAGCTGTCAGTCAAGCCATGCAAGTTGCAGTCCTGCTGCCAAGCAGCCATCCGGTCAAATGAGCATTTTGTGCTTGTGATGCTCGTGAAGGAGCCAGAAACACTGTCAGTCCCCACGGGGGTGGCACCGGGAACAGGGCTGTCTGGAGGTGTCCCCATGCCTCGGTGCCTGGGCTGGGAGCTGGGCTCACGATGAGGAGCATCATCCCAGAGAAGAGAAGAAAAGACCCTTCTGGGCTCAGCTGCTCCCCTTTGAGCCTGGCACACAGAGGAGAAAAGGCTTTGAGGCCAGACGGAAGAAAGGATTGGGTCTTGGGTTTCGCTAGATCTTCCTCTAGCCCAGACCCCATCCTCACGGCACGCAGCAGGTTTCCCTGGTGGGGTCTGGTTCTCCATCTGCCCTTGTTCACAGCCCTGGCACTGTGCCACGGAGTCAGGAAGCCCCCAGGCCCTCTGCTCATTAATAATTATATTCCTTCAAGAATAACAGGACATTTTCCAGCTCCCTTTGGCCCAGCTGCCACCCCTGGCTGTGGTCAGCCTGGTCTTCCTCCATTTGCCCGAATGCCCCGCGAGGGTCACCTCAGCTGAGGGGGCAGGCTGGGAGGCGAGTGGGGGACAGGAGGAGGAAGATGTCCCTTTCCACTGTCCTACAGCCACATCATAGGGTAGCTCCCCCATTGAAGGGACAAAGCAGGTTTTCTGTTGCCCTGACACAAAGCTGTTTGATGTTGCTTTTGCTCTGGTCAGGGATCGCTGCAATGCCCATCCTTACTGGCTGACTGAACCTCCCTGACTAGAGCACGGGGGCAGGAATTGGGGTTTGAGGGCTTCCTCCCTGCCCACATCATTTCAGCAAATCAGTTCCTCGCCTCAGAGCTCCGTTCCTCACCCCACGAAACGCAGCACCCTCTGCTGCAGAAGGGGAAGCAGACCCCCTGAATGATTGGCACGAAGGGAATCACAGAATCACAGAGTGTTCGAAGTTGGAAGGGACCTTGAAAGATGATCCAGTCCAACCCGCTGCCAGAGCAGGGTCACCTACAGCACGTCAGACAGGAACTCGTCCAAGAGGGTTTTGAAAGTCTCCAGAGCAGGAGACTCCACAGAAAACTCTCTGGGCAGCCTGGGCCAGGGCTCTGGCACCCTCACAGTAAAAAAGTTTTTTCTAATATTTTTGTGGAACCTCCTGTGCTCCAGCTTGTACCCATTGCCCCTTGTCCTGTCACTGGACATCCCTGAGCAGAGCCTGGCTCCGTCCTCCTGACACTCCCCCTTGACATATTGATAAACATTGATGAGGTCACCCCTCAGCCTCCTCTTCTCCAGCTGCAGAGCCCCAGCTCCTTCAGCCTTTCCTCCCCAGGGAGATGTTCCACTCCCTCCATCATCCCTGGGGCTGCGCTGGACTCTCTCCAGCAGTTCCCTGTCCCTCTGGAACTGAGGGGCCCAGAACTGGACACAAGATTCCAGATGCGGCCTCACCAGGGCAGAGCAGAGGGGCAGGAGGACCTCTCTCGACCTACTAAGACACCTGCCATAACACCAGGTCAGGGGCAAGAACAAGGCCTTGGCAGGGAGGGGAGATGCTCGGGGGAGGACAGGTCCTGCCCCAGTGCCTGGCGTTGCATCAGCCGAGCTCTGCGGCAATTCCTCTGGCAGGAGGCTCTGCGTGATTTTTTGGGAGCAAAATTATGCATGTCCACGGAGTGCCATCTAGTGGGGTTTTTATTTTATCAGCCACGTCTCCTGGAAAAGAGCTTGCGTTTCCTTGATAAAAAAAACCCCGTGGTTCATAGGTTTGGTGTATGTCCGAGAGGAGAAAACAAACTAATTAATGCAAATTCTCCCTATTGTGTGCTCCCCCAGCAGCTCCTTGCCAATTGTGTTTTTCCATCTCCTTTCCTTGCATAACGTCTGCATTTTTTCTGGCACATCATCAATCTTGATTTAGAATGAAAGCTCCACAAGGAAAATATTGCATGTTTTCACTCGTATTTAAAGGGCGCTGTGAGGCAGTGGTACTACAGGATGGGTAAGTGCTGTAAGGTCTAGAGCCTGTTGTGAGAGACCCTGCAGAAATGGTCACATCTTTTCTCAACCTCAACACGGGTGACGGAGGGGAAAAGAGCAAAAGGAGTGTGTGTGTCTGTGTGTCTGCACTTTAAGCACATATTTGCATTTCTTTGAACACACAAAGGGTGTCACTGCAAGCACAGGTATGTGTGGGTGCCTGCCCAGGGCACATTCCTGGGTTTCTCCAGGGGACAGCTGTCTCTCCACACTGGTGGCACTCCACGTGAAGTGCAAGGGAGGATTTGGCTCCTTGTCTCTGCCCTGCCTGTCAATCCCTCAAGACCAGAAGCAAGCCTGATCCTTGTGCTCACGGTTATTCCACCCTGGAGATACTGGAGGGTTCCCTGTGAAAAATCTCTCAAGTGCTCTTATAGCCTAATTGTGTCCTTGGAGGTCCCCACAAGGTGTGGGAGATGCTGGACTGCATCGGGAGGACCTGTTTGGAAATCCTAAGTGTGAAAGGGGGAGACCAACAAGAGACATCGACAAGAGAGACAAGGAGAGACCAGCAGTAAAGGAACTGGAGGTGGAAAGGGCCAGGGCTGTGCTAAGGGACAGGCTGAAAGTCACAGGAGACTTACCCCTTGGGAGACCAGGTGAGCTACCATCAGGATTTCGCTGGGCTCCTCTGTCTCTGCTTTACCATCCGGATCCTCCGAGCCCTCCTCACCCAGCAGCTGCTCCGACACCGACATCGGCATCTGCCAGCTCTGGGGTCTGCTGTCCTCTGGTACAGAGAAGCTGGAGGGTGTTCCTTTGCAGAAATGCTGCAGAAGTGACACGGCGACGCACCTTCGAGGGCTCAGCACCCAGGGCAGTGATCAGTTACGGTGTCTGCATCGGAGTGACCTCATACACAGGTCACCTGTGCTAGGAACAGAAGGCAATATTTTCTTGAAACAAAACAGAGCAGCGAGGAAGGTTTTGTTTGCTGGAAAATCCTTAGATTTGAAAACATTTACTTCTGTGGTAGAATAAGGAGGGGATGCCGTTGTAACTACAGTATGCTTGTGCATTAAATAGAAAGTAGGAGACACTGTGGTCTAAGCACTGTATGTACATATTTTCAATATTTGTATAATCACATGCATATATATACATGTATGTATACCACACATATATCCCCCCAGACCCAGACACACACACACACACATACACATCTATATAAAGCATTGTTTCTAATTTATTTTTTTTTTTAAAAAAATACATAGCAGAATAACTGCTAGACTGAATTATTCTGCCTGCCTTAGAAGTGTGCTGGATGGCTGATATATTCTGGCTATTGAGAAAAAATAGTCAGCAAAACATTCAAAACCTGTCTGGACAGGTTCCTGTGTGACCTACTGTAGGTGACCCTGCTCTGGCAGGGGGCTGGACTAGATGATCTTTCCAGGTCCCTTCCAACCCCCAACATTCTGTGATTCTGTGAAAAAAAGATGCTTCTCCTTTCACCCTCTCTTTGTGCTTATAGACTGATTGACCAAAGTTTTACAATCCAGAAAATAATAATGTTTATCAAAATCTCTTGCCAAAGATTGACTGTAAATTTAGATTTTCTTTTTAAATAAAATGATAAGGATAGCGCTGCCAGAGTGGGGTTATGTCTGCTACCCTTTGTGGGTCCAGTGAGTCTCTCAGCATCAGTCCTAGATAGCATGAATCAGATTTTACTCATTCCTTACTCAAATCATCCCCCACAAATGACTTGTCTGAAGGAGAGCTGAGTAAAGCCCTGGGAATCTGGCAGTGTAAAATGGTAGGTACTTAGCTATCTCCCTAGCTTTATTTACACACTCATCATCAGGATATCTGAAAAAAAGCCTACATCTGCATCATCGCTCCACCCAGGAATGCTGCTGCAGCATCAGACCTCAGGTATGGCTGTGTGGCAACACAGGGTGCCCCTGATGTAGCTTTGGAGGACTGATCCAGGTCAACATGAGCTGTCTCCAGGTCAATATGAGCTGTCTCCTCTGTGGCATTTCTCTGTTCTCTCTCCTACCCAGGACGGCCCCATGCACAGGGGAGAAAAACAGAGAGAGAGAAAGGCTTCATTGAATCTCAAACTCAGTTGGAGGTTTGGATTCCCAAGTGGGATCCTTGGGCTTGGAAACATTTAGCTTGGCTCTGGGTTTTGTCTCCGTACTTTTGGCTGCTGGTGGTCTCTTATTTGCTATAATTCATCCTCAGATAGTCCCGGTGCCTGTAGGAGCCTCGCTGTGAAAAGGCTTCGTGTTTATTCACTGGATCAGCCTGTTGTTCCACTCAGGCAATTACTGCTCACGTTTCTCTTGCGGGGGAAGAAAAGAGCAGTTTAATTTATTCCAAGTGAGATCCCCTTCTCAGCGAGGCTGATGGCAACAACACCATGGACTTGTGCAGAGAGGGGAGCACGACCACGTGCTGCAGGTGTGAGTCACCACCAGCCCGTCACCACCACTGCTTTGGGACGGGACAACTGTTTCTTAAAAGGTCATCACTGAAAATTACCCTGCTCCTTATTAAAATTTGCACTTGATCAATGGGATGCCACAGTCAAAGGGAAAATATCCTGGCTGCTGAGGCTTCTTTTGGGATTATGGACTTCATGGCGTACTCCATCCCTGGTGACCCCACAGCCACCATCATTGTCCACCATCATCTCTGCAGGAGAGCTGGGCTTGTGGGCAGGTTTTGCATTTGAGGCTGGCTCAGGCTGTCGGGCACATGCCATAACCTGACACATTGTTTATCTAAAACATATTCCAGTTTGAACCTCTCTGTTCTCGAGAGACTTTGGACACAGCCAACATGGAAGCAGCGAAGGGGCCCCTTTGGGAATTGGCCCAAACAGAGTCAAAGCTGTTGGTGGTGGTCCAAGAATATCAATTGATTCTGCCAATGCACACACCCCCTCGGCACTCGAAGGGCCTCGGCGTTGGCCCGTGTGTGCAAAATCTCGCCCTGGGGACCTGCTGATGTTGTGAACTGTTGGCATCCTCACTAGTCAGCACTGGGACTGAGATGGGAACGTGGTGGAGAGGCCCTACTTGGTACCAGCTGCCAACATCTGCTCCCGTGGGGAGACCATGCCGGCAGCAGAGCATCTGCTGGGGGCGATCACAGCGGGTACACGGTTGGCTTTGCCCATGAGAGAGTGGTGACACACAACTGGGGCGACTGTTTGGGAGAAGCTGCTCTCGGACCTGCAGAGAAAGAAATCACCAGACGTCGCTAATTAACAGCCACGGCCCTTTTACACCAGCATCCTCAGGGCCTTGGGAGTGCAAAGGACTGGTGCAAATGATGTGTGCAGCAGGGACCTGCTACTCTGAACAGCACAGGAAGGCTTTGAAGCCATTTCTCATGGGCACCGGTGACCCAGAGAAGGACCAGCCCCCAAGTAGTTGCTCCTAATTGAGGTAGGGATAAGGGAGTGGGGCACTAAGCCCAGATTCATTATCTCTAATTAATGTCCTTGACTCATCCCTGCTTGCTGGTGTGAAGCTCTGGCTGCAGCTGGACTTGCTGCCCATAAAAATGTGCAGGAAGGAAGCACCTTCACCCAATGGCTGCTTGGTTGAGGGAATGAAGCAGCTCAGAGGAAAAGCAGATGTTGCAAATCTGTATGAAGTGAGCATGTTTATCCTGGGTTGTATAAGCAGGCTCAGTGCACAGGGTGTCTTTCTTTAGCCTCCCCTGAGAGAGCTGGGATCTCTGGGATCTGGATGGTGCTACTTAAACAGCCTTTGTCAATGTTCTTTCTGGTGCCAGAAAATTCACCAGCCTTCTAAAAAACCTCTGACTGATGGGGTTTTGCTTGATGAGGGGCACAGTGAGAAGTTTCACTGCTTGCCTCCAGCGTGGTTTTGCTTGTCTCCCGCTTGTTCACTTCTCGAACATGGACCACTGGTGGGCAAACAGCTCGGAAACCGTCCACCTTTCCATGAAGGACCGCTTGGAGCTCTTCTCCCTCTGCCCAGGCTGTGACACCCTGGGGTGCCAAGGTTTCAGGTAGCTCCGAACTGGAGCCTGGAGCTCTGGCACGCTGAAGCCGTGCGGCATTGCAACCTCTTTTAGCCTGCCTTACATCACCACGATGGAGCAAGCAAACAAAATGCGTGTAATCAAGAGAGGCGAACGTGACAAGAACGATAACTCACATGCCACTCTGCTTGCTCACCCAGAGTAAGTTAGGCAGAAGCTATATATAGAAGTGAGATTGCTAATAACTGGCACGGGAAAACCTTCAGCGTCTCCATTCAATTCATTTACACCTCCCACAAAGAAGACAAAGAAAGCCTCTTTGAAGGACTGCCAACCTGCTGCCATCTGAGTCAGTCACTCTCAGCCACAGCCTCTAGTGCAGCCTCCGCTACCCGATGTCGTGCACGTCGAGAGCCGGATTCATGGCTCGGTTACCTCCAGGCAAACTGCTGAGCAGAGGTCAGGCCAGCTTTGCTAAGATCAGCACCTGGCCTCACCATCACCCATTATCAAGACCCCCAAATCCTCTGGCTCAGCCAGCATGAGCTGGCATGAGGGGAGATCACTCACCTTTGACTTCAGGGCTCCCTTTGTGGGTCAGACCTCACAGGCTCCTTGGCAAAGATGACCAGCAGTGAGCTACACCCAGCAACCAGCTGCGGATTAACTGAATGCTGAAAAGTGTCTCTGACATAAAAAAAAGACCTGTTTTAAGCATCTGGACATTTTCTGCTACATAAATAGTAACTATTGCATAGCTTTCTGCAGCTGATTGGTAGTAAACGAATGTCTGAGACATAAGAATGAACAGCCCCACATGATTTTTACCCATACACCACCCTCCGTGGGATGTCTGGAACTGTCAGTGCAAGGCTCAGGCTGAGCACTATGTCAGGTATGACAAAGGTTTGGCATCTTTCTGCCAATGTGTTTTTCCAGGCACTTCATCATAGTTTTGACCAGGGCAGGAAAGCTCAGCTGAAGATGTACAACAAGCCTGTGACAGGCAAACTGAGCTGAGATGTCCTGGTTGCAGAGCAGCAGTCAGATGTGAATGATTTTTGATCCTTTAGAACAAGGCTGGGATTAAACCTAAAAACAACAGGTCCATCCTGACAGCACTTCTGCAGCCACTGCCTTGCAGAGCAATCAGGAGGCAAATGTGAGGTACCTCCTTGTCCTGGGCCTAGGAGGCAATTAATACTGGAGCTGTGATCAGTGCTGGCCACACACCTCCCTGGAGGTATTTAAAAGATATGTAGATGTGGTGCTCAGGGACACGGGTTAATGGTTGGACTTGAGGATCTTAAAGGTCTTTTTCAACCTAAATGATTCTATGATTCTATGAAGATGATGGGCAGCAGGGTGGGTGGTGGCCACCTCGTACATCGTCACCTCTCCAGTTGCACACTCAGGGGGAACAGACCTGCTGCTGCAGCCCTTCTACGTGCCTTTTTTCCACCTTCGTGTGAAATAAAAATAGAATAGATACACCCTCTGGAGCTGGGATTGATCCAGCTCTGTGCCCATGCAGAGGGGTGCGGCAAGCACAGGTCAGCCAGAGCCCTCTCCTCCTGCCCCAACAACGTTCTTGAGTTCCCAGCAGGTTGGTACAAATGGGGAAAGCCCTCTCTTCTGGGAAAGCATGGCCTGCTGAGGAAGAGAAGGCACTTGCCTGGGGAGGTGCTTTTCATACAGGGCTGTTACCCCAACATTCTCTGACTAGATCCTTGGAGGAAGAAGGCACCTGAGTTTCCCCACCTGATTGTTGGTGGAGAGGCAAACACCTCCCGTAAGGAACCCACCACTGCTTGGACCTGGAGAAGCTGCAGGACATGGTTTCTATCCTGAACTACCTATTGTTTTCAGTGGGGAATTATGTGCTTTGGTGCCTATTTGTATGGATCTGGAACATCACTTGTCATGCCTTTGCCCCTCAACAATGAAATGAGGGTATTGGGCTGGCCCTCCTTTACAGGTTTCTGAAGATAAATCCACCACTGCCCCTCAGACACTGCAGAAAGGTTGCAGGGATGAACTCGATAGGTCAGCTGTGACCTCCCCTGTGTTAAATCTTGTTAGCATCCATGGTGTGGCTTTCAATATGTGCATCAACACACAGGTGAGTGAGACCTTGCTACACTGGGCATATGGCAGATGTTGTTAAGATCTCCTCGAGTCTATGATGGTTAATCTACCCCAAGGAGAGCTTGTTTTCCAACTCCTACATGGAAAGACAATGCAGTCCAGCTGCCAGACAGTCATGGTTTAACCTCCTGAAAGGCAGCTGCCCAGGTTAGCTGGAGTTGAGGATGTGGGTGCAGTGTGCTGTGTGTGTAGGAGGTTAAAGACTCTTCTGCCCTGCTGTTTTCCCCAGTGGTCCATGGCTCCATACCCCCCCCAAAGGAGCCACTCTGCCCTCATTTGTAGATGCTGAGTGATGGCAAGGCAAGTTTTCCCTGCAAAACTCTTCCAGGGATGAACTGTGCTCCCTCTAGAAGCCCAGCACCTTGTTTACAGACATGGCCATAACGTCTCTGAGGTGCTGATTTAGGGAAGGGTTACGGTGCCAGCCCTTGTACCAGTGAGAGGAGACGCCGACAGTGATCGATTGAGGCGATGAGGGCAATGCTGAAGAGAAGGAAGTGTTGACAGAGGCAAAACTGAAATCTGTCCAGAGCCTAACAAAGGTGTGAGGCTGGAGCCACTCCAAGGAGCCATGGGAGAGGCCACTGGGTTGAACGTTGTTTTCTCTGACCCTTTGCCAATACATTTCCCAGATCGTGACAGATGATTTGGGTTTTCAGTTGCAGCACGCACTTTTTCCCTCCTGCCTGGTCCCTCACACTTCCACACCCGACTGACCACAATGAGGAGAGCGGTGTGCCGATCGGTGCCGATCGGTATCTTGGCAAGGCGGCTCGCTTGAGGAACAAAGTGTGACCACATTCCAGGGAACAACGACTGTCCCAATAGCAGGCTGCAAACAGGGGCAAAGAGAACATTGGACATGCACTTATGAGACTCTTAGTGGGCTTCTGCCTCCCCTGGGCACCCCTGGGGGCTGATATTTATCTTCCTGAGATTGCTTCAGCTGTAGCTGCTGTTCTGAGCTTCTCATGACCTGAGGCATTAATGAGGCTTGGACTCAGGCAGGTCCCTTTTATCAGCCTCCAAAGAATTCCCCTGTGCTCTAATTCAATGAGCTGAAGAGAAGTGGTGTGTCAAGACAACACAGCTATGTCATACCCCACGGTTTGCATTCCAGTAGCCAATAAAGCCCCCACACGGTGCCCATGAGAGACAGGAATACCTGCAGGAAAATGGCTTTTGCCCCCGGGTGATTGTTGAACGGAGAAAATCTTACGTGTCTGGAGAGGCTGCTTGTGCCATGGCAAGAGCACAAGCCCAGAAATGCTCTCCTCCCCAGCCTGAAGAGTTATCAGGTATGGGATTCATCCACCTGAGCTTGCATTTTTGAAAATCCAACGTTTGTGTCCAAACCAGTCAGCCACGTCAGTGGTGTGCAGAAGACATCTTCAGAGGGTGGAGGCAGGTCAGAGGAAAGCCTTTCAGAGGCACGTGGAGTCCTACACAAGGATGCATCAGGTGTAGTGGTCCGATCTCATGCTAAAGGGGATAATGCTCAACCTAACTGATCTTCACATTTTGATGCATTAGTAGTGGTGACTGCTGTGGGACTGAGATCTTGGGAAGTCACAGAATTCATGGCCTGGAGACCTGCTCACCAAGGTAGAACAGGCACAGCAAAGACGAACAGCAAAGGTGTTTTCTGCACATGGCATCGTCCGCATTCAACACAGGGAAAAGGTGCCGAAGGAGGATAAGAATCAGGGTGAGATTTGCCCCTCTGTGCAAGGCTAAACCTGGACAGTCATGATTAAAACGGTCCCCTCTGACATCAATAAAAGGAAATGGAGGTCACTATTCCTTTCCCCCTTCCACTAAACCTTTGCTGTGCACAGTCATAAAAAGCTTATTGCTGGTTGTATTGCTTTTGCACTCCAGATCCCCATCTCTCAGGACCCAGAGTAAGGCTCTTGCACTCATTGCCACATAAATGAGCCACCTACTAAGGAGCTGAAACCACTACCAGAGGTAGAAATGTTCAGTTGCACCCATGTAGGAGAAAATGCACTGGGAGGAGGATGGTTTTGGCTCTTGCAGGCTGTGTGAATAGAATTGGGTTCACTGATGGCTTCCAGCATTGCCAGGGGTGTCTGAGCATCTTAACATCCTTGTTGACGTTGAGGCTGGTCACAACATGTAAACAACAGATACAAACCCTACAAGGACATAAAGGCCAATGCTTGTGCCCGTTTTGGTTACATTTCCATTTGACATCCGCACTGCTCTCCCTTGTGCCCAGCAGGCAAGGGCAGTGCCACCATCCCCTCTCTGAAGGTGTGAGCTGAGCCACCCTCCAGCGGTGCTGTGGCGGAGCAGAGAGGTGAAACTCAGTTCTCTGATTTCCTGGGCAGTCTTTACTGATGTCAGTAGTGATAATTGTAAATAAAACCCAGATATGTACATTCCCAGACCTGGAAGCTCATTTTACAGGGACTGCAGAGAACAGACCATGGGGCAACAGCCATCAGTGATTAATACCCATTTAGAAAACAAGCTTGATCTGTTACTCATTCTTTGTGAGAACAGCAAACAAAGCCTTTAAGTCAGGGTGATAACAATAGTGTCCTGCCTTGCAGCCACTCACTGCTGTCGGGACATGACTCTTCATGTCCTCGTGTGCCGCCCCTTGCACGGCAGCGGACACAAATCCTTCCTGTAGTCACCAGCCTGTGTCTTCTGCAGCCCACAGAGATCGTCCTGCCTTTTCAGCAGGTGCTGTTGCTGACAGTGCATTCACTTTCTGTTTGAAGTATTTAGGCTAAAATAATTTCTTTGACAGCCTCAGTGGCCTGGGATAGGAGGCTCCATGTGTGGCGCAGCTGCCTGCCCGAAGCAAGCAGAGGGTTTGGTCCATCGTTGTAAGGACCTGGCCAGGGGAGGTCACAGTACAGACCAGCTTTTATCCCTATGCTCAGCAGCCCTCTCGGGAGTGATGCACAGGACTGCGCACCCTTGCCTGGTAGCTAGAAGAAAGCTCTGCTCAGGTATCATTCATTCATCTGGTCACCAAAAGCAGCATTATGTCAGACAGATGACACAGACATAGTCAAACCAGTCAGATGCAAGTTCATTCTGTGCCCTGTTTGACAGCTCCATGCTGTAGCCCAGCGTCCCACAGCACGCAGTGGTGGCAGGTCATCTTCCTTCTACCTTCTTGTCACCCCTCAGGGGACAAGGTTAGCTCACTTGGTTAGAGCGTGGTGCTGATAACACCAAAGTCGCGGGTTCAATCCCCGTTCGGTCCCCATGTGTTGCCTGATCTAGCTGAGAGGCGTCCCTGTCCATGGCAGGGAGATTGCATTAAATGATCTCTAAGGTCCCTTCCATCCTAGGCCATTCTATGATTCTATGAATTTCAGGCTCTGGCATAGGCAGGTCAATGATGATATTTAGGCTCTATGACCACTGAGTGTTGTAACCTCAAATATTTGGGTGTTTGGCTCCTGCCATAGAGCTGAGAGGTTGAAGATTGCTTAGAGACAACCGTTGGGGAAATGAAGAGTATGTCTCAGCTCTTGCTGATCACTGACCATAGACATGTGAGAAGGCTACTGCGAATTTCCTCTTCCCAAAGGCACAGCTCTGCCCTGAAACCAGGTAGACACCATTTATTTCAAATGAAGAGCAGGGACCACTTTCGGTCAGGACTTTGTAAGACCTGCTTTCCAGTTTTAGGAAGCAACTCATTTTCAAAGATTTGCTTAAGCATGTGGTGACCAGAAAGGGAATTCACATCTCCTCCGCAGAATCACAGAATGGTTGGGGTTGGAAGAGACCTCTAGAGATCATCTAGCCCAACCCCCTGCCAGAGCAGGGTCACCCAGGGCAGCCACACAGGAACGTGTCCAGGCAGGTTTGAAAGTCTCCAGAGCAGGAGACTCCACACCCTCTCTGGGCAGCCTGGGCCAGGGCTCCGGCACCCGCACAGGGAAAAGGTTTTCCTAATGTTTTTATGGAACCTCCTGTGCTCCAGCTTGCACTCATTGCCCCTTGTCCTGTCAATGGACGCCGCTGAAAAGAGTCTGGCTCCATCCTCCTGACACTTCCCCTTTACATATTTATACACATTGATGAGGTCACCCCTCAGCCTCCTCTTCTCCAAGCTGCAGAGCCCCAGCTCCCTCAGCCTTTCCTCCCCAGGGAGATGTTCCACTCCCTCCATCATCCCCGTGGCTGCGCTGGACTCTCTCCAGCAGTTCCCTGTCTTTCTTGAACTGAGGGGCCCAGAACTGGACACAATATTCCAGATGTGGCCTCACCAGGGCAGAGCAGAGGGGCAGGAGGACCTCTCTCGACCTACCAGCTACTCCCCTTCTAATCCCTCCCAGGATGCCATTGGCCTTCTTGGCCACAAGGGCACATTACTGGCTCATGGTCATCATGGAATTTCCTATATTCTAGCGAACACCCTTTATTCCTTGTCCTGTTACTGGGCACCATCGAAGTGAGACTGGCACTCTCCTCTTGACACTCACTCCTCAAATATTAGTATAGACTAATAAAATCCTCTCTCAGCCTTCTCTTTTCAGGACTAAACAGCCCCGGTTCTCTCAGCCTAACATCCCGAACGGCACACTACAACCTGGGTTAAAACCAGCGTGGGAAAAGGGCACGGCGTTCCCTGCTCCTCCTGCACACCTCACCTGCCTGCACACTTTGCACCTCCACAGCCTGCTCGCAAAAGCCCACCGTCAGACCTAGCCTCCCTCCTCCTCGGAGCACGACAGAGGTGCCGAGGATCCCAGCTGAGCCCTTTGCAGGCTTTGCCTCATCGCTGGCCCCCACGAGTGGTTGGTGCTGGGGAATCCACGCTCCACAGGTGAGCGCAACGCTGCGGGTAATCAATTATCTCGGTCACACATTGTTTTCATTCCTTGCCTATGCGCATTTCCCAGAGAGCTGATTATGTCACTCATTAACCTCCCAGACCTCTTTATTTTCTTTATGCAAAGAGCCGGCTTTTGTCAGGCCAGCACGTTCATATTTCGGCTGAGCTTCCAGAACAAAGAGTCCCCACTAATTCCTTTCTGCTTAGTCATACCCAAGTCACGTAGAAAGCTATTACCAAAATTGGTACAGAAAGGTTGCCAACCGCAAAGCTCCAGCCCAGCTGCGTGTGGTGAGATTTGCATATCAGCGAGCTGGGGAGAAGGCTCAGTGCAGGCAGCACTTACTGCAAAAGATGTTTTTGTTCGTTTCTGTGAGTGAATGTTTGCAAAGTCAGAGCCTTTCCCAAAACAGTGGAGATAATCCTCCCTTCTGGCCTGTCCTCCCAGAAGCTTTTATCCTCTCTCAGCACTTATGTCAAGGCCAAGCTAAGCTGGCATCTCAGTGGATTAAAATCCATTTTTTGGGGGTTGACCACATGAAGATGTTTGCTTCTTGACAGCTGAGGAACGTGGCGCCGTGAAAGCATCCCACATCCCTTCTCACCTCTACGTGCTGCAAAGCATCATATCAGAGCGGTGCTACCGCGCAGTTGGCTGCTCAAGCCCTGCTGCATGACTGCCCAATTCTAGCCAAGATTAAGACAGGCAGCACGTGTTACAGCAGCAGGGCAGGGAGGTGCAAGCTAGGGAGATATGCACGTCTAAGGTCACAAACCACTCTTGCTTCACCACAGGGAGAGGTACCTGCAGCAGGGATTCCTCGGTAGCATCACTACAGCAGCCACAGATGTTCCTCCAGAAGAAAGACAGGTCATCATTTCCAGGCTGCATTCCCAGCCCCTTGTCTAAAATCATGCAGGGAGCTCCTCCATGTAGTGTTTTCTGAGTTAGGATTTACGTTTTCCATTTTTACCTTAGAGCTACACAAACTAAGAAACCTCCTTTCAAACCACATAACTGAGGTTCTCACAGCACCACGTGAACCCAGAGCCTGGGGATTCTAAAGAAGATTTTCACAAGATTTGCAATCATACCCTAATGTCCGGTGCTGATGCATTGCTGAGGTGAGCCAGTATCCCACAAAACAGTGCTGTACCTCAGCCTTAGCTCTTGTTCTTCTTGCAGATGGCAGCAGGTTAGAGCAGCTGAAGTGATCCTAGATTCACCTGATGCTGATGACTAGATGCAGAAGACAGTGGTCTAAAACCATGGTGACACAGGATATAAAAGAGTAACATCTCCACGGCTGCAAGTCATGACAAATAATCTCAATAACAGTCACTCTCAACCCTTGATTTGGCAGAGGGAGAGCCTTTATGGTCCTGTAGAACATCTCACCTTCTTCACTATGAAGGTACTCTACCCTCACTGTGACATGGCCATGGAGGAAGTGCCTCCAACAGCAACATTGTGCCTGCAGCTGCTGGTTGCAGTCACCTTTGGAACAGCCCAGGACACAAAGTACAGTGAAATAACGAAGGGCTGGGTGCAACATGCCCTTCTCGGGCAAGCCCTTGTGCCTGGGAAGGTCTGTGCCTTAGGGCTGCTTTGCAGAGCTGGGTGGGGTACGCTCCCGGTTGCAGCTTCTCTGCCCAGAGGAATCTGTGCTCTCCATGAACTGTCATCTGAATAGTTATTGTTAAAAATGCCTAATGTTAACGAAGATTTGCGTTACATCATCTGTCTGCAGCGTATATACCTCTTCCTTAGGTGACGTCTGTCACCACGTAGATAAATAAGATGCCTCCCAGGGCTGCCACAACTCATAATTTTCACACCTCTCATTATGCCATTAACCTAGGGCAGATCATCCTCCTAGCATTTCTGTTCATCCCTCTGACACAGCTAGACCAAGGCTTTGCTATATCATGTCCAGGCAGCCGTAGCACAATGAGGCATCTGCTGCTGCGTGCAATTAGCTGTGCAAAGCAGCCTGGCTTGCTGGCACCAAATTACAAAGGTTTGAGCCTAAAAACATGGTGATTTGAGCTGCGAAAGCGGCGTGGAGGACGACTGAGACAGAGCTGAGCCTCCAAGGATTTACCAGCTCCTTTCAGCTTCTTACTTACAACGGCAAATGTTAACGGGAGGTTCAGGAACTGTTCCTGATTGATTTCTTTCCCTCTCGCCGTACACAGGCAACAGCATCAGGTCCTGCTGAGAGTATGGAGGGAGCACATGGAAGCTGGAAGCTGCAGGGCTATCATGGAAAGGGAAAGTTGACCTACAGGGCTTTTCGTACCACGGCTGATCAAAGTCAAGTTCAGAAGGTCTTTTCTGAAACTAGCTTTGCACCATGGACAAACCTTCAAAGGCAAGGGACAATTCAGATTCTTGGGTGTCCAGTAGTTCAGAGGAAGATGTGTTTGGAGAGCAATGACAGACCCTCCGCTAGAGGCAAGACTCCCTAGCTCCCCACCTCTGGACACTCAACCCAATGTCAGTGAGACCCTTCAGTCATTTCCCGGCTGTGGGTAGTCAGTCTTTTGGACAGAGACATCTTGTCCAGACTCTTAGACTCTTAGACCCTCTCTGTCATAGACTCTTGAAAAAGCCTTGCATCCTGAAAAGCAATTAGCAATAACATACGCCACGCTTCTCTGTGCCCAGTTTTCCCCTTTCCTCTCGCAGACAACAAAGCTCTAGCTGACCCCAGGAGCAAAATGTCCTGCGGATGATATTCTGGTGGAAGGCCTTGGCTTTTAATTTCAACCCTCTCACCCTCTGTGGGGACTGCAAAGGGGAAGATGTGCCCGTCTAAGGAGTGGTAACATGCAAATACCTTCAGTTTGCAGACCAGTCATGCAATGTCTTCTACAGACACCAACTTCAGCCTAAGCATCTGCTTGTGTTATCTCATCCCCTCACAAGACTGACTCTAACCCTGTGGGGACAAGTTTGTCCTCCACAACCAACCAACCTTGCATCACACCTGCAAACACTAACCTTCTACTCGGAGAGTTTCATAGGGGATTGGGAATCAGAGGGGAGCTGTCACGTATGGAGCTCTGTGTGTCTACAGCAATGTAAGACTTCAATCCAGAGACGCAGGCAGCCAGTTTACGTTCACCACGTTGCAGATCATTACAGAGGGAGCACACGCGCGCACACACTCGCACGCTTCTCTCATGAAGCCTACTTTTGTTCTCCCTTGTTTTGTTCTCTTACACAATAAAAAAAAAATCCTTCTGGCTCGGAGCACCTTCGCTCACCGCGTACAGAGAAACACGCGTTTTGCCAACAACTCTCCTGAAGAGACACCCTGCAGGGATATCCTGTCTGCACTTTTCCTATCATTAAGCAGAGGGTGGAAGCCTGCATCTGGGGAACTATCAAACACCCACTCTGTTCGCCACTTTGCCAATGTTATCAGTGTTTGTCCCTGCTCTGTTCTACGTCCGCCGATGTACTGCTGAATTCCTTTCCAAAATGTCATAAAACGACGGGGACGGCTCTGTTGTTTTAGGGAAGAGGAGAACAGCCCGAGCGCGGCGGAGAATGTTTATGCCATGGGGACGTGCACGTACCTCGTGTAGGGTGTCTGCAGCAGAAATATGAGTGTCAAAAGGCCCGGGGTGTAGGCAGTTTTGTGTGCGCTCCTTTGGAGGAACGTCAGCACCCAGGAACCTAAAGCGCCGGCAGTGTTAGGTGGCAGCTCAGGTTTTAGGTTTCTCAAGGATGCCTACATGCTGGGCTGGAGCACTTAATCCCCTCAGGATTTAGCTCTTTGGACATGGTGAGCTGCTTGTGCACAAGCCCTGGAGAGACTCTTTAAACTAGGCGTTCCCCACTTTCTGTTTTTTTGGCAAGACCTGATCCGTTAGGCATGTGCAGAGCTTGCCAAACCCACACAAAAGACAGCAGAGACGAGCCCTCAGACATGTGTGTGTACCAGCAGACTCAAAGCCCAGTGGTTACAGCCCTATCCTGGGCTGTGGGAGAGGCCAAGTGTGAATAACTTTACCTGGTTTATGCCATAGCAATTAAACACACAGCCCTCTCGGTAGGAGAAAGAGAGGTTATCTGGGATGGGATTTTCATATCTTTCCTTATATTTTGCACAACTAATTAGTCACTGGCTAAAGGAGAGGCTTGAAAGTAAGCAGGCTACTGGGTAGAGTAAGATCTTTTACTTCTAAGACTTCTTTTACCATGGGAAACACCTGATCTGTTCTGGTATTGAACTTCTGGGGAACTCTCACAGCTAATATTCCCAACTGCCTACCTCCCTTCTCTGTATTTCTTACCAATTTAGGCAACCCTCTGCTCAGATTGGGTCCTCCAGCAACACTTTGTGCATCTACCAGCTGAGACAAAAGCATCTCCAAAACTTTGCATTACTAAAGTATCTTCATCTTGCTACTCTGGCAGAGGAATACCTAAAATTTGTGTTTTGGCATCTCCAAGGGCTCTGGAGGAAGCTTGGAGAAGAAAAACGCGATTGAATAGAGTTTGCCAATGCAGTGGATTTGAAGTACTTCACACTCATCAATTTAACCAGCTTAACTTCTGTGGCAAACAGATGAGGATTATTGCAAAGAGGGAAGTGGTGTGGAAACGTGGGTCTGTGGGAGGGCTGCAGGAAGGTGACTTATGGCTGAGCTAAGCTGAAGTTGAGCCCACTGGAGAAAACGATGAGAGGGATTGACTTTGGAGCATGCAGGAGGCAGAGATGCTTCTCTGAGAGGGAAAGGGAAAGCAGTGGTTGAAGGATGGGCTTGCTGAATCCCCGGAGTGGTGGGCAGCAGCAGATGGGGCATGGAGGAATGCAACCACGGCCAAGAGGAGAGCTCAGCAGAGGCGACTGGGGGCAATGAAAGAGATGAGTGGAGATACAGCTCAGGCCAGTCTGCTGTCTTATTTTATTTGCAGTGAAATTTTCCAGATCTGGATAAGAGTCTGAAAAAATGAGGCCATGACCACCCTCAGGACAGATGAACTTCCTGACACCTCCTCAGGCTACACTCCAGTTTGGAGGTGAAGATGGGACTTCAGCAGGCTGTTCCCTGCATTCAGGTTCTAAGCATCCATCCTGATCAGATGTAAAGAGCAGCCCTGGGCCATCAGGATGGGCTGGGACTAGCCCATCAGCCGTCCCTTGGCTTGTCACTGCAGACCATGTGGTTGAGAACTGGTGTCTATGTCCGGGGCTGACATTTCCCCATCACAGGGGCTCCAGCACATAGTATCAGCCAGGCCACAAGCAGAGAGCAGGTGGGTGGTATGTTTGGGTTGACTCACAACTGACAGCATGATGTAGCCTCAGTGGCTGAAGAGCTTGCCTGGAAGCAGATAAGACTGTTTTTGGGTGTCCTTCCTCATGGCACCATGGAAATTCTTTACTATGAGGGTGGTGAGACACCGGCACAGGTTGCCCAGAGAAGCCATGGATGCCTCATCCCTGGAAATGTTCAAGACCAGGCACCTCTGGGTCTGTTCCAGACCAGGTTGGATTAGACTTCGAGCAACCTGGTCTGGCGGGAGGTGTGTCTGTCCATGATGGGGGGTTGGAATAAGATGGTCTTTAAGGTCCCTTCAACCCAAACCGTTCTGTGAAACCCTCTCTTTCCCAGCCTCTCCCTAGGGCTGACCATGTCCATCAGAAGGCGAGACCCCATGACCCATGGGCAACGCTGAGCAAAAGGAACGCACATCTCCGCATGATTCACGCCAGAGAAAACCACTCCGTAAACACAGCGTAGGCTATTTTGAGGAATCCCTGAAGTATAAATAGTAACAGCTCTGGGGGAGCCAAGCCCTCTCACCTCCTCTGCTGCTCATCTGCCTTGTTTTCTCGCAGGCTTTCTATTATCTTCAGTAACAAAGGAGATCTGCAGCATCCAAGAGATGTCAGACATAACTAACGTGTGGCCTTCGGAGCAAAACCACTCGATGGCAACACCACGCTCCCCGAACGGCAGCTCCCGTGGGAGGCTCGGTCTCCGAGAGCTCAGAACCATCACAGACAGTCAAGGAATTTCTGTGATAAATAGACAAAACAACCAGTGGCAAGAAAACGGACACAATTTCCTCCTTTCTTCACATCTCCACCGTTTTTGTATCAGGAAACTGAGACACGGTGAACGCTTGAAACACAACTGCTTTGGGTGAACTGCAAACAAAGCTAGTGGTGTTAAGCATCCTCTACAAATACACTGGTTGTACCCAAACCAACACATTAACAGCAAAGCTAACAAAATTGAGTGCTGCTACGAATTTGCAGTATCTTATGTCTGCAGATTTGGAGTGGATCATTTTGATATTCTGTTTAAATTTACTTTCCCAAGTGAAACCTTTGCCTCAATACACTAAAATCACTTTTTAAGAGTCCAAACATGATCACTGCTTGCTCAGAATACATTTCAGTAACCTGAGATAATATTGCCTACAAGAGTATTTTCTTCTAATATGAAATTCCCAATGGTTTTACATCATTTTATGTCGGAATAGAGAATTGCAGAATTTCTAGTGAAGCAGAAAATCTGTTTGCTGCCCTCAGCTCCGATCCCTCTGGACTTGTAGTCAGATACCAAGAGTTATAGCATAAACCAGCCTGTGAGAATGAAGTTTCATGGCAGGCTGGTTAACCAGTAACTGAAATTATGGTTGCATCTGTCCAAGGGCAGAGACATACAGCAAAAAGACACTGCTAGCACAGACTGATCCCTTGCCAAGTTTGCGTTGTGATTCCTCAGCACCTAATTACTCCTACTTTAATTAAACTTTCTTGTAAAACTTTCGTTGTTTCCTTCCCTAAATGATCTGCTTCTGCAGACTGGAGTCTCTCATCTCCTACCAAAATTGCAAATAGAGCTGGATGGAAATTCTGACTTTCTTAGTTTGCTGGAAACATTTTTGGTTGATTTTTTTTTTCCTCCCCAAATCACGTATTTCTGATCTCTTCATTGCAAATCGTCATTTTGACAGGAGAAATTTTTTTGCCATTAAAATTTTGAGCCCCTGAGTAAAGTAAGTCAAATCAATTTGATCATTTAAAGACCTGAAATAATTTTACTGAACGTAACAAACTGTCTGATTCAACGTCTCTGGACTTCATTTCTTCCTCTACCTGTTATTTGGGGGAAAAAATCAAGATATTGTCAGCGTTGCATTTGCTCCAGCATTGCACTTATCATCGGAAAACCTTTGTAAATTCTTCAGAGACTGTTGTGGATTTGTACACTCTTCATAACAGTGAGATCTGTCCTCTAGGTGGCACAAATCAATACATCAATACATCAATAAACCATATCAATAATTAATAATTAACCACATGTACAAGTGCTGAGGTTTAAAGGGCATACACTCACGTTTTCTTCAAACTGGATTTAACTTCTACCTTGTTCTCTGTATGAATTTCTGTCTTTGACTGATTTTTGCAGCTTCCTTACCCAAACGCTCATCCCACATATCTCCCCCAGAAGAATGACCTAGAGAGATCTGGAATGGATATAAGCTGCTGGCCAAATAAAACCAAGCTGCTTAACAGGGACTTCAAGCTTACGTGTCATCTGCTGGTATCTGAGCTGGATCCTGAATATTGCTGTGTCTGCAACCTGGAATACTTTGGCATCTGCAGAAAGCAGCTGCTGCAGAAAAAGGGTATTTGCGCCCATCCGGGTGGTAGGAACCCCACTGAACTTGTCTCGGCTGGAAATAGTCATGTTACACAAGCTGTTCTCGTGCACTTGCTGCAAAGGATTGGTATCATAAAGCAGTTAGCAATAGAAGACAGCTCCGAGGTGGTGATTAATTGCATTACACCTATTGTAATTATAAATTCCAGGTCACTCATCATGCTGGAAATCTGAAGGAGTTCAACCATCAGGGTGGAGCAAACGCAGACATCCATATTAAAGTGTTCCAATGAACACCCAACGTACAAGGAATGTCTCCGCAGGGCTGTCTAAACACACGTTGCACTTCTCTTTTTCTTGCCCTTTGGGCACAGAAAGTGTATAATCAGACAGGCGCACAGGACAGACTTGTAACTATCATTCAGTTTAATTCTATAAAAAAAAAAGCTTTCTACCTGCAAATGTTTCCCTTTGACGCGACTTTTCCATCCACAGAAGAAGGGTGAGGGTGCTTTGCTTCCCAGGTAGTGAGAAAGGAATAGGATGAGCTCGTAGCCTTTAGAGCCCTTACATTTTTGAGAGAAGGAATAGCTCGGGATGAGAATATTCAGGAAATTTCCTGGTGCAGGTGTGTTACAAGTTTTTACCAGCAAGAGCTCCCACAGTAGCGTGGAGGGATGTTACCAGGAGGTCAGTCATCATTGAAACATTCGTTCTTCTGCATTTGAAGTCACCCAAGAATTGCACCTCCTCTCCACTGCCCTTACATTTGCGTTAGCAGCTTCCTGAATCACAGCACTGCAGAGACATCCCGAGGCATCACTGCCATAACCCCAGCTGTACCACACTTGCCCCGTTCAGATGACTTTTGGGACATCTAGTTAACGTGGAGAAGCCCTGCACAAAGGGAGCATGATTTTACTTAAAGTCTGCGTTCCCTCTTTGCTGTCTCATAGTCACTCGTGGTGGCTATAAATTTAAATTCTTGGACAGGGAAGTACTACTATGCCCTACAGAACAGAGCCTTTGCCTCTGCTGGAGGTGGTATAGGTCTGAGATAATTCCTTCCTGCAGTTGGCTAGCCAGGATGTCAGGTAAATTAAGGCTGGCTCAAGGCACATGCAAGGTGCATAAAGGACAGCCTCTTGCCAAGGGGTCAGTACTGCCATGGGGACAGGCACTTTCTGGGTGATGTGACAACCAGGCTGGCTCTCCCGAATGAGAGAGGTGCTCCATGCAAAGGCCAGCACAGCTGTTGCCACCTGCCTCATTCTCATCTTCACTGGAAAGCATGGAGAGAGCAAGGCCCAGGTTGAAGGGCATGGTCTTCACCATCCCCTCTGACCCCAGCTTGTCTCACCACTTGCCTCAGGAGATTTGGGGTTGGACTAGATGACATTTAAAAGTCTCTTCCAGCCCAACACATTCTATGCTTTTATGATTTCTGCCTCTGCCGCAAAGAAGCCTCGTGTCTGTGCTATGGGGAGATGGAGGCAGCAGTTTGGGACGGCACTCCGAAAGCCTGGGGCCAGGCTACCTCTCCCCTGGGACACTGGGTTTCTCCGGTAACTCCTACGATGGGGGAAAACACACGAAGATCTGGAAGCTGGGCCCAGAGTAAACAACCCTTAACAGTATATTCAGGCATCGATAATGCAAACCACAGACAAACATAGAACAGGGACAAAGCTCTTATCAGTAAACCATGCAAACACTCATGTCTTAGTGCTTCTTTTCTTTAGGGCTGCCATTTCATGACTGGATAGACTCCCTGAAGTCCCTTTTGCTGTTGAAAGAGTAATCCCACAGCCAGCTTGGCCAAGCACGCCCCACCTCCCCGTGGTACCGACAGCAACTTTCAGGTACCAAAACAAAAGGGACGGCCCGCAGCTGGTGTGTTCTGCAGAGAAGATGGCTTGGGTCTTGTAGAGCAAATCATGGGAAAACGACAGCAGTCTGGGTTTTTGGTAATAGCCCAATAACGATTGAAGGCTGTCACAACCTGTGAGGAAGTTTAAGGCTGGGCCAGCCACTAAACTTTGACAGACACTCTCTGTGATCCCCCTGCCATGGGAGGACAACAGGGGAACCAGGGAGAGACTTCCAGGTTGAAACAAAACTTGAACCAGTTTGATAAAAAAAAGAAAAATACTAACAATAATAAAGATATCCAACTATATACAAACATATACAAGTATGTAAATATGCTCAAATGTACAAGAGGATACGTTAATATGGGACCCATACCTTCTGAACAACAACAAGGTCCTGAGCAGGAAAAGTCCCAGACTGGACTCAACAGCAGATGGGAGTGCCCAAGCCCAGAGGCCCAATGACAGTCCAAAAAAAAACCCCCAAAAAAACAAAAAAGGAGCTGTGACTCTCTCAGCAAGGGAAGGTGAGCTGTCCTGAGGAACAGTGCTCCTCTACAGTATGGAAACAGTAGGCACCAGCAGCACAGGGAGATGAGGGACAGCCCACACCAACCCTCTCAGCCCAGCAACACCAACAGATCCAGGGCTCTGCTCAGGTGCCCTTATATACTGAGCAGATGGGAAGGAATGCTGTGATTGGCCCATTTGGGTCACCTGACCCATCCTCTCCTCCCCATGGGCACAGCTGCCTCCCTTCCCCACTGTGATTGGCCACATGGGCCAGGAGACCCAGAGAACTTTTATGCTGGGGCTTTCAAACCAGGACACGTGGAAGTTCAATAAGGACAAGTGTAGAGTCCTGCATCTGGGAAGGAATAACACCAGCACCAGCACAGGTCAGGAATGTTCTGCCAGAAAGCAGCCCCGTGGAGAAAGCCCTTGGTGTCCCAGTGGGCAGTGAGTTGTTCGTGTGACAGCAACGTGCCCTTGTGGCCAAGAGGCCAGTGGGATCCTGGGGGGCATTGAGAAAAGTGTGTCCAGCAGGGCTGGGGAGGTTCTCCTGCCCCTCTGCTCTGCCCTGGGGAGACCACACCTAGAATACTGGGTTCAGTTTGGGGCTCCCCAGTTCAAGAGAGACAGGGACCTACTGGGGAGAGTCCAAGGGAGAGCTACGAGGGTGATCAAGGGACTGAACATCTCTGCTGGGAAGAGAGACTGAGAGAGCTGGGGCTGTTCAGCCTTGAGAGGAGACGGCTGAGAGGGGACCTTGTTAACGTATAGAAATATCTGAGGGGTGGGGGTCAAGGGGAAGGGGACAATCTCTTCTCAGTGGTGCCCAGAAATAGGACAAGGAATCATGGGTGTAAGCTAGAACATGGGAAGTTCCACCTCAACATGAGGAGAAACTTCTTGGCTGTGCGGGTGCCGGAGCCCTGGCCCAGGCTGCCCAGACAGGGTGTGGAGTCTCCTGCTCTGGAGACTTCCAAACCCGCCTGGACACGTTCCTGTGTGACCTATCCTAGGGGATCCTGCTCTGGTAGGGACTTGGACTAGATGGTCTTTCGAGGTCCCTTCCAACCCTCAACATTCTATGATTCTATATCCCAGTCGTCTCAGGGGACTAGTCCCTGTCTAAGGAAAGAAGCCAAAGGGGAGTTCAGGAACTGCTTCAGAAAACTCCTGGGTGCTGCAAGTGAGCATCACGCTGCTCTCCACAGAGCTGGCTTAAACACAAAATAAGAGAGTCTGGGATCTAGAGGATGCCCTCATGTTACTCATGTCATTTAGTACTCTTAAACTTGATCAAAATTCTCCAAACACCACTGTTTGGGCAAGACTGAATCTCCTAAGCTCCTTGCACCTTCTCAAGGACAATCAAGACCAGGCTGGATGAGGCTTTGAACAACCTGCTCTGTGGGAGGTGTCCCTGCCCATGGCAGGGGCGTTGGAATGAGATGATTTTTAAGGTTCCTCCCAACCCAAACCATTCTGTGATTCTATGACAATGCTCCACAGGGATGCTGTGTTGGCTTAAAGCTCTGGAGAGCTGATGAAGCTTCTGCCCCTTTGCCCTTACGAGTATCCAGACCCTGCCATGCACCCTTCTTCACTGTGTGAAGCACACTCATCGGGCAGCCCTGTGCTCAGCCTCCTGGCACCACCACTGGAATTCCTCGTAGTCAGCAGAAAGCAGTGATTTACAACAACCGATGCGTCAGCCTGGGGGTAGGGGAGCGTGGGGGGCGACGGATCTCCCAGAGGAAGCTTCACTTGACAATGTCTCCTTCCTATACTTCCTAACAGGGACTCCGTGGGGGATGACCAACTGCGGAAAAATTTTGTTAATGTCCCAAGACAAGAATTATGATTATTTACTGGGCTTCCATCCACCATGGGGAATTCTGGCTCGTGACATCACCCCATTGTTCCCGCTGGTGCCAAGAACACGCTGGGATCCCGTCTTCTCAATGGTTAAAGCACTTTCCTGTTTGCTCGTTCCTTGTTTCCAAACAGTGCATTTCATGAACGCTGCACGGGACGTCTCTTTTCTTGAGCTGTTTTGTCCCTTTCGTCATGTCTGCCTGGAACTCTTCACAATGCAGCGAACAATGTATTCCTACAGTCAGAAACAAAAGGGAAAAAATAACTGCAGGAGGCAAAGCCCATCTTTGGCATTTGGGCCCCTCTGTGTGCCTTTGTGCCATCTTTGGAAGCCGTGTTTGTGCAGCACGGACCCGTCCCTCTGCTCCAGCCTGTTGTTTTTCTTACTGATTTTAGTGTGGTGATAATGCCAGGAGGGTTGGCCCTGGGAAACAGTGGCTCCTGCTCTTTATCAGGGGAACAGGGACAGTTGTGGGAGCAGCGCAGCTTCTCCATGTTTAGGAGGTCAAGGAGAATCAGTGCTCCCAGTCCACAGGACAGAGGGGGATTGAACATTCAGCCTAAAATAAATCCCTGCTCTTGAAAACATTGTAGTTAGATACCAGAATAACACTCTGTGGGGATGGTGGATGCTGAGACAGCTTTTTCACCCTACGTCTGGATGTTCTTCTTTGCAAGCCTAGAGGCAAATTACTTTTTAAAAGCTCGCTGTATTTTTCACACAGAAAATTCTGCAGCCCCGGACAAAGCTGGTCAGTTCAAAGCACTCTTGGTCAATGCAGTCCCAACCCCACCTCTTCTCTGCAGGGTTCCTACATCCCTGGAACAAACAGAGACTTCTGTCCGTAGCCCCACATCCTTTAAGATCTTTGAAACACTGGTGCCAAACATCCATACGTGTGCTGGTCAGGTTTGTGCCTGCCCAACACAGTAGGGTATTTCCTGGAGAAAAAAAAAAAAACATTAGTTCAAGCTCCATTCAGTAAGGCATATATGAACAAGAACTTGCTCCATTTTCTGTGACAGTGCAAATCTCTTGGGATTTATGAGAGATGAAGAAAACAAATGAGAAACCTTGGATGAAAGCTATTTTGTAAAGATGTTTTTGCACCTGGCATTAAAGGCAGACACCTAGCAGATATCTGGGCGCTTGTCTTCTAGCCACATAGTAGGAGTTGTTCACAATTACATGTAGCTTCAGGCACTTCTTGGAAATGTAAGCTAAGTGACAAAGTTGTGGCTGCAAAAGGAGTCTGGTAAAGGAACTAGCTTGAACCCAGATCTCCAAAACCTCAGGTTTCCTTGAGCCTCTTCTTCCCTCCTGGAGACATGAGCGGTCTTCATGTGACAAAGTTCTCTGCTTAACCTTTCAGTAAGTGAATCCTGGAAAGCCATATCACTCTGGTTCTGTCTCATACTTCATGCAAACAACTGACAGCACCTGACAGAGAGAGCCTCTTCTTTACCTAAAATGATGTCATTTATCCCCCAGCCTTTCCCCCGCGTGGGTAACTACTGCTGCGTTACCTTCCCCACGTCGGCAGTATCTTCTTTCACCCTGCAGTGGCCAGAACGAGGATCACAGAAACCGCAGCCAAGGGTGATTTATTATATCATTGAACTGGCATCTGGAATGTCACATAGTATCTGAGCTCTGACATAACTCTGAAACTTGGCACAGCTGGAATATGGGCTGTAACAGGTAATGCTGCTATGGTATTTCCTTATTTTCTTTAGAATGATTGTTGCATTGGTGCAGAGGTTACAAACTTCCCTCTACTTGTTTGCCTCACGCTGAAGCTTTATCTGTTACATCTTTGTTTTCTTATTATTTTACAATAAAATGTTTACCATCCCTGATTTTCTCCGCCTAACGTGCCCTCCGCCCTGCAATTTTAGTTCCATTCCCAGATGTACATTTTTCAGCTGCTCTGGCCTCCCGTGCCCCTTCATTTCATCCCCACTCAGCATCCCTGAGCACCCGTGCTCTCGTGTGCCATCGTAGTCAGAGTCGTTCGGTGAGCAGAGCAACGATTCACCCCAAGCACATCTTTTTTTGATCCCACTACGGGCTTTCCCCTGCACTCGTCTTCTGCGTGCGTTTTGCATGAACACGGAGAGGGATCCACGGTGCTGCTCGGGCTGAGAGAGTGTTGAAGTCTCTTGGTGTTGGCAGGAACACGATTGTAATCCATTTTACTTCCATGAGATGCTGTGAGAAGTTACTGCTCAGGGGAAAGGAAGTTGCCACACTCTTGCTCACCGCGCTTTTTCTTCTTTCCCTTCCCATTCCCCATGTGTGTGTTACGCTTTGCAGACCTCACACGGATTCACTCTAATTGCCATCACCTCGCATCTGCTCACGACAACAGTGCAATAAACCCCTAAACCATGCACTGTAAACAAATAAAAATACACTCCCTTTCCAGAGAAGTCCTCCAAAACATCATGAGAAAGTCAAGTACAGCAGCTCTTTGTTGGCTCTTCCAACCTGCTCGCTCTCCTCAGCCACGCGCCGCTCCAAAGATTTATCCAAAATTTGTGAAACTGGCAGCTGCCTCTCTGAGCTGCAGTGGTGGCCCCAGGGGACGCAGGGTGCCTGGAAGCTGTTGTCCATCCCTGTTGTGGCCAGTACCCATCACCTCTCTGGAGGACACTTTCCCACGTGTGCATGACACACGCGATGGGCAAGATGAGGCCACTTTGCCCATCTCTCCTTGTGCACGCTGGGAATTGACTTCTGTATTTCACATTCTTTGCATCCGAAAAACATGCAGTTCGCATCGGGTACACGGTCGTTAATGTCGAAGCAAAATCAGACAGCGGTCAGACAGTTTTATTGCATGAAATTCTAATTGCTCAACCTGGCTATAGACTTTAAACCAAAAAAAGAAGAGGAAGAGAGGAAGCAGAGACTTTCGTCTGAGAACTGTGTTTTCATAAATCATACAATCATAAAGGTTAGAAAACACCTCTAAGATCATCTGCTCCAACCGCCTACACAACAGTCATGACCATGTTAAACCGAGTAACAATTTTACCTCGAAATTCAACTTTTCTTTAATTTTACTTACTTCCCGCAGGTTAAAACAGCTTTCCTGGGCAGACCAAGCCACCCTGGTGAAATCTGCGCGCTTTTTAGTTGGTTTTTTTTTTTTTTTATTTGCCGTGCCCGGAGGAGCAGTGCGGGGCTGCGGGGAGGGGGGGCTCTGCGGGTCAGCGCCGGGACCCACCCCCACGCGTGGGGCAGCCGCGGGGCTCCCACGGGCTGCCCGCACCCCTCCCGCTCCATCTGCCGGCGGCGGCTGCGAACTACCTGCCGCACCTCCCGCACCTCCCCTCGCCGGGGCGGCCGCAGCCCCCCCTACTCCAGACCCCCCGCGGGGAGAGAAACCCCGCTCCGCAGCGCAGCCCGCACACGGCACCCCCCGCAACCCCCCCCCATCCCCTCTGCCGCCACCTCCCCGCAACTTTCCTGGCAGGGAGAAGCGCCCACGCGTGTTTCGAGGCGCGGAGCTCTGCCCGTGGGAGCGGGGCGGGGTGTGTCTGTGCGGGAGGGGGTGTCTGTGCGGGAGGGGTGGGTGTCTGTGCGGGAGGGGGGGTGTCTGCCCGCCGCCCCCCACGCGTGCCCGTTGTTTCCCCCGGGCGCTCCACGCGGCGGGGCGGAGCGGGGCCGTGACGCGGCGGCGGCGGGGCTATAAAGCACCTGCCAGGCGACCGCCGGCTCCAGAGCCATCGCGGCAGCTCCGGCTCAAAGCACCGAGCGGAGGAGGCGCGGGAGAGAAGAAAAAGAAAATACAAGAAAAAGGAAAAAAAAGGGATCAAAATCCCCCCCCACCCGAGACCTCCGACTCCCCGCGGCCATGCCCAGCCACCCCGCCGGCGCCCTGCTGCTGGCGCTCACCCTCTTCGCCCTTCTGGATGCTGGTGAGCCCCGAGCTGGAAAAGGGGGCTCGGCACCCCCGGGGGTGTCTGCCCTGTGGCGGGGACCCCTCTGTGCCCCCTCGGCTGGAGGAGCGGGGCTGCGTGGGGTGCCTCGGGTCTGCCCGAAGGCTGGCTGCGGGGTGGGGGGCGTCGCACCGTGGTAGCCCCCGGCAGCTGTCGGGGTTTCTGAGCCTGATCGGGGAGGCTGAACCTCCTGTAAAGCTGCCTGCGTACGGAAATCGCCGTAACCCTCAGCGGAGCTGTAATTGCAGAGGTGACACACGGCCGGGCACTCATCCCTTCCTCCTTCTGCTGCAGGTCTGGGCCATCCTCCGCTGGAGTCTCACCTGGCTGCACGCCCGAGGAGCAAGCGATGTTCCTGCAACAGCTGGCTGGATAAGGAGTGCATTTACTTCTGTCACCTGGATATCATCTGGGTCAACACGCCGGGGTGAGCATGAACGTACCTTTCTGGGGGGGGAAAGGGGGGGTGTCTGTTGGTAAGTGACCACACTTTCTGATGGAGGATGGCAAGAAAAGGTCCCAGTCCTGTGAGGCTCTTGCAGCACCTGCTGTGCGGAGCATTGCAAGTCCTTTCCAACCTCTAGAAAGGGACGAGCTGTGCTTCTGCTCAGGAGTTGCAGCATAACCCACAACAGAGCGGCGCGAAAGCACGGGGCATTGCTTCCTCACAGGTTCGGATTTTTCGGAGGTTTGTGTGTCTGTGAGCCAAAAGCAACAGCGAGATGTTATAGCTGCAAGTCAGAAAGTTATTCTACCCGCTTGAGAAGTGTAATGCTGAGCGCCAGTATTGTTAATGAGACAGTGGTGGGCTGGCACTAAAGTCCCGCAGTTGCCAAGTCCTGCCCTCAAGAATGCTGAAGCAGTTTTCCAAGCAGCTTCAGACCAATGGCCATCGCACTGTAGCAAAACACGAGTACTCAGGTGTGGTTATAATCACACTCGCTAACGTGCAATTACAACTCGCTGCTTGCTCGGAGAATAGTTGCAGTCCCTGCCAATCCTAAACCCTCTGGGAGAGGAGATTGTGATCAAAGAGGGAGCGGGAATGCGCTAATGGCTCTGAGAGCATGCTGCCATCAGAAGAACGTGTTATGGCCCCAAGACTTCTTGATCTGTACGATGTCCTGCGTGTTCAAGCCCACGGAGGGCAGGGAGGGAAAGCCCTGACATCTCTGTGCTTGAGAAATGGGCTGCTTGCTGCCGGCAGGGCGGCCATGCTCCCCGTGTGCTTTGCCATGCAGGTGACCTGCCAGCTCACCCAGCCTGTGTGGCGACCCTTGCACGGGCACCAGGGCTGCTGCAAGGAGAGAAAATTCCACCAGCACCCCAGCTCATGCTGCCAGTCTCCCTGGGAGGGGTGGGGTGGGGAAAACAGTAGGTAGGAGAGGAGCTTGAGTTTAAAGGCTTAGACATATCAGTGACCTTTTCACCTTATGTCTGTAGATGAGTCTTTTATTATCCTGGTACTGGCTTGGCTGCCTCCCAGGACTGTGTTATACACCTGTTGGCTAATAAAAAGTTGGTCGTGTAGCTGATTTCTTTTGTTTTAACAGCCACACCGCTCCCTATGGCTTGGGAAGCCCGCCAAAGCGGCGCAAGAGATCGCTGGGCAGGTGCGAGTGCTTGCGCTCGAGGGACAGCGTCTGTGCCACCTTCTGCCAGGCAAAGCCTGGGTAAGTCCGGGGGGGTTCCTGGGGATGTCCCTGGGGGCTGCCCGGTGAGGATGCAAGCAGACATATGGATCTCAGGAGCTGGAGTAACTCTGCAGCCTCCCTGGGGACAGCTGCGCAGCAGTCTGCAAGCAGCTGGAACTTGTCTAGTGGGTTTCGTGTCCCTCCCAAGAGGCCCTGGCGAAGTGTCGCTGGGGTGTTTTTGTTGTATGGTAGCTGATGGGAAGCAATGTTACCTCCATCCCTTCCGCTGCCCAGAGGCTGAGGAGGGGCTGGGTGTGCTGGTGGGAAGGGAGGAGCTGGCAGCACCCTGGGAGAGGGACAAGCAGATGGTGTGAAGCTTTGGGACACCAGTGTCTCCTCAGGTGGGAGAGGCTTCAGGAGAGTAGGACTGCTGTGAACTGGGACTCAGAAGTTAAATATCTCCTGTAGCCAGTTTTTTTTATAGTGCATGCGACCTCTCAGGTGGCTCGCCTCAGCCAGTGGCATAGACCAGGGAGCAAAGTCGTCGTAGGGATCTGTCATTAATTTCATAGCAAGGCAATGGTTAAAATCCCCAATCATTAAATATGACTGTGAATAGAGTGAGGTCTGACAGAACAGGGTAGCAGCGAAAGTGAGCTATGAATAGCTCTCAAATAGCTGCAATTAACCCTTCAAAACCATTCATTCAACTGTCTCAGTCTGTCACTGGTGACATTAGAGCAACGCTCCCCTGGTACTTACCACAGCGTGGCTGGGTCCGGGTGGTTCACGCATCTCCTCTTGCTCATTAGGTACCTCCAGAGTCTGAAGCTCCCAGTGAGCTCTGGAGCATCAATGAAGTCTGCACAGAGCAGTGACATGAGACCTTCCCAGCACGGCCTGCTGAGGGCTCTGAGGTGAGTACGCCACTTAAACCCCCTCTGAATGTCCCTTACAAGCACTTTAAAATCTGTGGTTGTGATCCCAGACTGCAGTTATCACTTGGATTTGACCTGACTTCCTTCTCTGGTCTCCTCTACTCTTTACATGAGTAGATTGATTATTTCAGCTCACTGTAGAACTGAAGGCTGAAAGCTGAGGGAACCAGGGTTGCTTGTGGCCTTCCAAAACCAGAGGAATATTATATAAAATTTAATTCTCAATTGGAGCAGGAAGTTCCTCTGATATGGGACAGACAAATGGGTGATGTACAGGAAAGGAGGGAGGGACAGCAGCAACTTTGGACCCAAGGAAACAGCTTTTCTCACATCACACCAGTGAGTTGTGGGAATCACTGCTGGAAGACACCGGGGACTCCAGGAGTTAAAGGGAGTTGGCCAGTTGAAGGAGGGTTGGTCTATTGGTGGCAGTTAAATCAGCTGCAACCAGAATGCTTTCTGAAAGGCTTGTCTGGGGAAGCATCACCCTGCTGCAGGACTCCTTGAATCCTCTGCCCCTGGAAAGGGAGTATTGGGCTAGCTAGATCGCTGCTGGGGCTTAATACAGCTGTAGCTAGAAGTTCCCCCTCTTCTTCCCCCCATCTCCTGCCTCCAAATAAATCTTGGTGAAGGGTAGACAAATGTCATAATATGGGCTGCTATGTTAGGAAAATGGACCGGAGAATGACCATTGTGTCTCTTCCCTTTACAGGGATCTTGCCATGCCCAGCCTGCGATTCGGCAAGCAGCAGCAGCGTTCTCGGAGGACCGCACAGCCTATGGTTTTGCCTTGGAAGAAAAACATCTGGAAGAAGAAGAGATAAAGAAACAGGTGCCTACCAAGTTCACCAGAAGAATTTGGAGTCCTGTGGGTGCCGCTAACTCCGCTGTCGGTAGTTAGAGCTGAAGGGAAGGCCATGAGTGGAAGGGGGAAGAAGTGGAAGTCTCCATGCTCCTGTTGCGTGTGCTTCAGAGACTGTTGTAAAGGGAAAACTGTCTCTCTATACAGCCATAGATGTGTCGTGGAGCTGAATTGTGCCTTTTTGGATCAGGCAAGGGTCTTGCCGGAGGAGTACTTGCTTAACTCTGCCCTGGAGCTCTAGGCAGAGGGTCAGCCCATGGTGGGCGGTTGAATTGGTTCTGGATGTGGCAGCACGGGGCCGTGGCACTGGCCTGGTCTGCTCTGCCTTCGAGCATGGTTCCAGGCTGGCCCCGTTCAGAGGTGGTCTGGCTGGTCATTGCAGATGGGGATAAGCTGCCTCCAGTGTGAGCCCACCGTTGCACTTTTTTCTCTTACTTGCCAGACGGTGCCATGTGCGTATGGGTGAGACTTCCGTGGTAAAACAGCTCCCAGTTTTTATTAAAATATATATACATATATATAACATCTAGAAGCCTGAAAGCCAACTGAGTGGTCAGTGGCATTCCTTGGCTGAGAAATTCACTGAAGGCCCGTCCTGAAGTGGCCCTTGTTTGGGTTGGAGGATAGCTTGCTTACCCCGGAGCTTGCATCACATCCAAGCAGGACCCCTGCCATCAGGCGCAGCAGCAGCCGGGGTGGGGGAGGCTGAAGAGGAGCTGCATTTCTGCAGCAGCCCCTGTGCCTGCAGCCCCGTGTGGCCGGGGGGAGGGAGAGAGCCCCACTGGGTCTGAGGAAGAGCTGAGGTGCTGGTCTGGATGAGTTCGGTGCTGTGCACCTGCCTCATCTCCTTGGGCACCCTTAGCGGGGCTGAGTGCTTCCAGCTCGGAACCTAAGATCCCAGCTTTCTTTCTGCTCTGCCTGAAAGGAAAAGGTTTGGGGTGGAGAAGACAGGTGGTGGGAAAATAGCACGCAAAGGCTTGCTTATTGCTTCGCTTAGATCAGGTCTCTGAGTCGGACTCTGTAATAAATGACCAGTCTGTGGATAGCATGTCCCTGTGAGAAGCGTAACCTGAATAGAGAACGCGTGAGGCAAGGGGCAGCCAGGTGGGATTGATGTGGAGGAAAGGATTGGTGAGGAGAGAGCGCAGCGCTGTCAGCGCAGCGTTAGAGGAAAGGCTCGGGTTTAAACCCACGGCTGCTTCCCCAGCTGTGGAGCAGCCTGGTGCTGCTGGCCCAGAGGAGGGAAAGGGTAATTTGGAAAAAACCGCTGAGCCCAGAACCTAGAAACCAATCTTGCAGGCAAACACAATCGCAAGACCCTGGAGCTATATCGCAGACGCACTTTTGTTTGTCTGGGCAGATTAACTTCTATTATAAATTGTGGCTGGAGCTGTCATCTGGTTAGTGCAGATAAATAATGGCTCTCCTGGAACCGCTGTTGGGTCCCTCTTGCTGCCCAACCCAGTATTACACATGAGCATTCAAAAAAATCTGCCTAAGTTGGTAGTGGACCAAAACTCTGTGGTTGTTGCAAGTGTAGTCCCGTTGGACATACAAAATCCTTCCTTCATTTTGCTTTAAGCTCTAGAGGAGGGGAAAATGAGACCAACTGATTGTATCGTAAATGAAACAAGCAGACTAATCATTTGGTCCCCAAAGCTGCAGAGAATCTATTTTTTTTTTTTATTTGACCTTCTGGAGGTTTCAGTCATTCTAAAAAAAAAAAAAATAAAATCCTGAAAGGGTTTGTTCCAGAGGAAATTTTGCACATGGTTTAATGTGATCCTAGTAATTTAAAATAAAACTACTGCTGTAAAATACTATGTATACGTCCTTGTGTGTATAATGTCTCCTCTTTAAGTGACTTATTGCACACATGTCATATGTAGCATCCTGAAATCTGTATATTTATTTAAGTCTATTGATTTTTTTTTAGACAGTAATTTGCAAAATCTAATTTGTAATAAAAAATGACAAATATCAATACCATTTTTCTTCCTTATTTGTTGTCTGGATGGCGGTGGATGAGGTGAAAGAAGCCCAGATGTCCAAAAGCACCGTGTACTCGTGTGAATGGTCCTGAGCAAACTGAAGTTCAACATGAAACCATCTAGCTGACCTAAACATTCCTTAATTTAAAATAAATACCTTGTTCCTTTCTAGATGTCTATGGGAACACCGACATGTGAAATCATCCCCGGATTGGTTGTGCTTAGGGCTGTGGATGCTGAGACCAGCTTGAATCCTTGTGCCCTGTTTAGTGTTTTCCCGTGGTCGAGTCCTTTTGCCTTCAGATCCTCTCAGATCCTCTCTGTGCATGTCAGCATCGCGGGGACAGAGCAACCACACACCCTCCTGCACCTTCCAGCTTTTAGGTCTGGGTTTTGCTGATTGTTTTTAATATTTTTTTTTTAAATACAGTTAAAAAGCTGTCATCCGTTTCACAGCCTTCTTTGCACAAAGACCACACCATAGATTACTCTGGTGTGGTTAGCTCAGTGGATCTCATGACACGACTGTGAGAAGGGAATAAAAATCGTGACGTTAATGTATTAGCTAGCAGTGTGCTTGCTGCATACCAGAAACCGTATCGTATCTTTATGGGTTTCAAGGCTTCCTGGGAACAGTGGCTCAGAGAAATACAACCCCATCCTTTTCTGTTGCCCTCTTGGCAGAGCTGCGTCTCCCATGACCAAGCCTCCACCCTGCGTCAGTGTGTGAAAGTCAGATTCCGTCAGATATTTCTGACAGTAAGTCATAGTTTCTATGACTTCAGTGATAAAGGCCCATGATGAAAAGAACCTTGAATTACAGGTAAAAGGGATAAAAAGGTACCCTGAAACATTGCACTTTTCATATGTATAGTTATCTAAGGTACAATTCTTTCCCCTCTTTTTTTTTTTTTTAAATCTTGTTTCGGCATGAAAATTTCACCTTTTTGTGGTGATTTCCATGTTTTCGTGCTTGGACTGATCTCAGGTGGTGTGAATGAGGAAGCTGAAACCTGTCGGAAATTCATACATTCCATAAAATTATAGAATCATAGAATTGTATCAGTTGGAAGAGACCTAGAAGATCATCGAGCCCAGCCTTTGTCCCAGCCCTACCAACCTACTAAACAATTCCCGCCAACGCAACATCCACCCGTCTCTTAAACACCACCAGGGACGGTGAACCACAGGATATTTCGGGTTGGGAGGGACCTTAAAGATCATCTTTCTCCACTCCTTGCCATGGACAGGGACACCTCCCACCAGCCCAGGTCATTCAAAGCCCTGTCCAGCCTGGCCATGAACACTTCCAGGGATGAGGCATCCACGGCTTCCTTGGGCAACCTGTGCCAGGGTCTCATCACCCTCAAAGTGAAGAACTTCTTAATATCTAAGCTAAATCTACCCTGCTCCAGTTTAAAACCATGGCCTGTTGTCCTGTCACCACGTGCCCTTATCAAGAGTCCCTGCCCATCACTCCTGCAGCCCCTTGAGGTACCGAGAGGCCGCTGGAAGGTCTCCCTGGAGCCTCCTCTTCTCCAGCTGAACAACCCCAACTCTCTCAGCCTGTCCTCACAGGGGAGGTGCTCCAACCCCATGATAAGGAAGGTTTTCTCAGGAAAGATTTCCTCATCATCTGGAATGTCCATTGAGCCAGCCTTGTGCTCAGCCTTTTATCTGTCATTCTTGAGTCACAGAAGACCTTGGTCTCAGGGAACAAAGCCTCCCTGCTCGGGCAGCTCAAGGCCCAGCCAGCTGTGAGGGTAACAGCACATGAGGAGCATCACATTTGATGGAGGTGGGACCATAAGAAATGCTCTCCAGCCTTGCTACAGTATGTGGGCTTGAAGTAAGACATCCAAGCAACGAGAGAGAAAATTGTAACTAAACTGTGTTTTTTGAATTTTTTTTTCCCCGTCCCCAAGATCAGTGAAGAGAGGAAAATTTGACATAGGGCTGAATGACGGAAAATCTTCTAGTGCGAGCTGTCTACATGGACTTGGGTAAACTCTTGACTCACCGGTGAGTATTACAGAAGGAAATAGTGGAAATCAACATATCTGGAAAACCAGTTTAAAAATACCACAGGCCAGACATCCAGAAAAGTCCCTCAAGATCATAAATCCTCAGAAGACTTCCTTGCTAGGATCTTATACAAGAGCCCTCAGGTGTCCCACCAAGCGCTGAGGAGCAATCTGAGCCTGGCAGTAGCCTCATGGTGCTGCTTGAAACAATGCCAAGATCTGTGTAAAACCCAGCCCTTTGTGTATAGTTTTAATTACAAGA
The DNA here is from genome assembly GCA_020746105.1 of Trogon surrucura. Lineage (NCBI taxonomy): Eukaryota > Metazoa > Chordata > Aves > Trogoniformes > Trogonidae > Trogon > Trogon surrucura. The sequence goes on from CM036640.1 coordinate 5,987,729, forward strand.
ATTAATTAGATAGCACCCAAGGGAAGAAGAGAAGGGAGATGCTTAAGAGCATCTTAATTAGGGTGAAAATGGAGAAGAGAGAAGCATGCTTATCCTGAGATTATTGAATTCAGTGATAAAAATTAGCTGAAGTAGGTTGAAGGAGGCATGTTTTATAAATTCTTACACGTAACAGGAAAGAACGGAATAACAAAACTTTATTTAAGAGGAAAATCCAGGAAAGCAGGCAACTTCCGAAGCCAGTTCTAAGTGATAGGTCTTTCCTAAGAAACAAATTTTTGATAGAACAGTCCTTTTTATGACTGATGATTCCTATCAAACTGGACCTCTTGTGCTCTGTGTGTGATTAGCGCCTTTTTTTTCTTCAGCATGATTTCTGATGAAGAGCCCTTTCTAGATGACCTCGAGGCAGAAAACTTCCTTCTGCACTGTGGGACAATTCCAGGTTAGGCAATATTGTTTTCCATGGGACTTTGTTCACATTTCATGTTTGTTGAACTGACAGGTTCTTCTTGGGAGAAGATGTGTTGATGTAAAAATAGACGGATGCTTTGAGTGAGGGGTATTTATGCGATTGCCTTCTCAAGACAAGCTTTTTGATGCTTCCATGGAAAGAAGAATAACGTAGTTTAACAGAATGGAAGATTGTCAGTGTCCTCCACCACTGAGAGGTTCCCTGATCATCTCGGCCGTGGGCAGGGGCTGGCTCTGTAATTTGGCTTGCAACCTTCAGGCTATGGCACAGCACAGCATGTGGGTAGTTCTAGCCAAGGAAATAGAGGGCTTAATTAAACTTCTGTGTATAAAGTTGCTAAATCTTATCTCTAGCCCCAGTATCTTTGGGTATGAAGAATATTGACTGGTTGTCTTGAGCTGGCTGGAGTGAGAAACAAGTGGATCTACAGTGGATGTCAGTCTCTTAATTCACTCCTTCTGCCACAGGCTGGTGAGCTCTCTGTGGTCAGCTGCATCCAATATCTTCCAAAATTCCTAGCCGTGGGGCAAGAAAAACCATGGGCTCTTTGGATGTAATGCCCAGGTCCAGGCATCACAGTACTCGACCACAGCCTGTCTTATCTCATCTAGGCAGCAGTGAGATATCAAACACTGAAATCCCTCCTATGGGAACTAGATCTCAAGTTTAATCTTTAATCACTTCCTTTAAGAGGAGATTGGTAGGAAAGCTGAGGCAGGTGGAGCTGGCATAAAACTGTTGGGTGAAGCACATCTCTGTCTGTCACACCGTCCTCTGACACCCAGCAGGAGCATTACACTGCCCAGGAGCTTGTCTGAAGTCCTCTCCTCAACCTCAAACCCGGCCATTGTTGAGTAACTGAGTGTCTCTCACCCAACTGACTTCTGTGAGACCTCTAGGAAGACCTTATGTCCACTCCCTTGTCAAAAGGAAAGAGCGTGTCCCTCTTCAAAGCGCTACTCCATCAGGTTGCCCTGCAAAACTGAGATGGATTCCCCTGAGGGAAAGCGATGAGGTTGATTTTAAAACCTGCAGTAGGGCAACGCTGCACCGTTAGGTCATTATCCCTTCTTTTCCCTTTAACATTGACTCTGATGCTAGGCTGAACCCCAGTGGGAAAACTGAGTTGGTAGAAACCCAACTCAGGAGAAGCAAGGGAGGAGGGCCAGGTAAGTCTGGAGATGAAAGATGAAGCCCCATGAGCAGCTAAACATCTGGCTGAGACTGAAATGTGGGAGGCCACCAGAACCATTGAGTTTTTGCAGGAATAGCTTCTAGTGATTTTAGTTTCTCATCTCAGGCGATAGAAGGAGCCTTTGTGAGAAGGTGGAAGCTGAAGGAGAAAATTTATAATGGCCAAATCACAGAATTGCCCAGATTGGAAAAGACCTTTAAGATCATCGAGTCCAATCATTAACTTAACACTGACAAGTCCTCGACTAATTTAAATGGCCACAGGCGGATTTAGCAATCACATAGTTTAAAACTGCATTCGTTAGCTGTCCTGGGTAATGAATACACACCCCACCCTGGCAGTGAGCTCCAGGGAAGTACATCCCTGACCCCACAAGGAGCTGGGTGAAGCACAGGAGGTGTGAGCACCTTTAGCAACGCTTGGTAAGAGAAGGGAGCTGAAGCCTTCAACTCGCCCTGCAGTCAAAGCCAGCAGTCACCAGAATCATGTCCCATCACTGGATGTGCATCCCTGCAGTGGCATGAACCTGGTGGCTGCTTTCCCAGGCTCACGCTGCAGGTTTGTTTGGAAGCAGTGCAGAGGAGGGGTAGGTGTCCGCCCTTCAGCTTTCGCTGTGACCCCAGAGAGTGCCTGCTGCCGAGATGAGGAGCACGGAGGGCTTCTGATTTAAACCAACTCCCTTATTCTGGTTGCGTTGGTGAAGGGGAGGGAGGATGTCACTGGCTTGGTTAAAGAGTCTGCACTGGAAATCGTCATTCCTGTAGCACATCTGGAGCATGCTGGAAGCACAGCTCGGTGCACAGGTGGTGTAGTCTGGAGGACGTGGTATGGACACCTTGCTGAGCAGTTTTCCCTTGTGAATTAATGGGAAAGCACCTGAGGTGCTGCTTTCCAAAGGAAAGGCTGATCAGAAAGACTTTCGCAAACTCTAGGATCTCTTGTCTGTGATGGGGTTGTTCTGGCAGTATACTTAGGAGTTGTGCGAGTCTACCAGAGGCTAGAAAATGATCTTCCCTTTCCTCCCAAAGACAGACACCGCCCTTCAGCATATCCATACGTTCATTGTATTATGTTCCTAATAGCACATTATTTGTAATATCTGTTAACCAATTCAATAAGTCACCCTGATGGCTTCCTTTTTTTTTTTTTTTTGATGTAGTTTTCAATACACACCATGAAAATCTCCAAGATTTCATTTCAGCAGCGAGACCATAACAGTTTAGACAAGATCTGAAATGGTGAATAACCCTCTCCCTGGAGATTTGATGGCAAATACGAGGTATGCCTCTGTGACTTTATTATTAAAACAGAACGATCTCCCTCCAGCTCTGTTGGAGGGGGAGGAGGAGGAGGAGAGAGCACACATGGAGCAATTAAGAAAAATGTCTTTGACCTTCAGCAACTTAATCAGCTGCCAGTGTTCTCCTTAATAGTGTGCTAATGGTTAAGTTCTTCTGGATGCCATAAAAAGTGCTATAACTGGAGGCTACAATAAAGTGCTGATCAACCCATCAAGTGAGTCAATCCAAAAGTAATATCTGTCTTTGTAATGACTATAATAAAAGCTATGCCAAAGCCAGGAGATGACGTGAATAAGAATGCTGCTTAATTATGCTGGGCTGCAATGCTGGGTGAATTTGCCACACTTCTGCAGGCTTGCTCTTGGGTGACATTCCCATTCCTGCCTAAGAAAGACAAACTTTGTATGTGTGTGGCCAATGCTCCAAGGACAGCCCTAGGAAGTTGGGAAAGGTGACATCTCCTTTTGGTCCCCATGTGTTGCCTGATCTAGTTGAGAGGCGTCCCTGGGAGGTTGGATTAAATGATCTCTAAGGTCCCTTCCAGCCTGGGCCATTCTATGATCTCCACCCAAAAGAACTAGAGGTTTGGTGCACAAAAGGTTGTTGAATTTGAGCTGGGGCTGATGATCCTGACCGTGACTGCACTGACAAAAAGTGGAATGGAGGCACGACTGCAGTTTCCTTTTTGAGAGGTTGGAGCTGGGAAGAGGAGAAAAGGTGTTTATAAATTCTGTGTATCCCCGTGTTAAAGCTAGCCTAATATTTAATGCCATGCTTTTGAAACACAGTAGAAGTTCACTGAAGCACCCAACATGGCACCATGGGATGAGGCAGCCGAGCTCTATGCTAAAATGGGGTAGATATAATGAAGCAGAGAGCATCCCTAAGAGAGGGGAAAGGACTGGGTGAATCAGAGACTGTTTCTGGTGCTGGGGATGGAGCTGAGAAGGTGACAGGGGTGGAACAGCATCACTGGGCATTTGCAATGGGGAGGGCAACAATCAAGTGTTGTCCTCTCATGGGACAACAGGAGCAGAGGGACTGGAAGAGCCTCCCTCACGTGCTGCCTTTTCTCGATCTCCCTGAGAGCCGAGGGCACCCAGCATCCCCAGGCAACTGCTTGCCTCTTGCAGGTTGGAGCACAACCCACACTGGGCTTCTCTCTGACCCCTGCGCCCTTCACAAACCAAGTTTTGCCTGTCTGGCCCTTTGCAAAGGCACAGGTGAATGTCAGGGTCAGTGGGCAGTGAGGAAAACCAGCACAAGGATCTTAAACCTCCCTGCTCTGGGAGTTGTCCTGCTGTCCACAGACCCCGGATGGAGCACGGAGGGACGGCGGGTGCCAGGATCCGAAGCACCTGCTGCTGTCGATGGAAAGGATGGCAGTTCTTTTCCTACAAATAACCGGTGTTTTTGGATCCCTTTCTGAGCACAAAGCTGCTCTCCAGGACGCCAAGGAGCAGGAACCTGATTCACAAACCCAGCACGGAGCTGGTGGAAAACACGCTGCAGCCTTTCAAGGAATGGCAGAGCGGATTCCTTCCCCCATCAGTAAAGAAAACAGGATGCAGGCCACATTCCTGTTCGCATAGACAAGGCTCTCCACACCAGCACAAACACATTTTCTCAGTTCCAATTAAACCCTGGCTTTATATCACCTTGCTGCTGATAAGGGTCTGATTAATGGAAGAATTGTCTTTTTTTTTTTTTTTTTTAAATAAAGTCTCTGGTGCTAATTGTTTTTTTCCCTCTCCCATTTCTTGTTTAAAAGGCGCTTTCGAGGAGGGCTGCTGATTGTGCTGGAAGTTGTATGGGAACACTTAGTCTCTTCCTGGTTTTGTTTTTGGGGCTAACTGCTGCCACTGAGACTAGCAGGTCCAATAGACAAATCACCTCTGCGGATAACCGGCAAAATCCTGCCCTTGTGCCTCCCGATAAACAAGTGCAGATTCATGTGTTTGTTCATGACACAGAAAGCAGCCAGAACAATGATTTGGTGACTTTTCGCCGGTGTTGTTTCCTCTAGAGAGCCGACTTCCCTTGCAGAGCCTCAGGTGCGTAGCAACAGCTCAGCAAAACAAAAGCCAACCGCGGCGAGGCATTAGAAAAATATTATCCCGGTCCGAAGGGTGGGGCTCGCCTTCCCATCGGCACCCTGGTGCCGGGATCAGCCCCAACGCCAAACCTCGCCGCGGTGCAGCCGCGTGCATGCCGGGCTAATTAGAGAGCTAATAGGAGAGCCGCCGGCGCGGTGCGAGAGGCGGCTGCTGCTCCGAGCCCGTGGGGGACGGCGCGATGATGTGCACAGGGGCTGTAGTTTAAGCAAAGGGCTGGAGTCTTAATTTAAGAGATGTGTTCTCGTTGAGCTCTCTGCCCTCCGTGGTGCGATGCTAGGTGGGAATGGATCTGTCCCCACGTTCGTTGTCGGTGCTGAGCAGGGATGGGGTCAGGGAGACCCCCTGTTGCTCACGCCTCAGCCCTGGGGCAGGTAAGAAGTCAGACCCTGACCTTTTCAGAGCTGACACCAAGACCCGGCAAGGACACATGGTACTCAGCCTCCCAAGTGACCTTGAGCAACTCTCTTGCCCATGCTGGAGCAGTTCATGTCTGCGTTGTCACTGCGTCCCCAGGGAAGCTCCTTAGGAGACGGTGTTGAAATGACCGATAGAGCAGAAACGCCAGAGCCTCTCTCCTAGACATGCCAGCAGAGGAGAAGCACGGCCAAGGAGCTCGGAGGGACAGGATGTGAAGGAGACCAGCAGAATCAGGGGCTGATAAAGCAAATGGAAATTGTGAGCTAAGAAAGAACCGGCCAGCCTGGGCCAGCAGGGATGAAGATGTCTGAGTTAATGGGGGAAACACTCGGCTAGAAAGTCCCATCTAGCACACGGCAGGCTGCTGTCGTGATCTTCGGGCTGGTCTCACCTGTGGGAAACTTTCAGGCCTCGCTGAGTTGCTCTTTGGTGAAGTGTGAGCTGCGGGCAGGGTGTGTGCCACTTGCAGGTACTAAGAAGGACACAGTTCAACTACTGTTTTATCGATTGTATCCCTAGAGAGATTAGTAGAGTACTTTTTCAGTGAGCTCAGAAATTTAAATGGTCACGAATCCGTACGAAAATGACTTCAGTATAACACTGACTTCAACATTTGGCTGTATGGAAGAATGTCAGTGTGGGTCTTTTTTAATTGCTTTTTTGATGTTGAGCCAGCAAATGTCATGTCTGAAGTGTGCTTTTCAACAGAGGAGCAAGGAGCATACTTTAATCTTTGTGAAAAGAACGGAGTCTCACATCACACCATAACTCTAGGAGTTGAGGACTTAGGGAAGATGTCAAACACAAAATGTAGCACCAATTCCTTCTTCCTGGTCTCGGAGAGGGATCCCGGTTAGAAACCTGGAGCCTGGGTCCCAGTGGGCAGCTATTAGTACATATCTTGAGAAGAAACACACTCTTCTGTCTCTTGAAGACCTTCAGTCCCGGGTGTTTGTTTTGATACGCTGGGCGCCCGATGCCTGAACCGTGACAGACCAGCCCTTTCAGGCCAGGGGGATCAGAGAGCGGGAGGGTGTGGGCAGGTTGGAACAACACTTCCACGTCTGATGCCTTCTTCAAGGGCTGCTCTCTCTGTGTCACCTTTGAATTTTAGCCAATTAGCCTCTAGAGTGTGGTTTAAATATTGTTGCTAATGTTAATGTAGGGTGCGTGTGTTTTGATCTTGCCTGCAGGCTAGGAATAACCCTTGCCATCCAGAGAGGAGAAGGAGCAGCAGGGCCTGGAGACCTGGCCATGAAGGGTGGATGCTTGCTATCCATCACAGATGTCCACTCCTCCTTGAGATCCTGCTTGTAGCACTTAATCACCTGTTGATAACTGTAGTTCCTCTTCTGCAGAAACCCTTGATAATGGGTGGCAGCACAGAACATCATCTCATGTTTGCTCCAAACCTTTCCTGAGGTAGCACCTGGTAGAGAAAGCTTGGTCCTGGCATCCTCTGCTGTCCTGGTCTTGGAAGAAGCCATGGTTGGTGGGCATCAGGAAGGGGATTTCTTTAGATCATTCCACACCGTGCAGCTCTCAGATGAACCTCTAAACCCAGGACAACATGTAACAATTTTTCTATAGCTCAAATGTGGGGGGGGGGGGGGGGGGGGGGATGATGGTGGAGTCTGTAGTATATATAAGGTGAATTACCTGGTTTTTGATGCGAGTCTTGGTACTGGTCCAGCAGAAGGCATGAGTTATCGTGAGGTTCAGTGCTGAGAGCAAACAAAGCTTTCCCAGATCACACTCTGCATTTCCGTACTTATTACCACCCCATCAGCCTTCTGGGTTTCACTTTGTCTTTACCTGGGAGAAAGCAGAGGCTGTTAAAAGCCTGGCTGGACGTACTGCACCAGAACATCTTTCTCTTCATACTGATCCATCGGCTGTTTCATGCTCATCTCCCTCTTGTGTCTACACCTTCAGAGGTAGGAGAGGGATGCTGTTGCTGGCAGCAGGGGAAGCCTGGTGCTCCTGCATTGGAGGCAATTCTGCAACCAAATGGACGGTCTGAAACTGTTTTGCTTATGACTGAAACCAGCCAGGACCAAAGCGACGGTCAGCAGCGTATCCTTCCGTCGACCGACCCATGGCACCCATCAAGAAAATCATCTGGTGTTTAAAGGAGTAATTCTGAAAGCAAGGGACGGTGTTTCAAGGAAATTTATTATGGTTTATCGTAAGTCAAGCGTTCTAACTCTTGTCCTGCTTTGCGATTGTGAATGATTAACTTGATTTGCGTCGCTGTAGCATGAACGAGTTTTATGCATTTCTTGTAGCTACATTTGTTACTGGAAAAGCTGGGCAACTGCTTCTTAGAGTGTAGTCACCTGCTACTGCTAACAGCTGAAATGGATCTTTAACTCAACTAACTACATCTTGGCTTCTTGGGGTTTTTTTTTTTGCGTTTATTGCAGAATATTTCCATTTTAATATTATCTGCAAGCAGTAATGAGCTAGTCACAGTGGAAAGCAGAAAGAACTCTGACATTTTTTAGTCTGGTCGCTGAAATCCACGGCATGCAGACCAGGCTGAGCCAGTCCTTCTTCTCAACTGCAAAAGAACTTTAATATCACTTGAAAAGTTTCAAATGTCTTTATTCGGTCTTTCTTTTACTTTCTTAAAACCTGTGCCATCACCACGGAAAGAGCCATCAGAGACTGTTCCCGCTAACGCTCTTTGTGCATTGACTTACTCCGAAGCAAAATCAAAACATCATGATTTTTTTCTGTATTTTTTTCTATATTTTTTCTAAGTAATATTTCAGATCTGATTGTCCTGGGTCTAGTATTTTCACTCTAACTTAAACACTCTCATAAAAACATGCATGTAAATCATAGACTCCGAATATATGGATTATGCCCATGCCAAGACAAGTGCATTTATTCTGTCCTGCCCGCTTTTTGCATTTGTTTATGCCCCCGTGATTCAGAGAAAAGTTCACTGAAGCAGTTTAAGGCAGTTTCAAATGTAGACAATTGTGGGGTTTTTTTGTAAGATACTGCTTGGCAAGAATGTTTGACCATGTTAATATGTGTGTGGTGGTGATAGGGGAGGAAGGGGACTAAAGAAGGAGAGTTTAAGTCTCTTTAAAAGGCAGATCAGAATGTCATTATTTGATTGTCCTACACCTCCGAAGGTCTCTTATATATATATATTATTTAGCTAGGCAACTATATATAGTATATATATATACAAAATTATATGTATTACATATATTTATAGGCAACTATCTATATTATTTAGCTAGGCAACTATCTGAAACCTGCTGAAGTCTGAGGTTTAAGGAGCACTCCATACAGTGCTGAGGCCAGCAAGGTGGCTTGAGGTTAAAAAAAGCACAGCTGTGATTTTGGAGCAGACCCCACTTGACTGGAAAGGTTTGTCTGTAGGAAGGGAATGAGCCCAGCTTTGGGAAAAAAAAAGGAGTTTTCTCTTTGATAATCCAAGAACTGAAGAGTTGACTCGATGCCATGAGCAGGTCCTTGAACACAAGGAGATGTTTTACAACAACAGCTTTTCAGCCTTGTTGACAAAACATACTGGCATTCTGTCTTTGGTTTGTGTGTTTTAAGACAGGGTGGAGATAGGCAATCCCTCCCGCAGGAAATGGGTTTTCTTGCTTTGTCTCTGGTAAAACAGCGGTTCTGATCTAATCTTGTGCTTCAGGGCTGATCTGTAACCTGACTTTAGCTTGTGGGTTACGAATTCTGTTTTATCCCCTCTAAACCATCCCAGGTGAGAGGATTTTGTACCAAGATGGGACAGAGACCCTCCAGCATCGCCTTATATGCACAGTGCCCTATGTTATCACCAGGTTTGGGCACACGAAACTTTTCCTAAGGCTAAATTGGCAGGTTTATAGCTTTCCTTCACTTATTCTGAACCACAAGAGGAGATTGTCTCTCACTCAAGCGATGCCCTGCGATCAGAGAGGCATCAGGGGCTGGCCCTTAGTCCTCCCTGGCTTTTGTGTGTCAGACATGCTCAGCACAGATACCTAGCTAGCTGGATTTTTTGGGTTTGCTGCTTGTTCTTATTTAGGAAATGTTGATTTAACCCTCTCAGGAATTAGCATTACTCAGGGCAGTGCTGCTTTGAAGTGGTTACCAGCCTAGTTAGAAGTAAGTGCTGGGTGTGGTGTGTATCTGCAAGGCAATGGTGTCATTCTGTTTCCTGGGGACTGAACCTTTAATAAGGGGAGTTTCCCTTCTTGCAGGGGGCAGGTGTGAGGCAGCTGCTGTGTTGGGTAGCCAAGTGAGATGCAGGGTTTGGAGAACATGGCAAAATAACACCTTCTGTTAAGGCCACTTCACCCTTTTTCACTGGCACAAAGCTGTTGGAACCCCTGCAACTTAGGAGACAACAGGGTTGAGTGATTTGAGCAGGAGTTTTCTGTTACTATTTAATACTGAACTGTACTTGCAAGTCTATCTAGGGCCTACAAGGGTTCTGCAATGTTAGGTAACCATTTCATATGTGATGCTGAAAAGAGCACCAATGGGTTGTGCACAGAGATATGCATAGCTTCATGAATCAGCGTTTACACTGGGAATATAGAAATATTCCTGATTTTTAAATTTTTTTTTAACCTTGCCCCACAAGCACTGTATTTGGTAAAACAGCTGCCACCAGAGGTAGAGCTCCAGCTCCTCCCTGTTGCAAAATGCCATGCTGGTAATGTCTAAGAGATGCTCTCAGTCTGTTCTGGAGCGGGTGCTTACTCATTTTCTTGAGTGCAAAGTTGTTCGCTGGCATTTGTGTTGGCAGCAATGCCGTACCACCTTGCCTTTTGGCATTAGTTATGTAAGGATCTAAAAATGCTGGAGTGACTCACGTCGCTGTCTGAACAGAGCTGTTCGAACAACAACAAGGCAGCGAGTTACCCCAGGAATGGGTGCAGAGGAATCCCGGGAGACACGTCTCCCTGCAGCAACCCCTTGGTGGCTGCTTCTGTTTGAAGACCCGTTTGCTCTGCATGGGACACATCTTTCCTCTTCTTCCCCAAATGATGTTGGACCTTCTCCAAAGCTTATCAGTCGTGTCACTGAATCCTCATCAGTCAGGCTGGGTTTTTACCAGGGGGATATCCCAATCCTTCTCTTGCCTCTAGGAAACCTGCATCCCATCTCCCTTTATTTGCTCCCTTTCCATTTTCCTGCTCTCTTTCTAAAGAACGCCTCAGTCCAGAAGACTGCAGTTGAGGGAGGCTGGATCCAAGTTATTTTCCTCCATTGCTGTGGGCACAACCTCCTGCTACAGCTGCTCATGGACACCAATGTGCTTAACTCTTCCGACCTTCTCCACTCAGCCTAGTCCTTGCCTGATGTGTGTCAGAGAGGCTTGTGCCCCTCTGCAAAGGAGACTCAGTAAGTACCTCGTATCTTCTTTCACAAACTACTTTTTCTAATTCTTGCCCATGTTTAGTACTCCATCAGACCCAAGACAGATCTCTACCAAAGAAGAAAATTTGTACTTGCTGTACAAGAGCTACTTCTCATTACGCCACTCATAAGCTTTGTACCACTGCCTCCAAAAGAGTGTAATTTTCTCTTAAACAATGAAAATTCATAATAGTATGAATACTGTATTTGCTCTGAAGCCTAAGGTCTTCAGCCTGTTGTACTTCACAAACCTGAACTTCAGTGCTGCTGTCTTCACAAACAGAAATGAGTTAGGGAGCAGGATTAGTCCCTGGTACTGTTCCTGCCTTTCTGAGTGTGCCTTGTTGTTGGGTGCATAGATGCCCATTCCAGCTAAATGGGTGAACAGGGACCCCACTTCATATGCTGTAAAGCCAGAAGATGAAAAAACTGCTGTGCTTCAGCTGGCTTGAAATGAGTGTGACCAGCGCAGATGAGAAGCCTCAGCTCCAGAGGGAGCTCCAAACTCTACCTGCTGGTTTGACAGAAGCAAGTAGCCCTGGTCCTTCTCAGCATCTGCTTGATGGAGAGGACAGTTGGCCACTCTGTGCCATTCCCTCTTGGCTGGTGTTTTAACACGAGGAGGTCCCAGTTCAAGTCCTAGCCCAAGTCCCTAGCTGTTCTACTCCAGAGAGCCTGTGCAAATGGTGCCTAAAACATTACGAGGATTTCCACTCCTGGGAGCAACTCTTGCTCCTCAGTTAATGACCTTGAACCTCTCCAGTGTGTGGGAGGGCTACGGAATTGGTCCTGGCTACAAGGACCCAAACAGAGATTTTAACCTACTGATTCCAAGCTTGATTTTCTTAGTGACCCTTAGAAGTAGTCAGTCTAACCTGGAGTAAAATCCATGTTAAAAGTGCAGGCATGGTGCACAAGGCACCACGGACCATTTCTGGGCACAGGAACGGTGCATCTAGGGTGCGGGTGGTTTAACAGCCAGACATCCCTAACCTCTAGTGGTTTTGATAGATGAGTGCCTATAGAGCACGACAAAAGCTTCAGCTTTCACAGTCCAAATGTCCAAATCTTGAAATTCGAGCTGCAGAACTGGCAATTGGTTTTACCTTGTCAGGAGGAAAGCAGAAGCACTGTCTACACTGAGAGGCATGGGTTACTCTGAAGGAAAACATAAAAACCCAACCCAACCACCCTACTGAAGTGCTGGTTACAGATTAAAGAAAGCAGGAGGTAGCTCAGAGGAAAGGTCAGGCACTGTGGATTAAAAAAAAAAAAAAAAGAAAGAAAAGAAAAAAAAAGAAAAAACACAAAGCAAAACATCTAAGATAAAAACTTGGAAACTTTCCTGAGAGTGGAGACACTTGAATTACTTCAGAACAAAGGCTGTTGACTTTCCTTATAAGGAGAGAAAATCTTGTTTCTAAAAACCTAAAAGCTTGGTAAATAATAGTTTTCTTTATTGATCTGTTCACGTTTAAAAAAAACCTAACAGACACTTTGGAGTGAAGCAAATGTTTACTTCAGGCAAAATGAATGGATAAAAATTCCAGTTATTTCAATCATTTTAAAGTATTTTGATTCTTTCCTTAAAAAAAGATTGAAACTGAAGTAATGAAATATTTTTTTAATTGTATTTTGAGACCTCTTTCTTCCCATGCCTGTGTAAACAATTTCTGAGGTAAGGATGAAGTCACAGTTGCCTCTCAGAGAGCCAGGTCAGTGGGTTTATGGCCACCCAGTGAGGTAAGGGGAAGTCCTGACACAGAAGTCATTGAGTAAAAGTCTGCTTGTTCTTGTGCAGAACATGAGAGAAGGATGTCAAAGCACTCCCTCTGAATTTTAAAACTGTGGTTCCATTGGTAAATCTCAAAAATTTAAATATGTCATGCAAATAAAGGAGATGTATGAATGATGGCTGGAAACTACTGTGTGAGGGTGGATGCCCAGGGCACGCGGAGTCCTTACAAGGGTGGTTGTTTAAGGAGACTGTTGCAGGCAGTTCCAAACACATTTCACAAGCTTGGTCCTGTGAACACCTTTGGACAGGGCAGATGTACTGGGAGGGAGGAGCAGCAACTGGGCCTGCATAAAAGATGTGATGATTTCTGTTATCGGGTGAATAGCAACAACGGGGAAGGAAGAGCAGGATTTCATTTGGGCAGCTTCTTCAGGATATTCCATGTTATGGAGTAGACAAAGGATGGCAGAAGAGAGGTTAACCCTATGCTGTGCAGACAGGCATCTAATGTAGAGAGAAGATTTCTGAATCCTCTGGATGAGGGAAAAGTTTGGATAAGAGAGAAACGTACAAAGAAGGGCCAGGTTCTGGTGTAGGTAAAAGTAGCCCCTGGTCAGTGGGCTCTTGTCTTAAGTACTTCAAGGAGGTACATCTACAGGTCCCTTTAGATCATTATGCACTAACACACACCCTGCTCTTCTTCCTACCCTCAAAGTGTAAGGTAAAAAAACCCCAAAAGTCCAGGCAGGAATTAGGAGCTTTCACACTCTCCCTCCACTCACATCCATCCCCATCACATCCACAAGCAAATGCACTCCTGCATCCAGAGTATCTGCACATCACTTGTCCCACCAACACTGTAATAAATGTGAGCACAAGCTTAGGACCCGTTCCAGTGATTCATTAGCTGTCTAAAGTTGGGGCAATAAATCATTGGAGACAGAAACCCAAACTTTTTTCCTAGAATGTGTCGAACCACTGCACAAGCAGTACTAGAACTGCTCTCTGCAAATGCCATCTGTCTAACCTGGTGCATGTGGGATGGAAAGCAGAGCTCGTGGCACAGTTTGGTGATTAAAAATGATCTGAGACTATCAAGAGATGCCTTCTGCATGCAGAGGCACGTCTGCAAAGAGGTGATGGCAGCAGGGGGGAGATGAGGAGGGGACGTCTCCCATATCAGGAGCACAGTAAGTTTCAGCAGACCCAATACTTGGACCGTATGAAGAACTTTTTGGTTCAAAGGGCCTCACAGCTTTCTCTCCAGCACTCTGGATCGTTTTCAGGAGGAGTGTGCTCACAGCTCTGTAGCTCAATCATGCATGAAGGGAAGCCTTGCCCAGCTGAAGCTGCAGGAGATTTTAAGAGACAACAATTAGTAGGTGGAACTGGCCCAGATGTGCAGTTAATGCACAAGTATTTGCAGGAGGGGTCTTTAACGACTGCATTGGATCAAGTCTGCTTTGCACCCAGAAATCTGTCTGCTGTTGTGACTTGCACAATCAGCCTTCCTGTGCTGCCAGCTCCGCTTCTTCAGCAAGTGCTCACAAGCTCTTTGGGTCAGGAACCTCGTATCTTTTTCTGTATTAACCCAAAGGTTTGTGTCCCGACTCCCAGTCCCAATTCCCCCATTTTTTACTACTTCAGAGGAATGAGTGGGTGTGAAGACAGGGAAGAAAAAAGGAAAGAATATAGCTAGGAAAGGAGGTTCCTCGTTACCCTCCCAAGAAACAATCCTACAAGATGCCTTGCACAAAAGCTACTGCTGCTTGCTCTTGGGCAGTTCTGCCAAAGTAGTCTCTATCTAGTCTCAGTGTTTATGCCCTTGGTCCTTTGCTGGACTTTCTTTCTCCCCATTTCTCTTGTGATTTACTGTGTTTAAGGCTTCAGAGGGAGCCACCAAGACCAAGCAGGACATGTCATTTGATGGCTTCCTTGTAGACAGGTGCTAGCAGCACCAGTGGCATGGGCTCCAGTGGTCCCCACCAGCAGCCAGTACACTTCAGCCATCTCAAGTCTGGCTCTGCTAAATCGCGATGAGCTCACCGCACAGCTACCTTCACAAACTGCAGCAGAAACGATCCTTGGCCAAGCAGCAGTGTCATATTAGACTAGCAATTAGGTCCTGGGAACTCGGTGAGCACAAGTACCCCAGAAACCCTCAAGCAGCTGTCATTACATGTCTCACAGCTGAGTCTGTCTCAAATCTGAAAAAATTAATATCTCCAAAGTACTGTGTGGATGCACGTTTTAAAGTTTGCAGTGTTGATCATTTTTCTCTCCCTTCTCTAGATTTTCTGTGATATAATATCTCCTTGTTTCATTCTGTTGGGTGTAGCCTAAAAACGTTCTATCAGCTGATCTGAATTTCTTTATTCCTGGCGACAGTGTCCCATTAGAGCCAGAGAACAGTTCTGCTTTCAATTTATTGCCGCTGTTCTCCCACTGCCAGGTCTGTAACAACCTCTCTTCTCTTTCCCAGTGCACCCAGATTTGTGCAGTTAAGATTTTCTTATTTTAAAGCCACCATTCCCGTGGGTCAGCTGAGACATCAACGACACGATACCACGAAAACCCATATTGTCATTCTGAAGAAG
Source organism: Trogon surrucura (assembly GCA_020746105.1). Classification (NCBI taxonomy): domain Eukaryota; kingdom Metazoa; phylum Chordata; class Aves; order Trogoniformes; family Trogonidae; genus Trogon; species Trogon surrucura. The sequence goes on from CM036640.1 coordinate 6,002,963, forward strand.
AAAAATTGTTTTGGTGGTTAAGAGCAGTGAGAGGGACAGTAATCAGCAATGTGAGAGTGAACCAGGTCTCAGCACCGAATCGCTTTACAATGACAACACACAATCTGTTTGCACGTTTGAGCAAGCCGTAAAATTCTGGAGCTCTTACGAATCTGCCAGGCTTGTGAACTGCTCCAGAGAACCGTCAGGAGAACAGAAGCTCCTGGTGGTGGTGGAAGTGGCTCAAGGACATGATAGCAAGGACATCCCTCTACAAATGTGCTGACTCTGCCCTTCCATGGCACAATGTCACCTCTGTCCTGGTCTCTGCAGCTCGATTAGTGTAGTGTTAATGCAGCTCTTCTATATGCCGATATTCTTCCATGTTCAGGGGAAAAAGTAAACCATTAACCAAAAGACCCCTAAATAATTGGCAAAATAAAGGGTGGCTGTTACATTAGTTGAGTGCACGCTTTTATTTTTAAGCTTCCTATGCTGGCTCTGTTATGTGGACGTAATTTATGATTTGGGTGAATGCCATTCTGCATTTAACTCATGACTCTGACACTGTCCTAGGCGGCATCGTGTGTGAACTTGAAAAGAAAGTGAACAATGAAAGATTTCCAGATCAGACGGAATTATTGAGGTCAGTTGAGACCTCGGAAGAATGGGAAAAACCCCAGGTGGGCCTGCCAAAGGCAGGTGAGTGAGTAGATTGGTGTCAGATGAAATGTAAGATGGATAACCACCAGATTAGGAGGAATGACTGGAGCTTTTTATGTGTGTGGCTGGGCAAGGAAAAACCACACGCGGTCAGTTAGGAGACACCTCAACTGAAACCTTGGCGGTAGCAGAAAAGAAGGACTGAGTGTGATGATGGGCTGTATAAAGAATGAGGGAGAAAAATGATAGTGAAAATATGCTAATATTACCAGATAAATCAATGCTGCTCTCTCACTGGCAATATGCTGTGCAGTTTGTCACCTTATTAAAGAGGGGAAAAAAAAAAAAAAGAAAGTAGTGGTTTCAGAGACAAGCAATGAAGATAAGTGACCTGAAGAAATTTCTGTAAGAGGAAACGTTGAAAGGCCCCTCTCTCTGATATGTACCACAATCTCCATTTATCTTCTTGCTTTGCCTGCAAGTCATTTTGTTCTCCTTCTGCTTTCCATTATTTTGATTAAGCACTTTTGGGGGCTCTGATGTATGAAAGACTATATGTGAAGTGCACTGGACCAGTGTTGCCCCTTCAGTTCCTGCTTTACCTTAATTGTGCTCTTAGGCCTTTGTTTGGGTATCCACTTATTTCATTTGTCAGGATGTTGGAAAGTGGCCTTTTCTTTGAAATTTTTTTTTTCAGCTAATTTTAGTTTGTTTTATTACATGTACATTGTCCAAGAAAGTGATTAATAACACTGCATTGCCTTCGTGGCTTGCTGAAACGCTTTGGCTGAAACTTTTTTTTTTCACAAAATAATGAGTCTTTGAGCTTGTGAAGCCTTTCCCAGAAGTAGTAGCTTTCTTCAAAACTTTGATTTTTTTTTTTAAAAAATCAAACCCAAAGTATCTGAAAACTGCAAGTTTTCTCTGAGTTTGGAAATGCTGTTATTTTGATACCTTACAGAAATTGCAGCTTGGCCTTTTCACATCTCCGGTGTTTTTGGCATAAGATTCCATAGACAGGTTTTTTCCATGCCATAAAATTAAAAATCATCGCTGACTGTTTAATCCAAGCCATTCGTGGCTGCCTCCAGCTACTGCAGCCATGCAATGACAGGTCTTTAGCAAGTGCTGCCTCCTGTGCCACGGTGAACAGAAGAAGAAGAGCTGTAGGAACCATCCTCTTCCATCATCTTCACAATGTATACTCCTCACCTCCAGGGCAGTTTCCAGTTGGCTCTAATGAACTCTTTCAGAGCACTCCAGCACTGCTCGATTGCTCATTTAGGTGTTACCATTTAAAGGATAAGAAGAACTTTAAGGATTCACTGTCTTAAGTTCAAGAAGATAAAGTCATCTAGCCCCAGGCGTAATGGACCACGGGATATCTTCCTGCATCAAGAGCCACCCTCTGTGGCTGGATGACTGTAGGGTCTCTATTTGGTTGTCCCTCTGAGATGTCCTAGGGCAGATGAACACCTGCACAGCGCTGGTGAGTATGAGATGGGGAAGGTCAAAGCCCCAGCTGGCTGGAGCAGCAGCTCAAAGCCAGATTGGCGAGTGTCATGTGTCTCAAGTGGCACAGGACAACGTGTGAAACAGGCTTGGAAGTGGGATCCAGGTTGCACAATAAAATACAAAGGCCTTCTTGTGAGCTGGGCATCTCCTCTCCCACCCCAGCCAGTGGAGAGCAGATCAGTACGAGTGGTGGAAGCTGGGGAGCAGTCCCACTCATCTCATCCAGGGATCTACAGGGGCTTTGCCAAGCCCCTTTCGAGGTTTCCACCGATTGATCAGAGGTTCAGTGACAGAAATGGGAATCAGGATACTCACATAGAGACACCAACATGTAACTTGCTTAATCTGGACCTGAATCTCCTCCTACGTGAAGTAAATCTTTCCATATCTCTGAGAGGTTTGATCTGGGATGTTTGCTCTAAGGCAGGTTTTCTCCTACCTTGTAATGCATATGTCCCATTTTCTTTCTTTGGTTGGTTGAATATTTAGCTGGAGGGTGACATTGTCCTCGTTCTGGTGAATAATATATATGACAGTAGGAGGAAAATGTTCAATTCCAACTTGATTTGTAAACTTTCTACCCAAAAGTCCTTTACATTTGCTCCAGATTAATTAATTTTTCATTGCAATGATAAGTCATCTCACTGTTTCCCACCACTGAGTGTCCCAAGGTCATGGAGGGTCAGTAGTGGAAACGACAGTCTTGATTTATACATGAATTGATACCTTTTTCCATTAAACCTCAGAAGCTCTGAAAACAGGTTATAAGATTTGGGATTAGACTCAAAAAATAGTGTCTTATGGTGTTACTTCCCTGGTGAGAACAAAAGTAAGAGAATGGTGGATGAGGCTGGTAGGGATCCATATTTATTTACATGTCAGTCTCAGAGGTTGGATCACTCCCTGTCAGTGTTTCAGTTTGCCTTTCAATATAAATGCAAAATATGGTGATAATGATAAAACCAATTGCATCGCAAATGCTGACCTTGTGTCAGGCACAGTGAAAACGGGGGCCAAGTTCATTTATTATTTCCCCTATGGGCAATTTCGATCTTCAGTGATGTTCACTGCCTAGGATCTTGAGATGACCTCTCCTGGGCCTGGTTTAAGTGCTGCCTGCTCTCAGCTTTTGATCTGGCCTTAGCTGTTCTCGTGGAAGAGCTACAGACCTGCCGTGAACGTCGACTGAGACTTGCCTGTTGCCTGTGGGGTATGTTGCAGCTGGTTGCTGGCTCAGGGAATGCAAAGTATGTCTGATGCTGTGCCCCGAACTCAACCTGCCCTGGGGTTTGTCTCCTTCTCACTTGCCTCAGATCTGGCCTTCTCAGCTCTTTAACTCAGCAGCACAGAGTGGATGGGGTGGGCAGATGTGCACAAAACTGTTGTAGGCAGGAGGAACGACATTCAGGAAAAAAATATGGAAAAATGCATGGGTCCTTCAGAGAGCATCAGCTCCACAAACCTCTGCTCTCTCTCCCAATGAGACCATACTGAGACCCAGCACCCCATCTCTGCTGGCAGCCAGCATCAGACCTCAAAGGCCCAAGAAATGCTCAGAAGAGGATGATCTGCTCTCCTTGCCACCAGCTCCATATGAATGGTCCAAACATCTGAACCTGACTGCAGGTTTTGGCCTTGCATGTGCTGGCAGAAGAAATTCATCAGCAGTCCCTACCCCAAAATGAGGAATCTGCAGTCAATCCAGAAATATGTTTTGCTAGCACTGTTTGTCCTGTGAGAGCAGGTGAGAAATCTCTTTGACCTGGACTCCACAGGTTCTGTACAACTCCTGACCAAGCCTGGCTGGGTAGGTGACCTGCATGTCCCTTCTGGTGGAGAAAAGCCATAATGCTACCTCGACCCAAATACCTGTTGCAGTCTGGGGTTTGCTTGCCTTGCAAAGAGTCTTTCTACTGACTCCATCCAACCTGGAACGTGACAAATCTGAGCCTGGCTCTGTCCTTGCAGCTTGGCACAGCACAGTCAACAGCTTCAGGTTGCTCCAAACTGGTGGCAGGTCCCAGGTGTCCCAGTACACACACTGCTTTGTTGGGATGCTAATCCAGGTTCCATAGGTTCACCCAGACCTGCCTTTAATACCAGATGTGCTTAAGGGTGAAAACAAGTTTATTCTGACAAACGAGAGTTTAAATTCCTAGTTAGGAAGTTTGAAAGAAGGTTATAAAAGAGAAAAGGAAACACAATTCTAGATCACACTTAACAACAGAATTGCTTCTCACCCCTGGTGTCTTTCACCTGAAATCTCTTGGTCGTGTTCTTTTGGCTTGATGGGAATGAGTGTGTGCACAGCAGAGAGGCTTCAGCTCTCAGATGAGGATTGGGAGAGGTGTGGGTCTGGATCTGAGGCTGGCTGACTGCAGAAGCTACAGGGGTTATTTTTGAAAAATTAAAATGGTATTTTGTCTGAGCGGCTGCCACATTAATGGGAAAATTCAGCAGGAGCACTCGACAGAGAGGGTGTGATAAGCAAAACTGGTGAAATCAAAGTTTGTGCACTGGTGCTGGGAGGATGAACGAGAAGAACTTATGGTCACAGCCAACACAGTGACTGGTTTGACATCAAAGACAGTGAGAACCTGCAGGTCTGGAGAGAAGCAGCTTGTTTAGGAAGGGCAGATGGAGGGGACAAAACCACTCTGTGGAAGAGTAACAGCTGATAGACTGGTTCAAAACCCAACAAAATTAGAGGCAGGTTTGTATAATGTGTTCGGGTGGAAATAAGACACAGGTAACAAATGTATGGTCATAGGAGCCAGTTTGCAGGAGTGCAAGTTAATGAGGGGTTTGGGGATGTCCCAGCAGTGAAGAGAAGGAGGAGACTGCCTTAGAGACAAGGGGCAAAAATCCTGGTGAAGAGGGAAGATGAGCAATAAAACTATCATTATAGAGTCCTTTAAACTAATATGAAAGCCAAAAACATGAAGAGAGACAAATTATTAGCAAGGAGTGAGTGTAAAGCACATGGTGATGCTGTTAGAAACCCTTAAGTCCGGTGGCGTGTGGTTAGAAAGAAGCAAGTGGTCTTCTTCCTTGTTTAGCACAGTATCTTGTCTACAAAAGAGATAATTTTGGTAGGCTTCAGAATTCAACGCCTTCTTTGCTTCTGCCTTCACAAAAATCCTACTAACACAATTAATTTTAAGAGCAGGCAGATGGGCAGATCAGAATGAAGGAAGAAGAAGCTTGAGAATATCTAGGAAAACCAAGGTGCTGTGAGATTTAGCACAGAGTGAGGCAGGAACTTGTTCATGGCAATTCCTGAAACTAGTTCTCTGCAAGCAGTGATGGAGGATGCTTAAGGTCCAAGAGGACTGAAAAAATGGCAAACACAAAAGTACTACCTTTAAAAGCAGGAAAGGAGGACCTTGAGTGCTGCACCTGGGAATAATCTAACTCACGCAGCAGAAAGATACAAGAACAAATTATTAAATAATCATTTTAAAGGTGCCAAGAGGATAATAAGGTGATAAAGAAACATGGGCATGGATTTCTGAAGAATAAAACTTGTCTAACTACTTTAATGTGCTTCTTCTATTCAGTGGATATGAGAAAAGCAATAAGTAAAATAAATCTCCGGCAAAGCCTTTGAGAGTTTTCTTTGACAGGAACAGCAGTTTGATACCCATTGTCCAGCTCATAGATCTTGCTACGAAGAAGGCAGTGATGAACTGTTTTTCATCTCTCCCATGGAAAGAAAATTAGAAACCCGATTAATTTGCAATAAAGAAGGTTTAGGTTAGATGCTAAGACAAAGTATCCTGGCTAAAAAGGATGTGGATCACTGGGAGAGGCCACACAGGGAATATCTGGAGCCTCCATCATTGGAAGATTCAACAAACATCTGATGGGGCTGGTCTTGGCAGCATCTCTGTGGGGAGAGGTCAGTTGGACTCCTTGGCATCTCTTCCCACCTTCTCCTTCTCACCCACAGGCAAATGGCGTGGTGCCATATGGCAAGGCCTTGCAGGTGGTGTTTGGGGTGTATTCAACTTCTGACACTCACGTTTCTCTGATCTGGTAGTGGCTCTGGTGTAGCTGGGACATGCACCTTGCATGTGCTCTGCAGTTTGTTTGGAGAGAACACAGACACTTCTCATTCTGGTTAGAGTGTATTTTGCCTTCCTACCATCTTTACTGGGCTGCTGCTCTGGTTCCTGAAAGCTTTTCTCCTGGGTTCTGAGTTGGGTTCTGAGTATTGGATCTAGGTGAACTTTCAAGAGGTGACTGTTGAGGCTTGTGGGTGGGACAATAGGCTGGAGATGATCACTCGTGTACCTGGTAATGGACATGGAAAGGCTGGAACATGGCAGGGACCAACTCGTTTTGGCAGTTGCACAAGAACCACCACTGCCAAGGTCTGTGTTGGTGATGCAGGGAGCCCTGGAAGCAGCAGCTTCCAGGTACAATCTCTCCAGTGTCACATATGAAATTCTGAGTTCTACTTTCATTTGGAACATGGTTACAACAGTTGCTTGACCAATCTGACAGTTTCTTTTGATATTCTATCTGTGCCAGGAAGGACTAACCATGACCCTGGGCCTCTCTGGGATGAGTTGTATAGAAACAGAGAACAAAAAGATGTGCCCCAGAAGCTCTGGAGTGACCTGTGGCTTGGCTGTTCTCCTCTCTGCTGGGAGATGACATGTGGAGATGCCAGACTGCACTGAATGGGCACTTTGCTGTGGAGGTCTGTGTAGGGAATCCAAAGGTCAGGCTCCTCTTGCCTTTTCTTCCAGGTTTTCACACAAGTGCAACACGCTCCCATGGTCTTTGCACAGCAGCTCACACAAGTGTGGCTGTCAAACCACAGTCCACTTCTGCGAAAGTAACCTCCTGTGACCACACAGTACTGACCCAGTGATAGAGTTATTTTTGTGTAGATATATGTGCTCAGGGGCAACAGCTGCTCAGAGCAACTGAGGGGACCTGTGGTCTCAGCTCTTAGGAGCTTGTTCTGAGTTACCCCTGGCTCTTTGGCAAGAGGCTGTTCAGCTCCCAGGGTGTGCTCAGATCACCCCACTGCTACCCATCACCAGATGGTGTAAACGAAGCCAAAACCTCCTTTCTGAGCAAAGAGGAGGGCAGGCAGGAGACTTCACATTCAGACAGTTGGCAGTCATGGATGTAGCTGGTGTAGCTGGCATGTCCCCATGCCATCCCTGTCTATCTGTGCAGCATCCCCTGGCACCACAAAGCCCCCTCCATGGGGATGGCCACACACGGGCTGGGTGCTGGAGCACAGCAGGCTTCACAGGACATAAATACTGTCATTTGCCGCCACGTTTAAATTTCTCCAGAGCAGAAAACGGATCGTTTAAGCAGTTTGTATCTCCAAATGTGAAACGGATGGTACTATGTGGAGCCATTTGGACAATAATTCTTGTAAGATCTGTATGGAAATATCCTGACTGACTCAGCTGTCACAGTCTGGGAGTTTACAGGTCCTCAGAATGACTGTCATATATTGCAAGACCAGCTCTCACCACTGTGCATTGAACTGTCTAGCGAAACAGATTCCTTCTCTGTGCACTGCATATTTAAACACCTAATGGCAGTATTATTGTTGGAGGGCAGCCATTTCAAGCTAATCCCAGCAAGGTTTGTTGTAAGAGGACGTGCACCCACTGCACTCTCTCCCTGGGAGACTTTATTGTCTTGCATGTTTGCTCCTTTCCTTCGAAGCGAGGCTCTGCTTTGGTCCTGAAAGGTGTGTGTGGTGTGCCCATGTTCTCCTACTCTACCAGTCTGACTTGGTGTCCCACCACCTCATCTTTTTTTTTTTAGACAGAGCGAGGCTGTCTTTTCTCCACAAATGCCAACCTTAGAATCACAGCATCATAGAACAGTTCAGGCTGGAAAAGACCCTTGGGATCATCGAGTCCAACCATTAACCCTACACTACAAGTTCACCCCTAAACCATCTCACCCAACACCACATCTCAGCGACACTTCAACACATCCAGGGATGGCGACTCAACCCCCTCCCTGGGCAGTCTGTTCCAGTGTCTGACCACTCTTTCCGTGAAGAATTTCTTCCTAGTGTCCAGCCTAAACTTGCCCTGTTGCAACTTGAACCCATTCCCCCTGGTTCTGTTCCTAATGACCTGTGAGAAGAGACCAGCACCAACCTCTCCACAATGTCCTTTCAAGTAATTGTGGAACATGATGAGGTCCCCCCTCAGCCTCCTCTTCCTCAACCTGAACAGTCCCAGCTCTCTCAATTGCTCCTCGTATGATCTATTCTCCAGGTCCTTCACCAGCTTTATTGCCCTAAGTATGGGCCTCAGCCCATCCCTCATTATTGGACTCGTTTCTTTATTAAAAAGCTTTTCAGACATCTGGACATGGCCAAAGAAGACACAAGCTGGGTGCTTGCCCATAGACAAAAGTGCTTTGTTGGATATACCCGCTGTGGCTGCAGGTCTGTGCTGACCAGTGTCCAGCCCCATCCCAGCCAGAAATGAGTCACTGCTTGTCCAGGGAGATGGTGAATTTTCACAGCTGTTTTTACAAAGCCTTGGTCCTGGCTGTGAGAGGAAATCCTAGGCAGGTGATTACAGGAGAAGAATGCACTGTGGAACTGGAAGTGTCTTCCTAATCCTGGAAATAAGTTTTTCTTCTAAAGGACACTAAGAAGATCCCTCTTACCTCCTGCTTTATCCATGCCTTGTCTTCCTCTAGTTATCTTCCTTTATCTTCTTTCGGCAAGGCTGCGAGCCTTAATAATTCTAGGTTCTATTGAAATTGTTACAGGGATGCCAAGGAAAGAGTAGGAAAACGTTTCACTTGGGTTTCTGTGTTGAAATATTCTTGCTCCTGTCTTTCCAGTATGCCAGTAACACCAATTTCTATTATATTCCTGAATAAGCCTGAAATTATTTAGTATTTTGCATGAATGTTTTATAAAAGGCTGTTCAACCTCCCTGTTGCACTCATGACACAGGAGATTTGGTCATCATCTGAAATTCCACCTGCAGAGACTTGAGCTGAACCCAAGCTTTGTGTTGACATGTGGTCTCTTTTAACAACGAACTGCAGGTCTGGAGACACCCCTACTCCAAAAACTGTAAACCAGCACCTCCAGGGAAAGATACTCCCAGTGCAAATGCATATTTCCAGCCTGGGCACAGGAGGGATCTCTAAAGAGGCAGGAGGCTCAAAAATAACAGAATTTACTTCTTTGACCCTGAACTCTTTCTGACCCCACTGGCTGCAGAGCTCTTCCAGTGGGGCTGCTTCCCTTCCCGAGGGATGTGGTGGTGGGGAAGGCGGCAGGGCTGGACGCGTGGTCCGGGACTCCCTGCAGCATACAGGTGTCCCCTTCGCTTTCCTACGTGACACCCGGTCTGCGCTTTTCCACCAGATCCTCTCTGCGTACATACGACATCCTTAAAAAACGTTAAGAGCCCGAGCTATTTCCCTGGTTGGCAGCAGGCACAAAGAATTGTTCGTTCTAGCTATTGGCTACTTAAAAAACAGGAAATGTTCTTTCCTTCGCGCCGCTTTCCAGCCGGGGTGATCCGGACCTTGCTCAGGCAGATTTTTTGTTGTGGCACAGGCTGTCTCATTTGCATGAGGTAACTGATGTAAAGAGAAAGAGTAAGTACAGTGTGGTGATCAGCAGGGTGGTTTTATCTCAGCTGCTGGAAACAACCGAGATCAGTCACCGCAAAACACGAGCGGTGAGGTGGTTATAATTTTTCTAAGTTGCAGTGCCAGAAGGCAGCCCTCAGTTTGGAGCTTTATCTCTGGTGAAAAGGCAGAAGAAACACTCTCTGGGGTCTTTTCACCTTCTTTTGTGGCTGGCGTCTGCCTTCCACCTTTAGACACGTCTGCACGCATGGATTGGTGTTTTTTTCTTTGATCACATGCAGCTGTATGTGCGTGTCTGACTCTTGTAATGCAGAAGGTTTGAAGAAGAGCGCTTGCAGGGATAGCGCTGCCTCCGAAGCCAGTTGGAGGGGGAGCATTTCATCAGCAGGCAATAGCTTTTCTGGAAGCAGTAGGAGAGGAATCAATGCATAAAGTTTCTTGTTTTCTTAATCACGCTCCTATTCTCTCTTTCCTGGGAGATTTATGAGCCTCCGAATGTTGGACAACCACCAATAATAGTTACACATTTTTAGCATCTGAATGCTTTGCTTTGCCTGGCTTCATATTGGAAAGACAAGTCCAGACAAGGTGGTCCTGCAGAAAATGGTTTATTGGGACAGCATTCTGGCCTGCAGCCACGGCACCTCGGGCAGTGATCTTATCAGACCTCCTAAACAGAGCAGGGTTGGGCCTGTTTCTTACTTCAGTGGAAGACCTCCGAGGAGAGCCGACCAGGGTGTTGCAAGACGTAGAATCAATTGTTCTCTGGGTGATGCTTTCCCTGGAGAGTAACGAACCCGTAGCGCTGGCTGCCGTGCTGCGGGAATGGCAGTGAGAGGCAAAGCCCAGCTGAACTGAGGATGAAAAGCAAAAAGGAATAAACAAAATCAGATCTCTGTTCTCAGTGGTGTTCAGGGAAGTTAGGGAGGAACTGACCATTGATTTCCAAGGAGATCTGGGTCACTAAATACTGTGGGTTCCTTTGGGAATCCCAGTCCAGCTGTGTGTCTTTGAAGTGTGGAGTTGATTTGGCAGAGATATCATTAAGGGTTTGCTTGTTTCTTATTTTAGCCAGCTTTGATATGTGGGATGAACTTTACCTTAACTTACAGGCCTCTGGAAGCGCTCTCATTCCATTTTCTATTGAGTAGTGACTTGCCTGGCAGGTTTGATGTGATTTCAGATAACCTTCTGCTAAAAACAACCACATCCATAATGATGACACTTTTGGCCTTGGCATGACTGTACCTTTGGACTTGATTAAGGTGTCTCAACACAGATTTCTAGTGACCTTTGAGACACCTTAGAGTATGTGAGATACCCCGACAGGGTGGCAGATATGATGGGTGTACAGAAGACTCATTCTCTTCGTAGCTAGCAGCTGGTGGATGGGTGTGCTGTCCCAACTCTTGAGTGGGGCTGGATTCCTACATGTAGGTTACTGGACTGAACTGTGTCCGCTGTTTTTAGGGCCAGAGTGGACTATCACGTCTTCAGGATGAGATCCAATCCTTAGTCTAAGGCCTGACCAGAGCCAAGGGAGAGCTAGTAAGTCAGTCAGTTGACTCAGAGTGATGCAGTTCACCCTAAATAAACACGAGCTGATCAGCTGGCTGGCTCTTTAGACTCCAGTCACCAAGGGGTCAACTCATTCACACATAAGTGGCAAATGACATTTCAAAGTACTTGTTTATCCCATCCAGTCTCCAGCTTTCACTGTAGAAGAGCAGAGCTACCCAAGGCTCCTGGGACATATCTACTCTCTGTGGATGTTGGGGATACCTTATGATGTCTCATGTGACAGTTGATGTCTATGTAGAGGAAACTGAAGAGCACTGCATGTGTCCACTGACTTCAGAGCCACAGTGCACATAGATTTGCTGTATTTTAGGTTCTTGAACTGCAAACTGCATCCCTCTCTTTCTGACCTTCAGCATAACCCAGAACAGACACTTCTGGTGAATACTGCATTAGATATTATAACTTCTGGAGCAAGAAAAGGTCTTTTACATTTTTGGTGTTATTCACAACAGGTTGTTCTATTGCTACAACAAAAACTATAACTATTGGTGCCTCTGTATAAACCATCCCTTGGACGAAGTGGCAGACAAAGAAACTAGAAGGAAATGAAATTTGTTAGAATGATGTCTAACGTAAAAGGTCCTGTAAGACAGAAATGCTGTGACTATTTTCTCTTACTCTTTTTTTTCCAGTTTTGAATGTAAAGATTTTGGTGTAAGGGCTTCTCTTACCACTTGCATACACAGCTTTCATTAGCTGGATATGGCCTCAATTGTTATGTTGTGCAACTCACAAACACTAATTTTTGCTGTGCTTTTTTTTTTCCAGCTTGCTACATAAAAGACTCAATTGTTGGTTCTTTCTACCACTTCCCTTAGGAGACTATTGCATATTCCGTTTGCTCTCATTTGATGTATAATTCTGGCTGATTATTCTTGATGGTGTTGCGTGACTAATTACCAGTATCATAACTTGTTTTCTAGCATCATAGCATTTTTTCTATTTGTGTCTTTGCATCTGATAACAAGCCATTATCACCCTAAGAAATGGTACTATCATTAGGTATGATGTCGTGAGACTGAGAAGAAGTTTTGCTAGCTGGTGGTAGCATTAGACTTCTTTTATCTGTTCTTACAGAGCACTTAGTTTAAAGACCCTTGTTGTTAGGTGACATCTTTTCTTCAGCGTCAGTGAGCTTGCACTGGACACAAGTCCAAGACCACCAAAAATATTTATACATGTAAGTCTCCTGATTTCAGTGAAACTTATTTGCAGACCTGGCCCTGACCTGGTAAGCACAAGTGATGGGGGAAAAAAACAGCACACAGAAATATGTAGAGACTGTTAAGACTTCTTTTCAGTGTCCTGTTACTGGGCTCCCTCATGTTCATTCCCTGTTTGGGAATTATCTATCTGGGGCTTCTTCGTAAGTTTTTTGCAGTATCATCCTGAAAACTGGGATATTTAGGAATAAACGTACAACTGAATCCTAAAGTAGCATCTGTCATACAGACAACATGCTTTTTTCCAGCCTGAACACCTTGTATTTTATGTGCTTCTGCAGATGACAGGGTTTCATTCCGTAGATCCCATCAGAAATCAATGTTCATAAGCATGTGGTGAGAGTAAGAGACTGGGATAAAGAGGTTTTCTTGAAGGGGAATTAGCTCAAAGTGTGTTTGCAGTGGATCTGAAATTTTTTTCACATGCAGAATGTACTCATCTAATAAGTTTGACAACATAATGACAAGGCATTGGAAAAGCATTAATAGATTAACAAATGAATTGTGGTACCAGGCTAATAAGTAACCAAGTTTTGCTGGTGTCAGCCATTTCAAGAAACTGGAGCTCAACCTTACCCACATTTTAGGGGTGCATTAGTGAGACCTGGAGTCTAAAGCGAGTGTTTCTGGATCACCAGATGAAATTATACAAAAAATGTGCCTAGAAACTCACCTCAATCTCATTGCACTGAGTCTTTCCAGCTTGCGACGTTCACCTGTTTCCAGAACCTTCTAGGTGTTCATGTGTCTGTATGATAAGAAACCAGTAATGTGTACTGAAGTATGTCTTGGGGACAATTCTGTTTATTTGCAAGGAAGTGGAATACCCTTTTTTTACCTTAGAAGGCATTTGGAACAAATGCTGTCCATGCCTGCCTTTCCAGTGAATTTCAGTTACCAAAGTGTTCCTTTTCTCCTACTTCTATTCAAGGCCATCTTTCAGAATACATCTCTCTCCTGTTGGCTTTTCTGCTATTTTTTTGACGTTTCTCTTTGTGCAGAGATGACTAGCCAAATAATTTCCTACCCCCTGCATTTGCTAACTTTTTGCACAAATGCTTAATGACGCTCAGATCCTGCATGCAGTCAGTTGTTTTGAGTGAGTTTCCATCTCCTTGGATTGATCCCCAGGAGAATAGGGGTTGATGAGGCCACTGATGTTTGATCGACGATAACAGTCATCTTCTGGCCCAACAGGGTGTAAAAATGAAAATAAATGAGTTAATTTTCTGGGGAGTCTAAGCTATGATCACTATTGCTCAAATCTCTTCCATCAGGACTCCTGCCTGGAGTCACTGAGGTAAGGCTAGACCTTAAAGACAGGGAAGAAATATCCTCTGAAAGTTCAGAAGCAGTGATAGTAAGAGACTCTAGGCTGAGAGGGTATTCTTTATGTCTTCATATCAAGACAAATATGAGCATCTTTTTTGTTGTCCTTAAAATAACCCTTTATCATAAAGATGTAGCTAGAATAATTATCATGAAAAATGGGGCTACCCAGGACAGAAATGTGCATTGTATCCTGCGTATTTTGAAGGGGCATTTATCTGCTTTATTGCAAGGTCATAAGAAAGTTCAGAATATTTTCCTTATCAAGCAGAAAGCCTTAGTGAAAGCAATTTGATGATCTTCAGCCAAGCCTGGTTACATTACTTGTGTGGCCACTCTCCTTTCTTACAAACACCTCAGCCCTTTCTTTGTTCAAAGTGTTCCGGCTGGGTGTGGAGAGTTGTATAAACTCATTTCCAAGAGCGAGTCCTGAACATTTCATCATCTGGCTATAAACTCTTGGGATGTTCTGGTCACCAAGGAATGATGTAACCACTGTGGAGGCTTTCATCATCTCTGTGGTCCTTTTTGTTGCAGGTCTCATCTTTTGCTGATGGCCCCAACTATACTCTCCAACCTTGTTCAGGTATTCCGTGAAGATTTAGATTTTAATAAGACTTCTAATAACAAATGAGTATGACCTGTCAATAGGATAGCCTTTTTTTTTTTTTTCCCCAAACACATCTTAAGAATTTGGCTTTTTTCCAGAGCTGAGAACACTGGTTATTGAGCTGAGAACACTAGTACTTCGAGCCATGTTCTTGGTTGTTTCTTTACATGTTCTTCACATCTTTCTTTACATGTTCTTGGTTGTTTCTTTATATGTTCTTTACATGTTCTTGGTTGTTTCTTTACACTGGAAAAAACATCCACCACTGTTGTCCCAGGAGCTGTTGAATCCTCATAGAGCAGACACAGAGGCGCAATGATGAAGTTGACTGTGAGCACAGAATGAACAGCAGAGACCGAACTGTGACAATGTCATTGGTGTGGACACGGTGTCAGAAAAAGGTGTATCAGAAGTGTCCAGGGGTGTCCTGTTTGGGACCCTCTGATAAAGCCATGGATTCTTTAAATGGTGAGGCAGAGGGAGGTGGTGCTGTGCGTGTCCAAAGGGTACTGTTTAGCTGAAGGGAAATTTTCCTATCTTATCTGGGATTAGGCTAAGGAATTTACATCTCCCCAGCCTAAGGAGTGCACTCCCACCCTGTACCTTGCTCTGCTAGTGGTGTTATAAAGAGGGACTCCAATTTCGTTTTGCTGGCATCCAGGCGTGGAGGGCTTTCTGTGGGAACACAAAGGAACAGGAGGTACATATTTTGCAGCAGTGGCTTGAGCGTGCTGCTCTGGCTTGTTCCAAGGGCAGTCTAAAATCCACAGAGCCTCACTGAGAGGGGTGGGAGCTAGTTTAGTGTGTGACCAAAAGGATCCTGAGAAAAGTGTCTGTTTAGGGAAGGGTTGAGCTGGATCCTAGAGCCAGGCTCCAGGGGGTCCCCAGCTTTTCCACAGGTCCTGCCCTTCCCAAGCATCCGACTGCTCCAGACAACCAGGAGATGTCACCCCTGGGTGTCACTGGGGTTAGAGATGGAAGAGGAGGGTGCACACTCTGGATGGAGCAGCTTTCCGTATTTTTAGGTATGGTGTCCTGCTCTCACAGCAGAGTGGTCAGGGCGAGCATCCAGACCTCTTTCTCCTCGGTTCTTCTTGCATTCTTCCATTCTCTTTCACCTGGAGGAGGCAGATAATAAAGCAGGCATCTCTAGGAAATTTTAGGAGCTTTTTTTCCCACTTCTCTAGGAAATTTTAGGAGCTTTACCACAGCTGGGACAAGAACCAGAGAGCTCAGTATCAGGGATGTCCTGGAATCCTACCCCATTTATTTCCTTTCTTGAGGAAGATTCAACATAAAAACATAAAAAAAGCTGGATAGTTTCTTTTTGGGGGGCTTTCCTTCTACTAAGACTTTGAACTAGCTAGCTAGGAAAGGCGTGTGTGGGTACAGAGGTGATAATTAGCGGAGGTAGGCAGGCAGTGACAAAGCTGAACGGATAGAGGCATTTTCAGGATGAAGAAGGCAAACAGAACGTTGGGGAATTTCTGCTTCATGAGATCAAAAATATGCTGATAGGAAAGTTGGTTAGCACTTCTGAAAAGCCATGGTGGGGAAATTAATGAATTACTGGAGATTTAACTGGGTCAGTGGGGGGAAGTCGCTCTGATAAGGAACTCCTCATACAGGAGCGTTTTGTTGTTTGTATACATCTGTTTATTTTCATTAGCAATACAGATAAGATAACTTCAGGCTGTATTGTAAAGCAGGTTAAAACAGTTTAGTAAACAAAGCTATTTATATGCATGAACATACTTGCATAGAAACACACGTATGGTAGGACGTATATTAGCATATACTTCAATTCAGGAGATTTTTCAGTCATGATTGCAGTCTTTCTCATTAGAGAGATCTTTTATCACTGAAAGCTAAATTTTCCAGACAAATCACTGTAACTGATATTACCTGTGAGATAAAATAACAGGTTTTGGCCAGAGAGGGTCCCTCGACTTCTGTCTCACTGATTTGAGGGAGTCCAGCTAACCTGAAGAGGCAGCCAGAAAGAATAGGATGGGAAAACAAATTTCTGAGGGCTGATCAGACCCCATTCAGGTAGAAAATCCCAGGATCAGCAGAGACACAGCTTTGTGCTGTAATCCTGACCCGGAGGGAGATGCGAGGCAGAGCTGCAGCGAGGATGCCCAGCGCAGGGCCAGCCAGCGGAGTGGGGAGATCGCGCGACCCACCCAGGAGCACACCGACCTCCTGTGCTTGTATCTGGGCAGGAGGGGAATACAAGGTAGGGACCGAATATGGAGAAACAAAAAAATGGATATTCCTGTTGTCAAGGCCCTTCAAGGCACAGAGAGAGTGAGGGAGGGAGAGCTCTTCTATGTGGCAACTGCCCACAGGGACAGATCGGGAGGCTAAATCCCACAGACCAGGGACAGTTGTGTGATACAAGCAGCACTTTTCCCATTTTTATTAGAGTTCTGCTCAGACAGCATGTACAGGTTGGGTAATCCTACCTCCTCATCCCGCAAGGATCCTTCTGGACCTTCCAGTGAGGTTAGTCCTGGTGCCCACCACCTCCAGCAGCATCTCTTGTCTCCTCTCTAGCACTGTTTTTTGCCATTTTCCCCCAAGGGCAACGGACCCTGAGAAAAAGCAGGGAGATGTAGAGGGGCTTGGACACGATAGCTCTGGGGAGGAGGTGTGGAAACGTGGAGCAGGGAAATTACCTGCTCCTGTTCACTTCTGCTGTGATATGAGGAACCAGGTGCCCAGAAACATTCCCATGATGCAAGTCGATGCTTTGCAGTGAAGAAATCAGGATCTGAGCAAGTTGTGTAGGGACCTCAAGCCATGAAAGAGAAAATTGTTTCCAGACCCCCTTACTTTTCTTTCCTTTCCCCAACCCCAGGCCCCACAGGATCATGTGGGGTCAAGTCTGCAAGGCTGGAGATGGACCCTTTGTGCCTGAGCATCCTCAGTAGAACCACAACCCATTCACCCCTTCCTGATGGCCCTGGTCATCATCTCCAGGGTTCTGCATCATCCCCAGGGACAGACCTATCAGTGCAGACAGACCTCCCCCTCAGCCCCCTGGCTCCCCCCCAGGATTTCTTTCCCCAATGGGAAAATGTGCCACGCTAAAGGCACAGTTGTCTGCAGAGCCAAGCTCTGCTGCTCTGCATATGCATGAATTCCCCAGAGGGATGTGTTTGCTCGGTGCCTGTTAGAGCAGAGGAAAATGTCAGATTTATATGTGAGCTGAGCAAAGCCAGAAGCTGAAGTTCCCTGTGCCACCCATCACGTGGAGAGAGGTGAGCGAGTCCAAGGGTATTCATAGCATCAAAATCAACTATCTACAAAACCAACAAGTAGTTTATGTGAATATCCTCAACACCTCACTAAAAAAAAAACCCAAAAAGCAGAGAGGCTTATACCTGCATCGTTCGTTCACATCAGAGATCACCCCAATATTTATCTCCATTTGCAAGTGTGGCACCTCCAGCCTGTGGTCTTACCTCTGCCCCATGGCAATGCATTCGCTGAACTAGAGGAGATTCCAGACTCTGTAGCGACAGTTGTTAACGTGTACAAATGTGGGCATTTCCCCTAGTTTTTCTGCAGACTGAAGACTTGTCAAGCTCTGGAATCTTTCCGACTGCATTTCTCAGGATACACCTGGTCCTCTTGCTTTCCTGTCTTAGCTAACCAAGAATAAATCACTTGTGGGTTTTGAAGAGTTCTGCCTGAAATCTAGAGTGAGTTTAGAACTGAAATCCACAGCAAAAATGGGGAAGAAGGTTTTGAGGAAGAGGTGAATCTACAGAAGTTGTGTGCACAGTCTTGAACATGTCATTTCTTATTTAGGTGGAGCCTCCCACCTGCTTTCCAAGGCTGTTGCATGGCTCATTGTAAGTTTATATGAAGTTCTGCACGTTTAAATCTTTACTTATTGATCAGTTTCAGCACTGGTGGTCTAAACTCAGCTTTTTTTTTTTTCCCCTTTCTACATTTCACTGATGCCTTCTCCTGGAAAATTTTACCGTCTAGGAAAAAGGAGAATCAATTAACACAGAGCTCTTGATCTTCCAGGCCCTCCTGAGGATAGAAGAGATGGGTACTCGCCAGCAGACCCCAACCTGACAGCAGGTCATGAACTAAGGGGGCTTAAAAGAAGACCATGTAACATTTGCCCTCCCTGTTGCACATTCAGCTGCCAGTGCTGTGTTCCAGCAAGCTGTGCAGACAGGTCTTCATGTACAGGTAGAAAGCCAAAAAAGAAGTCACTCCAAGCGTGGAAGAGTGCACGTGACGGGGTGTAGACTGGGAATGGGGACACGTAAGCACCTGCTCGGTGTCACACCTCGTCCCGGCTCACGCTGGCTCTTACGGAGGTGGGGACCAGCGGCCGCACTGCCCTGCACTCCCTGACCCTCTGTGCTTTCCTGCTGGCTTGCAGCAGCCAGGGACCTTACCGGTGTTCGGGTGAGTTTTCTAGATCAATGCTTCGCAGTCCACGCTTCGCTGCAGGCATTGTGGGTCTGTTTGCGTGTTGCCCTCACAGCTTCTTCCCAGGGTCTGGGCTGGGGTGTGGGAGAACTGCCTGGTGCTTGCTTACCAGTTTGTTGTGGGTTGCTGAGTACATTTCAAGGTGTTGATTTTTTTTTTTTTAAAGCAAACTGTCTTTGAGCACCATTAACCTCATGCTCGTCTTTGAGCACCATTAGAACAAAAGGAGAACGACAGCTCTCACCAAAAGCTCCTTGGCAGAGCCTGGAGGCCAACGCTGTCAGTGCCAGGAAGTTTAAGGAACACACGTATTTCCCTGGATGTGGCATTCGGGTACCGCGGGAAAAAAAAGAGGGAGCATGTTCCTGACACTTCCACACCGACAGAACATCTCGTTCCTCCTTCTGAGTTTCACACAAAATCGAGGACTGAGATGTCCCTCCCAGTGTCACCCCTCTGCTGTGGCTGAGATGGGACCAGGATCTTTCTTTCCTGAGCCCCGTGCCCTGGACTCTAACAGTTAATGCTCTGCGGTACTTTCAAAGGTTTCCTTTATTTCCTGCCTGACAGACAGGGGGGAGGAACTTGGTCTGCCAGTGAAGGAGAAAGATGTTTTTCTACAGTGCTCCATTCCAACTCCTTCCACACCCTCTGCTCAGAAGGACAATTGTTTCCAAGAGTAGTACAAAAACACACCATTCACATGAAAATAAGGAAAATTAGCAAAATTGTTTTCCCGCGTGTCTCCACCAGCAGAAGTCCGTGAAGAAGCTGCTGTGTTGCACTCCAGAAGAGAAGCCTGCAGCCAGGCTTGGTGCCAGGAGAGATTTCCACTGGAGGGGTCATCCTTTAGCATCGTTGCAGCGCGTCGGTCAGCACAGTGTGCTCGTTGCCCCAGGAGGACATTCCCTTGAGGCAGGTGAAGGGACAACTTCGTTCTCCCTGGCTTTCAGGTTGGAGTAGATGGATGTCCTGGCCGTGTGCCTGTCACCTTCGGCTTCCCCGGAGCCGAGACAACGAGAGGTTCATGTACTCCCAATCACAGCACTTGCATGCAGCTCACCTTCCTCCTGCTAATTTCAAACCACAGCCTCTCAAGTAGGTGCCGCATTCCTTGTCCATAGTTTGCCAGTCCACTTCCAATTTCTCCATGGCAGGAGGCAACTGCTGTCCTTCTTTGACTGCAAATTCCTGGGGACTGGTAACAGCTAAAAAGGGACACAGAAAGGAAACACAGCTCTAAAGAAGGGGAAGGGTGCTGGTCCTTAGGTGTCCTGGGCTGCAGCAGGGAATGATGACTTGTAAAAGATTCCCATGCTAATGATTTTTCCCCAGTTAGCTGTTTTCCCTCTAGTGCCTGTTGCCCCTTCTGCTAAGCGAGGCCTGTTACCCTGAAGAACTCACCCAGGTTTCTCCATTGGCCATCACACAGGAACACGCCAAGTGTGGACACGAGGCTCTGGCTGCAGTCAAGGCTGGCTCAGCTGCCATCACCTCCTACACTGAAAGTCACAGGGGCAGAGCTGTCCTCTCCCAGCAGGAGCTTTGCCACCATCGTGATGCCTCCTGAAACACATGTTCAGGGGTTTGCAGCACGGAGAGCCTGTACTCATCCGAGCTCACCCTGAGCCTCGTTAACAACTGGCATGGGTCAGATCCCAGGGCTCTGCTCAAGCCCTTCTGCAGTGGTGCGTGAAGACAGCCAGAAGGATGTGTAGGCAACATGAGTGAGCATCTTCCATGGGATGGATGGCAGGTGGGGAAGTGTAGGAAGGCTCCAGGGACATTCCAATTTTGCAAGCTTGAGTGGAAACTGCTTCTTAAAGTTTATGAATTCGGATGTGTGATAAGGCCTGGGGGACAGACACTGCAAATTCCTGGGATCGGGGCTTTGGGAAGCAGTGGTGTAATGCAACCAGATGCTGCATGCCACGGGCCTCTTGGCCAGCTGCCTCGGACACTGTGGCAAGCAGCATGTCCATCCCTGCCAGACAACGTAAGTCCTGTGTGCTCGTGCTTTATACACACGACCCAGGAGCAACGCTCGCACTGCCAAACTATCAATCAGGAGCCCTTTTCTAAATAAGAAAAGTAAAACAATAGCCTTATGTTTTCTTTGGAGTTTCTAACCACGCAGTACAGTGAGCAGCACAAGCCATGGCTGGCAGCAAGTGCTGCCTGCTCACCCTCCTCTCCCTCCCAGCAACAGCCTGAGTCATGGCTGTGGTCACAGACAGTGACACAATGCCATTGTCATCCAAAGAATGCAGTGTTTTCCTGCTCTGCAAAAATATTTTGTACAGTGCATTTTCCACGCTCTCCAGAGGAGACACTGTCCAGATTCTTGCTGTAAGTGCCCCCAGGAGCGCTGCTGACTAATACTCCCATTTCTCTCCTTGCGTTCCCCCAAGGTCCCAGACTTATTTGTACTCTGCACAAAGAGCTTGGAGTCAAGGTTGGTGTAAGTGGATTTCCTCCGAACAGCACATGCACTGAAGTGTGAGGAAATTGCAGATTTTAGTCTCTCGGGGCACGATCCATTGAGGTCACATCACTGGAGCCTGCTCGTGGTTAGGGGTCTGGCCCAGAGCAGTTGGCTTGGACATATATAGGCAATAGCATAGCAGGTAGACAGTTTGTCCCCCCAACACCAGAGATGGCCATGGGGCCACTCATCCTCACTCTTGCTGTTGTCTCCTGAAGCGATGAGACACACAGCTCAGACAAGAGCCAGGCTGCAGGCACTCCAACCTCTGCAAAAGCTTCCTTTAATCACCAGCCATGTCCCTGCCCTCTGCGCACGCCTCAGGGGACTACAGCCTCACAACCTCTACAGACCTGTCTGCTCTACTTAGCTTGGAAATGAAATTGCAATTACGTCCTAATGCTGCAGCCCTCCTGCCTTCCGTGTGCTGCCCAGCAGACAGGGAAGGACAGGGCTAGCATTTTCTATTTCTGCCAGGTGGTTATCAGGGTGATTTAAAATCAAATTGCTCGCAAGTGTGAAGGATAAATAAGTTCAAATGCAAATCTCAAGACGTGGAAAAGACCCCATTCTGCCAAACATCTTTGTTTTATGTAACTGTAGGACAGATGACGAAGCTGCAACAAGGCTGCTTGCCACAGCAAGCTCTTCAGCTCCTTAATTAATGCTGAGAGGTGGTGCTGGGGAGGGGATAACCCTGCATGCTCCATAGGCAATAAGCATCTCTTCAGTGTGACAGCACACAGGGACTTGCTGGAATAAGGTTGTGTGATGGGATGTGTCACAGCCACGGTGTTTCAACACATTTTGGGATGCAGCGCAGTTTTGGAGGGATGGATGTGCAGAGTGGGGCATGTCAGATAAGCTGATGACCGCATTTCCTCTGTGTTTCTGTACCTGTAGGACAAATGATTGTGCTTGCGGTCGCTGGTCCCCATTAAATGGATGTAAACTTACTCTATGTGTCTGTGGGAGATGTGTTGGTGAGAGAAATTAGTCTGACAAGTGAGGTGAATGATTTTGCAGAAATGCGTTGGCTGGATTTGGGGTTTCCTCAACCACGTTTAAGTCACGCTGAAAGGAAGAGCCAATGTTATGCGTATCACAAAAGTCACCACAAAGTACATTTCCTCCCAAAATGGAATGTTAGTGTGGCAGGCAGGGTAAGCCAGGCTGGGGCTGGGGCTGAACAGCCAGCCTGGTCAAAGCAAGTGCGGATTTCTGCTGAAATTGAGCCTTCAGGGGTCGGTGAACAATCCTGCACGTTGCACAGGGCCAGTTGTGAAATAGCGGATGTTTTGGAGCAGATAGGTGATGCAGAAGACTTCCTTCCCCAGCTCACAAGGCAAATAATTTGTATCCTGATTACAAACTATGAGGGTTTGTAGATTGCAAGGTCAGAAGGGCCCGTTATAATTATGTCATCCGACCTCAACTAGCGTAGTCTTGGAATGACACTTGGTGATTCTTGTGCTGAGGCAAACAGCTCGTGGCTGTGTTTTTTTTCTTAAAGACTCTGTGTGAGAGTTATCTGTCACCAACTCTGTGGCCTGTGAGGTAATTCCAATGCATAACCTTTTTTTTTCCTCCTCAAAATACGCAGCTCATTGCCAGTTTCTATTTTGCCTGCAAGACCTTTATTGAGAGGTACTATCAGATTTATGAACACCTGCTCTATCTATCAAGTAAGCAACGGTGGGATTGAGCCACATCCCTTGGTTTCCACAACACCTCTTCCCACCTGATTACGAACAATCTGGCATGGAGAAAAGAGGAGAGATCTCAGGAACACCAGGCAGATGGGTGGACCTGGGCTATCGCCCTCCCACCAGTGCTGTGCAGGTGTCACACGGGAAGGTCTTTTATGAGCCAAAAACTGAGACTTTGACCTCTGCAGGATGTAAACACGTTTGAAGCTTGTATCCAAATTTGTTAGTTGTTTGAATACTGAAATTCTCTGGAGGCTGCAGACCACAGAGATCTGTATCTCCGCCGAGTACGCCAACCCCTAACGCAACTGTGATGCATCCTGCTCCGTGATCGCACCAGTCTGGCTTTGGCAGACATGTTTCCTGGTTAATACAAATAACACAGAGCGGGTTTTTGTAAACATTAATAAAGCCGCTCACCACCCCAGGAGACAAGTATGTATCGTTATTAATCAGGGTGTTTATCACTTACATTGTGGTAGGACCCAGAGGCCCCTGGCCGGGGATGTGGGTCTCACTGCTCAGTAACTCATGGCTCAAATGAGCCACCACCTGAAGCTCCTGAGGTCCAAGAGGAGCGGAGGTGGCAGCTGCATGCAGAGCTCTTGCAGGATAACAGCAGAACTCATTGATTTACTCTTCTGGAAGCCAACGTATGCAGGTAGCAAGTCTGCGGCCAGATGTTAGTGCAGAACACGGTCCCAAGACCCTGCCTGGCAGCCAAGCCCGGTGACACTTCAGCCTTGTCTCAGTGGCTCTGCTGCTTTGAGCTAGAGGACTGGAGGCATGGTTTCCATTCCCAGTTTAGGACTATTGAGGCCATTCTCTGTGTCTGTGCAACAGGAACCTAAGGCAGTTGCCTGTCTCACAGGTGTGCAGCAGGGACTTGCAAGTTATGAAAGTGACCGGAAGGAGCTGACGACTTTCCAAGCACCGTTATCGTGTTAATACGTCACATCCATAAAGCAGCCTGTCTCCCATCCCTTGAGGTGTTCAGCATACCTGTCTGGGAGTGGGGCTAAAGGGCTCCTCCGAGCTCACACAGCAGACTGGCCAGGCCAGGAGCACCCCAAAGGCAGCCCGGGGAGGTCACTCACACCTATGGCAGCTCAGGCTGCAGCACGGGTGTGGGGCTGTGCTGCAAAAGATGTGCGGGCAGTGCAGGGAAAAGTGTTCTGAGTGAGGATTTGTGACACATCAGGAGACCTCGAGGCATGACTCAGCCTTTGCCTTGTTGGAGGAGAACTCATGTTGTCATCTTTTAGCTGGGGAGGGCAGAGCACAGCATCAGCCCCTTCCCCACCACCGTTACCCACCCGGCACCAGGTCTCGAGCAAGCTGCAGCTTGGGGTGTGTTTGCAGGCTTGTGCACAGCCTGGGGTTGCTGCCTGTGATTTGCACCACCAGGATTATGCAATTTAGCCCTGCACAAGCTGGCAGCGTTAGTTCTGCTGACTTGGGCAATATTTCAACGTGAGGATAATCCTGGGTGGAGAGAAGAAAACAAAGCAAACCAGCCATTCCCTGGGACTGAGCTACGCGGAGGGTGGCAAGGAGATAGCGAAAGGACAAGGGCAAGTGAGTCAGGCTGCACGGACCAGCAGCAACCAGTGTGCACCCTCCTCCCAGCACATTGTGCTTCTGACAGCCCTCTTACATCACCTGGCACCCTCGTCATTCAGTCACTGGGCTCCTCGGGTGCATCCAGCCCGGGACACACCGTCATGTTTGCGAGCATCCTCCTCGTCCCCATGCACAGGCACTGCCCAACACGTCCTTCCCAGGCCACCACGGCTCGAGGGGGACACGAGCTGGCGAGCAGCACCTCTGGCACCTCTTCAGTGCAGGACACAATGAGGATTAATCACAGCTTGTCAGAGAGGCTGCTGTATTTTTCCTCCATTCTTATTTGCGTGCTAGAGCCTGGAAAACAGGATGGCGATGTTTTCCTGCCACGCATTCGCCGAGACTAAACAAAGGAGGTTTTATTTCCAGTGCCCCCCCCTGCTTTCTGATAACTGTGGAGCTTTCAGGAATCATTTGGGGAGAGCAATAATGGGGAGGGGGCTCAGAGATTTGCCCCTTGGGCTGGCTGCATAGGCGGGGGTGGCCAAAGACCTGAGCAAAAAGCCTCTGACGCCTCTGATGAGGGTGAAGCTTGTTCACCTCACTTTGGGGGAAAAATGCGTTGCCCTAAGGAAAGGTCTTTGTGTGCACAGCCTGCCTGGCTTGCAAAAAATGCTGCTGGGTTGCTCTCATGAAGATTTATTGCCCATAGTTTGTTAATGTCTCATTAGTTTTAAGTTGGGTGCTTTGCAGTGTAGTACAAAAGAGAAATCAGGATGCTACAGTCTAAAGAGGGAGGAGGTTTTGGTTTCTAATGGTGTAACCATCAGCATCACCCAGGCATGAGCTAGATGCTGGGACTTTATGCAAACATCTCAAATCAATCGGCAATAAAACTCTGCCCTCAATGCTTTGAAAGCCCAGGCCTTTTCTCTACCTGTTACAATGCCTTTCCCTCATCCCAGTTTCAGCAGCATGCACTGGGTTTCTGCTTTTTTACCTGATGCTTCGTGGGTTTAAATAGCTGCTTTCTCCAACCTGAGATGAACTTTGCAGAGTAAGCTGCTTATGCAGCTTGTTTGGAACTTTTGGAAGGTCTTAAAATGTTCCCTGAATTGGGAAAATGAATGGTGGAAATCCTAGTTATGAACTGATTTTGGGGACTTAACCCCAGGAGCAACAAAACCAGCCAGAGACATCTTCTGGAAGACAGGGCCCAAGGAAAAAGAGAAGACCTGAAGAGAGGAAAGCTGTGTTAGAAGCCTTGAGGAGCTCTGAAGGTTTTCACACTGAAAATATCTCAATTTCGACTCAGGCTTCACAGGGAAACACTTTCCACCTATAGATCATCCTTCTCATCTACTTCTATAAATGGGGAACAGCATCGTTGCCAGGCAATTCTGCTGATTTGGAGCACAAAGGCTCAAACCCCTTCCTGACCTTAAATTGGGAATACCACCGGGATATGTCTAATCCCAAAGAAACCATCACAATGTGGGGTTGATTTTTGTTCTTCACCTGTGTTTTGTCTGGTCAGAAATCCCATCCCCAGAGCTGAGAGTGCCTTAATGAACGCAGGCTCTTCACACAGAGGTTTCAGCCAGCTGATACAAGGACATCCATCGAAACCCCTGTTGTCTGAAGCAGAATTGCGATGTACGTATTTTTAAAACCACAGCTTGGGGAAACCTCTTTCCCTTTGGCTTTGCTTGGTGGAAATGTTGAGAAAACGTGTTGCAGCTCTGACTTTTGATGTCCTCCAATGTGTGACACAAGGACCACATGCTCAGCTCCGGCTGGGCGATGGGAGGTCAGGCTGGCCCCAAGCAAGTGGGCTCGGTCATCGGTCCATTATATCTCTGGTTTTGGACCTGGATGTTCTGTCCCTGGGGCTGCTAAAACACTGAAGAAATCCTCCCCTCACCCTTCAACATAATCTTACCGGATTAAGGCCCGAAACCTTATTATAGTTTCTGAGATAAGAGTTTATTAAGCAGTGTGAAAGTAACCTTGAAAAAGGGGATTTCAAAATCCACGCTGAGATTTGAACGCTGAGAAATCCGGTTGGGTTCCTTCTGATTCCTTGATGGTGTTTATCTCTGTTACCCCCAGTAATTGTCACACGGGAACCTCACTGCATCAGGGACCTGATCTTACCAGGAAAAAATGGAAAGGGCTGCGAGGAAATTGTTTCTGTAGATCTCTTTCTGGGTGGATGACTCAAGAGAGGAAGAAAGGGTACTATCTATACAAAAATATCTGCAAGATTTTGAGGCCGGGATGGTATCTCAGGAGAAGTTTTCAGTTCCAAAAAAAACCCCCCGAAAACAAGCATCCTGCTGAACGCTGGCACACCACAAACCACAGGTTTTGCCAGCAGCAAAGCCACAGAGCACCTGTGCTGCCACCGAGCAGAAGCAACCAGGAAAGTTAGACAGGAGTTGGGGAGGGAGAAAGCTCACCTGGAAACAGCAACACAAAAAAATCCGCAAACTTTCTCCCTCCTTCCACACGCACCATTTCTCAATCAAACTTGTAAGTTACAGGTTTTGAATATGTTACGAATGAATAAAAAACTTGCAATACTGCCTGAGGTACGGCAAGAAAGCACGTGCTGTCATGATTAGAGCATTCAGAGAGCAAGCTAATTACATAACACCCCAGGAATTTGGCAGCGCCGATCTAGAAATAGGGCAAATAATCATGTTCGCCCCCCCCCCCCCCCCCCCCCCCCCCCCCCCTTCTCTGCTTCAGTTTTCCTTGGTTGAAAATGCAATCTTCAAAACCTTTCTGTAACCTGGCAAAAGGGAGAAACAACTTCTACAAAAAGCTTTGTTGTACCTCAAGCAACTCTATTCTTAAAGAGGAAAATCTGTGCCAAACATTTTGCTTTCGCGTTTAATAAAAGCTTCCCGACTGTGGCATAAACTGATATTAGGGCTCAGCCCCACTTTGCCACCAGGCAAAGACTTGGCCCAGAATAATCTAACATTTCTACCACTGTAATAATTCAGCGCTGCGCAAACACGAGGACATTTCTTCTATGTCACTCATGTGTAGCAGGGAAGGAGTTTTCCTACGTGATGGAGGAAAAGTGGAGAGAGAAGCACCGCCTGGGCTTTCCAAGTTGGCACAAACACATGTCAAGTCCTTTGGGCTTGCTCTGGTCCACTTCTATACAATAAGCCTTTTGTGTTCCCAGGTCTGGGAGAATGAACAAACCTTCAAACCCTACCGACGTGGAGCAGCGCTGGGAGTGGGATCGAAGCCTCCAGAGATGTCTTTAACTGGGTGGTCACTTGTTCACCAGCTCCTCCTCTCCTTTCGAGGTGACAGCGAGGCTCCTCTGAGGTCCAGCACCGAGTGCACATGGGGGAGCATCTTTCTCAAGCTCTGTCAGCTGAGGAATCATCATTAGTCTAAATCTGAAAAGTCACTCTAATAGTAATAAAAGAATTAAAATCACAAAAGACACATTTCTTCATTTCGGTCCTTTCTCTTGGAGTCATGCACCCTCTTCCCATCGCTTCTCTGGGTTCGCAGCCTCAGATGCTGGAGAGGATGACACCACAGTCTTCAGCCTCCAGAGGCCTCTTTTGGGAGGAACTTGATGCTCATGTTGCTGCTTTCCTCCTTATCTCTTCAGGATCCACTTGGAGACATTTTCATATGTTCACTAACATGCTCACAGTTAATATTTATGTGTTAGCTCCTAAGCTAACACGTAGCATCTGTTTACACCTAAATTCAGTATATATAGTGTTCTTCACATACTGTGCCCCATGACTTACTGCCCCACATTTTATCACCCCATGTCTTACAACCCACGTCTATGTTGCATCCTCTGCTTCCACTTCTCAGGTCCTCTGTTTGGTTTATATTTCTCAACTTTAATGCATTGTCTGAGAGCCATAACCATCTCATCATGCCTAGAATAAGCATTTATTAATGCCATCTATAAAAACCCTGTGATTATAGCACACAAAGGCAACAAAAATAAAAAAAAACACTAGCTGTAGACACCCGGTCAATTAGCTAAACTGACGTCATGGCAAAAGCTGATTCAATAAAGGTCCGAAAGGATCAGGAAAAGTTCCCATGGAACAATCCCCACCAGCCTTAGCCCTGAGGTCCTGCAGGCTCGGTACAAAGCTTGTTCCCCTTTGCCAGGAAAGCTGATGCCGTGTTACAGGGCTGCCTCCTCACGATGGGCAGCATCTCAGGGCAGGAGGACTGAGCAGAGGCAAAGAGGTTGCAACAACCCAGCTTTTGTGGCTGGGCTTTGCTTCTGCTGATGGTGGTTCAAGGAGCCTGAGCGCATCCCAGCGAGGCCTCAGAGAGGAGCCCCTCACACCGTCACCAAATAGGTGGGAGGTTCTTTGTGAATATGCCCCAAGAGATGTGATCACTGTGAATAAGTACAGCAAAAGTACCTCCAGCTGCCAGGGAAGGTGAAGTGAAATGGAGGGAAAGACCTTGCAGCTTCATATGAGCAAGAAGGGATGGACTGAGCACCAGGAGGGAAAGTGCTCATTGGGATGGCTTGTAAAAAGTGGGGATTTCTGGATTCTCCATCACTGGCATTTTTTTAAATCAAGATGATTTTTTTTTTTTTTTTTTATCAGCATAGTCTCTGCCTCACTCAGGAATTAATTCCCCACAATCTTGAGGCCTTTATTACTCAGGAAGACAGATAAGATGCCACATCAACCCCTCCTTTACAATCTCTGAATCTCTCAGCAGAGTCTAGTGCTTCAAACCCGTGTCAAGGGTGCTGCAGAGAGAAAATTGGCAGCTCCTTAGTTGCTCAGACAGCCCTCGGTCCTGCTTGTTGGCACAGCACCCATATTCCCTCCAGCAGGTAGCAAAAACATCTCTGGCAGTGCTCTTCATAAGCCATGGGAGGGGATGTGTGGAGAGGAGAGGGATGCTGAGAGGACAGACCAGCACTCAGCAATGTCAGGTCAAACAAGCCGCTGCGTTAAGCTGTCAGAACTGCAGGAACAGCCCAGTCACTGTCTCAGCCACCCAACAGAGAACTGGATCCCCGCACAACCCAGAAAACTGGTGCTGGGGGGCTTCATAGTCCTTACCCTGATTCACTGGGTCTCCAGGTAAACAGAGACCTGCAATTGTTAATTAAATATGAGAAGTGAATGTGTGCAGACCTTTAGACGGGTGAACTTTTCTCCGTGGTAAGGCACTCCTGGAGCACTCTCTGTCAGCTTGTCAGGATTTGTCTACAAGGAAGGACAAACCTTGACACCAAAAGATTTTAGAAAACAAAGCAAAACCAAGCTGACTTTTCTTTTTTTTTTGGAGGGAGAGGGTGGGGAAATATGCTTTTATTGTGAAAATGTCAGGTTTCCTTCTCACAATCTCCCTATTTAAAATAAAATAAGAATAAGAATAAAAAATTTGGCCCAATGTTTCCTGGCTTCACTTGTCTTCCCAGAAGTCTACATCAGTTTATACTGGTGATTGCTAGGAGGTCAGGTGTCGTGCTTGTTCTTGGTGGAGTTGCCATTACAATTGTTATTCCTTTGTAAATGCATAGGCTTAGAAGAGGCTTCTTGCTTCACCCAGCAAGATAATTCAAA
This sequence comes from Trogon surrucura, assembly GCA_020746105.1. NCBI lineage: Eukaryota > Metazoa > Chordata > Aves > Trogoniformes > Trogonidae > Trogon > Trogon surrucura. Next base: position 6,033,298 of record CM036640.1, read on the forward strand.
TTCTTTGTGAAACAGGGCTCTGCACCGCTGCTGATTTGCTCTCTGCATCTGAGGGGCATCAAGCACGGGTATCAGTCGACTGAGGATGCTGCCTTATAATGAAACTCAGACACAAGCTTTACTGATGTATACCAGCCTCATGACCACCACAGATCACCTGAGTGTTCCCCGAAGCTCAGTCTGCTCCCAGGGTGGGAGACATCTGTTCCAATACAGGCAACCACTCTGTATTTCACCAAGGCAGGTATGAGGAAGCCACCCCTTGTGTTTGTCACAGAATGACAGAGTGTTAGAGGTTGGAAGGGACCTCGAAGATCATCCAGTCCAACCCCCTGCCAGAGCAGGATCACCTGCAGGAGATCACACAGGAACGCATCCAGGTGGGTTTGAAAGTCTCCAAAGAAGGAGACTCCACACCCTCCCTGGGCAGCCTGGGCCAGGGCTCCAGCACCTGCACAGGAAAGAAGTTTTTCCTAATGTTTTTATGGAACCTCCTATGTTCCAACTTGCATCCATTGCCCCTTGTCCTGTCACTGGACATCCCTGAGCAGAGCCTGGCTCCGTCCTCCTGACACTCCCCCTTGACATATTGATAAACACTGATGAGGTCACCCCTCAGGCTGCTCTTCTCCAAGCTGCAGAGCCCCAGCTCCCTCAGCCTTTCCTCACCAGGGAGATGTTCCACTCCCTCCATCATCCCTGGGGCTGCGCTGGACTCTCTCAAGCAGCTCCCTGTCTCTCTTGAGCTGAGGGGCCCAGAACTGGACACTGGGCAGACTTTTTTCTCTTGTAGCAGACACCACATTATTTTTTTAAGTATGGGGGAGTGCTCCATCAAACTGCAGGAGTGAAGGGTTCATCTTGTAGCGTGGGATGATTTGGAGAACTTTTCTCCCAAGCAGACAGCACAGGGTACGTGGAGAGCATGGAGGCCCCTGGAATTACTGGTAATTAAAGGAATGCCTTTTCCAACAACCTCTTCTACAGTGGGCTTTGGTTCAAGTTTCTCCATCATCTTTCCATCATCTCTGAATGAGAGCCAAGGAAAGCAAACAAGGCCCATGTTGCTTTTTGCAGAAGTCAGTCATGCAACTGGCAGCTTGTGATAGCACTGTTTGTATCTACACAAGAGGTTTAACCTGTCCTCAGACTCAAAAAAAGCACCTTTACATGTAAAAATACCCAGTGTTCTTAAACCTGGGTTCAGGCTGGCCCCCAGGAACATTGAGCTTGTGACAAGACTTCTGACATCCTCAGTCAGGCCACACAGGGCTGAAGAATAATCAGGAGGCAGGTCTCGTACAAAAGCATCACTCAGCCACACTGTGTTCATGCCAGCCCCAGAAATGAGAATATGCAGATATGCTATAACCCTAAATCTAGTATTAACTCCACTGTATTCCCAAGTGATTTTCATCAGGCTACCATTTCACTTGGCTGTCCAGCACTAACATCACATCTACAGGCAACTTCTACACCTGCCTACTCAGTAAAGAACTACAAAAAGCAAAAATATCGTCTCCCAGATTAATAGAGAGCAGCTCATTTTCCATTTGCATCACTGCCACATAAGACAGACTCACATTTTTTCTGTGGATCTGGAGGACTGATCATTTTCTTTCTTAGCTTGCGTGCAAAATGAAGGTCTCAGACCAGTGTCACAGCCCCGTGGCTCTGCCTGGGGTTATTCCTGGAGTGAACAAAGTGTTTGCTGCAGTTCTGGGTTTACTGCACTTCACTGCAGTTTGGCTGAGTCACCATTCAGTTGTATCCAGGAAAATTTGCTTTCCAAGCACCGAGTCATTCAGTTCAGAGATATTCTTCCCGGCCACTGCGCCCAGGCACTGCCTGTCCCCTTGTGCCTGCTTGGTGCAGCAGTAAGCGTGTAATCCTCCTGCCCCCTCGATCAACCCCTGCTTCCACCCATCCATTGTAAACTGAATGTCAATATTTAACAAAACCTATAATGCTCGGGATTTTCCTCAGTATCTGCTGGTCCAGCTTGTGTGCAGCCACAAAATGAGATGCTCGGCTGGGAAGGTGATGCAGAATGCATCAGCCTGGATAGGGGGTGGCTTGGCAGCCCCCTTTCAGGTGATCTCACCTCCCATTCCTGCTTCCAGGCTCAAAAACAGCCACAGGGATTTACCCTGGAGCCAAATGCAGCTCCAGTGGAGCAGGCGGGTGATGGCAGGGAGTGCCTAACGCTGTTATAAGGAAATGCTTTGTCACCTTCATCTGGTCTCACAAACACTGTTCCTTATCACAGCAAATCCTTTATAGAGCACTGTAACTAAACACAGAGCCTTAAAACCCAGCTAGAAACGTGACCCTGCCCTGAAGAACCAACAGTCTAGTCACCTACTTTATTAGTTAATGCATTAATGTAAAACCAGCTGGTGAGTGGTTGCTGAGATGTGCTATCAGCAAACACATCTCAGGGACTTCCAAGTAGGACCTGGCCAACACTGACTGGGAACACTGGGAAAAGTTGTGCTGGTGTTTGGCTGAGCAGGGTAGAAGTCCCTCATGCATCAACCATCAGTCAAGGACCGGAGGGGCAGAATGCTCCAGGGCCCTTTGCTGCAAACATCCAAGGAGCCTCCTCTTGTCTGAGTGGGGTGGGAAGGATGGGCACAGAGGGACTGGTGCCAGTTGGGGTCATGGAGGTTCATGAAGAAAGAGCTGGAGCTCAGCAAGGAGAGTGCTGAGTGCTGGGTGCCCACTCTCTGTCCTCTGTGGACCAGAAGAAACGAGAAGCTGATCCATGCTGTGGCGATAACACGAGGCTCCTTACTGCTGCCTTACTGGTGGCATCGAAGTTCTCTACCTGCTTGAGAAGGCCAGAGATCCATCTTCATGTACCCAACTGAGAAGACACCTAAATGCTAATTTCTTTCTCTAACTCTGAGGGTTAGGAATATCCTTGTGGGTTAAGAGAACAGTATTGCAGAGAACACTAAGTATGTGGATGGAGAAACAGAGGCACAGAAAAACAGCAACAACTGTCAGGTGGTACCTAAACAGAGCAACAAACCATCGGGCAGGTCCCAAATCCTCTCTGCAGCTTGCACCTCTGCTTCTGTTGGGCCTGGCAGGGAGGAAGGCTGAACTGGTTCTGCAGCCCGAGCCCTTTGCACTACTTCTCCAAACGGCAGAAGCTTGGGAGAGAGCAGAACTCACAGCATTCATCAAAACTGCCCGGTTAAATACATGGGAGAGGTTGCGATTGCTATCTGGGCACGCTCATCGGGTGAAGGCATCTCAAGACAGATACCGCAGGAGACTTCCTGGTAAATTGCAGCATCGCGGAGGAGTCTGCAGCTACTTGTACCCAGCCATCATCAGAGCAAAGAACGCTCCGATTCCTGGCTGGTACCTGAGCTGATAATTGCTCAGAAAAATTAAGGGTTGGGTAATTCCTCCCGAAATTAATTACCTCGCTAAGATGCCGCAGGGCGGTTAGCACAAGAAGGATTGAAGCAGATGATATAACCATTTCCCTCTACAGGATTAAAACCAGGAAACAAGTCCCAAAAGTCCTTCTTTGTCACAGAGGGCTTTTAGCTTCCTGGATTTCTCTTCTTGGGAAAATTGTTGGGCTTTTCAGGCATTCCTACAACATCTCTGAGAGTCCTGAGGAGCTGCAAGCATTTATGGAGACTGCTTTTGTCTGCCTCATTTGACTATTCAGTTCTCTTCAGCAGCTTGTTCTGGTCATCTTAACACCTCTTACTAAGCAGCCATTAGACCCTGCAAAATGTTTATAAACAGAGGCAGTAAATTAGAAGAGCCTTGGAACATTCACAGTGATCTTCAGTCTTCAATTAATTTAAAGGCAACCCTTAATTCACTTCACACAGTCTGCATTCAGTTAACTCCTGTCTCCAACTTTGGGCAAAATCCTCCATTTCCTCTATATCTCTCTTGCCTTTTGTAAAATTTTCTCACTCTTCCTTTTTATATCTGGGCTCCTTAGAGAGAGATTTCGCTGAGGAAATGGATTCTTTGCCTGTGCATGGGGGCTACCTCCTTCTTCCACCTCCTTTATGTAAAGAATATCCTTTCTCAGTAAAAGAAACCATAAACCCATTGAGTCACAGAGGAAAGGGGCTGGCACTCTTTGCTCAAGGTAGATCAACTATATTTGTGTCTCTGACCCTTTTAAAAACCCCATCGGAGAAGTTTTCACCACTCTCCCAG